>LR824615.2:5015000-10015000 GCA_902829305.4 Spodoptera exigua
ACATGTATTTCGCAAATTGGTATTTTAATTATGTCTTTTTATACGTCTAATTTAGGGTTAATCCGGTCTTTTGTACCGCGTTGCCTGGAGCACCATATTGCCCCTTCTATTGTACTCTTTATTAAAGGAACCCCATGATAATTTTCGTTTCCCGTCTTACGTAAGCGAAGGGTTTGAAGATACTATTCAGCAATGGAATCTCAATTTAGTTACTAAACAAGGTGTCTAATGCACAGGATATTACGAAAGGGTGACTTGAATTGCTCAGTTCGTTTGCTTGCTATACATACACCACCCGTAAGCTACTTAAGGCAATATTGAAATCTTTACACTCAATATATTTTTATTAGACTGCTGAGCCAAGACATTGTCTTTACAGCTTTAGAGCAGTCTGGATGCATTGAAACACAAATACTGTCGTTACAATTTAGTACTTATTGCGACGGAGTAATTTTAAACATAATTGTATTTATTTTGTACTGAATAGAGTTGATGGTTTTGTTAGAAGAAAGCATTGAATTTCTAAATTAGAGTTGGATTAAACAAATATTAAAAACGGGACTCTTATTCATGAGCAGAATGCGCGTCGCGGTGACGTCGCGCAGCCAATAAAAACCCTTTATGACTTGAAACTTGTAGAGTTTTACTTAGTTAATTTATGTCAATTTGGTTGTCTCACGATACTCGTATTTTACTATTTAAAAATAGATATAAGACAAGGTTAAAATGTACTGTCACCTATCTGGTCTAGAACCTTCAGCATAGCACACAACTGCACCAGCTTCTCTCCTCACCAATTTCCGCGAGACAGATCATTTAAAGCATTATGCAAATGTTTCAAACTCCCGCATTTATCCGAAGATAATCTACAGGTAGACGCTTACTATGAGACAGAACCGGTTTGTAATGTGCCTGAGTAATATAAATAAACGATTACGCTTCACAGCTATTAAAAGCAAACATTATAAATCAAATGTGGAATAATTGTGCTTTGTTTCGCCCCGGGTCAGTGTAATCAGCCGTTTGCTCTTTATTTTGGATCCGAACCTCCAACTTATTACACATTCATTTTATATATACAAGCTATAAATTATTTCATGTATACATTAAATAACCAAATTGTGTAGTAAATTAACGATTAATAATTATAGAGTTTGATATTGATAACGTATTTCTTTGATGTTTTAATGAAGTTCGAGAACGTTTATATTTGAAATAGGATTTTGGTGCTAATTCTGTTAAATATATTATTTATAATAAGCTATATTTATTTTATAATTTAAGATTTGAGAATAATTATAACCTACATAATTAGAATGTTAATAGTCGGTGCTACTAAATGCTACTGAGGTTTTATTTGTGTTACTCGTTAGGCCATTAAATTAATGTTTACTGATATTTTAAATGCTAGATTGAATTTGTTATTTTCTTGCTTTTTTGTCAATCATCTTTTGGTACGCATAGAAAAGATACGAACTTTGCACTGACAAAGATTATTAAGTATGTTCCCTCTGAGAGAATGTAACTTTTTTTATACTAATTCAATTTTGTTTTCATACATTTTATTGACAACGACGTCTTACTAACGTGTAGTAACTGAAAAAATCTTTACTAGTTTCAAGTTAAAACAAGATCTTGTTCCTAAGCAGTGCGCACTGCGCGAACTTTCTGTACGTTGTTATTATCAATACATTTAGGATGTCTCACAATAGTTATAACAGAAAATTGTTTTATCATACGGATTGCAAGATGCCTTTTCATCCAAAACTGAGATCTGGCTATCTAAACTAAAATTTGATTAGTCACTTGAAAGATGATGAATTATTATTCCACAGACCTTTCATATCACTTAAATGACTTCGACCAATATTATACTTGCACCCAGAACGGGCGACAGGCAACAGCCAATAAGCCAACAATTTACGCGAAATCATTACTCATAACCGTCCACCATCAGATATTAATTAACTTGAACAATGTACCTTTAACAAGACAACTTTCTAATAGATCTGAAGGTGTTATAGTTTCACGGGAATATCTAATTAATAACCAAGTAATCTAAGGCGTTGATCGACGTTATCCATTGCGCTATCTCTTATCGCATCTAGATCCGATATTGAGATTGTTAAGTCAATGTAACGAGTAAAACAAGCGTATAGCATTCTGTCGCCATTACATTTATCGTAGTCGATAGGCTTAAATATTAACTAATACTATAATTTAAGATGTAATTTTGTTTGTAATAATTTTTTGTTATTAAATTAGTCTTCTTGGAATTGTGCGTTCTCTTATATATCTAGCCTTATTATTAGGCCTTATCTAGTCTTATACGGACAAAGTGCGGGTAAAAACTAGTTATACAAAAAGGAAGGTTTTTAAAATGAATATTTTGTATATTAAGTATTCCTGTGTTATGTTTGGAATATTTAAATTCCGTGTGATACCGTTGATACAATTTTTGCTTGTAAGTGATAGAAAGTTGAATATATGGTACATGTTAAGATGTTAATAAAGATAGCCGTAGTTGAATCAACAACAATTCTTAAAGTTGTTCTCTAGTTTAGGATTGGACGTATTGCAAAGTAAATTATTTTAAATAGATGTTCTATTTTAGTAATATTTTCAAATTTAAAAAAAGAATGTTTCTATAAAACGAATCAACTATCAACTTTCAAATGATAATCACATAATTGTTACTTTTAGATTCTCAGTAGCGCTAAGTTAAGCCGAGGCTATCTTAATGTCACCTTATTTAACTTTAACACCAGGTTAATTGACCATAAATTAAGTGCTGACTTAAAGGTTCGCCAACTCGCTTGTTCCTCGTTCCCTTACATTTAGCTACCTTTAATTTAACACAACACTGTGCTCTAATTACGTCCCTGTTCGTTTTTGTTTTGTTTGGAAACCATTTTTCTTTTTTCAAAATTCTTTTCATTGTTCTTTTTTTATTTTTCTGGCCTACTATACCGCGTCACTTGTTTTTGTAGTATATTATTATAAAGCTCTTTTTTTATTTATGTATTCGAACGAAAAAGTTTATTCGACTTTTATGGATTGTTTCGTTGCGTATTTTTGAATCGTTTCGTGTCACATAAATAATTCAAATGAATGTGTCGTGTTATTTGTAAGATTGAAAACATTAATCACATCAGTTCGCATAAAAATAAGTCAGTGCGTTCTGCATCGCCAATTTAAAACGATTTCTTGGAACGGTTTCATTATTAAAATAACGTTTAAGTGTTTTGAAGGGACCAAAGTCGAAAAGGTTATATTGATTATAATTTATTTTTTGATTGTGCTTTACCCTTTATTGTCTATACTTATATTATAAAGGTAGGATTTAAGTTTGTGTGTAGCAAGGTAATCTTTTGAAACACTGGATTGAATCGGATTTCCAAAAATGTTCACTGATAGATAGCTACAATGTTCTAAGTGCTATAATAGGCTATAAATTATACTTGATATGCGTATTTTAGTCTAGCTATCGCTTTGAACGCTGCTGTGATTAAAATCCCGAGGTACATTACTTTTATACGCGTGCGAAACCACGGGCGGAGGCTAGTTAGATTCATTTAGATAGGTAATTAATTTTAGTATTAGACAACTATGTCTGAGAAGAAAGAAGCTAATACGGATAGAACTTAAATTTAATTTCGTTAAATTTCAAATATTTTAATTGCCTCAGACTTAACTCTAAGTCTAATTAATACACGTGTTCATAATAATGAGAGCTATAGCTCGAGCACACAGTTTTTCTGTTATCAACTAAGGCCACCTGTCTCTAAGCATTGACTCTGTTTGTGTAGCAGCCCAACCCATTCTAATTAGCTTTGTAACGACCAGAGACACTCCATTAATTATAAGACAAAAAGAGGTTTGATCCGTACAAACGATGTTGAAAAAAGTTAAAAAAGTTTTTAAACCTTTAAATGAAAATCGGGAACTTTGTTCCGACATCTGCCAGAGGCTTACAAGATGGGTTGTTTTGACTTATTTAATTTATAATAAAGTTTTTTAGTTTTTAATATTTTATTGACATGACGCTTTTGTCTTACTGAGTATCGGCATCAAGATAAACTTATAATCGACTTAAAAAAAGGAAGGTTCTAAGTTTGACCTGTATGCATGTTTGTCTACGATTATCTCGCGAACAACTTAACCGATTTTAATATGGACCTCCAGACTGAGTACCTACTGTTACTTAATGTTGTGATGTCGAGCTTTTTATACTAAGCTAAGGCTTGGCTAAGTCTTATTTTATTCGCTAGATATTTTTGGACGATATATTGTTTAATATTATGTATATTCCTTTATAATTTGCTTCATTGCTTCAAGAATGAACCCAAAAACATTTTAATGTGACCACAAAGTCCAAATAATTTATTGGGTCTCATTTCTCGAAAATCTTCACAAGATTTTTTTATGACGAATATTAAAGATGTTTGCTCTCAAAATATCGTTCTTGTCCGTTGGCTTTATAGTCAACATAATAAAACACTTAATTCTGTACCTGGAAGTTGGAACAATAAAATCAAGAAGGTATCATAATCGTAATTAAAAGTGACATGTGAATAAAAAACACTTTATTAGGCTGCTTCTCTCTAAATATGGTGGTTCACGATGACTCAGGAATAAACTTGGTAACGTTTAGTACGCAACAAAATTAACTTAATCGTTTTCTTCGTCATTGAGAAGAGTAAAGTCATCTGCCTTATTAATTTTGTTTAAGAATCGTTTATCATAATATTTGTCTAAAGTTCAAGCAGTTCTCATTAACCGGACTCTTCCAACTCGAGTTTACTCGATGATTGTACTAAAATGCTGTTGCTTTTTATGAAAACTGTTAGATATAAAGAAAATATCATTGAAGAATCTGTGAAGCAGATAAATAATCTTTATATATTATTAATACCTACTCATAATTTTCGTCATTTTATAAATAACTAGCTTTAGCCTGCCCGCCTTCGTTGGCGTAGAATAGTGACATCCTGAAGATTTTTGGTATAAAAACTATCCTATGTCCTTTCTGGAGTTCCAAACTATGTCTGTACCAAATATCACAGAAATCGTTAATTAATCAATAAAAATTAATAACAACAAAAAACTTGTACAAAATTCAGAGAAAGCGTCCAATTATGATATTTCGATCTAAAAACTATTCACTAAATTTTAGGTCCCCAATAGTTATTTAAAAACAAAAAGAAATAAATTAATATTAACAAACCACACATAATAATATATACACGTGAAAAACAATAGTAATGTTTAATATTCAATTGTTAATTCTACTCTTTACCGTCGCAGTTGATGTGATAATTTTTTTGCAACAGTGATGCGGCGACTATACAAATATTTTTGTTTGAAGCCCCACTATTGGCTCTAAAAGCCACTCCACAATTAAAACAGATATATTATATTTCAACAAAATATTTTCTACACCGAAAACATATTTACGTTATTAACCCAATTAATCCCATTCCCGAAAAATAGGCAACAATTTATTTATTCGCTGCATTTTCACAATTTATGGTAACACCAGTTACGGCAGTGTTTCCTAAAAAAATATCACAGTGTATAAAATTGTGACAGCTGGTGATTTACGCCCGAAACAAAATCTCTCATGAGTTATGTTCTTTTAAACGCGACACTTGCTAACAATGCAGCTTTCTCTTTGTCCCAGTACGTAGGCGTCTAGATTGTTTAGTGCCTACCGCTATGATGTATGGAGACACTCCTGATGTCGCATCGCTGTGTTAAAATTCTGCTATTAGTTTTATTAGCGATTTATTTAAATTAATTTTGGAAGATGGTTGATTTTAGAATTGGATTGTTTTTTTTTGTACTTTTTGGCTTATCGGCTTATATTGAAATGATAATTTGTTAACATTTAGAAATTATTTGGTTGTTTTTTTTTTTAATTAATAACTTAACTTACTTTAAAAAAATATTCGTTTAGATGCGTTAGATACGTTGAAAAATTTTCCTGACTTCCTTTCTTTTATTCAATGTATGTGGTAGCTACACCTTGCTTCTATAAATAACAAAAAGTTATGTTGACGGTTATCTATCGAGTTAGTACGTACAAAATTATGTTGCGTCGTATGTACAACGTCAAGATATCCTTTTTTGTAAATGCAAGAAGTTTTAAAATGCTTCATGGCGTACAGAAAGAAAAAAAAAGGAATAACTTAAAGGAACTGTCGCATCAGTTACTTGGCCGCGACATTAGCACTCGTAATCATTTTATTTTCTGAGCGCAGACACAATCGCGTCTACGATCAACGACATATCGCGCTTGACGTTCGAAATTCAAAACAATAATAAGTTGGAGTTCCTTTATTTCTACTGATAAATTATTCATATCATAATCCGAGTGATGGGAGCGATCGCGGGACCGCGTTCCGTCGACTCATCCGACAGGTCTAATTTAATGCGTGCATTTATTATTGGTAATGGAATTAACCGAGCCCGATTATCATATGATTTGATGGACGCACTATCTCCCGATCGCTGGTTCGTGCCGCCCACTGCACTTAAAAAAACCGACCGGGGCCCACAGACGACGTGGTCATTACGGCTAATTATTGTTATCTTTATGGTAGCAATCGGTCTGCCGTGTTCGTTTAGTGCCCGTCTTTCGATAAAACGCTACTTTATAACGCGAATTCGTTGTCATTTTGTGTCCCCAAAAAGGTTGAGAGGTTTTTTTCGGGTACCTATCATTTTATGTTGAATTTGGTTTTTGTTTTATAATGACAGAGCGGCATGAAGTGCTCGGTCTGATCGTACGTTGCCTTCATTATTTGCGATGATACGGATATTCCTGGTTTTTTGATTAAAGTTGTCTAGTGGAATTTTTTTCCCAATTATTATAATTGAATTAGTAGAGGCGGCGCTTTTTCTTTGTATGAATGCGGAAGTGTAATAATCCGTGTTCTCATACTTGGCTGGCTTTGACATGTAAAACCAACAGTGTTCGTTTGAAACATTCAAATGTTTGAGCATTCCAGTCACATAAAGTAATCCGTTCCAGCAAATCCATTGTTCATATTAGTGAGCAGAGCGTATTTAGTCACGTAGCTGTGCTCTAAAACGTTTACATTATGTACGCGGATGGCAGAAAATGCGCATAATCTAAGTTCCACCTGCTTCCAAAAGATATAAATCTTAGATTTTATATTACTTGATGTATTTTACAAGACACCGTCACCAGTTTTGGCATTAATTCAGTAACATTTTTTGGTCATTATTAAAATTAAAATGTTTTTTCTCAATACTTGAACCATTCATTTTTTTGCCACAAATTTAAAGAATCTAATTATAACTAGCCGCAGAGCGTAGGTACTCAGTTGTGACCTTAGTAGACCGATAACAATTTTTTTAGCTCCAAATTTTGAGCACTCTGAAAAAAAATAACCCAAACCAAGTTTTCTACGACATTTTAAGCTTAAAAATTAATTAAAAGAAACCAGAACAGGTACAGTCGTCTTTAAGGGAATGTAAATAAATGGAACAATGCTCAATTTGGCTGGCGTAGCTAAGTCGAGCACCTGCGTTAGACGTGACCGCTTGCTGCAGCGTAGAGGGCGCAGGTTGGAGGAAATTAAAAAAGAAAGTCTGTTTAAAGAAGTTATCCTTTATTATCTTGAAAGCGCCTTTGGAATCACGTACAGAAAATAAATCCAATTATTGTCTAGATGATGCCTTTGAAAAGAAGCGATACAGCACATTTGAGATGTCTACAATGAAACTTGAGAGTGCACTGTGCATGTTTGCATTCATCTTCACGCGTTTTGTCGCTCACTTAACTAAATAATCGCACGTAAATAATATTGATAACTTATCAAGTATATGGGTATTTTTATTTATCGGTATACTGGTGTTTGTCTAGATAATTTTCAAACAAAAAAATATTTTTGTTTACTCAGTTATCGATCTTTTGCCCTTCGATAACAGAAACTGATGACGTAATGTGCATTCCGACTAGTAGAGGGGCCTCTGAATAGATTCCTTGTGTCTATGTGGTTTATCATTTTTACGAAAAAATTAAAAGGCAAATTAATAAAAAGCTGTAATAGGGACAGCTACATAACTAGTTGTCAAATAAAATTCAATTGATAAATTGGTAAAATTTTATTAAAATATAAATTGACCAGCTCAAAAAAGATACCAGTCTATATTTTATGAAGGCTTAATCATCAGAACAATAAGGTCCAACATCATAACACAAATCAGCACTCACTAAAAAGGATGGGTCAAAAAAATAGACCATTAGACCCCTAAGCATTTGGTATATGGACGCAAGTGTGAAGTGATTAATCGATGTCGGCGCTCACACATGCGACGGGGTGTTATTTGGGAAAGAATGTCAGGAACGTGCTTCCTCACTGACCTCCCTGTGACCCCCAATAACCCCCCCGCGTGTAACAAATACGCGATGCGACCATGTTGGCCATTCGTTACTGCGACCTCCCATTTGAATGGTGTACTGTCTCAATTCCGTTTTGTTTTTGGTTCTACAGTTTTGGGCACGTTTTGTCGTGAGCTTTTTGGCTGTAGTGCCCCACTTCTGAATGATAGAACGAGGACGGATGAAGAAAAATGCTGTGAGTGTGATCAGTTTTGGAAGTAAACTAAAATGGTACTTTTGCTCTTTGTTATGAAACAGTAAAATTTGTAACACAGTAAGTACCAAGAGTTTTAATTTTGTGGAGCATACTTTTTCTTGAATGATAATGAGAATCAAAAATATTTACAACAAACATGTTTAATGACTTTAAATATCAACCTAATCTAAAGTAACAAATAAGGTGTATTTTATTCAATTATAGGATGTCTTAATATGTATAATTTCATTTTGATAAAGTCTCGCACTGAATTCCATTTACATACTTGAATACACCTCTCGTTTTAATCTAGATCAACTTAAGTCTGACAAAATCCACATCGTAAATCAACACTACCATTTCTGGAAATATAGTGAGATACACAGTATATAGGTACTTCTTTTCAAAATTCACACAGAATATCTTCTTTCAGACGAGAGTTATTATATCTACCAAAAAAGGTGAATTTCGCATGAGAATATTTATAATTTTAGTCCAAAAGACTTCCATTGTGTTTGGTTCGAGGAAACAGGAAACCATTACGGCACCATGTGCTCGGTGTCATACCAGTTTCGGTGATACGTTGCGTCATTTAAATGTCTTTTGTGACATTTTTTTTAATATTCGCGGAATATAGTTGGGTAGATTGCTCAGTGATTTGTGGAGGTTTTTGTGAAATTTATGGCGTTGTATATAAGGGTGTTAGGTGTGATATGCGAGTGATTTGTTCTAACTGTTTCGTTAATTTATACTGATGACTATTTTAGTACAATAGTTGATATAGTAACTGAGAAAGTTTTGTTTAATCGTTTAATGCTTATTAAGGGCAATCACTTGGACTGTGATTACCTATTAGATATCTGCAATTCTTTTGAATAATTTTAAAGTGTTTAAATGTTTTTTCGTTTCTTTTAACCTTTTTTTTATTAAAAGTCTTAAACACTAAATGTGCCATCCCCCGGTAGGCAAAGGTTCCACATCTTTATTGCACTTTCATTTCAGATCACGTGCACTCCTGCGCCTAATGAATATGTCGCAGACGTTTTAAAATAAACCCTGTCATCGAGTCACATGTTTTTTATAAATCGTGCTCTTAACGACGTCGGCACATAATAAAATTTATTTTTTAACTGCTTTATAGTTTTAGATTTGTAACATTTTTAACACCTCGACTTATTTAGTGCTCATTTAGGATTCAATACATGCGTGTGATAATGTCGTAAACTAGATTTTATTGCGTGGGTATGCTGTAATAATTAGAATTGGTAAAATTATAATGCTTG
The DNA here is from genome assembly GCA_902829305.4 of Spodoptera exigua. NCBI lineage: Eukaryota > Metazoa > Arthropoda > Insecta > Lepidoptera > Noctuidae > Spodoptera > Spodoptera exigua. Next base: position 5,024,893 of record LR824615.2, read on the forward strand.
TTTCAACTCGAGTATGTTTTTAGCGGTTATAAATAACTTGGTGTTATTGGGAATGTTTTAAGTAAAAGTAAAGTGGATTGTATCTTTAATTTTTTAGGTACCTATTGCTAGATTTTACTAAAACTATATATTGGTTACTTAAATGTAGTGAAAGAGGTATCTGTTATATTTTTGGACTTAGTAACAATATCCACAAAGAGACTGGTTGGAAGCGAGGGATTGAAGATTGATTTTGGTAGCGAGCTTTTTGGAAAGGGCTTTGTAAAACAGTAAACATAACCGGGTAGACGTTGAGGATATTAATCCCAGCGTGCACTAGGCCATAGACCGTAGTTAAAAACGACCGAATCTCATGCATGAGGGTGCAGGTTAGATTTAGAAACCTGGCAATTAACAATGCGTGTACTTTCTATGATTATTTAGACACCACTGACATACGGTAAAAGAAAACATCGTGTGAAACCTGGACTTATAATTTCTTTCTAATTATAACTTTGGAGTCGCCAATCTGACTTGAGCAAGCGTGTTAGTTGATGCTCAAACCTTCTCCTTTTGAGAAGGGTTATCCCATTTTGTTCACTTGGGTGACATCAATCAGTTATGACAATAGCAAGCCGTTTTCTTGCTGAGAGTAATTAGATAAAAATTTTTCTTTCTGAAAATTTGACGGTAACGAAAAACACATGTGATTTTAATACCTAAAAGAAGTCACAAGGTAATGTTAGAAAAAGTAAAACTCGTACAACCACACCGAGTCTCTAGTTAGCAATAAAATTAAAACACGGCTGTTATTATGTAACATAAAAAATATAATTAAAGCAATTAGTTCCCTGCAGCAAGTCCCACGTTTGGCACAATGGTGATAACAGGGCGTACATCCGGACATGAAATAGTTAAATGTAACGAGTCATTACAACAACCCCTTCACACACCTTTTGTGAGCTAAAGCTGACAATACACACAGGTCTGATAATATCTTTCTGCCTTTTTGGTGTCGCAAGTTGCAAGTATTTTGTATATTATATTGTGTTCGTTTAAAATAATATAGGGGTTGTTTGTGACGAATTTCGAATTCCAATTTAAAATTATTTCAAGCTCTATTGAATATGACTTCTATTTTCAAATATTTAGATTGTTTTTTTGATACTGTTATTTAGTTAATTATTTGTTTATGTTATTACTAGGCATCACTTTATTTTATAAGACTATTGCCAATCAGGAAATATTTAAGCTCATCACTAAAAATACAAATTAAACAGTCATACTTTACTGCAGATCGTACCCGACATTTATTTTATTAACTAAATAAATAATAATAATAACAATGGAAAGTGGATAAGCACTGATAACATTATTGACACGTGATTAGGTTCGCATCACACACTATCACTGAATGCCTATCTGGTCAATGTAAATGGTCAGTATCGATTCTGCGATAAGACAATTTAATCTTTTTTGTGACCAGTCAAATATTTACATACAGTAACTTGTTTTCCATTTACAGTTAAAAGATTAATAATATAAAATTTACATTGAAAAAAAAAAGTTTATTTTAATATAATATTAGGTTGGGGAAAAATCTTTTCGTATCGTAGTATGCATGAACTTGTAATAAAATCTCTTTGGCTTTTTTTTTTGTATCTGGCTGGTTTTGGTATCGTTGAAAGTTAAATTTTAAAGAATATAACTCCAAATTCAAATTAGGATAATGTGAGATTCTCATTTGGTTTCGTGACGTCAGGATTTTTTTGGAACGCCAAACAATTTTAACTATGACGTCTGGAATAAAACTCAGTAAACAGCAATAGGTAATGATTAGCTATGATTTGAATGTTATCGACGAGTTTATCTTATGTATATCTTATAATGAAAAAAGGAAATTGTAACTGTATTGAGATAACCCTCAATCTAAGGTCAACTTTTATTTATCGAGTTCACAGATCAATCATTCCCAGCAACGTATCAAATGGCTTATATTAATTGAATCGTATCATAATCTATGGCGCAGCAGGCACAAGCGCATGGAATATTTTTTTGACTTCACTGCCTCACAGAACACGAGTGTAAACACGGCCCTACAATTTGGTTCGTAGTCAAGACTTCCGTGACCAATCGTGACGGATAGGGCTAATTTATCAAAGCGTACTTCAATTTTATAATAACTTGCAGGTTGCATGTGCGACTGAATTCTATTACTATGGGTACTCGATTAATCTTCAGCGCTATGTTATTAGTGTCCAAACTCGATTAATGGTTGTTTGTTAAGTGATCGAGTGCCATTTTTTCAAACTTTACATTTTATTTTTTATTGAATAGGTACATTGTTTTGTTACGTATGACTTTTTATGATTTTTGATCACTCGTGTTATGTAGACGATATTTAAAGTATTCATAATATAAAAGGACTCAGCCTTTTGATTTAAGTAATGTCATCGATCCATCAAAATAGAACAAACTTTTCCCTCACCTAAAAGTATATTGAGTACTAGCTAGCGACCCTACTCAGCTTCGCCGAGTGCAATGCTTCAATAATAAAATTATGGAAATTGTTCGAACCTATAATCTTTAAAAAAAAAACGTAAATGCCTTCGTTAAGTCACCCAGAATCATTCCATTAGAATTTCGTTGAGATCATCGTCCTACCGAATTGAAGCTGTTCGTTTTATTGCACTGTAATATATAATTATGGTGATGTCATAATCCGACGCAATGGTAGCGACGGGTACCATTCAACTTTCCTGGTACCTGCGATATCTGCTGCAACAAATGAATTCCAATTCCCACAGCATAAGAACTAACTCTAAAAACAAATTGGAAGACTGAGAATTTGAAATTTTTATCTCAAGGACGTTCGTTATTCTGTGGTCGTAAGTGGCTTTGTACGCAGTATGGTAGCTACACTGAGATTGTTGGTAATGGAATTAACTTGGACCGATTATCATATAATTTGATGGACGTGCTATCTCCTGCAAGGTGCAATTGAAGAAAAAACCCTCCGGCTACGTCTGGACCGACCATTAGATCTAATTACTGTTATCTCCTACTCTGCAAGCAGTCCTCATTTGGTTTCTGTTTTACATCTTCCCTTAACGAAGTTCAGTTGGTAGCTAAAGCCATAATAACTTAATTATGTAAGTTACATTTTCATTCGTAATTGGCATGTAAGGTATGGCATGCTATGCTGTGACATGTTGTAATTTTGAAAACTACTTATTACCTACATACATAAACTTTGTTGGTTTAATGTTGATGGAAGTTAGTGCTTTGTAGTAATAGAAAGAGCTAGTTTTTTTTAATGATATAGTACAGCAAACGATTAGACTACCTGATAGTGAGCAATCAGCGCCGCCTGTGAACACCCGCAACAACGGACGAGTTACGAGTATGTTGCTGACCTTTTTGGGGGTGTGTGAGAATTTGGGATTGGGGGAGGTAAAGGATTAGGCCTCCGTCCGGTAACCCCACACAAACGGCTAAACACAATGCTGTAGTTATTTCGATGAGCCGACCCATTCGTGCCGAAGCGTAACTCTCCTACACTTCATTTTAGTTGCTAACAAAGTGCTAATATTAACATAACAGTTTTTATATTATTTTTACACAGAGAAAGAAGGCTGTTATAGGTATATCCTCTTAAAAAACGTATGTTATTCCGTTTCGTTCTTATAAGTCTAAATCTCATCAATACTTTACCGGACCACCTAATAATGCTCTCAGGCATGATACAGTCAGAAAGGACTTTAATAATATTCATACTAGGCATATTTTCCATCAAAGCAATCAGAATTATAGTCTCCACTAATTTTAACACGGTGACCAGTCAATTATTTATTGATATCAAAACGAATGGCAAAAAACGAGCTATTTTCAATCAAGTATCCGATATGATTGCGAAAAAAATGTGAATTAAGTCGACTAAATCATTGGAGAGATAATAAAATGGTTTGACCACAATCAATGTCGGAAACCTGTCCACTGTTCCTAATAATTTAAAAAGTCAAACTTAATTACAAAACGAACGGAGTAAACTAAATGAGGTTTCTGTGCCGCTCCCAAATGAATCTCACCGAATATTTGAAATGAGTTTCATATTTTTATTAGTCGAAAAACATTAAGTGTAGAATATTTTCGTCGTAATTTATAGCACGCTAACGAATATGTCAATAAATAATGTTTGTAAGCCGCGTCACGGTTCTATCTTTGATAATAAGTTTGTTATTAACTTTTTAATTCGTTCGTCTAGTCGCAAGACAGTGATCATAAGGCCCGAGCTCCGGGTCAAGCAAAATGTTGTTGGATTTTTCAACTTCCAAAATTACCTTATAGTGTACCTACAATGTTGAATTCAGTTGATATAATAACGATTCATAAAATGAATATTGGAACGTAAATAAATATTGCAATTGCCAATTGCATTGTGGAAAAAAAAAATATTATATAAACTCTTTGTTAATTTTGGGTTTTCGTAGTGGAATCGGAGAATAACGTGCCTCGCACTGTGAGCGAATCTGCGAGGATTGAAGCCTGGCAAATACCAATGTATTTTTGTTGATTAAAACACCAACCCACGGTACAGAAAAAAATTGTCAGAAAACCTGGTCTTATATTTTCTAATTTAAAATCGTCGATCTCCCTGGCAAGCGTGGTGAATATTGCTCAAACCTTATATGCTTAAAGCACGTGAGCAAAAGGCATTTGTTCAGCAGCGGTAGGCCGATGATGTAATGTGAGGTAAAATTTTAATAATTATAATCAATAGATTAGACCTCTTTCCTAATCACGTGGTCAAACAGGCGACTTTTGCAAGCTAGCGAGCTACTTCACTCATAGAGTTCAAGAAATCCATTTATTTATTTTCATGTCGTTCATAACTCCCACAATATACATATTTTTACAGAATTTCTTTTTTGAAAAATCATCATGAAATATCTTTTCAATGTGTCATGTATTCGTGTTTTATCATGTCCAAAGTAGTAAGAGTTTTATCATGTTCAAAGCTAAAACCAAACTAGAATAAAGAATATTATGATTGTTTGTTTGTCTACTGGCTTAGTTAGTATGTAATTAATTAAACACGATATTTGCTCATGCATAATATGAACATAAATATATCTCACTATGAACCTAACTTCTTAGCCTTTGGATGCGTTTCTTGTTATAAACTTACGTTACGTTACGTGTCGACATTCTAAGAGACAACTCTTCGACACACATTTAAAAGTCTAAAGAAAATAAGTATTTATATGTAATTAGCTTTTTATTTTGTTTTAGCAGTTGAAACTGTTGGACAATGTTGGAAATATAAATATGGAGGCCATAATATAAAATTCCTCAAGCAAATCATCATCAGAGGTATATTGATGTAAGGTAATTTATTATTGCCTAAATATTTGTTGTAATTAATTATTAAATACAACAAATATTTAGGCACAAATTAAGATAATATTACCCCTATTACAAATAAACAGGAGGTGCTATTCGAAAATCAAAACTATTAATCAGAATAAATTGGTATAAAAATAAAAAAGAAAATGATAAAAAATGGGCAATTAAACACTTTTCACTGTTGGTATTTTATTTCCTTATACAAAAAAGCCTAATGTTTGTAAGATAGCGTCACGTCAGTATGTTTTCATGTAAGACCTTCTTTTTTTGTTTAAACTCATAAATTTTCGGAACTTGTTTGTTCGTTGCATTGCCCATTTGCCCTCATCAGACATTTTATGATTTTATAACAATAATTGAACTAACATGGTATATTTTTTAATGATTAGGTACTCACAATGTTACATGGACAATAAACGAAGAGAAAGAACTTTTTAGATAATTTATTACTTTGCGTGACAAATAAAACAACTCTTTATTTAGAAGCAGTTTATATACAATGACTGCTATTTAAGATTATCTTTCTTATGAAAAATAATTTAAATGAAATGTTTGCAATAATATAATAAAAAAGAATAATTTATGAGTTGAATTTACAACAAGTTCAATAGACATAACAAATCCAAAAAGGTTAGTTATCCAGTGTTAAAAGTATACAAAGGACAGCTACCTATTAAAAATTGAATTAAAAATTCAAAAAGAGAACTACATATATAGGCTTCTTGCTAAACAGTCCTAATAAAGAATTCAAACAAAAAGAACAAATTACGAAACCATTCGCGGCTTAAATTCACACTTGATACGTTTCACACATTTTTAGTTTTTTTCGATCCCTTTAGCACCTCGTTGCCATAATCTTGGATCAACAACAAACCATTTAAGTATTTTTTATCTTCACACTAACTCACAAAGACAAAATGGCCTTCTAAAGTTACACACACAGATGAAAACAAGGATTCTCACATAGCATTTTAAGATAAGCTAAATAAAAATGATATTAATCGAGTATTATTTTCTTTTGAGCTTCGATATGGAACATCAAATTAGCATTAGCATTTTTGTGTTAACATTTTATAGGATTTAATATAGCTTAATGAGATAAGTATGTAGGTATATCAGAACGAGTTTTTGCAAAACAGTGAGGTGGTTGTGCAGGTGTAGGTTCAAATTAGTGTTTAAATCGTTTTAAGATACCATAAATATACTTTTTTGAGGAAGAAAATCATCAAAGGAGTCCTCTCACAGGGAGTGTCAGAGTCGTACTGACTTAAAACCAACTCGTTTCTTCAGCTGCCCAGGTTTGTGCACTTCGAAAAATGTCCTCTCACAGGGAGTGTCAGAGTCGTACTGACCACAGTCGTACTGACCACAGTCGTACTGACCAACTCGTTTCTTCAGCTGCCCAGGTTTGTGGACTTCGAAAAATGCTAAAATGCCCTAGATGGGGCAGAGGGCCTCCGCTGAAGTTCTCCATCGCGATCTGTCTTGATCTTCACGCTTCACCTCACTCCACGTCATACCGATGCTCGTCGCTACTGCCAGTACGGTGCGATGCCAGGTTTGCCGTGGACGGCCACGCTTTCTTTTCCCTTGGGGATTCTAATCCAAGGCTTGCTTGGGTATGTGTCCTAATGCAGTCCGTCGCGTCTAATGCAGTCTAATAAACAATGTATGAATCTGAAATCAGTTCCAACAGCAATAGCAATAAATTACATCTGGACTGGCATCACAAAATAATATTTATTATAATTCTTAATTTAACTTCCACTCTAAGTATAAAAGTAACAAGTAAAATGCAAAAAATACAACCTAAAAAATATGATGCATTCTACATTCAATAAAATTGTCAATCGGTACACAATCGGTATCGATTTTTAACACGTACCAGTTGATAGCAAAATTGACAACAAAAGACAAGACAATATATCCCTCGAATGGTCGCATGGATACCTTTTGTTGTGACACCTATAAAGCCGATTTAAATTTTGCGTGTCACAATCGCACGAGCGTTGACAGTGTGACATTGCCGTGACAAGGTATCGCCGTGAACGCGCGGGGGTTAAAACATTGCTAAGCGATTACTTTTTTCGCGTGCATCGCGTGTGAAATAAGGATCTTTTTACTTGAATAGTACTCCGTCTTATTACTATCTACGATTATCGGTATGCAATCGTTACTTCAGTCGGTAGCCGTGGAACTTAATACCGATTTATGCGATAAATGAGTGCGTTTGACGTCGTAAATAAGACAGGATAATTAGAATATATTGCTTTGTCCGATAAATAATTCATAACTCGTTTGTTGCAATGAGTAGCATGCAACGGGCACGAGTTATCTTTACGATAATAGGCGTCATGGCATCGACGCTGATTGTGTTCCGAAGAAAGATTTATCATGTGTGGGAAATTGTCAGCGTTGTTCAGAAAAAAGCAAAGGATTTAACAGTCGGTGACTCATGTGGAACAAAGCATGACGTCGCGTGTTTAGCGTGACAGCCAGCTGCTGCTAGATTGATTGACAGTGAATGCATGTAGGCTAATTAAATGACATTAAATCTTAAGTTTACAAATAGGCAACCGCCTAATATGTACTGCTGCTTTAATGTTTTATCAATAAGAACAGTTAATACTTAAACCATCAACGTACGCTTTTCGATAGTTATAATCAGAATCAGAAGTCATAACAGTATCACTGTTGTTCCAACGGGACAAGAAAATTGAATCTTCTCTAATTTATTACTAATCTATATTATTATAAAATGATTGAAGCAAACGCTTTCTTACATATATCGTGAATAAAAAAAATATATCAAAATTATTATCATTCAATTTAATTTGTTGTCCACAAAAAATATCACACTCTAGTTTTTAAAATTCTCAAAAACATTGCTTTATACCTTTCTGTGTCAAACCTGAACTGTGGCTAGGAAAATCAACAGTTCATGTGAACGAACCGTGGCGTTGACGTCCCTACATACACGTGTTTAGCGTGATAACCAACCTCTATGCAGAGGTGGATTGATTGACAATACGAACACACTGGGCAGTAGGTATGTTTCTTTGTTAAATTGCTAATGTACCCACGATTTTGCAAATTATATTTCCTGTCATTGTTGGTGGTTTATAGTCTGTTTAATAATGTGAATATCATTACACAGTAATACAACGTATTACGTACGTATAAAGGTAGTGATTTGCATATCAAAAAGCAATCAAAAGTTGAACCTTTTAGGTCACATTCAGATCATACTTATTTTGATGGCCCATCATCGATTAGGTTTTAGAATAATTTAGAAATTTTATCATGATTTTTAAAGGGTTTGTTTTTTTTAAGTTTCTGGGATTAGTAATACTGCAGAGTTAGTTGAACATTTTTTTACACTCAGTAGACGGCGATAACGAGTTTTTTTTTTATTCTAAGAAGCGTAACTCCCAATCATCCTGTTTAATTCTGAATTACACATCATCATATTATAAGTCTAGCTATAAGTAAGTTTTTTTTGTAAGTTGAAAACTGCATAATTTTACTTCTGTTTTGCATTATTTACCAAAAACTAACATCCATCACTTTTTTTAAATTTTGTTTCAAATATTAGAAGTGTGCCATCGTTTAGCATCACGATACACTCTGAATTTTTATCCATTGACAGGACTTCTGTTGAATTTCAATTCAAACACAGACAGAATCGCTTGCATTATAACGTGTGTGGCGAATTAATTTCACGTTTTAGGCTTCGTTTTATTACAATATTATTTCCGCTAAATAATGGGCCCACCCCATCGTTTCCCATGAGTGTCGTAAGACGTGACATAGGGTCTTCGAAAGGGGATGGGCAGTTACATCCACCTGTGCGCTAATGAGTTCTTATTGCTATTATCAACGGTTCCGAGGCCGGTGATTATTGTATGTCCCCGAAGTTGGGGAAGGCCCATGTTTAATAATATCTGCTAATTGCAATTTATAGGTTTTACACTGGTAATGTGTACCGTACTCGTAAAAGCTACGCCAAATGTTAAACATTAAAAATTATATATCAATTCTATTGAGCAATTGACTATAACAAAGTAAGCACTAGCAAACTAACAGACATGCTTCTTCGGAATTGTTTTATTACATAAATATTACAAGCACACTCCAACTGTACAGCCATGCTAAAACCATCTTTATTACATTGGAATAGAGACGATTCGTATTCAATAGTTAGTTACACAGTGGACTGTGCCTTCCGCACTCAATGCCCATAAAGGCTTTTCGATTTGAATCAATATTCAAGTATTAGTGTTCACTTTACACGGAAACAAAGTGCGGCTCGTAGGTCTAGCAGCCCACGCGAGTTCTTAACGCCAACGTAAATAGGTAACAATCTTGCCTTTAAGTACAGAATAAACACTTATAAAATACTATTTCAAATCATATTTAGAACAAACACTGAAGCTTGCTGTTCTATTTTCAAATATCAAAGATAAATATTAGAATTGCTAGATAACCGAATATAATATAAATTAGCTTACACTTTAATAAAACTTGTTAAACTGCTGTATCTATCGTTTTGTTCATTCGTGTAAAGTGATCAAGTATTCTTGAGTTTGATCATCGAGTGAGGTAACGATTACTTGTAGATTCTATTTTGAAATTTACAACACTAGCTAATAAGTTTGAAAGTTCCGTGTCTGGCAATAACAGTGTAGGAGAAAATGTGGGAGTGCCATCACATACTCTGGCACAAATGTACCGGCTCAAACAGAGTGATTCCTAGGCCTCACAGAAAACTAGCTGGAAACGTAAGAGTAAGGTTATTGGTAGAACTATACGCAGTCCTAAAATCCATGATTGCAAAAGGACTTGCAATTTCTCTGGTTGCACGGATGTCCAGGAAATCTGTATAAATACCTTCTTAAATACCCCCTTCTTAAACCTCCACTGTGTACTTCTAAATCTATAACAAATGCCTATTACTATACCTTTTAACCATAAAAACTATGTCGTCAAAACAAAACCTCAAAAAGTTGATGAAAAAGTAATACAAAAATAATATTTTCAACAACCAAATTATCAACGTAACAAAAGGGCTTGTACAAAACAATATATTCAGCAAAAACAGAAGTAACGTCAGGCGGTACAATCATGAACCACGCATATATCTCTTCAAGGAGTCCATCTAGCGACATTGAAACCTATCTGTTCTGAATAATCTTATTACTAAGGGTCACAGCCAATGACGTAGAAAATCTCCACCAACGACTTGTACTATTGGGAATAGGAAATGGAAAACAAATATAAGATATTACTGGCTTGACCTCCATGAAATATGATGTAGACAGAAGCAATTTTTGTGCTGATGTTACGAACGTTTCATTTGTTTTTGAGACGATCCATAAAGACATTGTTGATAGATTGATATGGGTTAGGGTCCCAACTTCTTGACCAAATGTGTATTATACGTAATATATTACTATTTAAATTATTTTTGTCTCTTTGTTTGTCTTCTTAGAGCGGTTGAAGAGCTTAACCAATTTTGAGAAGTTGCTCGTTTTATTTTCGCGAATTTAAATTGCGGCAAATACGACACTTGACAAGCTCTAAGCTATATATAAACGATACTCCTAATGGCAGCGATAATTATATGATAGGATTTTATAACAACTGATAGTAAAACCATTCTAAGTGACTTGTGAAAGAAACAATTTTTTTAAGCGTGGGAGAGCCATGCTTCGGCACGAATGGGTCGGCTCGACCAGAGTGATATCACGGCCTCACAGAAAACTGGCGTGAAATAACCACAGCGTTCTGTTTCGCCGTGTGAGTGAGGTTACCGGAGGCTCAATCCTTCCCCTCCCCCAATCCCTCCTCAATCCCTAAATCTCCAAATCCCTAATCCCTAAAAGGTTGGCAACTCACTCTTAACTCCTCCGTTGCGAGTGTCCATGGCCGGCGCTGATTGCTTACCATCAGGTAATCCATGTGCTCGCTTGCCGACCTATTACATTACATTACCTAGACAGAAAAAAAAACAGTTCTAGGAAAGATAATCTAGAGACACCTAAATCTCAAAAATCTGAGAAAGCAATGTACCTAATATAAAAAGGCTTAGTGAAGTTTTTATAGAGTAACATGTTATTACGAATCCGCTTCTACGGATAGACTGGAGTAAAAATGTGTTTCTGACAATATCGTAAGTACGTATCTAGACATCGTCTATTGTCGTCGTAACAATCACGAATGTTCTTTGTATATTTGACGTGAATAGAAAATACTTTGTTTAACTAAAAGCTTTTTACTCTATATGCTATAAATGTATAGCCATAATGTAGCTAGCTACTGTTATAACAATATTTCACATTTGAAAAGTAGGGTTACATAAGCCTCTGTAACATTTGCTTCTAAAGGTGTTTAGACTACAAATTGTATGCTCTTTTGAAGGGGGTAAATTATCAAATCTCTTATCCTGCACTGGCCCTTCACCTGTTCCTTCTTCTTCCTTCTTCTGTTTCATTATTGAGCTTGCTCTTTCAACCCCGAATGAACATCATGCCATCTACAAGTTGATTTGTCGTTGCCAACTAGCTTAATCAGTCATTCAAGTAACAGTCATGACTAGTGATTTTATCAAATATCTGGATTTCTCAATCCAGCCATAAGCTGAAGGATAAAGGGGTTGTAATTAAAACAAGTTGTTTAGGGCAAGGAAATGGAAACTCGTGTGAAACATCTTACACGTGGAGGAAACGTATTTGTGGAGCGAGGTGAAACGTGGAGATTAATACTGATCACGATGAAGGGCAACAGTGGACGCCCTTTGATTCTTATAGAGGATACTTGTATAGGAATGTAAGCCATGCATCAAAGTTTTATTGACTGTTTAGGTAAGCACCGCTTCGATAGCAACAAAAAATTGAAATCAAATGAAACTAGTATTAAATGAGCGTATGTATGTCACGACCATGGATTTCCACGTCGATCAATAACAATCGAATCAAAAGCACGAACGAACCGCCTCCCAATCGCCTTTATCAAACTCTACTTCTTCATAGAACCGATGTGTTAAGCGTCACATAAGTGACTTACGATATAGTAAAGCACGCCTTTCCATAGGTAGCCCTTAGAATCAGTCTAGCCATTCACGCATGATGTGTTGAATTTTATGAATACTTTATCTAACCCTCACGATTGTAACCAACAAACTTCCTGTAATATCCAACAATAAAAATAAGCTCGTTAGCAATACCTACTTATTTATATGAATTAACAAATACCAATTAACATAATAAATTAACCCGTTGCTTTCGTGTATAAAAATAATGTTCGAGTCGCGGTCGGTGAATAAATTAGTGGAGGCAATGATAAATCATGAGAATGCTACTTGAACGAACGTGTGACAAGGGCTTAGGTAGCTTTTATCGCATCCATTATAAACATTTTTACATATATCTTTATTTAGGACGTTGAAATATGTTTCGTTGATATGAATGTGCGATGATTTTGTTTGTTTGTCAGTAAGTGCTACTGGTTCTGCGGTCTCAATTATTTCGTTTCTGTTGAGTGACGGGAGGTTAGTCCTCTGTCATTTTGCATTGTAATGCATTACTCAATGTTTGCTTGCAAATTAAGGAAGGATGACAAGTGAGGAGGGCGAGTCGATTTAAAATGTAAGATTAAACTCGTCCTTAGAGAACTTTGAGAACTTTAACCGAATACAAAAATTTATATTTTTTAAACATATTAAGAATTAAGTATGAATAATTTAAAAATTTTGTTAAGTTACATTTTCTTGAACTATTGATAGATATTGCAGACCTCAAGTGAAAACTGTAAGTAATTAAGTAAATTGCACAGATACTTTTGATTTGGTGACAAATAAAATGTACCATAGAGACCTCTTTCAGTATATAATTTCAATTTAGGTTTAAATAAGAGATCAATGAAATCTGGACATTGATCGATAAAGACAATAAATAAAAGCAATAAAATTAGTCCTTCGAAGTTGATTACACTTTCTCAATAGCTATAAAACCATTGTAATGAATCTTCTAATGTTTTAGAGGCGTATAAACTAGCTTAAGCTTACAAAACTCGATACTAACTGAACTAAACACAAGTACCAACGTAAGTAGCAAAGTACAAAGAAAGAAACAGAATGGATAAAACACCCGACGCTGGTAACGAGCCAGTCTTCGTATACCATTGCGAATGTACCGACACTACTTGGCCATTTGTTATTTTATTTGCTCTCTACTCAGTAAACTCTATTACTTAGTCGATGGTTTTGATTCCGAGAAGTCGATGTTTACATTGAATGTTAAACTTATGTCACTGTTGTCACAATATTTTACTTTCAAACGCTTCGTCCGTTGTGAGAAAGTTTATGAACGTCCATGTGATGTTTGTTTAAGTTTGTCGATAGCGTACATCACATCCATCGATACTCAAGTCAAATACGGTACGACCAATGCTATTGTTTTTATTCATTCGTCTGAACTTGAAATCGATTATCGATACTTAGTGTTCACATCACTAACACGGCACTGACTCCTTGGGTCGAAACAACTAATGGACTACGTTATTACTGGCCACCTCAACGAAAAAGTGCATTAGCGTACGGTAAGTGGAATAAAAGTATTTGAATATAGAACTTAAGTAAAGTGCGCTGTGAGTGCTTATGCCACTTAACAAACAACGATTTGCCTCATTTACCGTAATCGCTACAGTTTTATTTTACTTTGGCTTCGGTAGCCGACGTTTCATAATTCCAAATAACGATTCCTGTTTATAGCATTCGATATTCAACTTGAATTCCTCAAAATTGATTTTTAATTTCGGTTCGTATTAAAAGTTTGCGTTTAATTTTCGGGCGTACTTTTAATATTTTCTGTATTTCGAAATGTGAGTGATATTTGCGTTGCTGGCCACTGAAGTCAGAACCGTGGAAGTTTTGACAGGGTAAATATTTTGAATCAGCTATGAGAATGTTTCAGGAGGGAGATATGGATCTCTCTACACTGGGCGGTGATTTAGTTTGTGAAGTTTTTGAGTCCCCTTCTGTGACTCTTATCACGGTTAGTTAGGTGCGCCCCGGGAGTAGCTTTGGAAGTATGAAAATAGAGTGCCCTTTCTCGGAATATTGCATTTGACATCTGAGAGTTTGGCTTATCAACGTCTATATAGGGAGAAGGTGGTTGATCTTTTTTATAAACAATACGAGTACATTTATTTAACATGGAGTAGATTGTTAGGCACTGTTCCGACTGCAAAATATTTGCATCTAGTTACGAATATATGAAGTAAAGCTGTGAAATGAGTTTCAAAAGAATTCTACACCTTGTGCGGCTACGTTCACATGCAATAAATTAAGTCATTAAACGGCAAAAATTATACGTCTCAAGACTTTGAAGTTAAATAAGCGCTTAGTTTGTATTTATGAGACGTATATCTGTGCAGATTTACAATTTCTCACTTACTTTCAATACAACTCTAGGGTCAGCCAGTTGCCCAGACAAAGGCTATGGACATAATGAATTTTCGTCTGTAAATTGGAAAATAAATAATTCATTGTGAACGAGACACGGGTTCCTAGTAATGTAAGAAAGCATATTTTAGCTCATATCGTAAAGTGCAACGAATGACAACAGTCGTAAAATTTTATGTTCTGTGCTGTGTCGTCCTGTCTCAATTACAATTACAAATTATTACAAATTTTCAACTGAACCTCTCATGAGTCGGTATGTGTAAGTGGTACGCGAAAAGATACTTACATTATTTCAAGTTAAATATGTTCGTCTAGTACTTTGTTGCTCTTTCTAAAGAGGCGTTATTCATTTTAATGAATATGAGGCAAATAGAATTTCTTTAGCAAAGTCTTAATTAAGCAGAATTTTCAACAGTTTATAACAATGACGTACTACATAATGTCATACGAGAACTTGTTTTCATCTTCCCATATTATTTAATCCTACTGTAACCTTTTTTATGGTATAGATCGGCAAACGTGCAATTGTATTACCTGATGGTAAGCAATCAGCCCTTGGACACCCGCAACACCAAATGAGTGACGCGTGCGTTGCCAGCTTTTTAGGGATAAGAGTTTTGGATATTTAAGGATTGGGAAGGGATGGGGGAGAGGAGATATTGGACCCTTCAGCAACCTCACTCATAAGGCGATTAACAACCCTGTGGTTGTTTCACGCCGGTTTTCTGTAAGGCCGTGGTATCACTCCGGTCGAGCCGACCCATTCGTGCCGAAACTTGGTTCTCCAAAACTTATTATAAAGGTAGATCTTTTACAATCATATCTCATAATAATAATAAAAACTCATGTCTAGTTTTTTATTCTTTTTTATCAAGACCGAAAACTCTCTGATTTACACAGTTCGCACTCAAATAGATCCAACACGAGCCATTTACTACTGTAACTTTGTAATAGTCGAATAATGACTGCAGTATTAATTCTCTGTGGTTTCATCGCGTAAATTGTTTGGTATTCAAAGCAATAGTTTTATTTATTGCACATTAAAATATGCTACACAGCTTTATTAGTCATGAAACACGAATTTATTATCACTTGCAAAAATATTTTCAGAACGCCTAGTCGGAGTTTGTTTTACGTTAACGCGATCAAAACGTTTCTGAGTTTTACCCTCTAATTGGTTGATTAATTTGGAGCGAGCCAATCAGAGCACATACCTACACGTGTCGATCGCTTTAACGTAGGTAAAGCCAACTCGCACTAGGGACTCAATCTTTTTCCTAAATAATGAGTCTGTCGTGTATTCGTGATATTCCCATGCATGGTATCGTCGACGCAAAAAACCGGCAACATTTTATTACCAAACCTTACGCAGATAGTGTGACGAACATAAACGACCACAAGTTTGTTCCAATCACACTTCAAAGTAATACACACTGCATTAGGTCTCGCCACAAGGCATCTAATAACGTATAAGCCGAAGAATCCATTTCTCACAACAATACTCAATACATAACCTCTTTCCTAACACGAGGCCACACATAAGCCACAAGACGCGTCTCCATTAGGTAACAGAAAGCAATCTAGAAAGGCGCACTGCTTCGCTCGCGGCTACATCTAACCTGACCTACTATTAAGGATTGTCTCACAGTACTTTGCCCACATGCGCTCCTCGAACTCTGTAATCTATGTAATCTGTGACAGCGCATTTGTGATTTATTTACATAAACAATAGTCTCGAACCGATTCGAACGTTCTAGAACACCTATTACTGATTTCAGTGAGCGCAGTGTTGATTTAATTGCATTCCTGTTAAATTATAGCTTGATATTGTCTGCATTTTAGTAATTGCAAAGTTGTTCTGTTACAACGGTGTGTAATAAAGCGTTCTTATTGTGTAATTATTAATTAAGCACGCATTGGACTCGGTAATGGATGTTTAATGCCGCACATTCAGCCTGTTGATTAGTGCTTCGGAGTTGTGTATATGAAATGTACAGAAGCTGTATTCTGTTTATTAAATAAAGCCAGCTCAATTTTGTTAAAGTAATTTTACCCCCAAACTTTAAATTACTACTTTCAGTTTGTTTATCCCCGTAGGTGTGGGCAGAGATGTACATTCCGGCATTCGATGCCACATTTACAATGTAAACCCATATTTTACTGTTATAACGGGTGAACTGGGGAACAATTCCAAATTTCATCCTACTACTGCCTTTTTCCAAAAACATTAAAATAGCCCTTAATAAGGCCCTTTTGGTAAGGAGGGAAAATTGACAAATTGTTTCTTTTTTTTTATGTAATAGGTCGGCAAACGAGCAGACGGTTACCTGATGGTAAGCAATCAGCGCCGCCCATGGACACTCGCAACGGAGGAGTTACGAGTGTGTTGCCGACCTTTTAGGGATTAGGGATTTGGAGATTTAGGGATTGAGGAGGGATTGGGGGAGGGGAAGGATTGGGCCTCCGGTAACCTCACTCACACGGCGAAACACAACGCTGTGGTTGTTTCACGCCGGTTTTCTGTGAGGCCGTGGTATCACTCCGGTCGAGCCGACCCATTCGAAAAATGTTTCTCTAACCTAACAAATTAAATGCAAATAATGAACAAACACATTAATCTACAAAGCTCATTCACTTTTTAATTTAGAGGCTACATATGTATACATACTATGTATAAAGCTAGGAATAGTATGTTATCCTATTCTTGCACAATTCAATTTCACCCAAAGGTCGTCTATACGAAATTGCTTTTCGAGATAAGACTGACTCTGGGTAAGTACTGTTTATATTTACGTTCTCAGTTTTGTTTGTCGATGAAATCTAAAACTTAATCGACTGGAATTATAACTCAATTCAGGATACTGATTTAATAGTTTCTAGTATTGACTACATCAATTAAAAATTGTCATTAACATCGTGGTAAAATGCTGAACAAATATTTTAGTAATTGGAGAAGCACAATATCCATACATAAAAGTCACTAGCTATTTAAATTAATTGTCATCGTAAACAAAACAGGATTTTTCATTTAATAAATGTATTGAAAAATGTTCTTTAAAATTATTACCTCATAAATTATGATTTAGGTAAGTACTAAAATAAAATATTGCATTACAAGCAAATAGGCGTAGCAATGAATATTAATTTCAATATTTTATAAAAACTTTAACTGTTTGTGCAATTTCGTGTTTTATTGACCACAAAATATATAATTGCATAGAAAAACATAAATATTTTTATTGTTGTAATTCGAATTTTATATGATACGAATTTGTAATGACGTGTAATTCTATCTTTTAGCACTTACCATTTGGTTAATAAACGTTAATGTTTTATATAACATACATATGTATACAAAGCTTTTACATATTTTTATACATTTTAGCGCATGATAACATTATGTTACACATGTATACAATGCAGTAAATTTATTCGTATAAAAATGTATTTGCAACAACAATAAAATGTTTATGTTTTTATTTGCAAATATTATATTTTGTGATAAATAAAAACATTATATTGCAAAAATATACGTGATGATAATTGTGAATATGATATTATAATTTTAGTCCACAATTATATATTTGTAAGGTTTTTGTGCTTGATCCTATGAATGATAATTACATTAAGAGTATAAACCCATGGAATTTAGATAGGTATTTTTGCCACTGAAGATTAATACTACTATCACATCAGTCATACGCCCACAGGCTATCTAGTGCTGAACATAGACCTCCCTTGCAGACCTTGACAACTACTAATAAGTTATTTGACTATAAGTACACATTAATTATTATGTTTTCGGCTTACTCACGTAATAATTTGACGAGATACTCGACTAGTTTGAAGCCATGCTAGAGGCTATATATAGGCGAGTATCTCGTCAAATTATTAGGTGAGTAAGCCGAAAACATAATAATTAATTTAGAATGTCTCACGAAAGTAATAATTAAAATATAAGTAGACATATACATACCACCAGTCAGCTATAATTACCAGGAACAGTTAGAAATAAGAACCACAATTACTTATATTATTATAATTATTCTTAAGCGACCAGCATCAATCAGAATAAAAAAAAAAATACTCACATTGTAATAAAAATGTTTACACTACCTTATTTACGAACAATCAATACAAAAAAACAAACTACTTACACTTGGGAAATGTTCTCTCAATATTCAACTTAAATACTTGTAGTATGTTTAAAAATAATTTAAATTAATGGACATTTCATTCAGTTTCCTTTGCATTCGATACGGCAAATATCTGTGTATTTAATCAACTGTTAAAGGTACCATGATCAATTGCACTGTAACTACGCGTTTCCGTGCCGTTCTGATAAAAAATTAAACAGATATTAATAATATTCTTTAACTATTTATAATTTCCTGATTCGATCTACTAAATAAATAAAGTTACAAAAGTATCTAATGTAGAGTCTGCAGACTAATTAGGATGTTAGAAATTAAAATGAATTTTATCGAATAAATATATTGTTATAAAGACTATGGTACGTTTTTGTTATTTCCTTTGGACTTCTGATGAAAAAGCTTATGAAAAGAGTGACAGAGCAAGAAAGAGAGGGAGGAAGTAATGCATTATTACAATGTTCTTTCATATAAAATGTTTGCTTTACGAAATACTTTTATCAAGACGACGAGCGGATGCACGTCACATACTTTTTTTATGTTACATATTGGTAAACGAGCAAACGGATTACCTGATAGTAAGCAATCAGCGCCGCCCATTACACCCACAACGCCTGAGGAGTTACGAGTGCGTTGCCGACTTTTTGAGGGTTAGGGTTTTGGAGATTTTGGGAATGGGGAGGGATTGGGCCTCCGGTCGCAGATAATATATTTTACTTAAAATTCATTTTTGTTTTTCCTTCATCTATTTTTTTGTTAATTATGTAAGTAAGTATATTTATTTGTTTAAACATGGTATACATACATTGCATGCAAGATATTACAGTAGAAAGAAAGTTCAAACATGTTCAGCCGCGTGTCGTGGCGTACAAATAGTCATAACAATACTTTGCATATTAAATCAATAAGCAAAGTATTATTGGTTATAAGACTGGCCCATTGCTTATAAATAAAGGAAAAAGGATTTTTGAGCGATTAGGTGCATCAAGTAAAATAGTTATACGAGAAGTATTTGAGTAGTCCTGATTAAAAGTAATTGTCTTTATATTTTATGCTATATTTCATTTTGTAATCTACTTTCCTATGCTGACAGTACTTGCATAAACACAGCTCGCATTGGCTTAACGGTTAAACATGGCTACTGATCTTCCTGTATTTGATTCATAGGCATCTCAGTGAAATGTACTGACCTAGCTTATGTATTTAAAGAGTAACGCGTAGACAAGAAAATAACAAATTAACTTAATAGTGTAAAAGAAAGAAAAGTCTATCTAAATCTTGATTTGCCTAAACCAAATAAAATGATTATATTATTTATCTATTAAATGAAAATATATGGATGATATACTTTACTTGTATACACTTACTAGTCTTAGTTTTTATAAAAATTGTTTCGAAAAATATATCAGAAACGGATCAGTTGGTGGTAAGCAATTGATGCCACCCATTTACACCCATAACACCAGAAGAGTTATAAGTGCGTTGATGGCACAGTTTTAAGGGATTTGAGAATTATAAATTTGGAGGGACTGGGAAAGGACTGTCCCTCCAGTAACTTTATTAACGTGACGAAGCGTTGTTTCACGTCGTTTGTCTGTGATGCCGTGGTAATTACAGTCCGGGCGAGCCGTGTAGCACGGCTCTCACACAGGTTCTCGAAGTACTGGATATTCTGCCAAACCATTAACTGTATACAGCGCCCGATAAAACGCGCGTTGCGTTATAAACAATGAGTGTCAATTATTTTCAAGAAAACTGACACGAAACGGTTTCTCTGCCAAAGCATAGTTATAGTAAGCTACCTTATAATATAATCCAACATGATAGTTTACGTCGAGGCCCTCATAATAGTATAATATTCCAGTGAACTTAGCAACAGTAAATTATTTTCATTGCAAAACAATGTAATATCGATTCAATCGGATCGCATCACGAAGTATCGTATCAAGAAGGATTTTATTGCTTCAGAATAAACTGATACGATCGAGCCTCATTACTTTTGTGATAAAAAGTTAGCGAGTTAATTCCATGTTTTAAATTAATCGTTATTCCGGTCACAAAATTCGAAGTTATTCGGTATCATAGTGGCTTTGGATCGGATTATTTTAATCTCATGGGAAACTTTGGTTTGCGGTTTATTTGAAGCTTATAATATTTTTGTGTTTAATAGTGTTTAGCTTGGCAACGGGATTACTTTCGCTTTTATTTGTTTTTACTATTACTGAAATGTGACTCGACCGGAGTGATACTACCGCTTCTAATCCCCAAAAGGCTGGCAACGCACTTGTAACTTCTTATGTGTCTGTGGACGGCGCCGATTGCTTACCATCAGGTAATCTGCCTGCTCGTACGCTGAGCTACTCGTATCACATAAAAATGTAAATTAAAACTATTTGTTGATATAATTAGGTTTTAAAGAAGGTAAATGTTTAAACATAGGTCCATTATCATAAGCTTAAATTTTTTTACATGCTAAATATTTTTTATTTTAAATATCGCACCGCTACTATCTTTATATCTATAAAAATAGATCGCAAAATATGTTGGTAAGCGCATAACTCAACAACGCCTGGACCAATTTTGCTAATTCTTTTTTTGTTGTGTTTCTTATTGTCAGGAGAAGGTCTTATCAAAATAAATATTAGAAAAGTAGAGGGGAAGAATAGGAAAAAGTGATCCTTTGATAGCGAGATAGTTGGACCCGTGCGAAGCGGGGGCGGGCCGCTTGTATTACATTAAAAATGTAAAGGAAAGAGGTAAAGTATTATTATGCCAATAGACAAATATGTTGGGTTTGCTGACAAAGCTTTTGTGAGACCACAATTGAAACTATGTTGTACGAATAAATAAGGATACAAACACACTATCGGTTTTACAAGATAAATCGCTGTGTTAATGATTGGAGCCCTTTTTGTCCGACAAGAGAGAGCGATCCGTCATTAGTTTTTACAGCGAAATCTGGTCAGAATCTTATTGTTTTGTTGGATAATCTATATATCTTTATATATAAAAAAATCTATTGTAATTGGCACGTGTTTATCCGCGATGGACTCCTAAACTACTAATCCGATTTTAAATTTGATTTCCGTGTGCATTTTGATCCAACTTGAAAGATAGGATATATAGCTTACATCTCAATTTATAGTCACCTTAGCCACAGCAACGCGTGGCTGGGTCTGCTAGTTATGATTAAAAATCAATGCCACTTTTCGTTGTAATGTTATAACTCAACAACACCTTTACCGATTTGCCTAATTTTGGTCTTGAATTATTCGTGGAAGTCCGGTTTCGATCAACAATAACAATATTATTGATCGAAATTAACAAGTTGATCGAAGTCCAGGGAAGGTTTAAAAGGACAAAACAAAAAATATAATTTATTGTTGTCAATAAGAAATTAAATTGTTTTTTAACATGAATTACATTTCCTTTTTTTTTATTTCTCAGTGTGTCTAAAGGCAAATTTTATCACAACCAGAGTTATCAAATATAAATCTAAACTTAACAAATATATTCGTTTTCCATTTTGTTCAGTTACCTCTGTGCTTGCCATAAGCGACTAAAACAAAGGTACACATAATAATATACACACATAAAATTTATTTATTACGGCAAGCGAAGCTCGCACGCACGTCTATTTCGTGGGCAAATTTATAGTATGCCGATTTTGCATTATGCCGTACAGTTCGCAACGAAGTTGTATTTAGATTTTCGTTCCGCTGACGCATATTTTACAGTGAGCTATTATCATTCGGGTCGTTGTTGTGGAATCACAACATTAGATCTTAGTTAATGTTCCCCAAAGGGTAAGGATACCCTATGCATACTAGTAGGTACACTATTTCTTATCACCATACAATCTATAATACAAAAATGAATCTATTATGAATCAATAAAAAAAATGTGTGGCGTAAAAATCTTGACAACAGTTAAAGGTAGCGTAAGTAGGTATGGTAGGTACGGTAGGTAGGGTAGGTAGGGTAGGTAGGGTAGGTAGGGTAGGTAGGGTAGGTAGGGTAGGTAGGGTAGGTAGGGTAGGTAGGGTAGGTAGGGTAGGTAGGGTAGGTAGGGTAGGTAGGGTAGGTAGGGTAGGTAGGGTAGGTAGAGTAGGTAGGGTAGGTAGGGTAGGTAGGGTAGGTAGGGTAGGTAGGGTAGGTAGGGTAGGTAGGGTAGGTAGAGTAGGTAGGGTAGGTAGGGTAGGTAGGGTAGGTAGGGTAGGTAGGGTAGGTAGGGTAGGTAGGGTAGGTAGGGTAGGCAGGGTAGGTAGGGTAGGCAGGGTAGGTAGGGTAGGCAGGGTAGGTAGGGTAGGCAGGGTAGGTAGGGTAGGCAGGGTAGGTAGGGTTGGTAGGGTAGGTAGGTCAGGTAGGGTAGGAAGGGTTGGTAGGGTAGGAAAGGTAGGTAGGGTTGGTAGGGTAGGTAGGGTAGGCAGGGTAGGTTGGGTTGTAGGGTAGGTAGGTCAGGTAGGGTAGGAAGGGTTGATAGGGTAGGTAGGATAGGTAGGGTAGGTAGTGTAGGTAGGGTAGGTAGGGTAGGTAGGGTAGGCAGGGTAGGTAGGGTAGGTAATGTAGGCAGGGTAGGTAGGGTAGGTAATGTAGGCAGGGTAGGTAGGGTAGGTAATGTAGGCAGGGTAGGTAGGGTAGGTAATGTAGGCCGGGTAGTTGGGTCATACACAACTATTAGACCATAATGGTATCACAACAAGTACTTTAAGGTGTTTTGTTTTTCGTCCCCAAATCCCTTAAATATAAAATGTCATGGAAATCGGTATAGCGTTTTCTAAGATCCCGTGATATATTTATGTATACATACATATTTACAAGCATTGCATATTTAGAAGTATCAAATTGGGTAATTAATTAAAATAACAATACGAAAAACTACTCCATACTAACAATAAAATGAAACATAAATATCTGAATCCTATTTATTGCTTCAGCACAAATATTATGTCATCAGTATGAATCATGATATTTCCCAAAGTCCAGTTTTGATCGTGAATATCCAAAACAAACGACTGTATGGGTCCTGCTACTAACGCCTCCCTGTGGCTTAGCAGGTCATCTTTGCATCTGACACGGCGCCACCCACGCTTCGCCTTTTGGCCTAGGTTATACTTAAATGCGTATGCCTGAAACCATAGGTCTAGGAAATTACTATGTTTGATGTATATGTGTGTATCTGGTACGTATAAATTTCCTTTATTGCAGGCTTGAGTGACTAAAAACTACTAAAATTAGTTTTGTACCAATGGTTAACAGGATCTTTATTAGATTTTAAGATATTGAGATTTATATCTAACTAGCTAATCTCGCGCGGTTTCACCCGCTGCTCGGCGCTATTTAATCGGAGCGTGATGTTTTCCAGCTCTCAGGAACATTGTAGCTATCTATCAGTGAAAGAATTTTGGAAATCCGACCAGCGGTTCCGAAGATTACCCCTACATACAAACTTACAAATTTTACCACTTTGTAATATTAGTATAGATTAATCAACCTACATAGGGTTTACCTCCCAGCAACAATTGTTGTTACTGGTATGAAACAAAAATGTATAGTTTACCTGTAGAATGTCAATTTTAAATAAATTTTGTTCTCGATGGAATCTCAACGTGTTTTTTTATCAAAACATAAATTACATTTTCATATTAGAACAGCAAATGTGACGGACTTTTTAAACAATTTAAAGATTTTGTTTCTTCAGTAACGTTTCGTAGCGAATACTCGTACATTATTTATTTTAATCATCAGCATGACCATGTTTTAGTCTTTTGATTATCATAAGCTTTCAAGAAACATGTTAAACTAATGAACTAAAAAAAGAAAAAAATACATTTATTTCAGACGCAATGAAACGAACAAAGACGATGCAATGAACAAAAAGATTAATATTTCTAACAAAATCATTTTATAGCAAAAAGTCCCAATCATACTGATCTATAAAAAGTATCAATCTCAATTACTATTACACAACCATTTTCCTAATATAATGATAGATATTAATTACTAATTAGAACCGAAATGGATTTATCTAATTAGCGATTATTGGTCACAACTGGTTAATAAAGTTAGCGATTAAATATCAAATTGGCTTGTGACAAATTCTACTAGTATTAGTTTATGATAACTGTATAATGTTATTGCTTATTAACATAATATCAGCTTTCCATGAGAAAATACTATTTTTAAAGTATTTTAAAAAAGCTATAAGTAAGTTACGTTGTAGGAACTGACATGTGGCTAAAAGTTTCTACGAACCGATCATCACCTAGCAAAACAAATAAGTAGTAGTATATTTACTTTTTTATATTTTGAGGCCTGAGTAGAGTATAGTTTTTTAAAAGCAAAACAAAATTACCAATAAAATTAATTCGAATTCGAAAAAAATCTCTAAAAATACACTTTCCAAATCCAAAGAAATCCACACACTTTACTTTATTTAACTTTAATTTAACTGAATCAATATCGATTTATTCAATAAAATTGTCCATTAATTAAATTATTCATTTATCCCACCGTTTTTTAATCGTTTCTGACAATTGAATTAGGCACGACGTGAAAATTATTATAAAGAATAATAGTTTTTTTTTTGTAAAGCCAAAATTAAGAAAATAATATTAAGTGCAAAATAGGTTATTTCATTTATACCCAGATTAAGTTTTGATCCGTGTAATTAATATACAATCAATGTAATGATTATTAGCTACTGCATATAAAAACGTTAATAATACAAACTTCCTACTATACTTTGGCTTACGGCGTTAGGACGCGAGCTGCTAGAGAGGTACTGATGAGTACAATTAAAATTAATTTGATGGATGTTGGTTTTGTTCAAAGTATATTATCAAAGCCTGTTTCCAATGCAGCTATTTTACTATTGATACAAAATAGTATATAAGTATTGTGAGCAAAAGCCCCTAAATTTAAAGTAGATAATAAAAAAAAACTTTGGCTTACAAGTTAAAATGTATTTAACTTGTAAGGCAAAGTTTGTAATTTTTTTTAATCAGTTGGCATCATGTCAAAAAAGTTATATAAAATTAGTCAAGTTAGCATTCCAAAATATGTAACTAAATTCACATTTTCTGCAGATACAAAAAGAAAACATTAAAACAAAGTAATATAAGACAATGTACGCTTTACAGATCTGACAATGAATGAAGCTATTTATCAAGTACACGAGTTGTAAGGTCAGTTGAGGTAAACCGGCATTTGATGGTGTTACCAGATAGAACACCAACAAGTCATTATTCACTACAATCTTAAACTTGGCAATTTGTTTAACCCTTGATGCTCATGTTTGCGGAGATGTTTCAATGTGACTCATTTAGCATTCATGTGAATTATAATATTTGTACGTTAGACAGTCATGTAGATTTTCTATTTTCTGTGTGAACATACCCATGGCATGTCGAAAAAAATCAAATGACTAATGTTCGTCAAAAATGGAATATCATTTTCTTTATCTATAAGTTCTGCTATCCTGAAGGACAATTTATGAAGCAATCGTTCAAACACGTATGTATTTTTATGAGATTTTTAATTATTAGAAACTCTGTTTTCGAAGACCTGATTAAAAATCAATGGCAAAAATCAAATCCAGGACCTCGTGCTTGAAAATCACGACTGCAACTAAAATCAATTGACAAATATGGCAATTATTTTCCAGTACTCTGACTGAGCAGACCTAACTTGTTTTTCTAGTTTATATAGTAATGTGGCATAAACAAAAGAAACAATCAATTTATATTTCTAAGCCAACCTTAAACAAAGCTAAACGCATAATTCATTTACGAGCACACAAATTAAATCAGGTACGGCACATAAAATATGGTTCATAATAGTTTTTCCAAAGTCGAAGCTTTGTTCTAAACAGCCAGAGAATTTATTACAATAAAATGCAAGCCTGCACTCGGAAATAAAGAGGGGTTGTGCATCGTAAACCTCAATGATACACGGAGGCATCTGCCAATAAAATAAAACCTATGTGTTGGGAACTTTCAGAACGTCTCTATTTCCCATCGCAACTTGCTCTGGTAAAATAGACAAATTCTTGTATGTCATTTTTTATTTCGATCTTCTGATTTATCGACGAGTAAAGTCCATATTCATGTGTAGATTTTTTACGCAACGTTCGAACTTGCCTTGTTGATTTTCACACGGATACTATTACGACAGTGTGCTAGTCATTTGCCATTCGAATTTATTCCATACCTAATTAGAATTAAAAATGTTTATACCTAGATAAAATCAAAAGTTTACCCATATATAAAAAGGCTAATTATAATAATTATCAATTCTGTCATAACTTTCTCAGGCATGCTTATTAAATTCTTCCCTATTTTTTTACGAGCAGCGAATTTCGAAATTATTTTCGTTAAATCTATAAACGCGATTAATTTGAGGAAGGAAGTAAGTAATAATTAGCGTCCATGAAAAAAGATATCGGTAATAAAAACGCTTCAATATAAATAATCTAGTTGGTTTTACGAGGTAATAAAGTATCTTGAAAATTTCCTTCTCATCTGTTGGACATTTCTCTAAGAAGTCGGGTCGAGTTTGAGTGTAGGCGAAGAGACCTTTTGTAATAAAATATAATGTGGATATATTATTATTTGTGTGTATTTGATATTGTATTTTATTGTTGTTTGACGAAGAATGGTATTGGGTTAGCATGCCTTCTGTTCCGGTCATAATATTGAAGGTTTCTTTCAACATTCCTATATACT
Source organism: Spodoptera exigua (assembly GCA_902829305.4). Lineage (NCBI taxonomy): Eukaryota > Metazoa > Arthropoda > Insecta > Lepidoptera > Noctuidae > Spodoptera > Spodoptera exigua. The sequence goes on from LR824615.2 coordinate 5,052,617, forward strand.
TAGCTTATTCATCTCTGAAGGAATTGGTAAAAGTATAAATCAATATTATTTGAATATATCTTCAAATAATTTTAAACTTATAGGATTCGTACCAAAACAAAGTTATGTCTAAACTTACGACTATATTTGTCATTTGAAAACGCTCGTTGGGATTTAAAAATCCAATAAATTCGACACATGCAGAAATTAAGTTCTCTTTTCGTACTTAGACCATATTATAAAAATACCCCATAAGTAAAAACAGTCACAACTTTAATTCTCTCACTATTTTCCCCATTTAATTCAATACCCTATACCATATCAAATAAAGTATATTTTATAAATAGCTATCTACTTCATACAACGCTATCAGTGCGCCCATCTTCGCTATATTGGACTTTGTTATCGCCAGGAGACGTGCTTGGAAAACAAAAATTAGCTATTATATCATAAAACTGAAATGACCTAGCTATCATACTTAACACAGCTATGAAATTATCTTGTTACATACGAGTGTCGTGTACAGGGTTTCATGTAGGTTCTTACGTTGGTGTTACTGTTACACCTAAATATTTATTTTATGTATATACCAAGTAAATTATTTACTCTGTTATTTTTTTCATACTCCTGTTGATAGGAGAAGATTTCGATATGGAACAAAAACGGTGTTTTGTATTTTTTACAAGATCAAGTAATAAATTTTGTATCAATTTATATTCATTTTTAAATATCTACGGAATTGTACCCGTGGTCTTTTCATACGGTTGATTTTTTAGTTTTTATTATTATAAAGCTTAAAGCTTTTGCTTTTGTCCACGACTCCGTTCGCGAGGAATAGTGACTTCTGGTACTTCCGGCATTTTTTTCGTATAAAAACTATCGTATGTCCTTTCTCGAGTTCCAAACTATGTCTGAACCAAATTTTACAGAAATCGGTTCAGTAGTTTAGGCGTGAAGAAAAGACAGACAGACAGACAGAGTTACTTTCGCATTAATAATATTAGTTGGATTAAAACGATCTTTAAATATACCAACCACTCATAAAGATGATTATATAAAGTACGCAACATTGATCTCTTTTTAATATATGTATTGTAAAATTACTACTATAGGACTTTATCAGCCAACCAGAACGATTCGCGGACCCAAAATTGTGAGTTCAAGCGCAATAATGTAACTCGTCTCCGGCTCAGAACAGGAGATGAAACGTTGTAGTTTTTAATCAATAACAGTTTGACATTTTCTCTCAGCAAAACCAAGGTGAGAGAAGTAATGGAAGATTTTCTCCTTTCATTAATGGCACGCAGAAACTGATCTGCTCCAGCATAAGGCACCCATTAACAAACATGCCATGCGAGCCAGCAGTTGGTAAGACATTGCGACTAAAATTGGGACTCACCTTTAATAAGAGTTTAATAATACTATTATGATAATATTATTAATATGCAATAACAAGTCATGGTGGCCTGGAGATTAAAGAACCCGCTTCTAACGTATGGTTCGAAGCCTGGCAAGCACTAATGTGACTTTTTCCGAGTAATTATATTTCCGAAAATTTCTATGATTATTTAGACACCACTGACATAGAATACGGTGAAAGGAAATATCGTGAGGAAACCTGAACTTATAAGTATGAAATCGTCAATCCGCCTTGAGTAAGGTGGTGATTAATGCTTAAACTTTCTCCGTGTGAGAAGAGGCCTTTGCTCAGCAGTGGACACTTATAGCTTGATGATGTGTGATGTATATATCTATGTTATAATCGGTAAGTGCACATGTCTCCTTCATGGCATAGATACCCATTATTTTATAGTTAAATAGGTCTTATTCCTTGCATAAGGATCTGATGTAAAATTTCAAATAGGTAATATAAAATAGTTTTTGAATGTAATAACGGTCCCTGGAGATCCACAGACACACTAGCATTCTCTGATGTTCAGTACATTCTTAGAATATTAATGCGCGACGCCATTCTTTGAGAACGCTTCCAAATGTTTATTCTTACAAAATTCTAGTCAAAAGACGCCGGTCGTTATGATAATCTGTCACGTTTTCTGATAAATTATATAAACTAGTGAATGTTAGGTTAATTGAGACCTAGTCGGTATCTGGTTTAAATTAAGTAAGTGAGACTGAATAAATAGATCCATAATACTTTGTTATTTTTTTATATAACCGTTCGAAGCAAACAATGGATTACTTTTTTCCCATGATAGTAGTATTCCTGTCTACTAAGATACGGGAATAGTTTAGAGGACAGGGTTACAGGATTTATTTTGGATTCATGTATAATGTAGTTTTAACATAAACACCTGACATACGTCGCGTTATCGTCTTACAAATCAATATTTTTAATACTACTTATTATTATTTTTAATGAGAAACAAAATAATTAGGTAAGGAAAAAATAAAGTATGTATTTATTTACAAATACTCATATTGTAAATCACTGATACTTTAAATTTATATCTTGCGCATAACTTGGGATGCAGCATTGCACTACCCACAAATTATCAAATCATAAATCATCCGAAACACACACAGACAGTGTCCCGCATATCAATACGAAACTGTAAACTTAACAACTATTTGCAATTCAATTCATGCAAAATTTATGGTTGAACGTCGAAACGCTTCATTGCGCGTCTATACCGAATGTAAATACCAAGTACCTACCTCATACCTCACTAATGCTTCGGAAGACAAGCTCAGAAGCTCACTTAGTCCGCATTTAGCGGACCTAAGGCCACCGAGCCTCTGAGGTTAGGTTCTTAATTAGCCATCGCTCGCAGGCCGCAGCTGACCGCTTGGAAGTGCGATCTAGGTGCTCTTATGCAAATACCTCCCCATCCCAGTCAAGGGAAGATGGACTCTATTGCGTAGACAGAAGAGTTAAGCAACGCGTAAGCTTAGATTTGTGTAATCCTTGCGGTCGGCGATGGGTGACATTCACATAGAACATGTAGTTCGAACTGTTCGGAGGCAACGAGCTATCGATAGGAAATTGGGTACGATCTTGTCAATAATTCGATGCAAAGTACGCGCCGTATATTAATTAAATCATCCATCAACAACACATTACGTACCTAACTTCGACAATTGAAACATTACCAATTAGGTGATTTCAAATCAAATGAATAGCCAATAATCATTGAATATTTATTAATTTAGAATGATCAAAATTATTTCCAACATTAAACTGAAAAGTTAAACCGCTAATTAAATGAACCGTAATACAGTTCCTGTATATATAATGTGGTTTATATTGGAATTAGTAGCAATGGCAACAATTGCGGTTTTAATTCATCAATAATTCTATACCAATGCTTTCGTTGAAAGTTTAATTAGATTCAATGACGTTTTGTTAATATGAATTGCATATTTTGGTGATGCATAAAACAGAAAACCACGTTGATAGATAATGGTGGCCCTAGTGGCTATCACACACACCAATTCTAAATAGTAACATGTTGATACTATCACAGAAAACACTCCCTAGCCAGTATTCTTCCTCGACTTAGGTATACACAAAACAGCAACAATAAATTAAAGAGACAAAACATTATGCAGATAGGAACAACAAAACAATAGCCACAGTTGAACATAGAAGTGTTTATCGCAACATTTCTCCGAAGAGCGCTAAATATAAGATTAGCTCAAATGATTTACGACGTAAAAAGTATAACAGAAATTGTAATATCAAATGTATTTCTAAGCATAATTACTGAACAATGTGAACAGAATTTATGCTCGAACGAAATCTCTATGAAATACGGTATGTCGGGTACGTCAGTTGGTAACAATGAAATGTTTATTATCTTTTTACTTGTGATTTATAGCACATACATTTACCCCCTTAGTGCTTCAGTGGACGGCTGGATTCAATTTGCTTAATATCTCACTTCAACTGCAATTTTAATTAGGGTAGAAATTGTGTGGTCGTCCATTTTATTTCAACGAAGTGTCTGTCAAAATAAAAGTAATTGATGATATATTTTTATAGAAGTATTCTTTATCATTTTTAATTTTAATAATGTTCACGTTTCATTCTCTCTTTGTTTACGGGAACTGTTGAACTAGTTTCGAGTGATACCGGGACTCATAGTCGCATATTGAATAGGTTTTATTTTAACAGAAAATATTATCCAGTTATTTATTTCAACAGAGAATTCAGGACCAATGTACAGAGAACCGAACTCTATTATAAAAAGAGAAACAAAGAAACTGCCTGAAAAGTCGATATCTTCAATTAAAAAAATAATGATATGATAAACAATTTTGTATTTGATAAACTTTTAATAACGCATAGGCATTCCGTGTGAGTAAACGTTTTGATATTAATCTGACATAATATTCATAGTTCATTTAATACTTCATCCTGTTACAAATGTCTATAAGCATTCAAATTATAATTAAAAAAATGTAACAAAAAATGAACTGACAAACAATTTAGATAAGTGCAAAATAGTTTTTTAATAAAATGGTTCCAAACAAAAAGATATTAATTTTTCTTTTTTATTGTTTATGTGGTTTTGTACTCGTTTTGTTCAAAATTCTCACATAAAATAAAGTGTTTTATTTATTTTTACTACGTGGAAAAAGATAATTGCTTTCATCTGATAAGTACGTAAGTACTATTTGAATATTTGCAAGTGCAGCATTACTTCATTGTTTCGATTTTAGTGATGATTTTCAAACAAATGTTTCTGGACTGTGCTCAACGTGATAAAGAAAGTCTAACTGATATTGGCGTACGGACCTCTAATAAAAGATTAAAAACTACCGCTTCTGATTAATTCACTAATATTAAGCTTTAATGTTATTAGTAGATTACACGATGGCCAAGCATTGCCAAACAAACGCTTTAATTTATTTTTCTTGCTGTTACATGTCAGCCGAGATTATTAAGATGCTAATGTATTTTTTATCTTCCACGTATTATTACTGTTTTTATGGACACCAACCTCATATACGAGCGAGCTCGATTATTGATTTTTTTGTTGGAACTTTATTTAATGACTTGAGAATATGTCGCAATTTTTGAGTAAAAACTTAGTCGTGTGGCATCAATCATTTTTTTTCTGATGCATGATGGAAATGAATTACGGTCTAAGTGTGTTCTGTGTTGCGTGGTAAAAAAATGTGTGAAAAATTACCTCGATTACGCGTAATGACGGAACGATGTAACATGTTTCGGTAGTTACGGCAAACATTGGCCTAAGCGTATCGCTCCAAGCTTTGTTACAACTTCTCACGTCATTATACGTATCTACCGAATTCTTCCTACATCATTACACAATTATTTTCCCGTGAAACAAAACATGATTGAGCGATTACGAACAAAAACTATTGTCGTCGTCCAATATACCTACGGGTAATTGCTCATTTATAAACAGGTTATAATTAGGAAACGTAATAATCACAAGGAAAAATTTAACGTCAAATGGAGCAGACGTAATTAGCATTAAGTAAGCCAGATTGGGAGCAGGGGCAATACTAATAAACAACAAGATAAAAGGGCGGCCTATAAAGCGGCTCGAATAAATATTGGATCGCACTAATTATCATAAAAGTACATCCTTGCTTTAGTCGTGAGCCCATTACATAATAGCTGTCATTAAGAGCGTGCTTCGATAAGCGCAGACTGAGTAAACGCCACCCACGGCGCATGCGTCGTACAAGCTTGTAAACTGGAATTATACTACTGTTAAACATCCTAGGAACGCTAAAGTAATCTTATCTGATCACCAATGAATACATATTGGCATTAAGTGGCCATATCGTAAGTATTTTATGCCAATTATAGCGCACTATAAACTTACAACCATAAAATATAATGGCAATATTGGTTAAAGACACGTCTTAATATTAATTTTACCATAATATTAATAATCTACGTTTATCTTTATAATTTTGCTTTTATAACTGCTTAATTTTATGTGAGCAGTAATTGTTTTGAATACTGCACCCAGAACAGAAGTTATAGCCGAGATCGTAAATAAATTCGATCAGTTGGAAGCCCTTAAGATATTCAATAACGAAGTTACTGCATGTGTGGACGCGGTCTATGAATATTCACAGGCATTCGATTCAAATAAGAGGATTTAACGGTTTGAAGCGCCACTAAAGAGCGCAGATTACTGGCTCAAACAAACTCGAAGATAAGAAAAAGTGATGTGCAAAAGTTAACGCATAAATTTCTATGTGGAACGTCTGGTCTCGTCTGCCACCGATCCACCAGATTATCCGACTTCGACAGTTCGACACAAGTTTTTCGGTTGAACTTTGAATTATGCAAGAACCTTTACTAGATAGAGATGTCGAGACCTCTCAAGTGGTAAAATGGTTTCATCAAAACTTATTTGTTTTGTTATCGAGAACGTTTTTTTTTTGTAACAAGCTGTGACCCTGTCGAAGTTGGTGGTGATATAAAATGTAGTGTTTTTCTAACCCGATATATTGCTGCAACTGTTACATTTGCAGATAGTATGCAAACCAGTTGGTGCCAACTGTGTAACAACACAATTCTAATGCAAAATATCTATACATGTGCATGCTTCTTACATAGCAAAATGCAACTTGCATTTTGCTTTTCGGTATCGAATCGAACTTTATCTATATTTTAAGCCGATTTGTCTTTTCTTTGTTGCCTGATCCAACAACAAAATTCAAGATCGGTTCCAAAACTTCACGGCTATCTCGAGATAGATAATAATTGTTTAAAAATAAATCATTCGTCGTACTAACAAAAGAATTCGTTCAGGCCGAACCGATTTGATGGTAAATATTAGTTTTGTATAGAGTTAATAGATTTTTTTGTCAATAAATAAAAATAATTATAGTCTCAGAGTTTAGTTTTTATCAAGTAAGTTTAGTAATAATGTCGTCACGATAAAAATCAATTGCAGAAGTGGCTTACCTCGGGAGCTGGATGTAATAATAGTGCGGGGCGGCCGCGGGCGGAGCCGGCTCCGGACTTACATCCGTGGATTATTCTAAAACTATTTGCATTTCACACGGATAGTTCTTCTTTTTACCTAGAAATTCCAAACAGCGATAATATTTATCAATTTTTGTTAAAACGTTTGTTTATATTCACATTGCAGATGTAATCGGATTTTGTTTAATAAAATCAACATGAATGGTGCTGAGATGCATTATACATCTAATGATTTAAAAGTAGGTATGTAATTTGAAAATTATGCTTAACCATTCACAATTAGACCAATTTAAAGATTATCAACATACATTTTTCTAAAATCTCCAACATAGTTATTCATTTGAATGTTTTAAAAATTTTAACTTAACAAAAAAAAAATAACCTATAATTTGATCAAATCTCCAATTATCGATATAAAGTTTAAAAGGGAAACAAAAAAAGGTTGCAGAATAACGCGTCCGATCGGAGATTAAATCGCTACGACTTGAGCCATCGATCGGACAACAATTAAGATGGTGTAGGTAAAAATTTTAGTTGCGACGCCTTTTTATGAAACCGAACGCTTTCGGTGTTCCCAAATTACCAGGTACGGTTTTTACAGATAAACTTTATTTATGAGTTTAATCAATATTTTTTGAACTTGCAACATTTGAAACTGTTCCTGTCGTAAAGATTGCTTTGTTAAGATTTGTGACTGATCCCAGATAAGGTTGAGTTTTTAAATATTTAAATTAATGTACCTAAGTGAGTAGCTACAGCCATTTTTTAACATGTCCATTATTTATTTGGTTGGTAGTTTTTAATCCAAACTAATATTATAAATGCGAAAGTAACTCTGTCTGTCTTTTCTTTATGCCCAAACTACTGAATCTATTTGTGTGAAATTTGGTTACAGACATAGTTTGGAACTCGAGAAAGGACATAGGATAGTTTTTAAACCAAAAATCTGAAGGAAGTCACAATTAAACGCGAACAAATTCGCGGCCAAGAGCTAGTTCCATATAAATGTTTTAATGCTCCGTAAACAGACTTATTGTGGTTGCTCAATGCATCATTATTCATAGTTAAGCTGTTTGATCTTATTTTTAATGATTCCTTGTATTTTTCTCTGTAATCATGTCCACATAAATGTACAAATTAAATTCAATTAAAGTATGTACACCATAATTTTGCTGTTATGGCAGCTGACTATAATGACCTTACTGGTTTATCCTTATTTACATTTTTAATACTTTTATAGCAATTATTTTAATATGTGTTTCAATGAACTTGTTTAACGGACATGTGGGTAAGCGGTTGATTATATTAGCATATTATTCCACTGCAAAAACTCAAATTGGCTACCTCATACAGCGCTGTAGGTAGTTAAATGAAATTGCATAAACTTACGTGCACTGACTTTTAATTTTGTACTTGGATTGAAAAATCAAACAATTTAATTAAGAATAAATTGCGCTTTATTATTTTAAACTGGTGTGGGCAGAGGGATCATTTGGAGATATGTTTAATTTTTTTTTATTATGACTACCTATACCTATTTGTCATTTGCCTATTTACCTATTTACCTATTTATACCTATTTTTACCTACCTATACCTATCTATCAGCGATTCGTGGGTCATTTATTTATATGAGCTTTAGGTTCATTTATGTTCATATATCTATGGACCTTATAAGTGTGGGAGAGCCATGCCAGGCACGATTGGGTCGGTGCAACCGGAATAATACCACGGTCTCACAAAAAACCGGCGTGAAACATCTACTATGTTGTGTTTCGCCGTGTGAGTGTGGTTACCGGACGACCAATCCTTCTCGTCCCCCAGTCCCAAAAACTCCAAATGCCTAACCCCTAAAAGGTCGGCAACGTACTCGTAACTCCTCCGTTGTTGCGGTTGTCAATGGACGGCGTTGATTACTTACCATCAGATAATCCGTCAGCACATTTGCCGTCGTATCACTTAAAAAAAGAATGTTCATATTAAAATCGATAAGTAGGTATAAACAGTGCAACTAGACACATCTACGCGACTACATCGAATGCATTCACAAAATAGGATACGTCACCATCTAAATAAGTTGAGAGGCGTGAGTGAATAATTTCCTCTGATTTATGTGTATTCGTTTCTACGCAACCGAGTCCTGCCTCATTACATCCTGACGTTGAATGATGATCACAGCTCGAAGAAAAATACCGTGTTTAACCATCCAACGTTTATGATTTAATTCCTATTGGCAAAAAAGTGCGACGAATTTGGGGTTAATGAACTTAGCGTTGGTGTGCTTAGATGCAAGATAATCCGATGGAGATATATGGACGTCCTAGGGTAGAGGATTCGTTGTTGACTCAGCTGAAAGGTCTTACCTTTAGATTGACTATATGTGCCATTTTATATTATTACGAATGATGACTATCTGTGTGAATATTTACATTAAGATTAGCTCAATGTTTGATATATTTTTGTAAAATGGTAACTGTACGTAGAGTTTTTGTAGGTTAAATAAGGGAAACAGTATTATTGTCCTCGAAAAGGATTTAAACAAATGTTTACTTAACTATAAAAATGGAGTGTATTTCAAAGAAATAACGATTACGCTAATAAATTTATTTGTCACCATCATTACATGGTATAAAACAAAGTCGCTTTCTTTGTCCTTATATGCGAGGTATGCTTAGATTTTTAAACTACGCAACGGATTTTGATGCGTTTTTTATATAGATAGAATGACTAAAGATGACACAGATGAACATATTTTAAATATATAAATAATAGGGGAAGATTAGTATCAGCATTGCAATCATGCGAAGCCAAAAAAAAAAAAACAAAAAAGTAAAAAGATATTTCCTTCAAACACAATCCAACGCAAAAACGTTAAACGTTGTTAATTTCTAGGTAAAAAAAACTACTCCGTTCATTAGGTACGTACACCGCAATGACGATGATCAACAATGTTTTTACTTAATTCCAATTAGCCGCCGGCAATTTGCCAGGATCCGTTTATACTAATTAATAATCTAGGTTGCTTGTGTACGTTGAGATTTTGATATGTGTAGGCGTATTCTTGTGTACCTGATCTTGTTATGTGTTTGGTACAACATGACTTATGTCTATAGTTATAAAGATGACTTCTGAGTGAGGTTAAGACGCTTGCTCCTTCATTGACTTCGTCCGGCCTGGAAAAGGCGGAGGGACTTGCCGGAATTTTACCGGCTAAAACCACCCCAGAGTTCTCGCACGTGCGCGTGATGTCACGGGAATTTACATTTTTTCGCAACCCTACACTAGTGCTGGTCCACTTAGTACGGACTTCGTCTCCTGCACGGGGTAGTGGGGTGTTGAACTAACACGTGCATCAGCTCGTACACCTCGGGTCCACCGAATACGGGACGGGGACTTCTTCCTCGCCCGTGGGCCTATTTATGGGGAGCGGAAAAGGACGTTATCAGCCCTTGAGCTAAGCTAAGCAGCTCCAACTTTCCGAATCGCATACTTTGTAAGGTTGTTTAGATATATATTATGTCGCAGCCTACTGGTTAAAATAACCATTGAATCAATCAGATAGCCCTTTCATTACAGTACAATTTAAGTAGCTGTTTATTGGCGATGGCGACTCGATGTATGTGCGGGTCGCAGTTCTAGCATAACATTACCTACCATCCTGGTAGCGGCTCGGTTTTAGTGACAATCCCTTCTTCACCCTTCAACTTACAGTCTGAATCAGAAATTCTGTCATACAATCAAGTGGTGGGTCTTACATTATTCTAGCCATGGTTGCAATGCCTAAGTAAGCTGCCTCATATATACGGTGAAGTAAGAAATAAAAGAAAAGGTTCGTGAGGTAACATGGACTTACTAACATTGTAAGTTCTACTGAAGGAGTGATAGAATACTACGACTTTTAATGAGCTGGGGACAAACCCGTGGTTGGCATTTCTCACCAACTCAACTTTACGAACAACCAAAAGTTTTATAGGTAGGTAACCACATCCCAATTTTCACTGAAATTATTGCTAGTATAGATTAATGCGTAAAAAAATTTCATATATACAGAAAACCTCATGTGAGTACCGACACATAGAGACGAAATACTTTGAACATGTAGATGAATGATTAAAAATTAATTGTAAGAAATATACATACATATTATCTCAAACACAATAGCAGTGAGCTGCCAGAGTCAAGTCACCATGTGTGTGCATTCTCACAATCTAGGGTCGTCTGTGAACACGAGTGATAGTGTTTTGTTTCAATTTAACACCCTGTTTACATTAACAGTTTCGAATTGAGTGTACACACAACAAACTAATTTGGACCCGATTATATTTCTTGATTTGTTTTTGGTATTTGGTTAATTTTCTATTACGCTATTCTATTCTGTTTGGTTTTCATAATGAAACTATTTATTTTATGTATGATTCAGTCAGACAATTATTTCATTTTAATAAAGGTTATGTTTGTTTTTGGTTTATTTGATTTGTGCTAAACTAGCTTTTGCGAGTGGCTTCGCTCACAGTACCAGTGTAAAAAGTAGCCTAGGTGTTTGTTTTAGACTTTTATATATCTCTTGGCCAAATTTAATTCAAATCCAGAGAATAAGAATAATAGAAGATATTGTCCCAACTTGCACCATTGTGCGTTCATTTTTTTAATAACACGTTGCCCCGCTCTATGATATAAACAATAAATTAGTACTGACAAATTTTACGAGTAAGTGGTTATGAAATCTGGTGAGAATAGAATTGAATTTGCTTTCCAAAGCAAGCAATTCTTCTAGAAATTTTTCTTTCTATTGTTCAAAGACTAAAGTATCAGTTTTGCGCAACCAACACAATAAAGAAACTCTCGATCTTTATTTTTTTCTACAAAATATGGCCTACAAATAAAGTTGAATCGGGTCGCACGCCCTCGATGGTCTAAAGGTTTAAATTCCAGGTACCTAGGGCCTAATTAGCTTTTTATTTGCTATTGACTTACACTTTAAGCTGGGCTTAAAGGAACTAATTAAACGCACTGCAATGTTGCCGTGTTGCGACCATATTAAAATATTCAGACTCACCGGAGATCAGTTGGAAAGAAAGACTTTTGAAAGGATTTCCATTGGGGTTGCAGTTTAAATAAAATATTGACAATGTTTTAAGCGCAATTAAACTGATGAGTCAGTTTCATTTGGTTGAGAAATTGGAATATCTCGATATTTTCCATGAACATCGTATTTCGTAGAAGAGTAGGTACATATATTATTATGGTAAAGCGACGCAACGTGAAATAACGCTTATTTGAGAAGGGAAGGGGGTAGGGGAATCATCAAATGGTTTCTCTCAACCTGGGTAGAGCGAGAGAGAGATTAGTAAGTAAGAGTCTGACACCCAGACTCTTACTGACTAAAAACCACCCCGTTTCTTCTGACTGGGCCGCGGTACAAGACTAGGTTTGCACGCGTAACTTTGGCTAAAGCAATGCTTGCGTTGTGTTTCGCCGTTTGAGTGAAATTAACGTATGTGTTTATAACTACCGTCAGACATACTACATTAATTAAAAATCGCGGGTTACTCACGTGTATATATAAAGAAAAACTCTACTAGTTTCGAACCACAGAGGCAGGCCAGTAGGCTGCGTGACATCGCCGCGTCCGCGCACGCTGCTCATGAGGAAGAATCCCTCTGTGGTTCAAAACTAGTAGTGCTTTTCTCAATATGTACACGTGAGTAACCCGTAATTTCGAAATTAACGTAGCCCCAAATATACTCCCCTCCATAACCAATTCACCAATCTTCTAATTCCTAACCACCCCCAAATTCCTTTTAACATCTATGGCGTTACAGTTGACACCAATTGCTTACCGTCAGATGATGGATGGTCGTTTGCCACCAAACCTTATAAAAAATTAAAACGCTCTAAAGGCCTGATTATACATATGTAAGTTGTGCTTGCACTAAATAAGTAAGCACAAGCGAATGAAACCACTTACAAACCATATGCTCAGCAGACACACTTACGATGTTATCAAGAAGATAATCAACAAGAGGCTTCACACGTTTTTAGAGGTACCTTAGCTATGGGGTATAAATGTTACCCTTATACAAAGAAAGTGTTTGTCTTTCCATCTATCTGGTCGTCCATTCGTGGTCAATGTCCAAACAGGCAAAATTTGTTCCCCGGAGACACAACATACGACTCCCTGTACCCTGTTGCTTTTCTAAAATAAGGGAATAATAAAACTAAACGAAAATGTAAATGATATAATTCTATGAAAACTTTAACTACAAATGAGTTAGATTTTTTTGAGGCTCTTTAGATCTACTAATAGAAATTCAACTTGCATATGGTCACAGAATTATGAGATATCAATCCTACGTTTTTGCGAACAGACAACACTGTTGCAGTTACCATGTAAATCAATGGGTCACAAATAGAAACAATATCTAATAGGTAAAAAGTCCTTATTCAGCAACAAATTCTTCTCAATACTAAAATCTGAAACGATAAAATTGCTGCTCTCCTCAAGATAATTCATCAAAACTAGCTAAAGTACGTTAAACGTTTTTCCTACTTACATCTAATTACTTCATTTCGTACTTAATTCGAAAATAAAAGCTAGGTAGTTAATTAAAAGCGTTATACAAATGGAATCTCTTTCTTAATCACCTCATTCCAGTTTTTGTTGAGACAAAAACAATAAAAGTGAACCGTTTGCACTGTCTGCCATTTTCAGGAAACGGATGTTAGCCGTCGCGTCCGGTATCGTTCGAGGCACTATGCCAACGGCCTCCATGACGGACGAATTGGCCACAGAAAAAGAAAGAACCGTGTAATTAATGTTGTGGTATAGCATTTGTTATTTTGGTTTAACGATAATGTGTGTTAATACATATAATAGTGTTGATAATCACGGACAATCATACATATACATATATACTTACAGATTAGCGGAGAACTTCCTTTTTATAAGTCTGTCAAAAAAGATACATATGGCCATTTTGATGGCAGTTGGATTTGTGTAACTCAAATTTACCCCTTATATAAATTGTATTTTAAATCACAAAATAATAGTAATTTGTGTTTTAATGAAAGATGCTTTTTCTACAGGAAAAGATAGTTCCAGCCAATTAATTGCTAGCAAGCAAAAAAAATTTTTTTTTTGTTCTTCATCCAATACTAAAAGGTTTCTAATTAATACTGAAATAGTTTTTTTATGTAATAGGTCAGCAAACGAGCAGATGGACCACCTGACGGCAAACAATCAGCGCCGCCCATGGACACCCGCAACGGAGGAGTTACGAGTGCGTTGCCGACCCTTTAGGGACCAGGGATTTGGAGATTTAGGCATTGAGGGGAAATTGAGGGAGGGGAAGGACCGGGCCCCCGGTAACTCTACTCACACGGCGAAACACAACGCCGTGGCTGTTTCACGCCGGTTTTCTGTGAGGCAGTAGTATCACTCCGGTCGAGTCGATCCATTCGTGGCGAAGCATGGCTCTCCCACAATTGCAGATGATCAGCCTTATGGAGGGTTAGAAATCTAAGAGTTTGTAGATTTGTGGATTAAAGATGGAGAATTAAGCCAGTGGCAGTAATAAGCGTAGTTAAGCCAATTTTTCTGTAATGCCGTGATATCACTCTGGACAAGCCATTGAACCATTTAAGCCCAAGCATGGCTTTGACAAACTCAATCATATAGAAAAATAAATTAACCTCGGTTTTAAAAAATAAATCTCTATTCAACACATTGTTACAGTAAAAAGGCAATTGTCATTGCTATATTGAGACTTAAAATTGTCTTTTGATTGCCAAGTCAACTAAGAATCCTTTTAGACTCACTCACCTAAATAAATAAATCCTTCATTTTCTGCGAAACCTTTTGAACAAATCTTATAAATATAGATACTAGGCACATAGTTCTTAACATTGAAACTTAAGAAAGGTAGCCTATATTAACGGTTGAGTTAATTTTGATCTTATTCCGAAGGACATAAGAGCTATAACGGAGTACGTAGATTATACACAATACAGTGTATTCAATGAACTGTGAACGATAGTATTGTTTTGTTGACCGTTACACAACATGCATCATAGCTATTGAAAATCTTGGTCGAAGTTTGAAAATATCGTTTCAATAATATTATGTACAAATACTTTTAAATGCACAGTTGTCGATGTGACTGTGCAACTTGAAGTCTTGAAACGTATTGTGGGTTCGAGTCTCACACCAAACAACTCCTTGTGTTGTCTATAAATTAAAATTCTAGGTTTAGTTGTGATATTTATGTGAAATGGTATAACATTTTTTTTAAATAGGAATGACAAGTCAACATTTAAAGTATCATATTAAAATTCACAGATAGTGAACCATCCTGTAAAAAATACTACTTACGATTCTAAAGTTTAAATATTAACAAAATTTTCGATTCATTCAAGCTCGCGAAAGAAACCTTGTACACAACGCATCCCCGATACCTCCATTAAAAAAAACCTCTGACAGACACAAACTGATAACAACGTGTGATAGATAACATTCCAGCATTACCATCCATCGCGATACTCATATCTAAGGGATGTTTTCTCAAAACAAGTCACGTATTAAATGAGAATATTCGGCCGAGCCTCCGACTTATTTATCATTCTCCTTGCTGCTACACCCCATGAATTTTATACAAGATTGAACGATTTAGTGAACAAAATTGATGGCACATCTATTGTGTGATGTCAGCATCTTATTGAACAGTGTTGCCGAATTACTGAACGGTTTTAGTAAGCGCCTTCTGTCTTTTCTTTCACGAGATTTTTCTTTAGGATCCACTCAGCTGGAATGATATTGGTTTCGTGTTTGTATTTTTCTCTTGTTTGATCGTGACGTTATTTATAAATCTTATGCTTGGTTTTTTCATCGAAGGGAACCGTGTCATTACTAGATTTTTACTTGATCTTAATAACATAATATTTTTTAGCGAAAAGAAGCAAAAATGTATATGTTAGAGGTCTCGAAGAAAGGGCAGGGGGCTATTTTTAAAGGCAGCATTTTTTCTGCTAGAACTCTCAAGTTACGTTGATTGTGGCCATATCTAACTAAAGGTGAAATACACCCTAAAACTTTTGTGGTGCTCTGAGAATAACAAATAGCGATAAGCTCAAGGAAAGAACAGCTTAACAAAGACCCAAAAACATTTTCGCTGATAGGCCGATGCTATTAGTACCTTCCCAGGTTAATCCGTGGAACCTCTCAAGACCTATTTATGTGAACGCGGGACAACGGATGCCTCTCAACTGCCACGAGCTGATAAAATGCTCGTCCGAAGGGACCCGATCAATCCCGTCCTATTGTGAACGATACAAAGTCTTTTCATACTTATGTGGGTAACATATTCTTTGTGAAAGATTTTCCTCCTATGTTTAGATAGGTATAGTATCGAGTATCTATTTACTGTGGGTCAAAAGGGTGTGCCTACTTCTAAAAACTGTTTTTTTCGTACGATTCTAGATACATTCCAAAAAGTTGTATTTGTTCTGTTTTTGGTTTACCTATAATGATTTTTTAACACAGAATTAAGATTGGAAATTGGCTCTAGAATGCTCGCTTTTCGCAGGCACAGACTAGTTCTGTTCAGTATCTTAAAACTTGGTAGATGGTCATGTCGCACTAAAATGAAGTTAAAAATACAAACACGAGACAAAAGTTAGCATTATAGCACCAATCCTCAAGAGCCAAATTCGCTCAACAAGTTCTCTCGCACTAGTAAAATTTACTAATTACATTTAAAAAAGATTGAAATCCAACTTTAATTTCTCTTTCCATAAATGAGTTTTCGCTTATTCACGTGATAGTCGACAAGTCGGTTAAAAACCAGAACGCTAGCCAAAACTGGGTCAAAATTCCAGTGAAATATGGTGCAGTTTAAATCGAGAATGATAATAAATGAAGGCAATGCATTTTAAATTAATGGCTAATAGTCACTTTAGTTATCAAACACGACCAAATAAAATTATGGCAACATGCACTTTTAGTTTCACTATAAATAAGTATACCTACATAAGTATAGTTTATGTTGTTATGAAGTAAGTCGTGGTGGCCCGGAGGTTAAGGAACCTGCTTCTCATACATGAAGTTGTGGGTTCGAAACCTGGTAAGTACCAATGTGACTTTTTTCGAGTTATATGTACTTTCTATGATTATTTAGACACCACTGACATACGGTTGTACTCTGTTGTCACGTGTAGTGACTGACAAAAGCTCTACTAGTTTCGAGTCTCAACGGGACTCTTTTTCATGAGCATGCATCGCTGCGACACGCACTTTACTCTTCACAATTTATTCACGTGGATCAATCGTCTTTTTAAATTAGTTTTGTATGCCTCACAATAGTTCCTATATAAAAACTAAATAAACACGTATTAACTGAACGAAATACAGTTACAACTGTCCAATTTCAACTTTAATTTGTTCAATTAACAGTTAATAAAGGTCACAATAAACAAGTTAGTTCAAAGGTAAGTTCATTTTAATCACTCGAGTGATGCCAACCAGTTCCTCGCAGTTGACTGTTGCAGCTTCCGTTGTTTCCAACTAGCTTTAGCTTTAAGATCAGCTGTAGTATTGTTTGTAATTAGTTTATTTAATATTCCTGTACTAAGATTAGCACTATGTATAGTATTAAAATATTGTTGTTTAAAATTGCAGATTTAAGGGAAGCTGATGATGATCATGTCTTAACTGAGTATTTTATTTTTATTCAATAGGTACCTACAGTAACAGCCAGTGAACCAAAAATTACAAAATTGAATACCTACTACACTACACACAAATTATAAATCTGCAGTCCAGTAATGACTGTACACAACATTCATAAAAAAATACAATTTTCTTCATAACATAGAGAGTTACTGATACAAA
This sequence comes from Spodoptera exigua, assembly GCA_902829305.4. Taxonomy (NCBI): domain Eukaryota; kingdom Metazoa; phylum Arthropoda; class Insecta; order Lepidoptera; family Noctuidae; genus Spodoptera; species Spodoptera exigua. Next base: position 5,070,419 of record LR824615.2, read on the forward strand.
TTACGTTTTCCAATTGTGCCGACACAGAAAATTCTTAAACACATTAAAACTTGTCTAACATATATCAGTTTGAGAGCATATGGAGTACTGTACTGCATGTTTTACAGTATCTTTGATATATTTGATTTAGTAGACTACTGATTTACTGAATTGGTATTCAACGTTGGCGAAAACGGGTCAAGGTCAACAAGGTGTTAGTTGTCGATGACAATACGAGAATTGTCCAAATTAATGAAAATTCATAACGGCCATGTTCTGACAGTCTCACAGAACCCCGGAATTGCGGGACAAGCGCGGTTTGGCCTAAAGCAGGAGACGGAACGTCATAGTTTGCATTCTATAAAAATCTCAAACTCCCTCTTGCCCCACCTGAAGTGGGAGAACTTATTTGATGACTTTTCATCTTAAAAAAAAGCCTGACGGAAAAAGTGTCATTATCTGAGAATTGGAGAAGAGGAGTTAATCCTCATCTCCGTAATCCTCCAATCTTCAAACCATGTCCATGCTTTGTTCGCCAGCGATTCGTCAGCTCGTTTCCCGTCATATTTATAAAAAAAAGAAATAAGAATTGTTCATATAATTTCGCAGACACGATTTTTTGTCTACACTACAATGTCAACGTCCTTTCACAAACACTCATTTAAATTCCACGCTCATTTTATTAAAATAATATTTTGTATCTCAGATTTCCTAAGTGTTAAATATCTTATAAGCTGTCAACTACACAGTCCGAGACCTGAGAATAACATAAGTACCTCTCAATGTAAGTGCTTGTACTAACCACTAGAAACCTACTTCAAAAATCCAATTCATTTTTCTCCATGCATACGTAAAATTATTTACAGATCAAGCAACTTTTGAAATAAATCTCTCTACATCTAAATCACCGTTTGTTTTGAGCTAAAATTACAAACATTCGCACCAAACTGCCTTCGCAATGTATTTTTGACAATCAATATTCATTTACAAAATATTGGCTGTGATATATGGCTAACATTTATTTTTAGTCGAACGTTGTCCAAACTGCTTCGCAAAAGGTCACAAAACAACATTTGGATGGTTAATTAGGATTGTGTACACATACTCGTATTATTAAAAAATCGCAGCAAAATAAACATTGGTTACTATTTTTGTTTGTGTTATAACACTACAACTTTATATCGAGCATTCAGTAGTTTACAAATTCGGTCTCTTGCTTACTTCTGAACAAAACTTTTGGTAAATTTTTATTTTATTTGCGATACTTATGATAAAAATAGAAAATATTGAATCGGTCGTTAGGAACTTGCAAAGTTCCAAGTATATCGAATCCAAACGTATATTTAATGTCGTTTACATGCCTATACCAAAGTAAGATGTATTCGCTCAAGTTCCCCACGAGTTCGATAAGTAGCTAACTTACGGAGTTATCTCCATACATTTGCTGAATATCCCAGCGATTAACCAATCACAGTTACGTCAAGATATTATACCAAGTATTTATGGCTTTGACAAGTTTGACACACATTACGAGTTCGGATACACAAGATATTTACATATTGCGTATACTTTTGCTATATCGACTAAGTGGATATGCAGATAACTTGTTTAAGAAATGTTCTTGCTGATATTTGTTAGATTATTTTTGATTCGGGATTCTATGTATGCATTAAATTCTTTTTTAAATCAATTGTAAAATGGTAGACGAGGTCGGGGTGTTGAAAATAAACCGAACGAGTATTAGAAAAAGATGAGCATCGTTCCTCACCTGTCAAGTGGATTCGCATAAATATAAAAGTGAATGATGTTCGCCGTGAACCTGTCAGTGCTCTGAGCACAGCAATTAATTACAATTTTAATTGAACCCGTCGACCAGTCGCTTATGCAAACCATTATTGCAGTTTCCTGCCTTAATACGGGCTTGTAATTTAAAAGAATTACTATGACATTCAAAGGATAGGACTCGGTGCTTATGGTCATAATTTTTATTTACCTTACAGATTATTGTATTTTATTATTATGAATATTGTAGTTTATTAGTTATTGCAGTTTGCAATTGCTGGCACTACGATTATGTCCTTGTGCCGCTTGAGATATTGGTGTTAAACTGTAAAATATCTAGCATTGATGCCTTAAATGTACTGTAATAAATTGTTAAGAATGTTTCCCAGTAACTAACACTTAATCTCAACATGAAAGTTCATAATCTTATTGCAGTAAGTTTTGTACCACTACTGATCTGAAGATTTAATGTGAATTTACTACGGTAGTCTAATGCTGTGCTAGAATGTAATCGGAATTTAATACAAACTCTTTCAATGTCATATGTAAGTGTCCAGTTTAGTTAAGAAAACTTTGAGTTTAAGAACTAGAGCTCAATAACATTTCCGAAAGTTACATTATAAAATTAATGGGCAAGCAATTTTTTTACTATTAAAATGTATCCACTTTGATCCCAAACCAGCCAATTCTGATTTAAATAATATCAGAGCCTAGAAAAGTTATCATATTAATAACACGTATGTATACGTGTCAATCGCAATGTCAATTTATGTAAAAATAATGCTCAAATCGAGTTGCATCGTCAGTTTTACCAAACTAAAAATTCAAATATAGAACACGACAGTCAGATTCCAAATATGAAATACTTTTTTAATAGGAATGAAGGAACAAACAGACGGGCACAAAGGGATGCCTAAATAACTTTGCACAGATTGAAGTATTTTTTGCTGTTGTCCAATATGGAATGCTTCAAATACCTTCCACAGTCGGACTCTAGTGCTCTGCCGTCAAGCAATTTCGATTTCAATCGGCGTACCATTTATCGATTGGGGCAGTTACCTAGTTACTGCAATTCAGAACTGTTGGTCTGCTCAATTCGTAGAACCACTTGGAGTCAAAAAGCCAACTGACCTTATCATTCGAAGTGAATAAAGTTCAATTTGCTATAGCACCATTTGTAAGGGCTTCAGTTTCTTGTAATATGTTATAGAGTGACTGTAATATAACAGTTTTGTCTTAGAATATTCTGGCAGCTGGATTAGAGCTGTGATTATAATAAACAGCGATAGGCCCGCCATTTATCAAGTTAAGACCTAAAACTGTCATTGGCCGAACGTGGGTGTGTGCAAGTTGGGTTTTGTTTGTTACTTGGAATCTTTTACTTAAGGTTATTGACATAACTTTGTAACAACACAATAATAAGTTCACCCATTACATCATTAGTAGGATACCCAATATTAAAAGTAAACATTGAAAAATGATATTTATCTTATATATAAAAATAAATAGCTACTCGTTAGTCTTGCTAAACGTCAAGAATTACTCCACCGATTTCGTTCATTTTAATCTTGGAATTTTTGAATAGAAATAGCCCTGGCAAATTTTAAAAGGTGAGAACAAAGTATTTATTTACTGTTTGCCAGTACGACATCCGGGTCAACTAGTACTCGCATAAATTTTAAATAATTATTATTTGTTATACCAGTCGATTTAACTGGAGATGTCAAGCTACACTTGTGACTCTGTAACCAACCAATGAGGTTGTAATATTTGTGACATTAACAGCAACGAGTTATTTTATATTAAACGTTGAATTACACAGTTATTAATAACTTTGTCAGTTGTTCAAGTGGCAGTCATTCGTAAAACGTTTCTCCACAGATCATTATTCAACTCTTATCTTTATTATCCTCTTGGTAAAAGAACTTTAATTGGTGCCACATGTTTCAAACGAATGTTCTGTTGATGACTGCGCCAGCGCACATTTGGGGACCGAATGACTTTGTCAACAAGCTCCAATAATTAATTTCTGTGAGTAATTTTTTTAACGAAGTTGTTATATTTTCGTTTTATTGCGTTTGAATTCGTTTTATTCGGCGAGACGGTAATATATTTTTTTATATTATTATGAATGGGCAACTACTTAATGTATGTTTATTTTTAGTTTTATCTGTTTGAATGTGGTTATGCTTGGTATCTATTAGTGTAAATACTGCTGAAACAGTAATTTCACACAGAATACAAAAATCTATTGAAATCCGATTCACATTTTTACTAGGTACTGAAAATAGGAAATGTATTTTTTTTTATAGGAAGCAATAAATCAACGAAAAACATTACTGAATACGACGATGACGATAACTAAATCAATAATAGCAGTTGCAGGTTCAATCTTAATATCAAACCATACAACTGTGTATTATGATCTGCGGGCAATTAAAAAAGGGAACATTAAACTATTTTCGTTTCAGCCGTCAACTGAAAAATAAAAGAGTTGTAAATTTTTTATCACCAATACAAGGCTAAGTAACGGAAGTTGTGTAAGTAGGGGAAATTGAATCCACCACAGATGCTACAAGTCATTCACAGACTATAAAAAGTACGAGTAAGTAATAAAACTATATACTCTATGCTTCCTGAAATAGGGATGTGTTTGTAAATATTTTTAAATGTCGTTACGCTAAACATCGCGAGTTCATACTGTTTTAAAATTGTTGCAAGGGCTTTTGTTACGATTTTACTTAAACAGAGAGCAAGCTGCCCGGCTCCATCGAGGAGTGCCACAAGCAGATTGAGACTCTCACCAATGACCTCAACACACTACAGAACTGATTTTGGAGTTTTATGAAAACTTTCAGTAACAGTAGTTTTTGTTTTTATTTTATCATATTGCTGAACATCTGACATTATTTTATGAACCCCCTGTTAAAAGGGACTTATAATAGCAATCCCTGACTACATTTTTATGTGTACTTTTACTTCTTTAGCTTTTACAATATGTGTGTATTTGTATATTAGTATTACATAATATGTGGTGATGTCGTGGTGACTTGGAGGTTAAGGCTTGTGAAGTGTACTCCTTCAATCTGGCTTCGGATTTTGTATTTTTTTTACTCAGTAATAGATATTATGTACTAGTTTCTAGTTTATTTAAACTATAAATATAAAAAAAAAACTAGTTTCTGATTATTATTGGTAGATCTAGTTGACAGAAAGCAATCTATATAAGTATCCAGGGTCCTTACCCAAATTTCAACCAAATTGGGCTATCCGCTTTCGTGAAAGACAACCGACACATCCGTATATTTTCACAAACTTTTACGTTTATAGTATTGGTAGGATAAATACTCCAACCTACACAAGAGCTCGTATAGTCGACTAGAATACAGTCAAATCTGTTTATCAACATCGACTAGATTGTATTCTCGCATACATTAGCTTCCCCTTATCATTCTGGGAAATTAATGTTCGACAAACGTATTTTTTCCCTTTTCCCTTCCTTTTCCTCTTAGTGGTAGATATTATTTTTAACTGACCTGAATAAAAGACACTGTGTTTTTTCATTTTTTCACCCATATATCATCATGAAAAACTACGCAGACTAAAGCTGGATAAAACTGCCTTCTGAATCTGTAACTACAAGTGGATCTCTTAAGTGCAACACTTTGGAACAAAACAAAAAACTAGCTTTTGCCCGCGACTTCGTTCGCATGGAATAGAGACTTCACACATTTTCTTGGGTTTCCCCACATTGTTCATGATCTCGTGGGATTTTCGGGATAAAAAAATCCTATGTACTTTCTCGAGTTTCATACGATGTCTGTTCCAAATTTCTATCAAATCGGTCCAGTAGTTTAGGCGTGAAGAAAACACAGACAGACAGACAGAGATACTTTCGCATTTATAATATTAGTTTGGATGTGTTAAACTATATTGAAATCTAAGAATAGTTCAATAAACAGGACAAAGACAAATTCAACATGCCAAAAGATCACGAAAATTTGTCCAGCAGTTTGCGAGCTATAAATAGTGGAACCGACCCGACTGTTTTATACCTACATTATGTTGATAGATAGATTTAAATGTGGGTGCTTATGACTGGGGTTTATGAGATATTTGTATTATAAAGCGGCGTGACATATCGTGTGTCCGACTTGTAATTTAGATGTGTAATGGCGCGTTCAATGCAATATGAGGTACGATCCTCGACGAAATGGGATAACCAAAGCAATTTAAGAGACAGCTTTATTAGTAAACGATTTTGACTTTGCGAATGAATTATCTGTTTTTTTGTTTCTGTCTTCCCTTAATTTTAGATTGGCAGGATGCATTTGTTAGTCGTGCTAATAAAGTTTGATAGTGGTTAATGTTGGTCTATATCCGGTGTTATGCAATTAATGCTTCAAAACTGGTATAATAAAATGTAATAATATGGATGATGCAAATATTCATTTAGGAAGGTATAATTATTATTTTCTTAGGACTGTGAGACCACCAAAGATGGTGCCAAATAGCGCTGATGTGGGCTTGTAGGTGCAAGTGCAAAAATATACCGTGGCCTACCGCAGCAGGAGAAGCAAACGGATGGTTTTTATTCAGTAAGAATCTGATACAACGTCTTGCCCCACTCAAAAAAAGGATTAATAGCAATATAATCACCTCATTTCTTAATATGTCTTGAAATAACACAACGAATTTAGCTATGCTTCAGCTAACATAAAATATTAGTTCATTAAGAAGATATAATTCCCAAAAATGCATAGCCAGGTTTCGCCATGAATGAGCGGGCGTCGTGGTGGGAAACCGTGAACAGCGCTTTATTAGTGCTTTACTATGTAAGTGAGATTCTATTAGACCCAACCTCCTCTCGATGCCAAATTTGCAATTACCAAATATCACAATCTTCTAATTCCTAACTCTTAAAAGGCAACGCCCATACAATCTCACTGGTGCCGTGGCTGTCTAAGGATGGCGACGAACGATTACTGACTATCTCATGATCAGTCTGCCTTACCAGAAGAAAAAAACCATTTTGTGATCAATAAAGAATTTCTTCTAAAAGTTTTTACTATTGTACATCAGCATTTGTCACAAAAGGTAGGCGGTTACACATAGCTACAGTAATATCTTATTAACAGAACGTTACGTTGCTAGAATTATTTGTGGGATCATGCGAATTGATCCTCGTCTTTATTATAAAGTAATACGTTCTATATCCTTTCATTGTAAGAAATATGTTTTACATTATTATAGTAACAATTAGCGTTAATATTGTATTTATTTAGGACTCGTTTTATTGGTGGAGGCCCTCTGTGAATATGTTTGATTTTTTTGAGGCCATAACTCATACAGCTGCATAAAATAAGGCTAGATTACTACACCAATTCAAATACCTACGTTTAAAAACTCAATTTAAGCACCAAAGCCATATTAAAAAAAAATCTACAAAACACAAAATAAAACTTCTAGAGATGACACTAATATACAACAAAAAGAAAACAAAAACAAGCAATTGAAAACATTCGATCTTAGTATAGTAAAAAGTAACAATGACTTAACAAATAATGCTTTCGACGTGAACATTTGCTACCCTGGAATACGTTTACGAATGCGACATATTTGTTATAGTGTGGAGTCATTAATCACTGTGGGTAGCCTTGCGGTGCCTTGTGGTTGTATACTCCTATATTTCACTGTTTTCCCCGTCTGACCTAGACAATATTTGTGCCAGAAATGTACGTAATCTACTGAGTGATTCCGGATAATTTTATTTATTTCTGTTGTTGGCTGTTTGTCATTTTCTATATTGAGGTTTATGTTCATGGTTTTTTCGGTTTTGTCTACGTTTTTATTCGTAACTTTATAGTGTGGTGGATAGTTACTAACTACTTCTTATTCAGCGACATTTTTGTGAAATTTTAAAGTACCTTTTGAATAACTACTTAGAAGAAAATAGTTGTTGTATTTACTGATAAAAACAATGGAAATTGTCATAAATGTCCCACAAATGTGCATTCACCGAATATAATGAAAACACATAACATTACCGCAACTAATCACACGTTCAACGTAAAACCGAACAATTTTTACATCGTCATCAACGAGGGAGACTGTACAAAATTCTATAGCAACATTTGTCAGCTTTCATCAATAAATCCTCACATTGATTTATTGACATGCCCGTCCTATTCTTAACAGATTCGATGTAATTTGTTAGCCAAATAATCCGGGATTTCGATGCGAACCCCACCACGATATAAATAAAAGCGTTCCAAATAAAAGAACGGAGACAATTATTGCACGCTGTACGAAACGAGCTAAATTTCACCCACATTATAGCAAATAATGGCTAAACAGTAGGCGAACGCACGTCACCCTCCGTCGCTTTGCATCGATATGTTACGCCCCGATCCCCTTCACATCTAAATGCACAACATGAGATCGAGAAAAAAATCGCTCAACGTTAGGGCAACGCAATAATGTGAATATTTATGTCGGAGGCACGTGCTGATTTGCCATAATGGTAACATGAAATTCGCATATTGGTAATTACATTCCAAGGGACTGCTATTTACGTATTTATTATTATTCTGTTTCAATAACTTTTCATTATAACATACATAATGTTTTGATTTTCAGAGGTTTTGCCACTACGTTGGGCAACTCACAACTTTTGTTTGGTAACTAGGTAAATTAAAGTTGTGCCATTGCAACAAACGCTATGCCCAGTTTTCCACTGTTTATGGCTCGTGCTACGTCGTTAGCATATTGTTTATGAATCCTAAAACGTAACACCAGTCACCACTAAACACAACAAAGTAGGGAATAATAAAACAAAGAAAACACTTCACATTAAAAAGAGATTCATTAAAGCCACGAATTAACGAAATGTCTTCAGATAAACGGGACGACGCTTCACAAAAGAAGCTAATCTCATTTTTTGATGGTATAGCATGGGGTGGGATGGGGACACGTTAGCCCCAAGGGATTCTGTCTACGGAACGTCTCTAAGTCTATTAAGACGACTTGCTTCATCCCGAGGGAGGATGAACGCTCCAGGGCAACACGATAGAAAAACATTTTATACTGGGAAATACCACCTGCACGGATAAATAGAGAAATCCTGGTCAATCTACGAGAACCACCCTCTCCTTTGTTATCGACTACTGAATACAGATATTTGCTCGAAGAAAACAATTAGCTTTCATATTAAAGCAGGAAACCCCATTGAAATAAAGGCGGATAAAACAATAGCAAGGAAGAAAATGAGGCTGCAGTTTTCAATTGCAATCGGCCGAGATCCTTTAGGAGCGGACTTAACCACCACGGAACAAAGAGACCAAATGAAAGTCTTGCTCATCAGGATATATTGCACAATGGCTATAAAATAAAATCGTTGACTGTAAACTACGGTACAGTTTTATAGTTGGACTTGTGGAACAGATGTAGGGACATTCAACGCCTCGAGGGACGCAGGGGACTGAGTAACAATGTTACCGAAGTTCAAGTAAGGCCGAGGGGCATCGCCGGGGCAAATTGTGAGCGTAGGGTCGACGCTCTATTGCCTGACCAAATTACTATAACTAAGGTAAATATTCTAGATATTATTTAATAACTCTAACAAAATTGTATAAAGGTTTTGTTTTAAAAAGGGATTCGCCAGAGTTATGCGTCATAACAGTAGTGTATGCACCATTAAGAAGCAAAATTATTGCGTGGCTCGGAACGGTGCTGTGTACGTTAATCTATTTTATTATAGAAACGTGTTGTAAATCGAGTGGTGTGCCGGGACAGAATTGATTTAGACTGGCCGCAACAATAATTAGAATCACATGATGTATGAACCACTCCATGACGCTCTGTTTGCAGTTACAATATTAGTTATTTTCGAACGCTACCTACCTGCTACATTTGGCAACTTACATTATTATGAACTAAATAATGCTATACGTAATGAATGATGTTGAATTATTCATAGTTATTGTTGGGTAATATTAGCTAAATGTAACGCAGTTTCAAAATCAGTGATTTATGTTTAGCAAATTGTTAATTATGAATATCACTATTATGATTGTGACTATGATGGTCGTATGAAAATTCATTATCAGCGTATGAGCGCCCATTGAGCAAAGGCCTCTTCAAAATCTGAGGTTTCGTTATTAGTCACCACGCTTGCTATTGGCAATTTCCAGGACACCTTATCATCATCATATATCATGTATCAGTGATATCTTAATAATGTTAAAAATTACATATAACTCGGCAAATTTTATATTGGTCCTTCCCAGTTTTCCAACCTCTCGTGCAAGCATCAGAGGCAAGCGAATCAACCTCCAGACTTCTGCTACCTATTCCAAAATTGCTCATCAATAAAATCATCAGAATTAGTATACTATAGTAATTTGTGTTTGTGGCATGTGAAAAGTAAAGGTCCATGAACTTACAAGGAGTCTAGTAACAGCTAAAAATGATAGAATGATGAGTCCCATTATAGTAAACCAAAAACACGAAGCTAAACAAGGAATACAAATATTTTCATTGTGCAAGGATATCGAAACCCTTTTAAACAGCGGAGCAGTACGACGTTTAGATAATAAACCAACGTATCGTAACAAATCAAATCAAATCAAATTCTTTATTTCAAATAGACCAAAAAAGGCAATTTTGAAAGTCAAGCAAAAAAGATATCATAAGGTTTAACTTTATATGTGTCAGTCTGTCCGTCTGTCCTCTAGTGAAGCTATTTGCTCGTTCCAAAGTGTAGATTCCTATGGAGAAGAACGAGCAAGAAACTCCATGGTTACTCTTTTTCAATCACTTTTTACAATGCATTGTTACATAATTTAGACATTTCGATTATGTGAGAACAGTGTAACACTAGTGTTTAACCAAAGGATCCGAAAAAGAAATGAACCTCAGGGACAGCAACTTTAGACAGTCTCGAGTTGACCAGTCCCAATAGGCGGCGTCCATTCACGAACATGACACGTACACCAGCACCGCCCAACTCAACCATATTATAGGAAACCGAGCGGTCCAGTGCCCGTGCCACCGCCCCTGAGTGAGCATGACAACTCCCAACTGACACAAGTACCAATATACTATAAGTCTAACTCAATTATAATAAGTTACAGAGCTCTCACATTTACAAAAATTCAGTTTATCAACAATTAACAACATGGTGAATAATTTAATAATTGAGATCATAATTCCTCTTAACCTTAACAATTTTTATCCTGTGCAGTCAAACCAGCCACCCTCCAAGCATTTTTATCTTCTATAGGTATAATCGTTTAGTTTGTAGTATGCTTTCCTACATAATACTTTCTTTATACATAATTTAAATTTACTTTCATTAAGATTTTGTATTTCAGTTGGGATTTTATTATAATATTTAACACACAATCCCATGAACGACTTATGCACTTTTGCTAATCTAAATAAAGGCTGACTTAATCTATTTCTATGTCTAGTAAGATAGTCATGTTTGTCAGATACTTTTACAAATAGCTGTAGGTTTTTCCTAACATACATAATGTTTTCATAAATATATTGACATGATACGGTCATAATGTTGATCTCCCTAAACTTTTCTCTGAGAGATTCGCGACGACCTAAGTTATAGATAGCTTTGACGGCACGCTTTTGTAAGATAAAAATAGACTCAATGTCGGATGCCTGTCCCCACAACAGAATTCCATACGACATGATGCTGTGAAAGTAGCTAAAATACACTAGTCGTGCCGTGCCTACGTCGGTTAGCTGACGGATCTTCCAGACAGCATAAGCTGCCGAGCTCAACCGCCCTGCTAGAGATCTAATGTGGGGCCCCCATTGCAGCTTGTCGTCTACAGTAATCCCCAAGAATGTAGTCTCCTTTACAAATTCCAGTTTCTGACCATTTAATAATATATCATCGCATACGTTACTTTTAACATTTGGCAAAATAAATCTAATGCATTTCGTCTTTTTATCATTAAGTACTAAGTTGTTTTTTGTGAACCAATTATGAACTTTCGTTAAGGCATTATTCACTTCGTCATAGTTATTTGATCGTCTATTTAATTTAAAAATCAAGGATGTGTCATCAGCGAATAATACCATATGCGGTTCACTTTGGAATAAATGGGGCAGATCATTCACATAAACCAAAAATATTTATATTATGTCATAGAGATACAAATTTATTTATGTCAAGTCACATTATATTTTAATTGCTATAGATATTTTTTCTACCTACATCATCCAAGACGAAAATAGTAGTTCAGAAGCTTACGACGTTCAAAAAAAAACACTTTAACTGTACATTATTTAATTATTTCTCTAAAAGCCACCATCACCGGATTCCCCAAAATAGGCCTTAATACGAAATCTACTCCTTAACTTCAAACAAAAAAGAAAACAAACTTAAAGTTATAACTAATAACCTACATAGCTGAACAAAATAATAAAAAACATAATTTAACTAGTTTTAATGTACAGCTAATCAAAAGAAAAACTTAGTGCAAAAATCACTAAGACGTTAAACAACAATACATATAAAATACTAGCTACTCTCACGCGGTTTCACCTGCTGCTCGGCTCCATTTGATAGTAGCATGATTTTTATAGTTAGGCTATAAAAATCATGCTCGTTAAGCTCAGGAACGTTGTAGCTATCTATCAATAAAAAAGAAGAAATTGGGAATTCGACCAGCGGTTCCAAAGATTACCCCCTACATACACCCTTACAAGTTTTACCTTTTTATAATATTAGTATAGATAAACTAAACAATAAAAGCTTAATAAACTACTTAATAAACCTATGTATAGATTTGATATTAAATACACCATGTAAAAGGATGGGACTAAAACAATCCGTTAAAAAAATGTTTATCAATAAAGTTCTTATGCAAATCGGTATGATTCAGACTTCTCCTTATTTCTTCGGAAAACAAATTCTCTATTTTACGTATAAATAAACTATGTTAAATATCTTTTCGAGATAACTCTATCTTTTTCAATGGACACAACCAACGATGCAATACATAATGACAACAGCACATCAAGTTAACCAAAACTGTTACATATCTTCAGTGGAAATTCGATTTTATAACAAAACTATAAAGTTCACAATCAATAAATATATAGTGACAGCTTAGTTGCTGAGTAACTTTTGACCTATTGAAAACAGACTATAAAAATCAGGTCACTGAAGCGGAACGTGCATACATAGATATCGATTTACCGACTTCGAATAGAAAAACAAAAAAAACTGAAGCTCGTTAATCATTTGAATCACCCCTTTGCAAGCAAACACTCGCTTGAAATGAATAATTATTTAAATAAAAAAAAATCATTTTTTTGTTGACTTAGGTATTCTCGTAAATTAACTGAGAAAAGCTCAACTAGTTTCAAGTCACAACGGCGCTCTTACTCATGAAATGCGTGCGCGTCATATAAAAGATAATGACTTGTCTAGTAGAATATCTGCATGTTTGTTTAATTTGGTTTCTTATATAAAATAAATATTATTGTTTACCTTCTGAAAAGGTAAACAATTTTCTAATACAATGTTTTAAACTACTTAATCTATGTGTGTTTTAGATGGATACCTTAACCGATTCCTATATCATCACTTAAACTTTGACAAATATTTGCATCGATGTAACTCTGTGACTATTTTAGGTAGGGTCGTAAAGGAGTTTACTGTCCACTTTATGGTTTACAATCAGCGCCGCCGATGGAGGTCGTCGAGGAGTTACGAATGCATTGCCAGCATTCAGTGATTAGGAATTTAAGGATTAAGCGTTTGGGAATTGGCGATTGGGGATAAAGAAGGGGAAGAATTGAGCCCGGGAACCTTATCAACAAGGTGAAACACAACCCAATCATAATTTCGCCGGTATGCTGTGAGACCGTGGTATCAATACAATGTAGCTTTAAGAAGCATGGCTTTCCCATACCTATCACTGGTATAACCTATTTCAAACTTAAAAGCTACTAGTGTAAGCTGCAGCAGCCTCTTTTACCAACCTACTAAAATACCATATTTCACTAGGAATTGAAAAGCGTTGTTTCTTTGTTTTTTGGCAAATAACACTCATTTTCAGCACTCCAATGCTGTTGACTAGACAACTGAACCAAATAATATGATGATTTAAGTGTGCAGTATGAATTATATATAATTAATATGGAATAGGAGGAAGATGGCTTTTAGTCTATAAGAGTTTTACACTCTCTCTCTTATCACACCCAGAGCGAAAGAAGACAGTTAATAACTAACACCTCCCTTCAAGAAATCCGACGGGGCCCTGTAGGACTGATGTTCAGCCGGGATTGTGGGGCAAACGCAATGAGGTACTGCAGCCTCGGCCCAAACCAGGAGAAGGAACGGTGGAGTATTTTAGCCAGTAAGACTCTGACACTTCCTCCCGCCCGACCCTGGGCGGTAGACGTCATTTGATGATTTTACCCTCACAAAAAAATCGCTTCAAGAAAAAGTACGCATTTTTTAATCCTAACCACTCAATCTACTCAACCAACTTAAAATATACCTATAGGTAAGAATACCTCACATTTCAACAAGCTATGTGACTAAGTGCATGTAATTTAGCTTACGCGGAAGCCTTTGACGGCTGCCGACCGTTTGTTCCAAAAATATGTGATTTAGTTCAAATATTTGAAAGAAACACGACCAAGTAGAACCGGTATTGGCACGGGATACGTTGACGTAAGAATCTGACGCATTGGTGAGAAACACGTGCAATGTGCTGCTCCCGAAAATTGTCCACTAATATGTTTTTCTTTCTGTTTCACGTATTCTATCTACGAAGGTTTTTATGGCTGTTATCGTGTATAAACGAAAATGAGCATTATACAATAATTACTTCCGTACTCACATAATATACATTAATTCTTCATAAAACTTTAACTTTAAAGTGTGTTTTGTATATCGAAACACTGAAACATCAATGTAAGGAGAAAGTTCTCAGTTCGACTTTTTCAACGTCTTGTGTGTTTACACATAATTATCTCAGGCAGCTTTTGATTTGAGCATTATAAAGAGTAAATGTATTGATGTGATCTCATAGAAATTTGGTCAAAGTCTGAATATTTATTTATTTATTTATGCTATGTACACAATGAAATGAAGTTACGGACGGACTTAATGCCATATGGCATTCTCTACCAGTCAACAAAGAAAACTTCTGAAAAATCAATATATGAATATAAATCGATATAATAATCGGATTTTTTTAATAATCAGCAGCATATGTGATGTAGCGAGATCGCTAGGTTCTGTGTGGATGTGTTTTTGTAATGATTACGTAATGCATAGTTTAATGAAACCAATGAATCCAAAATGCTCATTCTTTCAATAATACTTAATTAAATTCTACCACAATAATCAGTACAGATCCATTGAAATAATGTGTATAATTAAAATTATACAAACGTACTCTATTGTTGTCCAACATAAACCAGTGTAACAGTTAACAGTAACAGTAACACTTGCGTGCCTGTCTTCAGAACGGGTCCACTTAAACTGTTGTGGTTCTTTCCTCAAAAGACCACTACAGAATGAACTTGCACGATTCTCTCACATTATGTTATTTTTACATTGTCTGGACTTGAAAAGAGACTGACCTCTGAGTTTGTTTCGGCATTTCTTCTCAGAGTAGTCAGATAGGAAATGCCGGCTTCATCTAGTTTTTCACATATAAATTGACGTGTAAAAGTGCCGTTTTATGGCCTATTTGCAAAAATAAATTCATTGTTTCATTGTTTGTTACTTCGTTCACATCCGACTAAAATTTTCCAACATCAGACTTTGAATGACAATCATTACAATGCTCAGATGAACCAGTCACCTAATTCCCAGTTCCATTTTCTATAATTTCCCTATAATAAAGAAAGTAATAAAGTTCACGTATTGCCGTTCTCGTTCCCATCCGATACATTCGACATGGCAAGAACAATACTCTTTTGTGCCATCGCAATGGTCCACTGGTTGTGCATTGTACTCCTTCCCAACCCCCGATCATGTTCTATTTTCCATTTATAAAGCAAAAGGCTGATTTATTTTTAGTTCTTTTAACCGACTTCATTGTCGTTTGCTCTGTTTATCTGCAGTCTGATATGGACTGTGGATGCTGTTGTTCGATCGTACAGAACTAACTCAGGAACAACTAATTGATGGGCTTACGCCATGGTATGTATAGGTAATACAGTGAGATTGCTTGTGCTAGTTTGCAATCGACTTTTTCTCAACAATTGACTTTTAGTAACAAGATGAGTGTTCAATGTTCAATACTTCGAGAACATTGAACATTTTAAACAACGACTATTGAACAAATGTAAGTGAAACACATTTACATTTTGCGTAGTCAGTAAAACATGGTAAACAATGCGAAGTTAAATAACTGCTGTTCTTAATTAAATTTAGGACACTATCAAGTGAAACCGGAGAGTTTTGCCGGCAAAGCATTTTCATAAGACGATTAATTAAAGTACAAACTTCACGGCAAACATTGTTAATGCTTTATAGTTAGAGCTTAGTGACAACGGTGTAATCCTGATAACGGCGCGACATAAATCAGCTAAAACTGTTCGCGTCAGCATGGCCGCCGTGCCACTGCGTCGAAACACCCTAATTTACTATCGTATTAGGTGCCCGTAGCAACGATTATTTTATACAAAATGCGCAGCTTAAAATTAACGAAGCGACTATTTTAATTTATAACCAACGTCCAATTAATTTCCATTAACTTGTCAATATCTCTATTTATTGACGCAGAAGATTTAATTACAAAACGCATGGTCGTACTTCCATACTCCTCTGAAACGATTCCTGTGAATTTCGACCGCGTAACTCACGGTAAAATCGGTACAGTATCACTTAGTGGGTACTTATTGTGTATGAACAAAGAAAGACGGTGTATTTGAGTGCATGGCAGGACTCGGGCAACAGGCGAGGCCCACACAGTTAGGCTCAATTTTAAACAATTACTGTTGAGCGAAGGGTAAATGTTTGCGTTCGACTTAGAGCGGGCCGGTGGATCGCCCACACGCGCGCCTGACAGGTATTCATTACATTCACGATGCACACGATGCAGCCTTCGCGGTGAGCTGGCCACAGAGATGCCAGTTTTTTAACTTTTTGAATTTCGAATTCTTTCGCGATGGGAAACATTCTTTTATTGCGAATGAAAACTTTAGCCTGTTTCGCCATTGACTGTCAATAATTCTAGATTCCTACGTACGAACAAGTTTTTTCACCGCGACTTTTTTGAAGTCGTCCTCTAATTCAGCTTAACCAGAGTTCATTGGCAATTAAGCAAAACAAACACACGACCTTTTATTTTGTCTGCAAATTTATATAAAATACTCTTGAAATGGTCAAGTTAAAACAAAATATTTAATTAATTTTAACATTTTGCAGAATATTAAACTCAAATACCTACACAAAGCGTGAGTAGAAACATTGATTTACGTGAGCACTTGAGTAACTTGTTTGCTTTTATTTTCTCCAGCCACAGGAGATTAATAAGCGCCAATACAAATGCACTCTCAACAAACAAATTATGCTTTCTCATCATGGTGCAAATCACGTCTGTCTCTGAAAGAACATCATAGTGAAATATTTACCAACAAGACATCTTACAGAATAATCTATAGAGCAAAACAAATGTTTAACATGGCTTTGTTATGTTAGCGCTCGCCCACGGACGCTATCGTTTATCAATCTCCTTACACTCGGACACAAACGTGTTTACAAATTACAACATTGTCTTAACGCTACATAGTTTTTACATACATAATCGATAATCGTTTAAACTAATAGGATTACTCGATCACAAAACATTCGATACGCTCAAGACACGTGATTAAAAATGTGCTTTAAAGATTAACATTCCTAGCAACCCTTGAGCGCCCGACAAAAAGAAATAACAGAAGGGGACTTTACTTTAGAAATTCGACACGCATTTTGTGATTTATTGAAATATCTCAAACATCTTGGTGTTGTATAAATCGCACTGGAGGGGGAGATAAAACCTTCGTTGCTAGCTTGTCTCGCTGACAATAAATCATGACGTCATCCGGTAGAAAAATGATATTTAGGTGTTAAGTTGAGGGCATCGTGTAGTAACTAATTAGACAACGAGAAGGGTCTCGTGTTCCATTTTAAATCAACGACTAATAAAAAACATCTTGTCTCTACTTTGTAGTCGCGTATTTATTTAAGCCGAAATTAATCTAATTCGTCGAAATACCGCGTGTAAGATACACCGTGTTTGGTAAGTAAACTGAGAGTTAAGTCAATATTTATAGTCCACATTCATGACGGTGCCGGTGACCGAGAAACACTTTTTTACTCTTATATTGACCTTGGATATTTGTGTAACAATGGTCGCCACTACGTACTTAACTGTCGCCCCATGAATTCAGAACCTCCAACGAAGCATGCGGCTAATTATAATTGATAATTTGCACATTTTTTGCATTTTTATTAGCCTCCCCGAATGTAGGACGACGGTCGGACACAACACGCCGTGCTTCCACATAATTAGCGAGGCCCGTATCTCCCTCGCCCGCACCTACTTTGCATATTTTGTTTGCGCAAACATCGCCACTGTTTGACTGTTAAAATCAAGGATCTCTTCCCAACTTCTGGGACATCCAAAGCCATAGGTCATCCCACTCGGCGGGTAATTAAACATGTGTTACTTTTGTTTAACGGATGCGTAGGCTTTAATTGTTGAGGGCGCCGACATAATAATACGTATAGATAACTTCCCCTGAACGCGCCGTCTAAATTACACGCTTGGTAAATTCAATATTTAAAGGAGAATTCGTATTAACTTTAGTTTCTGCCGTATAATTCGCACATAAACTCATTTTTACTGGCTTACAGGCAGATTCATCGAATAAAATGCATTCTTGTACTTGGTTAGGCTGAGACCTAAGTTTACAGCTTTATAAATTTAATTTCGTTGAAGATTATGAAAACATTTCGAAAGCCTTATAAATGGTCATCCACATTATGTTTACCAGGTCAAGGCCTGAAAGACTGGCTTTAGAAATGAGGCAATATTAAAATGGGAAGCAAAATGTAATTTCAGAAAAATGGCCGAAGAAAATAGTATGTATTTTATTTTGCGTCTTTATATGACAACAAAGGAGCTTTTAGGAAGATTTCATTGAGCGAGTGGAATAAGACGATTCTCATTGGAATTAGAGGTTGGGCAATCCTGTCCTTTCAATGCTTTAATACGTAGCTCTTTGACGGACATGAAGGGATTGTGTCAGTATTTGTCAGAAAGGATTTGCGTACTTTAACGCGACAGAGCCCGTCAATGCGTAAAGGTTTTCGATAGTACACACTTCAGACACCTTACATCTCAAAAGGTAAATACATGTTTATAGCAAAAGAATCCACGAGATCCGTTGCGTATGTATTTAGGCCCCTTTTTATCCCGTACATATTTGCGTAGGTCGCCTTTGTATTACAATATTTAGGAATTGTCTTTGTTGTTTCAAAACGGGAGAGGTCGTTTGAACACACTTATATAATATTATTTATGTTTGCTGCGATAACATAGAAGAAGTTTTTTTTTTTTTTGTGGGTAGACACAGTAGTGTAAATACATATTTTTGTTGCTCTGACAGTTTTAAATATTTTTTTTATATTTGTACAATATTTAATGTTATAATACAGTAAGTGTGTTCTAGACCCCCCCTTTACTTGCCAATAATCGTTATCAGGTGTCTCCGATAACTTGTCTCCGATAAGTCTGAACTCATCTCATCAAAATGGAGTCAAAGCTTGCTGCTAGTTTTGAGGCAATGAAGGCTACATTGCTCTCTAGAATGACTGCGCATGAGGAGAAGCTTGAGAAGGTCACAGCAGGAAACCAACCTCCCGCTGATATTGCTGGACTGCAGTCGGAGTACAGTGACTTCAAACGTTTTGTTTTGGATGCACTACACAGCTTCGGTACGCAGATTGAGCTGCTGTCTCAGGGCTATGACAGACACGAAACCGTGATGCGGAGAAAAGTACTGCTTGTCCATGGTGTCCCTGAAGCGAAGCAAGAGAAGCTGCCAGATGTCATCACCGCTGTACTCCATGACCGCATGAAGTTAACCGAGGTAGGTAGAAGTAACATACATGTGTGTCATCGGCTGGGGCACTCTAACCGCGGCCCGAGGCCAATTCTCGTACGCTTCTTCACTACGGAGCATCGGCACCTCGTGTGGGACAACAAGAAGTCACTTAAGGGCACTGGCATCACCATTTCCGAGTTCCTGACACAAATGCGACACCGTGCCTTCACTGCCGCACGTAAACACTTTGGTCTCACCAATTGTTGGTCAGTAGAAGGCAAAATTATAATCATTGCGCCGGATAAATCACGACACAAGATAGAGTATATGTCGGAACTCGAGGAACTAATAACTAAATTCCGACGCTGCTCATCTGTTGGTGATGACACTGTGCCTGCTGGAGACCCTAATTTGGCTGCTGGTGGTGACCCGTTGGCCAAGACCCTGCGAAGGACGCGTAACGCTCGCCGGAACTAAGTGTTAGTATTCTTGCCAGTTTACATTGTTGTTGCTGTGTACAACATTTCTTGGTGGCTTTGAACTTTCGTTTCACTTACTGGTACTAACCTCACATCACATTTAACATCATTACATCATGTCATCTTTTGCCGGTACATAGAAAAATATTATTTTTGTGTTAATAATTATTGTGTTGTTTGTAATTACAATTGTCAAAGTCATTCTCATTTTTCACTGTCATCCGACATTTGTCATTATGTCACTGTCACTTTCATTTTATGATCTGCTTGCATGTGGTGTGTGGTTCAATTACGTTTTATTTTTGCATCTAACTTTTTTTTTCTCCATGTATCAATGTGTTTTTATTTCTCCGTTTTATTTGTGTATTTGCTTTTTGGTTTTACTACGATTAATTATTATTTTAAGTTATTCTTTTTCTGTATACTTTTAATTTATTTGGTAAGTGGGGGAGGTTGCCTTTGCACTTGATTTAGCAAGCAACCGTCGCCATCTTATTTTGATTTGCTTTTTTTTTAATAATATTAGAAATTTGTATTTGTTTATTTTAATATAATATATGTATATTGGTACTTAAATGGATGATTTAGTTGATTTTAATGACAGTTTTTTCACTTGTTCTTCGGCGTCTAGTTTTGTTAGTGCGGGCAGTGATGCTTCGCAGCCACTCACCTTGCATGACAACTTGTCTAATCTTCTTTCACTTTTCCCTAAAAACCTTAATGTCGCTCACATAAATGCTCAGAGTGTTCCTGCTCATTACTCTGATCTTCTGGCAACTTTCAGCAATGTTCATCTCGATGTTCTATTAATTTCAGAGACATTTCTCAAGCCTTCCCTCTTTTCCACACACTATGCCCTCCCAGGCTTTGTATTGGTTCGCAATGATAGAACAGGCAAGGGCGGGGGTGGGGTTGCCATGTATATACGTTCAGACTTGCCTCACCGCGTCATCAGCGCGTCCCCATCTCTCTATTCGGAGTCAGCCGAGTTCATGTTTGTCGAGATTTCAATTAATCTTAATAAAATATTGGTAGCTGTCATATATAGTCCAAACTTACGTATCAATTATTTCGATAGTCTCGACAGACAGCTCGACAACCTATGTCCTAATTATAACCATATAATAATTATGGGTGATTTTAATACATGCCTTCATAAACAAGATTCACGTGCTTATAAACTTCAATCTCTCCTATCATCCTTTAATCTTCACTTACTACCTCTTTCGGCCACTCACCATCCTCCTAACTCTTCTCCTTCCTTACTTGATATCATGATTGTGTCGTCCCTTGATCATGTTGATGATCATGGTCAACTCACTGCCCCCTTCTCCTACCATGATCTCATCTTTATGTCCTATCGCATACGTCCTCCAAAACCTAAACCTAGTTTTCTGAATCTGCGTAGTTACGGGCGGCTGGACCTGGAGGCATTACAGCATGATGTCAGCCGGATTGACTGGAGCTCTGTCACCAATGCTGATGACATTAATGCGAAGGTCAGTCTCTTTAACGAGATAATTATCGAGATTTTTGACAAGCATGCTCCGTTGCGCCGCGTTAGGATTAGGCGTAATCCGGCTCCTTGGATTACGCCTGTCATTTCGGATGCTATGGCTCGCAGAGATAGGGCCAAACAAAAGTTGAAGCGCAGGACTACCGAAGAAAATTTTTCATGCTATAAATATTTACGCAATCGGTGCAATCGTCTGTGTAGGGATGCCAGGAGACGATACTTTGACGATAACCTAACTAATCACAACGCTGGTGATGTTTGGAAGTTCCTACGTTCTGTGGGTATCGGCAAAGCCCCAATTGATGTTTGTAAAGATGTTGACCTTACCTCCCTAAACCATCACTTCTCCCTCTCCCCTGTTTCTCTTGACTGCCTTACTAAAACTATCACTCTTCTCGATCTTTGCTCCTCTTCACCTCCCTCCTTTTCTCCTTTTGAGCTCAGTAGTGTCTCTGAAGATGATGTTAGAAAATCTATGCTCGCCATTAACTCCTCGGCGGTGGGTGAGGATGGTTTATGCTCCCGCATGTTTACCCCTATTCTAAATCACCTTCTCCCTATCCTTACTCACATTTTCAATTTCTCCTTATTCTCTTGCTCCTTCCCTTCTGCCTGGAAAAATGCCCATATTATCCCTTTACCTAAAATCAACAATCCCTCGTCTCTTACTCATTACCGACCTATTTCCATCCTGCCTTTTCTGTCTAAAGTTATGGAACATATTGTTCACAGGCAGCTAACTTCATTCGTAACATCTAGCAACCTTATCTCTCCCTATCAATCTGGCTTTCGCCCCGGCCATAGCACTGTCACGGCACTGCTCAAAGTAACCGATGACATACGCTGGGCCATGGACAACAAGTCCCTTACTGTTCTTGTGCTGTTGGACTTCAGTTCTGCCTTCAACTCTGTGGATTTTGACATACTGTTGGGGGTCCTGAAGGCCAATAATTTTTCTGTTTCCTCTTTAGCCTGGTTTGAGTCTTATCTTCGGGGTCGCCGTCAGCGGGTCCGCCTCGAGGAAACCTTATCCGATTGGTGCGACCTTGCGACCGGGGTCCCTCAGGGTGGCGTCCTCTCTCCTCTGCTTTTCTCCATCTTTATCAATACCGTTGCCAGGGTCATTTCTTGTAATTACCATCTCTATGCGGACGATTTGCAGCTGTACCGTCACTTCGGCATGTCTGAAGCTCATTCTGCTATCGATGCCATGAATCGTGACTTGGATGGTGTTGCTGAGTGGGCCAGATCTTTTGGCCTGCAAATCAATCCTCTCAAGTCTCAGGCCATGATCATCGGTAGCAGATATTATCGTAACACTTTCGACGTCTCTGGCCTCGGTCCATTGCGTTTGAATGGTACAGCGATTCCATTTACCAATAGTGCTAAAAACTTAGGTGTACTCATTGACTCGAATTTATCGTGGGATGCCCAGGTGAATGAAGTCAGTCGGAAGGTTCATTTTTCTATTCATTCGCTGAGGCGCCTCCAGACCCTGCTGCCCGTGAAAACAAAGATTTACCTTGTCCAAGCGCTGATCATGCCTCTGATGGACTATGCAGATGCTTGCTATCTGGATGCCACTGAGGAGCTATTAAATAAACTTGAGCGATTGCAAAATCTATGTATCCGCTTTGTATTCGGTCTTAAGAAGTATGATCATGTCTCCGAATTCCGCAATAGGCTCAAGTGGCTCCCTATCCGTCTTCGCAGGAACACTCGTATTTTATGTCTCCTCTACAATTCCCTCTACAATCCAACTTATCCCGCTTACCTCCGTGACCGTTTCTCCTTGGTGCGTCCTCCTGAAGTCCTAACTCGTTCTCATCTCAAGTCCAACCTTAAAATCGTGCCTCATAATACCGACTTCTTCTCCTATTCTTTCACCGTTTATGCTGTGAGACTGTGGAATTCTCTCCCGCCTAACATTCGTGACGCTAAATCGCTCGCTCTCTTCAAAAAACTAGTTAAGGACCATTACCTTTCTTCATGAGTACTTACAGTTACGTTTATTTATATGTGTATCTTATTTATTGTTATTATTATATATTAAGTATATATATTTATATGATATATATATACATATATTACCTATTTGTTATCGTTAGTTCTTTTTTTTCACTTTTGTTACACACTGTGTCTTATATTTTAATTACATTTCCTGTCTCAGGTCTACTGGAAGAAATTCCAACAGGAATAAGTAGCACCTTTGTACTCTTATTTTTTTTTATGTATTTTCCTCTGTGCTGTTTGTGTGTACATAAATTATTAAATAAATAAATAAATAGAACTGTAGGCTCATTTTATTCTGCTATCAACGAATAATTTTAGCCGGGAAACTAAAAGTTAGGTACAGTTTTATTGCTCAGGTTGTAAAGAAAGTGCTAAGTCGGGTCTGGCCTTTTCTTCGCCCTAATAAAATGTAGGGGTGCACATCTAAAGAATTCAATGTATATTTCTTCGTCAATGTCACTACGGCTTTTACTTTTCGACGTAAATTCTTCAATCGGAATGTATACGGGCTAGATACTATACATAGGGTTCTTTGAAATCATTCCATTAGAAGTCTTGTACCAATAGGGCTCATGTGAAACCCTTGGTTCTCAACTGAGAATGGGGTAGTGGTGTGCTCGTACGATAATATATATATTTTTATTTTATTTATTTAACTGTCACTGTGTTTGTATACAAGCCTAGTTCTCCTGGTTTATTAATATATAATTCGGCAATTTAAGTAAGTTTTAGAAGATTCTAAAGGATTGTGCTTATAATGTTAAAGGCACTAAAATTTCTTTGACTTTTTTTAAATAACGTGAACCTTTTACAGATAGTTTATAGTAAATTTAATAGCGCTTTGAACCAAAGTCACCTTCAATAGAAGAGGCCAAATGCGTTGAAATTTTTAACATTTTCGTTAATATTGTTCGTGCAACATGAAAATGACACAAATGATTGATAACTTTAGATGTTAAAGCTATAGAAAAGTTCATACTGTTTAGTACTTGTATCGAATTCAGTCTGACAGTTTTTTTATCTGCATTAATGGAAAGTGATTGATGCACTAACTTTTGGTTTGAATAAAACTTAATCGATGATAGTAACTTCATTTATTTTTTAAATCTTTATACCTCTCAGTATGGACTTTATTACGTTAGAAATATATAAGTAATGTAAATAAAAACTAAAATTTAAATTAAAAAAAAAAATTTTTTATCCGTTTTCTATGTTTCTGAAAATAGAAAGTTCAATTCTAGTATAATTAATTTATAAATAACAAACCAAAACTTGACAAAATGACAAACATTAGCGAGTTCAATAAAACTGAGTAACTACCGATATCGATACAAAACTATCGATACATTGACAGCCCTACAACACATTAATCTAATACCCATTGATTTATCGAGTTCAGTACTTACTTTTTCAAAGGGAGGCCAAAACGAGGGTAGATAACGCTTGCAATATAAGACAGAACACGTTACCGTTAAAACTTGAACCACATCCCTATCGGAAACTTTCAAAGTTCTACTCCAACGGTGATATGAAAATATTTATGGAACCATTATGGCTTAAAAGATATTAGAGCTAATGATCTACTCTCTGATAATATTTGGTTTTAAACGAGTAATTATTTTTAAAGATGCGATAAAACTTAAGGACTCTTGCCGTGTCTTAGCTTGGTAATAACACGGATTGTAATAAATTAAATAATTTTGTGAAAGAAATAGTGATATTACAGTCATTTATATCGTCTCCATTTTTATAGCTTTTTGTGAATAAGTTATACTTAAAACGTTTAATTTTATTAGCATAGAAAAGAAATGGCAACGTACATTTAAAATACTCAAATGATATCCAAAAGAACATTATAATAAATTACATGTCATTTACAAAACGTATCGCATTTCTAAACGGTTAGATAAATATTCAAATTTGGAATAAGAACATGAATAGCAAAACAAAAGAACGAATGCCGCGCAGACAATTGTTATTCAAAAAATGAGGTGCGTTCCATCAAAGAACCTATTAAAAAAAACAATGACGCTTCTCTAAATATTAAAATTTTACATTATCTATAGGAAGGAATCAACTACTGGAGCTTTTGTTGCAACATAAAATTACTGTTCACATTATCAAGCGCATTTCCCTAGGGTAAGACCGGCCATTAACGCCAACTGTTCATATTGGTGCTCCTTACTATCGTAGGTAATATATTGTGCACGCGGTACCACTGTGGATATGCTGACTTATGATTAATAGCATTCAGCTTGCGGCCTCAAATGTGTTGAAATTGGTCACAGCTAAGATGGCTGTTACGTTGTCTTCCTTCTTTGATTTAGTACTTAATGATTATTGCGTGGTTAGATGATGGGTTTGAATATGTCTGTCATTTCTGATGCTTCGGTAGTTTCCTGGGTCAAAATAAATTATTTTGAGTTTTCAGTTATATATTAATTTGCCGATGTAAGTAATATTTTTTTCTTAAGATTTTTCAGAAACATCTGGCATGTTTGACGTAAAAACATTATGACGTCACATGATGCGATTTTATACTTAGTTCATAGGAAAGTATCGTTGTTTTCATTTCAATAAAAGTGTTGAATTTGACTTGTTGTTAACTTCCGAATTTAGGGTGATAAAAAGACTGGTCTATTCAATTGGAAAGCAAATTATAAAAGGAACAACAGATTTCTTTGGTCATTATCGTTACCTAATTTGATCTGGATTCTTAAAACAAAAAATGGATTCCACTACTGGATTACATTACTGGATTACATTTCTTAATATTTGCTGGATATGACGGAACACGAAAAAATACCTTGTCAAAAAAATTTAAGCACATGTGCTCTATGACTATAATTACACAGGTGTCGCAGGTACTAGCTGGGGTCGTAGGTCAAGCGCAATAAGTCACCGCGACCTCAGCCTGGAGCAGGAGTAGGAATGGGGGGGTTTTTAGTCAGTAAGAGTCTGATACTCTCTCTCGCCATATCCGAGAGAAGTCATTTAATTAATTTCTCTCTACACATGTAATACACAGACGTAGTATATTGTTCGAAAATATCTAAACAACAAATCTCCTTTAACGAGCCATAAAATAATTATCAGTTACAATAAAACCTAATAAATTTTCACTACCTATTTAATTTCTCAAATAATAAAAAAGTTGACCTTAATTTTTAATGAAATCGCTGAAGACAAAGACCGTTAGTTTTTATAGGCTATTCCAAAGTAACCTAGGGTCCAATCGCGGCATGCAAATATTCACTTAACTAAGAATGGGAAATAAAATGACCTGAAAACGTTAAACTGATTACATAATCTTGATGAAAATGTTACTAGTCTGTAAAACGCGAAGGTTTGCTAACACTTACTTATGTATATTATTGATTTTGATTGAAAATTATAGGTGGGCAAACGAAACGAGGTGATCCGACAGAGAACTAAAGTTATCGACATAGTCCAAAGGATTAGCAAACTAAAGTGGCAATGGGCAGGTCACATCTAACGAAGAACCGATGACCGTTGGGGTAAACGTGTTCTAGAGTGGAGACCACGTCTAGCCAAACGTAGTGTAAGGCGCCCTCCAGCTAGGTGGTCTCACGACATTCACAGGGTGGCTGGCAATGGTTGGATGAGAAGAACTGAACATCGAGCTCAGTGGCGTGCAATTGGGGAGACCTAGTCCAGCCGTGGACGACATCAGGCTGATGATGAGGTGGGCAAACGAGCAGACGCATTACCGAATCGAACGCCGCCCTTGTACACCCGCAACACCAGAAGAGTTACGAGTGCGTTGCCGGCCTTTTGGGGATGATGATTAGAATAGGATGGGAGGAGTGGAAGGATTGGGCCTTCATTAACCCCACTCACGCGACGAAACACAACGCTAGGATTGTTTCACGCCGGTTTTCGGTGAGACCATGGGATCACTCCGGTTAGGGCCGGGTCAGACTCTTTGATGCCGAAACATGGCTAACCACTAGGTTAGGACTAAAAAAGTAGTAAAGTAGAATATTTTTGTGTAGAAAACTTTGTAGTATATATTAGGTACGACAACAAACACGCAACTATGCAATCTCATTTATATATTTACGATCTTATCAGAGACTCTTCTCCGGTAATGTGTTCAGTTGTGTGCGTAATTAGAATCGGAACGTATTCACATTTTGCGGGATTTCCAAACCGAATTGAAAATCGATTTAAGTATATCTACGAATCGAATTCAGAATCAATCATGGTACACTCGATTGAATAAATATTTATTTCAATCAAATCCAAGAACCTAAACCTAAGACGATTTTATTTATCAATTTCATTATACTATGTTTTTAAAACTCAGGTGTTTTACTCAATTATTTTAATGGTAGAGAAATTTATGAAAGGCTGCATATATGTTTTGGAAAAATACCAAATTTAATAACAGTTTTTACAGGCAGAAAGAATATAATTGTGTTTACATGTATAAACACACGTGTATAGTTAAGTATATTTTTAGGTAGATCGGCAGTATCATCCTATACGCGATATGGTCGCTCCAAAACTGTCTGGCTACTACGTTTTCCGTGTGACGTCATCAGTTTACACGAGTAATACCCTTAGAAAACAGCCACTACCATCCGCTTCTACGTAGCACAGCCTTCGAGGTAATATAGGACAGATTTAGGACGCGATAGGGACGTCATCACACGTGAAGCCAGAGTGCTCTATTAAACGCCCTATTTTCACACCAACACCCTTTGAAATTGGTTTTTATAGGTGTTTTCCGTTTCGAGCATATGAATTTTAAACTCTCTGTCGACCTCTTTCGCTTTCCATTATCGTAAAAGTTTTACACCTTTCGTCGACTAACTACACGTAAAATTCTGTAACAAAAAACATTTTCTTTGTACTTAACGGTTATTTTTGTTATTTTCCTAGAAAATATTTCAAGCAAAACGACGAATAAAAGATCTGAGTAATTGTAAAAACTAGAATAAGTCCAATAATAGGTGAAGTCAAACGATCGTCTGGCTATAAATATTTTTTATTACCTGCCTCAATATATCCAAGGGACAAAAAAGTATTCGCTAAAGTAAAACATTATCTTATAAAAAAGACTTAAGGGAATCAGGGCTTTTGAAACAAAAAATGAGGCGGTCTGCCCATTCGGCTGAATGGCCTTTAACAATCAAAAATGAAAGCGTTCAATATAAACTCCTCAAAAATTATTACGGCTGGATTCTCTCGATAAAATTGAGACTTATCCACAAAACATAAGTTGATGCCTGCCCGGGGGCAGTGTTAAAGACCGCTGTCAATCTCCCTTTTTTCCTTTAACCTTAGCTCAATTTATTATGATTTGGGCTTCGGATGTATTGAACGATTTTAAAAGTTACGAGTCTTGCTTGTAAACATTCTTAGTGTTTGTTTATCTTTATTTGGACGGTTTTTCATCGTGCCCAAATAACGATTCTATGAAGATCGTGTTACAACGCGTTTATCAATATTTCGCATTCCCCTTTATGTTTTCCTCCTCGCTTTTGTGCCAAATACTTTAAATCCTTTTAATTTATGCGTGGCATATTTCCTTTTTTATACTTCATTCCGATTTTGTTTTGTTGTTGTATTTTTTATTTGTTCTTTGTTTTGAATTTAGATATAGCCGCTTGATTGTTATATTCCATGGACTCTATTTATAATGGTTAAAGACGATGTTTCTAAATGCCAAAATATAGTATGCCTCTTGAGATTTGGATTTGTCAATAAGGAATTGAAACTGTCTTAATAGCTTACTTAAAACTGTAACTAACCCATCTCATGGCTTTTCATGATAAAATGAGACTGTTACGTGTTTTTTGGTAAAAGCGACAACTGTATCTATCTGATATATTACATCATCTATCCAAATTTTAACCATAATACATGGAATACCACAGCCTCGCAGAACATCTCACAGATGTACCTATCCCCAATCCTCCCCATACGCAATCGCGAAAAAGGGGCCGGCAGTGCGCTTGAAGTTCTCATTTCGTATTACAAGGGCTAACGTTCCGGGGTTGCGGGGTAAGCGCAATGAGGCACCGCGACCTCGGCATAGAGCAGGAGAAGGAACAGGAAGGGCTAACGTTGTCCACGGGCGGCGCCGATTGCTTACCGTCAGCTAATTTGTCTGTTCACTTGCAGACCTATGATTTAAAAGTATAAAAAGATTGGGGCACTAAAATACAACTGCGACAAAAAACATTGAAACCGATTGCGCTTCGCAAAACTATAGCCGCATATAAAAAGACCATGAGCGATCGTCGGATCGCATGCAAAGTCTACAATTAATATAACAAAAGTAAACTTTATAACGTGGACAATGATAAAGTAGGAAAGAAGGAAATTTTATAACGTTTTTAACATTGGCAAAAACAAGTAGGCTATGGCAGCAGCTGTGGATAACGACAGCACGCGAGAAAGCAATATATTGGTACCGAAGACGCCATTTTCCACGCTCCATCGTGGCTTGTTATACGATACACAAACATTTTTGTTAGTAAAACTTTTTGTTCTGATTTAATGCCACAGTTTGTACGTGTAACAAATGTTTTGCTATTCGATGTTGTAGATGTGAGCTTGTGTTGTTATGATGAGTAATCTGTAGGTCATGGATGTTAGTCTCTTATGACATCTATACTTTTTTATATATTATAAAGCTGAAGAGTTTGTTTGTTTGAACCATCGAACGAATAGTTCCTGAGGGTAGTCTTCAGGAACTAGTAAGTAAACCTATCACAGAAAAAAAAACCGCATGCAATGAACACCTCCAAATAAGAGCCATTCAGATTTTATTCGTATCACGTGTATAGGTAGATTTGGATACATACGATTTGGTACGATACGTTTTAGGCCAACTCGAAGTTGTAAAGCAAATCTTAATACAAGTTTTATGATATCAAGAGAAATAGAATAGTCGTCCTATTAGCTCCAGTAAGAAAACTTGACAAGTTAGCTCGAGTTATTGGATGTAACTTAATATCACTTCTAAGCGACGAGTTAGCAACCTGCCTTCAAAACACCAGCACATCAAATTCAGCCAATCTGTTAGCATTATCTAGTCGATTTCCAACTATAGACTTTGGCAATAGAGTTGAAAATCCAATAAAAAGAAATGACAGCGTAGGATAGTAGATACTTGTATTGAAACATGTAGAAACTTTGACCTTAAGATGTTTAGTACTTTGCTCAAAGGATACATCATTACGGGTCTCAGTAACTTTACTTTTCTTGTCAGTGAGGGAGAGATATTTCGAACTTACATGGTTGTTACTAACCATTTTAACGAATTATAAAATATCACTTATAAAGTCAGTATTTTTCGAAAATGTTCATAAAATATTACATTTAGTATCTAAGTATTTTAACTATGGTCTATAATATAGTCGGTTATAGAGAGGACGCCCCTGTCCGCTTAGTGTTTTGAGCGATGAAAATGCGACGAGGCGATGACGCCGTAGAGGACTCTGATGTCTACCTCATTGGTTGGCTCATCGCAAGCACAACCGTCAGGCTTCGTAAAATGGATTTGTAATATCGACGTGGCTCACAAATAACATCATTATATTAGAGTAAGGAAACCTTTTTCGAGGAGGTTAAATCCCCCAGTTATTGCTCTCGCCCTAATTGAGGCGAGAGGTAGTGGTTGACTCTTACCGACTTAAAACCTCCTAGTTCTTTGTTCTTCTTCAACGGCAAATCATTGCACATCTGGGCTGGACATCGATTCTAGTGGTCCGCATCGGTGATGGTCTGCTGGCTCTTTGAGGCGCGCGACCTAAACTCTCGTTTGTTTTCATACATACAATTCATTAACTTATGTCGTGTATCATTGAGCAACGAACTGCAGTTTTAAATTAACTACTACGAAGTTAGGGTTGTACGTAACATTGACAACAGTAATATTGAGAGCTTACAATACGATTCCTGTATTAATCTTGCAACCAACACAAAGCCTGCTAGCTTAAATTAGTTTACATTAAATACCGGTACAAGTGACATTTAACCGTATATAACACTCAAAATCCATTAAAATGAATACGCGTGTGGCACAATATAATTATTCTAACGTACAATTAGTGAAACCGACGCCATTACGTGAAGGTACCAGTTAAATTAATGTTGGGTTGCAGACACTCGAAAGTTCCATTATCGTTAGAAACACGATAATGTTTAGGTGATAAGTCTGACTGTAGGCATATATTAAGAAAACACGGATGTATAGTAGTACAATCGACATAATTGCATTATGACCCACCTGAAATACTTCTTACGAACCCTCAAATACAATAAAATCAACATTCGCATAAATGTACAAATCCATGGCGACGATTTAATCTTTTTCAACGTTATGATTATTTGTCAAAGTGGGTCTTGATTAAAATTTGTTGATTGTACAAGAATGGTGCTGGATTATACGTTTCTTAGTTTCAAGTGATAATAGGTATAAAGTTACCATGTATGTGTGTACGGGATTGTTGGTACCTAGTTAGTTTTAATGAGGCGGTAGTGAAAACTGTGTTGTGTAACGTCGGAAAGTTTAGTGTTACCTTCTTCTAAAACATTGTGAAAGTGGTGTTTTATTTCTTATCAATTGCCACGAGACAAATCAAAGTGTGAGGGCTATGCTCAGATCAGCCGGGGTTGCGGGTTAACCTCAATGAGTCACCGCGGCTTCGGCCCAGAGCAGGAGAAGGAACGCGGGGTTTTTAGTCAGTAAGAGTCTGACACTGACACTCTCTCGCCTAACCCTGGGCGGGAGAAGTCATTTGATGATTTTCCCCTGACAAAAAAAAAAAGAAAAGGGCTATGCTCGGAATCTTTCTGAGTGACCAAATTCGAATGGGTTGATGGAGGATTTGAAATCACTCAAGTCAAGAGGGCAGACATAGAGGTCGAAGAAGTGATGACTGTTGGACTAGCTGTGTAATTATCGAGGGTTCTTTCCAGCTTCAAGAAGTGATGATAGCTAGCAGTAATAGATACATAAAACTGAAAATCGAGATCTTTGGATTTGCTCTCTATTGGGGGGGCCTATTGCCAGCAGTGACCTGAACAGGCCTGGTTGATGATGATGAAATAAGATTAGTCTGTGGGAGAGCCAAGCTTCGGCACGAATAGGTCGGCTCACAGAATATCGGCGTGGAGCAACCCACAGCGTTGTGTTCCACCGTGTGAGTGAGGTTACCGGAGGCCCAATCCCTCCCCTTCCCCTATCCCTTCCCAATCCTTATATCCGCAACCCCTATCACCAAAAGGCCGCACTCGTAACTGCTTTGGTGTTGCGGGTGTCCATGGGCGGCGCCGATTGCTTACCATCAGGTAATCCGTCTACTCGTTTGCCGACTTATACCATAAAAAAATAGTCTTTGGACCTTAAAACTTTGCAGAAACGACGCGTTGCCGGCCTGTTAGGAAGGAGTATGCTCCTTCCTAACAGGCCGGCAACGCGTCTATAACTCCCCTAGTTTTTTAATTGCTTACGAGCGGCGGTCGTTTGGATGCCATTCCATAAAAGTCAAAACTCAAAATGGGCCAGAGTGCGAGACTTCTCTGCATAAAGCCAATGTTTAATCTTGACGCTTGGCAGACGGGATATTGCAGAGTAATAATTTCAAATTCGTCTGAAAGCTGTTTTTGTTAAAGAGACAATCAGGAATGAATTCCATAATCTGGCGAAAGATTCTTACTCTAAAATGTCAAAAGTATGATTACACTGCAAAACACTGAGTGAAACACAAATGCTACCAACTCATATATTTTGAAAATCAAATTCCATATATTTCATCGTTTAGATCAGTTCAATGCACAAAACTAATATTTCGTGTTATTTCAAATTTTTTACTTGTTCGATTTACTTACTTACGTGGAAAAATATTTAACGTTTCGAAATATTGGATGAACGCACAAATTTTTAATCTAAGTACAAAATTGTTTAATAAACAATAATATTTACGTAAAGCCTCCTTGAATTTCACGATCCAATGGTAACTGGCCATTAAGTACATATTTGTGGCTCGCACAGCGTCACATACTTTCCCGATTGATTGAAAAAGGCTAGCGTTGATACGGGCGACGAAAACTCGCATCGAGTCTACCCATATTGAACCTCACAAAACTTGCACATTTGCTTGCTCACGCATTTTTTCGGCCTTTTTGGGAACATTTTTAATAAAACCTTGATGGTATGTTTGCTGTTTGGCGGTACTATCTTCCAATCGCTCTATGGTCGTGGGTAAATAGGAGTCGATATGTACTGTAGTAAGGCAGCGTATAGGAAAAAGTACATATTGATTATCTGATAATACAATACATAAGTTGCATACTCCAACAAGTACGTATATGTCGCAGCCAATGGGCTTTTTGAGCTGTTCAAATGGCTTAGTTGATTTAATGAAAATCGATGTACCTATTTGCACAATATATGTGTATATGTACCTATATATATCTATAGAGATAGAACGGGGTGTAATTCGGTAAGAGTCTGACGCTCCCTCTCGCCTCCCTCGGCAAGAGAAATCATTAGATGATGAAATGATTCTAACGACTATATAATCGGGTAGTTAAATATGCTGTTTGGCAGCGATATATTTATGCAAATATATCCAACCTCCATTTATGGCATTACTTGCAATTCAATTGTACATAAAACGCTGTCTGCATTCTTCAAACTGTAATATCATTACATTTACCCCTATGATGAACAATCAATATGCAATATTCGTCAACAAAGCAAGTTTAATAAAATGACCAGTAATGAACATTTTCGATGTAATATCATTAAAGTTTTTAAGCCGCTCGGTATAATTTTATCATCGTTCATCGCAATGAAATGTGCGACTGTAACAAACGGATTAATGTATTCCGATATTTATATGAAATCGATTCATTCAAAATGAAACTTGATTATCCCGCGTTTATTGTTTTCGCGTGTGTTTGCCGAGTGAGAAGATAAAGGGAGGGTTATATTGATCCTGTGAAAGCGCATTTTTCTTTGACACATTATCTTGTGAAAAACTGTGTTGTTGTGTACTGTAATGAACTTTCTGTATAAATTTTCTCAAGCAACTATTTAGTTTTTTTTTGGTGCTATTGAATTAATATTATTTGTTATGAATCAGACTGCTTGGTGCTTGTTAGCTAAACATTAAGGTGATTGACATGTTTATAAATGACATTTGGCATTCTAATTGGCCGGCTTCGAGCTGATGGACCAATCAGAGGGCTTTTTAATTTAGCAAACGAAACCAAATCTTAACATAGTATTTCCATAGTTTTTATCCACTGGTCCATAGCAACCCATACCCATAACTCTATAAATTTTTACTACATTTCACAATAGTCCTGCGTCAACGAGGGATTGTACTTGGGTGCACTTTTATGGTGCATACAGGGATAATTGCCGGCTGACGTCCCATCACATTTATATTAAAACTGTTTAACGGGCCTCTGCGTGTTGGCTTCGGCTCCTCGTACGCCTTCCAAAGGTCCGGAACCCTGCGGTCCCATGAAAGGAAAAAAAAGTTACTTATTACTAATTTGAAAATTAACTTATTTTTTATGTATAATTACGGTTATAAATTAGTTATTTTTTTTGTTTCTTTCTAATTTCTCAAGCATATTTTGAAGATACTCTTTACCAATCTGCATCGAGATATTCGTCAGTACGTACAGAAGTGTCATTAAATTCGTCTAAAATTTCAACATACACATCGTCAAAGCTTGTGTGTATACATTCAATAACAGTAGGTACACAAATTACGGTACACAAATGTGCCATTTAGGTGCAAACACAGAACTATGTGCAAATGTCTGCCCGACTCACCTCTGTAGCTTGAGTTGCGAAATTAAACTCTATAGGTGATGTAAGCTTACTAAACAAACGTTTAATGTATTCAAATGTATTTTACACTGACGATAACGACTATTTTGTGTTAATTTTCTTCCAATTACACTACAACCTATGGTATCCTACTTTATCTTATTTTTATGTTTCCTGTATGTAAATAAATAGTTATGTAAAGTTATATAAAATATGCCAGCTATTTATTGAAAACATAGACAATATACATTTAATTAGACGCACACCTTTAGAAAACTACTGACACGCTGTGAAGAAAAACCTCGTAAGAAAACTCGTGCTTATAATTTGTAATCAGACTAAAATTTCTGTATGTGCGTATGTCAGTGTTCAGCAATAAGCACTTAGTAAAAGGCTGGTAAAATTTTAACAGTGTATTACAAAAATGAGGATATCATATACAATATAATGTGATATACAGAAATATCCACTATTTTTAGATTTCCCTGTATAACAGAAAGAAAGAAGCATCGTGATAATTATAAACATGGCTACTGAAGTTGATCTGTAACTTCATTACGTAGTATAAAACAGACTCGCTTTCTCTGTCGGTATATTCCTACTAGTCCTCGACGGATTTTGATGCGGTTTTTTTAAGAGTGTAGTGATTAAAAGTAAAAATAACATCAATTAAATAGTGGAGAAATTTCACATCAGCATCGCATCCGTGCGAATCCACCCGGTCCGATATTTAATTTATAAAAATCTCATTAGCAATTTACTGAATTGGAAAATGGTAGCCAAACAGTATGGCTTTCTTTACAGAATCTGAGGAATACAAGCCATAATATTAAGTCAATCACTTAATTAGAATAGCCTACGTAAACAGTCTTACTCAATTATTCAGTTATTTCACTTCATTTCATTCGTTTTTTTTACATTGTGATCGAAAACAATTAATATTCATTGATACGGTCTTCGTTTCGTGAAGCTACCGATTTGAATAATTGGCTGATTTTTATGCAGCTGAATTAATGCAATTGGTACAACGATTTTGTTTCATTTTTCACTATTCGAATCAGTTTGTTATTGGTAACAACAGCGCTGTTAATAGTCGCGTTGTTTTATTAACCGACTTCTTTTAGTTTTTGAATTGTTTATATTGGGTCTGATTTGTTTTTTTTTTATATTTTACATTCGAACTATTTTTCTATGGCTACTTAAATACTTGGTTCACATTAATAAAAAAAGCTTTCTATAGTTCAAGAATGTACATCCACCATTTTGCGATATGGTCGTCAGTTTGTCGAAGAAAACTAGGCGAAAATGGAACAATCATACAAATGTACGTACAATACAACTTTACATATACATCACACCTAGATCTGGAACAAAAACTTGTGGATGAAAGAGTTGTTCCGCTCGTGAATCGAATTTGCGATACATTGAACAGGAGTTAGCCAACCAACGCGCTAATCGAGTAGTTCAATATAATGTAGGTAATTATGATTTTGTCAATGAATTTCAATTTTCATTGTAAAAATCAACATCGAATTTAAACGTATATTTCGTTTGGCTTATAAAACAAAACAAAAACACGTTATTTAGTCAGTAAAAGATTTAACAACCAAAATAGAGTAATCCAATTAAAAAACCTAAAAAGAGAAAAGCTGTAATAAAAAAAATATTTTTCATTTAAAACTGATCCGCTTAAATTATATTAGACAAATTGACAAGTTCATAAACCTGTCCCTAGAGGCATTCAAAATTATATTCTGTGTATTAAACAATAGTAGTTAATATCGTGTAATAAGCCTAGCTACTAAACAAGCCAGTATTATTTCGTAATATGTTGATGACAGGCTGCTAAACTCGTCTCGCCTCGCGTAGGGCGTACCTAATTAGGCTACAGTAAATTGTGTAGTAGATACAAATATCTAATAGACTTATTTATTTACATCATTGCCTAAGTTTAATTTTCTTGCTAATTGTAAAATAAAATAGATTCTCTAAAGGTAAATGGCATCCTACTAGTACCTATATTTTTTATTTATTGCAAACGCGAAAGTTTGTAAGTATGAATGAATCGATGAATATTTTGTTAGTCTTACACGTAATGAAAATGAATAAAATTTGGCTAGGCTAAGTCTACTTTTTACCCAGGTACTGGCGAAGCCGCTCGCAGAAGTTAATCGTTAATAATGAAGCATATTTTGTTACCAACACAACAATCTCATGTGATTATGATTTTCAATTTTATAAAGAAAGAAAATCTGTTAATTTCTTCTACAATACATACATAACAAATACAACTGCTAGAATAAAAAGGCTAATAATAAAATAAAGACTTCACGCGAAATGGGCGGGTTTTCACGAGGGCCCGGGTTCTGCACTAGCCATTTTTTTTAAATAAATATCTATAGGTAACCTGCTTACTGGTACAATCTTAACGTATAAATACTATTAAATTGAATGGACACGGACCATTTACTGTGTAGTAGCAAATATAGTTAAGTTAATAGTAAGGGATACATATTTTTAAAGATACATGATAAATATATTAAGCTGTCGTGGTGGCCCAGAGTTTAAAGCGTCCACTTCTCATACATTTGGGTGCGCATTCAAAACCTGGCAAACAATACCTATCAATGTGACTTTTCCAATTTATATGTACTTACTAAAATTATTTAGGTACCACTGGCATACGGTGAATGAAATCATAGTGAGGAAGCATATAATTTATAATTGAAATCGCAAATCCTAGAGCAAGCGCAGTGATTGATGCTCAAACCTTCTCCGTGTAAGAAGAGGTCTTTACTGTCTATACATGTTTTAAGTAAATATGACGAATTAGGTAAAGTTATCAGTAATGACAAAGTAATAGTGACAAATAAAACAAGTCCAAACTAATATTATAAATGCTAATTTAATTCTATCTGTCTGTCTTTTCTTCACGCCTAAACTACTGAACCGACATAAAGATCGAGACATCGAGAAAGGACATAGGATAGTTTTTGCACCAAAAATCTGTAGGAAGTCACTACTCCACGAGTCGGAGTAAATAAATAAATGTATTTTAATTCTTTTACAGTAACATAGGGTGCGCAGTCTGTTCATGAAACCACGGAAAATGTCATCGTATACAGCGTGTTTAAACAATTACGCTGTATAAACGTTTTAATGTGACGATAACGGTTAATTGCATTAACGGAAACGGTGATTCGTATGCAATAGTAACGTAACTGACGAACTTTCGACCGCGAACCCGTTAATTTCTACTTAACGTAAAATAAAATTGAAATATTTTCACTATATTGAAATGTTATTTCACATCGGTAGCCTCATTAAGCGAAATTCACGTGTTTGATATGTTTTTAATTTTATTATAACAGTGCCAAATTTAATTAATTGTGATAATTTTACCGGATTTCAGCGTTATGTTTGGGCTCCGTAAATTAATTTGCGTTTTGTTATAAACAGGTATTCGGTAAGCATGGTTACGGTTAATGATGTTAATTTTCAACGTGTCTCGAATCGTTTAACCAGACACAGACATAATTACTATTGGCATATTATTCAGATACCAACTACCTTAGCCACTGGCTAAAATAATATCGTTCAACTTTTCGATAGAATAAAATATTAAAAAAAAAACTACAATATCATTCATTTATTTTACGAAAAACGTTTTACATACGTATTTGTTTCCAAATTCAAAAACTTGAAAATTTTCAATTACGTACATATGTAGGTTCTTAAAATATTTTTTTCATCTTAGTATGCAAATTACTGTGTCATAAAACATCTATATATATAAAAGAAAGTCGTGTTAGTTACACCACTTATAACTCAAGAACGGCTGAACCGATTTAGCTGAAAATTGGCAGGGAGGTAGTTTAGAGCCAGGAGAAGGACATAGGATACGATAGAGTAAGTTAGGTAGAGTAGGGTAGGTAGAGTAGGTTAGGTAGAGTAGGTTAGGTAGAGTAGGGTAGGTAGAGTAGGGTAGGGTAGGTAGAGTAGGTTAGGTAGAGTAGGGTAGGTAGAGTAGGTTATGTAGAGTAGGGTAGGTAAAGTAGGGTAGGTAGGGTAAGTAGAGTAGGGTAGGTAAAGTAGGGTAGGTAGGGTAAGTAGAGTAGGGTAGGTAGGGTAGGTAGAGTAGGGTAAGTAGTCAAATAACGGGAGCGACGCCGCGGGTGAGAGCTAGTTTTTTATAAATAACGATTAGGTAATGGAAGACATAACAATTATTATTCCTCTCAATTTATGCAACGGAGATAATAATTTATACAATAACACGGTAGTAAAATGTAACTTGTCTTATGATAGGTTCTCAAACTATCCTTCTTTGCACCAAGGCTTATACTTGCTAAGTTGCTATACGTGGATACGTCAGGCAAAATGCTTTACACTACTTCATCCTGCAGATCATGCAACACTACGATTTGAGCGTCGCATTATACTGAAGAAAACTACTTGCGAAGCGTCGTACACCGATCGCGTTAGTTTCGCTAGTCACATTAACGTTCCTATCACATGATTATCATTATAAGATTTATGTGAATATATGTTAATATTTATGTTGATATAAACCTCCATAGTCTGTTTTAGTGTAAGTAATTTCTGTATAGTCGCAAGATTTTGTAAAATAATAATTTTGTCTCATTTTTTTTTGTGTATTATTATTTAATAATCTTTTATTATTTCAGTAGTTCAACTTTTGTTTTTTTTATTTTTCTTTAATTCTCAAGACGAAGTCTGGAAATATTCTTGTAATACCTAAGTTATCATAAAATCAACCCTTATTACATGTAAATCATAAAATAATTAGTTAGGTAAACAGTGTACTTCCGAAATGACAATTTTCCTTTAGGCATTTAGTTAGGAATGTGTAAAATACTAACGGAATACATTAATTTGGAGCAATAATTTCTAACACAGTATGAATATCATTTGACCGTCGCGTCACAAAGGATCAGCACGTCGATTCTATAAAATTTGTTTGATTTCGAATCTTGTTCGAGTGTGAAGTGAGCGTCGAAGTGGCGGAGTAATTACATTATAGAATGACACTTTTAACGTCATCTCATACTTTATCCATCAAAATGTTGCGGTCAATTTAGTTTAACTCGCAATTGTAGCGCTAGTGTACTACTACTCACATTCGATTCAGATTCGAAATTTAGAATGAAGCCTTACAGAATAACACTGCAGATCAGAGTCACAAATCCATCGATACTAATACACCCAAGGGCGTATAGATTGCAATATAAGTACAGAATAATCATAGCACGCTAGACGAGAAAGGGTGCATATCAAATCGGTCAGTTTGTGTCATACCAGCTGCTGCCCGCTGCATCCCTAGATTGGTGGATGCAAAATTAATACGCTGTTGTTTGGCACGTCATGTACATGTAGTGATTAAATTCCCTTGCATTATACATGCATGCACATTGTTCATTATCTAAGTAGGGGAATTTCAGGTATGTGGTTGTATGTGTGTATGATTAGGATATTGTGGTTAGGGATTATTTGTTTATGTGTTTGTTATGATTTGTTCAATTTGAATATATATGTATTTTAAGTGTAGGAGAGGTCGGAGTGATACTACGACCTCACAAAAAACAGACGTGAAACAACGACAGCGTTGTACTTCATCGTGTGAGTGAGGTTACCAGAGGCCAAATTTTTGTTTTGGTAACTTTACATTATCATTATGTGGAAAATCATAAAGACATAAACATACCGAATTTCTATAAAATATTGTATCTTACTTTCCAATGAAAATATATTTGGTTCCACAATTTAGCATTATCATTGATATCAATAATACTAATATAGAATTGATAAATAAATTGAATCTGAATTAGATATTAAAGACGTACGATTTTCTTCAACAAATTCAGATTTATCGAGAAACCATTTTGAAAATAAAATTCTAATCTAACAGAAAATGCAATCCTCCCCTGGCTCGGTGTCTCATAGTTATTTGATTTTATTGCAGATATGTGTAGACCAGAATAGAAGATACGTAATTGAATTGCAAGCTAGCTCGCGTCGGCGTCACGTGCGCGGGCCTTAGGGACCGAGCTCTGACAATATTTTGTTTTATCTATTTTTAATGGCGGCTTGAGGGTTAATCATCAGTGTAGATTTGATGGCTGGCGGTTTATTTTTCGCAGTCGAAAAATGTTTGGGGCGTGGTTTTATGGTGCACTCGAACTAAAGCGATTAGGGTCACTTTATGATACCGTCAGTGATTTTTTAAACATTAGCGTAGGGTTAATGGTTTTTGTTATTATATTTTAAAGCTGACAAAACATTAAAGATTGTGTTAATGTAAAAGTACGGCTATAAAAGGGGTGGATGTTATTAATCGGCCCTAGTTTCTATAGAGTCCGGTAAAGTATCATTAAGCTCTTGATTTAGAAATTCCCAGTAGTGGGGCAGAGCGATTTTGTGCCAGATGTATGGCAATGTTCGCCTATAATTACATGGGGGAACAACGATCCTGATATAATGTTATGTACGATACGCTGTATCCAATATAAAACGGGCTTCATTATATGAAAAGGAAAACATCACTCAAACGTTATTTATCTTTCATTTTCTTTATTTACGTTCCTTATTGACTGATACTTATTCGATTTTGATTTACATTTCGCTATGCATTGTTTACTCGTAGATTTACAAAGCTCATATCGAATATCATAATGTTCCGTATGAATAAAAAGAGAATTTCCTCAGCGACTCGCCGCCTACGAAACAGTATGTGGACCGATCAAACAAAGGGCCAAACATAAAAAAAAAATAGCAAACCAAAATCAATAAACGTATCTCAAACATCGAAATAACATCGTTCCGACAAAAAGTTGACAAGCCGATATAAAAAAGCGGAGTTTATTATGCTAGTAGAGTATTCAGGGTTATGTTCTAGTGTTTTGATAAGGAGAGATCAGTGGCCGGGAGCAAGTTTTCTTACGACTTCGCCGGCCTGGCAATATAGGCGTAAAGTAGTGTACTTAGACCGACTCACTTGCCAATAAAAGTAGCTACTCGCTTAAGAAATATATGGGAGTCACCGTGAAATCACTACACCATTTTAAGCAACATTCTTTCGTAAACTTTTTAAATAGTATTTTTATCTTAATTTGATCAAGGCACGTATAATGAAGTGAGTTGATTGCTTTTTTATTTTTACTTTTTAAACAAAGCCAATGAACCAGACGTTTTAGTTTAAATAAGGTCGCCCTTCGCAACTACTTGGTAATTAATTAATACCGCAGCTCAAACACAGTTCTAATGCTTGAATTAATAATAATCTTTGCAAGAAATTTTCTCGACGACTTTCAAGCTTATTTAATTTCTTAACGGGCATAATTAAATGAGCATCTTAACTGTATATTTATTGATGAGATTAAGGAGCTCTGAATTCCGTGAATAAGTCGTCTTTAAATAAATAACATGGCAACTAATTTTACTTCGACTCTTGAACAAATAAATTGTGTTACCGTGTAAATAATTTATTTTGAGAAACTTGAAGCGTTATTGTATTAAGGTCACAAAAAAATAAAATATAAAGAATATTTTTCTATAAATAGAAACAGCCGTTTACGTCAACAGTGACCACGTTAGGAGTATTTAGGGCGTGTTACACTACTTTCATAATTTTTAAATTTCAGAGAGCTATGCTCAATTGTGACGGCTCGACCAGAGTGATACAACGGTCTCAGTGAAAACTGGCGTGAAACATCCAAAGTCTTTCGCCATGTGAGTGAGGTTACCGTTGGATCAATCGTTCTCCACCTCTCGCCAATGCCTCAACCCCCAAAATCAACTGTTTGCGACTCCTCGCGTGTTGTAACCAGTGCTGATTGCTTACCATTCGGTAATCATTCTGTTGGTTTGTCACCGTATTACATAAAAAACACATACATACTTCAAACAAATTAAGTTCTATATTCAAATCATCTGGTACTTATGCGGCTATGTAAGCATTGTAAAATAGGTCCTTAATGTTACCCAATATGGACACAAGGTACCAACAATATGATATTTTGACGTCAGCAGTTGAGGTCCAGACGGGACTGTCAAACCTTTTGTTCAGATAACGTTACAAATTGGATAAACCCTGTCATTACCAATACACTGGCTGTGTGCCAGGGACACGCCGTCCGCTATAATTTAGATTGTTTCGTGTATCATTTCAGCATCGAAAGCGATAAAATTTTACGATTATAGCGTACCATATGTTCGTATACCTCCTACCGAACAAAATATTGTGTCTAAGCGCGATGCCGCTTGCGTGGGCTTCTCGTGTCTTGTTTGACATTCGTCATTAGAATCCGGATCGCTTTATGCGGCTGCAGTGGACGGGTTCCGATTTTATGACTTGCTGTTGCCAATGTTTTTGTTTAAAAAGGTTTTATTTTACTATTTTTATTATTTATTATATTTATTTTATAACTAAATGTTTACCTTTCCTATTACGATGCTTTCGTCCGTTTGTCACTGCAATTCTTAACTTATACTGGGTTAAAAATCCGTTTAGCATCTAGGCATGTTGTCACC
Organism: Spodoptera exigua; assembly: GCA_902829305.4. NCBI lineage: Eukaryota > Metazoa > Arthropoda > Insecta > Lepidoptera > Noctuidae > Spodoptera > Spodoptera exigua. Next base: position 5,114,658 of record LR824615.2, read on the forward strand.
TTTTTTTCTGCCTTAGGTTATTTTTCGATTTATATATTTTTTATCATATATGTTGTATTTTTTTTTCCTTTTTTTCGTACGTGGTGCCAAATAAAAGTTTACCTTCTTTCTACAATTGACATTTTTGAGTGCTCTAGGTTTACATTGACGCACACCTGTTTTTATGATATACTTTTTTACTAAAATCGTTGCTAGATCAAAATATATATTTGCCGATTTTTTCAGTACAAAAGAGATACATAATTACGACGATATGTAATCATAATGTCATTTCCATATTGTACAAATACGTAGGTAGTTGTTTATAAGTATGAAAGTTATCAAATATATGTATTTCTATGTGTTTTTTGTCAATTATAAATAAGGATTACGTAGTTAAGGATGACTATCAAATGTAGAATAAACAAACATAATGATCAACATTATAGTGATATATGTATTTTGCAGACAGTAAACACTTGAACGCATTATATGAAAGCGTTTTACGATCTTAGTCTTTAGACCTAATCTATTACTTGAACTCAAATGAGAATTTATATCGAACGTATTTCTTTAGTATTTACAATTTTCTTTTCTTTAGTATTAATATTTCAATAATATACAGAAACCAAAACAATAAGTGTGGGAGAGCCATGCTTCGGCACGAATGGGTCGGCTCGACCGGAGCGATACCACGTCCTCACAGAAAACCAGCGTGAAACAACCACAGCATTGTGTTTCGCCGTGTGAGTGAGTTTACGTCGCTGATTGCTTACCATCGGGTAATCCGTCTGCTTGTTTACCGATCTATTACATAAAAAAAAACCAAATAGCATAGTATATTGTTGTGCAAAACTTACATAATATTTTAACTAGTTATTTTCTAAGTAATGTCCCCGATAAGTTTGAGGTAGACGTTCTTAAAAATAAAACAATCTACAGTTAATGAAATTGTAGATTGTTTTTTTTTTTAAGAACCAAAGCTACTCAACAAATAAGTGTAAAAATAAAAAAAGCCTACTCACACAATATCACTTTTTTACTAGTACAAGCTGACCAAATAAACTAGAACATAATAATATTTACAAAACGAACAGAAACTTGTTCAGAAAGGTTCACGTTTAATTTATGAAATAAGGCCCCGTGCATACTGTCCCTATCCGGCAAGTGTTTTGAAAACCGGCCCCTGACGGTAGTCTTAGCGTTGCGTAGAATAGGTATGAGAGGATGTAACAATCAATAATCTAGATCTATACTGAGAAAAAATAATATAATAAGTAATTTTTATACTATCGTCAAATAATTTGACTGCGTGGTTGGTACGGTAGCTGGGCAACTGGCTGCCGTGTAACGTCTCACAGGTTCGATTCCCGCACGGAAAATTTTTCTGTAGAATCCACAAATTGTTGTTATAGATCTGGGTGTGGTGTGTATGTGGAATCACGACATAAGAGAAAATCAAAGTGTGGGGCAACGTTTATTAAAAAAAGGAAAAAATAAAAATAAAATCAGTAAAAATGTAAAAGAAGTATATTAAAAATAAAAATTTGTCATAATCCCTGTTGCACAACGAAACTGTCATTTGAAAAGATGAGCCTCAGACTCGGACATCAGACGCAAAAGAAATTCAGAAGAGAGATCAATATCCCTCATCGATAGCACTCGATGAAAACCGCTCATATTGCTCATTATAAAACCTTGGTTAAAATAACATGTTATTTGGTGGTTTAAAAAAAAAAAATTTTTTCCAAAAAAAGCTATTGTCATCTTAAGTCCCTCCGGCAATTTTACCGTTCCGGCAAATAGTGTGAAGCGCCTCTAATAGTGAACTAACTTAAATCAATATTATTACAAGCATAACTTTCCTAAGATAGGTAAGAACAGGTAATAATTGTTCGTCTATACGTAACTTCAACTTGGTAGGAGACAAACATTGGAACTTAGTTTCTTAGTAGAGAGGGTACTGATGTTAATTAATTATTTCACTGGCAGTTCAAATTTTATTTACTTTTTGAATTCAATTTGTGAGGGTTGGTTTGAGTTGTCCTTGTAAAATTGTTGGTTCTTGATCTTATGTGGTTGTTTTGCGTGGATGAGGTATATTTATTAATATTTAATTATTATATGATTATGTGGGTATTAGATGACTACGTTCTATTGTCGATAGTCAAGTGCTCCTAATTTAAATGCACGTTTGATGCAGTGGACCGGCTGCTTTGTTCGTTTCACGCATGTAAGATGTTTCGTGAGCCTAATTTAGGGTAAACCAACTAGAAACACTTACATATGACACGGTTTACTGAATTTATTGATGAACAAATACATGCTTTAAGTAGTAACTACATTCAACTGAGAAAAGCTGTGGCTGTACTAGTTTGAAGTCTTGAAGATTGTTGTTTTATTATTGCAGACAAATAAACGGAACAGTACGATCAGATCGATTATCGATTCTACAGAATAATAATAATAAAACACAAAAGTTTAATATCTATTTTATTACAATGTAACTAATTACTAAACAAACCAAGTATGAAGCCACTCTGCCTGGTCCTTTGGGAAATAATAGAAGCGATCTCGGTCCTCCGATTCGATCATGGAATATTCAAAGATTATTCAGAATGCTAAAAAATCAATGGTAATTGGCGTGCCAGTGAGATTACCAAACAACCAACCCTCACTTCACCGAATTCCCAAAAATAACGTATGCTCTGGTGTTCCGGGAGTCTATCGATGACATCTGTTACATACTAATACCTGATCTATCGAGAAATAAGGATGTACCAATATGCTATTTTCCGAATCATATGTACTTTTAAAGATTATTGATAAACGATGAAGAAAAACATAATGAGTCCATGTTGGACTTAAAATTTCTAATCATAAGTTTGAAATTGCCAATTCGACTGAAGCAAACGTGGTGATCCATGCTTAAACATTCTTCGCGTTAGAAGAGACCTTGGTTTAGCAGTGAGCATTTATAGGCTGATGATGAGCTGATACTTTAAGAATATGTCCTTTTTCGTACATGTTATTGTAAAACATTTTAATTTCACAGTCAGAATCCATGTATGTACGACCTGACCAACTACTTTTAGTCAAGTAATCAGCAGCGTAACACAGAGCACTAGATCTTAGACCAAATTTTTAGCTTATAAAACTGTATAATTCTGGTTTTCAGAATACTCCCATAATTCTTAAAAAAACTCAAATTACAATTAGTACTATGGACACAGAAAAATGAGTTTCTTTTGTTATTAATAATCTAAAAATAATATATAACTACTGTGTATAATGGGATAGTATATAGTGGATGCGTCTATTATTATACCTTTAACCCTTTATGGAACCACATAATATTAAGTTACTTAGCACCCAATAAAGCTATATGATTGGTTGTTTTAACGGATCATAGACGTGAAGAGCACTTGAATGATCGAAGATTACGACAATATCTGTTCTAAGTGCCCGTGAAATATCCCATACTTAACCGCCGCATTTATGAGCAGTTTCCATGATGAACATTTTGATCGCATCGCCGTGAAACCAAACAATATTTCTCTTTATTAACGTTTATCTAATAAAATTCATTTCGATTGACATTCATACATCTCAGTACCCAGTAGCCAATTGCCAGTTGTGAAAGTATAATGTAGCAAGGAACATTGTATTTCTACATGTGTACATACATTTAAACGGATTACGTAATCCTTTTTTATGGAATAGGAGGCAAACGAGCCGACGGATCACCTGATGGTAAGCGATCAGCGCTGCCCATGGACAGCCGCAGCACTACAGGAGTCACAGGTGCGTTGTCGTATTTTTAAGAAGGAGTATGCTCGTTTCTTGAAGGTTTGAAGGTCGTATCGGTTCAAGAATACCGCCGCCGGAAGATCATTCCAAAGTTTCGCTGTGCGGCCCAGAAAATTTTGCGTTAATCGCACAGTTGTTGACTGCCAACCATCTATGTGATGGGGATGAAATGGCGATGGCGAAAAAATACTTTGAGGATCAAACCGAACAATACCTCAGAATCAGATAGAAAACAAATAGAAATTAATCCTTTTTTTTATGAAAATCCTTTTTGTGCAAACCGGAGCAGACTGAACACCTGATAGTAAGCTGCAATATCAGAGGAGTCACAGGCGACTTCCCACTTTTACTCGCCACATTAAAAAGAAATTAAATTTAGTCCTGTCTATGCCTAGGTTTATTATTTTAAAAGCTAATTAATTCATTTGATATTCGTTTCTTATAACCCGTTTCCGCCTTAGAACTTAAAACAAAACTAATTAAAATTCTAATTTCAACTTCGAGCAGTGTTGTAAAGTTACGAAATAATGTTTTCATTAAATTGAAACGAGGGTAGTTAATAAAAACGCAGCTGAGCGTCGGCGTAATGCTGGTGTAACATTTTTTTGGGAAGTACCACACACAAGCACAAACTGGGGGCTATTTATTTAACTAATACCTGAAGTGAACTAGACATTAGTCCACCTCACGGCACGTCGCTTTCCGTGCTCGTCTGAAAGAGCCATAACATCACCACAGATGGCGCCCTAGTAGACCAATGCTCAACCCGGGTTGCGGCTGTAAGCGCAATGATGTACTGCAACTCAGCTTCAAGCTATAAAAGAAACAGGGTCAGTAAGAGTCTCTGACACTCCCTCTCTCGCAGCAGGAGAAGGCATTGGATGAATATGCCTCCTCCAAAAAAGGTACACCAAATATTACCTACAAGCTAAATTATCACATCACTGAGAGGTTTTGAGCGAGCTCAGGGAGGTCTTTGGCAAAAGGTAGAGAGACAGGTTGGGTTATGAGCTAGCGTAGGTCCAACGTAGCGCTAGTAAAGGTTTAGCGTAGCGGTATAGTAGCTCCTGCGTACCGCTGGTACAGCTCCAACGTAGCTTACTAATGTAACGTAGTAGTTGAGAAATGCCCGTTTGTTGAAAATGTAAACTTAAATTTGCATAGTTTGACACAAGTTCTGCTGAATTTGTACATATGTCGACATAATACGGCGAGCATATAGACAACTTAAACAAGTTCAACATAAACTCCGGTAAATTGAGAAATTGGTTATCAAGTCTTTTCAAATTAGTACTTGTTCTTAAGTGCCTTATAGATTTCGGTGACTTAAGGTAATATCTTGTTCTTAGGTATGACTGTGAAAGTGAAAGCGTATCATACGCAACTGGTGATTTTAAACTTCATGTTACTGATAAACTGTCTAACACCAGGACCTACTACACCAGTGCCTAGACTAAAACGCTTCCAAATATCATCTTGGAATCTCTGTAAACCTACAAACAGTAAACATTTATAGGTTTGATACAGCCGTACAATTACAAGAGCATTTTGGGATTTTTGGCCTCGCAACTGGAAGCCCCAATTTTGGCCCCCGTAACAACAGAGTACGGTTTGTCTAAAGTGAATGAGCAATAAAACAAATCCCAAATAAGCCCAAAGGACCATACGAGCGGAGCCGCGCGAAAAATATAGTAGCAACCGCTATTTATATTGCTCTACTATGCTTAACTCGGAGTAAAGGAAAAATGGAGGGAATATCAGTTTATGATCCGTAAACGTAAGGTTTAACTGTACCCATTCAAAAAAGGTTTTATTTAATAATAAATATTCGAATGTGCCTCCTAGAAATACAAGTAACCTTAGCCCTTTCTTCGTCTAAGAACGAAATATTTATTATATTGGTCAATAAGATGTTTTAGTAGGTTGGAATAAACCAGCAGGCATTTTAGAACCTGAGATTTTGGAAATAAAACGAAAAACACATCCAGGATATGAATTTTAAGATTTGAACCCTTAAATTTAACTAAACAATAAGACAGTTTACAGCTCCTGTAATAAAATACGGAAAACTTCTACAAAGTTTTTGGAATAAATATTAAGGCAAAATTGTTAATAATAATTAATAATAAGCTAGAACTTTGTAAGGACTAAATTTTTACTTGCTCATAATAAATATTGACGAGTTTAGAAAACTTGGATGACTAGTTTGATTTACGATTTCTTAAAGAGAATTAATAAATTAAATAAAAATAAAAAAGCCTTATTATTTTAACCAATCTACAAAAATACAAGTTGAAGATGAAAGTTAAAGATATTATTGAAAAATTACTTTTATTTTAAGTTTGTTTAAGATCCAATGACTTTTCCAGCCCTTGGAGAGAGTGTCAGTGACTCTTGCTGGCTAAAAGCCACTCCGTCCCTAGTCCTGGTCCAGGTCGTGACTGCAATGCATTATTGCATTTACACTTGTAGTCCTGGCTAGGAGTCAGCCCTAGCGGGCCTCATTTCTCTTTCACCTGCAGAATGCGAGACGCCATACTCTTAGGTCTGGTTTAAATTGAGCTTCTGTTTTTTACTACTCGAGTAACTATTTATTATGTGTTACACTTATACAATAATACAAAAACTAACATTTGCGCTACCGAGCCAAATTATGCACATAAATAATTTTAATTTAGCCAAGACTAATCTGAACTGTCGTTTCATCAAAGGGTATGTATGCACTAATACAACAGTGTAGCATTAACTTAAATTAAAGGCTATAAAGCGAGCCATGCAAACTTCCGCACACCGTAACTTCATGCGGTCAAACCTATTATTCTTACTCACGCGTTTGTCAAGTCCATTGAAGATTATATGAAGCTTGACTCTAAACTGTGTCATCCACATTAAGAGAATAATAAAACACGGTAGGACGCTTTCAGTAGCTTTGCATGTATAAACTAAGTTAAGAGGATACGAACTCAAAAGGTAACCTTCAACTTTTACGACAGTTATAAAATTTCAAATTCCGCTACTCGAATGCTGTTAAATTCCCCTGCACCTTTTGTTTATAGTCGATAGCGTGTTTAATTTTTATTAATCCACTTAATTTACGATCTTTTGCATACACGTTTTGTATATTAAACGGTTCATGTTTCTTGAAGACAAGGCTTTTATGACAATCGTTTTACTGTATCTATTTGAATTTTAGAACAGTAGCAAAGTGGTTATTTATGCAAAGGTACATATATATATTTTTAATAGGTACCTATATTCTAACTCTACAACTATAAAAAAAATATAATTTTCTTTCGAACTTATGTTCGATTTTTTACAGCTTCATTTAAGGTAAACCAAAAAACATACCTACTTCATCATCTATAATGTATACATAAAAATGAATGCTAATATCCTTTAATCACATCACGCGTGATTGGCAAGAACGATTCCTATAATTCATTTGATGATATTTGCCAAGCGCATTAAAGAACATCACAAAAATAATCAATATCCTCCTACAGATAAAACTTAACCTATTTCATGGTAGAAACATAGCAACTTAACTAGTCAACTATTTGTAGCTCAATTTCTCTTATAGTATGGGCGTAATGGGAATCTAAAGGGTATGACTAAACGTATCGAGCGCTCCAAGCAACATACACCATTGATGCATGGGGTGTAAAGGTCAGAATAGTTATGACAGTTTATTACGATATTATGTCTAATCCGTCGCACGTTACCGGCCCACAAACACTTGGGCTAAGCAGGACTATGATTTATGTCAATATTCGCAGCTGTCTGACGCCAAATCCTATACATGGTGTTAGATTTGTATGCGACATGCCGTCAATCGTGGCTATAAATTGTTTCGTGGGACGTGTTATAGAAAGATTTAATCAATGTAGGGGATGAGGTTATTTTGATGCATTTTCGATAGGTCATAATTAAACAGTGATATTTCTGACCTCTTTGTAGAAAAGCCTTTATTTGGAAAGGGATAGAAACGCACGAACTATAATGGTGATGTGTTTTTATTGTAAATGATAATACTACTACTACTACTACTAATAAATGAAAATAGTATGGGGAATAAATCATCATCACAAATAAATACCAGGTCCTTGAAAACACTTTCAGATAAAATGGCGAGTTTCCAGTTATGCAACAAATTTGTACCTTCCTATCTTTACATGGGGCAAACTACTGAACTGTCCACGTAACTACGACCTGTGAACCTCGCTGGTTTTGACGTGTACATTTTATTTTTGTATTGAAAAAAAGGAAACGTCCAGTTTTATAAAAATATCCCCATTTTTGGTCGAATAATATTGTTACAAACGAGAAAACTATTGGATTACACGTTCAAATTAAGAAGTTAGAACATTTTGCACTCACAAAGTTTTAGCCAATGCATGTGAAAATTTTATTCATAAAATCCAAAAATCAAAATCTTAAACCAAAATGGAGGATCAAAAGTTTTCATTCAGCGAGTTAAAACAATTTCCAATAAAGAGGTTTGAGTGCTTCGAGATGGAGTAAGTATAAAGTATCTTGCTACAGTCATCAAAGTTCATTTCCACAAAAATACTTTACGTTGACGACAAATCAATCCTATTAATGTTTGGAAAACGCTAACATTGTCAAAACGTCATTATGTCGACATTTCTATTATATAGAAATCAGTGAGTATTCAGTAATCCCAATGCAGTCATGTTCGAATCAAGTTTATTCATAGAATTATGTATTCATAAAGAAATTATCATAATTTGTGAATAGTCGAGGTGAGTTTGAAAGGAATTTTTAATTTTGTGTGCTTTGTATATACAGATAAAGAATACGATACTGTGAATGGGCTATTTTTAAGGTTCAATATTGGTTTTTAGGTCATAGGCAAGGCACATAGCATTCGATTTAAAGCAAATCTATACTAATATTATAAAGAGGTAAAATTTGTATGTAGGGGGTAAACTTTGAAACCGCTGGTTGGCTTTCCAAAATTCAAAATACAATGTTGATGATAACTATCGAAACTTGCTTGTAAACCAAAGGAGTTCAACAAAACTGAAGACAATAAAGACAAAATGTTGGTACAAGAAAATATAGGTACAATCTAAATTAACACTGACTTATAGCACTGGCACATTTATGATATTGTCTATTCTTTTTTAAACAAACTCTATCAAATAAAAATAATTACTTTCAAGAATAACAGCATTACCTGTCTACTTGCACTTATACGACAGATGAAATATATGGTAAAAAGTTGTAAACAAATCCGTAGGTTTTTGGCAACTTCTGTCCACTAGATACATAACTTTGTGACAATGTTGATCAAAATACAGCAATAATTCATTTTGGACACATAACCGCATAAACTAATAACGTTTGTACGCCAACATTTGTGCCATAAAAAAAACTTGACAGCGTATCTGGAGATATTGGCGGTAGTGGAACCAACTTGTCGAGATTTTTCCGGAAATTTCGTTAGACGGACATTGAAAAAATTAAAATTCAAATTTTATTAGAAGTTTTTTTATGATATAAGTCGATAACGAGCGTGCGGATTACCTGATGGTAAGCAATTAGCGCCGCCCATAGTTACCAAAGGAGTAACGAGTAAGTTGCTGGCTTTTTAGGGAGGAATATAATATAAGAATATAATATTATATGAAGAGATTAAATAATAGAGAAACAAAAATATAAAATTTGTTTTCAGCGACCAGATATTTACTTACGTAATTTTGATTAAATATAACATAGTGTTTGAATTGCACTATTCCATTGTAGGGTTATACCGACACTTTTGCACATTAAATTGTATTTTCTCAAATCACCGTGAGTCAGCATTAAATTGATTACTAGAGTGCACTACACAATCTTGAGTTGGAAAGGACATCACTTTGTCTCTCAACACGAGATTAAGAGAATTGTTTTTTGTTTTTGTGAGGAAAATAATATTATTACTGTCTGTACCTCCTCGCCCCATGGCAAAAGATAATGTCATACTATTACTTTTTTATGTGATAGGCCTGCAAACGAACAGACGGATTACCAACAGGTAATTCTCGTATCAGCTCCGCCCATGGACTCCCGCAACAACGGTGGAGTTACGAGTGTCTTGCCGACTTTTTGGTGATTTAGGTATTGGGGGAGGGAAAGGATTGCGACTTTACTCACAAAGCGAAGCACAACGCTGTGGTTGTTTCACGGCAGTTTTCTGTGTGTGTGTGTGAGGCCATGGTATTACTCCGGCCGAGCCGTTCCATTCGTGCTGAAGCATGGCTCTCCCACACTTATTGACTAAATCCAACCCTGTGCTAGGCTCAAATGAATATCAACTCCTGCTTTGAATCGGGCTACAGTACATCAATGTGCTTCCGCCTACAACCACACCAAGGAAGAGAAAATATGAAAAAAGTTGTTTCACGCCAGTTTTCTGTCCGGCCGACCCATTCGTGCCGAAGCATGGCTCTCCCACACTTACTGACTACAATCCGCCCAGAAAGAATAAATACATAAAAACGAAAATAAATAAAATTATAAATTTGTCCTGTAAAACATACTAAAAGATTTGCACCCTAATAGGCTGGGAGAGTAAAAAAGTTCGCCTTCACGAACGAATAAGGGCGGAAGAAGTTTTGATACCGTTGTAAACGTATAAGAATGATTTAGACGACTTGTAAAAACTTGATAATATGTAACGTGGAGACTACAAGATTTATAACTAATCTCTTGTAGAGATTTTCCATCTAAATCTTTGTAACTTATGACAGTTGGGATGAGAGAGGAGACAAGTAAGTTTCGTTAACAAGATCTTGAATTTGTACTAAGGTAAATTATTGTGTTGTTTGTCATTTTATTTTTGATTTTTTTCTCTTCTATAAAAAATCGTGCGGGAATCGAACCGCACACACGTTGCACGGCAGCCAGTTGCCCAGCCACCGCACCAACCGTGCAGACAAGTTTTACATACTGATCAATTAATTTAGTAGTTGATGGGTGACAGATTAGCTGTCTTGTTGGTTGGGTGGTTATAGTGCCGAGTTTCAGGCATTATGGTTTTCTAATATATCGTAAGTGCGTTTATAAACATACAATTTCAAATACAGAAACCACACCTAGACCCGAAACATCAATTTGTAGATCACACAAAGAAACTGTTGTGTTCTCTATGTTTTTTTATTGAGGTCGAGTTAGCTGTACTTATCTGTTTAGTTTGATGACAATAAAGTTAAGCGATGAAACAAAGGAGACGTGAATAATAAGTGCAATATTGAAATTTTACTTACAATATTCGTTGTCTTTTCGGTAAAAAAAGATGTTATTAAGTGACTTATTTATTTATTTATTAAGCTTTATGCACACAAGCTTTTGTACATAGGCGGAATTAATGCCGTATTAAAATTAGTAGTATAATTCGCTTAATAATTAAATAAATGTTAAGCTAATTTTGCTCAATGTGGTTATAGTTTATTTTTTTAATTCCTTCCTTTTTTTCAAAGTAATTTACTCATTATTCATATTTTAATAGTATACAGTTTCACTCTTCAAAACTATTCAAATATGAAAGTGTAATATAACCTTACAACTCGCGCCATCTAGTGAATTTTAAGAGAACTAACCATCACTCAAACGTATCAATGAATTTAATGTATAATTTAACAATACAAGTATTGTTTTAGTACGAATATGAACTTTTATATTGTATTACTTTGTAAATATATTACGTTATCAATTTAATTTCTATTATTTTTTTTAATATTAATGAATTACTTGTTTATTTGTATACGTCGATAATTTCCAACTAATAATCGATTACTTTATATAGGTAAAAATAATTGTTTTCAACTTTTCAATACATTAAAATATTTAACAATAAACACATATAATATTGCTAAAGTTCACGGTAGGAACACTGCATTTTATGTTTCTATAATATTATTTATGTTTGATTTTAATAAAACAAACAACTCATACGGTACAAAATTCTTAGAAATCCAGCGGAATAGACAATCAAAAAATATTTAATTTGACTCTTTGTTGGGTTCGGCTAGTTTTATTTTATGGTTAAATTATTTTATATATAAAGACATTTTTGATACTTAAGTGCGCTAAAAATTAATAATTATAGTATATAAAAACAAAAAAAAACACGCTTTTAAAGAATATCGAAATAAAAAGCGCGCGCTTAAAAAAACCTTAGTTCGATCTTTAAAACTGCGTAACCTTAAGAATCAGTTCAAATTCTAATTTTAAATTTTCTAATATTTATTGTTCAGGAAATATAAATTGTTCGAACGATCACATTTATCTATCAGCGCGTTTTGAAATGAATCGTAAAAATAACGTATCAACACCTCACGGAAACGCATTAAAGGAATCGTGTAGAATTAGTATTGGGAGTTTATTTATTCACATTTACGATGAAATTGATTTAGAAACCTAGTTTTTAGAATTAAAGTACAATAGCATTTTTCATTATTTTTCTATATAGAAGAAAAATAGGGGGAAGGACACCGGCGTTCGCTTGGGGTTTGATGAGTTAAATCGGAAGTTTGTAAATACTAAAGGGTAGGATCTGACTGAAATGTAGCACGGAGCTAGACTTTGTTCTACAACACATCATATCTACCTAGGCAAATCTTCACTCTGATCTAATGAGGCCGCAGGCAGAAACTTGGGTTATGTATCTAATTATAATTACTTTTAATTATAATACCTACATTACATCTATAAATTGTCAAGCCCTTCCAGCGACTAGTGATTCTAAAACAAAAGACCTCACGTCCTAAACAACCTACTCGGTATTCTTAACAAAAAGAAAATAAAATTATTAATATCTTACTAGATACCCTGCACATACAACCAAACTAACAAAAAAAAAACAAAAGAGTTACAAACAAAAAAATCATTTAAGTTAGGTACCATAAACGAAAATAAAACATTTAAAAATAATAATTAAAAAAACAACAAACATAAGAACGTATAATCTGTACAGCCATACCTACATACGTATACCTAATGTAAGTCATATTAACGCACACAATTGCATATAACACTAGCATCCAGCATCGGTCACGAAGGGTAGCATGCTACATCAGCTTTGCGGTTAACCGGCGCGCGACGTCCACGTCAACCCACAGCCTGATTGATGACATCCAGCGGAATAACGTCATGTTATTAATAATTACACTTGACCTAGCCAGGTCTAAAGTGAACCTAAGTAAGGACTGAACGGTCTCAAAGTTGAACCAGACTTCAATATAAATTATTACAAGAACAACTTCGACAGATGGCCGGTGTAACTAAGTTTGTTTAGTTTAATGAAATTTGATTGCTTATTTAAATAGTTGAATAAATGAAAAAATGAAAAAAAAGAAATATGAATATACAATACATAACAAAGTGTAGATTTTTCAAAAAAGGTTAGTTTAAGCAATTAATATAATAAGTCAATCGTTCTTTAAACAAAATTCATTCTTTGGTAGCTAGATGGCGTTTGGATCGAATAGGATTGCGTATTGATTTCGTTAACATAATATAATATACATGTTCATATGTTTACTCGTAATCCAAGTTCACACCTAGTATTTCAATAAAATTACAATTTGCCAACTGTTACTCATAAACTTGTTATATTATCTGTAATTAGTAATACTAATCATTGTCACACTAGAAATGTCAATGTCATTGTCATCCTTTTACAAAAATAAGGTGGCCGAGAGAGTGTCAGCCATTGACAATGTAACTCTGGTGCAGTGAGCTGCTCGACTGTGTACTGTGCTATAAAAGTCAAGTATCCAAGATCCAAGTCTTTTAATCATATCACATGGTGTCAGAAGTGGGATACGAACCCACGCCCTCATAGAGGACCAGAATAATAACACCGGTTAAATTAATTCTCAAAACAATTCAATGCTGTAACTGTCTTAAGAACTGAAAAAGCTGCATAACTAACATAGGAATGTAAATCTATACAGGCGAACGGTGATGATAAAGAAAAGATAGAAGAAATTGAGTTCCATGTTAGGATAAAAGTATAGTGGACTTACAGACATAAAATACAAAAAATTAAGTTCCCAATGTGACACGACAGAAATGTGACAACATTTTTGTATTCGTTGTTTTAAGGGTTAATTAAGATCATCATATTAACCGCTTATGCTCATCACCTACCCCAAACGTTGCCTAAATGTGAGGGCGTAAGCGTACAATACAATGTATCACCAGATTAATGTGTGCGCCAGTGATGTGTGAGACTCGATGTGTACCTAAATCCGCACAGTTCGCCTTTCCCATTTGCATTAACATGCGCAGTTCGCCAATACTAGCCACGAATTTTCACAAACCAAACCCATAAAAATTCCCCCGGAAAAATTCAAATACCAACATAACTGTGACCATTGAATTCTAAATTGCATTTCACAATTCACTTTTCTATCTAGCTGACTCAATAATTGCTTGTGATAATTGGATTTCCGGTCATAAAAATGTAAAAAAACTGCTCGGCATCTGAACAGCCCTTTGCCGTTGGCTTTCAGGGGGGTGTCGCTTATTTATATGCTAATGCAGCGCTGTAGAAATGCCACGCACGACTTAGGTGTTGCACCTGTCCAATTATAAGAACAACATTTTCCCCTATGTGCATTTTCATGGAATTTTCTGCATGGAAATTGAGGTAAATTTCGCCACGTCTGAACACTACGCCACCTTACTGGGGAATATTTCGCTTTTGCACAGGCAGCCGTTTGTGTAAATTATTACTTCGCAGGTAGATTACCGCGCATATGTCCACATAGCTTCTAGTTTATATTCAGTTACTTTGCATACTGTATTTTGAAGAAGCTTCTCAAAATAAAATTCATTGCATTTTTATTATGATTCATTCGTACTGCGTGTAGTAACTAGATAAATAGATTTCTCCGGCACTTCCTTATCACCTCACGCCATTATCTGCGACGCCATTTGTATTGGTGATGTTTCACCCACTCCCTAAGCATTAGTATTCATGGAAGTCAGTCGATCGAGAAAAGAATTTTCGCGGCTCCGTCCAATCTTGACGAGGGCTGGACTTGCTGAGTGGTTGCCATTTCCTATCTCCCTTTATTTTTCTCCAACAACTTAATGGAGTCGTAAAGAATGGGCTGGTATTTCATTATAATGTTTTAACTTTAACCCTGATGCGAAGGGTAACCCTATGACATTTTAATATTTTCTGATTAGAATAAAAGACAACGGCGCATTTAAAATCCAGTAAGAAATAAAGTTATACAGAAAAGGCACGTAACAGTTGAGACATTTTTAAAATCACATAAAAAGAAAAAGCTGTACTATCAAACAGTATATAAGAAAAGCTATTCTTTAAACTAGTTAAGAAAATAAAGTAGTTTCTCGCTTGCAGCGTGTAACAGATGTGGGTACACAGAATAACAGAACAGGGCATCCATTCAGCTCTCGCGCTCCCAACGCAAGAATTTATCTAAAGCAAATCTCATTGTTCAGTGGATCCGCGGAGACGTGAGCTGAACTCGCAAGTAAGACAAATTCCCATCGACTTGATTAAAGTTGTCAGGCAGGAACGCGAGAGATGCAATTTCGCCACAACCGGCAAATATTACGCGTCCCGCCGTCAAAGCCGTACCATGAACCGGATTGTTCCCTTGGCTCTTGTAGATTGCGTATTTGTTAACGTGAATAGGCATTCCCTTGATAAGCGAGTGCCGCGAAATTCATTTGAGACCACAGAGAAATCCGCCCACGAAATGAAGTGCAGTCTTATCTTAAGTAGCTTATCACGAAGTAGAGGCCTATTTCTGAAAATATATTTACCTACGTAAGACGCTAAAAATATCTCAGTCTGAACTCTAACGAAACCATACCTATGAAATAAGATTTACATTTAGCTGTAAACGAAGATATGTTTGAATGCTTATTTATTTATTAGTCTGTAAGCGAAAGTTTCCAGGGTGTAAATAGTGGCTGACATCGTTTCAAGCTGACGCTGAAATTATGCAGCAATAATTTCATAGTTCACAAAGCACAAAGTAAGGTGCAGACTGTAAGATATACGTTCCCAGTAAAGTGGCCTTAAGAGAGCTTATAACACGACTGAACACATTGTGAGGAACCTTTCAGAGAATAAGTCTGTATGGAATAACGGATAGGTAGTAGTCAGCGGCTTTGTGACTCAGTAGAATAACCTGTTGTGTTTGTTGTGAAGCCGGAGCGCTTCACTGAAAACGTGCGTTTACTTCAATCTATTTACATTTGTATTAAGGAGTTTGCTTTTGTAGTGCTTCTTAGCACTTCTGAAGTTGATGTATCGTTTAAAATGACTAGCAAAGAGGTAACGACATGTAAGTACTTAGTTAAACACCAATATATTTTCAAGTGAACATTAAAATAAAATGAGAAACAACTTAAGTTAGAACAAAACAAATGTCATTATTACATATAATTTTGAAATTGCTTAAAATATCTCATCAATAGCATTCTACTAAAAAATAATTAAATTTCAACGCCTAATTCATGCTGATTTAGAATGATAATTATTGCAAAATTAAGTGACTATTGTTCTTCAAGCCAGGGTGAAGCGAGAGGGAGTGTCAGACTCTTACTGATTAAAACGCAAGTTCCTGCTCCTGCTCTAGGCAAGGACCGCGGTGCCTTACTGTGCTTGCCCCGCAACCACAGTAAGGCAACAACGGAACGCAACAACGGAAGGCTGCTATGTCTTTTTTTTATGTAATGTAATAGATCGGCAAACGAGCAGGCGGATTACCTGATGGTTAGCGATCAGCGCCGCTCATGGACACCCGCAACATAAGAGTTACGAGTGCATTGTCGACCTTTTAGGCATTAAGGATTTGGAGATTTAAGGATTGAGGAGGGATTGGGGAAGGGGAAGGATTGGGCCTCCGGTAACCTAACTCACACGGCGAAACACAACGCTGTTGTTTCACGCCGGTTTTCTGTGAGGCTGTAGTATCAATCCGGTCGAGCCGACCCATTCGTGCCGAAGCATGGCTCTCCCACACTTAAAGTACACACACGTCTTAAGTACTTTATCATAACGTAACACCAACATTGTACACTTAGTTTGCAATAAACGTTTTGGCGTTTACTTTGACATGTATCAAAAGAATTTACACAAACATTCAAATTTTCTAAAATATAATTTACAAAACAAACTTCCGTATTCAAGTATTAGAATGCGGGGAAAGAACAAAATGCTATCCGAACTTATTAAACAGAATTATCACATAACACTGAGTTGCAAATTCGATTCAAACAACTGCAAGGCAAGATTGTTAAGGAGTAGCACGTATGAGTATAATAATGGTTATGGGAAAATATTTGAGGACGTAATGCCGCTGATATTTCTAATCCACACAATCCTTGGCACGCGGGAGCTAGGGATTACACATTCAAATAACGCATGCTAGTAGCTATACAGGACACGCTTTCCATTACGAACACGGAGCCTCATGCCGCGCTGTGACTCTTGTCACATCGCTTGTACGCTACTCAGTTTTGAGCCGAGTTTAACACAGTGCTGCCTGTGTTTCGAGTTGGAATCGCACTTAAGTAAACTGGGATTTAGCCCAATTTCGGAGCTTATGCTTCTAAAGGTTTACTTGCACCGGCGCTGCATTGTTATTTAGGCACATAAACGTAAAGTCGGTATATGTGAGCGCCGAACAAGCATTTATTTAGTTTATAACATAGTCCTAAATTCTTAACTAGCTTTAAAGATATTGTAATCAAAATAAGGAACGAAAATATATTAAACTAGCTACTCTCGCGCGGTTTCACACGCTGCTCTTTCCATTTTTAAAAAAAAAAACTTTGCCCCAGTTTTAGGATTTTCTCCTGTGTTGTGGGTGCGTTCACATACATACAATGTCACATACACATGACACCCAGACCCGAAACAACAATTTGTGGATCTCACAAAGTGTTGTTCCGTGCGGTAATCGAACCCGCGACACGTTGCACGGCAGCCAGTTGCCCAGCCACCGCACCAACCGTGCAGTCAAGTCAATTTGATCGTAGTGTGATGTTTTATAGCTATTCACATAATTACAGTTCAAATCAGCAGCAACGATGGCCATAGCCCATGAAACTCCAGAGGGTTACAAGTTCGTTACGTATCTTAGGAACGGAGGAGCTAAAATAAATTATTTTATTGGATTTTGTAGCTACCTATAAAATATAACTTGCAACAACAAAGAACCATTTGTTTTATAATAAAGTTTAAACTTTTAATTCTGAGGAAAAATATTTCACAAATACAAGTTGAGCAATATGAACGTAGCAGCCATTGCAATACTTTATATCTTCAAGAAGACTAATTCAAAGTGAACACGCCAATGAAAAAGGCACAAAGTTTATTATTGATTGTACTAAGTTCTCAGGTAAGAATGCTAGGAAACTCCATCCAACTTATGTATATAGAGGCGCGTATGCGTCTTGCATGATTAAAACTAATAAATTAGTTTACTTTGTAGATTCTTAGTGTGAAACTACTGTTTTCAGAGTTATTTTAAAATTATGTTCGTTTAAGTGATTAAAGTATATGTAGATTAATTGGATTAAATACTTTATAAGTTGAAATTTAAGGCTTATTTTTGTATTTGGTAACTTTTCATGAAATGTACTTTTATCATATACAGAAGACTTTGATAAGAATTAGGTATGTATATTGGATTTATGATGATGTTTAAAAAAAGGTTGACCCACACTTACAATTCAATAAACACATCACAACCAGACCCGAAGTAACAATTTGTGGAACACGCAAAGAGTAGTTCCTTGCGGGAATTAAACCCGCGACACGTTGCACGCCAGCCTGTTGCCCAACCACTGCAGCATTCATGCCAAATTTAACAAAATCACATCTTTCCAACTGGCAGAACATTAGTCTTAAAACTACGTCATCATGTTACCTAGTATAATTTGTATGTTATTATAGGTGTGTATCAGCAAAATTAATTTGTATGTAGTATCAAAACTAGGTACCTACACCAATACAAATTAAAAATCTAATCTAATAAACAAGGACTGATTAACAAAGCAAAAACAATTTAGCCCCTCACACCTTAAAATAACAGAACCTATTTTAAAATATTCCCGTAGCAGAAATCCGCGCGCTAACACCAATATTTTAGAGCAGGGAACGAAAATTCAATTAAGTCTAATTTATATTTCCAATTCTGTAGCTAACCGTACCTGGGTACCACTATAAGTGAGGGTCTAGTTTCCATTAAACAATATGAAAGTTTCAGACTTCAATAAAGTCGTTGACGGGTAAGCTGAGTTGATCTAAAAATCAATACTTTGATAACAAAGTTTGTGTTGCACGATTGCGCTGTCCATATTCTGATTGCAGGCACGTAGCTATAACGCCGCGATTGAGTGACAGACCCTCGCAGACGAATAATATGTCGCCCCAAGCAAATGTTAGCAAGTTGGTTAAACACGAGGGACATAACGCACGGAATATTTACGCTGATTGCAGTTTTCTGATGTTGTGATTGGTGTCCATGGATATAACCAGATATTGGTTTTAGGTATTTTGTATGTACTATGCCTTAATTAATGCGTGCGCGTGTGCGTATGTGTGTGTGTGTGTGTGTGTGTGTGTGTGTGTGTGTGTGTGTGTGTGTGTGTGTGTATGTATATATATATGTGTGTGTGTGTGTGTGTGTATGTATATATTCATATGTGTGTGTGTGTGTGTGTGTGTGTGTGTGTGTGACTATGTGGGTATTCTACATTTTCATGTTAATATAAAATAATTAAGTTTCGTACTTCGAGCGGGTACAAAAGAAATAGCTTCCTTATTCCATTTGATAGGAATAAGTAAGTTTCGTTCAGTGAGCGAGAAACGTAAGCATTAGTACATAGGACTTGGATCTTACTTCGACGTTCAAATACTTGAGAACGCCACGTGGCGGAAAATATAAATAAATAATATTTGATCGTGGAGACTGTTCCTTGGAAAATTGAAGTAACTGAGTATTATTTGAGCTGTAAGCTTCTAGCTCGAATTATCGGTACCTATACTTTAAGTAATATAGAGATTGTAAATGTAATGAATTTTATTGATGTGATATAATATCACTACACAGTATAAAATAAAGTCACTTTCTGTGTCGCTATATCCCTTAAATCTTTAATACTGAAACATATTTTAATGTGTCTCTTTATATGTATATATGTATATTATATAAACCTAACTTATAATATAAAAACCTTAATAACCATTAATTTTGGAAAAAAATTGAATTAGCATTGCGCTCTTGCAAAGCCGTGGTAAATCACTTTACTTCAACTAGTCGACGAAACTAAAACTGGTAAAACACTACATATTTCAAATAAAATATTTTCAAAAACCAATATCAAATTATTTGCACTTCAGTAAGGTAAATAAAAATAATATGGCCGCTCGCCCCACCGTCTGTAGATTGCAATGACGATCACGCAACCCGCTTGAGTGACAGCCGACAAGCCGCGAAATATTGCATTTACATTACCGAACATGTATTATTAGTTTTCGTGTCTAGCACACCAAAAGAGTTAATGTATCGCGTCTTGAACACGCAACTCAAGCACTCGCGTATTTTATTTTCAACAATTATTCTTTTTCGACGGTTTCGCCGTCAAACACTTTTAAATGCCGTATGTACTGAATCTAGACGCAATTTTCGTTTTATTTCTTTGTTTCTCTTTTCAAAATTGTCGCTTTCAGTTCTGTAGCGTTTCATTTTTAGCATTATGGCGGAAAATTGAAATGGTCTTAATTATACGTTGGGAATTATGATATTACTATCTTTTTTAAACAAAATGTGATTTTATTAGAAATAGTAAGTTTTAAACTCTTCATTTCCAATATAAATTTTTGGTTCCTACTCACACGGAGTAAAAGTATCACAGAATACTTTTTATATATAGCTGGATTATTGTTCCTATTTGGTCTATACATAAACGGATTATTTTTCAGTTTACTTTAATAAAAAGTTATGAACAACGAGTATATTGTCCTAAATAATGACACCGAATGCAACACACCTGTTAAAAAAATAGTTATCTTCACCGAACACAACTATACACCAAGTTTTTAATAGCAAATAAATGGTGCGATTAAGCAAAATCTCCACGAAGCACCGTTTAAAATCCTGACGAATATCCCATCCCGCAAGGAACATAATAAAAGCGGATCACATTAATTAACCGTGTATCTGCCGCTGATTAAGAGTGCAGTACCGGAACGCCATAGGGTCAACTTTAATTGGCTCGCTGTTGTATTTTAGATGTGCGATACAGCGGGCGGGGGTTAATGAATAGAACAACATGTGGACAGTAGTTGTTGTTGGCAATATGTCGTTTTGTTTTGTAATAGCGTGTTAGAGATTGTTTCCAGAATGTTCCACCAACTAGGTGTGTTAGTTGCGCCCAAACTTTTGCCACAATTAGCGTACCGTAATGAGGTTTTGGTGTTCGTGAAGGTCTCATTTTGTACGAATGGAGATAAAAGGAAGGGTTGGTTTTGTTTCCTTGCAATAACTGTGTTAACTAGCGTAGGGATGCTCTAGTTAAACAAAGACGCCTAAAATTCTTAAAATATTGCACTGAATTTCACTTAGTTTACTTTTAACTGGGCATGGTTGTAGAGAAATGAAAATCGATTTGTACGCACAACGTGCATTCACATTGTTTATTAATTAAAAGTCCATCAAAATCAGGATAAGGTTAATTCTCAAAAAACGATAGCTCATATTAGGATTATTGTTTTAGACACCAGATTAGATGCTCCATGGAAAAATACTCCACAAAAATTAATTAAAACCCTAATGTATAGAGTATAGAGCAAGCCTACCAAATTTTGTTAATAGAATAAAGCTCGTAAAGCCGAGATTACTATCGGTTTCACTTAGTTTCGGATAGAGCATGATACAGTTCGTTAATGTACGGAGCCCCACCTAAGGAGCTCAACTATGTTATTCACAACGGCACTCCCTAAGTCTACACACAAACCACTTTTCCGACACAAGGATTAGTATATTTTCTCCGTCTCAGAACGAATAATTAATTTACCAAAGTACGTAATATCCATAAATATGTATGTTTTATCTACGCAT
Organism: Spodoptera exigua; assembly: GCA_902829305.4. NCBI lineage: Eukaryota > Metazoa > Arthropoda > Insecta > Lepidoptera > Noctuidae > Spodoptera > Spodoptera exigua. The sequence goes on from LR824615.2 coordinate 5,136,572, forward strand.
CGCCGAGCTAAAATCTTTGATTAATATTTAATAACAATTCTCAATTAAACATGTTTCAGCGTATGAATTAATGATCAAGCGACGAGCTAATTTCGTCATCAGAAATTCAGAAAGTGAATGAACAAAAAGACAGCAATTTGGAGGAGAAATTAAATTTTAACAGAAAACGCTCGAAACGAGAAAGTGCGCGTTTCGTCGGGTTGTGTATTTAACGCGGATGTGAATTTCGCCGCATCCGCCCAAAAATAAATGAGCTTTCTTCCGCTTACTTAATTTACTGGCACGGCCGAAACGGGCTTACAACTTGAATATATTAAAATTAATATTTCGCACTCGTTTAATGTCGCCCTTACCTTGGTGTGATTTGTTAACACCAAGCTTTTATTGTATTAGGGCTTTACACGGTGTTTCTAATTTACAAAATGCCGCCACGACTGGAGTCAAAGGCAATTCAATTTAATTAACGCCAAAATGTTCTTTACTGCATATTTGTCGAGTAGAATATTATTGACTGCATTTTACTGAATTTGAGCCTACACATCTATTTAACCATTTATGAAAATAAAACAATTTTAATACGAATGTTATGTTATTTTAATACGAAAATCCTAAATCGTAAAGCTATTTAAACTTACACGCTAGCAACAGGAACCAAAAAGCCAAATTGTATAAAAAAGCAGTTTCATTGTATTAAAATTTAAAGTAAAAAGCATTTTAAATATCCTCCATTCTAACACAACCGCATTTGACATTAGCAGAAAAAAGGCGGTGGTCATTAATCCGCTCTCGCCTCATGGAGAAGCCAATGCTTACACTCCTGTCGAACCAGTGAAATATGACCGAAACAAATTGTATAGTACGTAGCAATGCTGCGAGCGTCTAAATACATCGAACCTTCACAACTTGGTTGCATTATTAGTTTGCAAAAGAGAGATTTTTTTGTATATTAATTAGTCTTCACTGCAGTACCTTTGCTGTGTTTCATTTGTTTTTGAATGTTAAAATTAAAATATTGTTTGATTCATTCAAACTTGAAGATGTAAATATTACAGTCATGTATATGGTCATGGTGTTTATAGTATTTACTTCACTCCTTTTAATGTAAGATTTGACCTCAATGAATTTTGAATCTGGTCACAAATACGCAACATCTAGGATTATTCTAGTAAAATTTCGTGGTACCCTGGAGGTTTAGGCGACCACTGGTCATGCGGGTACAAAACCTGGCATGCAACAATGCGACCTTTTTCGATCTTATAAAGACATCATTGACACATGTTGGAGGAAAACATCGTGAGGAAACCACCAATCCGAGTAGAGCAAGCGTGGTAATTAATGCTCAAACCTTCTCCGTGCGAAAAGAGGTCTCTGCACAACAGTAAGTGCTTATAGGTGATGATTATGATTATGAAATGGCTCAGTACTGGTAGACAATGCCCTATGTATTAATTCCATCTATAAATAAGGTCTACTTCAGTACAATTAACAATGCTTTAAAAGAACTTTAATAAAATAATCATTAGGAAAAAGTGCTTCCGATTCAGTCAATTCATATTTCAATCCCATTCAACATTCTATCTTGAAAAAAGCTGTATATTTCCTAATCCGGAAAGAGCACGTCATAGCCGCGTTCCGGTTCCGTCCCGGCCCGTTCCGCAGTTGTGTCCACATCGTTCTATCGTATACATCAATGAATTTTGTCCGGACCGGACTTAATCGGACAAATGTGCGCTTTATTTGGACAAGAAGGGTATTTAATGGTGCATTTGTTGTTTATACGTGACGAGGCTTACATGTAAGTAAGGATCCGTACTTACATGTAAGAAAAGTCTCGTTATATTGGCACAAAATTAGATTTGCTTTCGTACACAGAAATCTTACAAGTAACTTTTTTGTAGTTTGATCTAATTTTGACAAGTCTAAGAAAACATTTATTGGTTTTACGATAGGGCCGTATTTTCTTGGAACCAAAGTTGTTCTAAGAAATTTTAGGGCTGCTACCACTTATTTGAAATACGAAAATGTTAAAATACTTCTTTTCTGTTATATAAAATAGGTTAGGTAGGTTAGATTTTAAAAATAAAAGTAACAAACAAATTGCTTTTGTTTCTTCACATAAAATGTTTCTATGCTTGTAATACAAATCAGGTAATTTTACAGATGGACTACAGCACTTCACATAATTATCCATAAGTGAACAGAATTTTTTTTTATGTAGCCAACCATCAGATCTCTATCCTGATGGTTAGTAATCAAATCAATAAGAAAGTTGCCAACCTTTCGGAGAAGGAGAAGGATTGAGCCTCCCAGTAACTTCACTCACACTGGGAAACAAAACGTTGTTTCACACCGGTTTTCTGTGAGGCCGTGGTATCACTCTGGTCAAGCCAACCCATTCGTGCCGAAACATGGCCCACCCACACTTAATAGGGTGGTCCGTCAAGTCGTTTGTCGCCCTATCTCATCTCATAAAAGTATTGCAATAATTTTATAACTATTCAGTTCAGATTCAGAAATCCTAGCAAGTTGTGAAGCTATTACGCAATGAACATTGCGCCAATTAACGAGCTGAGAAGCACCGATTCGATATTGCTCGTAACTTAATGAGTTCCGTTGTAAGACAAACTGTTCGGCTACTGGACACGAGCGCTTACCAAGATGTAGGGCTAACTGGATGAGATTAATCGCTTTCGCATCCGTCTTCCTGTTACTGGATACAAGGGGTTTTGAAGCTGTGTCAAGGGATTTTCCATTTAATTCTTATCGGAGTAAACTTTAACTTCTTTTTTATGTATTACTTCGGCAAATCTGCCATCGGATCAAATGATGGTAAGCTATCAACGCTACCCGTACATGGACACCTACAACATCGAGGAAATACAAGGGTATTGTCGAGTTTTTGGTGGAGTATTTGAGGATTGGCGGATTTAAGGGAAGATTTGGGTCAACAGTAACCTCACACAGCGAATCACAACGCAAGTGTTGTGTTTATTTTCTTTTTGGACGGTTTTTTGTAAGACTGTGGTCTGTGGCATTGGTCAAACCCGCCATTTGCTTTCTATCATTGAATTTTGATAGATAAATAAGCAATAATGATTTTCAAAGTTAGGGACTCACTAAATAAGCTAAATGTATTTTGTATAAGCTCCCCTCACTTTACTATAATGGAATATGAGTATGGGAGATGGAAAGGAATATGAGTAGTATTCAAAATCAAACACTCTTAGTGTATTTTTATTATAACTTTCGTGAGACATTATAAATAATTTATTATGTTTTCGGCTTACTCACGTAATAATTTGACGAGATACTCGACTAGTTTCAAGCCATGCTAGGGGCCCATATTCATATCCATTTCACTCTTAGTGTAGTGTGTATTATACTAGATACCCTTATTTTTACTTCACCCTAGTGTTTGTAAGTATACTTAAATTGTGACCTGACGCATCCAGAAGTCATAATCCTGCGTTTCACTGGACTGGGACAAGTTTTAATTAAGGCAAATATCTCGCACGGGGCTGCGATGTGGACATTCCATTACAGCGTTTAGCTAGAGATAATGAAAATCACGTGTGACTTATCGGATTTAGCTTACAAGTTCAATTTTGTATTTGATTTATACTTTTATATGAGTTCTTCATTTTTCCTAATAATCTTAAAAAATATAAGTAGGGTTATAGATTTTCGTACTGTCCGATCTTTTTCTGTCCGTAACTAGGCGGTATCTCAGGTTTATAATAAATAGGCAGTTGAAATTTAGACGGGTAACGTATTTCTTTTGCCACAGTAATGTAATAAAAATTGAATAACTATTCAAGAGGACTTCCATAAAGCAAGCGTGAATTTGGTACCGAACCCTATACGCGAGTTAGATACGCATTTGAACAGTTTTTGTTTTAAGTTGAATATAGCACACGCAAGTTACGCGCAAAATAAGATCAAAAATGAAGTTCTTCAAACATATAGACTGAGATTTTTCTAAATTTATTTCAATCCAAACACCGTTTTAGAGGTAGTATTTTCTGGATTCAGGACGAGTCAATAACAGCTGGGATTTCTGAAAGATAAACGTTCAGTTATAGACTGACATTGGAACTGTGTCACATAAATCTAGACGTTCGTATACTAGATCCCTGCAGAGAAAGTAAGCACCAGCTCGAAGACGTATGGATACTATACTACCTTAAGGATCGTAATAAATTCAGAATCCTTCACCTCCGTGTTACAGCAAAAACTTTTTTTATGAAAATGTGCCATCGTGATATGTAGATACCTATTCAAAGTCGCATCATCATCACCAGCTTAAGTGCCCACTGCTGACCAAAGACCTCTTCTCATACGGAGAAGGTCAGAGCATTAATCACCACGCTTGCTCAATGCCGGTTGGCGATTTTAAACTTATAATTAGAAATTATAAGTCCAGGTTTCCTCACGATATGTTTACCTTCACCGTATGTCAGTGGTTTTTTTTATGTAATAGGTCGGCAAACAAGCAGACGGATTACCTGATGGTAAGCAATCAGCGCCGCCCATAGATACGCGCAGCGGAGGAGTTACGAGTGCGTGGCCGACTTTTTAGGGATTAGGGATTTGGAGATTAGGGATTGAGGAAGGATTGGGGGGGGGGACAATTGGGCCGGTAACCTCACTCACACGGCGAACCACAACACTGTGTGTTTCACGCCGTTTTTATGTAAAGCCGTGGTATAACTCCGGTCGAGCCGACCCGTTCGTGCCGAAGCATGGCTCTCCCACACTTTAGTGGTGTCTAAATAATCATAGAAAGTACATAGGTATAACTCGGAAAAATTCACATTGGTACTTGCCAGGAAGAAGCAGGCTCCTTAACCTCCGGGCTAGGTTCTAGGTTCTAAATGAATGGTTGAAGACCTTGTAATTTAAATTGAGACAATGCCACTTACCTGCATTGAAATCAAATCGCTAATTATCAAAAATGTACCACGGTACCTTTGATTGAACAAGCTAGGCTGATAGCGAATGAATGCAGTTGCGACCTATTTATATACCTATATATGTCCCAAGTACATAATAACAACATAAATCTTACTAGTCATTAAACATCAACCAGACTGTTCTTATTATTTTTATCCCCACTATATATAGGTAGATGGTTGACAATCGACAACAGTGCGATTTTCACAAAACTTTCAGTCTCGCACAGCAAAACTTTAGTATGTCATTCAAGATACGAGCATCCCCCCTTAATATTGGGCAATACGCCTGTGACTTCTTTGGTATTGCGGGTATCCGTTGACGGCGCTGATGGTGATCGGAGCATCAGGTGAAACATCTGCTCGTTTAACCTCATATTCTATGGAAAAAAAATGTCTCATTCACCTAACATATAATAACACAACTTGCTTACAAATTTATAAAAAAATCCGTAAATGTACAAAAAAAGAAATACTGAACTGTTTGGGACTTCTTATTTTGTTTAACTTAAAACACTTGAGCACCAACCCCATGATAAAATAAAGCAATTTGTTATAAACACAAACCCTGGAAAACAATCTAGAAACCCATTTTTTAAAAACCCATCTGAAAACCGATCTTCTTTTAACTTTTTACAATTACTCGCTATTTTAAACTTATTACCCGTTTTCGTATTACGATTAGTAACCGAACCAGAAAAAAAGAATAATTAAACAAAAAAATATATTTAAGACGAAGAAAATCGAAATTGCCCTTCCCTGGGAGGGTGCGTTGCTCCCCGACTCTCTATGGTCACAGCAAAGTTTAGGCCAGAAGATTCACGCCATTGCCATGCTTGACTTTACATCAATGAGTCCACAAATCTTTTACTGAAATAATACTCGATATATATTTTATAAAATTGACCATTAACAGCATTTTTATACAAATTAATACAGTTACATAAGGAAGCCTATTAACATATTTAATTAGTTTAATGAGTTTCACAAAAGTAAAATCAATACCTTTTTTTTTACTAACACGATATAATAATACTAGTTCTTTTAAGTTTTGATTCATAGTTACAAAAAATGCATGGTTATTGAAAATGACAAAGGTCATTTTAATCATGTGTCTTTTCTTTGGTTTTAGTAGAACTTCTAACAAAACTCTCTATTCTGACTATAACTCCCGCTCGTCATTAGGAGTGGGCACGCAAAGGGAAATTATCCTCACTTAACCCTCCTGAAGGCGTTAACTGGCACCTCAGCGGAGAGCTCTCGCCCGCGATTACTTTATTATACAGATTGGAACATTTTTCTCTAGCTCGAAAATACTTTTATGATCCCGTAGTTTACAGGAAGGTTAGAAAACGGAAAAATATAAGCAAAGACCACAATATTCTAAATCCTCGCGTCCTTAGATATATTTGTGTGCAAATCATAAAATAACAGACAATTAAATAATAGTACCTAAATTGCTTTTCAGAAACCCGAGGATTTTATGAAAAAATAAACAGATGTATGGAGAATTGTGAGTGTCAAAATAAGTATTATTTACCTTTTTAAATATTATTTAGTAGATGTATCAAGAATTAAATCTATTAAACGTATGTACCTAATAAAACTTTATCTTATTTATTTACTATTTCTAGGCTTTGGTTTTTTATTGTAAATAAAACAAGAATTTCTAAGTATTCCAAGTAGACGTTATGAAAACTCAAAGAATTGTTGATATAGGTTTCGAGACCACATTTTATTTTAGAAGGAGAACAACAATATTATTTTTGTAATTCTCAATCGCGAATTCAAGATTGTTTGCACAAGAAAATTGAGAATATTTTTTTTTTCGACGAGTTCAAGTCACCGTTAACCGTAGCGAATCTTTAATTCTGTCCCTTCAATTCACGACCCCGATTGTTTTTCCGAATGAATGAATCAAAATAACAATTCGTTAAGGATCCAGTGGCCAACCCTCTTCAACCCTCATTCATTGTACCTATCTATTGTATCGTACTTGTTAGCGCACGTTCAAGAGTATAAAATCAAACGGGACAATAGAAATGGGCAATTGTACTCTTTGCTGGTTTATTTATCTGTACTTTTCAATCTACTTTTTTTCGGTAATGAAGTACTGGCTGGTATGGCGTTGATTTGAAATTTGAATTTAGAAATGTCAGATTGAGTATGTCTACGTTATAAGTTATTATTTTTGCAATTGTGGCGAAAATACAGTTATATTTTAGTGAAGAAAATACACCATGTTTGAAATAATCTGAATAATAAAAAAAGGATAATATGTATAACATAAATTCAACGGAGGTTAAAGTAATATCTAAGGCGGTGAAGTTACAAATAGTTGTCTAATGTGTAACCGCGCTGTTTAAATGACTTTGCGGTTACTTAATAGTTTACCTGAAATGGGAATATTTCAATTTAATTTATTACTTCGACTAAGTTTAAGTCCCCAACCTAATCATTTTACTTATGCTATGTTGTTTATACGTTTGTACTAAACAATTTATTGCTTTATTACGCCTAGTAAATTCATGACTTTGCTCCATTCACGTACACCATAATTCAGTGGCATAATTAAAGACAAAACTTCATTTAAATCGTAAGGACATAATTTAGTCTGTTACTTTGAAACGATTATTCAGATTTAGCTATTGGTCTTACTTGTAATGCACAATATCTTTACTTACCTACTTACATCATTTTATATTTGCATTAGCTCTTGGATATACATTTATTTGTGATCAGTTAATGACTATGCATTTGGAATAAGTTCTACAGTATTCGGCAATTAGTTATGTAGTTACTATTATTAATGTGACCTTACCTGACGGTAAACATATGGCGTCACCCAAAGACACCCGCAACGCCAGAAGTGTTGAAAGTGCGTTACCAGCCTTTTAGAGATATGTGGATTTAGGGCTTGGAGAGCAATGGAAGGAGGAGTCGGATTTGACCTCTAGTGACCTCAGGTATACAGAGAAACACAACGGCATCGAAGAATTTTGAATTATTATTTCTATTTTAGTCCATCATCATCAGCCTGCAGCTATGGGCTTAGTTAGAACTGCAGTATGCGTAGTTAATGGCTTTGTTAAGTGTCTTTTTACACCATGCATATCATAGAAAGTACATATAACTTGGAAAAAGTCACATTGGTACTTGCCAGGATACGAACCCACCACTCGGGCCACCACGACGTTTTTAGTTCAACCAGTATTCTTAAATGAAATTGTACGTACAATACCTACCTAGTCCCATTGGTGTAGTTGATCATCAAGGAGTAAACAACAGTCTTGTTGATATTGCTACTCTAATTAATTCGTGGTGCACTGCTATATTCACATACAGGTCAATAACTTTCGCCTTTGTACATATTTGGCGAGAGAATAGTGATTCCCAGTATAGTATAATCAATTTTAGATATCTGTTCTAGATAAAATTAATCAAACTAACAAACATTTTGCTTCTTACTGAACAATTGATTACAATAAGTGGCATTATTCCGATGTTATAGTGTTGTAATAGACCACCACAAGCCAATAGACCGCCGCCAAAAGAACACAACAGACGAGGCCCCATAGGGTTGATATTCAGCCAGGGTTGCGGGGCAAGGGCAGAGCAGAGCGCGCTTCCTAGGCCAGGAAAAGGTGGGGGGAGGGGGAGTTAGTAAGAGTCTGACGCTCCCGGCCTCTCACCTCACCTTGGAGAAGTCAGTTAGTGATTTTATCCCTCAAAAAAAAAAATACCATTATTGAAATTACATTATTCTTGCAAACACATAATTGCTAAACATCGAATCGATTACCCCACTCGATAAATCGATTCAATCAAATAATTATCCATGTTTACTAGCGCCATACATAAATGTATGGAAGCTTGGAATAGACTGAAATCGGACCGCACGGCCGACAATCCCATTGACTCTGCGGTTTTGTCATTATGTCAATGCTAATATTTGTACATCGAGTCCGACCAATCGATTGTTATGTTCGTTACAACGTGTGTACTGTACATAGTACTGGTTCAGTTTGTTGTTGTTGTAAAAATGTCGGCCTCGACTGGCGTACCATGACTACACGGTTTTTTTGTCAAAGGAAAAATCATCACTTGCCCAGGGTATGGAGAGAGGGGGTGTCAGTCTTTTATTGACAAAAAACCCCACCGTTCCTTCTCCTGCCTCAGGACGGGGCCGCGGTTCCTTACTGCCCTTGACCCGCGACCTCGGACGGAAGACTGCATGGTTGATGCGGTGGTCGGGCAACCGCCTGCCGTGTAATTTGTCGCGGGTTCGTTTCCAGCATGAAACAACTCTTTGTGTGATCGACAAATTGTTGTTGCACATAAAACTATTTTAAAGTGGGGCAATGTTTAAAAAAAAACACTTTTAAACTTTGAATATCTCACTAAAAGGATAAACAGAAGTAAACATTGAATACGTACATAATATTTAATTTCCACTGTTCATTTATAATTTAATGGGTTCCATGTACAGAGAGTCTAATTTACCGCAAAAACAAGCCAATTTAGTCTAGTCAATTCAGTATAGTCTAGTTTACCGCAAAATGTTTTGAGAAATAAAACGAAAATATATTATTTTTCTCTATTTATATATGCAGCTTCTCAAGAAACATACTAAATATACATATATTGAGGAGAAAGACCTACGTTGAATCAATTTGAATACAATAGTCCCGTTGTGACTTGAAACTAGTAGAGCTTTTTACAGTTAATTCACGTTGTAATATCCAATAAATATTTTTCTCCTCTAAGCTTCTCTTAAGGTCTCCTCTAAAAAATTAGTCACTTGAAAGACTGAGTATTTTTTTTTTTTTTTTTTTTTGAGTGAATTCCTGATTTCTTGCAATTTTTCCAAGTAGAAAATATACGAACGTACTGCAGAGAAAACTCATTTGAGGGTAAAAGATTCGCCGTCAATACGCTAGAATTATTTTCACGGCTGAATCGATTCTTCTAAATACATTTTGATTTTAGAAAAACATTTTTGTAACCGCTATTAACTTTCTTTTTTTTTTATCAACAAAAATATAGAATATAAACAATTTTATTACTTGTAAATATTTTCATTACTTACTGTTAAAAAGAAAAGAAAAAATATAATCTTATTTCGTTCTTATTTCACATCGTCTGTGAGACTATAGTAAAAAACCAAATAAGCCGTTCTTAGCCTAAACTACTTCGAAGGTTTATTTGAAAAGCTTACATAAACTCCTTGGTTTACCACCCTTCGAAAACCTGAATATTTTCTTATCGAAATTCAGAGCTAAGTTAGATAAGGTAAATATGAAGACTCGTAAATAGATTTATTTTACATTGTTCTACACATTTGTTTATTAAAACATTTATGCACATGTATAGTATCTACTGTTATAGAGAGCCACTATCGTCGCCCATATGCAAGATCTGAGGAGTAACAAGTGCATTAGCGGTGATATGAGGGTTGCTAAGAATTTGACGATTTAAGAATTAGGCATGGGTTACGTATTGGAACTCCACTAACCTCACTCAAACGGCGAAATACAAGGCTAATATAAATTGTTTAGCACCGGTTTGGAGGGATCGTGTTGTCACTCTGGTTTACCTGGCCTATTTGTGCATAAGCATGGCTCTTTCACATTGTTAAGACAAAATACTAAAGGACTAAACTAAACTAAAGGACAAAATACTACTAGGAACTAATAATTTAAAAAAATCGGCCTCAAGACTACTAATATTGATCCTTTAATGAGTCCCTTAATGCCTGTTTTCGTGGGCTTTATAATAATATTACTTATAGATACGATCTGTATTCAACTACGTAATCTTAAAAAAGGTTGAAAGTTAAAAAGCGTTTTAAATTGTAAACTTTGTCCATACCTTCGATACTTTATAGCGTGGTCAACTAGACGTCTCTAGAGACTAAGGACTCAATTTGAAAAATGTTATGCTGAAATCTATTAAACTAGCAATTCTATTAAAATATAGATTATTCATCGAATAATAACAGAAATTTTACAAAGTGTTACACAAAAGACACTAGGTAAAATAAGAAAAGATTTAAAATTCAATTATTCCATTCTTTAGTCAAAATATAAAAACGGCTAATTGATTATCGTTTTATACTTACTTGCCTTAACACCGAATCAGCCATTAAATTTGACTGAGCATAAATAAACATATTTTCTCTCTATAAGGCCGTTCATTACAATTTTTGTAACCGCGACTTTGTTTACCAAATGGCACTCACGATGCACTTACTGAAACTGGCCGTGCGACAAATCATTTAATCTGATGTGTATTTCAGTAATTTACCAGTGAGCAGACTCCCATAGTATTGTACAGTTCGACTGAAACTCACACTGCAAATATTAGTCACCGTATTTGTCAAGTAACGGTAGTGAGTGCAGCATTCTTCTAAACCTTCATCGCACTTAACATAGTGACAAAAAGTATCTTCTTTTCTTTTCTTTCTTTTTTTTTAAAAACGTTGCCCCACTTTAGGATTTTCTCCTGTGTTGTGGGTGCGTTTACAAACATACAATTTCACATACACAACACACCCAGACCCGGAACAACAATTTGTGGATCACACAAAGTGTTGTTCCGTGTGGGAATCGAACCCGTGACACGTTGCACAGCAACCAGTTGCCCAGCCACCGCGCCAACTGTGCAGTCGAGTATCTATAACGCATACTCAATATGAAAGACACTGAGCTAATATTAACTCGCTTTCCATCTTTCCCTTTCACTGAATGATTCCTCTTTGATTTCCGAAACCAAAAATATCTAAAACATTTTCATCCTAATAACTTCTAAACATATAAATAAAATAAATCTGTCAACAAACTTTGTTCGCATCATATCACGTTCAGCCAAACATCGAATACGTATCCAAGTAAAAAACATCGATAAACGCTCAAGTGGCTTCATTTCCCAAAGTGATACAACATTCTGTTCAATCCACTTTTATGTGAGGCCGAAACATGTAGACGTACCTTTATTGCTTGAGTTTTGGGGGACCACGTCTGTAATATAATAGATATGTATTTTTTTAAATAATTTACACCTTTTTTTTGCAGTGGGTAAATCATCAAATGACTTCTCTTACCTAGGGTATGATGAGAGAGAGTGTCAGATTCTGACTGACAAAAAACCTCCCTGTGTCTTCTCATCACATCGAACCTTTTGGGCCCCGTCTATGATGGTCTGTTGGCGGAGAGCTATCCTTGCTCGGTTATGGTGGCCAGAGATCCCATTGCAACATCCTTCGATTTTGTCCTGTCTCGTGGATTCAGATATAGAACCAACATTTATAGAATACTTAATAAGTTGAACAAGTGACAGCAGTCAAACTAAAAATTACTGCGCCAAACGTGCAATTAATATTAAATATTGAAAATATTCAATCATTTGACCTTGACTGCCTCATTGGTTCATTTTTGCAACTGCGGCTGCCAGGGAAGAGGTGTCAGTTTGCCGAATCGTTAAAAGAACAGTAAAGTATTAGTGGAATTTTCGATATTTCGAAACATTTTCAGCTAATTGTGCCCAGTATATGGCTAAAGGCTCACCCCTATTAAATGGGGCTTAATCGTATAACATAACTAGTGAAGAAATTGAGTACCTACATATGTATTTGTCATATCTACACCTCTGCTTACCCCTTAGCAGATAAACAACGTGCCAGTCTTAATGTTATAGAATAAAGCCTAAATAATTTTAACATTATCTACTAAACAGGTGATTCAGATCAGGTTTAGCTTATGTAGGCGTTATGGCATAATCCTCGTGTGTACATATATATAATATAGTATGCAATTACATTATCGGATGAATTAGCCCTTCTGATTACTGGTATAAACAGCATGAAATATACAAACCACTAAGTGTCAGTAGGTTTAAGTTGCCATGCTTGATTGTCAGACGAAAATTTAGCAAGCTTCTGAACAACTTTGTGATTCTCTTTAAAGGGAGATTCATTTGATAATTATTTATTGTAGGTAATGGCTCGGATTATCTTTTGTCGAATAAAGGAGAACTTAAGTTGTGTATTTTAAGGTATTTAAAAAAATGACAGGAGATCGATGAAGCATGTACTTTTTGATGTTGAAAATCTTAATGAACTTGCTACCTTCAAACAAGCTTCAAAATCTTTTCAATTTATTATATTTGCTAATTCATTCCTTAATGTTAATCCCATTTGTTTTATTTTTAACATATAACATTTTCCAAACATTATTTACCAATAAATTGAGCCATGCACTTGGCCTGAGCCTATAATCTACCTCTACATCAAATTTTATTGAGATTCGTTCAATAATTTTTACGTAAAACAGTGGCAAACATCCATTCATTCATACAAACTATCGCGTTTATAATATTAGTAGGATTTTAAGCCAAAACAAATCCACAACACACATTAGTTTCCCACAAAATATCAGTAATAGGAAATAACTTTTAGTGCAATTTGAAACGTTTCCAAAATCTGTAGGTACGTTCTAAACGTAGTGATACCGACAACAGTGTGGTATTTATTGTCCATTCGTCACACGTAATGTCAACGTATCGCAGTCACGTTCCGTCCCGTAGAAAACTTTTATTGCTTTCCGTAATTGGGACATTACATTGAAATAAAAACTAGACGCTTCCAGGACGAAGTCTTAATAATAAATATTTTTATTACCATACAGATTACCTGATGGTACCTAAGGATTCTGCGCCACCCATGGCAATACCATTTTATACGTTTAAATTATTTTGTGATACTCTTATTCGATATTTGGTCAAATATTTCAATTCCAGAATATGTTTATTTCAAAGGAAGACTACATTAAAATTTAGCCTCTCAAAGAGTTCTCTTCTGAACTGCAAATTTAAAATAGTTCACGACCTATGTGTAGTAATTATGTATATTATTTTAAATCCATCTTAAGACCACTATATGTACAATTGTTATTTTAAACAATATCATTTTAAATAAAAAAGAAACTCGTTCTTCCGGATAGTGGTCGGACAGTACACAGTAACTTAGTCTGTAATTTAAATGCAGGACACTTGAAATTTATGCACGGCATGCCGTAGCAAACTATATTCTTAAAAGAGAAAATAAAAACAAAGTTAGGTTTTATTTACATTCATTGCGAACATCGTTCGGTTGTGCCACGAAACCCTAATTTGAAACTTAGTTCGGAAACGTGGCTAGGTTTTACGATCACTACGCTTAACAGTATTTACTTTCATGAATTTTAAATAAGTCCACTATCCTACTAATCAATTTAGACAACTTAATCTAATAGACATTCACAATAACTCTGTATAAAACGTACAAAACAATTAATTTATACCTACGAAATGCATATGCGAGAAAATCAGGAATATGTATTAATAACTAGCTACTGTCCCGCGGTTTTACACGGTCGCTGCTCGGCTCCTACATTTCATAGCGTGATGTTTTAGCCCATGGCCTACCTCCATAAATGGATGGATGAAATTGAAAATCCATTTACGGAGGTAGGCTATGGGCTCCGGAATCCCCAAATACCCTAATTATCAAATCATCCGCGATATTGCAGGTATCAATGGGTGGCGCCCGATGTTGTCTGCTACTTTTTACCATAAAAAAAAAAACAATATAAAATGTATTTATTACTCGGCATAATAACTAGACGAAAAAGGTTTTAAATTTAGAACATTTATACATTCCAAGCACTTCGAGGTAACAAAAACCGAGCCTATATTTTGCGTGTTCATTGTTCTTGAAATTGTAAGAAAATCGTTTTCACAGGGGAACGGTCTGAGTGGCTGTCATTTATCGGGTATTTGGTAATATTGAAACCTGTTTCTTATTTAATTAAGAATGACAAATGGTTAATGTCAATCACGCAATTCGTTATAGGCACGCCATTGAATATCTTCGCTTTGAAGTGGTTTGTTTTGGACTCGTCGATATTTTTTTTCATTTGAAAATTTTCTTAACAAATCACTTTGAAAGGAGGTTTTATGCCATCAGACAGTTTTGTAACAATTGGAGTTTTTATTTCGTCTATAATATCATATTTAAGTATAAACATTTCTTACATTAACTTATCTATTTATTATTGTTTTAAATGTAGTGGAAATAAGGGACTAAAGGCCAATTTGCTAATAAATTGGTAACCTACGTTAATACGTATCTAGAACCATAAGTGCATCTCAGTATAGTTAAAATCTTAACTTAACAGGTTAAGCTGAAACACATCTGAAATTGAATTCCAAGTATAATTGATAACATAGCTCCCGACAGTTTATTCAACCTCCTTCGTATAGGTAACACAAACTTTGTTAGAACTGGCAACTCATTTTCATGTTATGCTTTATTTTCCTGCTTTATGTGGGAACTTCAACAGTTGCGGCTAGTTAACCAGTTGGGTGTTCCATTCTCTATATTGTGTTGTGCTATTTCAAATGTTAATCAAAATTAATAGGACCATTTGCTTCGCTAAATTATGTTTTGATTTAATATTTAAGTATACACATGGAAGTATCGAAGCAGTCATCAAATCAGTAATTTTGTTTTTATTTAACACATTATCTGTTAAATTAAAATTTTGTGAGTACATCACCGAGATATAAAAAGTCCGAAATCCTCATCATAGCAAAAAATAATACGGGCGATGCGGTAGGGGAGTAAGGGTAGCTAGCTGCCCGACTATAACCAGAGCTGAATGTGCGGCGCGCAGCGTTCCTCAAAGATCCAATAGACCACCACACATGGAGCCCAACATGGCCAATAATTAGCCGGGGTTGCAGGTCAAGCTAATAAGGTACCGCGGCGTCAGCCTGGATCAGGTTCTCCGGAACGAGGAGGCTTTAAGTGAGTAAGAGTTTGACACTCCCTCCCTCCCAGTCATTATATGATATTACCTACCCAAAAAAGCCAAAAACTAATCAATATAATTTGACATATTCTTGACAATAACTCGATTTGGTAAGTGTTTCAACATTTTTTCAAATGACCTATAAATAACAGCCCATTAAATTCGCGTAAACATAATAATATTTTAGCAACACGTCGCGTCATAATTTCCATGAGATCTTACCTCTGGATCTTACCGCCAAATTATATCGTACTTTCAAAACATTCAAAGCGTTACAGCTTGTCATTCACGCCGTTGATTGAACTAAGCTAGTTGCCTGCAACATAAATCCCAACAATCAGCACCCTTAAGATGAAACCATTCAAAATTGAACAATAGGATTGTTTCCCAATGGGAAGCAGACAGCTGATTAAGATAATACGGTATAGTTCATCGAAGTACAAAATATCCCCACAAGAGAACACTTATCGGGGGATACTTAAGCCGTGTTTGTGAACCGAAATCTGTACAAATCTCTTTGTATGAAAATCATATTAAATTTTAATATGATGTTGTGTGTTTCCCTGATGTTCTGTCGAGTCTTCTGAGTTCTCGAAGACTCGTACTAAGAAGAAAACCTATTGTTTTTATCCTTTGGTCCACCATCGTAACTGATCTTTCGTAACCAGCTCCGAACATGGATTTTTTTTCTTCCTTTGATAACCAGCTACGAAAACAGAATTAATTTGTCGTTTTGGTAACCAAGTTTCGTAACCAGCTACGATACAAGATTTTTATTTCTTTTTCTGTAGTTGGTTACTAATCGGGAATAATTATTCTAGGTTTGTAACCATATAAGTGGGTAAAAAATACCTACACTGGTTAATATACTATTACAACAAATTAATATATTTTATGATTTTATTTGCCACAAATGGTACTTATTAACTATACGTAACTACTAACTATGCTAAATTACATTATAATATAATTTATAATATATTTTACCGATAATCTTTAAATTTTGAATAGACAGATATACCGACATGGTGAAATTACAAGAATCCTCTTCTCGATTTCTCGACTTCTATGAAACTTAGTAAAATAAAAATATCTAATAGGTACTAAATTAGTATAACATAAAATTAAACATAAGTATGAAGTAATAATCATTTTGCTAAAATTAAAAGCAGAAAGGTGCGATAATCTCTAAACAGTGACCTACACTTATAGTGTTGTTTTCTAAGTCTTGAACGGCAGAATTTATTTCAAAATCAATTTCTTGATATTGTTTACTTTTATTTGACTTAGTGTTTGTACGAATCTTTGTTTCTTTAACCAAAATTTCAAGAACTTTGGCCAGAGGTGGATTTTTACTCTATTCAAAATTTGAAGATTATCGGTATGTTCTATTATAATGTAATTTAGCATAGTTAGTAGTTACGTATAGTTAATAAGTACCATTTGTGGCAAATAAAATCATAAAATATATTAATTTGTTGTAATAGTATATTAACCAGTGTAGGTATTTTTTACCCACTTACATGGTTACAAACCTAGAATAATTATTCCCGATTAGTAACCAACTACAGAAAAAGAAATAAAAATCTTGTATCGTAGCTGGTTACGAAACTTGGTTACCAAAATGACAAATTAATTCTGTTTTCGTAGCTGGTTATCAAAGGAAGAAAAAAAATCCATGTTCGTAGCTGGTTACGAAAGATCAGTTACGATGGTGGACCAAAGGGTTTTTATGGTTATGTAATAAGGAGCAAACGGCAATTAACGGAAATTACATATCCTGTTTGTTAGAAATATTGACTTTATGGTAGAAAATATATAATCTGTAGTTAATATTTTTGTAGTTTATTTAAACCCTCCGCTTTTCCAATATTTTAAAAAATATCAAAAGAAGTAAGTAATCATATGCATATGCGTTCATTTTAAATAAACATGAATCAATTTTTCCACCCCACACTGAGTCGTAAACCAACCGAAAAAAGACACCAACAAAATATTCCCATCTTCATATTATATCATGCAATTCTTCATAAAGCAGTATAAATATAAAAATATCTGCGTACAGCATTAACAGTCGATTCAGCAAACGTCGGCACACTCTTTCAAATGAGATGGCAAGTAATTTCGTGAAAACCCAGTTCTGAAATAAATTATTCATCGGCGACGAAACGCCTGAAGCCCGTATTCATTTCATTTCTGAATCTGAATTCTACTTTTCTTTCGCGTTTTTTTTTTCTTTCCAAACCTTACCTTTAATAAATTTTATATAAACCCTAAGATTAAACAGCGAAGTGCTTTGGGAAGCGATATTATTGGAAATTGGTTATGTGATTGTTACTAGAATTTCTTTGTCTTATGAATTATTTAATTTCAATTGGCGTACTTCATTTTAATCTTTTAAAAGGTTCACGCCGTCTGTTGATATTTCTTTTTTTAGAATGAATACCGTTTGTGATAAGTACACTAGTACTTATGTTTAGAACTGAACTATTGGTTTTGTGAGATTAGGGTCGAAGTTTTTTTAATGCTGTATGACGGATAACAAGCATTCGGATAACCTGATGGTAAGCAATCAACACCGCAACACCAAAGAAGGCCTTTTGGGGATTAGGGGTTACGAGATTTAGAGACTTCACATCACTCCGGTCAAGCCTACGCATACGTACCCAAGTATGGCTCTCGCACACCGAATTACACATTATAGTCCTCTACTTTTTTTATTTTGATACTTTGACTTGCTCTGGTATTGTGTCTTGGCTCGTAGGTACGGCTACCAATATACAATTTCACATGTACTTTACACGCAGACCTGGAAACGCATATTTTCAGTCACACAAATGGTTCTTCGTAGAAGTGAATGACGGCGTTCGATTTCGCGACAAGTTACAGGGCAGCCGATTGCTCAGACACCGCATCCACTATGCATTTGAAGCAATTCAGTACTTAACTTTTGCAATACTTAAAATGTTAAAACTTTTGAAATGAAACAACAAAATCTTATTAATGCTATTCGAAAACTCCTATAGATTCTCAAAGTCGCACATTGAATTGAAGATAATATATATCTGTAATCCCAGTCCGGCTGGATAGAATCTCGTTCAAATATCTGTGCTACGTATTTTTCAAATCCTCGTGCAGCCATGATGTATTAAAAAAGTTTTCAATTCTGCTTGCGTTGACCGGTTGCCAGCTTTCCTTCACTTTAAATGGAAATGTTGCTTGAACATTCACAGAAAAAAGTAATTTATATCCATGTAACAAGACAAGGGAATGTTTCAGTTTAAATAAGAGTTTTATTACAAATATCCATCTGGAGTTAATCTACATAGAAAATTACATAGTATCACATAAATATTCAGACACGCCATCTGTTTTTTCGAACTCTTATTAGTGTTTTTAAATAATCTTAAACTACTACTAGGTTTCTAGCATGAGAAGTGAGCACCTTCACCTCCAGACCAGATACTTACACTGTAAGAATATCAACATGTTTTCTGTAGTTCCATCTCTTCTGTGGACAAGTATTACATCTTGTGCCAATCAAGCTACCAAAATAGGTTTAAGCTTTTTTACTAATACCAACTAGCAACATTATATTGGAACATTTATGCCGTTATTCAAGCATATATACATACCTACAAGAGCGTTAGTTGCCAGACAATAAAAAATGTACAATCACTAAGGTAAATCATTGAATTAATTTATTCATATAAAAAATGAATAAATATCACATCTGTAGAAAAACTCAGCAGTCGTTATTTTCTAACAAAATATAAGCTTACTAAAACGTCGAGATCAAACTACTAACTATCAACAAACATGAGACTGGGCGATGAACCGTTTCATATCAAACTGAAAGTTTCACCCTTTATCAAGCGCTGTAATGGCGGCCGATTGGTTCACGCTCCAAACTAAACTCATTGGCAGCCTTCTCAAAATATAACATAATGGTAGTACAAGATAACTGGGACACATAATTGGTGTTTATAATGGCTATAACCTCGGGGTTTGCCAATCTTTAGGAAACTCACAAACTTATAGATAGCTAGTTATTATTATAAAGGCGGTTTTAGACGACACAGTAACTCTGTTTTTTATGTGATGGTGAAAGCCTACCGTTTAACTTTGTTAATTTGAAAGAATTGAATATCATTGATTAAGAAAATGAAAGCTCTCATGACCTTTATTGAAGGTTCTACACGATTGAATATGAATTGTAGGAATAATTATTCAATAAATGACGCATTCAAGATCAATTTTAATACAATTAAAAAAAATATTTTTGACATACTAAAATCAAACAATACTAACTGTACAACTTTTTTGATAGGTCTCCCCCGCCCTATGTGGGGCGAAAAGAGTGTCAGAATCTTTACTACATAGTATAAACCAAAGTCATAGTATAAACTAAAGTCTAAAAAAGGCTTTCTTTGTCCCTATATCCCTATATATGCTTTTTTTGTGAGGGAAAAATCATCAAATGTCTTCTCCCGCCCAGGGCCGGGCGGGAGGGAGTGTCAGACTCTTACTGGCTAAACACCCCCCTGTTCCTTCTCCTGCTCTGGGCCGAGGTCGCGGTGCCTATATATGCTTAAGTCTTTAAAATTATACAACAGATGCTGGTATGATTTTTTAAAACAAATGATTGAAGATAAACGGTTAAATGTATACACCCATTAAATAGGCGTGAATTTAGTATCACTATTGCTCCCGTGCGAAGCCGGGGCAAGTCGCTAGAATTGGGTAAAATCAACCAGCGCATTCCTTTTCTTGCTTCAAGCAACTTAGTGTAGGGTATTTTGTAATATTAATTTCGTAACAAAAATATTGAACACAATCAGAAACAAAATTTTACCTTCAAAGTCAATTATACGACAATCAACTGATCAGCAAACAAGTAGCCCAAGAAATCCATAATAATCTCAATCAATAAATCACAAAAATCTAGCCTTGGTTACTTTATACTCAACTGATTTTCAAACAAGTTAACCTTATTCCTATAATTATCATAAAATCTGTAGTCATTGGAATGTCGTTTCAAACAAAATGCTTGAAGAAATTAGGTATTTAGTAGCTACACTAATTGGTTCAGTGTACAACAGTGATTTATTATGCCCTCGTAGGCGTAGCTTGATACCAATTTTAATTGCTATTTAGATTCATAGATTAATTTTGGTGAGCTATGGCTTGTCATCTTGCACTATAAATGTTGGAATAAGTTGTTTTAATTTTAAGCAAATTTTTTGCTTAGTCTATTATTTTTATCTAATTTCTGGCTCCTAGTTGATTAAAAGTAAATTCATAGTAACATAACATTTAAGACACCAATTAGAACATAGTTCAACTTGGGTAGTAATTGAATTAAAATTTTCTCTTTTCACTTAAAATATTATGAAAATATTAATATTAATTAATTTAATTATGTTGAACGGCTTACCTTTTGCGAGGTAACTCGACTAATTTCAAATCGCGATAGGGGCTCATATTCATAAAAAGCATTGCGCGATACACGATGCGGCGAACAACAATTACGTAAACATTTTATCTAACGTCACACCTTTCCATTTGCCAAAATAATTCAGTAAACTATCACAATCTCAACTATAAATCCTCTCCTACCAAAATAGCAGGATGCTGACTAATATTTAATTCTACAGAAAACCCTTTACCGTCCCAAATCATCCTTTACCAAAATAAAATCCCGTCCTTTACCTACAGTTATTAATTTTTTCTCCCTTCCTTACATAATTCTTCTGTCCTCAACTTATTGTTATCCCTCGCTCTCATTTTCCAACATAAATCAACTTGCAACAGCTGCAGCGTTGCAAAACGACTAAAATATGAAATAATACGGTCCTTTAATATGAGCACGAAACTACGAACCCTTTTCTGTCTTGAATGAAAATGTTATCTCAAATAACTTTAGTTGAGCGTTAGTCGAAAAATAATACGCTGGTATGAACATTTGATTGATATTTTAACTACACAAAAGCAATAGAAGAGGTTTTGACATGATATTATCAATGTAACTATTATTTTTGTTAGATATAATTTGTTTCAGTTTTCCTAACTTCATTTTGTTGTAAAATTATTTTAATGTTTATAATGATGTAGACGGCTATGCATACCGTAACAGTACGCGTTGTACGAGTAGTAGGTCGAGTTGCTGTGATTCCATAAGTGTGAAGAAGTTAAGCTTCGGCACGAATTGGGCGAGTCAATTGGAGTTATATCAGTGCCTCGCAGAAAACCGGCGTGAAACAACGACAGCGTTGTGTTTTACCGTGTGAGTGAGGTTACCAGAGGCCCCATCCTTCCCTTTCCCCCCATCCCTCCCGAATCCATAAATATTCAAAACCAACATACTTGTAACTCCGATTCTGATGTCCATGGGTCCACAACTTTTTTTGCAAATAATCAGCTAACGGGCATTCGTTTAATTTTATTTTATTACAATTGAATCTATTATTTTTACTATAGTTGTCCATTATTTAGTGCTATACATTACTGCGCGATATTTATTACATTAATTCGAATTATGAATGTAGTAGTTATTTTAGATACCTATATGATGACACACGCCCGAAGCTACAGGTGTGTAATGCAATCTCTTTTCTGAACTATGTTATTAGTTACCTGACGTAATGGATTATTTTAAACCCGTTGACATTCTCTGGGAATGAATACAGGGTTAATCTATTTATTCACGACAGTTGCAGTTGTATTTATTTATTTATTATTTGGAGGACCAACAGTATTAACATTTATTAATTATAAAACAAATTATGTAACATGCAGCCAATTATAGGTCCCACTTTTAAGCTATTGTAAACATTACAATTACAACGTGTGCAGACACAAAGTATTAAATTACAATCTAATACACAACTACAAAGTTCAATCAACCAATACAATCAAAAAAATGAAAAAAACGTTTTTTAAAGAAATCACGGCTCAGCATCCTTCTCACCGATGAATGGTTATCATTAAATATGTCATGATATGTTTAGTAGCTTTCCTGCTCGCCAAAAAACTATTCCGTCTATAATTTGATGATGCTAATGGTAGATGGATCGGTTTATTATGTCGTGTCACTATTGCTGGAACCTTTATACTTTATATAATATTTATTTGTACAAAAAACATCCATCAATAAAATGTGAAAATTTTGTTACTTGTTCACGTAGATGTTATCTATGATCTAAATGAAATTTGACACAAAATTTGATTTTATGTGGGAAACAAGCAGGCTGATTACCTGATAATAAGAAATTTTAATAAGAAATTAAAATATGATGTTTGTCAGAGGTTCAGTTTGATAGAAGTAAACAGGTTTATGTGTTAAGTGACTTAAGTGACTAAACGCTTTTCTTTTTTTTCTTTTTGACCCGGCCTGACGAGGGAGAAGGAAGAAAGAATCGGACAGTCTCTTTCGTCCCATCCAGGGCGAAATAATACATTTGATGAATTTTCTCTCCTAAGAAAGGCGTCCTTCCTTAAGGTACGAAACCAATATCTCATATCCGAATTACATGATGTCAATCAACGGAATCATTCCGAACCCAATTCACAACTAATTAGGTAGTTACATGACGCTCCCTAACAGTTTGAATCTGATCGGAAATTGGGTCTATAATTTTATTAAGCTATTGTGACGGGCATATTGGTGTGGTTTAATTAACAATTCACCCCAAAATACGGGCGGGTTGGTCCATAATTCAGCAGTGACGTGGACTCCTGTGACATTTTCGATATATGGCTGCACCTATGCGACTAAATGTAAGCTTATCTTGGTTGCCGCCGACTTTCGGTAGCCTGTTCCTGTCTGTCGTATCTATAAGCTTTGCATTTGCTTTACCTGGATTTTTATGACGGGGTTACATGATTTATTTCTGACGGATAACGTCACAAACAGGTTGAGGTTGAGTTATACAGGTTTTGCTTTGAACGTGGGCGGGTATGATCGCGGTACACGTTAAGTTAGAGTTTTAAACTGTGTACCGATAGGTGGCTCTCTTGGTGATAGAATTGTAATTAGATTAGTCTTTGATAAAAATTAATTGGTAGGTATAATACACTAGGTCCATCGGATGAATTAATGTTAATAAAAAGAAACTATTAACTTTATATTTAATGTTAGTATATACTAAAATAAAGATTACTATTACACTAACATTAAAAATAAAGTCATATATTTATTCTCGAATCGAATTATCGGCTATCTCAATAATTTAACAAGTTCAAAATTATATGTTAACTAAATTGAAAAATTTTGTACCTTATGTTTTGTGAAAAACACGTAAAACCTTATGTTTTTCATTAAATCTGCTAAAGGTGATTGATATAGCTTAAAGTCTTGAGGCTCGACTAAACTTAATATTCAGATCTCGTCTCTAATAAGAATTTTAAGTGTTACTAACTAACATTTTTCAAACTAAGCGGAGTTATTTTTGAAATTACGCGCACAAAGTTGGGTCAGAGAGCTAAAACTTTATAATTACATACCTTTTTGTTGCTTTGAAATTTTAAACTTTGTTAATTTAAAATAGAAGCTAGATAACGAATAATTATTAAAATAGAGTTAATTATTTTTGTGTTGTAGAACACGTCTTTGTGGCTGTGTCATTAGTGGAATTCAAATAAATGTATATGAAAATATATTAAATTGTAATTAATTAGTAGAGTACGAATGTTTTTGACTACATTCTATTTATTCATTCTAGGTTTTACTTGTAATATTGATACTGAAACTTTTCTGAGATTTAGTCTCTATTTCTATGTTCGATGTATAAAAAAGTTCTTATATCATTATTTTTAATTGCAGTTACAAGAAAAAACAGTTTTTATGTAATTGGGCAATTCGATCAGACGTATTATCTGATGGTAAACAATCGTCGCCGCCCATGGACACCCGTAACTCGTTGCCGATCTTTCAGGAACTAGGGTATTTAGGGATTGTATCCCTTAATCTCCGAAACTCTAGGAAGGGGGGAGGGGTGGAAAGAAGGATTGGACCTGCAGTAACCTTACTCACACGGCGAAACACAAAGTTTTGGTTGTTTCAGGTAGGTTTTCTGGTATTATTTCGGTCGGGCCGACCCATTAGTGCCAAAACATGGCTCTCGCACACTTACGAATGTCCTACCAGCTTGTCCTCGCAGAGTTTGATAACTAAAACATATTTGTAAAGTAGTTGGTGCCTAGTACTTCACAGTTTCAACCCATTAAACACTGAATAATATTTTCAAGTATTTCACAATTCCATCCTCAAGAAGTCTAATAACATTCTACCCTACGATCCGCAACACAATACTTTCCTCAATTGCGATACTCACAAATCCTATTCAGATGAAATGTGTAAGCTGGGTTAAGCACAGCCCTCATTTAGGGCTACAACCAACATTTACCCCAGTACAAGAGTAACTCATAATAATAAATACCAATTTATAAGGCGGTAAACGTCAAGTCTGACCATAAAAGCGGTTTTTGAAAACCTGCCTAAAGCACGTCCGAACAATCTAGTTGGCTTGTATTAATCCCGCAAATGGTGTAAAGGAAAAGTCTATGAAAATTCGTAAACCGTGAAAATTCATGGTATTTTTTGGACCATCACTTGTTATTACTGCCGTTAGTTAAACAAATCGGTTCATCGTACGATGCTGTTATTTGAATTTACCGACCTTCGTTTTCTCTCGATTGATGAAAATCATCATATGCCTTCTGCATATGATGATTTTCATCAATCGAGAGATGATGTTTCTGGTTAGGGTGATAGGTCAGTGTCAGACTGTTACTAACTAGAAATCACCTGGGTCGCGGTACATTATTTCTTGTGCACCCGCAACCTCAGACATCACCCGAGCGTACGGCGCGTAGCGTTCTGCGCGCGCCTCAAAGAGCCAATAGACCACCACAGACGGGGCCCTAAAGGGCTGATGTTCAGCCGGGGTTGCGGGGTAAGCGCAATGAGGCACCGCGACCTCGGCCCAGAGCAGGAGAAGGAACAGGGGGGTTTTTAGTCAGTAAGAGTCTGACACTATGGGCGGGAGAAGTCATTTGATGATTTTTCCCTCACAAAAAAAAACCTCAGACATCACCCACAACCTCGTTCTTAGAGGTAACTAGCTACTCAGCTCTTTTTTATCGTAGCGTGATTTAGTATAACCCATAATAGCCTTCCTCAATAAATGGACTAACGAACACAAAAACAATTGTTCATTTCGAATCAGTAGTTCCGGAGATTAGCGCGCACAGACAAATAAACTTTACAGCTTTATAATATTAGTATAGATACAAACCATATTTTTATTACCAACATGAAATACCCAAAAACATTTAGTAATACATTTAAATATTACATATATTTAAATGTATTACTAAATGTTTTCAATGCATCAGTATTTTTTCAACAAGAATTTTTTATTTTATTGTTTAAAACATGGAAATATTAGTCACGGTTAGCGTTTAGTAACTACACCAATCATGTATGCTTTTAAAAATAATTTTACATTTTAAATTATTGGTCAATTTTTTATAAATAACGCGTTTATTTTTTGTTCATACAGAGTAGCATCTGGAATAATAAAACTGATAAATTACTCATTTAATTACAAAAAATATCGATATACGCAATAACCAAAAACGCTGCAAAATTAAAAAATCAAACCGTGCAATATTTGCCATCAATTACTCACCAGTTTAGGTCAACAAGGCGCTCCATTAAGCTTCCAAAACAGCGAATATTTTCCTTGCACGCGCTCACATAATTTTAATCAAAAATGTATTTATATTTGCCGTTGCCGGGAACATTATATGTTACGGCATCACCAGTTACAAAACAACGAACATAATACTACCGTACGCGATAACTTCGTTAACGCAAAATGAGCCTTCAATAGCTAAAGTTAAATTAGGTTAAAACAAAATAGCAGGGTAAGAAAATAGCTGTTTACTTTTCAGCGTACTTTGTATAAACAAGTAAGGTTAATACGTAATCAAGATTTGCGTGATTACAAACGCAATTGGCGGGAATTTTGCGACGCCATTGTCCAAGTTTTTCTGCTTTGAAACGTTCCAATTGTTTAGAGTTAAACTCAGTATTGTACTTTCAAGTTTCTAAGTGTTAAGTCGCCAAGTAAATATCCTACATAACTATATGTAAGCTGCAAGAAAACTGTAGTCAAAGGAGTTCTTTAGGCTAGAGTTTTTGTCACAAATCGGCCATTAGTTATAGCAAGAATGCCGTAACATGTGTCGCCTGGCAACAAGAGCCAAGTGTACGCAACTACACGACTTAGTAATAACTATTTTAAAATATAAAACGAAACAAAAGGAGTGAATTCTTAACAGTGTGTACCTACATGTCGCAGCCAGCTGGTCAAAATACTCGTTCAATCAATCAGCTAGCCCTTTGATCTCAATACAATTTGAGTTTAGGGCTTTTTTGGAGTGTACGGTTTCTGTGCGGTTCACAGTTCGAACCTAACTTATCCTATCATGCTGGTAGCAACGGTCGGTTTTCATGACAATCCCTTTACCCTTTAACTTACAGCCTAAATGAGAAATTTGGTCATTTAATTAAACGGCTAGTCATTCAGGCCGCTGGTCAGATGGCTAGTTTAACTATTTGGCTGCGACGTACAAACACACTATAAGTAAAAATAATCTAAATACTAGTAAAAGTAACTAAATGAACTAGTCATTGTTTCTAAATTCAAATACCAAAAAAACAATGTTAGACTAAAATAAAAATACTTATCTCAATTTCCCATATAATCTTTGCCTATTTGGCTGAAATTACAAAGTAAACATTTTAATAATATTACGCTTTCGTGTAATAGCTCCCCTGAGTTTCCTTGGATGGCGGGTGTACGATAATATAGTGCTTTATATGTAAACAACCTAATTAGTTTATGAAAAATATCGTCGCTGTACTATAAATTATACGCGATTATAATAGGGTAAAACTGTGAATGTGTAATCTATACTATACTCATATGATAAATGCGAAAGTAACTCGGTCTTTTTAAGGACCGATTTCTGTGCAATTTGGTACAGACATAGTTTGGAACTCGAGAAAGGACATAGGATACTTTTATTCCAAAAATCTGCAGGAAGTCACTATTCCACACGAACGGAGTCGCGGGCAAAAGCTAGTTATTATAACTTCATATGGCATATATATATGGCAAATAACCTCAATAAAATTAAATGTGTGATAAAAAACAATGCGTTCAAATTAATTGTCCTAACAGCAGTAAAATCTACATCAATCACCACTTATTTTTCGACTACCACTTCGTTACAACAGTGACATTTTGATAAATAACTACACAAAGCTAGCAGTTATTTTCAGATTCAGAAACCATTTGTCACAACTAGAATAAAATTAATAATCCGCAAAGGTCACTTAATAGCCTGACATACTTGCCCTAGAGTAGAAAATAAAATGGAGTGTCCTGTTAGGAAAAAGCGCCAACAAACAGTAATAGATGGAGCTGTAGGCGTCAATTATCTAGCGACATGATTCTTTGCTGGACGCATTTGAATGGACGATAGAAGTCATTCCATTTGCTACATACTCTATGCCTTTTAGGTATTGTGGGCAATATTTTTTCGCCACCTCTTTATATTTTTCAACCAGCTAATGTACTAGGTGCCAACATCGATCAATCATGGCATTATGTGGGGATCAACGATATTCGGTTGCGTGTTTGCCGTGCGTGACATGGAGGTACTTGCCGACATCGGTTCGTATTAGCTGAGTCGACCCACCTAAACTAGACAGATAGGTAAAACGACTACGTTTATCGAATTATGTTCCCCGTTTATTTATTAAGGTATTGAAATATGGATTTTGTGGATAACGATGGATATTGTTATACGAAAAACATTTTCCTTATAAGGTACCATCGAAGGTTGGTTATACTTATCTACGATCAAAATAATATTTCTAAGAAAATCCAATTGACTATCTATATTTATAATCAGTATTAACCATATTATTATATTTTGTTCCCAGAAAAAAGTCTTAGTGACTTATCTTATATGATATTGACAAATTACTTTTCTTCTTCGAATATGATCAAAAAACTCCATGAATTATGTTTTAACGACTTCAACAGCTCGAATATTATGTGAATGTCGTTTGTTTGATAATCACTGCCATTTGGTAGAAAAATACATCGGATTCTGGATTTTGGAATAGAGATCTCAAATCCAGAAATCGATAAGTTTTACGTCGATTCAGTCTAGAGTCGAAAGCGTCGCTACAGTGTCGTAACGGCTAGAATGTTGTGACACTAAGCCAGCAAACCATAAATAAAGTTGTGCACATATAAAATCCGAACGATCAACACTGATCCGTAAAGAACTTTATTGAGATCAACACAAGTTGATACATGGCAGCGAATCTGCGATAAGTGCGACGCCAAATAAAGAGAACACCTCTAAGAAGGGCATTAATCGTAATCACTTAGCTCGGCGGCCACTACATCTATCACATAGAGAAGTCGAGTCACGAAGTGTGTGCGGGGTTAAAGTGTCGGATGCTCACTTGTTTGAGAAAACCGCAAATAAATATTCTCGAGTGCGACTAATTGGTTCCCGTTGGATTCGACAGGCGTCCGGATCCCGGTACTGTGGTGAGCCGCATAATTTATTGGGCTGACTGTACCCAGTGTAGCGCGGACGGGACGCCCGCTTATTTACGAAGCTCTATTCAGAATCATGCACCTGGATCTAATAGTTACGTATTCTGCGGCTGTTATTAATATCGGGATGGGTACTTGAGGTCGCTGAATAATAAATGGATACGCGGGGTGTTTATTGTAGTCTTGTTTGTGTGCGGCCGATCATCTCTTTGTGTTGTGGATGTGTGTCTGTCTTTTACGTGATTGAACTAAGTCGGAGATTATTGCATTTTCTTTATTGGCGTAATATTGAACGCCAACAATAAGCATACTCATACAATACACATAGTAATATGGGTCATATTTATATAACTCTGTACTGCCGGAATAATAACAATTAAAACCGCAAACTCATTTACTGTCTACTTATAACAGACAAGTAAATTATGCAACATAATTAAAGCGAATGCAATGAGAATAAAAAACAAATGTGCATTTAATTTTCATTCTTTTCACGTTACGCAATCATTAAAAGCTACGATCCGTAATAAATGTTAAGTAGGTGACCACTCCAAACCTCAGTTCCGGCAGAATGTTGGTGCCATTGTTAATGTAATATCCACACTGAGGGCCGTCCGCTTTTATTCTTTACAAAATCCCCACTGAAAAGCTAACTCGTAAAACATTAAATTGATCTTGAATAATTCCGTTCGTGGAAAATTGTAGATCCGTTTTTCACTTCTTTAGCTCAACGTTTTTGCCCATTTGGATTCCGGAGCGTATCCAACTGAGCCTGTTATCCTCTAACTTTGCCTTCTCGTTGAAAAACTCATGCTATTACCGTAAATATCAATTTGTATGAAACTAGAGGGAGGAGACGTTGCCCTCGGGCAGCACAACTTATTCTGCCTCAGTCAGTTACAAATTGAAGTGGCTACTTACAAGGATTTAGGATTTTAAATGTCACATCGGCTTACGATAGAACTTTAAATTGGGGAACATTTTGGGTAATAAAAGTCGGAAGCTTTATTATAGTTACCGAACAGTTTCGCTGGCGCCTGCGATATGTGAAGTCCAAGTTTTTTACTCATGATTAGCCAACTATTTATGAGGTTCTCAAAGTTCTCCTAACTGCATTTGCTGTACGTGAATGTCGCATTCTAGCCATGAATTGCTTTTTGTGAACTGTGCAATTATGAACTTAAAATTAAAAGTATTTTACTTCATCTTCTTCAATCGAATATATTCTACACCAAGCAATTGAATGCTAAAAAAACACAACCCCTGTTTCGTGGGTGCAAAAAATGTGCGATTCCAAATACACATTAACACATAAAGAAGTGTACCGTGCACGAATTGAACATCGAACACATTGCATGGCAGCCAGTTACAATCGCGTGAACTGTATGTACAGTTTGGATGAAATTCTGATTTATTAGTCGCTTACGATCCCTTTACTAATAATGATCTCTGTATCAACTTTTTATTTTTAATAATTTCCATATACTGATCTGATATACTGATTTTCAACTCTGTGTATATAAGCTAGTTCAAGTCGCAACTGAACCACTTACACACTCATGGCACGCAGAATATTTACAGACTCTACTCTTCTAAGAAATAGTAGTAGAAACAGTTTCCAAGAAAGCCGTTCATAGGATCAGCGTTATTCTATGTGAAACAAGCTTTAAAGTGAACATCACTGGTTTAAATCCTTACTGATTTTGTTTCACGTTTCATAATAAAATTCTATAATTTATTGTGTCTGGAGATAAGAGACTGCAATATACCTAGCTAGTCCTTTCTTTCTTTTTTCTTTTCTTTTAACATGCGGGGCAAGTATCTATTTATTTTCACATTATTATTTTATAGGTATTTTATAAAAACAAAATTATGAGAAATAATTGTGAACATCATTTTAGTAGACTTTTACAGGCCATCAATACACAAATCTAAATGGAACGTCCAGCTTTACAAAAAAAAAATATCATAAAAAAGAGAAATTCAATACAAAACAGAGTTTTTTTTGTATAAAAACATTTCTAACTGCGGTTTGGCGCTAAAATTCTTTCATAACAAAGGTAGGTGCGATCTAAAAGCTGAAATAGTTTTTGCGCTGTTCAAGCCACACGCGGACCAACGTGGAGTGTTGCCACCGATATAAATTGTACGTTTGATTTTATTTTACAACATTTTTTAACCTGGGAATTTATTTGGTACAAAGAGTTCTAAAATTATGAAATAGAAAATGCTCTATTTTTAAATTGATTTCGTTGAATTCTCAGTACATATTTGTTAGGAGCAGTGATTTGTGTCCCTTCAATATGACTGCTGTTTATGGCTATCTTATTAATAAAGTCTAAAATAGTCTACTTGTCTAAAGTCAAAGTTCGGGAGAGCCATGTTTCGGTACGAAACGTGGTACGAACCTCACTCAAATGGTGAGCCAAAGTGTTGTGTTTCACCATTTGAGTGAGGTTGCCGGAGGCCCAATCACAAAATCTCAAATCCCTAATCACAAAAAGGTGGGCAACGCACTCGAATTTCTTGATTGTTGCGAGCATTCAAGGGCGGCACTGGTTGCTTTCCATTAGTTAATGGTAATTAAAATTGATAATCTATAGTTTCTTAGCCACTGTTACAATATTTTTTGTGAATTCCATTTATTTAAACCAGCTGTTCTAAATTCTTCTAAAACAAACGTGTGGGGAAAAATGGTGGAATTGTTTTTACGTACGTTCAAATCACACATAGTAGCGTCGTGGGGGAGTGTCGCCGGCGCCGCCACTATAAATTGTACGTAAAGTTTGATTCCAATTTGTATAGACAACCGTAAAATGGAAATATACTCGTTCTTTTACATATATTTTTTCTAGAAACTTGGAACTGGAAACTGAGCCAGAATGGAATGAATTCCAAAGAACGGTTTAAGTAAATCTGAGATTTGCTTTCGTGGATAAGTAGAGATTGTTGTAACGTTGAGTTAGGTAACTCTTCTCTTTGGCGTTTAGGCAGAAATCAAGATTATAAAAGCCATTTCAATTTTTTTTACAAGAATAGTGTATTTAAATTGTTTCAAACTCTTTCAAGTATATATAAAGCATTGTCTATATTTATTTATATACTTATTTATCTACTTAATATTTATTTTTTAATAGCAAGTTCCCAACGACCTTTTCAAGAATAACAACACACGCAACTAGAGAAAATTGCTCATTACAACTTTAATTTTCTTTGGATCAATCTCAATACTTCAACCCACCCTGAGCGCTAAACAAATATCAAGTGTTATATCAAGTGTATTAGAGTTGTAATTAACACGAACCTACAAACTCGCATGTTTTGTAAACGACACGAATATAAGTACAATCTCAAACTAAAACTTGTATGCTAATGAAGAGGTTTTCGGAGCCCTGCACATTGTACCCTTGTCAACAAACTTTGTGTATTAACCAAGCATAGTGCAGGCTATATGACCTACTTGGAAACTGACAATTAGCTGGGTTTAACAGCCTTTGACATAACTATTTCATTGAATGCTATGTACTTACATAATCGTCGTATAATTGGATGGGCTGGCTGGTACGCTATCATTCGCTCTTTTCGTTCTATTTTTAAACTGTAATGGAAGCGAATGAAGTAATTATTCCTTTCTTTTTTTAACAAAGAGGGTGAATCCGTTTTTTGTTGCTGGCTGGTTTAAGTGTCATCGATTGTTACAGATAAAATATATGAATACGTGGTTTAATATCGTATTTTATTATTTCTAAATACGGTGTTTTGTTTTATTATCCAGCTTTAGCCGCAAACGTATAAAATACTTTCTATTTATTTAATAATTTCGTTAACCAATACTTAACAAATTTAACAAAAAAGTAAACCACATAAATTTTAATATATTTTATAGCTCTCACACTCCAAATGAGATGAGTTCGCCCTACGGTAAATTTTTCCGGTCAACTTTTCCACTTCATTTAAGTTCCATACTTAAATTGTACTTAATGGCGAAAAGTTGGAGACTTCACAAAGATTTAACAATGCTTATTTTGAAGGGAGCCTGCCCTTCGTGTTCCTATTTATCTGAACACAGCTTTGTCGCAAGAAACGTTTATAGATGTTATCTTATTACTTCGTCGCTTAATTGTGAGTTTTATGTATCCTCCATTAATTCCTTCAGAAATACTAAAATGTTATTGTTCAAGAGAAACAGATTTATTGGCACTAAATTGCAATTTAGAATTGATCAAAGTGCGAATGGGCGTATTCTTAATAGATGAATAAAACTCCAAGAGATTTCCAAGTTTAATTATGAAGTTAATTAGGTTGGTTTGATGAAAAATTTAAATCCTCACTCAAGTTAATTTCCTCAGTAGGTAGCTCGGGATCCATTTTCTTATTCACATTGCTCCGGACAAATTTAATCCAGAATGAAAGACTATTCTTAGAAATCATTATTGCTTAACTTAGTTCAGCTGCAGCTTATTCAAAGGTAGTGTTAAAACTGTATTTCTTTACTATGAACCGCATAAAAGTTCTTCAATGCATAAGTTAATGAATAACTAATAATTAGAAACGACAACAATACATTTCATATTTTACTTTTACAGCCTTGTATTCCAATAAAATACAATTTCATTATTTCGATAGAACACAGCAGCTTTAAGCCCATTGAATATTGATATCGTGTGTATTCATCCAGATAACCCATGTGCACCACTAACCAGTTCTCTTCGGAATCCCACACACCCAAAAATAACTTTCCGCCATTGATTAATTAATCTAATTTATCAAAGATTTTGGGTCAAAAGCTAAACATTTTATATTTAGATATGCCACACGCGTCTTTTAAAGAAAACAAACCATTTTTTGATCATGGCCCTTTATTTTCGAATGACATTATTAGTGTAAATTAATTCAATGCGCGCCCATATTAATTCAAAGTAACGACATCTTTATGAGCTGTGACACAAAGTAGGACGTGTATACCAAGTATAAATCTGTCAGGAAAGTTAACGCCCGGTCACAAATTGTAATTTACCGTCACATGTGCCGAACGAATAGTTATATTTTCTATCTTACTCATTTCATTTGTGGTTGGAGGGCAACCGAACGAGCACTTTCTAGGAAACTATAAAAAAGATATTATTGAGATTGTGTGAAATGTTTGAATGATTTGTTTTACTTAACTCATCAAATTTGATATATTCAGTATTTAATTTCTAAGGTCTCTGAGCAGACGACATTTAATATCGTATTTTTATTGCTTCGATTTCTAATTAACTTTCATTTTCACTTAGTTCAATGAGATTCATTATCAAAAATCAACCCATTCTTTCCCAAAGCGCTTCTTAAACATAATATTCTAGACACAAAATTGCTAAGAACATTATTCTAGAGTGTACTTGTTTGGTAGACCGAACATGTTAACGAAGACTTCGCTTCAAGCTCACAAACTCATCAATCCATGTGTCACAAGCCTGAGCTAATAACTCTAATGCGCTTATTACCCGTTGGCCTTGTAATATTGTAAATTATGTCTCGAGTCACATCATGTAATCATAAATCTTAGTCTAAATCAAAAACCATTAGACACGCGTTCATAAAGCTGGTTCTTCTGTTAATTCTATTAAAACATACGTATATTGTATGCCGGAGCTAACCTCAAATTGGATCCGCACCGAACAGACTTCGGTTCCAGTTTGTCAACTTCAATATTTAACTTGTTCCTTGTAGTTCCCAAGTTCTATCTGTCATGAACACAATGGTAGAGACAGTAGACATACTTCAGTGTGTTTTGCGATCTATTGCTTGCTATTATGTGCTCTCCAAAGTTTTAAGTGTTACAAATGTTAGGAAAAACTTTGATTTCGTAGTGATTTTAGTGTAAGGAACCACTCGAAACATGTTTGAAGTATGTAAACTTTTGGATAAGATAAAAGAACTTACATAGAATGATAAATAGTAATATGTTAACCAATTCTGTCAATAAAGAAGTAATAACATTTTGAAAAATTTATGGAAATGTGAAAGATTTATTTTCGTCATCAAATTGACGCCAATCTGACACCAATGATTCATAGACAAAAAATTTTCGGTGCGTCATCTCAGTCAAATCAGAAACATTTTTTCATAGGTAGCCGATTTATTGCAAATCTGCCATATGCTTTAAAATTTCGTCGCCAACAATGTATTAGAAAAAAAAATCATCGTTTGGGGTAGTAAAATAAATCATTCATTTAATTTCTTCAAACGAAAAACCGTAGAGATTTCGAAGCACATCAGACTAATTGCCATCCCAAAAAACTGCAGACAGACAAATATATCAATATCACTTCTCAACCATTTGTCAATAGAACCCTATATTTTTACACGGTTCGTTTTGAAATCGAAGCTGTGAATCGGTTATCCTGCAGTCGATTCCCCACCGACCAGCGCGCGACAATCTAATGAGGTCCCAGGGGAGAGACGTTGCCTTCCATTTTCAACAGATATCGTCCGTACGCTTATATTTCTGATAAATATATTCAAGTAAAACCTGAATATTCTATAAGGGAAGCGCTGGGGATTCGAATCAATTGTCTTATATGTTTCAATATCTTTTGGTATTCTAGGATAAAAATGATATGTGTATTTTTCGTTTCTGTTTTGTTTTAGTTTTACGTACACGTAGTAATCGTATAACATAGTTGCTTAGAAGATTCGTTCTAAATATAAACATGGACCTTTGGTGTGTAGAATTCTGATAGTTAAAGTAGGAGACGGTATGTATAGGAATACAACTTAATAGTCTAAACTGCTTAAGAATCACACATCATCATCATCATTAGTCTATAAGTGCTCACTGCTGAGCAAAGGCCTCTTCTCACACGGAGAAGGTTCACAACGATTGCTCGAGACGGATTGGCGATTTCAAACTTATAATTGGAAATTATTATAAGTCCAGGTTTACTCATAAACCATGTTGCCCATCATCGTATGTTAGTGGTGTCTAAATAATCAGAGAAAGTATATATAACTCGGAAATAGTCACATTGGTACTTGCCCGGTTTCGAACCTTCAACAGTGCACCGTCATGCATGAGAAGCGGTGCTCTAACCCGCGGGAACCACGACAATCAAGACAAGTTTAGGAATCAGAGCCAATTATTATGTGACCTATAGAGGAGAAAAGAAAAGCCCAAGTGAAAAGCATATACCTACCTATTTTATTTTAGTACCTAAATTAGGGCAATATACATACTTACATCGCAGTGGAGAAAAGCCTCGAGATTGTATTTATATTGATATTGTCATTATATCCCATAGTCATGAAAATCAATTGGGGAGACTAAGTTCGTAGAGGTACTTATAGGCAATGGTTCGGAAAATTGCTTATAGAAATATTGATACTTAAAGATACCGGTATACCTAAATAATATTGCGATTTATGTAAAGATGAGACAATTATCTTATTTAAAAGGTGTTTCTGCTTTATTAAGTTTCTACAGTGTGTTTAAATATTACCAATCATTAAATTCAAAACAACTCACAAAAGGCGAATTGTTACTTCCATTCTTTGAGTGGGACGAAATTACTAATTGACTTCTTGGGAGTAGTGTTATCAGATACTTACTGACTAAGAACTCCGTTCCATCTTTTGAGCTTGGTCCTGCAAACTCTTTAGGTGTTGCTATTGTGGGCGCCAATAGGCTAGAGGAACAACCCCTATTAAAGCTACATGGCCCTTGTAACATAACTAGTGAATAGTGGATGATTTTGTATGCGTGATTCTGGCCCCTTTAAGAATAAAAAAGCGTGACATTATCTTAAATTGTATCCTTATACTAGAGGATATGCACTTCGTTATTGTCCGAACAACTAACTATCCATGTCAGAGTTCTTTTTTTTTTCCTGTGTCGTGAGTGCGGTTATAAACATACAATTTCACATACACATGACACCCAGACACGGAACAACAATTTGTGGATCACACAAAGAGTTGTTCCGTGCGGGAATCGAACCTGCGACACGTGGCACGGCAGCCAGTTGCCTAGCCACAACACCAGCCGTGCAGTCAGAGCTATAAGTACATTTTATAATTATTTGTAAACCACTGACATATGGTGAAGGAAAACATCATGATGAAACCCGAACTTATAATTTCTATATATCAAAACTTGAATTCACCAATCCGCCTTGCGCAAGCATGGTGATTAATGCTCTAACTATTTTCGTGTGAGAAGAGGCTTTTCCACAGCAGTGGGCACTTATAGGCTGATGATAACGTGTGATTCTTAAGCAGTTTAGACAATTAAATTGCATTCCATTACAGCTTATCGTGTACTCTGATAATCAGAGGTTATGGAGGAAATAACCACAACAGAGACTGATGGGGTCTAATGATGCGAAGGCTTAATGCAGTCCCAAACGGACTAAGTCCCTATTTGATTTCCGAACAGATTGGCTTAGCAAATCGGGTGGGATATTTGGACGTATGTAAGTACTGTAATGATTGGCAATTACTCCAAGTTTCATTTACAGGTTAATTGGTACGTTTATGTGTGTAACGGTACTAGCAATCTTAGAGAGCATAATAATAATTTATTTCCCTTACCATAATATCTCGACTGTCTGCTGGGAATTATTACCTTTTATCTACGTACAAAGCTATTAAAGGCGTATTCAATTTAGTATTACTAGTACCTACTCAAGGGAATTAGTTGAATTTATCATCGTTGTTTGTAGGCAGATCTGATTTATAAAGCTGTTTAGTTAAGGTTTATTATGGTGCTTTGTTTGTAAACGAGAATCATATTAATGATTGAGTCATTTTAATTTTTTAATTTATGTATATTATACTTTTTTGTTTTTGTATTTCAAACATAATATGTTACCTATACTTACATTACTTACATATAGAGGTTCGATCTGAGCAAACAAAAGTTTTTGACTATAAAACATTGAGCTACTACTATATATATGTAACAGCGGGCGTAACCGCGTGGGATAAGCTAGTTTTATTATAAAACAGACTTATAACACCCGTAATCATTAACTAGTTCCAAATAGAAAATTTTGGCTTTTTGATATTACAATCATGTAATGTTTTCAATTTCTATAAAAATCAAGATGGATCCACAAATTTTGGATTATAATCGACTATTTTTTTTTTTGCTCTAAGTGACACTGCTGATTAGTGCTGATACGAAGAATATCTACGTGTCACGATAAGTTGTTTATTTTTGAACATGTCAAAGAAAATATATTGGTTTGGTGCCCTTGATAGTCTTATAGACTACTTATACAAGCGTGTTGTAGGTACCTACATATTTTTGCAAATATGAAAACTCCGTATAAATTCCATAGAAAAAGCCACACATTTCTATTGTTTCTATATCTTTATATACGAGAGCAATATAAGGCATTAAACTTAGTACACAATGATGTATCTACAGCTAACTAGGTAAGATATATGTGGCGACTAACTCGCTAAACTTAGTCGCCAACTGCAAACAAGATCTTATTGTACCGTAGATTGTTTGAAAGTGCATCCGACCGCGCTGATGATTTAATTTGACTGGTGTTGCGTCATTTGCTAGATTTGTTATATTATTACTTATAGAAGTTTTTAATACTTCATTCATAATTAAGTAACTAATTAACTCCATTATAGTGTTTGATAGTGTCTTTTTAGTGACAAGTCCCCTCAAGCTCAAAAACTTTTGTACTGATGCAAGCGCAATAATTTACTGTGGCATCGACAAAAAGGAGGAGAAGAAACTAGGCAGGATTAAGTCAGTAAGAGTCTGACACTTCCACTCACTCCACGATGGGCCAGATATAGTGATTTGATATTACCCCCTAAAAGAAAAGTAGTATCTATAGTGGATACATCCATATTAACAGCGATGTGCTGAAGTCATGAATAACTAGCAATAAATTCTAATTTTAGAAGAATAAAAACGAAGTAATTTCCTTTACCCTCGTTTAATGCTATGCAGGAGACGGAATGACGGTAGCCTTAAACGTATAATAAGAGACTGCACAACTATCAACGGTGACCCAACACTATGAAATATTGCCAAAAAAATGGGCCATACTTGTGAGCTATTATTACTTGTTACAATGCAAAGTTCTATGTAACTGCATCGTCATTTGTTAAGTTATCCATCGAGTGACACAGCGTGAGAGCATTTGGGCAAACGCGTGCACTATTTCGTACTATTTGGAGTATTAATAGGGAGTATTAATAGGTAATCCTAGTCAATGTTGTTTATAAAAAACTTACACCCGGTTTCTGAAAGGCTTGTCAATGCTAAAATTAACTAATCTCCTGTTAAAACTCTTGTCAAGTCATCTGATTGGTTGTTGATAATTCAGTCAACCAATCAGATGACTTAACAAGAGATTAAATTGATTTTAACATTGATCGGCCTTTCGGAAACCGGGGGTCAGTCCAAAAGTCTGTCCAAAGGATAAGTTTTAATACTTATTTACCAACATTTAAAATAAACATTCAAATATTTACGCAATAGGTAGGTACCTATATCAAGACACGTAAAATGAAAAATTTTCCTCAAGGAACACCATTTCATTTCACAAAGAATCTTATAGTACCTACCTACATTTACTTGAAAAATGTACGTAAATCAATCCGCTGCAGTATAACTAAGAGTGAAGAGAATGAACTGCACTTCGGAGTTTCATTTCCCAGGAGGATTCGTTTCCTACCACAACGGAAGCTTTCGACCTCCTTTGGCCTTAATCATAAATGAATATTGCAGTATAAAGCCATAACTGCATAAAGGCTGAACGATCACTTATGAATTTTTAAACTTCGTTACTGGAAAAACTTGCAAAAATGTATCAGATTTACAAATAAGTTGGATGCATTTGTGAGTAGGTGAGTTTATTTTTTTATTTGCACAGCTGAGTGTTGTATTTCTAACTAGCTTCTCCCGTGCGGTCATAGCGTGATGTTTTATTAAGCTTATAAGTAGCCTTCCTCAATAAATGGACTATCCGTTACAATAGGAATTGTTAAATTCGAACCAGTAGTTCCGGAGATCAGCGCGTTCAAACAAACAAACTCTTCAGTTTTATAACATTATAATGTATATGTATATAAATAAAGATTAAGAACTCTACGTAAATACGAAAATACTCAAGAGTACATCTAAAAATAAAAAAATATGATAAGATATCCCTAGAACCCTTTCCCTTTGCAAATTACACCTCTCAAAGGGCTAGACTAAAAAAGTATTCGCTCCATTAACATAAATAAAAATAAACTGTAGGTAACGTATCTATATACCTATAGTAAACTAAAACAACTATCTAAGGAGTCGGTCTATCCATTCTTTATCTTTAACTACCCAATTCCGTCAGCATAAAAAGCGCTTTCTTGCCATTTAGCGCTGTTTTCGTCCTTTTTTACCTCAAAACCGAGGCTATAACACCTCTCTTGGGTGCGGTAATATTTGCATTTAGAGCGAACGACTGATATCCTGACCTTATCAGAGGGAGATTGTGTTTGAGGGACGAATTCTGATGACGCAAGTGGCGCGAATCACTTAGATCGGCACCAGGAAGGCATCCCTACTTACGTGATAAAAATATATCCAAAATGTTAGACCTTGACTGTTTAGAATAAATTTAAATGAGAACAAAGTTTGTGAGTAATTTATGCTTCATATGATTTATGATGTTACAAGAGAAACGAGTATTTGTTTGAAACTTCAACGAAGAAATATGCTAATTTAATATTCTTCGTTTTAACGCTAACTTTGTTTAGTCTATGGCTGAAATAAAAGCGAATGTTATTATTTATCTTACATTCACAAAGAACATTCGAGAATTCCAAATTTAAATTTCAAACGCATTGAAAAATGAAAGGTATTCGTGATAGATGCATTGACGAATAAAAAATACACAGAATTGTATTTAACATTTTAAAAAAACTGTCTTTAAAAATGATCGACACAAAGATCTTCCAAAAAAGGTTTTACTTAAACTAAACAAGAGAAAAAAATCATCCCTACGTACCCTAAGGACGAGCTATTACTCGTAGATCCAAAAAAACTAATTTTAACTTACCAACAAAAAATACGAAAACGGTGGAGCTATTATCACAAAATTAATTAGTGAACTCGTTGGTAGGTGGGGATCTAATTCTAATTTAGGTGTTTTGAAGATAAAGTGTTTGAAGCTACCGTCTCCCCCCTCTCGTTTTATACAAAGGCTCGGCTTAGCTCGCAAAGTTTGCTTAACTTTACTGTATTCTTATTTCTGTAATTTAATTTGCAAGATCTTCGCTAAAAGGGCCAAGTTGTTATCGATTTAGTGAATGGAGGTTATTAGCGGGTCTAGTGAAGCAATAATTCTTTATCGATACTTCTTTCTCCGTTCATAAAAATATCGATTCAATATTTTTTTTTGCGTTTGCGTTTTGTATATTTTTTTTTTTTGTTATATTTTTCTCGCTTTGCTACTGTGCAACAAAAACATGTATGTAACATAAAATAAAACATAATTATGAATATCTATACTGATATTATAAAACTAGAGTTTGTTTGATTGAAACCGCTAATGTCCGGTACTAATGCTTTGAATTGATCTATTATTTTAGTGTTTGTGTTAGTCGGCTATAAAACATCACGGTATGATGTTTAGGAGCCAAGCAGCGGGTGAAACCGCGCGAGATTAGCTAGTTCAAAAGCACCTTTGTAATGAACTTTTTTAACAATATAGAATATTACCCAGAAAGAACCTGATATTCTTCCTGGAGATACGTGAAGTGTACACATCTACGCAGTGAACAGGAGGACGAGTACCTTCTAATCAATTGTAACAGTTACAAGAACATATTCTAGCTAGCTCTAGCAAGTAACATTCACACAGTCACATAAAATTAACTTTTCAGTCGTCGCTTACAAAGTTCAATTGAATTAAGCGTCATTTTTCCCCGTTTCAACTAGTGTATGTCCCGTTTAAAGCGGCATGTTAGTCTAATATAGGTCAGGTAGTGCTTAGCAGTGCTCCTCCATTATTCAGCAGGATTCCATTCCGCGAGCGAAGCCATTCGCACCCAGTTGTTATGTTAGGCGAACGTACATTCAACAAAATACTTGTACAAAAATACATTGAAACAATTGAACGTCAAAACCTATAAAAAAACAAATCCCTCCGTTGAAAATACGATAAAAAGTCGCAATAAAAAATGAAAAATGTCAGAAAAAGCAACGGCAAATTTTCTAACAACAAAACACGCATTCAAATTAACCACGAAACAGGATGCTCGTTATGTGGAAGCAGGAAAAAAAACAAAACATTATAAAACAGGTGAAGGGATACGGATCCGGGATATGATAATCATATTTCAGAGAGCTTCAGTCCACTTGTTGCCATTCACAATGTTCCCATGCAATTTGTCCTAGTTATACTTCACCGTATTGTTACCATTGTACGGACGTCAACTACTCTTCGTTGACCCCATTCGGCTTTATTTAAACTTAAACCTTTTTCATTGGCTGCGACTCAGGTTTTGTGCGACATAATTGGTAACTTTTCATTCTTTAATACCAACAATTACATGGAGACAGAGTAAAAAATTAAGAGCTTTCAGTAATCAAAATATGTAGGTAAAACTTATCTCTCGTATATTACATAGTAACTTACTGAAATTCATCAACATATATACAAAATAGTATTTTCCAATTAATTTTGCGTAAGTCAAATTGCAATTCCAGTGTTTTTCCTCAAAAGTTTAATAAATTACTCGGAGCTGATTTTACGTTATAGTATGTAGTAGCAGTATTTTAATAAAAACGTAAACAATTTTCTTACTTCTTGGTAAGTCAGGTCCATTAGTAAACTATTTACATAAATGTGGGTTTTCCACGTAAAAAAAAACTTGCACGCGCAAGCAAATCCATAAAAAGGAATTTTATAAATAAATGTCTGGTTCTGGGGAGTAGAACTGTGTCGAGAAGTGGCATAAACTGTCTACCTAAGCACACTTAACCCAAATCTAGATTTTTATTATAATTGTTTCCGTCCCTTTCTCGCAAGGGTGAACGCTGAAGCTGCCGGAAGATTAATAGCAACATTTATCAGACTTTCGTTTGCTTTGAGTGTCGTCGGGGATAGCCGGAATTAGGTTGTTCGCAAAATGTGCTGTGAAAGTAAAATAATCCAATTTAAATTATTGCACGAACAACAATTGTTAAGCTGTCCCACCGTCCCAGTTTTGTGACAAAAATTATTTAGCGATTTGTTATTGTTTTCAGTTTGTTAAAGTAATATTTCGGAATTTGTCTGTGGAGATATTAATGGTCTGTTTTAAAATTAATTTGTTTGTTTTCTAAAGATTTTAGACAAATTCAGATAAGATATATTAATGATGTGGTAAATTCCATCAGTTTTAATACCATCCTCGAAATTGCACAGAAATTCAGGTGTGATTCAATTGTCACATCTAAAATCATCAATTTTAATTTAAAAAGAATTATGATACGCCAAAAAA
This sequence comes from Spodoptera exigua, assembly GCA_902829305.4. Lineage (NCBI taxonomy): Eukaryota > Metazoa > Arthropoda > Insecta > Lepidoptera > Noctuidae > Spodoptera > Spodoptera exigua. The sequence goes on from LR824615.2 coordinate 5,180,507, forward strand.
AAGAACAGACTTCGTTTATTGGAATTTGAAATTCATTCCTTTGAAATGGGCTAGATAGTATTATCTTCAAATGCAAGTAGAATTTCAATTCATGTCAATGCTTTTATCTATGATCCTGCAAAAGTGAAAATTTCGAGCACAAAATCCCTAGAATTCAGGTGTTCATTTAAAAATTCCGGAGCACAGAAATGACATTTCACTAGCTCACAATCGGACGCACTCGTAAGGTCAGAAAACAAAGAAACACATTCCCAATGAAATAGAGAACGAATAAGTACGAAAATACGTTTTTAACACGCCATTTACTGTTCTTTTTGCTGTCGCTTAATTTGATTGCTGTTGGTCCAGACCCACGCAAATAATTTGCATACATTTGCAATCGGAACACCTACTGTCTAAATTAAAATAAAATTGTCATTGAAAGGACAGAGTAATGTTTTTTACTATTTATAAATGTCCCTTAGTATGTAGGTTAGCGCTAATAAACATGTTATAGCTCTTACTGCTAAGTAAAGCCTCTATTTCCAGTCGTTGGTTATGGGTTTAAAATATCGTGACATTTATATTGAAAATAGTCCACGACACCTGTGCTGGATGCTTTTAAATATACAGGTCTAGCTGCAAATACTATCGGATTTTAAATTACTTGTCGTAGTTAGTTAGTGTTTCAATGGACATAATTTTATGTGATCACTAGTCTACTAGAACAAAAGTTCACGACATAAGCAAAGTTCATTACAAATCGACAAAAAGTTTAAATTTTTGAACTTGTATCCGTTTTTATCTAAATAAATGGTATTCTTGTGCTACATGTCTCAGGTTTGTTCCCAAACGGAACCATTATTTGTGTGATTCAAAAATGTTGGTTTATGTGTGATGTGTAGGTATGTGAAATCGTCTGTAAATGCACAAAAAAACCAAAAATCCCAAGTGAGGGGCAAAGTGATTAACTTAAAAATGAACCTTGAGATCGAAAGTTTTATTACTAGCTATTCTCGCGCGGTTTCACACGCTGCTCGGCTATGTTTGTTATATAGCCTATAGCACTCAGGAACATTGTAGCTATCTATCAGTGAAAGAATTTTGGCAATCCGACCAGCGGTTCCAAAGATTACGCCCTAAAATATACAAACTTAGAAACATACAAACTTACAAATTTTACCTCTTTATAATATTAGTATACATAGATACCAAATGTTCTTCGACAAACCTTTATGTTGCGTTAGTACTTAGCACTAACAACACAATCCAACCATACCTATTGTCCTCATTATCATACTGGCCGACTAACCACATAACCTATTTCACAACGAAAAGAAAACATCCCATTCACCGAGTTTTCCTTGCTTGCTTTCAATAGGCACGAATGTAGGCGCACCTATACACCGCAAACAAAGTGTTATAGCCATAAAAGCATATAGCACAAGTGGGTAGAGTTGGTAGTGAGACGTTTTGTATGAGCCCCCAAAACGAGGCTCTTATCTCCATAGTGATGCCCTTGAGCTAGTTGCACCCTTTTACTCTACTCGCGACCTGTAAATGTATGGCTCGCTACAATTTGGGTGCGAGGGACGTGTGAAATAAAAAGTTTTTTTGTAATTTCTTTTGTTGTGGTTTCTAGTTGTTTTGCATTGTTTGTGTCGCCTTTATGTCTTGGACGTGACAAGTGTCATTTCTATGATTATTAGTTTTTATTATTGAAAGCTGAAGAGTTTGTTTAAACGTGTTAATCTAAGGAACTACTGATTCGAATTGAATAATTCAATTTGTGTTAGATAGTCTGTATCGAGGAAGGTTATTGGCTATAAAATACACGCTACTACCAATAGGAACGGAGCGATAATAACAGCCAAAGCGGCTGAAACCGCGCGGTTTCAAATATAGTAACTAAAGATAATAGTCCTATTGCAATTCAAGTATATTGCAAACCTATTATTGTTAACACTAGGCTTAACTCGAAACGCAATTCCAAAGCAACCACTCGATCATGAAGTTAAAAACTTTAAACTCCTTTCATTATGGATTCTTTCATCTACACTACGTATGACTTGACTCCCGCACGAAGTTCATTCGCATCAATCTTCGTCCTTTTAATTCCCGTCGACAGTAAAACGGATGCTATAGTTTAAACCACAGCATAATTTCACTATGAAAGTTTATTGAAGGAGGTCGTAAAAACTTTTTACGATCTCCTTATTACCATAGAAGGGAGAAGCTGTAGCCACCATAACATTAGAATGTTATATTTTATATCCCGGCATTGTTTCTACTTTCAATACCTTTTTTAATATTTATATTCGATTCGATTTTATGACACATTTTATATTTACTGGCAATTTTCATGTTTATTTTATATTTTAAATGCTGTAGGGCTAAAGCTTCTACACGACCAAGTAGTTAGTACTGTTAAAGGCATTTTGCATATCGGTTTTTGATAGGTTTTTTACGTAAACTAAAGTAATTCGAAGAATGGATTAATATCATGATGTGATGAATAGAATCTTTCAACATAATGTCAACCATAAATTGAGTGTATGTTACTATTTTTAAATATAGACAACCTTCAAATAACTTCAAGTGTAAGAATCTTTTTGACTAACAACTACCCCGTTCATTCTCCTGCCACGGTATATTATTGCTCTTGCACTCGCAATCTGATTGAATGTCAGTATATTATCTGCATATATATGATAATATATGTATATAATGTTAAGTTTAAGTTAACGGTACGTTTTTGTAAAAAAGAGTCAAGCATCGGCACGAATGGGTCACCTCGACCGCAGTGTTACCCCACGACCTCACAGAAAACCGGCGTGTAACAACCACAGCGTTCTGTTCCGCCATGTAAATGAACCCCTTTCCAATCCTTAAATATCCAAATCCCTTATCCCTAAAAGGCTGGCCACGCACTCGTAACTCCTTTGGTGTTGCGAGAGCCCTTAGGCGGCGCTGATTGCTTACCATCAGGTAATCCATACGCTCGATTGCCGACCTTTACCATAAAAAACATGTTGCATAAGTGACGAGCATCTTTTAATATCAAGCTTGGCTTCTAGAACGTAGAACAAGAATCGTAGGTAATTTGCAATATTTTACGTTAACAACTTCACTAGTCGACGTATTTATTTGCATTAAATGTCAAAATGTTCATTAGCGTAAATGGGACACTTGCAGTTGAAACAAGATTGCATCTAAATGTTAATTTTATTGAAAACTAGTGCTTTACCCCCGACTTTATTTGTGATAATGGCTGTTAGAGGGAATTATTAAAATTTAATAGTTTGTTTTAATAGGGTTATTTTTTTTTCTCACAGGTCGTAAAATTTCATGATTGTTAACTGTTTTCCAGTCATTGAGCGGTAATGAGGAGGCTGATCGTGTATCAATAACAGCAGCAATTGACGGCACCGTTATTAATTATTTACCCGACTATTGGGAATATATACCTGAATTTAAGAAAATTTGCTATGAAAGGTGGAAACAACACTTTGTTACTGTCAGTCAACAAAAAGGTATCTGGTACAGAACGATACAAAGCGAGCCTCCTCTCAAACCATGGTTCGATAATTTAGAAATTAGTAGAAACTATGTTAAGTTACTTTTAAGACTTCGTTCAGGACATTATCCATCGGCAAGATTCGCATTCCTTATGAAAAAAACAGATTCTCCAAATTGTATTAAATGTAATAAAATTGAGGATATACATCATTTGCTGATGGAATGTGCTCGGAACAAAAATGAGAGGGAGTCATTTTTGAAGGATTTAAACCTAAATATGCTTAATGTGGGATTGATACAAACTATTTTGTCTCGACCGACCTCTGTAGATGCCAAAAAATTATGTCGTTTAATTTCCATATCCTTCAAGAATGACTTCCTTAATTATACTTAGTAGATTTATATAATATGGAACATAGTAGATAATAATTGTAAAATATACGATGGGACTGACATATCTTTATGGATTAAAGTCCCTAAATCAATATGATTTAAAAAAAAAACTGTTTTCAAGTCATTTCGTAAATGAATTTGAGTTACATACATTTCTTCAATTGTGGATCACTATTCCACCTCAAGTAATAAGTACTTGTAAGTAAGATTAAACTGGGACTTAAGAGAACTAGTATAATCTATACTTCTATACTAATATTATAAAGAGGTAACATTTGTGGGACCCGGGTACGTCCTAAAACTGCGACCAGACACCGAGGAATGGGGAGCAGCATTCTTTAAAAATTATCGGTGACCTAACTGCCCTCGCCAACCCGCCTGCCAAGCGTGGTGAGTATTGGCAAATCCCCCCATATGAACTGCTCAGATAAAACTAGGCCCCCAGTCTCCGGCAGTCCCGCCGTTCCTGGCTACCGTGGTAGCGGTCAGGGTAACGGCGGGACACGGGGTGCTAAGAATCCCCGGAGGTGGAGAAAAGGCTACCACCCCCGACGACGACTGGCCCTGGTAACACACAATGTTCGCACTTTGAGGACAGACGAGAAGATTATAGAGCTGGAAGAGGCATTGGGTAGGTTGCACTGGAGTATTGTGGGGTTGTCAGAAGTCCGACGAGAGGGCGAGGACACGATAACCCTAAGATTCGGCAACCTATTCTACTACCGGGAGGGCGAACAACTGTCCCAAGGTGGTGTCGGGTTCCTCGTCCACAGGTCCCTCGTCAACAACATTCTTACCATCGAAAGTGTGTCGAGCAGGGTGGCGTACCTGATACTCAGGGTATCCAATAGATACTCGTTGAAGGTTATCCAGGTTTATGCACCGACCTCGACACACCCAGACGAGGAAGTAGAGGTTATGTATGAGGACATAAGTAGGGCCATACATACTAATAAAACCTACTTCAATGTTGTTATGGGGGACTTCAACGCGAAACTGGGAACTCGAGGCGATAACGAGCTGAGAGTGGGGCAATTCGGGTATGGGCAACGGAACCACAGGGGACAGAGACTGGCTGAGTTCCTGGAGAAGGAGGACCTCTTTGCGATGAACTCCTTTTTCCAGAAGCCGTCTCACAGGAAATGGACCTGGATGAGCCCGGACGGTTCCACAAAAAATGAGATCGACTTCATCATGACAACAAAGCGACAGATGTTCAATGATGTCTCTGTGATCCATAAAGTAAAAACCGGCAGCGATCACCGACTGGTCAGAGGCACATTGAATATCAATATAAAGCTGGAAAGATCACGTCTGATGAAGTCTACGCTCCGACCTTCAAATGCACATATCGGTTGTCCCGAGAGCTTTCGGATCGAGCTATCGAATCGTTTTGAGTCCCTGGAGAATTGCGAGTCAGTGGACGAGATTAGCAACAGGTTTGTAGAAACTGTCCATGCGGTCGGGTCGAAGTTTTTTAGACCCCGCCGAAAAGACAGACCGCAGAAGCTTACCGATCGCACCCTCAAACTCATGGCAGAACGACGTGCTATGGTACTCCAGACCTCTGCCGATGCTAAAGCACATCGGCAGCTCAATAGACAAATATGGAAGTCCATGCGACACGATATCCGCAACTTTAACGCCAATAGGGTTAAAGAAGCGATAGAGCGGAACCAAGGCTCCAAAGTGTTCGCTAGGGACATGTCTATTGGGCAAACACAGCTGACGAAGCTGAAGGCGGAGGATGGCAGTGTGGCGTCGACGAAGGCCGAAGTTTTGGGTGAGATCGAGAGGTTTTATGGACAGCTATACACATCGGTCACTAGACCTGTTAGCTCAGTCGCCGATCCAAGAGCTAAACTCACCCGACACTATACCGAGGATATCCCGGACATCAGCCTATACGAGATTAGGATGGCCCTCAAGCAGCTCAAGAACAACAAGGCGCCGGGCGAGGACGGAATCACATCAGAGCTTCTGAAAGCGGGCGGAACACCGGTACTGAGAGTCCTTCAGAAGCTCTTCAACTCCGTCATATTCGAAGGAGCAACGCCGGCGGCATGGAGCAGAAGTGTGGTGGTACTATTCTTCAAGAAGGGAGATAACACTCTACTGAAAAATTATAGACCCATCTCACTTCTGAGCCATGTCTACAAGTTATTCTCGAGGGTCATCACAAATCGTCTCACACGTAGGTTCGATGACTTCCAGCCTCCCGAACAAGCCGGTTTCCGGAAAGGCTATAGTACCATAGACCACATCCATACGCTGCGGCAAGTTATACAGAAGACCGAGGAGTATAACTTGCCACTATGCTTGGCGTTTGTGGACTATGAGAAGGCTTTTGATTCGATCGAGACTTGGGCTGTGTTAAGATCTCTCCAGCGGTGCCATATTGACTTTCGGTACATCGAGGTTTTGAAGTGCTTATACACAAACGCCACTATGTCGGTCCAAGTACAAAACCAGAGCACTAAGAATATTCCTCTGCAGCGAGGTGTAAGGCAAGGAGACGTCATATCTCCGAAACTGTTTACCGCTGCATTGGAAGACGCTTTCAAGCTCTTGGAATGGAAAGGATCTGGCATCAACATCAACGGCGAGTACATCACTCACCTCCGGTTTGCCGACGACATTGTAGTCATGGCAGAATCGCTGGAGGATCTGAGCACAATGCTCGATGACCTCTGTAGAGTTTCTCAACAGGTAGGGCTCCGAATGAACATGGACAAGACGAAAGTCATGGCAAACGCCCATGTCACGCCCTATCCGATATCAGTTGGGAGTTCTAACCTCGAAATTGTTGACGAATATGTATACCTGGGACAAGTGATCCAGCTAGGTAGGTCCAATTTCGAGAAGGAGGTCAATCGTCGAATCCAACTTGGATGGGCAGCGTTCGGGAAACTACGCAACATCTTCTCGTCCAACTTACCTCAGTGCCTTAAGACGAAAGTCTATAATCAATGTGTGTTACCAGCGATGACCTATGGAACTGAAACGTGGTCTCTTACTGTGGGCCTTATAAAGAAGCTCAAGGTCACTCAGCGCGCTATGGAGAGGGCTATGCTCGGAGTTTCTTTGCGAGACCGTATAAAAAACGAGGATGTCCGCAAACGAACAAAGGTTTCCGACATAGCCCAGCGGATTAGTAAGTTGAAGTGGCAATGGGCAGGGCACATAGCGCGTAGAACCGACGGCCGCTGGGGCAGAAAGGTTCTCGAGTGGAGGCCACGTACCGGCAAGCGCAGCGTGGGACGTCCACCCGCAAGGTGGACAGACGACCTGATTAAGGTCGCAGGAAGCCGCTGGATGCAGGTCGCTTCCAACCGGCCTATCTGGAAGTCAATGGGGGAGGCCTATGTTCAGCATTGGACGTCCTGTGGCTGATATGATGAACATTTGTAAGTTTGTATGTAGGGGGTAATCTTTGGAACCGCTTTTCGGATTGCCAAAATTATTTCACTGATAGACAGTTACAAAGTTCCTGAATGCTATAGGCTAAAACATCAAGCTACGATCAAATGGAGCCGAGCAACGGGCAAAACCGCACGAGAGTAGCTAGTTTATAATATTCTCATTTTCCAATCTAAAATTTTTATGTTGGAAAGTTGCCTTATACATTAGCTTTAGAAGGATAATTTTCAATGCTAACAAAACTATTGAGAATTGTTTGTAAATGTTGTTCAGTTTTATTATAAACTAGCTTCCGCCCGCGACTTCGCCCGCGTGGTATGTTGTTAAAAAACAAGCGTGTGTGTTGGGCGAGAGAAGTTCTTTGATGATTATCCCTCCACAAAAATATAAGCTTCCATTTTGAAAACATACTTATATACTACAGCAAAAATTAAAACTTAAAACTACGTCTTCACGGCCACTTGTTGTGATTTTCATTACTGCTATTAAATTATAAACCTCAAGTCAGTTGATGTGAATATCCTATTTCATTGATCAAACCCCAAGTGAACGCCGGAGTTCACGCAACTATTGTTCTTCTATTATGTCTCAAATTACCACGATTGAAAGGTTTATAATTCATTCACAAGTTAGTCTTACAAAACTCACTAAAATAAAAATTGTTATTAATAATCAAGTTCATTCTTTGAGTCCTGACCTTGAGGCTTTCATAGGGTTAGAGTAAAAGAAATTATATAAATTATGCAGCATATTGCTATACATCATACTCACGGGACTAGCTGATTTGTTGTAAGGCGGCGTTTCAGATATAATATAAATCAAATTCCTTTAAGATTCCAGACAAAATATCAGTGCGTTCTAGGAAGTATTCTCACTAAACCGAAGCTGTTTTAACCTAGTCGAAGTTTTAGAGATAGAAGAGAAAATCTTATAACACAATTATAGATATCTTGTATTTTGTATTTTAGCACAAAATTGTACAGAGAAGACAGAACTTAGTCAAAGATATTATAAACAAAGTTACGAGCACACTTCATTTTAATCAAATTACGTCACCAACATCAGCCGCACAACTTCCATTATAGACGAAGCCTTAGTCCGGTTGTCCGTGACTAACACGCTTGGAAGCACGCCAAAGCAAACTCCACTCAACTCTAATATGATTTCAGTTTAGTTTCGAAACAAATCTCACATTCGGCAGAATTGTACGATTAAAACCAACTAAATAAATGTTAGTGAAAATGGTGTTGCTTTGAAATATTGCTTGTAGAGAACACCCTGTATTTTAACGTTCTGCGATTATTTGTCATGGCGCATGACGTCACGTTTTATGACGTTGCTTTTCTCAACGCCTTGTATATATATATTGTTTTTTGATTTAGAAAATGTTTTAGTTAAGACGTATACTAAATATATATATTTATGTATTTCTTTTAATAAAACACAAATTGTCACGTGTTAATTGATTAAGGAAGAAACAAAACGTATTACAAAACATATTATCATACCAATTATTTTCGCGAATCTTTCTGCACAACTTTGGAATGATGTTTCGACGGTTGTTTAAACCAGCAAAAACAGCATAAAAAGAATTAAAAGGCCGGCGATGCGCCAATGACCCCTTTGGTGTTGCATGGGTAACACTGATCACTTCCACTTCCTTCCGTCAGTTTGTTTTATTCTGTAAAAAAAAACTTCGATTTGTACAACTGTTAGACCGTTATCAGAATCTTAAAATAGGCGATCCTCAAATGTACTGTATTATTGCAATTAACTAAGTTGGCATCACGAGCAGATAAACATAATTACTTAAAAAAATCTAGTTAATTAAAAAAAAATTGAGGCACCTCGTATTTATGACTTCTCCCGTTTACTGACTAAAAACTCCCCCGTTCCTTCCCCTGTTCGGTGCCTCATTGCGTTTACCCAGCAATCCCGGCTAAATTCAAGATATGTATTCCCACTCCAATGGTCACCATCAGCACTTTCATCATAACCTAACGAAATAAATAATTATAGGATCAAATTTGAACCTTTGTGGCTCTACCAGAAATATGGTTATAAAGCTATGTCTATGTCTAACAATGTTGTGTAAGAAAATGTACCTTGAGTAGCTAAGCCCCGGAGTGTAAAGAGCGCCATTTCACCTGAAGGTATAATTATATGAAGAGCATTTTAAATGAAGGAGTCAAGGTCATTGAACTTCTATAACTAGTCAAAATCTAGATTCATTTTGACTGCTATGTACTTATACTAATAAAATGAAATTTGTTATAAGAATAATTATTAAAAGTAAGTATGTAGAATGTATATTACATTTCTAATATAATTAATAAAAATACTCATATGAAAAATGAACTAGGGATTAAAAAATAAATGAAAAAAGCAATATTCATCCTTTGCCATAAAGCAGCAAACGAGCAGACGGATCACCTGATGGTAAGCAATTAGCGAAGCCCATGAATACCCACAAAAGCAGATGAGTTACGAATACGTTGGACGTGAGGATTACGGGTATTGGGAGGAGGTATTGAGCCTACGGTCACAAATTATGGACTATGTATCAAAATTGAGGACATCGTGGAGTACGTGCGCGTCAAGACCAACTGGACCTTGAGGGTCGAGAGGTTGGAGCCGCGCCACAACACGAACTTCAACTCGTTCCTGGTGTGGGTTCCGACACACAATCTCGAGAAGTTCCTCAAGGAAGAGTACTGGCCGAAGGGTGTCGTATCGCCGGAACTAGTCAGCGGAACATGACACCAACACTTCATGTGCAATAGTTTTAGAGTTAAATTTCATGTAATATATATTTATAGTATTTTTAAGTTTTATATCGTTTGTATAGTATTGTATATGATTATATGGGCGTTCGATGCCTGAAATAAATTTATAAATAAATAAATAAAAAATGTTCATCGAGGTATACGAAGGATTGCATGCACAATTTTGTTAATTCCGTAAAATATGGTATTAGTAATTAAAACTTTTTTATTACCTTACTCCCTTTAAAGGGAGAGAGAAGTTCGAGGAAAAGTCTCATCAAAATTTGACTTCGTACAAAATTTTCGGTTCTTAATGGGCAATAATTTTGAAAATTAGGGGTCTCTTCTTAATGCTGAAATATTGTATGCAACTAAATTTTAGAAGAGTCATTTTGATTTATATGGGAGCGTGATTACAGAATTTATATACAGTTTGCACAGCTATTTCTTATGTAGACGAGAATAGTATTTAGAGACAGTCTCCACCTGAATCTTTTGCAATCATTTATTACTATCTGTATACCTGTAATCAAACATTATTTTCGCATAACAAATATCTGTGCGCACTACACTTACTGCAGGAAAGAGAAAGCAAAAATTCAAGTCCAAAAATAAAACTTAATATTAGAAAAAGAGCGAATTAAGAATTTTCGCCATCAAAAATTTACGACGACACTTTCACAATTTTATAATACACGAACACATTTTCGTCATTAACCCGAGTTTTCGTTGAGACGTACTTCGTTTTTTTTTTATGTTTTGCTAAAAGTCTGCAGTGCCGTGCACCGGCCACACAAAAGACTGCCATATTTCACCGGATAAGTACCCGGGTTCATAATGCACATTTCTTTCACTTATTTGAAAAATGGGACAGCTATAATTTAGGTCATAAGTATGTATTGTATGTGTAGTTACTTCTTGTACGACTTCTACATTTATATGGGAAATTTTAGTTACTGAACTGAAAATAAGAATGAGGTTTTACTGTTGATACAAAGATGTTTCCTATATTCATTTAAAAGACTAACAAGGAGCAGATTAATAATTTCAATATAATTAATATTGTAGTAAATTTGTATATACATATGATATTACAATTTTTATTATATCTTATTGATTTTGCAATTTATTGCGGTGGTATTTATTCTTAGGATTTCTCCGAAATGACCAGTAAGGAATTTAAAGCAGTACTCGTTTTTGACAATAGACCTGCGTCCTATGATAACCTGTAACCGGTCATGAGGGTCGTATACCGAAATGGGAAAAGGTGAACTAACAACATAAAACGTGGTAATACTAAATTTATTGAAAATAATAATTTGCTAACGTATTAACTAAGAAAAGAAAGGCTACGTGACGATGTCGCGACGCACACGCTGCGCATTAATAAGCCTCGTTGTGATTCGAAATTAGTATGTAGAGTATTTCTCAATAAATTTACGGAAGCAAGTAGCGTTATATACAATTAATTAAACAATAGTTATAAAAAGAAACTATTATTTCCACTTTTTGTGATACTGGGCTTATGATGCAACCTCATCACAAATGACGAATTGAAAATATGTTCCATTAAATTTACCTCTACTACAATTACATCTTTATATATAAAAATCAATGCCACTTTTCGTTGTAATGTTAGAACTCAACAATGCTGTTACCGATTTGGCTAATTTTGGTCGTGAACTATTAGTGGAAGTCCATAAAAGGTTTCTACGAACAGAAATTTTAAAGAAATCTTGAAAATTGTGTAAAAATCGTCGTCCATAATATTTAAAGCGCATTTCATTGTAACTAATTTATTGCCACGCCTGTACTAAAAACTCTTAACTAAAAATAATTTATAGAAAGACACACGTGCTTCCTTTAAGAAAACTTCAAGTCTAGTTAAATAAATTTGAGCAAAATGGGAAGAGTACGACTGCGAGCAATCTCGGCTCACTTCAACAAAAATAAAGAGCTTGTCACAAAGAATGTTAACGCTATAACATGAGGGAACACATCTGACAATTTAATCTTACTTATTACAAACTAAAGTCATTTATAACTACGACTTGCATCCTTTTGTGAGAGCAAGCTATTCTATGAACGGGTAAGTTGGATTCATGTACAAGTCCGCTTTAACTTAATGCTTAGTTATATTTTAATTACTACCCATCATTGTCAGATGATAGGTAATAGGTATCAATGTTATAAAAATAGTAATATCTCATAAGTACCATGTCATAATTTAAATTGAGGATGAGGATGGAAACAGTTTGATGATGATCATCATGACGGTCACAGAATGTCACGGATGGCAAATTTGATTAGAAACTTATATTTTTATGTGGTTGGACGACATACGAGCATACTTAATGATAAGCAGCATTATCGATCGGCATCGTTTATGGACAGTAGACACCCGTGGTATAACAAACATCAGTGGGCTAACGAGTGTGTTGCCGACCTTTTGAGGATTATGGTTTCAGAAATTTAGGTATTGGAGAAGTTGAAGGATAGGGCCACCAGTAACCTCACACAGTGAAACATAACACTGTGGTTCTAACACGGGGGTTTTCTGTCTTATTCGTGCATAAGCAAGACTCTCCTACACTTTCCCAAAAACAGAAATTGTAATATGTCACCTAAGTAAAGCTTGTTGACATTTCAGCAGATACTTTCCTAATTCCATTATGCGATGACAACAGAAGATCTATTTTAACACGTTACAACGCAGTACAATTATTTCGCACATCACAGAGCTGTCTAACTTCGCGTGGGAAGGTGTGCAGCTGTTACTATTTTCCTTCAATTACGAAAGACCACGAGCATAATGATTTCATACAATAATAATATAAAAATATAAGGTAATGTTAATAAAATAGATGGTACAGTTGACCCATACGAGTACGAACGGTTAAATTAAACTCCCCATCTTTCCCTAGGCGGTAGATTACTGAATTGCAAATTCGTGTAGATTTAGATTTCTGGAAGGGGATTTTTAGTATATTTATATTGTGATAGTTTTTTTGCTTTTAATGAGAGTTCGTTTGGCTTTAACCTCAACTCAAGATTCTAGAGAGTTAAGTATTGTAAAGTGGTTGGATTTGATAATTCAACATTTCACAACACATCTATTTGTAACAAAACTAAAATTGATCAAATAGTTAGAGCTAATATTGTCTACTTTTCATTTATTTGTATATACGCATATATAAAAGAAAGTCGTGTTAGTTACTCCACTTATAACTCAAGAACGGCTGAACCGATTTCGCTGAAATTTGGCAGAGCGGTAGTTTAGAGCCAGGAGAAGGACATAGGATAGAGTAGGCAGAGTAGGGTAGGCAGAGTAGGGTAGGTAGAGTAGGTTAGGTAGAGTAGGGTAGGTAGACTAGGGTAGGTAGAGTAGGGTAGGAAGAGTAGGGTACCGTAGAGTAGGGTAGGTAGAGTAGGGTAGGTAGAGTAGGATAGGTAGAGTAGGGTAGGTAGAGTAGGGTAGGTATAGTAGGGTAGGTAAAGTAGGGTAGGTAGAGTAGAGTAGGTAGAGTCGGATAGGTAGAGTAGGGTAGGTAGTCAAATGACGGGAGCGACGCCGCGGGTAAGAGCTAGTTATTTACTAAATTAATTGTGTTAGTTAATTGTTATACTATACGAGTACCATCGCTCTTATTTTAAAATATGCGTTGTTCCAGAGATATCTATGAATATTTGTAAATAAATTATTAAAAACTATTCAACAGTATTTATTTGACAGACACATTCATTTACCCATACCCTTAGCGTTTATAATTTAAGTAGGATCGATACTTAGATTATAATTCGCCCCTGGATATATTTATAGGAGAAAAGTTGCCACAATATTATCCTTGCTTGTTAGAAGACACATGTAAGTATTTGATAAACCTTATCAACATGTTCGTCATTTAAAAAAGTCACATCCAGAAAAAACCGTTGCTAGTCGTGACCCATCAAGGGTAGTTCGTGACGGTCGCTTGTCTCAATTCAATACGGCTCACATGCAAATTTGTGTTGATTGTCGTCTGTATTGGCAAATAATCGATCCGTCCAGTCCCTTCGATCAGACCCCCAAACTGGCCTTTGGAGCCCATTCTATTGAGTAATAATATATTCGCAACAGATTCGGATTCTGTAAGCGAATTAATGGCATTAATTTAAATTTTAATTCGAAAGCTGTTATTTGTTGTTGATATTTTAATTTAATGACATTGCGTCAAATAGTAGAAATACATAATTTTGCATTGACGAGTGTTGTATGTCAATACTAAAAACGTAGGAAAGCTTGTAATAATAAAAAACAAAAGCAACCCTTCTAATCGAATTTCCCTACATGGTGGTGCTAAACCTAGCGGTTATCCAGCCTTTATCAGAATGGCCTTGAACTAAAATCTTACTGTATTGCCACCTAGTAATTCTAATAACAACCAATCAAAATTACATTCAGAAGATGACAGCAACGTCACAAGATAGCGATGAGCCATTTTCCACCAATCACGACGCCCGAAATGTTCCAGTGATTAAGGGTGCCGGACAGAAACGCGTCATTAGTTTCGAACCCTTACAGCGATACTGAAGCATTCATCACATTGATTGACATTGGATTAAGTAAATAGCCTAGTATTTTGTGGAATAAAATATTGAAATATATTTTAAACTTCAAGCAACATACAATGTAATAATTCTCCAAAACCAATATATGCGGTTGTAATTTTTATTTTTGGGTCAAAAGTTTGATTATTTCTCATGTAGGTAATTGCTATTAAGCAGGTTTAATGTGAGACAGAAAGGCATCAGCACGAATGAGTCTGCTCGACTGGAGTGACACCACGGCCTCACAGAAAACCTGTCCCTCCAACATCCGTCTCTAATCCTTAGATGTATAAAATCTAATCGCTCTCTCTCTTAATCTTTAAAAACACACGTGTTAAAAACACATTTGCGTCGCCGTCGGCTCGACCTGTCTCATAAAAAAGTACGTAATTATTAGAAATTACCAATCATAAAAAGTGCAGTGCATTGATGTCCGGGTAAAAGAGCATTTGTGGCATTTAAACTCTTCTTACCGGTGTTCTTAAACTGACCAGAGAAAACTTAACTTAACTTAACAAAATACCGACGTGAATCAACATTAACAGTGTGGTGCACCATGAGAGTAAGTATACCGGAGGCCCCAATAAACTGTTTTAGAAGTTCAAATGTTCATGGGCGGCACCTAATTGCTTGCCATGAGTTAATCAGACTGCCGACTTACTCCATAAAAAAGAAGAACGTGAGTGACGGCACATTTGGCAGCAACGCTCTGATAATCCTAAACCTTTCAAACTTCAATGTCTATGTATATTCCAAGATGTTAATTGGAAACAAATATGCCTGTTATCATAACAGGATACCTATTAGTAGAACTTACTTATAAATAGTAAAACTACTTACACGTGTAATGGGGATAATGGAAAAGTTGACGAAACAACTAACTGCTAAAATATATATAGCAGTTACTTGAATAAACGTTCCTTCGACTCAACACATAAGTACCATAATCGGATTAATATTAAAAAGACATTACTGTATTATTAAGAAGTGATTTTCCATGGATACACAAAAGACCCTCTCTTTTGAAAGACTGCTAGAATTAGAACTACCTTTTTAATGGTGTGGCTAGAGGGAGTGTCAGACTCTTACCGACTAAAAGCCAACTCGTTCCTTCTCCTACACCGGGCCGATGCCGCGGAACATTATTGTGCTTGGACCTACAACCCTGGATCACTGCTAATCACCTGTATATCGAATATACAAAAAGACAAGAAGGATCTGTCTGTCGACGCCTTCCGATAAGCCGATTCTGTATAGATCCTGGAAAGAAGCGAAGAAAAGGAAGAACAAAATAGCCATGAACAATACCTACAGTCTCAACCCTTTTAAAATAGGGGTTAAACCTGGTTTAAGGTACTTCAAACGTCTAACTTTGGTAATATCATCTCTCCCAAAGGTCTTCAAAATAGTCCAGGTAGCAGCGAGCCCCCTACAAAATATCACTATTATATTTAAGCCTTGTAATCAAAATAGGGTGTGTACATAAAGTGGTTGGTTATTATGCACAACAACTTAATCCCCGACACGTGCTTGTTTGCGACACGTATCTCTTGCGAAGAGGATCGCATTCTACACTGCTTGCTTCAGAGTTGTGGGATAAGTTAAATGGTCTATGGAAAATACAGACTAACCACTGTACTCAAAAAGACTTGATTACTTGACCTAGGCCCTCTTTTACTAAGCTGGATAAATAATTAAATGACTGACAATCTCTCTCGCCCCACCAGGGTAATGAAAAGTAATTCTTTCTTGCCCTTTGTGTCTTTAACGTATGCTTGTGAGTCTTTTACTAACTGAAAACCACTATTCCTTCTGTGCCTGGCCAGGAGTGAGATACTTTAATGGGCTTGACTCCCAAAACTGACTTAACCGTTACATCATTCATCATTATTCATTCTCCGAGTATAGCAACAAGAAAAATATTTACATAATGGACATATTGATACATTGATTATAATTATGGATGATCTGATCAAGGATGAAGAAGACGGCTAGATGTAGCTTGCTTTCATTCATCCGATCTACAGATTATTGCGAATAAAATAATGGTGATAATGACTTATTGGGAAAAGAACCTTCCTGGTCTTGTTCATTAAAAAACATTGTTACGGCAGTTAAAGATCGACAATTCCTACGAGTAATCAAGTCATGAAAAGACCTTTTGGTATAGAAATACCAGAATCTCTTTTCTTTGTAACTTGTACCAAACACTAAAGAATATCCAGCTTAAAACAAGCTTAACCAACGTGCAATGTACTGAACTCATCACAGCTAATAGAATTCATAAACGCAGCATTCTGACTAAATAGAATATTAAATTAATTTAAAGCTACGTTTCTATTTAGACATTTTAAAATTCGAAAGCTATGTTTAAAAGTATTAAAACTACTACTCAACTTGTAATCCGATTATGAATTTGAAACTTTAATTAATTTCAAATAGAATTGTTAATTTATTTAAGAAATATTTTGTTGTATTATGATATAATTGACATTATATTTATTTTAATAAAGGGTGAGCGAATTCCAAATTAAGTTTGTATTTTACAAAAATAAATATTTAATTGAAATATTAAGTATAATATTGCAAACACATCGCCCGAGCCTAGGTTTTTTTTATGGAATAGAAGGCAAATAAACTGATGGATCACCTGGCGGAAATAATTAGAACCGCCCATGGACGCCCACAACACCAGACGACATTTTCTCACACAGTGTCTTATGTTTCTTACATTTTTCTTTTAAAAGGACTGCATTTCGTTTAGGAATATGCAGTACCTACATATGTACCTGTCTCTGTTTTGTTTTCCTATTTACTGTGTGTGTGATGTCTATAAATAATGAATCAATAAATAAATAAGAGTCACAAGCACTTTGAAAGCATTTTAAGAATTTTTCATACTTAAAATCTTGGTTACCACTTTTTTCTGCGTTCCAGCACACTATCCAACGAATAGAGCACAGCGCCAATTTCCATTGTCACGGGCCATCCGTCACTAGTTTTTGCAGGAAAACTTCATACATCCATCAATCCGTCAATCCTGTCTTAACTATCACTTGGTCAGGAAAATTCTAGCGTTGAAACAGCATTGTTAGGGTAGGCCGACTGAATATTGACAGCCCTTAACTTGGAATTAGTCAACAGAAGTACAGGTCAACCAGAAACAATAGATTTTGGCATCATGATTATTTTCAATTTTTGAGTAATAATGTCTTCAGATTGCATTGCATTAGTTATGAAATCTGAAATTATAGGTGGAGCTCATGTTTCATAGTGTCTAAAAAATATTAGCAAACGAAAAGCTGTTTAAATACTGCTATCCATATGAGCGGAATTGATTAATGAGTTCCTTTCTGATTGTACTGACATAAGTAACTGTGATTTAGCCATTTCATTCCAAGCCAAGATCACGTATTGCAAACAGAATAACAAAACAAATAATTCCCGCCATGTTGGCTTACGTTACAATAAATAAATAGGTGCATAAAAAGCGGTGCGGTCGGGTCCGGTCGCGACCTTAGCAGTTCGGTACTCGCAGTTAGGCTAGTAACGAGCCAGTCCTAGTTCACCGCAAGCTTGTTAGACAAACGAGGCCAAACATGTGTTTGTTTTGCATTTTTTAGACTGGCAGCCCTCGTAAGCAGAGGTACAAAGGCGGTCACATTACACAGATCTAAAAATCCACGGCTGTATTTATATTTGTTTTTCGGATAATCACAGAGGATAAAGGATTTATTTTTGTTTGCTTAGGTCTCTTTACGCTGTGGGAATCTTCAAAGTCTGGTTTGAACCACCTTGACTTCTGAGATAAGCTTTTTGTCGTATATTTTTTTAGAAGTCTTATTCTTAGGGAGGACGGGGTTGAGCCGTAGTATAAATAAAGGGATAAATCTGAACACCAACATTGCCATAATAAGCATTGCGGGTGATCAGTCAGTCGGACTAAGCAGCATAACAACGAGAAGGCAGCGAGCAAACCTCGACAAAAACGTCGGAGTGCAGAGCGCAAACAACAAGCAGTTGAACAATAACTAACAAAAGGCTTACATCATTTCATTCGTGACAAATTCCCGTACAGATTTAATTGATGGCCTACGTCATCTGAACTTGGTCCATAATTGGGCGATGGTGAGTGGCGCGCTAACGAGGTCCCGAGTCCTGTGCACATGCCAAAACACGTAGAATAGATGTTCTATTTAAAAAAATCAATTAACCTTTTTGAAGGAAAGGTGATTAAAAGTTCGTTCGTAAGAATTACGTATGTTCATACGCTGACTACTAAATACAATAACAACAGAAACAGTAGTATTTTGATGAGAACGACTTTATTAAATATAATATAGTACAAGAATGAGCCGACTTGAACGAAGTGATAACAATAGCCTCAGAGAAAACCGGCGTTAAACAATTACAGCGTTGTGTCGCCGTGTGAGTGTGGTTTTTTTCCCAATCCATCCCCTCACCTAATCCCTCCCCTATTCCTGAAACTTCGAATCCGTAATTCGTAAAATGACGGCAACGCACTCGTTACTCCATGTTCTTGCGGTTGTCCATGGGCGGCAGTGATTGCTTACCATCAGGTAATCCGTATGCTCGTTTGTCGTCCTGTTACATAAACGAAATTAGTAGACTATTGTTAATGAACCTATTTCAATCCTGTAACACAATACAAACTTACAATTGCAGAAGAAGAAAATGTAATCAATTAGAACAAAGTACAAATAACAACAGAAGGAAAGTTCTAATAAAAGTTAAACATTAAATTGAACAGTACAGTAAATCTACTTAGCTCGGAAAGTCAAGTAACAACTACCTTCGTTAACAGTTGTTAATAGGCTTAGTAATTCAACTAACTAGGACACAGGGGGACAACTGAAACTAAAAAAAACCATGATGGAACTAATCCCTAGTGCTAGCTTAGCCTAGTTAACTCTCAATAGTCTAACTTTAATCCAGACTCGAGATCAACCTGGATCAACTTTATTTTTCATTTCCAGTTAAATGGAGCCCTATTTAAAAGTAGCTAGAATGTTTAAATTTGAATTAAATGTTGTTGTTAATTTGTTACATTTGTATTCAGTGTTAAGTTTATATTCGAACTTTGAAATGATTTATTCTTTTAAGCCATCGCCCCTTGTTCTTCTCCTCCTGGGTATCAGAAATTGCCCTTTACTGAATTGGTGTTCATATTATCAGTTATATGTTCACATTCACACAACTTAAAAATATTATTACTGGACAAAATAAGTACGTTATATTTCACTATATAAACGAATTTACAACTTCTATCTTCTAGCTTTAGGAATTCTATTCATGTTAAATGACCGTATAATTAACATTGCTGATCTAATATTCTAAAATAAAATTACTTTAATCTTATTTACCCTAAACCATTCGTTAAATCATTTTAAATTTATTACGACAATTATAAATAACGTTCTGCAATAAAATCCAATTAAATTTGAGTCATTGGACCGTGTAATATTTTAGCTTATTTTTTTGTAAAATGAAAACAAAGGTTCTTAAAACAACGCTGCGCTTAGACGCCGTTATCTCATACTATCTTTGTAAATGACAGAGAATAATTTAAAAACTAATTACTTTCTTTGAAGAGAAAATGTAAATAAAGTTTCGTAAAGTTAGTTTCATAAAGACGTTAAGCGAAGTCGAGTCTTGGGGGCAGGAAATTGAGCAATTTTGACATTATGCATGGCGTGTGCGTTTATTGTAAGTTAATGTTTTACAAAACAATTTTACATTGACGTCATGTGTAATTTTATTTATTAGAAGTAGAAAGATGAGTAAAATCATCATCATCATCAGTGCCTATAAGTGCCCACTGCTGATCAAAGGCCTCTTATCACACGGAGAAGGTTTGAGCATTTGGCAATTTCAAACTTATTTAGAAATTATAAGTCCAGGTTTCCTCACGATGTTAACCTTCACCGTATGTCAGTGGTCTCTAAATAATCATAGAAAGTCGTGGTGACCCGGAGGTTAAGGAGCCCCTGCTTCTCATGCATGAGGGTGTGGGTTCGAAACCTGCCAGGTACAAATGTGACTTTTTCCGAGTTGTATGTTACTTTCTATGAGTAAAATAGTTGTTGATTTGTTTAAATATCTACATGACGCATGTTCTTTTTGAAATGGGAGGATGACAGGTAGATGTATTACCTGATGGTCGGTAGTAGATACCTGCCACACCAGAAGAATCACAAGTGCGTTTTTAGCTTTTTAAGAAGGAGAACGTTTTTCCTTAATTGTTTCTCTTCAGAAATCAGTCCGTTTAAATAATCCATTTTAAATCCATTTTAAAAGAGCTCTACTCCTTGGCGGTTCTGATAATGATATTGGAAGGAAATCGCTTCGTATGTGTTATAAGCATTCTGTAGAATATATAAAAAAACTATATGTAAATAGTTTTATCGGATAGACCAATTAAATCAATCGCAGGACACGCTTTAGACAGTTATTTTCGGATTGAAAGTAAGGTCCGCATATCTACAGCTTAGCATTTTACTTAACTCAATCAGTTTAAGATATCTGCTCCAAAATTTAGTCACATCTTCACAAACGTACATTTCAATTTAAATCAAAACTTGAAGACATATCTTAATTTTTCTTAAAAGTCATCGCGAATAAAATACTTAAGAATCTACTAGAAGAAGTACAAATCTTTGTAAGGAATTAAAGCTATTAACTTATAACTTATTAGAAGGGAAAGACGCAATAAACCAAATAAATGCTGCGTCAGAAATTAAAAGCACTCCGGAGCATTGAATGTACCCTCATCACCGAACTTCGTGATACCCAAATCAAACTGTTTTTGTGAAACAACCCTAATTCTAAGTTTAAATTAATATAATCAACAATCTAACACCATTGGTCAATATTGAAGTTCATATTTTATTTGTTTTCTCAAACTTTGTTTTATGGGGTTCAAAGTTAAGTCCGATGCTGTATTATTGGTTATTGTTCAAGGTTAAGCAATTGATTGCTTAAACTTGATTAATTTCATGACTTTGTTCTTATTCATTATGTAGAGTAAATATTTCAAATAAATCCAAAAAATAACAGAACGGCTTTATTATTTTCAATTCGCCATTTTAACACCGCAACGATTTCATTTAAATAGTATTTTCCGGATCGACAACGTAATTCATAAACCGGGACAAAATGTCGGCCACAAAAGTAGCCATCATAATAAACAAAATAAGCAAGTAGGAAAATTTATTAGCATACAACATAAATGAGGGACAGATAGCGGAGGAGCGGCGTTGAACAAAATTTCAATTATATCAGTGTAGCAGTGTAAGCGGGCCGTGCTACCACCGCCCCCTAGCGCCTTCAGCCAGAACTTTCTGTTTACATTTTGTTAACGGAATGAGAATTTAAAGCGAAATTTCTTAGCAACAAACGTGCGTTAAAAGTCAACGTAGGAGTGGAATATTTGTAGCGTAAAATCGTCGGCTGTAAGGCTGAGCTTCGCACGCGTGTGCACTCTGAATTCATTCGCGAATTTCTATGTAGATGTAATTTAATTTGGCTGTTCTCGCCCTTCAATTTGTTTCTCGACATCTTGTTTTTTAATTCGTTGTAAATAGTTATTCGCACGCTGTGGAAGTTAAAATATTTTTACTTCGTTTACAACTTGAACTTAGAGGTATTTTTATGAACAGACAAGTGTCGAATTGGGTCCAACTACAAAAGATACGATCACTTGCGATTTTTTTCCGATATATTTATGCGTAATTTATCTAGTTGGGTGCAGTGAAGGATTACTGAGGTGAGTTACTACAAGATTTTATGGTGGAGAAAAATATTATACAAAGAATGTCGCTTGCTTATCTAGTAGAACATACATGCACACAGTAAAACATTTGACGGCGTATCGATTATTTAAATTGAATTTTGAAGGAGGTTTTATCACAATTCATCGGACGAGGGTACAATGAATCGTACTTGTGCCTTCACATTTATATCACCCTGTACCCGAAACGCATTCAAAAATAGATTTGCGGTGTTCACAGCTCAGAAGCTTTTTCTCAAAGCGTTCCACATCTACTACCATCAAAAACAAGTTCGTAAAACTGTTTCTAAATTGCCCTACAGCGAACGTTGTCTAGTTTTAGTTTCATCACAGTGGATCAGAAACGTCGTTAAAACTTTTCGGACGGATAACAGTGTTACTCTTTTTTACAAGAAAAACTTGATAGAAAAGTTATTACCTACGTCTGTTTGTAAACGAGTACATTCTAAGAATCATCTTGACTTTTATGTATTTGACTTTCTTTGTAGGTTTGTATATATATATAAAAGTTTGTGTAATCTTAATACGGTACATGAAGTTGCTCGTATTTTTCCGAGAAGTGGTTAATAAGGGTGGTAAGATTCTATTTAAAGATTAGAAAATTGCTTATTGAAAATAATGTAGCGATAGCAATACTATGTCAAAACATCATAGATCATTAATAGATCAACATAGCAAACACTAAAAGTCAAGAGATTCCCTCGTAAAATTCTCGAAAGAAAATCTTTCATACATTATTCAAGCAGTTAAAGGATTTATTTGGAATGGGAAAAGTTACGGGTCCAGATACTGCCAATTACTTAAACTAATTAATTGGTTGTTTTCCTGGATCGTAACATCAGCATACTTTTTGCTTAATGAAGCGAGCAATAAAGTACTTCAAGGAGGCTAGGGTTGTCACTCAAATCGTGTAAATATGATGCACTCAAAATAAAATTATAATTAAACATATGGCACTTTGCACAAAGCCTATGGACAAATTGGCCCTTTTTATTTTTTATGCTAACAAAAATTGTTGTTTGTCGAGATTACAGCCGCGTTTTCATCAGCGGACATATTACGTTCAGCGACTTTGTCGCTTTACTCGAAATTTACGTGTCGCGCGGAACATTTGCGGGTCACACAACGTTATACCCTTTGACGACTGGCCAAATGAAAATGGCGACAACATTGTCTTACAAAGTTGCTGAGACATAGGTACCATTTGTCATCCGATTTGTCTTCATGTCAGGCCTAGTGCAAATACGGCTTAAATTATATTTTGACTAATAAACTCAATAAATATAAGTAACCTGTATCAGATTGTAGTTACTAGTTTATCATCCAAAATAATTATCCCTCAGAAAAAGATACGTAGTATTATTTACAACAAATTATTTTAAGACGACAAAAACGAAAGGTGGAAGTGTTCAGATATTTTATCTTTCTTATGTCTTAACTGAATTTGATCGTCACGTCTTATGTCAACCTTTATTGGAATTGCTGAAAACAATAAAGAAAACTTATATTTACTATTCCGCAAGTCATTTGCGACAACCCTAACCTAAAAGAGAATTGCAATCTCAAGATGAGTCCGACTCTTGCGAGTTTCCATACAGTTGCCGCCATTTTAAATGAAAAATTCGAATAAATTGCTCAATTTTCCAATAACTGACTCTATTCAGTGATAAATGTGTCATACTAAGTATCACTATCGTTTTAAATGTGAAATGAATTCATTTGATTGTAATTTGAGAATGAAATTGGTTTTCAGAGAAAACTATTTATTTAATAAGTTATTTAATTCGTTCGATTATTTTATTCGTTTTGTATTATGATTTAGAATGTATATTTTTTTGTGATATATTTCTCTTTAATTAAGTACAATACGAAAAACATGTCCATATGTAAGTCAACAAATAAAAACAAAATTCACATATTATTATACCTTTTAGGTGCCCACTTGTCACTTCAGTACCTGAATGTTATATGAGTTACGCACATGCTAGTTACGTAGTAATTTATCCAGAGGCTGTAGAATAAATTTGTTAGACCGGCTCGCCCAAGGACGCATTCAGACTGGCATGAAATTAACAAAGCAACACGGGAATGGTCGGCAACGTTTAACGGTTGATGACAGGCCGCGGGCGACGCGTCAAAACAAAGGACTGCTGTAAACTGGACCGCAAGGGACGTATGAGAACTGGTACAAGTCATGAGATAAAATTGTCTAATTGATAAATAATACCAGATATTCATACTTTCAAATTTTCATAATTGTCAATTTAGCAGGCGGCTTACCATCATCATTCATCATCATCATTAAACTGTAGCGGGAGGATTAGGGTATTAGGGCATTGCCTCCATGGTAACTTCACACGGCAAAAGTCAAGGCAAGCGTCGTTTCTCGTCAGTTTTCTGTGCTACCGTGACATGGTAAAGCTCTCACAATCAAAATTTCATTTTGATTTTGGATTAAGGTAGAATATTGATTTTGGCCGCTAGTCTATATCGAATTGCCTAAAAGAGTAATTATCTAAAATACAGAGAGTCTAAAGTTCAGAGTTACTTGTTTAATTTGAATGTAATATCTCCATACGAGATATGTATGTATTCGATTAAAAAAATATTATGTCTTATTATGGTAGCAGCCTCTTTCAGAATACTTCAAGCTGGTAAAGAACCACTGATTATCAAAATCGTAATAAAACTTACAATACATAATAAAACCTCAACAAAAATGACAGGCATAAAGTTACGTCAGAAATTAACAAAAATAAAAGACAAACAAATAAAAATAAAATTCCTACTTTTGTTGATAATTTTCGGATTCATTTGTAAATTCTCGCTACCGCCTGTCAATTGCTCCCTACACAACATGTCTAAGACCGCAACGACGCAAGGGTTCTGTATACACCTGGCGTGGTATTTGCCAACAATATAAACTTTTAAAGGTGCAAAGGTAAACATGAATTACACATTTCATACTTTAATAACGAGGTATGAATATTGTTCGTAATAAAAGTATGTTTTGTATGGATTCCCTAATGGTAGGCGAGTGGTCACAAATGAACACCTCTAACATAAGAGGAGTTACAAGTAGGTTGGCAACCTTTTGGGGATTAAGGATTGGGGAATTTATGTCTGGGGACAGGTTCTAGTTTATCAAGAACTAGCTACTCTCGCGCGGTTTCACCCGCTGCATAGCTCTATTTGATGAAAGCGTGATGTTTTATAGCCTATAGCACTAGGGAACATTGTAGCTATCTATCAGTGAAAGAATTTTGGCAATCCGGCCAGCGGTTACATACAAAGTTACAAATTTACAAATTTTACCTCTTTATAATATTAGTTCAAGTAACTATTATGTTATATAAGAGAGTACGTGATCTCAAAATTAAAGATGTTTGTAACATCTCAGAATAAGTGTGGGAGAGCCATATGCTTCGCCACGAATGGGTCGGCTCGACCGGAGTGATACCACGGCCTCACAGAAAACCGGCGTGAAACAACCACAGCGTTGTGTTTCGCCATGTGAGTGAGGTTACCGGAGGCCGTTGCCGACCTTAAAAGGTCGGGAACGCACTCATAACTCCTCCGCGCCGTTGCGGGTGTCAATGGGCGGCGTTTGCCGATCTATAACATAAAAAATAATAAGAAGAATATAGGATACTTTGTACATACCTAAATTATCATGGAAAAACCATGTACCTAACGTGACACTAAATGTAAATGAAAACTTCTGTTCGAATAGAGCACTCACATAACAATTTCAAACCGCGGTCGCTCGTCCAAACATGAAATTCAAATATTCGGCGTGAAATTTCGCTCCCATTCCATTGACCCTTAAAAGTCGTTAAAAACAAAAACACGAGTATGTTGAGATAATGTTATCAGGTGAACCTAAACACATAAACATTTAGCTGTTGTACTATCAACTAAATAGCTTCCTATACGAATGAATACCCACAATGATCCGGTCATAAACGCTTTTACTGTTTAGGATGTTCGCACACTTGATACTTTGCCTGCGACAGTAAATTTAACGACTCTCACAGAACGTAAAAAAAACTATCGTCTTACGATCAACGCTTATATACGCATAAAGATCTTGTCACTTGAAAAGTGTTAATTACGTCGTCTAGAAAGACACCAAGGAAAATGTATAGACATAATGGGTATCTTAGAACCGGGCTGTGGTTGTGCGTGTAAAATAATGATCCGCAGCCACCACCACAGATGGGGCCTAACCCGGCTGATGGTCAGCCGTGTTTGAGTAAGTCTGACCCTCACTCTTGCCCCACCCAGGG
The DNA here is from genome assembly GCA_902829305.4 of Spodoptera exigua. Classification (NCBI taxonomy): domain Eukaryota; kingdom Metazoa; phylum Arthropoda; class Insecta; order Lepidoptera; family Noctuidae; genus Spodoptera; species Spodoptera exigua. The sequence goes on from LR824615.2 coordinate 5,207,269, forward strand.
CGAAAAACAACAATTAATGATCCCCTCCCCTCGTAAATAAACCAAACTTAATATTATAAATGTGAAAGTAACTCTGTCTGTGATCTGTCTGTGTTTTCTTCACGCCTAAACTACTGAACCGATTTCTGTGAAATTTTGTACAGACATAGTTTGGAACTCGAGAAATGACATAGGATAGTTTTTGTACCAAAATCATGCAGGAAGTCACTATTATACGCAAACGGAGTCGCGGGCAAAAGCTATACATGGCGCAATAAATTATGTACATTATATACTATGCTAACCTCAACAGACATCATGGAGAGATATAAATATTTTATGGTATATCGACAAAACATTAATGCGGGGTTCACATATGACTTATGGGGGTCTTTGAAGACATCAAAATACGCATTTTATCATTACACGGGTGTAATAAATTTTAAATTTTATAATATACCATAATACGTTATATCATAATATATAGATATTCTATTTATGTTATTAAATAGATATCATCATCATCATCAGCCTCTAAGTGCCCACTGCTGAGCAAAGGCCTCTTCTCATACGGAGAAGGTTAGAGCATTAATCACTAAGCTTGCTCAATGCGGGTTGGCGATTTCAAACTTATAATTGGAAATTATAAGTCCAGGTTTCCTCACGATGTTTATCTTCACCGTATGTCAATGGTGTCTAAAAATCATAGAAAGTACATACAACTCTGAAAAAGTCACATTGGTACTTGCCAGGTTTCGAACCCACGCCCTCATGCACGAGAAGCAGGCTCCTTAACCTCCGGGCCACCACGACTTATAGATATATTCGTAATATTTTCAGCGGTACCTTGCTGTCCCTACCCTAATCTGCAATTCCTCAATCAATAAAATTTCTATTTATAAATTCAGATTTATTTTCAAACGATTTCTGAACTAAACGTGAATGCCATATGGCATTAGGAGTTTGCACCAACTTACTGTCATTTTGTGTATACTAAAAGCAAATAAATAAAAATGTATCTATAGTAAAACAAGAAAATGTAAATGTTTAATTAATTCCTGTTCCTGAAATTTACTACTGAATCTTAGCAACGAGAAAATCAACAGGTATTAAAGAGGAAATGCATCGGACCGTTTTCACGGGAGTTTGAAATTTTAATTAACTCCATACAAATTGTTGCAAGTCATTTCATTTTCAAATAAAAACATCGTTACATTAAAAGAAAAGATAACTTCAGCTTTTATCGTTTTGTCAGATTTTAGGTATTAGGGCAGCAATATAGATCAGATCAGATTTTAGGTATGAGCCTATAGATCACCTGATGGTAAGTTATCGGACCCGCCCGTGGACACCCGTAACGCCAAGGGCATTATGAGTGCGTTGCTCGCCTTTTGGGACTTAGAGATTTAGGATTTTGGATTCAAGGAGGGGGGAAGGAAAACATTAAACCTCCGGTAACGATACCCAAACAGCAAATTAAAAATTACAATTAACAGATCCCCAATCTGGGGATCGACCGGCATGGTAGAATTAGTACACTTAAAAGTATCTTAGCTAAATCCAAAAACATGTTTGGTCAATGATCATGAACTCGTTTCTGATTTTCCTACAATAATGCATCAGTTTAATGCATTCCAATAAATAAAGTAGGCGAAGTTAATTAATTACCGAGTTCGGTATCATACTGCCGATTAAATTACACGGATGAGACAACACGTCAAGTCGGGTGTGTCGTAAATACATCAGCGGTACACCACGCCACACATATTCCTGCGTAACTACACAAACTTACCTACTAATGCTGCGAAACTTTTGACACCTACTGTATCTACGATGTTAAGGAAATATTAAGGTAACGTACACGCTCTCATATTTGTCTAAAAATATATTTCGACAACTGCAGCCCATCCACTTGCTGCTGAAGTTATCATCCGCCCTTTTATACTGGACAGTTACTTTTTCCCTTACATTTAGAAACTACCTAAGAAAATCTAGAAACTCTAGAAACTCTAGAAAATCAAGAAACTACCTAAGCAAATTTTGTTAGCAGTTGGTCCTTTTTCTCGGTCAATTAATCGTTTGAAAGTCAGAATAATTTATTCTAACTAAACCATAAACCTTTGTAACGTCAAAATATGATAAAAGTCTGTCAGCTAATTTTTAACAACAAAATTTCATATAGTAGTCGTTATTTTAAGTATCAAATCATTATAAAGTTCAAACCAAAATAAACCATAAGTACATACACACAGGAACTACGTAGGCATTTCTCAAAGACAATAGACACTAAAAATCCTACAAGGGCTAATATTATAAAACACAGAATGACAGTCTTCCACTATAATGTTACTGTTCATACAACATGTGGACATGAGATCAGCGAACTTGCCCCACTAAACGTCCTCTATGAAAGGCTAGGGGACACTTTATGGCCTAAAGTGCTTTCAGTTTTATAGACATGGCCGACGAAATTTGGGATCATAAAGCCAGTACATAAATATACATATAAAAGGGTATTTATTACGTAATGAGATGTGCTTACACCAAGGGAGTAAAGTAGTAGTAGTAGTCAGTCATATGAAAAGAACTAGTTTGGTATCAGATATAAAAACTAAAACATTTTTTTATAGCACGCTTGGGCCGGTGCCTGGGCAACTGGCTGCTGGTATGTTTGTAAACGCAACCACGACACAGTAGAAAATACACCTTAAAGAAATTAAAAACAAATTTAGAAGGCCCTAAGAAACAGACTTTACTGGCATTGCAAATTTCACTTATGAAAGGCTACTAAAATCTGAGCATAACTATGTATCACAACAAAACTATCAAATCACATGATACTCAAGTATCCATTCCTGCTATTCACCGCTAGTAGATAAGCAATAATTCCACACATCCAGATTGGCTCACCGCACCTGGGCGTGCCACGCTTTTTCCGAGACGAAAACTGCTTGCACAACAATAATAGCAAATAGCCCACGTACAAGGCAATATTAGTAATAAATTCGACACCTCATCTCGTTCTAAATGTATCTCGATTACCCATAATGGTACAATAGGGCCATATTGAATGGAACACAAGTTGGCACCTGCTTTGCCAGTAACACCGCCTCGCGCGTACTTCCACTAACAATGGATTTGTTTAAGTGAATTTAGGCGTTTTGTTACCAGATTTATAGGATGTTGTGGAGAAAATACCATACACGTGTTAAAGTGTATCTACAAAGATACTGTTTGTTATTTTATAACATTAATGCTTTAGAAGCTAAGTAACAAAGTGAAGTAAAAACAAATTAATCTTAAAATAATGATATGAATACGCATTGTGATAGAAAATATGTACGAAAAGCATCTTTTAAAAATACGTTAAGAAAGATAAAATATCATCTAGAAGACGGATAATAATCCAAAGACCTCGACAAGTACGTACGTCTCATATAAAGAAGCCATCGCACACAGGATCTCAAAGAAGGAATTCTGATAACAATTTTGGTCGCGTCTGTACATTTGTGCTGTGGTCCCCATTCTATGGTCCGCGTAGAAATGTTTGTGCTTTTATGCTGTCACTGACTTATTTGCTTTTAATGCTTATATAAATATATTTTATTTGCAACTATTCCGTACCACCTCCCAGGTATTCCGCTAGTATTTCACAATACAGAAACACCACCGGACATTTCGTAAACACAAACCTGTAGAATGACACAAACTCCTTTTAAAATAACCATTTATCATGATTCAATTTAATGCTATTTCTGTTCGTATGTTCGTTACTAAGCTAGAGAGGAGAATCGTTATTCACAAAGTAATCTTTAAATTAATAAAACAAATCGACCCGACTTCTGTTCAACTGGTTACGTTTGTTAAGACATGTCAAAACGTAATCTAGCCGCGGACACTTGCAAATGAGAGTGCATCATTCCTTACCCACTTACAATATTAATTTTGCAGTTGAACAACTAAAAGTTGGTCTTAATGTAGTAAAATAAAAAGCTTACTTTTGCAAAAAGAAGACTTCGCCAGCGGTAAATGAAAGTTGTCGAGTATTGCGAAACTCGTTTTTTACCGACTGAAGTAGGGACAGTATAAAAGGATGTTAATTGGTGTTCCTTACTTTCTGAAGATAATTGAGTCGTAACTAGGATGCTAGACAATGCGAATAGCTGGCAACATAGTCGCACATTGGCCACGTAACATTTGCATACAGAGCCCTTTTAACTCACAAACGGCCGGTAGATTCCTTGGTAATTACGTGTTCTACAGACCCATTAAAATTGCGACAAGTTAAACACATGTTCGCGGGTCGATTGTGAATGTTATTACTAATGCTCGTGGCGTAATAGTTACTATTAAATCTTTGATTTGATTAGCCCAGTTTGATTTATCTGTTTGTGATCAGGCGCGAGTGTCTGTTACCTTTGCAGACAATCGAGAATGTTAATTACGCCTTATCTTCTGGTTCCAGTTTCAACGCACTATGGAACGTTTGTGTTGATGTCATGATTATTGCTAAATACATTGATTATGAAATTGTTGAAATTTAGTTTGAGATCAGAGCTTTGGTGCAATTCGTTGTATTAGTTTTACCGCCAATACGACACTTAAATAAAATTGCAATATAATCCAAATTAAAATTTGTCGGATTTTAAAATCAAACTAGAGCAATAAAGCAGTATTAAATAAAAAAACTACTAAATAAAAAACTCGATGCAATCTAGTTCAGATGTTCAACCCAATTATAATTAGATAAGCAACAATTGTTTCAAACTTGAATAACTGTAACTTGGTAAACACTATCCAAACTAACTCTTGTCTGTAATAAGTTGTATCCATAAATCCAGTCTAGCCCAAAATCAGGAATTTAGGCCACCTAACTACAGCGTTAGGTTTGAAGAGGATAAAGAGGACTAGTGAACGAACGAAGCGAATTAACAAATCCCTCACCACTCCCTCGATGTCGATTACATTTCGACCATTCATTCATTCATTCATAAATTGAAGTTTTTCGGCTTCGTGGTCTTTATTGGTTTTGGGAATTTGGGCATTGGTGCTTAAGTCCGGATATTAAAAATTCTTTGCAGCCATAAAATTGAAATTGGTGATATTAATTGGTAATGTTTATCACGAGTCTCATTACAAGTTGCTTTTTATCATTATTTCACACATCAACAGCCTATAAGTGTCCACTGCTGAGCAAAGTGATATTCAAAAGGTTTGAGTATTAATCACCACGCTTGCTCAAGGCAGATTGGCGATTTCAAACTTAAAATTAGTAATTATAAGTCCAGGTTTCCTCACGTTGTTTACCTTCATCGTGTGTGGTGTCTTAATAATCATAGAAAGTACTTATAACTCGGAAAAAGTACCATTGGTGCTTGGCAGGTTTTTAACCTGCACCCTCATGCATGAGAAGCGGGCGTCTCAATTCCAGGCCAGCACGACATAATATCATTATTTGATTTTATTTAATTAAAATTGTCAGCACTTCTTTTGTCCAACTAAGACGAAGTCAGAATCTCCTTCGAATTTACTAACTAGTTACTAGGTATAAATAAATATGTCATAACAGCTAAGTACTTACTATGATAGTGTTTTTTTATGGTATAAGTCGGCAAACGAGCAGACGGATTGCCTGATGGTAAGCAATCGGCGCCGCCTATGGACACCCACAACACCAAATGAGTTACGAGTGCGGTGCCGGCCTTTTGGGGATAGGGTTTGCGGATAAAAGGATCGGGATGGGATAGGGGAAGGGGAGGGTTTGGCCCCCGGGTAACCTCACTATTCGCTGGTATTCTGTGAGACCGTGGTATCACTCCGGTCGTGTTCAAGAATGAAACATTAGAATTGTCAAAAATGGTACTAAACTAGCGTCCTCGTCAGTGGCGTTTTTTTACCTCTATACCATAAAAACTAACAGCCAGTTTAACCTGTGAACTAAAAAAACACACATGTTTTTCTAACATTGCAGATTGCAACGTTTTAGTTATTTTTCGAGCTCCAATAGTTTAGTTTGATTGCCAAATAGATAAAAGGACGCATGGCAGGACGAGCATTTAACGATTAAACGGGCTTTTACAAACAGTTTCAGGCAGATTTATTAAAAGTAGTCCAAAAAATAAAAATATTTTCAGCAACCAGTGCTATTAGTACTTAATGAAATGGTGGCGAAGTATTTTGTGCATTTCCTTGAACAGCGGTTCATGTGAGACGTTTACGCAGTCTAAGATTTTATAGATTTTTTTTTATTTTTACCACAGACTAGGATTTTCTCCTGTGTTGTAATTGTGCTTAAAGAAAAAGAATTACAACAGTCAAAATCATTTATTTCAAATAAAGCGTTATTACAGCACGCTGCAGCAGCAAGCAAATCGAACCCACGGCAGCTTGTTGCCCATCCGCCGCATCACAACAGAGCAGTCATTTAATTTATAGGTGGTACTTATATTGCTGAGGAGTTTCACCATTGAAAAACCTAAGAACCTAAATCATAGCAAACTAATAAATTTGCCCAAAAAGTAACAGAATACAGGGTATATTTTTTTCTATGTTGCTCTTTGTACGCAACTTTTAAGGTAAGTTTTAACAGAACCCTGTCCACCTTAGATGTATATAACCATTCTATATTTCCCACCGAAAACAGCTAGAATTCATTAAAAACTTCATAAAAAACAACAAAAAATAATGCAAAGTTTCCATCAACAGGACCGCACATACTTTTAATTAACCGTTTAACTTTTAAACATGAGTCATTAAAACAAAATCCTTCATATACCAAGTATGCCTACAATCTTCCTAAAGTATCAAGACAAGTATTCCTGTCTAAATTACCAAGTATTTACCTATAGGCCATACCCATCTAAGCCCACAGGTATGTGGGCTTAGATGAACAGTTGCTGAGTTAGCTGGCGAGTTTAGTTGTAAACAAAAGAGACGCAAAATATACCACAAAGCGTTCTTGTGGTCGCTTTGTATCGTTTTCAATCTACGTTATGAAAGCATCCTGTAACCGCTGCCCTTTCACAAAGCAATATGGCTGAAAGCTGTATTAACAGAGCCAGAGTTTCATATGCTAATATCAATATTGTTTTATGTATTTTTGGGAGTGTATCCGAACGGGTTTATATTTTAATGTGTGATGATTGCTTGATTTGTGTGTGTGAGTGTAAATGTGTGGGTAAATAATGGCAGCTTCAATATTTTATGATGATCGTATTTACGATTTGCTAACTTAATCCTTATTTTCTAAAGCATTGTGTTCTATTTCTCTTAATGTTTAGTCTTACTGCATTACTCATAAGAGTAACTCTTACAGTTATCTGAACTGAACATAACATAATTGATAATTGTGACTTTCTCCCTCTGGTACTATCATATTAACCAAAATATTTTTTGTCTTCTGCTGAACAGTACTCTACTAATTCTTCCTACCGAGTCAAAGAAAAGCGATATTTGTGTCCTATTAAGTAAAAATACATTTATACCATACAATATGGAAATATTATGTTTTGGATACTCTTAAGGGCTGGGTCAACCCTAACCCTTTGGTATTAAAGCAACGTGATCGTACAGTTCAATAATGCGTGTATGAAGTAAGTTAGGCTCAATAGTATTTGTTAGGTTCACTAGCCACGCATAATATGGTAGCCACCTTTATCGGCTCACAATAGGTGTATCCGAATATGTATTGTACCTTAAACTAGAGATAAGCTAGCGCATAGTCTTGGTTTATCTCTTGGTATATCTTGATATAATTTCGTTAGAATTTAAGTTTCATGACCGGACAGCAACAAAAGTTAAAAAAGGCTAAAAAAGTGTAATACTTATGTTGTCTATTGCGTACAGACCGTATATAAATATTTTTTAAGGTTAAAACTAGCTAAGGTTTAAACCAGCCGGACGAAAATGAATAACTCTTTTAATATACCAAATAGCTCGAAGCTATAAAAATAACAAGAGCATGGTAAAATAACACAGCGAGGAACCAATTTAGTTATTTTTTGACTTTCAATAATACAAAGATATTCAAAACTTCAAAGCTTTCTAACTCTGCTTTTTTAAATAAAATTAATAAAAAAGCGTTTGAATAATTTTTCGTTGTTCCTACGGCAGCGGGCGTCGGAAAAATTCCTACTCAAAAGAAGTTTAAAAACAATTTCTCGTTTGAAAAAATATTAGAAATTTATCGCGCGCTTTTTAATAATATTTTACATTGCGATGAGTTTAAAGTTTTAAGGCGGCGTTTTCTCGTTACTGGTTAGGGGCAGGGAATAGGGGGCGCGAGGGGTGACATCAAAGTGAATTAGCGAATGTTGTCTAAGGGCGTCCGTTTGTAAGCCGCTTTGAAGTTAGGACTACCTGCAGGGAACTCCGTTGAAATGTGCCAAAGCGTAAGGCGTTTTATTTTGATAGCACTCGCGTTATGCCAGACGAAGGTAACGCGCGAGAAAAATGTATCACGCTAATTTTGCCATGAGCAGTATGAGTACGCTTATTACCTGGCGTTTGATGTACGGTAGGTTCAAAGGTATGTTATGCGTAAGTATTACGTGGATTGTCATAAGGGTTATTTTTTTATTATTTAATAATGTATTTATATCTAAATGTGCCGAGTGCTGTTGGGGCCTTATCTATAGGTAATTAATTATTTTGTTCATAAGGAAACAAATGCATGTCAAAGCTTATTTAAAGCTTAACCAAAATATCGATACTTATGGGATTCAAGGAAGGTCTGCATTAGGGATTTAGGGATAGGGGAGGGGCATTTAACTATTTAGTTTTGACTTTATCTTAAACCTGGTTGAGCATATTAGATAACTCATACAAAATAAGTTCATACATTAATAAGAAACCCAGACTAAAATAGTAGTAAAAAAGTAGCAGTAACTTTCCAAAAACCGCTATCGGCCATTTTTCTATGGGACCTTTTTGTCTGTTCTGTTAGACATTGAGTCGGGCCGCGGCGCTCGGGTTCGCGATAACGTCGCGGTATGAACTCGCTTTAAATGCAAATCTCTTCACTACCAAATTGGGAACGATGTGGTACGTCGTGATGGGTGGTAGATGAATTAAAGACAAATGAAATGCGACAGCTATATATTATATCCAGTGAATGAGGGCGATGCAGTCACCGTGAATGTGCACCTAACATTTTTGAATAAATCTTTGGTTGTTTCTTAGAGGGGGCATTGCTTTGTAGATTAGAGGTGACAGTTTGCGACCCTGAACAATATACCCCATGATATATATAGACTGTATACTATATATAGACTGTATGGATAACCATATATATATAGGTATATATCACTGACCGTCTCATGCACTAGCACGTGTGTCATTCATTAACATAGGTAGTCCTATAAAACATCAAAATAGTAAACAAATTGGATCAGCTTTGAGTCAGTGTTGCATGATTCAATAATAAATCTCACTGAAAATGTAAGAAACGTGCACATAATAATATAATATTATTCACAAAAGTACCATTCTTTCCATTACTACAAGAGGTAAATCTCAGAATACTATTCTACAGGGAAAACGCTAAAAGTGTAGTAAGATGGACATAAAAGACATTACGTAGACTATCAAGAGCTTACCTAAACAAATCTGGATAATATTAGATCAAGATAAAATACATATCGCAAAATACATGTGTAAAAATACAATTCATGTATTGTATTATGTCATAAATTAAGGACTGCCTTAGAAACTTATTCCAAAAGATCACACAGTACCAATAAAGTAAACGCTCAGATCTGAAGACTGCCTTTCATCCAGTAATTGTTATAATCCAACCACTCAGTTGGAATCGTGCCCTCTGCCAAATACTATTAAGTAAATTTTTGTAGATACAGAACAGTGGCTTTGTTAGTTTCTTGGCTTGTACCATGGTAAACAGACGATTTTTCACCATATTGTAAGTGGAACACGTCCCGAACCAAAACAACAAAACATATACGAGGAACAATATAGCGAATACGTTGAAAAGACTAATAGCAATACGTTAAACTGAATGCAGAATTTGTTTTGGGAGAACATTTGTAGGTACTTACTGTTCTGTAGGATTCGAGTGTTTCTTTGTTACTAGTCTTTCTCGTTTCTCAATAACAGAGCAATAAGCCTTTTGGGTGCAGTGCAGTAGTGTAAAAAATCCCTTGCGGTTACTCGAGATCATGAGCTGACTTTTTTCCGCATTAAGCAAAAAGGCAAGGCATTCGTCAAATACAAACTTATTCTCCAAACTGGGCTAATCAACATTTGACTTCCATCTAATTCTCACCACTAAACAAATATGTCAACAGCATCATTCAACATGGAAATTGGCGTTTGACGTCAATGGCAATTTTCTAAAACTGCTTTTGAATGGTACATGTGATGCCATCTGTAACGCAAATATTGATTTTAAATCAATTGCTGTTTTGGCCGAAAAGGACTACTGTTTAAAAGCAGGACCTTTTCAAAATTAGCATTATTTGACACAAGGCCCTTATTTTAGTTTAAATATTATTAATTGGGTTCTTTTTCTCGAAATTGTATTCCAGTAGAGGACTGAAAACAATTATATTATTGATTTCCATGTATCTTTGTTTTATAATTGCATTAGCAGATATTAATTGATAAAGGTGAAAAATTCATATAATTATATAAGTATGTATGTGGAATTGGCCCCTTACTGATTCATATAGCTATTCCGATAGTGTCCTGGCGGGAGAGTTTCCCGGGCTAGTCCCACCACCACTCGCCCAAAATGCAAATTCAGTTGGATGGTTTAAATTATGAGCGAAAAGAATCAAGTAATCGCGAGTTATTATAGCTCCCGAAAGTACAGAAACTCCTTGCATAAGTATTATATTATTTTTGGAAGTTATTTTAAACTAATATCCTCTTTACGTTTCAGCAGTTTCCTATACACCCACTTTATTCCGAAACAAGGTTAAATAGTTAACTTGTGAATAATATTATCATCACGTACAGTGAGAATCAAAACCGCAGTTTCTAATTTTTTTTCTTTCGACCCTCTATCTTCTATTACCTACGCCAAACAACAACCGCAGGCAAGCCAACGTACGCTCAAGCTCCACTAGTCTTCATTTCTCTTCTTTATGCTTTGTAAACAATATCTCGGACCCGTCCTTGGCATAAAATTGTGTTTGAATAAAAATCAGATCAAACTAACCACGCTGGATGCTGTATCCGAACAAACGTGCTTGTTTGGAAAAGACCCTGTCTCCCTAAATGCAAACAGGATCCTTGAAAATGTGAATCTCACAAATGTAAGGGTAAGTTTGTGTCCAAAAATAAATATTCAATGTTGCATGTTAATGCTATTTTTAGTTGGTAAAAGGATATTCTCGATCTTACTGACTAAATACAACCTAGAAGATATAGAAAACTACCTTACTGACGATCGACGAAAAAAATTGTTGAGTGTTTGTTTCAAACTTGGGGATCCCCAAAAACTTGTACATATAATTACTTCTATCAAATCTGAAAATCACACAATACACCTATTATGTTTCAACTGTAACGTACATAGTTCTTACAGCTTTTGAAAAAGTGTCTATGTAGTATGTAAGGACAGGGATAAGACTGATGAATATGATGAATCTGCAAGAATACCGAGTTTTATCTGAGGGACACTAAAAATCGAAAGGAATATTTTTTACTAATACGGAAAAAATATGACAACAACTGAAAAAAAAAACTTCAGTATATCGATAGTAGTTTATTTCTTCGAGAAAATATGACTAAGCAGTATTGGAAGTGGTCACGTGGAAAGTTTGTCCAATAACAAGCTCAAGACGACGTGCACGTGAGATGTCCGTGTATCACACCGATATAATAATGTTGTTATGTTAGCTAAACATTGTTAGTGGTCGAAGGTGTACTGACACGTTTCTAGAATGTTGCTGAATTTTGAAACTATCTAGAATACCTACCATAATATGCTGCATTATTTTTGATCTTCTACTTCTTAAAGATACAGTTTAGTACATATTTTTAATTGCAATCTAACTAACCTATTTACCTATTCATTATTATTCAACAAATTCTGTTACCAATATTTCCTTGACAGTTTAAAGCTTTTAAACCACTGCAGCAACAACAGTACTTCCCAATGGTATCGAATAAACCACAACAATAAAACAGTAAAACACTTCCAAGGTGATATATCTCACAGCTTGTGCTGACAATTCTTTTCTTGTATTTTCTAGATTCAGGATTTACCGCAAAAATAAAATCTATTTGAGCTGTGTCGTTCGTTTTCGGCTTGTTGTCCAAAAACCAAATGTCGAACGTTTTACGACGTGACGACATTTTCTCCTATCGTATTACACTTCGGTCTGATAGAATGCCTTCTTTAGAGTTGTGCAGACAGATTGCTGACGAGTCGCACCATTAAAAGTTTCTGATTCAGTGATACGTAGCTGCCTACATAAGGATAAGGAATTCATTCTCTTTCAAATGATCTTAAAATTCTGGTTTTCTAGCGTAAATCGGGTCACCCTTTGTGAAAGTTTTGAGGATAGGCGATCTTTATGAGTAGTTTATAACTAACATTTTTCAAGAATAATAAGTCTTTAATTTTTTCCTATGGCTTAAAATTGACACAATTTCTAATAGAAGGAATTATTTAAATATACCCACGAAGATTTCGACTCCAAATTGATTAAATAACAATAATGAATGAAACCTAATTACTCAATGACTCACTCACAAGGTCGAATTGAATTAAACATCGGGGACATGTTTGATCACCATTAAATCACCCCATAACTAATTAGCACCGTTAAACATAATTACACCATTAATTACTCGTTCATTACAACCGCCGATGGCCTGACGATAAACATAGATTTCCATGCAAAAAGTCCGATATTTGCATTTAACTTAACGAGTGTAATAGAGTAAATAAATAAAGCAACAAATTAAAAGGTATTTTTAATTGAAGAGTTCGATAATTAAGCATGAATGTTTAAATTAATTAATGAATTTCGTGGAACCGAACGGGCGGCGCGCTCCCTATCGTCTGTAGTGTTCGCAAAACGAACATTCTTAATTAATGTGAACAGAACAAACGTTTCGCTATTGTAGATGTTCAATAATGTTAGCCAATTTTAAATCGCTCCATTTAATCCGTTGTTCATTTAGATTGATTAAGTTGGAAGCGGTGTGATTAAATACAAGTTTCGGACGATCTGTTGCTATAGACAGCTACCGTATTAATTTTAAGGGAATTAATGTTTATTTCACAAGTTAGATACTTAGCAAATATTTGCTGAAATACACTTGTATTGTTATTAAGTTATTATAACGTATCAAAATGGTTCCCGAGCAGTAAATCCGAGGAAAATATGACGGCAGTGTTTAGCAATCCGTACAAATTTCGCAAGCGGGCGAAAAAGAGAAAGTAAGTGTGTCGGATACGCGTCAGCTGGACAGCATTAGTCAGGCGATGCGAGAAAATTTAATAAAAGCACTCCTTATCGCCCTGTCCGCTACTGAGAACAGTTTTTGCAGGCTGAGAGTCGCTCGAAAATTTCAAAATGGACAATTTGTTGAACAGCTAACAGCCACTGATGTACTTTTTATTCTTCTGACATTACTCCGGGCTTTTGAAGTTGAATAGAATTGCTTTAAAGCCGGTTAAGTGTTTGGGCGGATTCTCTCTCTTTCTCTTATTCCCTTTTGTAGAATCTTTCTCGTACATTATTGTTACGTTTACACAATAAGTATTTGTTTTTGTCTGCTTCGTAACATTTGATCATAAAGTTTAAAATGCCATTAACGAGTCCCCTAATACGACATTGCGCAGCCTGCAACGTTTTAATCAATAATTACGTTTTGACCAATTTTATTATTATTCTATAGTGTTCACCGCGATGTCGCCGAAGTGAGTGCTCCCCGTCATTATTATTCAAAATGCAAATTGCTGGCAGCACTCAGGGCATTGCACCCGTCTCAGATCTTACTTTCCCAGAAATAATTTCATTAACATCTGCATACTTGCATGTTCCTTGCAGAAATTCCTTTCAACTCGTCCAGAAGCTTTATTCTACGTCTAGGTGTTTGCTTTGTAAATGCATAGAAAACTTCGTTATTATGTTAATTGTATTATGTTTGTCTCCGCCCAACAGTTTATTCGAGGAGAACATTTGTGCTGACCGTAATACTCGTTAAGTAAAGTTTTCTTTCAACTGTTTGTGTAGATCAGAAAACGCCTGACGGCTTTCTTTATTCCCTGACCTAGATTTGTGGAAATGTCTGCATTTGCTAATTCAGCATTTGTTCCTTACGGAAATAAGTAGGTAATTTATTGCGATTTTATGGTAGTTGGATGGAAGAATTGAAGTTAAAAGTAATTTGTGAATAAAACTGATTCGTATATAAATTATTCTATAAAACGTTTAATTTATTCAACATTCATTACATAAAAGTATTTCGCCAGATTTTCGTTGATAAATAAACGTGTTTAAATAAAATCCTGTTTCGTCCGCTTCAGTCGACGGTATCAATAAAATACTATGAAAAAGTCGTGCCTATAATTTAATATTTAAATTATGACCAAAAAGATTCGTCTGAGTTGACGTGTTTGCATGACAACGTTGTGATTGTTAAATATTTATATCGTATTACGGATCCCGGTTGATTGCAATTAACTTCGCCTATGGAATATACATTATCAATCTTCTCACACAAAGGAATATGGATTGTATTGTAACAATATCATACATGGCATAATTATTTCGGCTTACGATCTGTTGGCTGTGACTATAACCGACAAGCGCTGTATTGTATATTATTTTTAGGTAATTTACAACGGTCTTAAATGTTTTAAAGTAGGACACTTAGATAAGACGAAATATACACCTATAGATTTGTAAAATACTGGAACCACTGACACTGATAGTTAAAAAAAGATCGTTACTTATCAAGAATCGCCAAGGAGTAGAATACTTTGCCAAACTTTCTGCTCGCCGTAGGAGTAACCTAGGTGACTTCAATGCCCGAATAAATAAGTTACAGATTAATAGGCTTGCTGCAGTAGGACGTATGATTGCTTACCACCTGATGAGATAGGGATCAAAGGCCATAGGGGTCAATTCCAAATGATAAAAAACGGCATTAAGTATATCGAACAAATCCAATTCCAATTCCGGTAACGCTTCTGTGACTCCTCTGGTGCTGCAGGTATCCATGGGTGGCGCAGATCACTTACCATCAGGTGATTCGTTCACTCGTTTGATTCCTATTCCATTAAAAAAATCTACAAACACTTTCCTCAATCCAGTCACAGTCACAACCCACTTGACCAAGGCACTCAATGCACGAAACTGCAAAATTAATATTTCAAGAATTTCGCTCATTTCAAATTATCAGCCGCTAACATCAAAATTTCCAATGATGACCTAGATTTGTGTTTTGAATAAGCAAATCGAATATTTTGATAATTTCGAGGCAATTTGGGCGATTATGCGAAATCTGTTAAATACGATACAAACGGTGAACCAGCTCAATGGGTTTATTAGACTCGGTGTATTATATTCCTATGCAGATTTGCTAAAGCTTCACTAAATATTATGTATTCTAGACACGTATTTCCTTTGTATCCGAGAATCAGCTTTTAGTAGAGACGTTCTAGATATACTAAAACTTAAGTACTAGATCTAGTATATTCTAACGAACCATAATCCCGTTCCAAGCTGAAGCTTTAGAATTCTATTGAAGATTAAAGAAATTTTACTTTTCCTGAAGTAAGTACACCTTGGCTGCAGTTAAGCTAAGCACACAGATTTTCCGTTGTCGGTTTGCATCGATCTCTTTATGATAGACTCAAAAACAAATAAACATATTTTGATACTAATTTCACCAATGAATACAGTACAGGATAAAAAAATGTCCCCATCGATTTCATTCTAATTCATAAGTTATAAAACCCCACCAATATTAGTAATAGTGTTCCTATTTTTACCTTATGAGTAAGGAACCCTTACTACTAATACCAACTTACATCTCAATGTTATACACATATACGGCGATCTTATTAGGATTACAACTTGATCCTTTTTTATGGTTAGAAAAGCATTCAATGACTTCTCGTCGAAGATGGAATCTCAGACTCTTATTAACTAAAACTATCCTGTTCTTTCTGCTGCTTAACCAGGTCGTGGTATATCATTGCGTTTGCACCAGCAACCTCGAACGGGTCTCAATAGGCCCTATGGAGCCCCATCTGTGATAATCGCGCCATACCCTCTGGTCTCGTTCTGTTTGGGCGGCAATCTAGCAATCTACACTAGCTTGCCCTCCACAGACATTTCGCATTTCAATTTGATTCTGCATTTATTATAATCCAACTAGCACTTATCCAAATCTTTTGATCGTACCTACATTATAGTTATTCATTAATAGACTTATTTATAACAATGAAAAAGAACAAATTGCCAAATTCATTTCATGTCAAGAAACAAAGCTCAAAACATCTTTCACCCCTACATATTCAAGGGTGTAGACATCATTACTCAGCGTTATACAATCAAATACTTAAGTAATCCTACAATTGTGACTAAGTGCTGCAAGCTACATTCGACTTTGATTTAATTAACTTAAAGTGCATTTGCATTAATTTTAATCTTGTCTGATGTTAATTTGTCGCCTGGCTAAGAGCGACTAGACTCTTGATCTGTGTATAAATTATGATTCATTTTGTTTTGTTACATAATAATTATTTTTCTCTCGTGTTTTAGGAAGTTATTTTCTTTTATTATTTTTTCGGCAATAGATTATAAATACTTAAATTCCGAATAAAAATTAATAATTTATGTTAAATGAAGACTGTGGTTACAAAACCTAACCCTCTTTAACCATATTGTTTTATTTTTGGACGACATTGAGAACAAAAGAACCACAATACCATCCCATCCCAGTATAGTAACAAAACTAAAATAACTTGAATTATTATCCAAAATTACTCCACAAACACAGACGAGGCAACCAATATAATAAGTAATAATTGTAAGCAGAATACTGGTCTATAAATAACTAAGTTACAAAAGGGTTGCAGATAATCCCCAAAGTAATCAGGGTTCGAAATTCCTTGAATAACTTGGAATAGGCATAAATAATCTGCACAAGGATTTAAAAACGAATGCCCCAATTACTATGATCCTACATATGGAAGCTTCGATAAATAATTCAAACGTACTTATTACATAACATTACACACAGATGGCAGCAAATTAAAGTACCCTCAAATCGAAAAGTTCTTCATTAGATTAATGACTTTACAGTCTTCTAATAAAGTCGAAAATTGTTTGAAGAACCTTGCCTTTTAGGAATAGCTCGACGTGCAAGCGTGTGTACCTACATGATGGTACGTCCCACGTAATGCTGTTGACAGGAATCCGATCATCTTAAATCTAAGACGTTCGGAGATCAGAAATCCAATTTACCCTTATAATAAGTGCGTCGCGTATCACTAACATAACGATACCTATTTTGGTATGAGGAAAATGAACTAAGTACATGTAATCGGGAACGTAGTGTTTTTATTTGATTCTTGTGTCCTTATTTTTGAAAAATACCGAGTGAATAATGTTTTTCTTTGAGAAGAGCAATGATATACCGCTAATTTTAGAAAAGTAGAGGGGAAAAGTATGTTCCTCTTCCTGTTCTGTCGCAGTTCGCTAACAAAATAAATGACTACACCGATATAGATGTGCGAAGCAGGGGCGAGCCACTAATAAAAATAATAACTATGTGTAATAGTAATCTGTAAGAATATTTGGTATACAGTAAACTAAAAGATACAACTGCCCACCGCCATAAAACCTCATTTAATATAAAATAAGTAGGTAGTTAAAAAAAGTATAATACGACGAGTTTTTTTATGTAATAGTCAATAATCGGCAAACGAGCAAACGGATTACCGATGGTAAGCAATCAGCGCCGCCCACGGACACTTGCAACAGAGGAGTTACGAGTGCATTGGCGACCTTTTGGGGATTAGGAATTTGAAGATTTAGGGATTGGGGGAGGGGAAGGATTGGGCCTCCAGTAACCTAACTCACACGGCGAAACACAACGCTGGGGTTATTTTAACGACGTGATGTATATGTGACAATGAAGTCTAAAATAAACTAATTTAAATTCTTTATCCATACATAAAAGTGTGTTATTTCTTATCACAATGTTAGGTAGAAAACATTGTTTAATATTAATCTATTATTGACATAGACATCAAAAGGGCCATGACGTGTTAAACCGTGAATCATCCGGGCCAGAAAGAGAAGGAGAAAGAGAGATGAAGCTATTGTATAGCACCATCCCTCTTTGACGGCCTTCTGGACACACATGTCTACTTGTCTAATGTCTAATAAACGGCCCAAAATTTTTGTTTGCCAGTATAGCTAGTACCTATACTGTTAGAAAGCTAAGCTTCAAATATCAAACAAAAATCTTCAATCACAGACATAGTTTAGCACTAAAATGAAAATTGCATATTAAAGCTCGTGAAACAGACTGTCTGAGTACGTTCATCCTCACTTTACTAGCCCTAACACGTTAATCTTACGTACAAGTAGACGTTACTTATTTACACGCAAGTTATTAGTCGCAGAACCCAGCAATTTACACAGTAATCCTTTCAATAGCTCAACCTTGCTTACAGAAACTTTACGATCTAAGTCTCCAACTAGTTAGTTACATAAACCTTCATGAAATGTATGAAATCATTGAATATTCACTCTGTGCTCGTTTGAAAAGGTAAATAGGTTTCAACTTCTTTGCTTCATGTGCCAGTATAAGTATATTTATGTTTTATATATAAAATACTTAGTTATTTTCTTTGAAAATAAGAATCAGTTTTTCTTAAAAGTAAATAGAATATTTCTCTGGCGGCATATGAATGTATCATTCGAATGGAACTTTTAAAAAAAGAACGATGTTAAGGCTTTGTTTAGATGGAAAATCATCAAAAGTCAAAAAGTCAAAAATCATTTATTCCAATTCGACCCTTACAGGCACTTTTTGAAGATATTGTGTCAGTCTGTCGGTCAGTCCTCTTATTGAAGCTATTTGCTCGTTCCAAAGTGTAGATTCTGATGGAGAAGAACGAGCAAGAAACTCCATGGTTACTCTTTTTAAATCAGTTCCACGTACAGATTCCTTTTACAAACGGTTCATCAAATTATGAATCAGGTGTCAAGGCTCTTAACAACCAAAAACTACCCCGTTCATTGGCCCATGGCCTGGAGGCCAAGAGCTCCGTAAATTATTGCACTGGACCGCAACAATATTGGCCCTATTGGGCCATCTGTAACATAGGGCTGACCTTAGGATCAGAAACACTCTGTCATAGTCCTTTTTAAAATTAAAAGCTTCATTTAAATTGATTCTGATATTTATACTTATACAAATTAAGGCGATTTTTTTCCTCAATATTTAATGTAAACGGTAAGCATTCTAGAACATGCCTAATTTAGCAAAACGTTCTACCAACTCATTTCGAATACACGTGGCAATCACCCACGCAGCGTACATTTTAAGACCTATTTATTAATATGATGTGGCCAACTTTGTTGCTACTGTCTAGGTTTTGTTTGAAATATTCCAGGTTTTCATACTTATAACTATGGATAACAATAAAATACAATGTTTGTCGAACCAATGGTAAGCGGTTACCGCAGTCCATGAACACAAGCAACAGAAGAAATATCACAAACACGTTACTGAATTTGTAGCATAAATAAAATGCGCCATCTTTTTTAAAGGAGCCGTCCTATCTAAATAAAGCAGCTACCTAAAAATGGAGCTAAGATACATTTGCCTAGAATAATGAAAAATGAAACAATGAATCTATATTTGGTAATAGGTAAACATAATATTATACATACATACTTAACTTTTAACTCTTAGTTCGTGGAAGTTATTTTCTCACGATGTTTTCCTAACAGTCTGAACTTGATAACAAATAAAGCATAGGTTAAAGTTCAGCGTCGTGTTCCAGTGTACACATGAGGTAAACACAGTTCACACACATTGTTAATAAATGCCACGTGTTCGCTGTTTTAGAATAGCTAAAATGGACCACCTCTATAGCCACCTAAATTAACCTAATATTCTATGGAAAGTGCATAGGTTAGAAGCATATGATACTCTAGGTATTACTCTAGGTAGATACTCTATTATAATTCCTGACAATCATTCAAATAGAAACAGAACGTTCCAATTCCCTGATCACGATCTGTTGAATGAATCATCAGCATAAAAGCTACAATTTTTTTTTATGGTGTAGCCGACCTGCACCCCTTGTGCTTAACGTACTTACTAAACAACAGTATCGCCCGGTATCCCGTTATACTCTAGTTCAAAGAATTCATTTCTCAGTGTACTCCTATTTAATTCACCCGAGTAATCCCAAAGGATAATTAATTCTTCTCCTTAGGTGAACCTAGGCTTTGCTCTCTGTCTACCTAGGCCTTAAATCTAATTAATCAAAATAAGATTGGATTAAACAAGGAAACATAAACGTCTTGTTTAACTTTATACTGAGAATTGACCAATACTACTTTAAATTTTGTACTTTCTTTCACACAACATAATGTCAGATCATGATTTAAGGAATATTACATCTATCTACAGTGATGCAGTTACGCTTACCTTAAAGATACAAAATAATATTTTTATAAAAGTCATATCCATCACGACATAGCAAACAGAGGATAAATAAAGAATCTCTTTTTAGAATCCAATTTCGAATTTCAAAACAAAGGTTCGGAAAGAAAGTTGTTGAACAATTTATGCGGTATCCTTTGGGATGGCATGGTTTTCGTTACACTGAACAATTTCATGTGGGAGTGTTGTTACAGGCCACTCATAATATTTGCCGAACGAAAGTCGCTTGGGTGGAATTAATGTTCTTTTGACTGTATGTATAGGTACTCCTATGTTCCTATAGCTTGCAAAACTTGAAGCTTTTTGGAATATGAGCAAGACAAAGGGTACTTACACGAATGAGGGGTCTAATGTACGAAGTAAACATCCTTCTCTTTTTGTACATTTGTTGTGTGGCACTGAAATGAGCTTAAACGTCTGAACCGATGTCGGTATAATTTTATAACCAAGTTTTATTACCTCTTACTACTAGGGATGTACTGGTCAATAGGGACTTCATAAGCTATCTTTTCCTCTTTGGTAATTTTTAAACGAAAATAGTTACGTTTTAGAAAAACCTTATTGTACTAAATAGGTAATACTCGACGAATCTCATTATTATAACTAGCTCATAAGAATACAGCAATATATTTCTAGTTCTAGTTTAATTTGTTGCAATAGTACTGATAAAGTCACTGATTGATGTGACGATGAAGACTCTTCTATGACAAGGTATAACAACTGACAGACTAATGTCGTCCTATAAATATAAATTATACATCCTTGTATATTATCAAAGATAAACGGATAACAGAATTACATTTGCCGTTTCAACAGCTGTCAAGTTTATGACTAGCAGTACCAAATAGAATGTTGATGAAACATCAATCAACGACTGCCCACGCTATCGGGAGCCTGCATTTCTATATTAGATTCATATCTGAACAGCGTGCACCCGCTAAAAGAAATATGAAAGGGAATAAAGCCGCGGACACACGATCCGGTGCGAGAGTTGAGAACACGCGATAACGTGCGTGCACTGACAACGTAAATCGCGACGTGTAATGTAATGAGGTGACGCAAAGACGCATTGCCTAGTGAGTAGTGTTGTGCGTCCACACCCTTAGTAATTATTATTTGCAATTGATTGTATTTAAAAGGGGAATAAAATAAAGAAAACACAGTACACACGAAGTTGCTATATTTTTAAAATCATGCTAATGGTTTTCTTTCTCCCAAAAAAATATTCAACTTCGTAAAAGTACGTATACCGCATTTGGTCTTACTATAACATGAGGATATAAAATACAAATACCAACATAACTTCTCATCTTAAATCAACAGTTTGCGAGATGAGCTGCAATATTTCAAAGCTAATTTGGGTTCGAAGAAACACAAGCACATCATAAAGGCAAGAAATAATGAGACAACCAGTTCTACTCAAATCATAATCAGGACTTGCCCGTCGGTGAATGATTAACAATACTTTATTGAAATCCATTTGATAATGCGCCTGGGGCTTGGTGTTCACGTGCGTTGTAATGAGGCGCTGAAGGAACGCATGAGTTGTCAGTGAGCTGTGTGTTCGCTGCCGGACCACTGCATCCAATGATATAGGCCTCTAGGTATATAGCAACCAGAGACATGATACATAGCTATAGGTTATATACCTGCGTCTAAAACTGACCGTCTTGAATATCTAAAGTATGACGCAACGTCCGGAATGCACAAATTGGAATCGCTTGTTGTAGTTGAAGCTAAATTAATTTTGAATAACTGTTGTGTTTGAGTTGTGTTGTATTTGTAGTGTAGCTTTATTCGTTATCAGATTTTCTAACTTATTTGTTAGCATTTTCTTAATTGTATTGTCTAAATTAAATTCATAAAACTCTCTCAGTGATTTAATATTCTAGATAAGGACTTTCAAACTACTGCCCGGTTTAAATTTTGACAACAATAATGACATTCAAAAATGATCTCTTAAAACTAATCATACGGACGGTCACTCACTCAACCCCGTGAGGATATAACAAACCTATCAGCTTCATCTTATTAATTCAAGAAAAACACAGAATAATGTGTGTCCTTGCATTTATATAAGAATTCCAAGACATTTTCTTATGAAACCAAGATTAAAATGTCGGAACGATAGATTGCAACAACTTTTTCCATAACATCGGACAAGACAAGTAAAAGGAAGCCTCATCTATGTATTCTAAGCACGTGTAGATATCTGAACTGGCTATGGATATACCTGTCCATTCAGTAACTAGCACAACAACTAGATACTTCAAGTGTCACATAGATCATGGTGACTGACACCCGACTAAGTGCGTCTATGTACAATCATACGTATTATTTATACAATTATATGTCTCAATGCTAATCTTGAAGCTAAAATGTATAAGTAAGTTGATAGAAAAGGAAGTAATATAATGTGTTGAATTGTTTCTAGTCTACTACTCTTGTTAGTAATACCGTTTTGTCAGTATTCCTGTCTAAGGGTGTGCAGGCCTCGTTATTTTTGTTAGATGTCGTCGCAAAGTAAAGAATTTGAAGTCCAATAATTATTTTTGTTTATTACAAAGTAGCCGCATATGATTGATGTCTAACAAACTAAATATTATCGAACTAAAAAAAAAACTGTGTAACTGACCAATGTTGTGGTCTACCCTAAATATGAGCCCTACCTTAAATATAAATGCACAAGATGATGACGCCTGCTACACACCGAAGATGAAGTGAAATAGTTATTGTTGTAAACCTATTATAACAGAAACACTTTAGTATTGAGCAGTTTTCAGCATTTCCAAACAATTAGATCTTCTCTAATCTTAGCTTAATACTTTACACTTCACAGTTTTAAACTATAAAAATGCAATATGATCCTTAAGTATATCAAGTAAGTTAATAAGTGAGGAAGAGCCAATTCGTACTTACAAAGACCCGTGTGAAATAAAACTTACCAAATACTTACGTACTTTGGTGTTAAGAGTGTCGATAGGCGGCGCTGATTATTTACCATCAGGTGATCCGTATGCTCATTTGCCAATGTACCCAATAAACTAAAAGATCCAACCTCGCAACCTACCTCAACGAACATATCAGTTACGTGATGTGTCCTTACCGGACGATTATAATCAACAATTCATTCCGAGAGAAGTCTCTGGTGACTGCTCTATGTTAGTGATCCCAACATAAATCCTACAAGTAAAGACAAATGACTCGACCTTTTTTTCCTTTGGATTCCCGTAGGATAAAGGGTACCAACAAATCCTTAGGAGCGCGCCTTTTAATGGAATGATTACGCATTCCTAGTCATCTGAGAGTATTTATGTTCGTACTTGAACAAGTGGCTTAAAGATCAATCTGGAACAATTTAATAAGGATCGTCTAAAGGGCAGTTATGTTTTCAGGTCGATTTAAATGCAATTAGGGTGATCTCTGTGTGACTAGCTAACTACGCATGAGATATTATAGTGTACTAACAGGCATGTCCTTTCCCTGTTCACTATTTCAATCCGATTGGATTTCCAGCTGACACGACAGAAGACTGATCAAGCGGAAGGCCGATTACTGTACATACTTTCTGAAGCATGCAATTGTGAGTGTTGATTGAATATATACTCGAAGAACGCACCCAATGCTGATTTCTCCAACTATTTTGTGCTATCGTTGTGATAAAATTTGGTTATAGAGCAGGCGTGAAAACTATAATAAAATTGAGAGAAAAACAAATAAATCGTACCATATGCGGCCCACTAAAACTGCCACAATCCGTTCAATATTTCACCACATTATTCTTTTGTGAAGAGATATTTTTAAACCATACCCATATCAAACCTGAGATATTAGAGTATCTAACAAGTTACTCAAACATCAATATTACAACGTGACCTTTGTCTTTAATTCCCAATACGAGAGGAAAACGTTTCAGTCTATTAGGAATGTGTAGGATAAATATATCGAAGAAGAAAGGTCACCGCCGCGGGGGAGACAACGAACAACAGATGGTTCCAAAGAATCCTACGGGGGTTAACACGTACCCAAATATACTGCTACAGGGGTTCTCTAAACAAAGACAATAAATGCGAAAGATATGTTCACTAATAATAGAAAAAGGAAATCTTACCTTCAATCCACGTGCTAGGGTTGCGAGTGTAAACGCAATAATGTACCGCAATTCTAGTTTTGTGCAGGAGAAGGAACAGAGAGGTTTTGAGATAGTAAGAGTCGGAGACACCTTTCTGCCGCACCCAAGGCCAAAAAAATAAATTTAAAATTTTCTACTCAAAAATTGTTATGCAGGAATTCATCAACAGCCTATATGTGCCCACTGCTGAGCAAAGGCCTCCTCTCACACGGAAAAGGTTTGAGCATTAATCACCACGCTTAGGGTGTTGGCGATTTCAACCTTATAATTAAAAATCATAAGTCCAGGTTTCCTCACGATGTTTGCCTTCACCGTATGTCAGCGGTGTCTAAATAATCGTAGAAAGTACATATACCTCGGAAAAAGTTACATTGGTACTTGCCCGGTTTTGGACCCACACCCTCATGCATGAGAAGCGGGCGCCTTAACCTCGAGGCCACCACGACGATGCAGGAATTGTGATTGTCTAATTTTCCGGTTTTTTTGTGATACAATTGTGATCTCCTGGAAACACGGCTATTTCACTCTTCTAGGTCAACACATTAGTAGGACAACTTCATCACTAGGTACCTGATCAGAAATAAAAACAATTATACAAGAAAATGTAAAAACGACGATAAAGAAGAGCTTGTGGTCAATTCGGACAAAAATACTGCAACCAATAAACACCCCTCTGTAACAAAAACTATTTAAAACATATAATAAATCTCAAAAGACCTAAACCCTATTTAAAAACGCCGACGATAACCCAAAAGAAAATTCTACCGACAGTAAGCATATCTACAGTCGCAGTTAAAAACTTGAAATGGGTAACTAGTTATAGTTTATTGTAATATTCATATCCTCCCCTTTTGGTAGAACATTCATTACAAAGGAACTAAATACGCATAATGAACGTCGCCTCGCGTTCTATTTTAGCAGTTTTACAAGTAGATAGGATCACGCGATTTATGAATCCATTGTCTGAGCCAACTATTCTCATTTACGTCTACAAGTTGGTCGTTGCACCTGAATATATGGATGATTTTTATTGTAATTCCTCCTTTTGCCTTCTATTGTGAACTGTTTGTATTTCTTCGTATACCTACACCTTCATAAATATCTGTAATTGAATGCAATTTAGATTCATATCACATCGTAAAATATCTGCATTGAAGAACAAATAAGTAGTTATGAAAAAAATGCGCTAAATGCTATATATATCAAAGAGCTTTTAGGCAAATGACAGCAGCAACTGCCTGCCAAATAAACTATAGAATAAAATAATAACGCACATTTTGGACCACGTGTAGCTCCATCCATCGCGGTAATTGCTGACAGGCGGAAGATAGCTGGAGAGTTATGACGTCACATAACGTGCTAATGACGTCATAACTGCATTGCCCCGGGCGCTGGCTGACTTACGCCTCTCTCTGGGTGCAATGGATGCGATGCAATTTACTAAGCAAATCCTGCGCGCGACACTTTAACTGGTTTTACACCTTGCCATTAAAGGCACGTAATGACATTACGTGATAAGTGCACCTGATAGCAGATACTGGTGCCATTTTTTTGTCTCCAAGTGTAAAATAAAGTGGTCATAGACATGCGTGTTGAATGGTGAAGATTTTTTTATTGGAGCAGATGCTTTAAGTGCATTCGTGTTCCATTTAAAATAAATATTTCTGCATTGGCTTGTATTAAAAGTAAAGTGATACAGATAACGTTATACGTCGCCGTGTAGATATTTATTTATTGAGCGAGTATATTTTTAACAGAGTGTTTTAATAATCTTAAGTAATTTATAGTCTTAAAGAGCAAGGTATAAAATTGTTCCTAGCAAAAAGAGGTAAGTAACGAAATATGTAAATTTAAAAATCCGGTACAAAAGTTAGACGTATCAGTTCATCCAACTTCGGAAGGCAAATCCGAAAGTGCATAAAGTATTGCGACAAATAACATATTCGGTACATAACAGATCGAGGGCTATTCTGTGCAATAAACGTCAGCCGTCAGGTTGAGCCACCATAAATCTACCTCGTCGGCGGTTCCCTTCATGAATCACCCGACAAAATGCCAACTTTTCTACTACTTCCATTTGGTAAGGAAGAGTTGACATTTTTCGTGTTTAAAAGTAAAGTAGATGTGGACTCAGGAGTGCATTTAGATGCAGTGCGGGTGCGGGTGTGTCGAATGAAATAATGTTTTGGATTTTTGTTCTTTAGAAATCTTTACAACGAATGCCAATTGAGTTATGAGACTTGAAAAATTATGAAGTATGAAATATACTGCAGAATAATCGATGGCTAAGAAGAATAAACTGATTGTCACGATATACTCTTTTTTTTATCTGACTGTGTACCAATGATTTCTTCCGAGTTATATGCAAATACTTTCTGAAATTATTTAGACAGAAGTAGACACCACTGACATACCGTTAAGGACAACATCGTTAAGTAACCTGAATTTATATTTTCTAATTGTAAATTTCAAATCTCCAATCCGCTTTGAGCAAGCGTGGTGATTCATGCCACCTATGTGAAAAGAGACCTTTGCTCCGCAATATGCACTCTATAGCTGCAGGGATCCATATTCAGTTCTCTCTATTATGCTTTTTTTAATCTTTTACCTCCGTATTTAATACCGTCTAGAAAATAAAAATACACTTCAATAATTATATTCATAAATGACTTTAAGATATTTCGTTGGAAAATAAACTTGAAACTGTTGCAATTATTATTTCTTATGTAATATATTTTTTCCTTAGACATTTAAAGTTTCGTCGCAAAAGTTTATAGATTGAAAGTTAGGTAGAAGGAAATAGACTAACCTTATTGATCAGATTTTTTACTATTAGCGAACCATTTTATTTCCGAATGGAGAATCATCAAATGACTTCTTATCCTGGGTGGGCAATAGGAAGCGACTCTTACAGACTAAAACCTCTTTGGTTCAACATCTTCAGGCCGAAGCTGCGATATACATATTATTGCGCTACTACGCTATTGTTCTGTATCTACTACCTACAAATAAAAAAATAATCAAAAACCATCTTAAATACATTTACTATACACTTCCAACACCTGAACTATACGTAAAGTACCCTACACCCAACACATTACCTCAACTATTAAAACAAAACACTTAAAAATGCATTACGAGTATAGTTGACTCATAATTAGTTACTTCACCCTCAAAGGTTCATGGCACGGAAAAAAGATTACGAGCTGCCGGCATTCGGAATACGCGCTATTAACATACTGACTGAATATCCGATAAAGGGCGTTTGTGAAAATTTAGTGTATGCCTGGTAATTACTGGATCAGTGATACGATCGAGTCGACACGCCCCACCGCGCGCCTTCACAAGCTCGCCATGTACGAATGCAAACGCTCCACAACGATATTTAAAATCTGCGTCAGTGTTTTGTCAATAATATAAGAAATCTTTTTTTGTTAGCATTTTTTTCATATCTTTAAATATTCATTTTAGTTACAAGATCAAATACAAAAATGCAAAAAATGCTTTGTATTTGTACTCACATAATAAATGTCCCCGTATTAAAAAGAAAAAGACGACTGCAATGAGTCCAAACAACGTGACCGGAGATCATCACGTGGTACCCGTCCTCCGAAGTGTGAAGAAGCTAGTGCCATCACGCACTACTCCTCATTCCTTGTGAGCATGGCTGCTTCGCAAAAAAAGGTTTCTTTTGCTCCAAACCATGATTAACGCCGACCGCCAGAGGTCGCCACGGGTTCTTTGCAAAGAATTCAATAAACACTTTTACTGTACTTATATACAATTTATATAATTATGTCCTATTATGAAGGTATCGTTATCAAATGCGTGCACCATTTACTGATCCCCAAAGGTTTAAATGTTTTGTTGGGATACAGATGGCCAGATGTTGTCATGATTCCACGAATTCTTGTACCGCCTCTTAATGTTTTAATTAACCCGTGTTTAATCTCGACTGCCAAAAAGACCCAAATGTCTATTTTTTTTTTCATTTCGGAACCAACGTCTCGGCCACTTGTTGCCACTTCCCACGCAAGCGATCTGCATACATTTGCAGGCTCTTTCATCCTCGCACTTAGCATAAAACAAGCCCGACACCAAGTCATTATGCAGTCTCGGATTTCGAAGTACGGCTGCATAAATTTACGCCATTATCAAAATATCGTGAATGGAGCAAACCGAGCATGAAATGGATTTAACCAGTTTAGGGGTCATTAACGCACGCAATGCGTATATTGTTCTGTGCTTATTTGCACGTACGCGTTTGAACGGTTAATACGAATTGAAATTGAGGCACTGTGATAAATGTTCTAAATTAATAAATATGTAATTAAAGCCAATTTAGAACGTCCATTAATTTGTAGAATTAGTGCTAATTCGGAATCGGATTTATTAATAGGAACATTGCGTACGTCATTTCCAGGAGCATTAGCTTACTGACGTCACACAATTTAAACATAGCCAGGCATAAAGTGTGAAATTAAAAAAGTCCCCTCATCGGGGCGGTGTAGGGCGCTTGAGATGTAAAGATGTCGGCGCCCACACAAATCCTTTGCTCGCTTGACCTAAGGGATCCGTGATTCCACCTCAAATATTTGGCACATTTCTCCACGAACGTTTAGATCAAAGAGCATTGAGCAATGACCGTCAAAAACACTCATTGTTAACTCCCTTTGATGATCAGTGCTCGTACCTACTTCATTATTATGAGCGCCGCTCGAGGCGCCGGCCTCCCTAACAATTCACTCAAATACTTAGCTCGAGATAAACAGACGAACATTCGGCTTAGATATCCCTAACCGGCTCACTTCTCTATACTCAGTAAACGATGTTGATTTTATATCGTTACTACTTATTATTTCGTAAAATATTATTTCAATCTAGAAATGTTATTTCAGGCTGACTGGCTTTAGTCTTGCTCCGTTATTTTTTGTTTCACTCGAAATATTTAATATGAATGTATTTCTTGATTTAAATAAATATACCTAATAGCAAAAGTAAATTACGCGCATATGTATGTATGTATAATATGTCACAATATTGTCATCGACATTACAAACCCAACAATTACAAGGCAATTATCCCGGTAATTACGTTGTCATCTCTATTATTACAGAACGGAACAGCATTATCCTTTGACATCGTTTTAAGCAGTGATCGAATTTCACTAAATCCCTATAAGACAATGAATATTCATACGTGTTTAGTGAAGCTATTAGTTAGTTGAACGCGTCGAGCCGCACAAATCTGACGATCCACCGAATTGGACGCCATCTTTGGGATTATAGGTAGTATGCAGCAAGACTGGTCGTCTAATAAAATTAATGTGCAAGATAAAGTTACCGAACAGTAATCACACCTCAAACCCTTCAACGATAGTTTACTTTGTACTAGTATCATATTATCAAATTATTAGGTTCACCACGGTTTCATTGAAACCATGTAATTTGATCTAATTTAATCTTAACGAAATTCGAGTGGAGTAATTTTCCGAGCTGTGTAATGAGTCAAATAAAATTAGGTGGATTAATTACGTAGAGATACCAGTGTTATATGTCAAGGAGTTATTTCGTGGAAGTTTATTAATCTTAAATTGAACGCAAAACAATTATTTCTCGTCTGCGTCGACGTGGGTACTTAATATTAAATACAGAATTATAAACGAAGATTAAAATGAGGCTCGTTAATAAAACATAGGTGCGCATCGTTCAAACAGAGCAAATTAATATTCGATGTGCTTACCATAAATAAAACAAAATACATAATAGTCAGAGTGAAGATGATTTTGGCGCTTTTGTTTCTGTTTTGTTTTGTATCAGGATTGCCAAGTGGCGACACTTCCAAACTTTTCGATGGGGGCGGTCCTCTAATTAATTCTTGGTTGTAATTCTCTGAGACTCTATTCATTTTAAGTCGCGAGCTCCAAGTGTAATGCCGTAACTCATTAAAAATTTCAACCAGAGAAATATCCCGCGAATGTTATTATAAATTCCGTTCCGCGTGGAACGCTCGGCGCCGCTTAACTTCACCGCAGTTTACGTATAACAAAATTCATGTCATTTTATAAAATTTCAAATAATTAAAAACTCTAGAGGTTTGATAACGAACGCCGCTGAAATTTGTTAAGCTGAAACCAGAACAAACATTTCGATTAATATTTGAAAGTGTTTCGTTAACGTTACCCCAGCGCCCAGTACTCAAATAACTAAGCCATGTAAACAGTTGTTTAACCAAAACAAAACCTGAATTAATTGAATCTAAAACATTTATAGGTTTAGGTCTAGTTTGTTTAGGGCACAGACTCAAGTTTCTCACACATTACTCAGTCTCCAAGTAGTTGTAGGTCTTAACAACAAAATAGTTGCGATACCTTTGAATATAGGTAGATACTTACTTACCTACATATATCTGCGGCTATACAAAAGTTACAAAATGTTCTCCTAAAGGTGAACTAAAGTAAATTTACACTAAGCAATATGTTCTATATTTATGTCGCAGTTAACCAATTAAAATAGTTGTTTGATTAATCAGCTAGCTCTTAAATCTCAGTTTGATTTGAGTGGCTGTTTATTCACGATGTCAATTCGATTTCATTTATTATTTTTCCTTTAGATTCGAACCCGCTTCGGTTTTCTTGACAATTCCCCTTCACAAATATTTTTCTACTATAAATACTTATATATTTTTCACTTGAGAATTTTAGCTATTCAATCAAACGACTAGTCATTCATTCCGTTCGTTGGATGGCTAATTCAACTATTTGTCTGAGACATATTTATCTTGAACTTGCTTTTTATGCCTGAGAGTTTATGTTGAATAATCGACCTAATACATAACAATGGTAACAAAAATATCCCTGTTCCAGCAAATTATATATCATTTACAATATCTATTACTACAGCACACAATCCAATAAACGTTTCCAACGTAGGTAATTATAGAAAATAACATCTATTTCTGTTACACAAAACCCTCGAAGGCGTCCGACATGTTCCAATCGAAGCCACACGCAGCCTACTTCCAAGGAAACCTAATCAGGTAGCCACGTTTCCCAAGCACACAAGTTCTTTGTTAAGTATAACCTAGATTCTTTAGGAATTAACCGAACCCCGTTAAATGAACTAATAAAGCCATGAAACTGGCTGAATTGAAGTGTGTTCATGACGTCATAAAGTGTTTTTAAAGCCAATCTACGTCGTTCCACCGTGCGGTCGTCGCTCGTCTCCGTATAAGCTAAAATATGACGCAAAATCTCAGCGGAATTACGCACTTAATGTTAGACGTCTAATATATCAGCCGAAATGTTTGTAAGGTCGTAAATTGCTTAATAGATAAATGTCAACTGCTATAAAGTTGATAATAAAGAATGTTTTGTATTAAAGTTGTTGCCGAAGTACGCATAAAGTGTCTGATGTGAGGTTTATAATCTTGTTGTGTTCTTTAAAGTCTTAAGCTAGATACAACTAGTAATAAAACTTAAAATCTTAAACTAAAACTTGGTTTTAAGCATGTACCACCTACATTTATGTCTACATAAACCTTTCAAAAAAGCTTTCAGTGTGCAGCAGCAGCTTTTCAAATGGGCCGGCTCGACCGAAGTTAGACTACACAGCCTTACCAGGAGACGGACGTGAAGTTTCACCGTGAATGAGGTTACTGGAGCTAAATCCATCCCCTACCTCATCCTTAATCCTCAAATCCCCTATCCTTAAATCCTTAATAACCTACAAGAGGCTGGCAAAAATTGTAGCAACTCTTTTGGTATTAAGGGTGTCAATATGCGGCGTTGATTGCTTACCATCAGGTAATCCGTCAGTTTGTTTGCCTATCTTACGACAAAAAAAGTATATATATATATAGGTATTATAGTTAGTGTAAAACATAAACATACATGATACCAAATACCTATACCAAACAACAGTCACAAGCAAACGTTATCACTCAACATTCCAATTACTCTAAGTCAATATCCGATACAATACAGCCATAATCTACTAGATTGTACCTCTCCCCAATTCTTATTCAGTCGGCATATCGTTTAATCAATCTAATTCTAAGTTTAGCATAACTAGAGGATCGTTTGCGAATACTAGATATCCGCTCAAATTACGTGCCTGACTGCTTTCATTGTAAACAGAACTTACTGTTGCTGTAAAGCCGACGGCTCAATGAAGGCGAGAAACTTTGGCTATACGATATAATTGAAGCATAAATCTATATTACTTATACTGATGTTACTTGACACGGTAGACAATCCCATTGATAAATATAACAGTTATGTTAAGAGTTTTGTGTTTAACGGGGTTGTAAAGCAGGTCAGAGACTGGTGTATGACGTAAGTTATTCTTAATTTCACATTTTTTGATTTTGTTGTTTTCTATATTTTATAATATGTTATTTTCTATATTGATTATTTTTTTATTGTTATTCCTTCTTTGATTTTAAGGACACATAGAAACACTGGTTGATTGTTGGTTAGTGTTGCTAGACAGAAAAAACTGCAACAACATTATCATCAAGGTTCTATATTCAAAACATTTTTTTTATATTCTGTGTAGTACATCGCGTTGTGTACAATGTCTGAACTTGATTAGGTTTATGACTTGATACACAAAATCACAATGGAGTGTTAAATATAATAACATAGGATCATATATATTAGATGCAATGTAATTCTCACTTTTATAACAGTTATACCAAAAGTCCAATTTAACATACAATTCATCATCAGCCTATAAGTGTCCACAGCTGAGCAATTGGCGCATTGGTGATTTCAAACTTATAATTTGAAATTTTAAGTCCGGGTTTCCTCACGATGTTTTCCTTCAGCGTTGTTCTGTGGTGTCTAAATTAACTTAGAAAGTACATATTATAAGGAAAAACTCATAATGGTACTCGCCAGGTTTCGAACCCACCTCGAATTCCCATTTAACATAACTGTAAAAGAGATGTTTTTATGTGATGGGTCGGCAAACGAGCAGACGGATTACCCGATGGTAAGCATTCAGCGTCGCCCATGGCCACCCGCAACGACGGAGGAGTTACGAGTGCGTTGTCGACCTTTTGGGGATTATTGATTTGGAGATTTTGGAAAAAGGAACGGATTGGTATAGGGGAAGAATAGGGCCTTTTTTGGAATTTTATAACCTTTTTGTCATAAAACGGGAGTTAAGTCATGTATAATTATTACTGGGATAATTTATCGAAAACAAACTAACTATTGCCTGACTCTTGAATAGCTTCGACACTCCATGCTCATCTGACTGCCGTTCTTGAGGCAAACAAAGAAATGGGCTGGCTTAACTGAAATGATACCATGGCTTTACAGAAAACCAGCGTGATACAACACCAGCTTTTAGTTTTGCCTGCTTCGATAGTGAGGAGGTTCAAAGGATCCTTTATTCCAACCCCAATTCTCAATTCCCGCGATCCTCAAATCCCCAATTCTCTAATTTTGCAATCTCCAAATCCCCAATTCTCAAATCCCTAGCCTTGAAATGACCGGTTCTTGGTTGGAAGTTGGATAAAAATGAAATCATTTAAATAACTGTGATGCATAAACTCATTCAAAGTTTAACACCTGGCCACTTCCATTTCAGATTGAGTTGAATTTTAATTACTTAATCAATAAAAATAATCGAGTCATGTTCCCTTCACGCTACCTGTGTTAATGCGAGGCAAATATCGAAAACAACAAAAAGAGCAAAAAGAATTTTCAACCTTCTATAATTAGTTAATAACGCACAGTTTAGCATAATCGGTCATAAAACGGCAACACTTTCAATTTAGAAACAATTAAAATGTAGTGAACCGTAAATCACTAAGACATGCAATATACGAATTATGACATTGGTTGGAGTTCGCTCGAAAGGTTCAACAACAATCACATAGGTAGCTGGTCTTAGGGTTGGCTCACAAATGCAGGTTTTTTTTTATGTGATACGGCGGCAAACGAGCAGACGGATTACCTGATGGTAAGCAATCGGCGTCGCCCATGGACACCCGCAGCAAAGAAGGAGTTACGAGTGCGTTGCCGACCTTTTAAGGATTGGGATTCAGGGATTGGGAAGGGATTGGGGTGGGGGAAGGACTGGGCCTCCGGTAACCTCACCCACACGGCAAAACACAACGTTGTGGTTGTTTCACGCCGGTTTTCTGTAAGGCCGTGGTATCACTCCGGTCGAGCCGACCCATTCGTGCCGAAGCATGGCTCTCCCTCACTTGGTTTCACATCGAAGTAAAATAACAAAACCAATTTATATAAATTCAGGTCATCCAGCCTTCTTTATTATAACATTCGACCCAATAGAATTTGGACCAGGGACCAATTTGGCAGTTGCTCTGAAAACTAGGCATATTTTAGTTTTTTTTTTTAAGTCATAGTCAAATCATTTACTTCAAATAAACCATCGAAGGCAGTTTTGAACGTCAAACAATGATAAAAATTGTCTAAAAATTTACAGTTTCACATCATTTTAGTATCATCTTAGTGAAGCTCTTTGCTCGTCCCTAAGTGTAAATTCCTATAGAGCAGAACGAGCAAAAAACTGCATTTAAGAAATCATTTTTAATCTTAATTTCCTTACTACCCACTTTAATCCCAAAGACGACTTTGAGCGAAATTTAAAAATAAAAATACTAATTTATAATTCAATTAAAAACAAAGGTTCATTTTTTATCTTAAAAAAACTAAAGATTTGACGTGATATTTTTATTTTTGTTTTCATAAAACCCCATTCACCTGTAGGCGACAGCCCTAAACCGCACGAGCACCCTCCGGTACGGTGTAATGACGGCGATTACAGCCCACCCGACTGTGGGACCGACTCCACTATTTGTCTAAAATCACTTTAAAAACGGTTGTTATTTAATATACATTCATGTGTTTGTATTAGTGTCGATCTCCACCAACAATAATGAAGACATTTTAATATGTTGACTGTTAAATTGAATGATAAGCTTGGGAAATAACGATAATGTCTTCATACCAATTTTCTACCAACCTTTAACAGCTAGGGAAGTATTGTAATGCTGACGCGGACGATACCTAATACAACATTTTTGAGACGTTCAACATTTTGTTCGGTAGACGGATACATATTTTATTACGTACCTTTTGGAGGAAACAAATCCGTAGGTCTAGATTACAATATTTTATTTCTTTTCGACTTTTTATTACAATCAAATACAAAAACTCACACGCCCAATTTAAAAAAAGGTATTTGTATTTTAAAGCAAAAATATGATGACGTTCAAATTTTGTATGTTTTTGGACATTTCGATAAAAATAATGAATTTGATTAGTTTTCAAGTACCTTACAATATACTTCTTTTCTCTGATCTGATTTCTCTCTGACTTTTTCTCAACGGAAAGGGTCGATTTTTTGCCAGTAAGAGCCTGACACTCCCTCATTCATCCCTCAGAGAAGTCATTTGATGATTTGCTTCCTGAAAAAAAGCAATAACAAAAGAATAGTCTGAGGTTGTCAGAAAATAACAAAACTAAAACCTATATTTTATTTACGACACATACGTAAGTACTAATTCCCAAGAGGTTCAAGTAAGTGTGTCTAGACAAGTTAAAGCCTAGGTCAAGCTAATTTAACTTACCCTAGAGGAATCGCAGAATGAATATTTGAAATTGTTACTTGGGAGAGTCAGGGATCACGGTGAACGCTGACCGTATGACTCCAGACTCCAACTATTACAACAAGAAGTATAGGAGAGCTATGCTTCGGGATGAATGAGTCGGCTCGACTGGAGTGATACCACGGCCTCACAGAAAACTGGCGTGAAACAACCACAGCGTTGTGTTTCGCCGTGTGACTGAGATTACCGGAGGCCCAATCCTTCCTCTTCCCTTATCCTTCCCCAATCACAAAATCTCCAAAATCCCAAAAGTTCGGTGACACACTCGTAACTCCTCCGTTGTTGCGAATGTCGATGGGTGGCGCTGATTGCTTACCATCAGATAGACCGTGTGCTCGTTTTCCGCCTTATCATATAAAATATTGTGGT
Organism: Spodoptera exigua; assembly: GCA_902829305.4. NCBI lineage: Eukaryota > Metazoa > Arthropoda > Insecta > Lepidoptera > Noctuidae > Spodoptera > Spodoptera exigua. The sequence goes on from LR824615.2 coordinate 5,244,074, forward strand.
AGGTATTTACGATAAACACATCAGGACAATACAGTATACAAAATTCAATTATATAAATACTGGACATAGGGTGATGTCGTCGGGGCCGGAGGTTAAGACCTCCTTCTTCCACTTCAGTACGAATGTGACTTTTCTCGAGTTATTATTTTGTACCTAGTAGTAGTTCTGAGATTATTTTGATATCAATAACATATGGTAAAGGAAAAAAATCTTGGGTGAACCTGGTGTATGTAATTAAACTACAAGATTAATTAATTAATTTGTAAATTATCGAATAAATAGCTTTTGCCCGCGACTTCGTTTCAGACTTTTGGTATAAAAACTATCATATGTCCTTTCTCGAGTTTAAACTATGTCTGTACCAAATATCACAGAAATCGCTTCAGTAGTTTAAGCGTAAAGAAAAGACAAACAGACATACAGACAGAGTTACTTTCGCATTTATAATATTAGTTTGGATTGCCATAAAAATGAAAATGTTCACACCACATTACATCAGTTATCATTCAAGAAATTCATTTCCAATAGATAGTCGTTCTTTACTCGTGTAATATTTCAACCAATCGTAAAAAGACACAACATGTCTAAATATTGAGATAAACATTATCTAGACGTAAGTTGACACTTTATTACAATACCACCTAGACATGTTTACAAAACAATATCTACATAAGTACCTAGGTAATTGTAACAAAAACTTTATGCAAAATCATTTATCTGACAAGGAAAAGATAATATTTAAACTGGTCTGGCTCACCTAGGCAACTAGTATCAAGATATTTCGTCTGTCGCCATTTTGCTAATCTTTAGCATGAGTATACGAAACAGTAAAAAACAAAACGAAATCTTTATTTCATGTTTCTGCACTCTATACTAAACAATCAATACAGATTTGGTGAAAACAAAAAATATGAGGGAATTATTGAGTTAATCCGTTCAATTCGACAGCTGTTCCCAAAGTGTGTCACTCAATTGAAAAAAATATTTTTTTTACTTTTGATACCAGCGTTGACAATTTACGTCACCAATATTCAAATTAAATGTTATCAACATAATACATAATTTAACCTATTTTCATTTTATTGAGTTATAAGTACCTACAAGTCTTATTGCATTCAATTGTAGGGTTAAAGAAGTTTAGTGTCCCGCTGCTCACTTGGGTATGTGTTGGTGTGTTTCGAATTGTCATAATACAATATGTATCTAATATAATAAAATTTCTTTAAAAAATATTATTTACGTTTGCTGTAGATTCTAAGTCAGCGCCGAAATCCTAGAATTCGAACTAAACCATAAGTAGGTACTTTTCAAATGTATAAATGGAGTCAATTTTGTTTCCAATAAATTTTGTTTGAAGTTTCAAAATTAAACATATTTATATAAATCGACAGCTAGTTTTTTTTTAAATATAAGACATATTAATAGTGGACATAGGTTTTTTTTTTTTTAATATAAGACATATTAAAAAAAACTAGCTATACTTTTGTTTAGGTGAAATAAGAAGAAAACAAGTTACAAAAAACGTATTAACTTAGAATAGCGAACTGACTTCATCCAAATGTGCAAAGATAAGAAATCACAGCCATAATTTTTGATTGTGCAAAAAGAAAGAAAAAATAACTGTGTGTCTTTTAATTTAAAATAAGTAATTTTAAATTAAAAGACACCTTTATATGTCATTTAAAAAAAACATCAATAGTTACAATTGTAGTTGTATTTACGATATAAAATCTTTTTTCGATTTCAGAATAAAATTAATTTATAATGTCCGTATCACAACAGTGTCAATCTTTATTATAATGAACACGTCATATTTCGAACCTGAATTATGATAATAATGTTCAATAATATTCCATGATCTAGTAAATTATAATACTATGTTAATTACACTGTGTCCTATTAATTAGACCATTAATGAAATAAATCAAAATCTGTGACATATAAGCGGGCGTTGATGTGAAATGTAGGTTACCCGGATACAATTTATTTGCTTTCAATAACTATGTTAATGTCATGAGCTTTTTTATCTATCTCTATCGATTAAAACTCCTTAACAATTGTATTCTGCATCGTGAATACATTTACACCCAGCAACAGGACAACAATTTTAGAATCAATATATCTAAATTATTCCTAAACACAGCTACTGTCACAGAAATACAATTAACTTACATATTATTGCATTCACCCAATCAGCTCATAAGTGACCCTACTGCTGAGAAAAGGCCTCTTCTCACGTGGAAAAGATTTGAGCGTTAATCACCACATTTGCCCAAGCTGGGTTGACGATTTCATAATCATCAATATAAGTTTACTCAATGTTTTTCTTTGCCGTATTTCAGTGATGTTTAAATAAACTTAGAAATTACATTGAACAAACGTCACATTGGTACATCCTCATGCATAAAAAACGGGCGCCTTAACCTCCGGGCCACCACTACACATTCCATTATATTTTTTTATAATTTCCAACTTTCAGGAACAAAACAGTCCTAGATAAACACAACACTGAATAATAAACAACAATGTAATTACCAAACGAGTTAATGTTTATACAACTACATTCTAAATGTGATTGCAACTCGACAGGTGTGGACAATGCCACACGCGGTTCAACAACCAACTTCCACACTTTCAGCTCAACAAACAACGTTATTTCATTGAAAATGTTTGACAAAGCTGCAAAAACGAAACAAGCACATAACAAAAAAGATAAATACATTTAAAATAAATTGTCGATTCACTTCTGGACTGATTTTTCAATAGTCACATAAATGATATCTGAGAAATAAAATTGTTGCTGTCACTGTGTCGCGACAGTTAACGTTAATCTAACCATTGAACTATCAGCCCTTAGAAATACGAATCACTGACGATTTCAAAATTTGACTGCACGGCTGGCGCAGTAACTGGGTAACTGGCTGCTGTGCAACGTATTGCGGTTTCGATTCCCACATGGCACAGCTCTTTGTGCCATCCACAAATTGTTGTTTTGGATCTGGGTGGCTCTTGTATGAGAGTTAATGCATGTTTGCAAACGCACTTACAACACCGGAGAAAATTTAAATGTGCAGCAATATTTATTTAAAAACAAAAAACTAAATAAACACTTAATAGTTTTGTATATGAAGGCACCGGGGGGTTGGTACAAACATCAGCAACCCCATCATCGTCTTCACAGTCCATCGCAGGGCGTAGGATTTTATAATCAGGCCGAATAAATTACAAAAATAACGGACGTCGGCGATCCGTCTCCTATGACAGTCACAGCGCTCGCTCTCCACCATAATGCGCACGCAGAACTGCCAGTTTGACGTTCCGCCAGAGTACGATTTATGGTACCCTCGTCCGATGAATTGTGATAAAACCTCCTTCAAAATTCAATTTAAATAATCGTCGCTCCGACACGGCCAGACTGACATTCGCTCGTCCTCGAGCGATCATAGTTCTGTGTTAGTTCTGGAACAGAAGGAAGATTCCACGTGTATAGCGCGCTGCTCGTTCATCCTGACTAACATGCGCTATCTCAACATCGCCTGGTTACTGTGCTCAACGTCGATGTAACACAATCATCATTATCAGTTGTACCTACTTCCAAAACAACTTGTCCCAAACCACACTAATACGGCCTCAGCGATTGGTGTGCATGGACCGGATGTATGCGCCTCTACCACCAGCCAACATGCTCCGGCAAGACCACATCATCCCTCCGACCAGCTCACCAGATCACCTGACTGGGTCAGACTAGTGCGTCCCTCCGACTAGACACCACGTGACATAGACCGGACGTCACTATCCTTCCCAATGATCAGTTACGCCAACTCACAACTATATTCACAGACACTCACGTTACCCAGATGAAACTAGGTACAACCATCAACTTTCTAAACTCTAATTTGTAAACTATCTCACTCGTTATAACGACAATCGTTAGTTCAATCATATGAACACGCAGATAAGGAGCATGATAACCCGTTATCACAAAGAAAAGGAACTTTCTCACCCGTAGATGTCTCCAACACGCCTTTGGAAGCTCTATGGCAAATGATGACTTCTTCAAATGTTACACCGCTGATCTTCTTCTCTAAGCAAGCAGTATAAACGTGGCATGAAAAACAGATGACTGCGTGCCCCTTTTTCATCCGCGTCAGTGACAGGTCGTACTTTTGGATTATCAGATGGTTTCCCATCAAATCCCACTTCTGATGAAGGCACCGGGGGGTTGGTACAAACATCAGCAACCCCATCATCGTCTTCACAGTCCATCGCAGGGCGTAGGATTTTATAATCAGGCCGAATAAATTACAAAAATAACGGACGTCGGCGATCCGTCTCCTATGACAGTCACAGCGCTCGCTCTCCACCATAATGCGCACGCAGAACTGCCAGTTTGACGTTCCGCCAGAGTACGATTTATGGTACCCTCGTCCGATGAATTGTGATAAAACCTCCTTCAAAATTCAATTTAAATAATCGTCGCTCCGACACGGCCAGACTGACATTCGCTCGTCCTCGAGCGATCATAGTTCTGTGTTAGTTCTGGAACAGAAGGAAGATTCCACGTGTATAGCGCGCTGCTCGTTCATCCTGACTAACATGCGCTATCTCAACATCGCCTGGTTACTGTGCTCAACGTCGATGTAACACAATCATCATTATCAGTTGTACCTACTTCCAAAACAACTTGTCCCAAACCACACTAATACGGCCTCAGCGATTGGTGTGCATGGACCGGATGTATGCGCCTCTACCACCAGCCAACATGCTCCGGCAAGACCACATCATCCCTCCGACCAGCTCACCAGATCACCTGACTGGGTCAGACTAGTGCGTCCCTCCGACTAGACACCACGTGACATAGACCGGACGTCACTATCCTTCCCAATGATCAGTTACGCCAACTCACAACTATATTCACAGACACTCACGTTACCCAGATGAAACTAGGTACAACCATCAACTTTCTAAACTCTAATTTGTAAACTATCTCACTCGTTATAACGACAATCGTTAGTTCAATCATATGAACACGCAGATAAGGAGCATGATAACCCGTTATCACAAAGAAAAGGAACTTTCTCACCCGTAGATGTCTCCAACACGCCTTTGGAAGCTCTATGGCAAATGATGACTTCTTCAAATGTTACACCGCTGATCTTCTTCTCTAAGCAAGCAGTATAAACGTGGCATGAAAAACAGATGACTGCGTGCCCCTTTTTCATCCGCGTCAGTGACAGGTCGTACTTTTGGATTATCAGATGGTTTCCCATCAAATCCCACTTCTGATGAAGGCACCGGGGGGTTGGTACAAACATCAGCAACCCCATCATCGTCTTCACAGTCCATCGCAGGGCGTAGGATTTTATAATCAGGCCGAATAAATTACAAAAATAACGGACGTCGGCGATCCGTCTCCTATGACAGTCACAGCGCTCGCTCTCCACCATAATGCGCACGCAGAACTGCCAGTTTGACGTTCCGCCAGAGTACGATTTATGGTACCCTCGTCCGATGAATTGTGATAAAACCTCCTTCAAAATTCAATTTAAATAATCGTCGCTCCGACATATAGATTAAAGTATTTTTCACAAATCTTTACTACATTTAGGATAAATTATGTTGTAATGTCGCATTAGCTTTTTTGTACTAAGGGTAACTAGTATTATTACTCGTCTGGTCAGCGATAGATAAGTAACATATATGAGAATCTGTGTTAAAGGGGCCACTCTATTGACAGAGGGCAGCTTAAAGCTGTGTACGTATTTATCTCTTCACACACGCGACCCATCTTTTAGTAACATACCAATATTTCTAATAAATATTTTACTGGTTTCTCTTAGTGACCAATTTTAGTCAGAAGTGTGATGGTAAATGGCCAAACACGTTCTTGGATTGACTAACTATAGTTTTTTTTTTAATTTTGTTTTTTTTTCTAATTATCAAGTATTCTTAGATTTTTGCGTTATGTAATATAAGTCCTTTTATTAACACCACACCAAACACGGTCAGTTATTAGCAATTAATTTACTGGACTATTCCTTTCTGCCTTTCAATTCCAAATCCCCAAGTCTTCAAAATTCTAACTCCTAAAGGCTGGTTTCGCACCTCAATGCTGCGAGTACCCATGGACAGCACCGATTGCTTGTCATTAGGTGATCTACCTGCTTGATCTACTCGGACTAATGCGGTGGGAGATGGCTACCTTCCAGCAGCGTATTGACGTACTGGAGGATAGGCTTATCCACCAGCCGTGGCGCTCAAACCAAAGAACCGACGAAGGCGAAGGTAGGTACAGAGGCGCCTACGCCGGTGAAAGCACCCATAAACGAGATGGTCCGCATTCTCGTATGCCAAGCAATATTTATGTATAAAAAGACCATCAGAAAACCCTTTCCCATAATTAAGTTCCCCACATTAATTTCCACCGCAAATTTATAAATTCAGGTGGGAAATAGACATTTCTTCAATTTCCTACAGTCGAATTAAAATGGACGATGTTATTCCGTTATTTCCGTGCCGAGTACGTAAACTACGTTTATGAGTATCGGCCATGTGTGTGGGAATATTGCTCAAACTGTACCCGTTAACTGAGCAACGCGGTGTTATTTGTACCCGAAGCGTGTTTAGTGTACTGCTGATTAACTAGAAAATTGAATACTAAATTATTTACCAGTGATAATATTGCTGTGTCGCTTAATTTGCATTTTAATTGCAAAATACATTCTTATTGCAATGAGTTTAGGATGAAACTACTTATCTTTACCTATATAATTAACTAGTTACTCCCGCGCGGTTTGACTCGTTGCTCGGCGCCACTCGGGAAAGCGGTTCCTACCAACATAAAATCTCTTAATGCTCAATGCATTAAGTCCGCCTTATGTACATAGAAATTGTGCATGAAGTATAAATAAATAAAAACTTACAAATTTTACCTCTTTATAATATTATTATAGATATAGATAATTAATAGAAAATGTACCTCTAATTATACATCACTATCACACTCGGCCCGGAGATTAAGGCCCGATTCTCATGCATAAGGGTACGCGTTCGAAACCTAACGAGTACCAATGTGACTTTTACCAAATAATATTTACTTCCAATGATTATTTAGACACCACCGATATAAGATGAAGGTAGAGATCGTGAGATAACTGAACTAATGTAATTTCTAATTATAAGTTTACAGTTTGATATGTAATATCACACTCTTGAGTATAGTACATATTCTTCGGTCGTTAGTTTTTTTATTTTTTTCTACTGCTTAGTTTAGTTGGAACGGTGACTAGCCAACCATTTGCCCTGCAACGATTCCCACCGGAACAATTATTTGTGTGATCCGCAAATTGTTGTTCCAAGTCTCAGTGTAATTTGTGAGTTTGTAAATGCAATTGACTTAGGAAATAATTCAAACGCGTATAACGTGTAACAAAAAAAAATAAAGAAAGATTATAAAAACATTGTAACATTCTACCAGTATTACGTAAAATTCATTAAAACGAAACAGTAACGTTTTTATAACACAAATACCGATTAAATCCAATTCGATTTGGATGAGGGTAAAAGAGCTAACTAATTACGCACACAAATTAATGAATCCAAACTTTGCCAACGAGATATTTAAATGAACCCCTTTTTTCCAGATTACAAACCGCAATCAAGGTGGGGTAAAGGACAGAATTGCAAAAGTAAATAAATCATACAAACCTTTATAAACTTTATTTTGTCCCTCAGAGAGCTTGTTATCATTTGTTTATTGTTTGTGTAAGCCCAATTTAAATGTTTGCTAAGCCCTCCCCGAAATAGCCGTGGACACACTAGCGACCTCTGTGTGTTTGTACTGTAAATTCTTTAGCGTGTCTTCATAACTCATAAGGGCTTAGAGATGTAATATTTTTTGATGCTTGTTAGTTTTGTAATCTTTATTTGAAAATTTTATTTCTCTTGTAGATTTTGTTGAGTATTTATTTAGGACCAACTGAGAAGAACAAGATAGCCTTTCGAAAACCCCTACTCCTAATAGAATAGAGAGTGAAAGAGGAGACTATTTCTATAATTGCTAATACGTCTCCTTTTTTTATCATAGCTAGTAATCAGCGTTCATCGCGTATCCACATTACAGCCAGAGGTCACAAAGGCTTTGCTGTCCCTTTAGAAGTACATATTATAATGTACCATTTTATACAGATATATCAAAACAGCATCGTTTAAACTGACAAAACTTCCCAGACATAGTGATTCTATTTATTAAAGCTGGGAGAATGGCCACCAACGGTTTGTCGGCTGGCTATTAAGCTATCATCAATCTTGGACTACAATGATCCCCTAACTAAGAGCCGATGACACCGAATCATTCAGGGAACACAACAGCAACATCTATCTACGGTTGCAAGTTCAGTAACCTTTCACTTTAGATCTATAAGCGGTTTGGTAAAGTCATCAGTCAGTCTGGCTCGATGGAAGTCCACTGTATTCTCGGTAGAGTATAAAATAAATGGCTCCTTAGCCATGGTGGTTGCAATTGCGACTTCTGAGCAAAGATAACTATCCATATTGGGAATTGATGGCAATTTCTCAGGATAATTACGAAATTTGGATTGTTTATAAGTATTGTAAGGAGAAAAGCAGACAATTCACCTGATGATAAACAGCCATGGGCAGTAATACAAGAGGAGTTGCGAGTATGTTGGTGGCTTTTAAGGGCTTAGAGACGGAGAGGCTATAGCAAAACTGTGGTTTTCTATGAAGACGGGAATCACTCCAGTCGAAGCAATGCATTCGTGCCGAAGCATAGCTCCTACACTTTTCTTTTTATATTAATTTGATTAAAGGGCCGACGTAGCTACGGGGCCTACGTAGATAAATAATAGTTTTATTAATACCCTGTATTTAAGTTCCGTATTGTTTGCTTGATTTTTTTTAACACGCTTTTATTAGCTTCACCTCTATGTATGTATGTAACGGAATCTTTGAACTTAATTTCCACCTACTTCTAAGAGTCTGATTAACATTGAAATTTGCATAGGGGTCAAGGACCGATGACAATACAATAATTTGAAATAAAAAATAATAATTTAAATAAATCTTATTAGGTAATTAAAAACAGACTTATATTTGCGGTTGTACAAGAACATGATATATGCATTTTGACTGCATTGTTAACTTTGTTTTTTGTCCTAAATGTAAATCAAATTGATTAATATTATAAATAAATTGTTATAATGTATTGCTCTGTAAGACTATAGCTGTATAATAGATTGCTGATGGTCACTGCAATACTGCTACTGCTGATGGTCTGCTGTAATATGCTAATTTAATATTTAGCCATCGACATTAGAAGCATTGTTGACTGTAACTTCTTTGAAGTTGCTGACTTAGTGGGTGCGAATTTACATTTGCGCCCACACTACTTAAGACAATTACAATTACATTTTTGTAAAGAAATATTGACTTATAACACATAAGTCAAAAAATGTTCTCGCATGCCTATAGGTAAGTAACTGTACATTAAATAAATTAGTTAAAAAAATATATAAAAACGTAGTCCAGTGATTGTTAAGATAAACAAAAAAAAAACAAAATATATAAGTAATTTAATCCAAAACCTAATCGATGCTCATTATCCTGTATCATAATGTAAACCTACATATACATAGATATGATTCATTACCACCCTGACATGTATTCAAACACGAAACAGTATCAAAATTAGTGCAGCTGTTTAATAGAAATTCAGTGACACACGAATAGATAAGAGTTTAAAAAAAGAATCGGCTATTTAATCATTCATCTATTCAGTGATCGCGTCTGTATGATACCTACCTACGGAACTGAAGGTAAACATTTATTCGGCGCATGATCTAAGTGGCTGATTATACAATGGATCGTCATTAAAGAGGTATGCACAATACGCCATAGCTGACTAACCAAGACTAGTGTTTGTAGGCGGATTGGTCCGCTTGTGTGTAGTTGTTAACGTGTGTCTAGTTGATCGTGTCTCTAGTTTACATATCTATGGCAATTTTTAATCAGTCATTTTTACATGAAGAAATAAACAATAAATGAATGTTTTCACTAAACTAGTTACTAATAAATTAGTATCTACCTATCAATTTTAGACGCCCATATTTATACATGACTATGTATAAGGTGAATTTAATTTTAAACAAAAAACAATTCAACGTGTTATCTTAAAAATCAACCAAAGATTTTTTTTTATTGCGTTGCCCCACATTAAGATTTTCTTCTGTGTCGTGGGTGCGGTTACAAACATACAATTTCACATACACATAACACCCAGACCCAGAACAACAATCACTCAATCACAATTTCACTTTCTATGCCTCGACAATTATTTATCAGTTCCAACTCGTTACTATATTTCTTCCATGCGAATTTGAAACTCACTAAACTAAACAGTTAATCACACAGCGCGAACCGTGGAACATTTTTACCAACTAATGGGCAATTGGGTATACATCTTTACCGACAGCTAAAGCAACGGTAAAGCTCTCAACACCATTAATCATTAATATTCTTCCTCATCAGTCATACATTCAATGTTTATTGACTTAAAGTTCACAAAGAGCCGTGATACTTTCACTTAGATACATTCATAAACCAAATATACAAACAGAATCACAGAAAAGATAAAATGCTATTTTGTTCGTGATGTTGTTCATGGACATTGGTAGTGTTTTCAATAGCATTAAGTCATGTATGATGTTATGGTGGTCCCAAGGTTAAGACCTCCCAATTAGGAGACTTTTTGTGACTCCAATATGATTTTTACGAATCGTATGTACGAGTACCTGTGTATGTGCTAAGATTTGGACACCACTTTTTAAATGGTGAAGCCTAGTGCAAATTTCCACACCATCGTGTGGAAATTTGCACTAGATATTTTTTATTAAAGTTTGAAATTCCCAGTCCGGCTTGAGCAAGCTTTGCGAGAAGACACCTTTTTTCAACAACAGAATATTTAGAGACTGGTTTATGATTGCAAACCTAATAACACGGCTTCACAGAAAACCGGCAATACGTTCGTTGTGTTTCGCTGTGTGGATGAGGTTACCGGAGGTCCAATCCTACCCCCATCCTCTATCCTCGAATCCCCTATACCTACGTAAATCCCAAACAACCCACAAGAGGCCGGGAACGCATCCGTAATTCCTTTGAATGTCCATGGGCGGCGCTGATTGCTTACCATCAGGTAATCGGTACCTATGCTCATTTACCAACCTATGTCATAATAAATACATGCTATTAAATAGAAAGTGTGGCAAAACTGATGCATTATGTTTCATATCTCTGTTGATTTTTGCAAATTCCGTTTCATTTTAGCTATAAGCTTACGTTATTACTTAAGTGTTACATATTCAAATTTTGCTTAGGTATGGTAAATGATCTACAACTGCGTTACTGTGTCTCGCTTTTCTGTGTTCATTGTGCCATTTATTAACATGCAATAGACAAGCAAAGGACGGTCTGTGTATAGCCTTTGTCTGCTGTCTGCGTCCGACGCTTGTGTAAACTATGCCCTAAACATTTCCACGTCACACCTGTGAATTCCAAAGTGCTGGACAGCAGTTCCAGCGGTTTGTAATCTCACATGTTGCTAGAGCTATTGTATCGGTTTTGCTTTTACAATACCAACACCACTGAGAAGGGAATGAAACACAAATGTATAGGTAAAGCAATGTTAAGAAATTTTAAACTTCTATATTCCAAACAAGCTGTTCTAAAAACTGTCGAAAACAATCTAGAATGTTGTTCTAAACCACTCTTGGGGTTGTACATTATCTAAATTGTCATAGGGCTTAATTAGGAGTAAATTAATTACACGCAACCCTTATGAATAAATAAAGGGTGACGTCATGCGAAAACATAGCCTATGATAAAAGATTCATTGATACAAAATAACTTACTACAGCTATAAATAATAACCTCTACCATTCAATCGCTTTAATAGTCTGACTGATTGTTTATGAATAAATGATCAGGAACTATATGAAGAAAACCTCCAAAGGTGTTCTATAAAAGCTACAACACAATACCTACCGAATAGGTAATCAAAATCATTACTCACAAATGACAAGTACATTTATAAAAATCGATTGTTACCGAGCCACCGCTATATCGATACAGAAACGTAACGACATCGATACTCTACGTATCGATTGAGTGTGTGTAATCGTTGGCCGCATGAATATTTATTGTTAATTTGTAAGCTCGATGCCCCGATAGTCCCAAGGCGCACTGAAAGCAATATTTTATAATTTCGACATTATTATATCAGTGTTTAATGGTCCCCGGTTAACCGTTCGAGTTATGTTCGACTTTCAAATTCACATTAATGGTCACGAATTGACTTTGCATCGATATTCACTACACGTGGTTTATTTATGAGTTTCGTGATTCTACCGCGGAGTCAGGATATTTTGTGTTAATTGAGGACGCTTGCCGGATCATGCGGTGTGCATATTTCATTTTTGCGATAGCGCATCGTTGTACTTTGTGAAGTATAAAAATAAATATGTCATTTTTTGCCTTTATCGACTACGAGTACAGTTTTTTGATATTTTCGACCAGATTGTTGTGGTAATAAAAAGAGCCAATTTAGCAAGTGCCTGCCCATAACCGGAGAGCTTGTATGAGGATGACTTATGTTTGTGGAAGAAGTGAAAGCTTTGAGGACTTCGTGCAACTTGCTTCCGCCTACCTTAATTAACGATAAACCTGATCTTTATAATAGATTTATTGCAAAAACAATATTATTACCGCTAGAATTTCATTGTAAATACTGGAGCGATAGCTGCATTAGGTAAACTCAGTCCAGTATGATTAAGCTCTTGCACATTAATTTATTGGACGGACATTCATAGAAGCACGTTCACTTTGTAAACAAACAATAAAAACGACATGGCGTGGGCGCTTCATAAAGAACGTTAATCACAATCCTTCGTTAATAGAATAAGACAGGCAGCGCGTGGGTTGAATCGGTTTCGATTTGACTCGATTGTCGAACATCGATATATCGATACCAATTGATTAGAGCCGAGATCAAAGATGTGCTTCCGCATGACGGCAGTCGATCGTATTCCTACGATTAACGAGTAGGCAATAGGATGTGAAACATCATATACATACGTGTAGGTACAGTTTGCATGTAGTTTATAATCTCCTATGCAACCAGGTCGCTGGAACTACCGCCTAACTTCGTAATGTATTTAACAGTTTATTTGTCTCTCTAATTCAGAATGTGTTGGTAACTGTTAACAGAATTTGCATGAGGACAAACCACGTAAACGTCGAGTGTTATTTAATACGTTGCTTGAAATTGTTGAAATAGCTAAAACTGCTTTCGATTTTATTATATATAGACTTAAAATATAGTCAGTACGACAGTATATTAATTTACTCGTCCTTAGAAAACGCAAAGGGCCTTGTTTAAAATTCAATCCGGTACACATCGATGGCTACATTGGCTTGCGTGTCACTATCTCCTCTGTTGGTACCTCTAAATATCGGAAAGAATTCCTTGGAGCCATTCCGACTCTTGCAAAGATATCATGGTGCGAGCATCTCGAGGGCCACAGTTAAACCGGTTGTAAACTCGTATCTATATGTCACAGTCCAACTACCAGATCAGACTTATAACAATGAACTAATAATAATTCATATTTTATTACAGTCATCCATTTAATAATAATAATAGTAACTTCATGAATCGATTAAAATTGTATTTACACTAAGCTTATACGAGTGTTCATATATAATTTTAGGTTTGACTCCTACTGTGTAAATCATACCACAATAAAGGCCAACCAAAATACAATGTTGACATGAGATTTCCATCATCCACGTGTAGCCGCAGCTGACGGCTTTGTGGCAATTCAGCAAACGCTCGTATTTACAATTTGATAGCAACAATACAAGCTTTGAGCGGACGGTACTACCAATTAAATATCTTAGTTTTATTTATGTGCACCGTGTTAAGTAACCGTGTTTGCTTTTATACGCTTTTCGTTTGCGATAACTTCTGTTACTTAGTTTATTCTATTTGGACAGGGGATTATAATCTAGTATTGTTAGAGCTACCGGTTGTAATAATTTGCCAAGATTGCTGGTCAATTAATTTGTTTTAACTGTTCTATTGAAAATTGTGTAAGATGGAAACATATTTTTGCTAGATGGCCTATTAAAACTATTTTGTTCTTTCGTCTGTTCAAATACTTCTGATTTATATCGTTGCCAGATTTAAGACAGTCATTCGTGGTCATGGGATGATCTCGATTGTCATTGTTTTCCTGGTTGTCGATACTGGCTTACAGGAGTTGCAACAGTTATGGGAAGTTGTGGAGGGCTTTACCTACAAAAAATATAGCTGTATATAGTTTTAATCACTATAACGTACGTACGCAAGAATACAATGATACAATTCTGCAGTGATATTATAAATGATGTGAGATATCACAAGCAATTCCTACAAGCCGTCGTCATAAAAAAAGTGCACAACCTTTTCGAAAAAAATGAAGTTAAGGTGACGTTACCTGCTCATGTTAATAAAAAGGTTGATAATACATAGTTATGATTCCAAAAATGTTATACATTTTATTTGTGCTAATTGATATAATTATTTATTCAAATAAATGTTATTGAATGTAAAGAATTATAGAGATTTCAATCTTCAGGTTCTCATCGTGTGAAATCAAAGGGCAATTCTCCACTAACAAGTTTAGTTACAACTTTACAAGCTGTAATTGAACTGCATCTTACAATACAAAGATCCGTATCTCTTGGGATAATTGATACAGTATTAGCTACTATTTGTTTTGGCTCGATAGTTTGGTTAACTGATGCTAAGCACTTATCATTTTATCATCGTCATCACATCGTGACCCAATAGTTTTAATGAAAGCCAACCGGGGACCAGTAAATCGATTAGTTCCATCTAATCCGATAGCATCAGTAGGTAGTTAGCTATCATTGTCCGCAGTACGGCCCGTTACCGGTAGTCCAGAGATTAATGATACCATCGTCATTGTTTGAAATGTTAGAAAAATCATCTATTAAATCTACACCGTCCATCAATGACAGACTTGAGACAACCTGAGTGGGTATTGTTTGATTACATTTCGATGACGTGTACCTATAGGTATTTTTGACAGGAAAATTATGAACTTTGCGAACTATGACAGTGGTAATTTTTAAAGTCACACGTTTATACAATATTTTAAGTTGATAAGAAGTCATTAGTCTTTGTCATATGACGACAGCTGAATAATGTGGGACCATTCATCATTTAGGTAACTTTGTTGAAGACTTTCTCTAACTCGGTCGTTTTTTTAAGTAAATCTAGAACTCGTTCAACTCAATTTAAAACAAAAACTCATCAGAGGAACTTTTTAACATCACCTCATCCGCTCCCCGTTTCCCAGTAGCATACTCGTAGGTCCACCGAGCGCTCCGACTCACTTTGACGATAGAGCAAAACATTTTTCGATCAAACTTCGAAATTAATTTTGAAGTTTCCGTCTGACCAACGTTCAGCTAGATCCAAGAGCCAGTCCCAACTGTCGACCCGTCTGCAAGTTATAATTTTATAGCCAAGTTGAATGTTACGAAAATACAAAGACTAAGTTTTAGTGCGACTTGGCTTATACAGTTTTATAGGTACTAGAGCACAGGGTGGTGACAGACAATTTGATCTTGTTTTAGATGTGAGAGCTTTTTTAACTTTGAACCTTATTTGTATGGGTCGTTGAGCTCTTTATATCCATTTAGATGTTAGTTTTAGATACATGATAATACGTTATTTCTCTATAGTTAAGACAAATTACTGCAGTTGTATTTCCAATTGGGGAACTTTTATATTTAAAGTTTGAAATAACATGGCTTTGGTCCTCTAATAAGTTTACAATGAGACCTTACTTCGTATCTAAGTTTTAAAACTGTGTAGTCGGTGACTCGGTACTACTTCCAAGTTAGGATTAAGCTAACTTTGATAGTGCTTTTTCTCTTTGCTCTTGTATCCTAGGAATACATTACATAGCGACGCATTGTGTCGAGTGGGTCATAAACTATATTACAGGCCAGTTTTAAATTTTCAGGTTTTTTATTGAATTGTAATATGGTACACCTTTAAGAATGTCACAAAAATGAAACGTGTAAGATGGGTAATGTTAAAAACACCCAATAAATCACATTTATTGATTAAACATACATGTACACCTATAGATATACATACTACACATATGTGTATCTAAATAAAGAAAAAATATCGAAGAAATCACTCGTACGTAAAAAAAATTTTTTATAACATTCCCAATTCAATGTTTCAACGAGTCCATTTGCAATTTAAATATGGCCGTTCAGAAGACGCGTGTATCTTATATTGACTGAACGGATAGAAGGACGTCGTATTCGAAGCTATGAATACATTTCACTTACTTTTCGCATGTGTTAAATAAAACTAACTGTGAACGATATTTGATCGTGTCGACTAGGATTTAGAGTAAAATTGTACAAGAGGAGAAGAATAGAAGGACTGCATTTTGTGAAGGGAAATCGTTGCGTGTGGAATAATGTGGGAACAAAGTGATGGACATAGCGATGTACCGAAACATTGTTGTAGTCTTTTCTAAAATTCTGACTGTTGCTTGTCTCTGGCTACCAAAACTGTGAGGACATGCGTTATCGCTGTGTAAAGTAAACTGTCAAAAGACTAAAGACTTTGGCACGAGATTAAAAATAAAGTTGTACGTGAAATCAAATTGTTAAAAGTTCGGTGCCACGATTGTGTCCTTTTTTAATTATTTATATATTTTAAATTTTGCATTATAAAATTTCATTGGTAGGTACTGTTTACCTCGCTACTTACTTAAATTTAAAAAAATGTGTTTTGTTAGTGTAAAAACCTACAGCTTATCCTTTACCTATGAAATAGAGACATCTAGACCCTCAACACAACACAACAACACAACTTAAGTGTTATTTTAGTACTAGAAAAAAAAACTAAAACCCTCACGTTTCTCTCAGTAAATCCATTTTACTAGGACAGCAGCAGACTTAACCTGTTTACCTTAATATAACCAATTTGCCTTTAAGCGACGAAACTGCTATCTATTCTCCTCAACCTTTCGTAAATTGAGTTTACTAAAGTCGAATAGTCACTGTCGCTTATACCTCTCTCTGTTTTACTCATTAACGGAGTATTTTAGGTATTGCTTGGTACGTTTCCTTGAGTAAAATGAATGCCCACGTTGATTCGTTAAGCTAGATGTCGCTAGTGTAGCTTTTGAGCTTGTTATTCGGTGTTCATTTTATTTTATATTTCCGAATAACACAAACATCATATATTTGTCATCTAAGAATTCTGGATTCGTTTCAACTTACATATATATGCCGTTGAGTTGAGGGCAATAATGTATCACAGCCTTGACCTGTAACGGGATAAGGAACGGGGCGGTTTTTAGTCAGTAAGAGTCTGACATTCCCTCTCGCCTTGCCCAAGGCGTGAGAAGTCATTAACTAAAGATGTCCCCCTTACAAAAAAAAAACTTACCAAAATGTAAGTAGTATAAGTGAGTAATGCAAAATAATTAAGATATTCATATCTATTGAAAATGAAGTCGAAATCGAAATTGGCAGACGATTGGGTCACTCATCATTGTTACCACTCAAAGTAAAGTATCTTAGTTTTTTTCGAATCGCAAAATAATAAATCGATTTATCTAAGTTACGAAAATGGTAAGTCCATTGTCATATTGTCTCGTTTTCGATGAAAATATTTTTTAACTGCCCAGACGATGATATCAGTCACAAAACGAGAACATACATATTTTAAGCTCAACTAAAAAAAATATGATTAATATCATAATGAGGTTGCCACTAAAAAGTAATTACTCACACGCTTTATGAATAAATCTCAAAAGATAACATCTAGCTTATCTTAAAATGTACTCGCAGCAAATGAACTGAATAAATATAAAATTCTAGACTGTTTGTACATCGCTTTTACACGTTAAGGTCAATACTCTCACTTTGTATAATATTAATATTAAAATCTTCTTTAGCCATTCAAAACAAAACTTTAGTTTACATGAATAATTGTTTTTGAAATGTCTACTACGTAAATATTCGAGATAATAAAATTCGCTATAAAAATTTTATATTTTGGAGTAGTCTGATGCCATTTACATATTTGAATGATGATTGAATCACACTAGAGAAAGCCAGTGATCTAAAAACCATCTGGAAGTCTGATGATGATCGATTTCTACCTTGAATCAGGGCCTCGAGTCTGCTATTATAATAGTGTCAGAATAGTAGATCATTGGTTTCATAATTGTTGATTTTGACAAGTTTGGTAATCTACTAACACGATAGCGTCATTATGACTTTCCAATGCCACTTCATTGAAATAATTCTTTAGAACGGTAATCTCGTACATAATGACAAATGAATATTTGACATAATGCGGTAAATTAATAAAAAATGACAGTTCCTTTATTCAATGATTTACGTTTAGAACATTAATGTGCAGTTATTGTTTATAATTCGTTACAAGACATCTCGCACTATAATTCTATAACGACATCGCCGAACGCCAATGATCAGTCATTTTGAATCAACAGATTACGAACTTTTAGCAAAATGATAATGGAATCTTGTAGGAATGACAATATTTTGAAAATAGTAGACTCGGGCCCCAGGTATTCAACGAAATTACTTCAGTACTCCAAATGAGCTACCACGTATGTCCTGGTCGTCTGGAGCTTAAGGCACCCCCTTCTCATGCATGAGCGAAACCTGGCTAGTACCAATGTGACTTTTTTAAAGTTAAATGTACTTTAAAAAAGTCACATTGAAGAAAACATCGTAAGGAAACCTGGACTAATAATTTCTAATTAAAAGTTTGAAATCGCCAATCCGCTTTGCGTGGTGATTCATGCTTATTTTTCGTGTGAGAAGAGGCCTTTGGTCAGCAGTGGGCACTTATATGCTGATGATGTATATGTGATAAGCTACCATGAAGTTATTTATCAAACTAATGAAAATTCTTGAGTAGACTTTATTATATAAAGTATAAATAATAAAACAATAATTTTAAATCACCTTCTCCTTTTACGGAAAGCATTTTTATTGGCGACTACGTCCACCTTAAATAGAAACTTCCACGTTACTTCGACCGGTCCATTTTAATTAAATATGTGATATAGATTTATTAATATACGATGTACAAATACGGCAGGAGATCAACGATGTAGCGATCAATCGTAGCTTTATATTAAGTGTTTTCTACCAAGGACGACAAGCGCCATCTATCCAATTGGTAGTGAACTAGAAAGGAGTTACGACTAGTTGCTATCCATTAGAAGTTAAGTGCCATCGATTATGCACTTACTGTTAATGACTGTGTGACCGTTATGTACTTCAGAATTAATTTTAAATCCTGATTATGGAATCGGTTAATGTTTGATGTGGTTTTTTCAGATTCCAAACAAGAATTGAAACTGAAACGTATTGATTTGTAATATAAACCAAAAATCTAAATTGAATTATGGAAAAGTACCTACAACTACTTTTGGATTAGGTATTAAATTAGTTGACTTTATTTTTTTTTATTAATGTCGAAATATTCGTAACTCACAATATCATTCTTAAAAAAAAAACAACAATGACCAAAGATAAGAAATAGAATGTTGAAATTCAAAACACCCTTCTAATCATTCGACATTCGACATTCGAATGTGGCGCAATCATTAACATTCATGGCTCCACGTACAGACGGCCCCGGAAATATTTTTCGGATGTCCGCCGGCAATGCATCTCGCTTTTCTAGTGATAGATCGTATTTTACTGATAGCACGTTATACATTGCTGCTTTGATAAGAAGCATTAGTTATTGCTTAGCTTTGAGCGGGATATGAAGATTGCAGATAAAGATATGACTGTTATTGTTTGGATTATGACGGATGATACGCTTTGTTTGTTCGCCGATATTGCTAGCTGATAAGCGATATTCGGATCTTCTTGATACGATGATAACTGGATCTTGAAGTTATTGGTTAATTATAATTTTAATTATTTCAATAAGATTTATGAAAATGCGTACTGTGATTTAAAAATAGTTCTTATTTCTAACATTTTGATTATTATTTATTTATCTGTATAAAACGGAAAAATCTTTCGTTTCCTTTTGAGGCCATAGCCAATGCAAAGTATAAGAATCTACATATTTTCCCAACATGGGAAAAATGTAACACAATTGAACGCAAGTTGTCAACGTAGCCCAAAAGATTAGCAGGCTGAATTGGTAGAAGGTTTACATGTCACATGTGTTGAAATATCTGACTACTTACAAAGTAGATGACGTATTCTAGAAAGACACGGTTCAGGCAAACAGATGCCTTACAGCACCTTCCAGCTAGTTTTTTTGTGGGGGGGAGGCGAAAGTCATCAAATGTCTTCTACCGCCAGGGCCGGGCGGGAGGGAGTTTCAGACTCTTACTGACTAAACACCCCCCTGTTCCTTCTCCTGCTCTGGGCCGAGGTCGCGGTGCCTCATTGCGCTTACCCCGCAGCCCCGGCTGAACATCAGCCCTATAGGGCCCCGTCTGTGTGGTGGTCTATTGGCTCTATGAGGCGCGCGCGGAACGCTGCGCGCCGTACGCTCGGAACCTTCCAGCTAGTTAGATTGACGATATTGGTAGGCGGCTGACAGTAGTTGACAGGGCAAAAAATTGAGTTCACACTCTACAACAAGATATAATCAAAGAACATAATCTGGTTTCTTTTCTACAACTTATTTATTTACGTTTCCAAAATTGTTATCATTATCAAACCAAACATTTTGTCGCAACAATTATAATCGAGTAGCAATTAATAATTAATACTAAATACATACAGAACTAAATGAAATTGGCGATAGGAAATTGTCGGGCCACGATACAGCCCGTTTATTTTCTCCTGGCAATAAATTTTATAATATCCGCTAGTTAACGTAGTCCCGGTAGCTTCACTTAACTCGAGTTTATAAATTAAAAGCCGTTAAAGAACCGAGTTGATCGAGAACCTTCTATTCGGAACACACTCTCGAGTAGTATTTGGAATTTTGTAATGAACACTTGTTCCGAGTTTTATACAACCTCCTGTGATCGGTAAATTAAATTAGGCCGAATTTGTTTTGCTATTTCCGAAGAGTAATAAAGGATTTAAAATAAAGTTTTATTATTTTTAATTTTATTTGAACTTTGGCAATTAATATTCAAATCAAATCGAATCGATGAAAATGATACTTTTGTCGAATTGTTTTTATGTAGGTGTTACAGTTTAAAAATAGATTGGCTTGTACAATTACACTATTACAATTTAGCAGCTGAGAACAAAATAGTAAAATAAAAAAACAGTTTAGTGGTTAAAATAATCCTCTAGTCCTTAAAGTAATTTAAAAAAAATATATGAATAACTTGCAATAAGAAAATATCTACAAAGCCTCAGTAGAAGCATTTATCAAAAATATTAATAACACGCAGCCACGATTTAGATCTCTTTATAAACGTAATAAGTGTCATCGTTGTAATGTATGCCCATTGAACATGAGATCCAGTATTATATGTAGATTTTTTCTAATTCTCCATTTCGCAAGGCCAAAATGGGAGATGAAAATTGTATTTTATTTTAAGGCCATCATAAATCTCTTCACACATGCTAAGAAATAAAAGGGCCTTCATTGAAACTGGCTACGTTCAGCGAAAATGTAATTATTTCGTATGTTCGGTACTCACACCTCTACAGCGTATTTTCAAAGGGAAAATACATACGCACCAATTAAAATATAGAAAACAATACACGTGCCGTGTAACAAGAATGTTTGGAATGTTTAATTATATGTTCCATTGGTAATTATACTATATAAATACATAATTCATGGTTTAACATACTGAGAAAGGGTTGTACAAAACATATGATAGGAGAAAAATTGCTTGCTTATCTACTTTTTAAATATTTATACGGTAAATATCTAAGTAGGTTAATGGTGTCATGTTAATATAACATAATAAAGCCTGTAATAATACGAAATAGTATAACATTATGTAAAGCTTTTGTTCATTAACAAAGTAAGGGACAATTATATCTTATAGATCCCAACTAAAGATCTCTTATCTAAAGTAGTGAAATCAATATATTTTGACAAAGCTACCCAAAACGTTAATAACGAGATATTAACAAGTACAAAGAGCTAAGCTTCGATACGAATGGGCGAGCTCAACAGGAGCGTAACCACGGCCTCATGAAAAAAAGACGTGAAATAAGGTTTGTGTATTTCGCCGTGTGAATGACTTTACCGGAGGTCTAACCTTCTATGGGCAGCTGAAAGCACCACGATGTGATGAGGCTGCCCCAGTTGCTGGTCTACCCCTTAAAAGAAGTCAAAACCAAAAATAACTGAAATTGATCCAAGAATAGTAACAACAGCTGAACCAAGTTAGTTTCCAGCTTTCCGAAGCCTTAATACTTACAATATCTCGACGTTCTAAAACCTTACTGCAGTACTTCAGTCTTCAAACAGTTTAAATTTCGAAGACGTTTAAAATTCGAGTCACTCTTGATGGTCACGACATAGATACATGACGTCGCGAAATTAAAGGGAGCCGAGGAGCCCTTTAAATTGAAGACACATCCAAAGCTCACATACGAAGGTGGATTGAAAATAATCCAAGTAGAAAATTAATCCTTGATTACGTCCCACTCCTGCTCAGGTTTGAGGGGAACGCCAAAGATGTTGGACGACAATGGATATGATTTTGTAATGAATTTCTGTGACTTCATTGTTATTGTTTTTTTTTTTGTATTAGAATTTGCGAAGGTGAATTAAGTAAAAAGTCTGGGTATTTTTTAGTATTTTTGGAGGATCGGTTTTGAATTAATTCTAAATATTTTATTACATTTTAATCGTAACTTATTTTAAAGATTTTTATTACGAAAGAAACATTTCATACAACTTTCTTTTTTTTTAATGAAAAGAGTATCTCACATCTTTACGAAGTGAACTCGTACAATCGCATATATCAAAAAGTCTACTCCCATATTAAACACCTTAATAATTCAGTTATACATACATACGTATTCTTTGCACCTTCGAACTTCCTGTAATTCAACATCCCTGGAGCGCCAAAAGCCTTACCTGCATATATTTAAGGAAATCGAAATATTTCACCTCGTACCCTGTGGAGATTTACTTGTAAAATATCCAAGCGTAATCCTACGATGGATATTTTATTCTTGCTATTTATATCAGTGTAGATTTTTAATTAAAAACCTCATTATTCTGTGGCTTACCTACATACGGCTGTGCTTACGTTTGTTATTAATTAAGTGGGTATCATATACGCTTCTCGATTATATATTTGGTGTGTAAAGGAACAGGCCATTGTATAGTAACGAGTAATGAGGAGGACCCGCGTAATTATAGGAATACAAAATTAATTGCGAGACTTAATCGTTTTTCTTTATGTAAATAATTGTATCTCCGACTTGGGTGAGAACTAAATGATAATTTCAGTAATAAAGTATTTCTTACAATGTAGGTAATAAGCATGAATTCTGTTGAAGTGTGAGAGAGCCAAGTGAATCTAAGTGTGGGAAAGCCAAACTTCGGCACGAATGGGTCGGCTCGACCGGAGTGATACCACGGCCTCACAGAATACCGGCGTGAAACAACCCAGCGTTGTGTTTCGCCGTGTGAGTGAGGTTACCGGAGGCCCAATCCCTCCCCTTCCTCTATCCCTTCCCGTTACTTTTATCCGCAACCCCTATCCCCAAAAGGCCGGCAACGCTCTCGTAACTCATTTGGTGTTGCGGGTGTCCATGGGCGGCGCTGATTGCTTACCATCAGGTAATCCGTCTGCTCGTTTGCCGACTTATATACCATAAAAAATAAAAAATGAACAAAATATTTTCTTCATCGCTGATGATACTTATGTATCCAAAGAACAGTTTAGTCGTCATTGACGGTCGTAGTACAATAAAAAATATTTTTTATGACGAATTACGAGAGCAATGACCAGAGGAAATCAATTTCCCCCAGCTACCTAATATCTCTCGGTTGAGAAAACATTGTCTTTATCTGGTGACTATGGTCCCCCACACTTAGGATAATCGTTAAGCAAAATATAAATACTTTCACGTACAAATTTCAACATTGAAGCGTTATATCAATAGGATCGCGTGGCAATTTATATTTTCGTTGAGGGATCCCCTTACTAAAAGATCAATTTCGCGCTTGGACAAGTTTAATGTAAACTTAAGTGCCTAGGGGAGACACCGTCAAATGAAAGCCGGCCCGGTTGCGCTAACAAATGTCTCTATGTTATTGAATTTTTCGCCTTTGGATCAAGGGAATGCTGATCGTAAATTACTTTCTGTGTTCATAACTGTTTGTACGTGTAATTGCCGGAAGGAGGCAAACAGTCATTGTTATAACGCAATCTTCGGGAACATTCGATAGAAGGATGAATTTGATATTTTATAACATAAAATTCAAAACTATTCTTGCATTAAATACCTCTAGATTCTAAAATAAATTGCAATTCTGCGACGTAGTGAAAATTAATGACATATTAGTAGTAGTAGTAGTAGTAGTGTGTATGTGAAATTGTATGTTTGTAACCGCACCCACGACACAGGAGAAAATCCTAATGTGGGGCAACGTTTTTATGTTAAAAACTGAAATTTCATACGTCAAAAAGTTACAAATTACAGATTAGATAGGTGCAACAATAAATTAATTACTCTAAATTCTTTCTAAATAAAATACTTTTATTTAGAGTAGTAGATACTTATAACTCGTGAGCGAAAAATCTGAATATTAAATCGAACAAACAGGGCGAACTATTTTATTTGAATCTAGAAAATTGTGTAAGATTCAACATAAAAATGTTCATAAATCACAAATTGTCGCGTCCCCAGACATGGCATTTTGCGGAAAGATGCCTACGATCGTAAACTCCTTCTTGTCTGGAGACGATGAAACGGAAAACTTTGATCGAAAACCGCACGTAGCAAGAAACCTTGTAGCAAGAGAAAATGTTCTCGCAGGGGGAACGGGGAACTTTCATGGATTTTATCGAATATGCTGCAACCAGCACACTCTAAGCCAAACAAGTTCGGAACACTTGGTGTGTTTGATCTGAGATACTCGTGAGATGGATTCTGATTGATTTTATCCAGTCATGTTTGTGTTAAGAAAAAGTTACGACCGTCATACCGATGTTGGCGATGTTCGGCAACTACGTAACGATGTGTCTACAGTCGTCAGCGCCTCCCAACCAACTCATTAAATAAAGGAAAAGTTTCTATGTAACACATATGTTCCACATTTGTGTACGTACCTACTTGGTTCGGACCTCTGTCTTAATCTAGTAAGGGAATAGTGGGAAACTTGGAAAACTAGATTGCAACTTTAGTTTGAAGTTGGAATTCAGTCTATAAGTCCCAATACGGTTTCTTAACTTTTGAAAACGTTCGTTCTAAAGTTCATTATTGAACTTGCGTCCCATTTCATTTCCAACACCTATTAATAGTACCTACAAAAATTTTGAAGTTAGGGTTTGGCGTAAAACAGTACGCGCTAAAATAGGTGCTGAAATTAGGGACAAACCGATTTTATTTATTTATTTATATGTATAATTATTTTTTTGGAAACAACTACAAAAAGCAGCTTATACCTAAAGAGATGATATGTATACTATACAGATGATATGATAAGAATATTATCATCCATACCATCCAAGATGGAAATGTAAAATAATATTAGTACTTGATCAGATAATCGCCTAATTAGTACAGCTCTATAATCCAGAAACGTCTAATATCGAACAAAATTAATGTTAGCAATCACCCAAATCAATTACAGAGGACGAGTACTGATTAAGATAAAACTAATTAATGACAAAAACGTCAAACCGAGCAGCAACATTTATCTGTGGACAAATAGCCCAAACAGCAGGTGTAGACCCTAATAGAAAGCCATTTGTTTACCGTCGGCAAACTTCACCTCGTAACCCTAAAATCTAATTGGATTTAATTCCATTAGCAAAGGTCCAAATGGGACCCCTTAATTGTGCTGACCGATGCTGGTTTATTATATGCCCTGGACCTCGCTCGAGAACGTGCGTCATTTCATTATGGAAAACATTTGCAAACAAGAACATTGGCTAGTATAACCCGCGCTGTAAATTTTAATGTGTGCACACCTTTATATTTTGGCCCGTAACATATTAATAACGTTTTCTAATTTGGGATTAATGTGGCCGTTGATAGCCTATCATTATATATTTTATTTCCATTAAGAGTACGCATAAAATTACATTTTAATACCAATCATTCGCCGGTTATAACAATCCCGCTTATTAAGCAGTACCATGTTCTGCAGTCCAGGATGCCAACTTTTAAAAGAGGAGGTAACAAAAATATTTTTTTTATCTATGAATGTTTAAGCTACTATAACTATAACTTATTTATTTTCTTATAAAAGTAAAAAGTACTCACTTCAATAAGTAGGTACATTCGAATGTAATGCTGTATTTAGAGGTATATCTAATAGTCGGACCTTTACAAAGAAAAGTAAACGAAGCAGTGATGTTTACTGACTGCAAAAAGAAGTATTGGGCTTCCGATTACTTCATTTATACGACAAAACACAACGCAAGGGGGTTGCGGGGCAAGCGCAATAAGGCACCGCGGTTTCAGGCTAAAGCAGGAGAAGGAACGGGGGGTTTTTATTTACGGATTTTTTTATAAAGCCATTTTACAATGCCGTGGTATCACTTCGGTCGAGCTTCTCCTGCAATAATGTCGCGTTGTGATGACACTAACTATTCAACCGACACATTATTCAAAGGGTTGCAATAAGTAATATTCTGTTCCGTAAGAAGTGTGTAAGGGATTTGTGAGTCAAAAAATACTATACTTAATATAGAATATATATTCTATACTATACTTAATATAGAATTTTAAACTGAATGTTACTAATAATATGTTCTTATGTATGTTATAATTTATATCTTTTGTATTTTTCATACTGCTGTAACTAAAGCCGTACATTTACAGAAATATTATGTTTCTTTTACGAAAATAGTTTACTTCAAAGAAAATAGTTTACTTCTATTAATTAACACCAGTGACCTATTTCAATAAATATACTAAAACAATTCAGCTGTTGCCGAAACACAACAAACCTAATACAGAAATGCTTTGCTCATACATTTCCATTACCAATAAGACCTATACCCTTCTAATGACTCTCAATTTCAGGCACTATACTGATGTAAGAGATAAGAGGAAGCGGGAGCGGGGTGTGTGTGGTGATGGACGGTGGAAGTTCACAAGAGTCATGCATATTGGTACGAATAGGCTAGCGACAGAGTATTATTACTCTGCTCTACGGCCTTACAGAAAACCGGCGTTGAAAAATTTTCGTTGTGTTTCGCCGTGTGCTTGAGGTTACCAGAGAGCCAATCCTTTCCCAATATTGACTTGTAATTTTAAGAACATCTATTTCATTCATGGATGCAGTTACGTAGTTAGGGTAAAGGGTATTGTACTGAACCCAATAACAAAAGCTGCTAAGTAAATGGTTATCTTGTCGCAGTCTAATAATAAAAGGAAATAAAACTAAGTACCTAGTAGAAGTGTGAGAGAGCCATGCTTCGGCACGACCGAAGTGATACCAAGGCCTCACAGAAAACCGGCGTCACTCTTAACATTTGACTACATTCCAGTTTTATCTTTCTTTTGTTTTTCGAGTTGAAAAATCGACATAACGTCTTTCAGCCTAGGAAGAATAGGAATAGGTATAGGTAGGTAGGGATTCACGCTTTTCATAATAAGGGGACCCGCAGGGTTCGAAATCTTGCAAGCGCCAATACAACAAAGCTATATGAAATTTCCAAGCTTATACCTCTAACAAACGGTAAAAGAAAACATCATCAGGCAACCTGGACTTATAATTTAAAATAAAGTTTAAATCACCAAACCCTGCCTGCCTTGAGCAGCTGTGGTGATTAATGCTCAAACCTTTTCTTTGTGAGAAGACCTTTGCTTAGCAGTGGGCGCTTATGGGCTGTGACTTGCAAATGGGGTCGATAAAAATGGGTTAGTATTCAACCTGGTTTAAAAAAGAGACCAAACATACTCGTATAATATAGCACCATAGTTTCCATTAAAATCTGACCCTTATCATTATCGCTACATCTTATCAGTTACCCCCATCAGCACACTCTAAGAGGCTTAAACTCCATTACTTAGAACCAAAACAGTGAGCGTTAAATATGCAAACCACACTTGACCTGCATTTCAATGAACCTTTCAAACCTCACTCAACATGACTGATATTAATTGAGGGCTATGTACAATTTGATCGATTCCCAAACACTCGTATGGGCTAACGGTCTTAGGGTAACACCCTATAAAGAGTACTACATCATTGTCCAATATGAATACACACCTATGTTTAGATATTTATGTATATTATCGTACACTCATTTTTGTTATGGAAAAGCATAGCAATAGTGTAAATTGTGCATGTCCTATGCAGTCGCAGTAGGTACTTGGCCTTGAATTCTCAAGGCCAAGAAGACAAAGCCACACTTACAGAGACAGACTAGGGTTATTAAACCGTGATGGTTTTTAACCGCGTGATAATGTGAAACAAGTAAAGGAACTAAAAAAGTCGCATTTGTGAAGATGTCCGGTGAATAGGTACATTTCGATACCTTCATTAGAAAACCAGCCAACTCTCCACATTTTGACAAAAAAACATATAACTCCGAAAAACGCTTTAGTTTTGTAAAGAAAATTTATAAAAGACTAGATTTTCCCGCGAATTTGTTCGCTTAGAATAGTGACTTCCTGCGGAGTTTTTGTTTGAAAACTATCCTATGTCCTTTCTCGAGTTCCAAACTATGTCTGTACCAAATTACACACAAATAGGTTCAGTAGTTTAGGCGTGAAGAAAAGACAGACAGACAGAGTTACTTTCGCATTTAAATACACAGTGAAATATGAATTTCAGTTATACATATATCTTTCAAACCACGGTATTTTAAATTTCTTTATTTATGTAGTCTAAGAAAAATATTATAGTTTTAAGTGTCTCTGAGAAATTGCCTGGTAAGGAGTTAGCTGATTTGGCAATTAAAATACCTATCAATTTGTGAAATGACCCTCAAAAAAGTCGTTCATTGATAATTGCACGGCATGACTCCACTTCCGGAGGATAGGTCGCGGGAAAAAACCGTAGTGCGGCCTTAGCCTCAAAACCGGGGATTTTATACCTATCGCCATTTGATTCAAAAACAATTTATTATCAAATGTGTTATCTTTAATATTTAACAATACATTTGAACCTTACTGTTAGTGGCCAGATATAAAACTGGGTAGGTACAAATCACAATGCTTCCTACTATTATTATAAATGTGAAAGTTTGTGTGAATGTCTGTATGTGTGTTTGTAATTCTTTCACACAAAAACGGCTGGACTGATTTGGTATGTATATAGGTGACCCTGGATTAACACAGCTGCGTTTATCAACAAACCACGCGGGCGGAAGCTAGTAGCGTATAATATTTTAGCCAAAATTAAATAAATGATTTTAAAATAAAGACAAATATTCTTACTTTTAAAAATGACTTACCTATTATAAAATTTGATGGGAAACGATTAATTTAGGGACAAAAAAAATGCCAAAAAATGCCTCGCCTCGCAGGAGTGTTAGGGTGAGGGAAAGATCCTATCCGTGGATTACAGAGAACATAAAATTTATGATGAAACTTCGCGACAAAGCCCTTATGGAATTCCGAAATAATAACACATTAACCCACAAAAAACAATATTACATGGATCTAAAGAGTCTAGTTACTAAATCAATCTACCTTGAAAAAGTAGCCTACTTCAAATCAAATATTAACAACAACATCAAACATCCAAAAATGCTTTGGAAGAATTTAAAATCCACCTTGCTGCCTCGAAAGTGTGATATTGAATTACCCGCACATCTTAATGATCCAAGCAAAATAAATAATCATTTTTTGAATGTTCCCGGCGATACTATTACTTCCCTGTCGTTTTACACGTACTATGAATTTCATAGGTTTTCTGATTGCGTCCTCTCTCTTAATACAACTGATGACATGAAAATTTTTAGGTTGATAACCAGCCTAAAATCTAATGCCGAAGGTTGTGATCAGATATCACTGAATATGTTTATTATAACAATACCACAAACCTTGAATGTCCTGACGCGTATTATTAATGCCTCCATAGTAACGGCGACTTTTCCGGGCGCCTGGAAGTTAGCAAAAGTGCGTCCTCTACCCAAGGTAAATAATCCTAGCGATCTTAAAGAGTTAAGGCCTATTAGCATTTTACCCTTAATGTCTAAGGTCTTGGAAAGGGTCGTAAACGAGCAGGTTACCAAGTTTATAGAGGACAGCGGCGTTCTGCCGGATGCGCAGTCTGGTTTCCGGAGGGGGCGTAGTACGGCCACAGCTTTGTTGGACGTCACCGACAATATACTGGCTGCGCAGGATGAGGGTATGTGCACTATATTGGTCCTTCTGGACTTTTCGAGGGCATTTGATGCTATTAATTTGTCTCTATTGCTTTCGAAAATGGCGTACTACGGTTTTGACATACCAACAATTAAATGGTTTGACAGCTACCTCAGCAACCGTGCGCAGCTGGTTGAATGTCGCGATGCTAATGGTTCTATCTTGACTTCGGAGATGAAACCTGTGACAAAGGGGGTTCCCCAAGGATCTATATTGGGGCCGACTCTATTCCTATTATATTGTGCTGACATCATCAATATAATAAAAACATGCAAATTTCATATTTACGCTGACGATATCCAGATTTACTTGTCCTTTAGACCGGAAGAATACGCAAGTGCTGTGAATTTAATTAATGAGGACCTCGACAGGATAGTGAACTGGTCAAGCAGTAACTGCCTCATCTTGAATCCATCCAAAACAAAGTTCATGCTTTTCGGAACAAAGACGCAACTGTTCAAGACTCCTTCTAGTAATACAAACGTTCTCTTGAGGGGTCAAATCATTGAGCGTGTCGATGAGGCGCGAAATTTGGGTCTGATAATGGATCAAGGTCTTAGGTTCGAGTCCCACATCTCTAACTGCGTCAGAAACTGTTTTTACCGTCTTAAGATTCTATACAGAATGCGCCCGTATCTGAGTGACGAGTTGCGTGTGCAGCTGGTTGAGTCGTTGGTTTTATCCAAGCTAAATTACGCTGACACGGTTATTGAACCCAGACTGTATTCGCGGACTGAGCGATTGATACAGAGGGTTCAGAATGCCTGTGCGCGTTTTTGTTTTAAAATTCCACCTAGGAGCCACATAACACCTTACTTAAACAAGTACAATCTTCTGAAAATGAAGTCTCGGCGTAAGCTTCACCTGGCGTGTCTCCTCTTTGGTGTGATTAAGTATAAGTGTCCATCATACCTCTACTCGAAGCTCACGTGGGTGAATGCTCATCGGCAGCGGGAGGGTAGGCGGTGTGCACAACAGCTGGCTATACCGCAACACAAATCGGCTGCTTTTCGGGGTAGTTTCCGATATGCAGCTTCTAAGTGCTGGAACAACATACCTCCGCCAATCAGGAATATGAAGAGCACATTTGGTTTTAGGAAAAAACTCAAGGAGTTTATTATTAACTCTCAAATAGAGAGTGAATCTATAAATATTGATATTTCGTTTATGTAATCTGACATATATCTATTATTATTATTTTTTTTTTATTATTTACATTATTGTTATAAAGTAGCAAACTGACTTTTGTTGTTTGCGGTGGTGCTGATGGGGTGTTGACCTTGTCCCTCGCATCTGCTTCTCACTTCGCTCCTCCACTCACTTCTTCGTGGCCACACAACTACCACAGTTATTTTTATATCGTAGGTAATAATATAGGTTTATTAATTTATTTGTTTTTTTTTTTTTTTTCCTTTGGTGACGGTACTTGTTATACTAGTTTATGTATTTTAGTTTTAGTTTATGTATAGGTACTTATTTTAACACTCTTCTTCTCTTCAACAGGATGTGTTTTTAAGTAGGTATTCGTATCCAATATTTTCCTTTCAAATATTTTTCGTTGCTTTCGTCCGTGCGTCGCTGCAAGGGTGCCAACTGAAAACCAGTGTTGGGTACTTACTGTGCCCAGCTTAAACTGAGTTGGCAGGCCCTTTCGTATTGGGCATGATGCGCCCCTGTTACTCTTTTATTTGTTTAAATTGTTTTTTTTAGTTTTTATTACTCAAAAGATGTTTGTTTTGTTATTTGATGTTTATATTGTTTTTTATTTTATTTTATTTTTACATTGTTCTTTTGTGTATGTATATTTGGAGGGCCATGCCTAATTACGAATAAATTATTTTTCTTTCTTTCTTTCTTTCTTCTTTCTTTCAAAATTTATCTTCTGCAGTCGAATTTAAATAATTCGTTTGTTACTTCTGCTAGCTTGCATTTTTTCAATGTTTTTTTTTTTTGAGAGCATCGTTTTGCATAATATGTTTAATGTACTGTATAAGTTCGTTCGCCATACGCTTAAAATAATTATTGTTAATTTGTAATAATTCACAGTACCTAAACCAAGGGTTAATTTGACTGCGTGGTAGGCGCGATGGCCAACCGGCTGCCGAGCAACGAGATACAGGTTCAGGAATATTTACACTTTACGACCAAAATCTGTTTTTCCGGGTTTGGACTTCATGTAAAAGTAAATTTATATATTTGTATAAACCGTGGGTAAGTTACTTACGGTTCATAAGAAAATCTTTTGCCGGGCAAAGTTAAAAAAAATCATCATCACACTATTTACGAAGACAAATGAGTATCTAATCTATTGGGTAGATTATTTCAATTATCATTGTATTAAACGAGTTATTATACTATCAGCAATAATAATATAACCAGGAACTAAACTGTACCTACCTAACATTTTTCATGTTAACCATTAACTGATTAATTAACATTAAACTCAGATTATTTCATGTAATACGAGTTAAATAAAAAAAAATGTTTGTCAAACTACTATCGAATATACATAAAATATACCTAATCATGAAGCATGAACTGATAAAAAGAAATATTATCTTTTCATTAGTATCAACATTTTATCTATAAATAACTTTATTGACAAATCAGTGGGTTCGAGGAAAGTGCGTGTGGAACGAAACGATGGCTAGGAATTTCGAATTGCGTATTTTTACGTACAGACAGACACTGTGTACATGATTACACTGTGTACTGTGTACATATACAGATTGATGTTAGACGCTAGTGAAATTGAGTCATCATGCCGGCAATGGCAGAACAGAATGATATCTTAAAAACTATTTTGTTCTCATTCAATGTGTTTGTACATATGTTGGTCGGAATCACAATGGGTGTACCCATGCTGTATGCAGTACTCCAGAATTTCCAAACGGACGCTGCAGACTCCGAAGCCATAATGCATCATATCCTGATCTGTATACCTGCGGTAAGACTCAACTGCTTTTGTTTTTATTACACCAAATAAAACGTCCCATAGAGCATTTTTAAAAATATAATAATTTTATATAAATAAAATATCATAATGTTCTTTCTTAAATGACCAAAACCGGACAGAAAATATTTAAGTATTACTAACTTACTTGCTTTAAAATTAATAAATAAATTATTAATTTTCTAGAGCTTTTTGTTAATTTTCCGAGGTGAGAGAAAATGATTGACGTCGATTCTTATTGTAGCCAATACCTACAACGATAACAAAATAAAAGTGACCGCTTTTAAAATTTTATCATCAAACTTATAATAAACATGTTGTTTTAAAGTCAATATCTTAATCGCGCGGATTTAAAAATGCATTTCGGAAAACATCATTAATTACCTAAATGCGATATTAATCTTAATCATGTTATTGCTAGTCGTATATTTTAGATACACATATTGAATGAAAAACCCTCATCTAAATAATAGGTCTTTACCAATAAAATTGCCGTTCTGCAGTACTGGCCATTTCAAATCAAAATAGTTTTTGTTAGGCTAAGGCCAATTAATTTTGTTTTAAAAACATGGGATTCTTTTTCCAAAAGTAGTCATTTGTTTATTGTTTAGTGTTACATTTTCATCGTATTTCAAATCAAAATTTAAATTTTTTCATGCAAAACGGCAATTTCATAGGTACACCTATTATCACAATTCACAGTCACAGAAAAATGTACAATAAGTTTTAATTAAATATGACTAAAATATTTTTTTTCTAGTATTCGATTAAAGACAATGTCCAGATTGGCCCTGTGCAATAAAGAGTATCTGAATGAACACAATAATTAATGGCGTACTTTATTATTTAGGTTGCTATCATTTTTAAAACACGGACAAGTTGTATTCCGAAATGTGCATTTAATGGTATTTTACGTGACATTAGTAGTCGCCTGGAGACTAGACTAGTGCCTATGACTGGTTTCATAGGTGGGTACACTGTTCAAAAGTAGCCTTTGTGATATTTATTTAGCTTGGTCCTTAAAAATAACACTTAAAATTCGTTATTATCGTTAAATTACAACTTTAAAATCTGATATTTTTTGTAATATAAGTATCTATGCTGCACCTATACTGCTATGAAAATAAGATACGTGTAGAAGTTTAGTATTGATAGAGACTACAATTAATATATTTCCAATGCTCTTGGCTCCAGGGCCAACACTGAAGAAACGCAGAGCAATGTCCTTTAGAATAAAATATAAATTCTATCGTTGTTTATTATTATTACAATCAATTATATATACATACTTAATAAGTAATTCGAGTGTCCACTTTTCACTTTTCTTGATACTTTTCTACATACATGAGACTCAACACGCGGGTAACAAACGTAGAAAAAAACATTTGATTCAAATATCTAAAAATACTCGTTTAATATGTTTTCTTATTATTACTGATGGACTAGATTTCATGTTTTTATACCATGTCCATCATCCCGGTTTGAGTTGTTAAATCATCATACAATAGTATAGCACCTAGTACTTTCCATTAATCGCCATTCACCGCACACGCACATTCAAACATTACACTATCCCGGAAACTTTCTAAAATTCCAAAAAACTACCCATAATCATGCTTAAGAAAAGAGAGAAGGCCTCATTTACGATCGGTGCATCGGATTTTGTATATTACTTATATATGTTGCTTACATATTTGTACTGACGCAAGCGCAATTGCTGCAAAACCACCGCTGGATTGTACACCATTCGTGCCGAAGCACATTTACAATGTGAACTTATGTCACCTAACAAATTCACATTTCTCGTTTCAGTACCAAGTGTTAGCAGCACAAGCGCTGCTCAGCCTATGTCCATTCAACACCTGGTCTTCACCACTTAAAAAGAGCAACAAAATACGAGCACATTGGGTCCTACATTTATGCGCCTATACTATGGGAGTTATTGGCAGCGTGATCATCTTGTCTTCCAAGAAAAAGCACTTCGAAACTACACATGGACGATTAGGTAATTGCAATGTTTATCTTATCAAAATGTATCTTAATACCTCGAAGAATAGGCAAGTTTGCACCTAATTTTGCGTGGAAAACCCATTTTCATCCATTATAAAACAAACTGCAAAACCTACAAATTTGATAATTGAATTTGATAATTGAAAATAATGACTTATGCACGTGAATTTACTGAAAAAAGCTTTACTAGATTCTGGCGGCTACTCCACTTTGTCGCGCCGTGCACGCGTTCATTAATAAGAGTCCCGTTGTGTCCTGAAACCAGTAGAGCTTGTTTCAGTTAAGTCGTTATTTTCAATTAAAAAAGGATGCTGTGTGTGTCCATGGCTAACATCAATTTACCATTAGATAAGCGGCATGCTTGTTCACTGTCACTATCAAGTATAGGTAAAACGAAGCGGAGAGCCTATTTTGAGGGAAATATATCCAAAGACTTTCCTATCCTCACAAGACACTTAGTCACAAAAAAATCGTCGTGGTAGCCTGGATGTTAAAGCGCCCTCTTCTCGTACATGAGGGTTCCTAACCTAACCTAACCTAGCAAGTGCCGATTTGACTTTTTCTGGGTTATATTTATACTTTCTACAGTTGTAGACACCACTGACATATGACGAAGGATAACATCGTGGGGAAACCTGGGGTGTGATTCTGTAAGACTTCATTCTAAACTTCGAATCCGAATCCGCTGTGAGTGGTAGTACACCAGCGCTACACTAGCGAGTTGAACTAAATTGACAGCAACATTTTGATAGATAAAGTATGAGATGACGTTAAAAGTGGCATTCTAAAATTTAATTACCCCGTCACTTCGACACTCACTTCGCACTCGAACAACATTCAAAATCAAACAAATTTTATAGAATCGACGTGCTGGACTTTTAATTTCTAATTATAAGTTTGAAATCGGTTATCCGCCTTGGTGATTAATGCTCAAACCTTCTCTCTGAGAAGAGACCTTTGCTCAACGAAAGGCACTTATAGGCTGATGACGACTAAAAAGGAGATGATGTTAAGTAGTTACTAGTAGTATTTCTTGTTTTAAGTTCCTTCTACGACTTCAAGCCGCGGTACAGCATTACGCTTTGACTGTGCAACGTCTCGCGGGTTCGATTCCCGCACGGAACAACACTTTGTGTGTTCCGTGCGGGAATCGAAACCGGCTTCATCTAGTTTTTTACATATAAATTGACGTGTAAAAGTGCCGTTTTATGGCCTATTTGCAAAAATAAATTCATTGTTTCATTGTTTCATTGTGATCCACAAATTATTGCTCCGGATCTGGGTGTTTTGTGTATGTGAAATTGGATGTTTGTTAACACACCCAAACACAGGAGAAAATCCTAAAGTGGAGCAACGTTCATTATTAAAAAAAAAACAACAAAAAAAACGCTTGCAACCGTTGCTCCACCTTCATATTACAGGCGGAAATTGTTCTTTCTTCCAAAGTGCACTCATGATAATTATTAACTATATAATCTTTTCACCTGATATGAGATTAGTTTTATATATGTAATCGATTACTACCAGCTGTATTATGTCTTCATTTGGCCTCTGAAACAAACAAATTAGCGATATAATTAACGTTCTTTGTTTTGCTGATAACCTACGTATGCATCCTTTACCAAGTTTTTATCATCACGAAGACAGATAAATATCCAACACATTATATAATTCAGATAAAGTTATGTCTGTTGTTATGCAATTAAGTTTTAAGCTGCGATAAATAGCTGAGGAAATATTATCTGTTAAAAATGAATACCTAAAATACCTAAAATGAGTGCTGCATTTTTCCTCCATTGTAAATATTAAAAAAGCGTAAGCTTCCTTTGTAAAAGCAACTTTACCTATTAACTCGCAGGATTCAAATATCTTTGTCAATAATTATTTACCTATCCCATATTAAATTTTTTATTATGTTTGACATACCTTTGCCACTGAAAAATGGACTATAATGCTAATACACTTCGTTATCAATTCCAGGTTTGTGCTGCCTAACCATAACTCCATTGACTATGTTGACTGGACTATTGTGCCTGTATGCTTATCCACTGCGAAGGTTTTGTCCGGTCAAGATTAACAAGCTGATTCACGTTGTAATCGGGATGGCTTGCTTCGCCTGTTCTTCAGCTGCCGTCTGCTATGGATTCGATAAAGAAGCATTTAGAGATTGGATGAACGAGCGAGTCACAAATGGATTTATTGCCTTCACAGGCATCGTCACCTCCATTTTGCTTTTTAATCCATTGATCACAGTGTTCAGATTAATTTATAAAATTTTAAACCGAGACTGTCAGTGAATTGGTCTGTAAATTAGATTTCAATTATTTTTGTTTATTGTTTAATTGTTCCAGCTGTACGTCCGATCTGAACCCGAACAAAAAACCGTGAAAATATAAGTAGGTCTAGAAATTTAAATATTTTTTTTATTCCTTAAAAGAAATCGAAAAATGACTGATATATTTAACGCACCATGCGATAAATAAAGGGAAATAGTTTTACGACTTTGGCGTAGTACAGAAGCACTCTAAGGCAGTTTCTTTTGAACGTGGTAGGGCTCTTCACTGTTGGCAGTACCAACGGCAAGGACCAACCGTTTCTAAACACCACATACCTGCACAATCTGTACCATCAATAAGCTTTACAATCAAATCGACATATCGAGAGATTTCGCAAAAGTATTATTATTTAATTTAAGATATAATACTAATTTTATATTGTCTTCTTAGTTAGTAGATAAGTAAGATTTTTTGGTAGTTATAGTAAGTTAAATTAGTTTTTAAGTTTATAAGTTCTTTAACTCTGTAAGTTTGTCAATTTGTAAAATGTAATATTATGTTACTTAGAATAGTAAGTGTAACTGTCCAAATGTCAAAGTCCTGTTATCTATCTATATGTATAAAACTCAAAGGTGACTGATATAGTGATCTATCAACGCACAGTCCAAACCACTGGACGGATCGGACTGAAATTTGGCATGCAGGTAGATGTTATGACGTAGGCATCCGCTAAGAAAGGATTTTGATTAATTTTACCCCCAAGGGTATAAAAAAGAGGATGAAAGTTTAAATGAAACTGTCAGTTTTAAACCGATCGGGCTTGAGACCTTGCATGCATAAAGCTACTATAACGCCTACATTATGCGTACCTATACGGGATGCCTATATTCTATTTCTATAATAATTAGCGATAAAACTATATCTACCTAATTAATGATAATATTTCTTAACGCGAGCGAAGCCGCAAGCAAAAGCTAGTGGTTCTATAAGATTCAACAATAAAAAAATAGAGTGTAAGAAGAAGTCAGGATGCTCATGTATAAAAATATAAATTACTAGCTACTCTCGCGCGGTTTCATCCGCTGCTCGGCTCCATTTAATTGTAGCGTGATGTTTTGTAGCCTACAGCACTCATAAAACATTGTAGCTATCTATCAGTGAAAGAATTTTGCCAATCTGACCAGCGGTTCCAAAGATTACCTCCTACATACAAACTTACAAATTTTACCTCTTTATAATATTAATATAGATTTGTTTCCACACATTATAGTGCTTGATGTAAAAAAACTAAAGGTCTGATACTACCTACTTTGTGGACTTAAAGATTGTTATTAATTAATAAAAATATTGAACAACTTTTATAAAAAATATTGAAATTAAAGTAAGTAAACTTAAAAAAAATATTACAACTCGTAATACTTTAATACACAAACCGCAAAAAAATTGATTAGCCTTTAGAGTTTTTTTTTGAGAAAATCTTCAAAAAATATATATAATAATCATGTAAAAATAATATAGTAATTTGGTCCTACTTTTACAGGTTCTCGGATCAGATTCGAATTTGATTGGTGTGTAATCGTTATGAAAATTCTATCTGAGTTCTCTAAACGAGTATTTTCACGGTTTCGCATCAGATTCGGATCTGACGTAATGTGGAAATGCTCTTAATGTAGAATCTTCATTCCTAAAAATATTTTTACCAAACCTTACTACTAGCATAGCTTTATTTGAATTAGAACTCTGCTCACTGAGATTTAAGTATATTAAGTGTAAAATAAAACAAGGTAGAGTTTAAGCAATTTTATTTTATATATTTTTAGGTTAATATGTTTTTTTATTTTTTAACTTTCAATGGGTTCAGATTGCTTTCGAGTGCGATTATTATAAAGCAATATCGCATATCCAAGTTCAGTTCGAGATTTCTCGATCCCTATTTTCATTGTTTTCAGGCGATCTACAAAAAGTAAAGAAAAAATTGCAGAATTTTCTGTCATAAGGATTGGATAACCCTGATGCATACACAGCCGAAAATGGTTTATCAGAGCCAGTCCAACCGTGCACACGACTAAGGAAAATTGGGATTCATTTTCATATATTAATTTATTTATACATGTAAATTGGTACTTTTTTATTTTTCAAGTAAGAACGTCACAGATTTTAAATATTATATACTAAACCACAGAAGCCATTGATGGCTTTTACATTCTAATTTTCGTCCTTCGAAGACCTTAAACTTCCTATCATTTGACAATCAATACAACAGAAAATTGCAAACGCAGAACCCCACATAATCATTAAGAATTTCATCGTAGTCTGGTAGTACAAGACGTTGACCCATATGTGGTATGTACAGAATATTGTTTCATTACAAATTCAATTAGTGGAGGACACTGTGTAAATGCTTTCGGAGCGATATAATAAACACTTAGTCCCCACATAATTTAGATAGCTCGGGAGGTGGCTATAGAATTAAGTTATTAGTTCCTGGACTCAATTTCTTGGTAGTAAAATTTGCTAATAATTCTAGCGGTGTTAAGGGCCAGTTTACGTTAATTTTAGTTTAAAATTGACTGTCAAGTGTAATCTATACCTTGCTGGTATGTGTGAATCGGTCAAATAAATGTATATTAACTTCCATTGAAAACATGGACTGTAAATTGCCATGCAAAAATGATCCTAAAAAGTAAAAAGTCAGATAAGTAAAAACTTTCGTCAATTTTTTTTATTGACCATTATTGCATTAAAGTAAGACCGCTGCTTAACCCAGAGGCTGAATGGTGATTCATAAAAGACCCAACCCATTCCACTCTTAAACCCCTATCAACTCACAAAAGACCGAAAACACATTTGCTTGTCGTTGTGCTGACAAATTTTTAATCCATTATCATCTTGAACAAGATGCTTATACACGCATCATAAAAATCTAAAAATATTTCTATATAAACTCTTAATTTCACTTTTAACAATCTAAATCAAGAACTGTTTTATCCTTTAATAGAATCAAAAAATTCATGTATGCTTAGAATTTGAGTAACTATTGACTATATTTGAGCACGGTCCAGTTGCTATCTTCAATATAACCTGACATTTTGTAGTGAGTGTGCTTGCTCATGAGTTCTAAATTTCCTATAATTCCAAGATCAGATCGAAAGGTACGGAAAGGTACTGGCAATCTAGCTCGATATTTCGAAGGCCTTTGAAAGTGTTTGGTACGATAACCTTATCGGCAACCTTCCTGCTGCTCTAAGCAGGTGGACAGCAATCTTCCTGAAGTCAATTCGAGTAGTCTTTGATAGCAGCTTGCCTGATCAATTATATGTACCTATATATAAAAAATACAATATAATATTTGAAAACTTACGACATATCTAATGGTTTTTGTAAATGATGATGATGATGATTTTTGATGTATAGTACGTACATTATAACGTCAAAAATCATCATCATCATCATCATCATTTGTCATCATGACATTATTTAAATGAAAAAGTTGCAGTGGAATCTACTCCAGAAGGAACAATCAAAATAGATGCAAAATTTGCTGTAAAATAATTGTACCTACCAATGTGCCTTCATTCGTGTTATAAATATTTTAAAATTCTATTCAAACACTCCTGTCATACAGCAAAGCTACATATGAAGAAGTAAACTTGACTTTATAGTTCCTAATTATAATTTGGATTTCTCCATTCCCCCTTGAATAAGTGTAGTGATTATTGCTCAAAAGTTCTTCGATTAAGAAGAGGCCTTTGTTCAATAATAGGCACTTATAGGCTGGTGTTGATAATGATATTACACAAATCAATATTTTGTAAAACATTAGTATAATTGGTCAAATCTAATCTCATTATAATACACGTGCTTGTGTTAATTCAAGGCTACCTTATTAAACGTAGACATTATCAGTACATGTATTAGTTCGAACATAATTATAGATATCTATTGTCTTCTGTGTTCAGATAAGTTAGTTAATTAACCTAATTATTGAACGTTTCCCATACGTTGTTTTGATTACTGCTGTTCGTAACTGTTTTGCGATCCGTTACCTAAAAGAAAAAGACGCGAACCCTATCGCTAAGAGTCCGCTATCTGACCGTCTGGGTGTCGGTATTTCAGTCTCTCTGTCTGTCTGGCACCAGGCTGTACCTCATGAACCGTGATAGTGAGGCATACAACTTTTAATAATATCGTAGGTCGGTAAACGAGTAAATGGATTGCCTGATGGTAAGCAATCGGCGCTGCCCATGGACACTCGTTATACCAAAGGAGTTACTACAACTACGCTGCAGGCCTCTTGTGGGCTGTAAGGGATTCGAGGATAGAGCGTTACCTTACTCACACGGCAAAACAACGTAAGTGTTTCTTCACGCCAGTTTTCGTGAGGCCGTGGAATCATTCCGGTCGAGCCGGCCCATTCGCGCCAAAACATGGCGCGCCGACAATTAGACTGCCTTTATTTTTCTGCATTTAATTTTATTCATTTGGACAGACGATGTATTTCTGTAGCCGTCAAAGGGTATATTGGCATCGCTGGGAATACATATATATACCTACTAAATAGATAGTGGGGTTATAATTTTAAGCCTTAAACTAACACAGTACAAAATTGACATTTGACTAAAAATCAATTATCCTTAAATAAAATCAAAGTCAAATCATTTATTTGACATAGATCACTAAAGATATTGTAGAGGGACAAACAAAAAAAATATATATATATATCAAAAAGTTCAACTTTCTTCAAATGACACTTTGAAACTCCATCGTTATGTCGGAAGCAATTGACTGGAAGATAAGGATCGACGTGACTGCAGTCAAGCGAAAAGATATTTGTAATAATTTGTGATAACGCACTCATTTAATAATCTACCAATTATAAACACTTAATTTTATGTTAGTTAATGTCTCGCGTGGCCGTAGTCGTGGCGGCCCGGAGGTTAAGGCACCCGCTTCTCATGCATGAGGAGTTGGGGTTGGCAACCTGGCAAGTACCAATGTGACTGGTTCCGAGTTATATGTACTTTCTGTGATTGTTTAGACGCCACATACATACGGTAAAAGAAAACATCGTGAGGAAACCTGGACTTAGTACTTCTAGTTATAAGTTTGAAATCGCCAATCCACCTTGAGCATGCGTGGTAGTTAATGCTCAAACTTTCTCTGTGTGAGAAGAGGCCTTTGCTCAG
The DNA here is from genome assembly GCA_902829305.4 of Spodoptera exigua. Lineage (NCBI taxonomy): Eukaryota > Metazoa > Arthropoda > Insecta > Lepidoptera > Noctuidae > Spodoptera > Spodoptera exigua. Next base: position 5,287,117 of record LR824615.2, read on the forward strand.
CAGAGGACGCTTATAGGCGGATGATGTGAATGTCTCTTTGATCTACTGCTACTGCCGAACAACTGGTCTTGGGTTCGATTCGTAGGTCGGGAATAGTGTTAAAGGGTATCTTTTTGTTTTTATGTTTTACAAAATTTCTCTGAAACGCCAAAATCCTCACCATATTTACACATAAATACGTATAAAATAAAATAATTAGTAAAGATAGACAAGACAATCGTAGGATAACTAAATTTCAAATATGTTTCATATGTCTTTACTTATACTCAGATAAAATTCCTACCTAATTCCTTCCCAGAGCAGGAGAATAAACGGGGGGTTATTTAGCCATAAGGAGTCTGACACTACCTCTCGCTCAACCCTGGGCGGAAGAAGTCATTTGAACATTTTCCACTCACAAAAAAAAAACGGCCACAAAAGTAATATTATAAAACATTGAAGTAGCAAAGTAATTATTATTGTTCTAGTAATTTCTACCGGTAACTCGTATCATTTCAGTTTGAACGTACCACAGGATAATAAGATTACAGATTTGATAATAAAAAAGACGCATTATACTGATAAAATATTTTTGCACAGTCATTGTTATAATTGTAACCTTACATCAGAATTTACTAATGACCTCAATTATAATTATTTATTAATTTATCAACAATGCATCAATTCAGTTTTATCGTAATTGAGATTTATTGATCTATCATATTTTCTGCAATGTTTTTTTTTTCTCAGAAACTTATTGTATTTTTAAATACTATTTCCGTAGACGGGTCCCTATAGGGCTGATGTTCAACCGGGGTTGCGGGGCGAGCGATAAGTCACCGCGGCCTCAGCCTTGAGCAGGCGAAGGAACAGAAGGGTTTTTAAGCTCGACAAGAGATTGAGAGTCCGAATATAAAAAAACGGATTATTTGACACACAGACACACATCCACTCGAAAAATATTAAAACTATTCAGTAACCACTGAGCTGACTTATTGGGTTTTTTATTAAGTATCTAACCCTACGCTACGACAGGAAACTGTAAAAACCATTAGATTGAAAAAAAATGTGTAAACTCGTCATAAATGCGATAATCAACGGTATTTCCATAATTCATGTAAAGTCTTATCAGAAGGTCGTATATGTATGTTAAAATGTTACCGATAAAAGAAATAACGATATATCGTAGATATAAAGTTTAAAATCGATAAGGAATCTTTACGTGCGTGTGTGCGTAAATTTTTCATTACTACATCATTCTATATTTAAATGTATTTATTTTAATTTTAAATAAGATTAAATTAAATAAGTCAGTTGCAATTATTTATTTATTTTCAAATAATAATAATTTACTACAATTGACATGTAATAAAAATAAAAATATATTGGCATGCGAAGTCATATAAAATTGATAGTCTCTGATAAAGTTATCTACGGATATTTTATGCCAGTATTGAATGCGAGATTTTCATTCACAGTTTGAAGCTGAAGGCAGTAGGATAAAATATTAGTCCTTACTAAATTGTGAATCATGGATGCCGAAAAGGGACCTGCTACTCAGCAAAGAGCTGGACCGATGGATTCTAAAAGTTATTATTTCAAAACGTTTAATAGTTCACTGAACATAATATGCCATACTTTAATAGGAATAGTGGTGGGTGTCATATTAACCTATGCATTTAATTTGCCTTCTGGAAAAACCAAGGACCACATCATTTTATGTGTGCTTGGGGTAAGTGTATTTTTTTATTGTTGTAAACAATTTTTATTTATTATTCTTTTCGTCTTAGATTTAACATCATTGTTGATTTTATTTTCAATTATATAATTATGATTAAAAAAAATAAACATATAAAAAAATATATTCTATTTTTTTATTTCAGTACCAACTCTTGATGGCTCAAGCCATTCTAAGTCTTTCCCCCCACAATGGTTGGTCAGCCCACTTGAAACTTGTAGACAAGAAGCGTGCTCATTGGATCCTGCAAGTTGTTGGATCTGTACTGGCTATCGTAGGCAGCTTCATTAAAATCATTGACAAGAACATTCATTGGAATACTAATCACGGAATCTTTGGTAAGTTGTATTATATTAACTCCTTTACCTTTTCTTTCATAATTACTGCACTGTAATTGCACCAAAATCGTGTACATATGTTTTTATCTCTTTTCCTATTAATTAATATTCGTGGATTTTAACAAAGCAAACGAAAACGATGAATAAAAAAACTTGCTCTAATAAGTAAATAAAATACTAGCTGCATTAATAAGTATAAAATTCAATAAAAATGAGATTTCTCGTACATTGTCGTCGATTTAAAAGTGACGTAAGATCCACTTCACCACTTTATCTTAATACAATTCTGAAAAAGATACTACTCGTAATATCTATGTCATTGAAAACAGTACAAGGCGTGAATTGATAGCAAATTTTATAAATTTCAAATAATCTTGAATTTTTGTGCGGTATGCAACTCAGATATTGACGTTTTAATCTATAACTTATTATATATGCATAAAGGTATACAAACAAAATGATCTATCAAAACCTTAACTATATAAAATGCAATAGGCTCTAAATCCAGCAGAAGTTATATTTAAATGAATAAATAAAATATTTATTTTATAAATCTACAATAAAAGCGATATCGTGCTTTTCTAAATTCAATCTTATTGTTATGTACTGATTATTCACACCAATTATCACCAGTGAGAAAAAATATAGCCAAATCAAGTGTGCCTACCTAAAAACCATCTCAATTTACCAAAAAAATCATATATATACACAGAAAGCAACAATTTTAACTACCATAAGACATATTAATCATAGATTAATATCTTACAAAATAAAAACTCATTTTTCATTCCTTTTGCAGCGTTGATAGCTCTAGTCTTCACAACAATAAGTCTTGTCAATGGACTGACGTCGCTCTATGCCTACGAGTTCCGACGATTCCTGCCATCAAACCTGTCGAAGCTGACTCACATCTGTGCTGGTACGATAGCCTTTTTGGCTGCTTGCATCAGCCTCTCTTTCGGAATCGACAAGGGCATGTTCACAGGATGGGCTGGTAGCACCTTGTCCAACGTCCTCATCGGATTCAACGCTTTCTTCACATTCGTCATCATAGCCACTCCTCTTATTAACTTCTTCACCAAACTGAAGAATATTTAAATGTAATTAATATTATGAAAATTTATTCTAGATCTTTTTTGTGACAGACTTTTAATGTTTTGTATATACTTACACTAAACTAAGACTGCATAATAATTTCAATGTAATACACGCTCCTTTTCCGCTAGATTAACACTGATTCAATCGAATTATAACTACCTAAATTGCGATAAGATTATTAGTAGTGTAATGCAACCAAATTTAAAGTGATAAACTTGAATGTATAATTAGCAGATTCATTTATTTTTTGTACAAAATTAAGATACTCTTAGATTTAAGATTTTGTTTAATAGTTATGTTTAATATAATATAATTAATGTTGAGTAAGAAATGAGAGTTTTTTTTATTTAATAACGCATTCACCTTAAAAGTACTGATAATAATATGTACTGGTAAATGTAATAAAGGACCTATAAGTAAGTATGGGACACGCAATAAAAACTAAAAGCAATATCGTTAAATTTGAAAGTAGGTAGGTAAGCGATCAGGAGAGATAAGCAGTCGGTGCGCTGCCACCTATCTTTATGGCATCTAAACATATAAAGGAAACTCGGAGAAGAGTAATGGCTCTCGATACGCACATTCTGGAATAGAGTATTGTTGCCATTGCTAATGTTTGAGATGTACGACCATATCTTTTGATAAATGCGACACTAGTACCAGTAGTGTGTGGACCTTTGACCGGGAGCCCACTGCGACATTATTCGTATTCTATCGGCGGATTCTAGATCCACAAACGGTAGGACATGACGTACGTAGATATATTATCGAGCGACTCAAATGACTACAACTAGATAAACGACTAGCACTCCATAAAGTTATTTATAGGCTGCCTTAGACAGGGGTTTTACCAAATAATGTATTACTTTGGGACTAAAGTTAAAGTAGAATGAGATTGCAGGTAAGTCATGTATCAGGTTATCACTGAATAAAGCCTGCATTATTTAAGTAGACCAGAAAAGAATAATATATCAAACTATCAGCAGAGATGAACCAGTAAAATAGACTAACATATATAAATAAAGAAGGCATAATTTTAATTGAATCGTATCCAATTATTAACAGTTCCGTAACTCCAAGGCTTTATTCAAAGAAAATAATGAAACTATTTTGCAAGACAGAAACGAGTTTTCTATTGTATGTGAATATTCGCTCTAAGACGATACTGAAGCGATTATAAATTATTGTTCGTAAAGCATTCATTGTTGATTTTTCCTCGGATATAATACAGCGGCATTGAAAATAAATATTGAAAATAAAATATGCCTTTGATAACCTTGTCAATGTGATAAAATATGATTAATTAGAAAAAAATTGCAAATTCGTATCATTTTCATTTATCAAAATATTTAAACGATATTGACTTTATCTATTTTACCCACATTTTGACCAGAAGTATTGCACGCTACTGACATTTTCAGAATCGGCTGTATGAATCTTTTTAAGGTTAAGGTTAAGGTCTAGGGTTAAAAGTACGATTGCAAAACCTTTGCGAAATTATGTAAAACCTGTTTGTAATACAAGTCCTTAAACCATAAACCTGTCTTTAATTACCTTAGAATCTATGCTACAAATTAGTCGTCATAAGTCGAGGACTCTGACCCTCAACTATACAAAAAATGGGCACTAGCATTGATAAAGTGCAACTATACTTTTGACACTCACTTTTTTTTGTGAGGGGAAAATCATCAAATTACTTCTCCCGCCCAGGGCCGGGCAGGAGGGAGTGTCAGACTCTTACTGACTAAAAACCCCCTGTTCCTTCTCCTGCTCTGTGCCGAGGTCGCGGTACCTCATTGCGCTTACCCCGCAACCCCGGCTGAACATCAGCCCTTTAGGGCCCCGTCTGTGGTGGTCGAATGACTCTTTGAGGCGCGCGCGGAACCCTGCGCGCCGTACGCTCGGGCCTGGTTCTGGTCGGGCGGCGAGCTGCCCTTACTCGCCGACCGCAGGCCCGTGCTTACGGTGGCCGGAGATCGTCCCTCGATCCCCAACGCCCGTAGTGTCGCCAGTTGAGGCTGCTGGGGCGTGAGGAGGAGGATTGCTCCCTCACGCGGGCCGCCTCTCTCTTTGCGAGCATGACTGCTTCTTTGACACTCACTGTACCTGTAATTTGGACAAGGATGAATTTTGAAGGTGTTTAGTTATCACATCTGTGACGAAGGCTGCTTGGAGCGATTAATATTGCAAGGAACGGTAGAAGGCCAATATTATCGGTACCAATCACATACAACATACAATCATATGGATGGATCTTATCAAATCTTCTTCAAAGTGTACGTAAAGTAACAACTGCAATTAACATATTGAAATACACATGATCATGATTACGTCTTCAAGAGTATACGACAGAAAATAGGTACCACACGAACAAACCCAAGCTTGAAAGAGACCAGACGAAAACAATTATATTAATTAACCAACAAAATGTATACAATAAATGTTATGGGGATTTTTAAGAGTGGGAGAGTCAAGCTCACAGAAAACCGACGTGAAACAACCACACCGTTGTGTTTCGCCGTATGAGTGAGGTTACCGGAGGCCCAATCCCTCCCAATCCTTAAATATGCGAAACCCTTATCTCTAAAAGGCCGGCAACGCACTCGTAATGCCTTTGAAGTAGCGGGCGTCCATGGGCGGCGCCGATTGCTTACCATCAAGAAATCCATAAAAGGTATCTGGTGGCAACGAGGTTGCACAACCAGACCCAGTGGTTGTCTTGGTCTTGTTTGAAAGTTGTGACTGATCGTGAACCCGTTATTGTATTGAAATAAGGCTCATAATAAGTGTTTGGCATTGTATGCACCAGTGACGTCACAGCACACCTACATTGTCTCTTATATTACGATAACCGATATACAGCAAACATGTTAAGATATCACAGACTTATCTCTATCAAGAAACTGTTAATCAGTAACATTTGACAACGCTAATGATTAATTTGAAAGATAAAAGCGTAATCTGCTAAGTATCTAATATCACCTTTATTTATATTGTAATTGAGTTTTGTTTGTATGTCTATGTATACACACAATACGACAACAGAACCCTTCTCGTGAGGTTCTTTTTTTTAGATTGCAATGAGAGCGCAATCTGGTATCGCGTTCTCGGCCTGTAGCAGTACAAGGAACGGGGGTTTTTAATAAGAGTTTGATAGTCCCTCTCGCCTCACCCTGGGCGAGAGAAGGTTCTATTCGGGTGACGAGCTACCCTTATTTGGCGTCCGCAAAAACGCGCTTACGGAAGCCAGAGATCCCCGACGCCCGGAGTGTTGCCAACTACAACGGCTGGGGCATGAGGAGGAGGATAGCTCCCTCACGCGCTCTGCCTCTTTCTTTGCAATCATAACTGCTCCATTTATTCTGGTTATACTTTTAGATTAAAAAGCTCCTTTGCATTTTAGAAATAAATCCTACCTTACAAATTTTTCATCACCTAACCCCAAAATTATGATTAAGAACTAGCTCAACGTCAAAACAACAATTGTCAATCATAAAATAATATTTATTTTAAAGTAATAATATAAATTACAAAAATAAATATTACAAAAATTTAAGCTTAGCTTTTGTTTACACATTTCATTAATGTAGTTATTACGATAAGTGTGGTATAAAATATTATGAAAATATTCAACATGTAGACTACATGTTTTCCTGCCCATCGTTTGAAGTCCTGTTTCAACAGTCCAGTGCATAGGCAGATAGCGGAACTGCAGAAGCAGGGTATTCCACACAGTAAGTGGACGAAAGGACCTTTCCTGATGGGCGCCTTCAGAGCGAATGGGCCAGTTAACGAACTCAACACAGTCAACAGCAAAGTAAGTAGCCCTGGAAAATAATACCTTTTTAACACGGATGACGAATAACGGCTGACTGCAAACGAGCTGACGGATCACTTGATGGTAAGCTATCGAAACATGGACTTACAAGTGCGTTACCGTTTTGGGTTAAGGTTTTCATATTTGGACGTTTTTGGGGTCGAGGATGGGTGGAGGGCAACATCACAGGGGGGCAAGCAACACAAGCGTAATTTAGCGCTTCTGTTTTTGCGGTTTTCCAATCGCCTAGCAATAATATAGTTCAACCATATAGCTAACTACAAGGTACTCGTTCATGGAGTTGTTACCTGTCACCGAATGCATTGTGCCCTGCATCTCCAAATTCCTTGCCATTATGATAACTCCACCAGTTGCTACAATAATTGTAAACAATTGAAGAAATATATGAACATATCTTCGATGCTTAAACCTCATAGGTGTGGCCCATCCATTTACAAAACTCAGGCTTAATATAGCTTCTGCAGCAAAGAAATTATACTGGAAAATAAGGATCCAATAAGGATAAACCATTGCTGAATTCATTAAGTCTACTTCCTCTCGTTCAAATACAGAGGTGGTGAGATTATGTGCCTGTTTCACTACCTTCCTATCAGTACCTGATAAGCTCATGAGGCACAGAACTCATACAAATCATGTTCTATTTAAATGTATTTGGTACGTAAGACATTGTGAAACAGGCTCCAAGTAATATATTGAAATTAAAAATCAATTTGAAAATCAGGTGCATCAGTCTGATGACTAAACACTGTACAGACATTTTTATAACTTATATGTAAATGATAGGGTCGATGTTACTACTTCAAAATTTAGTTGCAAGATGACTCTTCACAAACATAGGCACATACCTAACATTGGAATGCAAATATAAACAACCAAAGGATGATCATGGCCCCAGAGTTGAAGGTTTAGAAAGATACAATAAACTTACTGCCATAGTTAATATTACTGCATGCAAGTCTCCTGTCTGAATAGAATATAGGTACGTAACCATTAGAACTGAACCTATCAGTACGTGACAAATGCCTATCCCAGCCGCCCAGCAAACAGCGTAACTATATTTATAATCAATATTCTCAATCACAACAGTTTCAAACGGGGAAGCAAACCTTGCTTTGGGGCCTTGTACCGTACTTTTACGAGCGTCATCAGGTCCGTTCATTATAATACGCGATCATGTATAATTTTTACGAATATCGGCATTATTTTATAGCTTATTCTCGATACTGATATTGCTGACATTTTTACTATCGCAGAGTGACAATAATGACTTCTTTACGAATTACTTGACGTATAATTGCTTTTATATTTTTTTATTTAAATTGGCAATTTATTTGTCAGGCAAATGGTTGTATGCAACCTTTTCTGCCTTGTGTGCAACATAATATTCTTCAGCCTTCTTTCTTAAGAACTCCTTAACCTCCTTAACTTATCAAAGTAAGGATAATGTACAAACACACATACACCAGTACTATGGCTAGATCTCCAGGCGTCATAACATATCTATAGAGCGGCTAGTAGTGCAAGGATAAGTAGAAGGAACCCAACTAGATTAAATGTGAAGTCCTGTGTCAGACGAGACGGCTATACACAGACTACAAATAGAGAGAGATGGCGGGAGATCGCGGGGAAAACAATGCGTTGGGGCCAACGGAAGAAGAAGAAAGATACCATATTTAAAAGACAAACTTGACTAACTTAATATTTTACTTGATAATATGAAACTAGCTGTAGATCATGAACAAGGAATTTGTAATGTATAGGAGGAAGTGCTCGGAATGCCTGATATCAAACCTCCTGACAGAGTCGTTGGTATCCAGAGACGCGAAGAGCTCTTGACTTCGGAAGACAGAGTAGGATATTCCTGGGATAAAATATGATTACAATCAAGACCAAAAAGATAATAAAAAAAACATCTATACGTCGCATCTATCATTCGTATAATAAAGCTGTATAAACATGAATACTTTACATTTGAAAATAAAATAAAATATGTTTAAAAAGCGCTGGAAGAGTCTGTTTTCTAAACAGACGTATACAAAAAAATCTATCTATTTTTCTGTAATCGACTTTCGAATTTTTAACCGACTTCCAAAAAGGAGGAGGTTCTCAATTCGACCGTACATATGTTTTTTTTATGTTTGTTCGCCGATATCTCCGTTATTTATAAACCGATTTTGATAATACTTTTTATATTGGAAAGGAGATAGTCCCAGAATGGTCTCATGATAAGGAAATCACTTGGCACCGACTTTAAGATTATAAAATACTTATTAAATATTATTTTCTATTTAAATAAATGAAAATATGTATTACTTTGAACAAAGTAAATTTATTTTTTGCTTTTTAGTTTACTTTTTGAAGTCGGTTTTTTTTGTTAAAAATTATTTTTTGACCAATTGGGTTAAACACTAATGAACTACTGAGAAAATGAGTGTGAAAATTGACATAGAAACACGGGAAGAATTTAGTATAAAAAATCTTAAGGAATTTATTATTTATTCAATCTCATACTTACAACTTAACTTAAACGCAAAAAAGAGAATCTCTAGCACGAAAAAAAAGAGAATCTCTAGTGTTCTGTTGCCATTCTGGGAATACGAAAACGTTCTATTTGCAATAAAATTTGGTATTTTTGAATCCAACCTCAAAACACTCGGCTATTAATCACTACATAGTATAACACAAAGTCGAATTTTCAGTCCCTATGTGTGCTTAAATATGTAAAACTAAGCAACCGATTTTGATGATGCATTGTGCGTGCGATCCCGGAGTCGCACGCATTGAATAAATTAGAAAAACATACACACTTACAGCGATTGTGAAATATGCTGAATGGCAGTCTGTTGTTCGATGGGAGTACATAATTACTGTTATGTTCACGGCGCCAATTAAAATATGGCTCAAGCCTGCAAACACTGATATCAATACCCCTATACAGTAAGAACGCTGATGATCATAATCGACAACATTCAACAAATTTAGTGAACCAAGGCGAGCATTCTGAAGATCTTCTTCATCACCCATCGCTTTATCAAATGAAACAAAAACTTACTATACAACCATTCAATATATAAACAATATACCTAATAGAATTATCAACACGGAAAGATGTTTAAGTACATTATGTCAATTTCTGTGCACTATGCACAGATTACTATAAAGTATAGTCAGAGAGTAGTATAGATTATTTTGTTGTCAAACCGAAGGAACGTAACTGAATCTTTTTAGAGGTATAGTACACGTGGCTATGTCATCCTCGTGTCGGTAAAGTGTTAGACCTAATGAGAGTTCACCTTTAAAAAAATGACTTTATGCTCTATAGTACCCTCAGAATACAGATTGTTCTGTATTCTGAGATAGTACCTATCATTGCATACACCGCTTTGTTGCGTAGTAAAAATATGATCTATCACAAAGTCACATTCCGCACTAAATCCATCATCAGATATCTTGAAACGATTTTTTTTTGTGTAATAATAGATCGGCAAACGAGCAGACGGATTACCTGATGGTAAGCAATCAGCGCCGCCCATGGACACCCGCAACGGAGGAGTTGCGAGTTTGTTGCCGACCTTTAAGGTATTAGGGATTTGGAGATTTAGGGATTTGGAGATATTAAGATTTAGGGATTGGGGGAGGGGAAGGATTGGGCCTCCGGTAACCTCCCTCACATGGCGAAACACAACGCTGTGGTTGTTTCACACCGGTATTCTGTGAGGTCGGTATCACTCCGTGCCGAAGCATGGCTCTCCCACACTTATTCTGTGAAAGTTTTCTAGACTTGTGGTTTCACGGATTCGGATCGGATAAAGTATGGAGGAGCTTTACTACATAACAGGAAAAACAAGTATTCGTTGCAGCTTTTTACAAATATACATAACTCCTACAGCCACGTGCTGGCTTCGCTTGCAGCATGGAAATATTTAGAGCGGCAAATATGTATGTTCCAATTTTTTTCAAACGAGCAACCCATGGACACCATCTGCATCAGAAGAGTCACGGCGCGTTGCCGTTGTCAATTGTGCCAGCGCCTTACCATGACGCCAGGAAACCACTAGGACTTACTAACTTAGCTGTTTAGCTAGATCAACAAGTTTATATTTTACTAGAATCCGCGCGTGGCTTCGCTCGCGTGGTATGTTGAATAAAAACTGATAGGCTGTTGTTAATCAAAAGAATCTACATTACTTAATAAATTTCAACCAAATTGTTTCAATGTTTTCCGTTTTTGCGTGAAATAATAAACATACATACATACGTACATTCTCACAAACTTTTACAAACCCTTATATAATAATAGTAGGAAGAATTGTGATTTGTACCTACCCAGTTTTATATCTGGCCACTAACAGTAAGGTTCAACTTTCACATTTCTTATATTAATTGTTTATATTGTTTGTAAGTCTTATATTTGGTAGAAAGGTAAATTAAAGCAGAAGTATTTTTTATGGAATACGATCTCAGCTAACGACTGGACGGATAACCAAAATATTTTTTTTTGTGAGGAAAAAAAATAAAAAAAAAAAGTTATCCGTCCAGTCGTTAGCCGACATCGTATTCTAGATGGTGAGAAATCGACACCGCCCATAGACACTCGTAATACCAAAGGAGTTACAACAGCGTTGCCGGGCTCTTGTAAGTTTTATCACGGATTTAAGGATAGAAGATCTGAGGATTGAGGACCAGGGCCTGAGAGGCCTGAGGCCTGAGCCAGAGAGGGCATGGCCGTTCATAGAAAAAAAGAACTATAATCACAAAATAAAACGAACACCAGTAAGTTTCATACTTTCCTTTAATATAAACGGACCCTAAAACACATATAAAATAGAACAAGGTAAACAGAAGCAATACAAAATTGTAATAAGTACCATCGAGCCATTTCATAAATTTAGTTTCTAGAAAAACCATTGCAAAGCATACTGTACAAAATATAAAGGAAGGCAAAGCAAACAGCATGTGCATCTTCCTATTAAACCGGCCGAAAGCTCTGCTTGAAGACGAAAAATATGCTCCAGGTCCAAGAACAGCGGCGAACACTGCAAACAATACTCCAAGTAAACCTGTAAAAACGTATTTGTAAGCATTAATTATCTTAAGCATCTAACATCGAATTATTTAATACGAAAAGAATTGTTGTCAATTTAAGGAATCAAAATGGATAGAGCTGAACACTGATCCCAGTGGCGTGCAATTGTTAAAGCCTATGTTTCATCATCATCAGCCTATAAGTGCCCACTACTGAGTAAAGGCCTCTTCTCATACAGAGAAGGTTAGAGCATTAATCACCACGCTTGCTCAATGCGGGTTGGCGGTTTCAAACTTATAATTAGAAATTATAAGTCCAGGTTTCCTCACGATGTTTACCTTCACCGTATGTCAGTGGTGTCTAAATAATCTTAGAAAGTACATATAACTCGGAAAAAAGTCACATTGGTACTTGCCAGGTTTCGAACCTACACCCTCATGAATGAGAAGCGGGCTTCTTAACCTCCGGGCCACCACGACATCAATAACATAAAGCCTATGTTTAGCAGTACATAGGAACGCACGGAAACGTACTGATGATAAGTTTAGAAAACCAGGACTTCTCATTTCTAATTTCACGATTGTACAAGTCTAACATTACCAATCTGCCGTGTGCATTGGTGATTATTGCTCACAAATTCTCTCTCAAAGTGAGGCTTTTGTTCTGCAACTTTTCTGTAGTATTTTGTAAGGTAACCGTACACACAAACAAAAAAACACACACACACACACACACATACATACACACACACATGCATGCATACACACACACACACACACACACACACACACACACACACACACACACACACACACACACACACACACACACACACACAAATTTTATATTACTGATAACACTTAACTCTATAAAATAAAATATTTACCTGACAGCGCATGGAGGGAACATGTCATACTGGTCAGAACCATTATTGTGCCAGCGATGCCACAAATAACAGAGGCAGTTTGTAATAGAAAATGCTGAAACTTCCTGCTACTTTGATTTAGGAACAGGGCTCCCCCGAATAATGTACTGTACATAAGGATACCCATCGAATTGAACAGTTGCAACTGTAACAGATAAATTCATTTATTTTTTTTAATACTTTATGTACATTCTGAATACAAAGAATTCTGCCCGAAGGCATTTTCTACCAGTCAACTCCGCAAGGATGCAGAGAAGTGTTAACAATAGGGTCTTAACAAGCACACAAATTATAAATTAGCATAGGTACACACATATATATGCAACATGAACATAGAACACCAAAACAATATAATAAACTAGCTCTTACTCGTGGCGTCACTCCCATCATTTGACTACCTACCCTACTCTACCTACCCCACTCTACCTACCCCATTCTACCTACCCTACTTTACCTAACCTACACTACCTACTCTATCCTCTCCTATCCTATGTCCTTTTCCGAATTTTTAGCTACATCCTTACAAATTTTCAGCTAAATCGGTTCAGCCGTTCTTGAGTTATAAGTGGAGTAACTAACACGTCTTTCTTTTATATATATATATATATATATATATATATATCTTACCAATACGTATATAGAATTTAAATAATATAACAGTTTTATATTAAATTTGAGATAAATGGTCTATAAACATAATATACATACAAATTATAATTACAATTAGGGTTAGAATATAGGTATATATCGCTTTGGTTTCGCACGGATGCGATACTGCACGGTTGGGCAATGGCTACCGTGCAACGTTTCGCGGGTTCGATTACCGCACGGAACAACTCTATAAATTGTGTGATCCACAAATTTTTGTCCCGGGTCTGGGTGTGATGTGTATGTGAAATTGTATATTTGTAGTCGCACCCACGACACAGGAAAAAATCCTAGAGCGGGGCAACGTTTTTTAAAAACAAAAAATCATAAAACTTTGATTCAACAGACTGTTGCGAACACCTTTTGAAAAACTGCCTTATCTTTGGTAATAAGCAGTACATTTAAATTGGCTACATTTGTATATTCTCTCTGGTTTTCTGGCTGGCTGGGTTAGAAATTCACTTGGTGTAATACTGTAGTAGAATAAAGATGTATTTTAACTAAGAATATATAATAGGTACCAAATTATTCGTGTCAATATATTCAACTTTGAACAATTAAAAGATTCGTATTCGATTCGTTGACAAATCGGATATGATACAGCATTGAATACGTTTTACTGAAGTACTTACGCCTATTGTACAAACGACAATATGTAAGTTCATCCAGAATGGCAGCTTGAAAGCCATAGTGTAGAGAATCACTGTGAAAATAGCAACTCCCATGAACAGAAGAGCCAGTGCGAACATTGCAGACCAGCATACTTTACGTCTGTAGTCCATAGGCGTTGATTCAATTAGTATTATTTTCACAGGACCCACGAACTCATGCCTGGCAGGGAGCCCCTTCAATCCTTGGCATTCAAGTTCGCAAACTCGTTCCGGTTCATCGCCATAATTAGTATACATCGCATCACCCTATAATTTGAAAATAATCCAGTTAATTTTATTACTTTGCGATTTAAATTATATACACAAATTATTTACATTGTATTATTATAGCTGTCAATAAAAATGTCAACGTTATATCTTTCGAATTTATAGTTTATATCTCATGTTACATTAAACCTCTAAATAGTCTTGAATATCTCATAAAAAAATATTTGTCATATAGAACTCATTATAAAATTGAGACTATCAAAGTAGTTAGGAGCAATGTTGTTTAAACGAAAAAGAGTTTGAACCTTTGTTCATTAAAAATAAAGTAGAAAACCAATTAGGTATATAAATATAATATAGGTAATTGTGTATAAGTTGTCTGTGATAGGTCGGCAGGAGAGCAGATGAATTACCTGATGGTAAGCAATCAGCAGATTTTATTTTTCAGAGCTAAAGTGGCAATGGGCAGGCCATGTCGCTCGAAAGACGGACGGTCGATGGGCCCGAAAAGTCCTAGAGACCAAGGACCGGAAAACGTAGTGTGGGCAGGCCTCCCGCTAGGTGGACCGACGACATCGTCAGAGTCGCGGGGAGCCAATGGATGCAGGTGGCAACTTGTCGTTCGACGTGGAGAGCTAATGGGGAAGCCTTTGTCCAGCAGTGGACGTCTTCCGGCTGATGATGATGATGATGAAGCAATCAGCGCCGCACGTGGACACCCGCAACAACAGAGGAGTTAGGAGTGCGTTGTCAACGTTTTGGGGTTTAGGGATTTGGAGATTTAGGGATTGGGAGGGATTGTAGGAGGTGATGAATTGGACCTCCAGGAACCTCACACACACGGCGAAACACGCTTTTTTTGTTTCACGTCGGTTTTTTTTTTTTTGAGGCCGTGGTATCACTCCGGTCGAGCCGACACATCGTGCCGAAGCTTGGCTCTCCCATACTTTAAAACAATGCTGCTAAAGAATTTTGAAGTAATGTTGTTTTGAAGTAATCTGAGCCTTTATACATTAAAAATAAAGTAGAAAACTAATATTAATGAAGAATTATCTTCAAAGTTAAAATCTTTGCGAACGCACGTTGAACAATTAATATTTGAAGGGATCCAATGTTTTGCGCACTGCCGGCCGGACGGGCCCACGGGACGTTTGAGAGTTTCCCGTTGTGTCACAAACTTTTATGCAAACTTGTTTACAGGAATTTTCAACTTTATTCCAATGCATAAAAGATTCAAACGACTCACATAAACAAGTTTGTGTATCAGTAATTCAGTTATGGGAGCGTGAAAAAGCGGATCGCAAGCGTACACATGGCGCGATCCCTTGTCGACGATGTCGCGCGGAAAAGCAAACTTCATTTAAAAATAAAAAAAATGGAATAGACAAAATTTCAGCATCCCAAAGTAAAAATATGTGAGCACAAAACTTTTGGAATGTTCAAGCCTTTACTAAGTAGAAAGATGAAAGCCCTATGGAGGCCTAAAAGACATAAATTATAATTTACTATTTTTCTAACTCTCTTTCGAAAAGTAAAAAAATACAATGATAATAATGGTAGAAAAAATCAATAATGGAAATCTGATTTCAGAGATAAAATAGTGCCCATTTTTATTTTTCTCTTTATTATATTAAGAGATTTTTCTACATAGTATATGTCAGAGCCATCGTGTGACCATCTTGAAAAACAATATATAATTTAAAAAAATCTATAACTCAGATGCCCTTCAAATAGTAATGTGAGGAATCATTATTAAGATACTAATATCACAAAATGCGAAACAACTTTTTTTTAAGTTTATTATCAACATTTCATAACAATAACTTTAATACGGATAATTCATTTTTTATTATGCTAGCATATATTTTTATGAAGTCACATACCCATTTATCGTTCAAAAAGATTTATTTAATGATTATTATATTGCTGATAATCATTATTAACAGATCTATTCACTCAAAAATGGACTTAAAATCTTTAAAACGGAACGTGTTGAACCGTAAATGACACCAATTACAGAACATTTTGGCTTAAAATATTATTCCCTTGAAGATAAAGAAAATACGAAGGTTCCTTGACTTAACTATTAGGAGAATGCTAAGTTTAAAATAAGTGTGATATAGTCCTAAGTAGTATGGTTTTACGCCTTACTGCTGCTTTACCAACAACATCAATCTTTGAACTTGAGAACTTAATGAATTAAACCAATAATTACTTTTTAGGAAGTGTAGGAACTGTAAACATCATCAAAAATCTGTCTCGCCCAGGATGTGGCATAGGAGAGGGATTGTCAGACTCTTAGTGAGAAAATAACCCAGTTCCTTGTCCTGCTCCTGGCCGAGGCCACAGTACATTACATCTCTATATATTTTGTAGCATATTTCATCTATACGGCTACTAAGATTCCTCTATTACAAAACGCAGAAAACAAGTACAATCAGAAATGCATATATAACATTTACTTAACGATACCAGCCCTTATCGCGTTCTTATATCGCAAGAAAACCCAACAATTTTCCTGGTAGTGCAACATTCTGTACATACAGCCAATAAACAAGTATATTTTACTATTGTTATTGAGAGCAGGGGTCCGCGTGAATCCGGTAGTTATCATAAAAAGTAATGATCGTAACCGTCATATCAATATCAACAAATTGTTTTATTTTATGATAAAATTGCCATCAGCGTCAAGATGTATACATAGCACAAATGGTATGGTACCGGGAGAGGATAACAGAATCGAATGGATTATTTATTACAAATATAATCTGGTGAAGGTGTAACAACGGTAAATTTTCTTAAAAGAAACATGCAATTTTTGTTACTAGTACAAAATTTAATCTAAAATAAAAAAACTATTTCTATTTTGTTTGGTACTCTACTTTCGTAACGGCACATTGAGCTTTGTTCTCGACCATTCTAACAAAACAGATCTGTGTTTCACCCCTGTTTTAATAAACATGTAATTACCCTGAGACAATCTGAAAATGACCAGATTCTTGTTTTTAATGTTCATTCGGGGATGAAGCCGTAATCCCAACAAAATGACTCCACCTCAGAGATTCAAGCTTCCACTGACAAAACGATACGACGCCTCGCCTACCACCATTACCTTTTATTACTCCAAAGGTACACGAGTTTGCTTTTTTGACGTATAAATATAAGAAATTGTCGTAATAAAAACGAATATCTCGGGTCGCTTTAATACAAAGAATAATTTGTTGAAACCTGAAGAGTTTCGCTGAAAACATATCTGGATAAACAGTGCTTGTAAAAATTTTATTTTGTCAGATGAGATGGCAATATGGTGTGTGGAAATAAGTAATATTTGCGCTGTCTTCAGTACAATGGATTTACCGTTTCATTTTCACTGATGAGGGCAGTCTGTCCCCAGGGTAATTTGTTTTATAATTCGGAATTCTTCACTCAGGGAGGTCACTAAATATAATTCTCGTCACATTTTAAGATAGTCTGTAACTAGGAATAAGGGAACAAATGACTATCATACGTCACCATAAAGTCCAAAGCACCGCAATACGTTATCTAAGTTCTATTATCTCCTTAGAGGAAGTCGAGTGAAACGATAAGACTGCAGCAAATATAAACTTGAAGCAATAAACATTGAAACGTTTATCAGAATGCAATAAAGTCTACGCGCACTATGATGCACAAACACTTGCAATTGTAATACCCTTATAAATTGCAGACACCATTATATATTACGTAACGTTGGACAATAAACATTCAAAAATATGGCCACTATAAACACATTTTAAAGTTATTGATAACCCAATGGAATCAATTACAAAAACTGCACCATAAAATACTAAGCGAAGGAATTAATTCGATTGGCAAAGCAATTACGGCCAGTCACGATGGCCAATGATTCATGATCTTCATTATAACGTAAATCATTTATGGTGGACGTGTGAATTTACATAGGGCTTACAAGAATTTCTATAAACATGCAAATTGATAAGGTGAACTTGCGATCGGCGATGGACACGTCACACGTTTTTACTTATTTATTAACACGTATGGTTTATTGGTTTCACTCACATAACCGATTAAAAAGTACCCCATTTATTTACTACAAATAAAAGAGTATCCATATGTTAAACTTCGTCAACTTAATCATTTGCAAATATGGGAGAGCCATTCTTGAGACCGGCTCGACCGGAGTGATACCTCGGCTTGCCAGAACATCGTTTTGAAACTAGAGCATTGTTTCGCTGTCTGAGTGCGGTTACTGGAGGGCCAATACAATGCTCCCCACTCCCTTAATCCTCACAATCCCTTATCCGCAAAAGGGCAACGCATGTCCTAGGCGGATTCGATTGCTTAACATCAGGCAATCTGTCTGTCTGCTTTTCGTGCATCGTAAACAATGTCAAGTATGGCATCATAACATAAGAATACATAATATGTACTACGAGAAGTTTGAGCCATCACATCGCAGCAGATCGCTTACCACCATGATCATAAGTAGCATAGAGGTTAACCAAGACTATAATCTATCTATGTGCCAAATTTTATTCAAATCCGTTCAGTAGTTTTAACGTGAAAGAGCAAGAAGCATCCATCTTAATTATTATTATTACGTACGATAACATTGAAATAGGATTACAGATTGACCACTAGGTAAGTTCCAATTTCAAACAAAATTCATTGAAAGTGAAGGTTATATTATAATTACGTGATAATGACAGTAAGTCAATCGGTCTTTAGGTAATCGCAAAATTATGGGGGGGGGTTAATTAATCACAGATTATTTACTTACTGCATTTCGTTCCAGAACATTTTAATCTGACAATAGATAAATATCCGATTAAGGTATTTCATGATTCATTATTCAAGCTTAGACATTAGATATGGCTTAGCAAATCTAAGTTTTATGAAAAATAGGTATCTCTTATTAATGACGTGAGTAAAAAAATGACTGTTTGATAACAACCTTCAATTCAAAACGATGTGTAATATATTTTGTGGGTGATTTAAATTTATGACGTATTTGACTAGAAACGTTGACGCTTTTACATGTGTTACAGCGGTGTAATTGATTATTTATTTATTGATAAGTAAACCAAAAGTGGATGCATTTAACAATGGTATGTACCTACTTAGGAACTAGAGCTAATATAAACAACAATTACAGGTTTTCATTACTTTGTCGTTGCAAGGAAAAGTAATATAATAATTATTACTAATATTATTATAATAATTATTATATATAATAATAATTTAGGCTGCCCAACAGCTCGCCCAAGGCAGCTTGTGGCGAGCTGTTGGGCAGTGGCGACCCCACGGACCTGACTCCCGGGAGGTGTCTTGTTCTTCTCTCTCCGGTTAGTCCTCGTGACGAGCTGGAGTGAACACTGATGAAGAACAAGCCCTCCTACCTCATTCTTGCCTTAATTGGCTGGCTTGAGTGGAGATTCGCAAGAGTAGGAGTTGAAGGAGACTCGGGGGAAGGATGTATCTCAGTAAGATGCTGGTAGAGGTCTTGACCGTACTTCCGGGATTGCTCTGATAGCCGTGGGATACCTCTCCTTCCCCAAGCAGCTCAACGTATGTTGCCCCCTTGTCGCTACATGCTAGCGGCCGTTTCCGGGGGCCCATTAATTGAGTTTGCCAGTCACCCCCTGCCTGTTTATCCGTATGTATCAATATTGGTCAGGGGCAGGGGCCATAGTATTTCCATAGTTATCATATTCACCAGTCCATAGCAACCCATACCCATAACCCTTTAAATTTTTACCACATTTCGCAATAGTCCTGCATCAACCGGGGATTGTCCTTGGGTGCACTTTCATAGTGCATACAGGGATAATTGCCGGCTGATGTCCCATTTCACTTATATTAAAGTTGTTCAAAGGGCCTCTGCGAGTTGGCTTCGGCCCCTCGTACGCCTTCCAAAAGTCCGGGACCCTGTGGTCCCGTGAGTGGAAAGGAACACACATAATTATAATAATTATTACTATATAATAATTATTATATTACTTTTCCTGATTACTGATTATCATCAGTAATCAAAACAGCTATTAGTTAAATGGTGAGGAGGTTGTCATGAAAACCAAGTTGCTAAAAGAATGGAAGGTTTATTAATGTTTTAACTGTGACCCACAGCGAAATCAAATATCTATCACATCAATAAACTGCATAATTGTGCAGCCATATTAATTATTAAACAAGCGAGGCCATTTTTTATTAAATTATCATTGCCACTCAGATAATGCGTTGCCATCCTTCTACGATGGCACTCTGGTGGCCTCCTCTGGGTATCCATGGGTGGCTCTAGTTGCTTACCATCAGTTAATCCATCACAAAAAAATAATAATAATACAAACTCCAAAGTACATGTAGGTAAATAATATATGTAAATTATCTGTAAGATTTGTGTTTCAAATATGTATTGTCCATTCAACATTGGCGTAAACATATTGTTATAAGTATTATCTACATACTATCATTGTTAAGCCTAAATGACAATTATCAATATCCGTATCAGTTATCAACTCACGTAATTTTTATCTTTCATTAGCATCACGGCCGATCGTAAAACTAGTTTTAATCTTTGCCCTTGTCACATAATCAGATAATTTATAAATCATCATCATCATCATCATCATCATCATCATCAACCTATAAGTGACCACTGATGAGCAAAGGTCTCTCTCTCTCTCTTCTCATACAGCAAAGGTTTGAGCATTAATCACTACGCTTTCTCAAGACGATTTTAAACTTACAATTTGATTTTAAAAGACCAGATTACATCGCAATCACGATTCTCTCGTTTACGGTTTTTCAGTCTCATCTAAATACATTTAGAAAGTACACATAACTTAGAAAAAGTGACATCGTTGACTTGCCAGGTTTTGAACCAGACTAACCCCATTATAAATATTACCGGGAAACTTTCGGAAAAACTCTTTACGGAAAACGTGAATGTATGAGCTGTGGACTTCTCACATTAGAATCTGTTAAAAGCATTGTCTTGTTTTTCCTCGCAATGAAATGTCGGGGTCTTAGCGGCTTTCAAGATTCCTTGAAGTTGTTGAACTTTCTCGTACAATGTGTTTTCCATTTAAACGATGTATCGTCTTTGGAACAAGATTCTCATGCTCCAAAGTTTTATAAAGTATCTCCCAGTACCTATTTACGTATCGCCTGATTAACAGTTATGTTCGTAACAAGCTTACAAGAAGTGTAAACATTAACAGTTGCCGTATTAAAAAAAAAAACTGATTCATAATGTTTACGATGTCTGTGTCTTTGAAGAATATTAAACAACTCAATAAAGTGTCTCCGGATAACAAACATATAAATAAAGTCAGCAAGTTTGGCGATATTTTAATGATGATCAAACAATCTGAACTACACTATCGGAGCATCACTGTGATTGTTGCTATAAATCTCACCGCGTGTTTCAACAATAATTGCGTCCATAAACTTCACGGTTGACATGCAAAAAGTAATAAAAATCCGCCAGAGCACAGCTTTAGTGCACTATAGCTGTATGAAACTGCGTACTCGTATAAACTACAGTTGCGCGTCGATAGTTACATTGTCAGCTGATTTGTGCATTGTTAGCTTTTGTTGTGGATCTGCGATCTGTTTTAATAGATAGGTCCGTTGTTAAAAACCGTATCGTTCGGATTCGTTTTGAAAGAGTTCACTTCAATAGCGAAGTTCCATAAGTGTCTTCATAAATTTAACACTAGTATCGTTGATTTTTCTACACAATTCAATTGTTAGAAGGTAGCTAAAAATTTATCCTAAAAGTCATCATTCTAAAGTTGCAAACTGCTCGAGTCAGCAAAACTCGTTTTGAATACGAACGCATTGTTTCAAAAATACATCTGACATAATAGGGCAAGCCTGATGAGACGCGAACATTGTAGGATCTATCGCTCACAATAGAGTTCTTTGATTAACGCTCACTTCATTCGCAGTACAGCCAATCTAAACTAAAGCAGACGAGTAAAAAACTGCTCGTCTGACAAAGAACGTTACATTAAGTTCACCAAGTCTATACCAACATCATTCGCCTCCAATTTGCGTACACCCCCTGTTCAACAGTGAGTTCCAAAGCGGTTTTTGTTTCATTAAATTCGCTACTCTAGGCTCGAGAATATAGGTCCTAGGCTATTGTTGTCTCGTCTCATTGTGATATTCAGGCTAGTGGCAGTCAACGAGCAATTTTCTCATTCCCCATTATGCGCTGTTATTATTCTCATTGTTTGAGACACATACATACATATTGTCTTATTAACGCACGCTCTAATGCGCCAGAATAGTGGCTTTGAATAGAAAACTATTACGGGATTGTTTTAGATGTATATTCATTATTTTTTATTATTTATTACCTTTTTATTATTTTTAATACTCATTATAGAAAATAATTCTTCGTTGCATTTTAAAAATAATTTTCTTTATGTCACCTATTATGTAAGTAAATAAGATGTTGTTTTTCTTTTTTCTTTATAAGTCTTTATGTAGAAATCTTTAATTCACCTAACATGTGAATAAATTACAATATTCGATTTTACTTTCTAAAATCTTCCATAGAATTTTCCTTTAACAAAATATTAATTGTAGATTTATCGCGTACCTTATCTGGGCACGTCCCTGTAGCACCGTTGTATTGAATATTCCAGAATTTATTTAATGAATTTATTAGCAGCTATATTTTTACGCAGGCGAGTACCTAAGATCGAGTTTTTTCCGCTTATTATTTTTAACGGTTATTTCCCCTCTGACCTGGTGCTATCGTTAGTGGGGCCGCGACCCCCAGGTGCCATCCTTCATTAATCTTATTCCCTTGCGCGGAACTCCAAGAATCTTAATTTGAAGTTTCGACGCTCCTCTTTATCAGAACTATGCGAAAAGAATCCTTCGAAGGTATTCATTATAACGAGACAAAGGAGAAGGGAAAATTTTTTCATTGTTTAAAAATTTTCGTTTGTCTTTGTTTGGTAAGTGTTTGTATTATTTTCGAATGGACTTTAGACCGCTTTTTGTAAGTACTTATCTTATAAATTATCTGAGATCACCAAGTTGGGGACTTAAGAAAAAGTTAATCATGAAACTGTTTTAGTAGATACTTAGCAAGTAACATCAAAGTGTGACCCTCGGTTTAACTCACTAAGCTCGTCGGGGATAAAATAACGAAAGTGCTGGAGGGCAGAAGGAGGGCAGGTACATCTCTAGTTGGCAACATTAAGACGGCATCTAAAGGTGCTCGAGCATGTCTGAGAGCCCAACTTTGACCGATGCAGGCAAACCGTAGCGTCTTAATGAACTTCTGGAAGTTTCCACCAAGATTCCTCGCTATACATAAAGGAGCTTACGGCTTAAATAATAAGTTTGTAATTGCTATAACAACTATCAGGCGATGTTAAATTTTGTGGTCAGTGTAGAGTTGTAGTTGGGGCTTAATTGCCTTTATATTAAACAATGATGTATATTGTTTACATTATCATTTAAATATCACTTACTATCCAAGAAGTTATTGCTTAATTTAAATTTCTTACAACATACAACTTAGACGGGAGAGGAAGTGTCAGACTCGTACTGACTAAAAACCCCCATGCATTCACCTGTTTCACGCCGAGGCCGCTGAACCTTATTGCGCTTGACCCGTGAAACCATAGACCCTTTTTTGTGAGGGGAAAATCATCAACTGACTTCTCCCGTCCATGGCCGGGTGGGAGGGAGTGTCAGACTCTTACTGACTAAAAACCCCCCTGTTCCTTCTCCTGCTCTGGGCCGAGGTCGCGGTGCCTCATTGTGCTTACCGCGCAACCCCGGAATCATAGACCCTTGACCCAATAATTGTGCTTTGAAACTTGTATTTAATAGCCACACTTGACCTATCGGCCTCAATGAGACAATTATTGCTCTAAATTTAGAAAAACCTTTTACTGTAAATACCTACTTAGGCAATACAAAATCTCTTTAATTTTCCAATCAATTAAATGGCGTATCTGCCAAAACAAAATCAGTATAACGCAGTAAGCTTGGGAGCTTCGAAACTACCAGCATTTTGCCCAAAGTACTCCGTTCTCTTTCATTATATAAGTGCTTTCTAAAAGATAACACTAAAAGACTCAGCGCCTCTACAGACAGAGCAATATCGAGAAATCGTTTCAATATTACGTTTTACTTATCAAAACAAAGCATTGAAATTGAAATTCGTTCGCCATCTTCAAGTAGCATTTATTTCGTTGACCATTATAAATAGAGAGTGTCTTCTAAATATAGATAAGAATTCTAATTGTGAATTTGAAGTGAAATTTCAAAAGCGGTCTTAGTTACAAATTAGGACGCGATTTTTTAGACAATATTTACTTTATTTGAATATTGGTACCTAATTATTATAAAGTTCACTTCATTTTACAGTTTTGACCCAAGTTTTGCACTCAAGTTCAAATTTGTTTGTGTTTGCATATTTTTTTATTAACTTCGGTGCACACAAGTATTATATATTATACTCTGTCGTGGGTGCGTTTACAAACATACAATTTCACATACGCATCACACTTAGATCCGGAACAACGATTTGTGGATCACATAATGAGTTGTTCCGTGTGGGAATTGAACCTGGAACTCGTTGCGTAGCAATCAATTCACTGCAAAGTCCGTCGCTATGCAAACAGTGCAGTCAAAATAACAAATTGCAATCTCGCGAATACATAACATCTTTCAGTCTAAAGCCATCTCATCAAAAACAATCAAGCTGTTTACAGACACAATAATACAATCGTAACTAACGAAAATATTTTAAATATTTGATACTCTTTCCCATAAAAACTACAGATTAGAAATTTAAATTATCTATCGTTGAATATTTGGTAAATCTATCGTTTCGAATAACACATAGGCAACTTTTCACTCTAGTACTGCGGGTTGGGCGACTGGCAGACACTGATAATAAAATAAAATTAGGTACATACTTAATTAAATATAATATAACAACCAAATAAAAACATTAGATTTTATGTGTGCCGTAGCCAATTACATTAATTAGTTATTTAGTTAACAGCCTATCCTGCTGAATAAATTATATCACAGTATTTATCTGGTACCTAACTATTTTTTGTGACAGAAATTCAACTTCTGTGTGGGTTGCAGTTCCAAACTCTTTTTTGACGTCCGAAAATCATCGTTTGACTTCTTCCGCTCTAAGAGTGGCAAAAGGAGAGTCAGTCTCTTACTGACTAAATACCACCTCTTTCCTTCTCCTGCTCCAAACTAGGGCTGCGGTACATTATATATAAGGAATTCAGTAATTTAATGAAACATTTTTTCAGTCCGTTAGTTGAAAGGTTAACTAAGCTATGTAGTTGGCTGCGACATAAATACCAATTACATTTGCTAGCCACAAATAGTTGATGATTTTATTTTTATTGATAGTAATAATGACTTATTATGCCAGATTACCATATCGTCATCGAGGTTACTAATAGTTGTGCAATAACCTAGTTTGAATCATTAATTAGAAGATCATCAAAAAATTTATTAATCTTGATCGTCGGTCGGCGAGTGCGGAGTGATACCATGGTCTTACAGAAAAACGGCGTAAAACAACCACAGAGTTGTTTCGCCGTTTGAGTGAAGTAACAGAAGTCTGGCAACGCACTTGAACTCCTTTAGTGTTGCGGGTATCAATTGCACACCATCAGGTGGTCCGTGAGCTCATAAAAATCGTAACAACACGAAATTTACGAACGAGAACTTAAAATAGAAAAAACTATCAAACAAATCTATCCTAGAATCTGAATAGATTTTTAGCTTTCTGCTTACCAGGATTTTAGAATTGTTGCTTGAAACGATTAATTAGGAACCTTAACCATCTCGTTCTTCTTAAATATTTTTATTAGACCTGATGTATAAGCTTAAGTTTCAGGACATACATAGCCTTGATAAAATAGGCAACATAGTAAACATGGTAATAAGAATAATAATAACATAAGAATAATTATGAATACAATCTATCACTAATCTATGTTGACGTAAATAAGATAAAATTAAATTATATCAAACACGTAATTATCAAAATTATAACATTATTATTTAATCTCAATTTTAAACTACACAAAAATCTAGATCAAAATATTTAATTCTAGGTATTATCTGATCTGTCTAATCTTTCATAGGAATTATCTTATATTTTTAATGAGTCGGATTATTTCTAAATAATGACTAGTCGATTTACAAAAACAATAAGATCAATAAATGCGAAGTCATTACTCGTTGATCAAGCAAAGCCGTATTATGAACCATTTCCATCTCTCGTAGGTTTTTTTTTTTGTGACGCGAAAATCATCTAATAACTTCTCCCGATCTCTCAAGTACGTTAAATAATATAATTATAATACTATCTTTTCCCCCCTCGACGTTTGCGTGGACTAGTGACTGCCTGCGGATTTTGGTTTAAAAACTATCCTATGTCCTTTCTCTAGTTCCAAATTATGTCTGTACCAAATTTCACACAAATAGGTTCAGTAGTTTAGACGTGAAGAAAAAACAGACAAACAGACAGAGTTACTTTCGCATTTATAATATTAGTTTTTATAATCTAGATCATATCTGTTTGAGAGCCATTTTTCAGCGCGTGCTCTGTTCGACTGGAATAATAACCATGGCGTCACACAGAACAAGTGTGAAGACTTATCTTCCCCAATCATGGAATCCAATAGGACGGAATTTCATTAAATTTTTCACCAATAGATAATGGGATTCCTGAGAAAAGTGGTATTGTATAGTTTATAAAACGTATTACATATATATGTTCAGAAAACATATAATCTGTTACAGAATGCACAAATCCAAATGAAAACCCCAGAAATAAACGAGAAGTTACCTTATTTCATTCAATATTCATTAGACTACCTAATTCATAATAGGAATAATAGGTAATATTTATTCATAAAACTTATAAATAATAAATGATTAACAAAATAAATGAAGCTTCCACGATCAAATTCAGAGGAGTAAATGTCGGCTCCATCAATCTTTGCCGATGTATATGATGATTATATTAGAAGTAACTTTAGTTAAATGTAGACGTATATACATAGATGGCACCGGAACGTCACTCGTGTAACAATATCATACGTCTAACTTTAGGTATGGGAGAGCCAGGCTTCGGCACGAATTGGTCAGCCGACCGGTGTCACCACGGCCTCACAGAACACCGAGATAAAACCACTACTACATTGTATTTCGCCGTGTGAGTGAGGTTACCGGAGGCCTAATCCGTCCCCCTCCCTCCATCCCTTCCCAATCTCTAAATATCTGAAACCCTTATCCCTAAAAGGCCGGCAAGGCACTCGTAACTCCTTAGGTGTTGCGGGTGCCCATGGACGGCGATGAATGCTTACCATCACTGGAATCCTTCTGCTCGTTTGTCGACGTATACCATATAAAAATCAAATGACAAGTGACTACTACTACTGACAAGGGTACGGGACAGCACAATTATGAACCATGGCCTCGGACTGGAGAAGAAGAAGGAACGAGTACTCCCTCTCGACCCATAGCTAGAAAAGACAATTGATGATTTTCCCCACTCAAAAAAAGATGCCTAATGCAAGATACTTCGAATTCTTCAAAGTACCACTAGTACATTTATAATATTTGTCCTCTAGTCCAAAGCCATCCATCATTACCCATAACCTTGTCTTTTAGTCCACATTTCAGAATAATCCTGCATCAACCGGTGATTGTTCTTGTGTCCACTTTCATAGTGTATCTAAGGATAATTGCCGGCTGATGTCCCATCACCTTCAGATTAAAATTCTTCAACGGACCTCTGCGAGTTGACTTCGGCCCGTCGTACGCCTTCCAAAGGTCCGAAATCACGAGGTCTCGTGAAAGGACAGAACAAAAATCACAATACTTAATTAATGAAATTCACGTATTGGCACGCAATTATTTCTAATCAATGATGAATTAGTTGCTGATAGTAGTAAACTTGTTATCTTTTGGGAATTCCGAAATCAATAATTTTATAAATTGTTATTTTGATAGGGTTATCTTAAATTAATACTCTAATACAATACACGAGCCACTATCTAATAAACTGGTTCTAGTAACATGAATTTGAATATTTGGTTTGTTATTTATAGTTTTGATAATTTTAAAATATAGCCAAGGACTACATTTCAAGGCGGATGCGAATTAAATTTTAATCCTCTCTCCAAATGAAATATACCAACATACAAATTTTCTGCAAATCAAATTAAATAGATTACAATTAGAATCATTTCAAGGGAATCACATTTTTGTCAGCGTATAAATTCCGACTGCTGAATAAAGGTTTCTTCTCATACGGAGAAGGTTTGAACAATAATCACCACGCTTGCTCAAGGCGAATTAGCGATTTCAAACAAATAATTATAAATTATGACTCCAGGTTCCCTCCCGATGCTTTCCTTTGCCGTTTGTCTATGGTGTTTATTAAACTTAGAAAAGAAAATATTTTACTCGAAAAAATTACATTAGTAGGTACTTGCCAGGTACGCCTCGATCACCTGTCCACCACGACATCAGCAGAATTGAAAATAGTGAAATAAAATTTATTGTTTTACTATTCGATGATTAGATAAAAAATATTTTCATATCCCTAAGTATTTGCTACGCCCTAGGTACTACATAAAAAAGATTGTAATAAGCTCGTTATAAAATTAGTGTAACGTTAAAATAATGTATGTGCATAGCTTATTATTCACGATCAGTATCGCGTGATTATCATTGCAAATGCTCACGCATAGTCGTGAGGGACCCAGCAGTATAAACGGACAAATGAGATTAGCGTCCTAATTCCTTGATTGATGCTAAACCACCCCTCCCACGCAACGCCGTATGCATAGTAAAGTCATAATTTGAGAACACAGAATATTATGCTAATAATACTGGAAAAGGCACAGTATAATAAATTATTACAGGTCAAGCAGGAAACCACAACGACCCTCAATTCGCGCTGTCTTCATAAAATCAAAAGTCAATTACACAAGCCGTAACCATAAAAGCATCGGCACCATCAATTAAAGAGGTTTAATTTCAATAAACGCGGTTACCAACCACTTAAATCAAAGATATGGAACTAATTAATGTAAAGGTTGTCCATTTTACCGAGTACCAATTGTTTGACTACATATATACACGTAGATAGCCAATGAATTGCGGCGAATACACACAAAGATAAAATTAATGTGCACCAATACAAAAACAATGAGTTCCTTAATCAACGTGCGCGCGGATAAAAATATTTACAGGCTCTTCCAGCGATATTTTATTATTTATTTAGTGTAGTGTGCGCGGGGCGTCAAAACGGGCGTGCGGTTAATATTTCACAGTGTCGACGTTAAGTCGACTGAGATTTATGGAGCGGCAATAGCCTGTGTTCTACAATTAACTAGCTTCGAAACCTGGAACCGAACGGCCTATTGGCTGCACTCACCAATAATTAGGGACGGAATCAACCATTAACAATATAAGATCAACTATTGCAAATGTGAAAGCGAATCGATAGATAGTTCGAGTGCCAATATTGCTTAGCCGCCTGTACAAGTATAGAACTATTTGCTCTACATTCCATTCAAGAATGGAATTGAATGTGGTTGAAAAAAATGCATAACAAATAAACCAAATTGAAACTGTTGGAAAACTACGTATGTTAGGTACTCGAATAGTTTCTACCATGAGAGATAAGAGACTCTTTGAATGACCACTAAACAATTTCAAGAATTCATGCTTCGGCACGAATAAGCCGCCTCGACCAAAGTGATACCACGATACCACATCCCTATTGAAAACAAGCGTGGAACAACCCTAGCGTTGTATTTCGCCGTTTATCGGATGCTCTATCCCAATCCTTTCCCTTCCCTCATCTCTCCCCAATCCCCAAATACCTTAAACCCTTATCCTAAAATGGGTCGGCAACGCACTTGCGAATTCTCTGATGTTGCGGGTGTTCATAGGCGACGCCAATTACCTACCATCAGGTATGCCTGATTATTTGCCGCAGTTGTCTAATATAAAAAAATTGTAGATACATAAATCAAACAAACATGTAAATTTTTGTAATTTTGCCTACGTACGTATCAAAAGCGTTGTCACGAAATAAATCACATGGAAAGCATAATCTGCTGACTCAATTGAATATGTAGCTCAAAATGTAACCGACCAACGAAATTCGGGCACATTCTGCACAACAATTTATTTGACTACTCGAAATAGAAATGTTATCG
This sequence comes from Spodoptera exigua, assembly GCA_902829305.4. NCBI lineage: Eukaryota > Metazoa > Arthropoda > Insecta > Lepidoptera > Noctuidae > Spodoptera > Spodoptera exigua. The sequence goes on from LR824615.2 coordinate 5,317,841, forward strand.
TGGACCGTGACAACTGACTGGAAAATGCAGCCGAAACTAATTTATTTATTAATCGTGATGAAGTTGTGATGAATGGGGATTTAATAATACCAGATGAACATAATCATTATATCAATTACATATCTACTGACTCTAATAAATATTACATAGTAATATTATAGTATTTCCATAGTTTTCATTCACTAGTGCATACCCTATCAATTTTTACCACATTTCACAATAGTCCTGCATCAACCGGCGATTGTCCTGGGTGCACTTTTATAGTGCATACGGGGATAATTGCCGGCTGGTGTCTCATCACATTTATATTAAAACTGTTCAACGGGCCTCTGCGAGTTGGCTTCGGCTCCTCATACGCCTTCCAAAGATTCGGGATCTTGTGAACCCGTGAAAGGAAACGAAATTACTGTGTAAATGTAAATTACGTGTGTATCTCGTGGTGTCCCGGAGGTTAAGGCGTCCAAATATCATGCATGAGGGTGCGTTTTAAACCTGGCAAGTACAAGTGTGACTTTTTCCGTGTTCTATATAGCTATGATAATTTAGACACCGCTGACATACGGTGAAAAAAACATCGTGAGGAAACCTGGACTCATAATTTCTAGGTATAAGTTTGATATCGCCAATCCGCCTTGAGCAAGCGTGGTGATCCACGCTTTATTTAGATTGCTCATGATTACGGTTTAACAATAACCATAATGCTCAATTCTTCTTCATGCAAGTAAAGGCCTTTGCTCAGCCTGGGCCTCCGGTAACCTCACTCACACGGCGAAACACAACGCTGTGGTTGTTGCACGCCGGTTTTCTGTGAGGCCGTGGTATCACTCCGGTCGAGCTCTTCCACACTTGTCAGAATCGTTAAATAGTTACCTACCACTACCTGATATTATACCTAATCTCTAGCAAGTCCAGCAACTACTAGTATTCAAACATAATTTGATACAGAGAGAACCCTACAATAGTCGCCTAATGCGACGTCGCGCGTCGTAGATTACGGCGAGTGGCCTGCCTTGCATCGACCACAATATGGCTGCTTTGTAATGACAATCCATTATTATCATCGGCTTCTCAGAAATTCAGCTTTCCCCTTAATAATGTAATATTATATAGGACTGTTTCACATAGCACTTGTAAACAAATATTACAGAGTTAAGTTTGCACGTTAGATGGTATTTATTTAAAACCTCTCTATTGTTGACTAGCTGAATTTCATTGCTTGGCTAAGCAATGAAAGTGAGTGTCAAAACGCAAATAAAAAAAAGTTTTCGATTCATTATCTTCAAATCACAGAATAGTAGACAATAATTGTCTTAATACTAGCTTCCGCCCGCAGCTTCGACCGCGTGGTTTATTGATAAAAAGCAGCCTATGTTAATTCAGGTTACCACCTATCTATATAACAAATATCAACCAATTCAGTCCATCCGTTAATAAGCATACATCTAGATATTCTCACAAAATTTCACGCTTGTAATATTAGTAGGATAGCCGTGTTTCTACAATTTTGACTATCATTAAAAAGCATATTTACGATTATAATGATTACATGTATAATCCATTACGCGGTGTAAAACACTTCTGCTGACCACCCTGTGGAAATAATCGGAATAATACATTACTTTTTATACTAACAGCTGTAATTAGCAGCTGTTTAATAATCCTTTTAGCTTTTATCGCAAACAGTTTATGAGCGAAGGGAAATGGATACCCGTATTAACTTTTACATATTACGACTGGGTGATATCGATTTTATGTATGTATATTTAGTGATACCTACTGCTAAAGGATAAGGTCTGACCTAAATTCTTGAGATTTTACTAAGTAAGCCAAAAAGATTAATAATTAGTAGGGCAATAAATTGTAACAATATATCTTACGAATTTAAATTATCTGAGTAAAATTTGAAATTATTGTTATGTAAACGGTATTTTTCATGTATATAATACATCTATCATATCCAGACCGGGAGTAGAATGGTCCTTGATGATTATTATGGTAAGTTAACAAACACCCTCGTCCTCACTCGAAGTAACAAGACAGTTGACCTTTTACTGGATTCCATTAACAAACATAAACTACCTCTTTCTTAACATCCTGATTTATCAAAACTTTTTGCACCTAAAAACTCAATAAATAAGAATGTAAAGATACTGGCAACTTGAAAACTTAATTCAAACTTGGAATCCCATTTCACAGGCAGTTGTTACAACTATCCGTTGACGTCAGAGATTTAGTTGCGGCCCTAGGGACCTACAGAAATGGCCGGCCTAGCAAACATTTTTGTATACATCAACTAAAACTTTTAACTTAGCTATAACTCTACGACGTCTATTACTTTCTCCTATTGAGCCGTGGCGATAACTTTTTAACCCCAGTTGACGTAGGGTGAATAACTCGCGTTGACAGTTGTAAGGGGTACGCGGAAACTTTCCTCCCCTAACGCTTATTGACCTCTTGCCCTACGAGAAAATGCATTCTCCAACTCCAAACCGAATATAAAGCCATATCTTTGACAGGGAGATGGAAATTCCAATGGAAATCGACAAAATAGCATTTGCGTTATAATATTTTGGTTAGGGGAACGGGAACGCATAAATCATTCGTTTACGATAACGTGTTTACAAATTTTTTTTCTTTTCTAGACCACTCTATTTGTATGGTAATGTTTTAAAAAATAAATAACTTTCCGTCAATTTAAAAACATACCCAACACTGGAAACAAAACGAGGATTGAAGTTGTGACAGATGCCTTTTCATAATCACGTCATATCATAAAAATACTGTAATAACACCTTTAAGGACATTAACAGGTTTTTCATGAAAATCCTTCAAAATAACTTCTGAATATTAAGGTAGATAAACATTACATAATGTCGACATTTCTGTTTGTAGTATAAATTAAATGAAGCCGAGTAAAAACTAAGCTAAAGATAAGCTCATGTCACTCGTATAGTAGCTGTAATGTCACGGAGCGCGGTCACATTAAAATGTATGCCACCGTTTGTGTTGTGGCATAGTGGCATGCATACACAGAGTACGAGGTGCACAAATTACAGCGGTGCAACAGAACTGTGACTGAATGTGAGCTCTTGACCCATTTCTCTAGTGCCACCTGCACATCAAGCTACCGAAAACCTCCAAATTCCTTTAATACATTTTGAACCTTAAGTCAAAATATTTAAACACAGAATAGGTGTACGAGTTTTCAAAGGATTTGGGTAGCTTTACGTGCTGTGGAGTACATCTAGTCACTATTTTCAACCGCCATCTAAAGGTAGGAAAGTGAACTTTAGAATTTTCGGTAACTTGCACCTAATTCATCATGAATCGGCTAAATCCAGTTTCCTAGTGGTTTTTGTTCAGAATCCGTTTTGTAAAAGTCGCACTGTTTTACTAAACTCTGAAAGGTTGTAGAAATATTTTGTTTTTGCTTACAGAAGCGCTTCTAGGGTTATCAAAGCAATGTTTTAGGGTTGCAATTTAGATATATGTTTATCATATAGATAGAAATTGTATCACTTAAAGTTTCCCCTTATGGGGAACCAGTGCCGTATCCATTAGGAGCACTAAGTTTCACCTACTTCAAAACATGTTTGTTTTAAAAATACGTTGACATTTCATTTTATATTAATTAAAAAATCTAACTTTAGGTACTGGAAATAAGATAGAAAACTTTTGGCTCAGAAAAGAATTCGAGAATCGTAGGATATGTACTGCACACATTTTTCGTTCTTCCTCTTATTTTTTTATGGAAGAGAATCGTCCAATGACTTTCCTTCGCCCTGGTTTGGGTAAGAGGTAATGCCAGGCTCTTACTGACTAAAAGTTCCTTTTCTCCTTATTCTGCTTCGGGCCGGACCACGATCTGGTAGCTTTTTGAGGCGCGTAAAAACTTTCGTTTCCATTAAGCAGCTGCGTCAGATGGATGGTGTGTAAGCTGTGCTTTCACTCTAGCCGTGTCACTTCTCAGAGAATTTTCTGTTCACTCCTATATCTCCTGTTTATCTGTTATATTTGTTAAAATTTTAATAACTGTGTTAGTGCTAATTTCTTATATAAAAAAATTATAGAAATAAACTCATAACTACTTACATGACTGCAGTTGACCAATTGGCTGGGCACCTGGCTGCTCTGCAACGTATCAAAAGTTCGATTTGAAAACGGAACTCTTTTTGTGGTCTGCAAATTGTGGTTCCGGGGCTAGGTGTGATCTGTATTTGTAAACATAGACCAAACAGCAAAATACTAGTGTAGCACAACGTTTTTAAAATAACAATGTTAAATATTCTAGTATAGTAACAGTTATTTCAAAATAGTACAGTAATATGTTACATAAAGTACGTCTAATATGCGGTACAATATAAGAGCAACAAACAAACATACGTGCGCTGCAACTTGTTATTTCTAATATCGGACGGGAACTGGCGCAGCTACCTCATTTCATTTGTATTCCACAATGTGGAGCACATTTCGTACAAACATTGGTAACCTCTGAATTGAATTCGTAATTGTACTAAAACATCCCCTGGTTTTCATGTTGTTCGAGAGCAAAGGTTTTTTAGAAACTATGGTCTGTAAAATAATATTACTGTCGAGTGTCACTATTAAACTTTTCCGCCTCACACTCCCTCTCGTCTCGTCTTCCACCCAAGGCGAGAGCAGTGAGGCATGTGATGATTTCCCTCTTCGAAAAAAAGGTGTTTGGATTAAGGATCGAAATTGAAAAACCGAACTGACGTTGATGAGTAACGATTTTTTTGGTATGTATCAAATATATTCCTTTCCGCAAACTCCTTCAACTGGACCTAAATTTAAAAAAGGATAGCAATAATTTTATTTACTTTAAGTTTAAACCAACAGAATAAATCGCTTCAAATCATCTTCATTTGGACTGCTTGGTTGGCGCAGTGGCCATGAAACCGGCTGTTCCTCAAAATGTTTAAATCCTATAGGAAAAACTATTTGAGTTATCCTCTAACTGTTGTTACAGGTCTGGGTATCAAACTGCATGTTTATAAACGATATTATGACAGAGAATAAAATAATAGCGTGGTAGTATATCGTGGTGCCCGCTTCTCAGATATGAGAAGGTGGATTCGAAACCTGGCAAGTACCAATGTGACTTTTTCGCAGTCATATGCACTTTCTAAGTTCATAGTCACTACAGACATATGGGGATGAAAAACATAAATGAAACCTGGACTTATTATTCCTAATTATATGTTTGAAATAACCAATCAATTTATGTTCAAACTTTCTCCGTGTGATAAGAGGCCGTCAGTAGTGGGCACTTGTAGGTTGATGATGTAAGTATGGTTTGTTTTATAAAATAAATATATGTCCTTTATCTACAAAACTATAGAATAGAAAGACACAATGAAGCACTGTGCTTGATGTTGGAAAACGCTACAGCTGCATTCCGTGCTCGTTACCTCAGTGACATGTGTCAGCTGACTCCAGTTTATACGGTACAGCCTGACTGCAACTAGTTGGTACTGTCGCAGAAGATGGTCTCTGAACTCTAATAATACAAACTGAGTGAGTCTTTAAAGATTTATGTGATGTGTCACCTCATTGATAGTTGTGTAGTTGCTTGAAGTTTTGAAGTTTGTTTCGTATTCGGTTAATTGGATTAATGTTGCAAGCTTTGATGTAATAGTATTTTGTTTAGTTCTTTGTTTGATTTTTATGAAAGTTTTTGTATACCTACCTACTAGATGTACTAGATGATACTTATCAACATAGTAATAAAGGTTACAAGTCGGCAATTAGATACACAGTTCACAGTTTTGTTAAGCTGTCCTTCTCGATAATTATGGCAGTAGAGGTATTCCGAGTTTATTTATTTATTAACACATCTTACACGATTTACAATGGTGGACTTAACGCCTTAGGCATTTTCTACCATTCTACCTTTGAGTGGTGGAGAAATAGAAGTTGTCAGTGCAACACTTTGCAGTGATTAATATTAGGAATCTCAAACCGAAATATTTCAATTTAGAAATCTTTCTCTGGATAAGCATAATATTAAATAGAATTCATTACTTTATTTTTTTGAGATACCCTAGTTCTAAGCTTGTACCAAAATTAAAATTTTTAAACATGAATTTTCATAACCTGTTAAAAATGACTGTGTACTTTTACTAAAAAGAATAACTTATTAACATGATTCAGCTATATTAGTTTCAAGTCACAAAGGGGCTCTTATTCATGTGCAAAATACGCGCTGCGGTGACATCGCACAGCCAAAAACAACTATCGTTATCTATACTAATAATATTATTAAGAGGTAAAATTTATAAGTTTGTAAGTTTGTATGTAGGGGGTCATCTTTTGAACCGCTGGTCGAATTGCGAAAATTCTTTTACTGATAGGTAGCTACAATGTTCCTGGCTGCGACTGTGCTATAAGAGCCGAGCAGCGGGTAAAACCGCGCGAGAGTAGCTAGTTATTAATAAATTTGGTATATCTCATGGTAGTGGATAGGTTTATGCCCCTGGAAAAAGTTCCAAAAAAGTCTTATAGTAGGGATATATTATTTTATAGTTTTTTTACCCCAAAAATAATCACCGTAGCACCCCTACAACATCACAAATCAAACATCATTCACGCTGTATATCGCAAATAGGACGAGGGCACTGTTGACGTTGACAGGCCACGTGTCAACTGTCAACACGGCTCACTACTGTGCAAACAAGACAACTAGTTTAGGCACCCGATGACAATCCAAGACGTTAGACCTGTGACGACTCATTCAGCCCAAACAGACATTATGGCACTGAACCAACGTAATAGATTTGATGTGGATAGTTTAATTTGGTTCCTGTATCATAACATTAAATTTAGAGCTCTATACCTATAGATCGAAAACATTTTTCTAGATATTATTTTATGTTGCGAGGCGGCAGCGGATCGCCTGGTCCACTGATAAGCAATTGTCGCCTATGGACATCCGCAATACCATATTTGGGGCTATGGATTTCAGTATTGCAAATTGGAGGATTGGAGGTGGGGAAAAGAGGAGAGTTGGGTCTCCGGTAACCTGTTCGTTCCACGCAAGGTTTCTGTGAAGTCGTAAGTGATATTACTACTTCGATTGAGTCAGCCCATTCATGCCGAAGCAAAGCGTTTCTAAATGTAGGAGACTACACTTAAACACATAATACATGTATGGTAATGATTTTAATACCTAGCAGACCAACTTTCAGTGAGCAATTACAATTATTTAAAGATTTCGCCTCTCTTTCATAGATTTCATGGAATATAACTATACTATCTACACATCCTACAGATGAATCTTTCACAAGGGTTTTAATGGATTTATTTTGAAAATCGACGTCATCATTACTGTACAAAGTCTTCATCCAATACAGAACCGGGTTCCGAGTTCCCACGCAATTCACAGAGCAATTCTGAAGGGATATGGGATGCAGTAATTAGTCCGCATTGCAACATGATTGCCAACCGCAGTACGACACAGCTGTCAATGCTGCTAATTTGACATCAAACACGAAAGTAATTGGTGTAACCCGTACAACTACAACGACACTGAAATATCGCCTTCCTTATGTCACACATAAGCCTACCGAGTTGAAAAGTAAGTATTTTTTCCTATTAACTCTAATTTGTTATGTACCTTCCTAATTCATTCAGTTAAATCATGTGTTATAACGGAAACGAGTACTAATAACTACTATCAATGATTAAAATATTAAGAACTTATGTCTATATGTGTGTGTCAACTATTTGAGTGAAACGGAAAACAATGGAATTATTTTTAGACTTCATGCTTTACACACGTATCTAAACTAAAACTAGAAACCACATTTAACTGCGTAAAAAACGGCTACAAAACGACTGCAAAATTTATTACTATTAGCAACAGTCGCGTTCGTAAGGAAATACCGTAAAATGTTGAGTTTAAGGTTTTCGTAAAGGCTTTCGTACCACTTGTTCATAATAAAATGAAAACTTACGATGCTTAAAAGCACCTAAGTCAGAAACAAAGAAGTAACATAACTTGTACGTCGGTCGCCCCACCAGGAAGTCAGTTGTTAGTAAAAGTTAAAAATTATAGCGGCTACTTAGTCTAATATAAACTCTACATGGAACTTTCTAGACTTTTACTTTAAGTACACTTTCTTGGATTCTTAATATCGTACAGTAATGTGTTTTACGTAGTTCTTACATATTGTTTCTTGACAATTCCATAAGAACAAACGCTTTTTTGAGAGGGGCAAAATCATCAAATGACTTCTTTAGTTCTGGGGAAGACTTTTAATGACTAAAAACCATCTCTTTTCTTGTCCTAGTCCAAGGCCGAATTTACGGTAAGTACATCATTGTGCTTAACCTGCATCAGCCCTATTGGGTCCCATTCGGTAAAAACAAATGCTGCCTTTTCGGTCTAACAAGTACATCTTAAACTCGAGATCCTTAGTATGAGTTTGAATCCCGAGTTTTAATGAAAAAGATCTATTTTCAAAAAGAACTAACTTATACCTACCAACTTCTACAATGAGGGTAATATTATTTATCATAGATTTAATCTGGACTCTTTTGTCATCCATCAGTCCAGATTAAATACATTATAAAGAGTCAGACTCTGACCCCCTTATTACAAAACAAGGTTTATCTTTAGTCCAGGTTTAAACCATTGAGTCGGGTTTTGAATTTTGAATCTTTTTATTATTTTTTCTTTATTATCTTTAATTCGTAATACGAAAACTGGCTCAATGGTTTAGTCCTAGACTAAAGTAAAACCTTGTTTTGTAATAAGGCCGTTACTGACTAAAAAACCCCCAGTTCCTTCTCCTGCTGTAGGCCGAGGCCGCGATGCCATTGCGCTTACCCCGTAACCCAGGCTTTCATCTGGACTCTTGAATTTTATTTTTAACCTTATTTCCTTTCATTTTAAAACATTTCTACCTGCATTAACAATTATATGATTGCATATAATAATATGAGAGACATCAGAGTCGTATATGAGTTACATGAGCTATTGCACCGAAACATTCGCACACATAATATTGCTGTAAATTATTGTGTTCGCCCGTTTCAAGCAACACTGAGCTAGCTATAACAACGCATAACTCTACAGTTGGACCGTGTAACCAGTGTTGCCAGACTTTGTGCCCAACTATTTCCAGCAAGTACCTAAATAGAGTAAAAATAATGTAATAAAATTAATCTTGCATTGAAATTGAAATTTGGAAAATTTCGAGCATAATTATGAGAGAGAGATAATTTATTTTTGCTCTAAGGATTTCCGATTTTTTATTTTTGGTGTGTTAAAGCATAGTGAAAAAACAGATTAATTGGACTTTCTTTCTTAACTAGCCCGAGTTTCTATCTATTTCTATACTTTCACGTTGCATCTATTAGGTTTTATGGTCGTAATGTTAATCACAAAGCACCCACGAAAAGAAAATTATTTAAATAAATTCATTTAATTAAATGAACGAACAAAACTTACTTTAAATAACAATAAAAATAATTCTCTCAAGTCATAACACATACAAACCACATCCTACCATTTGCCTTAACAATTCCTGTATCTTACATTACTTCCAGTTCAAATCCTTAATTCTATGCAATTGCGGATGGCAACACCGCCACCGGTGTGACCAGCCGAGCGTCTCAAACTAACGCGTAGTGGCTGGCGAGTTTATGCGACAGAGGCGCTGTTTATTTGATTGTGTTGCCATACTGAATTTACAGGCTGCACTCATGAATGGCCCCAACCGACCAGCTATTCTTTCATTTAAATTTAGTGTTTTCCAAATGATTGAATTACAAATAAACGCATATCTACAATGGATGTATTATGACTTTAAAAGTCAAAAGGACATTAAAATATTATTGCAGAAAATAACGATAATATATGAAAATTATTATAATAACGGTAAATAAAGCGAAGATCGGGATGACATTGGAATTGCAAGTTTCCGATGGCATCTATACTATAAAATGTCTTTTTTTTATGTGTGCGAGTGTCCATGGGCGGCGCCGATCGCTTACCATCAGGTGATCCGACTGCTCGTTTGCCACCTATTCTATAAAAAAAATACAATACAATTATATGTAATAATGTCTATAATTATTTCACTGATACTACTCGTATTGTTACAACAAATTGGCCTTCACATCGCTTATCCTAGGTTTTAGGGTTAGTAACAGCATTACTATATGATAATACTTAAAAACACCTCCTAAATATAAGTGGCTTCTTAATTATCTGAAACTACTTCAGACAGTTAATTTTTAGAAACAAAAATGTAAACGTACTAGATAGAAACACAGAAATTACTTTAATGGTTACTCAACTTCTCAAATTTAGCAAGCCCTATCGTTAAAATTTGATTGTTACAAAATCTTCAAAATAAAACCGAAAGAACAATCAAATCATGTGATTACAACACGTGATGTGTTGTCAGGGCCAAGAATGTATCATTTTATGTTTTAAATTGTATAACTTGTTCAGCTTACATAAATGTTATAATGTAACCCCAATAGAAATGTAAGTAAAGGCAGAAATATTAAGACAGGCACTCTGCTAAAACAGAAACATTTTAGTTAAAAGACTTTCAAAGAAATTACCCTCAGTGGTTAATAGTAAAGCACTCCCCGTAAATAACAACTTAGTTCTCAGTTCCCAGTCTGGACGTGGGGCACTGAATACTACACACAAATGCCACACTTTTTAATTTTAAAAAGCTCTCCGACTGATTGGCCCCTAACAACTGTTACTTGTAAAGTAAACTTGGGTTTTATCTCAAGGAATAAATCTTCAGGTCATTCGCTTCGAGAAAATATACTGAAAAATCTGTTTGTTTCTTATCTAAGGTTTTCTCGTAAAAGTAAAACATAAATAAATTGTCTCTACCAACAATAGTAGAATCAGTTTAAGTAATACGCAATAATATTTTATGTAACTCCATCTATTTTTCAGAATGAAAGCAATTTAGTGATAGCAATTTTTATCTCAAGCAAAAACGCTCTTAGCGAAAATAAAATTAATGTAGCCGTCACCTTGTAATTCTCATTTCACACACGATGTATTTATATGTTCACAGAGACTTTGAAACTGAAATATGTTGTGAGCCATAAAGACCACCCGTTGGAGGACGTTGCCATTGTCGTTATTGTTTTATCGCGACGGGGGAAAGAGACAAAATATTTTTAATAAATACATACGGCCGGTCATTTTGACAGTGAGCCAGCAAGGTATATTCGTAAACATTATATTTTGGTCGTAAAACATAACAAGCTTATAAAACCGCTACATAATCGCGAAGGGTCCCGATGAGGGTCCCAGAGGAACCATTCTGTGTGGCTCGCCCCGAAAATTACTCGGCCAACGTAATTTTGAGCTTTTTCCTTTTGTTATTCTTTAAGGCCTCCCGAGATTTGCGACGTTATGATCTCATTTTGAGTTATGAGAAAAAACTCTTAGTTGGTCCCGCCTCGCGAAATCATTGTCCATAGGATTAGGTGCTTACTGGGAATTGAGGGTATTTTAGAAGGAAGATATCTTTTTTATTTCGTGCTACAATTTCCTTGTTTGGACGTATTTTAATTATTCAATAAATTTAATTATGTATTTCTTTTGTTCGTAGAAAAATTATATAAATACCACCATTATTCTTCTTCGCTCATAAATCCAAAATAAGAGGCTTATCGCATTATTCCAAAAATAAGTACCTTACACAAAGTCCCATACTTTTGCAAGTATCCATAAATGTATTTTTGCAGCTGCCAAACTTTTCTTAGCGGGCATTTCAACATCTATTGGGAATAAATGACTACTTCCCTTTTATTACAAACGTGTCCCCAAGTTAGTGGTAACTTTGACTGCCTTTCTTATTACCGCAGAAAATAAAACCAGAACTTAGTGCGGAAGTTTGCGAGTCTTTCTTGCACCGCATCTTCGAACGACACCTCTGGGTCACATTTTGTCCAGGTTTTATCTATCTTATTTACTTTATGTTGGTAAGGCTGCATTTGTTCCTTTCACCTCATATTCTCTCTTTACAAATATAATATCGAATAAAACAAACAACAAAAATAAACCAATATTCCAGTCGTTGAAATAAATCTGGTCAAAAACAATGTAACATGTTTTGTGACACTGGTTTCAAATTGACGCACTTCATCGTTACTCGAGAAAACATTTCGACACCGTTTATTTATTGTGTCACAAATATTGAACTAATTTTTAAAACAAATATCGATGATGAAAATGATTCTGCTTTACAAATATGTGGTATGAAAAACTGCAAATGTTGTGTGTGTGCCAAATCGGGTCACTGTGGTTTTTAAATTCATAGATTGGAAAGAGAATGTGGTCCGATTCACACATTTGTTATACGCCAATTCAGTGGGACGTTTCGGTACGTCGCGTCGACGCGGCGTGTACGCTGTGTCGCTGTCCCCCCGCATCGCGCGCCCGGTGAAAGCGGCAAATCTGTTGTAACATCGGCTTAACAGCTTGAACTTGACGCGTGGCGCAAGTTACGACCTAACTTTAAGTGTGTGTTTTAAAGTAACGACCTCTCTTGATAGCTTGTTTTAAGTTGCGCTGAAGAATTTAACCGTCTGGTTCCTCGAAAATATTATTACATTCAGGATGTTACATTTACAATGTTTTTTTTACTTACAATCAAATATTACCTAGCTATAATTTGCAATACCATTAATTTGTATGTATTTCAAGATGATCAGCTTTTACTAAATCTGCACACATGCAAAGTGTATCAATATTTTCGAATGTCACCTGATCGTAGAACTGGCGCCACGACCCGACTCTGGCAACACCCAAGGAGATACAAAGGCGTTGCCAGCCTTTAGTTGAAGAAAAGTTGAGGCTCCGGTAAACTTGGCGAAATACAATGCAAGCATTGTTTCACGCTGGTATTCTGTGCAGCCGTGGTATCACTACGATCAAGTCGACTCATTCGCATCTAGGCATGGCTCTTCCACACTTCAAATATCTAGATATAATAAAAAATACTTATATATAATTTAAACCCGACACACACTCAAGCTTCATTACATCAGCCGTACCTACTATTTCATAAAAAAAATCACCATTCAAATCGCTACTCGCTCGTGGCTCAGCACACATCGACTGGATAAAAGCACTCAGCACTAGCAAGCAAACCCGCGCGTCCACTAAAATTGCGTTGTGCAACAACAAAACTTTGCTAGCGTCTCAGTGACAACTAACTGTACCCTCTACCCTAATCCGAAGCGACATAAAACATGACATTGCAATACATTGCTGGTAATATTACCGCGGGCCCTGAATGCTACGGTAACAACCAGGATATGATTTATTAACATGAGTTAGGATATCGTCTAACTTTCTGATTACATGTCTTCATAGAAATATTTGGTATTGAATCATATTGACGGGACTACTAGAAACGTTTTCACGTCATCAACCTATAAGTGCCCACGGCAGCCGTTCAGAATTAAATAGGCCTCATGTCACACGGAGGAGGTTTGAACATTTATCACCAATCTTGCTCAAAACATACTGGCGATTTCACACTTTTAAAAAAACTTAAGAAAAACGTTTATATCACTAGGAAAAGTTATATCGCTAGTTGCTAAGTTTCCAAATCGCGACCTCATGAATGAGAAGCAGGCGTCTTAACCTCCGGGCCGTCACGACTGCCGTTCTGCACTAAGAAATTAAACAACAATGTTGCTGAGAAGTAGTTTATTATATCATAGAACAACGATACAAAAACAATTCTAGAAACTATATAAGCAAATTGAAATTGAAGATAGATAAACGAAACGTATCTAAACTTATTTATTGACAAGGAAACGGTGGGGCCTTATCGCTCCCTACAGGTTCCAAGAGACAAATTAAGGAAATGCGAGTTATATACTCTATTTAATAACTAGTTTCCTCTCAGTTGTTTCTGGTTCAAGATAGGAACAATCTATTGGGCTCAGGTGCTCGATCGATTTGGGTTCGACAACCAGTCAACGATTGCAAATGTATAATATCAGTATTTATAGAACTTTATGCATATTTACTTACTACATAGTGTTAAGACGATTATGAATCTCTTTACATCAGCTACATAAATCACATTTTTTTATCGTAAACTATTCATCTTTTCATCCTTGATTTGATCATAAAATTTTACAATTCATCTCACAATACTGAGCTTTCATTTCAAATAAAAATCCTTATTGATGCCAACCGAATATCATACTCAGAGCACCGTCTTTAAGAATATTACCTCGTTCTAAACTCCAATATAATTTAAAGAAATCTCATATTTTTGATCGGAGGAGGTAATTCGCAATGATTGGGATCTATACAATTTCACAGCGAGTGAACGCAAATTTCTTTTAAAATTTCTTTGTAACCGTTCCTTGGTCCAGACTTTTATAGTTGTCTAGTGTCGCCAGGGTTGCCAGCGGCCCGTTATCTTTGGATTTCTGAGGAAACGAGACATAAAGCTCGCCTGAACGGAGCTCGAAATAAGGATTTTGGTGACACACACAGATTCCTTGTACAGATTGCGTATCAATGGAAACGTCCCCATCTTGAGAGTTAAGATTTTGAACAGATTGTGTGTAACAAACTTCGGCTTTGAGGAAGCCAGAAACAATCTTCGTTTTAAATTCGTTGAGCGCCAGGGCCTCTTGTATGTATTTATGTGTATACATTTTTCACAGTATTAGTCTAGTCTTCAAACAATCTTGGTACGTTGCACCGCTCATCAAGGGCAAGACTTTGATCAAAGTAAGTAATCCTTCTATTCGGCTAGCCGTCAAAACAATACCCAAAAGTGGTGATACAAAAACAAATAAAAGAGAGCATAACATTTTATATCCAAGCATACATTTTATAGTCTCCCAAAATCTTAACGATTGGCCCCTTAAGGACTTTCATGAATAAAAAGACTCAGTCGATGAAGATTCGATATGAATTTTAGATGAACTTGTGTATTATAGCTTTATCGAACAAAAATATTCAATATTAACTAAAAGGCTCGTCTTGTTACGAAAAGTGTACCCAAAAGTGCTATATTCTTAATTATTTAGAAACAAAATTTTCCGAAATTGTATAAGTGCTCTAAATCTTAATTATGAAAGAATTAGTTAAGTATTTGTTTTTTTGATCTAGCAGATAGATACTTCTAATAAAATTTTGAACTTTTTTAATTATTTAAGATCTCTATTCCATCCCACAACACTAAAACAAGTGCATCTGTGAGCGAAGAATCTTAATTATAAAATGTATGAAATCAGAAATGAGACAAGTCCCATTTAATTTTGATATTAAAGGACAATGATGACGTCACAGATTCACAATTCGGAAGCGCCAGTCACAATTCTCGCATGAATATGGAATAACATCGGCGCTAAGTTAATATGTATGAATGTAACTTGTTAACTCGCACCGGCTCCGCCAGATGGCATCGGGTCTCCCAAATGTCCCACCCCACTCCACTTTATAATTCAAAGATTTGCTTGCGACGAATAAAGAGGTGTCTTTTCTAAATTATTCATGTTTAAGACACTCTGCGTGCACTTGTCTGCAGAGTTTTTAATGTTTCTTACCAACAGTTTTGTAAAAGATACCGTGGGGACTGCATTTAATGCAACTTTAAAACGATTTGTAATTCAATCTTGTTGGTTGATAAAAGTTTGTAGAAGTCCCACTAAAAAGTTGTAAAATATAAAATGCACATACTCGTAGATATACCTACTGTATAATAGACGTCAATTAAAGATGTAAGAACATCTTTTATTACCTTCATCGATAAATGCAGTAGCTCCTTAACTTCTGATGGTAATTGAGAGGATCGGAAAGCCATCTTCTCTTTCTGTGAAGCAATCATCCTCGCAAAGAAGTGATGTGCCCGTGAGGAAACTATCCTCCTCACGGACTAGCAGCTGCAGCAGATATCGAGCAAGGGCGGTTCGCCTCTCGCCCGTTCGCCTGTCTAGCCTAGGAAGGATAAGGACAACAATTCTCACGTCTGAAAAATAAATCATAGAAATTTTTTTTTTTTTTTTTGTTTCAAATTTATATAAATCAATACAATATAATATACAATAATATACAGTGTCACTCTGCACTTTTACTTTACCCCGTAATTTAACAAATAATATTTCGTGAGGTTAACTATAAACCGCAACTTTACCGTCGCACGTTAAACCAACAGCCAACTCTAAAAGCAAATCTGTTCTTGTTTTATGAATAGTAAAGTAAAACATTAAACTAGAATTAATTACTTGAGCGATATAAATTCCATAATAATTTTCTGCGCCGCTGTTACCTTTCCGCTAAGTTTTACGGCGGACGCATTACTGCAGACTGCTGCGGACATGAATTATAAAACAATTCTTTTGAAATGACTGTTGTATTATTAAAAAATTCTTAAAGAAAAATTGATATGCATTTTATTAAGCTTTATACATATTCAAGAATACAATCAAGCACTCGCATAATTTATGAACGACAATTCTTTCCTTCTGTTACGTGACAACGTTGGTGTACAATATCGAATCGGTCCCGTGTAGGCGTCGTTTTCCTAAAAAGGAGCGATGTTACATCGACGAACGATAAATCAGATGCCTATTGTTGGAGGAAAGTCGCAAATCGTAAGCAAAGCCGCGTCTGAATATTGTGAGATCGCTCTTTTCGAGTCGCCCCTCAATAAAATCTCACAAATAAAACCGTATTTAGGGACGAAGCGTTTTGAAAGACATACGTTCATTATTTGACGATTGGATTATGATGGGACAGGAGTATACAATATTATTTATTGCGGCCTGTGGCGTGGACACGGAGGAAAATCCGCGATAAATTGCCTAAAAAAGCAAATTGCCTGTTTGATAAAGTATTTTCGAACCCCATTGATCTATTGGCTGTTAGGGATCCTATTGAAACTTGTTTAACTAGTCAAACAAAATTGCCAGATGACGCGCAAATTTAGGCGTTTTATGATATGCGGCAATAGATTCACCATTAACTAAATCAGACTATAAGCTTTGAGTCCAATTATCTTACATTTTTGAAAATTGCACACTGACGCTCTTTTCTGAAGTTTGCATCCATTTGTCAATTCAAATACGACTTTAAACACGGCAAAATGGGGAGACACGGTGCCAATATAAAATGCTGTGACTACTTCAATTGGTGAGACGTAGCGAGCGCTAGATTTTCAGTGCAAAGCTTACAATGGGACGCCTAATATCAAAACCGATAGATTTTCTATTCAAAGCTGAAGAATATGTAAATGTGAAAAGGCACATCTAAAAGATAAGAATATGATCTTCATTGTATTACAAGGTTTTTATATATCTTAGAAATCGAGTTTTATAAACTGAAACTACAATCTCTTTTAACATCTTTATCGTGTTCGTCTTAAATGTTATAGAAAATCATGATATCAGCCAAATATCGGAGAAAGATTTATTTGATTCTCTTCAAAAAAAAAACAAAAAGTCTTTTACTACGTAGCAGCAAATACTATTTTCTTACAATAAGTGTTTAAAAGATCAATGATATCAAACCAGTTGTAAAGTCTAAAACAAAGTAAGGTCGGAGTGTGACAGGCTGAGGTCTAGCACCATTTATCAGCCACAGTTACAATCTCATGATGTAACGGGAGATTTTTTTGTTCAAAGACCAGTTGCCCTCTCTCACGATCTTGCAACATCAGTTTAACTTTAACGGTATGAGAATAGAATACGATATCGCAGATGGCGGTAGTGTAGCATTTGGAATAGTGCACCTAGATGTATCGGCGCCCGATGGCGTGGATAGCGAGGCAATGCCTTGCTTCCCCGATGTTATTTGCAAGCTACGCTGTCAAATTGTAACGCCAAGCTTTTATTTGTTGCATGCAAATATTTTCTACAATTTTAAAAACATTTTTATTATACCTACATGTGATTGCGTACATACAACGAAATTGACTTGGAAATAAATTTTATTTGATAAAGAATGCTTCAATATTATAACAAATCAAGCTTATAGAAAGCAAAAATGTTACACGCATTGAGTATGTGCCATCGCTTCAGTAATGATATTTGTATCAATGTATATATGTATACCATCAAATCGCTACAAATTTCTGATTTATTACATTTGGTTGGTTATTTCTCAAATATTCACACTTCACCAATGGTGTCACCAATGGTGACTGATTTTGATGACAGCAAAAATGCTTTTCGTAAGTAGGTACCTATATAGGTATATTTGTAAGTATGGATGGATATCTATTTATATGAAATTGACACCGGTATGGAATGACACATAGACTATTTTAACATCTGGGTTACGCGGGCGAAACCGCTGGCAGAAGCTAGGTAGTGGTTTTTTTGTGAGGGGAAAATCATCAAATGACTTCTCCCGCCCAGGGCCGGGCAGAAGGGAGTGTCCAGACTCTTACTGACTAAAAACCCCCCTGTTCCTTCTCCTGCTCTGGGCGGAGGTCGCGGTGCCTCATTGCGCTTACCCCGCAATCCCGGAGCTAGGTAGTGGTTAATAATTGAATATCGTCCTTACATTGTAGCAGTGAACACAAGCGGTTATAACAGCCTCTGTTTCTATGTATTCTTTATTAGTTCCTTGCTTAGGCAAGCTTATGGCCGCATTATTTTCTGCTTCTCGCCAAATATCATATAATAACAAATGTATGCATTGTAGACCGTCACGTTACCTTTTTCTACTAAAATCTATAAAATTTAATTTTCGAATGCCTTCCTTTTTTAAAAGATTCTAGGGTAAAACCTTCGTATAACGTGACGCCATCTCATAAAGGTCAGTTCACACTCGCACACCGAGCACGGCGCGCCGCGTGCGAACTTCGTGAATAAATTCGAGCAATTCCCGACCTGCCTTTTACGAGCTGAATGAAGTATGAACTCGGTACGTGCAGAGGAGGCTTTACTACGCGGAAAATAAAAAAAATCTAATGAACCCGACTTTATTGCTGTTAATAAAACGTAAGGAAAGTAGTTCACGCTCACGGCACTAAACATTACACCTCATGGTTGATTTGTTACTAAAGTGACGTTAGTCTAGCGTGCGATGAATACTGCTCCATTTTATGAGTCGCCCAGGTCACTTTCTTTTAATACTATCACACAAAGATTACGTCTTTACATCATAAAGTTTACTAGCACAGGAATGATGTATTATTTATAAAATGTAAGAACACGCGTCTTATTCACTCGCTGTGTGTACATATGGAAGCAGTAAAATACAGATAGGTCCTTAAATAAATTATTGTGGTGATAAAATCTTTCTCGCAAACTGTTTTTTCTGAAAATGTGATGATTCGTACCAGGCTTGAAGTAGATGAAGTTGTGCACATAAAATTCGAATTGGCTACATGAATAATGAATACACCCAAACTTGTTTATCCTTACTATCATTATTTCGTGGTGGCCTGGAGGTTTTGGCGCGCGCGGGTTCGAAACCTGGCAAGTACCAATGTGGCTTTTTCTATGTTATATGTAATTTCTATGATTATTAAGACACCACTGACATACAGTGACAGAAAACATCCGAACTTATGATTTCGAATTAAAAGTTTGAAATCTCCAATACCCCTTCAGTAAGGCGTGGTGATTGATACCTTCTGCGTGTGAGAATAGGCCTTTGCTCAGCAGTGGACACTTATAGGGTGATGATCAAGATCGTTATGATAAAAGTAACAATACCAGGCACATCTTCCATTTATTGTGTGATGTAGAGACTAACGAGCAGCTAACGGTTCCCCTCGCTGGGCAAGCGCAAAGTGTTACCGTGGCCTCTGCCTAACCAAGAGAAGGTATGGGGGGTTTTTAGTCTGTAAGAGTCTGACACACCGTCTCGTAGCACCCTGGGCGGGAGAAGACATTTAATGATTTTCCCCTATCAAAAAAAAACGGTTTCCCTGATATTAAGCAATCAGCGCCGCGCATACCGCAACAGCAGTTTATCCCACAGTTGTTGACTGACAACCATCTACGTGATGACTTTCGCTCCTATGATTTCGGTTCGTGTCGTATGATTTCGATTCAGTCGCATGATTCCGGTTCTGCTCGTATGATTTTGGATCGGCTCGTATGATTTAGATTCCGCTCGTATGATTTCGGTTCGGCTCGTATGATTTCGATTCCGCTCGTATGATTTCGGTTCTGCTCGTATAATTTTCGTTTGGATCGTATGATTTTGGTTCATCTCGTATGATTTCGGTTCAGCTTGTATGATTTCGGTTTCGTTCGTATGATTTCGGTTTGTCTCATATGATTTCGGTTAGACTGAATTCGGTTTTTGTTCGGTTCGGTTTGGTTAGTTAGTTTTACTCGTTTGCTTATTCGCTCTTTTTCTCGCTTACTTGTATGCTTAATAAAACATTATGCTAGGACCAGCAGGGGTCAAGCAAATTTGGATAAAAATTTATACTTCGTCTAAAAATTTATATTTAATTAGCATACAATCGTGGGGGAGTTGCTAGTATTAGATAAAGCTGTGACCAGTTTGCCTCAGATGCCTTAAAAGTCTACTTAAATGGTTTTTTATCTTACTTTTAAAAATATTCCAAACTTCAACATTGCAAGAAAATTATTCGCAATCCTAAATCGATATAATAATTACTGCTTAAGCTTTAAGTCAGTTGAAACGTGTTTTCAGAAAATAATATAGATAGTCTCATACCGTAAGTGGTATTACTGCCAAACTTTTGACACGGCTTCAGATATTGTCCCGTGCAGGCCCTTGGTTTTGGTCTTTAGGGAGAATCTGACAAAATAAAAAGTAATATTACTATAAGTAAAACGAAACTAAGTGTGGAAGAGTCAAGCTTCGACATGAATGGCTTAGCTCGACCAGAGTGGTCCACGACCTAACAGAAAACCGGCGAGAAACAACTACAGCGTTGTGATTCGCAGTGCGAGTGAGGTTACAGGAGACCCAATCCAACCCCCTTCCCCATCCCTTCCAAATCCTTAAAAATCCGAAACCCTCATCCCTAAAAGGCCGGCGACGCACATGTTACTCTCGTTACTCTTCGACTATGGGCGGCTCTGATTGCTTCCCATCAGGTAATCTGTATGCTCGTATGCCATCCTATCACACGAAAAATGGATACTTACTTCGTCTAAAAACTTATATTTGACTAGCTACTCTCGCGCGGTTTCACCCGCTGCTCGGCTCCATTTAGTCGTAGCGTGATGTTTTATAGCCTATAGCACTCAGGAACATTGTAGCTATCCATCACTGAAAGAATTTTGGCAATCTGACCAGAGGTTCTAAGGATTACCCCCTACATACAAACTTACAAAAATACGAACATACAAACTTACATATTTTACCTCTTTATAATATTAATATAGATTAGCATACAAATTCTGTCTTCTCTTCCCTTGGAACAATTAACAGAGCCAGCTACACAAACGCACGCCATACAAAACATACAATGCCTACATACCAAACTTCACTTATTAATTCCGCTCACGATTGCTCCCGGATTATATTTACTCATTAACTAAACTGTTCAACAGATCGCTTTAATTTTTGTCTTTTCATTTAATTTTGTCGAGTTTTCCTATCTGGATAAGCCGGTTTAATCCGGTTCGGGACGTTTAATTTATTATTAAGTATTTCGCAAAGTATCCAGCATAAAGTAGCAACGATAAAACCACAATTAATTTGCAATGTGTTATCTTTTAAACGATAATAATCGTAAGTAGAAATTAAATGGGCTTAATAGTGCAGATGGCAGTTAATCTGAAGAAATTATAGTTCATTAAAATATATAAGATTGTGCTTTTGTAAGTGGTGTTACTAGATATTTATACGTTCTTGAAAGAAAACTGCCAATTCGGTTTTATTTAGATTTACCACCGATTTCTAAAGAAATCAATTTACTTCTGTAATTAAATTCTACATGTCATAAATCGTACAAGAATTGAAGCTTAACTAATAATTAGACATCCCATCCTTACATCCCATTACAGAAACAATAAATGCGACAATTTTTTAAGGCTGTTTTAGAATTAAGAAGACAATGGAGATAAATTATATTTATTTTAAGGCAGTACCCAAACAGTCTTGCATTTTGTCAATTTCCATAAATCGCTGAACAAGCAAAGGAAACTCATTCGTTGTCAACACGAGGGACAATCACGGACATAAATCAGAAACAACATTAACATCCTGTATCGTTCTTTGTTTTGTGAAAACACGCCATTTATTTTGCTTCACCTTGCCAAAGTCTATTTTTAAAGCAACGTTGTTCAAAACGATCCTTTGAAAAACAATTTCCGTTGGCCCGGCTGGGTCCGGGTACGCTGTACAAGTAACAAGATAGATAGCCATATAAATCTCCCATGTGTCTAATTGACGGGTACGAAGTGAGGCCACCCCGTCCCGTTCAGACTTGTAGAACTGATTCACTTACCTCATTTGGAAAAAGTGTTGTAAGTAATGTTACAGTCTTTGTTTCCACCTTAACTACTCAGTTCAGACGCGAAAAGTTTCCACGTTTCTCCGTGAAATTGCGAGATTAGTGCGGTCAGTTTGTAAGGTGAGGTTCGGCCGATTGAAGACGTGGTTTTCTTACGTACCTACATGAGTTAGTCGACGGTTTACCTATTACGAATTACCTACGTAAATGGAATAAGAATTCATTTCAGCAAAAACTCTATATATACGCTTTGATAAATTAAACTTTTTCTTTCTTTATTTTTTCAAATCAGCTGTCTTTTTATTAAAAACTTTTGTGCTTAGATAAGCAATTCGTAGACTTCGAAATGTTTTCATTTCACATGTAATTTTTTTGCGCATTACTCTTGATATTTATCTCGGAGACAATTTAAAAATATCGCTAAGATTCAGAGTGCTTTTTGTATTCTAGAGCAAAGCTAACAGACGATCAGGCTCAGACATGATTAATATGTTTTAAGTAAAGGTAAACCAAATAAAATCGTGTGTGTGGAAGTAGAAGCTTTCAGCCGAAACCCATTAAATATTCCCGGCTAAGTTTATGTGGCTGCTCCCAAAAATCCTTCGTAAGAAAGTTATTTATTTGTCCGTTCACCTCACTTAACCTTGTTGCTTAAATCACCACACTAGTTAATGAGATGGCTCTTATTTAGTGCGTCCTCGCTAAGAAATATCGTGCAATACAACTTTACTTAATTATCTAGCAATTTCCCAAGTACAGCGAGATAACAGGCTCCATAATCTTAACCGAATTATCTTAGTTTTTATGAAGCAATTAGCTTACTTAGTTCTAAGTGTGTGTGCGTAGAATTAATTGTGTTTGATTGCAAATCTCATCAGTAATGTCTGTAAGGCAATGCATTACCGTAGAAGCTTAAATGAGAGAGCTTGCCATTTAATCATCGTAAAAGGGACATAAATCCCAATTACACGGCTTATTATTTCGAAAAAGGCTCAGAAAGTCGCGATGTGACGGAGTCCGAGGCAGGACAATACGGTACCGCTGAAATATTAGCTCGGGGACCAATGCGATGCCGAACGAAGATCTAGTCAGCCTTAGCAACAATTTAGTACTAAGACTGTGTCGTTTTATTTCAGACATTGTCCATCTCTCATTGAGGAGCAAAGAGTTGTTTCCCTTATTAAGACCTTGTGTAAACTCGTTTTATTGAATGTGCTTCTTGCGAACGATCTTTGCCTCTATTGTTTTATTTTCTGGTTCTCTACACAACATTGATACGTCTGTCTTTCTTAAGAAAACCCATTAAAACGGTCAATGTCACTTAGCAGATAATTGAAGACTGCCCAGAAAAAAATGGATCCATCCGAATAAAATATTGGAGGTCCAAGAAACCGCACTGATTGCACAAAGGGGTCCCGCGAGACTGAATTATCGTCACGTACTCCTGCCACCCCACTTCGTTAGTTCGCCTGATGACGTGTGCCGAAACATCCCCCCCATACATTTGCAATTCCATTCACAAACTGTTACGATCATCATACATTTATTTGGTGAAGCTGAAGCGTTTATCTGCGAGTCACGAAAGATGATGTCGATGGAGAAGCCAGATTAGATCCAAGACGAGTTAAGAACAATGATTTGGGCAAAACCGGGATTTTTTGTACTTTTTTACTTCATGTAACTCTTTTTCTCCTTATACTCAACTTATACTGAAGGGTGGGGAATTCTTAAGTAAAAAGGTTACATTGAAAACGCTTATACACATACATAAATATAATGTCCAACGTATAATACTTCACTTTGGTGAAACTGTGGTCGTCATGACAAACTCTCCGGATATAACCAGGAAATTAACCTCATTCCGAATTTTCTTTTTTACGCGAGCGTTCTTTAATATCATCCGGACACACTGAGAGAGGAGACTTAGCTGATCTTAGTGTGTCTATGTGCTTAGGTACATTGTATTTACTCCCCGATCGGATAAAGAGTCATAAAGCTGAATGTTATACACAAAATTCGATTACACTAAGTGCGGGTACTATGCGTAAGATCCTGTTACTCGGAATGTCTCTCAGTAAAAGACAATGGCCTTTACTCCAAACCTAAGATAGAACACAGATACACACAATATATTCTCTACCAGACTTTGACTTTTACTTAACTTTATCGGGAAAAAGACAAACTTCGCCTATCAAAGCAAACATCTTACATTTTTTGATTAATTCTACTCCAACTAAGTAATTAATTAAACAATACCGCAAGAAGCCCAAAAATTAACTTTACATTTTCAAATGCCTATAATGACTTCTTTTAATTAACCCCCGCATTGCATAAACTGTTCGTTGCTAATTAAAACACTGCTATATTAATTAGAAACCCTTTTAGAAAATATAATTACTTATTTTAATAACGTCGGTTGCCTAAATGTAATACAGGAAACTCGCCTGAAGAAAATTCTCGCGGGATTTGAATAAAAACGCACGGTTTACGTTAAAATAAAGTATTATTCGCCTAATTAGGGAGTTTTTATTATGAAATGTTCGTTGCGGAGCCTTTGTGGGGAACTACAATGCGCTGGGAATTGCATTTGATCATTTTCTGTGTTCTGTTATTAAGAAATGTATACAGAAGAGGACAATTGCAACGATAACGAATGAGAGGGGAGAGGAAGAAGCTTTGTGCAATCAGCGCGTTTTATTCGCCGTCGACGTGCCGATGCCGGGGACTCTTCGCTGAGGGTAATTGTGATAACACGATGTCGTCGGCTCTCTAAAACGTGTCTGCAATCGCGATCATCATTTGCACGTTTGGAAATCTAAAAATCTTCGTAGCTTTACAGATATCGTATCAGGGAGTAGGTAAGGCCTGTTTGAGTTACCTTTCCTACATACATATGCATGGAATTAGCATTCGTTTGTTTAACGTCGGAAGGTTTGATTTGAATACACTCTGTGCTTTGTTTTAATGTCGCTGGCAGTGCCGCTATCAACGCATAATTAACTTAAATTCACATTCACATCCAAATATTTCGCACTAAAATGACACTATCAATATAAAATAGCAGTTTAACTAACATGGAATCACGGTTAAACGGCCCTAAACGTGCATTTGGTGTGTTTTGGTGCCAAAGATAACATAAACAGCCTGGAACCGCACAAATACTTGCTTCACGCATACTAATGTGTCCCAAGCGGCTATCGACTGGCCAATAGCCTATATTATATCGATTCGATAAGTTTTACTCCAGTATCGGGAGATATATTGTTAGTTTGTACAACTTTATGGACCTATAAAGAAGTGTTTTGCATATTATCTAACTGTTGAGGCCACTGTTTTAGAAAACGAGGTTAATGAGTTAAAAGCACTGGCTAGACGTGTCCTGAATGAGTTAATGCATATTGCACAGCGCTCCGTTTTGTATTTAATAGAAAGGTTTCAGTTATCTATGTAGGTAAATACAATGCATAGATACGCGCTGCACCCCAAACCAATTAACTTGAAAATTAATAGAATGGCACCCAAATAATTAATTTAACCTGCAATAGTCGAGGAATGGAGTGAAGTAGTTAAAAACATCGTTAAGCACATTGTCGGAGGCGTTTAAGTCGGCTGAAGTGAAAGTTTTCACGTTACGAATACTTGAAAAGTCCATTACACGGTTGACGGCGTCGACGTCGACCTTACGACGCCAAGTTGTTTGTAATTACACAGACATAGCCCCGAGATTTCATTTAAACTTCGTGACACCACCCGCCGTTGACAGCTCTTTCTGCAATTGTTAACTTCTTAGAAAAATATTATCATAGTAGCAGCGCACCGCGCCGCGTTATGGCCGCGAGCCGCGCTCAGCCGCGGAACACCTGACTTCACGCTTCCACTTTATATTATTACTACCAAGACTTGAATTAAGAAGCCTTTTGCATTTTATTTAATTTATTATTTTCATTTTCTGCTTTCACCAACAAACAACTAAAGAGTAAGTAGGTATCTTATCTTAACTTTGAAGAAGATATCCTATTTCCATATAATCAGGTAGAAACTGTAACATGGGAACATTTGCTCTTGTTTTCGACGTTACCTTGCGACAGTAAGCGGATTGGCGTGCCTACATAGTTGTGTAGTGAATTAATAAGTTAGCAGTTCATGCATATTAAGGCTCTAGACAACCACGACTCTCCATATTCATATATGAACTGTTTCAAACCAAACTAACACCTTGAGACGGTTTGGGTGGGTAACGGAAGTTTCTCGAACATTAAGTAGATGATTTAGTATGACAAAACCATCAGACTGTTTTTCCAAAGCCTGAACAGCTGAAGACTTGAAGATTTTCATATCTCCTTCTTTCCGTTATATGCATTTTCTTAATATAAAGTCTTCTGGTGGTTCTCCCGAATATCAACATAACATAAATGGAATTTGAGGATTCGGGACTTGGAGAATCAAGGATTTGGCTTCTGGTAACCTCACTCACCCAGCTAAACACAATGCACGCATTGTTTTACGCCAGTATTCTGTGGCCATAGTATTCATACACTTTTACTTTTTGGCACTCTTTTTACTGAACAAATGTTTGGAAACCATTTCAGCAAAGTAAATTGAGTTTAGATATCCTTACAGTTAAATTTCAGAATGGCAAAATTTCTACTTTAATTTCAGTTAGAAAAATCCAATGTAGATTTTAGCCACCAAATCTATGAATTCGTACATATTTTTACGAGAAACGTAGATGGATCACTCAAAAATTGGTTCCAATTAAAATTCGTACGGTTTGAGTGGTGCACCCGCTTCGGCGGGCGGCGGGAAACATCACCATAACCAAGCTAGCTTGCTACCAACCTCTTTGGAACGTAGACTCTTCTATAATTTGATTATAGCTACAACACTAAGCTCATTTCTTCGCTTGTGCTACCTAGGCATATTGTTAAATGAATGCGGGAGAAGTAGAAATTAGAAATGTTGTTTCTTAAATTCATTGGATTTCATAATATATTATTTCCATGCTTTTATGGTTGGGCACTATGTATAAGAGTAGCTCTTTTTGTGCTGATATTATTTTCAAAAAGAAACATAATACATCCAATACCAAAAATACTAATAGAGAATTACGGCTAGGTCAATATCTTTGTAAGGAAAAGCTCATGGTCCAACAATGAAGTTGGCTTACTGCCAAAAGGCGAACTCGATTCATTTCATTCAATTAAATACAAAAAAATATAGAAATACCTGACATAGAATCTCGTTGTCTCTATTTACTCGAAGCTCTGTTGATGTCTGACAAAACAACAAATCTTTGTGATGACGTGACAACACAGAAAAATAATCCGACAAACAACACGATTACTTCTTGCAAATAATATACCCATTGTTGATTGTGTGTTTCGAATTTATTATATATGTTTTGAGTTCCGCATAGACATCAATGAAGGAATAAAATATTCATTAACATTTTTTATTTTTGCCGTATATCGAGACTTCTTACTCGTCAGTCCCGTTTCCTGAAACACAACCAATAAGACATTCTTGTATAGTCTTGTCTCACTTTTTATTCCATAATCCATAAATAGCCGCATGTTCTGCCGATAAAGGTCAAATTCCTATCAAGCATTTGCAGCACGCAAGCACTGTGATAAAATATAATTTTCTTCACTTTTCAGTCTTAATTTATGAACATAAATACTCTTTTCTTAATTTTCGTCCTTATGTCCCGAATTCAAATAACCATCATTATAATGATTTATGAAATCGCGTCCTAATTAGGACAGTCGACGTCTCTTGAGTCTAAGGGGACTTGGAAAATGGACGGACATAGAACGAGGTCATTCATCTGAGGTCCCAACTTAATCTGAATCTGTGTAACCATTCTGGACTGAAAACGATTGATGCCAGCTGTTTCTTAAGTACGAATTATTTAATTGAAGTTGATTTATAACATGTAATTAATTAACATTTATACTAAGTAGGTTCTCATTATACTTACAAAATACTTGGCATAATGAGTGCACTGTCTGTCTTATGTCCCTTGATAGTAAAAGTACTGCGTGTAGATTTGCATGCGACTTCAATTTGCATTATGTAAGTACCTAGTGTTTGTTGTGGCGAGTTTTATTTCTGTCTACTTCACCTCTTCAATTAAATCCCCATACATCCCTCACAGCCAGTTCGTACAGCCTTAATTGCATTCGTTAAACCCTAAAATATTCATGCACCTCCGATGTAAGGATGGGTAATCGATCTCAATGCATGCTATAGCTGCTTTCCCAGCAATCTGATACCTGCATACTAAGCACACGTAGATATACATTAATATTGCTTCGAGACCAATAAGGCTGTTTACAAACGCGCTTTGTACTTTGTGGCTGGCTTGCAAACAAGCCTGTCCCATTATTGCACCATTGTGTGCCATCTAGTGTCTGGAAATTTTGCAATTAATATGGGCTTGTAACCACGCCTCAGTACAGCTGATTAAATTCATCTGACGCCCACTGCTCTTTATATTGTGACGCCGGTCATAGTCGAGATTGATAGGTTAATAAATATTGTGTTACCATAACGAGGCTTTTTGTTAATTAATGTTGGGTTCCGAAAATTTTTGAATTGCTTTTTATTTACTAAAATATATTCCGTAAATTACAATTGTTCTTTAGCAGTGGTTATTTAAGGAAGCATATTGGACTAAAATATTTTATTCCATAGAGTCCATAGTTGTCTCGAAACATGTCGTCCCCAATAAATACGCTGACACTCGATCGAATAACCACTTCATTCATTACGAAAATAAATGATGTAATCAGGCAACGTTTCATACGAAATCCATTTTAAATGTAATTACAAATAATAATGGTTGAGCGCAAAGGTGGAGGGTTGATTGGTTGAGTGAGACCGCGAAGTGCGGGCAGGCCAAACTTTCTTAATTAACTCGTTATTGTGCAGTGCACGAAACACCGAGCTGTGTAAGCTCTAGCTAGGCAGGTATAGCTTACACGCTACAGCCGTCCGTACTAAGTAAATACTGCCAAGTTATTATTTATTGTATTTCACTTGTTATTGTTCTGGTGCTATAAATTATGTATGCTGCACACCAACTTTGCAATCACTGAGACTGTAGGACATAAAGTTTTTATTTTCAGTCTGAAATAACAAAATTAATGACCTTTCTAAATATGTAACGGGGTGGGCAAGTTGAGTGATTATGTACAGGTCTACTGCATAGATCTAATACCTATAGGAAATGACACTTAGTCGGCAATCGTTATCGATATTTGCAAGAGTTTTGATACCACAATCGACTTAAAAGGATACGTAACATATCAAAAGAACTAAACATTATCCACATGGCTACATAAGAGGGAAGGGTAAGGACCTATTGGGATAATGAGGAAACCTTTCGCAGTAGAAAAGGTCGAATTAATTATGTAGACCGTATCGAAAGGCGGAGCCGACGTGGAATCAATGTCAGGCTTTTTCAGACATACCCATATTTGTCCTCACTGCCAACACAATGCTCTTTAATCTGGCTGTTAATGACATGGCTCTTGCCACCCTGCACCTTATTAAGACCACCTCTTTTATTTTTATGGTTCTCTGACAAAAAAATTCGCCTTCATGCAAGTCAATGGCAGTGCTAACACTATTGAATCCTCATTAATTTACCGTCGTTCGCTATTCTAAAATCGTAATGTCGGAAATTGATTGATTTGGTTTATGTGTCCTGCATCGCACTAGCCACACACGGCGACATATAAATCAGAAACAAATGAACTGAATTAGATTGATATTCTGGTTTTTATCCTTGTGGTGTGTCCATTATTTTTTAAAGCATTCAATAGACATATACATCACACATATAACTCTTTTGAATCTTTTGAAACAAAAACTCCAGTTACTTAGGTATAATGATGATGAATTAAAATGATTATTAAGTACAATGTTTCTCTGAGCAATTTATTTTTTGTTTTACCAATGTATAATAGAATACCTCTCTCTAGATCTAGGCGTAGCTACCTTCCCTGCCTCTTTACTTAAAGAATAGATGAGTGTGATGTGGGCAAATGTGATGTTTGTCTGTTTTTATTTATATATTTTTTATTACAATTATAGATATCTAAAGTTTAATTTAATCTAATCATAGGTACCTAATTCATAAATAGTAGCACATTCAAAGTCAGTATAATAAATTATTATAATTATCCCTAGGCTTGAACATGAAAGCTCACGCTTTTGTCCATAAAATTATATTACCTCACTATTTAATAGCTATCTGAGCTGTAACTACGTAATGGCCAAAGAAATGTAGATAAAGGGAGATAAATGAGGTACTTGCACACTGCCTCCAACTCCAGACCTCGTACAAAAACGCGACTAGCTCATGGTTGGATACTCCTAGTAGGTACCTATATTAAGCCTTTATTTCTTAGAACAACCCAACTCTATATAGGGTCATTACACGGACCTCCGGCCTCCACATCACCGCAACAAAAATTAATCAGTAGGCAAAGCAATACCTCACAGCTACAAGAGAGGCTAATCCACAAAAACGCTCCATTAAAACGATAAGTTTTTCAATGAGGGATTTAGCAAAAGCTTCTTTTTTCATCCACTTCGTTCACCCATAAACGAACGCTGTCAGCCATCGCCATTGAAATCGGTCTCCTTTAATTTTGAAGCCAATAAATTTTGTAATCCGCCAACTGAATTTATATCGGCCATTTAATGTCAATAAAAGAGAAGACGCCAGCTCGCGCTTTTTGCCCGGCCCGCCAAATGTCACCGAGCTCATTTTACATACAAAGGTGATGTGTCAATGATTATAGTTAGGAGACTCGGGGCCGAGTTGCCGAGTTCCTTGCATTCCATTACAGGGTTAATTCAAGGATATCTGCTATTATAGAGCTAGTAGGTAGATAACTTAATCACAGAATACGTGCAAACATTCATATTATACGGCAATGAAATTATTTACAGGATTTGATATCAATTCTCGTTGAGAATCATGTTACAGCAATCACGCTATCCAGACTGAACGTCAATATTTGCACAATAATACAAAGCGTATTGTAATTACACACCAAACATAATACGTGCTGTGCGTGGTAATGCCATCTCATTTCATTAAGTGCATCTAAGTACTTACATAGACACTAGGTACTTACGTAGCAGATACTGATATATCTATATGCAATGTCTGCCTAGGCGTCGAAGGCGTCACTAAGGTTCCATTAACCCGTCAATGGTGGATGGTGGACGGAGAACTCCGTTGCGTATGACAGTATACTTGTACAAGTCTAATCGCTTGACGAGGGAGTCATGTCGACACGCACGCAAATTGCGTCGTTGTTTACGACGCTGTACCTACCTAACTCAATTTGTGTATTCTAGTACACCACTTATGTAATCGTTTCGCTAGAGGGTGGAACACCCGATATCCTTTGTCTGTTTAACACTACACGTTTGGAATAATGGCACGCAATCGTATTAGGTCGTGCCTGATTTAGCAATAAAAAGGCTTTGTTTTGTTCACAACAACAATCCTGTAGCTAAGGTAACAATAGATAGATACCTAAATAATAAAATACCTCCTTATAAGTATGTCTAGAATGATGAATCCACCATGCAGTCATGTCAGATATGCACCTAGTATCTAGTTAAAATGTCTTGAGCCCGTTGTACGAAGGATTATTGAGAAAACAAATTTGGGAGTGGAGAATGGGAGAACCATGTTTCGACTTCACGAATGCGCCGGCTCGACCGGAGTGATACCACGGCCTCACAGAAATGAATCAACGTTATTCGCCGTGTAAGTGAGGTTACCAGATTTCCAATGCTTCCCCTCCTTGCATCCTTCATTCCTTCCCCATTCCCTAAATCCCAAAAAGCTCAAAAGGCCGACAATTCACTTGCAACTCCTCTAGTGTCGTAGGTGTACCTATATAGATGGCGCCGCTTGCTTAGGTGCCTGCCATCAGATAATCCATCTGCACGTTTGCCGCCGTATCTCAGCATAAATAAAAACTAAGTTTGCGAAATTGTAAGTAAGTACCTACATATAGTTTACACCCATACTTACATTCTCTTTGTTTGACAAAATAATCAAAAGACGTGAATATCTCTTGAGAATAATCATCATTTTTAAATTGGAACGCCAAACGAAATGGCAGAGCCGTGCCGCTTTGTCGTCAGCAATTCGCTTCGGATTGAAAGGGCTGGATTCGATATCGTATGGAGCAGCTAACTGCCGATCGCAGCGACGAATGAATGCCTACACCCGATACAAAGAACTGATCGGAATATTGAAGCTTACTCGAGTAGCGAGTCAATAGTGTCGGAAGGTACAAAATAGAACGAATTTCTCATTTAAATCTAGCGTAACTGCTATAAAAAAGCTCTTTAGCTTCAGGTTTCTACTCTAACGCTAATAATATTTTTTCTAGTAGTCTGGTGTAACCATTTTATTTTCTGGTAGTCTAATATAGCCTTGCATCCACTCCACCATACCTAAATGGTGCTTTCAAACGGAACTCCTTGGTCACTTACTTTTTATTTCCACTGATATTTTGTCTAAAACTTATTTTGACACATTTAATAGAATAGGTACCTACTTATAACAATAAAAAAGCTAATCATTGGAGTAAATAAATGGTATAAAATTACGAAGTGTCTCTTTTTTTATTTTTTTCCATCGCATAACACCATGTTGGCTAAACCGCAATTTAAATGTGAGGGTTGCATCAAGCCAGCAGCACGACGCCTTGGTCTGTTCCAAGCAAAGGACGAATATGAGTGCTATGCAGAAAGTTACGTCAAATGCTTCTGGGGGCTATGCGATCTACACAAAAGCCACGAGAACATTCTTCCCACTAAAGAAATCAAGGGTGAGAAGTTTAACTTGTAATTTGTACACCGGTAGGATCAACACTTTATTACAACTTTATTTTCATTTGTTTTATATTTACATTTTTTTATACATTTTCTACCTGATCGACCACTGATAGAAACTGAAAAAATGTGGCGAAAACAAGTTAATTTGGCCGATGAGTGTTTAAAAAAATTGGTTGATAACCACTAGTGATGGCCAAAGAGAATAGAATATGAATTGTACTCACGTCCACCAGTGGCGGACAAAGGGTATTATTTAAAAATAAACGTTGCAATATCCACACATAAAGCCAAAAAGATGAGCGTAGCGGGAATACAACCCAGGTCCAAATACAAATATATTGAACTTGTACAACATACTAATTACTTAGTATTAACTATATTGATTATACTGAATCTGAATTTTACATCATTTTATTAGTTCAACATTTAGCAAATTGTGTAATAATGATATCCATAATAATAGCATGCCCTGTTTCCTAATATTTGTTTCTTCAATGTGAATTAACTTAGTATTTGGCTACCATATTTTTTAATTACTTTTTTTCAGTAGTAACAGACCAACCACGACCACAGGAGTTGCCATACAAGAACACCAGGATAATGAATGATATTGCAGTGGCAACTTGAAGGCAGGCAACCCCACAAATAAAAACAACAACATAGTAAAAATAAAATATATTAACAAGTACGAAATAATAAAATTAAATAACTATATACTATTTTGATTTTCATTTAATACTTGTCTTACATTCATATTTATCCTTGATTCTTGAATGTAGTTTCTAAATCTGTTCCATATTTTATTATCTATGTTTTCATTCATTGTTCCCACAAATTCATCTGGTTCTGATATATATTTAAAACTGGATACTTTATTGCTGAAGACATCTGAGATGTTGGATTCTTCCCAAGGAGAATCGGGTGATGGTAATATTTTTGGTACAGCATGGTAACACAGTCTGGCCTCCTTCGACATAACAACTATATCTCCACTTTTAATCAGTATTGCCGATGGTTCTACTGATTTGTCTTTTCCTCCAATTAAAAATATTGCTGACTGGCCAAAACTAGAACAGAAAGATTTTTGTACAATTCATTTCATATTTACAACATTCTATTTAGTGTTCTGTGTTACATTCACTGCATTCATAAAGCTCACAACAAACTTTTGTGGTACTTGGCCCTTATACAAATTATGTTTATTTTGAAATCTGATTCAAAGAGACTATTCCAGATACTTTGAATTTAATAAACTTAATTTTTAAATTGTGAAAAAATAAACAACATTGATACATACCTAAATGAAAACAGAGGTGCTTCCAAATTA
Source organism: Spodoptera exigua (assembly GCA_902829305.4). Taxonomy (NCBI): domain Eukaryota; kingdom Metazoa; phylum Arthropoda; class Insecta; order Lepidoptera; family Noctuidae; genus Spodoptera; species Spodoptera exigua. The sequence goes on from LR824615.2 coordinate 5,352,485, forward strand.
ACTTCTGAATGGTCAGTATGTGCTGATAGTGTAGAATTCATGTGGTAATAATTGACAATAGCTGCTTCAGCCCTAAAGTTTGAATAACCCAAGTACTCAGCCAAAACATCTGACAACTCTGCCAAGTCTACAGGAAAATGAGACTTGTTCAGTTCTGTGTAAACCTGGAATTTAAACAGAATAGATAGATTAATAACAACAATATTTTTGTTTTTTATAATAAAAGGTGGCCAATATGTGGAATGCCAGAAATAAAATGAAATCTATTAGACAAAAAAATTAAAAAATCTAATATTGTGTATCAACATAATATTAACATTTTACTTTTGTGTCCCAGTTGTGATGGTAGCCTAATGTAGTCCATCGTAGCTTCTTCTGCAACTGCTTATCACATTGTTCCTTTTTAAAGCATTCTGCCCACCAGTCCTCTACACTCATTTCTATATCAATATTCAATTTATTTGGTTTCCTTGGGTATTCTTCAAGACATTTTCTAACCCAGTATCTTTGTCCAAGTGCAGTAAAGGGGTTTCTGATAAATAGTAAGCCTGGGTGCCTCAGTAATGTATATATTTGCCATGTTCTTAAACTTTTTAGTCCCAATACTTCAGCTCTTGGATCATCAGTAAATATCTCTGCAGCTATTTTATTCACCTAAAAGATGTTCGTGATTACGATTATTTGCCAAATCTATGTCACAATATAGGTAAATTAAAATTAACTATCAAAACCTTATCAGTAGCACAGTTTTCCACTTCTATTACATCTTCCATAGAAGGTTTAGGTTTGTTTGACTTATAATACTTAAACGTCTTCATAAACTTATCTTCTACAGTTACTGAATTCGATTTTTCTTCCATTATTTCAGTAATAAAAATGTTTATGAAAATATCCACCACATGTTTGGTTGAAATAAATATTTTGATTAAAACTGACATTTGACTGAAATTATCATTTTGTCAATGTCATCTCAAAAGCAATCGGTCAGTTTAGAAATGAAGTAGACGATAACGTCAATCAATATGACATAATATAGTTAAAGCCTTTATAAAACTATACTATCATACTGGCGACTAATTTTATATACATGAAACCATAACAAAATCTATTGTTTTAGTAAACTAAGTTAACAAAATTATAAACAAATTATTTACGTGATTGAAAATTGAATAAAAAAAAATGTCAAATGAAATGTCAATGTCAAGTGACATCCAGGTACTTAGTCCTAATAGGTACGAAAACATTGAAAACAGTATCGAAGTTGGTAAAAGGTGGTTAATTGATAAATAATCATGAGTAACACAGCTTCTGAGCAACCCATAGATGTTATCAAGGTAATATACTTTTCAGCATGCTCACTTCTAACTAACATTATCAACCTCAAGGAAAAGGGGGCATTTTTCCCATTCTTTCGTTTACTTTACCATACACTGTGCCCGTCATGTAGATAAGGTGCCCTTTAATGATGTGCAATCAAATATTACTAAATTAAAACTTCTCACATAAACTCTCTCCAAAATAGTCAAGAATTTTACTTTAACACTACCTATTTCTATTAACTCCCATTCATGAATTTCCATACTTAATATTGCAAAATAATTTATTTCAGCCTACTGAAGATGGGAAAGCAAAATTAAGAAAATGGCTCAACATGAACTTTAGAATAGAGATGACCGATGGTAGAGTGCTTATTGGAGTATTTTTATGCACAGATCGAGATGCAAATGTTATATTAGGTATGTATGAATTTTTTCAATTAAGTGATAACATAATTTTAAAGGTATTTTAAAATTCATTGTTAAGCAAGCACTACATACACGGTTGTATTGATTCAATTACTAAATTTGTATTTTCTAGGAGCATGTTCAGAGTATCTTAAAAGTGGTGATGGTGAAACAGAGGAGCCAAGAGTTCTAGGTTTAGTGATGGTACCAGGTCGTCACATTGTGTCCATTCAGTTGGATGATACTACACCTCCACAAATGTACTGTTATGATGAGTGATTCCTCAATAATGTCCTTGGTTTTGTAATAAAAAATCCATTTTTAGTAATATCTCTTATTAGTTTGTCATTGTGTATAATATTTATACTTGCTATCTATTAGAGTTAAGTTTTAATAAGGAATAAAACAATTTGTAAACATGTGTATTTGTAAGTATTTATATTTATTAATTAAGGAGTATTCAAGTTTTCAATATGCTGCTTTAGTACATCTGGTTCAAGGTAAATATTTTTAGAATGATTAGCAAAGGGGTTGTATTCATCTACATTGTGGTTTGATTGTAATAATACAGATAATTCATTCACAAGTTCATTCATTGAATGCTGAGACCCATTTAACTTCAAGTACAAAAATTGTCTATTTAGAATATTATTTAAGCAAATATATGGTTGAACAACTCCTTCTTGTTTACTTAATTTACTATAATATATCACACTTTTGTTTCTTACATCCTCATCTTCATCTTGCAGAAGCATTATTGCACATCTTATTGTAATAACTTTTACTGAATCAGACAAATTATCAAACACATAAGCAAGTTCATTATTGGCTGTAGCTGCTACATATCTCATATCAACATCTGATTTATCAAAATCACTTAGTTTTTGAATGATTTGCATCAAAGACATCTGACCATCTTTCTCAAGACCCAGAATATTTCTTGCCAACAATGGAATCATGTATCTTATTATGTATACTGATTGACTTTCTACTAAAACTTTTATAAGTTCTACTACATCTAAATGATTAGATATATCTATTCGTAAAGATATTTCATAAATTATTTTCCAAGTAATACTGCTGTAATATTTTTTCTCAAATGATAACAAGATATCAACTATTTCCAATAGATGTTCTGTCAATGCACATTTCTGATCTTTAATTTTGAGGAGAATGAACTCACAATACTTTTCGTGATTACTTAATTTCAAAACTTTCTGTAACAAATTTGGTATGTTATTCCATTCAGATATCTTTATATATTTCTTGAGACGAGCTTCGGCCCATAAATCCACACCAGGCAAGTGCACTGAACTATTAACTTGCATAATTGTGGTTTCAATATCTTCTAATTTGTAACTATTTATGAAAACATCTTCAAATAATGTTCTGCTTAGAAACGAATGGTTACCACTAGATATGATTCTTTCGAATTTTTCTTTCAGCTGCTCAAAGTACTCTGGGTGAGCTTCATTCAATAAATAATATTTTTGGCATATACTTAACAAAATTAAACTTCCATGCAGATCATTTTCTGACAGAAAAACATGAGTTAATAAAATATGAAAGATTTGTATAGAATCATAGATGTTAAATATACATTTTGCTGTCAATCGTCTAACTGTATGTATGGGACTGTTGAGGAGTATAAACAAACATTTTAATAAATCCTCATCAGCAGTTTTCTGTAGTTGAATATCAAAAGAAAAATTGTATCGCTTTGCACTGTTTGCCAAAAGGTTCAATATTGGTACCAAGTTTGAGTGTGACTGAACCACATCTGGTTGATTGCTTAGCTTTAACTGTTGCATTATATATTTCCATAGCTTTGGTGAATGAGTTCGGAGCTCATCGCACGCGACAGTCGCTGTAGTTTGCTCATCACTACCTGAAGCTTTCTTCTCACCAATTTGCTTTGGTATCAAGGCTCCATACAACTGAAGAGCTGCATTTCTGGAATTTTTTAAATGTAAGTTGTCATATGTGTCCATTGTAGTTACATTGTTAGAAAGTATTTTATTTGAGATTACCTGATTTGCCAATGTGCACTAGTAAGATTGCCAAAAGCAAGTTCAGCCAATTTAGCAAAATAAAACATCATGTCTGTAGCTAAACCGCTGTCAGTGACTATTCTTGTCAAGAAATGTATGTAGATTGCTTTTGGTAGATCAATTTGATTTTCATCATTTCTTTTTGGGGTGTCCTTTGTTGAATTACATATGTCCAACAGAGTATTTATAAAGTAGTGGAACAAAGGCTGAAAACATTAATTTATTAACTTTTTTTTTTTCAAATGGAATTTCTATTGTTTATTTGGATTTCTTACTTTGCCCTTCTTCATGTCGCTGGATACTATTCTGTGCACCATAATAGACAGACCTGCACCTCTTCTGGTAATAGATGCCATTTTGTTTGTTTCTGATATTAAATCATTTAGTTTACATCTAAGTAGAATGTTGGGTACTTCTGAAGCTTTATTTTCTTCTGGCAATGAAGTTAGGAATTGAATACCTTTTCCTATAAATTAGAGAAATTGTTTAATGTTGTTTTACTAACTGACGGAAGTAAGGAATTATGTATTTTTACCTAAAGAAGCTCCTGCAGCCTCAATAGCTCCTTTATGACGAGATGTCTCCAACACATGAGTTATAATGTTGAGACACTTTTCTGCCATAGAAGCATCGTCCGCATTAAGTTGTACCAAAACTGATGAAAGGTCACATGATGCCTACAAGATAATAATTATTTTTATTAGTTTGTCAAATAATGTTCAGAAAAATCGTTTCAAAACTGTATTTGAAAATGTACCTTTACATTCAGCCAAAGAGAATTCAACACTATTTGATGGAATCCTGATATTTTTGTTTGATCAATCTCATCGCTAATAATTAAACCAGATTTATCAATAATATTTTCGACCATATCACTCATTTTTGAAAAATCTGAACTTGTTGAACTGTCCTCTTCCCAAGCAAATTGGTTAGAAATATTTTCCAAAACCTCAGCAAATTCTGGCATAACTCCTTTGATGTCAATTTTGTATGAGTTTGCAATACAAGTTTCCAGTACAACTAATAAAATATTCATAAAGGAATGTAACTGTTTCCCTGATTCAATTGATTTCATAATATTAGTTTTTGCTTTATATTCACTTACTAATTGATTGTATGCAAAATAAAATATCTCTTCCACATTTTTGTACTGGCCTATGGAATGTTTATGTTTGATTACTAAATTAGTTATTAATTTAAACATGCTCTGACCACAGCTGATTTCATAGAAGAATTTGCTTCTCATGCTGTTCAGAGCACCATTTACTAAATGTTGGTTTATATTTGGGTTCTCTAACTCCACAGAGTAATGGTTTAGCAGTAGCTTTGCCACATTCTCTCTAATGTCATCTGTAGGATCACTTAGCAAACTGATAAGTTTCACAACAAAATCATCTGTGGATAGAACCCAACATCCATTTTCTTTCACATACTCTATCAATGTCATATTCATATTTCTTATCTGACCTTTTTTCTTGTTAGGAATTTCACTAAAACAACTTATTATTGTACTACATAGTTTCACACATGTAATCTTTCTCTGATAATTACCATTTAAATTGATTGAAGTGACAACACAGTTTTGTAATTTTGTGCAAAATTCTAATAGTGATTTTCTGTTTTGCAAAGATTCATTACTTTCATCTTTGATCATGACATTTAAAAAAGTTGAATGCAGTTGTGTTAAAAATATATTGAGACTATTTAACATACTCAATCTTAACACAGTATTATCTGAATTAATATTGTTGTGTATGAAATTCAACAACAAATCATATTCCAATTGACTTGGAGCTGCCTTCCCTTGTGATACACAGACAATATCAAAAGCTAGAGTTCTTATGTAAGAGTTACAATGGTCTAGACCTATCAATATAGTTTGTTCAATGTAATCACAATCTTTAGATTCCCAATTCTTTTCAAGCAAGCCTTTTCTATTAGCTTGTTTCATTATACATAATTGACTGCATAGATTTTGGTCATAATTATCATGATTACTTAATTTATCAAGCAATATGTGGTGTACAGTTGGAAACTTCTTCATGGTTATTAGACACCAGAAGTTATGAAAATTCTCTATTGCTTTGCTGCTAGATCCATTTAGAATTTTGATAACATCATTTAGAAATATTGTACACCAATCTTTTTCAAAGTTGATTTGTTTTAGCAATGCATAATACATATCAGCTCCAGCAGAAACCAGTCCTGGTTTGTGTAAACTGTATATGAGTCCATCGACCCACCTATTTTCTTTTAACAGTGGGAGGGCTTTTCCATTTTTGTTTTCAATTATCTCTGAAAGCATTAAATATTTTGCTTTGTTCCAGTAGAATGAATTGATTTCTTTTACCACTATTTGATACATTTCATCATCAAGTGTTATTAACAAAGTTTGGAATATAGATCTGTTTAAATCTCTTATTCCAGTCACAGGATTTTCCCAATTATGATTGATAAAGTTAAGCAACTTGACTTGATTTTCTTTGCTAAAGATGCAGTCTTGAAAATCTGTTCCAACTACTTTTTTAAATAACTTAATAGTCTTAAATGTAATAAATGTATACTGTGAATATTCATATCCCATGAGAAGAAGTAAGTCAAACACTGGTTTTAAAACTGATTTGGTCACTTCACTATGACTTTTCTGAATTAGAAATGTTGATTGAAATATTCCATACATCATTGACACCAGATTATAGGTTTTAGATGACCTGTCTTCTTTGTTTTTATTAACTAATTCTTCTTCATTCAGAAGCAATAATTTAGTTAAATAGATGTCTTGTTTGTCTGTGCATGGTAACACTGTATAGAAACATGTTGCACAAAGTAACTGATCATCAAATATTTTAAATCCTGTTTGTAAATGTGACCATAGAATATCTGCAACCTGATTCCAAAACTCTTTATTTTGGCTGGAGGATTCTTTGGACAGCTTCAACAAGTCCTGAAAATACATATAATAATAACTAGCTGTCTTAGTACAAAATAAATAAAAGATTATAATATTTGTAGGAGGTATATATACCTGAATGGATTTCATCTTCAATTCATGCGTAGGAAAACTGATCTCTTGCAAAATTATGTTATTGCTGTCCATTTTTATCTGAAATATTAAAACTCCGTGTTTAATTAAGACTGGATTAAACATCTTAAATAAAATAATAATTGCAAACTTTACCTATTATGTTTTGTTGTGATGTTTAATAGAAAAAATATAAATAAAAGACTGCTAAATATTGATAAAACATAATTTACTACAATGTCTATATTTACAATATCAAATGAAATTAAATATCAATTAAACTATGATTCCTTAATAGGTTCATAGCCTTCTTTCTGGATTTTCTCTTTATACATGTTAAAGTCTCTTTTTCTATCGAAATGCGAGACCCACTGAGTAGGACAGGATTTTTCAAACATTTTCCTTAAATCCAAGCATGCCTTTGGTTTCTCAGAGCTATCTTTAACATTTTCTTTATCTAGGCATTCCCAGTAACGATCTCTGGAGTCCCAACATGTTTTCCGCTGCTGTCTATCGGGAAACGACATTTTTCACCGTGTTTGAACACCTACAATATAAATTTTGTCTTAAAAACAGCGCCGCTGTAGTATGAACCGATTATAGTTAAATTCGTGTAAAATAATAAGGAAACTCACGCACGAGCACTCCAGAAATGATTACTTGAAATAATATCTGTAGTAATTTCTATTTACCACAATTTTTATCTGAAGATATCTTTTTCTTAACACCAGCTCAGCATAACCTAAAACTCCCACTGAAGTACACTAGATTATTGACATATGACACTGACAGGTGACAACTGACAGTTATCAAATGTCTTATGTAATTACGTTTCTTTACAGTTAGTCACTTAAATAATTTCAGAATCCTACCAAACCGAATAAACCCAAGATTGTATCTTGTTTTTAGACTATTTACAGTGGATTGTTCGAAGAATTGTTTCGTGAGAATCGAACCCACAACTCTAACATCCGCTATGACAAGTACATAGGGTTAAAATCAGGAAACACATGATTTCAAATTTCACTGATTTAATTTTCTACTGGCGACCATTAATTGTAATTGGTAATTGAAATAAAAAACAACTGCTTATGAATACAAATCATGTATTTATCCCTTGAATCAATTTTTGGACGTCATTCAATTTATTTATAGTAAAGAAGTGGTAATGAGTAATGTTGCAAGTGGTATTAAGTTGTTTTATTAACTGCTTTATTATATCAGTGCAAGGTCTATTCATTTTCTCATTGTCACTAACAGCGTTCAATAAATCTTCAGATACCTTAACCTTACACATATTTATAAAGCCATCTAATTGTTTTGGTGTTTCAAAGGAGAACACCCCGGGTATGAGTGGAACATGCACGCCCATTTTCTCACAACGGTCTTTCAAATTTTTAAATGCATCAACATCAAAAAATGCTTGTGTAAGGATAAAATTGGCTCCAGCATCGACTTTTTCTTTGATCAGTCCAAGTTTTTCATCAGAACAGCCAGGAAATCCGGCAATACCAATACAAAAATATTGTCCTGTTTTCTCCCTTATGAATTTTATCATTTCTGTTGTGTTAACGAAATCTGAATTAGTTGGATCAAATCCTTCTGTAATGTAAAAACTTTTAGTTTAGTTTTGGCAATAGGTACAACAATTCAATGTAGAATGGGTAACTAGAAACCACAAATGCGCATATAGGTACACATACAAAACAGTTCAGTAGGTGTTTATTTTTATTTGTTTATTTAAGCATTTTTCACAAACATTTATGTACAAGGTAGACTTAACACAGGCATTCTCTGCCAGACGAACTTTTGGATTATAGAGAAGTTAACGATATTCTAAGTACTTACTGACATTTTACATTGGAAATATTGTTACTCGCGGTTATCCTAAATTGTTTAACTTTATTTCAAAATAGGTACTACCTAATCTAATCGTGTATCCATTCAATAGTTTTTTTACTATCAAGTACTGCCAGATTTCGAAACAACTTACCTCCCGAAACCAAGAACAAATTGCATATTCCATTTTCCTGCAGCTTGGCCAGCAGTTCAGTCAAATATGTAGCTTTCATCATATCACACGATAAGTGTAGGAGTACATTTTTCTGCTTACTTTTCAATAGGCATGCAGTTTTGATAGGGGCTATGTTCAAATCTTTGCATTGATGAGTTTTTGCATGCCAAGTGACTGAGAAGAATAGAGGTTCGACTCTTAAATCATCTATGTCTTGTTCAGAAACATCTGGAGTCACTTCAAATGAATAACTAAAGTTCCCTTTATTTTGTATTAATTCAGTAAGCTTGCCAGTACCTTCCATTTTGTCTAAAACTGCGGTTTATTTTTTGTCTTCAAATTATGAGCTTTCAACTATTAGCTGTCACTTGTCACCGATTTGAATTGCTATTAAAACTTTATGCTAACTCACTTATATAGATGCATTTTTATTAGTCCAAATTTATTTTTATTAGGTTTTCGTAAAAATACTTCTTTCTACAAAGAGGTCAATACAACACCGAGTACTCAAACGCACTGAACAAGTGAATGACCTTACAGGTCTACGATACCTACCTAACCGATAGGTGCGTCTGAGTTTTGTGCGATAAGAAGGTATTATAAACATTTTTATACTAGTACGTGGTAGATTACAGCAATTATATTTACTTACCTATTTAATTACGACCTTATTGATAGCATCAGTATCATAAAAATGTGAAAATAATTTGGCAATTGTATCAGTCTTTTTTTCCTGTTGACCTATTTAAGATTTTAAGAATGCTGTTCCATTAATTTTGATATAGGTAGTTGAATTCCATCTGTTGTCTTAGTAGGTGGGAAATAAATTACGATGTAAATCTAAACAATCCTGTGCAATGCTCCAACAATCTATCTTCATAACAATTCTTCGGGGAATTTTGCAGCAGCTAAAAGATATGTATAATTATGGAGGATAGGAGGCAAAAACATAGTTCCGGGAGAAATGAAACACACTCATATTATTATGGTATTGTATTATGTGTATGACTGCACTATACATTGATTAACAATCAGCCATATACTTTATCACAACCCAAAAGGTACAATCAACGAAAAAAAATGTATACTCGTATATTGGTAACGTCACTACAAAAACTTCCAATGAAGCTGTTAAGCCGTAACATGTCTTAATGGTAATACTCATACAATACTTAAACATATTGCTGTCACCTGCGTCTTCTACATCCTCCTTTATATAAAATTGTCTACTTATCTAACGACCTAAGATTAATTTAGTAATTGCGAATAACATGAAGTCTGCTCGATAATGTCAGAGTATGATACAAGTGGCAATATTCTAATTGTGTAAAAGCCTCCAAACACCTATTCTACAATCTTCTACATTAGTAATGACTTATTGAAATCTAGTTTCATTGTAATAATAAGATATTTCTTACGTATGTAAGTTATTGTTACGGTTCGGTAAAGCTTCACAATGACCAGTGCGGACTGGCCATAAATGGGATTTTTGATGGCGATTCGTTTGTTTTATCTACTTAGTAGATAATAAATGGACAACAATAGCAATAATATGAATAATGCGTCGTTAAAATGCAGGTGTTGTGAGACTCGGATTATGTTTTGATGGATATTAAAGCCACAACTTGCTAATCTATCGTGACTTTCAAAATTACTTGCACCTATTCATATATCTAATCAATGTATTGTATTATTTTAGATCGGTAATAAGTTTGGCTACATACGTAAAACAGCCATTAAGTCCTGATTTAACTACGCTAGTTATAAATACTCGTGCCGTGACGTTTGCTAAAAAACTGTGATATGTCCTAACTTCAATCGTCACAAACACGCTTCCCTAGTAAATAACTGTTACGCAAAGTGATCTTACGAATTTAATTGCCTGTTTAAAACTAAAAAAATTCTTCGACTTTCGGATGGTATTCTGTGACAATACATCGTTCTGAATTGACACTGAATTCAGTCTTGTATTCGAAGTTAATTAGAGGTAGTTTATTTACAAGGAATGTTGTGTTTAACGCAAGATTGTCGGCAGGAAAAGAAACATAGTTTGAAACCAATCACGACAAAATACAAATTGAATGTAAAGAACATATAAGGTACTATGAAGTAGGGTCTACTATTTTAATCACTGACTCAGATATTTTCTTTAAACTACTTACATGTTTCAATACATTTCTCTCAGATATCAAATCGAACTTTTTGGGTGCCATCTATGTATGGTTTAATTAGAAATAGGAATTAAGTAATTAGTAATAAGGACAAGAAGCCCTACAAGTTACACACATATATATTAGGCTTTAGTAATATCAGTTCTTCTACAATTGAAATTAAGTATTACCTGTTTATTCTTCTAAGACGTACACAACTATTACTTATGCTAAGATTTAGAAGACATGCAAGTTGGAAAGCTACAAGTAAACTCCGGACGTTGTCCCATGTCCATAGAAAAGGACAGGACACAAACTACGTGGGTGGACTCGATTCTAAATAAAAGTAGGTGTAGTAAATTTAAACCTGGCGATAGATTTTTTCTTTGCAAATATAGAACCCTCAAAAGCAGTTAATAAGTAAAAATTTATAGCCATATTATGAAATGTTAGAAGGACACGGCCAACGTAGAAAATACGTTTAAATTCGAATGCATTATAAATACATCTAAGAGTTATAAAAGTAAATTCATTTGAAAAATAGATTGCACAGGTTGGTACCTACATGCTTTTTAAATTTATTGTCCAAGCAATCGTAACGAATCCAAGAAGAGTATTTAGTATAAATTCATAAGATATTTTCAAAGTTGCTTAGAAAATTAAAACGCATCCATGTAACAACTTAACCTATGGATATTGTCGCGTTATTTATCACTAAATTAATTTAGTATCCATTGGGATCTCCACGAATATATTGACTAACGTAGTGCATAGTTAATACTAACAAACTTTATAGGTGTTTACAAGTATTTTAACGACCTATAACAATCGCGTTTTATTATAATAAACTAAATAATCGTAGTGTTGTCAAGCGTATCGGATAATGGCCGTATTGCGTCGTTGATGGGGGATTTGACCTTGTGGATGGGGATAAAATAATATATAAGAGCCATGGTTACGCCCTGAATGATTTGATTGGATATAAAATCCTTTTCATGTAGGCACGAAATGCAGACCATGAACAACTTTAGTACCAATCTAAATACATGACCATTTTTTTTCGACAAAAGCACACGGTCGACATAAATGTCCATGTGATCAACAATTATGTGCTGAAGACCCTTTTCGACACAATCCAACCATTTAATTAAATAATTATTAACAACTTTCAACGATCCTTAATATTAGAATAATTATATGGACTCCATTTGTTCTGTGAGCTCCAAAATAGGGCTCTCGCTGAGAGGTAGCATACCAGCTGTAGGTGGGAGGCTGTGACCTTGCCAATTGGACTGGAACAAAAATGTATTAATTGAGGTGGAACTTTGAGCAAGTAGAAAACCTACCTACCATAAGTAAATCACGGCTTATTCGGTGGGTACCTACAAGTGGTTGAATTTTTTGTATCTTATGTGTTCGATGTTCTAGCTAGCGTTAACATCTCTGGATCTATAAGTATTTGCATAGCAGTTCACGACAAAAAGGTCTATTTCTGCTACCAAAATCGGAAACAGCCTCAGTGAGATTTATTTCCCGCACAAAATAAATTAAAAAAGATATCGTCTTTCAGTATAATGTCACGTTTTCTTGTTTTTACCGAGTGTAAATAATAAGATAATGCACTTAGCATTATCATTTACTCTCTTTATTGGCACAATGTAGCCTGAAATCGTTAATGCTGTTAATCGTAGCATTTAATCAATGAATTATAGGGCGACGCTTACGTCACTCCTGATAATAGTTTCAAAATCCATCAGCAGATGGCACACCAATTGTAGCAACTCAGGGTGTATTTGTTTTGAAACTAATGAAGATACTCGTTTTACCTGGATAGGATTGACACATTTTGAACTATTAGCTTTTTGGTATGACACATACAGTATTTACTATTCAAGCATGAAAATAAATAATGCATCTAATTCAAACGTGCATAGCAACTGTGTCAACTACAAAAAAGCTATTTGCCAAAAATAATAAGGTGTAAAAATAAAACTATTATTATAAATTTACAATAACTTGTATTTAAATAAAACTTGCCTCTAAGTAAAGCTATCACATCTTACATAAATTATTATATATTTAGCAAATAATAACAAAAACTATACAGACTTTCACAAAGAAAAAGTACAGACTCATAATGTTTAACTTATAATATCTATAATAAATAGATACTTATATCTAATAAATTAATGTAACATGGAGAAATTAACGAACAAATATGTAGGAACATTCTCGTGTGATGTAGAACAAATGGGCAAAATGCAAGACATTCAACTTTAATGTATTAATACAATACTTGGCAAGTTATAATATTTAAATGGAATAGCTAGGTTTAGTACAAACTTATACATTACTATTTAGTGATGATATTTACTTTATTCATCAACAACAGGAATGAATACTTTGTAACAAGGTCTTGTATATTTTTATTTAAATGTATTTGGTATAATTATCAAATATTGAATGCATCTTTAATATTGACACAATGCATATTATGCTAAGAATACATTACTATTTATTGGGGTTTATATTTAATATAAAGGAAGGTACTTATCGGCAGTTTGGATTATAATATTGCAGTGAACCATTGATCTACTGGTGTAATATATAATTTAAAGCACTAATTATTGTCATGCACTCTAAATATACACAATATATTTGTGATATTACAATTGTCTACGCACTTACATTCATAGTACGATGCTTTACGAATATAAACCATAATGAGACCATTCTTTCGTCTAGCAACAACAGACGTGGAGGCCGAAAGTAATCGGACAACACGGCCAATGAAACGTAATCACACTACAAACTCTACGTGACTACTGTTTACGTGGAGTGCTACTAATTGATCTGTTGGAATACCTGGAAGCAGGGCTGCGGCTGGAACAGGGCGGTGTTCCAGTGGCCCGGCCACAGCGGCGCGTCGTGCGACGCGTGCGACGCGTGCGACGAGTGCGACGAATGCGACGCCGCCTCGGGCTCGGGGTCGCGCGTTTCGCGAGTGTCTCGCGCCTCGCGCCGCCCCGCCAGCTCCGAGATCTGACACGCACTCTGCAGGCTTGACGGCAGGTTCGACCAGTTCTCATTACCCAATCGTTCTTTATTTAATATGCTTATCTCCATAGAGCCCTGATATGCGAATTTCGCCTCATCCTGACCTTCTTCCGGCTTTTGCTTCGGTGTTCTATTTGGACCTTCCACAATTGCTTGAAAAGCTAGCAAATCACGGTTCTCTGTTTCAGTGAGTGGCAAGGGAGGTAAAATTTGTTGTTGCTGAGCTATTTTGTAACTTTGTTGCCGCAGCATTTGTCGCCTACTGAGGCCCACCTGCAGGGTGTGAATGCCTATTTCGTGAGCTGGGACATTGGGTGGAGTCATTTGTTTCTGTAACAGTTGACGCTTTTGTTGAAACAGTCTATGTTGCATGAGTTGTTGCTGCAAGGGAGGTTTTACTTGAGAAGCTGCATGTTGTAGCTCAGTCTGGTCCTGGAGTTGTGACACTAGCTTAGGACTCGCGGGCATCGGTGGAGACGTACTTGAGTAGTTGAATGTTTCTGGAAGGCTGATACGTTTGGGAGTGGGATTTTTCGTATCTAAGTAATGTGGACTAAAATTGGCGGCGAACTGGTTATGTTGAATTTGACGTTGTGTCATTTCTTCTGCAGGTATTGTCGACTGATACTGAGTTTTCAATTTTTGTGCCTCTTTTTGCACTAGATGTAGTTCCAAAACCCCTTTTGCTTTACAGTTCTCATTTAAGCGTTGGCTGTTAAAAGCCAGACTGTTTTTTTGTGAATCATTGGACTGTGCAGCTTGTTGTGCCACAAGGCCATCACTAGCGCGACGACCTTCCCGAAAATCAACCGGACTCCGCGTGATAGCCCGCGGACAATTCTTGTTATTGACAGACTGGTAATTCAATGGATTGTGTCTCGCGATGAATCCCACGCCCGGAGTTTTATTGTTGTAAGACGATATGTAAACACACGGATGCATTGGACTTGTATTTACAAGTGAATTGTTATCATAAGCTAGTTTTTCTTCATTGGAGGTACAGCTCGGAAGACTACTAGCTAACTCACTAGAACAGTCGGACAACTGATAATCCAGGCTTTCGAATGTAGAAAAATTGCTTTGTGATGAATCGCAACTCAGGTTTTGACTGAGACTTTTGTTATTAAAAAAAGTAACAACACCGCTGCTGGAACTTGAACTAGCGTAAGAACTTAGTCTGTTTTGAACTCCGCCTGATGCGTTCGCGACGTCCTCCATATCGGTTTCGCAACCTTCGTCGGTCGACGAAGAATACTGTTGTTGAAATTTTGTCGCCTCTGTTGTGTTGCTGTTACCTTGAAGATTTTGGGAATACGTTTGACCCGTTGTATATCGATTGAGGGAAAATTTGCTATCTGGTCTATACAGCCCACTGGGAAATAAATCACCGGTGGCTGTAGAAGTAATAGAAAAATTTGCATCTGTAGTACTAGACATCGGTGGCAAGACTGAATTTTGTAAATAAGCATACGCTGGAAGGTGATGATTCATGTAATCCTTAAACGGTGGCGTACTCGTTTGGAGACGATTGAGATCTTGTTGTTGTGCTTGTGATACAAGTCTTGTGGATTCAAGTGGCTTTGGTTGTTCTAATACACTACTTAGTTTAGATTCTCCAAGCTGTGTAGGGATAGGACTTGTGCTCAAGTTGACCGTTCCCTTCAAAGGCAACGGTGACTGTTGCAAAGTATTCATAAGTTTAGCTGCTTCAGAACACATTGTAAACGTTGTTGAATTAGGTAATTTCATAGTATCGACACTGAAATTTGTTGCTGATGCAGAATTTTGTAAAAAGTTCGCTATAGCGTTATGATCAGTCGTTGAGGAACTTCTTCCACCGTCAATAGCACACTTGGAATCGAAACTTGAGGAAGTTAGCAGTCTAGTACCATCAATGGTATTTTTGCTAGATTCAGACCCCACAGTCGTCGACTGTTGCAGCAGTCGTCGGCAGTCTTCACTAGATTGTTTCAAAATATTTTGCTGCTGCTCATATGTTGAGGTGAGGAGCCTATGTGTTGGTAAAGATGGCTCATTTACTTTAGCACCTAGCCTTTGGTTTGATTGGGTTACGTCAATATTTCTCATGGAAAGTAGTCTAGTAGATTCTGACTCATGACTTCTGGAGATCGCATCAAGGTTACCGACTAAAAAGCTCCGATGCGTTTCCGAGGGGTCGGAATTTCGCTGGAGCAGTCTCTGTTCGGTCATATTGACGGCTGCTAAGGACAACAATCGCTGTGTCTCGGCAGACGACGAGTCCACCGGTGCACTGGATATTGTCGGAGTGGCTCTGTTGTACTCCCGTGACTGTGATTCGCCAGCATGAAGTAACCTGAAATAAATATATTATTTTAATTATTACATAGTTATAAACATTGACTGTGTAATTAGCAGACATATTTGCACAGCTTGAATGAGTTATAACAGTCGACGCTTTAGAGTTTTAGACTGTCATTACAATTTTGTGAAGTAAGTCTCGAAATAACGACTTTCTGTAATAAATAAAGAATGGGCGTTTACCTTGTGTGATGTTCCCGTCTGGCCTCATGAGCTTCTTTGGCTAATGCTTGATCGGCTACAGAGGACGGTCGACGTGAGGGTCTGGTGCGGGCTTCTACGTTGGACATACTGGCTCCACTGGCCGCCCTTGCACGCAACCTTTCTAATAAAAGGAGGTATATCGCGGCGTGATGGTCATAGCTGTTGGATCTGAGACTCTGTAATAGGAGAAATAAGAATTTTATATACAGCACATGGAAACAAAACATATTGAGTATCTTCATAATTTCAATTTTTACTTTCATTTCAAAATATAATCAACTTACCTCTTTAGTTTTAATTGGGTCGATTCCTAAACTTTGCATGAGCCTCAGCACTTGTTCGTTTGGCTCATTGTGTGACTGTGCGTGCGCGGGACTTCGTGCAGGGTCAGCTGATATCGTTGGCACTGCGTAGGGCTCCGCTGCCATCCACCGATGCTTCTTGATTTGTTCTATGGTGTACCTCTTCATCGGCTCTAAGACAAGCATCTTGCGAATCAGAGACTCGCAATCTGGAAAAAACGATATAGCTTTGTTAATACTTAATTTACATAAACCATAGTACGGTAAACATAGTACCTACGGCATAAATTTTCCCAATATAAAAATGAAAGAAACAGTAGCTTATCTAAGTAATTTTCCAAAAGTAGATGCGTATTGACGTCGCTAGATAATTCATATTCATAACCTTTGACGCTATCCAAGTCTGGTCATTGTTTTATATTACGTAGATACAGCCATTAGTGCAATGTGTTTCTCATAAAACAATTGACGTGCGACAGAGCACAAGATATATTATGTTGATGGATATATTAGTTAGTGACGTAGCAGTAATCGGTCCAGTCCGCGTTAAGAGGTAACAAAATCGTTTAGAATGTTTGGCTCTTTGTCAATTACGTACTGCAGAGTTCAAGTTTTTATCAGCAACGGTCATTAACCTGAATAACAGCAATCAGAACACGGTGAGACAGGCGACACGTGATTTATAAAAAACTGATTAACACATCTTGTAAGGATTTCGTATGTATCTAAACAGGTGACAGCTTTTTGATTGTTTGTTTTTCTGTGTAGACATTATTAATCTTTAACAACCTTTATAATTATCATTTTACGTTTTTATGTTCATAGTCAGGGAAGTGTTTCCTACATACGATATCAAAAGTTTAATTTACATGTTTATTAATGTGTATATTATTTTATCAGTGCACGTGGTTAGCGCTTATTTAATACCTATGACGTCTTTCCTAAATATTTCTTTACTTTAACTATGATAGTCAGAATAAATAGTAGCACTCAACGATCTCATTAAGTGCTATACAATAAGGTCTAATCAAAGCTCTATAGTTAATCCTCTTCACTGACGTCATAAACGGAGTAGTAGGTAGCTTGGCAAGGTGCTCGCAAAACTCCCAAAGGTCACAGGCCGGGTGACTTGGTAACGTTGATGACGTCATAGCTCTGTAGCCGAGCATACCAAAGTAAGTAATTCTCAGCGAATAGCAGACGTGAGATAACGTTATTGTACTATACGAGTATTATGTATACGCTAACCGTTTCATCTTTTTTTGACATGTGACATTGCGTCCTAAAATAACTCTGGATAAAGTTAGGGTGTACAAAAATAAACGTCGAAATGTCCCCTACAGGTTAAAAGGGAATAGACTCGTGACCAGATGACCTTGTTACGTGTTTTTCATTGAAAGGCTCTTAATCTATGTATCTAACTATCGCTAATTCAGTTACAAAGGCTAGTTTTGCGTCACATGGAGTAATGACATCAACACTGCGATCAAAGTACATAAGCCGGATCACTGCGATCCAATGACTTAGCACTCGCCGTACAATAATAATTACATTATATCGTAGATAGAGCTTTACATGACCATGTTTTTGTAACCTTCACGTCACCCTCAGGTGAGGATTCGACTGGGAAATTTAATCTTTAAACTGTTTAGTCAAAATCCAACCGCATCGGTTTTCCTTATAGTTTTTGCTCGTTTTTTTTTATACAATATTGACAATTAAGTTCATTATAAATATTAGATATGTAATTCTTCTCTAGAATTTAATTACCTATTCTTAGTAAAGGATTGTAGATATGTGTCTTAGCATAATTTTGTTCCATTATTGGAATTTTCACTTAGTTAAAAACATTCCACAATCCGGGCATTGTTATTAGGATTAGGAAGCTCATTCGTTCGTTTCATCAAAATATGAGGATTAATACGCCTTAGATATTATCTCCAATAAGAAATCTTCAATCAACTTCGTTTAGAACCAGAACTAGCAATTTACACTTTTAAGAGCAAGTTGTTAACACCAGAAATACAAATATACTACAATCTAAGAGCTAGTCAAAATATAAATAAATAGTCACAGTAGTTCCCATACACATGTAAGTAAATATATTTATTATTTAACAGCTATACATATTAATATAGCTAATAATAAACAAGTCTCATCAACAATAATATACCAATAGGAAGCGATTGTAGCTTATTTTATTATGAAACATTTGCACTGAGTTGTAACGAATTTTCCTGTATTTCAATAATTATAATTAATTACTTAATAGA
This sequence comes from Spodoptera exigua, assembly GCA_902829305.4. Classification (NCBI taxonomy): domain Eukaryota; kingdom Metazoa; phylum Arthropoda; class Insecta; order Lepidoptera; family Noctuidae; genus Spodoptera; species Spodoptera exigua. The sequence continues at coordinate 5,371,622 of LR824615.2, forward strand.
GGGTATGTATTATACTTCACAATTACACTAACATGTGTTTACGTGATTATTCGAACCCGCCTTACTGTGTAATCCTACTAAAATACTTTGACATTAATATCAATCAGCTTAGGTATATTGTTTTCACGATTGGATGAAAATGAAAGAAAATTATTGTTTAATTCTTACTGAAAGCTAACTTTACTTACTAATTCGTATTACACAACTAAGTATTTTATAATTAAATCGTATAAAATGATTAAAATATCGTTCTATTTAAATAGACAGTGACGTGCTTTGCCGTTAAGAATCGAGTGTTTACGTAGATACTATTGGAGATTTTAGATAAAATACCAATTTAGAAATTGTCGTCCTTTCCAAAACATTTAGGTCATGCGTCATTCCATTAAAAATATGAATAATTACTTTCATGTGCCGAAAGAGAATGACGCTCGTTGAGAAATAAATAAATCCAATATAACGAAAATAATCTTGAGTAAATATTTCATTCTCCGTACTCCCTCTTTACTTGGCATTAACAAAACATAGTTTCCATTCGAGTGACGATTACGATTATAAATATTCGTTAAGCCGCACTTTCCGGCTGAAAATAGCCAGCGTGCGTCCAAAATCGCGTTAACAAAACACACCACGCTAAGAGTAATTCAGAAGATACTATTTTATTTACCTTCCTTCACTGCTTTCTAAAATAAAGCCGATGAGTGGTCGACTTTTTGCCAGGCGAATCTATTAATAATCGCTCGGACGCAAATATCGCGTGCTTGGCTTGACCATTGACGCAATCGGGTGAAAAATGTGCGGGTGTTATTTAATGAAACTGTGGAAAGCCAGTGGGTGCCGGCATGCTGGTGCTCCATGAACTTGCGCGACTTTACGAGTTGCCGCCGTCACTCGCGTCATCGCGCGTCCGCGCCGCCGCCGCTCGCTGCCATTGGCCCGCCTCTAATGCCGGCAATTATTTTACAAGCCATAAAGCACATGTAAACATTACCATAAGTCAGTTGACGTACAGCGTACATCCAACAATGATGCTCACTACAATAACATTACAAAATCACGCCGTGTTCCTGCGCTCAGACATTTATGCGCCAAAATATTGCATTTAACGAAAACATTATCAACTCTTGTCCGTTTTCTTGTCGATTTTTCTCAAGTACTGTGGGTTTTATAGTTTTTACTCGTTTTTTTATCATGATGAGATCATGGCTAAATAAATGTCTGTGGTTATTTTACTTTTTCTATTACGGTAGTAGCGTCGCAGTGCGGTTCGGTCAGTCTTTTAAATAGGAAAAGACGTACAATACCTATAAGGTAAGCCAAATACAGCAGTTAGGTTAGCAACAGGGAATAACCGAATTTTATTTAACAAAACGTCGACTGTTGCTAATAAAAAAACGTGTTTAATCGCTGTAAATATTATGATAATTAACTTATCATATTTATTTGACTTCATAATCTCATTATTTAGATATACATTAGCTCAATTCAAAAATGATTACGATACGAGATTATACGCAGTCAGAGCTCAGTGTTCTTTACAGTTGCAACATTTTACCTAATCATTATCATACTCACACTACCTCCGGAACTATGTGGTTTTACGGATGGACTGTGATGCATGTTGTGCCAGATGTTTCCTTTTATATCGAAGTGTTTCGATAAATGTATACATAGTACACACAAAATTTATAACAGCGGTTTTTATCCTTATATTTGCATGAACCGCTAATTTCGACGGTCTTCTGCGATGACGTCAAAGGCGAGCTAAACAAGCGATTGCCTTTGAAAGAAAATACATTTTTCATAATGTACTCTGTTATAACGATGACGAACGGCGGCCTTATTTGCCACTGTCACACTAAACTTTAATTTTTTTTATTTTAGTAATGGCATGCGACCACCTAGTTAGATCCTTAAAACGGTTTCATATTGAACATATTATAAATAAACTAGATCGAGACTTCTAAGTTAGGAGGCCAAATCTTTAAATATTTTTTAAAGAATACCACCAAGTTGATTTAGTAACGTAACCTTCTGATATATCACGGTAATTATTAAACAATAAAAATTGTATGGATCTTTCAAAACTTGAAGATACATATTTTATTAACATGTAAATACTCAATTGTGTAATTATAAACTCAATTTGGTACTAAAGGCTTAATTAAAATCGCTATAAATGCATTTAATTATGATTGGAGGTTTCATAATTCATAATCACTATCCGCAATCTTAATGTGCACCCACAATACAACAATGCACATTGGGTTAGTATGAACCTACTAAAAACTAATTAATTTCGCAACAGAAAGGAAATCGTCAACGTGTATGAGCATGTAGGGAAAAAGCAAATTACACGCACCTCAAATATACTTTGTTTTAGGCGTTAATACCGACACGCGACGCCTTTTGTTTTTGTGTTATAAAAAAGTGAGACGTTAATGTTTAAGCTATTGCGTGACAAACGCTAACCGAGTGCGCTTTTCATATCCAGAATGTGATATCAAATTGTCTTTTATTACTTTATCGTAATACAGAATTTCAGGTTTCCTAAAATACGATCATCATTCACGGTTTGACTATAACTAACTTCTAATAAGCAGCTCGATTCAACTTTTCACTCTGTTATGCTTTCATATTATCCTAGTAACTAGTTAATAAGCTAACATAAAACAAAAATATTTATGCTTGCAAAAATTAAGGTCATGTAGGTGTCCAAAACTAGCAAAGAAAATTCACTCAACCTCTGACATGCACAGACATGGCCAGTCAACATTTCGAAAGGCAAGAGCAACATCAAATTTCCTCCTAAAAACAGTTGAAACCAAAATAGAAAACGAAAATGGCAAGCATCTCTTTCGTCTCTGTAATTTGTTTCACGGCTCAGTATCTGCTTACTCTAAAAAGATTCAAGTAGCTCTGCCTACATACCTTCAAATGGAATGTTCGACTTTAATTTATTACAATTCTAATGGAAATTCACAGTCGTCCAGTTCTCAACAAGTTTCGAATTGAGTTAATGAAACTTGTTTGGATTACTAGTTTCCTACTTAATTCAGGAAGAGTTTTCTCAATTTATCGAAACTCGTAAACTTCCGAAGACAAGACCAAATATTCAACGACACGAACTTCCTATTAGGAATTTGAATAATTCATAAAACAACGTAACGAATAAGTCGTTACCCAAATACGATACGTTTTCATTTTTATGAAAGTTTCAAAATGCAAGATAAGGTTTTTATAAAATATGTAAAAGTTCATACTTTTTACGTAAAAGTAAAACCTGACGATTAAGGCAAAAGATTAACATCCCTCAGGCGACCTCAATGTTTGTGGCATAGAAAAAAATAATCCGTTCGTTAGTGCCATAGAGGAGACGAATGGGCAGCATTTTTTAAATTTTGTGGAAATGGGCACGTTCGTCCCCGCCGGCAAAGTTACAAGCACTGCTCATGATGAGGGCGCAGACAAGGTGCTCTGTGGGCGCGGGGCATGAAACGCCTGTAACAAGGGCCCCAGCCGAGTAACTACAACGGTCTAGAGGACGTTTTCAACCGCACTCGTCCTCTGAAAACACTTAGCGAACTGAACTGATTAAAAATTTACGGATAACATTTATCATATGATGTATTTTGGACATTTAGAAATTGTACGTATAGATAGGTAATTAACATAAATAAAATGTTAGAGCCATAAGTACATGCTCACCGAGTATATATTACAAATAAACAACGGCGGATTTTTTCGCTGAATGTCCTTCGTTGTTTCCTAATGTTTCTGTACACCTACAATTGGTAACCGCATCACGTAACATCTTCTACCACCTATTACCTGAACGAGAATGAATCTCTGGAGGTCGGTCTAGGTAAATTCCCAAAATAAAATAACGGTGTAGTTAGTTATGTATTGTGAAACATGGGCAAATATCTATTTATGATATTAAGGAAGTTTGTAAGGTTTACTGCAAATTCGCCACTAGTTATATCGATTGTTATTTATGACCTCCTGAATAAAGAAAACATTTATTTAATTGCGCCGAATTATTTGATAATTTTTATCGAACAGTAGGACGGTTAATAAGGCTTCAACCGCATCTGATAGATTAAACTATAAACATATTAGGCTAGTTGGCGAAGAAGTGATGTTTTACTTATTTGTTTTGGTCAAAGAATAATTAAGTAACATAGGCAATGAGTTCGCAATGCAAATCCTAGAAACACCAGTACCAATTATACATATTAATAACAATCATATTTGAACAATTTCTAATTAATGCCACAGGAAAATTCAAACAGAAAGGATTATACTCGAACTTTTTTTAATAACATCCCACTTATTCCCTGTTTATACAAAGTCATTAACATTTCTTGCGTCAAACCTTCGGCGAGAAATGTATCGACGCACCAGAGCTAACGTCAGCAGCCACTATTTCTGGATCATGCTCGTCATCGGCATCAAGGTGCTCATTGAATTAACTAAAAAGGACATGCATATTGTGAGACATTGCCCTTTTTAAGTACGTTATTGGGGTGACTTTGATTCGTCATCTAGACATCTGAGGTTATAAAATAACATTTATTTGATAGCTCTTAGACTCTTAGGTGAACTCTTAGGCTTTCGATGCCCCGCGTAGGTACGTCAACTATGAAAACAACATCCAATAAAATTAAAAATAATCTACATCGCATTTCTTTGCGTTGCTTTAATCTTATCTTGTTACATACGTCAAAGTTATGTTATCTTCTTTTGTTTAGATTGTCTTTAGCAACAGTTAATTCTGCTATGTACCTGAATGCGTAATAAATGACCTAGTAGACTAGGTATTGATAAGATATATTTCACGACAAAGGTTTTAATGATCCATTTGATCACGAACATCTTTCGTGAAATTTCTTTGTATTACTGTCTTGTTATTTGTCTCGTCTCTTAACCTTATTGGATTTGTAAGATAAGAATAATGGTCTCTATGTCGTTTGTTTTATTTTTGTATCTAAATCGATTAATTTCATTCTATTTGCAGAAATGAAAACAATGACCATCTTTCTTTCTTCTTTATCAATTACATTTGTAGTTCAACTAAGAACTTCAAAAGGCACATTTAAACTTTCCTATCAATATAATTCATTCGACGAAATTCTTGAACATAATAGAAATCCAATGATCCTTGGTAATCGAATCTGAATTAATGGCTTTTGGCGCGGGTCTGTTACAGGAAAATATCATTGTACTCTTACAAGTTAATCGTGTCGTTTGAGAAAATCTTTATTCAATGAGAACTAACCGGGTTTTTGTGTCAATCATAGTTAGTGCAGGCGTGAATTGGGTGTAATATTGCTATGAGAAATCCGCATTTATCGATAAAACTGGATAATTCAATATATTTCCACAAGAATACGTTTGTTGGGCAGTCATAATTTATTGGTCCGTGTTCGCGGTCGGTCCACGGGATGCATGATTGAACATGCCGATGACGCAAGTTGCTGGCCGCTTATCGATTTCATTATTTTTTTATCTTCAGCGTTCACAATAGTTTCCAGGCTAGTGTAATGCTTCATTAAATCCGACTAATTACAGATAATCCTTTTCCATTTACAAACATTTGACGTAAACACCGTTACTATCATCAGCTGCGTCCGTATTTGTTTTTATTATACACAGCTGTTTATTTAACAAATAATTTATTTAATTTTCATTTAATAATGACTCACAAAGTTACATTTCGCTTAAGCTCTTCACTATGGGATGTGTGAATGCAGTGCTTAGAAAATTGGTTGTAAAAAAGTTTATGTAGTTATCCAACAATATCCAAGAAGTTTTTCCGGAAAATCTTACTTTTCTATTATTAAGATTAGAAGCCCATAGTCTTCTTTACCCACTCTTGTGTTTATTTTAATAAGCGGTTTTCCTTAAACACCGTAAATGTTATATTTATAGGAGAAAACTTTTATGGAGATTTTGGGTTTAACATATTTTTAACTTCATTGCACGATTCTTCATCACGTTTCTGAATATCTATTTATGAATAAAGTAGGTAGGTTTCCCTTCCTTTCACGAGGAATCATGGTTCATGGAAGTAGCTAAGTATAGAGACTATCCAACATATTTTTACAACATTATTTATATCCCGCGATTTTATTTCATTTTCTATCGTTAATTGAAAAAGGAGCTAATTAGGTCCGTTATACGTATTTTCATGATTTAATATACTACATTTATAATGCGAGCTATAGAATTTTAGTCCGTATACAGCAAATTAATTTTGTATATACCATTACATAAATGTCCTTCGTAAGTATTCAATTATAAATACTAAGACGAGGTCCAACGATAAATCAAATTGTATAAGAAACATCGTTCTTCTGTAGCTTATACAAGTCGGGGACTTTAATTGAACTGAAATAAAATGTTCCAAATTTTATAGACGGCCCGCGTAACATCATTCATTGCTATTAAGACACTCGACGAGATGGCTACAAAGAACTTTCTTAATTAGAAAGAAAATTGGTGAAGTTAGCTGAAACGTGTCAGTCAGTCTGAGCCCTACATTATCTCTCGGTAACACTTGGAAACTTGCTCATACAGAAACGGTTTTCTTTTGAAACTCGACGCTACGAAAGTGGCATTGTTACTTGCATGTAACATACCTTTTTGAACAAATGAGTTTTCGCCTACTTCGCCCTTTAAAAGTAAAGCGAAGTTAGTCCGTGAATGTATTCAAAATTAGCACAAGTACGTGTTTTGAAAGTTTAATGGAAGTAATCGAAGAAAGGTGTTATAGGTCGTTAGTTCCTAATCATAGATAGCGTAAAGGTCGTTACTGACGCTAAGCACATACGTCATTCATTTGTCGAGAGTCAAGGGTAATTTAGTTTACAGTTTTGGTACGATCGACGGACAATGCTTTGACGTATCTCCAGCCTTGAACGATCTTGAATGAAGAAAGCAATGTCGAGGCTCACGATCGTTTTACAATCACGGACAATCGCTAAGCATATTTTTCCTTATCGGTCTATCTCGTAACAGTCTTGTTGTGACGAATTTGATAAATCGTTAAAGAACCTTAATCAGGTATTTTTTTTTTTTTTTTTTTAAATCTTTATTTTATTAAAAGGGCTTTTTTCCATACAGAAGATTTCAGCCCTATTATTGTGTACAAAATTCTAATCAGGTATTGAATGTCGCATCTACCATATGTATCGATAGCACATCAACGTCTTCGATAATATAAGTTTGAAATTGAGACATAATGAGTTTGTTGTCACTTACCTTCGCTCATAAAGTATGGTATCCTAAATCTGCCGGAGAGCACTCTGTCCCTTAATGACTGAAGTGTGGAGCCGTCGAATGGCAGTGCCCCACATACGAGCACGTATAACACCACGCCGAGACTCTGTTGAAAGTACATCATCATTAGTCCGGATACCTACTTTGAATCCTAGATAAAAATAAAAAAGAACACTTAGAAAACTTATTACCCGTATAAATACAACAGTCATTTTACGTATTAAGGATGTAAGTTCGTTGCAGGTGCAACTTTTAAATATTAAAATATACTGATAAAATCTAAATGAAGCTTCAGTGACGTGACTATACGAATACAATAATAAAATTATAAAACTTCATTTTATTTATATCTTGATGCCGAATATAATATAACATTTCTAGTGTTATAACGTTATTTCGTATTAATTATCGATTATATTAAATTTATACATATAATGATTTATAGAACACCTAGTAGGTACGTTGAAAGTTATGAAATAATAATCAAAATACTACCAACGATACAGGTGTGTCAAAATTAAATTCTTGTTATTGACAATAATCTATATAAGATAAAGTATAGCTTTTTAAGGCGGAAAATCATCAAATGATCTTTTGTTCTAAAACATTGCCTTTAAACATATCCAAGATTGGATTATTTAATTTATATTAAAACTAAGTCTGTACCAGTCGACCCTAATCTATTTTAGCAACAATTTACGAGAAGAGTAGGATAGACTCACCCATATATCAATTTCTGGGCCCGTATATCTCTTGCCCTCGAAGACTTCAGGAGCAGCGTAGGGAGGCGACCCACACCACGTCGCGAGGAGCTCGCCTGTCGCGTAGTAATTGCTGAATCCGAAATCAGCGATCTTGATATTCATGTTAGCATCCAGTAGTAAGTTTTCCGCCTGGATGGAAAAGTTTTCTTTAGTAACATGAAGAATAAGTATATGAGACGTGAAAACAGTCATAAAACTTTCTTAGATCTTCTAAATGTCCTAAAAATTAGTTTCACAAATGGTCTCATCCGTGTAAGAGGAAATGAAAGTTTGGACTTGCATATCGTGTCGACGTTTTTACCGTGCTCTATGAATTATGTGAGAGTCGCGAGCTTTTTCGAGTAGTTACAGTCCGCTTGGCCGAAAACTCATTATTTCAGAATGAATCCTCTACAGTCTGCACTCTGCATAATCAACAGGAACGTTCAAATAAGTACCTAGGCTAGTAGCTCGCACAAGCGAAAATAAAAACATGTCGTGATTATTTTCAGGTAAAATTTAATATAATTTCATATTCTCTTTTAACGGGATTTGTTCCGCTATATATTTTGTGATTCCATTAAAGTTAAGGAACATTAAAACTTCCGTCTTGTAAAAGAGTTTCAAAATGAATTTTATACAACCGCAACAAGGAGGAGTTACAACTTTTTCATAGTTTTAAATTTATGCAAGTTAGATGGATAAAAAAACTGAGATTGAAGTCTACTGTTTGACTGGCTGACTGGGTTTTCCAATAGAATGAAGCAAAGTTTAGCCAAAATAAACCTGATTGATTTATATAAGCATTATGCTTCTAAAATTCGTAAAGTAAAATATAAACAAAAGCAGTTACTCATGTGAAACCAAAGTGAGGTTATTGTGACAAATTATAATAGACCTCTCGGAGCCCTAATCATAAAGTAACGTTGAAAAGGACACTAAAGCACTCTCCTGTTCAAGAAGTCGAAGTAAATGTCTAACTACATTTAACGCTGAAAGCGCGTCTCGGAAAACTACTCCATGTATACTAACTGAAGTGAAGTTTGATAGATTTATGCAAAATGCTTAGCCAAACTGTTATTTTAGTTTAGTTGTGAACTAAGTTTAGATAGACTAACCAGTAGGTGAATATTTCGAAATGGACGTTGGGAATGTAGGAATACCTATATTTTTGCGTTACCTCAACGTAAACTGGGAGCTTAAGTCCCTTACGTAATTTAAAATTATGACGGTCCCCACAGCTTAAAATGATATTTTATTTTTTAATTAACCTGTTCCCTTCTAGTTGGTATAATAAATACTGGGTGTATCTAAATGGGTTAGTATTCCAAGGCTTCGCGCTTAACTTGGCCGACTATAAATTACTCTCGGTAATTTATTGGTAGTAATGAAAGTTATACCTAGTGCTTTCATTAACTACATACTTCACATAGTAATGGGGACGTTACCTAAGCTTGAGGTCAATGATAAAAATTAAAAATGTGAAATTATCTCATTCTTTTTTAAAATTTCAGTGTCTATGAAAATAAGGAATGAAATGAGGTATATTCAGAAACAAAAATTCTAATAGTGTATCTCTAAGAATATGGTTGGTATTTAATAAACTGTGAAGAAACACAACACCTACAAACGCTCAACAAGGAAGTTACCTTGAGATCTCTGTGAACGATGCGCCTCTCGTGACAGTACTCCACAGCGGAAAGGATCTGCCAGAACTTGCGGCGTGCTGCTTGCTCAGCCATACGGCCATACCTCGCGATGTAATCTGCAACAAACATGTTCATGTCAACTACAAGAAGTTTAACAAAGCATTCTACTTACAACCATATGTAAGTTATGCTTACACTACTGAATTGTATTAGATAGGCTCGAATACAGATGATAAAACCTATTTTTGGATTTGGGCACCACAGGGTAAGACCTGATAATAATGAATTCATCGGAGGAGAGACCAGGGGAATTGCAACTTAAATCTCTTGAACTTAGACACCTCTCGCACAATGTAAAGCAAAATGGCTTGTAATACACGTCCATTTCAAAGAAGTGGTATCACCACAGTCGAAAAAAACTTATTCGTGCCAAAGCATGGCTTTCCCACGTGATTATCACAGGCTAAATATAAAAAAGCTATGCTAGAAATTATGACTATGTTAGTAGTTATTTATACTTGTTTAGATGCAGGAAGCAACGCAAAGATCAAGCTTCCTTAAACGAACGTCATGTCCGCCTTTAGCAGGATCAGCAATAAAGTTAAATACGACAAGTTAATGGTACTTCCAGATGTATTTAACATATAAATTCATTACCACATATATTTCACAATCAACGTATGTGTCCTACAATCAGAGACTACACAATATAACATACTATATGATGCAATCTTTGTTTACATGTACCAACAATTTGTCATGAACGACAACTCGTCAGTTTAGTACTTATTGTAAGGACTACTATTATGTGTTTCCGGTAAAATGATGGATATACAGTATACAGAAGTTATATGCATTAATGTACATCCCTAAACATAAAAAATATAGTTGGTACATACCATGTAATAAAGAACTTAGATAAATGGTTGCGTATTCTCTGCTCTACGTACGTCATTTGATCGTAGAACTGATTGTAACAATTCACGGTCGCATGTACTTATCAATATAAATAAAGAAATACTCAGTAAAATTTCTTATCTGACATTATTACAATATTAATTTTAGCAATAACAGTGAAGAGCGTCATTTGAATAAATATCAAAATCAGATTAGGACTGCGGTCCCAAAGTCACAATACTAACGAATGATAAAAACGTGATCTATTAATTTAGTATAAAGAGCCCGAGGAACGTGCTCCTCCCCTAACTTGGTAACCTTACCCGAATTTACTCACCAGGTTAAATCTAACAATAATATAAGTGCAGTTCGTTCTCAGTAAAACTCGAAAACCGCTTAACCGAATTCTGGCTCATATCTGTCCTGAATTAATAAGGAGGTCCAGACAAGGTTAAAACGGCGAGTAGGTATACATATATGATTTATAGTTCGCAGGATCAGCTAGCAATTGGATAAATTAGAAACTGTCAGAAAAACCGAAATATAAAAAAAGTGTACGTACAGTCAATTTGAGTGAAAAATATGAATAACTTATAAATGTTTACTCAAACTAAATATAATAGTGGTTTCTATTTTTATTTTATGTTTGACTTAGTCTTATCACCTTCGTTCGTTATTTGTGAGACGACATGTGAGACTGAGTACATTCAATTTACATATTTTATAAAGTAAATTCTTATGTATGTATTAGCTACTTCCTTAATTAGGACCTTTGTTAAATAAACGAAGGTTTTAAATTGTGAATAAAATGTTACGCAACAATACTTAATTGTGTTCTAAGAACAATGCTCCTCTTAGTAACTTTTAGAAGGCAGCTATGGTTAAGCTAAACTCGTTAAAAGTGAAAGCCAGTCTAGGTGCAAATACTAGCAGTTCATAAGGATAATATTTCTTGAACACAACGTGGACCTTATTTTCGTGCCAAACACTACACAGGGAACACGTCCCGTTTATTATTAAAGTGGGTCAGAGTTTATCGCCCACTTTAACTGTCGAACCACTAACAAGAACATCTATAGACCTTGAAGTCTAAGGTTCGAACCACAGGACGATAAGTGAAATTGAAGCTTTCTTTATGATAATTCCACAAACCGCTCCGAAAGGAGATTATTAACCTAACACGACCTAAAAATAAGTCTATTATAGAGGTTATAGGTCGCATGTGATTGGTCCCAATGGTCTCATTCTAGAGTTACCATCGTAACGAGAAAGTGGAACAATCCTTCGTTCGTGACAAAAAGTAGAACATTCGTTTCCTAATTAAAGGACGACACGCTATTAAAAACGATATTATAATATGGTATGCCCTGTTTAATAAGGTACTTCATCTGGATGTATGAGAATACGAAACAGGAATTGTAAATACAATCGCTATGAAATGAAAACACCTGACGCAGGTGCTGAATGAAGTTAAACAAAGTGCACACTGTGTTTAGTATTCTCAACGACTCACAATCGAGTATTAATTACCATGCACTTTACTTTCAAATAGGTTAGACGATTTGCAAGGAAATAAATGGCGATGAAGATGGACCGAGCAACGAAATTAATCACGCTTGGTAGGCAGATGTTGAGCCATGTCGTCCCGTGGGTGTCGTAAAAGGCAAGGGGATTATATCAAATGGATTGGCAGAAACAACCTCCGCTCATAACAACATAATGATGTAATCACTTAATATACGCCTCTACGATCAAGGAAGGGAACATATTACCAGAATCTTTATACCATATGAATGACTAAGTCGCGTCAATTCCATTAACATTAGTAAGTATATGTATATGTAGGTACTACAAGTAAGTATACATATCTCTTACTTTATTCCTAAAGTCTTTAATGAAGCAGATGTGATCACAGATATTGTTAACAAGGGTGTCGCATTAGCTGATTTTAATTAAAGGGAGGCTTAAAGAGGTAATAACTGGGAAAATTAGTAAAACGTTTTCCTTTCATTAGGAAGATGAATGGTAATAGTCACCAATTCTTAATAGGTACACTAAAACCGCATTTAAAATACTTATTAATTATGCGTAGTATATAGGTCATTTTTTGGAATAATTACAAATAATTTTGTTTCAAAACCAGAAACACTTATTTAAAATTATAAAACTCTTTCGACATGAATATCATCTTTGATGAGTTTCATATTTAATGTAATTCATGCAAAAGAACCGGGTTTCGAGCCTTGGAGATCGCAGTTGGATTTTGGGGGAACGTAGTCAGCTGTGCGCGAAATTGCTTCCCTCTTCCACCCACTACCCCTACTGCCGTCAGCGACACCCTGCCGATGACGTCACACCAGGCCTGCTTACGTCATAGACAAAGCGGCCACGAACTTACCGAATACCCTTAATCGATTTCGAGGTTATTTACTACGTTGTATTTTTGGTTGCGTTCGAGAAAAATGCTGTTTACCTATTCTATGGATGCCGAAAATCAAATTCATAGATGTTTCGTGAATCAACTAAAAAGAATAATTACACTATCGAATACTGTTTGTATTATAATAAATTTTGGCAAATACCCACGTATTTACTCAACTTCTCTCAACAAGACCATTCTCAAGAGATGTTTAATTCATGTAGGTAGGTAGGTAGGCATGTAAAATAAAAACATGTGAACACGGCGGGTTACAATGACTAAAGATTGATGATCTCATTGAACGTAGGTATTCTGGAAATTTGCCAACGTTAAATACTTAAAACAGACTGTCTGAAAATGAGATAACTAACGTAATTGTTTGACAAATAAACAATGCAAATACAGAGTCTGAGTATGACGAGATTTGTTATTTAATAGATTTTCTTCATTTTCTCTTAAAAGTCATAGAATATGTCAGCGTTTCAAATCTTTACTATTTGCTTCGGTACTGTATACATTGAATGGATGGATTTTAAATAAATGTACATGCCATTTATGCATTCCTATATGTATATTGCATATATTGTATTTAAAAGGTATTGTAGAGAAGAAGTTTTCTATTTCAAGTTATTAGTATACCTACGATTCATAAGTTTTACATTTAAAGGTTAAAATTCTAGCTCTACAAGAATAGATAAAACTTACCAAATATTTCTCCTTTGCTTGCGTATTCTGAAACTATGTAGATCATGTTCTTCGTCTCCATGACCTAAAACAAAACAATTAATTATTATTTTTTTAAAGCAATAAGTTTCAATCAGAGATATGTCAACAAATTTTTCTTCCAATCATAGAGCAACTCATCTGAATTTCCCTCCAAATTAATTGTCAAACCATAGACTGATATGCTCTGTGTTAAAACCTCATTGAGTAGGTACTCCAAAGATATTGGGGATAAAACCTACTTCCAATATATCAAGGACATTTTATATTATTCCATCTTTATGTATGTAAGACTCCAGACCAAACATGGAAATACATTTTACTTATTCATAGGTCCGTAAGCATAACTAACTACGCAGAACTTTACTGCAACCTTCGTACATTTTTTATACGTAAGTACTGGCACTTTTAGTACTGTACAACCGTTAAACAATGACGTCACAAAAATTACGCTGGGTTTCATAATTAAATGCTAAGGATTATTTAATTAGAATTCTGTTGGAAAATTTACTTTAGCATGGTAAATGTGGAAGATTCAAAGACAAGAGTAAAGCTGACACTACTGCTGCCTGTAATCAATTGCAGATTCTATTGCTGTTTATCTATTGATGAATGTGTGTAACTCTGTAAAAAATTAAAGCCTGGTCTACAGTGAAGTGTGTCGTAATAATATAAAAGGACTTGTTTTGTTTGTAATAAAAAATATAAATTAATAAGTAGCAAACGAAAGAAACACAGCTTAGAGCATTCTGTTTAAACGTTAAATCAACTTGTTCTAACTTACTAATGATAAACAACCTTGTAATTGAATTTTAGTTGAATTTAAAGTACTAGTTTACATACTAATAGCCAAACAATTTAAATAGAAAACGCAATCTTTGCTAGCCATCTTACAGTTCAGCTATAGATTTCTCATTTCTACATAATGGACAATGTTTACCAAATGACCAATAATTATGTAGAGGTATTGATTATGTTTACGATGGAAAACACCTCTGATTTTGTATATTAGGTAATAAGAAGGTATTAAGAACAACTTCTATGATGCCAATGTGTTACCACTCGACTCGGTGACTTGGTATTAAGATTTTGAAATTATTCTCAATGGCAAATGACTGTCGTGGTGGGTAAGGGATGAAGGCGCCTGCTTCTCATTAATTAGGTCACTTAGAGATTTTACTGACTATTTAGGCACCAATAAAATACGGCGAAGGCAAACATCGAGAGGAAATGTGGACTTATTTTTTCTAATGTTTAAGCTTGAATTTACTGTTTCTAATTTTTAACCTTCTCCGTGTGAGAGGCTGGTGATAATGACGGTAAATAGCAAATAAATTGTCTAATATTTAATAATGTGCTTTGTTTTGGGGGTATTTTTTACTTAGCGTTTCTATTAAGTAATATATATTTCTATAATACAAATAAAAATATGCAAAAAAACCTGACAAAACACGTGACCATAATTAGTTTAAGAAGCCATATTTTATATTCATAGTCTAATTAAAGCATAACAAAAATAATTTTCTCACACAACTTACAAACTCATCAACTTATCAAAATACTGCTGTATTGTATATAAAAAATATACAAAACGGGTATTTTAACGATCACAACATTCTGTTTTTTATGTCATCGTACTGGTTTTATGAAAAGTTTAATTTAATTACTAGCAAAACGGTCAAACTTAATAATCTTTCTGTCGGTATAGATTTGCTTACGAGATTTATATACAGTTTTGGTAAAAAAAGTATGTATTATCCTGACACTGGCCCATAAATAATGTAGCACTTCTTTACTAATTAAATGTTATTTTTAAGTTTTTTGTCTTAATATTCTAAAAATATAGTGGGTATATTGGCTTGTTCCTCTTTAGTCTTATTATTATATCGAAATGCCTAGCTTTAGGTCTAGAAAAAAATAATTTTAATACAGGTATAATCGTAACGCATTTTAAATTTAAATAGAGAATAATTATTTTATTAGAACCAGCCAGAATCTCTTATTTCCTACCTATTTAAAATAAAAACTTGCAAAACATCAGTTATAAAGTTCTAAAAGCAAGTTTTGAATTTGGAAAATTTTACGTATTCAATATAATATTTGAGGGAAATGAGAAGTCAACACTCGGAGGATCGTATTTTGAGTAAAGTCAATTGCCTCCGTCCCCTTAACACCACTTAATAATTTCGATGGAAAAGTTTCTATCTCGGAATTCAATGAATGCCTTCATAAATCCTCCTTAACTTTCTCGTATTACTTAAATGCTGTATTTGAAATCTTTCTTTAAATAGCTTTTAGTTGTTGTTATTAAAATACAACTTTATTTACCATGTCAAATAAATATTCTCTTAATTTGCATAAGCTACATCAAAAGGTCTTGACTTTAGTATTAACGTATGTTGACTTCGGATTATTTTTAACCAGTCAATAAATCTATACTGGAACATCACGATACAGTATAAAACAAAATCGCTTTCCCTGTCCTTATATCCTTATATCCTTATATACGCTTAAATCTTTAAAAGTACGCAACGGATTTCGATAAGGTGGTTTTAATAGGTAAGTAGAGTAATTGAAAAAAAGGTTTATATGTATAATATTTAACGTTTATTGATTAAATAATGGAGAAATTTATTATTTCATCACCTATGCAAAGTCGGAGTGGGTTGCTAGTTAGTTACATAATTGTCGAAAATAAGATACCTCGTTAAACCTTGGTACATTTTCATAAACCAGTGACGTCTCCCATAGTTGTATACGTTATCAAACACTGATTGTTATCAGTACAAAATGTTCATAACGTCATTCTATTCTACTTTACCACGTAGTTTATCTATCGGTAAATGGAATCTATTAAGGAAACACCACTCAGGCCCCGAGCACTTTAATCCACTATTAAAATAGAGGTTTTCGAGATTACTTAGATTAACCGTGCTCGTGACCTCGGCCTTAGACTCATAGTTATCACTAAAAATACAAATATGAGTCAGTCATCTTTATTCTGCCTTTCCGAAATGGCTTCCAGCTGTTAAGAAGACATCACTGCCATGGAAATACAAGAAAAACATGCTCAATGTTCGACTCTCTTGTCTATAAATAACCATAAAACGGTAGAGTAACACGATTGTTTTGTTACTCAAAACAACGGATATGGGTGTTTGATTGTATAATGATAACATCTCAATAAGCGGAAACGCTCTCTTCCCGTGGGTTAAGGACAATGCAAACACTTAATAGCATTCAAGATGACAATGTTTGTACACAAGGAACTTGGCCATTCAAGCTTTTAATAATAGTATCAAATCCATTCATAGTTTGGCACGTGTTACGAAACCATTACGTAACATTGCATTGTTCCAATTACAAGAATTGGTATTGTACTGCAACCTACTTGCCTGGTTAGTTTCATCTGTTACTATGTTGAGATCAGTAGGCACGCGGGATTACTTCGTGCATAGGTACTATACTATACTAACAAGCAACAACAGATTTAAGAGCCAGTTTCTTAAGTAAATTCCCAACGCTGATAGCATGCAATCGGAATGTGTTTGTTTAATTATTTAGATAATAAGAGCCCTATTATAAGGAACGAATAGATCTGCTCGAACTGTTAAGTTACCGACTTTTTTAATGCATTATTCATAGTCTGGAAGCATTTCTGCATCAAGTACCGCCTTCTATGCACACTCGTAAGGAACAGAAAATATATTACGCATGTAATTATAATTATAATATCCTATGTGATCTTCCAGCTATGAACTCTCTTGTCGCATGTCTAAACATCTTTGTTTCTGTGTTACACCAACACCTGTGTCCATAAATTTAAAGTGGCTTCATCATTTTTGACTCGTCACAAAGTAAGCAATGTTTCCTAATACCTAAACTATGAATGATAAGGTTATTAAACAAACCACTGACGTCAGTGGATAGAAACTGGGAAGGAAATTAAATGGAAAAATAAAACTTGATACAGACTTCAAAATATCACGTAAAAGATGTCTAAAGAAAACCAGTCTTCCGCTAAATCCATAACTATTGCACAAAAGAAACCTTGAACCGCTTTCCCCGTTTTAAAGTTTTGGATTTCGTTCTGCAATCCCATTGCGAAATCTCATTCGCATCCGGTGTTATCCAAACGTTTCTAGGTTCTTTATACTTTTGATTTTGCCTGTATTCCGAATATTGAAAAAGTAATATGGAAGTATCTCATAGTAGTACATATGTCTTTATTCCACCAAACTAGTTATGAAGTCTAGTCTAACGTGCACCTGGTAAGCTAACTCAATCAAATATTGATTATTGATTTTTCGCTTGACGTTGAGTACCAAGTGTAGCTGTAACGTGAGGGTGATGCACGCCTAATCAATTAGGCGCGCCGCGTTCGGCACGAGGTTAGGTCCTCGCCTTCACTATCGTTAGTTTCCTCTCATGTATTTTCCGAACAAGGACTAAGTTAAGCAGCATAATAATGATTGCAAAAGATATAAAGAAACTTGCTCATTTTAAACAATAACAATTATTATTTTGAAGAGATCCCTTAACCCTAAATAGTAACATTTGTGGCTGCCCACAAAACGGAGCCTACCATTTTAAACTATTTTTATCCCCGCCGATAATAAAGGTATACATGTGAGTTACCAAAATTCGAGGTGAAATATGAGAACGAAACATGCGATTGCTGACGTAAATTGCCTCATACGTAAAAGCTATTCACATTGACTAAGTTACTGACGTAAAGAACATTTGAAAGACAAAGTGTACTCTGTTAGACCGCGGTAAGTTTTTGTTACAGTTACATTTGTAGGAAACCGACATTTCTTATCATAAATAGCGCAGAACGATGTATGCGAGCCGGTCTCGTTGCCACATAATCCATATCATGAGCAAAACATGACCTTACAAGCAATAATATGAGTACGTAGCTGTCCCATTCCACTAGTTTCAGCTGCCAACATAGTAATGTCACGCGTCAGAACAGCTAACGGCATGTCGTACTAGTGGCTCATTTTGTCGGTCTAATAGCATTATTGTCGCATTATTCGGAGCGAGTCATGTGCACAACGTAATAGGCATATACTTAGGTCGTATTCGCTCCATCAGCCAGTAAGTCAGCTAATTCATACACATTTGTTCCGCCGCTTACCGACAAGGGGCCACTGGCCGCGGGAGTTTCTCTTCCACTGTTATTGACCTATGTTGTCTTTAATATTAATAAAACAAAATCTTTTATAACAGTTTGCGCTAGGCCAACGATATACTTGTATGACATCATTACCGTCGTCATCCACAGTTTATATTTACCTACTTATCACGCAATTGCTGGCTGCAGAACTTATATAAAGTCATATTTACATTAGGCATGCAGTTATGCACCGTATGTTGTACGTAGGTATAGGCAACTGTACTTTATTTTGACACGTAATAAAACAAAGGAATAAATATGAACTCACCTGGTAAAGCTTAATAATATGAGGATGATCCAGTCTCTTCATGATGTCCACCTCTCTGTAGACTTTTTGAAGATTGCTGGCGTCTAATTGCGATTTATCTATTATCTTAATTGCTACCTGCAACAAAGAACACACATAACCTTAATTCAAAAGTAACGTTAGCTTCTGTGTTAAGTGCTACTAATCTATTTATCACCACTTAAGTAACGTATGGAAGAAACGAGCACTATGAAAATATTTATTATCTTGGTTACAAACATCTCGAGAGCTACAAAACAATATGCTTACTCTAGTTAAACGTAAGTACATACGTGGATACAGTTGGACTACGAAATATATCGTAACATCTCTATTGTTCAATATTCTCACCCAGAGTCAAGTGGGTATCTATCTAGTATACCCAGACGGCTACCTAATAAAGTTTTTTCAGCGGTCGTAACGGAACAATACCGTTAGTGGCTCGTGTGTTTCCAGGCTTACAAAGGGGCGGTGACGTCAAGACGAGCGTCAGTCCTCAACGATTGGAGCAATTGACGTGATTGCGCCAGCGGATCCGTCCACCGCAGCTGGTTGAATTATGAGACAGCAAAAAACCCCGGAAAAGAAAGCTGAACATTCTTGTGTTCCCTTGCAATATTATTTTTTACAGACAATGCAATCTGCCCGAGCAGAAAAACTATTCGCGTACTGGATGCAGGAAAAATGAAAATGTATCCTTCCTTATACCATCAAGATAGATGGGTGAATAGGAATAACAGAATGGTTATGATAATGACTTCTTTTTTTGCTTTTTAGCAGATTTCAGCGAAATGCATGTATTATGTATTTGAAATATGGCGCTTCTCTAGTCCTACAAAATAATCCAAAGTACGTTTTTACGAGTTGTGTGAATTTAGGTGCACTCTGTGAGGTATGGAGTGGATGTTAATAATGGACATCATTTAAAATACAGCGATTCAATATCCTAAAGTAAAAGGCGAAACAGACATAACACGACAGATATAGGCAGACAGTCTATCACGTCTATAGGTATTTTGTCTAAACATTATTCTCTCATCATTAACTAATTTAAATGAGGTTTCGAACAGAGTTCTTATTGCAGCAGTGATAAGTGTAACTGTACTGGCCATCCATTGTTTTCAAAAACATGTGGCTCACCTCAAAAGATACGCAATCGAGTATCTTGCAAAATATTTTGATAAAGCAACCGCAATTCATTCCTATCTACTTGAAAAACAGTGTCAATTACATGCACGGCGGCACGTTTGACATGAATCTATTTCAATTTGTAGGCTCAATTATAATTATCTTAAGTCGAAAATATTTACATATAAATTCCCACAACACTATGACACTCGACCTTTCAAAAGAAATAACTGTTTAAAGAATGGAAAATCCAATGCGAACTCAGAATAAATAGTAAGTACTCGTTGTGCCGTATCAATTAAATGTGTTTAAAATTATCTTCCAGTACCCTAAAAACACGATTTCTTGGACATAATATTATTAGAACAGAATGCAGGGACAGCAATGATTGTAATTGCAGTAATAGAAACTGAACTACCGGTCAGCTGCTCTGACATTGACCTCAATGAACAGATAGCAGCACTGCGCACACGACTCTTACGTCACTACATTGGAAAACACCCCTATTCCAGATCCATATATTTCAAGTTACGTAACTTGACAATGCAAGACTTCGAGACTTCGACAAATAATCCGGTGTGTCTTGTAAATTCTTTCCTTCAGTTCTTTTTGCATCAACTACCATCCACTGCTAATGTTCGTATGCATTGAATAGGAATTCAAGTAGCGTGAAAACAGACTAATTTGTTTGTCTTTGTCAAGAGATCTCATCTGTATGTCTACTACGACCGCACCTGCAATCTATTGCAAATGTCAATAGGAGTATTGACTATTACATCATTGCCGGCCCCGCTTGCTTACTTCTATTTCCTTCCAAAAATAGAAATAATAAGACTCATGTCCATATAGATAGATTCAAAAGAAATATCCGTTTTGATACCAGAATAGAGATTTCCGCTGCTAATATTAACCACGTGTATCAACGGTGCATAACAAAAATGCATTGCAAATCATTAAAATGCAACATGCATGTCATGTATACATATGGTGCTTTTTTACTCTGTAGCCAATGGTTAGAAATGGGACCAATGCCATAGTATCTCACTGTAAGAATGTACACAAACTAATTGAAATAGTTAAATTCCTAACTAAGTGCTTATTAAATAAATCAAATAAAAAAGTTTTTATTAACTCTACAGAACCATTCGTCTGTCAGTTCAAATCGCATTAAGTCGTTTCGTATAGAATACGCGGTGTAAATGTAGAAAGCGGCAAAACACGATACTAAATGACAAATGAAAGAGAAAATGTAATGTCTACTTAGTCCAATTAAGTGGCAATCTGTTAATTATTGTATAATACTAGCATTAGTCACTGGGCACGTGACAGACTACAAGCCACTTGGTTTATAGCTCTATTGTTATTCCATTGGTGACAAAGTGCTTAGAGAAAAATTGTTAGATTCAAAATATCCACTAATATAGTAATCCATAGATTCATAAAAGTATTCCAGTTATAAAACCATTTATTACTAATCCGATAATCATCAAAATGCTATGAATTAATTCTCCAATCATTGATACAACCATTTTAAAGAACGCAATACATTTACGTAGGTAGGTACCAATTTAATTATCAGGACCAAAACAAAACAGCGTTATCATCAATTTTTATTATTAGTTATAATATAAATAAGTCCATTATTTTGATGATGACATGAAAAATGGACAAGAGATTGACCTTATTCAGGTATGCGTCACAAACTACGTAAATAGTGTTCTTGCCTAGTGTTTTGTTATGAAAGAAATCATGAGAGCTTAGGTAGTTACTTACATAATTCATTATAGCAACGACATCAAACAAATTCTTTACAAATAACGTAATAATCTGAGTGTCTAGTAGGTATAATATTATAGTAAGCATGTCTAGAAGGAATTTAATACAGTCCGTCCGTAGCAGCAACTGCAAGTGCTGAGGAGGTAACTGTCCGTTGTGGAATCTCGATTGCACAACGCGGAAAGACTTTTCTAACGAAATGAACCGAGGACGCCGCAACCAGCCTACATATCCGGATGCATCATATTACGGATACTATACACTTTAAACCACGCTATAACCTGCACGATTGAGAAACTTGGGGGGTCAGTGCCCGCTAACCCCATTGTTCCACCAGTTCCAACGAACTGAACACATCAAACATTGGGTGTTGCAAGAAATATTCCCATAATATTACAAACAAACTAAAAGATAACGAACAAAAACCTGAGCATTGTGCTAGAGCGCACCTTTAATTACAAGAATATTGCTCAACTTTTCCTTATACGGATTTCACTTCATTATTTACAGTATAATTGCTCGATGAGGCAATCGAGACGAACTATTTTAGCGATGACTCTGACCTGCATTACTAGCGTAAAAGTGGCAGGCGGCCTCAGCTTCAGCACGAAACAAAGGTTTCTTACTTTAAATACTAATCCTTACACAGAAAAGGATTAAAAATTTACGTACTTTTCCAACCCTCGGGGAAACACGATCGTGATATTATTAGTTGCCATTAGGCACAGTTGTGGCACAGCTTGTAGATTATTTTGTTTCCCCATACCTACCTAAATAAATCAATCGATCACGTTGAATAAGAGGAAAATGTAAAACACCGGCTAGTTTATCAAATAAATTAATTACAAGGAGTTTATTTGCACGGGTTTGTTAATGTTGTGCCAACAGATGATTTGATTGCGTATTGTCTAATTACAACTGTTCCTACTCCTGAATGAAACTGTTTCAGTTCTTGCTTAAAACAATAGCGATTACATCTTAACTAAGAAACAATCGTTCTTACGTATTCATTAACGTTGATTACCTAATCGGTTATTAAATTCTAATTCAATGACGTCATCAATTTCTGAGCTACATTTTTCCGGGAATCATTACCGTTTATGTTAACAGTACTTACCAACGTTGGTTTTACTCGGCCAGCCTCGTCTTCAAGGCAACCTTTAAGATTACATTTAAAACAATGATCGATCAACATTCCGTTTATTAAATGA
This sequence comes from Spodoptera exigua, assembly GCA_902829305.4. Classification (NCBI taxonomy): domain Eukaryota; kingdom Metazoa; phylum Arthropoda; class Insecta; order Lepidoptera; family Noctuidae; genus Spodoptera; species Spodoptera exigua. The sequence continues at coordinate 5,394,920 of LR824615.2, forward strand.
AAAATATTTTTGGAATGCTTAAAATTAGCGTTAGATACTCCAATTGTAGAATTATATTATAGTCTTTCCCGCTATTATGTGGGGTTACTTGATATAGATGACTGAAAGGTGGGCGTAAGCGTCGTGCCTATATTAAACACGTGATCTTATCGTCTCGTGATATTCATAAGTATGAAAGAAATGCTATAGGTAAACCGACACCGTACACAGATTGATCCACACCGCTAATATCAGCCACGTGCTCCGTTTCCACGTTGACAACACCCACAAAAATTACCTGTTAGATGGCTAGCTATTAGTAATGCTACACAACAACAGTGACGCACATTGGACTTATTCCCCTTCAGTCAGAAACCCTAATAAGTAAAATTAAGTCGGTGATGAATTAGCACTAGCCTTCTAACAGCGTGACAACGAAGTTCTCATAATTCGCACCTAACTGTTAATCAACTGAGACCTTCGTTGTGACTCCAAGTCGCGACTCTTGAATTCACAGCCTCAATTTACCTGTGTATATAGCGACGATAATTTATCTAGCATTTGTTAAAGTAAATAGCCATTCTTGGCTACTATACCTACCTATACAAATATCACTTCATGTTTTTTAGGCTAATTGAAGTCGATGTTCCTTATAAAATAAAATTTGTGGTCAAAGTCCATCTAGTGCTTTGAAAAAAGCAAATACATATACCTATCGGTTTTTGGCACAATATAAGAAAGGAGACAAAGTGCATACATAAACGATTAGTTATTATACACACAGCATTTTTTACAAAATTATCACAATGCCTAAATTAAGTACCTATATTATGTTGTTCAACAGGCGACCTTGTCAGTTAGCGTGGCTCCAGGCACATTAGGACATTAACTAGAATTAAATAATATTAAAACAAAGTTATAGATGATAATTTAACATAGTCCCACAAGAACAGACTGTATCCACTTTTGTTAATTTACACTTCTTGAACTGTTTGAATTTGAGTGTTCATTATCATACTTTGAGATTCAAATGAATGTCGCCATTGTCTTTTTGAGAGGTGTTCTTCATTTTTCTTTGCTTCCCGCATTTATATCCAATCCTTTTAATGAAAATATTTAACTCTTCTAACACGAATGTTTATGTATTCGTTTATTTGACCCACAAAACCTTAAATAATGTTTTATTCATCTACATTCTTGTAGTCCAAATGGACATTTGGACTAGGATTATTCAAGGGTATTGCAGTATTGTGTATATTATAAGAACTGTTCCTAGAAAATACTGTATTCTGTCGCATGCACCTGAATTCAATTTAGGTACTGCTGACTAAAAATAACAACGGCGAAACACAAATTTCGTCGGAAAGACACGAGATGTATAATGCGGATTTCTACCATTTTGTAGACTAAAACAGAAATACATTAATCGGACAGCTGTCCAATTAAGTACTTGTAAGCAGGTATACAAACTTTAAAATGGGGAAATGTTTAATAACCAGCACATCCTGAATACAATACAAAGGTACTTATTACGTCAATACCACTTGGTAATCTGTGCATTTATTAATGATCAAATCACGCATGCAAGTGTCAATTTATCATAATTAACGGCGAATTTTTATCGCTTAATTATGATAATTTTCGCAATGAAAAGATGTTTGATTAGCTTGCTGCCGTTATTGGCGCCTTCAATTACACCGACAATAAGAAATGATGACAAATTATCCAGCAAGTGTAATGACAGCAGCAAACTTGATTTGTATATGCACGTGAGAACTGCATGGTTCTAATGGTTGTCAAATCCTACTTGATATTTTACTCTTTCATATTTATACACCTGTGAAGGGACGCAATAGGCTATTTTTCAACCTGATACTGCAGGTCAAACCGCTGGCAGAAGTTAGTTACATATACGTGTTATAATAAAATATGCAAACACAAATCGTCTCATGGCTAATTTAAACGAGGAAAACCCATCAACAAAAATAGACAGTATATTTTCCTTCTTAAAGAGAACTCCAAATACCTACTTGAATAACACTACAACTAACGATATTATAAAAGGTTCCCGAAATTCAGGAGCGTACGAAAATGAATCACGTATTTTAGTTCCTAAGCAGAAGCCCAAGCTTCGGCCAAATTCAGGGACGTTAAGCCCTTCAGCCACAATCAACAAGTCTAGACGACGATCAATATACTCGCCGAAGCGGGACAGCATACGTGGGAGTAGGATAGATAATATTCATTTTCTCCTCTACAATCCTTAGCAAGGGTGTAAGGAAAATTCGCAAAACGCTGTGCGGTAATAAGAGTCTTTTGATAAACGTTGTGAATAGAAGACAACATTTCACAAGGAATACAGAAATACAGTAGGCGGACGTGAAAAACGAAAAATTTTAATTAAGATGAAACAACTGGGTGTGATATAAAATTAATTTATGGAATATTTAAATGACATGTTAAAATTATCAGAGACAAACTTGTGTTGTTCGAGAGCTACATAAACCATCCTACACTTGAAAATTTCTAATGATTGTTTTATAACTGCATCTTAATAGTGAGTTGTATGCTTAAGCTCAAAGATTTAAGAGCACGAAAATAGTGGGAAATTGTTCCGTTACAGTCTTCCACCTACGCATTTCTAAACAATAGACGCAAGAGTAGGCAACTCCTAGTAAATGTAGTACGCTGCACGAAGCGACGCCGACGTCGGGGAGCGTAGTACCCTCCATTCTAGTGCCCCCCTTCCATCATGTCGTCCGGACCACTACAGACAACTTTTTCAAGGATGAAAACGGAAGACATCACACAGAGTATTCAGTTTAACAGCAGTTTTCTACTTCTATATTACGTTTCTTTAGTAGTGTGTCCAAGTAGACACCAAAACTATTTCTATTTCGGTTCTTGCTTCGTAACACTGTAGTCATAGAAATATAAATACTGCCTCAGGAACAATTGAAACACTTTAGCAAATACGTCACTAGATATAAGTACATCAATTAAAGAGATTTGTACCTAACGTACAATTTTATTACCACCATTTTCAATTCAAAATGAACTATTGACGTCATGACGGGAGATAACTACTTATCGAGAGCAAACAAACACGCGTGTCTCCACGTTATCACGGTGAATTATCTGTTGATAAACTGATCCCAGTGCGAGTAGTTTCAACAGTATCTAGCAGTAGTCGAATTTGCACCAGTAGTAAAAAGTATAAAGAGAAAGTTTCCAAACTAAAGACGGAGAAGACGACGAGGGTGACCGCCAGACTGCAAAGTGTAGATAACAACCAGCTACTGACGCAGAGTTCCAAAATAGATAACGCATTTGCGTCAAGCGCACATTTTTCAAGCAGTGTAAACGGAGCGCGTGCCATACTATATATGATTTCCTGGCAAAATATTCGCCAGACTTGTGCCGATCACGCATCTCCTTGATGATCGCGCTTTCTTTATTTTACCAAGCGCAACGCAATGCGATGATTCAAACTGTCTAGGCACACATCGTTTATCAATTTTACACCACGACTACGATGAATTGTTTCTGTGGCATTTGCGTTAACTGCCTATCGTACACATATGTATAGAGACGTCAAAGATATACATAAAGAAACGCATAATCCACCTACCTACCTAGTCATTAGCAAAGGTGATTAAATATTCAAGAATACAATGAACGTAGGTCGCTAATGTTAAAGCATATGAATGAAATGTTTCTCAACATGAGCTATGAAACAGGTGACTACGCGTTTGGAGCGCCGAATGTCTGGCCGTCACCTTGGTGTTAACGGCTCGCACTGAAAAAAGTAAAATAATAAAAACAAGACGATGCGTGCACCAGAGGCAAGGTCGATGCCGTGGTATTTCTGGACGCGGCAGCCCGCCGCCGACGCTCGTTTCGACCTCATCCAACCGACTACGCTGAATCACTGATTGATAGCTGCGTTCCTCGAAACATAATGTTTCGCCAACTTTTTCAAATTACTTTTTTGGCGCTTTGTTTACATTTACGCCGGTTTTCAGCGCCGCTTGCACATTGACTTGAAAATTAGTAAGAATTATGTTTTAATTGAGAATAAGTTAAATCTATAGACGAGAGAAGATTCAAGGAAACTTAAAGCTAACAAGTTCTATATTAGATTTATTTTCAAAAAGTTTCCTAAGTAGACTGAGTAACAGATCTCACTAATATTGTGTAAACATTAAACCGGATTTACGGTATACAAGCTGTGTGTATAAGGTAACCATCCACATTTTAGACAGCAAACCAGTACAGTAGCGAAGGCCGAGGGCGTTCATTCTGTTATTTCGGTGCATTCATTCAACGTCGCGTCCTCGTAAGTCACTTTCTGCGATGCGTCATGATCACCGTCGATTCTAAACAAAAGTCTTTATTTATATTCCGCATTATAGTAGCAGGAACCCTGAAATCGATGTAATCGCCAGTTAAAAAGTCGTTCATAAACGCAGTCCGTGCGCCGTGAGTCATTCACAACGACGACGATGTACAGTATTCGGCCAATGACCCACTTCGGTGCCATAGACTCGTACGACTGTAAGTAGCCTTTTATACCTGGTGGCTATTGAAATAGTTATTTCTTCAGTTAACGATTGAAACATTTGGCTACAACTGCGTGTACCCATTTCACTTCTATGATTACTAGACTGAATAATATTGATGAAATGAAGTCTCTCAAACTCTTTTTTGAATCGTTACGAAACTTGGTTTCTTCGTTTAGAGAAAATCTATATTTTTTATTTACCTGCCGTACAGAAATCTACTTATCCATAATTTGACAATAACGTAGCCAATAATATTTTGATTAATGTTGGCTATTTAATCGATTGCTTTTGTCAGGTGAAAATACGTTATTGTCCTATTTCAGTATCCACAAACATTATAACATTTTCGTTTCAAACTTTTAAGAAGTGGTTTCTACGAACGCAATAATTGTGATCTGTATTATACATAAATACGTAAAGTGCAATCTATACGTTCACCATATCTGCTACAAACATACTTCAGTTTGAAGTTTACAAATAGAAAATGACCTTTACAGCGACATTTTGCTCCTATCGCTCTTGAGAAATATTACTTTTAGAGTTCCATTATTTCTTTGAAATTCGAAGTGCCTTCTGAGCTTTTTGCAGGACCATGAGTGCGATAATGGGCGTGCCAACTCGAGTCCCAAGATTTTAGGAACGAGAGTCACGAGTGGGTCTACAATGACTGGGCTACCATCCGAACGACCGGTCGGTGACACTTAGGAGTCTCAACCATCCATTCTACATCACGCCCGATTGCTATACTTCCCACAACTATAGGACGTTGACATATATCTGTTTCTCTAACTGCTTAGTTATTAATTATATTGTAAAAGGAATAGCACAATGAATGTTTCTCAATCAATATCTTAAGTTCAATTTCCGTAAGCGAAGTCTTATGAAGTTAAACAAAACATTAGAACAATGGTGTTTTCATAGTAAAGTTAAATAAAAACTTATACATATGGCTCACAAACGTGACTATATAACTTGATGTGGGTTCATAATAATTTGTGACTATTGAACTTATGTTGAAGAGAAAACCTTTGTTTGCTATAAGTAAGGACCTCTTTAAATTATATAAATTACCTATACAGCGCCTAGCAAGACGATTTTCCACGAAAGGTGTGTTCTTGTCTGACACATCACGAGGTGATAAATATTTAGATATAAGCAAATCTCTATTAAGATAAGTATAAGTAGCATTGTCGACGAGCTTGATTGACCGAATTGATTTTATAAATCAATTAATCTTATTATTGAATAGTAATATCGTTAGATACGATTAAGAAGAAAGTAGAAATAAAATCGCGGCAACACACTATAGTCTTAATGTTTTATAGTTAACTTTTACAATTAATTCAGATTTTTGCGTTCGGTTAGCACTTCTTGACGAAACAGAAAAAGCCTGCAGTCATTTGCTGTTTAGAGAAATAAGTAAATAAACAAAAAAATATTGCCACAGTTATTAAAAATGCCCAACTTACGAAATACGTCAATTTTAAATACGCTTACGCAACATGCGTAATATTTTTCGAATCAAAAAGCGTTGCACTGCATTCCATGGTATACGAAATCGCCATTTTGCGTCATTCTGAAAGTTGGTCATCTTAAGACTACCTAGTTGTTTTTGCATCTTTGTATTGTGATTGTATTAAATTTCTGCTTAGGTTACCACTTTCTCTTCGAACTTATAATAGCTGAATAGGCCAGTCAATCTAGTTGGGAAAAAACTAAACCTGCGATTATGCACAGCTAATAAATAGTTGATTAATTAAGCAGTTATCTTTAAGTATTTATTATACTTATTTGTGGTCTACTTTATAATTAATTACATTGTTTTATGGTCCATTAAGATGCAACAGCCGAATCAATGCTTTTTAAGAAATTTTGACATAAAATCGAAGCATTGTAACTGGAAATTGATTGCGTGCAATATCTAACGAAAAATATAATTGAATGTAAACTTCAACGTTATTCCAGGATATTTTATAAGTTAGATTAAACAATAAGTACTTAAATTAAAGCGATCAAAACGTGTGATGTTATCCCTTGAATTATAAATTGATCCTTTTTCTGTTACATGAATAAACAATAAAGTTTGGCCTTAAGCTGATGTTTTGTAAAGATTTAGATTATTCAGGAAGGTGCTCGTGTTAATGACATCAATTTTTATCTGACGCTAGCTAGCTGATAAGTATGCACGTTTTTATTAGCTCTGTTTGTTTGTTTTACGTCCACATTCACGAAAACATGGATTTCCCCACGTTTAGCTTTCATTCTAAAATAACGTTAATGATTTATTTTTAACAACTTTAAAAACTACCCACGCTTATTCTTGAAAGGACCTGCCTAATAATGGCACTTGGCAGTGGCTTCCTAAAATGAGTATTTACTTTATGATTTATTACTTAAATTAGTTAATATAATAATTGAGCAAATGATTGATTCCCTTACCTCAGTCTTCGTTATTCGATGTCGTGCTAACTTAACGACGGCAAAATTTCCCTTGCCAATGGTCCTCTCGATGTCATAAAAACCCACCCTAATGGGGGTTTTCGCAGGACGTTCACGGTCCGCCATTGTTGATTATATTATAATCATCAAATTCCAAATGGATTTTTCAGCACTTTGGAGGATTTATTGAAAATCATCCGTAACACTTTTTTGTTTATATCCATCGAAGGCAGTCATTTACCTACGCACACTATATTACAGAAAATAATCAAGCACACAACATTGAATGCATGTATAATCCCTTAATACGTCATTCAATTAATAAATACATGCATGTTTTCATTGTGAATTTTACGATAATCATTACTCCCTAGTAGAGTAAATCGTATCAGACACTACATAACGTGGTCCGTATAAATAAACAACACAATATCAGATTGATTTTAAAAACAGCTTAGTTAATCACACACTTGATAGTACTGTTCTGCTTTAGCACGTCATAAATTTTGTATACAAAAATTATTTACAATTTATAGAAAATCGCGCAGAGGCGGCGTGCGCGTAAAACACGCTTGGAACAACACGTCACGCCGCCGCCTCACCGGCTGTCAACCGGGTACTGAACTCGAGTCTCGAGTCGATCGAGTCGAGTACTCGTAGAACTAGAACCAAGCACACCACCTACCGCGGCGGTACACGCGCGCGCTTTCAGTCGCTCGCCAGCCATGTTGATTCTCTTCATGACGTCAGCAAAGCATTCGTGTTGGGCGCTAAGTCGATCTACACATTTATATATATAACAATTGACCGTGTATTTATATAAGCCATGCTTCTGATTTTGTTGGTAAAAAGTATCCTGTAGGTACTTATCCAATGCTTATAATATTCAAGATTATTATTCGTATGTAGGCATATATACCTAGTCCGATTAATTTACGCTTTACTTAGAGATTATTTGAACTATGCATGTATAATATAATAATAATATGATGTGCCTACGTTTTTCAAATTGCTAGTCAGCATTTATGAACCTAATAGAATCCTTAGCACTTTAAACTCAAATGCCCTAGTAATTCAAATACGCTTTATTCGCATCCCAAAATATCAAATTATTTGTTACCTACCCACTTTTAGAATATTTTTTTCTTTCTATAACTTATTTTGTATTGCTCCAATAAAATAAGATTCTTTATTAAAATCTTAAATAGAATAATTGCCTTTTATTAAAATAAAGTACCTAGTAATTTAAATTAACGGTAATAATTTTCAAATAGACAAAAAGTAAAAAATACTTAGCAGTAAATTAAATTTCTCGTTGTACATACATATGCTCTACCTTGTAGGTAAAGTCAAGTTAAAGCTTTGTAAATCACAAGAATACATAAAAATTGTTTTAGATATTTATGGAAATCTCGAATCAAAACATTCAATTTACTAGCTATATAAGTTTAGGAAAACCTAACAAATATTTGTATTTTAAACTTAAGCCCAGTGTAGGAATAGGAAGTGTAATTAAGTGTCATAATAAGTGTGGCAATGTTTTCATTAATATAGTAACATTGTGTTTTATTTGGCAACACCGAGTATCGTTTCAGGTACAGTTTCGTATTACATCTTAAACGCATAATATATGTCTTTCTCTTTCTAATTGCTTACATTTTCTGATTGGAATAAAACAATGTCCCACTCCCAACCAACTACGGTTTTCTGATACTGTAATGCGACTGATATTTTTTTGCAATGTGATTGTGGAAGGCATTGGACATAAATTAAAATTTCGTATATTTTCAAGAAGTATTTTCAGAATTCTTATTTACCACCAAATTATTTTACTTCTATATGTCTATTTTATCCTAAGAACGCACAGAGATACAGTCAGATCATCTTTTTATTGAAACTGTTGCTTTTATACTTACCAAGATGTCGGTGATACTCTTCTACAATTTTGACAAGGAAAAGATGTATGTATCGTCGTGAAAGCTTAAGTGGAATTTATATGAGCTTACAGTCATTTGAGTGTATAAATAATTATAGTTAGAATAACGCTAATATGAATCAACTTACCGAAGAAAATATTCAGAGTATGAAGTGTAGTCAGAAGGGCACGAATATGAAAAACAAAAGTAAAAAGGCCAAAGATCCTGAAAACCCGGATGAAATAAGTATATCTAATCAAGAGAACTTAAGCGACTCTTTAGCCAATACTCTTCATATAAATAACATCAGTAGAAACCTAACCAATGGGACTAGTGATCATCCAAATGGAAGTCCCGAGAGTCAGAAGCATGTTTCGGAAAGCCAAGTCGATATTCCGAGTGAAGATGTAAATGATGTAAATAGTGTACAGTGTAGTGACGGAACATGTAAACGTGAAAGCATAGAGGCGCCTGCGCAACTTGCAGACAGGTGTATTTTTGATGATGCTTTAGTAAATCTCGAAAATGTCGTCAGTAAAGAAGAGCAACAGCCTGAAGATGAAATTGAAATTATTTCATACGAATCTGAGCTTCAAATGCCAGAGATAATGAGACTTATACAAAAAGATTTGTCAGAACCCTATTCCATCTACACATATAGATATTTTATTCACAACTGGCCTAAGCTCTGTTTCTTGGCAACTCACGAAGGGAAGTGTATTGGTGCCATTGTTTGTAAGTTAGATATGCATCGTAATGTGGTAAAAAGAGGCTACATTGCTATGTTAGCCGTTGATGAAAAGTACAGGAAGAGGAAGATTGGGTCTAGACTGGTTCGAAAAGCAATACAGGTACGTATACAATTGAGCAATTTTTTAAATAACACTTGAGTTTTTTACTTTTGCTGCTGTTCTAACATCTTGTTAAACCTCCGCTGAATTTCTGTTAAACATCAGCCACCAATGGCTTATTTCATTCATTTATTCATAATCATAATCATTTATTTTACAAAATGTAGTACATACTGCTTTATTGTAAATATAAAGAAGAACGACTAATGACACATGGAGCTTGATGGAAATTTCTACTACTAAATCAGACATATAAAATAAAATAATCTTCTAAATACTGAGTTGTTCTAACCAAATATAAGTCATGCATATAGTGTCAATCCAATTGGTGTTAGGTCCTTGCTGAAATTGTATTCAGTCAAAGGCCTAGACAGAAGAAATCTGCTAAGTGTAAAAGAATAAAAAAAATGATCTTGAACTTGCATGGTTTTACTGCTAAATCTTTTTAAATAGATTTTTAATAGTCAAGTGATGAATAGTCAAATGAATTTATTTCTTTGTCATAAAAGATAGTCTTTCTAAATAGATAATACCAGAAGGCAAGTTGTTAGTGGTGTCATATTTAACCTACTTTTGTTAATTTATATTTTTTTATGTACTTTCCAAAAAACATCTTGCTGGACTCTTCATAACAATGTTGTTTTTGTTACAGGCAATGATAAACGACAATGCAGATGAAGTAGTTTTAGAAACGGAAATCACAAATAAACCAGCACTGAAGCTCTATGAGAATCTCGGCTTTGTGCGGGACAAACGCTTATTTCGATATTATCTTAATGGTGTAGATGCATTACGGTTGAAGTTATGGCTTAGGTGAAATAAGTAGGTATCTGAGAAATTCTCAATGTTGTGTTACATACTTCTGGAGGCCATGCTGTCTTAAGCATAATTAATGCAGATTACTCTTGTTATTATGGTGTAACTTTCTATTGCCATCCATGAAGATTTAGCCAAATGTATAGTTTGTTTCAATTATTTTTAGTCATGTGATATGTTTTATCTAATTTATGTGTTGAAATTGTTAATGAAAATATTTTCATCAATTCTTTTATATTTTGACTGTAAGATTTTAAAGTGGTTATTGTCCAAACTAAATACACAACTTTGAAGAATTATATTGTAGTCACTGTTTATTTATATTTTTCACCCTGCAATGTTGGTTTTTATCACAAAATGATTGTCTCGTTTTACATACTAACTTGATTAAGTAGACATTTGTATCTACTTAACGTTTATGTACTGTTAAATAAAATAAATGATATGAAATCCTTGAATTCATAGTAAAGTATTTAAATAATAGCACTATTACAATTTTATTTTTACCCTATCAAATTTTAATGAAATGAAATCTCATATTGTTTACAAATAATTTATTAAAGCGAGTATTCATTTAAAATGTAAATGTAGCAGTGTTAGTAGAAGCAGCATCATATATAAATGTATTATTCACTGGTTTATATTGCTTGGTAACAATTTTAATGGCCTCATGAGCTACACAACCACCTAAAAATGCTGACACACTATGTATTTCTGCTCCACCATATCTACACATTTCATGGACATGATCATCTTTAGGGAAAGGAGGACAGGATACATCACTGAGGAGTTTAGTGACACAAGCCTTTAATTTAGCAATGTCACCCTCAGGTTCCCAATCTCCTGGAGCTCTACAGTGTTCTGATACAAACATTTCAGCAGCTCTTAATAATACATAGTGCACCATCATCACATCTGGCTCCTCTAAATGTTTGGCTATGTAAGAAGCCACTGAACTAGTCAACTGGTATTCTGAAGCTATACTAGATCCACTAATGAGATGCAAGTCATGTGCATGTCTGCAGAACAATTTCACATCAGCTTCACTGATGTTCTCACAATGTAATTGGGCAACAATTTGTTGCACTTTTCTATACACTATTTCAGCATCCATTGCAGCTTGAGTTCTGTATAGATTTTGTAATTTGATGTAGTGCTCTGTTGATGCAGTCATGTCCGGTAACACACCTTTGACTGGCAGTTTGCCTTTTCCTTCACCTTCAACAAACCCTCTTAATGCAGAGCACATGATCCAAAAAGGAGTGCTATCCTTTGTTAAGTTAGTAGCAGCACTGCAGTACAACAATTCTTGACTTTTTACAGGTAAGTATGTTGGCATAAGAGCAGTGTTGACTGCTCTTATGGCTTCTTCAAAATTTTCTTCATTGATAGGAACATCATTTTCATCCCTTCTAATGAATTCACCAATAATAGACTTCACTTCATTCTTCTCTTTTCTACTCATTGGCCAACGATTTTGATTACTGGCCTGCCATTTTTTCACAGCTTTGTAAATAATTACAATCCATGGTATGTGACCATGGTCCTTTAAATCAACAGTGTCTATATCAATACTATCTAAGTAATCTGCTAATGATTGGAATGGTGCATCCAGTCTCAAATCAGTTTGTTCATTATCAGGATGAGTTTCAATGACTGCATGTTCCTTTATTTGAATCCTGAAAGATCCCAAAAATCCAACTGATCTACATAGGATCAGGGGGACATTCACATTCCATAGATGTTGAGCTAGATCCTGAATAGTTTTTTCTCCAAGGGATGTAGCTATAACTACACTAAAAGCTTTGAAGAAATCAGGGTTTTCTCTAAGAATTTGATCTGTAGGTTCTTGAACTGCATGCCCTCGGACAGCTGGATTTAATTCTAGCAAAAGCCGCAAAGTTTCAGTACCTCTATTTAAGTCCTTACTGGAGCATTTCAAGAAGAAATTGCTTCCTATATCTTCATCACTGACTGCTTTATCATCGATTATAGTTATGGCCCCAACCCCAGGCAATACTATGGATTTTAATATTTCAGTACCTAACGCTGTTGCGTTAATTAAACAAATATGACCATGTTCGAGTGCAGACTGACCATGATCTCCCCATAGTCGGAGTTGCCGGTCATATTGTTTGGTTTTTTCACTTTGTTCCGGCGATTTTGGTGACGGCGAAGCCATGATATCGGAGTATTTTAAAAGATAAGAAGCTATTTAGGTAAGAAATAACTAAATTACGAGTAACGTCGACAACTTTACAAAATTAATTACTTGCATCGATATTAATTTTTTGGAAAGAATACTTTTTTGACCAACACTGTCACTGTCAAAGTGTCAATACCTCCATTCCATAATTATTTTCTTCTTGGTTTGACATTGACAATTATGACAAATTAAAGATTCTTATTATTGCATTTCACAGACTTACAAAATCTATGTTGCATTTGATTTGGATATCCATATAGTGATAGGTCAAAAAGGATAAATAGTCGTTTATTTATTTTCCAAAATAATTGTTTATTTTACCATTTTTTTAATAACATTTTTTTATTTTCATGTTCACCTTAAAATTAGAAAGTTTTGGATAAAATAATACTCGAGGAAAAATGGATAGTTATTGAGTATTTATATTTCGGTAGTATTTATGGATGAAATCTACTGAATGCTCTGTATAAAAACTATAAAATTGGAAACGGTTGCTCATACTTCATCACGATACACTTATTTCGAAATCAGAAACCGAGTGTGTGATACCAGCCTAAATCCTGGTATTTATAATTTATAATCTATGAAACAATTTACTGTGTCTATCGACAATATTAGCAAAATGTTATGACATAACTGCATCACCTTAAACTATCTGTGGTGAATAATGCTTGCAGCTGATAAAATAGAATGGCTCTTGTGTTGTGATTTCTGAGATTATCTATCGAATAATCAAAATTATTCAGTCATCAAGACTTGTTTTTATGTGAAATGTTAAAAACGTTTGACGTCCTCTATGTGTATGGAAATGAATTTACAAACTTTATTTCAGGATTTTAATCCAAGGTAATGTAAAGTTATTTTGTATGTTATTGAGACAGTATGTGATAACTTGTTCTAATTATTGTTTTTGTTGTTTCCAGCAAATTTGTGGTTCACAGCTGTTTGCTAATATTTACTGCGTTATTAGCTTTAAAGTTAGATAATTCGATAACATGGTCGTACTGGGCCGTGTTTACTCCAATATGGGTGTGGAAATTTCTTGTGGTTCTTGGTGCCACAGTTGGCACATATGTTTGGTGGCAGTACCCTCACTTCAGGTAAGTACACTTATGTCAAGGATCGATTTGAAATGCCTATATCAAATCACAAAACTAGGCTAACATCTGTTTATATTATTAAGCACTTTAATATGCCTCTCTTCTGATGCTGTCATTCAGAACCATTACTAAAAAGAGTAAGTAAGCAGGACTCAGACTGCAGATGATGGTATTGACAATAATTAGCTCTATCCCTTACATTAATTACAAAAAAATTATCAATCATGGCCTAACTATTTTTATGCTACTTCATAAAAATAGTTAGGCCATGATATAAAAAAAACAGTTTTTGAAAACTTGTAATAAATTTGTTTAAAGAAGTGTATGTCACAAACCTCAAAAATCAACAAATCACTTGGTTCTAGACTTGGTTATCTATTCTTTTCTAATATTATATCAATGAATCATAAAGCCATAAGCATTTTAATGAAACAATGTTGATTGTTGATATTCAAATGGTATCTGGGATTGATGATTATATCCAAAAACAAGGCATTATATTTTAACTTTTAACACATGTTACTTCCTTAACTAGTATCCATCAATATTACCATTTTTATATCAAAAATATTAAATAAACAAACAAGCCAAGCAATCCAAACCTTCTTTTCCAGGTTGGAGGGTGAAGCGTACATTCATTACAAAGCTATGCTGATAAGTCTTGCCATTCACTTGATCCTGCTTATGTTTGAGCTGCTAGTATGTGACCAGTTGACCACCAGTCGCCATGTGTGGATATTGGTGTTTATTCCACTCATCTTTATAAGCATAGTTTCCATTGCCATCTGTATATGGTCTGTGAAACATGATCGCAGCTATGAGGTTTGTATAAATTAAACATTCACAATAATGTTACAAAGACAAAAATTGCTAAAAAAAATCTGGGCCTTTTTCAAATATTTCTAAGAGTGATATAGGCTCCTTTCGCCCTAATATTTCTACAGGATTACAACTCACTGCAGAAAAAAAACAACTAAATTATTCTTTGCAGGTGCACATTAAAAGCTACTTCCTTATGTAAATCAAGATTATTTATGTATTCTTGTAGAGTCCATATTTTATTGTATGATGGATCTTATTGAATGTGATTGTGACATTGATTTAGAAGTGTAACAGAGATAGAATAATAGATTCTGCATTAGGCAATAATCTGTTTGAACTTGTTGACCTTGCTATCTAGTAGGTCATTGGTTGATAAATAATGCATCTATCTATCTAACTAGAGCTAAAGTCCATCAATGTTTATTGAAATAATTATACCTAAAGATCAGATGGTATAATTTTATTTCGTTTTGGTTTATTTAACACATTTTTCTCCAACTAAAATAATGAAACCTATAATGTAATGGATGGGTATTACAGAGCATATATTAGATGTTAGCATAGCCTTCAGACAAGTTCCAACTGACCACTGTTATTAATTTTACAGTCTAAAAATCCTGTTTAGGTAATAAACTCAAAAATATGTGTAAACTCAAATAAAATTTGGCACGGTGTTAGATTATAAGTTTTTTATGATGATTATAGTTATTATAGTTAGTTGTGATTATAGTATTAACACAAAGCCAACTTTAAAATCTTAATTTTTTTGTGAGGGCAAAATCTTCAAATGACTTTTCCCGCCCAGTGCCGAAGGGGGGGAGTGTCAGACTCTTACTGACTAAAAACCCCCCTGTTCCTTCACCTGCTCTGGGCCAAGGTTGCGGTGCCTCATTGCGCTTACCCCCGGCTGAACCCCGGCTGAACATCAGCCCTTTAGGGCCCCGTTTGTGGTGGTCTATTGGCTCTTTGAGGCGCGCGCGAACTTTAAACCCTGCTACTGCGAACGAAGCTGCTGGCAGAAGCTAGCACCTCAATAAATATCTCAATCGCACTTGGCAAGTAAACTTACAAAAAGTAACATTGACTTTTCGAGTGTCACGTTGACGGATCTCGTGATCGGACGTCACAAACATATTTTTAAATTTTCTGTTATTAAATATCTTATGTAGAATTATTGTTCTGATAATAACTTTAAAGTAAGTTGTTATTGTTCACACGTGCGGTAGGAGTGGGCCGGTTCTTTCGGCCACTCGGCCCTATAAGTAAACTATGGAAGATAATGATAGTGCATCGTCATGCGGTGGCACGCATAATGGTGATGTAGAACAAATGGATAATGAGAATGAAGATGTAGATAAAGTATGTCGGGATGAATTGGCGAGAGCTGAAAAGAGACAGAGAGAGGAAAGTACTGGAGATGAAGATAGTTGGACTGAAATAAAAGGCAAGAAAAAGACACGTCGTGAATGCGTTAGTAAACTGCACAAGGAGAATTATGAAGTGTATATATCACACAAAGATCCTCTTCCTAAGCAATTTGCTTTGGCACGAATTTTAAAAGAAAATAATATCGGCAATATCAGTCAGGTCAAATATTTAAGCCCCTATAAAATTAGATTGCAATTTGAATGTGAGTTGGCTATGAATAATGTATGTAATTGCGAAAGCTTAGAGAAAAAGGTTGGAGAATTCAGAAGTCTATGCAACTTTCATTAAGCTATGGACTGATTAAAAATGTTGACCTTGACTTGTCAGATGAAGAAATACAGCAAAACATTTCATGCCCTGCTCCTGCAAAATTATTATCGGTGAGAAGATTAAACCGTCGTAATACAGTGGATGGCGGGTGGTGCCCCAGTGAAACACTTCGGCTTTGTTTTGAAGGTGACTTTTTACCGGCATTCGTTAGTGTATGTGACATTCATATAAAAGTGTTACCATATGTTCACCAAGTTTCGCAATGTTCTTTGTGTTGGAAGTTAGGTCATAGTCGAAAAATGTGTCAAACAAAGAAAGTTGTGTGTCCGAAATGTGGTGGTCCTCATGAAAATTGTGAGTCTCTTATATTTGCTTGCGTGAATTGCAAGGGCAACCATATTTCGTTGAGCAAGGCATGTCCAGCCTATAAGAAAGAACGAAGGATTAGGGAGATTATGTCTGAGTTTGGTTGTACTTACAGGAAAGCCTTGGAATGTTACATCTCTCCTAAAAGCCAAGCTACACTTGATACTGTCGCTCCAGGACAGCCACAGTTAGACATGAGCTCTCAGAACCTTTTCCCTTCCCTTGGTCGGAAGTCATTACAGATTAACCCAGAACCCACGGCTTGTTCTACGTATGCCGAAGTGGTTCAATCTAAAGTTAACGGTCACCCTTCATTACAGTTGTTTAGTTCACCCGGTAAATCCAAAAATAAATTAAATCCTGATAAAGAACAAGCCTCGAAAGAGAGAAAGCGTGATGTTAATGAAGATTGGATGTTTTGGAATTCTGAGCCAGACTACACTAGTCCACTTCCAGGTAATAATGAAGAGGATGATAAAAACAATCAGAGGCCTTCCTTTAATGAATTACTCTCTAGAATTAAAGAAATTATTTTCCTTAGGCAATCCAACCTTTCTACTAAAGTGAAATCTATAATACAACTGTGCTTAGAATGGTTAGTATTGGTAATTGTTAACTTCATATCTAAGTGGCCGATGATCAAAGTATTGTGGAACTTAGTGAATATCCAGCGTGATGGCTAATAGGGTTTCATTTAATGTAATTCAGTGGAACGCCCAAAGCATAAGACCTAAGTTATTGTCGTTTAGTGAAATTTTAAATCAAGAAAAAGTTCATATTGCTGCACTAAGTGAAACATGGCTCGAACCGGTTTGTAATTTTAATATCAGCGGTTATAATGTTTATCGTTCGGATCGACATGATTCGTACGGTGGAGTAGCTATTTTTTTACATAATAGTATCAAAGCACAACAGAAACCGGTTCGACTCAACAATGCAGGTATTGAGATTATATGTGTTCAATTATTTAATTGCAAGCCCTTCGAATACGTGATTTCTGTTTATTGTCCATCCAGGATTGTTACTAATCGTCAGGATTGGGATAGCGTATTATCTATGTGGTCACATAATACAATTATACTAGGTGATTTTAACGCGCACCATACCACTTGGTCATATAAAAATGATCACAGAGGTAATCTCATTTATGACGCGCTTATGGACAGTAACTTTTTTGTGTTGAACGACGGAACTCATACACGTGTTCGTTTAGTTGATAACATCTTGCAACAATCGGCCCCTGACTTATCATTGATTTCCAATGATATTGCTTTGGGAGTTGGTTGGTCCGTTTTAAACGAAAATTTGGGTAGTGACCATTTAATAATTAAAATTTCATCCCAGTTGTCATTTCACATTCCTCCTATATCTATTAGAAATTTTCGTAAAGCTAATTGGTTAGCTTATAAAAATCATTTAGAAAAAGAATTTAATAATTTTATCCTTCCAAGTGACCCACAAAAAGGTTATGACTCCTTTGTTAAGACCATAAATGACGCCGCGGACCTTTTTATCCCATATTTAAAATTGAACCAAAACCCTACTTCTAAATTTATCTCCAAACCTTACTGGTCATCAGAACTTTCTCATGTTGTAGCACAACGTAGGCTGGCGTTGTCTAAGTTCAGGCGTAATCCTACCGTACAGAACCTTGATATTCTTAAAAATCGCATTCATACTGCTCAAAGACTTATAAGAATAGCCAAAAGATCACATTGGCAAGAATTTTGCTCTTCGATCGATCACAATACCTCTCCCAGCGAAATGTGGCATAAATTGAAATGGATCAAAGGTTATCGCTCGCCAAGGCAATATGTAGACGTTACAGGTAAGACTAATTTACTCAACTCTCTAACACCAGATTATGTGTCCCCATTATGTCCCACACTCCATGAAAGTAATTCCATAATAGAATGTGAAATCTCTATCCAGGAGCTAAATACATGTATTAAAAATAAGGATACATCTCCTGGATGTGATGATATCTCATATTCGATGGTTAAACACTTACCTGAATCAGGTAAGCAGGTATTACTTAAATTGTTTAATTTTTTTTTAGTGAACAGTTTTGTTCCTTCACAGTGGCTTGACATTGGTATCATACCTATCCCGAAACCTGGTCGCGACATTAATAGCGCATCAGGTTTGCGTCCTATTTCTCTTTTATCCTGTATATGTAAGACGTTTCATTATATTATATTACGACGCTTGGAATGGTTTGTTGAAAAACTAAATATTTTTTCTACAAACACAGTAGGCTTCCGTAGAGGTAAGTCATGTTTGGATGGTTTAAGTAATTTAATAACCTTCATCCAGTCAGGTTTTTGTGCGGGGTATTTAACGATGGGTTGTTTCCTGGATATCGATAATGCTTACAATAATGTAAATCATACAGCCTTAATTGATATTTTAAATAACCTTCGAGTGGGTCCACTTATTTGTAAATATTTATGGAATTTCTTACACCAAAGAGTTCTAAAAATTAAATCCGGGAATATATATATTAATAGATGCGCTGGTATGGGTTTGTCACAGGGAGATCCTTTGTCGCCGCTATTATTTAATATTTTAACACTAAATATCTGTAAACAAATTCAGAATAACGACGTTTGCATAACGCAGTATGCTGATGACTTCGCAATATATTTGCAATGCTCATCGATTAGTGAGGGTCAAAGTAAAATCCAGCTTGCACTTAATTTAATGGATAGGTTGCTGTCACGATCAGGCTTACAAGTTTCTCCTTCAAAAAGTAAAATTTGCCTATTTAGCAGAGGTTTTCGTAGGACCTTCTTTGACGTACATCTTAATGGTACTCAATTACAACTGGTAGATAATGTTAGATACTTGGGTATCTGGCTAGATAGGGGGCTGCGATGGAATAAACACATTAATGAATTGTGTGAAAGAGTTACCAAGTTGATAAATATCTTTAAGATCTTGGTAGGATCGGCATGGGGTATCCACCCCAAGCACCTAAGGCGCTTATATATAGCATTGATTCGTAGCCGTATAGACTTTGGTAGCTTCTTATATGACAATAGCGCCAATACACATTTATTAAAATTGGATAGGTTGCAAAATATTTGTTTACGGTTCATAGGTGGGTACATCAAAAGCACCCCAATTCACGTGATGGAAGCTGAGCTATCTTTATCTCCTCTATTTGTTAGACGTCGTTTTTTAGCCGGGAAATTTTATTTGAAAAGTAAGAGTTTTAAGTCTCCGTTAGTTAATTTGATCGACAATTTACAAAGTCATAGTAATAATCGTTTCTGGAGAAATAAAAAAATACCTCTTCTAGTTTCTACACATGATGCCTTAAAGCGAGAACACGTGTATGCAAGTGGTAGTGTAGGTTTATTCTCTATGGATATGTGGGGCAGTAATATGGACTTATCTAACATTAGACCTAATTTAGAACATATAGACAAACCAAAAAATACATATAATAGCTATAACTTAAGATCAATCTGTTGCAAGTCTTTATCTTCATTATATTCAGAATACCATTGTTTATATACAGACGGTTCAATAAGGGATAATTGTTACGGTGCCGCATTTTTTGACTCACAAAAAGGCATAAGTTTTAAATTACGCATTTTATCGAAGCTGTCAATTATGCACTTAGAATTAATTGCCATATCGGAAGCTCTGATGTATATTCAATCCCTAGACGGAGACCGTTTTGTTATCTTTTGTGATTCAAAAAGTGCGCTTTTGCACCTAATCCATTCAAATTTATCTGTGCGAGGGCTTCCAATGGCTTACAGTATTTTAAGATCTATTTTTGACCTCAGGGCCAAGGGCAAAAGTATTATGTTACAGTGGATACCTTCCCACATTGGATTAGAAGGAAATGAGGAAGCTGATCGGTTGGCTGGGGAAGCGGGATCTGACGGGGAGATTTATACTTGCCCTCCATGGCATACTGAACTACTGCCTTTGATAAGAGAAAATTGCTATAAAGTATGGTCAGAATACTTTGACAAGAGGTCTCTTACTAAAGGCATTTGGTATAAAACAATACAGCCGACGCTTCCTCGAGCTTTCTGGTTCGGTGAGGGCGGGATGAGTAGGCAAGAAATCGTCACGGCTTTAAGGCTCCGATGTGGACATATGCCTCTCAATAGTTTTGCATTCATGATGCATAAAGTCGAATCACCCAATTGTGCTGTGTGTGGTGTTGTAGAGGACGTTCAACACATTTTGTATGAGTGTCGTCGTATTGAGTCTCAGAGATATCAGGATTTTAGTTTTAACAGTTATGATATTGGTTTTTATCATAGTGTGCTAGCGTCACCATTATCATCTGAGGCCAAAAAATTGTATCGTCTAATTATTTTATGTTTAAAGTTAAGAGCTAGCTAAACCTATAAATGGTTTAATAAGTAGATAAGTAAGCACTGAATTTTGTACACAATAATAGGGCTGAAATCTTCTGTATGGAAAAAAGCCCTTTTAATAAAATAAAGATTTAAAAAAAAAAAAAAAAACATTGACTTTTCTGTCATGGCACTGCCATTTTTCGGCGCGAGTTGGCGGCGTTGATTGCTTACCACTTAGTTGATCCTTCTGTTTGTGTGTCACCCTGTTCCATAAGGAAACAGTGAAGCTTTTATAAAAGTTGAAATGTATTGTTTCAGTTGGAACTATTTTGTGCTGTAAATATACTCCAGTTCATATTTCTGGCACTGAAGCTGGATGAGTTCATCAGTTGGTCATGGGAGGTTGTGTTTGTACCGCTGTGGATACTGATGTGCCTCAGTCTTGTAGGTGAGTGTATGTATGGCCTTATTCATATTCCATTTAGCGTTATAGGTGTTTAGTTTACCATTATACTTTAGCCAATATTTTTATTTTAGACCTTTTGCTTTGGAACTGTAGTTTTCATTTAACTAAATAAGGATTTGTGAATATGAATAGTATATTTTCGTATTTCTACTTTAATACTTTGATTCTCAAAACCCTGCTAAATACTATACTGAAGTAGAAAATTTAATAATTTAATGGTGGAATCATGGCACAATATAAGAATGTTCGCGAACGCTGGCGTTCGCTTGGGGTTTGATGAATTAAAAGAAGGTATACTTTAAAGTGTACCCACATTTATCTGAGATTTTTAGAGAATTTTTAATGAGAAATATTACAAGGGGCAATTGGAAGACGAGCCACATTCCATACATCAGGATTTATCCCAGGCCCCATGTCCTAATTGAGAATTTCCTCAACTAAAATTTTGACCCAACCATCGAACTCGCAACTTCACACGTGACCTCAGTCAACAAACCAGTTCTAATTAAATACAGTGTCACATTAAAAACCTGATTTTGATGTTTTTTCAAGTACCATTATAATGATGTTAATGGCGCCTTTTATTCAAATGACTTGATACACTAACCTAGATATGTATAGGAACAAATTAGCAGTAAAACAGTGATAATAAGATTACCAGGTAATCTGATAATGTTCTGATAGTTCTAATCCAGATTAAACATCGGTTGATATACATACAAATAGTATAATGTGTATAGCTGTGTATTTTTGCGTTTACGCAACTTGAAAGCTATACTAGAGCTAATTACTATTGATGCCTAAGATTTTTGAGCCCGCAACACCAAAGGAGTTAAGAGCGCGTTGCCGGCCTTTTGGGGATAAGTGTTGCGGATATAAGGATTATGAAGGGATAGGGGAGGGAGAGGGATTGAAGTTACATCTGTTCTTTGAAATTTTCTGTCTGTCTTTTCTTCACACCTAAACTACTGAACCTATTGTAAATATTGTGAAATTTCGTACAGTACAGACGTAGTTTGGAACTCGAGAAAGGACATAGGATAGTTTTTAAACAAAAAATCTGCAGGAAGACACTATTTCAGGCGAACAAAGTCCCGGGCAAAAGCTACTTTTCAATAAATTTTGTATGTGTCACGATTGTTCCTATTAAAAAAATCCAGATTGTGATTCCAGAAGCTCCATTTGACCACGAAACGATAACGATAAATTTTTTCGCACTTACATTTCATATACAAAAGAAAATAAACTTACAGATAGATAGAAATAAAAGGTATTTTTCTTCCACAGGGGTCCTTTACAGTATAATATTTGCTGGGATCCTACTCCGGACACCCGAGGTGAACATACAACAGCGGCGTACTAGCTTTAACTCGGCTCTAGCGTACACGTTCACAGTCATACCTATATTGGTGTTTCAGGTTTGTACTACTTTTACACATTTTTTTTTTTTTTGAGGATTTTGCATGGGGGTTGGTGATGGAGAAAGAATAGGGCATCCGTTAAATTCACTCACAAGGTGAAAAACACACCGGTTTTCTGCGAGGCCGTGGTATCACTCAGGTTGAGCCGGCCTATTCGTGCTGGAGCATGGCTCTCCCACACATAATTGCCGCGAATGTCGTAAGAACCGACTAAGGATCTACACATTTGACTGACACCATACAGCTGCACAACAAAATATCCCATTATCAGCCTATAAATGCCCACTGCTCAGTAAAGACCTCTCACACTCTGTACGTTTGCAATATACTCCAAAACTGCTCAGAATATTTCTATGCGATTAACAGAGGATTGAGTGATTTTTTAAATCAAAGTAAACAAGCTAGTTTGCGTTTATATTTCCTCAAGTTGATAAACCTTATTTAAGCCTCATTATATAAGGTCTTGTTGTGTATTTAAATGCAGTAATTGAATGACTCATGTTACTCAGCACATATGTAATTGAGCTGCATAGTATTTGTATATAAATACTTATGTGTTATATGTTTATTAATTAGTCATGTCAGGACGTTATTGTGTCTTCCTTTGTCGATTACTGACAAAGTTGGTCAACTACAGTCACACATACTTTTAATTAAAATACGCTTGACAGTATGACTCGACTAGTTTCAAGCCACGCCAGGGGCGCATATTCAATGCAACGTTGCTAGTCGAGCTATCTCGTCAAACGGTATGTGTGAAAGCCTTTAAACATCTTATATATAAAAATGGATCGCAAATGTGTTGGTAAGCGCATAACTCGACAACGCCTGGACCAATTTTGCTAATTCTTTTTTTGTTGTGTTTGTTATTGTCAAGAGATGGTTTTTATCAATAAAAATATTAGAAAAGTAGAGGGGAAGATTAGGAAAAAGTGACTCTTTGATAGCGAGATAGGGACCCGTGCGAATCGGGGGCGGGCCGCTAGTTTCAAATATTTTTTTATGTCTCACGAAAATTATAACACATAAAATGGCATTTAAAATAATTAAATTATCATGTATTATACAGGTGCTATTAACAAACAAGTTGGACGATGGCCTGCCCCTCACGTACACAGTGGTGGTCAGCCCGCTATTCGTCAGCTACGCGACCCTCATCATCATGTCGTTCAGCTCTAAAGGAGGCAATAAATGTAAGCATAGAATATTTATTTTACAAAGACCTGCAACCGGCAATCTATAAATATTATAAAGAGGTAAATTCTACCACTGATAGATAGCTATAATGTTCCTGAGTGCTATAGACTGTAAAACATCACGTTACGATCAAATGGAACCGAGGAGCGGGTTAAACAGCGCGAAAATAGTTAGTAACTACCAAATGAAAATGTTTGGCTCAAATGATAGCCATATTTACGAACAGTTGTTCGTCGTTTTCGGTAAAATGACATATAAGTATATCTATGTCATTTTACTGATAAAAGACATATAAAACTATATTTTAGCTTAGTCCCAAAATTTTGTGCTTTTTAATATGAAAATAAGCCTTTGGTTTTAATTAATTACCCTACCGGTATATTGCGTGTACAGAATCACCAGCAGTTTTCGCTTTATAAACTATTTGCTAATGAAAATGTTTATTATAATGAGTCCAAATTTTAATTATGATGTTTACTAGTACTATTTAAACTGCCTGCCTTGAAACTATTTCAAAAAATATGTTTCCGTTCCTTAATTCCGTAAATGTAGTAGTACCTTATAAAGTATCCTTTTTTCATCATTGTTTTTTAGTCATCTACTCCTCAGTTGGCTAAACTAATTGAGAATTGTGTCTAAATTGGTTATAGAATTAAATGTTAGAAATACAAGTAATACAATTCTTCGTATATTGGGAACGTAAGTATTAAAGTGTTGCAATAGACCTCCACAAATTGGGCTGCAACAGCCCAAGTCAGGAGAAGGAATTAGGGAGGGGGTTAGTCAGTAAGAGTCTACTACCTCTCGCCATATCCTGGGCGAGAGAAGTCGTTTGATGGTATAAACTCCTCAAAAAAAAAAAACTAAGGTGTTTATTTTTCTCAAACTATAACTATATTTCTATGATAATTTCCACCTAAATGTTTTAGTTGACAAATGTTTTTTTGTTTGTACAACAATTTTGTAGGTAACGAGTATTTGATGACTAATTTCGCAAGCCTTGACCGATACGCTTCGTTCGCTTTATTGATTGAACTATTTCTGTCGTCAATAACTCGCCAGTTCGTTTTAGTAGATGGATTGTAGTAATAAAATTCTTTTCAGGGTACCCATAAGTTTTAAAATTTGAAGATTTCTTGAAAGTCTCAAACATATGATGTTCTATTAACTTGTTCGTTGGTGAAGTTAACGATTTCTCTAGTACATCTTTTAATCCATTATTATGAATCCTAGATCTTTTGTGTTTCGGATTCTTAATTAACATAAAGAATGGACAGCCTCAGTTAATTATAGAACAGCCAGGGTTTCCGGTGCAAACCCAATAATATATCACAGACAAAAGAAGAGACCGGTTGGTTTATTATATTAAAGTCTGACACTCTATTCCCAGTTGCCCCATCCAAGGCGGGCGAACCCATTTTATAGCCATGGTAGTCCCTTCCAAAAACAAACCTATTAGAGAGCATTTTCTAAAAAATACGTGTTAAGTGATGTAAGTTTACTCTTGTTAGGAATTTTCCTTATGTTTATTTTCTAGAAGACATGCATGGTACATTGATTCAAATGTTATTTCCAGGGTGGTTCGGAATCAGGAAAGACTTCTGTCAGTTCCTTCTCTCAGTATTCCCACTGCTACAAGAGTACGCGAACATTGCGTACAATAACAACGTGAACCGAGGCGCCAATGTAGTGCCGAGCGAGCCCCCCGAACCGTACCGCGACGACGAAACGCAAAAGAAAGTAAAAGAAAGCAAAAAATCGCAGAAGAATCAAAAGAAAAACGAAATAATGAAACCAGTAGTGCCTATAACGAGTATAGACATGCCAGATTGATGTTTATATAGCTCGGTAAGTGCTGAAATGTGTGTTCACTCGTTAGACGATACCTTCTGTATTGATCGGGCTTCTAAATATTACTATGGAGCAATATTAAACATTGTTAAGTTTGATATTAGGGCTATGCTACACGTTCCCTGTTTAGGTTAACTTAGTGAAAGGATATTACATACATTGTGTACATTTTTATTGTTATTTCTATGTAGGCTAATTCATTGATGTTTATTTTAGTACAGTTTGTTTGTTGCCATGGCAGCTCGCCTTATTAAGTTTTGTGTCGTTCATATCCCACGAGTTTTTTGTTCACACCAAATAGCAATTGTTCTTGCTTATTAAATTAAGGTTTTAATAGACAATACCAGATTATATCAATGAATTATTTTGGTATAGTGAAATATTTTGGCATGTTTATAATGAAAGTGATAAATTTTAAAGTATTTTGTAGGAGTACCTGTGAATGAATTAATCTCTTATTTAATGAAGTGGCTTTAGTATTAACCTGACAGGTAATGGTGATAATTGTTAGTCATATCAAAATAAGCAATCTTGCTGTGTAGGTACTAGTTTGGTTGGTCATCATCACACGTTCAACTAACCAACAATTAAAATCAATTCATTCTTTGCCATTATTTTTAGACGCTAAATTTTAAACGTCTCAACATAGACATAAGAGAGGCGACCTATTTATTTTCAAAATCGTGTGCTTAGTAAAATTTATGTAGATTAAAAATTGTATGTATATTTATGGGTAAAATATACCGGAACATCATCGCGTTTGCTTTCCTTTTGTTTTGTATAAATAATGAAATTGAATTAGTGTAAGGTTTGTTGCAAATCTTGCCTAGTTTCTGAGAAAAGAAGTAGTAATTTAAAAAGAGAATAATATTTGTCTTGGAAACAAAGTGATCGATTTTATCTGTGGCTACGGCCCTTATTAGCGTAGGTTTCAGTAACTAATTTAATAGAAAAATTTAAAAATGTTCCAATTTGAAATTTTTGAATAAGGAATTGTAATGGAATTCATTGGTGTTTCATTTTTGGAGTCGCAAATCTTACATGGTAATTGGCGTTTTCTGCACAAGATTTAGGTCTGTACGTTACTGAGAGACCAGCTCGTAAACTATTTTAATTCCTTCAATTTATTTTGCACTTTGTTGGAAAATGATAAATTTGATAATTGAAGAAATTTAACAATGGGTAGGTTGAACCGCCTTACATCAGTACATTTTAACTAAAAAGAAACGCAGTACTGAAAAAATGTTTAATGCATTTTGCTAAGGCAGCATAATGTCATTTAAAAGCATCTTTTATTTCGAATGTAACATATTTTCTAGACTTATTACGAACACAAGACCTAGTTCAGTTAAGACAGATTAAACTGTTTACTGGCACGGTCGGCCAGAAAAGACAAATAAAATTTACTTGAAAAATACGTTGGTCATGGCTGACATGGGCGGATTTGGGCCCGGCCGTGGCTGTTAAAAAGTTATATGTTATCTTGGCTCACATTTTTATGCCAGTGACATTTCATTTATTTATGTATATCTGTCAATGTGGACTTTTATCGAAACATAATAATATTGTAGTAGGTATTGATTATTTGTTTAACACGTTAATATCAGTAGAATTTGAATATGTATTGAGATACGACATATTGTTCTAAGAACGGCAATCATAGAGTCATGACATTTAATTGAGACTGAGGTGTAAAAACTCTTTGTTAAGTAGTCTCGATGTCTTATAAGTTCAATATAAAAAAGCAAGGCGATCTCCAACAAAGACAAATGAGCCTTAAGCGCTTGTAAAATGTATGTATTATTAAAAGGTTTTCGCAATGCAAGCGCATGCAATATTGTCTTTAATTTTTTGTATAAAAATATGTACAAATGTAGTTAATTTTACAACGTTATTGTTCTAATGTTGATGTTTAAATAGTAGATGAACTGATGCTTTAGTGAGTGACGCAGCTAAAATCTTGTCAGACATGTATAGAGTTTCAAAAAGAAATATGTACTAAAAAGACATTTTGTTAGACTAAAAATATGTTTGATTATATTATAACTAGACATCCGCCCGGCTTCGTTCAGGTGCAATGCTAATACTAAATTCCTCCACTAATTAATGGATGTTATTATACATATAAACCTTTTTTTCCAATCACTATATCTATTCAAAAAACCGTATCAAAACCTGTAGCGTTGTAAAGATTATATTTTGTCCCTATTTGAAAATATTTTAGAGACAGAGAAATGACATTTGTTTTATATTTAAAACAATATTTAGTAGGTACTAAATTACTCTTGAGAAGCGGTACCTAACATGTCACTATTTAGAATTTACTACTACCGCATATGAAACATATTTAAACTATACTGGAGAGAAGGTTTCGTGATAAGAACCCATTGATGTCACACGAAAAATACCATAATGTTCCGTTCTAGTGGCAATAGTGACACCAAACTCCACGCACGCAAAACTCTATGATTTACTACCGCGCTTCTGTTTATTCAAAATTAGAATGGCTTGCGTGACACGTTGTAAACGAAAAAAAAAAGTTCGTTTTCCACAAAGTTTTAAATCAATATCGATACGAAGTTGTAATGAAATCGGTTATCTAGTTTATTTGGATTTATTACATGCAAAAGTTTTTAATAGCCTTTTGGCATGAGGTATCGTATTTTTATTTACTAAAACAATTACATACAGTATTTTTAACTTAGGATTTATGGCATGGCCCACAAAACTTAGCCCCGTTTAGTTTGTGGGAACTTTGATCATACTGTATTTAGTTTTATTTACCTTAAATGTATAAATCGACTTACTCACTGGAAATATTTAAGAGATAGAGACTTTAAGAGATAGAGATTTGCTTGATAAGCAAGAAAATTTAATATCCTTAAAAAACAACATGGCATCTAGGTTTTAACACAACGCTTTTTTACCTTTTTGGTTAAGTCTAACAAGAAATTAAGAAATTAGCATAATATAACCTTTGCATGTCTGACAAGAATTACATGAATTACGTGAACAGTGTACTCGCTTGAAATTTGGTAACGAAAGGAAATTAGCCATTTGCTAAGATATAAAAATGTCTGTCTTGCCGCGTCTATAAAAATGTAGTGCCTATTTTGTAATACATACGTTGTTAGACGGAGTTACATAAAATATTCAACCTTAATCTGTACAGGGCTATTCTATTAATTATGTTACTGTGATATTATCTTCCTATGATGTCGCAATACGCAATATCGTTCGAACAATTACCTGAATATTTTGTTAATAATAATGTTTGTTTATATTGTTTCGCAATTATTAAAAATACTTATCAACTGTACATACTTATGTGTTTTCTTATACTCCTTCATTTTTACAACAGTAGTATGAACTTTTTCCATTCCATTTTTAAATAAAGAAACGGATTTATCACGAATTTCACACACATGGTCTGTTATTACCAAGACTAAACTACCAGAAGATTGCATAGAAGAATAATATATACCCCCTTTTTATGGATCTGTAATATAGGTAATAAAAATAGGTAATTCTTCGCTAGGTAATCTCATTTTGCAATTTTATGTAATTTTTCACCAAGGACGCTTTTCACAACCTCTGCTGAACTTTCCTTGGCCTGCTGTATTGCCAGTTTGTTGGGGCAAGTACTACCTATGCTTGCGTACTTAACCCAGTTTTAGTGTTTGCCTTTTTCAATGCTATAGAGTATGAGCAATGAAGAAAGATTTGTAGTATATTCAGGTTCGTTTACTGATCAATCTATACTTATATTATAAAGCTGTAGAGTTGGTTTGAACGCGCTAATCTCTAGAACAACTGGTTCGAGATCAACAATTCTTTTTGTGTTTCTTAGTCTATTTATAAAGGAAAGTTAAAGGCTATAAAATATCTCGCTACGATCTGTAGGAACAGAGTAGTGAGTGAAACCGCGCTAGAGTATCTACCTATTAATGATACAATCATCATGGACAATCATAGTGAGTTTTCATTGTTCTTAAAGCCATGCTAGAACAACACAAAATATGCATCACACCATCGCCTATCAATCATTAAAGTCGTAAGATACTAACATTCTTCTTAATAGACAAAGTGTTCTACTTACACAGTGTGTTCCCAACCTTATAACCAATTTACGATGTCAATAGAAACCTTTTAACAAGTTTACACAGGAAAGTCTTAACAATTTCGCTAGTCGTAAATTCAAGGTTGTACCTACACTAATAAAAAGTTTAACGATTGAAATTGGCAAGTTGTCCAGCAAGGGTTTAGACGCTTTGTTGGCATCACCTCGGGGCCTGGTACCGACGGCGCTACACATCGATTTTATACACAATACTATGCAGTGATTCAGTCGTTACCATGATTCTCACCAGATAGTACGAACCTTGTAGAACTTTTTTATTTTTATTTTTCGCTAGCAAATATTTATTTAACAATGTTATCAACTAAAGTAACTAGTAAAAAGTGGATAAGTGAGGAAACTCCCGATGAAGAAGAATTGTTCTCTCATTGCCGCGAGATGGAAATGGTTTGTTTTGCTGTTACTAAAGTGATATTAGACTCTGATAACAAATGGAAGGGTGCACTCGGTAAAAATAATTCGCATTCGCTGTCCAATCGGAATTATATTATGGAATTAGTTAATATACAGGTAAGTTTTTTTTGTATTATATTTTTCTTATTTATCTAAATATTTTTTAAGTTTCTTTTTATGAAATATGGATTGACTAGAACGTTAAAATTTATGAAGACCGTAAAGTAAGTATACTTTATGTTTCATGGTCAGATGGGAGTTAGGAGAGAATTTTAAATTTCAGATCGAGGAAAAACCATGCCAGCTGTTTCATTCATTTCCACTTACACACTAAGTTTGCAATCTTGTTTCTATCTAAATAGATATTTAATAAATGCAACCTCTTTCTATCTCTTCTAAAGAGGTCGCATGTGTCGCTTAAGGTCCTGGTTTATTTAGTTTTTATTTGTTTGTATATATCTACCCTTAAACTTTTCTTGTCTTCCAGGTATTAGATCAAATAATAGAATATTTAACAAAATTAGTGAAATCATTTTACAAATTGAATCCGAAGTTGGCTCGTTTGAAAAAAGACAATGGTTTGCTTTTAAGTAAACATGATCATATTTTTGATAAATTGTGTAGCATACGGTTTGTGATGTTGCAAAGTATACACGGACTTATAAATACTATACTGAACACTTGTCTACATCGAGAGGACTCTAGGAAAATGATCGAGTCTTGTTTAAGGTGAGATTTTTAAATTATTGTTACAGTAGGAATAAACGTTAAAGTTTTTATGGAATAACTTTCCTGTATAACATAAAATTAAAGTAAGTAGTCGTGGTGGTCTGGACTCTCGAGGTGTTTTAAGTGTGGGAGAGCCATGCTTCGACACGAATGGGCCGGCTCGACCGGAGTGAAACCACGGCCTCACAGATAACCGGCGTAAACAAAACTTACGTTGTGTTTTGCGTGTGGGAGTGAGGTTACCGGCAGCCCAATTCTCCCCCCATCCTCACTCCTCAAATCCCCCATCCTTAAATCCCTAATAACTTACAAGAAGTCGGCAATGTACTTGTACTAACACTTTTGGTATTAGGTACCAGTGTCCATGGGCGGCGCTGATTGCTTACCACCAGGTAATCCGTCTGCTTGTTTGCCGACTTATTTCGTAAAAAAACCTGTTTCTCTTGCATTAAGGTGCGTTTGTACGTCTTGGACTGTACCTACTACTACATTTTAATAATTTTTCAGCCTGGTTGGAATTTACAACGATATGATTGGATTAAGTTATAAGAAATTCGCTGCGAAGTTCAACATCGGAAGCAACTCGTATCCGAACATCATTAGTGAAACTAAGAACTTATCTTTAACGAAGATTGTTCAAGTAAGTACTTACTTACCTAGATCGACTAGTAGAAATGACAACCATATTCATATTGTCGTCAGGGTCTACGTTGAAAAGATGTTATCCCACTGTAACATTTTCTATGTTGATGTGGGTGCGTTTGCAATTTTCAAATTTCGCATACACATACACACTGACCCGGAACAATAATTTGTGGATCAAGTAAAAAGCTGTTTCGTGTGGGAATATCAAAGTGCGTGAATGCCAATTGCGTTAACCTATTATATAAATGATAACAGTCTACACCACCAGGTCTACACAATTATTTGGTATGCGGGTTAGAAGATAAAGTTTTAAATCAACTAAGCCGTATCTTTTGCTACCTTTAGTTGGCTCACTAGCCAAACTGGCAGTTTCTGTACTGGATCAATTTTGATTTTTGGCACATAGTATAACTGTACATAGTACCTGAATAAAATATGCATACCTACATATATTATGTATATCCTATAGATCTGATATCCTCTATCATGGCTCCTGCATGAATTTGTATAAACTTTACATATCATTGGAAATTGCGCAGTTGCTTCCTAATTTACAAACCCTTCCTGAATAGCAATCGATGTGATTATTCTGGAAACATGATGTTTACCCTTGAACTGCTATTTAATTTATTCAACATAGAATACATAACTACTGAAGTTATAGACATCGTAACTGGATTCATAGAGCCATAATACCTAAGTTTGGTATGGGGTATAGCATCCCATATTCACGTAGCTATGTATCGTGGTAGCCTGGTGGTTAAGGAGCCTGCTTCTCATGCATGCGGTTTTTAAACCTGACAAAAACCTACGAATGTGACTTTTTCCAAGTTATACTTACCTACCTACTTACAAACACAAACGGCGAAAGAAAACATTATAAGAAAACTTGAACTTTAAAATCGCCAATCGGCCTTGAGCAAGTGCAGTGACTGATGATAACGAAGTAGGTATACACATAGAAAAAATTTGCGAACATTCTGTCTTAAAAATAATAATTCATTGGTCCCGTGACCCAGGTTCGACATCCTATACTGTTTAATATGTGTAGGTTTTAGATTTGTAATCTGCTAGTAAAAGTGCCAGGTTATCTCTAAGAAACATTTATTTTCACAGGTTTTATCGAAAAGTCGTGCTGAAATCAATTGTCAACGCTTAATTAATTGTTTAGTGAAAGTATATCAGCCGGATCATAACTCCGATAACGATTCAAGTTCTAGTTCCGCAGAAAGCCTGGAAATATATCAGTAAGTACCTAAATATAAACAACTATAGTTTACACGATAGAGGCGCCACTGAGCCATTATGGATAGAGAGCTAAAAGGACATTTTATTGTTATTGTATACATGTAATAACAGAATCTTCTATTTAATTTAATACAATATAACTACTTTCCTAATGCTGCACCAAATAAGTAACCCGAAAAGTCAAGCAATATACAACCTTAACTTTCTTATTACAAAACCCACTAACAATCTTTACACTCCAGTACCCTAACGAAGCACATCACGCCACCTACTTCAACAATGTCTCGAAATATGGTTGACAAGCGAAGGGACGCGTTCATAGTGAACAAGAAACTAAAAATGAAGCAAGCACAGAGTCTAATAGAATTGAAAAACGAACACAATAAACGGCTGAACGAACTTGTGACGACACAGAATTCCGACGCTGAGGTACCTTATATGTCGCTCATGACCAATGAGTATACGTTGGAACATATTTTTAACACTGAAGGTAAGTAAACAGTACCTGTTGGTTAATTTTCGTCTAACAATATGGAGGATTTTTTTAGGAAAATCTTCAAATGACTTCTACCGCCCAGGATCAGGCGAGAGGGTCAGACTCTTACTGACTAAAAAACACCTGTCACCTGCTCTAGGCCGAGGCCGCGGTGCCTCCTGGCTGAACATCTTCCGTATAGGACCCGACAATATGGATGATGGTCATTTGTTTTTATGGTATAAACAATCAGACGAATGCTTATAGTAAGCAATCAGCGCCGTTTAAGGTCATCCGCAACACCAAAAGAAGTTACTGTTATATTTCGGCCCTTTTGTGGATTGGGGGGAAGAGGTTGTTGGTATCTAGTTCTTCTGATCTTACTCAGACGGCCAAACACAACCTAAGCGTTGTTTTCACGCCAGTATTCTGTGTGTCCTCTTTGTCGAGACAGACCATTTGTACAGAAGCATGGGTCTTCTAAACTAGACGTACTTAAGCAATATTTTTTTTTTCATGTAATAGGTCGGCAAACGATCAGACGGATTACCTGATGGTAAGCAATCAGCTCCGCCCATGGACACCCGCAACGGAGGAGTTACGAGTGCGTTGCCGACCTTTTAGAGATAAGGGATTAGGGATTTGGATATTTAGGGATTGGGGGAGGGGAAGGATTGGGCCTCCGGTAACCTCACTCACACGGCGAAACACAACGCTGTGGTTGTTTCACGCCGGTTTTCTGTGAGGCCGTGGTATCACTCCGGTCGAGCCGACCCATTCGTGCCGAAGCATGGCTCTCCCACACTTCAAACATGATCTCCTTCTATTCAATCGGTGTAAAAATCTGAACGAATGACCCATGAGAGTACACGAGAGTTCGGTTAATCATCTGAGACTAGATAATATAGGCATACTTCTTTTTTCAGACAATATAAACAGTATCCTACAAAGCGAAGAAATGTACATAGAAATACTTTTAGATACAGTAGCAAACATGTCTCCGAACTTATTGGGACATAATGGTGTGAAGAAATTAAAAAACGGTAACTCATACATTTTTGTAGTATAAATCTGCTTTGTACAACAGAGTAAAAAACATTTCAAAATTAGAACAAGAGTGACTAAGGCATAGCTAGCTACGTGTAACTTTATTTTTCTAGGTCGAATTCAAGCCAGCAAGAAAGCAGCTCATAAAGTGACTGAATATTACCAAAATATACTTTGGGGTGATGTTGGTAGCTGCCTGGAGCATATCGTTTTATGGTGGTCGCACTATCCATTAGCTATGAGGTAAGATGGATAAAAAAGTTTATAATTGGGATATTTCCCAATTTAGTTATAGTTAGGTATCTAAGCAAATTTTTTGAATTTTTTTTCTGTGTTCAAGGTCACCGAATACAAGTCAAAATCTGCGTGAGTGGTTATTCGCTACGTTCAATGTTAACAGTAAGTCAATTCATTTTTAATTACCGTAAATATATTTAAGCACCTGTACCTTTTAAGGTGTTAGTGGCGCCCTCTTCAATAAGTTTATATTTAAATTTCACTGGGAATATGTTTTCATATTTTTTATGTTTTTCGGAGCACAATTATTTTATTTTTTTATTTATTGTATTAAGACCCTATGTCTCTATCTCTTTCCAGATACTCCAGAATTAATATTGTCAGCATTGAGAATATTAGCGGATGCTTTAGGATGTCACGTGACGTCGACATCTTGGGATAAGTATTTTGGGTAAGGAAACATATGTAATATATATTGAATAACTTGATTCCCCTAGTCCAGTCCGTACAACCAAATAATTGGAAAACGTTACCGTTTCGTGATGGATATCCAGGCCATGAACACAAAGCGATTCGCCTTCATCAGCTTATTCGTCAGAACCGCTAAGAACTCCTACGCGGTTCCTTAATAAAGAGTGATATTCTTTGCCGGAGTATGTGTTCCCCGAATGGTAACTGAACCTGGGTGTCTTCTGGGTGCTTATGGTATGGGCTTGCATCGTAGGTCTCATCATTGATCACCACCTGGCGGGATACAGGCCAAACGCCAGCGTTATCTATTTTTTGATACAAAGTATTATTCTTTCCATTCTGTTTCAGTGCAACTCTTACTACAAACTTAAAGTCAACGACGTTAAAGATTAACCCCGAGATATCTTTATACATAACGGAGGTACGTAAAAACATTTTTATTTCTTTTATAAAAAAAAATGTTTCCCGCACCTACTTTGCGTTGGTTTCTTTACATGAAATAATACTTAGTCGGGTCATAAGTTCTGTCAAAACCTTATATTTTTAATTTTCGATTACTGGCCAGAAATTCTTCGACTTATTTTAAAAATAGAACTTTCGCGCTTGTAGAAAATAAAAAAGAAATTATTTTTTATTCATTTTTAAATATGGAGTGGTCGAATAAAGAAGACAGAATCGCGGTTATCGCGTTGCACCGCTGTGGTTACGCGCCAAAAGACATTTTCAATATTCTTCAAAATTTGAAAATAACGTTACGGTTTGTTTATCGTACTATCAAACGATACACCGAAGAGTCAAGCTTCGAAGATCGTAAGAGAAGCGGCCGACCTCGCACAGTTCGGACACATAAGGTCATCAAAGCAGTGAAGGCGCGAATCGAACGAAATCCCGTACGTAAACAAAAAATCCTAGCTCTGCAGATGGGGCTAAGCAGAACCACTGTTAAAAGAGTACTAAATGAAGACCTGGGACTACGAGCTTATCGTAAAAAGACAGGACATTTTTTGAACGAGCGTTTAAAAAAATTAGGCTAGACAGATCCCGCGCTTTGCTACGACGGTACGCGGGAAAAAAATACCGCGAAATTCTTTTTTCGGATGAAAAAATTTTTACTATTGAAGAAAGTTTTAACAAACAAAATGATAAGGTGTATGCCCACAGCAGTGAAGAAGCAAGCGCGCGTATTGCGAGGGTCCAGCGTGGGCATTACCCTTCCTCATTCATGGTTTGGCTTGGAGTCTCATATTCAGGCGTAACTGAGGTGTTTTTCTGTGAAAAAGGTGTGAGAACTAGTGCCGAAGTTTATCAAAATACTGTCCTAACAAACATAGTGGAACCTCTTTCTCAGACAATGTTCAGGAACAGGCATTGGATATTCCAACAGGACTCTGCACCGGCTCATAAGGCACGAAGTACGCAAGACTGGTTGATCGCTCGTGGAATTGACTTCATCCGGCATGAAGACTGGCCCTCTTCTAGTCCAGATTTAAACCCACTGGACTACAAGATATGGCAATATTTGGAGGAAAAAGTCTGTGCTAAACCTCACCCGAATTTGGAGTCTCTCCGAGCATCTCTGGTTAAAGCAGCGGCAGACATAGATATGAATGTGGTGCGTGCAGCGATCGATGACTGGCCGCGTAGATTAAGGGCATGTGTTCAAAATGGGGGAGGGCATTTCGAATAATGTAAATAAAATTATATTGTACATTTAATGACCTTTCATT
Source organism: Spodoptera exigua (assembly GCA_902829305.4). Classification (NCBI taxonomy): domain Eukaryota; kingdom Metazoa; phylum Arthropoda; class Insecta; order Lepidoptera; family Noctuidae; genus Spodoptera; species Spodoptera exigua. The sequence continues at coordinate 5,432,051 of LR824615.2, forward strand.
TCATATATAATTTTTAAATAATTGTCAAAAGGCGTATAAGTTATTACATCAAAAGTTTGTGACAGAACTTATGACCCGACTAAGTATAAACCGTAAAAAATATAGCACAAAGATAGGTCTGGATTCGACGCCATTGGCAGAATCTATATAAAAACGAAATAATGCTTATTTATTTATTTTTCATGTCACAAGGGAGGCAATCTATAATAACTATGACTTCTCTGTTTGGAATGATTCAGAGACTGAAAAGCTATATTGGTTATTTTTTTCCTATGTGTATATATGGTATACAACCTCATTTACCAAAAACAGTATTATTTTTATTTATTTTTGTTTCTAGAGTACAGAGTCTGGCGCTAGTTTCGCTTTAATGCTACAATCCTTGGTCACTCTAAACAACCAATGTGAAGTAACCTGGGACTACATTCTAGGAGCCCCACTAGAAGACTTACCTATTGTCGAACAAATACCTATCCTGCATCGATTAGGTGAGATTTTTTTACTCTCTAAGATTATTAAGACAAACGGCAAAGGAAAACATCGTGAGGGAAGCCTGAACTTAAAGTTTGAAATCGCTATTCACCTTGAGTAACAAGCATTCTCCGTCAGAGACCGGGGGTTTGTTCAGAAATGGATACAGACATATAGGTTGATGTTGTATAATAGTGATTTTAACTAAAAATATTTTTATTGAGACCTCCATAATATTTTGTCATGAAAGATCCCGTCTAAAAATATTTGTGTTAGAAAATACCTATGTGTTTTTAGACGGAATTAAATACACACATAATTTGTTATGTTTTCTTTCAGATCACTCAATTCACACGTACCGGCTGTGGTGCTTGGCAGAGACGCGACGTTTAGCCAACTTGTGGGAAATGAAAGACTTCTTCCGTATTGCACACAATGATATGCAAGCTTGTATGGAGCAACTCATCAACTTGAGATTTGCTGATCATACAGTCACTATTGAATCAGGTGAATAGTTTTTATTTATGGTACAATACCATAGGCCCGTGATATTCCATTTTTAAAGTAAAGGCATCCTCTACATAAAGGCTGCCTCTATTAGACTGATTTATAAAGTGCGTTTATGTCGCCCTAGTGTCCGTAGGTACACTTTTAAAGTGTCTTAAACGCAATGTAAGTACTTCAAAGCTAAACAAGGTAGCAAATTATACATGACGAATTAATGTTTGTTTCCAGGTAAAATTGGAGTTCATGAAAATGTATGCGCCAAGATGAGGGAAAATTGGTTTCGGAAGTAAAAGTCAACATACAAAAACTTAAGGTCAGTTTCTTATTCTACTAATCTTTTTCCAAACTCATTTGGGTCGTGGATTTTTAATGTAATAGGAAAATCTATCATTTTTATGAAAAATCTAATGTAATGTCTTTCGAATAGACCAATTCAGAATTCTCTAACAGAAAGCCCTATAAAAAAACTTGCTAACTATCCTAAAAAAAAATTAATCGTTCACCACTTTTACTATCGTAACACAAAAACCCTTTCGTATATTTATATTTCCAGGACGCTACAGAGGAAATAATCCAAGTGTTATCGTCAGTATGCGCCACCACTAGCCTGGCCCACCTGACCATGATATTCCCGAGCAATGCGGAATGGCGGATCGTCACAAGGCCACCACAAACTATACACTCTATTTATGTACACGAGTTCCTAAGTAAGTTGAAAGAGTTATATGGCAATTATATCATAAGAGCAAAACTTTTTATGGGATGAATAACTGAACAAAGCGTCTTGTTTGAGTTTCAATATTTTAAGGCGTTTGACACGTTTATGATGTCCGCACTCTGGTTGGCCTGATCCAAGTTTCAATCATCAATTCGAAGAAAATTTGCTGTTTTGAGGGGGGTAAATAATTGAATGATTTCTAGCTAGAGGGAGTGTCATACTCCTTAAACACCTCGGCAATATGTTGGTTAGTGATCAACCTTATTAATTGAAACTCTCAATGGAATTGGAACAAGTGGATTGCCAGGCTTTCGGGTGGAGGAGGATGCAAAAAATTCTATGAGCTATGATACTAATTGTTTATAATATATCTAATATCTACCGTCTATTACCATGGGAGCCCGTCACTTTGATTAGTTCTTTTCGTTTCAGATAAAATGATGTTACCAGTAATAATGGCGACACAAGACATAACGACTTTGAACATGATCCTCAGAATTATGTGCGAGTCTTGGCTACACCATATTTACGTCGCTAAAGTTAAGTTCACGTAAGTACTTTTCATATTCGAAAAAATATTTGAAAAAGAAAACGCTTTTCTTGATGGGGGAAGGAGTTTATGGTTTAGTATTGGGTGGCAAATGAGCAGACAGATCTCCTGATAGTAAGAAGGTAGTTAGGTAGGTAGTCGCGATGCCGACCTCTTCTGGGGGATAATATTGATAATAATATATAGGTACATTAAATAAAAAGTCATTAACAATAGTACTGGTACCTATTAAATTATTTATACGGTATTCATAATATTGTTTGTATTATGTACCCAAACATTTTTTTATTGTTGTTTCCAGAAAAGATGCAGCGATGCAACTGTTGCATGATTTTAACGAAGTCAGAAATTGGCTGAGCGAGTGCAAACAACTTGCGGCTGCATCGAAAAAACAAATGCTACAGAACGAAGTTCTAAGGTAAATCTTCATAAGCTTGCACAAATTAATATTAGGGTCTAATGCATAATGCTGGACACCACATCTCACAAATTGGGAGAAAATGCCCGGGCACGGCACCCGTCCATTGAGGACCATCCGCGGCGGCGACCTCTCGCGCCCGGCCTTAGTCGAGGCCATGGTGCGGAGCGAGAGGGACTGGGAGGCCTCCTTTTTCTGCGATGTAACGAACTATCAAGGAACTATCCTCCTCCCGTCCCAGCCGCTGCAGTAGGAGACACATCGCGTCGGGGATCGCGTAACGATCTCCGGCGGGCAATGGAAGCTTGCTGGCCGACCAAACCCCCGCCCGAGCGCTCAACGCGTCCCAATTGTTTGGGTACAAAATTGAATCGAGCAATTTCCTACCTCAACAAAAGTTTGACCTTTTCAGTGGGCTTTTGTTATTATTATTCATTCATCATCATATTCATTTTGTTACAGGAGGTGTGAAGGTGTGGGCCGGTTATTGCTCCATGCCCCTGGAGATCTGATATCGATGCAAGACTCCACAATGCAATCAGCACAACAAGTTCGGAAGGAGGGTAAGTTTTTTCTTCAGCTCATGGAGGACCAATAATATAATAAAAACAATTCTATAATTCACGAACGCTCGGTTTCCGGACTGGATCATCCCCGGCTCTTAAGGTCATAGGATGATTTATTAAATTTCAAACAACTCTATCTCGAAAACGAGAAAAATTATCAATTTTTTATAACCCCTTCTGTTTTACGCGCCTCATTAAGGATTGTTTGGGGATTTACTTTTATTGTAAATAGCGACTTATTCACGAGAATATTCGTGCTTAAGTGTGGGAGAGCAATGCTTCGGCACGAATGGGTCGGCATGACCGGAGTGATACCACGGCCTCACAGAATACCTGAAACAACCACAGCGTTGTGTTTCGCCGTATGAGTGAGGTTACCGGAGGCCCAATCCCGCCCCTTCTATCCTTTCCCCAAAGGCCGGCAAAGCGGGTGTCCATGGGCGGCGCCAATTGCTTACCATCAGGTTATAAGTCTGTTTGTTTGCCGACTTACACCATAAAAAAATTAAAATACATATAAATATGAAATAAGTTATTAGTAATCATGCCTTTCAAAACTCGTCATGACCCAGTATTTTACAATTTAACATAAAGTCCTTTTTGCTTTACAGCATCAGAAAATGATACTCCGGAACAGTTGATGCCAGCCGAGATGTACGTCCCGAATCAAAAGCAATGGCTGACGTTACGAGCTAAGAAAATGAAAGGACCAATCGCTTTTACTCTATGCTGCGTCGTACTCTACTAACGTAGATAGAAATAAAATATATACCGCCATTTATATCAGTTTATTCTTTATTCTTAATTTAAATGATGAAAATACAATTAATAACCCCATCGGTAGTTTTACAGACTAGAGACTAAAAGATCGAAAAAAAATACTCATATGTTAAACATTCATCTTTAAGTCTGAACTACCGATCAGAATGGTAGTAAACGATTCTACATACAACATGAATATTCAGTAGTTTATAAAATAGACAGACATTCAGTAATTCATTGTCTTTCATATCGACATAATATATAGTTAAAGTGACTAAAAAACTTCTTGGTAATTATGAAGTTTATTTACTGAATTTTATTAGTTTAATCTATGAAGCAGAAGGCATATTTTAAATACATTTGAATAAGAAGCATTGATTCATCACTCATTAACTCGTTACATAAAAAAACTAAAATTAGCCACAACACTGTAGTCCCTAACTATGTGAATAACATAAAATTAAGCTAACGATAAAAAAAAATGCGACGTCCTCAACGCCTACATCATCAGCTTATAAGTGCCCACTGCTGAGCAAATCGCGATTTCAAACTTATTATTAGAAATTATAAGTCCAGAATTATAAGTCACGATGTTTTACATAAACTCGAAAAAAGTCACATTGGTAAGTCATTGCCAAGTTTCGCGAGAGAAGCGGGCGCTTTAATTTAATCCCCGGGCCACCACGAACGTCCACCAATTCAAATGTATATAAACTAAAAGCCTCTTAAAAATACATTAAAATGTTTTTGCGCTCCATCTTCAAGACTAACTTAAGTCTTTAGGAAAGGAAAACGAACCAATAATACCTAAGGAAATACGTTGTTTCGAGTTAATAAATGATAAATAATTACCCAACTAACACTTATTTAAATTAAAATCTTGCACAACAGAACCAAAATTTTTTATCACACAAGTAAACCAAACAATATTGATCTTAATAATACCTACTAATTTTCTTTCTAAATTAGTTATAGTTTTCCTGATACCGCCTCTTTGCGCAACAAGTACGGCGGGCCAGGATCAATTAAATATATATTAATCTTAAAGTCAAGCTCTTCCTTCCCCGGCCGGCCACCAAGACTTGTGCATATAGAGCGCGGTACATCGCTATCTTCCAAACTATATTTTTTGAACATTACAACATGAAATCAACGAATAAAAATCCAATTCATTTCGATTAAAAAAGAAAAAAACTAATGGTACGAACCGGTGACTTTTAGTTTAAAAATACCACTTACATTAAATTGATTTGATTTATATATAATAATATGACAAATTACCTATATACCTATATAGTCCGGTCAAGTTGAAAAAAATACGCACTAATGTGAAATTTTGTTTTTGTTAAACCATCGTATCCTACTTATATCAAAAATGTCAAGTTTTTGAGAACGAATGGATGAATGTTTTTATTCTTTTACGCAAAAACGGCTGAATCGATATGGTTGTAATTTGGTATGATGATGATAGATAGATGATATCCAGAATTAACATATAGGCTGCTTTTTATTAACATACCACGCGAGCAAAGCCGCGGGCGGAAGCTAGTAGAAAATACTATGTAATAGTCGCCATTGATTCAAAGTATGCTAATATCTACACCTTTACCACATACTATATTGATTGATGGTCTTTTAGCATTTTATTCTTATTAGTGTAGCCAACACTTCCACAGTCAGTGCGATTTTATCTGTTGCAACATTTACTTTGACCGGACTATAAGACAATAAAACTTATCAATCTAAAACACATACATGAGTCGCTTAAAACTACTTACACATTTCTTAACAGTCAAAAGTGACCAGTCTGCATTTTCATAGCATTTCATGCCTTTATCTCAAAATTCCATCACATTCATTTCTTACTTAAATGGTCACAGAAATTAAAAAACGATTTGCGTTTTTTGACATAGTCCCTGCAGTTAAGTTCATATTAAGAATGACTTTCATTCAAACCTAACACAGAATGCCTGCGAATATGCTTTATGGTAAAGCGATAGGCATGTTTATGACGTAAGACAATCAATTGGCCAGCTCCGAGGTAACCGACCAATCAGAGAGCTAAACGCACATTTGATTGCGTTAACAAAAATGAGTCGCCCTGAACTCTGTATACTACTAATAACAAAGCATATATTTAATTATAAACAAAAAATAATAATAATCATTTTGTTTCTTGCTCACTATTAATTTTGATAAGGGACTCGGATCTGAGTTATACTGCAAGGTCAAAATAACGATAGATACACACCTTAAAAATTATTAATAATAATATTCTCAAATAATTTAAGGACATTTTAATATCACGAGTCCATTCTTTTTACACAAGTAACAAGTGCGATATTAAATCGTCAATCAAAAATCGTTAGAAAATATTATTATGATCTTTGTTCCGTCAAGGGTAGAGTTTATAATAGCTATCAAAATTGATTATTTGCGTGTTATCCATAAGCAACATAGCTTCAAAACAGATGGGTTGATTTTGATTAAATTCGAATAATAATTTGGTCGAGGATTTTTACATACATTCGGAATATCAGACCTTCTTTCATAAGCTCTTTTACATTACCGCAACTTCGGACACGGAAACCGCATTATCATACAACACATACATAAATATATCAATATCACACATTTACGAGACAAGGAGTAACCATGGTGATTTTACTACCCTCTATTATCCTACGTAAAGACATAAAGACATCAAAGTTGAGCAGCTTTACCTGCTCGACAAACATTTACGTGTATTGGTATTATTTTTATGGGTATGCATTTTCAATACTCATTTTCCTGAGTTTTATTTAAATCATATTTTCTCCTTCAATTGATACTGTTATAAATATCTTTCGAAGGAGAACTAAAGAGGACCAAATAATTAATTGGAAAACATTTTATTAAATTTATTGTAAAATGAAATGGATGAAGAAACATTAATTCATTTTCTATTTTATTTAGGGTTGATTTTTCAATACTCAGATAAATTTTATTTGAGGCATAAAATTGTTGCTATCCTTGTCTTATATTAACATTCTGACGCGACAGCATCATAATTATTCCCCACATAACTTTTATCTAAACATTGAAAAATTAGCCCTTAGTGTCGAAAATTTCATCAAACGGCAAAAAATTAAAACCACAAACTACAAATAAAGCTTTAACAAACTCACTAGTCATCGTCAGAATCCGATCGGCGACATTTTTCCTTCAGTTTCTCGTACTCGTTGCGTCTGATCAAATCTTCTTTTATTTTCTGCATATCGCTTAATAAACTGCTTACTTGAACTTGATCGAGTTTGTCCTGAGGTAATGACGTGTCACTGTCTAAGCCAGAATCTTCATTGGACTTTTCGGCTGGTAACACTTCTTCCTCTGACATAGCTGGGTTGCTTTCTTCTGAACTCTCGTATTGAGTGTCGAGCCTATAAGCCTTTGGCACTTTATCGTCCAGTTTCGGGTTGTTAGCCGCTGTCCCGTCTTGAGGGCTATTGTTGCCGTTAGCGCGCTTCTTCTTCTTGCGCAAACTCTTCGCAATCACTCGTTTCTGGTGATCCAGTTGCGGGAATAACTCTGCAGAAGAAAATATAGCTTTTAGTCACATGCAAATTGAGTTAAATTTTCACTGCGTTTACGCTCCGTATTTTATTTGTGTATATGTCTACATGTCGTGAGTGCCTCAACAAACAAATTCACGTACACTAGAATAACAATTAACCAACCAGCTAACAAGCAGCGGCTAGTACAGTCCATGTGAAACTGTCAAATCGTTTTAAAATGGATTAGGACGTGAAATATGGATTTAGATAGCTCGTATTTATTCGTTATTCAATAGTTTATTGCGTTCCATAGTGTTAATTATGTCTTATAAATCAAAATATAGCAGAATCACTATGGACCCTGCCGGGCACAGCAAAGATAGGAAGAAGGCTTGGTAAATAATTTCGGTCTTTAAGGATATACATACCATGGGCACAGCTCAGTGCCTTCTCAGCGGCGTTCATCTCCGCCTCCTGTATGGAGTGCCCCCTTGCCGCGGCGAGCCTCTGTCCTCTGAAGTACACACCCACTGTATACACGCGGGTATTGGTCGGACCTAAGCACTCGATCACCCTGTAACATAAGTTTTGGGGGTATAGAACTTACTAGAATAGTCTGTGTAATTTGAAAATGTATTATTTCCATATTTATAGGCATTAATAGCTGAAAAAATCAACTGATTTACGTCTCATGTGCATTACAGATGTTTTTTTATTTATGGAACAGATAAGCAATTCTTGGACTCCCGAGTGTTACTAGCCTTTTGCGGCCTAGACCCAAATCAGGAGAAGGAACTGAGTGTTTTAGTCAGTAAGAGTCTGACAATCCTTCCCACCTGACCCTGGGCGGGAGAAGTCATTTGATGATTTTCCCCTCACAAAAAAAGCTTTTTGGGGTAAGGGTTTTTAAAGCTGGGGAATTTCGTGATGGGAGAGGAATTGAGCGAGGTTCTTCAGGACACAAATTAATCTATAGTTCCCTACGATACGAACGGTAACTTATGTATCAATTAAACATTTTAACAAAATAAATCTTTTAGCCCTTACTTGTACACAGGTATGTCAGGCTCGCCACCTTCCATGGACCGCAGTGTGAGACAACACTGCTGGAGTTTGGACTTAGGGTCGTTCCAATCCTGGTTCATGATGAACTCTTGGAGACGCGGGAACAAGCATGCGTTGCAGAACGCTTGGCAATATTCTAGATTCTGAAATATAAGGAATTTAATATTTGTTAGATAGTGTATACCGCATTTCTGTAAGTTTCCTAAGTTCTATCGTCGAAACAATAATTGGTTTCCTTGGTCAAAAATACATTATTCTGACTATTCAATACAATACATTGTTAAAATATAATCACACTTTTGTTCTTTGACTTGACACTACACACTAATACACTTAATTTACACTTTCTTATTAGCATTATTTCTAAAATTAATAAAATATTCGACTTAAAAACATTATAACGTCACGATGTTGCGATTTCATACAAAATTCATAGGATTGTGACGTTTTTGACATTAGAAACTACCGGATTGGCAAAGTAACTTGAGAAGCAGTAGTATACTTCCTTTAAAAAAATATATAATATAATACAAATCCAGATTCGTTATATCGCCTATAAAATGTTAGCACATCGCTTTAGAGGATTTTACTTGACCTCTCAAGGAACAAAAAACGGATTTCGGCGTTAGTAGAAAAAAATATATATTGACTTTTAAATCCTAACACGATCCTCTACAAAATTCTTAGGAAACTGTATATGTAAAAATTTTATAATTTCAAAAACATATTGAACTCAATTCGTATTACTTTTAGAATAGCTATTAAGATTATTCTGCAATCTATGTATTCAGTAACCTAAACATACCTTATCAATATACAGAGCTCCGAGAAAAGCTTCGAGCAAATCAGCCTTGTGTTTCTTGGTGGTGGGTTTAGCTTTGGGGTTGTTGTATATGGCGTACGAGGACATGTCCAGGTCGTCGCACACCATCGACTGGGTGCGGTTGTTCACTAGAGATGAACGGAGCAACTGGAAGGGTAATGCGTACCTACATTAGATTTTCACATAGTTCTTACTAAAACGTCATCATCAGCTGATAACTATCTAACAAAGAGACACATCTAAAAAGATAAAAAAATGCACTGGGACTAAGGTACCGGGGCCTCGGCCTGAAGCATGAGAAGTAAATGTCTGGTTATTAGTCATTAAGAGTCTGAAATCGAAAAACACCCTCAAAAAAGGTATAAAGATAAAGTTCGCGATGCGAGCACTTTCTAAGGTGATTTAGACACCACTGATATACGATGAAAGGAAAACATTGTGAGGTAGCCCGGATCTATAATTTATAATAATAATTATAAGTTTGAAATCGCCACCTCGCCTCGCGCAAGCCTAGTGACTAATGCTCAAAACTTCTCTGTGTAAGAAGAGGCCTTTGCTCAGCAGTATGCGCTTAGACTATATCAAATCATCAACTCCACGCAAACACTCAACAAAATACAAATCCACATTTATCCCTATACACACAAGGTCCAAAATTGTACATAAATATAACTCACAGAGAGATGTCCTTCATGATGGTCAGGGAAGTGTCGATAGAGTCTATCGGACACGACTAGTTGCAGCACGGTGTCGCCTAGGAACTCCAATCGTTGGTTAGACCCCAGAGTTAAGTGCGTAAATCCTACAGACCGGTCTGTAAACGCACGGGCAAGAAGACGGATATGCTTGAACTGGACACCTGTGAAAAAAGGTTTGCATGTTAAATTTTTTTACCCACAGCTAATTGCTCCTTGAACTACGTGTTTTCGTCCTTAATCCAGTCTGGGCTCTTATTTTACATAATACTTAAAATTGTACTTCGCTGTTCACCATCGTTCGGATTGAATACTTATCTACATATACACAAACTAATAAGTATTATTATTCCTTTGGATGGAAACTTTAAAAAACACATTATAGGTAGGACTGGTCAATGAAAATCTTGAGTAAAATATGTTATATTGACACGTCTGGAGTTATCGTTTGTTCTTTCATGCGTTCAAAAACTCAACTTCAGTTTTAGTGTATAATTCAATTTTCATTGGGAACAATACTTTTATTCGAATAATATGTTTTGTGAGAACAACCTATGGTTGTGGTGGTGAACAACAAGATAATAATATTCCGATTGTCTTAAAATATATTTTAGTAGCCAATGACAGATTACTCAGACAACTCTAAAAGAACAAGTGTATACACTAAAACTTTGATATCTTATACATAAACTTACCGATAGAATTCTCGAAATTAACGAGTCGCTGTAGGAACTCAAAGTCCTTGATATATTTGCGGTCGCCAAGCGGTTCTTGTTCCTGCAGTGGATGTGCCCTCTCTTTGGTCCACACGTCGAGGAGGTCGGGCTGGTTGTGCCAGAGGGCTAGAGCGAATACACGATCGGCTACCTGTACAGATAATTATTATCATTCCGCATTCATGAAAGGTCTTAAACAACAACAAAATATATTAAAAAAATGGTAATAACTTTAAGGTTTCTCAAAGCCTTAAAAATATTGATTGATAGGTTTATAAAAGACTTTCAAGCTCCATACAGCAGTAAAAAACCTAGCTTCCCATTAAAACGGTGAGTTAAGTTTCAAACCTTAAAACAACCCAGAAACATAAAAAATAAATACATAAGTACATAACTTAGCAATAAATGAATTTAACAAAATTTCCACATTTATCGAAAATGAGTAAATCTGGATGGAAAGGCGTTTGTTGCTCTTACGTAAAAGAGAGATGTGTGATTGGTATAGATATATATTATAGTTTGGAATAAAAAATGGACACATTTTATCAATGCTGGCAAGGCAAGCAAATAATAATAATAAGAATAAAGTTGGCTCCGGCCCCTCGTACGCCGCCCAAATCACCGGGACCCTGTGATCCGGTGATTGGTAAAGACATACATAATAATAATAAATATTGAAATCGTGTACTTACATCAATTCCGGCATCCAAGAAGAGTGCCCCCATGAGAGCTTCGAAGCAGTTGGCCATAGCGTGGCGCATGACCACCTCGCGGCAGAGGTCCGACCCGTGGGCGTACAGCATGTACTGCTCCAACTCTATGTTCTGGTACACAAATTGTATTTCTTAATACCAGACCAGGAAAACTACGTATCGCCTTAAAATTGACTTACATCTCAAATTTTAATTGATATTATTTTTGTTTATTGTAATATATCTAATGTCAAGTATAGGACAGTTCTAGCATTTTATTCATAACTAGCGGCCCGCCCCCGCTTCGCACGGGTACAACTATCTCGCTATCAAAGAGTCACTTTTTCCTAATCTTCCCCTCTACTTTTCTAATATTTTCTTTAATAAGAACCTTCTCCTGACAATAACAAACACAACAAAAAAAAGAATTAGTAAAATTGGTCCAGGCGTTGTTGAGTTATGCGCTTACCAACACATTTTGCGATCCATTTTTATATATAAGATTTATGACTTTTTAAACTTTCGTTACGATGAAATTGGTCCAGTCATTTTTGAATTTTAGCGAGACGAATGAGAGACAAGAATAAAAGGATAGAAAAATTTTGTTGATTTGTACAAAAAATACAGACAAAAATGGGACACTCATACGCAACAGGATTATATTTATAAAAAAAAGTTCGACAAGCAAAAGTTATTTATCTAAAATAAAGTTGAAATTTGGCGTATACCCAAGAGTGTTTCAAAATAAATCAGTCAAAATAGTTTTCCAACACCGTAATTTTGGTTTTAGGAAGGTTTAGGTACTACTACTTAATTATCATAAAATTAAACAAAATTATACCTTAGCCAGTTGAGCTAAATGCTGGTTCTGTACAATAGAAGCTCTGTAGGTAGCAAGTCCACCCTCAGCTAGGCCGGGGAACATGCGGAACAGATGTATGGAGGATAGGAACTCCACCACAGCGTCGCCGAGGAACTCTAGACGCTCGTTGTGTTTTATGTCCGATTCCGTCTCACTGTGCTTGCCAAACCTTGACATTATGTTTATAAGGGTCACAATACCTGGCGGAAAGGATACAAGGACATATTTTAGACTATATAATGTAACGCATAAAGTCGAAAATTGTTTGATTGATATTAATTTATTGTGAGATATCATTGTTTCACAGAATCATGCTAAGTCGATTTTGTTATTTCTTAAAGTCTTTTTTTACGCCCGATCTTTGTGAAATGTTCCACCAATACCAACTTGTTCAAAGGACCTATCTAAGTTGTTTTTGGGACCTCGTACGCCTTCTAAAGGTCCGAGACCATTTAAATTATTCAAAAAAGTTCTCTCGCTCATTGTATGGCGAGAGGGATTGTCAGAGTCATATTGATTAAAAACACCCAGTTCCTTCTCCTGCTCTAGGCCGAGGCGGAGATACCTTATTGCGCTTGCCCCGCTATCCAGACTACACATCGGCCCTGTAGGGCTCAGTCTATTGGTCTATTGGCCTTGGACCTTGTAGTCTGGTGAAATGGAAGATAAGAATAATAATAATAATTCAACCAACCTTTCTTCCTAGTATAATGTATCCGTCTATCTCCATATTCGGGTTGACGTATACCACAATTAGTCAAACTGTTTCTCGCATGGTCAGGGTTGGTACCAAAGTTCTCCCTGTACGACGGATGAGTGAGAGCAGTTTGCAACAATGCCCGTTGCTTGAACACATATCCAATTTTATTCTCGAGGCTATCCAACGATTTGTGGAAGCGTAAATGTCTTACTAGCACCGGAATCAACATTGCGTGCTGAAAATAGAAATATAATGATCCTTTGACCGGCGACCGAAAATTATTAAAGGCAACCTATTGAAGGCAATTACTGTAGGTCACCTGTGACCTACGAGGCGGTTAACGTGTTAAGTAAAGTAAATGCTACAAACAGGTCACCCCATATCGGCCGTTCTGAAAACCATCGGGAAAGGCCTTTGATATGATGATCACAGGTAAATAGAATTTTATTACTATAAACGCTTATAGCGCTCGCTGGTTACAATTTGATATCAGATCACATTTGTTAAGTTAGTAATTAGGGAAAATGAGGTATTGTTTAATGGTTTTAAGAGAGCAAAGATTAAGCTTTTATTCAGGAAGGCTATAGGCTAAAAATCTCGCTACAACCAATAAGAGCTGATCAGCGGCAGCGGGTGGAACCGCGGGTGATCAGCTAGTAACATACAAAAGGTGTGAAATATAATGGATTGAACTTTTTACCAGACTATAAGTATCTAACAACTCACCTGAACAACGTCACACATAAGACCAGTAGTGTGGAACCCTTCAGACGATATGGCAACAGTGACGTCGCGTTTCATCTTACTCTGGGTCCTCATCTCTTGCAGTTTGGCCTCCTTTGCGGCCAACTTTTGTCGCTCCTTGAACGAGGGTTTGGCCATGTTGGCAATCAAATGCCTGTACTTTACGTAGTAACGCCACGCTTTCTGATATCTGCAATTATTTTGAAGTATTTTAGATATTTGCAACAAAGCAATTGTAAAATTAGATTAGTAGAGGAACCATGAAGTTGCTTGCTCGTTATTCTCAATAGGATACACTTTCAAAAGAAAGAATAGCTTTACAAAAAGAAATGACGTGCGTGCGACTTTGTTGTAATTTTTTGTATTGTCAAATTTAAAGAAGTTAATGCACCCAATTTACATCTTTATTTTGATATCAAAAGTGATTATGTATAATTTAATATGTTTATTTATTTAATTCACTATTCAATTATTCTATTATGTTTTTAGTTGGGATTGAAATGCTAGACAGGGATAAACCAAACACGTTTAAAAACTGCAGCAAAGATCAACTTATAAACAGTTGGGCCTTTCCTTAAATAAATTATATAAACTTCAATACACAATTAAATATTTAATTGCAACATTCATTAACTTCACAATATTATTCATTTAGCGGGAATAGGATGCAGCATAAAAAATATAATTTAATTTTCTTACTCAGGATTCCCAGCATAACTGAGTTGTGGTGGTCTTATACCGAAATGCACTATCTCTGGATAGTAAGGCTTATCTGACGAGCCCGGCTCATCGGAAGATGTTGGTGGACTCCGGTCTATTTGATCCACACGGACTGAACACGGCTTCTTGCCCGGGTACGTCACAATCATACCTGGAATTATACAAAATTAAAACTTGCAAAGTTCAATACAGTCTTTATTTATACATTTCGATACACGATGATGCAAAACAAAGAAAATGTCGTCGAAATAAGCCACCAGGTTACATTTCTAACCATCAAAAGGTAATACACAATAATCTAAGTATACTTATATTATAAAGAGGTCAAGTTTTTAAGTTTGTATGTAGGGGATAAACTTTGGAAACGCTGGTCAGATTGCCAAAATTCTTTTACTGATAGATAGCTATATACAATGTTCCTGTGTGCTATAGGCTATAAAACATCACGCTGCGATTAAATGGAGCCGAGCAGCGGGTCAAACCGCGTGAGAGTAACTAGTACACAATAAACAACTATGTATATTTAATTAAGACTCGAATATAAATGAAAATAATAATCTATCTTTGACCAAACTGCTGTAACTAAAGCTCCTCTATTAAAAATAATAATCATATAAAAATAACGTTTTAATATTAATTAACTTACCCTTAATCCTATCAACAAACTTCTGCCAAGTATAGTGGTCCATTCTATGTACATCCTCCAATGTATCGGGTGCGATAAGTAAACCACTTTCGTCAATCAAATACTTCAAAACTTCACACATTGATAGAACCTGGAATTTCATTCCAAATAATTTATTCATATGCAAACATTACTATTTTTAAATTTACTAATTTATCTACATTTTGCCTACACTTCATTAATAGGATTTGGTCTATAACATAGTTCAGTAAATTAAATTAAAAATCTTAATTTTCATCATTAGTAATACAATAACGTATGTAATTATGTATATAATATGTGGAGGTTTATTTTTGGCAATGTTTCAGTTTATCTTTTTTACTCATAATGAAGCAATTAACCAATTTAAACAACTTTACCTCAACTTACTAATTTTTAAACTTTCGCGGTTCATATTTACAGCATATAATTACACGGGTTTTAACGCGGAAAATAATTATTCTAATACCTTGGTAGGCTTGACGTTTTGACCTGGTTGCACAGGTCGTGACATGCGACCACGACCGTGAATATTTTTTTCGTAATTATATGACTTCAACTTAGTTAACCATAGAAAGTAGAAGGAAATTATGACAAAATTAGGAGTATTTCATTTATATCAAATTCAGAACTTAGATAAAATGAAAGAATATGTCATATCGCAAAAAAAATACAAAAATTCTTAAAAAATTACCTCACATCCACCTTCAGGTAGATATCGTACGAATCTTGGCATGAAATGGAACTGCGAGCAAGTCGTATCAGTGCCTTTACCCAAATCCAAATCAACTAATTCCAACAGCTCATAGAATAGAAATTCCTCTGAAAAATTAACGTTTTTTTTTTATATGACTGCACGGTTTGCGCAATGGCTAGGCTACTAGCTGTTAAGGAACGTACGTTCTGTTGTATGTTGGGAATAAATTCTGGCATGGAACAATTACTTGTCTGATTTACAAAATTTTGTTACATCATACTCATTTTTTACATGTGTACATACATGTAAAATTGTATGTTTGGAAACGCGCGTTCCATCGACGAAGCAGCAGATACTATAGTTTCTTAAAAGTACAAAAAGATGAATCTTTTTTTTAAACAGATTAAATATCTATGTAATCTTACCAAACAGATCCAATTCTTTGACAGTGAAGTTCTGTGGCGGTGGCTCTTCCACATACAAAATTGTGTACTCGATATTGAACCTTATTACTTTGCAGGTAGGTAACTTCGCCAGTTTATAGTGAGAGAACATTGAAAAACCAGAGAATAGGAACTCGTGCTCGTCATGAGCGATTATGGTTGGAGATTTTATCAGGAAGTTTGTCGGTGGTGATACTGTTATTCTGAAAAGATGGAAACAAAAAGTCAAAAGTCAATATCATTTATTTCAATTAGACCCATACAGGCACTTTTGAACGTCAAACAAAATTTTAATAAAGTGTCAGTCTGTCGGTCAGTCCTCTTAGTGAAGCTATTTGTTCGTTCCAAAGTGTAGATTCAGATTGAGAAGAATAAGCAAGAAACTCTATGGTTACTCTTTTTAAATCAATGTCTCATAAAGATTCTTTGATACATTATTTAGTTTACTTGGTAAACAATAAAACAAACAGAAAGAGGCAACATCGAATAGTTATTTGGCAGTGTTACTCATAAGATAAATAAAAGAGGTCGAAATACAATTTTATTTACATAGCACATCTGAAATCTGAATATGCTAAGCTGTATCTTTGAAAAATGTATTTCGACTTGACTTTATTACTATCAGTAATTGATGTGGCTATGATTATTTTTAACTGAAATACTAAATATCTATAACTTACCAACTCTATTTAAATATGCACTCATCATCATCATCATCAGCCTATAAGTGCCCACCCCAAAGGTATTTTCTCACACAGATAAGGTTTAGCCATTAATCACTGGATTGGATTGCGAATTGTCGATTTCAAATATTTTATCTGTCCTAAATCTTTATTAATAAAATATTCTAATAATAATACTTAAAAGATTTTAGGGAAGTGTATAAATAATCTTAGAAAAGGTTATCTTAACTTGCGCATTTACTACTAACCTGTAATGATACAGTTTGTCAATGTTGCTCTGTGTAGGTACACATTTGGGGAAAGCTTCTTCGCTTGCGTAGACGCCATGTCTCATGCCGTAACGTCGGGCACGAGCGCTGCAGCGACACAGCGGACCACCATTCATTTCACCAGTATTATTGAACCTGTAGAAACAAATAAGTTTAAAAGTATATTATGTACACGCGTCGTTATTTATGTAAAGTTATTAAGTATATGAAAATATGAGTTTACGAAAGCCAGGATTGCGAGAGATCCACGTTTAGCTTTGAATAATACATCTTCAGCTTATGAATGAGCATGAGCAATGGTCCCTTCTCACTTGAAGAAGGTTTGAGCAATGATCACCACGCTTGCGCAAGGCGGTCTTGCTCGCGGTGTGTACCTCAACCGGATGTCAGTAGTAACGTAATCTTAGAAAGTACATACCTATAACTAGGAAAAAGTTACACTGGTGGTTTCGAACTACGATGCAAAAGATGCGGGCGGCTAAATCCCCGAGCCACCAACCATGATCGGGCTTTGAGGTATTCATAATTATAAGGCATAAAGCAATTGCTGTATACAGCACCCTAACGTATGTTACAAAATAGCGAACATTAAATTTTGAGGTCCATGCTTAGAACGAATGGGTCCCATCGACCTGAGTAGATATCAGATATCACGGCTCATAGAAAACCGATGTGAAACAACCACAGCGTTGTATTTACCGTGTGTGCGAGGTTACCGGAGACCCAATTCATTCTCTCCCCCTCCCTCCCCAATCCTTAAAATCTAAAACCCTAATTCCCAAAAAGCCGGCAAAACACTCATAACTCTTTTAAAGTTGAGGGTAGCCATAAGCGGCGCCGATTGCTTATCATTAGGTAATCCGTCTGCTCGGTTGACGACCTATTTCATAAAAGAAATAATATATGTATGTTGTTTTATAGCTAACAAGTTTTTTTTCATCATCAGCTCCTTTTTATCTGTTGCCTGACATAACCTATCATACAGCTTATTACCGACCCATATATTCACATTTAAGTACTAAATTGAAAAAAAAAATCTCTACTCACCACATTTCTGGATGTAGTCTTCTAGGGTGACTTTGCTTTCTCTGCAGTTCCAGCATGATTCTGTCTGTGTAACCTTGGAGACCGTCTTCATCTAAACATTCATCTTCACTCTCCGATGATGAACTTCCTTCTTGAGCTGAAAGTTATTAGATAGCAGTGCTTATTTAAAACTCTCGAAAAAATACTCTCCCACACTACCACTATCTCCGTATTGTGGTTGTGTTTGGAAACATACAATTTCACATACACATCGCACCTAGACCCAGAACAACAATTTGTGTATCACACAAAGCATTGTTCCGTGCGGGAATAGAACCCGCGACACATTGAATGGCAGCCAGTTACCGGCCAGCTGTCGCGCCAATTGTGCAGTCGAAAATGGTACCATTTTTATCATGGTTTGGTCTACAAAGAAAACCTTAAAGACACATGTCTTTAATTCTCCTAAATGTAAGACCAGAAACTGACTAAAATCAACTCTGTTCCAATGCACATATTTATGTGAGGACATTGAATTCAAATCAAAACACTTCTTCATCAATATTAGCGGCGTGCGAAGCCGGGGCGGCGCACGAGTGCAGTGTTGATACTATGACATTTATGCTATTAAACATATGAACATTCATCCTCAATCACTGTAGGTATCTATTTAGAAAAAAAAACCGCATCAAAATCAGTTGCGTAGTTTTAAAGATGTAAGCATACATAGAGATATAGGGACAAATAAAGGAAAAGAAAAATATGATGAAAAAAAGAAACTCACATTTATGTTTGCACATAGCAACTTTAGAAGGTCTCAAAGGGGGCAGTTCATCAACCTCAGGTCTAGCTTTTCGTCCCCTTTCAATCAGCTGCTTGAAGAATGTTTCACATATCTTCTCCAATTTAAGACTTTGTTTGACTCCAGAACCTTCCTCCACTGGCTTATAGTATAACTCTGCAGGAGAACTTCTAAACCACATCTTTGATACCTGCAATAGTTGATAAATAGGAAATATAAGAAAGGGAAACCAAATATTATTATTAACAAATATGTTAATACTAAAAAAAATAGGATAAGTTTGTATGTTTGTAAGTTTGTTAAGTGTGGGAGAGCCATGCTTCGGCACGAATAGGTAGACTCGACCGGAGTGATACCACAGCCTCATAGAAAACCGGCGTGAAACAACCACATCGTTGTGTTTCGCCGTGTGAGTGAGGTTACTGTAGGCCCAACCCTTCCCCTCCCCCAATCCCTAAATCTTCAAATCCCTAATCCATAAAAGGTCGCCAACGCACTCGTAACTCCTCCGTTGCGGGTTTCCATGGGCGGCACTGATTACTTACCATCAGGTAATCCGTGTTCGTTTGCCGACCTATTACATAAAAAAGGGGGTAAACTTTGGAATCTCTGGTCGGATTGCCAAAATTCTTTCACTGATAGATAGCTACAATGTTCCTGAGTGCTATTGGCTATAAAACATCACGCTACGATCAAATGGAGCTGAGCCGCGGGTGAAACCGCGTGAGAATAGCTAGTTCATTATACAAATGTAAGTCACGATTTTATTGCATCCTATTTTTGGCAAATGCAAAAATTTTAAGGTACATTGTAAAGTTGTCTAAACCGATTTGAAATCCAACACCACTTGGGTAGTTTCCTAGGTCAAAAATAAATTATTTTTATTTCCTGGCACAATTAATTACAAAAATTATATGATACTCTGAAATAGGTGCTTTTTTCACTAATTTTTCAGCAATATTTAGCTATTTGATGTCAGAGCATTGCTGTCATTTCTTACAAAATTCTTAGAAAGCAAAGTACCTATTCGATTAGTATTGTCTCAAAAAAAAATTGATATGTTGGAAACTACCCTGTCTATTGTAATAATCTATGACATCCAATCCACATCATATGCTACAGGTGTACAACTAAATACATTTTTGAATTATTTCCTTAGATATTTTTTACTACCCTAAAGTTTGTCAATTGAAAGGTACTGTATAAATAATTTAAAAAATTTGCAAGTTGCTTGTTCTTTTTTTGTAATGGGTCGGCAAACTAGCTGACGGATTACCTGATGGTAAGCAATTAGCGCCGCTCATGGAAACCCGCAACGGGGGAGTTACGAGTGCGTTGCCGACCTTTTAGGGATTAGGGATTTGGAGATTTAGGGATTGGGGGAAGGGAAGGATTGGGCCTCCGGTAACCTCACTCACACGGCGAAACACAACGCTGTGGTTGTTTCACGCCAGTTTTCTGTGAGGCCGTGGTATCACTCCGGTCGAGCCGAACCATTCGTGCCGAAGCATGGCTCTCCCACACATAGACTTGATAATGAGGAATATTATAAAATAGCACTTGTGAGTTGTAATTTATTAGCTTGTTATCAATATTTACCTCCTCTTCATCTGAATTGTGTTCTTTAGACCATTGCTCCATTTTCTCTATGAAATCCTCAGAAGTCTTGCAGTAATTCTTCCTACAAGTAAAAAAACTTTTTAAGATAAGTCTGTCGTTTATTACTTGTGTAGTAGGAAACATTAAAGAAGGTCTTACCTGTATTCTTCCAAAATTTTCTCACGATCTGATAATGGTTTTGGTTCTTGACGGATACTTCGTCTTGATACGTGAGACATTTCACGGGTATGGCTACGCATTCGAGATTCTCGACTAGGAGATCTAAAGCTTTGCTTACTTGGCGATCTAAGTTTTCTTGGATCATGAGCTCTACTATGACTCCTGTAATCTCTACTGCGAGATGGACTGTGCCGCCTTTCATATTCACATCTTTTTCTCTCATACTCTCGCCTTTCATCAAACCTTTGTCTGTAATACTTTTCTCGTTCTCTGTGACTAGAGTAAGATGGACTGCGACAAACATGACTACGTTGACTGCTTGAGCTACTGTGACTATGACGACTAGGACTACGACTGTATCTGCGTTCGCTACGGTGTCGCATTTCACGTTCGCGTTCATAGTGTCTATCAAAGCCGGGAGAACGCCTTTTTGATGAGGAACTGCGAATAAGTCTATCATGAGAATCCCTGTGGCATCTGACATCCTTCTCAGAATATGGTAATCCTGTTGGTTTAGGTTTCCCAGATGACATGGTAGTAGAGTAACAGTCTGGCCAGTCTTTGGAGGATGATGATGCTGGTCTAGTTTGATTGTAGTTGTATCCAGTATAGTCATGTGGTGGGGTATAGTATGGTGGTGGTGGTGAGTGCATGTCTATGGGCATCATGGGGTAAACCGAAGTTGGTGGCGGCACATTAATTGGAGTATAAGTTGTCACTGGACCGTAAGCAGGTGTAGGAGGTGGCGTCGGCTGATTTAGTTTATCCGCGTATGGAATCGGCGGCGGCATGAACGTTGGCGGAGGTCCATAGATCGGCGGCGGTGGCATCGACGTCGCCATTGGAACTGGAGCCACTGGTGGTGGCATATCCAACCGTGGTGGAGGTACACTATAGTTTATAGAAGGTATCGACATGTTTGGTGTTGATATATTGTTAGTGAAATATACACATCACATAATTTTTTTCGGCCAATGTATTACACACGTCTCTCCATTGTGATATTCTCGTCATGGAAACCGATTTCCATATTCATAAATAGCCAATTATTAGTATAGTCAAAACAGATCAATAATCAACAAAGAGTATGTAACCACTACGTTTAAGAGACGGGACTCCCATACAAGCCAGTGGAATCAACTTACACGGCACTCTAATACCTACATTGCAATAAATAAAAGATGTCTGCCGTCAAAATCAATAGTACCAACCTAAAAGACCAAATAGTTCTGTGGTAGCTGTATACTAGGTTTAGTATCGATATCGATAATATTTATAGGGTAGAAATCGAGGTCATATTACTTTTTTAATTTTTAGTTTCGATCTCTAAGATAAAGTTCGGATTTGAAATAAAACATTGTGTTATATTAAAAACTAAAAAATATATTTTTGTAATAATATTCAAATTCATGTTATATTCGGACGGTGTGTTAAGGACCTAACTAAAATTATTTAAATTAAGTGGACTCTAATACTTAATACATATATTGGTTCAGTAAATTGGTTCTATGGGCACATACACTAAATCTTCTTTGCCAACAACTTTCACCCACTGCCGGACCTGAAAAATGGAAAAATTCAAAATGGACAGTCCCTGACATGAATAACTCTAAATTGTGTAAACAGCTGGCGTTCCTTATATAATAAATGCATAAATTTTACGAATACAGTATACATAAATTTTTATCTACGTTTAATCATTAATTTCTTAAAATCTACTGGGTTTGTCGTGTCACTACTTTGTTCAACAACATCTAATAACATCATTACTTCTTTGGTGTGGTCTGGAAAGTAAATCACTAAAGAATAAATAAATCAAGGGATCTTTGGAGTTTAGCCCACACATAAGTCTGTGACTATCGATACTTGAGGTACATCACTAGTACACAATAAGTACATGAAAATCAAATTACATGTATTAGTAGCCTTTTATACTTAGAATTAAATAAAATTATATCATTTAATGCTTACCGGTCCTCATCCAAAGGAAATTTCGCCATAAACATCCTTTTCTCGCCATTTTTACGACCGGATCGTGCTCCGCAGATTTCACAAGTTAGAAACCGTTTTTTTGGTGGCATTTTACTTGAACACGTAACTAGTCACAGCCGTATCACTAACCACTAATTAACTAAACAAATTATACGTAAATTTATGAAATTATGAAAATAACAACATAAACTTACAAAAGCAACGACATTCAAAGTTCAAAACTTCAAACAAAATGGCCGACGGATTAGTGAAAGAAAGAGAACTGTTCTGAGGGAGTGGGATGGCAATATCCGGCTACTTCCGTGTGCCATTATTTGCCGTGCCAAGCCCATACATTTTTATTTTTCTTCTAAGTTGCGCTAGGCTGAATAATCAATACCAACACAAGGCAGACCAATCAAAATAATGTTTTTGACACGTTTGTCAAATGATTTTGACGTTGATAGGTACCGAGATTTATCGGTCCAAAGACTATCGGATTTGTCTATGGTTAAAACAAATCTTAAAATTCGTCTTTTTTTTCGTTTCAACCGCATTGAGAGAAGTGAAACATATTTCTTTCGACGACTATTTACTTGTTTTGTAGGTATTACGAGTGTCTTCATTTGGTAAAATTTTTGTAGACATGAGTAAAATACCTTTAAGTATAATATTCACAGTCAACCACATACCTATATGTTTTCCTCTCAGGGTCGGGCGGGAAGGAGTTTCAGACTAACTGAATAAAATACCTCTCCGTTCCTTCTCCTGCTCTGGGCTGAGGCCGCGGTGACACATTGCTTACCCCCCAAGAATAAGGTAATGAAGGGGGAGCTTACCCCGCACGTCGTAATTATTGCTTTCTACCTTCATATTATGTACAATAGGTAATTATAGGTAACTAACTGGAGAAATGCCGCCCTCCATCGTCGAGTTTCGGAGGTACAACGATAAATAAATTGATCACTGTCCACTGTTTTAGGGTGCGTCCACATCTGGCGAAAGGCGGCGCAGGAGCGGCTCATGAACAAAAATTCACGCGCGCAGCTCGCAAACGGCTCGCGAGCTGCGCATTCGCGGCACAATGCACATTCGCCAGATGTGGACGCACCCTTAGGATGTTGGCTCTGTTGTAAAGAACATCAAATTCTTTTGTTTCTGGAGCAAAATACATAGCGTAAAATTAGGTCATTACATTTAGACATCGTACTGATTACTCGGGTATTCTACTACCGTAGGTAGGTACCGACATTGATTGTAGAAACTGCTAGGTGCATATTGTTTTCAAAAGATTAAGGACTATAATTATCATTTTTCGACACGCGTTTTAAAGTTATCACCGCACAAATCGAACAAAATCCAGTTCCGCGGCCATCTAGAGGGTAAGGCTAAGTTAGCCTCGAAGAAGCTAGGTGTGCTTAATAGATCGAGGTAGTATTCACACCGGGGTATCGCTTGCTACTTACCAAGGCGCAAGTTCGGTTACATATATAATACTATGCTCATCGGGCGGAGGCACTGCATTCAGCGTCGAACGCCGAGCTGTCCGAATCGTTGACTGCCCTGTAATCTGGAACCGGTTTGGAATGTAGCCTCGCTATGTGTTCTCTATCGCATAATTATCACGGTGAGTGTTCGGATTGATCCTTTTCGCCATCGTTCTACGCGAAAGCCATCCCCATCACATAGATGGTTGGCAGTCAACAACTGTGCGATTTACGCGAAACTTTCTGTCCCGCACAGCAAAACTTTAGAATGATCTCCAGCCCGGCGGCGGTATTCCCGAACCGACACGACTTTCAAATATTTTAGGAACGAGCCTACTCCATCTTAAGCTGCTGGTGTCCATGGGCGGCGCCGATCACTTACCATCAGGTGATCCGTATGCTAAAAAACAACCTGGCGGCCTAGAAAGCTTACAATTTATTTTAATGACTCAAGTATTCATGCACAATGGGTACATAGGCAGACTTAATTCCTTAGGCATTTTCTACCAGTCGAGTTTTATTGTAGCATGTGATGTTGTATAAGTTATTTGAGATAGAATAAACAGTTTTATCTACTATGCTAAAAAATGAATTTGAATGAATCTGTACCCAGATATTCGTCTGTGGGATGGATCTTATAAAGTCATAACTCGGAAGAGTAGGTACAAAAAAAAAAATTCAACAGCACTAACAATTTTATTTACCAACAAATCATTCATAAGTTTTCTGAGAAATCTAAATTATGACAAATTTCTTTTATTTTTGCACTACCAAGGCATTCTCCATCCTTGTAAAAGACACCGAACTGTCCTTCAGTGAGGGCTCTTAGATTATTTTGTAATATGATTGTTAGGCCCTCTCTATTGTTGACTACTCTACAAGCTGTGAGAGGTTTGGTGTGTTGAAATCTGAAGTAACAATCCAATACATTGTTGCTGGTAAGTTCTGATGGTTCACTGTGAATCCAATGTGGATGATCAGTGAAGCATATATTATTCCACAAAGCTGGATGCTTAGTACCCGCTGCCTGGAAATAACAAAATCCTAAGTATAATTTTTACTAGCTAACTATTATTCCACCCACAACTTCCTTTTCTGTAATCAAAATGATAATTATTTATACTACACATCTGTTGGTGAAAGCAATACCTTTATCTGATAATGTTTGTATGTTGCTTTAACAAGACTGACATGATACATTCTTAAAAGTTGAATACAAAATTGTTAACATACCACATAAATATTATTTGTTTCTAAATCTTTCTTGAATACAAAATAAGCTCCTTTATGACTAGGCAAACCACATCTTTGGCCTACTGTCCACTTGTGTAAACCTCCATGTTCACCCACTACTTGACCTGTGTCAATATCTATGAATAGTCCTTTCTTGGTCTGGATGTACTGTAAAAATAGCAACAACTTGTTATTTAACATCATCAAGAATCCAGAAAATTGTTATAATATATATATCAGTATAATAATATATTGAGAGCATCAACTCTATCTTATACTCTAAATTTTTTATTAATCGTCAGAACTTATTGTTAATTAATATTAAATATAAATACTCACTTCTTCAATAAAATTCTGAAATTTATTTTTACCTATGAAACATATTCCTGTGCTATCTTTTTTGTTGGCTACATTTAACAGGCCTTCAGATTTAGCTATTTCTCTCACTTCTTTCTTGAGTAACCCAGCTATTGGGAACATACATTTCCGAAGAGCAAATTGCTTTATTTGTGACAAGAAAAATGTTTGATCTTTATGCTTATCTTTGGGCTGCAGTAACCTAACTCCTGAAGTACAAATAAAATTGGTATTAAAACATTAATCAAAGTTTATTAACTACCGAAAAAATTGTCTAAGTGTTGTCTTCATACCTTCGTTTTCATTATACTTTTCTAAGAATGGACCAAATGATGTATTAGCATAGTGACCAGTAGCGATTGCATCAATTCCTAAATTGTTCCTGCAATGTTGGAAAAAGCTATCAAATTTAATATATCTATTGCACAGTATATCGGGGTTCGGCGTTAGACCCGTCTCATATTCTTTAAGTATTACTGTGAATACATCGTTCCAATATTCTTTGATAAAATAAACTCTATGCAAGGGTATATTGAGCTTACGACACACGTATGTTGCGTCTTCAAAATCTTTTTCATCTGAGCAAAATCCAGCTTCATAGTTGTTATCCCAATTTCTCATGAATACCCCTTCTACTTGGTATCCTGAAATTTGTATGTAGCTAAATATTATATTGTTTTATTAAAAATTGAGCTCAAGTTGGGTCACAATATTTACCAGCTCGTTTGAGTAAAAGTGCAGCTACAGCGCTGTCAACACCTCCCGAAATGCCTAGTGCTACTCTCTTAAACATTTTTAATTATATTGTTAGTTATTAATTAGTACATTTTCATTGAATTAAAGGAGAAACTCGTGTTTTCATTCAATCCACTTCCACAAGTCGAAATGACATTTGACAATTGACATTCGCTCTAACTTCTGTCTGTCAGTGATGCGATATTTTTGCTGGTTTTTGGTTTAAGTATATGTATTTTTAGGTAGGTATCATTTACGCAATGAGATGCAACAACCCTTAAGTATTCAAAGGTGCCAAATGAAAACCAATGAATTTAGGTGAACCGGAAAAAATAGATAAATGGTTTTTTAGATGACCAAATTCAATCGTTTCCAAAAATGATTGTAAGATGTAAAAGCCGTATTAATAAACGGGCAGGATAAGCTACAAATTATAATCTGTGACACCCGGGGGTGATTTGACAAGTTTGTTTGTTGAAGTTTGCTTGCACTGCAAATCTTCGTAGGTTATTCTTGCGGTATTTTAGAGAGTTTTGCTTTAATTATATTTGCACCAAAATGTCGAACATTAATTTGCAATGTCTGTTAGGAATACAGTGTAAGGATTTCGTTATGATAGCCGCTGATCAGAGCAATAGCCATAGTATTATGGTCATGAAAGACGGTGAGTTTGCGGTTTTCGATATCTGAATATTTCTTGTTTCATAAAAACACTTTATATGTATATGGTTTCTTCATATTCCAGATGAGGATAAGATCCATAAGATTTCGGACAAACTTATAATGGGTGTGATTGGCGACCAAGGCGACTCTACTCAGTTCGCCGAGTATATTGCTAAGAATATCCAGTTGTACAAAATGCGCAACGGTTATGAGCTTGGACCCACTGCTGCCGCTAATTTCACACGTAGGAATCTCGCCGAATACTTGAGAAGCAGCGTAAGTTATTTTTAATAGCAACAGTACCAGTTTTAAAGAATCTTGTAAGATTGTTAAACTGCCTTATGAGTCGAAAGGTTGCAAGTTCGGCTGCACAGAAAGACGGCTCCAGTAAGGCTATGTATTGTTGGGCTTGGCACCTCATGTGTGACAATTTTGCGCATCAGCTTTTACATGGGGCTTCTATTATAAAGTAATAATAGTTAAATCACTAAGTGTATGTAAACCTTTGTCTTCCCTATAAATGGTGTGATAAGACATAGCATATTAATAATTTTCTTAGAGATATGAGAGTCTGAGCAACAATATGAAAGCAGTAAATTTACTAGAAATAAATTAATTAGATACTTATTGTTTCAGACACCTTACTTTGTGAATGTATTGATGGGAGGATATGATAAAGAAAATGGTCCAGAACTTTACTTCATGGACTATTTGGCATCCAGTGTGAAAGTTCCCTTTGCCTGCCATGGCTATGGTGGATACCTCAGTTTGAGTATCATGGACCGCTATTACAAAGAAGGTGGGTAATATTCTACAATCCATGTATTTTATCTAAATCTTTTATCACACAAATAGAGATACATTGAAAAGAGTAAAATAGTAACTCTGGTATACTCTTTTTCATGATCATCACATGAAACAGAGTTCTCTCAGTGACTTGTGACCTTGTAGGGTCATCTATTTTTAATTTGGTGAATAAGAAGTTATGTTAATGTTTACCATTACTTGTTTTCAGATGCTACTGAGGAAGAGGCATATGAAATACTGAAGCTGTGTGTAAAAGAAGTCCACAGAAGACTTTTTGTCAGCCTGCCCAACTTCCAAGTGACTGTTGTCAATAGAGATGGCATCAAAGTGTTGCCTGTTATCAACTCTGAGTTACTGAAGTGATTTCCCTATAATAAAGTATTTTTTTTCTTATAATAGTTTTTTTTTTTAATTTTTTGGGTTATATAATAATAAAATTGATAAGGAGCCATCCATAAAGTATGTCACATGAATTTCAAGATTATTTGAGCCCCATCCTTGCCACTGTCACAGTTGGTCAAAATTTAGAGCCTCCCCCTGTAGTGTGACATCACGTTATGTAATTATCATAAAGAAAAAATAATTAAATAGAAACAATAAAATTACGCGAGGTACGCTGCGTTTGGCGGCATTCGTCACCTGAGCGGGTATGAACTCTTCAAAAAAGCAATCCGTAAACCGCGTTGTCCTAAAAGTTTGACCTCTAGATAAAAATATAAGATTTTGAAATGTGATGTCAAAAACTTAGATCTCTCCCATCCCTTGCCACACTTTGTCGTGCCCGACCATCCTTTTCGTATGACGTACTTTAGGTCTACTCAACACTGTACTTGCACATACAATTTTATCTGAATCAGTTCAGGTGTGGGCAAAAATACCCAACCATATAATAATTATGTATTTATCAGTATCCATTAAAATATGAATAATTTTATCAAGGCATAATGTTCTTTTTGTACTTTATAAACACAAAAAATTCTATTGGCACTTATTAAAATAAAGAATAAAAACAAAACTGTCTTAAATTGTATTTTATTTAAATACTAATATTTGCTTAAACTTAATTTTTTTTCAAATAATTTATCCTCCAGATTTGCCCCGGTCTGGGCTTGATGCCATACTTGCATCTGGGTTGTCCATCTGTGAACTATTTGGGTTGTCTCCATCAACCATGTTATCACCTTCATTGTCTGATTGCTCTGTAAAAACAAGTTTTAATTGCATTTAATTTATTTAGTATAGACAAACAGTGCATACATTATGCCCAAATTCAAAATTACTCTGATTCATAATTCTTTTTACTGTCATAATAATATAAAAATAACTAGTTAATAGTGGGGTTTATATTATGTTACTAACATCACCTTTTTTATAGTTTTACTAACCCATGTGTTGTCCTTTCAGCTACTAACAACAAACTACCACAAAGTTAAAGTTCGACGGGCCCATAATCTGCCGTCACTATTTGACACTGGCAGTATAGTCGACAACACTAAATTGGAGACTCGGTTGCCATAAAGAAGAGAAGAAAAAAAAAAACATCACCTTTGCCTATCTCTCTTGGAGTTGGAAGTGTGATGCTTAGTATTTATCAGTCTTATGATATTGTGTCAAAGGAAAATGGATTGGGTTGTTAGTCATGGGCATTTGCAAGAGGTATGATTGCTAAGAAGGTTCAATACTACTGAATTAGGCTTTTTCTATCTTAAACTAGAGACTCCTGTTTGGTTGAATCTTAGGCCCGGTTTCTGAAAGGTTTGTCAACGCTAAAATTAACTGATCTCCTGTTAAACCTCTTGTCAAGTCATCTGATTGGTTGTTGATAATTCAGTCAACCAATCAGATGACTTTA
The DNA here is from genome assembly GCA_902829305.4 of Spodoptera exigua. NCBI lineage: Eukaryota > Metazoa > Arthropoda > Insecta > Lepidoptera > Noctuidae > Spodoptera > Spodoptera exigua. The sequence continues at coordinate 5,462,061 of LR824615.2, forward strand.
ATTTTAACATTGATCGGCCTTTCGGAAACCGCGTGTTAGTCTTTTTCCAAACAATTTACCTTTTTTATCAGCTGGCATATCTTCAGTTCTATTAGCAACTTGAAAGTGATATTCTAATTCATCGAAGTCAAATACTTGGTCTGTTGGTAACAAACATGGTAAATATGCCGGGAATGTTGGCTTGCAGGCTATTACTGAAAATAATAAAGAAACATAAAATATTAAAAAGTGTCTATATATATATTGTTCCATTTTTTTTGTGTCAGTAAGCAAGCGTCAGCAAAACCTATTCTTGCCAGACTTGACTGGAGTTACTTAATGGTGGGAACATGAAACCGGCCTAGAGAAAACCAGTGTGAAACCACCACTGCATTGTTTCGTCGTGTGAGTAAGGTTACCGGACTCCCAGACTTCCCTCCCCAATACCTAAATAATATACGAAATTCTAACACCCAAAGGCCGGCAACGCATTTGTAACTCCTCTAGCGATGCAGGTGTCTAAGTGCGGCGCTGATTGCTTACCATCAGGTAACCCGCCTGCTAGTTTGGCGAATATTTTTTATATAATAGGCTGATAGGGCACCACATGATAAAATAATGCCAAATAATTCAATTCTAAAAAACTGGTTATTGTTAAGTATGAAGCTTTTGAGCCTGTCATATTTTATTTATTTTTTTCTTGCAATTAACCTTTTACATGTAAAATGAGGCATTTGGTCAGCAGTGAGCACTTACAGGTAGATAAACTGATGTAATGATTTCAGATTGCTATTTTGTCAGATCATAAATTAAAAGTTTAATAGTTTTTATAAGTTAGTAACATTATGGAGCCTAATCCCTGCAATTGCTTTCAACTGAAGAAAGTGATAAATTCTTACATGGGAACACCTGATTATCCTCTGTGTTAAATAAATTGTGTGTTTCACTAGTCTTTGCCAGAAACTTTGTTAATGCCCTCTCAATATCCCTCTTCTGTGAGGCAGCTTTCTCTCTTATGGCTTCATATTCTGTTACAGGCTGTTTATGAGTCTGTAAGTAATCAAAAAGTGATTAATTTAAGTGGCAATGGTTTATCCAACAGCTTTTATGTTTATTGAAATGTAAAATGCAACTGTTTATGTTGAATTTTGTGTAAGATTGTAGATGAAGCTTAAAAACGTTTTTATGACAGATTAACAGACATAAACATTTCTTAACACATTCAGTGCCCCCGACGCGTATGTGCGTTTCCTCGCACGCACATACGCGTCGGGGGCACTGAATGTGTTAAAAAGAACATAGAAAAGTGTGATTATTTTAATATATTTTAAGGTCAAAATAATTTGTATTTGACTGAGGAAACTACTCAATACACATAACTACTATGAATTGCAAGGGAGACACAATGTAGTTATTTCTATTGTGAATTCTCATATAGATAGCAGTCTAAATGTAGTTCAAAATTAATTATTTTATTACATTGTAAACACACTTTAACCACAACTATACACACAAACACTATATTTCTATACTTACAGGTGTTCTAATGTAAGCATGTGGATCAGGTAATGGTGGCAGGTGGAATGGTATGTGAGGAGCAGGCTTGGCCTTGGAACCTGCTGATAACATTGCAGGTGTCCGAGGAGCTGGGGCCTGTTGTGGTGGCTGGATCACATGTCTGTTTGGACGAGCTGCATACTGTTCTAAGCCTTGTAAGCTGATACCTTTAATAAAATATATGATTTATAATTATCATCAGCTGGAAGCTGGTCACTATTAGTCAAATATCTTCCAAGGTCCATGATATACTAAAGATAGGGTTGCCAACCATACTTTATAATAACATATCCTACTTTATTTTTGGTAACTATACTTTATACTTTACATACAAATAAAGTATGCAAAAATACTTTATTGTAAACCTTTACTGTGGTGCGTAAAACAAAATACTCATTATGAGTACTTAACGATGCATAATTGCTGAACAAAATATTTAAAACGGATAATGGAAACAATTTTTAATTATTCAACGAAATGCTGAAAATTATGAGTAATTCTGATAGCGACACACCAGTGACTCTTAAAAAGCTAAAATAAAGTAACAAAAGATTTACAAAAATATAAACCTGGTTGGGAAAAACAATACAACTGGCTAACAAGTGATCTTCAAAATAAATGTAATGCAAAATGTATTATCTGTGGCGTGAATTTTACAATCAGTTCAGCTGGCATGGCTTTAAAAACGTATTTTTGTGTGCTTTTTTTGTGTCCAAAAAAAGCAAACAAAAATACGTTTTTAAAGCAAAAAAAACATAAAATTTGAAATATACTTTTTTTCTTCCTAATACTTTATTTTTTTCCTACCCAAACCAGTTTTATACGTTTTATTTGTCAATAAAAGTTGGCAACCCTAACTAAAGAGCTTGCCACACTTAATGATATCCCCCCTAGTGGCAATGATTATTTGGAAATGAGGTTGCTTTTTTGTTGCCCAGTTGACAATTTCTAGAAGGTATGTTGTTTAAATTATATTCTTCTTTCCTTTCACGGGACCACAGGGTCCCGGACCTTTGGAAGGCATACGAGGAGCCGAAGCCAACTCGCAGAGGCCCGTTGAACAATGTTAATCTAAGTGTGATGGGACATCAGCCGGCAATTATACCTGTATGCACTATAAAAGTGCACCCAAGGACAATCCCCGGTTGATGCAGGACTATTGTAAAATGTGGTAACAATTGATAGGGTTATGGGTATGGGTTGCTATGCACTAGTGGATGAAAACTATGGAAATACTATGGCCCCTGCCCCTGACCAATATTGATACATACGGATAAACAGGCAGGGGGTGACTGGCAAACTCAATTAATGGGCCCCCGGAAACGGCCGCTAGCATGTAGCGACACGGGGGCAACATACGTTGAGCTGCTTGGGGAAGGAGAGGTATCCCACGGCTATCAGAGCAATCCCGGAAGTACGGTCAAGACCCCTACCAGCACCTTACTGAGATACATCCTTCCCCCGAGTCTCCTTCAACTCCTACTCTTGCGAATCTCCACTCAAGCCAGCCAATTAAGGCAAGAATAAGGTAGGAGGGCTTGTTCTTCATCAGTGTTCACTCCAGCTCGTCACGAGGACTAACCGGAGAGAGAAGAACAAGACACCTCCCGGGAGTCAGGTCCGTGGGGTCGCCACTGCCCAACAGCTCGCCACAAGCTGCCTTGCGGATAAATTATTATGGGATAAATATCATAAAGTTACAAAAGTAGGCATATTGTTTTACTTTATAAATTTATTACTCACCCATATTGACTAAGGCCATTATCACATCTCCCAGCATTGGCTCCACTCTGCCTGATAGTTCACAGTAGTTCTTGGCAGAATTTCCAACTTCGGACAAAACTAAAAAAAAAAAAAAAACTATAGAGATGTGTGCAAAGTTTCTCAATTGGTACCGATTTAATGTTTAATTATACACATCACATTAATTTTACACATGTGGATAAATAAAGATATTATGAACTAACCATTAAACTTTTTTTGTATATGAATGATGCCAACCAACCCTTTCATTGTGGCAATTTATTTTACGAACGTGGTTTAGTGGTTTAAATTATACAACTAAAAAAGGTTACAAATAGTAGAAGAATTATTTTGAGTAGAAGAAAAAGTGTTTACTTACAACATTGAAGCATTTCTGTTAGAGTTTCTAGTGCCATTTTGTCAGTACCTTCAAACCCAGTTTCTAACAAAACTGTGGATACCGCTATAGTGAGTACTCTTCTTCTAGCATCTGATCCACTTTCCACCTTTTCTGTGGTTTCTGCCATAATTTTAAATAATATTTTCTCTGAAAAATACAATCAAATCAACAAACACGAACGCTATTTTGCTTGCTCCATTTGACAGTGACACTGAATAAGTTGACGTTTTAACACTTTTGAAACAGACAGATTGCCACAGATAACAGTCGGACAACTTGTTTTTTAGTTTTTAGGGCAAATATTTTACTTTTATATCTTGTTGTACATTACCTATAAGCTAAAAACAATTTTTATGTCTAATTAATGTTTATATTTTATAAAAAAACATTTCATGTTAAAAATTGTAAAGAGTACGAACTGGTTTGTTTCGTCGCTTTGACAGTGACAGCTATGACCATGTCATGTCAGTGAGACACGACAATTTTTAGACGTATGTGCGTAAGCACTAAGAATTGATTTCATCAGAATTTATTACATATTTCTTTACCTTTCGGATCTTAATCGATTAGAATGTATGAATTTTGAAAATAAGGTGGTTTTTGGTTTTGTAGTCAAGTGTAGATAAGTGGTTGACTTATGTGCCACTCACCAAAAACAGCAACAAGAGTAGCAAATTGGGTAAGTGCCTTGCCTAATCATAATTGCATTTAAACAAATCTAAGTTCTCTTGGTTAAAAGAGCATTGAATCGACTTATATAGACAATAGGAGCATGGTAGGCATAAGGTGCATCATTATTTAACTAGTTTATGTAATAATAGTGATTGAATTTGCTTCCAAAAATTAGAAAGTACTCCCATTATTTAATTTTGTTTTAATTGTGCCATTACAATATTTTTTTACTTATTTAAAATACTTCTACTACAATTAATTATAAGTTTTCCAAACTTTCAGTTAACTTGGACCACTTGAAGCTGAATAGTGTGCTATCAAAATGGTAAAAATCTATGCTTTGGCTGTCCTTTACAAAGGCATCAATAATGCTACTCTGCTCAAGGCAGCATATAATCTACAAAGTTTCAGTATATTTCAACGTGGATCAGTACAAGAGTTCATGGTATTTGTTAGCAAAACAATAGTAGAAAGAACTCAGCAAGCATCCCGACAGTCAGTGAAAGAGGGAGAATATATGTTGCAAGTATATGTAAGATCAGACAACTTGGCAGGAGTGCTGATATCAGACCATGAGTATCCAAACAGGGTGGCGCATACATTGATTACCAAAATACTGGATGAATTCACAGCAGCGGTCCCAGCAACTCAATGGCCTACTGGGACTGAGGATAGGATAGATTTCCATGTCCTTCCTGAATATTTAACTAAATATCAGAATCCCAGAGAAGCTGATGCTTTGACGAAAATACAAAATGATTTGGATGAAACCAAGATCATACTGCATGACACTATAAAAGCAGTGTTGGAAAGAGGTGAGAAATTAGACGATGTTGTTGCTAAGACTGAAAGTCTATCAATGCAGAGTAAATTGTTTTACAAGACTGCCCGAAAGACTAACAGCTGCTGTAATTTCTAAGGCATTCTGATGTTATACCTGACTTGGCCATAGTTCAATTAATTAAAATATGTTTTTGCTGTTTAGTGGAGTTTGTAGGCTTGATTAAATAATATTGTGGCCATGATTAAACCCACTGTAAAAAAATATTAGATTTAATGACATCGGTCAAATTGTATTCAATTATGTAGTTATTGCATATTATTATGTTTTTTGGGTTACTTTGTTATTGCATAAAATAATGTTGTGTGTTTTCAAAAACATATGTGTATTAAGATTGGATTGTTGCTATGATGCCAAACCAGTGTGATCATCACAAAGTAATTGATATAAACTGCCATAAGCATCTATAATTGCTTTTACCATGGCCTAAGTGTTGAAATTACAATAATTAAAGAACATCAGCAATGGCTGCACACATCCAAATATGTTAAATGGACTACAATCATCAAGTTAACTAACAGAACAAATAGTAAATTTTACTATTAATGATATGCAAACTGGTTTGTAAATGTGCTTGAGTAGAAAAAGAGATTTTATCATTGTTTTAGTTTTGTAGCGACTCTATTGTAACAGTATTCTTTACAACAATTTTATTTAGTATTGTGGAACGGTATTAATTAAAAAGAAAGGCTTGTAAATGTATAATGTGAATATTGTTTTAGGCTCAAAAGTGGATTTAATATTGTAATGCATACTGGGATAGAGTCACTAAATCTGTGTGGTACCTCTATTGGTTGTAATGGATGTGTGTAAGCAATAATACTTAAATAAATGTTAATATGAATGTTGATATGTCCTGTAGTTGTTATTGTTAAAAAGCTAGAATAGTCTACAGAGTGTCATGAATATGTAATGGAAAAAAGAGGAATTTGTATGTATTAAAACTATTATATAAATGTGTCTAAATATGATAGAAGTTATAAATAAATAAAATACTTATTTACTCAGCGCACAGTTTATCAGAATGTATGTAGTAACTATTTTTATAGCTTTATGATTTCACGATTTTTATTTCAGTAGCCTTGGTCCCCACCTATTCAAAATGTTAATACTGAAATATTAAAAGAACCTGGAGTAAGTCTTGGTGTCTCTTATTATCCAATTAGGTGTTGTTAGTGAGTATCATTTCATCTGTATCATGTTGTACCACTATCTTTCCTTCAATTGCTAAGCTTTATGGAGTAATTATCGTTTTGGCTTCAATTAAACTATTTTACCTATTGGCCTATTTGCGAGTGTTTTTTCTAAATTATATTTTGTGTATGTCGATTTATATTTTTTATGAATTATTAAATATCTCGGTCTGATACCGTTATTGGCAGTATTGGGTATAGATTTAAATTTTCATCAAAGTCTTTTTCTTGCAATAATATCTGAAATTGATTCTGTGTCTAAGAGAATAGGTAGAATCGTTTTTATCATTACTATTAATATTAAATTACTAAAATTGAATTATTTTACACAATAACGATGCAAAAACTAGCAGTGTGTTTATTACAAACAAGTTTTTATAGAAATAGGTAGTTTTTGTTTGTTCGAGTTGCGACGCAATATGCTGTGACGTCGGCGTTTGATCACTTTATTTATATCAGAAACACGTGTGGGATGCTTGAATGAAATTGAATGGGCACATTATACATTTTTTTCTCCATAAACGCCCTTTTACTTTACGCATTATTTACCTTATGGTGATATAAAATAGATATACATATATAAAATAAGCCTTTTACATTCTTTTTAATCACAAATATAGATCCTAGTAGATGGCGTCTGGCTATCGCTTTAATTTTTTTTATGTTTGCAGGACGTTTTAATTTGTTTGTTATTGGGTAAATAAAAGATGAACAGTCGATGTTATGACGCAATTACTCCATGAGCTCTCATGATGAAGCTTGCGTTAATTGCTATTATTACTTCAGTTATGTATACCATACTCTGTAGTTGACTCGGTTTACATTTTTTCATGTGGTTTTTGTACCTTCAGTGCGTGAATGACAACAAATTTATTACAGACACTATAGGTGACGGGGGCACTGACTGAGGGTCACTTTATCTGACCTAGATCCTTTGCATATTGACCTGATTTACTTCGTTACTGCATTTGATTAACCTCGGAGTTTATAAAAGATAATTGTTTCCGCAATACATTCCTACTTATTGGTAGAATAGATCTGTAAATTAGAAAGTGTGCCGGGTTCTTGCATATGTTACGAAGGTAACTGATTAAAGTTGTAAATACAATTTTCGAGAAAAAGTAAACGCTGATATCTAATGATATCTCAATGACGAATCTTGATAACGGTCGGTACATAATTGTTAGTGTTCTTAATGTCTTAATGTTATATACGTCAACGAAGATTTCAGTATTTGTTTTTCTAAAACGACGATTAGTCGCCTTAGTAACTAGTACATAAGAGCGATAATCGTAGTGTGGTTCTGTTAATTGACAAAAACAGTTTACTGCCAATATTCCCATTGTTAAAATTGCAGCATTATTTAATTTGATTTCTATTACACTTTGTTTAAATCAAGAAAAAATCCATGAAATTAACAACTACTTTATGACTTTCAATTTAATTTTAAAATGTACTGACCGTACCTACTTATTAAATACAAAGATATCGTTCGTGGATTTTGGATGTAAGTATATATAAAGTATTGCAAAAGTTTAAATGTATGTAATATCTTCTTTGTATGTCATGTTAATGAAAGTTTAACGACGGACGTTATTTATTGTATACTTGCTTCATGACGTGTGTTTACAAATAAATCGATATTTACAACGGAGTCTGGCTTTCTTTTTTTCTACCTTGCTAAGTACTTATCCGGCTAAAGCTCAATGACGTTCTGGCCCAGGTTGGAGATCAACAGGAACAGGAATGTTGCGATTTTTAATCAGTTATAGTGACCTACAACTACTACAAGACTGCAGTGGTTAACGCAGTGGCTGGGCAACCGACAGCTGCGTAAAGTGCGCAGGTACGATTCCTGCATGGTAGATACGTATAATTATTTATGCTACCTATTCTTACACGGTGCTCCGGATCTGGTTGTGATCTGTATGTACCAATGTCAACATGTAAACGCACCTATTTCACAGGAGAAAACACCTAGGTAGTAGGCATTGTATTATCAAAAAACAAAAAGAGTCTCGACCCTTGCTCTGCTTATGGTGCGAAATTAGGTATTTCATATCAATCAACTTTGTCGTTTGTCATCTTCAGTTGGCAATTTTATGTACTTACAGGTTAAAAAAGAGTATCATGAAATGACTTATTCCTATCTAAGTAGGGCGAAACGAAGTGCTAGGCTCTTACTGCCTAACACCACCCCTTTCCTTCTGCTGCTCCATAACGGGGTACGGTACATTTTTGCGATTGCAACTGCAACCTCGGCTGAAAGATTCCCAGTTCCTTGAGCTCCGCACCATGGAATGCACCTGAACTAATCAACTAATACCAGGCGCGAGAGATTGCCGCCACCGACGATTTTCCTGGGGATAGCCCAAACACACAATACCACTACCTACCATATTATGCTCCACCGTATCACCCGGATAGTCCTTACAGTGACGGCACCCGCGACCCGTGAGCTAGACTGCTGCTGAATCCGAAACAGAACCTTTTTTTTTATGTAATGGGTCGGCAAACGAGCAGACGGATTACCTGATGGTAAGCAATCAGCGCCGCCCATGGACACTCGCAACGGAGGAGTTACGAGTGCGTTGCCGACCTTTTAGGGATTAGGGATTTGGAGATTTAGGGATTGAGGAGGGATTGGGGAAGGGGAAGGATTGGGCCTCCGGTAACCTCAAACCTCCCTCATTCGGCGCCTCACTTTCTCAGTCAATATATTTAAGTAGGTACCTACTGCTTAAGGTGGATGTTACGGGCTGCTCTTGGCGACTAGATGGCGTTGAAGTCAGTATTTTGGGTTTTATTTTATTTTGAATATGATCGAAATAATATAACGACGCAAACAAGACACTGCTACAAGCAGACATTACACTTTATCGATATTTATCAAAATACATAATGAAAGCCCAGTAGAACTTGTCTTACTCTTGCGAAATAATTTACACGTGTATAAGTACAATCATTTACACACACATTCACAAGATTTACCACTTGATTTCTTTTTTAGATTTAGAATTCAAAAAATTTTTTTTTTTTGGACAAGAATAGACTAGAATATTATTAATTGAACTAGGTATCTATAGGTCAAAGACGATATAACCACTTGACGGCGCATACACAGTGCCCCTACGCTCGAAAACGATTAGTATTTTGTCGCGTAGGTATGTCTAGGCGTCGGAACTAGTACCCATTTAATTGTGTCCAAGTGTTAGACCTCCGAGCACGCAAAATAAAAACACGGAATTTTTCTAACGTATAATGCTCCCGTACCTATTACTAAGTACTACTGGCTTTACAGATTTGGATTTTTTTCTGTTAAACTTTTATTCGTCTGTGTGGCCTGTATGTTTTCATTTTACATTTTCGTAGGTTCCGGAACTTAGTGAAAAATGAATAGATATACGTATATGGTTTAGTCAATATCGATATTAGCTATTTTCCCTTGAATAAAGTAGATCATCCCTAATAACAGCCATACGTAAGCAACTTGGCCTTGAACTGACCAATTGCAGTCGCGCGTTATTCCTCGTCCCCCGGACCGCGGTGGTGAGTCGTGTTCTTAGAAATCGGCCCATAAGCTCTCTAGTGGTTATATCCTCTTTGCTATAGGTAGGTAATACTTACTTGTTGATTTCTGCTGGCCTATGTAGGTGCCTACCTCCTAGATTATAAAGGTTTTATTGCACCTACAATTATTACCTTCATTAATTTAAAAAACATATAAAATAAATAGGGACCCATCGGCATCGGGAACAGGGTCCGAGCTATTGGCTAAATGGTCATCACACACCTTGAACCGATCGCTCCCACGCCCTATACAACCACTTTTAATTACTCAGGAATGCGCGATTCTGGGTGTATTCTGTGGTTAATACGGATTGCCCATGCTTATCTTCTGCTTCAGAAAGTCGCTGCGCTCTGTGACTCTGATCACAGGTAGGAACAGCCTTGGGAGCTGCTGCCTGTCCCCGAAAAAGCCCATCTCACAAAGCGCATCACTCTAGGGCGAGTATTACCGTCCCTGAAGTAAATTAGTTTGCCAATGAGTGCTCTGGCCCCAGCAATACGACGCTCGATCCTGCGCTGCCAGGTCGGTATAGCTGGGTTCGTCGTTGGTTGGGAATTTGACATCGGCTACAGCCGCTACGGCAGTGCAGTACCTACATCATCGAGTGTATATCACTGAGGTCATTGTTTCAGGGACTGATAACGACATTATACTAGATACGTAGTGATATAAGTTTACCATACCTACCACAGGTGCTTGGGTAAGCTTTTTGGGTTTTAATAAAAGACCAAAATTGAAATAAAAATACATATATTAATTACATCAATATTAAATTACAGCCAACGTAACTATGTAGGTTACAATAATAAAATATACCTATATAATTTTCATTGAAACAAAATAAATAATAAAAACAAGGTATTTCCTTATTAGTAGAGCTAACGCTAAAATCATTGACTATAGAAGGTTGCAATCGCGCTTTGTCCAGGTAACATTTAAAAACAATCCTCCTACAAGCAAGGGAGAGCTCACTTATAGTATTATTATGGAATTTACTCATTAATTCTATGATTAATTAATAATGAGTATTGATGTCGGGCGAATCAGCACATGATCAAACTTGTAAAACGCGTCCATTGTAGGTATTTGTGCTCTAAAACTATAACCTACGACATGGACTACGATAAATACAGTAAGCATGCTACGGGGTTCGATAGGGTTTTTTTTTATGAAAACTGGGAGTTTATTTGACCTAGATACTAGGTATGGACTATATTATACGTTGTGGTAAATGTCAGGCGCCGACTCTCCCGTCATCCTTTAACCTAAATAGAAGGAGACTGGTATTACATAATTACTGAATAATAGAATTTTTGCAGATAAAATTTTTGGCATCAAGCAATGAAAAAGAAATAAAAGAACATAGACAACTTAAGCTTTGGAATAGACAACCAGTGAGATTGTGGCTTGAAATGTGATAGGTAATACAAATTAAAAAGTTAGCTGTCATAGAAATAAAAAGTTTAACTTTATAAAACTTAAATGCCACCCTGAGGATCACTACTTACAACTAATTGTAACATTTTGCTGTTTAATAAATTAATGACATTTAAAATTTGATAGGCAACCCTTTTGAGTGTGATAAGGACTTGCACCTATTTATAAATAAATATTTTTAGACAATAAGTACAAATCCTCAGGGCTAAAGCCCAATCTCAATACCCTAGGTAAAGTCTGAACGTTATGTGTGAAGATAAAACAGAAATTAATATACGTACTTAAACAAAATATTCCGTAAAGGTATGTCTACCTTATTTAGCAAAAAGCATATGTAAATACTGCAGCCAGTAGGTAATTAAAATGTTGCGTTCACGATCATATCGCATGCCCTCAGATTTATTTATTTATCTATCGTTAAACGGAATGCACGTTTCACAAGAATCAAAGAGAATATTTACCTCCATTAGTTCGGAAAAATCAAAACGATTAGTGGTTACAAATCTCACTGGATAACAAATAGTTTGTGGACACTAAAACAAATTATAGTATGTACAAAATAATAGTCAACACAATATAGAGATACATTGTAGGAAATAGTGAAGAAAGAAATGATAAAGTAATTAAATTGAAAAGTTCATATAAATGCCCTTTCTTCAATTTCCGCGTAGGAAATGTAACGTTAAATATATATTTTTTTATTTCGATCGCACTACTTAAAAATATGTTTCTAATGATAAAGAGATTTCACTATTATAGTCTTACAATATATCTCTTTAACACCGAAGTGTTTTTCTTTTGTTTTGTATACATCTATGCACTAATATTACATTTAAAATATGTTACAATGTTCCCATTTGTTATTTTCCGTAAATTGTAAATATTGCCTGACGTGTTTATGAAAACAAACAAAAAGAAAACTTTTTGAATTTTCGTTTTGGGTAATGTTGCTAAATAAATAAAATAAATAGACAACATTTTAAAACTTTTCGCAAAATCAGTCTTCCTGTAACTACTTTGGACCGGTCCTAATTGAAATAATTACTTCCTACGTTGGATATTAAAGGCCGAAATGCAATTTAAAATCAATTCCTTCGAAGGCAGGGTTAAAGTTAAATACTTTTGTATTTTTTACTTGATATTTGAACGTTTAAAAACGGCTGCGGATGACATCGAGCGCGCCTACGGGAACGTTATTACATTGTTGGCAGGGGCTACACAATTGATACGGAACTTAACTGAGGCAACCTTCACCCCGTTATCCGATTATAATTACGATCCTATGTCATAAAATTATAAAAATTGCAAAATTTGTGATGTATCAATAACTACTTAATTTAATTGCAAACTCTTTGTAAGAGTCCCGTATATTTTCGAAACGTAAACAATATAGTTCGACAAGATACGTGTATCGCGAGCTACGATGCGCACTATCGTATGTGATGTATCAAATCGCGAGCGCCAAGTACAGAAGAGATCCAATCGCGATGATTTAATAGCACGCACCCGCACCTACGCTCTTAAAATAAAAGAATAATTTAATATAGACTCTACTTTGACAACAATACACAGACTATATAACGAGATAAAGTCTGCGCAATAATATAACAAATAGGTACATAATTAAACATAAGTTTGTAATCATTATAAATGCCTTTTCAATTTCCCAGTAGCCAATCAAATCTTAAATGTCATACAAAATCGTATCAGCTATAATGAATAGCCATCAATCAGTACTCAGCATCTCATTACTTTAACAAGAATGAGAATAAATAGGACATTCGCTCATCTTAATTTCAAGCAAAAAGAAAAATATATTGCTATACATAATTATGCATCTCAAACATGATTTCCTTATAACTACTTACACATTAAAAAAGGCATCCTTTGATACAAATAATTATTCATCCAAATTATTTGATACCGCAAATCACTGTAAGTCTAGATACGAAATAAACTTCTACGACAAATCACGACACAAGCAACAAAACTGACCGACTGGCGACTAAACACAACGATTACGTAGTTTATGTTCACATAAAATGGCCACAGGTCACACATTCTACGATTTGCACCCGGGAACGCGTTTTTGTACTAATTTAAAGGTTTGCAATGAGACACTACTATATAAGAAACGATGAAGTCTGCGGGACCACCGTCGCGGCGTCCATCCACCGAGTTACACCGAGAACCGCCGAGTGCTGTCGACAACTAACGAGATACAACTTCATAACGTAACTTTGGTGTTCACTTCCTTTAGATAAAATACTTTGTAAAAATTTGTTGTGACGCATCCGCAAGGCGTCGACGCCTCATCCTCGGTGCACAGATCGACACAGATCTTATAAACGACATCCAGACGATATCGCTCAGGATTTCATTTGTTAGGTACGTGTATCTTCTTGGACCTGAAGTCGTATATCTTGCGGCAGAATAGCACCAGCTCGGGGGACACGGAGGGCGGCAGGCGACTGTCGTTGGGCGCCACTGCCGGGCTCACCTCGCTGGCTGGCATCGGAGGTACGATTGATGGGGTGATGGTGACGCCTTCTTCAGCCGCTTTTAGCCGTTTGCGGTACCTGCCAAGAAAAACATTTATTAATATTTTGCCTGTAATTGTACTTTGCACTGATACAACGATTTCTTGTAAGTATTTAAAATAAGGTAAACTGTTCCTCATCTCACTGACCGGCAGTACTCATTGAAGGTGAGCACGTAGCACTTATCCTCGATGCAGGCCACAGAGTTGGCATCGCGGTGTCGTGACGCGAATACTTCGTCGGGTGCATCTGCCGGCTGTCGCCCGAGTTCCGTATGCTCCGGCCGGTAATACCATACCAGAGACACCATCATTTCCCCTGCAAAGTTCACAATTCAATTAATTTGATGTTTTTTTTTCTGTATTTGATTTTATAATGTTTGTTTATTTTAAAGTTCCTCACCATCATCAGGGTTCTCCCATAGACTAGCGACCCTGGCGACGTAAGGTTGTGCTCTGGCAAGGGATGCCCTCAACAGCACGCAGTCACCTCGCGCCACGCTGTCGCCGCTGGCGTGCGTCATGCGCGACCAGCATCGTGCCGTGCGGTCCAGTTTGGAGTCATTCTGTAATATTTAATAATTTTTATTCACAATGATTCCGCACTCATCACTGACTATCTTTACACTACCAAGGTACATTGTTGGCACTTACATTGAGGTAGACTTTGGATAGGTAATGTTCGCCGTCCCAGTTCCAGCCGTTGCTCCAGCGCGGCGGGGCGTGGGGTTCGAGTGCGGGCGGGGCGGGCGGCACGAGCGGACGCCGGCCGCGGCGCGAGTGTCCCGCCCCCCGGCGCCGCGCGCGCCTCATCCCCGGCCCGGTGGGCGTTGGGGATGCACAGGCTTCCTCCACTACTAACGTTGCCTCATCTGTCTTAAATGCTGGCCTCTTTGATACCAATAATTTAACTACTTTTTCCACATTTTTAGCCTTCATTTCTCCATTTGCCAATTTGCATCGCTTCACCGTCGTTCTATCAAGCTTTACTGGTTTTGGCTTCTCCTTTTCATTCTCAGATATTGTTTTGTCCTCACTGTCTTCTATCTTTTCCGCGTCTTCGATCTCCATTTCTTCAACTTCTAATTCAAAATCTTCCTTTTCCTTTGTTGCTATAGTTACTTGTGCTGGTATGTCTGCCACAATAGTGTTAGTACAATTTTTATTATCTTTTAACATGTCTGGTACATCTTTTTCGGCTTGAGGTATAATGATTTCAGTTTCTGTTTTAGTGCAGGGTTTCAATTTTTCTTCGATATTATCATTTATACTCAAAGGTTTACAGTCATTTTCAGAAACAGCTTTTACGGTGGGTGACTTTAATACTGATTTTACTTCGTTACTTACTTTGGAATCAACTTTTTCTAACTTACAAGCCATTTTCTTGCCTATTAATTGAGACACCGCGGCAAGTGTATTAGCCCGGACCCCATTAACGGTATTGTTTCCATTGTCTACTATATTATTGTTTATGTTTAAGGTTTTCTTAGCACTAATTTGTGCGATGTTTTCCGTAGGAGATAGGAACAGTTCAGCTGGATTTAGTTCAGCGTCTAAGCCCTTTGTTTCAGGCCGGTCGATGCTATTTTTCCGAATTAAATTGTCAAGAAGTAAAGCACTTTTATTTTTTGGTTTTGCAGGATGTGATTCATCGATGATTGCGACAATATTTTTGACTTTATTATCTTCATCATTCTCAAGAAGCATCTTTTTTGGCTTAGACCCACCCGTGGCACTTTCTGATTTCCGTTTAACAGTTTTTTTATCGGATGGTGGTGATTTTGGAATTTTCTTAGTTTGGGTTTGCTTTTTCTTGGGCTCTTTAGTAACAGTTTCTACTCTCTGAATATCAGTCTGATCTCCCGAAACTTTTCTTCGCTTTTGGAGTTTCACATGTTCCCCGATTCCATTCGTCTTACAAGATTCCTCAAGTTGTGTATCTTTCATATCAATCTCTAATTTTGGCTTTGAATATCTTCGTTTCACCGCTTTAGCTGCATCAGGAACGATGTTAGCGTCCATAACTGTAGTGCTATTATGCTCTCTAAGCGCTTGTGCTTCTGGTTTTCGTGCGGTGTTATACGTTGGACCTTCATTTTCTTTCTTAACATCGACTAGTGGCGTCGACCTTTCGTCTGAAGAAGAGAGGTCAATTGGAGCACAGGTTGGAGGTGAAATGGCAAGCACATCGTCATCAGCATCACTGTGATGGGCTATTATTGGAGGCTGTGGCGTGGATAGTAGAAGACCAGTGTCATCGCCTGCAAGGGATCGCCTAGCCATGGCCTTGCCGAGGCGAGCACGGCGTGGAGCCACAGGTGGAGGTTGTGGAGCACAGGCTCCTGCTGAGCCCCGAGCGGGCGATGGTGGTCCGAGAGCCTCCGCAGGTCCGGGTATGTCATTAGCGATGCGTAGTTTATCCCGAACATCATAGATCTCTCGTTTAGGAGAAACGCCTCCCATTGCTGGCATAGCACAGGGGTGAGGAGCGTCCGCTGCAGCTGGAGGTTCCAGTTCTAGTGGCGGGTCCTAAAACAATGCAAGTTAAATTTAAATATTAGATATACTGTACGAATATTTTATGAAAATTCTTTGTCGTAAAAGATTACTTGAAAACTTTATCATAAAAGTTCGTACTCAGAAATAAAAACGTACCTTGCCGCTGCCATGTGTGTCTGCGACAGCGTCAAGAGCGCACGCCCGCACCTTCGGTCGGAAGGCGCCCCCGGGCGGCGCGAGAGCAGGGGGAACGTCTGCTGGGCCACCACCGGCTGGGGCTTTACCAGTAGCGGGCCCAATAAGCACGTTTTTTGGACACGCGTTCAATGGGCACGGGCATCCGCGATATTCTGTAAGAAACGTTTCTTTTAAGAAAAACAGGTGGAGACAATAATGGCCAGTTTAAAGTGCTAATTAATTTCAGTATAAACATGTGAAGGTCGCGCAGATGCATTTAATCAAATTACGAATTTTGATGTGAAGAAACATTAAAAGTTAAGATCTATCTTTGAGATCACCTTGATCTATAAACGTGTTTGCGATAGTATTTTTAGTATCACAAAATAAATGATGGATGACATCTTCTGACCGTATGAACAAAGTGTAAGAATCCTTGAGAAAATGGATGGATCGTACTGACCTACGTATGGTATCCTTTGAGGAGAATGTTGGTAACATGGCGGTGTGCCATAATACTGTGGTGGTGGTGGATACGGTTCACTGCCGACACCAACCATCTGGAAACAAACAAAAACAGAGGTCAGTAGGTACTCAGTAAAAAAAACTACACCTTCATTAAAAAAAAATAAGAGTTTGACAGCAATGTTCTCAACACACTTCCTCATAAAGTGGCTCTAATCCCCTGGCAACTAGGCACATAATGACACCTATAATCAAACTGTGACTTTTACATTAGGTAATATTAATCACGAGTGATTAATAGTGTTTTTTTATATTAATACTTGAGTTACGTTTACACCTGCGCTAAAATGCTATCCGAGAAAAGCCCAATAAAGAAACCAAATTTTTTAGTCTATGGCCGATGCGCACGCGTTGAGTAATTTTTCCCGCCATTACGAGACATTTTTCATAACTCGTATCGTTTTCTCTTGTGACGTTTTTTAGTTCGTTATTAATGAGGATGTCTGCAAATAAAATTTACGGAGATAATTATTTATGTAGTACACCGCCCAATATAAGATGTGAAGTCCATAACGTTATGGAGTTTGGTAGAAAACTCCATGGAAAATGGTAAGTTTTTAAGTCTTATTTTATTCAGAAGTGTGTTGAAAACTGTCGTATGATACACACACTAGAAAGTCGAAGATCCCAAACATGGGGTCCAATTTTGGAGTGGTGCTTTTTCTGCTTAAACCGTGGTATATATTTCCATTGTTTGTCATATAGGTACCAGGCAAGAGGTTAAGAAAGAGTATTCTAGTTTATTTCCAAAGACGTGTAATCCGTTTCCTTACCTGTGCGTCTGGCTGCGGTGGTGGCATGTGGTATGACCCAGGAGGCCGGTAGTAGCGACCGTAACAGAGGTCTGGGTAGTATGGTGGGCCATATTGTTGCAGTACCTGAGGAATAAAAACCTGTATAATGAACAGATCAAGTTACCTTCTAACCTATTAGAGTTCCTTTAGTTTGCTTTGACAGTGTTAGATAATTATAAAATTGCCTACATATATTTTATGGTGCCTTTTGCTTGTAAAATACTTAAAGCCGTTGCCGCGTTGTCGTTGTATCGCTATTAAGAAGATTTATCGATGTACTAAGTCAAACTCAAATCATTTATTTCAAATAGGCCATTATTGGCACTTCCAAAGTAAAAAATAAATAAATCAAACAGGTCAATTTTGTGTGTGTCAGTCTGTCGGCCTGTCCTTTAGTGTAGCTATTTGCTCGATACAAGGTGTAGATGCTGAAGGAGAAGAACGAGTAAGAAACCAATCAGTTTCACAATAGGTTTTTGTGATATAGGGATACCGAATCAGGATATACACGTATTATACCTGTTTAAAATACTTTAAAATTTACATTACTTAAAAATAGATATCCTGATGTTATGACATTTCATTTGTTTTAAAGCTTCTTATTACAAAATTTGCTAAAATTTGTTCTTACCGGTGGATGCGGCGCGTGGTAATGTGGATGGTATCTGGCGAGTGTACGCTCTGCATCAGCACTCGTCTCTTTGATTAGAGGCCCTGCGGGCTGGTAATATCCTGAAACAAAGGAAAATACATTTAATATTTACAAATATAGAAGAAAATTGAAAGCAATTACTAAGTTTTCCTTTCCTTTTTAGACATTACAAATCCTTAATGACGTCAATAAAAAAACTGTTCCGAAAAAGACGTATACATGAATCAACCAATAACAGTGAAGCAGTGAATCAGATTTGTTTGACATTAATTAAATCATTTTGCGAATAAAAGATACGTAATTTAAGTATAGAATATAAATCATTAGTTATAAGTCTACCAAGAAGGTACAGGTCCAATTTGTTCTCTGTAAAAATCCGTTGGGACTGCAATACGACTCCGACGGAGGTACATCAGACGTAAGACCAACGGCTTTACGAGCTTTCAACGATAATCTGATAGTGTGTAGAACAATAAGATGTTACTTTGAGATGAAATGGGACTTGTATATTGTGAGAACGAAGTCAGGGTCAAGGGTAGTGAGCTGTATTCAACGTACCTATAGTAGGTAGGTATGAGCTGCTAGCTTTTATTCGGTGTCCGTTTGGTCATAAGGACATTCGGTAGTGAGCACACGAATTGCTTCTCAAACTTCTTTGGAATTCCAACCTTTTTTTACTATAATTTGTGTGTTCATCATCTTTAAGGCCAGAAAGTATTCTAAAGGACGACTACTACGACTTGGAGGAGGAGAAGGAACGGGCTGGTTTTTAGTCAGTAAGAGTCTGACACTCCCACTCGCTCCGCCCGGGCGAGAGATGTCCCAAGACTATTTTCTGCCCACAAAAAAGGTTAAAATCATGATTAAATTGCCGAGATTATGTATGTTTAGATTCAGATCAAAACTCCGTATTAGTAAATCGAAGTTTTGTGAAACAGTTTAGAGGAGGTACAGATAGCCGAGTAGGTAAGTGAGTTATCGTTCAAACGTTGCATAGCTGGATGTTGGATGATGCGTTAGTTAGATAAATGGATGTCGGGCTCCCGTTTTTCGCTCACTCACTTGCCCCCGCACCGGAGAAATATCGGTAAACAATTTTCGACGAAGTTGTGAATTTCCGATATTTAGGGGTTGGTCATTTGTGATTGGAAGTTGAATTTCACAATGTTTTTAGAGTTGAAGAACCTTTAGTCTAAACTGTTCTATATACCTACATAACTACATATTTAAGTAACCTAAAACCCAGTAAGATCCTACTTACTATTTTACTAATTCTACTAATATTATAAATGTGATGTGGGAATGTATGCATCTGTTTGTTATTCTTTTATGCAAAAAGGGTTGACCTAATTTTGTTCAAATTTGGTAGGTTTATATAGGTGATACCCATGATTAACACGAGAGATTTTATCAAAATACTACGCGAAAGAAGCCACGGCTGGAACCTAGAACATAATACTCTTCTTTCAATGACCAAGCCATATTTAAATCTATCATTCCACTTCCCTTGGCCTTTGTAGTGTGTAAATATGTAATCCTAACGATTTATTATTCCTACAAAAGAGGTTATATTTCAAACAAAGAAACTTGAAAGAGTTTTATCATGGCGGCCCGTCGTAGGTACTTACCTACCTACTTACATTGCCTACATCTGTCGGATGTGGTCGGGCCAGACGTGTGTCGTGTTACCATTTAGTGTCCCGCACACACATTAGGTACGACTTCACACCACATTTGTAGATAGTGTGCGCCACCACTTCCGATTGCATGAGTGTTGTTTTTATGTGGGCCGTTGTTTGAAACTTTTGATGGATACTTTTTTTTGGTTAGAAACAACGAATACGGAAATAATTCTGTGAGTACGATATCTTGGTTGGTAACTACTGTTTTTAAAAAAGGAACCGGTATTAATATTAATGTACAACTACGTAAAATACGTAGGTATAAATACATAGAAGAATAATATAAAACATAAAAATCATGAATAAATACCTAAGTACGTAAAATATTTTGATGATCTTCATTTAAAAGCAACTATTAAATCGACACACTCATTATTCAGCAATATTATTTCATAACAAATAACTGGCCAGCTGTAATAATTGAATACAAAAATAAAAACATTGCATCAGTCAACTGTCGACGACATAATATGTAGTTCGGTCAAATTCCGCTCGGGCGCTAGTGTGCGCTCGCGTACCGTTATTGCGAACTTCGTGGTCGGCTGATACGAGGGCGGGGAGGCGGCCCTAGCTTGGAGTACGGCACTCCAACCGTACCGCCTCTCGAGCTGTAGCGGGCTTGCACGATCTTTTTTACATAATTTGCTTTACAAGATCATTGTTTGTTACTGTTAGCTTGTTGAGAAATGAGTTTTTCTTTTAACGTATTTTAAAGTAAAATTTTCTTCAATTTGCATTCATATTTCAACTACGTTTACCTTAACGTTTACCTTTCTAAGGTTTTTAAGGTCAGATTAGAGAGGTTTTATTTGTCTAAAGAAAAGTTCTACTTTCATGTTTTCCTATTTATTCATACTTATTTACCTACATACGTAGGTATTGCCAGAAATAAAAAAATATATATTGGAAAATATATAGTGATGCAGTCATTTTTGAGATCCGCATCTCGCGATGCATTTTTATGAAAAAATAGGTACTTAATGTTATTTTTTTGTAAGATATTGTTACCTCCTAAGCTTTTTCATTCAGTCATTAAATAAGATAAGTAAAGAATTACAGACTATTGATGATGATAGCGACAATATCAGTATTATGATAGACAATATTGTTATCTGGTAAAATTTATTTTTTATCTATTATGTGCGTCTTGTCACGCAAGTTAGTGGCTTAGAACCTATTTTAAAATTTGTGCTCCATCGAAAATAACACAACAGAAAAAATCTTAAAGAAATAGGCGAAATTCATGGGCTTCGATGATTACTTAGGTATCAATTAACATCGGGTGATGCATCGGCTCAATTGCCTCCTACATTTTTATTTGCTACAAGTAACTGATAAATACAGGTAAGTATGTTTCACAAAGCCAAGCATGACTACGACCATCTCTAACAAATCCTCATGCAGACTTTTCAAATTTACGATAATCCAAGAAATCCTAGACGGCAAACGAACAATCTTTGACTTATGATAAGTATAATGTGCCTAGCATCAATAGAAAGGTTTTAAGTAAATTAGGGTTACTTTGACCCTGCAGAATAGCTTTTATATCCAAAATGCGAAACGAAAAAAAATATGTAGGTACTTAGGTACAGTTTGTTCTGTGGTGGCTTAGTGGTTAAGGAGTTTGGCTCAAAATTATCTGGCCAGTTCAAAGTAACCCGATGAAAAAGCATTTCATTAGAAGCGACACTTCCATAATTAATAAAAACAATCTTACAGATATAGTAAAACATAGTGTGGAGTGTCCATTAATTCATTCAGATCACAATCGCACGGTTAATAATGGCGATAAAAACAAACATGTCATATTATAGAAAGAGATAGCTACATCCTTGAAATTATGCACACGATAAGGACGGAGATACGAATGTCGGGGCAGGTGCGTTCCGAGGAATAAAACCAGACAGAAAATATGCGAATAAGTGTATCTATCTATATTATTTTTATTCAATTCCCTTCGGCCTTGGAGG
Organism: Spodoptera exigua; assembly: GCA_902829305.4. Classification (NCBI taxonomy): domain Eukaryota; kingdom Metazoa; phylum Arthropoda; class Insecta; order Lepidoptera; family Noctuidae; genus Spodoptera; species Spodoptera exigua. The sequence continues at coordinate 5,484,292 of LR824615.2, forward strand.
CACTAGTGATCTAGATCTAGAACCTCGAAGGAGTTATCAATAATACTACGAGATAGGAGATAGTTTCTTAATGTTATGTGACAGATTTTTGACGAATGTTTCAATTTGTCGAGGAAGAAAGTCTAACTTCTTTCAAATTTATCGAATTTTTCGTGTAAACGAATAACGATAGACGATTTTTATTATGATAACTGTATGAATAGACATTAAATTAACTTGTCGACGTAATCAAAAGAGTTGTTGTCAATAAAAACCGCTATAAATAACCTCGCTACTCAACAAGAGCTTCAATACCGTTTTAGTCATCAAATTGCCTTCATAAATTAATTAATGCGGACCTCCATTACAGTCTATAAACTAAGAAGGTATAAACTTATCCGTGCCATTGTAAGCTCTAGTCTTTGGTTAAAAGAAAAAAAAAAACAATTTACGTTGCAAAACGGGGCCTAAAAGAAGCGGGCGGTTTGCCTTGAGCTGGTATGAGGGCAGCTGCAATTCTATAAGGGGCTCTATTTCTGAAACAACTTTTTGTACTTATTATATATTTATCTACCGGTTTCATTGTAATGTTATAGTCAGGAGAATACTCTAAATCTTCTTCTCATGTAAAGCTGTTATTTTTGAATGGTTGCCTTTATTTTCTACACGCCTATCTGAAGGGTCTATTGTTCTTTTTTGCCCTGTTTTAGTTGTTTTGGGTTATTATAATCCTTTTTATTATCCTAGCAGACTGGAGATGAAGAAAGGATGTTAAACCATAGTTGCACTTAAAGCAATAAAACAACTTAAAAATAAATGTAAGTTAAGTAGCTAGTTAAACCTCATTTAACAATTTTCTGTCATCGGGTTGAGGTTTTTTTTTATGGAATAGGAGTCAAACGAGCAGACGGATCACCTGATGGTAAGTGGTCAGCGCCGCTCATGGATGCCTATACAACACCAGAGGAGTCACAGGCGTGTTTCAGTTAAAGTTGGTTAGCTTGGCATTTGGGTACTTAGCGAACGACCTCGCGAAGCTACTTACTTTACACTTGAAATTTATATATAAAATTCCTTCTGGCGTACCAAACTAAATCAAACCATCAAAATAGGAAAGAACGATATCCACAAATCACATTTAATAAGCCGCTTAATAGTTTAACAAACACGGCTAGGTACTGCGACCAGTACCGGCTAACCGTTCAATTAGCGACAGAGCGGCCAATTAGACCCGCCGCACATTGCACCGCAAAAAGCGCACGACGCGACGCCCGACACTTGCAAGCGATTAGCAACCTAGTACCACTAGAAGCCACGTATTATCATAGACGATTTTAGGATCAAGTTTCATTACCCAAACGCAATACTTTTTTTCGTATAAATCAGAGAAATAAACAGTTGTTATTTTATTGACCGAAATATTTATTTTTAATCTAGTTACGCTGTATCATTTAATGATGTAACTCGTCTTATAACTAAAACAGTTCTATTTCTGAAGATTTCTACCATTAAAATGATAAATGACTTTTCCTTGCACAATTTCTTTTAACAGGTTTCTTGTGAACTGGACTATTGTTATATTTCTCATTTTCTTAAAATAAAATGTTCGTGAAGTCTGTTAAAATCTGAACTTTATCCACGATGTTTGTTTGCTTGCTTACAATGTACGATACTATTTTAAAGTCTCTAGCGGGTTCTATCATTAATATTTAACTAGCCAATCTTAGCTTAGCTTCGTGTTGTAGCCATATTTTCTGGTACATAACATTGTGCATTTGGAAACATCGTTTCTGTTTAACAAGTATTGTAAGGTATTTGTGAATAACTTTACAAGTATCCGCAGTTGTTTTAGCATATAAAGTCCATTTTATTACAGCGTAGGATTTGCAATTATAAGTACGACGCTATATTTACTTCTCTAAGACTAGACATGGGAGATTGATGGAAGCTCGTGCGCCCATTACGTCTTCCACCGAACACAAACAACTGTCTGTAAAACGTTAACAAGGAATTTTTATTCATTTTGCAAATGTGTGATTGCTTTCATTTAATACCGCTTCAGGCTGCGTATACAGAAGGTGATGAGCGGCGGTCGGGTTAGGTTCTCCCCTCTGCCTAAATTGTATGCGAAATTGACAATACGAGACGAATAAATCTAGATGTTTACCCCCAGATCGAATATTTTTTTAGGGGATACCTAACTTAATTTTGGTTGAGGTACATGTTATGATTTTTCGATTTTATATCATTTTCAATATTTTATTACCTATACATATAGTTGTTTCGGCAACTAAATTAATGTTGACTTGTTTATTTTGTTTCTGAACTATGTAGGTACTGTAATCACTATCTACATCGTCTTTACTTCCTAAGAAGATTCTCAAAATTGTTGTTTTATCCTTCAAAAGCTAAACAAAGTTTAACGTACTTACGCTACTACTACACAGCGCCTGAAACGTTTTACAGTTCACGATCAAAGAAGTAGTGAGCACATACAGAATTCTTGCATAGTTTACATCTATCTACACTTAATCGTTTGATATCAATTCCGAAAGTAAACCTATCCGGTTCGATTAAAGTAAAAAAAAGAAAAACAATTGTTCGAGCCAACAATAAGTTTAATGTTTACTTATAAGTTTTCCACATTAATCCCTGTTATTCGAGATATCGGGTATCAGAAAATTATTTCTAGAAGAAATAATATCGGACAGAATCCCCGCATCGTAAATAAAGTCTTCGAAACCCCTGATTCGAAGTTTCAGACAGATTAATAAGCCAGACGTACCTACGATGTAATCTACGAGCGATTGAATGAACGAGATTAACCGAACGAACGGTAGCGGTATGATCGCGTACTCACAACCGGCGTTTTAGAAAATGATCCCGACCGACGACGGCACTCGACTCTCGGATAGACGCATAATTTTTTAAACGCGGATTTGTAACGGTCGCGCAGTAGCGTAATGTGCGGACCACCGAGGTTGATGGATGATGCCACCGTGGCAAATGCTACGATCTATTGTATAATTGAGCTTGCGTGGAACGCACACTTCAAATAAACCTAATAGACACAAATTATGCAAGTTGTATTTCAGACTCGATGACTCGCTCGCTCGTTGCTCTTTGTGTACACACAAGAAATTTTTGAGACGTTGCGTGGGCGTTATTATTTAAGACTGTTGTTGATTTTAATTTTTATGTTCGAAATTTTTCTTTTAACTCATCGAGTGTTCAGTTTATAGGTTTTTTACTGAACTTATCAAATGGCGAGAAGTGTTGTTATTCTGCGTTTACATGTTAATAGGAATATAAAACTCGGAAAGGTTTATAATCGTAAAAGGTTTCTATAAGGACTCATAATTTGGGATAGCGTTATGCTCCCAACTGGACATTTCTTGATAATAAATTTAAAATAAATATAACCACTAGCAGATGACCATAACTACTCACAAATCGAGATCAATAAAATTATGAACTGGCCTACAGAAAATGCCGAGCGCTTTTTTTTTGTATTGGTCATTCGATATGATTTGAATTTAGAACCGTGCCGCGGAGTTTATTCACACTAGTCAGATCGACCGTGAAATGGAAACAATCTAGGTATATCGCCAACGTTTCGTTCCGGTGCAGATGGTATTTTATGTAAAAACACCAATTCTGTAAATAACGAGCGAGTTTTTAGCTAGGCAAATCTTGTTTCCCGAATTTCAATTAAGATTCCTAACTTAATAATATTGTACTTCATCGTTTGACGTGGTGCTACGCGGATATTAAATATTTTTCATGGACCGTAAAGCGTCGAAAAGTAGTTAAGAAAGTATCTGCCTGAAAATTAATAGAATTAAATGCAACAAACGTGTTAATTGAGATCGTTTTTCAACATTTTGTATGATACACTGCATATAACTGAATATATCCATTAAGGATTTTGGTTAATTGCTGCGGGCGTTAGATAGTTTCGGTTGACGGCCCGTGGGAATAACGTTTCTATAGAGCGGAGGCAGTCGTCAGAAAAAACCAATTACTTGGTACAAAAGTCAACATAATAACGTCATCGAGTTTGTTGCTCGCTAAGAATCCATCTTGTAAACAATCAACGAAACTAGTTAGGAAATTATTTATCAGTGAATGATATTCACAACTAGTTTGTATGACCGTTGACCGTTGTTTTTGTTTAATAACTGTTATTTAGTTAGTTAATGTTATAACGTTATTTGAATATGAAATATAATCAATAACTTTAAATCGAGTACCCAGTGTGTCGCGTTTTATTCGTTTTAGATAGGTACGTTTGGAAAGGTATTATTGAATTAGTTTAGTTTTCTGAGTTTGTTTCGGCATTTCTTCTCAGAGTATTCAAATTGACAACCTACAAATAGTTGTTCCGAGTCTGGGTGTGATGTGTATGTGAATCTATATGTTTGTAAACGCATCCACGACACAAGAGAAAATCCTAGGGGCAACGAATGCCGGTTTCGTCTAGTTTTTTTTATATATAAATAATTTTGACGTGAAAATGTGTGTTGATGGTCTATGTGCAAAAACAAATTCATTGTTTCAAGATTTTTACGAAGGAGTAGAACGATTTTTTATAGGTACACAACTTTAACGATGTTATTATAGGTATATTTTAAATTTCAATTACCTAAACAAACAAATACAATGCACTTATATTGTTAGTCTGTATCTTTAGTAACTAGTATATTAGATACAATACGTGTAAGTACATAATAGAAAATATTATTGTACTTAGATAATAGGTACTTATATTTTACAGATTTAGATAGGACAGCTGTAAATACGTGTACAATTATTATCTTATCAATCGCGCCGCGCAATATTACTGATTGGCTGGTCGTAAGCTGTCTCATTAAAAAAATTGTTGAAGTACTTAGGTACCGGGTTACCGCTTACAATCACGGTTATTTCAATGGGATTTCAGCTTGTTGGGGTCAAGCAGAAATGTCAATGACCCTGGCTTATTGTGTGGCAATCGGAAGTATAATGATTCCGAATAATGAATGCTTAGTGAAAAACTACCATTACGTATGTGTACTTAATTTGGTAGGATAAATTACGAGTGAACTTTTAAGAACGCCATATTTTATTTAAATTATTTATGTACTTACGTAAGTATATATTACACATCCGTGTAATTTATGCATCGTAAATAACACACACTGGATATAAGTACGTGTAGACGGACAAATTTAAACGACTTTAAAACATCATATATTTTCACTGAACAATTTTTCTCGGTGAATTTTCTATTTAAAATGTGACAATTAGGATTTTCTCACATCCGGCTCGTTAGCGAGACCGTGTTATTTGCTTTGGTATATTAAATTGAATTATCTTGTCGCTAAACATACATAAATAAATTGAAGTCGAAAATTAATGTGTATTTATAGAAGACTAGCTACTCCCGCGCGGTTTCACTCGCTGCTTGGTTCCGTTTGATCGTAGCGTGATGTTTTATAGCCTATCTCAGGAAATTGGTAGCTATCTATTAGTGAAAGAATTTTGGAAATCCGACTAAGCGGTTCCAAGTTTACCCCCTACATACAGACTTATAAATTACAAATGTTAACCTCTTTTTAATATTATTATAGAAGTTTAGATATAATAAAGCGCATAATATATAGAAGTTGATTGTAAAAAGTTACACGGTTGACGCACGAGTGTGTTTCCGAACGTGAAATAGCAAAAAGTGTGTAGGTACGCGGATTCGCGAGGTCAGCGCCCTCGGATTGGTTAGACACGACTCCAAGCTGGCTTGTTTTTTTATCGCGACTTTTTTGTCGTTCTCGCGTGCGTTACCCTCACATCACATCACTATTTGTAATTGGTCTTTCCTGTAATTTTCGATTGGAGAGTTGCACGTCTCTATGATTGTGTTAAATAAACTTCGTAGGCAGCACTATTAATACATTAGTTGAGTCTCCGCCAGATTACCAGACGCGTGTAGGAGTGCTCAATGAGAAAAAATATGTCTGGACATGACATTATTTTTCATCGTTACTTAAAAAACGTCGATAGTATGAACATTGGTAGGGACTGTCTACTACCATATTAGGATTTTCCAAGACCTCCACTTTGAATGCAAATTTATGTGTAGTTTAGTGCACTTTTATGTCGCGCAAAGAATACATTTTCTAGAAAACATGGTTAATTGAATTTAAGTGGAACTTAAATGGAGTGACAGACTTGTTCATTTTTATAGTTGAATTTCTGAACTAATAACTTATAAACACTAGAATTAGTGGGTACATAATTAATTTAATGATGAAAAGGTTAATAGACAAATATATACATCCTATGTGACAAGTCATATGTATATGTGGTAGGTACATTCATAATACTTGTAACAAAAAGTAAGTAAAGTAGAACTAATTGCCTTAGTAAACATTATGTTAGGTACTTATCTATACCTATATACCTAGGTAAAGTATAACATACAACCGTGCCTGTAACACATCCAGATGTCATATTTACAAATCGGAGTTACAGAACAAGCAATTCTAACAATCGCGTTTCGAGGAAAACGTTAATAAAAGTCGTTCGTTGAAGCAGTGTTTCTAGTGTACACTTTACCTACCTATTCCGAACTGATCAGAGGCGGCATTAACTTGGACACTACGCCATCTTTTCTACAGAGCGGCGGAGAAGTGTTAATTTACATTTATCACTTTGAAAGATAGACGTTTTGTGTAGAATAAAAAAACAGTGTTTAAATGTATATAATAAACATTAAAATTGTATTTATTCGCTTTGATCATTTTTACTTAGGAAGAGGAACTTTAGTAATATAGCTTTAGGTTAGCGAACCGATTGAAATCTTTATAACCAGTTCTAACTTGAAAAACATATAAGATCACTAGTTTTATTGCCAATAAAAGCAATCAATCTTACCAAAATCAAATTCAACCGATAGGCAATTTACAGAAAAACAGACCAATAATGTTGTAACAATGTCACTAAAACGTTTATTTATTCAGCAAGGTTCTGGCCGTATAGAGGCGCGCATCGTAAAGCGTAGTGTACATAAATAAAACAAATCGTATACGCTTTGCTCACCCCTGCGACCTTGAACGGGTAGGGTTGGCCCCCTCCGATGCACGAACCGATTCATCGAGTGTTATTATCGTGCAGTAAACACTGTACATATTAATGCTTTTATAACTGTAGCCACCTACATCACTAGCAACCGCTTCTTTTTTTGAAAACACAACTACTATTAGTAAAGGTTTTAAAATAAGTATTATTATACATATATTATCTAAGATAAAGAAGTTAATGTGAGATTACGATTATAACATTCTAATGATAAGATTATTTTCTTTTGAATAAGTAGGTACCTATCTACATTATATTTAAATTATGACTAAGAAACTGAAGTTTAATTGCTATGTGAATTTGTTTGCAGTTTGGGCCTTATATGATAGAGATGACGTTATTTCTGGACGGTCGACGAGATTATTTTTTAAATAAATATTAGCTGATCGTAATCTAAACATTGTGCTATTTTTATGACATTGTTTGATGTTAACTAAGAGTTTATATGTATAAAATATTTAGCATAGCATCAAGTATTGTCGTTGAAGAGGATATGGTGAGAAATAATTAAATATCTGCTACCTAGTTGTGTGTTGTTTAATCAATGACAGTACTAATATCCGGAGTCAATCAGATAATTAGCAGCGACTGCCGAAGCGTAGGACCACCGAACGTTTTTATCGACGCGATGGCGACGGTGTGTGTGAACCTAGCTAATCATTGTCCAGCAGATCAAAAATAAAAGAGAGTTCTTTTCGCATGCAGCTGAGTTCTACAGTTCCTGATAGTTTTTAGCAATAGTTCTAACGTTTTTACCTTGAAAAAAGCCGATTGCCGAAATGATCTGCTAACTTCCCGTAGCAGATCATTTGACAGCAAATCAAAAATAAATGCCAGTTCTTGTCAGATGCAGCTTAGTTCTATAGTTCCTGATAGTTTTTAGCAATAGTTCTGACGTTTTCACCTTGAAAAACGCCGATTGACGAACTGAACTTCCCGTAGCAGATCATACGACATCAGATCAGAAAGAAATGCGAGTTCCTTTCGCATGCAGTTGAGTTCTACTGTTCCTGATAGTTTTCAGCAATAGTTCTGACGTTTTTACCTCAGAAAATATTTATCGACAGAAAAAGGTACTAACTTCTCGTAATAGATCATTTTGCTGAAGATTACAAGATACAGATAAGAGAGTTCTAATACGAATTCATAATCTGCCAGCACAACACCATGAGTTCTGGACTCGAATCGAGTTGTATGTTGGAGCTCTGATACAAATTCATAAGAAACGAAAGAGTTCTAGCCTTTAGCAATTATTTGAAAACATGAAAAATGAATTTTTCGACTTTTAAACAATCTACCATGATCTGCTAGCACCGGAACGTGAGTTCTGGACTCGAATCGAGTTGTATGTTGGAGTTCTGATACAAATTCATAAGAAACGAAAGAGTTCTAGCTTTAAGCAATGGATTCATCAGAGTTCTAGCCTTTAGCGATAGATCCAAAAGAGTTCTAGCCTTTAGCAATTATTTGAAAACATGAAAAATGAATTTTTCGACTTTTAAACAATCTACCATGATCTGCTAGCACCGGAACGTGAGTTCTGGACTCGAATCGAGTTGTATGTTGGAGTTCTGATACAAATTCATAAGAAACGAAAGAGTTCTAGCTTTAAGCAATGGATTCATCAGAGTTCTAGCCTTTAGCGATAGATCCAAAAGAGTTCTAGCCTTTAGCAATTATTTGAAAACATGAAAAATGAATTTTTCGACTTTTAAACAATCTACCATGATCTGCTAGCACCGGAACGTGAGTTCTGGACTCGAATCGAGTTGTATGTTGGAGTTCTGATACAAATTCATCAGAAACGAAAGAGTTCTAGCCTTTAGCAATAGATCCAAAAGAGTTCTAGCCTTTAGCAATTATTTGAAAACATGAAAAATGATTTTTCGACTTTTAAACAATCTACCATGATCTGCTAGCACCGGAACGTGAGTTCTGGACTCGAATCGAGTTGTATGTTGGAGTTCTGATACAAATTCATAAGAAACGAAAGAGTTCTAGCTTTAAGCAATGGATTCATCAGAGTTCTAGCCTTTAGCGATAGATCCAAAAGAGTTCTAGCCTTTAGCAATTATTTGAAAACATGAAAAATGAATTTTTCGACTTTTAAACAATCTACCATGATCTGCTAGCACCGGAACGTGAGTTCTGGGCTCGAATCGAGTTGTATGTTGGAGTTCTGATACAAATTCATAAGAAACGAAAGAGTTCTAGCTTTTAGCAATAGATCCATCAGAGTTCTAGCCTTTAGCAATTATTTGAAAACATGAAAAAAGCTAAAAGCTAGAACTCTTTCGTTTCTTATGAATTTGTATCAGAACTCCAACATACAACTCGATTCGAGCCCAGAACTCACGTTCCGGTGCTAGCAGATCATGGTAGATTGTTTAAAAGTCGAAAAATTCATTTTTCATGTTTTCAAATAATTGCTAAAGGCTAGAACTCTGATGGATCTATTGTTAAAGCTAGAACTCTTTCGTTTCTTATGAATTTGTATCAGAACTCCAACATACAACTCGATTCGAGCCCAGAACTCACGTTCCGGTGCTAGCAGATCATGGTAGATTGTTTAAAAGTCGAAAAAAACATTTTTCATGTTTTCAAATAATTGCTAAAGGCTAGAACTCTTTTGGATCTATCGCTAAAGGCTAGAACTCTGATGAATCCATTGCTTAAAGCTAGAACTCTTTCGTTTCTTATGAATTTGTATCAGAACTCCAACATACAACTCGATTCGAGCCCAGAACTCACGTTCCGGTGCTAGCAGATCATGGTAGATTGTTTAAAAGTCGAAAAATTCATTTTTCATGTTTTCAAATAATTGCTAAAGGCTAGAACTCTTTCGTTTCTTATGAATTTGTATCAGAGCTCCAACATACAACTCGATTCGAGTCCAGAACTCACGTTCCAGTGCTAGCAGATCATGGTAGATTGTTTAAAAGTCGAAAAATTCATTTTTCATGTTTTCAAATAATTGCTAAAGGCTAGAACTCTTTCGTTTCTTATGAATTTGTATCAGAGCTCCAACATACAACTCGATTCGAGTCCAGAACTCATGGTGTTGTGCTGGCAGATTATGAATTCGTATTAGAACTCTCTTATCTGTATCTTGTAATCTTCAGCAAAATGATCTATTACGAGAAGTTAGTACCTTTTTCTGTCGATAAATATTTTCTGAGGTAAAAACGTCAGAACTATTGCTGAAAACTATCAGGAACAGTAGAACTCAACTGCATGCGAAAGGAACTCGCATTTCTTTCTGATCTGATGTCGTATGATCTGCTACGGGAAGTTCAGTTCGTCAATCGGCGTTTTTCAAGGTGAAAACGTCAGAACTATTGCTAAAAACTATCAGGAACTATAGAACTAAGCTGCATCCGACAAGAACTGGCATTTATTTTTGATTTGCTGTCAAATGATCTGCTACGGGAAGTTAGCAGATCATTTCGGCAATCGGCTTTTTTCAAGGTAAAAACGTTAGAACTATTGCTAAAAACTATCAGGAACTGTAGAACTCAGCTGCATGCGAAAAGAACTCTCTTTTATTTTTGATCTGCTGGACAATGATTAGCTAGGTTCACACACACATGGCGACGTGGGTGGAACGTAACCACGACGCTTACATAATTACCTACCACTGAATAACGTTTGACATCTAGAACCGTTGGTTTCCCGCCATTAATTGAGCTTTGACAGATATCAACGTTCGTTTGTAGTGTTGCCATAAAACTTTTTCGACCACGGGTTTTCCATTTTTATTTGCAATCAGAGATTCAATTATTTTTTGACATGTCGTAAAATTAAATTAGTCATATTTGACACATACCAATTTTAAGAATCATAAACGTTATTTTTTATTGTGAATTTTATTTAAAGAGAATATAATCGTTGGTGTTCCTCCCAACAAGTGGTTTCTCATGGGAACTTTAGTCCGGTTGAGTCAATCAAAACAAAACTATGATTACGTTCAAAACAGCGTAAATAAATCCCAAGCTGAAATGGACTCCAATTTAACATTCTGTTAAGTTAAAACATCATTCGTAATCCAATATTCATGAGCCAGATACCTACTTGCGTCAAAAAGCGAAAATGTTTCTATAACAAAGGCTGAACAAAGAAAGGACTACGTTGGAGTTTCATATTACCATAAAATCTAGAATGAGTCGTGTCTCCGCCCTGTTCTAAATATAATCACCTAAAAGGGAAGTGTGCCGATGTCCTGAATGGCACTGGGTACTGTAGGTTAGCGCTAGGCAGAGTATTGACAATGGGCTTGTCAACAGCGGCGGCTAGTCGCCTAGTCGCGTCTGTGCGCAAAATGAGCACCCTGGGGCGCCGGCGACCCGCTCTTTATCCCATACTTAGGGTCACCAGGACGTTGCCTCTTTACAATGTAGGTATTACTTATGTTTTTATAACCAACCAAGGGTTTGTTGCTATAAGACACGTATGTGTGAATCAGAACGCAATCAGTAAGTAGGCACTTTTTAAAATATTAATGTCTTTTAATAAAAATGCACACACAATATAAAATATAAATAAAATAATCGAAAAGAAATCTTAATAAGCAAACGTTGTGAAACTACTTGCATGTACATATATTTACGTAAAAAGTATAAATTTCCAATTTACAAAACACACTCACAGCAAAGATACGAGCAACAAATAAAAATTGATAGCTCCGAATATTGTTCATGCATAAACGTTATTAAAGTGTAGTTTCACTAAAAGAATATACAATTTAAAGCATTCGAGTGTACCTAACGATATAATAAAGAACCTAAAACTGCTATTTCATTGCGGTTTCAGTAAACATTTTCCTGTTCATATCGGTACCGTTTACACTAAAACTATTAGCTGTTCAGAGACTTCGATACGGTTTATAGGATGGAGCAAATTTGCCGAATGGATATTTTCGGATATTCGCCGACCGTTCACCTCACCGTACTAAAAACTAGGACGATGTCCGTACGACGGGACGGAGGGCAGCCCTAATTGCGGCCAGACATTTGAGTGATCAGGGCGAGGGCCGTCCGCACATGTTCCTAGCTATTGCTTCGATACAATTGTGGACAAACACGATTTCTTAGTGGAAAATAGTCACTATATTGTTTTAATTCGATCGCCATCTCATGTGTTGATGGAATCGTGTTTTCAAGCGTATCAAAAGGATTGATTACATTCGCCACGCAGTTCGCGGCACATGAAAATATTTCGCGCGCCAATAAAATAAGTACTTAATTGTATGTTTATGTAACGGAGGTTATAACGTAAATATGCCTTTCATCCCAGATTACTTTACTTTAAATATATTGCACGACATAAATCAAGTGTTCAATTAGCATGTTGGCTTTGTGTTGTATGGAACATAAAATTGGTCGCTCCAAGGCCATTCGGTATTATATGTATGTAGCTATACCTACACTTGAGTAAACACTGTCTGCCGGAATCTTAATGAATACCAAATTATTACCTTCAGCGATCGCGTGTTAAATGCCTAGTTAATGATGTGTTGCTAAATAATTGCAGCTGTATAGAGCTTCGATACATTTTTGGCTTTCTGCATACATTATCTCAATGACATGAATATACATAGATAGGTACCACAGATATCATTATCGCTTTTTATCTTATCTTATCAAGATGTGCAAGTAAAAATCTGTCGTATTTTTATTATACTAAAGTAGTTGATACGGTTGTCAGTGTCTATTCAAAATGCAGAAGTTCCTTTTTAAACGTGATTTTTCATATTTACTTAAAAGTTTTGGGTAACTTGTTTTAATTGATGTTTCTGCATACATATTACGGGTTAATTATCATCATTAGATATAGCAAGGAGGTGCTATACCTACTTACAAAAAAATAAAAGAAATGAAAAAGGTTTTTTAAATGACGCAATACCTTCCAAATTTAAATAACAATGGTTATTTTACGTCTAAGACGCCAGTATAGAACTTTGAAATAAAATTTACTTCTTTTAAGGCGCCAGTCTACTCAAAAATTTTAATGTTGACACTATAAAAAATGTATTTTATCAATACATAATCCGTTTTAAAATATTGTCGTACTTTATGAGCGTTCATAGAAACTGTTGAATGATTTGCATAAAGTTGTAATTGACCTTGAGTTTGGACGGAACATCATCATTTAGATAAAACCAATGTGATACCGAATCCGATACGATAGTGAGGAAATTTTAATTTTATTTACTAGAAGGGGAACTTGTTTGTGTACTCTAATGCTCTCGTGGTTATAACCAACCAGGTCTTAAATAAATGTGAATTTGATGTTCTAAGATGTCCGCCTCCGTGCCTTGAAGAAAAGTTAAAGAATATATGTGAAGTATAAAAGAACATGTTAGTTGTACATATAAAAAAAATATCGATCATAAACTGGCAACAAGCCTACCGGAATAGTAGTATCTGAATAAAGATTAGAAATAAAAAAAAATCTTACCTAATAGATTTGTAGTTTAAAAAAAGAACATTAGATTTAAATAAAAGAACATTAGTAAAAATATTTTTTAAGTATGTTTTCAAACTCAACCGACCCAAATTTGTTGAAGAACGTTTTAGTACCTAATTGTTTAATTAACTAATTAAGTACGCATCCATTTAGAGAATTAAGTGGTACAATAAAAGTATAAAGCGCTAACTTAATAAACTTGTAATATAATAAAAAAAGTGCAAAAACTACATAAAAATGGCAATAAAAGTTTAATTAGGTAACAAAGAATACGTATAATAACATTATTTAGTATGAAAAACAGTTTAAACGGCGCTTGCTACCTTCTGTTTTGGTTGAGACAATTAGAAACTTTACAAGTTGGTTAAGAGATGGAAGATAAAAGAGTACGTAGTCATTGGCACACCGTGTCGTGCCAGCTAACACGACCCGAAACTGTTACAGATAAAATCTAATGTTTTTAAAACTCGTCTCTCTCGTTCCAGTAACATCCTATTCTACTTGTGTAGGTTAGTACCCTAAACCCAGGTCCTGTTTTAATTCCTAATTTGATTTCAGCTTTTTAGAACCCAGGCGTCAGTTTGATTGCTCACTAAAAAAGGACTGAAATAGGGATGCTACGCCGTAGAGGCTACGAGGTCGGCGTAGCATTACGTAGTCGGATTTTATTAGGGGTGGTTTGTTTAAGTGGTAGATGAGCTAAATCAACATGCCAGTTTAGTTACAAAAGTACGTGTGGCTAATGTTATTCGTACTACTCCTTATTATTATAGAAATATCAAATGATTTTCTAGAAAATGTTAGTCATTATATTAAAAAAGATCGTCTTTAAATCCTGGAAGTCAAATAAGGAAAGCCTTTAACTAGTGCCGGGTTAAAAAAAAAGTAAAAACATTGCCCGTGTTGCTCTTTCCGCTGCAAGTTTACCCCGGAAAATGGGTTACTAAGGGAGATATTCTGAGGCGACATTTATTAGTTCGTAAGTATAAACTGTTAGTACTTATTGCCACCAGGTAGGACTCTAAGTAAAGAAAGGTTTTCTGGAAAGTAAGGTTTAGCAGATTTTATAAAAATATGTTTCAACTTTGGAATTGTTAGGTATTCAACTAGGTTCTGCTATCGGCTTAATCCGAAATTGCTGTATGAAAAATATCTTATACGTTTGTGTCAATTTTCATCAAAATCAATTCTGTATTTTTTGTTACAAGAGTATCAAACATACATCCACCCTTACGTACAAACTTTCGCGTTTAAAATATTAGTCAGATAACATCAATATCAACTATACCTGACAGTCCACCGCTGAAGTACAGAAAATATTAACTTTGTATGTTGCGATGAAAAATATTATTAGCTATTGATAAAGATACAATAACATTTTTTACCTGATACAGTAAAACTTAAAGAATCAGCGTTAAGTACTACTATGGAAATAGAAAATCTATAAAGAATTTCTGTCTAATTATAATAAGAATCTTTTGAAGATTAGCATTTAAATAAAGTGCTTCAATGTATGTCCATTACGATATCAGGGTTTTTGCCTCGTCAATCCGCTAGAGACCGAAATGACATCGATACTAGTCGATTGTTGTCTTAATTAAATCCGGGCTTTGAGTTGCGAATGTACGGTACCTATTGTGTTCGTATTAGTGAAATTGTTTAATTTAATTCTAGAATCGATGATTTAAAATTTAAATTCGAACTAGAATAGAATAAATAAATTTTAAATTTTGAACAAAGAAATAGATGCCACGCACGCTATCAATGGCATGCAGAAACACGCTAAATCAAATAGAACAACAATACATCAAATTCATCCAAATCAAGATGGTGGCTATAAAAAGTATTATGAATTCGAAACTCGTGCCCAAGTGCCAAATCCCTGACGGGCGACGAATTTTAAACAACACACAGTTATTGATAGTTGGATTCGTGTCGTGTTTTATTTGCCATTCTGTTAAACGTCCCCGAGGCGACTTTATTGAGAATTATCGTTTTGAATTTATGTTAGATCGCGACGAAAAACTTTATCGTTTGTCGTAAAAGTTACATTCTAGATTAATACCGAGAATCTTACATACAAATAGACGACCAGCTCGAGCCAGTGCTTTTAAATGCGACTGCATCGTCACTTTGATATCTATTTAAAGTTTTAAAGCATGAAACGCATCCATGGTTTAAGGGTACTTGAAACAATTATGAGAATTTACGGCCATGTGAAGGTTGCTGCGGTCTCAATGGCAATAAATAATATTTGAATATTATGACGCAGTTCTGCATTATCTCGATCTAATTGCGGAAACAATATAATGTGTGCGACATCACAATTTTATTGTTGGTGTAAATAATGTCCGTGTTCAAGTTCAGATTTGGCAAGTTAATTTACTTTGCTCGTAGCCTTGTGTCGGTGGCATTTACAAAATAAGCAAACAGCCATAAAACATCGCGCTGAATACTCTTGAGAACTCCTCAATATGGTTGACAAAAAGTCGTTTTTATCATTTTATTTTGACACTGTTACTTTGTTTATGGATGTTACACATATTTACTATAATAGATAAACAGTTGTTATTTGTGTTTTTTACTCATACGCTCTAATTTGATCCTTATAAAAAACGATATAATAACTGATTGTAAGCTTACCTAAGTTACTCAAATATTTTTCCGAAAATCCTCTCTTTAACCCCAATAACCCTTTGGAATCCGTCCCGTCTCGGCTGAGTGCGGTGTTCGGGCCACGTGTGAACAAAAATTGAAAATGACAACCCTATTTACATGGCACGGCGGTTAACACGACCGGCCGCCCTTTGATTCACAAGAATTATTAATAATATTAAATAGTCGGAACATACGCGGTTCTTTAAATGATAATTTTATGTACCGTTGAATATAATTAACACGTAACGTAACGATGGATTGATTGTGTTGCCAGCCAGTCATTTAGGTTTTTGTAGGTAAATACTTTTATGTTAATATTTAAACTATTTACTCTTATACCAAGAATTTAGATTTGTCATTGTTTTTGTGGTTGTATAAATAATACATTAAATATTACGTACTTAAATACGTGTTATGTCGGGTTGTTTTTTCGACGACAGTTTAGTGGGCATGTGGTACATTAATATCTTTTTTAGTTTGTCCAACCGAAGTTGGGAAAAGTTAAAAGAAAAATGTCCCAATTAGAGCCAAAGCGCTCAAAAATTCAAGCGCTTAAACGAGAGTGGACGACTAAACATTGATTTTTAACGATCTTTTAAAATTACTTAGGTAGGTACTTTATCAATATACTTAGACGGAAAAGAAGAAAAGTAAGTTTATAACGTACACATACACAAAACATTGGCTTTTAAAAAAAACGGAATTTCGGCAAAAGTTTAAAACGTTGTAAACTGTTTGTGTTTAGAACGCCCGGTGATATTTTTATTTCAAAAACGGAACGTATCAATGGCGCCATTTTTAAGTCTTATAATAATTATCGTGTAGTTTTTTTAGTTGTATAATAAATAGATATTTATTGAATTAAAAAAATGAATTGTGAAGCTATTTTAGAAACAGAATTTACAGAAACTAGTTTCTAAATATTAAAATAAACTAGACATGAATAATTTTCAACGACTCAATTATCCGTTGATGTTATTGCACACAATATTGTATTTGATCGCAACTAATTTAGATATGAAGGCAATTGAATAAAATGAAGCTTCGGCCACTCTTGTTGATTGTTTTTATTGAACTTTTCAATTGTGTCAGCCATATTGTGGGTCACAGTCGCACTCTATTAAGTACGATGATAAATTAACTCAACTCATTATGTGAAGTGGGTAGGTATGGAATATAGGACTATATTTATACATAATTTATTATTTACATGCATTATGTTATTACAATTTTATTATAACGACTCGTTTATTTTTATAGAAGAACACACACACACACACACACACGCGCGTGCGCACTCACACATATTTACTTTTTTATGAATTATTATTTTTCAGCGCTTAGCACTGAAGACGACATCGTTGATCAATACTTTTAATTCCCTGTTAGGTAAAGTATTATTGAGTTGCACTGCAAAATTATTCAAACAACGTGGCGTTTAGTTAATTATTACTCATATAAGTATGTATATTGTTATAAACATTTCTATACAGCGATAATGTTATCGCTATCGCCTAATATTTAGGGTAAAAGTATAGGTAGTAACCAGGCTATGTAATTAATCATAAACATTAGTATACGTATTTTCCATAACTATTAGGTACACGGATTATAATATAATTTTGCCGTTTAAACTAAAATTGTACATATTAATTAACAAACAGAGTTCAAAGAACCTAGGTTTTCTATGAAAAAAACCGCAATAAAATCCGTTACGAATCTTTGAAGATTTCAGCGTATATGAATATAGGGATAGAGAAAGCGACTTTGTTTTAGACTATGTAAGGATGATAATAGAATGTTTTATAAATAAGTTGTTTGGTTTGAAATAAGTCAAGTAAAGTGATACATGTGAGCACATACTGGACTGTTTCATGATATTATAAAAGCAACGTAGTCTGACGGAAATAATAATTAACAATAGATAAAACTTGAGTCATAAGCTTATTGGCTTTGTATACATGTATTTAAATTCTAACAATTAAATACAATTTGCAACATTATTCCAGTTTCTAATTACAAAACAAAGAACAATACGCGGTGTAAGGAAAGTTAAATAATAAAAAAAAACAATTACTTTGGTCAGACATGTTTTTGACACTTCCCGATACGCGCATAGATAATAAATTTTCGTGTCAAGGTCGAATGAAAGAACGAATGAATGAATGAACACACGAGATGAATGAACAAAAACAAAGTACTGCCGTTAATGCAGAAAAAAATAAATAAAAAAAATATGAGTGGACTTACTGGCGTAAAGCTTTTTCCACATAACTAATATTTATAGATAATAATAAAACAATTAGGCGTGGTGTAAGTTAACGTCGCGTACGCGTCTAACCAGGGCAGTAGGAAGCCACAGAAGTAAAGGCTATCAAAAGGCAGTTAGTGCGCATATCAAGATATCACGACAATGATAAACGCGAGGTCGAATCTGCTTTTTGCGAGGTCTCGACTCGACCTTCGCAAAAATTAGCGCGATTTACATAACGCATAGGTACCTACATTATTTACATTATCTAGACGAGTACGGATATTGATAAAATAAATGAAGATAACGACGATGAGATCACATCTAACGAAATATAAGGAAATAGGAAATGTTTCTTTTATACTGTGTTAACTTCTATAATAAGTTTATTATTATTATTCATTCGTTTGTATTTGAACACTACTATTGTTATGTATGTATTTAAACCCGGAATTAAATCGTTTCCTAAGTTTTAAGGACTACTTGCTGTATACAATACACGTGTGCAATAAGCATAACAGGTCAAAAAGTAAATTATACGCTAGACTCAACGTCTGAAATTAATGCAAATTACTTTTAAAATAGGCGATATAAAACGAATACATAAACATGTGTGCATTTATTTGTCAATTTATAATAGGTTTTGTGTCATGCCTACAGTGATAGCGACTCGAATGTTTAATTACATTATCTGAAGCCTAGCAGTCACAATATTCAGTAAAAATATAATTACAGAGTGTGACAGTAACTTTTAAAATAGATCACTAACCCCAATCACTATTTTTAAAATATTTAAACACGCGCCGCATACTCGCAAAGCATACAACGACACGTAATTTATTAAGAGCTTCGGAAAAAACATCTAATTAACCTAATTAAATGTTTTCCAATAATAAAAATGACCATTTATTAACTGTAGTATCACGAGGTGGTACGTTTATGTTTAGATTAATTGACGATAACAGACGTGACGGCTTCTATTATTATCGTCAATATTTAACGCGACCTAAAATAGATGTTTTATATCGCCAGATGAACGATAAACGCTCCGAGAGAAGTAAGCACGATTTTATTTAAATCGTAAAAAGGTACCGTGGGTGGCGATGCCGGATTGCTTCGACAAAGTATACAGATGAGATTCCCTACGGCTAATTATATCGACAAATCAATCGAGAAAGTGCCGCTTGCGACACGAATAGAATCGCTATAATTATAGTAGTTGAATTGAAATAATAGATTGGGTGTAGGAGTGCTCAGTTGAGCTGAAGCGATGCCACCACTCATTGCTTTTAAAGTTATTAATGCGCACACGATGCGGGCAACAAGTTATATTATTTATTAACTAGCTTCCGCCCGCGGCTTCGCCCGCGTCAAATTAGTTTTTGTCAATCCTGGTTCCTTATTTGAAAACGGTACCCTCGTACGTAACCCTCTTGCTCATTGCTAAACATAAGCGGGTATTGTAGTGCGTCATAAAACTTGTGTGTGTCGGACACCCTGATCATTGTGTTATCATAGGTTTGAAAAACAATATCGCGCGATGCGAACTGTTCACCACACACCATGGCAGCGACTTCGTTTATTAAGGGTGCATTATAACGTCTTTCATGTTCCCCGCTTGGCGTACGATCGCCGAGTATTACTAATTTGTGATTTTCCCGTGGCATTTTTTCTAAGGCTGTTTTAAAGGTATTAATGAGGAAGAAAACAATGTCCCTCTCATCTCCTTCAATATTTTGCCATTAACGGTCAACCTCGCTCTAGAGGATACGGTGGAGCATACGGTAGCGGTATGCTCTGCCTGGGCTAAGCACCGCCGTATCCTCAGGGAAGTGATCGGCGGCGGCGACCTCTCGCGCCCGGCCTTAGTCGAGGCCATGGTGCGGAGTGAGAGGAACTGGGACGCCGTCTCTCTCGCCGTCCTTTTGTGAAGCAGTCATGCTCGCAAAGAGAGAGGCGGCCCGCGTGAGGGAGCAATCCTCCTCCTCACGCCCCAGCCGCTGCAACTGGCGACACTACGGGCGTCGGGGATCGAGGGACGATCTCCGGCCACCTTAAGCACGGGTGTATAAAGTTTCAAAGGTCGGCGAGTAAGGGCAGCTCGCCGCCCGACCAGAACCAGGCCCGAGCGCACGGCGCGTAGCGTTCCGCGCGCGCCTCAAAGAGGCAATAGACCACCACGGACGGGGCCCTAAAGGGCTGATGTTCAACCGGGGTTGCGGGGTAAGCGCAATGAGGTACCGCGACCTCGGCCCAGAGCAGGAGAAGGAACAGGGGGGTTTTTAGTCAGTAAGAGTCTGACATTCCCTCCCGCTCGGCCCTGGGCGGGAGAAGTTATTTGATGATTTTCCCCTCACAAAAAAAAAAACGGTCAACCTCGCTGTTTTCGTCTCCCATAAAATCAATCTGTAGAAATGTTGGTTGATTATTGTTTGTGGAAAGCAAAGAACCAATCCTATGATAAACTTGCCCTTGTACCGTAAATGTGGGTGAAAATCCAGGCATGATGACAGGAAAAATCGCCGAGATTCATTGCTGTCCTTTCTTCTGTCGTTGCTCCTCGGGGTCACCAAGCGTTGGTACTGATACTTTGCTTCCAGAACAGCACATACCTAGGGTCTCTTCCTTCCACTTGAGTGCCTCACAGTGTCTGCATTTATTGGCCATTCTACCTATGAGGACTAATCGATGATTAAAGTAATCAAGTAACGGATCATAATCAAAAGCAGCATCGGCAAATGCCTCCCACGTATTCATCGTAAACGTACGTCTCCTTTCTGCTTGCCGCTCGGCATTAATTAAACGTCGTCTACGTGTTTCTTCGGAGGTCTCTGCGGCTATGTACGAAGCTTGACTCATCATCTAAGATTTGGCGAGCTTGGGTCTGTTGAGAAGTCTCAGCAGCTCTTTGAGCCGCGTGACGCTCGGCATCAATGGCTTGGCGAGCTTAGGTCTGTTGAGAAGTCTCATTCCAGTGATCTATCAAGTTTAGCAGCCCGAGCTCTGCTAGAGCTTTTAGCTAAATCGGACTTTCGTTTGCGAGGCATCGTAGAACAACAAAAATGAATTGAATCGAACAAAACAGATGTACCTACAGATTCAGATTTATTATATTAAAAAAGCTTTGTTCACCCTACCTGCACCTACTTGGATAAGTACTTATTTACAACCAATGCAAAAAAGTAGGATGCTATTAGATTAATTGAATAAAAAAAGGAAAAAAAAGCAAATCGTATTTATTTAAAGTAACGGAAACTATCCTACCTACTTGTAACGTTGTAACTATGAACTAAAAGAAATATTAAGTATGTGCAAAATTTATTTACAGGATCTAATTAATAAAAAACACTTAAAAAGTTAGACGAAATAATAAAATAATTTTACTGGTTCGAAAAATGTAATTCTCTAAAGCGCAAATTTCTCTTATCGCACCCGACAACGACCTCTGTCCTCACGCGTCTGTCCGTTCGGGTAGACATAGTTAGATTCGTGCGCTTCCCCACCACACGACAGCGCCGCGCCGCACTTCGGCGAATGTGCGCGACGCCGACGGCAGCGACGGCGATGCAGAGTGTTCATTAAAAGGAATTTATACTTCTAAAGTGAACTATTTTGTAACTTTATACACCCAAAACTTCGAAATTACATGTTCCTAGGTTCAATAGTTAAGATTTCATATACTTACCTACATAAAGGTTGGCTTTGTAGACCCCGTTCCAAATCCGTTCCGGGTCTTATCTTCAATTCATCCCCTATTTCACTACATATCACACTGATAAAATTTTCAAAATGCTAGTACACACGATTTTTTGTTTCTTATGACGTGATATTTGACGAAATTGCATACTAACTTTCAACCCTTACTTCACCCCCTAGCTGGTCGAAATTTCAAAAATGCTAGAACGAATATTTCATATTTTCTTATCAAGTACTTAAATATTAAGTTTTATGGTTTTATCTTTAAAAATTCCGAAATCCCATACAAAATTTTAACCCCTATTTCAAACCCTTTATCCCTGTTTTTCGAAAAAAAAAGTAGCCTATGTTCTGTCTCAGGGTCTAAAGATTGTCTGTACCAAATTTCATTAATATCGGTTGCGAGGTTTACGCGGGAAAGCGTAACAGACAGACAGACAGACAGACAGACAGAGTTACTTTCGCATTTATAATATTAGTTAGGATCACCCGATGGAACCGAAGACGTAGAGTTAAGTTCATCGAGGGAAGCAACCGGTGCGTACTTCCTCTCGTCGAGCCGAGGGTTGCGCCACCGAGAGCCGCACAGAATGACGAAATTAAATTGCCGTCAACATTTAACCGAGCAATTAGTGAGCGGGTTTATTGGGCCGGTATTAAATGACGTTAAATGCAGAACACTCTGTGATTAAGATATGTATGGGGAAACATAATACTCCTCTGAATCGAAGGCCGATGAAACTCAATCTGCTATGGTTTGCATTGAAATGTGAAAGGATACAATCGATTTAATTGCATTTATGACTGCGATTGTCAAATTCAAAAGCTCAGAAATAATGGAGGTCACTGCATAATCAAGTGAGAAACTCCACAAACAAGACTTCGCAGATCACTCGACATCGATCTATGATAATATCACGTGAATAAATAAGGAAAAGGAAATAAATGAATTGCAAACGTCGAACGAATTCGATATTTGGATTGTGTTGTATTTATTGGTAGCGAGATGTCGTACGGTCGCATCGTTTGGGACAAACAAAAGAGTTTAAGTGTTTATGTGGTGCGTAACATAGGGGTGAGATATTTATTGGCCGTTTTTATCGTCAGTTATATTTGTGAATAATGTAACATGGGAGCGCGGGTTGGGACTATGCGGGCGAGTGCGCCGGGACGGAACGACCCGCTGACCCACTCCCCACTTGATTACTGCACCGAGGATTCAATTGGACAAAGGCTGAAAACACGGTTAATATGATTATATTCATAATATTCCCGCACTGAGTCTGTAATATTAAATATGTAAATTGAGTTCTGTAATTTGCAACCTCTGTCCAAAGTGGATATGTGAGAAAGGTCAAGGTAGTTTGATTTTTTGTTGTGTAACTCACCGTAGGTTGAGGTGCGTGGCATTCTGTCACACAAACTGCAAGTGCAGACTGGCTTACCTGAAACAAAGCGGGGACTTGTTAATCACCTGTATCCTACAAGACAAGAGACACATTATATAAAAGCAGTTTATAAAACGAAGAGCACGTATGCCATTTCAGATGAAGCTGGGAGTTATGCCGTAGCTACTGTACTTAAGTCGGTCTGAGCTTATAATCCAACAACTTTCTGCATAGAAATTGAATTTCTATTGTGTCGCCGTCACCATTATTTGCCTGTAGGCTTTCTGAATGTCCCAAGACTATTCTTATATCAAACAAAATGTAAAATGATGTAGTTCAAGAGGATTTTACTAAAGGAAGGGCCGATAAATGTAAAGAGTACTGCATGTAAAGAGGTCCATTACTGTGAACGAGTTTTCAAAAGACACGTTTAAGGCTGAGCTTAGTTTTCCTTCAAAAGAGTTCGCTGGAGGTGCTGTGGAATTGTAAATAGGTTTTGAATTCGTTGGACCTTAATTTCGTTTTATCGGAAGACGGAAAAGGATGAATACAATTTGAGTACTGATATTATAGTTTCAAATAATAAAGGACTCGTTTTATTTAATCATTTTAAAATCGTCAAATAACCTCTCTGGGCCTACTTATTGGCTCTTTGAGGCGAGCGTGAAAACCTACGTGAAAAGTGTAAGGACTGAAACTTAAATGTTGTTCTCAAATTAATTGCATAAAGCCGAATACTTTATCACCTTATGATGAACAATTTCGTATTCGTTTTTCTTACTGCTTTAATAATAAAGCAACATTTCTAATTATCTTAAAGTCGAGTGACATTTTAGTATTTGACCATCTATCGCTCGGTCACTTTGAGTATCGATTAAAGTGATTTATTATTTAATTTTGGTGTAACATGTGTCCTAACACTGAGCATATTGGCGCAAATGGGAATGTGAAAATGGGCTATCAAGAGAATAATAACTTTTTACAAGGGATATAATGTTGTTAGACACGTCCATAGGCTTGGGTTTGTTAAGATTGTAATGTATTCTCGATAGTATACCAACTGTTTGCATAGTTAATATGTAATGATCGGGTTTGGCCGCGTTAGCTTGTAACAACGCCTCACCGAACGGATAGCCTTTCATTTACTCAATTATCTGTTTAATATTTCTATAGTTTGATTGTATTCTTCCTTTGTTTGCGTTTTATTGCAACGGTATTCAAGCAATTCTATATCATTACCAGGTGTTTCAATTCCCTTGTTAATATCAAGTCTGTTGGTAGAAGTTCCGTATTGGTCACTTCCTACTTTGTTTCTGTTGACCTATACGCTTGTAAACAACTTAATACTTCGTTCCTCGTCGATTTGTTTCCACAGATATGTTTCTTAACCTGATTTTAATGATACGACTATTAATTTATAAATAACTGTCAGCTCTACCTCGGGTTAATTTGTCATAAACATGTTCTGTAGTTGCTCAATTTTGTCAGACACGCCTATAACAGCGTAATGCGTTACATGACAAACAGACAAATGATCGAATATCCTTCAACATCAAGCTGCTATTAGTTATAAGTGGTTGTAATGTTTTATAGTATCGATAATTCAATGCGTGGCATTGCAAAAGCCGCCGCAGTCAATACAACAAATAAATAATTCATTAACGTGCCCTTATAAATACTTGAGATATCTGCCAACTAAAATATCAACGATACACTAATTATATTTTTTCTACAAATAACACTAAGTATGAAGACAAATTAATTGATGTTTTGTGACGATTGCCTTGCTGGACGGGTAAGTTACCTACCTAATACAATTTTATGATCCATCATCAACAACTGTTGTTATATGGATCGACCTATTTACGTTTATCTATTATGAAAAATGTCAAGTTAATATCATTAAAAACGTATCTACATAGCAATGTAGCGTTTTACAACAAATTTATTAGTGTAAGAATGTTTTAAATATTCATGTCCTGTTTTTTATGGAAATTATGAAAAGCTTTTGCCTTATGCATAGCGAGTGTTTAATGTTTACGGTTGGTAAGAGAGGGCGAAGGGCTAAAGGGCCCCGCTCGACTGATTATTGTTTTACTTAACTTTTTATAGCCCATCGCGCGGCCACCGACGCCCCGCTCCATAGGGTTGTGCCCCGGACTAGTGCTGCGACACAACATTCTCGCGTGTTATCAACTTATTTTACTAAGAACAGTTTTAAACTTTTAATTGAGTTTTAGTTTCTTGTTTCTTGTGGGACTGTTATTTTCAGTTTATGGGGTTAATATCGTATTATATTGATGGGATATTATAGGCATGTAGGCAGATGTTTATTAAATAAACTTGTGTCAGTATTTTTCCTATTCATAAAGTAAATAGTGCCTAAGTACCTACTAGATATCTTTCAAAAAATATCCTTATTTATGAATATTTTTTCAAAGCTTACTTTAATACTTACTAGACGGGGCGGTAAAAGGAACGGACATAAAACAAATTAATATTCCCTAATAAAACTAAATGAAAGTAATTATTTTACGTAAATACAAAAAAAAAATATAAAAATAAACACAGAAAAAAAAACTAACAAACATTATCGAACCGTTGAGAATGTTCCCGAAGTAAGGAGAAGTGTCTAGTTATTTCTATTGCCACGACTCGAACGTTCGTGAACCAACAGTATTGGAGCGCGCCGAGAGGCGGCACTAACCTGGAGTGGCGGACTAAAGCTCGTCATGTTCATGTATCTATTCAATACACTTGCGTACTATTTCTTCCTATAGACTTGATATACCTACTTACATATTGAATCTTCCGAGTATTTAAATATGGAACATGAAAGATTTGAATATCGAAATCAATATTTTTTTACTACAAAGAACTTTTTTGATAAAAACGCCTTGTGGTCACGAGTGTAAATAGATATGTATATTTTGTTAATAGATTATAACATTATCAGAGTTGATATTTAGATGTGATTCACATTACAAGGTTCATTAATGCCTATTATTACTTATAGGATATTATAGTTATTAATCATTTGATAATATTTAAACAACATTCAGTTGATTAAATGGATAGAAGTTAAGTCCGTACCTAATGCCTAATAAATAATTACAGAAATCACAACTAAGAAATCACTCAGATATTTTATCTCGAACACAAAAATTTTATTACAATATGAAAGGAGTGTATTCAAAAAATCGTATGAATGAATAAAATGAAAAAAGAGAGACAATCCACTTTCCGGATGATTCTAGATTCGTGTGAATTAATTCAATGAGTTGATTATTCCCCGACCGTTTCCTGGAGTAATAAGAGCGATAATGTCGTTCGTGCCATCTCACTCGCCCTTAGGACAAAGGTCTAAGAGGAAGGGAGAAAAAAAACGGGAAGAGATTATGTGGTGCCAGTGAGATTTTTGTGAGTCATCGCGTTGGGGGAGTACCCATGACGTCACGCCGTTTGGTTCAATGTAAACATTGAAGACCAATTTAACTGCCTTATCGATTACATCAGTAAGTGCCTTTGCAGTCCTAACAATGGCTGCTTTGTTTCCGACTCGTACTTAATATGGACTAATGACAGTTTAAATACGAGGGAAAAGACTAATGTTTTGTCCGATATTGTTCCTTTTCGGATTTCGAATTTGTTTTACGTTAATACAATCAACACGTTTATGATGTCCAGCGCTCTGATTGGTCCGCGTCAAGTTAATCAACCAATCAGAAGACTAAACGTGGTAATGTTTCAATGGTGCTGACGCAAAATAAAAACTCGGTCTACTTATTCAGACGATAGAAATTAACAATTTATAGTTAAGGAAGAGATTCCTATTCCACCAGCAAGTTGTGTTATAGAACTTTACTGTTTTACAGATTCAAAAAATACAATGAAACAAACCTTAATTAACATGTACACATGATGTTAAAATATTTGCCGTTATATTTAAAACTACACAGACCGCGTTAGCGAGTTAAAAAGTTTTTACTATAAAATGTGGGGTGATTTCCGAGCGATGCAACAATCCGCAGTTAATCCTATTTTCGTGAAGCTCGTTGCCTGAGTCAGGTTAGAAAATTTTGGCGTTACCTGAGTCAAAGAAGTCTACGGTTTGAGTTTATAGTAGACTAGCTTCCGCCCACTGCTTCGCCGTATAAAATTAATGTATCCAGGGATGTTAAAAACAGCAGCGTTTAAAGCGATAACTCTACTAAAATATGCAAATAAAGTATAATATAGCCTATAGCACAATATTGTAGCTATCTAACAGTGATAGAATTTTGGAAATCCGACCAGCGGTTTCTAAGATTACACCACCTTAATTGTACCACTTTATAATAGTAGTAGGGTCATCGAATATTAGTACCAAAAGTTCAAATTAATGTATCTGTTATTTGTCTATGCACAGCACTTGTCATTAGAACTGTCAAATATGACGTCTAAATGGTAGTTGGATGAAAATGGTAGGTATGTATGTTCGAAATTCGAATGTCCGTGAGTGATTCCTCTGTTTTATTGCGAGGTGGATACTTTAGATTATCTTTTATTTAATAAACTCTTTATAAAGCTGCTGTTACAACGTTAATTTTATTAGTTCAACAGTTATGTAAGTACATTTTCCTTATATTTACTGTAAATATTAATACATAAAGTATTATATTAAAAGTATTGAAAATGATTGTTGCTGTAATGGGTAACTTATTTGTTTTCCTGTTCGGTGGCGTTATTTTTAATTCACTTATATCTACTGGGGAAATTCTTTGGTTGATGGTTTTATGCATAATAATATGTAAGGTAAATTCGCAAAAGCAATGTTAAAAACATCCCTTAATATCTATCCAATGCATTATACATAATATACTAAACCTCGAATACTTTATTATTATCAACCATATCATTTTAGTCAACCTACATAACACTATCAATTACAATAATAAGTCTATGGCTTTTCCGTGGATACACAATTTCATAATGCAAATTTTTTTAAACATAGATTAAGAAAATAATATTATGGTTTTCGTATTAAGTCAATCTGTTAAAGTCGGCGGAATCAAATCAATTTCAAGATTGGCAATTAAATTAAAATGATTAGTAAAGATTAATAATTTTGTGTTAAATAAAATGGCTGCCATATTAAGAATAGTCTCATTTAGTTTTAATTACGTTTGCCGTCTTCCTATAGACATACCTAATGTGAGCCGACTAGTCTGTTTTATAACTTCTAAGCCTATTTATGAGTGTCGGCTGGCCAGTCGTCTTTTCCAACTATTTCAAGAAAGGAGGTTTTCTATTCGATTCTATGTATACAGATTTGTTATCAATTCAGGCATAGTATGCTTACCTATACGGATAACAATTTAATTACATGTAGCATTTTTCCGCCATTTTTATTGCAACACTAGCTGACCCAAAGAACTCCACCCCGCCTCAAAATTTACCTTTACAATTAATATTTAAAGACCAAAATTAAGCAAATCGCTCAAGCTGTTCCCGAGGTTTAGCAAGCTAACTTACGAACAGTAATTAATTTTTATTTATGATTAAACATTAGATACCACGTTTTACGATAGTAGAAGACATGGACTGACAACGATATTTTGATATATTGTGATAGAATCACTGCACCGTATTATGGATGCAAATAAATCTAGATGTGACAAGAGACATTCAAAGAGATCCGGATTCGGTCACGGATCTAGACGAGGTCGGTTCACATCGTGCTGGCGACGTATAATTTGCGATAACATTGGAATAAACTAGATAAATGCATCTAGAACTCGTTAGCTTTAACTTTAAGCTTATCGTACATATTTACAACTACTAATAGTGAAATAATTCACAGTTTCCAATTAAACGTAAAGTTTTTTACATAATCTCCAGCCGTACATGACGTTATCATCGCTCCTTTGTTTTTATCAAAGCTCTTGACAGTATTAAGCGTTTGAGCGAATGTTAGTTCAACGAACATGATAAACGCCTTGTTGAAGAGATTACTGGTTATAAAATACATAGATTAATCTTTGATCGTATTCTATTCAAGAGCGAATTTATGGCCTTGTAGGTACATGAGCAAGCCCTGTAACGAGTCATACGAACATTCGCATAAAAATAAAACTATCAACGTTTATCGATAAGTAATAAAAATGATCAAACAGCTGAATGTCTAGATTTGCTATAACGCTCTCCTAAAAATGGTTCGATATGAATGGAGGCGATGCCGGATATTAAACGCCAGCTTGTCGGTAGTTATATTTAAAGTTGTCGAGTGCCGTGTAAGTTTTTAATAAAACTTAGTTTCCGCAAATTTGATTTATAGAATATCTGCAATGTAATATCAGTTTTTGAAACCTCTACGTTTTTATTACAACGTTAGAACGGTGGATTATCCAGATATATGCTTTCAAGTAATTACAAAGTAAGGATTTCTGATAAATATCATTTCAAATAATGCGCTATAAAAACCAGGATGCAATATCAATTAAAATAATTCATACCAGTTCAATCTGTTCCAGTATTTTCCCACAAATTATAATAAAAATCCGTATTCATATCGTTTCCTGTGTCTAGCCACGGATAAAAAATGTATGATAAAACTTGCGTTCACAATTTGTTCAGTGACTCACTGAGCTGCATTTTAACGCGTGGCGTATCATGCATAGTTCACTTATAACTTTTGGTTCTGTACAACGAAATATTATTTATCGTCTATTTTTCGCAATATGTTTATTGCGTAATATCTTTAACAAGGCGCACACATGAACAATAGTTAGGCACTGGCTTATAAACAAAGCATCATTGACGCAAATTACGCTACCTATTTATACACATATACATACAAATATAGCGCTATACTATGTCAAAGACCACTGACAGAGCGCATTGTATCCGACTTTGAGTAATCACATAATTAATTCAATGAAGTATGGTGGCATTAATTGCTTACGTTAGTAATTTTCGACCATAAAAATGATAAATGTCGATAGTTGGATTTTTTGAAAAGTTTTTTAATTACCTAAATTCCTATTGAGTTGCAATGATTAAATGTATTGGAATAAGGATAATTGGAAATTCGTCTTCATTATTTTAGCCAGAATTTCGAGAGATTGTTTTGTTATTGTAATCTAAGCGTATATTTGTGGAATGATTGAATACTTATGTTCCGCAGAGTTCAAAGCGTGTCTACATTAAGGAAGACTATGACGTCCTAGATATTTTTGGGAATTCCAAATCTATATCAAATCCGCATTGAAATAGGTACTTACAAATCTAATGCTATTTAAAATATTAGCACAAACATTGCGAACATTCATGTAAAAAGATCTTATCTATTTAGGGTAGTGGGATAAAAGATAAGAGCTGGACATTAAAAATATTTATTAGCGTGTTAAAATAATAAAAAGGTGTTATAACTAAAAGTATACAAGTAACTACGAAATAGGAAACAGAGAGACAATTAACATAATAAATAAGTAATTACAGAGTTAACGTTAGTTGTCTAATATACTGGAGACGGTGGGTAGAGGGGGTGATGTATCAACTCGCTTGTCAGTGGTTTAGGTGTTAATAGGGAGGTGCGAGCTACGGTATGGTGCACGATACTCACCGCTGGTGGCGTAGTGATCGTGAAGCGTATAGAGAGGATAGTCACCTAGTTTGAACAGGTACGCCGAGAGCAGCACTGCGTCGTGGCGCGGCTCCGGCCCTCCGTGGCTCGCTGCCGGCCGCATCAGCGACGATATCGAAAAGTCTGTCATCCCCTGTGCAGCACCACCCCATCCATTCACACTACACAACTTACACTCCTCCTTCATCGTTCCAATAACACTAATAAATATACTCTATAATCCGTTTTTTTTTGTACTCGGTTTGTACTGGGCACTAATAAATCACATATAAAAATATCCGTGGGCTGGCTCGCACATCACAGAAGATATCACAGCAGCGTTCGGCGTCTGCAATCCGGTCCTATTGGAACACAAATTCGTTTCAATTCCGCTGTTAAACAGATATAAGTCTGATATAGACTGTATAACTATTTAAGCGTGACTCGAGTTTGGAGTTCAGACGAACTTCGCTTTCGTAGAAGCGAAATCAGACCGAAATACCAAACACGAGGTTTACCAACACATACAAATTGTCTGTCACACATCCGCCAACATCTTAATCTTTGTAGGTAAAGAGTGAGTGTAACACTTTTGGCATATACGACTAATTGTTCCGACGGCCTACTACTCAATATTTTATTGTAAAACAGCTTCAGTGCTCGTAATTATTGGTTGCGTTTCAGCTCTCTCTCAATATATTCGCATTACTGTGACCTTCTTCTTCTCTTTTGAGGCGTCGCCTCGCACACTGAACCCCAATAATATGTTCCTACATTTGGGCACCGATAGCTTTATTTGCGTCATGTCTACATTATGTTATCTGTACTTACATAATATTTAGAAATGACACTTTAAACACACATTAAACAAATTACTATGTAATTTAATGTTTTGCTTCATGATGCCGAATTTATTGCCGTTAATGTAATTAAAACGAGTTATTGCGCGAGTCTGGCGACATTTGCGGAGTAAGATTATTGAGAGACGACGACGATTATGCATGTGTTGGTAAACAAAAACAAAACGTAGTTTGGTGTGGTGTAGGCGAGCGCTGCATTGCGGCTTTGCCGGGTCAAAGGTGCAATGCCGTTGGACGATTTCAGTTGCGAGCGATGCGCTATTGTTTCTCATCCCTGTTCCTACACTCAATGTCTAATCAACATACTAGCGTCCCCACAGTGCTCGGCGATATTGTCTAATTTAAACTGCGTCGTTCGTGTGTTCGACGCATTAATCGTTATTCTCAGACAGCCTTGACGTCATCTTGACCCAACTGCTCTCAATGCAAATTCAAAATAGAAGTAAACTTGGTGATAAATCGTTTTAAAATGTTATTACGTTTTTATGGATATCTACTTAAAGAGTCAACAAATGTGCTGAAGTTTAGAGATTATTTGCTCGAACAAAATGGACCGTAATCTGCATCATCCATCAAATTATCCGGCCAACAAAACCGCTTTGAACAGTTAGCTCGATTCGCATCTCGAACACAGTTCCTGGGAATTCTACTAGCATCGATGATTCATAATTGTTTGTGTACATCACAACTTGTAATGGTTGTATCATGTTATTGCAAAATATTTTCGTTTGTTCTATTTCAGAGAATCGGCATGAAAGCGATATAAATATTAATAAATGTGAGCGCAGTGGCGCTCAATTTTCAGTAGTTATCAAACTTTTTATTTCGTGTTATCCATTGCTATTCGCTTACGTGCACGGAATAGCGTCGCAATAATGCACGTGGCCTTGAGTCTGCCGGTAAACAAACGTCACGTGTCCGCCAGTGGAAACATTAAAAATCGGTGCTCGCGATCTTTCCTACTGTTTTGTTACTTTTCTGCGTATGCGAGGCACATGCTACTTATACATAAATGCAGATCATTACTTATCGGGTGCTGGTGCTACAAAAAGTTACATATCTAGTCCATTTTTTAGCGGTTCGGAAACTGACTAACTTATACGCCTAAGGTTCCGCAAGCGGTTCAAATTATAATGTTAACGGTAATTTGAACTGAGAACAAGCACAAGCTTAACGTGCTGGAATCTTCCGTAAAACTTCCAAAGTTTTTTTGGAAAAAGGACTGTTCTTAATAATAGGTGTAGTCGCACGTGCGATCGCGGGGTGGGCAGCTGCCGTGACAGATGTTGTCGACGGAAGGTCCCCGCCGCCTGCGCCACGACCCTCCCCGGCCTACCTGCCCCACCTGACGTACTGTCTCTCTCACTACTATATCAAGCACATAACGCCGAGGACCATAACATAAACACGGCGCGTCCATATTAATCAACCTTTTAAGTACACCAATTATGGATAATAGCGGTAAATAAAAATTTGATATATCACTTTCAAGAAGTACTTCAGCAGCACTTGTTCGCAATATTATTATAACTCAAGTAAACTACATTATAGCATATCCGATTCTCGGAATCAATACTTTCGTACGTTTCGATAGCACTGAAGGAATTCTTCGTATTCAGTTCAATATAAACTGAAGCTTCAATCCAAAGTTCTAGCATTAGCAAATGGCGACAACGCTGTAAATATTTTGGCAATGTTTTCTGGCGGCCGCCCAATAGGACAAGCATTCAATAAGGTCTAATAACAAGTGCCTAACACTTGATAGTTCAGCTTAAGTGTTGAACTTTAATAACAATAAGGCACATTCATAATAACAAGGAATATCAGTTTCATGAATGCGGGTTCTTACTTGCATAGTTAAATTCTTTTGGCAATCTTTCTTGGCGACTTCCTTGCCTATTGCCAAAAATCCCAATGCAGTTTTATTGTTTCTTTCAGATGCTACTACGAATTATCGAGCATCAATTTTCTTTTATTAAATATCGGTTTTCGGGTCAAAATTGTTTCGTTGATAAAATCAATCGCAAGAAAGGGCAGCCTCAGCCCCTTCGATGCAGTTGGCAACTAATGTTGGCGAGAACCCAATTTGCGCCAACTACGGCTGTATACTTGC
The DNA here is from genome assembly GCA_902829305.4 of Spodoptera exigua. Classification (NCBI taxonomy): domain Eukaryota; kingdom Metazoa; phylum Arthropoda; class Insecta; order Lepidoptera; family Noctuidae; genus Spodoptera; species Spodoptera exigua. Next base: position 5,518,421 of record LR824615.2, read on the forward strand.
ATCCACTCATACTAGATAGAATTTATTTTTAACAATACCCATGTAAATGTAGATGATTCACTGTGTTATTCGAATGTATTATTTGAGTTCGTGGCCATGTGCTCATAACACACTTATAATAAATTCGACATTATTTCTCGATAGCGACTATGTTTAAGAAACAATTCAGTGAGAGTCGGCTTATCGTCGTGAATTATCAGTATCGATTACCATTATCGTGACAGTGCGATAACTCAATACAATGAATAATAAATAATCTAACACTTTCATTTCAGTACTTTTATGGTCTTTGATTCGAACAACATGCATATTGTCAGTTATTTCAGGAGTTTTATGCACGTATTCAGAATGGTTATTAATAAAAAGTTCCTGTTATGATTAATTGGTCAGTCTGTCTGCTGTTTTGTTATTATTGATTGGTAATTTCAAAAGAGCATCACGATCTCATTAATCATTATTAGCAATTTGTCGATGGTACGTTCTCTGTAACCCGAGTAACGAAAGCACACTGCTTGGTTTCACAAGAATCACAAACTGCTTACATAAGGCATAAGGCGTCTTGCGTAAACTCCACTTAGGTGCACAGCTCTATCGTAAGTTAGCTTTAAGTTCACGTACGTCAGGCCGTGCGAAATAACAGATCGATTATATCGGCCCTCCTTATTGCCCAATCGAGAATAAATATTAAGAGTTCGATGAAGGCTGTTCATAAGAATCATAATTAAAGCCGTTTTCTGAAATAATTAAGGATTTGAGAAGGAATTAGTTACATCATACGACTGAATTGACATTGAACTTGCTGAAAGATAAAGAAAAGAGCTTACTACTGAAACTACTGTTAATCTAGTTAGTAGACAATTTGAATTATGTTGTGAAATTTTAATAATCATCCTCATAAAATTTGGTCACGGTAATTGTCGGGAAATTATATAGAAACAAAATGGGAGACTAACAAAGCGATTCGTGACGACCCACATACGTGAGGCACAACGGAGCAATGAAAACTCTCTCGATGTCGGACGAGCGCCGGACCGTGACACTCAGGCAAATTTGTGCCAATCATGATCAAATGTATTTTTATTCAAGTTTCAAAAGCCGATAAGTATTGTAAAACAAATAAATTTGGTGATGATACATTAACGTTACCTCATTAATCTTGTAAAGGAATCGAGATACAAATGAGTAAAAGGTTAAACAAAGAGTAGCTAATCCGAAGCGCCAATTAAAGCATAATTTACTAAAAGGCAAAGGAAAGCGCCTGAGATAAGGTTTCTAAAGCTATTTATCAATGTAATTGATAGCTATCGGTGTTAGGAGAGTGTGAAATTTTGCAATAGAACCACATCGTACAAGAGGGCCGGAGGGCTGGAGAAAGTAAGCCTTTCACTTGGGCCTACCACGCTCAGCGGCACTAATTTAAACAATCATACGCAATCATGCCTATTGTTACAGCTACCTATTCATTTCAAGATCACAGCGATGGATAATGTTCCAAAAATCACGGAACATTTTGAATTAACGTAGCGATATCCATTTTATTGCATTCACCTTTATTTATCCTTGTATCGTTAAGCATATACAAAAGTCGCCTTATCACATTCATCTAATCGATGAAATCCCTGACGTAAATTGGAGCGGCTTTTATAAAACAATCGATGTTTTCCGGCAATTTTACTGACAGCAGTGTTTGCTTAACGTGTTACAATCTTCAATCCGGTTATGTAAATTAATATGGATTCTTTCGTATTTATTTTGGAATTACGTCATTTAATATAAATGGAGAAAATCAATTCAACAGGCAGCGGTGTGTACTATTAAAGCAAGCTAAGTGGAAGATTAACTTGAGAGTTGGGAATGGCGATGTGAGGTAAAGTTTAAGGACCACAAAGGTTGAAGTTTGAGTGCAACCTGCAGCAACAGACCGCAAACTCGCTAGTGAACACACAAAGCCCTAATGAATTACATTATGGATGTACTACTCGGTTATGAACTCAATTGATAAAGAATTTTAGGAGCGAGAAAGCGTTCGTTAAGTTCAAAAAACAATTTGGTTTAATTCTATAGGAATTCTTAATAATAAAATTACGCTTGATGAAATAAAAAATTTCAGTTATTTGAATTTGACTATCTTGCCTACCTTAGGCAAGAGATATTAAACAAGTGGTCCTTACTTTAGTGCTTATTTACTCTTTTTTGTTTCCAAATAAATTGTTATATCCAGGTAGACAGTATTTTAGCTTTATGAAGCGATTTATAGTCTAGGTGTTATTTAGAATTGCCTAGCGAAGGCCAATAAACTTAATAGAATTCTTAAAGGGCTCCAGAAACACTCCAAAAATGCTTGAGTAAACGTTATTAACTCCTTACTGGAAATGGCTGTTATACCTCGACGCCATAGTTTGTAAACAAAATATATCAGTTTAAATAAGATTTTAAAAAATCCTGCGTAGAATATTTTGGTTGGAAACCAAATGAAATCGTAACGTAAACTTAATTTCGTAATATTTACAAAGTGCGGCCTATTGACATCAAATTACCAATCTATCATTAATTTAGTGAACTTTTCTAAAAAAATCTATTAGGTTGAAATTTTACGTATATGATGTTAAAAATATAAATAAACAGCAGTGTTTACACAGTCAATTGAAATAACTTTTAGTCATTGTTGCCAATGAGTGTCTTACTCTCGATAATCGTGAACAAATTGATTAATCTGATGTATTCCGTATTGGTATTTAGTGGAGAGCCAATAACAGCGTTCCAAATCGCCCCTCTATGCCAGCGTAATAGCTTGTTTGCCGCCTTTTGTCTAACTAGGGCACTACCTCGATGGCATTAATTGATAGCATTGACAAGCTCGGCTTACAGCACAGATTCCACGGAGGTTTACTCTGGATAGAGCTCGGAATTTCAGGTTAAATCAAGGATCCTGTTCTTAGAATTAATTTATATGCCTCTTGTGTTTACTATACGGTACGAACACGCCACCCGGTATTCTGACGTCTCAAAATGAATTTAGGCTTGTAATGTTTGTAAACAGTTTTACTTTGTGACTGTTTTGGTGAATGAGATTAGGGGGAGACCTTGAAATTGACTGACCTTCAACAAGTGTTGCAAGCTTTTACGTTGAATAATGGATTTAGAAACGATTAAACGTTCATAAACAGCACTGTACAAGTAGTACGTATATAAGCATATAAATATAGTTATATTATATAAAGCATAGAAATGTGTAGCGATATAATATGGAGTTTGCATTGAAAGCTGTTTTGCTGACCGATTAAATATTTCATTGCTTGTTGACGTTCCGTGAATACTGTAATATGACACCATGTGTGGCGTCCATTTACGTCAACCAGCTTATTTGATGATGCCGCGGTGCCGGCACGATAGCGATCATAGGCGCGATGAAAGCCGGCCAGCGACACCCAGTAGCCGTATGTAGATTCGGTAGCTTTTGCGACCTCGTCCAGCAGACAGAACCCGTTTCGCACAATACCACAATGCCCACAATTTCTTTGCACGATCTGATCAACGGCATTCGCCGGCCGACACCACACCGCTACATACGCGACACAAGTGACATTTACATGTATTGGAAGTTCAGTTACGTTTCACGATCCATGAGAGTATCAAAACATCCACAGGTTTGGCACAACACGACACTAGATGTAAAATGTTTCGCTGAATTCAGGTTAAGTCGCGAACGGAAGCACTGCTCAGATAGTGCGTCGTGTTTACAGTTGCGCGGCGTTTTACCGTATGAGCGTGTACGAAGCGACCGCTCGCTTCCGTGGTTGACAGTCGACTGGCGGCACTCGCGGACGAAAGAAAGCTGTGTCGTGCGCGGGGCGACGGGAGGCGCGGGGCCGGACGAGGCGGGGGGCGCGGGCACACCTGCGGGCGGCGGGAGCGCCTCTTGCCTCTGGCGACGCGGCGAAGCTTCCCGCTGCTACGCAATAAACGCTCGATAAACTTTCTCATTAGGCGCGCCTAACCGTGTGACCGTAAGCTCGTTTCTGCTTGCACATTAAATGCAATGCAATACGACAACATTCATGTAGGCAATTCACACTCGAGCATGTACTAAGCTTTCGCCTCGTGCGCGAGCTTCCCGCCGGAATCGATGCGTGTGCGCACTCTATTCAATTTCTGACTTATGTTAAACAAATGGCGCATAAGTCTTTGAATTATGCAGGATCTCAATAGATTATTGAATATAGAATTAGTAAGTACTGACTTGCATTTTGCTCTCAATAATAAAATAACTAGGAATAAATGAACGGACAAAATCACCATGTCGTCTTTGAAATTGTTTTATCTAAGATTACAGGGTAACGAAAGAATTTTATACAGGACCATTATTTCAACAGAAATACTTTTTTTTATTCATCACTCGATAATGCGATAATCGTATGTAAAGGTTGTCTTCAAACATTACAGTATTTACCTAACTTCACAAAAATAGCTACATGGCCTTTTCACTTTATTATGGAATTTTCGATACATTTTTTTTAGTAAAAAATTTGCTCTTCCTGCCTTAAAAATCTGTGAATTCTTCTTAAGGTATTAAGTAGTCGATATTGCCTGTTATAAACATCTTTCCAGGAATGTATCAAGATATTTAGATACTTAGACACATTTTCAGGTATCTGCTAAGTAAATTGTACTTACGGAAAAAATACTTAACATTTCAGAATTTGAAGTTATCTTATCAAACAATACCTACATGTTAACACTCTGATTTGTATTATTTTTCAAAAGGACACACTTGGAACACCTGTATCTATTTTATCAGGTATTTTTTTCATGTAGGTAACTAACTATAATTGAGACTATCAGTCAACTTCCTTGAAATTTTAATTAAACAAAAAATGTTTCATATTAATCACCAATGGCCCTTCAAGAAGTTTCCTTTGAGTGGAATATTCGAGATTTTTCGACGGAAAATACTCATTACTGGTACTTTCCCCAGTCCTAATAAACTGATAAATATCGTCATAATTTGAAAAGGCGGAGATGGTAAGATTTGGTGATGGTTAGACCTAGACGTTGCGTATTTTTTCTTTTTGAACAAGCCCACCACAGTCTTTCGAAACCGCTGCAACTCCTGTAAGCCAGGATCTAAAGAAGATACAGACATGAAAATACCAAAACACCGAAGTCCGGCCTAGAGACATGAATGACTGTCTTGGATCGAACAACGAAACAAATCAAGACATTATTTGAGGAGACGAGGAGAACGAATTACTTTCTACTACCCTCGATGAATTTAATGCAGGAGACAAGGTTCTGAGTTTGAATACAGGCATTAGCGTTGAACACTGGGTCTTGTTAGTCTGAATATGTACATGTATTGTATTGTGTGTCACGATGGCCGTCCCCACGTGGACATGACACGTGGTATAGGCACGTGTCTCACTGACGTACTCCGTAGTCCGGCCACAGCGACACTGCACTACATTTTATTATGGGTAACATTACACTATTCTAAATACAAATATTTACTGACACATTCCATTCAACTGATTAATGAACACCAGTCTTAATAAATCAAATATCTTTCCTGGAACCGTTACATTTTCCATGGTACGAAAATAGAACTGACGTCATCTTGTACTGCGTTATATTTTACTACTCGGACTACTCGCGTTAACTGAATCCACTGTAATCGATAAAGCACCTAGGGCTCGACAGGAATTGTCCTAAACGAATTACTTTTACATCTCACAAGGTGATTATCTACAGGGGTCTACTTCTTAAACCCTTCCCAATATAAATCTGTAATTAAGTCTGAAAATATGCGTGAAAGTAACAGTTTCAAATAAAAAAACATCTGTACAATGATATGAACTGCGAGGCTTTGATTTTTAGCTTTTAAAATATGCATATGGAATTAATATGGAATAAATGCTTTTAAAATATGAAAATGTATATGGAAGGCAGTGAGTACACTAAATATTAGAGGGTTTTAAGATGAAATAAGATTTTGTGACAAAAATGCATGAATTTATGAATCAACAGTATAAAGAAGATTTCAATGTAATAAGATAAAAGATTCTAAATTCAACACTATTACCAAAAAACCCGATAAACGCTTCTCCCTAACCTACTCTCATCTCAAAAAAACAACTTAAACATTTTTTTAAACTAAACATAAAAGAGTATAAAGTTACAATGCAAATCACAAAATACCTTGACTGCTTCTTAAAGAGATCACAGAGCAAAGCTTCCGTAGCTTGATTGACATTTGATCTTTGTCTACCCACCTCAAAGTTTTACTTATAGAGAGATCTTGTTCACCGTGAGTTTGTGTAATAGACTCTACAACAGATTGAGTCCAATATATTTGGAGAATAAATATTAGTGGGCGTACACTAGATGTACCCATATTGTTTGTATTTCTACGGAAAATGCCATACATTTCTCTGTTTCTGTTCGAAAAGTTTATTCATAGAAATGTTTTGCTATTGATTACCTAAGGTATTAAAGAAAATGTACTGTGTATAATGTGTGTAATGTACAACTTATGTAATCTAGGGTTGCGGTTGCAAGAGCCAATAATGTCCAGAGGCTTCTCGGCCTGAAGCAGGAGAAGTTCTGGCGTATTTTTTAGTCAGTACGAGCCTGATTCTCCCTCGTGCCCACCATTTACGGGAGAAGCCATTGTCAAGATTTTTCACAAAAAAAAAAAAAAAAACTGATTTTTTCCCGATTAACCGCATTAGTGCCTCCTAAATACTATGTTTTCAAAGTAATATATTAATTACTTAACTATTATTATCACCTTTTTAAATTCTGAAAATTGTTATCCTAATCTGCAAAATGGAAGCAGGTTTGCCAAAAGATATATTACTATATTTTCGTAAAGTATTCATTTCTTAGTTATTAGTGTTAGGTTTGGGTTGATGAAATAAAACTAAGTTTATTTATCAAATAGCAGAGGTGGAATTTATTATTTTACTTTAGGAGGTGTGTGTTGCCTGAAGGCGTTAGCAGAACCGAATGAGGGCGAGATGCAAACATCTCAGTGAGGGTTAGCTGGCCACTTAAGGCACTTATAATAGTGGCGTGAGAATAATGAGTAGATTGATTTTTGTTATTCCAACACGCCCCCTCAAAAATTAATCTAAAATAAAATTAATTACAAACATAGTATCATTTGATAGATCATCTTTACTGTCATCATAACACACTTTAGGTATGTTTTTAATCCTTTCACTCCTTCTTAGATTCGGAGATGTTTTATCATCTTGAGATATTGTCAATTCATTTGGAAATGCAGAGTCTGAGTACACATCTGTTTCACTTACAGATTTATTAGATGGTGGATCTAATGACATAGGTATTTCGAATGTTTGTCTCATATAACTATCTGATTTTATCTTATCAGATTTTTGCACCTCCCAACCATTGGAGTGCCCGTCAGATTTAATGGAATTTTTACTCACAGTTCCTTCAGGCTTAACTGGCCTACTTGATAAGAAATTAATCTCATCAACTATTACATCTCTGACTTTCACAAACCTTTCGTCTACCAGTAACCACACCTTATATCCATTTGGTTCATATCCAACCAGGATACCTTTTGATGACTTTTCATCAAACTTATGTCTTTTTGTCTTATTCATAAAATAAACAGTTGAACCAAAGACTTTCAAATACTTAAGTTGCGGCTTTTTACCATGCCACAATTCAAATGGTGTGTTATCAACTCTCAGTGCTTTTGTGGGTGTGATATTTACTAGATAAGTAGCAGTTAACACAGCCTCACCCCAGAATGTTTTCTCTAATTTCGCACCGGACACCATAGCCCGACTGCGTTCCGTTAATGTTCTTATCATTCTTTCTGCTACACCATTCAAAGCTGGCGTATGCGGCACTGTTAAATGGTAGCTTATACCTTTTGTAACACAGTACTCTCTCATTTCTTTCGATAAATATTCACCACCATTATCACAATATAAATTGACAATACTCAGGTTAAAGTGTGCCATACTTTTTGTTGCATAATCCCGAAAAGCAGTAAAAACATCTGATTTATGAGCTAATAAGTATGTTGCACAATAATGAGTAAATTCATCGACAAAAACCACAAAATAGTTTTTGTTGTCAAGTGTCGAAGGAGTGACGGGACCCGAAACATCTGTGTGCACCTTAAATAGTGGTCGTTTTGTTACCTTTGGCTTTGATTTGTTAAATGGTAAACATGCTTGTTTTCCATAAATACAAGCTTCACATAAGTTGTCACATGGCTTAATATGACTTATTTTCTCTATATCAGAAAACATTTCTTTATGCTTTATTTGCATAAATTTTGATTTACTAATGTGGCCTAAACGTTGATGCCACAACTCATAGTTATTTACGACTCTATTTAAAGAACACACAACAGACCCTTCAAGTAAAAAGTTAATTCCAATTAAATTGTTCAAACACTCACCCTTTGTTACCAATGTCTTACCCGTGTCGAATATTTGTACGCTTCCATCTTTGCCAAAAATAATTGTCATACCAGCCTCTTGCATTTTCTTTACTGAAAGCAAGTTGTAAGGAATATCTTTACAGAATAAAACATCCTGCAATATACCTTTTAATCCCAAGTTACTGATAACCGGTAAGTTTCCCTTTCTTGTAGCCTGGATGTAAGTACCGTTCTTCGCCACGGAGATATTTACTGGTTTTTCTAATTCTGTAAACTTTTCCGCTAAATCTGGTCTGTTGATGAAATGGTCTGAAGCGCCAGAGTCCAGCACAAATGTAATTGTTTCTTGGTTATAACGTTTTATGGCATTTGCTCCTACCATAAATGCAAATCCGGATACATTTGGATCAGTTGTTTCCGTATTCACTACTTGTATTGTTCGATGGTATTCAGGCTTTTGAAACCGTTCAGTTGCCATCTTGTTGTAATAACAGTTTTTCATAATGTGACCTTTTCTTCCACAATGGTGACATTTCACGTTTTTAGATTTATAATTTCTTTTAAATCTCTTATTAAATAATTGTTGACCCCGTTTCGGTTGATGGTAGGTCGCATTTGGGAATTTATTTATTTTTGAAAATGGAGTGGTTTTAGCTTGTAATACTTTTAAACTTGTGTCTCGATTTTCATTGTTTAGTTTAATTTCGTGGTCTAGCAATCTAGTTTTCACGAACGTCAAGTTTAAATTTTCTTCGGCTAAAGTTTCGATCGCAGTAATAACACTATTATAAGAGTTGGGTAGTGTCATGAATAAATGCGTTATTTTATCGTTCTCATTTAACGTTGCTCCCGCCGATACTAGTTCGCATATTAAATCATCAAAATTTTGAAAATGCTTTACTAATTGGTCTTCTTTAAACTTCATATTGAGAAGTTGTTTTCTCAATGTTAACTGATTAGATGTACTTTTTCGCTCATATATCAAATCTAATTTATTGAAAATGTCTTTAGCTGAAGATTGTTCAGTAACTAAACCGAGTAAGGTGTCTGATAAATATTCTACCAAAATATTTTTCGCTATTTTGACACTTTTAATCCACTCAGTATTAGGTTCGTTTGGCAATTCTTCATCAATCACATGAAGTACATTAAGTTCACTTAATAGATTACGAATTCCTAATTTCCAAACACTATATCTTTCACCGTCGAATTGTTTAATGTTTCGTTTCAAGTTGGAGCTGTCCATTTTCACTGATTTTAATTTCACAGTATATTTATAAAAATAAAGTCACTTAAAATTTATTAATTGTCTTTTAAAAGTATTTACGATACTTCTAGTAATTATTATTTACACTGTACTTTACTGCACTGCACTGGTGCACTGGTGCACTGGGCCCATAACCTGTTAGGTTTGGGTTGATGAAATAAAACTAAGTTTATTTATCAAATAGCAGAGGTGGAATTTATTATTTTACTTTAGGAGGTGTGTGTTGCCTGAAGGCGTTAGCAGAACCGAATGAGGGCGAGATGCAAACATCTCAGTGAGGGTTAGCTGGCCACTTAAGGCACTTATAATAGTGGCGTGAGAATAATGAGTAGATTGATTTTTGTTATTCCAACAATTAGGTCGTTATTATCACCTTTTTAATTCTGAAAATTGTAATTCTAGTCTGCAGGTTTGGACAGGAAAGGTCATGTTCAAGATTCTTGCGTTTCTTAGCATTCTTGAAGTGTGCAGTCATTTAATGATGACACGCTGATGACGAGGGATGACTTATCACTCAGTTGGTAACTAGGTTTACAATGAGATTATCGAAACGATACGGGAAATTAAATGTTTTATTTTCCTTAGTTCCATGGTAAGTATATGTATATAAGTGGTCTTTTTTCTGTGAGTTTCAATTTGTAAGCGAGATTACGATTAAGACTGATTATGATTGGTTGAAGTATTGTAGCGTTTCGTATTGAAAATATTTGAAATGGTAGTCCGCTATATGGATATTTGTACAATATGATGTTATGTTATTGAATAATAAAAAAACAACAACATAAAACAAAACATTTATAAAAAGTTTTATCAATATTTTTTGATTTGTTTCTCTTATTATTACCTTATATAGGTTCAAGCAGAAACTTCTGTATACATATATAACGAATATATAGGAAGCAACATTTAAATATTAATTGCTTTAGTAAAACTATTTACTTGAAGATGCTCTTCAATATTCAACTTTATTTTAAAAATCCAATGCACTAATTTCGTAAAATCAGTAGGATTTGACTCAATTATTCCATTGTTTAGTTGAGAAATATGGTGATAACAGATGAAAACTATTAATATATTTTAATAAGGACTTCATGATAATCATATCATATCGTCAGATAGAAAGAGATATAATTTTGTTTAGATATTATGCAATAAATTACAGACAGTTTAGTTAAAAGTAAATAAAGCCGATTGAAACATAAAACGCTGCCGCTTCTTAATTAACTAGTCATAGACTATATACACTTTAATTAATAGCGTTTTGTTTCTGTAATAAATCTACTTTACAGACAATTAAATGATAATAATTTAATATATTGATGAAATCGAAGAGTCATATTATTAATTATAAGTATTGTCTATTTAGATTTTCCGACAAATTTGTTATTTGCCCGAATCACAATTTCTAAATAGCCGCTATGTTCTAGATAGATAATTTAAATATAGAACGTAATTTGTATGAACTAGGTATATATGTGCTACATAACTTTTATGAAGTTAATGGTGTAATAGGCCCCAAGTTTAAGTACGTACGCGTACTGAATTACTTTTGCACAAGTGTTATTATCGTGTACAATAAATTTTAGATGATATTAAATTCTTTTCAAATGTAAATTAGTATGGCAATTAAGGTAAAATGTACAAGGAACCTTAAAACTTTGTAACTCCTTATAATTTGTACCTATCTACACTAATTGCAAATAAATAAGTCTATTCTATTCTGTTCTATTACTAGGTAATACAAAATAAAATAATCATGAAGCATTACGAAAAATTTGTTGGAACTTTAGATAAGGTATACCTAGTATGGAAATATCTAAAAGCGCGTTCAGGTTAGAGCCTTATATTTATATTTAGGTAATTTTCGTAAATAAAAATAAAAATATGACTCTTAGTGGTCTTAAGGTTTGCAAATCCGCAGGTTTTCCCTCATGACTTAAAGAGATAATATTTTCAAAGAAATATTAATTTAGCTTACCGTACATTTGGTAATTAGTCCACTCAAAGTAGCGTGTAGGTGTAAAATAAATCTCCGTCTTAAGCTATTTGCTGAAAATGTTTCAGCTTTTCGCTAATTTTATGAGTATTTGTAGAATAATACGTTTTCATTTTTCACTTCTTCATTAGCTTTTTAGTTCATTTTAGACTTCCGACATTTTCATTCCTAATGATTATTGCCATAGTGTAATTTACATTTAAAAATTTGTTTTTGTATTTCGAATTAGGTTAAATAGTGAATTTCTTTTTGTTTATTTGAACGTACGTACCTCCGGAACTACTGGTTCGAACTGAATAATTCTTTTTGTGTTGGATAGTCAATTTATCGATGAAGGCTATATGATATAACACATTACACTAAGGTCAAAAGGGACGAGCTGCGGTTGAAACCGAGCGGTAGGCGTTAGTGCATTATATTGTTAGTTAAAATAATTTGACAGTTTTAACATTTTAATTGATAAGGTCACACAAATATTGTCTATATCGCGAAGAACTGTTTAAAAAAGCAAAAATATCAAGGTTATTTTGTTTTTGATAATAGGTATGTTAAACAAGTAATGACTGATCATATAGATTTGTTATTTTTATATAACAACAATATGTAATGAAATCTATATAAGATAATGAAGTGTAATTATACATGAGAAATGTCAAGATTTCTTTTATCGTAATTTTATTGATTTTGATAACTTGAAGTATTGCGTTGTGGAGTCACGATGCTCGGCTTTGCATTGCCTATATTCACATTGATCTGTTAGATTACTGTTATCAATAGAAATGATAAGATTGTTGCATATTATGTGTATTATTAAAACGCATTTTGCTACAAAAAAATGTGAGGACGAGACACGGAAATTTATTAACAGAATTATCAGTTGTATATAGATTGTATATATCTGTTAAAGCTAATATTCATAATTTACAGATATAATCCGTTCGGACATATAAATCGATATGAATAGAGGATCATAGAGTCAATGCTATTAGCCGAGCTGGTAGCATTTGCATGTATAAAAAGGTTCAATTCAATGCCGCGGCACAATAAACAACAGATACTTAAGCAATCTCGGTTCCCAGACTACCATAAACCGTCACTATATGCAAAACTAATACATATTTTAAGTTCCTCAGAGGTGAATAATCGACTACAAGACTATTTTAAATCGACTACAAGACTATTTTAAAGTGTGGGAGAGCCATGCGTCGGCACGAATGGGTCGGCTCGACCGGAGTGATACCACGGCCTCACAGAAAACCGGCGTGAAACAACCACAGCGTTGTCTTTGGCCGTGTGGGCGAGGTTACCGGAGGCCCAATCCTTAAAAGCTCGGCAACGCCCTCGTAACTGCTCTGTTGTTGCGGGTGTCCATGGGTATCGTTGATTGCTTACCATCAGGTAATCCGTCTGCCCGTTTGCCGACTTATCACATAACAAAAAGAATAACTATTGTGAGACATACTATATTTATTGAAAATAACGACTTACTTTACTAGTTTGTTGCGATGCGCACGCTGCTCGTGCATGAATAAGAGTCCCGCTGTCACTTGAAACTAGTAGAGCTTTTATCAGTTAATTCTCGTAAGTTGTTATTTTAAATTTAAGACTGCAGGACTCCCTGGGAACTGGGTCAATACGTTTGACACAACAAATAATCACAAAACGTCGATATTTGGTTGTTTTTTTAATCGATATTTAAAGAAGTTTCTCTCTTGTATTTATTGTTTATGTCCTTATTTAGAAATGTAATGTAAGTATGACAGTAAGCGCCTTGGCCAGGGTTGTGAGTGCTGGCACAATAATAGACTGCAGCCTCGGCCTGGAGAAGGAGAAGGAACGAGGAGGTTTTTAGTCAGTAAGAGTATGAACTCAGGGCGGGAGAAGTCATTTGATGATCTTTCCCTTACAAAACAAAAGCGTCTAGTCAACATCTATGTACCAACAAAAACATATACCTACAAAATGCGCCCGATAGGTAAAGTTTTGGGGTATATTCAAAATATTATAAATGCCAAAGTAACTCTGTCTGTCTTTTTTTCACGCTTAAACTGCTGAACCTATTTGTGTGAAATTTGGTACATACATCATTTGGAACTCGAGAAAGGACATAGGATAGTTTTGAAACCAAAAATCTGCAGGAAGACATTATTCCACGCGAACAAATAAGTCGCGGACAAAAGCTAGTAGATCATAAAAAATAGGTCTTGTATTTTGTATCTCCTACATAGCGGCTATTCAGACCCCTGAGGCAGGCCTTTAAAATGCTTGGAAGAACCTTACGATTAAGAATTAATACTAAGTTTAATAAACATAATTTATATGGAAGCAGCATCAAATTATCAGCCAATTAGGCTCTAAACACAACAGAAGCCACATAACAAAACAGGACCTTGTTCTTATTAAAAAAAAACAGAATAGATTAAGATGAAATTTGACACAGAAAACACAGAATTACATATATGAAACGCAAACAAAATCGCGTCGTAATTAATATGTTTTGATTGACATTTGTAACTTTATCTGTTGTTTTTTTGTACATAATAAACATGGCAAATAGGTATACTTATTAATAATGACCTCGGACTTAATATAAGAGCAAAATGTGTCAAGTATAAAACGACTATATCTTAGAGGAACAATTTATCTACCTACCCAATAAATATGTGAGGGTCATAAATTCATTGAACTAGTTTCGCTACTTAAGCTTCGAGTTTTCCGTAGAACTAATTTCAATGTGTGATCAATAAAGGAATATTTTAGTTTCCTTTGTTTTATATTCATGTCTTTTTTGTTCCTGCCAGCATAACTTCTCGTGAGATCGTTGATATCAAACCCATGAAATTCCCCGCCGTCAATGTTTTCATTATCTAACACATCTGCTAATGACATGATCCAATACGAGGGAAGCGCCCGATTGATTTTAATTGGTTTTATGACTAACCTTGTAAAACAATTTAAACGCGAGGGTGTCATCCCACACCGCTCCAGGCTAATGCCGGCACTAATTGATAGGATTTAGATGCGTAATTATTTATTTGCCTACCGATGCGATTTAACTCTTATATACAATGGCACGCGATATTAATTCCAAATAGATATTTACCCTAATTAATTAACAGTTCGGCATCGATTATTGCCACAAATTACAGGTCCTCGATGGCGGAGCATAATTTAACACGCATTCTACTGAGGCGTATGCTTCATTAACATTTTCCGTTCCCATTACGGAAACAGGCGCGGGCTGTTCGGAGCTAAACCACGCGAAACGAACCTCTTTTTGTTTGTGGAAAAAGAAAAAGAATAAAAACACAAAAGTTCCAGCCAGCTGCGCCCGAGCATCCTGTCGACGTCACTACACCTTTTTGCATCCATTGATCACGGCGACATGCAGCTATCCTTTGCTGTCGAACCGCTCTATCCCGCGGGGAAGCGAGATGACAGTAATGAGTGGTTTCTCCATCGAGATAATAACGGCAGTCTTCCGCAAAGCGCCTGTTCTTTGATAATGCGTTTTGTTGCAGAGCTTGTTGATTTTTATTTAGGTGTAAACGGGTCCGGGGCGCCGTGACAAAGGGTGGTCGCTTGTCAATAAATTGTCATTGTTATGACACAATCGTTTTACACTTGGGGTCCTGACAGGCTCATTTAATAATTTGCAACCGGTACTAATTGTGGAACATTGTCTGTCAAGCGTCACTCGGGCAGCCGGCGATCAAGAATAAATTGAGATAATGTCCTTGTAATGACCCGTGAATGTGGCACATCGATTTGGCATCCGTTTAATTAGTTAAATGGGCATACTTGTGTCAATGCGTAGTCAATCTCCGTTATAAATGGCTCGCTGTAAAATAACGTATTATAAAATCGTAAAGTTTGTAATCTCACATAACTGCGTAACACCATTGTTATCAGCAAATTGTCACTCACACTGATAGTGGACATAAAAGGTGGCCGGCACTACTTAACGCGCTTTATCTAGGGATGTACAACAATTTAAAAGCCATGCATTAAATTAAAAGTCACTGGTTCGAACGCGTTTTAAAGGATAAGTTAAATAAAATTTTAAATGGTCGAACCGATTTATGGCGTATATGCATTTATGAAGTATGGGAGCGAAGATAATTTTAAAATAAGCTTCATGTTTTATCCTCGCAATTACAATCGGTACAATATTAAATGGTTTTCAGTCAAATATTTTTGGGCTCGTTTTGTATTAAAGTTAATTCGCGAATAATATTTATCAGAATAAAATTGGTAACGTAGTACTTACGAGTTCTTTTGCAATGAAATTTTAAAACTTTTGTCATATAAATTTATATTTATTGGTATAAGGAGTATTGATACGAGGTAGCCCTGTTAACAATTACTTAATATTTGTCGTTGACTGATAGCGAGACTGCGGAACGGTTAAGGTCAAGTTTTATCTGAGTATGTCACCGGCGCGTGGATGAAATCGAACTGGAATGCTATGATTACGAGCGTACGTCGAGGAAGGAAGACACTCCAAGGTCTATTGCGACGAAGATCGAGTGTTCAATTATGTTTAGTGGTCCTCTGGAGCGTTATATAAGAGTAGTGGTCAACTAGCTCTTAAAACAATTGAAGTAAGACTTGGACATTTACACGTTACAAATTGATGGTTGATGCCGTGTCTTAAGTTTTACGCGCCGTTTTTCTACTCGTATGGTCTTATAGTTTTGTAAAATGTTTGGACAGCCATACTGATTGGTACATAGACAAGATGAATTTGAATATAGAATGAATTTGTATGAACTACGTAGGTACAATATAATTTTATCGGTGCTCCTAGAAACGTGGTGGAACAGGCCCTTAGACAATATAACTTATCACTCAATAAATAACTATTGACTTACAAATACCAATATTGATATTTATTCGCCAACTCATAAGGTGCTATTCAAATAAAATTAACAACAAATTCAAACGCTTACAAATAAACAGAAATTAAATTCTGTCACTTAAACAAACAAGGAATTTAATTTATTATTCAGATATTTAACATTATATTTGCATGGCACGGCCTTAGAGACAAACTAGCTATTTGAATAGCATTGGTGACAAATGTTGGCCCCAGTTAGCTGGCGGATTGGCGGTTGAACTTTGACCTGTACTATGAAGGGTCCAATTTTATTGGTATACAATAGCCACATGTCCAGTCGTGCAACTTACTTGGTACAACGGGAACAAACATTTGGGTTTTTGGTTGCAGACAAGCAATTCTGGTTGAGTTGACTTAGAAAAACTGTACCAAGAGACGCATTAAACTTGTGGAGCGCCTTTGGCAACCACCTTATAGGCGCCCTAATTTTCGTATAAGTTATATTTACACGCATCGTGCGCCCCTTATGCACCCCCATTGGCGATCCTCCGCAACCTGGCGCCCTGTCTATTTTTATACGTTTTGTTAGTTTTGCGACCTAGTCGAACAAATTAGGTTTCTAACAGCTAATTGTTTTCCGTTGGGTTCAAACGTTGGCCCAAACCATTTACGCCAATGAAGCGTGTCCAGTGTTTAAGTAAGTCTTCCTAAATAAATTACGGCTAAAACAAGAAGACAGGCGGGCAATAAATTTAGTTTTTCTTTCCTTACTATCTACGGCTTAGTATGGAAATTGTTTATTTAAGTTATGTTTATGTAAATATTTGTATTGGTGTTTTAGCAAACATTTTCGTTTAGGGGACAGGTAATGGTGGGGGCAAGATAAAATATTGTGACGGCTTCCATGATGTATCGTGTGTAGCACTACAGACAAACAAACTGGTCGGTATTTCTATAGGTCAAGTACAGAAATAGTGTTTTAATATTTGTAATGGATGGCGGGGCTTTTTAAAATTATTATTTATAGCCAGCTTTAGTTGTATTTTTTATAATGTTATTAAAATTCATTAAAACATTTAATGTGTTTTTATAGCCAACGTTTTGTGAAAAATAAAATTATTATTTGGCGTACCTTTGCACATAATATTCATTTATTCGGAATTTATATTTCGAAATCTTTAACAATGTAATTAGTGTGTGAATGCAAACGATGCCGATGTGGGCAATTAGCTATTTATTTACATAACGTTGTTAATAGCCTTAGATTATAACACGTTTACCAACCTATTCAAGGAAAACTGTCCGTTGATAATGCTTAAACTATTAAACCATTAAATTAAATGTTATATTATTGAAATTGTAAAACATTTTTTTTTTTAAAAAAAGAGTAACGAATGGAGTTTCTTGCTCGTTCTTCTCCATTCGAATCTACAATTTGGAATGAGCACCTAGCTTCACTGACGAACAGACTGACAGACTACTTTTCTATTTTGACGTTTCAAAAGTACCTATTGATGGTTTAATTGGAATAAATGATTTTGACTTTGACTTTGACTTTTTATACATAGTAGATTCTATAAAATAAAATGCATGAGTCCCCCAGTGTGACTTGAAACTGGTAGAGCTTTTCGCGAATAGTTCAAACAGGCGTTGCTCTTTTGCTGTGTATGCGTATGTATATAAAAGAAATATTTACAAAATTATAGGAGAAATCGGGAAATACCGATCATTGCGATCCTTTATAGTTCGCTAACAAAAAACTTATTGACACCGACAAGTCAATACTGGTGCAAAGGAGGCCTAGTATGATACTTGGCCGCTAATATCACTACATAAATATTAAAAAACAAACTCGCTTCATCTGTACCTATATCCCTATGTATGTCAAACTACGCAACAGATTTTGATGCGGATTTTTAAATAGGTGGAATGATTTAATGAAATCTATTTTCATTATCAGCAATTCACCTGTGCAAAGCTTTGGCGGGTCACTAGTTATAATATGTGTAACTTACATCGGTGAATATGGCTAAATATGTTCAACTCGGTATTTTTTCTAACGATAGTTAACAAATAAACTTATTATTATATGTCACGTACATTACAAACACATGTTTCTATTATGTCAAGGTTTTATTTTAGTGTAATCTAATATCTGTCTGATTAAATTAGTATGTTATAGAATGTCGGACAGAAACATTAAAATATGGAGTTGCAACTGTTTCATATTTATTAGGGTCAAACATAACAACACAGATCAGAATGTCGAAATGAATTATACTCGTGATTCCGAATTTGCAAGTGATAAATATATTCTTAATATTATAGGACAACAAGACAGCCACTTTTTTAAGGAATAGGAGGCAAACGAGTATGCCTATCACCTGCCGGTGATCATTGTGTGATCACTTTTTAGGAATGAGTACACTCGTTTCATGAAGGTTTGAATGTCGACGGTCGAATCGGTTCGGAGATACCGCATTAAATTAATACAATTCACTATTATAACCACTAATAGTCCACTCTATTAACAACTAACCATCAAATTACTACTTACAAGAGCAAAAAAACATCTCAAACAAGATAAGTATCTAATCGTTGACAATCAAAAATAACGGTTGTACGTAACACAATGGACAACAGTTATTTAAGTACAATAACAAAATAAATAAGGGCACATCTCTCTTAGAGGTATCATCATTAAGGTTACTAACGCAAAAACCTTGGATAACCGTTAACCGAAATGTTGGTACTGTTGTCACTAATGCAAATGTCAGTATGTTTGTAACACTTTTACACCTAAACTGATGTACTGATTCTGATAATTTTCATTTGGTGATAGGTATAATAAAGGGGATTAAAGAGACTTTAGTGAATTTCCTAGCTAAAAACAAGATTACAAATTTGAAAGAGGGCATTCTGTAGGGTGAATTTTGACCAACTTAGGTGCAGAGTAAAAGAGTTTCCGGAGATGACTCTAAGCATCGTTTGCATTAAAAGGAAACAAGGAAGTGTAGTTAAATCGATGAAATCTATGTACGCAAAATGTGCCCAAAACCATATGGAAAAGTAAATAAGAGTATCTCAACACATACCTACAGGTTTAGTTATATACATATATGAGCAAAAAAAACCCTAAAAAAACCGTTATCCGGAAAAAGTACCAACTAAAATATATAACAAATAATAATAATACTTTCAAGTGGCCTACTGTACACGGAAGTTCTAACAGTTCTCCCCTAAGGGGTTCGAATCTCGGCAGGTACAAATGGTGAGTACGGAACCAGTTTAACGGTCAGCTGTGAACCGTTAACTGCGAAATCGCTCGTCTTTAGATCACGTGGTTATAGTCTATATCTCTGTAGGCATAGAGTAACTCTTGTCTCTGGTTGCTTTGTTTTGTTGCTCTTTTTTGTCTGTGTGCTTATCTTGTAAGTTTATAGTTTATGTGTGTAACTTTGGGTGACTGATTGATAGCATAGTGAATGAGAAACAAAGCGGTTTGGTTTGTACTTGAGATGTAGTTTGATAGATCTATTACGCTTAGATCAATATCTAGATACATAGGTAAACCTGAAAAAGTGACTTGTTTGTCGGATTAAGATTCTGTTAGTTTTTCTGACGGATAAATTTGTCGTATTTTGACGTACGTAACTTTTACGAGTACTATTTTTTTTCTTAAATAAAAACTATTTCTAAATAGAATAACACAATCTCTCGTACATATTATTATATATAAACATACGCAATACATAGAATGACTAAGTACTTCAGAAATGTAGCTGATAAATTTAATTAAAAAAATAACTTGAAAACAATAAACCTACCTATTCGATTTTAACGAGATCTTACAAGGGTTTTAACTGGAAAAGAACTTGTAAATGAACAGAGTATAAAGGTAGCTCTTTGAAATGCTTAGTTCTAAGAACTAATGACTATGTGAGTTATAAGAAACAAACAGGTAATTGGTTATTTTATTTAATTGTAATTATTTTATTTTTCCTTTAGCAATTTTTCTCATTAAAGGATGGAATTCAAAAATTTATAATTTTTTCTAAAGATCTATTCGTTTCTTTATCTCTTAAAAACACTAATAGAAATGCTACTACGGACATGATAATAATATGAGGTTGAAATATGTATATGCTTTTACTCATTTAGGAAATATTTGGGTCTGGTCGAAAAGATAAACAGGACATGCCCGAATAGATAAGTTATCCCCAAAAATAAGTGGGAATGTCATGTTGATAGTCGGAACAAGATATCGAAAAAGAAATTTTAGGTTCAATTTTTTTTTGTAAATTTCATATTTTCTACTCATTATATCCGTTAAAGTCTCTTGTTCATTGAATATAGGTCTTTACCAATGAAATTGCCATTTTGCATGAAAAAATTTAAACGAGTGTTTTGATTTGAAATGCGATGAAAATGTAACACTAGTCAATAAACAAATGACTACTTTTGGAAAAAGAATCCCATGTTTTTAAAACAAAATTAATTAATTAGCCTTAGCCTAATAAAAACTATTTTGATTTGAAATGCCCAGTACTGCAGAACGGTAACTTCATAGGTAAAGACCTATTATTTATTGTTATCTTATTAGTTTTATGATATTGTTTTTATTGGTATAAATTTGATTATGTTTTAGTAACCTTTAGAAATATTTGAAAATACTTGTTAGCCGACGTCTTATAAAAAATACGATTTCAAATTCAGTACGAAGTTTTACAAAGAGAATTGAATATTCTTTCTTTTACCATTTAGAGAAGAAATAAATTGATACATGATACATTGTATTTAATAGGAAAGAATACGAACTATTTTTGTCAGGATGTAGGTAGTGTAATTTCCGTTGAGCCAATCCATTCGTGCTAAAGCATATCTCCTCTCTTATTTGATTAGTATAATTATTTAGATAATAATCTTCTCTGTTCCTTACTGATCTTTGTCTTTTTATTATGGATGATTACATTACAATACCAAGGATAATTAAATTAAAATGTACTTTCATTGTATTGGGTAATTGGGTAATAGGTATGTGTAGTCTTTTATTGTGAGACAAAAAACTGTTCATCTTGAAAAGTACTGAAGATACTGAAGACCTTAGCCAGAGGAAATGTTTATTATACTGTGAAATAATTAACTATTTTGAAATAAACGTCACTAACTGTCATGGCTGTCGGCACAAACTTTAACGTTTATGGCGATCAATTATACGAATATTAATAAGCCCATTTGTATTGCTATAGCCGTCGGTTCCATTAATTACAGTCGCGAACCAAACAGGTTTTGTCCAAAGAAAATAAATTTATCGTTTTTTTATTCAAAAGATTTATTTAAACAGCTGATTCGAATATCAGATAAGGCGACAGCTGATAAAAAGAAAATTGAGGATGATAAGATATCGCTCACTTTGTAATCATGAGATTAAAACGCGACTCAATTTTTCGATGCGAAAATTATTTTCATTCAGCATTTCACGATGTTGATTTCATAGTTGTATGAATGGAATAGGGGTGGAATAGTGTCTGATATTTTTTTCATTATTGAACTTATCGCTTTAATTGATATTTAATTTTTATACCCTGGCATCATCCATACTAATATTTATAAAAAGGTAAAATTTATAAGTTTGTATGTAGGGGATAATCTTTGAAAACACTGGTCGGATTCCCAAAATTCTTTTACTTTTTGAGAGCTACAATGTTCCCGAGTGCTATAGCCGCATACACGTCACGCTACAATCAAATGGAGCCGAGCTGCGAGTAAAACCGCACGGGAATAGCTAGCCCCTATTATTTTACGTGGATTTTAAACGAATATAAAATTAATAAGTAAACATTTTAAATAACAATTCAAACAAAATACAAAACGATAGAAAAGTTAGCTAGGTAGGAACAATAAATATAGTATAACATTTTTTACTCCTTTATAGAAAAGGCATCAACGCTTAAAATACGATTTCGCACAGATCATAAGACAAGAACCAAATCCCTGATATATTAAGGAAAAACACGCAAAGACATTTGCGTGAAAAACAAATATAAGCTGTGCTTACATTATGTCTAAAGGAGAAATAACAAAATACAAGTAGCTGGTACAATAAGCGTAATAAGTAGAGCTCGTTATGAGTCCTCCCTTCTAAGTAAGTATAACAAGTATGTTTGTCCGTCCCTCACAATCCATTTACCTCGTTAGTTACACTTTACGCCTTCCGATTTGGTTGCTCGTAATTAGTGCAACACATTATGTTCTTTTTTTATCTGCAGGTGTAGATGCAGATGATTATACACGAGAGTTAAGAATTGGAAAATAGAGAGAAGATTAATTTAAAAAAGTATTTGTAGCTGTTGTATACGTAATAATATCATATAAGGCTTTTTCACTTAGAGTTTTGATATTAGGTATTCTGGGTTAGATTATAGGTACCTTTTTTTATTTAGGCGTGTGCGCAATAAGCGCCCTAGGCAATCATCTCATAGGATTTTTTTTTCTTTTTTTTTTTGTCTAAATACATATTTAGCCAAAATATCTCGTGCACTCAGGGCGCCCCTTGCGCTCTAGGCACTTGGCTCTTGCCTAGTTTTCTTTACGAATAACACGGCTCTGCCAGTACGAACTACTTAATCTCGTTTACAAATACTAGAATAGCTAGTGAAGCGATTGTAATTTAAGCATACGTTTAAAATAATGATCTGGGTCAATTTCGTCAATTATATTCATGGTCCAGTCCTTTCCCTCCCCTTCTTCAATCTCAGGGTTGTGAGTGCAGTAATTGACTGCGACCCAGCTTGGAGCAGAAGGAACGAGGTGGTCTTTTCTCTATATGTATTTTTTCTATCTTTTCTTGTTAGATTACATTTCTGTATATGTATTATAAAACGTAGTTGTTATCTAATAGAGCGAAGGGCATTGGAATACTATTTACCTAGGAATAGCCGCAGCTAGAAGCTAGTGGGTCTTAAAATCAATATCTATCATGGTATTGCAAATTAAATAGTCAAAGTTATAGGTATCTGAAGAAGGAGTGGGCTGGTTCTATTAGTATTGGTTGAAGCACTGACATTTGTGAGAGTTTTTTATTTAGTATCCAATTACGTGTTATGAGAAGTATCTACGTAGGTCCTACGCCGAAAGTCTAGAAACGCATTGATTTTGGTTTTTCTTAACATAGTTCCATTGTAGTATTTAATAACCTTTTTACGAATTTCATATTCTATTTTTAGAATTCGAATGTCTGACATTTAAAAATAGAATATATCAGAAATGTTATCTTCGGCTTTTAAACGTTGTGTTTAGTGTACAGGCTTATGTTTTAAAAGGTGGAAAGTTCTTCAAATATAAGTTCAGTCTTGACACAAAAAGTCTCTTAAAACAATATTAAACAAAAATATATAATTAAGTCAATTTTAATATGTTTTTAATAGGTTTGATCTCCTGTTGTTTTCTAAAATTAATTACCTACATCAGCCAAGTTAACAGCCTTATTGGCCATTTACTATTTTAGCATAGGTCATTGACACTCAACATCGTCGTGAACTCGAGATTAAACCATTAATTGCGTATTAAGAGTAATTTATTGATCAATTTGATTTTGAACTTAATTCTCTATTGTTTCTAAAGTCGATTTTGGATTTTTGTTATTTTTTTATAGATTTTCAATATCAAAAACAGCCACTGTTGTGAGTCTACAGTCTTGGTATTCCTTTTTTTATTAAAGAGGTCGAATAAAATATACATAAAGATTATTTAAATTAAGTTTATTAGCTAACGTCGACTTAGGTAAATACCTGATTGTAAATATACTAACATACGATTTTTGACACATTTTAGATTAAAAGACATACCAAGATTGTTTACAATTATTCAATTACCTAAACCGCTTAGCCAGAGTAACACAAAGTTTACTGATAGTTGATAGCGGACGGTCCATACGATGTTTTAAGACGTAGACGTCACCAGAAATGGATTTGCGAACATCGTCATATCTTTGTTTATATAATAGACTGATGGTATGTGCTTGATTTAGTTACAAAATAAATGATATAATTATTACTTTTAATTATTTGGCTAACAAACCTAAGGAAAAAGGTATTATTTGAGCTACATGTGGAAACCTTTTTGTGTTTTGATTAAATAAAATAAAGAAAGAAAAAAAGTGACAGTCTTTCGGCCAGTCCCAAAGATTAAGTGAATTTTATATTTTGGATTTATATGTACCTACACATGTAAAATTATATACTAAAACAACTACATCTGAACGAAGGCGACAACACCAGTGTCAATTAACCAAAAATCACAAAATAATCCTCGAAGCGTGTTTCTGATGAAAACTTTGAAAATACCAGAGTGTACTAGTGTACAAAACTATCCCGTAATACGAACACAGAAGGTCATTAGTCGTGTGGCAGCGAAAATTTGAAACCAAACACATTCAGAAATGTTTGTGTAGCGAAATAAGTTTAGAAGCGCATTACTGCACTAGCTGTTAGTTTCACCTGAAATAATTAGTTATTCCTGCTTCGTATAAACCGAGTTTGATATGTAAGTAATTAACAGTGAAAATACTGAATAAATGAACTGTTCATAAAGTGTCAATGTGAGGAATATCAGCTTGATTACGTATTAGCGATAGCGGGGAAATTTTAAGTATAATTATGTTATTTGGATTTCAAACACATGGGAATTCCTATTTAATGAAATGTAATACTTAGTAGAATTTTTAAAATTAATATACACACTAGAACTAATTCCGACATTTGTTAAAAAATATAAATCATTACAATATCAAGGAACCACTTTCTTTAATTCGAATTTGGAACATCAGTTCGTTTTTGTCGGATTGCGAACGCTCGAATATTTAAAACAGTTCCCCTCTAATGACACATGTTGACATGTCAGTGTTCCTTTTTTGTATTCGAATGTAGCTAAGTGTGTGTGTATGGGAGTGAGTTGATTGGTGCGTCCGTCGTGTGTCTCTTTCATCTAGTTCCGTCCGGATCCGGATACAAAGAGGGATGTGTTTTTATTCCCGATTGTGCCCACAAAGAGGTCCGACGAGTGGACTAGGGTTGCCATAACTATAAACAAAATGGTTTTATCATCTGAAAAAGGGTTTATTTGTGAGTCGTTCGCTTTAAGTAGGATATAAAGATGAGGAGTGTTGGTATATAAACTGAGTTTTATTGTTTCATATTTTAGGCACTTTTTGTAAATCAGATAGGTTAAGTTTTTACTCAAACGTGTATGTTTTTACACTGTTTTATTCAGTGTAAAATTATTACACTAAGATTATTCAAGAACCTACAAAGCTGTGTGTAAACACACAAATTTATTTAATCGATGAACATCGTTTAAATAGAAATATCTTAAGACATTTTTTTACGTTTTACATTATAACATTAAATAGTATTAAATTATTAAAGAACAAAAAGGACATAATATGGATATCACTAGAAAATAAATAAAAATGCCAAGTTGTATAAACAAATTCTAGAATGATATTGAATCAACGCACATCCCTAAGTGACGTATTTCTATTCAGGATGAGTTCCGCTAAACGTCACTCCGACAGCATTATAAAGCCCGAAGCGGATTTCCGAATACTCCTCAAAGCTCTGTAGATAACATTTTTGCAGAGCGGATGTGACCACTCTTGTCGCGGATGTTGAAATATCTATAAAATCGATTTGTGATACCGATATAATTGTTAACCAAATCGATAAGGCCCGATACGTTATCGATATTTTTTTATAAAAACTTTTTATTTGATAAAAAAATATATTAATGGCGGTAAAACTTTATAGAAAGTACTTATCTGATATTGTTCGATGTATGTATTTAGTAAAGCTAATGTAATAATATGTAGTAATATATAAAAAAATACAATAAAGTATGCACACTAACCAAACAAAACATGATAATACATAAAGTCTAACTAAATATTTAATATTACATAAAACAACATCGTAAATAATTGTTGTATTTACCTACCTACTTACCTATATGTATTAAATTTGTTGAACACTGTTCTAGATATATACCTATGTATAAATATATTTTTCCGTGTTACGTAAGATAATGTAGAATATATTCAATAAAAACAAATAAAGGAAAATTAAATAAATTTCGATTATGTAATAAAAAATTGAATGTTTATTTATAAACTATTATAAATTTGGTTATGGTTTTTGCATATATATTATACTGACTATTTGACTGCACGGTTGGTGCGGTGGCTGGGCAACTGGCTGCCGTGCAACGTGTCGCGGGTTCGATTCCCGCACGGAACAACTCTTTGTGTGATCCACAAATTGTTGTTTCGGGTCTGGGTGTCAGTGTATGTGAAATTGTATGTTTGTAACCGCACCCACGACACAGGAGAAAATCCTAATGTGGGGCAACGTTTTTTAAAAACAAAAAAATATGTTCTATTAACAAAAAGTAAAAACATTTTGGTTAAGTATTAACAATATGATAGAGACATACATTCATATATAAATAAGTATTAACACGTTAATCGCCACGTAGGTCTCCGATGGCCTAGGGCTGCGGAGGAGTGGTCTATAATAGTTTCTGTCATCAGACACAGGCTCACTTTATAAAAAAATAATTTATTTTTGGAAGTAGGCTACAAAACTAGTACTAGGTATAGCCTGTTCTTCCTATCTGACTACATTAAGAATAAATGCCGAAACAAACGCAGAGGTCCGTCTCTTTTAAAGCCCAAATACCTTTATTTTTAACCTATGATGTATACAAGCATGTCCTGCGACGGAAATCCCTTATTATAAACCAGTTACATATAAAACGATAAACGTGCCAAACATCCGATATGTAAAAACGAGATAGCTCGTCATCTATTAGCATTAGATAAAAAATATACTTATATACGTGAAGTAGAAACAGCGAATTTATCAGGCGATAACGTGCTTATGATAACACTGATTTGTCTATAAATTACAGTAACGAGATAAGGGGGAAAATGTCGGAGGAAATTCAGAAATTATTGTTCTATCTATTTCTCTCAGTGGTTTTTATATGTGATAGGTCGGCAAACGATGGATTACCTGGTTTTAAGCAATCGGCAGCGCCGCCCGTGGCCATTCGCATCTCTAGAGGAGTTACAAATGCGTTGCCGACCGGTTGAGGATGTGGGTTTCGGAGCTTTAGGGATAAGGGGAGGCGAAGGATTGGGCCTCCGATAACCCCACTTTCACAGCGAAACACAACGCTGTGGTTCCTTCACGCCAGTTTTCTTTGAGGCCGCGATATTTCGGTTGTGCCGACCCATTTGTGCCGAACCATTCTGGTTCTCCCATACCTACTTATTTAATTTCACTTACCTTAATACCAATTCTTCTCCTTTTGGTGTGAATGGAAAAGGAAACTTACCTTCAGTACTGTGCTTACTGACTTCAAGAAATATGATTTTCAACTTGTCTTACCTGGAACAAAAAGGTTGAGTTTTAATTCACTGAGACTTGTTATAGAAATAGGCTTGCGTGGGCGAGTTCGAACCGCCCACGCTTCACGGGCGGGTTAGCTTTCATAAAACAATTTTTCTATCGACATAAATATGTTTGCTAGTTGAAAAGTAGCATGTTTGTTTGACAGCGTCGATGTAAACTGTAATAAAAACTAGGCTTTTTATCTTATTGTTACTAAGTTGTTATTTAGTTAAAAACATCTTAGATAATATTACTAGAAATCTGTTGAATGTTCATTGCACATTTATGAATAAAAACACAGACGCGAGTTGCTTTGTATCAAGTCTAGACATGTTCTAGGAAACTCAATCATTCAGTGGAAATACAATGTTACGTCAGAAAGTGCAGTTGAAAGAAAAACTGCTCATAAATATGTAGGTAGGTACTTATTGCAGACATCATGGAGAATTATAAATAAATAGTGACGCGGGCAAACTAAGCAGCAAACCAGAGATAAAATAAAAAAAAGCGGAAATATTACCATAGACATATTAGAGGTTATGAAACTTATTTTTATTTTATTAATCTAAAAATAAGTCCTAAACCGATTTTACCGCGTTTTTTTTTATTTAAAGATCTTTATGGCTTAGTTACTTCGAACGTTATATAATCATAATCGACCTTTTTTGTAACTTGTGTTTTTTTTGTTTAGGTATAAGTAACACCTTGGAAATACAAAGTTCTGTTTTATGTGTTCAGTATGTATCTGTATCGTTATTGCGTAGGATGAATACACTGAGTCACTGCACTATTTTTGTAGTTTTCCGTAGTTCGACATTGAAGCTTGACCGCCAATGAAAATTTTATTATGTAATACATGTATGTATGTTTATTTTATTATTTATTGGTCTACTCATGATGTGATAAAAATGTTTAAATATTGATTATATCCTAAATAATGATTTCCGTTTTGATACCCAAGCCGATAAGGTGTCTGTGGTACATTTTGTATTGATTTCTTTTATATTTAGTTTCAAAAGTAAAAGGAAATAAGAACACTTGTTCGAATTCAGCTAGATATAGGTACTTTTGGGAAGTCAAAATATAATATTAGTCCGTCAATATGTCCGTCAGTGGTGCTCATTCCAAAATATAGATTCGAAATTTTTGAAATCAATATGTTTCGCAATCTTATTTAATTTTCATGTTTGTTCGTGCTGGATAAAAACACATAAAAGTGTAGTTAGGTAACGTCCAAAAAATATTAAACTAATAAATTAATCCAACATTTGATAGATAGGTATAGTTTAAAAATATTAAAATATATAAGTATATATACACTTTGTTATATCTGTTATCATATTTTTTAAATTCCCTTATTATCTCGTTCGGCAAAATAGTTGTTTACTAATTTTATCGCTAAGGAATAATGAATACATTCTACTAAATATTATAGTCTATTTGTATGTTATAGCCAGTTTGTGTGTGCAATGGTAATGCTCAAAAGAAAATTGCCGAGAACATTAGTTTTGGAGCATGCACTAATCTGAGTCAGCGGATGATTCAGAAGGGGAGTGCTCACATATATTTAGCATTAGGGAAATATTATGACGTCATCTGTAATGGCTATAATGTCTTTTAAAAACACATAAATCTCACTTAATAATGTGAGAATAAGCTTTTAAATCTGTCGAACAAATAAGAACCTAAACAACAATGAATGAAGAGGAGAGATCTAAAGAGCATTCGTTATTGAATGGGGTCGAGTCCGTCGCCCAGTAAGCCATTCATCTTAGAAAATATTTACTGTAGGAAGTTCCCGGGTTGCGGGTGACGTCTCGGGAATCCCGTCGGCATGTTCCCGGCTACCTGTGGGTAGCGGCGCGGGGTACAACACTAGATCCTTCGATAACCGGCAAACACAAACAGGCCGCGCCTCCCGCCCGGCGCCGCGTCCCGCTAACACCGTGTAATATGAACATTGTGTGCCCATAGCCCACACTCACTGTTTTCTCTGAACAACAACTTATTGTATGTATGTTTAAGCTAAGCGCAATCCATTTGCTTTGCCCCGGGATAAAACTATTCGTGGAATTTCCCGAGACGATATCGTCGCGTAGCTTGACTATGTAAAACTCGTAGCATTTTTTATTCTTGTCGCACATGATTGCATTGAATAAACTTTTTACGTAGGTATACAAAGTGAATAACTTTTTCATAATACATTTTTCATTTTTCATGTTACGCTTATTTCAACAAAAACCTAGTATTTTCCCTTTACATAGGAGACAAATTACCGTTTTGCACGCGAAAGGTGCAGTTCAATTTAAATCACGGCAGACTCCCCACAACGAGGTCTGGGGAATAAAAAAAGGAAAATGTGGGTGCTACATTTTCAACCACCCCTTTTTGAAAAGCCTCACGTATCCCGAACAAAGACGTGCAGTGCTAATAAAAACACCGGATCATTTGAAACAAAGGCACAGAACAACGAATGGAAATCAATCACTCACCATACAGAACCAGTATACGATTGCGCCGACTATGAGAACTTCACGCTTGTAAACGTGAACTTTAATTGGCCCAACGTTTTGTTTGTGTTTTGGTTTAATGTGTTTTACTAGGGTCGTAGCACGCTTCGATCGTCACGCGTCTATTCAAATAAAATAACTCGTCACCGAATGTAATTGAAACGCGTCCGAGCTTCTAAGCGAGAGCTGGAAGAATGTACAAGTTTTGGCCGCAACGATACGAAAACTTGGTACTATAAATACTATGTACTACATTACATTATCACAAAAATGGGGTTTATTTAAAAACTGTGAATTTAAATGTCGAGTAATTTATCCACTTTGTAGAGTCACCGTGCGTTTACGGTCAGTAGTCAGCCAGTGACAAACACGATGTCCAACTGACGCATGTCTGACTGATTCATACAAAATTACAACCGCATTCATGAACTGAGATATAAATAGGAATATAAAGGGTGCAACAAGTGAAAGGATGTTTTTTTTATACTTTTGTTAAGAGAAAACCCGTTATCAGCTGTGGGAATATTATTAGTGTTATCGTGCGCTTTTGATATGTATTGTTATCTTATCGTTACATACAAGGTCACAGTCATGTTTAAGCTTAGTGATCGTTGCTAATGAAGTTTTTACGTAAATATTTTTAAGGATATTAAGTCTGAAGAGCTGAATCTTTGTAATTTCTCATTGTTTCTTATTTACCATAAATTGTATGTGGATACGTACTGTTAGTTGGAACACAGGTGTACATTATGCACAAGGTTAATACATTAAATTTACATATATTTACGATAATATTACTCATAAACGTATTCTTTATTAACTAAATTCGTACCTACTTGATTCGGATAAAAAAATCAATATGAAATCCTACTGTAACATTTTTTTAAATGTTTATAGTTTTGCGTACCTAATACCTACAATGAGAAATGAAACACAAGACCTTTACGTCGAAGATGGCAATAGTTCATCAGTAATCTTCCAGAAGCTGTTAATATAAATTTCGGTGCTTAGAAGACAATAGCCTTAAGAACGAGCTTTTCAAAGAAAAACATACCTAATCAACACAATTAGCATATATGTAAGGGCCCACTGCTGAGCTCTCTTTTGCTTCCACGTTTGAGCATTTCTAATCACAACGCTTGTTCAAGGTTGATTGACGATATCAAACTCAAAATTGGACAATATAAATCCTGGCTTCCTCACGATGTTTTCTTTCACCGTACATTAGTAATGCGTGACAGATATATGAAGGGAATTTGTGTTGACCTGATACGTATGATTTATCTTCATTCAAACATTTCCGTAGGTTCCTACCCTATATTTATTTATGGGTACATACATAGCCTATAGATGTAAGTATCAGGTGCGAAGTAACTAGTTATTTTAGATTCCATCCTCGTTGTACATCGTGATATGCGATAATAAAACTTGTGTAAACATGAATAAGCAATGTTTCCGATATTATCTCTAGGTTAGGTTGCAAATCTGAGTCACTATACGTACCTACCTATTTGTATAACTACGTATAAGTAAGTACCTACACACAGATGCTGATCCTTGGTGACTGCTTGATAGATTTTTAACTTTATTGCAGGTTTTATAAGGTTGATAATCGATTGATTTGCTGGTGTCATCAATAATTATTTCTACGCAAACTATGAAATCCTTGTGAAATGTTGCCAATATTGATAATATGGAGCAATGTTGTGTAAAAATGGTATAAAGAATTAGCTACTATTAAATTATTACCGCTTTGGTGTAATACATTGAAATGATGCGGAAGTTGAAGTTTTGGTTATTGTGTAGTGATTCATTCATATTCTAGCTCATATGCCTTATTTATTTATTTAATAAAAAGGTTTACCAACAGCTTCTGTGTAGATAACACTTAAAGTACTTATTTAGGTAATTCTCATTAAAAATAATAAATATTGAACAAGTTTCTCTAAAACCACATTTTTATGAATTGATACTTCTTTATACAAACGGAATGTCGATAAACACAAAGGAAAAAATATAAACTTTTCATTAATAAGTTATATACCTATAAAAAATAACAATGGATCACAATATCCATACCTACCTACTAGATTGTAATGTTCTCAATTATATTTTACTTGAAGCTCTAAATTTATAAGACGTACTTTAGGCGACTTTTTAATATTTACCTAGGTAATCATGCACATTTAGCCAATACAACAAAAAAAAAAATCAACGAAAAAAATCGTAGCTAACCAACCACGTTTATTATTCACAGTTTGAACCGTTTCTCACTGGGTAACAAAGCTGTATTATATTTATTTATTCGCCGTATATTTTAAAGTGGAACCAATCACAAAGTATAGCGTAAGTATGGTATCAATTAGCACCATAACGCAAGCTTTGTCCATGGTTAAATGCGGTCAATGAGTCAGTTCGCGCCGCTAAATGGCCATTGTTGCTGTTGAGGTAGCAGTTACTTCAATATCGAAGGTTATCTACCTATTTGTATCAGCCGGGGCTGCGAGTGCAAGTGTTATAATTATGATAAAAAACCCTGTCTTTCTAAAAAAACTAAAAGTAAATTTACTTAATACGCGCTCACTGTAGATAATAAGGGATGTTTCACAATTTCGTGCTTTTGTGTATGTTTATAAAAAGTAGCCTATGTCCTATTCTGGAGTGTATCCTATGCCTGTGCCAAATTTCATCGAAATCCGTCCAGTCGTTTTGGCGTGATTGAGTAACAAGCATTCAAACATCGTAACTTTCGCATTTATAATATTATTAAGATAAAATAGTGATGCGCTGTGATGTTTATAAATGTGACATTCTTTTTTTTATTCAAATTTCTTGTAAGTTTTTATGCTTTTATGGGACACCAAATAAAAAAAAGTTTATAGGTACCGTCTCAATATTGACAATGATTGCGTGGTAATTATTAACGTGAATAGGTAACTTGTTTTTAAAATTAACAGTTTGAAGTTTTTTTTTTAAATTATGTTACTGTAGTTATCTTATCATTATTTGTCCCATTGTTTATTGTTTGTAGGTAAATTCCCTAATTACATTTTGTATAAATTGTTTACTGCAGATAAGTGCACAACAGAAGTTGTTTCTGGTTTAGAGAAAATAATTAGCTTTATAGTTTTTATTTACCAATGGTATAAATGGTCTATGATTATTTAGCCACTACTAATATACGGTGAAGGTAAACATCGTGAGGAAACCTGGACTTATAATTTCTAATTATAAGTTTGAAATCGCCAACCCGCATTGAGTAAGCGTGGTGATTAATGCTCTAACCTTCTCCGTATGAGAATAGGTCTTTGCTCAGCAGTGGGCACTTATAGGCTGATGATGATGATGATAAATGGTCTTCGTTCTAAAAAATAAGGTGATCAGACTTAGAGAACCGAATAACCGCGAAAAGGACATTACTTCATCGCTACTAACATACAAAACAGAACAGTGTCAATTTTATTGCATAAATATGAACTTATGTCATTTTTGTAGTCACAGGTGCGAATAAATTTTATGACTTATTTGAATTACAACGAAATGTGTTCATTACCTACTTAAGCGGATGCTTAAAACGAGTTTTCAAAGGATATTTTAAATAAAACTTTGTAGTTTTTGCAACTCCGTCCACCAACGTTCCTGTAAAGACTTATACAGCTACTTTACACACAATAAATTCCACCCATCAATTACAAATCTGACATCACATTCAAGGAATACCACAGTCAGGAAATATTCTTAACAAAATACAAAAGAACTTATAAAATGTTAAAACAGTGATAAACTGATCGTTGGTCATACCTTGACCTAGTTCTCGAAGACCCCTCGGGAGGTGAAGTTATGACGTTTAAAGCGAAACTTCCCTGAAACTTGTAGCTTGGCAACTGTGTACTGACCATGATGCCAGGGTTAGCAATGTAAGACATAATTACCATACTAGTTCTTGTTAAATGAATCTCAATCTTCATTTATGAGATTAAAGGTCTGTTTTACTATGACTGGATAAACACTGTGTACAAAATAGATTTGCCATATAAGTTCGGAGGTAATTTGTTTTATTAATCGATACAAAAGGTTCCGCACTAGGGTTTTCTTCTGCGTCCTGGGTTTTTTAAGTGAGGAAAATCCTCGAACGACTTGTCGCCTAGGGTGGAGCGAGAGGGAGTGTCCGACTTTTACGGAAATACACCACCCATTCCTTCTTCTGCTCCAGGTAGTGGCCACGGTACCTTATTGCGCTTGCCACGCGACTCTGACTAAACATCAGCCCTATGAGGCACCATCTGTGGTGATCTATTGCTTCTTTAAGGCCCTGTGTCGTGGGTGCGTTTCCAAAAGCAAGGGAAAGAACGGGAGTTTTTAGTCAGTAAGAGTCGGACACTCTCTCGCCTCACCGTTGTCGAGAGAAGTCATTGGATGATATTCCCTTTCCAAAAAAGAAGACTTGTATCAACAATTTGTGTGTCGTCATCGTTGCATGGTAGGTTGCACAACCACTGCATCAACTGTGCACCTTTACCTATTAAGGTTTCATTACCTAAGACTACAAGAGACAGCAGCAGACACTAAGAGCGTATTTTTAGGTTTTATTAACTTTTCATTCAAAGAACAAATGACACATAGATACAGGGAGCTTTATGAATGTTAATGCAGTTATATTCATTTTAATGTTGTGGACCCGTTATGTTTACAGTCATCAAGAGCGTTCTACGAGAACAAGATTGAATCTAAGTGCCATCATAATTACACGGAACGTGGAGAATGTCAACATGCAGTTTGAGTAAGTAATTTTAGTTTAAATTGATGATATTTTAATTGTTCATATTGTTATTCTGTTAGTCAGGTTCTGGTGTTAAGACAGTGAAGATGAGTTTGAAGACTATGATTTTTATGTCATCGGTAGTGGTAAGCAATCGCCACGGCCCACGGACACCCTTAACACCAAAGGTGTTACGTGTGCGTTGCTGGCCTTTTGGGATTAGGATTCTGAATCTTAGGATGGGGTAGGGGAAAGATTCGTAAGATTCTTGCGATTTAAGGATTGGGGAGGGGAAGATTTGGGCCTCTGGTAATCACACTCGCACGGCGAAACACAACGCTGTGGCTGTTTAATGAAATGAAAATTACGATAACAAGTATTTTGGTTTGACTTCAGGTATCCTTGTTATATGTCGTGGCGTAATAAATGGTGTTTCTTTATTCTTTCTTTCTTTCTAATCAGGGGTTATTTGATGGGAATCCGAACTCAATTATATCGAAAAAATAGATTAAGTAGGTCCTTAATTTAATTTCGTTACGAAATCAAGAGCACACAATACTAGATATTTCTCCTGTACAAAAAGGTTTGGATAAATACTATACGAATTATTCGGAATAAAAATAGATTTTAGTTCAAAATGGTTAAACAAAAGAGAGCATAAACATAATTGATGTAGTAACAAAAGACAGAAGTAAACAGATTAAAGGAGAAAGCAAAACCGGTCACCGCGAGAAACTTTATACAAATAAAAACCACAACATTACCAATTTGTAGTTCCAAGGCTCCATAGAACGATTTTCAAGCAAACAAATGCAGCAATTTTAAAATAGTCCTTGAAATAAGACTACAGACACGATAATTGCGTGGCACCACGGCCGGATATGACGTCATACAATCTTTATGACCGCCACTTTTGAGAATGTACCTATAAACTCCTTTGAATAGATTTCAAAGAGCTCCGTGACGCTCCTTTAGAATTTTTCGTGTTTATCGTCTTAAGAAGAGATGATATGAATGTTTTAAAA
Source organism: Spodoptera exigua (assembly GCA_902829305.4). Taxonomy (NCBI): domain Eukaryota; kingdom Metazoa; phylum Arthropoda; class Insecta; order Lepidoptera; family Noctuidae; genus Spodoptera; species Spodoptera exigua. Next base: position 5,554,693 of record LR824615.2, read on the forward strand.
CCTTACTTAATGCTTTTCTTGTGTCGAAATGAAACTAAAATCGTGTTATGATAGTGCTTGTAATGATAAAAGGTTAATATCCAGTAGTATTATTTTAAGCTGCCTCAGGCGCTTCATGTAATTTTAAAACTGCAATCAAAACCTTTCCTTTTTAATTGAAACTGTCTACGAATGATTCGTTTTTCGAAATTATTTACATTCCATTTAAAGCGGTTCTCAGAAAAAAAAACCACCCAGCTACCCAAACGTGCAAACGAAACAACAGAATGACACGATCTGAAAAAAAAAACTGCATAAAAACTAACTATCATATCCTTTATGAGCTTTAAACAAACCAAACAGTTCGGCGAACTCCACGAAAACAAAAAGAGACAAAGAGATCTTGCTGTGCATGCATTATTTTAAAAATTTGTACCTCGAAAATTGCAGAAACGGTGAAAAAGGCGAGTGGCGAGTAGGTAGTGGGCGTCGGATAGGAGCGTGCCCTATCGCGCAGACGATGCCGGCTCACTGTGTTAGTACCCGTATTATTCATTGCTTATGTGTGTGTGTGCTGCGCTTACCTAACATCAGATTTTGGAATATATCTTCAGTTTTATTCAGAATCAACTATGTTCTAACATTTTGTATTAAATTCAGAACTCTTAGAGACGTATTTTGGCAAAACTGTGGATTGTTTGTTTGCGATTCATTGTTTTTTTTATCGATATGTCCATTGACAACTTCGGCTTAGTCATAATGCTGTATGAGAAAGTATTGTAACGATTCTAAAAATACATTAGACGTCAGCGAGACGGCTCTAAAAAGACGTAGACTGCGTTGAATCAGTTCTGTCCGATAACTATTTATGCTGGCACATCTTTAATCTTTTAAAATATTGTAAATAAACTTATTTATATACTCCACAATATTACATTTCAAACTAATAATTTTTTCTACAGAATCTTGTTACAAACGTTATAAAAACATTGTTTAAGTTTTTTTACGCGTGATTCATTGGAAACATCGACAAAAACATCTTATGTTTTGTCATCATTACTCGGTATTTGTCGCTTAAATTGCCATAAACATTGACTTGTCCATTCGTACTTCTTTTAGTATTGTACAAAAGTTCTTTTAGACTGTAGTTACTGGTTAAAAATACACTGGAGTAGTGGTAAAATTTAGCCGTAAGTGGTGGCGACGCGAAATCCGCCGAGCAATTTGCAAGATTTGTCTGGACATGGCCGACAGACAGACGGCTGTGCCGAGAATGTAAAAGTGATGTTCCTTGGTCGCCTTATGTGGATACTAACGTACTAGTGTATTGGAGAAACCAAGTATATTTTATACCACTATGGTATAAATGTATGGGTTGACGTCTTAGAAGATGGTTGTAACAAACAAGTGAATACTGATTGTGGTAATAAAACTGTTAAAGATTACTTTATTTATTGTTCTTAGACAGTTCAAAAGAAAAAAATATATATGGGACATTTTTTGGAAAACTCAACCACAAACATAAATAATATTTATTGGTATAATTCATATGGATTTTACGAAACTAATTTAAACGAAACCACTAACGAAAATAAGTAAGTAAACGATACCGTGAGCAATCACCTATATCTATACGCATCATCGTCATCTACAGCTTCTATTGACGTTACAAACAAGATTTATGTAATCAAAAATACATCGACAAAGCTAATATCATACTTCTAATGCCGCTGTAAAAATATCTACGGATTTGCATTTTAAACACACACAGATTACCGACTTAGAACTCGATTACAAAATAAACATACTAAAGCGGAAAGTTTTATAAGCTTCTTCGAATTCAAAAAAACTTGACATCGAATTAGGAGTTTGCTTACGTTTATCAAAACATTTAGAGTATATATTGACTTGTGTTCAATAGGAAAGGAATGGTATAGCCGATAGGAGAGATGACAATGAAAATCCTAATAGGTCGAGATGAAAGAACGATGAGTTTTCAATAACTGCCACTTGGAGGCTGGCTATTGAAAACACCACGATTGCTCCAACAAAAGATTTCCATTCTAAAATGAAGACATATTTTCCAAGTTTTCATATCAATAATAGTTTAGGTTTACGTTTTTTCTATATGAAACATTGTTGCGATTATTACGAAGTTTAGAATCAAAAGCTTGTGTAGTATATTGTAGGTACTTTCTCATTTGTTAATCCTTTGTTTAGATAGGTATAAATCGTTGTAATGTAAAATAATATACCTACATTATATAAATCATGGGTTGAGTTTGTTGCGAACAGGCGACTTTAATTCAATTAAAACACGCATCGCACATTCTGACAAACAAATTTATATCTGTGTGTTCTGTCTAGAATGATTTCTGTGATGTTAAGGTTGGTAAATAAAGAATAACATAGACTTGATAACTGATAAGTTAAGAAGGAAAAGTTGGAATTTTATTTATTCAAGACAGAAGAATGGAATAACAGAACCTTAGTTCAGAATATTTAGCCAATACATTCGTATCACATTGATTCATCACAAGTTTCGCTCCCCTATTCTGGGAACAGAGCACTTTGTACATTTCCCTGGTATCACTTTCTGTGCAGAAGTGTGTAAACCTATTGCCTATAAGCCACAATATTAGACTTCAAAGTGCTCCTGAGAATTCCTAATGGGAAAATCAAATAACGGATTTCCCAGAAATCGAACAACGATCCGGCTTCTATTTGAAAAATATTATGTAATCATATTGAAATGGTATTAAGCTACGCGTTCCCTTCATTAAACTAGTTAGCCTTTTGAGGCAGCGTTGAACAGGTTCTATATTTGTCGTTTTGATATGTGCTTTAAATAAAAATAAAAACGGAAACTGTAAAGTTCACTAAAAATATATAAAAAACTTAAAATGATTATTTTCATATATTTAGGAATCTATTAATAAGATATTATAGTGAACCTATATTCCTTACATACTGGATTCATAGTAAAGCCCACACATTGTGTTTCTAAATCTCTTTAACTATAAAAGTACATGTCACGCTCTCACCAGCAATGTTGACGGCCAATTTGAGAATCTGTGTTCTAAAAATGGCCGTCAAAGAACCTCAACGTAACAACTACCCACATCTTCATCATTACCGTTTCCATTAACAACATCGTTTCGTTTTTGTATCAACAATAAACGAGTTCTGACGACGGCTAAATTAACAACTATCACAGAATAAACAGGTTACAATGTAATCTGTGCTATCAAGCGCCATATCTATGTCCAGGTTGACACATTTACGAGGTCTACGACCTACTTAGAGTACATTAGAATCGTACCGCGCCACTCTAACTTTGTAAATAAGAACAGTCGCTCTCAAGTTATGAGTTGACCCAAATACGTTATAAAAACACACAAAGGATAAGGACTTATAAATTCGGCACTCATTCATTGTTGTTACCCGGACTATACACATATTGTTCGAGCTTTTGTTCGCTCCGAACAGTTACAACAAAGTTGTTTACCACACTTAAAGTCAAATAACAACATTGCTCACAGTCGTTACAATAAATTAATCTCGAAATATATTTAACAAATAAGTTGAGCGTTAATCCGCGAGCGGGCCGCGGTTGATAACTGCTTAGCAAGGCTTTCCGCTTAATGAAAAGCCAGTGGTTGTTGGATGCGGCCCGCTTTTCTCTGCATCCTGTATTCAGCCGGCGCAGTTGCTCGGTTGCGTTTTCGAATCAACTACACTGCCTCATCACTAATGCTTACTGGCCAGTAGATTATTTAAATTAGCTTTGCATTTGTGCTTTTGAACGAGTTTAAGAGCAGTACGTAATGTCGCCCACGCCATTTTTTGTTTAAAATCCAAATTAAGTAAGACGGCTTTTGCATTCTCGTTACAAGCTTTCGAGTTGTGAAAGATTGAGTTAGTTTTGTTGAAGTACTTTTTGCGTTTTTAGATGTAAATAAGACAACAATGCAATTGCGGTTGCTTTGTTACTTTAAAAATGAGGAGATTAGAGAGATTGAAGTCCATGGCAAGTAAATAATAGCTATATCTTCCTACTTAGCACCACTCAACAAGTATAAGTAAATAAATATTAGGTATATAGGTGTAAATCTCACAAATTTTCCATAAGTTCAAAGAATATCGTTGTAATAATTACTCACAACATTGTTTTTTCGTAAATATATTTTTGTAGCGTATACTTAATGAAATAACTTCATTTAACACAGTAATAATTATGAACTAAATATAATGCAAAACATAATTTACTGCGTCATTAAAATGTAATAAAGTGACATTGTAGACGTACTTGATATAACACTTAATTAATCGATATACGTATACTTTTGATTCGATTCACGCACTTATTTTTAATTTTGCTGTCCGTTTTTGTTTAAATTTAATCAATCAGTTTTTTATAGGGTACAAATTGAGACGGCATTTAATTTAGGAATCTGAAGCGAATAAAAACTGCGTTATAAATTAAATTATTAAACTCAATCATTTCAATTTTGTCGACGTATGTGCACTTTTGACATGTGCGGTAATAAATCATTTTTTTATATATCGTTTATTGGTTAATTGTCACTTCTGTCGAAGATATAAATAACATATTATAAACGATATTTAATAATTTTATTTTAGCCCTAGGGCGCTTATCTGATCTACAATACTAATTTAATATTGTGTATCTCTATTAAAGCTTTTTAACTAGTGTGATCCTTAATAGAGTTTTCATCACGTAGGCACAAAGTTTCGCCATTTGTTTTTCAAGTTTAATTTTAATTTAAACATTGTGCTCGGTAAATATTTATTTTGGCTATCGACATAATGGCACATAGATGGTTTTGGAAGACTCTCAAATGCCTCTAATGAATTGATCATAGAAAAAACAGTAAAACGTACCTATAATCGACTTTTACAGAATTATTTTATCAATTCCAAGTGAATGCAATGCTGATATCAAATTACTTCACTATTTGATGAATTTTATTATAAACTCTTTGATCACTCTTTATTTAGAAAACCGCATCAAAATCCGTTGCGTAGTTTTAAAGATTGAAGCATAAGGGGATAATTATAGGGACAGATACAGCGACTTGGTTTTAAACTATGTAGTGATAAAGAAGTATCAGTTACTTTGTACAAAAATAAAAAGAAATGCATTATTTCTCACACGAATTATTATACGTTTATTTTAATGTTGTTCACAAATAACGATTACATATTTATATGGATTTAAATTGGCCCATAAATATGGCGGCCCTTCTCACAGGCACCGTGTCAATTATAGTCACAGAAATCGAAAGAAATATAAATTAGAAAGTCGTCTGTCTGGTTGTTTGGGAAGGTCGGTCGTCCATATTCATTGATATTGGTAATGCTCACATCATCTGTTGTAGATAATATTGGTTTAAAATACCCGAAATGCAGAGTTAAGGTGTTTAATTAATCACGTAATTGCTTTACGAGTATACTCGACTAATTTCAAGATATGCTTGAGGCAATAATTATGAGTACAAGTTACAATATCCCAACCAAGGAGTAAGCATTGATATTCATAGTCTAAATGTATATTTTGAATATATTTAATTATAATACATTATTTTAGTTTTCTTATGTATGGAAGTATATTATGAACACATATGACGGAAAATCGCATCGCAAACGATCCTAGTGCTGAAAGATATTGAGTGATTTTTTTCCCAAGTATCGAATTGCAACCATACCAGTACCCTGCTTAACAAAGGCCTCTTCTCAGCTTCTGAGACGGATAAGGTATGAGCATTATCACCAAGTTTTCCCCAAGGCAGATTGGCAATTTCTAATTAATAAAATCTGCAACCCACAATCCCGTAGGTTAAGGAGCCCGCTTCTCATGCGGATCATGGAGTGGGTTCGAAACCTGGCAAGTACCAATGCGACTTTTCCCGAGTTATATATACTTTCTATGATTATTTAGACACCAATGACATACGGTGAAGGTAAACATCGTGAGGAAACCTGGACTTATAATTTCTAATTATAAGTTTGAAATCGCCAACCCGCATTGAGCAAGCGTGGTGATCAATGCTCTAACCTTCTCCGATGAGAAGAGGCCTTTGCTCAGCCGTGGGCACTTATAGGCTGATGATGATGATGAAGCCCAGGATTCTTCACGATGTTTTCCTTCACCATATGTCAGTAGTATGGTAATAATCCTAGACAGTACCTCCATATAAGGTACTTACTTATGCATAAGAACCTAAACCTTCGAATCAACGTGACGATATAAATCTTATATTATCTAATTGTTGAGTAAGTAATTCGTTACTCTTCAAAACATTAAAGCTTAGTCTAAAACCCAATGAAACAGTTCACAAAATGTTTCTTAATAGTATTTATTTGCGGTGGTTTACGGTACCGGTACGTTTAGTAAACGGTTCGCTATATTTATTGTTTCGAACGATAGGGAACCGGGTAATTGGGGCAGGTAAACAGAATTAACACTGTTTAGAACCGGTTTAAATAAAGACATTAATTCACTAAGTTTCATTTAATTCGGGAATTGTTCTGCATATTGAGTGCTTAGATTTCAATTGGATTTAGTTACGTACCTACCTACCTAATTATGTTTGAAAAATTAAGATTTGAGATTCGAATGAAGTAAGTTGATAATTAAATCGTCAATATATGGAAGTTGCGTCTTAACTTTTGATATATTTTTTCGAATGTCATCTTAAAATCATTAATGTTTTTTTTTTATCTATACTAATATTATAAAGAGGTATAATTTGTAAGTTTGTATGTTGGGGTAACCTTTGGAACCGGTGGTCGGATTTCCAAAATTATTTCACTGATAGATAGCGACAATGTTCCTGAGTGGTATAAAACATCACGCTACGATCTGTAGGAGCTGAGCAGCGGGTGAAACCAAGCGAGACTAGCTAGTAGTTAATAAAATACATGCATAGGTACTAGTTTTTTTGTGACAGGTCTGCAAACGAGCATCGACTTACTTAATGGAGTTCATGGTATGCAATCGCAAAACGCTGCTGATGGACAGTCGCAATACCAAAGGAGTTATGAGTGGGTTGCTGGCCTTTTAGGTATTAGGGTATAGGATATTTAAGGATTGGTGAGAGGAGGATTGGGCCTTCGGTAACCTCACTAACTCGGCGAAACACAATGCTGTGGTTGTATTGCGCCGGTTTTCTGTGAGGCCGTCGTATCACTCCGGTCGAGCCGACCCATTCGTGCCTTAGCTTGACTCTACCACATTTAATTAGCATAGTTTTCTATCAATAACACAATCGTAGGCTGTCATCACAATAACAAATAATACAAGGTAAAGTTTATTTGTATTCGTTCTTTTACGCCAATTTAGATTTCGTGCCGTGATAAGAGCAGTAGAAGTCCTTCGGCTAGCAGGAGGGGGCTGGGAACGAATTAGTCGTTACGTCGCTTAATATAAGGTGCTCGCCTTATATTCAATTTAATGAAATATGGTTTTGTTTGGCTACGTCTAACATATTTTATTTGAGTTTACGTAAAAACTAGATATTTATTTTATTAATTCAAATATAATTACACTGTTATTACTTAAAGTTAAAAAACATTATTTTTTGTATTTCATTTATTTAATTTTTAGACTTAAGTAGGTATGCTATTTGACTTAAAACATAACGTCAAAACATAGAATCTCATAAAAAATAAGTATTTAGTTGTCCTACATCCAACAATAAAAAACAAAATTTCCTTTCGTTAAAATAAATAAATTGCAACAAAAGCTTATCTAGACTTAAGTACCTACATATGCTTATTTATAAACAGCCCAGTAATACCAGTGGACCGCTATCCAAAACATTGTTATGAAAATGATCATCGCAAATTAATTTAGAAGTACTAATACAAACTTCAAAATGCTCAATAAAACTTAGTTAAAGTTGACAATTACATCAGAAACTAAGCACGTAGTCTGAACGACAAGCATAGAGTGGAACTAGATAATTAATATTAGGTTTATGGCAAGGGAAAGTCAGCCGAACAAACATAGCGTATGGCGTTTCGTTACTCCTCTATTGTGACGAAGAATGGCTGAACCACAGCCTGTCAGGCCGTCGCCGGCGCCCGCCAACAATAAGGACACGAGGTGAAAGTGTTGATCATGTCATTCAGAGAAAGAATAAACAGCATCGCTCTAATGATTTACGTAATTACTTTAAAGACAAATAAACTTTTTTGTTTGAACTTACAGTTTATCAAAAGACGGCTAGATACTTCCTATGCTTGTATTCAAAGCGAAATAAAGGAAAAAAATTAGGTAAAAACTAACGCTAAATTCATATTTTTGCCACCAAAAATTAAACCACAAAATAAAGCAGAATCTTGGAGAAAGCAGCCAACAATTTTCAAGAAAAGAAAAGTCAATGACCTCAAAAGATATTACGGAAACCTTTTACTTATAAGCAAGAGAAAAACAGCTTTATCCCAGTAATTGGGGATCCATAAGAAAAGTATTATTGGGAAGAAAGTTCGGAAAGGTTAGTATTGTCTATAGGGAAAGTATAGAGCCTGGCTTTTGTTGAAAAACTTCTGAAATAGAGGTCACGTGCTGCGAATTGGAGTCGGTTACGATCACGTTGCTACTTAATTTGCTCAAGTAATTGGTTTATGAGAGTGTTAAATGTTCTAAGGAATCTTGTGTGTATTTAAATATGTACGTGGTAGTTAAACGATAACTAGAATGATGGAGGATTGGAATAAACATGATGACAATTATGATGATCGTCATAAATTTACGCCTGGCTGCCTGGCTCAACCTAATGTTAACTTGCAAATCCTTTTTTGTTTCCAGCCATGGTCAGGACCCTAACGTTTTCTTGTCACGACCTGGTATACTTATCCTATAGCCTTAAACTTACCAAAATTAACCCCAGGATTAAACTAAAACAGCGCCTATATGGTACTGTTTGGAGGAGGAGCATATAAATGGAGAAAGACTTTAAGATGATGCGTCAAACATCGACCTCAATGCAATTGGTATCTGATGGTTTTTTCCGACCTTGTGGCGCCTAGCTTTTGTTAGGCTACTTATTAAGGTTTCAAATCCTACTCTCTCCACCTTCTTTCGCCACATTTTAATCCGTCCATTCCTGTCTAAAGTGCTTGAGGCTTGTGTCCACAGGTAACTCTAGTACTTTTTATCTCTAAATTTATTACTTAGTTCTTGCCAATCTGGCTTAAGCACCACATCTTTTTTCTTTAAGTGATGACAGCCCATTTACGTTTGGGAAGCTTGGACCATTCATTGTACAGATTGTGGTGATACTGTAATACGATGCAATTGGCAAACTGGAGCCTTGAAAAATTGGGAAAGCTTTTATAGTTAGATATATGGCAAAAAACTGGTGATAATAACACAGGGAGAAAGAGACGTTTGGTTTGATAAATAAGTATAGAAATAAGAATAGAAGTTAATTACGTTAATTTGTCATACAATGTTATCAAATAGTTTAAAAGAGCGATTTCCAGAATCAGAATCTAGATGTTAAAAGAAATTGCCACAAACAAACTCCAGCTAAAAGAGCAATTAGCACTTCAATTAAAGTCATTTACTAAAGGAAATCCTGATCCAATAAAGTGTAATAAATTTATAGCATTTCTTAGCTAAAATACTTGGATTTAGAATTTATTATAGGAACACTTCAGATCTCTATCAGGGGTTGTATAATTGCAATTAGTGTTAGGTAGTCGGGGGAAGCTCCTTCAAACAATGTTGGACGTAAACACTGCTGTATTTGAAGCTGTGTATCTCTTCACTGAGAGATAGGATGTCTGAGCACTGCGCATCATAGTCAATGTGATCAAATTCACCAGTCTTGAAGGATTTACTGGCTTAGTGTGTAAAAATGTTAACAATATTATTGACACGTTTTACAATAATTGCTTTGTTCGTTTTATGGTCGTTAACTTACGTAGTTAGTTTGGGTTTCAGTTGATTGGTGAATGATTTATTTGTGAATATTTAAACATCGAAATTATTTGTGGGCCACAAGTAATTATGTCTTGCAACCAACCGAAATTTAGGTTGATGGTGATAATTGAAAGAAGTTTTTCGTTCAGTTCAATTTATTTAGTTTCTAAAATAGTAACAGTGTTATTCCTATTAAGAAATTTGTTATATAAAGAAAGTAATGGCTTTATTGTCATGCCTATTACCTACTTAATTCTAATCATCACCTCATTGCTTATTACTTATTTAATTCTAACCTCTAATCATCATATCTAAACAAGCTTACGAGCACAATACACTTCTTAATAACAGAAATACTATTCACATTACACAAAAAGTTCTCAAACAAAAACACAATAACCAGAACAAAAGCAATCCCAAAAGAAAATGATATTAAAAATACAATTTCATTACCGTTACATTGATTCGTAGTTACTCCGGGTTTGGATTACTGTCTTATTTTTTTGTGAGAAAGATATCTATTGTTGTATCTCGAAAACGGGCAGAAAGCTACCGCACGTTTTAATTACACAGAGGAAAGGTAAATTAAAAAGCGGCCGTCCGTACCGATCGGCGTAGTAAGGAGGCTGTAAACCCGGACTCATCTCACTAAATGTTTGCTTTTTACAAATGGCGAGTCTTTGTGCAAACAATTGAACGCGTAGCTAAACAAAAGATTTCATGTGTTGTCGCTGTTTGGACTAATGTTAGCATGTGTTATTATAGCCATAAGGACTCGTTTCCCTCAGTACCTACATTTGAAAAAAAAAAACGATTTCGAGCATTTTTATTGTAAGTGATTTCTATTTCATTAATTTTATCAAAAATGATATTAAACGTCTGGTGAATATATCCTTGATAGGACGATATGGTTGATAATAACGTATTTTCGATATTGACAATTTCAAATACCAATACTTAAAGTTGTAGAGTTAGTTTTTTTTGACCGCGCTAATATCCGGAACTACTGGCGCAAATTGCACAATTGTTTTGTGTTTGTTGGTCCATTTATCGAGGAAGGCTATAGGCTATAAAACATCACGCTACGGTATTTAGAAGCCCAGCAGCGGGTGAAACCGCGGGACAATAGGTAGTATACATAATATATTTGTCTTTGGTGGTAATGTTGGCATTTTCCGCTAGGATATGAAAATAATTTCATTAATGGATTACAACTAATTGATATTAGCTTTGTTAACAAATATATTATTAAACCGATATCATTAATCCGATATCACTAATAACGTTGACGTTCCCTTTTAAATAATTAGTTTATAGTTGGAAAAATATTGTAAATGTATTCCTATATTGGCATAGAAAACCGCATTGCTTACCGCAAATACATTGTTTACGTCAGTCAGTAGTTACCTATCATTTGAATGTTTTTATTGCCAATATTATTAGTTACAATACTAACCAACCAACTACAGATATACATATATGTAGGTACCTACTTAATTTTATTATAAGGAAAAGTAGTAGGTACGGTATTTATATTTTGTTTCATTATTTTATTTGGCACTGTCCTTGTTTAGTTGCTTAATTTAAGCGATGCAATACTGTAAGCCAATGATGAAGAAAGAAATTACGAGTACAAATGTATTTAAATTAAATAATTCATTGAGTGTATATTTAAATGCTATTGTTGTCGACAGATCATTCAAACTTGATTGCTTTTCACATGAATGAAAGTAACAAACGCGGCAGCTGTGTTTCAAGCGGCAATCTCGTGCCCGCCCCTGCGGGATATGCGAAGGAATTGGGGAATAATTTATTGCCCAATTAGCTGGCCCTCGTTGCCCAGAAAAAATATGAAAATCAGACCTTAACTAAGCCGATAATTGCTTATTTACTGAACCCCACGGGTTCACTGGACGTGACGGACGCAAAGTATTTTTATTGCTACTTTATTATTGAAAGCACATCGTTACCACACAGCTGTAGGTACGTGCTCCAGATATTACGCTCAATAATTATTTAAACACAAATAACTTTGGCTCTGTTAAATTAATTTTGATTTAGCTAAATGAGAATTTAATTTGCTTATTAACTTCTGTTGACAAATTAATATTGAATGGAATTGAAACGGCCAATTTATGTTGGAATAATAACCGTGAAGTGTCGCATTGTTCGGCTTTAGTAAATTGTGTTAATTTTGGCGTTATTGTACTTAATTAGGCGCTTGTGATGTCATATTGTGGTATTAATGTGGATATTGGGTATTTAATAACGATAATATTGATAATCTATTTATGGAGTTTGCGTTATTATCAAGCAAGAGGTAGTTTTTCTTTAAAAGTCTTTGTAATGCTAACTGTCTACTTAATTCTTGAATTCCGACGAGTTGAGTGTTGATGCCCCGTTTTCCTTAAAGAAAAGAATTTAAAGAGCAATTGCTATTTAAATTAAATCAGCTTTAAAACGAACCTCTTCCTATTACATCCTATTTGGAAAAAGGTTTTATTTTCAAGATAATCATTTCCAGATGAGTGGTTGTGAGAGAGATAGAGAGATTTATAAAGATAAGTACAAAGTTTTTTTTTTCATATGATATCATTGCATGGTATACTTGTCATCCGTTAATTAAGTGTTAGAGAAAAAAGCTTTCTGTTGTCAAAATTTCTTGGAAAAACGACCTTATCTTAGTCTACATCCCGTGCAATAAAAAAAACATTCCGATCCACTTTTTTCCAGTTATCGGCTGCTTTGCTTTCCTATCTATACAGAAGTTAAATGATAAGATAATTGAAATTTATGTTGTACTGTAATAAATTGAGAGCGTAAACTATTTTTCTATAAATGAAAGTGATGTGTTTTGGAACTTTCTTATTTATACAATTTATGATCTTATGAACGGTTCAACTACAAACAGTTTTTATTTGTTTATTTTACACTAATAACGTTGTTTCTGTCGTGTCTTGAGTTAGTAGAGTAGAGTACAAACATACAAATTCACATACACATCACACCCAGAACCGGAACAACAATTTGTGAATAACACACAGAGTTGTCATGTGCGGGACTCGAACCCGTGAGACTTTGCACGACAGTCGGCCAGTAGCTACACACAATTGTTCTCAGTTGGTTTTATTGTCAATAAATAAATGTAAGAGAGTGTGCCGGTAATGACTTGGGGTGGTTAATTATGTGTTCGACACAGATAAGTTCACGAGCCGTGATTATAAACGTCGCGGCATTTAATTGATTTCCTTATTGTCTATTAATTTAACCTTTTATGAGTATTGTGTAGATTAAAGGATCAGTTTAATGAGAATTACGATTTATATTGTTGAGATGGCAATAGAACTTGATATCTCCGACGAGGATTGGCTGCAGAAAGCTTTCAGAGAAGAGTGGAAGAAGGGTAGGGAGGCCTTTGCCCTGCAATGGGACAACGGGTGATAATAAAAAATAGGTTTATTCTATGTACCAGGTACTTATATTACCCGGTAGTATTTTAATTGTTGTATACGCATGCCACAATCTCTTTTAGTGTACAATACAGATTTATTATATGTTTAGAAGTATATTAATTTGGGTATAGTGCTTGGACTATAGGTAAACGATTATGTTATACTTTGAAAATCGTTTATTTCGAGTCTACAGATGTCAGAAGTTTGTGAGCTTTCTGGTTAAAATTGAAGAATGTATCATTCTATCGTGGATGATAACTAACTCATGATGTTAATGTTCTATCATAATCTTTTGAAGGTATTTAACATACTATGTCAAACGCCCAATCCTTTCTCTCACCAATCCCTAAATCCAGAATCTTAATTCCATAAGCCTGGCAATGTAAGCTATTCGTAATTCTTCGGGTGTTTCTGTCGTTCTTGGGCGGCAGTGATTGCTTGCCATCAGGTTACCGGTCTGCTCGTTTGCTGACCTATCGTGATTGAGAATGAAACTTACCTACCATGTTAAGGTAAAAATCAATATTTTTTCTGCACCTACAATCTACATACCTATTTATTTACAAAAATGATTATTCAATTGTTTTTATTCTAACAAAAAACGGAGCAGAATGTTAAAAATGCAATGAAAATGTGTGAAATGCGAATCCCTCACGTATCTGAATATGCGAGCTTTGATGTTAATATTTAATATATTTTTGATACCGTTCAATAACTGATATGGTTTTCCTTGTGTGTGTTTATTTACATTCATGCTCTTTACCACTACATCACGACACGTCATACAACTCATCAAATAATCCTACGTGTATGATTAAGTATGAAATTATAGTCATTTGTGTTTTTCTAGTAATTGATATCTCGAAAAGCCTAATCTACGAATATTACACTAGACTAAAGATTTGTAGGCCTACTATGACGTGTTATTGCGTGAATCTTTCGGGTGAGAAAGAAGGATGGAGCTATACAACTTTTATAGCTCCATCCCTTTTTCTCCTCCGCCCTCTGGTTTGTTCTTTCGACAGAGTCCAAGCAGTGCCAAACGAGGCAAAGCTGCCAGCTTCCTGAACACCTTCTCCATTGATATCGATGCGGATTACTTTTTCAATGGAATACAGAAAATTTATTTCTAACAGTAGTAGTATATAACTGTATATGTATATTACAATTGAATAAAATAATAATTCAATAAAAAAATGCAATGCAATAAAAAATGAAATTATTTAGTATTAATTTGGAAGGAATCTGATCTTTGGGTACGACAAAATGTTATTGGTATTGGCAAATATAAGAAAACAATATGTGATTTCCGTTATTGTTTGATAAAGCTACAACTTTGCTCATCCCTTTGGGCACAAAAATAACTATAAACGTAGATACAAAAATAAACTTCAAAAAAAGCAAGGATAAAGCGATCAGACGACCGTCAGTTGTCTGTTTTTGATTGGTACATGTCACCGATGGTTTAGATGTACGCCGAATGAATGGAGATCGTACAACGAGACAGGTATTGGCAGGGCACTCGTTTTGTTTCTATCGACTACACACTGAATTTTGTGACAGTTCCACTTATTCCACGAGCTTTACGAATATCAAAGACTCCGAAAACATTTGATCGCTTTTGTTCCTTACTTTCGGAGTATTTTGTTGTGAATAAATCGTGATATAATCGTGATTGAATCCTTTTATCTTACACATCACATTATTAGTCTGCAACTGGGCACTGCTGAGCAAAGCCCTCTTTTTTTACACGGTTTGAACATTAATCACCACACTTGCTCAAGGCGGATTGGCGATTTCAAACTTACGAGTATAATTAGAAATTATCAATCCAGTTTTCCTTACCATGTTTTATTTCACCGTATGTAAGTGCTCTCTAAATCTACACTAATATTATAAAGAGGTGAAATTTGTAAGTTTGTATGTTTGTAAGTTTGTATGTAGGGGGTAATCTTTGAAACCGCTGGTCGGATTGCCAAAATTCTTTCACTGATAGATAGCTACAATGTTCCTGAAAATCATCACGCTACGAATGTATGGTGCCGAGCAGCGGGTGAAACCGCGTGAGAGTAGCAATCATAGAAAGTACATATAACTCAAAAATAGTCACATTAGTACTTGACATGTTTCAAATCCGGAAGAATTGGGCGTCTTAACCTCTGGACCACGAAGACAATACGATCAAAAGGATTGTCGATCTACCCTTCATCTGCTACCAACTTCAAAAAATGTTTCGGAAGTTAGATGTTACAAGGTTCAATAAAAGAAAAAAACAGAAGCAGGATTTCTCTTTTAAAAAGTATTTGTGTTACTCTCAACCGAGACATGATCACGTATTATTAATTTTTTTTTAATAAACATATACAAGTATAATTTTAGATGCCATTAACGTCAGATGGTCGACAATATTTCACGGCTTACTATCAGATAAGACAAAAGCTTAAAAAGATGTCGTGTTATTGAATATAATTCGGTTGATATTGTCGGTGCCTTAATTTATATTCGTTTTCTTGGTCTTGTTTAACAATATTGTTCTTGATTAATACTTGGAAGAGGAAAATATACTTAAATTTAAGTTCCGAGAATATACCAGTGCAAAAAATAACAGTTTTTGATTGACAGACAGTGGCGCTAGTGTAGAATTATGTCTACACTAACTCTTAACAATATATTTGATAGTGTATTACTTATAGGTAAGTAATAGTGTTTCGTTTACATTCAATTATAGCTACCAACGTCACCCAGTGTCGTTGTATTATATCAAAGGCTTTATTCCATTCCCAAAACGTAGAATACAAACGCCTTTCATCCTCTCCCCCCATCTCAAATCTTAGTACCTAGTTTGATAAACCTAATAGAGTTTTAGAGTAAAAAACAAAAAACTATCGGGACTCAAAATGTTCAAACACAAGACCACACAGAAAAAAAAAACAGTTACAATATCTTTGTTATTAAAAAACGGTGATAAGTGACTGGCTTGTGAAACATCGAATGTTATCGATATAAAAATTATCGATATACACGTAAACATCCTACACGAGCCGGCGGCCTCCCGCTGTTGTGCTCCTGTCACAACTGGGTCAAGGCATCGTGCTGGAGACAATAAAACTTTTTATTACTGGAATGCAAGGCTTCGGTCGACGGATTTCAATCATTCCATTTTTAAATTCTTTTACTCGTAGACTCGTAATGTCATTTAATCGATTATTTTGTGTTATTGATTTATCGATTCTCGGAATCTGGTTTCTTGAAATTATTTATTGTTTTTAATTTAAAGTGATGATTTGGCTCTTACGTATTTACAACAGCTTTCTTTTGCGTCTTGTTCTTTAATTAAAAAAGACAGTTGACATAATTAATTGGTTTAGTTAGATCTTACTATTGTTACTTCTGCCTTAGCTACCAATGAGATAAGTAAGACGTAATGTGTAAACGTATTATCAACGAAGTGCCTTCAAATAAATAATGATTCGTTATGTTTACATGAAACATACTCAACTGACATATTTATAGACATTAAGACCTAAAAATGATTCTAAAAATATTTATTTATGGTAGCTTAATTTGACAAGGTGAAACGACATATTTTTCATAATGACATCGGTGTCTTTTATAAAAATAGTTAGTAAAGTGGCCAATCCATTATTGGAAATGTCGAACAATTTGTCGATGATGAAGCCACACACGATAGAGATCGACACTAGAATGGATATCTATAAAAAGAAATGCAATTAATGTCACAATGATCAATACATTATCTATATTTTATTTTTGTCCGTCGGATACTCAGTATTCTAAAATAAGACTCTTTATTTATTTACGTGCCTGCCTACGTGACTGCAAAAAGGTCGTTATATGTCCTTTTCCTAATTACTTCTGGGTACAAAATATTTAAAGTTTCTTTTATTCAATTACATTCGATTGTTTCGATTTTTTTTTGTTTTTGTAAACGATGGCTATAAACATTTGAATAAATGAAAATAAGAAGCTTAATGTGTAGGTAGGTACTTCATATACGTAACTTTGTATTTTGTTTAACAGTTAATTGACTGGTTTGTTTAAATATAATTTATTTCTTTATTTAAATTAAACACGGCCTCAAGTTAAATAAGTTGGTTATTAAGGTCGATGAGGAAACGAATAAAGTTATGTTAGCATCTGAAATTCGGCAGAAATCCAAGAAACTTGGATGTGATTCGCCAACTTCGGGCCCCTAAACTTATCCAAGTGATTTGGCAAAGTTTGCGTAAATTCTTTGAAGACGTCTTGATCGAATACCTATACATAAGTATTATGTTAAGGTAGAAATATGAAATATATATATTCAAATTCTTTTCAATAATGTCGATGATGATGAATGTTGCTTTTCGTTTATGAAAATATTTATTTGGTATTTAAAACAAATATGTTTAGAAATTGTATGTAGGTAATTGTGTAATATGTATCTGTTTCTTAGATCCTTTAAATTATGTAGAAAAGTATTCTTAATTTTCCATGTCGGAAAAAATTTGTACCCGCACATATCAAAGGAGCCAAATCACAAACTAATAATGATGCAAGTAATCACTGACAGACCTTATCTCTTTTCACTTCTAAATGGCAGTTGAAAAGTTAACATTGTCCAATTTCTAGAAGTAACTTGAGTATTGTTTGTGTAAAACTAAATACAACAATGAAACAATGTTGTGAGGTAGTATTAAGTTGCGGTGATTGGAAAGTACGTAGTATCGGGGTTAAGCTTCAAACTGGTACCTCAAGCTGCATCTTAAAAGAGAGCTCCAGAGATCACAATACTGACTTGTTGCTGGCTACTTGCCTACTCGTCCAACAATAAGTTTTCCTGGTACTCATACAATTCACCCCACTTGACAAACAGCCGCTTTCTTTCTCAGTAAACGATACAAATAAATTATAATAAGATATGAGTATTACTCGGAATCGATATAAAACTCGATCAGGGTTTAAATCATGTTCAATAAAGTTAATATCAATATTTCACATCGTGTTAACTTTGTGTTTTTTCAATTTATTTCGAGGTTCGAGGTAGTTCACGGTTCGATTGTTTTGGCGTACATTCGATTATTTGTGTACAATCGGCCACAGTGCGGGCAATCACATCTAAAATATTTGTTTGGAATACACTGCTCGCGGAAGGTAATCTCTCTTGATCCCTACATCACCATGTTTCAATCCGTCCGGCACCGCTGTGGCACGTGTTTTGTCATTTTTATATACAAGTAATATTTGATTGATGTTGAAACAAATGGGTTTGAATGGCAGTGAGGAAAATATTTTAGAATAAAACGTTCCTACTAAGATGTTTGTTATGCTCAGAGCAATTGTGAGTAGGTTGTCTGACAATCTCTTGATGGGAGAGTTTCAGAGTACGATACGAGCATTAGTATGAAGAATTGAAGAGTATTTTAGCAAAGAGAACCATTATACAAAGTGGAACGTAATACCTAGCTTATGTCTGTTATTATGGAATTGAAGGTGCTTGAATATTTCTTTTACTTGGTATTTCATATTGATTCTGACTTTTAAGATGTCTAGTAAGATCGCGGTTGTGGGTGCAAGCGTAATAATGTACTATAGCTTCGGGTAGAAACAAGAATAGGGATGTTTTTAGTCAGTAAGAGATTGCTACCTCTTCTGCTACACGCAATATGGGAGAAGCCATTTGAAGTTTTTATGTTAACATAATTATATTTTTTAACAGTGCGATTTTCAAAAAGTCCTTGATTGAACTTTTTATTCAGCATTTCACTTAAAAAAAGTACACGACGCACGAGCAATATTAATATCGATCCCTCGATAATAATTTGCGATACTGTTACGGTC
The DNA here is from genome assembly GCA_902829305.4 of Spodoptera exigua. NCBI lineage: Eukaryota > Metazoa > Arthropoda > Insecta > Lepidoptera > Noctuidae > Spodoptera > Spodoptera exigua. Next base: position 5,573,920 of record LR824615.2, read on the forward strand.
GTTGGTTCAACTAATTTAGCGGATCCGACGATAGATGGCAGGACTCGTAAATATTTTGACAGCCCAGTTGCCGTTTGAATGCAAATGGCCGATAATGCGATTAGTATCTGGATCGGTTACAAATCACATGATGGCTCCCTGCTCGTCGTGTATTAAGGAAGATGGAATTCACTGGTATAATACAACGGATTACTTAATTATGTAATGTATTGGAACTAATATACTGCTGTTACTAGAAATAGAGGTAGAATAAGAATTCATTTATGTAATGCCACTCTGAAAGTAAGTTTACTGTGTCGATATTAACTATTAGCCATAAAGGGATTCAGCCGGGGTTGCGGGGTTAGCGCAATGAGGCACCGCGACCTCGGCCCAGAGCAGGAGAAGGAACAGGGGGGTTTTTAGTCAGTAAGAGTCTGACACTAAGGGCGGGAGAAGGCATTTGATGATTTTCCCCTAACAAAAAAAAGCCATAAAGGGATGGTTATTTTTTTTGCTTGTGTTGGCAAGTACTAATAGGATATTTTCTGAGTTATAACAAGATTGTAAGTTTATTTTGACATAACTGATATAGGAAATCGCGTTCGTGAGGAAACCTGGTGTTTCAATTTTCTAGTATATGTTTCAAACCACCAATCCATCTTGATCAAGCGTGGTGATTAATGCCGAAACCTTCTCCGTGTGAGAAGAGGCCTTTGTTCAGCACTTATAAGCTAAAGATGTGATGTACATAGGTATATACTTATTAAGAGCGAGTCTATATCTCCACATCAGCCAAATTTTTAGTTCCAGTTCATAACACACCTCTATTTTTATACATTATGTCTTTTTTACGGTAATTCTTCTTTTTGTAATATTTGATTTAATTGTACACTTCACTACCCATGACCAAGTTTCTTTCACACATTTTAATCTAAAGGTTGTCTGGAAGAAATCGCCTTGTGTGATAAGACCGCCCATTGTAATCACAACTTTCTTTAGGTGTAGTGTATGTGTATGTGATGTATTGATTATTAGTGTATGTGTGCAACAAAGTAAAACAAATAAATAATAAGTAACTTACTAATACAGTTCTTTAAAATGGTTTAAGTTTATCTATTGGTTACCTTGAATAGACTTTTTTAAATAGACTAAGTGCGTAATGCAGCAATTCACTTAATAACAACTTATCTAGCCTTGCTTTGATTAAGAATTATTTACAAGGATCGCAGAGGAAATTTAGTGCATTTATAGTAATCATATTTCTTGTATATTCATTGCTGAATAGAACTTAATGAACCGCACTGTAGACTTGTATAGGACTCCTAATTATATAATATCCTAGGATTCTTTTCAAAGACATAATTAGTTTGTTTGCATCGCAAAACATGAAGTTGAAATGTATTTTTCTTCTAGCTGTAAAGACGTTACAATTTGTATTTTATTACGAGTGCATAAAAACAGTTATTGCGTAATAACCTTTAAATTAATGCGATTAAACAATATTAGGCCTTAAGTGTGTGTAATTAAGATAAGAATTCAGCATGTAGTGGATTAAAAACGTATTTTTAATTTTTTTGTAATCGGGTCATCTAATCTCAAGCAACCGACGCCGCCTATGGACACCCGTAACGTCGTAAAGTTAGAAGTGCATTGCTGAGCATTGTTGAGTATTAGGAATTGAGGATTGAGGATGGATTAGGCCTCCGGTAATCACACTCACACAGCGGAACACAATGTAAGTTTTTTTCGTCACGTTAGCGCACGTGAGATCGCGGGATCATTCCAGTCGGGATGGGCGATTTGTATCCAAATATGGCTCTCCCACACTTATCATAAGGGTTAATAATTATCTTGAGATTAAACTGTAAGAACAACTATATGTACATGTGTTATTAAGAAGGTAAGTATTAAGAAGCCAAACATAATTAGTTTGAAGAGATTCCGCCAAAAACCATCTAAACTATTTCAAATACTGAAGCCATTAGTTACATAGCTAGTGCCAGCACTCGCTCAGTTCCGCACTATCGAATGTTCCAGAATGTTTCCTAGTATCAACGATCAAGTCAGGACTTAACTAACTCTTGTCTGCCTTAAGACAAGTCTTCGATTCAATAGCTGGTGTCCCCACAACTTGCTATCTGCATTGGTGAGAAACTTCGGGATCTCTGTGCGTTACATTTAGGTTCCTTAAGTCCAACTTTTAATTGAAACACGTATGTCGAGCGTGGAAACTAATGTGGAATGCTACTGCATTTGAAATGGTGATCTTAAAATAATAGCCGTAAAGTTGTAAGTTGATTTTAAAGTGTACGGATGTTTAGTATCAATTTACCGTGCATGATTTGCCGACGCTATATGCATCTGATGTAGGTAGATTAGCGAAACTTTGTAGCGATGATTGGACTTAAAGACAATCAAACATGAACTCACTGAAGTATAATTAAACGATTTCTTAGAAGATAGAAACCATTGTAGACATATACTTACAAAACTTTATAAAATATAACAACACTTATCAGAACTTGGGTAATACTTTTAAAATATGAGAAACATTCATTCGATCGCCGTTTATATCCAGCTACTTCTAATAAACTCTCGTTAAAGTTTTGCTGTAAAGTTACGCTAGAGATTTTTCCACTCCGTGGTTATTCCGGCTAAGTAAGCTTGTAACAAATGTCCTTTGGGAACGAAAGTGTACCAACGATGTGGAGAATAACTCGTTACGTCATCACTGCATCGTGCCACTGACATCTTCCATTTTTAAAAAGACAACCGTTCGTTCCATTTTTAAATTCTAGACGAGATGACGTTAATAAAGTTTTTATGCGCGTCATAATTACGATTTACGATGTATAGAGCTTTCTCATCGCTCCGAGTCGTGACAGATTTCCATAAGCAGTGAAGCGGATGACGACACACACGCAGACGAACGAAAGCCTCGATTAAAACACATAAATAAGTAGGCTAATGATGTAGAAAATGTAAATGTGTACGTTCATTATGTTTCAAATGTTAAGGGCAGACATTTAAATTCAATGCAACGCTCTATCAAACAACGTTAATGTTTCGTTTATACATTTATTAGTTAAATATAAATCATTAATATGCTAATTCGGACGTGTTAAAGCTCAATTATAATATCATCGAACCTTTTCATAGAATATTCAATCAGGACTTTTCGGAAACGCGCAACAGCTTATTCATTTGAGGAAAAATGGTTGGACATTGATTCTGTCGTATGATGTCTGTTCGTGCGTTTATTGGGCTCGCATTATTTACAAACAAAGGAGCACAAGAGCACCCCGTTCACGGATGTAACCAATTTTCCTTGTAACGATACACTCACACACCGAGTACCAGGAGCACAAAGATCATAGGAAGCACTGCAATGAGCGTAAACCATATTCATTTGTTATTAATTGAGACGTGACGAGACAACCGTCACCGCTGTCACGTACATCAACCTTATCACAATAACAATAAGGTTCATTCTGACTCCAATTGCCGCTAGGGTTGTGCTGATGCTATCACGGAGAACAACAACTGTTAGCTGGTTCTCACGCCCTATTTGTGGTTTTCAAAGCCCTGCTGTTGGTAAATATAGATTCAATAAATGTTTTGACTGTCTCTGATTGATTGGAATTTCACAGAGTTCTGAACTGTTACCGTTTTAAACAAGTTTATTTCGCTTTAAAATATATTTATATTGTGAATTCTCGGGATGCCTTTGTGTTTCTGGTTTCCATTTTATTTTATTTCAGTGTTTATTGTCACTGCTATGCTTTGAGTAGTTCACTTTGTGGTATTGTGTGGTTTTTGATAAAAAGATTTACGAGTTGAAAAATAATATCATGAATATTTGACTCGGATATTTATTTCTGCTCTGTTTGCCACATTATTGTTTCGTTATTTTGTAGCATTAAGCTACTAAACTTTTTAACTTCCTCTATTTTTAACAACATACAGTTAGTAGTGTAAAATAATAATTTTCAACATTTAAGTCGTGTCAACCCTAAGACGCTAGACTAGTATAATTGAGACACAGAGATGACTGTTATCTATGCTCCCTAAGCACAGGCAGCCACCCCATTTGTTCAAGCACTAACTTGATGTACTACGTTGTACTTACTGAATAAACTTATTTAGTTTCCAGTAACTCAGTGCTTACTAAGTTAGCGCTATTGCTTTAATAGTTTAGCTAGTAGAAATTGTTTTTATGTAGCTTCGAATTATAATTGTATAATTGACTAGCAGCCCGTATTAGCTTCGCGTGAATGTACATAAAATTTATTTAAATTTAGAACTACATATAAACATTTATAAGCCTACCTATGTTCTTCGGGGTAAATTAAGCTTTTCAATAAATCATTGTCGAATATTTTATGAAATCACTTAAAAAAAAAATATTTTTACTCTACAAGCTTCTTCGGCGATATCGATAGCTTGTTGTTTTTTACGGGTAATAGGTACCAAGTACCTATTAATTACTATTTCCTTACTTTTAATTTATCCATAAAGTAGACTACAAAAAATAAGTTAAGCAAAATAAACTGTAATGAGCAAACACACAAAGTTTCGCAAACAACTGAATTCAGGTTTTAATTATACATATATCTGATTCTTTATTTACTGAATTTTACCAACTTCAAAAGTGAACATATTCTTTTGTTTAGTATTTATTAATCAAAACCCGGGAATGCTCATATTTTCTTTTCAACGTGTGGGTTTTTTCAATATAGTTAGGTATAGAATTAGTCACAGATGGTGATTTTATTTCCAACTAGCTACTCTCGCGCGGTTTCACCCGCTGCTCGGTTCCATTTAATCGTAGCGTGATGTTTTATAGCCTATAGCACTCAGGAATATTGTAGCTATCTATAAGTGTAAGAATTTTGGAAATCCGATCAGCGGTTCTAAAGATTACCCCCTACATACAAACTTACAAACATACAATTTTTACCTCTTTATAATATTAGTATAGATATTTGATACAAATTCCGATACTGTATTACTTCTAAGAATACAAAATTATTTGGTAAGTAGGTATGACATTCGCAGACAGGGAATGTTATTATATCATTTATTTATTTATTTATTTAAAAAAAGGTACACCAACAGCTTCTGTGTACAAATTAACAAAATTGTACGTTGTCACAAGTAGAGGGCTTACACAGTTGCCAATTACAGGTGAACCAACATTCAAGAACATAAGTGATTGCTTAAACTAAATAAATCTACTTAAATGAAATAACTAAATACAAACAGAATTAGAGTATAAAAAACAGAATTAACCTTAACAATAAAAATCTAAACAAACAAACATGAGAGCGAAATTAAATTAATGAGATCAAGATGCAATCTTAAAAAAAAAAAGAAAAATACTAAATTATAATGAAAGTGGTTGTAAGATATAAACAGTAACAGCACAGTTAAGTGAGTACAATTACCTAATCCTTTAGAGCTTTATGACTTAAAATATGGGTTTTAAAGATTTTTATGGAGTTATGGTATATGTCAATTTCTGGGTTGGATTTTGTAAAACAATTCATCTCTTTGCTGAGCCTATTGAGAGGTGAATTTTCTCCTATATTTGTATTGGAAGCTTTAGTGTGGAATAAATGGGTAATGGGATATCTGGGTATTCTATAGGGGACTTTTATTCCAATTTGCTCAATCAATCCAACGCAATCCAATTTATTGTTAACTAATTTGTAAAAAAACATAAGATCCTGTACCAGTCGACGGTTGCGCAGTGTTGTCATCTTGTAGTGTTGAATACGTTGTTCGTATGGGCACCGGGGAGATACACCACCGAGGGTATACGCTAGGTGTTTTGTGAAGGCCCTTTGGATGCTTTCTATTCTTTGTGAGTGTACTGCGTAGTGCGGGTTCCACACTACGCTGGCAAATTCAACATGGCTCCGGACTAAGGCGTTATACAACACAATTTTCGTTCTTACTATCTTAAATCCTTTAGTACTTCTTTTAAGGAATCCTAGTAGCCGTGCCGATTTCGTAACTATGTTATCGATATGGCTTATGAAATTAACTTTACTGTCCATAGTGATGCCGAGATCGCGAACCTCATTTACCGTTTTTAATAACGCTCCGTTTATATTATATGTCACAGCATTAGATTGCTTTTTCCTCGTGAATCGTATATGGCTACATTTATGTACGTTAAGTTTCATGCGATTAAGTTTGCACCAGTTTTCTATTCTATCCAAATCCTCCTGAATTAGGGTAATGTCTTCATTTGAAGTTATTACTTTATAAATTTTGAGATCATCGGCAAACATTAAATATTTACAATGACGGATTTGGGCACCAATGTCGTTGACGAACAATAAAAACAAAACCGGTGCAAGGTGGGAACCCTGGGGAACCCCTGAGTCGGCAAAATATGGATAAGATTCGTAACCATTAACAACAAGAGTCTGCGATCTATGAAATAAATAAGATTTGAACCAGTTTAGAAGTGAGCCATGTATGCCATTATACTCCAACTTGGACAGTAACAAAGAATGGTCAACTTTGTCAAACGCACTGCTGAAGTCCGTGTACACGGCATCTACTTCTAGTCTTTTATCAAGAGCTTGAGTCACATCCGACACAAACTCAACGAGGTTTGTTTCTACACTGCGACCAGCTTTGAACCCATGCTGACTTGGTGAAATAATTCTGTCAATATGGCGAGTAATTATTGGACAAACAAGTGACTCAAATATTTTAGAAAAACATGACAAAATTGAAATAGGGCGATAGTTTTGAACATTGGCAGGATTACCCTTTTTAAAAACCGGGACAATTCTCGCTGTCTTCCAAAGATCAGGGAATATACCCTCAGCAAGGGAAGAATTAAAAATAATCTGCAATGGTAGAGCGAGTTCTTGGCAGCAGCGTTTTACAAACAGGGGTGGTATACAATCAGGTCCAGCACCTTTGGAAGCATCTACGAGTTTGAGCTTATTCAAAATTTGTTTTTCCGTTAATTTAATGGTGCCTAAGATTGAGTCAATACCAGAAGATCCATTGGTGGTGCTATAAGTATTGGCTGGATTTTGATTAAAAACAGAGACAAATTGATCAGCAAAGAGGTTAGCAATATCTGGACCACTGTTAGCTACCTTATCATTCATAAACATTTCAGCAGGTATGCAAGATTCTCCGCGACGTTTGTCTTTTATGAATCGCCAGAAAGCTTTAGGGTTTTTGGGAATATCGTTTTCAATTTTACTTTTGTATATGTTGTAACAATGATTTATTAAAGTATGACAACGACTACGTAGTAACTCAAAGGTAAGTCTATCTCGGGGATTATTGTATTTACGGTATTTTTGTCTAAATTTCTCTTTTTCAGACAGAGTTCTGATAAGTGACTCAGAATACCAAGAGGGATATTTAGATTTTTTTCTTACATATTTGGGTACAAAATTATCAATAGCGCTACGTAGTATACCGTAGAAAGCGTCAACTCTTTCGTTAGCATCCATACATTCATGGAAAGCATCACGCCAATTTGTGTTTTTAAGATAGGTTTTGATTTGGGTATAATCTGCTTTAAAAAAGTTGTAACCTGAACGATATTTTGTTTTTAACTGTTTTAAGTTCGAGAGCGGAATAGATATAAGGATGTTCGGGTGATGGGAGTCTAATTTGCTAAGCAAGTCGTTGGGCTTAGTAACTGTTATATCCGATATGTTACTCAATACTAGATCTAAAATTCTACTTTCAGCATTTATAATAGAGTTGAATTGATGGAGCAAATTAATTGACAAAAAGTCTACCAATGTGTAGCCCAGTGAATTTTCATAATTTGACGGCGATAGATGTAGATCGTCATTATTCATGTTCCAATCAATAAAGCCCAGGTTAAAATCCCCAAGAATCACAACATCATCGACATTATTTAGTATGTTGTTAACATTATTCAAGAAGCATTGTAAATCATTCAGTTTGACAGGAGGTGGCATGTAGATAACACAGATAGCTATTTTCTTAATATTATTGTTGACAATTAACTCAACAGACAACCATAAATCTTCAAAATCACTTTCCCAACTTTTTATTCTTACAGATTTAATTTTATTATTAACTGCGACCATCACCCCACCACCGTCTTTTTTGGATGCCTTTGTACTTAATCTATCTCTACGATACAACGAATATCGCGGGTCAATGAACTCTCCATTTGTAACGTTAGGGTTCAACCAAGTTTCAGTAAATGCTATTACATCATAGTTAGTCAGCAAAATATTTTTGTAAATATCACTAGTTTTAGTCCTCATTCCACGAACATTTTGATAATAAATATCAAGCATTGTGAATACAAAAAAACGCGCAGAACATTTATATAAAAGAAACATGAATATACCTTTATTTAATTAGTAACGTCAGTCGCTTTCATTAATTTTAAACTATCGTGATTGCGAATGTGTATAGGCTTCGAGTGAATATCTTTCCGTACAAAAATTCGACCGTTGCGTAACCAGACAAAGTCATACGACATCTCTTTAGCCAGCCTACGTGTTGCCGCATGCAAGTGTTTGCCAGTGGGGCATAAATGCTCGCTGACATACACAGGCACTCGGCTTCCACCCAAACCAATGCCCAAGTGGTGCGAGTTCAATTTGTCCGAGGGATGTTTTTTATTGAAGTTTCCAACAGCAGCCAGAAGGTTGTCACGCTGGCGGGGACTGCGGAGCTTAGCTACCACAGAGCGTGGGCGGTTATTTTCTTTGTTTTGTTTTGCAACTCTTGTAATTTGCATAATGTCACTGTCACCTATATCACAATTTGTTACCTTTGCGATATTTTTCAAGGTCTCCACAAGGTTTTCAGACTTGTCTTCAGGTAAACCGTTAATCTCCACGTTACTTTCACGCATGTTTTGCTCCACAATGCACAACCGCGTAGTGAGGTCAATGACATTTTGCTGAAGCTTTGTGTTATCGCTACGTAATTGATTAATTATGGCGTCTTTTTCTTCAAAGCGTTTCTTGAACTCTTCGAACTGTTCATTGAAAAATCCGAACGAAACTTTGAATGCAGATATTTCTCCTTGTATATTTTTCAATTGATCAGTAAGTAAATCTTTGAAAGACGATTTTACAGCGGCAGCCAATTCTTCCTTAATTATATCTCTTAAAGTGTCCTCGTTAAAACAGCGTTCATGGCTATAGGAGGTAGATATGGGCTGACGACTGTTCTTCCTCAATGTCACATTCATTAGATCAGGTGGAGTGTTTTGATTGGATTGAGTTTTATGTATGGTCTTGGGGCTCGATGTTAGTTTCCGACCTGGCGATCGACGGAGGTTACCAGAATTATTAGCCAGGCGCACAGGAGTATTAGTATTGTCGGTTTTTAGTTGTTTGCAGCAACATTCAGGGCATATCCAGGCGGACTTATAAGCTTGGTCCATGAGATAAAAGTTGTTACTTGGTATGTTCACACAAAAAATATCAAATCTTAATTTGCATTCGCAACAATCCAAAAATTCCAAATTATTTATTACATTCCGGCATCCAGCACAAGTGTAATTTTTCGGTTCCATTTTAAAAATATTAATTTTGCTTTAATATTGTCACTTTCAAGCAAATCCAGCCCTTATTAGAATAAAAATAAAGCTTGCAATCGTGGAGCGTAAGCCAGTAAGCGAACGGGCATGTAAGCGACGTGCGTGTGTGCGTAGCAGCGAGCGATCCGCGGGTTGCCCTAGGTCAGGGTCAGCAGCGACCAAGCAGTCGTTATTAAAAATTTTTGAAAGTAATTTGCTTATTACTCACGAACGCAAGCAAGTCCTGGTAAGATGTAGACACCACTGGATAGTTCGTCAACACAGCTTTACGGGGATATATAGCACTACTTATTAAAATAACTTTTAACCACTTTTCTAAAGCTATTAACGGAGCAAAATACAAAACAGTGTTATCACTTTGGCGTCGGTGGACGGAAAAAAAAAAAAAAAAAAAATCATTCGATCCAAGCATATTTTTTCATACCCACGATAAATTCAGTAGATGATCACTACTAAAATCCGTAGTTCAGTGATCTCCTGTCAAGTAATGTAATGATAACAGTACCATTTATTGTAATCGTAAGGGGCTTATGGAGGCAGTTCGCGTTCAACTGTGAGGACATTCAGGACTTGAATGATGATAATGATTGCATACAGAAATATAGCGGCTCGTAAAACCTTACTTTTATTTTTCCTCCTGATTATTTAGATAAACAGTCCCTGGAGTTTTATTTATACTTAGATTTACAAAAAAAAACTTTATAGACGAGAGGGAAGACCGCCAATGAGATTTACTTTGCAAGCTGAAAGGACTGAAGTACAAAAATAGCAATTTCAAGGAAAAGTGCGTATTTTACGAGAGAGGGAGTACTCGGAGGTTTCTTTGTACTTACCTACTACCGAGAGTTTATGGTTTGCGTAAGCAAATTATTTATAAAATGTGGGGCGAAATGGAATAACTTAAATAACTTACAAGTTTAGCTCTACAAATCATTTACATTTACATACGCAACTGTACACGCACTAAAAGTAATTCAGAAGCGACGACAAATTCCCTAAAACCCGAAACCACCGTCATCCGAACAATATAAAACGACAAAAACAGGAAACAGAACGTTTACAGGATTGTCGGTTTATAAAAAGCGATTTTCTACATAGTCGGGTTGGCGGCGTAATGGGCCGCGCAAAGAGTGTCGTCCGTATTTCGCAGTATCGAGTTCACGCTTGCTCTCTCCAAATAAATTACCACCCAGATTGACCCAGAAAGCTTCTGGCTGTACGGAACAATGATCTGCACTACATTTGATAAAATCGCCTGATTTATTATACGTTCACTATGAAAAATACTGCGATGGACTCGTTGTAAGCGATTACCGTTTGTCTCGTAGTCTGTTTGCTTGACACTAATCTTCTTGTTGCTTTATAGTTCGCAGAATGCCGTGTAGATGGGGACACTGATAATTTCGGTGCGAATTACACCGTGTTGTCTGCAGAGGCGTGTCTTATATTAAGTATGCTAACTTTTCGTTAGTTAGCCCTACGAAATTTTGTCACAATATCGTAATCGTTTTTAAGAATATAATTATATGCACACAGCATATGATACCATACATAAAATACGTTAAAGTTTTGCAGCCTATACGTATACATAAATTAGAAAAAACTATATAAATAAAGGGTAGGTGGATAGAATATTTCGCGATAAAAAGCAGTGTATAAAGTACTGTTGTTGTCATGTACATATGCCATTTACTATACACGTATAAGTTACAAAATTCTGGCACACGTTCAACTGCGTTATTTAAACTTTTTCACGGATTAAACTACGAGCCCGATAAAATTCCATTCAAAAGTCGGATGTAGGCAACCGTTTTATAATTTATTTTATACCAATATTTTATATAATTTCGGTTATTTGCAGCTTTGAATTTGGAATATGTTGCGTGACGTTATTTTCTCTGATATTCACGGCAAAACGCGTGAGATTATTTTGATAGCTTGTCGCACATACTCGTATTATAGGAATAACGATTAATATATTTTCTTGTATATCTTTAGGATGTACATATTTTATGTTCGTTCATATTATTTATTGTGGGAGAGCCATGTTTCGGCACGAATGGGTCGGCTCGACAGGAGTTATACCTCTCAAAAAACCGGTGTGAAATAACTACAACGTTGTCTTTCGCCGTGTGAGTGATCGAAGGTAATCCTACCCCTCCCCCAATCCCCCAAAACCCTAATCCCCAAAAGGTCGACAACGGTAACTCTTCAGTTGTTGCGGGTGTTCATGGGTTGTTAATTGCATACCATCACCATAAACCATATGCTCGTTTGCTGTCCTATCACATAAAAAAAAATATATGTAGGTATATATGTATGGCATGTCAAATGTCAAGTATATTTTATATTACGAGCTGTAATAAAGAAAATATGTTGTTATTTTTTACTCCTCGTTGTGGCTTGGGTACGATGGGTAAATGGACCAATCAGCGGTAGGTAATGGATTGCTTCGTTATTTAAACATTTTTGTGGTTTCTTGTTTTAACATGTCAACATTTTTTTAAAGTGAGTTACTCAGTTATATTAATGAGGATTAATATTAGTTTATTGGATAGCAATAACAGGAAATACCGCATAACAATAGCCTATAAACTTAATTAAAAAAAAATATACAAACAGTTTTTGATAAATTTCGTGATTCACTCTAGTTTTTATAAATAATATAGTATTTCAATATTTTCAATTTCAAATTCATAGTTTTATAAATTTAATTCAGGTAAAATATAATTTTGCAACGAATATATTTTTCATTATTATTTTACTTTCTAGGAAAAACGCTGATTGTGACAATAAAGATAAAATGAGAAGTAGGTAACTTAATAAACACGAATCCGATTCCGGGAATAAACGGCTCGTTAAAATATTATGGTACATTTTTTAAAATAATATTTCAGTGAAATTTCAATTAAAATAATTATTTGACAACAAAATTATTTTGTGAATATTAAATTAACAGTAATTTATTTCGCTTATTTCTATATATCTTTGCTTAACAAACAAAATTATAATTAGAAAACAAAAACGTAGGCCTGCCTTTTTATTTTATGTATGTATGATGTCAATTTACATTTTACTAATTTTTTTTATTTAAAATGCCAAAGAAAATGCAAATCATTCACTTCATTTAAGTTTATTCACACTGTTCAAAAAAAAGGTTCAAAGATAAAGAGTCTAGTCCTGTAGTAAACCTTTTATCTTTAGTTAGTTTTTAATTAACCTACCTATTTTAACTGTATTATTATGATTTAATGTCTTACATGTAAACTTTAATGACATCACAAAAAAACTGAAACAGATTTTGGAAGGCTTTTGACTACGACGGTGTAACATCGTTCTAAGATCAACCAGTACTTTCTAACCACGATCCGAGATTATTGGCAGTTTCAAGGGTGAGGTAAGATTAATGTTACAAGGGCAACATATTCATATGTAGGTTCCTTCTATGAGTGCTCACATGCAACATAAAAATAATTAAAATTCAAAATTATTGGTTCGAATTGATTACAAAAACAAATTCTTCTGCTTAAAAATATTAATAACTGCCCGGCTCCACTTAATCGTAGCGTGATGTTTTATAGCCTATAAAACTCAGGAACATTGTAGCTATCTATCAATGAAAGAATTTTGGGAATCCGACCAGTGGTTCTAAAGATTACCCCCTATATATACAAACTTATAAATTTTACCTCTTTATAATATTAGTGTAGATTATATTTTATTTTTAAATATATCGAGTGGAAGAAAGAGACATTGAGTGGTCAAAATAGAAAAGATTTGAGATAAAATATATATGCTATTGGCATAAAGCTCAGAAAAGATTTCAAACGCATACATATTTTATTTAACTACCTTCTTCAAATTCAATAAGTAAAAATGTCAATTGTGTTCCCGCCAAACCGATATTTATAGAATGTTTGACCGGTGATATTTGTTTGTGCATAGAGATGAACACAACACATACTTACATAAGTTTATAGGAACTAAGTTTATTATAGGTAGTTATGTTGTTTATTATAAGTTTAGGGTCAATAGTTTAAGAAACATATTTTAAGTTACTATGTCGAATTAGGTTAAGTTACCTGTAATGGCAAAGTAATATGTAGAAAAAAATAAATAAATAAATTACCTAGTTATTTTTTTCACGAGAAAGGTTTCTACATTTTACCGATCGACCTGGAAGCAAGCTTCCATAAAAAAGTGTACCTAAGTAGCTAATTCTTTAAAAAATTGTTTCTTTTAAATGACGAGAGAGTACGAACGCTAGGTGCGTCGCATTCCGCGCGCGCCCTATTGTGTCATCAGGCCACCACAGATGAGGCTCACTTGGGCCGATGTCTGGCTGAGGTTTCGAGTATAAGCGCTATCATGTACCACATCTGGACACATCTCGGCTCGGAGCAGAAGAAGGAACGGGATGGGTTTAGGCAGTAAGTCTGACACTCATTCTCGCTCCACCTAGGGTGGGGGAAGTCTTTGAGTGACTTATCCAATCGACATATAAAATCTTATTCTCAGATTCATCGTGGCAAGCATTACTAAACTTGTCTACGCTATACCCAAACAGAGAAATAAACACACATCGTAATTAAACACAATAGATATCAACATGCTAATCAAATCGGGCATCTAACTTCCAAATCAATGGCGTCAATTCTTCACACTACCAACGAAACGAACCGACAATATTTCAATATACTTAACAATAATATTTACAAAACAGAAGTACACACGATCTGAAGAACAAATATTATTCGATAAAGGTGTATAATTCCACACATATCTCTCGAGTTGTATGAAATGTATGAATTATGTATGTTCTAGAGTGGGGCTCGATACAAGCTAATAATGTTACGATGCTTGCCATACCGTTTGAGATAAATTCACGATAGATGTAGGTACCTATTCTAGATTTTGGCATTGATTTGAGATATGATCTGTTTTTTATTGGCTGTGTTGTTTATGTATTTGTTTCGTTTTGGAAAGAATGTAGACACATTTAATACAGTTTATTGTTTGAATGTACATTGATTTCGACTTAGATAAGGTAAAGCTTTAATCAATTCGTATTTAAACACATTTTCAAGTTTTGTTTTATTCGTTCATTCCAAGCCTAACTACCACGCCATTCGACCACCACAGACGGGGCCCTAAAGGGCTGATGTTCAGCCGGGGTTGCGGGGTAAGCGCAATGAGGTACCGCGACCTCGGCACATGATTTTCCCCTCACAAAAAAAAGCCTAACTACCACTACTTCGTTTTGTCTATAAATAACACTTAAATTGTGTTTTTTTAAAACTACATAAGGATTATCGTGACGTGGGTACGTTTACAACCACACAAATTCTACACCAGCCAGTCCCGAAACAACAATTTATGTAGGTATCATATAAAGTGTCGTTCCGTGCGAGAATCCGACAGAATCTGCGACACGTTGCACAGCAGCCACTGCGCCAACCGAGCAGTTGAAGTCCAAGTAGAAAATAAAAAGGCAAATCATAAACAACTCCATCAGGAAGCTATAAATCTTGCCACAAAAGTATCTCGCTTCGTTCAATAAGATCGCACACAACACTAGTCATCCATAGGGAAAAATCTGACTTCTCTTTCAGCTAACCCTTTGAAGGTACGATGAAAGACCTTAGACCAGACGCGCGGTTAATAAGGAAATTGTGCGTATTATTCATACTGTAATATTTATTCACTTCAATGTATAATACAAAGAGGGTTCGTATTAGAAGATTGTGCTCACGTACACGTTTCCTCACAATAATTCAAATGTAATGGCTTTGTATTATATACAGCAGCTTCCGTTATTTTTTGGCGCCATTCCACAATTCACAGTTTTATTATACGTCTTTTTCAAGAGTCAAGAGTAGCTGATCTATTTTCTTAAATACCTAATTATGCGATGGAGGTATTCTTGTATGTCCAGTGATTACCTGATGGTAAGCATTCGGCGCCGCCCATAGACATTGATGATACCAAAGGAGTTACCACAACTGCGTTGCCGGCCTCTTGTGGGTTTCTCTAAGTGTTCACGCCGGTTTTCTGTAAGGGCGTGGTATCACTCCGGTCAAACCGGCCCATTCGTGCCGAACTGTGGTGCCGAAGCATGGGTCTCCCAAATTTAATTTTGTTTTAAACCTTCAACTTATTTATTTAAAAATTGAGACGTTGCGATATTAAAAAGTAAATTTAAAAAGGCAGCGTGCTGAAAATTTAATTCAATTTCCATTAAACTGAATGATGTGAAACCAATTTAACGTGTCCATCGACAAAATGAGCGAGCCATGTGTAAACTGAGTACCTCGCTATGCTATTAATGGCGGTTTCGTATCGCAGTTACCGTGTTAAGGTAAATGTCCACTCGCGTCAGTAAATCTACTAATATGGTGAATTCCATTTTTAAATTTTGAATAGGATGAATGAATAAGCGTGAGCGCTCTTTTCTCTTTCTTTCTGGACTTATAAACTAACATAACGATCAATTAGAATTAACTTTAGTTTGTATGATTTAAAACTTCTTTGATTTGACTCAAGTGTGATTTTTTTTCATGAAAAAAATACTGAATAGATTTCCATGAATAATGCCATAAACTTTGAATATATGTAGTCCGAAATAATACATAGGCAAACTTTTCATCTGCATTAAAGCGGGCGAAGCCGCTAGCAGAAATATAAAAAAAAACATATGATTCAAATATAGTTTTTCTAACTACTATTTTCGTTGTTATTGAAACAAATTT
Source organism: Spodoptera exigua (assembly GCA_902829305.4). Lineage (NCBI taxonomy): Eukaryota > Metazoa > Arthropoda > Insecta > Lepidoptera > Noctuidae > Spodoptera > Spodoptera exigua. The sequence goes on from LR824615.2 coordinate 5,590,231, forward strand.
TATACTTATCAATTTTAACTAATAGCTTCTAAAATAAATATCGTTTCACATCATACACTAATAAAATTCATTGATAAACTTCGTTATAATACACAGCAATCGAATTTCGAAACATTTATTTATTCATACGCTGATCGTTGGCACATGTGTCGGCTGCCAGTATGTCCGTACGCATAATGAATTGCATAGTGACGTCATAATTTGCGTCGTATGCATTCTCTATGGACTGGCCGACTTCCGATACATACATCGGGACTAATTCATGCTTCAAAATAATTCAGAAGGAGCAATACTTAGACGGTTGTACGGTCTAAACTTTGATAGACTTTGACAACTTCCGTTGTTGTCCTAGAACTAGTGTATGTTGGCAGGAATTCGTGCTAAAATTGATATCTTCATAATTGTTACTCTCGCTTCTAGAATAGTTTTAGTGCTGGAGATCAATTAAGGCATTTATGAACTTCGTACATAAATATGTTTGTAACTTTGACGTTTGCTCCTGAATATGAAAAGATGTGTATGTTAATATTGTTGGATTGCATTCGCTTGAGTTGTTATATTCTCTATCACATCACTACACAGGATAAAACAAAGTCGCTTTCTCTGTCCCTATGTATGCTTCAACCTTTATAACTACGCAACGGTCAAAATCAAAATGATGCGTTTTTTTTAAAAGATAGAGCGATTGATGAGGAAGGTTTATATGCATAATAACATTCATTAAATAGTGGAGAAATTTAATATCAACATTGCACCCGTGGAAAGCTGGGACGGATCGTTAATATTATATATTAACGATTGCATCACTGCTTACCATCAGGTGTGATCGCAGTGAAGCACTAGTTTATTGCAAGTAAAAAAAATATATACATATATAAGCCAAATCTGCGACATACTACTGCGTAATAATAGTCTTAAAGATCGACCGACATCATTCGTTAGGAGGATCGTAACTGTAACATTAATATATCTATGTACATAAATATAGTCCAAAAGAACGCATCTATAAATTCTCTATTCTAACAAAAATTAAAAAAGAAAACAGCAACGCAAGTAGGAGAATATAAGAACTTCAATTCATTTGTTACAGAGAAGTGGACGGCAACCTTTACGGCGGCGGTATTACCATGTATTACAGAGTGGGCGGGCGGCGTGGCGTGGGTCGTGACGTCACGCCGCCCACCGCAACCTGCAGCAAGATTACTTTTTTATACTTTTCAACCTATTTGTTAATTTAGTCAGAGAGACGTCGCGGTTGCCGGGATTGTGTTGCGATTTGAATGTTTATTTCGAATTTTAAAATGTGCTTTCTTTTATTATGTTTTTTTTTAAGTTGAGTTTTAATGTTAAGTAAAATAAATGTTTGGTATCCTATCTTTTTATGACGTCATTAATTTTATTAATAACAACGGACCTATGTTTTAGTATATACACATATTTTCCTGCGATAACCATGATATTACGTAATTCTTAAGTCGGCAAAGTATAAATATTTTTCGAAATACCAATCTACAACAGTAATTGATTTGTTTAGAAAATGTCTCTTAGAAATCCAGCTCTGATAGAATCAAGATGAGAGTCGTCATGGAAAATAAACGTGAATACAATCAATATACGACACGATAATCGGTTAATAATACTACTTCAAAGTTCAATAGCAAAAGTCCACTTCACAAAAATATTAAAAGTGAAATTAAACCTTGTAAAAATGTAAACGCACCTCCTTGTTTGTAAATAAAGGATTACATTTTATTACATTATTGGCATTCTCATGAAATACGATCGAAAATAAACTTTCAATTAAGTGATATTAAATGGAATACTGAAAATAACATAATTGCATTGGCTGGCTACACGTGGGCGCCCCTAACAAGCCTGACATTTTCCAACACGTGGCCAGAATGCACTTTGATCATACAGTGACGTCAATGGAGATATTAAAATTTATTTTAAGTTTTATTATAGGTAACTAGCGTCCCGCCCCTGCTTTATGCTCTAATATTCAATTACCTTGGGGTGTCAGTCATTTGTTTTAGCGAACCACTACAGTACAGAAAGGTAAGCTAGATCCCAAGTATACCTTTACTTTTCTAAGGGTTGATACTTCCTAAATATTCCCCTACTTTTCTAAAGTTTTCTTATAGGTACAACAGCTTTTTACTGATTTTGTGTGTGTGTACTAACACAACATAAACATAATCATTGTTAAACACAAATCTCGAGAACAGCTGTAGGTACCGATTTCGGTAATACTTTTTGTGTTGTGTGTAATAAAGTTTTAGGTATAAATTAGGTAAGATAGGTAAGTAGGGTAGGGTTAGAATAGGGCAGAGTAATATTCTAGCTAGCTTATATAAAAAAAACATATCTACACTTAATTATTTTGACTTCATTTAACAAGCGGCTTTAGCAACCAAAACTACCTTTCTACCATTCTGATTCACGTTAATAAACTTTATTTAATCCACCATATTCGTCAACAATGACGGTATTGCGGTATGATAAGCAGATTTTCAATTGAAACGCCTGTGGGCGTGCAGCCTGTTCTGACGTCTGACGTCAGAAGTCTAACGTTAACCGACAGGTGGTCAGATTCACATAACATCGTTTGACATTCGCACGAACATTTTACCGATACTGAGAATAGTCGATAATGAGTTTTTTGTTTTTCATATTAACGTTTCTTTTGTCGTTAATTTGGCTTTTAAGAAATATGTGGTTTTGACGTCAAGAGGACGTTTGATTTAGTTTGTTTGGTTTGATAATATAATCTTGTAACATAAACAAGTCTAATTTATGAGTGAAGATATTTATTATGCCAAGATAGCAGTTTATTTAGGAACATAAGCTTGTCTAAAAGAAAATCTCTTGGGATATTTTTCTCAAGTGAGCAATCATAGTAAATAAATTATATAACATTACAAAAAGATAAATTGTAAAAACTGTAATTAAAAAAACAAAATTTACAATTCAAAAAAATAACCTACTACTATTATAAATGGGAAAGTTTGTGAGAATGTATGAATGTATGTTGGCTCCTCTTTCACGTAAAATCAGCTGGATCAATTTGGTTGATGTTTGGTATATAGATAGGAGATGAATTAACACAAAGGCCTCTTTATATCAACATAACAAGCTAGTTATTCATAGAATCAATGCTTATGTAAATTTAATTTAAAATAAAAAGTGACAAATAAATATTAATACAAAGGTAGGTCGAGTTGGATAACTTTAGTTGTTTGCGTAAGTCTCGCTGTAAGGTCGGGAGTGCGGTTGCCGGGCGTTGTTTTCCAATATGGCTGCACAAACATAATAATATTACCACAATAATGAAGAAACTGTCCCATCAATAATGGTTATTGTGTAGTCTTAATAAACATAACCAAACATTAGTGCATTATTTATCAAGAAAGGATATGTTTTTTTTGGGTTGGTAAGACATGGGCGCTGCCCATGGACATATCCAACATCAGGGGAGTTTGCAGATGCATTGCTGTCGTTTTGGTGTTAGAGACTTAAAGTTTGGGGATGGGGGTGGGGAGTAATCCCATTATTTGATTGATTGTTAACATAGAGAGTCGGGACTATCACAAAGTTACTCTGTCTAATTATATTATTTAAAAGTAATATGTTATGGTTCAGTTCAATTTATTTTATACAGGTACCTAGCATAAAATAATATGTTAATAGACATGTAAAATAAATACGAAAATGAACGTTTTATCGAATAAATTTTAAACTCTTTGATGTATTTTATCCGTTAACCTACATTATCCGAAGTAAATAAACTCAAAGTCATGTTTAAAATGATTTTACTGCTTTCATACTTTTAATAATATGTTAATTGAAGGCTGTAAAGATTCGTCGATTCGATATAAGGAAGCAATATAATACCAATCAAGAGACCATCAAGATAAGGTAGCATTTCCATTAAACTGGTTCTGTTTGTTATTTAAACTATGCAATAAATTATAATAAAAGTCGCGAATCTCAAGTTACATGAGAAATCGTGTGAAAGACTTCGTTTTTATCTAAACATCTAATATAAATGTAAATAATAAAATAGATCTAAATAAATTATGTATTTTGATTGTTATTTTTTATTTTTTGAGGGAGACAATCACTGGACTTTCTCTCGCAGTGGGTACGGGCGAGAGGGAGTATCACTTACTGACTTAAACTTCAAGGGACTATCTCCGGCTGCCGTAAGCGCGGGTCTGCGGACGGCGAGTAAGGGTAGCTCGCCGCCCGACCAGAACTAGATCCGAACGTACGGCGCGTAGCGTTTCGCGCGCGCCTCAAAGAGCCAATAGACCACCACAGACGGGGCCCTATAAGGCTGATGTTCAGCCGGGGTTGCGGGGCAAGCGCAATAACAATCGGGGGGGGGGGGGGGTGGAGTTTTAATCAGTAAGAGTCTGACACTCCCTCCCGCCCGGCCCTGGGCGGGAGAAGTCATTTGATGATTTTCGCCAGACAAAAAAAAACAGGGGGGCCGCGGTACCCGGCCGGTATTGCTCGCAACCCTTGCTAATATTTAGCCGGGGTTGCTTGGTAAGCGCAATGAGGCACCGCAACCTGCGCCTAGAGCAGGAGAAAGAATGAAGAGATTTTAGTCAGTAAGAGTCTCTGACTCTTTCTCTCGCCTCATCCAGGGCGGGAGAAGTCATTACTCCCCTAAAAAACCCTTTGCTAATTTAATATAATAACTATAGGTGCAGTTCAAGTTTTATTGTCGGTACAACAACGTTAATTTTTCTTATTTACTGTTTCTGTGAATAAAATGTTGAAAATAGTAATGAAATTTGAAATATTGAAAGTAATTTTTCTATATTACTATTTCACGTGAGTATTCAAGTTCTATCATAGGTACATTTAAACTAAATAATAGCAGTATCAACAATACTTATGAATCATTAAACACCAAAATCTATTAAGCTATCAATCAGTCATTGCTACTCAACATTAAAACAAAACATGTCTAATAATACATTGACAACTAAATACATTTTTTTGTGTAACTTCTTTATGTTCTTTAGTCAAATGTCAGAATATTATATTAGTTAACACACACATACCTACATTAAATCATATCCTTAGATATTGTCAAATTGATATCAATGTTGTTTAAGTGAAGGAGTACCATGCTTCGGCACTTCCACACAACCACAGTGATACCACGACCTCGCAGAAGTATTTCGTCGTGTGAGAGAGGTTATCGGAGGCCCATCCTTACCCTCCCCTTTCCGTTCCCAATCCCTAAATCCCCAAAACCCTAAAAGGACAGCAACGTCCTCGTAACTCTTTCGTTATTAGCCATGTTTTGGCGTTTTGGCCATGGGCAGCGCTGATTGCTTACCATCAGGTAATCTGCAGGATTTTTTATAGTGGACGGGATTCGATTGTTCGTTTGTTAGTACCGAATAGTCTCAATCGGTGTGAAGAATACGTTCTTCACTAGAATGCCTATTTTCGAAGGAGTAACATCTATTTTTATCGCGATATTCTTACCGTCTCGGATCCTCTCCATACGGAGTTTCTTGATCGTACTTATACGTACGTGTTTTTTTTTTTAATTTTAAGCATCTAACTTCACTGACTTATACTGACGGACAATTATATTCTGACGTGTCTAAAGTAAATATTTTCTAAAATGTGACAGGGCAACAACCTAGTGGGCGGATTAGCTGATGTAAAGCAATCAGCGCCGCCCATGGCCAGTCGCAACATGAGATGAGTTACGAGTGCGATGTCGCCCTTTTGGGGATTAAGGTTTCTGAGATTTAGGGATTGGAGGAGGGGAAGTATTACGCTAGTCAAGACGCGGTCAGTTATCGTGTTTCATATATAACATTTTGTTTCTCGCATCTTTAGCCAATATATATTTTTATCTCATTTAATCTGTTCGAGATAAGCTTTTACATGTTATTTGATAAAATTTTAAGTTTATTTAAAAAAAGAACATAATTGGATGTTATTTACATCATTAAACATTTACATATGTCAGTGACAAAAATTAAGTGTGCTTAAATATGTATTTTTATCAACTGGAATGTAATGTTTGTTAAAATAATAATTTTGTTAATTAAGTAATTAACATGTACTAACCTATTAAGTCTTAACAACAAGCTAAGTAATTCAACTACTAAATACTAAGGAGGTTGAAATGTGGAACAGTAGTTGGCGTAAACTAACAAAACAATTGGAATATGGACTGAATTCAACAGTAAAATCATATCAGGTCAACAGACTTTTATCACTAAACGAGATATAAATAAAACCTTATTTTAACATGACCTTTGAGTGGGTGTCGCCCCGCTCCCCGTGACCTTTGACCTTTTCGGAAGGTGTGGGAGTTGGTGGGAAGTACGAAATACCGACAGTGGGTGGTTTACGACAACGAATACTGTTGTTATAATATGGAACAGACTTGCCCATAGGGGTAATTTAGACCTAGTTACTGATAATAACCTTGTTGTTTCCGTAAACGAAAATATTGTTGGTAATAATCCTCATTTATTAGTTTGTTTATTTTTTATGATGTTTCTTTTGCCGTAATTAATATCTCGCTCGGAATAGAATGGGGATTTTTCCGTTATTTTGATGGTGAAAGATGTTTATATTTTGGGTGGATAAGTAATACTATCTGTAGTTATTATTTCATAACGTAAACAAAAAATATGGAAGATACATTTATTTTTGTTTTTTTTTCTGCTCAGATAATTAGGTTTTCTCTTAGCTAAATCGATGACATCTTTAGATTTTCGAGGAGTGGTTGTAACGGCTTATATTGTGCATGGCTTAAAAACTTCCATTCCATAGACTTAAAGGGCGGCCATTTTCGCTAATATACCTATATACCTATAAGTACCTACAGTACATTCAATGATGATACTGATGAATCGGACTATCAATGTATGTACCCATTATTATTTTGGCTAAGTTCACTTAAAAACTTTGATGTCAAAATACCTCAATAACATTATTATTTTAAGATTTTTTGATATAATCACAAAAAATGATGTATAGAAGAGACAATCGATAAAAATTGATAAATAACTAAATAGATAAAATCTTCAATTCGTCTGTAACCACTATTATCGTTATCGATAAAATTGAACATAATATTATATCTAAAGAACAAAAGGTGCGCGTACGCCGGTTACGACACTTCCGCGCATGCGCGTCGCATGCACGGCCGCCATATTGGGATGTGATATCCGTCTTGTTGTATATTTTACTTTTTGTTTGGTATTACACGTTACGTTTTATTTGTAGCTACGTTTGTATATGGTTAGTAATGCCTTCCTGTAATTTGTTTCGTTTAATGCAATGACCAGATTAATTGTAGTATGGTTCCAGTATTGATTTATAAGTATAATTTATCGTTACGCTAGTGTAAGCATAGGTATACTCAACTAGGTTTATTAGAGCTCACAGCACCTCCAGAACATCAATAATAAAAATAATGAGAAAATCTCAGCTACGGGGACGCGGGACGCGGAAAGTTTTACAATTCTGAAATAATAAAATAATAAAGTAACTTCACACAAATCTTAATATGTATTAGTCGTCAACTTGTCGCTTTAGCAATAAACAGCCGTTTTACATTAATATTACCAGCTAAAAACACTAAACAACTAAGAAACTTCACAAACTTGATACTTTAAAATGGTTCCAAGTGAAGATGTGGGTACAGGCCATAAAATTCCCATTCGCGGGCTCAAGAAATTCGGGTGTAGTTTGAAGTTCGCGCGGCACTACACTATTTTACGACAGTCGGCGAATTAGGTCACTAAAGACGGACATGTTTAATTTATCATATAAAGTTTTAACGTGTTTTTGATTATAAAGTTCTAACATGAATCGTGTTTATTAACTACGGATACTCCACGAGAGTGTGTTGTTTTACTGCACTCCCCGACTCGACGACACTACGGGTCATTTTAAGGAAGCCATTTAAATATTTTATTGGCGTTGAAATGACCGTGAAACTCGTTTACCGGTCATTCTTTGAACATGTAACCCGAACATTAAAAACCGATGATGTGCGAAGAAAAAGCTTCTATAAAAATCGAAGGTGTCGATTGTGGACAGGCTGAATTAAACAATAAAATGAAATGTGACTTGATATTTTGTCTGACGCACATTAATAGACATTATTCAAGTTATTTAGATTGATATAAATGTATCAATTTTTTTATATAATAGTTCGGCAAACGAGCAGACGGATTACCTGATGATAAGCAATCAGCGCTGCCCATGGACACCCGCAACGGAGGAGTTACGAGTGCGTTGCCGACCTTTTAGGGATTAGGGATTGAGGAGGGATTGGGGGAGGGAAAGGATTGGGCCTCCGGTAACCTCACTCACACGGCGAAACACAACGGTGTGGTTGTTTCACGCCGGTTTTCTGTGAGGCCGTGGTATCACTCCGGTCGAGCCGACCCATTCGAATCATGGCTCTCCCACACTTAAAATATATAGATATACTTATTGTAAAGCTAGATTTCTCCACTATTTATTGGTTGTTATTATACATATAAACCTTTCTCTTCAATCGCTCTATCTATTAACACATCCGCATCAAAATCCGTTGCGTAGTTTTAAAGATTTAGGCATACATAGGGATATAGGGACAGCAAAAGCGACTTTGTTTTCCACTGTGTAGTAATAATATACATATACTTACACTAAATTATGATATGTCTACTTATAATATTTCTTCGTAACAGTTTTCACTAAAGAGAAGAAGACTCATTTCGACGTTTCGCCTAATAAGTCGGCGGTCATGAAACCATAAAAATGTGAAGAAAAGAAAAGTCTAAAGGCCAAATAATTAGAAAGGAACATCAATAAATAGGAATGTTAAGACTTCAAGATCTAAGGCTGGGAAAAAAGTTGAGAACATTATGTAAAAATTGGGGCTTAAAATCTGGGAGCGTTATGTAAAGAGGCTTCTCTGCAAGGTCATTTAAAAGTTGTTGGCGGTCTAGATTCAGAGACGTGCGTCAAGAAAAAGTTTAGACTACGTACCTTATGAATTATTAAGGAAAATGCGACGCGTCTAAATATTGATGTTTCTCACCCAATTTTGTATTTACACTAGAGGCAGTAGAACTGTTAGTTTTTGAAGTGCTTTTGTTTGTTACAACTAACAATTAATTTATGTTATATTAAGCCGCTAATTCAGGGGCGGCGAACATTTGGCGGTTATATTATGAAATATATAAAGGCACTCTACCGTGTTGGGCAGTAAAAAATTTAAAAATGATTCTACAATAAACTCAGTATATAAGGAAATGTTTATGCACAAAAAATATAGGTAGAAAATATAAGAAATAAACGGCAGACGTACTGCAAATGTTTGTATTAGTAATAATTACCTATAATTCTTATATTAAAACATCGTTATAGTGAACAGCCCTATCCACCGGTAGCCAGTAGACCACGTTGCCACCGCCGGCTGGCCATTTTTCGATATTTAATTTTTATATGCACCTATCATACTTAGTTATCTTTTGAGAGTGTGATCTATACTATATAATGTTATAAAGCTGTAGAATTTGTTTGTTTGTTTGAACGCGCTAATTTCCGGAATTACTGGTCCGAATTGAACAATTGTTTTTTTGTTCGTTAGGCCATTTATCGAGGGGCGATGAGTCTAAAACATCACACTACATCCTGTAGGAGCCGAGCAGTGGGTGAAAGCGCGAGTGTTGTTAGTTTATAAATATACAGAATGACAGATAAGAACATATATTTTAATTCCCAGAAAAGGACAGCAAGAGTCGCACATTGTCCTTCAAAAGTAACAACAAACGTGTCGCGGGTTCGATTCCCGCACGGAACAACTCTTTGTGTGATCCGCAGATTGTTGTTTCGGGTCTGGGTGTGATGTGCATGTGTCAAATTGTATGTTTGTAAACGCGCCCACGACACAGGAGAAATTCCTATGTGGGTAACGTTCTTAAAATAAAACAATATATTTTCTCTAGTTATTTTATACTATACTTTAAAGCCCATCTATTAAACTTTGTGTATAAAAACAGTTAATAAATTATGGAAAACCAATGCAAACTACGTAACGAAGTTATTAGCTGTAACGTTTCAGTTTAAGGTGCTGCGTAGTTGTGTAGGAAAACGGTCTAGAGGTCGAAACGATGTCCCGTCTGACCTCTCTGTCCTGAAGCGACTTAATAATGCTGTATGGAACACAATATACTGAACAACCATTTTTACTTTTCAATGTTGATATGCTAGGAAGTACTTATAGCTTTTTTGTTCTTCTAAAAAGTATCATCAAGTATCAAATTATTATCTTGCTATTCAGTGTTAGTATTTGAATAAAATAATGGTTTTCATAACAGATAATTTACCAACAACAAGCAGGTTTGATGTGGTTTTGGCAAATTACTATGGTACATTTTCATTAACTATATTATTATTGATATAGCAACTTTTCAGGAAACTCCAAGGGTTTTCCCTAAGGAGTAGGTAAGTTTCTAGGAATACTGACCTTAGGAGATAATTTATGGCTTCTAGCGGCTTAGATTACTTTACGTTTACAGATTTTGAACCTTATATTACACAAATAACTAAAAAAAACTTTATCCGAATAAAGATATTGCAATCAATAAAAATATAGTCAGTCCTCTTTAAAATATACTATTTGATACCTACCAGAAAAAATAAAAATAAAAAAGAGAAAATTTAAAACTTAAAAATAAACAAAATCCAAAGAAAATAATTAGGTTGCCTATAATGTTGTGGACTGTTGAGAATCAGGCTCACTTTGTAGTGCTTACAGTAATCGATGGCTATTAAGGTCACGGAATGTCCTTCAGTCGAAAATGTATGGAGTTGCGTATTTTCGTCTGACAGTTATGCCTACACACATAAAGAAGAGGTAGAGGAGGTAGAGGAGTAACTAACATGGTGGCCCGGAGGTTCGGGTACCAATGTGACTTTTTCCGAGATATAATATATGTACTTTCTAAGATTATTTAGATACCACTGACATACGGTGAAGGAAAACATCGTGAGGAAACCTGAACTTATAATTTATAATTATAAGTTTGAAATCGCCAATCTGCCTTGAGCAAGCGTGATGGTTAATGCTCAAACCTTCTCCTTGTGAGATGAGGCCTTTGCTCAGCAGTGGGCAGTTATAGGCTGATGATGTGATGTGATGAGAGGAGTTATGGATGGGGGAAACAAGGCTGATTGGCCGGGGTTTATTTATTATGTATATTTATTATTTATTATTTATTTATTTAGTTTAATAAACCGAGTTGTAGAATCTTTAACACATTTTAAGGTCAAAGGATTTTAGACTTTGAAGATGGAAAGTTTAGGTTTACATTTGTTCGCTTACGTTCTTGTGTTTTGTTTACTTGTAGCAAGAAATTAATAACAAAAGCGGGAATTCAATGAGAATGGATGTCATCATTTTAAATACCTTATGTGGGTATATACTTCTAACAATAACAGCAACATTGTAAGTCTTTTCATGTCAAGCTAACAACCTAAATCTACATCAAAATGACCTTTTCCTTAACCCACACATCTTATTACACTTCACTGAACAGTGACACACGAACGAACTGACAGATGAACAAAGATCCAGGCCCCACCACTTTCCTTTTCATATTTGAATTGTAGATCAAGAATTAATTTAATTAACCAATTTATATTTATTGAATATAATGAATTCTTCACTATGAAAAGCTCTACTATAGTTTCAATTCATAATTAACAGTAGTAGTAGCGGCGGAGTTAATTATAAAATGTGACACGAAGAACCTACTATCACATATCATTTGTCGTTATAATGGGCTATGGTGTTCACGACTCCATGACCAAATGTCTCTAATTATCGCGCCGAGTGCACAAAATGGCAGGTGTACGACGCTACATGTTTCATTCGCTCGTCCCATCGTCTGAGAACTATCATTAGTGCCTCCTTAGCAGACCGATAGTCCCCGCCCAGAAGAAAATGCATCGCATCAACTTATCGACCGTATCTCGACTTTTTATCGAGAAACCTCAATCAAATTATAGACTGTGCTTACATTTTACACTTAATTCAATTGCATTTGCAATTGTAGCTAGAGGTTTAAAATCTTTTTATAATGTAGACATAATTTTCTATCTTAGATCTAGATCGCAATTCTATATTATTTATATAGTTTATTATATTCGCTCTACGATAATATACTTACTCAATATTTAAGGAACAACTTTCATGACTTATAAAATAATGTAAGAAGCAAGAAGAAGAAAACAGTAAACAAATCTACTTAAGCTTTAAACTTCTGAAGCAACATAAAACTTCGCAATAACTTCTACAAAAGCGTCTGCTTATCTCCTTAACGTGTGGCGCAAAGAAAACAAAATGAGCGAAAACAAGTCGGCGTCATATCAATTAGCGCGGAGCAAACAATTACTTTCCGTCACTTGCGAGACACTCGACTAACTTTGTTTTGTGGTTTACGCAACAAACATATAATCATGATATTTGCGTAATCTGTTGCGACTCGTTCATCGTACAAACTTGTTATTTCTCTCGTCGTAAATCGACACCATAATAGGGAAACCACATTGTAAACAACAAGCAGAGAAAGCAACAAGTCGCGGGGCGGGAGCGATCGCTCCTGCACGACCTCCTCTGGCCTTTTACGACATTTACGATACCATCTATCTTATCCTCCACCCACGAGCTCTGCGGATCAGATCCACTGATGCGTAATAACCCCAATTTTCGTATCAAACATACATACGTAGGCAACTTCAGGAAATTGGTAGCCGTTTGAACGCTGTCAAAGCATAATAATTGCTCATACACCTGATCCCATTGCAGTCAAAGTAAAGCATACTTATAATACACAGTACGTATGACGTGCGCTTACTACGCCGTACTTGCAAGCTTTGCATACAACCAAAAACAAATAGCGGTGTACCATTCGCATGTTGCACGGGGCGACACTGTGTGAGAGAGTTGTCGTTCCGTTTGTAGTGACGTTCTGTCGCTTGCAACGGCGGCAAGTCAGCGATCATCGTGGCGAGGGATTTGTTTTGGTGTCGACTTGTCGAGATTAGGCCGCGTGGCGACGCGGCGCAGCGCGCTCTACAGACTGGCGCGCAATTCGCCAGAAAGGGACAGGACGCTATGCACGCATGCGCGAACACAAACGCGGGAAGTGTTTTCTAGAAACGACTTCCGCAAACATGCGCGATAGACAATAAGACTAAGCGGCTTGTTTGATTTTGAGTGCTTTCAAAAAAATTTAATATATCTTGTCAACAAAACATAATAATAGAGTAATCGGTATAGACATAAAAACATCAGCTAACATATCCTATGTTTACAAAGCTAGAGGTAAACTTGAGCCAGATGTTGTCCGGCTGCGTGTTTTCTCGGGAGAATGTTATTGTAAGTGAACGCACTTATTCATGAGGAGATCGAAATTGGGGTATCTACCGTTACGTAAGACGGAGTTCATGTCTGAGGAGCATAAACATTGGATATTTTTCTTCCTTTATTTCTCAGGATGAGGATCCAAAACTCAATGGGTAAAAATAAAAGCGTATTAAACTATGCAATTTTAAAACTATTTCAAATACAATTACTTTTTTAGACTATGGAAAGATATTTATGCAATAAATCCAAATTTCCTTCATAAAAAACATTGGGAAACTACCTATATTCCGAATTCTTCTTCTACATTTAATAAAATTAACACTTATTATGATTAAAATATGTTGAACTTTGATGTCATATTTACTTACCGTTTCCAGTAATAGTAAGAGCAATGCGATCTACGTTACTCTTACCTTGGCTGCCCTTGACGTCTTACAAGTCAATATGGCTTGACTTTATTAGTTTTGTACTGCAATATTAACTTACCAATATTTCTCATCATCATCATCATTAGGTCTTGAATTATGGGTTTTGGGTGCCCACAATACAAGAAGAATTGAACAATAATCACTTTATTTTGAAGTTACGATCCAGATTTCGTCATGATGTTCTGTCACCATAGGTCAATGGTGTCTGAATAAACTTCGAAAATACATAACTCGGACAAAGTCACATTTGTTTTTGCCAGGTTTCGAATTCGTGTTCACATGCATGAAAAGCGGTTATATTAACCTCCGGGCTACCACCACCATACTCACATATTCTTCATGTAAGAAGAGGCTTTTGCTCAGCAGTGGGTACTTATAACCTGACAATGATGATGATGTTGAAGATTTGTACAATATTCTGTGCACTAGGCTATGTTGAATATAGCAATTAAATATTTATCACAGGGCGCTGCTGCCTGTCCTGATGATAAATGCGTAATGCTAGTCGGTCACAGAGTTTCTATTAATTAATTTATAGTTCCTAAAGTTTCTAAAGGCGTTTAAAATGCAGCTGATACAACTAGCTATTAGAAGTCGTAATGTCTTCATTTATATAAATTATAGGGTCGCTCATTTCGCTCATTACAATAATTATAAGCCGCATATTTCCTTTGCACCTGTACTATGAAATAGTATTCCGTGTCTGAGAATATTTTCTTGTAATTGCGTAGGTCCGGGAATGTGAAGTGCATGTCATAATGATTATTTAATTGTAGCTATTTTGTGACGTAATTAAATGGTGTAAGAGTTGAATTTTGATTTTTCTCAACTGTCACATAGAACCTTATTAGATTTTTTATGAATATATATTATGTTGATTGATAACTTTGGTGATTAAAATTAGAAAGGTACTCAATATTAAGAACTAGAATACCCTGTGAGAATACCTTTGTTTATTAAAATTAAAACTAAGCTCTCAGGTTCCCTAATAAATCGAGAGAAACGCTCCAGTTTTCTTTACAACCAGCTAAATATTAATGCAAACTAAAAATTCCCGGCGTTAACCTGAGTAGGTAAAATGATTAAATTACTTAGAAACGGAGATTTTCCCTCGTTTTCATCGGCGAGCGTAAGTAGAACATTAGGTCAAGGATGATACATCCCCGGAGCCAATTCCTTGACTAACTTGGATTCATTATTAACTACTTTCCAAAGTTAAAATGTTCTTTGTTATGACCACAATTTATTTTCTAACTTAGTAATTGGGATTAATAAAGCAAACATAGGTTCAGGCGAAGTTGAGTCGTCTGGGAGTTTTAGATGGATAATTGGACCGTAATTTTTCGGTGACCAAGCTTCATTTACGTTAAGTAATACTTTGTTCTTTTTATGTAAAGACGAGATTGAATTTTATGTTTGCTAATGGAACAAGGAGATATTTGAAAAAAGAACTGCAACTATGAATTGTTTTGTCGACACATTATACAAATTTAAATTTAAATAAATAAATAACACAAACTACTCGACGTCATCTCAACAAGAGCGCGTATACCTAGTTATGACTTAAGTACCAACCGAAGGTACTCAAACGGATATGCTCCTAAAGAAGATAACATCTACATTAGCAACGATAAGACGGCAGTTTTTCTCGAACCCCCGTTTAAAATGATGTCTTGAATCTTGAAGGTCGTTTAGCATGACCGAGATCACAGATATTACCCTATATATAAGTGTAGTGGATGTTTTACGAGGCATTCACTCGACGGCCACCGAGATAATTTGCGTGAATATGTGATAAAATCGCTGGGACCTTATTTAAGGCTGTGCACCGACGAGCTGCCCCATTGTGCTGTTTAAGCGACGGTTAAGTGGTGATTAGGAGGAGTACACATGTGTGATACGAGCGAAGATAAATATCAATAAGTAAACACAGGTTCAGTGTATTTATGGCGTTACTGCCGAGTGTTTAAATTAGCATTCTGTTTGTTATATTAAAAGTAAATTTTGTTTTATCTAATTGTAAGGCATGTAGGTACAGTTATTTATTTGCTGTTGGTTTTAATTGTTTCTCAATAAATTTGGACAAATCCAAATGAAATTGGCCACAATGGTAACAAAAAATATAAGCTTACCTTTTATGAACAGTTTCGACATGGAAACGCAACTTACCTGAAACAAAAATCAAATATTCTAATTAAAATAGCTCTAACAAATCCGAATTAACGAACTGTAAAGTAAATTTACATAAAATAAATAAATGCTCGTATAATAAAGAGCATCGGTTTAACTATTCGATTGAGCCATGGACACCAACGGTTACGGAAATATTCGGTTTTATTTCCGATCGACGGAACAGGCCGTGCCGTTTCGAAGCAAAACGCTTAATTGAAAAATGCCTGTAGTTTTTTATGTAGTTTTCAATCTATTTTTGTTTTCAATGTTATCTATGAACATTGTGTAAATCGTTTTTATTGGAGACCAATAAATGGTGTGCGGATATAAATACGTTTGCTGACACCTATGTCAATATTAGTTAAATTATTTGCAATGCGGATTTTTTTGTTTAAATATTTGAATTTATTTAATTGCTGACGAGTATTTAGTCGTATTTTTTGTTTAGGTTAAATATTTTATTTTAATACAAAAATGATTATTAAATGTTTTTACATAGAAAGTAGGCTGCAAAACAGATTATTGCTTCTGACCGCTCTTTTTCAGGCAAATCTCAGAGGTAGGGAACACAAATCGGTCATTTCCCAACGAGCTTGAGGTTAGGGGTACAAACCTAACCATATATTTGGGTCTGGACTTTAGTAGCAACCTACATATTTTATTCATCACAAGCAATTGATATCTTGCCGAAAAACCTTATCCGATAAAGTTTTCTGAAAGCAATTTCGAAGACAGATTTTATGAATTATTATGCAAAAAAACTAGTTTTCACACGCCAACCCGGCAGTTGTTTAAACTCTAGATATAACATATTGTTCAGTTGAAGTTTTTGACCATTTGTAAAATAAAAAGATGATTTCATTAATAACTTTTCGAAAATTAAAACAATAAAGACTGTTGAGTAGGCACTAAAATCTTTCGTAGGGTGTTGAAGAGCCATGCTTCGGCATGACTAGGTTGGCTCGACCGGAGTGATATCACGGACTCGAAAGAAGTGTGAAACAACCTCGTGTTGTATTTCATCGTGT
This sequence comes from Spodoptera exigua, assembly GCA_902829305.4. Classification (NCBI taxonomy): domain Eukaryota; kingdom Metazoa; phylum Arthropoda; class Insecta; order Lepidoptera; family Noctuidae; genus Spodoptera; species Spodoptera exigua. Next base: position 5,607,282 of record LR824615.2, read on the forward strand.
GAGTGAGATTAACGAAGGCCCAAACCTTTTTCCCCTCCCCGAATCCCTCCCCAATCCTTAAATCTACCGAAACCCTAATCCCCAAAAGGCAGGCAACGCACTCTTAACTTCTCTAGGGTTTGCTTGTGCGGAGCGAATTACTTAACATCAGATAATCGGAAAGCTCGTTTGCCACCCCAATACAAAAAAACTTAAATAAAGAAAATATATCTGAAAACTTGCTACATAAACTGTGATCATAGGACAAAGGTATCGTCGTATCGTCCCTGAAAGTCCATAAAGCAGAAAGTATGACCCAAATATGTGTTTGTTTAGGTCGACCATGGATCTGAAACTTAAACCATTATTCAGTATACTGTCGGTAAGTGATCTATATCGAGTGTGAACCATTTTTTATACTGGTATCGGTGGTCTAATACGATATTTGTGGGCGTTTAAAGAGTGAAGGTCTGAAGTGTCCTAAAAGTCTGAATTGTGTTAAAATGTTCAGTTTTCAAAACATTTTCACAGATGATAGTAATTATAATTAAGAGTTTCATACGCTAATTATTTTTAGGCCATTTTCCATAGTTAAAGTATAAGAAGAAAAATCAGACGAACTATTACTTCGTTATAACGTTAGCTATGAGTTTCAAAACTATTTATTATTGTACTGTTACTATATTTTTTTGTGAATGTAAGCTAACTAATGTACCATGTAATAAGTTCCGATTTCCCACTATTATCATAATTTAAAGAGAACCCAACATAATTGATAAATGTATCCGTAATATTGTCGTACTTCACTCGTGTCTATGAGGATATGAATTTTCCTTCCTTTTGGCATTCTGCCCGGGACATTATCGCAATTCATTCCACATGTTTATGTTACCAATTTATTTTTTTGTTTTATTAATACGTACAGACAACATTATGTAAGTGTGTAACAAGGATGTGTTAATGGTCGGTACATTAAGCTGATACTTATTAGTTGGTAATGTTGGTATCTTAAGATTGATTCTTGCGCTTTTCGATAGTAACTAGTGATTGACATTATACATAAATATTTTTTACAACATTTTTTTCACACCGCTCACTCCCTTTAATTTCATATTTAATAGGATATTCAAATGTCCAGAACACGTACGTACCTTTATTTGAAGCTATCGGATATGTGACGTGAATGTATGAATTTTAATTAAACTTTTATCAAAGAGATACAGAACGCAACATACATTATTTTCCGATACACGAACGAATACAATGCGCCGCAGCGTAATCCATATTAAACAATCAAAACGGAGTGGAAGCCAACATTGGCCACAATGAAAATTCGGCATTGTGATGTGCTCTGCCGGTGTGTCCATAGTCCGCACACATTTCTGGCGATCCCGTGTAATGGGCCACGTAAATACGAACTGCGACCGACGGCCCACCAATTACAAAATCATTAATAAACACCCCGAAATATGAAGTGGTGAAATAATAAAGTCGGCACGACTCGCGGCCAGCGCAAATTGTCGGTTACCAGCCGTTGCTTGCGATTTATTCATAAAAGTAAATTGGCCACGTGAACCCAATGTTGGTTTATTGGATAGCCTCAGCGAAGACTGTTATTATTAACAATATTGGACGGTTTAAAGGAAACGTTGGCCAAACCTTTGCTGAGATATTAGGTCATTTAGAAGATGTAGTTCCAAAACGTGATGCCATTTTGGCGACCGACATTGTGATATAGAAAAAGAATACAAGAAACTAACTTGATTAACTTCAATGGTCTCGCCCACATAGAAAATATCATGAGGGGTTAAGTGGGCGTATGTTTCTGCCCACCTCTACTTTGTAAACAATCGTAATATTATTTTAAGCAAGTATAAAGTGTACGAGAGCTGTTCTAACACGTGTCAAGTACGTATCAAGAGAAGTGAGCTCGAGTATTCTTGCTTAACTTAAACTTACAAAGAAAGTCTAAACTTTTCACAAGATTGTGAGAGTTTCCTATTATAAACTATGAAGTTTTAACCTTTCATACACTTCAGATAGTCTAAAACAGCTGCGAAAGATGTTAAGCTCTCTTTATTGATAGTGCTAAGGAATAAAACTGCTTATCTTTAAAACAAAACAACAACACTCCATGATGGGATGTAAGAGCCATATTTTGTATTCTCCTAGTCTCTCTAGTTATGTCTCACATAAAAGTTAGCTATGCTTAGCTTCGTTAGCTTATGTCCCACATTGGCCGCGAATCCGTTACAATGGACCATCAAGCGACCATCACATAGGCGTATATGTACATGATCAATGAGGCCGTCTCTAAGTCAGTCAGTTAGTGTGGCAGTTTCTATGTACTCTCTAAACAAAAATATATTCTTGCCAGCAACTTTAGTAAAACTTTTAGTTTGCATAAATACAGCTTATATGGAAAATATAGTGCTTAAGTACTTAATAGCTTGTTGTTTACCCTTATCGTATTTTCCATGAATCGCATGAATAAACCAATCTCCTTTTAATGGCGGTCCTACGCAGACCGTATTAGAAATTCGCGTATAGGCAACTCGTTATCGCTTTAGCCGTTTTCTTTAGCCTATCAGCGTTTAGATCTTTGCTTATCTAAAGAATGTGTATTATATAAATACTGTTTCCTTTTATATCATCTTTCCTTGTATAAGTCGTAGGCATATTTTGTTTAAGTAAATATATATTCTAATTGTTTAGAGTTATACTGTTTATAGATTCCCGTCGCGGCGAAGCGTACGCTGTTCATGAATGAGAGTCCCCTATGACTTTAAACTAACAGTCTTTCTTTTTGCTTTATTTGTTAATTGACATGAGTATGTTATTATTTTTAATAATTTTGTTATGTATTACGTAGTGTCTAGTAATTTATTAGTTTTTGATTTTTTACAAAGATAAATTGTACTAGCGATTAAGTATTATTCTTTACACGGAGAAGGTTGCAAGTAAGGTCCTTTTTCACAATGTTTGAATAGCTAACATAAACTAGATATATTTAAAGTTTATTGGGAACTTATTTTAAAGTATTTTTTTATGTGTTTCTGTGGCAAACGAGCAGACGAGTTACCTCATGATAAGCTATCGCAACACTGCAGGTGTTGCAATAGCTTTACAATGCCGGTCTATTGGGGATGGTGTGAAGGTGGTGGTAAAACAGGCGTTAAATGTAGGTAGTATGGTAATCAAAATAAATATATCGTATAAATGTTTAAAGATTATGGAACAAATTTGCGCAGAACTTAGTTTACGTTAATAAAGATAGATCACTTTAGCGGAACAGCGCGAAATCGGAATGAGAATAACAAAATAAAGGCGTTCTACAGAGAATTTCTACGAATCTCCAGTTTCTTGAGAACTACATCAAATATAATACGGAGTTATGCGAAATAGCTCTGATGCAAACTCGACTAAATAAACTAAGATATAAATTATTCGGTATTTTCGAAGCGTAGTCTTGTCGTTTATATATTTTTACTGCTAGAACAACGAAATCAATTTTGTTGCAGACGTTGCGAGCAATTTATGGTAACAAGTTTTAGTTTTACGATATGCTCAAGAAAATTTAAATTCTGTGTGTTATTATTATTATGTGCTGTGAGAGGGCCATGCTTCGGTACAAATGGGTCGGGTCGAACGGAGTGATACCACGGCCTCGCAGAAAACCGGCGTGATACAACCACAGTGTTGTATTTCGCCGTGTTAGTGGGGTTACCGAAGGCCCAATCCTTCCCCTCCTCCGTTACGGGTGTCCATAAGGCGGGTGTCCATGCTTTACCATCAGTAATCCGTCTGCTCGTTTGCCGACCTATTACATATAAAAAATTTTTTTTAAATAAAATTATGTAAGTCTGTTTTCTTTTGAAAACCTAGTGTTGATGTATTATTCTTTTATTATATATTATTACTCTTATTTTGAAATCCGCATCGTTCGTTAAGTTCTATTGTGTGTGTAAAAAGGATTATTCGTAAGTAAATATGTATTACCATTTCAATATATTTTAATCTTTTTTAATTTAATAAAGTGTCCAAAACGAACGCCTTTGATACTGTCGATGTTTCGATTGAATCCCAGGTTCAATGAAAACCTTCATCCAAGTGTTTCAAAATTAAAAGCCTTTTCAATAAAATGCGTTATTTTATTTTTAACATAAACATCTCTTTGCAGTCATATATGTATGTAATAGAATTGCAATCGAGTGTAATCGAGCTACTACTTTAATCCTTTTCAAAAACAAACAAATTAAACTCAATTTATTTAACAAATAAATATAATTTGCGAAAAATTGTGTATAAAATAAATATCTGTTTTAATATAACCAACATTTCATTTAAAAAAAGTATAACTAGAAAATAGATTTAGTAAACCAAAATCTCATTTTTCTGCATTTAGAAACTTCAATATTTTCATAACTGGGCCGAACCAAAATGGTGCCAATAAATAATTTTACTGAACTAATAAAAATTTTACAGTCGTATAATTTAAAAATGTATTTTTAAATGAAGTGTCAATTCAATATTTACCACTTTTATTTAAAAAAAATGGGCCGTGGTAGCAGGGAAGTTAATTGCTATAGTCAGGCAATCACCAGAAGACGAAACTGTATGGTAAGGTTTTAAAACCGCGTGTAATTAGACAGAAAAATATTTAAATAAATAAGTTTCATTATGGTCCGATGGGAAATTAATATTTAATATCCTGCATAAGTCTGTATTACTTTAGGAATATACCGCACTAGCATATAATCGTATGAAACATTATGTGGTTTTATCCCCAAGAAGAGAAGTCCAGGTTGTTATGAACATTAAATTATAATTGTTAATTTGAATGAATAGGTACTTATCTTTATAAAGTTTCGTTAACGCAAATTAAGAGAAAGACTAAAGTACTCTTACAGAAGCTTTTGAACCATAATTCCAAAGACAGTTTTCATTTGGTACACAAATGCACTCTCCGAGATTTTATTCCTGGCTACTAACATTTCCGTCGCAAAATTCCCACATTTGCTGAAAATAATTAATAAAGGCAACGTTCCCTTACCAAGTTTCAGTTTATTTGTTGGCCAGCCAAACGGTTAATTACACTTTTATGATTAAAATTTTTATATCCTATAAAACGTTCTTACTTTTATTTTTACAACAAACCCTGAGCGCATTTCGCTCTGTTATTTCAACTTCATATTTATTTTTATATCTTTAGAATAAGGACTTTAAAAACTTTCTACCGTTTGTTGGGAATAAATATGCTTTATAAGAAAATGGAACTCGAGGAATTCGTTGTTGTAGAGCAAAGGTAGAAATTTTCCGAGTAATTTCCACTGTAAAGTTATTCACGAAATACAATAAGAGGACAGGGCCACTGCTTTGAAATCTAGACTAATTAAATGCAATGATGGAGACAAAGCGTCCTGTTTTTGTTAAAGCACATTATACGAGTTGCACACTGATAATGCCCACTAACAATGAAATAAGAGGTCCAAAAAGCATTTCATTTTGTCGTTCACGTGAAGGGACGACGAAAACAAGACAAGAAAAATAAATAATGAAGCCCAATTAACTAAGAAAAGAGCGACTGCAATGAATTAGGTTGCTGGATAAGCTTTAAAAATGTTTTATGTTTTTCATTTAAAAAAAAAACTGAAATTGTTTAACCTCTCTTTAGTAACAAAAAAACTACTAAACTGTATAGTTTGAAGCTAAATAGCATATTACCGTTTTTAAAATTGTTGTTTAAAGTTGACCATGTAAATAGCGGATCGGCTGCTGCATAACGTCCTACGGATCAATTCCCCACACGGTAAAATCCTTTACTTGTTGTTTGGGGTTTGCGTGTGACGCGGATGATAATAGTCTTGTTCCTGCACTATGCAGGAAAAAATGCCATGAAGAGAACATGTTCTTTTTCTTTAAGCAGGTCTTCTTAAAAGTTGCTAGCTAACGGGCAAAATGCAAAAAAAATGCTAAAAAATAATTAAATAAACTTTAAATCCGTTAACATAAGTGTAAAAATTAAAAAGTTATCATCACATAACCTTAACTTGGATACAACTTTACGAGCTAGATTTTGCACAAGGAATTTCAGGGATCAGCTTCAAGAGTCTAGTTTTTAGTTCCAAGTTTATTAAGCAATTCCTAGGAAAGCAATAAAATTTAGCTTGAATTAATCTCACACTTTCATCTGGAGGCGACAGAACCGTAGCTTAGTAAATAAGACTGCTAACAATTATTTTATTTACTGTGTTTGGTTTGTTTATTTCTACGATCAGCTAACGCGAACGAGGCGAATATTTTTGCACGGATATTTAAAACTAAAAAGTAAATAATTAAATATAATTTGCCAACTTACTGAATTTAGTCGAATTTATTTTAATTATTTTTTACAAGTCTTGTTTTTAATGATTCTAAAACTAAAAAAGCCAGTTTATATTTACATTTAGGAAAACTGTTTAATACTTATACTATAATGAAATCCAATAAAAACAAAACGTAAAAAAATACCGTCCGCCATTTGTCACATCTAGTAGCAAACAATTGTCCGTGTCCTCCACGCTGCCTGTCCGAGATATTTTGTTGACGCAACTCAGTGCCCGTCTTTGTGCCTAATTTGTACTTGCACAGGATTGCGCTTTAAATAATAAAACTCAATTAGTTTCTTGTTTTTTGTTAGCTTACACATTCTCTAGCTTGAACATAGCAGTTGCAGTTAGGCTAGTATCTAAACATTGTCAAAATTGATATTTATATCTTAACATTAACATACCGTTAATTAGTATGAATTGCTCGCTTGGTACCGTGGCTGGGTGACCGGCTGTTTAGAAAAATTTCGCGGGTTCGATTCTCGTGCCAGGCAAAATGTGCTGTAAGATTTTTCTCGTTAAAATGACCAGTGCTAGCCAGAAGTTAGTCATTCCTAAGGATTCCACTTCTTTATATCGGAAAGCACGTTAAGCCGTTGCGCGTTGGTCGCTTGTTCTTTGGGCTAATAGTAATTAAATGACTTATCTCGACCAGGGTAAGGAGAGCGGAAGTGTCAGACTCTTACTGTACTGTTACTTAAAACCACCCCGTTCCTTCTCCTACTCCAGTCCGGGGCCATGCGAGGGTCTTGCCCCGGAAACTCGCCTGAACATCGACCCTGTTGGACCCCATCTGAAGTGGTCTAATGGGTGAAGGCGCGCTCGGAACGCTACGCATAGTAGGTTCGGGCTTGGTCCTGGTTAAGCCGCGAGCTACCCTTTCTCGTCGTCTCTTGCATCCGCAGACTCGCACTTAAGGAGGTCAAAGATCAAAGGCTAAATAAGAGGTAAGTATAACGTTTGTTTTATAGTAACTCGACTAAATAAAAGTTTATTTTTCTTATAAGTTTGATGTGTTATTCCCTAATTCCCTGTATCGTAACTCCATTTTTCTATTGTATAAACGTTCAAAATAAAACAGCGGTTTCAATTGAATTGTGGTGTTCATGTTTCAGTGTATATATAGGGTGCGTTCTGTGTATCCCACACTGTATAGATTTTTCCTTTCTTTTTTGAATAAGCGCCGCTTTTGGTTATGGCTGTGTCGGTTTCCATGTTGTTGTTTATAGTGGCTTACTTTAGTAAAATCTATAAAACGTGTATGGTACGGATCTCATGCATTGGATGTTGAAATTCTGTTATTGTAAATGCGTGAATAATTATGTTTTATTGGGTAGAGGTACATTTTAATCTAATACTATAATATTATAAATGCGAAAGTAAATTCGTCTGTCTGTCTGTCTTTTATTCACATACATACAGTATTCCGCGTAACAATTACGTCGGTAAGCACTTAAACCTAATAATTAATTAAATATACCTCATAAGAATTATAATGCTAAAATAGTGTTCAATTTTGCACTTACAAATTCAGATCAAGGTCAAGATTAGATTACAAAATTCAGAAGACCTTAACTCCCTCAATGAGTCCTTAAACGGATCTAGAAGCAAGATAATTAAACAATCTCCAACAAAACAGATTCAAAAGGCGATTGTAATTGAATCATCTCTTTGAGTATCTAATGTCACGGAGCATCGAATTCCTGAATTAACTGTATCTGTTAATAACGAACAGTTTACTGAGAACTAATTAGGAGATAGCGGGCCCTGTCCACAGAATTACTGGCCAATCGGCTAATGACGTTTGTAATTGGATATGTATTGCATTCCGCATATTGATATCGGATTCGAGTGATTACTGGATGCATACTCAATGGTGTGTGTCTAACGGGGACTAATTATAACGTTAATTTAAGTGCAGGCAGTGGGAAGGAATGAGTTATTGTAGTTTTGCTGTTTGGTTTAAAGTCTTCTATCATTTTAGACTATTAAATTTCATTTTTAACAGTTACTACCGTGAGACATACCAAATTTATTGCAAATAACTTTTTACTCACGTAAATTAACTGAGAGCTCTTCTAGTTTGCGTTAATTCTTACTGTGTAAGAACTTTGAAGATTCCAAAAATATTTCCAGGTTGTTACAAGAACCCAGATAGTCATAAACACGCATTCCACCCAGTTAACATCTCATTCCATTCAACGTTTACTTACAGACCCGAAATAACGGTATTATCGTGTTAACAGGGAAACAAAGCTTTTCCTATCTCAAAGGTAATCACGACAATGACCGAATGGTCCCGAAAGTTCCCGAACGTTGCCGAACAACCCAGTAATCCTTCACAATGGATAGTAGTTGAACAACGTTGACGTCCGATGGCATATTGCTGATCGCCGTCTCCATCATAATTTGTCTTCAAGTTAAGGCTGACTTTCTACTATAGGTCTACGAATTCTTGTTACTCCTGACAGTAATCTATTATTTGTACCCTTAAGGACCAAGTATAGTACCTTATTTTTACTTTATTCTAGACATTACAGTCTATGTAATAAGAATTACAATAAACACGAAAGAATGAAAGATAAAGATAATGCTTTGACCGTAATAAATTTGATATGAAGACAGGAAGGCTAAGATAACTAAATTATTAAGATTTATTTGAATATGTCATCTTTTATAGAATAGACATTTGTAAATGCGTTGTCTTGGAATTAACAATTATTTACTTATCTATTTGAATGAAAATCTTTGTAATTTAAGTGAGTATTTCAATCGAATTCAATTGAATCAAACTCGTACGGTATTGGATTACAATCTACCTTCTTTGTCGTCCCATGAGATTAGACAGCGGCGGCTGTATGAAAGTTACCTTTGCCACTTCGTTTTATACTCCTTTTTTTTTATCTGTGTTGTGCAATGTTGTCTTAAATTAATTTTCTTTTAAAGAGAGTATTTATAAGAAAATCTATTCTTAAAGAGGTATGTACTCGTATTAGTGAACTAAGTGTGGGAGAGCCAAAAACTTCGACACGAATCGGTTGGCTCGACCGGAGTGATACCACGGCCCCGAGAAATCCGGCGTGATACAAGTAAAGCTATTACATTATTGTTTATCGAATGATTTAAGGATTACGAGTATTTCTGTATGAGGTCTATTTATTTAAGCATTTATATGGCTTTGTTTTTTTAGTAACCTGATTTTTATTTATTGGTTGGAACAAACTCTCAACTTTATTCAAACGATTTTCAGAAAGTGCTTCGTCACAGGTAATTTTCAATTAAAATAAGTTTTACATTCTTTGGCACTAAGTCTTTAAGACTTTGATAAAACTGTCCAATATAATATGCAACTTTATCACAACAAAACATTTAATTAAAAATTGTTGACACTATCGTACTGTCATCGCCTTTGTCCTTCGATTAATAACGAAAATTCGATTACGTCGCACGCTTTATGCGCAGACCATCGAAAATGTTGATTATGAAACAGCAGTTGGGTTATTGGGAGAGAAAATTCCGTGGTTAGGGAAGGGGGGCTACCCTGCAGACTAGGTCAAGGGTCACTGGATCCTCTGCCTGACGTGGCCCCCGCCCCTATGTATATAGGATCACGATAATAGCCCATTTTGGCCTCATTACACCATTTTATTGTACCACTTATCACATGTTCCTTCATTTCCAAGTTAACCGTTTATTCACACATTTATTATCATGCGTTATAGCGTTTGTAAACAAGTAATCGTTCGTTGGCTGAATAGAGCAACAAATATGGGCTATGCGATAAAGTAAAATTGTGGTTTGCGCCTGCTTGATATCAAATATTTATGCCCGAGCGTGGAAAGCCGCGGGCAGCGAACGCCTCGCAATGGCGCGGAAACAGTGTAAAGCGTGTTATCCGACTACAAATAACATTTTTAGTGAAAAATAACATTGGGAAACTGACAATGTTAGCTCTAAACGTGTTCTTGGAAATGAATTGACTTTTCAACATTCGCACCGTCGTCGCGAGTCGCGCCGTCAAAGCGGTAAACGCAATTCCACACGTTTTACATTTCCTCAATTTGCTCACCTTTACATTTTTAAATTGCTCCACGGATGTATTTCTACAAGATAACTGAGGAAAGCTGAATAAAATCTTCTAAAACGTCGGGATTATGCGAAAATAGATAAAAATCCTTTAACCGATATAATGCGTAGCAAAACGCGGCTTATAATAAGCCCGCTGGCATTAGCTCGTTTCTCAGAATTATTGATACAGTAAATTGTTTACGTCAATAGAATGGAAGAGTTTTACCGAGAAATTTGGTAAAGTCATTAAAGCGTAACATTAGCCGCTTTCATTATTAATTAATTTGTTGTTTGTTTTGTTGATAAAATTAGTCGATAAAAGAATTTTAAGTAGTTTAAGTCAGTTCTAATTTACGCGACGAAGTATTACGAAGAGTACGCCAACTCTTCGTAATACTTCGTCGCGAGTTTAGCGGTTAAATATAAATTCTGGTCGCGTAACAGAATATTGCCTTTATAATAATTTAAATTTTTAAATTCCTCTCCTGGACGTAGACACATTTTTATTCGGGTCTCGTTCTCACTTCGTTTTATTTTTAGACAAAACACCGCCATGTATACTCGAGCTATTCAGTTGTTTAACTGCTGAAATCATTGCTTAGACGATAGATGAATTTCCAGTACCAGTTTATATTACTCTTTTTAAATATTGAGTTTGTTATCCGCCTTGGTTACGCTTATTGGAAAAAATATCTTTGAATTTATTAATAACTAGCCATCCACCTCCGCTTCGCACGGGTGAAATGCTAATAGGTACTAAATTTCTGCACTATTGGTTTTATCTAAATATATCTATACTAATATTATAAAGAGATAAAATTTGTAAGTTTGTATACTCTACCGCTAGTTATACATTAAATCCATCCTCTTCAATCACTCTATTACGATTTGTCTCGAATTACGACGATTTCTAGATCAGCTTAATATGTCGTTTAACAGTTTCGTGTCGTTTTTTAATTACTTACTTTTCTAATTTTATTTTCATAAAACACGAAATATAAATAAAAATGTACTAAGAGACTTATCAAAAAAGCATTCATTACATTACGTATATAAAATAACAGACCAGAAAGACAACCAGTTTTATACTCAACATTTTCTTCACTCAACAATAATATTTGTTTGCGCAGTTAAGTGAGAGAACTCATTCCTTAAAGATCTCTGTAGCTAATTCAGAGTTCACGAGAGACCAAAGAAATTCAACCCGTTTACGAACTAACGTTCCAGTTTTAACATTTCAAAGTGCAAACAAGTCTGTGAAAGTTGTTCCTGGTTGTGGAACCACACGGGACGTGTTTATTGCAAATAGGAGCTCAGCCCGACACTGGAACTAAACTAGCGCGGAGATTTCGTGTAGTGTGGCGCCACCCTCGGTCCCGTCTGTTATTATTTTATTTTCTTGATGGATATTGCTTGTATCTAGTCCCTAATATCTCCTAAAAGTGTATGAAATCTAAAAGAGTCTGCCTTTGAACTGTTTGTTTTGGTTTTCTCTTTAATGGATAGATTTGATGGTATGTCTCGAGCTCGTTGCTATCTACATTACATGCTTCGTATTTTTTCTTTGAGATTAGAACTCTTTGAGAAGGAACTTATAAAGTCAATTAACTCTTTATGAACTCAGGCGAGTAGTTACCGGATTCGAGTATTTTAGTTTCATTGTTTGAAAGCTTAAGTTGATTGTAGAAACGGTTTTTTTTGGTGAGTCAAATGACTTCTCCCGCCTAGGGTCGGGCGGGAGGGAGTGTCAGACTCTTACTGACTAAAAACCCTTCTCACACGGAGAAGGTTTGAGCGATTTTAAACTTATGATTAGAAAAAGTTCAGGTTTCCTCACGATGTTTTTTCCTTCACCGTTTGTCAGTGGTGTCTAAATAATTATGGAAAGTGCATCTAACTTAGAAAAAGTCACATTGATAGATACTTACCAGGTTTCGAACCTGCAAGAGGGTTGCATAAGAAGCGGACGCCCTGACCTCCAGGCCACGACCATAGACACTCCATTACAGGTTATAATTTCGAAGCTCATTTCATAAGTATTGTTTACAAAATTGAGTTTGTGAATTATGGATTCCGATCAAATGAGGAGAGAATTATATATTGCAAATTTATAGAGAAATCTAGACAAAGAAATGAAAGAAGAAAAAACTTTATTATCCACCTTAGTTTCTCAATAAAGTCCTCAATTAGCATCCAATTAAATACACAACAGTCGCTAGTATTGTAAACAATGTCAAAAGTTTTATATAAACTTTCGAACAAAACAATAATGTATTAAATCGAGCAAAGAACTATAAAATAATTTAAAGTAGTTCGTTGAAAAGTCGTCGCATAAAGTTCAGAGTCGGCTACTAAGTCATTTATTCAAACAGAACTGCAAAAGAATTAATTACTTAACCGAGTGTCGGTAGCGAAAGAACTTGGGAACGACGGGTTAGGCTACTTACACACTTATAACATCATAGTTTCATTTTGATACTAAAGGGTCTAACGCGGGTTTTTCACGGTACTTGTATACCCCACATCATCATCGTCATCATCATCATCAGCCTATAAGTGCCTACTGCTTAGCAAATGCCTCTTCATCACATAGAAAAGGTTAGAATATTAATCTCCTTGCCTATTGAAAGTGGATTTATTGACTACTTCTTAAACATTTTAAGTCTACGTTTCCTCACCTGCCCCTTCGTTTTACTTTTCCTTTAGCTTGTTAAAATTTTATTCAGAAATATTATGCGGTAACCTAATGTTAGGTTAGGTTTAGATGATAAAAGAGATTTATGAGGATTGAGTCTCCGGCAATCTCACTCACTTGACGAACTTAAGTAGTGATTTTTCATGCCAGGTTTCTGTAAATAGTACTCCGTTTGTGCCGGCTTTTTCGTGTCGCACATCTTTCCAACTTTTAAAACATTTGAAACGCAACAGCTAATAAGCAATCTAAAAAACTAAACCATTACATAATGTTGACCATAACCATGCAAGAAGAAGAAATAATTGAGCAATCAAACCAAATAAACTTGTGATCAAACATTGCGCAATAAGAAATATTGCTCAATTACTGCCAAGTGTAGTAGCAGCTTTACTTGTGAGATATGGACAAGTTAGCCACGCTACTTCCCCGCTAGGTTACCTCATGACGTCATCCACGTACATTTTAATGGATGGTAGTCCATTTAATTAGGGGAACATTTGTTACGTAGCTTACTTGCGGGATTATTGCATTTTGTTTGACTTGCGAGCAGCGAGCAAGCGTTCGCGATGACGTCATTAGCCCGCTTTTGTTTCAATGTTTGGATAAGCGCGTTTTGTTTTTAAACGATTGATGCGAATCGCTGTATTTTAAAGCGTTTACAAATGTTTAAGAGATTAGGATGTTTTGTTACAAGGGTTTATAAGTCACTGGTTAAACAAGGGTTATTGTTTCTTGTAAATTATTTCGGATTTCGGTGACTAATGAGGTCAATGACGTCAGTTTCGGAATAACTGGGAGATTTAATTTATTGTCCTATCCTACTAATATAATAAAATGTGAAAGTTTGTGATATCATATGGATGTATGTTTGTTATGTAGTAAATTTTCTTTATAGATACCGTGAATTAACACGTAGGCTTTTTATCAACATACCACGAAGGGGAAACTGCGGGCTCAAGTTAGTAAATACATAAACACATATACCATTACACAACTACTGATAGCGCGAATTTGAAAAAAGAACTATCAAGAAAATAACATTGATTTTCTCTCTGACTGAAAGTATCCACTTACTTATTTCATTTTATTTTCTTTAAATTTAATTTTCATCATAATTGGCTCTCGATAAATATCGTTAACGATATCAATTCTACAACGTCATTAAATATTATTAAGAGTACTTTCCAATCGTCTGACATTTCAATCTTTGTACTTAGTTGGTATCTATTTCATATAAACTTTGAGTAAATAGCTTTTATAAGACACTAGCTATTCTCGCGCGGTTTCACCCGCTGCTCGGCTCCATTTGATCGTAGCGTGAGATTTTGTAACCTGTATAAATGAATTTTGGCAATCCGACCAGCGGTTCCAAGGATTACTCCCTACATTTTTAAATAAATAAATAAATAAATACGAACTTACAAATTTTACGTCTTTATAATATTAGTATAGATATGAAAGTTGTATTTTGCTTTATTTGCTTACACACTTGGCAGGAAGTGTTCAGAAAATTGTTTTTTCAACTAGTGTGGTAATTAATGCTCATTTCATCGGGTAGAGAGAATTCCTTTGATCAGCTATCAAGTATATGGCTGATGATGATAATGATCTTTAAATGCTAAAGACTAAAACTGATGCAGTAAAAATATTATTATACCAAAGTACAGAACATTAAGCGATTTTCTTCCAAACTATCTTGAGAAATATTTGTCCAAGCAGGCTATAAATTAGCCTCGTAGACAAATACGAAATGGGACCTCGTCTATAGATCATAAAATTTGTCATATCGATTAATTTATTGATATTACGACTCAAATGTATGACTAACGTCCATACTTTTCATGTATTTTCGTAATTGTTTGAGGAATTTATAATATTTAACGTATGTTGTGAGACCATTCATATTTCAAGACATTCTTTAGATAAGGTCGGTATTTTTTTATAATATGTTATGACTTAATTTATACGTATAGTTCGTTGATAAATTCTGGAAGATAAATAAAATACCACCATCACTTAGTCAATTCTTAGATAGTTCAAGGTAATTTCTATACCTACATAAGGAAGTTTCAGCCTAAATAAATGCTTACCTTGTTCATGATGAGAAGCCGAAGACGGTGCGGAGAATGCGCTGGAGCAGCCGGGGCGACGCGCTAATCCACCCAATTCTGGCACTGCGCAAATAATATACAGATTAGTTACCCAAACGTATTTACGCCACAGTGAATCATTCGATTATACGAGTAACTACCAACATTCTGCCTATTAGAACCAAAACCACCTGTCACCACAGAGAAACCTAATTAACGAATGCCGTCCAACGTGGAACAGAATTTGTATGAAATTAATAGCCCAGCCATTCAACATGAACTCACTCAGTATAATTAATTACTGAACTAGACCTGTCATTAAAATGTTCCCTAAAGTTTCAGTGCACGGATGAAGCGCTCAACAGACTTGTATTTACAGCATGGTCACAAAAGTTACGGCTTTTATTTCAATTTGCTCGACTGACCCACTTTATTCAATCGCAGATATACTCATGAATTTCTGGCGTCGCGTAACAGAGTTATGCTCTTTGAATACAGCTAAAAACTTTAGGAATCCGTATGAATGTTCGTAAACATTCTACACAAATAAATAATAACGATTCCTAGAAATGAGAACCTAGTTCAAATACTTTTATTTAAATACACAACACATTTTGCTTTGCTCGTACAAATACTAAACTTTCTTGTTGAACAGAATATTCTTTTTCTAACACGAAGCGAACACAAGGAGTCCCTAGTTAAACAAAGAAAACGGAGATAAATGTACTTCAAACATATCTCTGAGTTGTCATACATTTATCCCGACGGCAAACAACATAAAAAAATGAAGGCAGGCCGGTGAATGCGAAGCGATTAGCGTTCGGCTTTCATGATTAACTCACACCAGTTCCCTGTCTGTGTCTCCCTCGTCCTCCGCTCGTCTGTTGTTCGCCTGTCCCGAGAAATGTTCAAATGGTTTTTCTCAGCAAGATAACAAATAGGCCACGGCCGCTTACACACTAATCGGGTTTCACCGAAATGGGATTTCGCTAAGCTATGAAAATTAAATGCTCTGCTCTCAAATTCGAATTATGCCGAGATAAAAATTAAATAAATTCAACGTGGCCTACGTTTCAGCCAATCTGTGTGAACTTTTCTCTATCCGACTGAGCTCGCCAGTGCGACTTTCAATTGTTTTATATTGGCGGATTTGCCGGGAAGTTGTACCTACGTTGATCTTTTTGTGCGAGTTATGAATCGGTGGAACTCAAACGGAGCATTATCTCAAAAACCGGACGCCATTTTTTGCGCTGACGTAAATTGATTCCTAAATTTGTTGAAACACTGAGGCTGGTGTGTAAGATTTCGCACACGTAAAGCGCTATTCAATTTAGAATTATCTCGGAACAAAATTAAATTGAATACCAAATAGTTGAGATAGTGCTGATTTGGAGTCTGTGCGGTGAGCGGGCGCTTAGATAAGTGGCTGCTATTTAATATCTGCAAGATAGGGGGGCTGGCGCCGTGCCACCGGTCTACGACGAATTACAAATAGGGCCGACTCATATCTCGGAAACGCAAGAACTTAACTGAATTACTCGTTAAATAACTCATCAAAGTCACAGGAAACTATTTATGATTCTCAAAGAGGGTAAAATGGGGAATATAGTACCTATTACACAGTGTACCAATTATCAGGAGGATTCTAGCACATTCTGATTCTTCTTCCTCTTTGTTGAGGATCCTATGTAGTATAAGATGATGAAATTTTAATTTTCAAGGTGTATTACAAATTGTGTAATCAACAATAAAAAAACTGTTAAAACTTAATTTCTCAATGGGTTATGTTGTTTTAAAAGACCTTTTGTTAGTTATTAAGGGTATAGCATTTATATACAACAAGGATAAAGATAAATATTGCTAATATCATTACAGTTAATCAAGAAAATAAAGCACAAATTGTCAGAATATTCGTGCATACATCGATGAAAATATTAAAAAAAATATTCTAATTAACACAAGTCTAATTAATTGATATCCATCTATTTTAGGACAAACAGGGTGGTCCTTATTCAGTGCAAGTCTTTTCTTTTGTCAGACTCTTATTAACTATAAACCACCCCGTCCCTTCTCCTGCTCAATGCTGAGGCAGCGGTATATTATTGGGTAGTTTCCTAGGTCAAAAATAAATTAATTCGACGTTTCAATACAATAAAATATCGAAAAATAACTATACTTTTATGCATCGATCGATCGATACACTAAGTTTTAGATTTGATTTTTTATAGCTAATTATTAAGAAATAAGTAAGCTGTTTGACGCAAAAGTGTTTTGACGTCGTAACTCAGATTTTCATACAAATTAAATAGAAAACTATCGTTTTTGACGTTTGGATAAAAGTATTGAATTTGACTAGTTGGAAACTACCGTATTGCGCTTACCTCGCAACCCTGGCTGTTAGAAATCTTCCGGATGACGATAATGTATATGATATTACTTGAAAACATACTTAAAGCTTATTATTATGTTAGTTCTTCTTTGTCGTGCATGGTCGTCGTCATGTGTCGATCGAGTTTTGCGCCACCACCTCTTTTGCGATGCGACGCCACGAAGTTCCATGTTTATGTCATTTTGTTAGTATCAATGTAGAAATCAATTAGTAGATAACAAATAACAAGCTACACATTTTTAATTTGTTTGAAAGATAGAACACGCGAAGATGTTAATTGATGGTCAGAACAAGGTTGTTTTAAACAAAACCAAGAAAGTGGGGTCAGTGTGAAGTCAAGGCCACTTCCTAGTAATTAATGAGTTAGTAGATGTATTATTAGGTCAGTCCAGTGTCTAAAAGGACCACCTACACCTATATTATAAGTTCTTCATTAGATTTTAAACTTTTTTATTTTAATACGAAGTAGAAAAACCAATGAAACAATTGTCAGATTTTAATAAATTTACGTGCTAGCCACTTTAAACCCAGATAAGCGTGAAGTTGCGAGTTATAGAGTTACTTACTTAAGGTTAAAAGCCCAAATAGTCGTGGTTAAATAGTTTTAGAGAAAGCTCTGAAGCCGCAACCATTTCTATATTGGTCGTGTATGATAACTTCTTACCTGGAGTTAGGGTAGGCGAGCAGCCTGCAACTGAACGTGGTGGGGAAGACTTCTGACTGCCTTCAGCCCCCACTAGGGGAAACGGGACAGAAAACGAAGGTACATTATTCGTTCACAGATTTGTTTTTTAAAGACAGCATATAATCGCCACCTACAACTGACTATCCAGTCGTAAAAGTTTAAGTTTATGAAGTAAAATTATGTGGAGTTTTTATTTCATACGTTAAATATAAGGCGTTTTCAGTGAGCTACATTAAAATATATGAATATAAAACTTGCAAATGTATTTGGCATTATCGATAAGCCACCTCTGAACTTCTAATTAAAACTCAACTTGCAATATTCTAGTCATGATACAGCTTTAAGTATTACCTACTTAAACGCGTTAAAACAAAGGAATAATCTCTAAAAAGACGGCTAAAACTGTGTACGTAGGTAAAGGTATGCGGGTGTAGACAACAGTAGGGATAGCGAACCATTGGCACGCGTATCATTGATGGTAACGCAAACCAAGCCGAAATTACTCATTAGTTTATTTATTTAGTAACTAGCTTCCACACGCGGCTTCGCCCGGGCAGTATGTTGATAAAAAGTAGCCTATGACCTCCTCTGGAGTGTATCCTATGCCTGTGCCAAATTTCATCCAGATCCGTCCAGCCATTTTGGCGTGATTCAGTAACAAACGCCCAAACATCGTAACTTTCGCATTTATAATATTAAGTAGGATACTTAAGTTACTCTGGTGGTTGACTCCTATTGGTCTTAGCGTGATGTTATATAGCTCATGCCCTCCCTCGATACTTTTTTTTAACATTGTCACACATTACGATTTTGTTCTGTGTCTACACAAACATACAATTTCGCATATACATCACACCAAGAACTTATGTAGTTGTTCCGTGCGAGAATTGAACCACGGCAGCCGGTTGCCCAGCCATCGCGTCTACCGTGCAGTCGATGAATTGGATTATCCTACACAAAAGTAGTCATCCAATTTGAAATATCAGTTTAAGAGATTAGCACGTTCAAATAAACAATTACTCTTCAGTTTTATAATATGTATGTTACAGATAAGTCGTAATCAGCTTTTTACTATTAAGAAATTAAGTAGCTTAATAATGTTACTATTAAAAAACTATTAAACTCATTGAATTGTGCAGCTGAGTGAAAAAAGTGGAGTTTCTTGATCGTTGTTCTCCATAGGGATTTACACTTTGGAAATAGCTTCATTAGAGGACAGATCGACAGACTCGACACTTTTTTAAATATTTAACTAGCTTCCGGCTGCGGTTTTGCTGGGGTTGTATATCGATAAAAAGCAACTTATGTATTAATCCAGGGTTCAATCTGTCTTCATACTTAATCCAAAATATTATAAATGCGAAAGTAACTCTGTCTGTCTTTTCTTCACGCCTAAACTACTGAACCGATTTCTGTGAAATTCGGTACAAACATAGTTCGGAACTCGAGAAAGGATATAGGATATTTTTATACCGAAAATGCGCAGAAAGTCACTATTGCACGCGAATGGAGTCGCGGGCCTAGTTTTAACTGAATCAGTCCAGCCGTTTTTGCGTGAAAGAATAATAATCATTTAGTTTGACTTCAACTTGTTGAAGTGAAAACTATAGATGCATGATCTAAATAAACAGTTTCTTATAGTAAAATGGCGCGTTAATACATAAAGGTTCACAGTCTCTGGAATACCGTCTCTACTTACGTGTTCACATGCCATTAAACATATTCTTGGGTACTTGAATAGCTTTGTAATTTCCTTTGTTTTTTCCTGAAGTGCTTGTAAGATAATAGGATTGAATAGAAATTGTTTTTTATTTGGAAAATTGTTTGCTTCTTGAATCTTTATTTGTTGTTAGCCGATTTTGTTGATAGAAATCTGCTTTTTTAGTTTGATTGTGACTGTGTACTGTTATTGTATATTTTTTTGTAGTAGCACCGATGGTCTTATACGCCCTTTTATGCACGGGAAGACGCATCTACATATAAATTAAAAGGAATACATAACACATAGGACAACATAATTATCTTAAGTTTTTTTTATTCACTTATGTATTTTATTTGTATCTCCATGTTGATTATCTGATCTATTTACTTAGATAATTATTATCAAGGATAGACAATATACTTTGGATGATGTTGTTAGTTATCTTAATGTTTATTTCTGATAACGAAAAAAACAAATCGTCGGTACGTGAGATATCGCATTACGTAAATAATTAATTAAGTAGGTACAAGTAAATTGTTTTTCTGATACGCTCGGCACAGAGTGTATAAATGTCGGAATTAATTAACTGGCCGTTTTAGTATTATTATCCCGTCATTAAAGTATTTTTGTTTGTCTAACAAGTGTCAGCAACATCGGAGCTGTGCTCACAGAGCGGTTTCACTGTTTGAGCACACTTCCAACTAAAGGGATTAAAAGTTTATTTTGCAGCGACAAACACGACCTCTGTCGGTCAATATTTGTAAACGTTGGACCTATTTGGAATGAACAGAAGATTTATTGGATTTAACGGAAATTGCTAGGTACGTTGTAGGTAATGGATCTTTTGTTATTATTCGAATTTGTTCCATTCGAACACTACGCCTTGTTTTAAATGTGATTTATTGAAGACAATGGATATACATAAACATATTAGGGTTTTTGATTTACATAATATTGTAATTCGGACAAGGACTTTTTTATTACAATTGGTTTATTCTGGAATCCAAAAGTAGTATTAAAGACTTTGTATGTGTAAGTCGAAATTAATGATCTCTAAGCTACACGGCAGCTTGACGAACTTCATTTAACACACCGAAACTTCTAAAGCCAATGGTAAGTTCTTGAAGTCATAACATAAACAAACTAAATCTTTTATTAACATTAGTTTAAACGTAGACAAGATGAATCTCGTTGAAGAAACTCCAAACATTTGCCAAGTCCGAAGTCCAAACATTCCTTATGAATTATCCTTAATTAAGCCATCGGAATAAGAAACAAAAAGCTAAAACTCAAACAACAAACAGAAACCGACAGATCTGAAGATCACAAGAGACATTAGTTGGAAAATGAGACTAAAACATAGGAGATTATGTTAATAGGTGTTATGATATTCTCTCGGAGGCCAAGACTGCTTCGACATCTGCAAGCTTGGCCCCGCGCCAGACGATGAAGTTGGTGTACCGTCTCCAGTACCTACCTAACTTACACTCTGTTTATAAAACGTCTGGAAGGGACTCAGTATAAAATATTTCACTCCTCTTTCTTTACACCAAAGGTAATTACGACCAACTGTTGATGTTATCTTCGAAGAATCTTATCGCGTTAATAGCGCAATTTACGTTCCCAATGTATCAATTAAAGTCATTGTAATTTGGATTGTAAATGATCGTGATGTAAGCCTGAAGTATTATTAAACTGTAAGTGATATTTAAAATTAATTGCTAATATTATATTTTAATGCAGATGTGAGGACGGGGAATGGTGAACGTGTTTATGTGAACGTTATGTATTCATTCATTAGAGTTTACGAATACATTGAGATAAAACAAGGTCAGGATCAGTTCATTCAAATTATTATGTAAACTAACAGATGTTTAGAGCATAACAAAACGACATTATTTAAAAAATAATAACAGAACACGAACAACTCAACCAATGAACGATGTGAAACAAACAACAAAAAACGTCCATCGTGTGAAACGCGACACATCGGGTGCGCCCGCGCAGCGTACGAGGTCGGCGCTCGTCGAAAAACATTGACCTATTAACGTACGGTATGAGGTAATACGGTCTTGATGAGCGATACACGAGAATTCAGACCTTTTGCTTTTTCAGTACAAATCTGTGTTAATATAATAGAGACAAATGTGTATCTTTGTGTGTTCTGAGCTCTGAAACTGCTGGTTCGATTGAAATATTATACCGAAATCTTGAAAAAAATGTAATGTTAACTAACACCAGGAAAAAATAAGCTAACGATGTTAATTACATAAATACATAATAAATGTTAATAAAATTGATATACTTACAGATTTTAGTACGGTAAAAATGATGAAGGAAATGTGTCTACATCACAGGGACTTGTTATTTATGGTGAATGTTGTGGATTCGTAAATAATGTAAATGGGTCGTTAAAAGTTATCAGACAGACTGTCCCAGAATCATAAATGTGTGAGTATGTTTCCAAATAAAACATTTGTTCCTTCAGAATCACATTTTCTAAGGTCAAACGTACTAATGGATGGTGGTACTCTAATTGATCTAAATAGGATTGTTTTTCTAAACAATCCTTATTAAAGTTTCAGTATTTTGGGAGGTAGCAATTCATTGGATTGAAATTTTTATTGTGACATTTACCTTACATACAATAAAAATGTGCGTAGAGTGACAGCGGATTTGATATTTGATAATCTAAAAGTGTTATTTTATTTTTTATTTGTAAATTGTGTTTTGACGCGATTTTGGTCAGCCTTTTTATGAAGCACACAAAAAATATTAGGTAATTTGAAATTTACGTTATATTTTTACCATTGTGAGTAAGTTATTCAAATATGTAGGTACTTCAGGCTTGGTTTGTGGGATATTTTAAAAATGTGTTGTCTGTTGGCTGCATGACGTTTGTCACGTCGCGTTGTGTGTCTCACAATGCTTATCATGAAAATGAGCCCTTAATTTGCCTTGAAACTAGTCGAGTTACTCATCAAACAGTAAAGTGATTCTGCCACAGTGGGCCTGAGGCTACGGCAGGTGCCCTGCCGAAACGTCAAGTAAAAACAAATAAAATGGTACGTGCGAGTTAAATCCCGTAATACAGTAACGTATTAACAATAAAGTGATAATTAATTAGTAGTGACAATAACATATGTATGAATATGACCAGTTTGTTTGTTGTTTGTAATGAAATACAATTGCACTAGATTACGAGTTACTAGAACAAGTCAGCTTAGCTTAACATGGCCACAAGTGATCTCAAAACATGTACTAAAAGCGTTAACATGAGCAATGAGGCGTTGAACGCATTGAATATTGAATTTAAAACTATCTCGACCTCACACGTAGACCACTCGACAACAACACTTAAAAAGCATACATTGCTCGTTTTGTTAACACAAGTTTAGTCAATCAGGGGAGAAATGAGGCAATGGACATGTGTGAACGTTGGTGGCCAATATGTGGTTAGTTTAAAAGTCATCGCTTCATGGCTCGATGATCGTGCTAACACCGGTTGAAGCTTAGCTAATACGTGTCGGAAAAAATTGGATGTGAAAAGTTTAACAGGCTTTAAACATGATTGGTGTTTTTAACAATATGTTCGGTTAGCTTAGAGTTTTTTTTTATTTGTATTAAACAAAATAAAACATGTTTTTCGAGGGGGTTAAAATCATCAAGAGATTTCTACCGCCCTAGGTGCGGCGATGGAGTGTGCCAGTCTTGCGTTTTGTTGATGTTTAAAAGTAGAAAGAATTGAAGTATCGCTTGTTACTGTTCTGTTAGGTAAAGGTCATTGCTTCCGTATTTTATTGTATAAGTATTCAGAAAGAATTCATAATTAAAAGTACTGCGTTGATAAATTTATCAATATTTTTGTACTAATGGAAAAACGCTCGAATACCGTCAAAATAGAATACGTTTTCCCTTAAAGCGTTATCGTCGGAAACGAAAATAAAAATATAATACATTGTTGTTAGTGATTGTACCGAGATCTTCGTTATGTTGAACCATATTATATGATTTGTTTACACAATTTTCGCGTCTGGTATATGGATTTTTATAACCACTGTTATTTCCAGAAGCTCCTCGTTCGTTCTTTCTTTTTGTGGGTTTATTGCCAGTTTACTTTTCTTCTAGATTTTTTGTCTGTTTCGATTTGAGTAATAACAGTGAAAATAATCTTTACGGATTTTACTCGGTTAGACCCGATTGAAAGACAGAAAGCAACAAGATCATGGATTTCAATATCGTAATCATTTTTAGTACTTATTTACTGAAATCTTGTTGATGCCTAAAGTTTAATTCATAAAATCTGATCTTAACCCATTAATTAATTCATTAAAAATTTTAACACCTGCGTACTCGATAAATACAAAATAAAAAACAACAAATTGCTGACGAAAAGTATGTTACCACTTCACCACAAAAAACAGGAATTTTTCGTTCATTCAAAACATTTTTAATCACAGTTTTTGTGTAAAACATTTTACAGTTACAAAACAGGAAAAATATGTTTTCCCAAAAGATCCAAAATGAAATCCTACAAAGCTACGCAACAGAATATTCGTGAAGAACTTTTTTTCAGCTTCAGTTACTCGAAAACAATCAAATGGGAGTTTCACAGTTTTCGCTTTTTAATAAACGCTTCTGGATTCTATGGCCGCGTTCAAAAATCGCTATAGTTATTCATATTACGAAGGGTTGCGTTCGTTTTCGCTCTGAGCTTTAACGTAAACATGGCATATAGAATTGAAAATTGGACGTTATATCCACGATTGATGGATCCGTGACGGTGGGTAATGGAATCATCCATGATTTTGTTGTTGTGAATGTAACAGTGAAGTGAATTGAAAACTAAAGGGTGGGCTATTTGTCACCCCTTAAAATATATATATGATTTATTGTTTTTCAAATTATATGTTTAAATGAATATTGAGATAACACTTTTAGTAGAAGTTTGTTTTAGAAAGACCATAATATTATCTTCTAAGTTTTGACTGGTCCTGAAATTAAGTTTTAGTAATCGGACGTTAGGGAGTGATTATAAAGGTAATCTTGTTGCTAAAGCTTTTAGCGTAATACTGGATGAGAAAATTTAGATAAAATATCCATCTCCATCCATATCTTGGCGTGAAATAGCTTTTGCGTTTAGTTCCACCGTGATGTAACCAGAGTCCCAATCCTTGCTCTCATCATCCCCTATCCCCAAATGGCTAATCCTCAAATCCCTTGCAACCCATTAAATACAGGCAACGGTCTTATAACTTCTCCGATCTTACGACTTTTCGTGAGCGGCGCTGATTGGTTACTATCACGAGATATGGCTCTTCGTTTTGCGACCTATCACAAAAAAAAACACTATTTACCCTTCCAACGCTGGAAGGGTAAATAGTGGTAAATGGTAAATAGTAAATCAGCTTATCAGACATAATTAACACCATCACAAAGAGGGAATATCTAATAGATTATTGCTTGAATAGAAACCAGAGATATCAATTTTAATAATCGTTCGGCGTAAAGTAGCTATTTAAATGGGGTGATCGTAATGCCTTCCGGGCTTACAAGTTTTATGAGGCCTTTCATGCTACGAGAACTTGGCCACTTACTTTTATTATTAGATGCGAATAAGATTTATGATTGCACTCAGCGAATCATATGAATTCTAATCGTATTTCTTTAATGGGAAATTGATAGCTCGAAGATATATTTACAAGCAAACGCATTTTCGTAGAATAGAAATTGAACAATTATTTTTCAAGAGGGATGCACTAGTATTAGTTAGCTAGTCAGATATTCCTTCTTCGGTTATTTATTGTAAAAGGTGCTCATAAATATTGACAAAGCCCGAAGACTATTTTGCCAGACCTTGGTTTCGAAACTTCATTGTACTCACATTAGTATTCGAACACGTGGTAACAGATGGATAGTAATTAAATTTTTATTTGTATCGTATTTTATCTTCAGTTTCCTGTAAAAGTTTTATTCGACATTTACATCGAAATGTGGCTAAGTTGTCGAAATAATTTACATAAAATAATAAATTGGAGTGAAGCTCTACACGAGCGTATCATTTATTCCTGAATAATTTGTGAAATAATTAATAAAATACACGGGGAAAAAGAAACGAGTTCTGTAGATATTATCGACACTCATGGCCTACCGACTTGATACAGTATTTTATTTATATTTCTTGTCTTCATGATTATACGCTTTTCAATCTACCGCCGGCGCTATCTTTCATCGCTGCAAAAATCTGACGATCTAAATTAAAATATCGCTAGCTCCGGCCCTATCATGAACGTACCGATTTAAGCGAAGCCGTCGAGAAAGTTAATATACTGTATCAATGAATTAAAATAAGAGCAAAATGTTGATGTTGTTTAAAGTATGGCAACCCACTAATATTTTATAACCTAAGCTGTATTTTATTCACAGTAGCTTAGATTTACAAAGTAGCCAAGAAATACAACATCTTCACATTCAGAGATTTAGTTTTGTATTCAAAGTAGTTTATTTACCTGGATGTGAATGCGAGTGGTCGGCGGGCGGTTGCATGGATGACAGGGCGGAAAGTGGAGTGTAGCGGGCTCCATCTTCACGAGAACATCCCTCCTGTGGATACATTAACGCTATAAGCTCTTGATACTACATACTAAATTATTTAATATGCCAAGATAAATCCGCTACTTTATTTGCACAAGTTACGTAACAATAAAACACAAAGAGGAGGGAGAGAAAATGACGTCCTCTGAGGTAGGATTACATTACATCTCAGCACAAAAAAGGCTGTGAAATATTCCGTCGAGAGTACGTATCGTACGTTGATCAACAAACTTGTGTTATGTATATCTATTTAGGATCCCTGGCGCTTCTGAGAGTTTAACATTAATAAGATTTAACGCGTCAGACGATAATAATCTGCGTCAAGGGTAACACGATGGTTACTCCTTTCACGCGTAAATCGTTCACGCCTCAATTGATAAGTAGAATGCAAACGAAAAGCGCCATTCGCATCTAATGCAAAAAGCTTATTTTTCTTTGTAGACGTCTGTAGGCAAAGCGATGAAGGATAATGTGTGGATGAGGTCCCGAGGCATGTTTACATAGAACTTACTTCATTACCGCGTATTAATGAGAACCGAAGCGCCAGCGGGTAGAGTCTTTATTACGTATGGGTAATACGGGGTCTGATTTACTAACTTCCTCGATGGAAAGGGGTTTATGTGATTCATATTCAAGAGTATAAGTGACTTATTCGAGATTACAAACTCCATTTACAACTGAATAATGTTCTTACCTTTTCGCAGTTAGCTGTTGCTGTGGTTTGTGTGTGACTTGTCGATGAGATGCGGTACTGCATCCCGGACACCGTGCAAAACCCCTCGTGATGATGTGTGGAGTACACCCCGGTAATAGTTACATCAGTGTCTTGATTAACTATCACTTCGACTTTTTGTTTTCTATCCGATACAGCGGATTCATCACTTTCAGATTTAGCTTCATATTCGTTTTTTGATTCCGACTTAACGCCGGAAGTTACCCCGTTTTTTGACTTCTGTGAGTAAGATTCATCGCTACATGAGTCTGATGTAGTATCATCTTTATTAGATTTCGGCGAACGTTTTTCGTAACTAGCTGCTAGAATTGCGGTGGCGTTAAGGCTTGCCATACGTTTTTGTACGACCATATCTTTCAGGTCCATTACTACCTCATTTCTATTACGTTTTTTCTTCACGGGTACTCCGGCTGTCTTTTTCATTTTAGCCGGAGGTTTCTCAGTGTCTGATTTAATAGAAGAAGCTTTAGAAGGCGTTTTCTTTTTCTCTGAATTAGTCGCCTTTTTCTTAGTGTCTTGTTCGCTGTCTTCGCTTGAAGAGGTAGAAGATTTTGGGTCCCAATACTTGCCTGCACTTCTGATTCCTGGCACTCCACGCAGAGATCGCTGTGGCGGGTTGTCATCCGAACTTTCTGAACTATCTTCTTTCTTCTCTTTTTTAGCTTCATATTCTGATTCTGAAGTACTTTCTTGCTTTTCTGTTTCTTTTGACTTATTTTCTTTCTTTTTTGGAGATCCGGCCTTAGAGGTGCTCGGTAAGACTTGCCTATCAACTGTTTTCATCAATCCTAGTTCCATGTGTGTTCTACTTTCATTCTCATACAAGCAGTGGACTTTTGCAATCGCATTTAGAGACGCCATGCGATGTTTTTTGGGGCCGCTCCACATTGACAGCAGTTTAAGGCGTCGCTTGCTAGGTTTTTCATTACCTAACAGAGCTGAGCTCTCCTTGAGGTCGATAAGAGAATCTTTCGACAGTTCTTTCAGTTCTTTAGAGGGTGGTTTTTTTGCACCATCAGTTATTCTATTTTTCTTTAACTTTTTGTTCTTGGCTTTTTTGTTTTTAGGACTATCAGATTCGGAAGACTCTTTGGTGTCATTGTCGTCGTTAGATTCACTAACGCTTTCTTCAGATGACGTGTAATGAAAACTTTTAGTATTAAGAGCAAATTTAGAATTATCTATTTCTTCATCTGAAATGCTGCTTTTCTTAGTCTGTTTTTTAGGTTTTACGGGACTTTTCTTTGCATTGGAGTTAGTTTTTACAGGTTTTTCAGTTTTATCACTTTTATTGGGCGTTTCTTGTTCCAAAAATTTAATCGGGCTAAAAGGTTTCCCAGTTATACTAGATTTTCTTGCCACCATTTTGTAAGATTTACTAACAATAGGTTTAGGTTTTTCTTCAGCTTCTGTCTCACTATTACCAGGATTGGTTTGTACACTAGATGTTGCACTAGCATTTTGATTTTGGTTCGCATTTAATTCTTCAGACCGCTTGTTTTTCAATTGTTTGACGACTTCTTCAATTGGTCTATGAGGTGAATATTTTTTCTTCTCTGATTCGGCCTTTTTGTCAATTACAGTACCCTTAACTCTAGCTATTGGTCGAACTCTACCAATATTTTTATTTACAGGACTACGAAAATCAGATAATATGCTCTTTGGAGAATCGACCTTTTCCGTGAATGTATAAACATCGATCTCTGGTCCCTGTGACACTAAAGTATTAGAAGAACTTTTATCTTTAGCGTTGTCTTCCACTTTTGTTTCTACTTTCATAGAAACAAATCTCTCTGAAACGCTTAAATTACCTTTTGAATTTTTACAACATTTTACATCAATATCTACGGTACGTGGTGACCTAGCCGACGTGAAAAACTTTGGAGGCCTTTCAGTTTCAGTTTTAGGTGTTTCCGGTTGATTACCAGGGGGGCCTACTGGCTTAGATGTTGTTTTACTATGTACAGAATCATTGACAATTTTAGTGTCTGATTTGTCCTCACTTTTATCTGCTTCTAGTGTTTTAGTTTTACTATTTTCAATACCTTCTTCAATAACCGTATTTAATTCCTTTTTGATAGTGATATCTGTACTTTTGTTCTCATCAATTTGTTGGTCTTTTTCAATGGAATCTTGTTTTGGTGGAACCGTTCCTTTCTTTTTATCATTATTTGCATTTCCTTTTTTTATTACAGTCTTAGCTTTTGAAAATTTCGGTGTTGCTTTACTTATAACATCTTTATTAATTTTGTACTTAATATCTTTTTTACCTTTTACGCATTTTTTTACATTAGCCTTAACAGGTTTAGTTTTCTTGTCAACCTTGGTAGCTTTTTTCGATCCGTTTTTCTTCACACTATCGGGTCCAACTTTAGTCGCGTCCTTCTTCTCTTTTGGATCTTTTTTGAGTTTTTTTGTTGGTGAATCACCGCGTGCCGTACCTGCTTTGCACTGTCCATATTTAACAGCTTCTGGTGTGGTGTCGGTTTTATCATTATTTGCAGAAGCATCATCGTTTTTGGAAGTAGATGGGTCATCTTTGGAAGAACCTTTCTTAGTATTTTTAATTAATGATTTATTCACTAAATTTTTAACCCTTTTAGGCGAAACAGCTTTTTTAGCAGCTTGCTTCGCTGTGATATTTTTGAATGATGGTTTACTTAATTCCCCTTTCTTAGGTAACGGTTTTGAAGCTTGTGACCGCATTGTCTGCTAGGGTCGTATAAAATATGCCGTCATCGATGAAGTGATTCTTGAGATCACATTCTGGAACAAAGAAAAAATACATTTAATTCCAATTGTTTACTGATTAAAATATCGATACGGGCCAGTAATTTAATTATCATACATATTATCGATGACACGACAGCTGCAATTCGTTTCTAACTATCACATCTTACAACCGTCAGTAATCGAGCAAAAAATCTTTTGTTGTATGATTTACCCAACGACAGATGGCCGTTATTGTTACGCTTGGATTTCTTCGGGTAACGGAATGATAGGTAATAGTGAAGGAAAGAAAAGACATAGTTACGCAAGCATTGGTAGCTGTTACTCGAAATCGAATATTGAAAAGACTATGATTACAACAGTTACAATAATTATATTTAAAAAAACATAGGAACGTAAATATTTCATCAAATTAAGAATGTTAAATTATGAAGTGATTCATATAAAAATAAAAATAAAACATCCATCGACAACCACGTGCTAAGGCAATATATAAATTCTGTTCAAAGCAAACATCTGCTTCGATAACACACACACGCACATAAATAACCCGACCATACACTGGGTTTAAGGGTTTTTTTGCTGTTGAAAAGGGACCAAAACTAACCGAATTTTATACCTGTGAGCACGTGCCGTCATTAGTGAATACATAAAAGATAAGATAACCGCCAGAAGCTAACAGAAAAATAAAAGATACGTAGATTATTTCGTTGGGTGTCCGATAATAATGTGCATTAAATGTTAATGTTGCACTGTTGCACTCAAAGGTTTCTTTTATTTCTTTTAGTTTATGGAATAATCTACAATCGAGTATTGATAAAATAACTGCGTTTGCTTAAATGAGAATGTAAATTCAGGGATTAGGTATGTAATGTACATTCACTTCTGGAGATATTTTTGTGTGTGCCGATTTTAAGCATGGTTATGTTATAGCCAAGAAATTCATGAATGTATGTACTTATGTTCATAGATATATACAACTAAACAAAGCACAGCATTTTTAACTAAAAAATTATTCTACATTTTACTGCGACGAAATATATAAAGCTCTTTAAAAGAGGAATTTTAAGACGGATCTACACATTGCTTCAAATGAAACACGCTCGTAAAAAGACTGATGTTCATTGAGGTCAAACGTTTTGGGCGAAAGCGTCAGTGTGGACGAACTATTTCAATAAAACTTTTTGAGCGGCCTTCACTGTGTCTGTGAATATTTAGTGGCTGTTTTGTAACTGTTTTATTAAATATTTGCTTGTAGGTATATGTGCCGGTTACTTTACCACCAACTTTGCTTGAAATTCAAATACTTGATGTTTGCGTGAGATTGCAAGTCTAAGTGGATTTACATTGAAATTACGTCTTTTCTAATTAGAATTTTGGATTAAGTGCTTTTCGGTCTACTTAGGAAAATTGAATTTATTGTATCGTGAGATATAAAATTTATCGAATATAATGACTTCGTCGTCGTGACGCGCACGTTACTAATTAATATGAGTCCAGTTGTGATTCCAAATTAATAGAGCTTTTCTCCGATAATTTAGGTGTGTTTTTAATAATAATATAAAAAACACGGTTCACAATATTGTATTAATTGCAACGGTGCCAAATGATAATCGCAATAGATTGAGATACATAGAAAAATAAATACCTATTCGAAAAAATAGTAATAATACGAGAAAAATCTTATGAAAACATTGATTGTAAATACTAAGAAAGTTGAAAGAAACACGAACGCCTGTGTAACAACATTTTTGTAACCTAAGCCGTCGTAATAAGAGTTGTTGTTTGCAATGAAGAAAAAAATAAGTTTTCATTTCTTCTAAGAACTGGCCTCGTTGAGTATCATTTTCTACTTTTCCAAAGGGATTTTGCACATTATAGTTTTATTTAAGTTGTGGCCAGATCAGTTTTAAGGTTTTTTTTTAATGTCAGAAACATAGTTATATACTGTTACCATTTGTTTTAACATAAATCTTTTATATTGTAATCGATGGAATGAATGAAATGGAATCAGTGGTATCTTATCTTATTGAAAATACCTTTTGTATGTACTTTTTTCTTTTGTACCTCTTCAAAGGTCAAAGGTATTATAGCAACAGTACACTACAGTATTACGGGATCAATCATATCGTGTAACCATCTTCTCTAAGGGTCTGTATGACCTTTAACAGTAAGAAAGAAAAACGAGGCCAAATCTGCTTTGTTATAAGTTATAACTTATATGATGTATGTCGATCTCGACGAGATTTGAATGTTTGAAAATCAAATTTATTGCTTGAAGAATTTCCAATTCATATACAAAATTTTAATAAATAAATAAACCCACAAAATCAAGGGAAAGCTAACAATAACATAAATACAAACCGGTGCCCGAACCGCAACCAAATAAACATTCCCAATTAAAAAGCAGGTGGTTGGCAATGTTTCCGCAGATGTTGAAGAAACAGTTAAGTGGAAAATAAGAATAACAATGGCTGACCCTATTTAGGATTATGAGCCAGCCAAACAGAAGGAAACTAAAACAAAAGTTCCACGAAATATAATTGAAAGTGCAGCTTGTCTCATAATTAAGCGTCGAGTCTTTTGTCAAGTTAACGTAATAGGGGAAGCCGCGGACTAGAGAGCAGCACTTGTTATTGTTTGAAGTGTTCTAGTTTATTTTTATCTCCAAGAAACTAAGAGTGCTAGCGCCAAGTGTTTGTTCGTCAATGGACTTACAATACGTGAAAGTGGTATAAAAATATTTTCAACTTATTTAGTTTTGTAGCGATAGTTATGTGTGCAGTGCAAAACTAATATGACAATGTACATGATGACTTTCATGTCTATAAAACTATGCTTAGAATCGTTGATACAAAAATATATTGCCGTTTTATTGTGTTGCGGCACTTATTACTACCTACTTTGGATTGTAATTAGAATTACAGAAAAAAAATGTTTTATAACATTTTTAGTTGAGATCAACCTAAGTTAATCATTGTCAAGTTTTTTAGAACCACGACGTAATTACATTACAAAAAAAATATGGTGAGCGGCATGTTCGTAATTATGCAGAAATGCAGCCATGCAGAGCACACAAACTAAGGATGATAAGTACTTATTACATTTGTTTAACTTGAACAAGTCTGTTATTTATTCAAAGGCTAAAGGACTACTTGGGTGGTCAAGTAGCAAATTATAGCCCCTCACAATACTCTATACCATTTGTAAGGGTCAGATGGAAGGCAATCCTGTCAAAGCAGTAATTTGCCATAAATCGGGAACAAAGAAGTGGTGGTACGCATACTAATAAGGGAGTAATCTATTATTTTAGTTAAGGCCTGCCACAAGGAGATATCTTTGGGTCCAATAAATTAATTGCCACTTTTGGCAATGAGGAATTTTCGGAAGACAAATAGACAAGTGGAATGATTTAAGGCAAAATTTATGAACGATTTACGTTAAACACGATTGATGGTTTTTAAAAATAAAACTCATAAAGGTTTATTCTACAAAGTCCGATAGACTAGACTATGACAAATGAGTTTAACGCCAGACTGGAAACTTCATCTATGACTTATGGGAGTTTAAATAGTTTAACGGAGAATAGTTGTCACAGGTGGGTAACCTGACACTGGCAACTGCAAAGCTCAATTTAAAATCACCCTAGCTGTAAATTCTTATTCAGTAATAGATCCATAGTTAGTTAAAACTAATTGATTCAAGGCTGTAATCATTATTACTGTCCTAACTTTAAGTTAAAACAATTGATTTTAAATTACTTGCAAACTCTTCAGAGCCATAAGCAAGGATGAAAAAATAATTTTCATCCAGTAAGAGTATTTGCAAAATCGCTTTAAACAACCAAAGCGATACAGTTAGTATTGAAAACGATCCTTTTTTATATAGTTCTATGAGCTTTCTTTATGCTCTAAGACACAAAGTCTTGTTTTCCTTAGTTTTTATTTCTTTGCCTTTACCGAGAGTGTTAATTTCCTACTGCTCTAGTATATTGCTGGCGTCTCGGTTCCGAGTAAACCACTTTATTCAATCTGTATTCTGAAAGCGAATATTAATGGCGGTAGCTATTGTACGTCAACCCGTTCGACAACTTTGACTCGGTATTTATTGCTACTAGCTATTGATTTTGAATCCTACTTGACTCCAGAAAGTTATAAAATTAAAGGTTTATTTTAGAAAAACACTTTAAATGTGTATTTTACGAAACCTCAGACAACATAGACACTCAAACAGGCAAACACAAATTCAGTAGAAACACACGATCAAATACCAATACAAATCTCTTGTGTTTCACAAAGGAATCAACATCAGAGGAATGAAACTATTTTATACAGATTGTTGTGATCCCTTTGCGAATAAGTTGAACATTTTTCAAAGCCCAGTGATTTCGTGAAAGCATGGTTGTTTCTAGTCGAATGAGGGAGGGGTAATACGATCTGGCTCGCGAGCCAGCGTCCTAACATCCGAGACGACTCAGATTCTCTTTTACGCCACTTGGCCGTCAATTACAGGGCCTAAAGCTTGACGAGTGTTGACGGTGGTTGAGCAATGAATCGCTTGTTCTCTTGTAATGAAGGTTACTTGCTAACAATCATCGCAGTTGGGCGTTTTACTTCAGTCTATTTTTTGGTTTATTGTGATTTTAGCTAAGTCTTTTAACTATTTATAAGATTCAGGAATATTTATCTTTACTAATATAATAAAGAGGTAAAATTTGGAAGTTTGTATGTAGGGGGTAATCTTTGGAACCGATGGTCGGATTGCCAAAATTATTTCACTGATAGATAGCTACAATGTTCCTGAGTGAAACCGAGCAGCGGGTGCAACCAAGTGAACTTTAGGACACTACTGATTATTCTACCTCTGATTAATCATTAAATGGAAACTCTAGCTTAAGTAGGTTAAGATAATATAATTTGTATCAACCACCGACAAGATTAGCGCCATATGTTACCTACGTTGGGTATATAATAACTCATGAGCGTGCTTCCCACTAAACCTAGCTGTAGTAAACTTACGGAGTGTGTCAGTACGGATCTGTGCGCTTAGCCCTTTAGTCTCAGAATAATACACACTACAAAAATTTGTAACATTTGAAAATGTACTTTACTTTCAAAGTTAATTATTATTGGTTCTACTAAAATGTTACGCGTAACCAACATAATCATTAAACAAATTGTGCAGATTAGAGATTATTCTAAGAGCTCATACGTAAGATTAATACCTATTAATAGGGTTCTATAATCAGAAGCTCAGGCTAAACACATCAATATAATTGCATTTCCCTTTGCCTGTTGCCACATGCCCGTCAATTACACTGATCGCGATACTCCCGGGCAAGCGCTGACAGTGACCGGCTTACGTGTTTACTCAGCAATAATGGCCGCCACGCGACGTTTGTGACGTCATCTGCCAAATAAGGTTAACTTGGTAGTGAGTACGATGGATTAGATTCGCCTCCTGCCTGGCTGGTATACTGACGTGTCGGCTAATGGACTCAAGATTGGGGTCATGTATACTTATTATTGTTAATTTGTTACCTATCTTTGGTTTTATATTTTTACGTTGAATGTGTTTTATCATCATTAGTCTTCTGTATTTCCCTGATTACGATTGAAACTTTTTATAAAAAAAAATTAACATACCAATTTAGGTAGTTATATATTAAAATCAATGGCCAAATCAGTGTCGTATACTAGTCAATTAATGTAAACATTAACAGAGAAACTTTTCACTCCGAAGTACTAAAACTAACATATCTTACTAAGATAATTCTACAACTAAAACTAAAAGGAAATGAGCCAATCTATTTAATACTGAGTAGAACACGCCGTAAGTGGTTACAGAAACTGGCAGTTATTTCATTAGTGCAAATGACTACCGATCTCGGCGCAAAAGCTAATGAAATCGTCCATTGCGCCTTCAGCCGCTGCCTCAAAGCTTTTGTTTGCCAACTAAAAGAGGAATGAACAAAAAACACAGCAATATTTTCAATTGTTTCTTTGTCAACCTGTTTATTATGATTAACTCGATCGGATTAGTCTTTTTGTTTCGTTTTTATAGTGTTGAATGGATAATGGAGAAAGAATAAAAACCAGTGGTTTTATAAAGCTGTTGACATTTGGATTATTTTTTATTAAATTGATAACAATAGATAGTCTGTTTTATTGCACAATCTTTTCACACATGTTAAAATGAAATGTGTTAAATATTTATTAATTTTTATAGGATTTTTTGTGAAGAGATAATAATGTGTAATGCAAATGACTGAGCAGGTGTGCTGTCCAAGGAAATATGCAAAAAAAATTCTGATATATAAATAATTTTAATTAATAATGATATCTTACTGCAAATCGTACAAGTTTTCGAAATCATATCTACGAACTTAATTACAAAGAAAATTAAAAGTAAATTAGACGTCGCGTCGTGAAGTTTTTTATCTGATCCTGTCGAAGCTTCACTTACAATTTAATTTTGTTGTAATTACAAATGTAGATACCTAACGCTGTAATTACACTCAATTAAATAACAATTGGTACATTGTAACCTCTCGTCATTATACGTACCCCTCTATTACCTAATATTACAGAACTACCAAACAAATATTCAATTACACAAATTACAGGGCCACTGTAATTAACGTAATTTACACATGTTTACTGTTAGGTTTGGGTTGATGAAATAAAACTAAGTTTATTTATCAAATAGCAGAGGTGGAATTTATTATTTTACTTTAGGAGGTGTGTGTTGCCTGAAGGCGTTAGCAGAACCGAATGAGGGCGAGATGCAAACATCTCAGTGAGGGTTAGCTGGCCACTTAAGGCACTTATAATAGTGGCGTGAGAATAATGAGTAGATTGATTTTTGTTATTCCAACACGCCCCCTCAAAAATTAATCTAAAATAAAATTAATTACAAACATAGTATCACACACCATCCTTTATCTGGGGTACAATCATTCAATGGTCCAACATTTGTTGCATAGGATTAGGGAAACCCAGGAAAACCTAATCAGACCATGTTATACTTATTCAAAATCTTAACCTAGTTAAGTATTTAATACTATAGATTTTATTCATATATGAAATATATTGTAATCTATTCTAGTTCCAATTTATCTCTCAAATGGGAGAAACGAACAGTGGGTAACTGTTTCGTTAACACATCAGCCAACTGGTTACCTGTGGACACATAAATTATTTTAATAACATTTTTCTCAACTTGTTCTCTAGAGAAATGATATTTGATGTCAATATGTTTTGACCTTTTATGACATGTCGGATTATTTGCAATGCTTATGCAACCACTATTGTCCTCATAAATAGGAATCGGATCCAGTATTTTAATGTCTATACTGGTTACTAAAGACTTTAACCATAGAGCTTCCTTTACGGCCTCAAATAGTGCCATGTACTCTGCTTCAGTACTAGAAACTGCTACTGTTGATTGCCTTTTTGTTTTCCAACTTATAGTGCATTGCTCAAATAAGTTAAACAAATAACCCGTAGTACTTTTTCTATCCACTTCATCAGAACCCCAATCAGAATCAACATAACCACTTAACGGTATTTTATCTGAATTGCTCCGACGATAAGTCAATTTTAAATCAAGCGTCCCTTTTAAATAACGAAGCACTCTTTTTAAGTGTGACCAAAGTGCATGGTTGTTTTTGTTAGCAAATCTACTCAAGACGTTTAGACTATAACTCAAATCGGGTCGAGTGCAAACCATAATGTAAATTAAACATCCGATAAGATTTTTACAAGGGGCATTCATTGTTTCACACGAATTTAAAGCTTCGTAATCAACTTTAGTTTCAAGTGGAGTACTGACATGTTTACAGTCACTCATGTTAAATTTATTAAGGACTGTTTCTATATACAGTTTTTGGTCTAAAGTTATTTTGTTATTGCTTCTTTCAATTTTAATCCCCAAGAAACACTTTATTTCTTTCAAATCTACCATTTTGAACCTTTTCATTAAGTATTGTTTAAAGGTGTTCATGGTTTTGATATCTGCCGTTGCGATAACAAGATCGTCAACATATAAAATCACATAAATGTTTTTAGAAATATCACCTGCATGTAATATATACAGACATCGGTCAGCTGATGAATATCGAAAACCTTTTTCAATCAAGACTTGTTCGAACGTTGCGAACCAACAACGTGCTGATTGCTTTAATCCATATAACGACTTATTTAATTTACAGACCAAGTTGTTATCTGTACATGGGATTCCTTGTGGTACTTTCATAAAAATCTCTTCCTCAAGTTTCCCATTTAAAAATGCCGTTTTTACATCCATATGATGCACTAGCAATCTATACTGATTTGCGAATGCTAAAATAAATCTGAAACTTGCTATTCTTGCAACAGGTGCAAACGTCTCATTATAATCAATAAGATATTCTTGATTGAAACCACGAGCTACTAAACGCGCTTTATATTTTAATGGTTTTCCAGATTCATCATTTTTAATAGAAAATACCCATTTACAATCAATGATATTTCTGTCAATAGTTTTTGTACCAGGGTCCAGGTTTCATTTTTGAGGAGTGAATTAATTTCCTCTTTTATAGCACTTTCCCATAAATGTCTATCATCCCTGGATTGGATTTCATCAAAAGATCTAGGTATAGAACATACTAATGATTGTGCATGCAGCAAATAATTATTTGATAGATCATCTTTACTGTCATCATAACACACTTTAGGTATGTTTTTAATCCTTTCACTCCTTCTTAGATTCGGAGATGTTTTATCATCTTGAGATATTGTCAATTCATTTGGAAATGCAGAGTCTGAGTACACATCTGTTTCACTTACAGATTTATTAGATGGTGGATCTAATGACATAGGTATTTCGAACGTTTGTCTCATACAACTATCTGATTTCATCTTATCAGATTTTTGCACCTCCCAACCATTGGAGTGCCCGTCAGATTTAATGGAATTTTTACTCACAATTCCTTCAGGCTTAACTGGCCTACTTGATAAGAAATTAATCTCATCAACTATTACATCTCTGACTTTCACAAACCTTTCGTCTACCAGTAACCACACCTTATATCCATTTGGTTCATATCCAACCAGGATACCTTTTGATGACTTTTCATCAAACTTATGTCTTTTTGTCTTATTCATAAAATAAACAGTTGAACCAAAGACTTTCAAATACTTAAGTTGCGGCTTTTTACCATGCCACAATTCAAATGGTGTGTTATCAACTCTCAGTGCTTTTGTGGGTGTGATATTTACTAGATAAGTAGCAGTTAACACAGCCTCACCCCAGAATGTTTTCTCTAATTTCGCACCGGACACCATAGCCCGACTGCGTTCCGTTAATGTTCTTATCATTCTTTCGGCTACACCATTCAAAGCTGGCGTATGCGGCACTGTTAAATGGTAGCTTATACCTTTTGTAACACAGTACTCTCTCATTTCTTTCGATAAATATTCACCACCATTATCACAATATAAATTGACAATATTCAGGTTAAAATGTGCCATACTTTTTGTTACATAATCCCGAAAAGCAGTAAAAACATCTGATTTATGAGCTAATAAGTATGTTGCACAATAATGAGTAAATTCATCGACAAAAATCACAAAATAGTTTTTGTTGTCAAGTGTCGAAGGAGTGACGGGACCCGAAACATCTGTGTGTACCTTAAATAGTGGTCGTTTTGTTACCTTTGGCTTTGATTTGTTAAATGGTAAACATGCTTGTTTTCCATAAATACAAGCTTCACATAAGTTGTCACATGGCTTAATATGACTTATTTTCTCTATATCAGAAAACATTTCTTTATGCTTTATTTGCATAAATTTTGATTTACTAATGTGGCCTAAACGTTGATGCCACAACTCATAGTTATTTACGACTCTATTTAAAGAACACACAACAGACCCTTCAAGTAAAAAGTTAATTCCAATTAAATTGTTCAAACACTCACCCTTTGTTACCAATGTCTTACCCGTGTCGAATATTTGTACGCTTCCATCTTTGCCAAAAATAATTGTCATACCAGCTTCTTGCATTTTCTTTACTGAAAGCAAGTTGTATGGAATATCTTTACAGAATAAAACATCCTGCAATATACCTTTTAATCCCAAGTTACTAATAACCGGTAAGTTTCCCTTTCTTGTAGCCTGGATGTAAGTACCGTTCTTCGCCACGGAGATATTTACTGGTTTTTCTAATTCTGTAAACTTTTCCGCTAAATCTGGCCTGTTGATGAAATGGTCTGAAGCGCCAGAGTCCAGCACAAATGTAATGGTTTCTTGGTTATTACGTTTTATGGCATTTGCTCCTACCATAAATGCAAATCCGGATATGTTTGGATCAGTTGTTTCAGTATTCACTACTTGTATTGTTCGATGGTATTCAGGCTTTTGAAACCGTTCAGTTGCCATCTTGTTGTAATAACAGTTTTTCATAATGTGACCTTTTCTTCCACAATGGTGACATTTCACGTTTTTAGATTTATAATTTCTTTTAAATCTGTTATTAAATAATTGTTGACCCCGTTTCTGTTGATGATAGGTCGCATTTGGGAATTTATTTATTTTTGAAAACGACGTAGTTTTAGCTTGTAATACTTTTAAACTTGTGTCTCGATTTTCATTGTTTAGTTTAATTTCGTGGTCTAGCAATCTAGTTTTCACGAACGTCAAGTTTAAATTTTCTTCGGCTAAAGTTTCGATCGCAGTAATAACACTATTATAAGAGTTGGGTAGTGTCATGAATAAATGCGTTATTTTATCGTTCTCATTTAACGTTGCTCCCGCCGATACTAGTTCGCATATTAAATCATCAAAATTTTGAAAATGCTTTACTAATTGGTCTTCTTTAAACTTCATATTGAGAAGTTGTTTTCTTAAAGTTAACTGATTAGATGTACTTTTTCGCTCATATATCAAATCTAATTTATTGAAAATGTCTTTAGCTGAAGATTGTTCAGTAACTAAACCGAGTAAAGTGTCTGATAAATATTCTACCAAAATATTTTTCGCTATTTTGACACTTTTAATCCACTCAGTATTAGGTTCGCTTGGCAATTCTTCATCAATTACATGAAGGACATTAAGTTCACTTAATAGGTTACGAATTCTTAATTTCCAAACACTATATCTTTCACCGTCGAATTGTTTAATGTTCCGTTTCAAGTTGGAGCTGTCCATTTTCACTGATTTTAATTTCACAGTACATTTATAAAAATAAAGTCACTTAAAATTTATTAATTGTCTTTTAAAAGTATTTACGATACTTCTAGTATTTATTATTAATTACACTGTACTTTACTGCACTGCACTGGTACACTGGTGCACTGGGCCCATAACCTGTTAGGTTTGGGTTGATGAAATAAAACTAAGTTTATTTATCAAATAGCAGAGGTGGAATTTATTATTTTACTTTAGGAGGTGTGTGTTGCCTGAAGGCGTTAGCAGAACCGAATGAGGGCGAGATGCAAACATCTCAGTGAGGGTTAGCTGGCCACTTAAGGCACTTATAATAGTGGCGTGAGAATAATGAGTAGATTGATTTTTGTTATTCCAACATTTACCATAATAATTACGTTACAATTTGTAATTATAATTATTTTATGGTGCTCAATGGTGTAGGAATGAAATATCGTCACGACGCGACGCGATGTGAACTCTTTTTAATGAGATAATTATTTGAAACTTTAATGATAATGTGAATGGTATTAAAGTTGATTATTGCTTGCACTTTGTCTGTTGTGAAATTTTAATCAGAAAACAGCGGGGTTCCGTCAGAAGAAAGATTTACGAGTTTCCGAATAAAGAAATCAAGTGTCGGAATTATTATGTCTGCAGCGCCGACGCAGGCGCACGCAAGAAGTCTTTTATCAAAGTTTATTATACCGTATTACACGTCCGCTATTCATTTTCACTTTGAATTCTCAGCTCGTCTCTTAACATTTTTTTTCCCTTTTGACAGGCTAAGGAGGCGTGAAGAGCTCCCCAGACATGAATACTGGCCCTCAGTCTCACGAAGGACTCACTCAATCCATTTGAATAGGATTCACACCCCATCTCGCACTTGAAAAGGTCTAAAATTAAGAAAATCTTGTAATTAAGTGATTTATTTTTTAAATGTTCTTAGCTATGTATTTATTGGTAACTCTACAGGTTAACATTCTTTACAAATTTGGTTTGGAATGCTATAAAAAACGAGTTTTATTTTAATTATAAATTGAAATTGTGTTTTAAATTGATTCAGACACCACATACCTTAGCTTGTGAATGTTTGTAAAATTAATCGCATTTATTGCATTATATGAAGCTCAGGTATGATTGCGTTTTTTGTACTTACATACTTGCTTACCATTCATTTGCGTCGCATAAATTAATACTCTTATTATAAAAGCAGAAAAAATGCTGGTCAACGAAAACATATGTTTATACATTAATCGTGTTATTCCCGAAATAAATAATAATATTGTGATAACAAGACAACATATTTAATGTCTACAAATAGTGACAAAAAAATTCACATCGCCACTCATTCAGTTTTAAAAATGATTGATGTTAACAAAAAAAATCAATAGGGTTGGTAGCTATTACTTGCAGGCTTTTAGCGGCCTGTCAGATAGCTTTAGTTAGCATTGTAATGCCGGCACTGACAGCCCTATATTGGCTTAGTGTTCCATTTTCAATTTACAGAACCTAAAACACATAGGTGGCTACAGGGTGTTATTTGAAAATGAATATGTTCCATTTATTTATCTGTGTGTTATTTTTACGTTTTTATTTTGCAACCAAATAAAGCTATGATGTGATTTGAATGTCAATTGTTTGGTTATTTTCACGAATTAAACAAAAATAGTGTTTATGCTACTATTATTATAAGGAGAAAAGACTTAATTTACATTGAACTGGCTCTGAAAGTAAAGTGCTAATTGTTTTTTTTGTACTAAGAAGTTTTCAAGGATTTTCATAGGACACCTTTATTCTTGCGTTCAGGTAGTACTTGGCAGTGATGTAGACTTTATTTAAGAAATATGGACGTTCGCTCTTTTCTCTTTTCTTTTGTATATATGTATAAAATAATATAAGTAATATGTAATGCGATTTCGGTTATTGTTTGCTATCCAACTTTGACAAATGATTGAACGGATCTGAATAACCTAGAAACAAAATTTCGAAAACGGATCATAAATTTTATTTCT
This sequence comes from Spodoptera exigua, assembly GCA_902829305.4. Taxonomy (NCBI): domain Eukaryota; kingdom Metazoa; phylum Arthropoda; class Insecta; order Lepidoptera; family Noctuidae; genus Spodoptera; species Spodoptera exigua. Next base: position 5,650,513 of record LR824615.2, read on the forward strand.
AGGTTATTAAATTTTGTTAGTATCATAATACCTTTGTATATAATTATCGCCAGTGAAGCCACCGTCCGAAGCTGGTTCATAATATACATAGATTTAAATGTGTTATGAAATACTACTTATTGTATATACCACAGATATCATGGTTTCATAGAAATCCAGCATAACACTAGCGGTGTGTTTCGTCGTTGAATCCGGAAGCCTAATATCCTCTGCACTTCATCTAAATACCCAAAACCCAAAATCCACATTCTTCAAAACTAAGCCTTTAAAAGATCAGCATCATTTGATGTTACGTACTATATTGGTATATTGGTCCTTACCATCAGCTACCAAGACAACTGGTGCCGTTCCTATCTCAAAAAAAAAAAATTAAATATTAAAATTAAATAGCCAAACACGAATAGTTCATCTCATGTGAGGTTGCGATACAAAATTCAGTGGAGTATTGTACGGAACCCGTGGCAGGCAAATTATCCAGTAAAACGCCTGTTAGCCGCCATTATCCGATTAACTTAATATACAATTAGTTGGTAGGAAATTTTAATTAAGGTGTGTTCTGGTATGGGAGCTTTATGTGCCATAGTGGATGATGCTGTGTTGCTATCATTTGTGTCGAATTTTACGTTAAGGTTTATTTTAGCAAGGGCTTTGCTTTTAGAGGATAAGTCCTATGTTCTAGTTGGTGTCTGAAGTGAGAGAAATTAACTTTGGTATTAATTTTTTTTTATTTATTACCTTTTTACACAACGATTTTGTTAATTTTTAATAATTGATTGATAATTTAATTTTATTTTTCAGTTTTCACTGTGCTCGATTTTCAGTTCTTCTCATACAACCACTTTATGGTTGTCATGAACCTTTCTAGCCGCAGAGTGCTCTACGCTACGTATGGCTAGTTTTAACGAAGTAACAAAGTATATACCATCGATTTTTTTTTCTTAAGACATCTTTTAACAATATTTTAATAGCTACATTCTTGAATAATAGCGCGTTTTCGGCAAAATGTTCCTTACATTTTTTTATACTTTTACTTTTATTTGTTTTAATATCATTCAGATCCATTCAGTAGTTTTTTTCATGAAAGTGTTACAAATATCCATTTACCCATTCTTATTAAGATTATCTATACTAATATTATAAAGAGGTAAAATTTGTAAGCTTGTATGTTTGTTAGTCTGTAAATTTGTATGTAAGGGGTAATACCTATATGGAACCGCTGGTCGGATTCCTAAAAATATTTCACTTATTGATAGCTACAATGTTACCGAGCGCTATAGGCTATAAAACATCACGCTACAATCGAATGGAATCGAGCAACGAGTGAAACCGCGCGGGAGTAGCTAGTTGTTTATAATATATAGGACGACAACATTCAACAAACATAAATTAGCCATCAATAAATTAATTACAAATTATTATTGAAAGCTCAAATGCACCAATTTATAATAACCCCACGAATTAAAACGATTAGCTTGCTAGTTCAAACGGAATAATATATTTGTATTCAAACTAGAATATCACTCGTGGTTTAATCCACATATAATATGAATAATAACGTATTTCTATATGAATTTAGGTAAGCCAGACTAATGATATTAAAATTTAACTATGAGATTATTATTGCATACCTCTCGACCTTGAGAGACTATCAAAATAAAACCTATATGGAAAATAATTACTAAAATCGGTTCAATAGTGTTAGTCCCCAATAAATTTAATTGAAAACAAACGAACAATCAAACCTTTTCTATTAGTAGTTTAAGGGTATATTATACTAAAATTATAGTTATTAAAACGCGTTTAACGTTTAAGTCAGTAAGTTAACATCGCATGTCATTACGTAACGTGAACTTAGAATGTTAAGTTAGCGATTACAGGGTAATTGATATGGTAGGTATGAGAAATTATTGCTACACTACACACCTTGCAGTGATTATGAATATTATTAGGTATGCAAGGCACATAAATTAACAACACGCCTTTAGTGTGTAATACTACCTACTATAATATTTTATATATTTTATGGATACCTATAATGGATGTTTGTTACCCTATCACATGGATATTTATTTTATCTATGTTTTGTTTAGGGGCTTTTATCAAAGACTAGCTACTCTCATAAGGTTTCATCCGCTGTTCAGCTCCTACAGACCACAGCGTGATATTTTATAGCCTTTCTCGATAAATGGTCTAACAAACACAAAAATAATGATTCAATTCAAACCTATAGTTTCGGAGATTAGCGCGTCCAAACAAGAGGTTTGTTCAGCTTTATAATATTAGTAAGTATAGAAGTTTAGATAGGTCAGTTCCATCGTAGTTTTTTACTTTAGTTAGCTAAAGTTTTTATAATACATTGAATAATGCAAAGCATTATTTAAAAGCTAATGAATATGAGTAATTGGACATATCAAAGGACAATAACGTTAAAAAATAATGTTTTTTTTGGCATTAAGGTCTTCTGTCTGGAATAACATAGGCTACTTTTAATCATGGTAAGTGCTAGAGATGAAGCTGCTGTCAGAAGCCAGTATGTTATGTAAAAAGGAATCATTACTGGAGTTATCATTCCTATGTTGGGAGTGACCATTTAAGAAGCCTTCAGCCGGCCACGCTAGTTTTCGAGGTCCAAAACCCTATTGATAGGTAGATCGAATCTACCAATCCTTGCCCGAGGCTTACTACTTTCGCACCCCTTACCCTTGATTGACGACGAATATATTAGTTATTCTGTACTTATAAATTAAAAGAAATTAATTTATTACACACTGCACTTGTGTGATTATAAACATTACTTTGGAACACTTCTATTTTTTCTTGTTCAGCTTGTGCCTGAATAATGTGTTTTGTAATGAGTGAGCGTGACTCTTAATCGTATTGTTAACACAGCATAACTTGGCAGTGGTTTTCCCTAGGGCATAGGCAGAAAGGGAAGTTAGAATGTCACTATCATAGACGTTTTTTAATAGTTGTGTGATTATTGATAAAGGTAGTGATTTCGTGTCTGTTGAATATCTACGTAAGTATGGGAAAATGGCGACGTAAGTACTTACATTAAAAATATTGTGACATTTTATATCATCAACTCTGGATGATATAAATAGGTGTGGAAGAGCCAAGCTTAAGCGCGAATGGGTAAGCTCGACCGGAATGATACCACGGCATTACAGAATACCGGCGTGAAATAACCACAGCGTTAGGTTTCGCCCTGTGAGTGAGGTTACCGGAGGACAAATACCTCCCCTCCCCTATCCATTTCAATGCTTATTTCTAAAAGGCCGGCAACGTACTCGTAACTCCTTTGGTGTTGCGGGTGTCCATGGACGGCGCCGATTGCTTACCATCAGGTATTCCGTCTGCTCGTTTGCCGAACTATTACATTAAAAAATGCTAAGTAAAATAAGAATCGATTTACATTGTACATAATATGTAAGTAAATAAATAATTCCTTATCTTTATACATTCACATGATACCTAAGTCTATAATAAAATCCATTCCCGTAGCATTTCATTCCGAACCCCATTTCCCCGTCTATCCGTGTTTGTCATCAAACGTACGTCACTGCAAATAGTCGGGGCCTCGGTATGACGTGCGTCCCCCGGCGTATCGCCGATGACGTCACATCCTGCTCCATCCGGCCCGCGATTGCCTCCAACGAGTCAACTTTAACCCGCGCCCGCGATCACAATAGCCCCCTATATTTTACGTCCATCGGTTTTTTTATCTGACAGTGAATTGTTTAACTAGTTTTTATCTGACAGAATTTGTCTACGCACTGTCAAAATGAAAGATTTTTTTTTTGTTAAGTACACTTGATTCGTTTCTGTTTATTTCTGTAAGAGTTTTATTTGGTGAAAGTGGTTTATATTCCTATTCGTGTTTATTAGTAGGTACATTTCTTTGTGATCGACTCTATTTCTTGGATCGATTATAATGAACCACCAAAAGAACAATAGGCATTCGCTTGGGATTTGATTAATAAATAAATATAGTAGTGATGATGAATCAAATCTGCACCCAAGTCAGGTAAAGGTTAACTTTATTAAAAAAAAAACATTTATCTGATTAGAAACAGTAAACACTTTGACGGTGTTACTACAATAAAATAATAAAAAAGCCCGCCATGATTGGCATTACGACCGGCGATCAACCACTGCGATACGCGTCTATCTCGATCCCAAAACAAATATTTGCACGATCCACAGATCCGGGTATAACATAATTGTTTTGGATTTTCTATTTCGTATTTGTAAACTGATCTGTGAATGATATGAAATTAAGCAAGATTTATATATATATATATATATACAAGAAAATATACTACTTCTTTTATATAGGATACTAGCTACTACCACGCGGTTTCACTCGCTGCTTGGATCCATTTAATTGTAGCGTGATGTTTTATAGCCTTTAGCACTCTATCTATAAGTGAAAGAATTTTGGGAATCGGACCAGTGGTTCCAAGGATTACCCCCTACATATAAACTTACAAACATACAGAGAAGAAGAGGTCTAAAAGTCGTATTCGTTGCACTTCATTATTTACAACTCAATATCGGCTGAACCTGTAGGGTAGGTAGGGGAGGGTATGTAGGGTAGGGCAGAGTAAATGTAAATGGGTGTAAATTTGGTTCACTACGAGTGTGATAGTCTTTTATTTTAAAGAATAACGAGAGTAGAGGATTAATCATAAATAATATTAATGGGACATCTTCTATATAATTTATTATATTTATAAACCTTTTATTTGAAGAAGACTAAACCTTATTCCTGAGAATTCAGAACTTTATTAAGTACAAGCGATAGAATACGGTTATAGCAAGCAATACAGCCAATTAATACTCACAGTAGACATTATAGAAGCTTAAAGAAAAACTTCATTTATAATTCTCAAGAAGACAATTAAGTCAATTAAATAAAATGCTGATACTTTACGATTAATTAAATAGGTTTTCTATAGGCCTGTCTACTTTCAATAGTTTAGACTGGCCTCTTGATAAATTATGAATAGTATCTCAACTACACAATTCATTTATATTTTATGCCAAGTTAAAGTTTTCGTAGAACTCCGTTCCTTGACCTTTGGAGAATGTTTAAGTAAACTAAGTTAGTAACGTTTGTCTGCCTTGACTGCTCGCCTAGATGCTTACATAATAATGCAAACCGTCTTCTACTTTTCATAGGAAATTGTTTCTTACGATTTCTTTACTTTTGCCTATACGATTCGAGTATACATACGTAAGTTATGGTTTAACTGTGAATTAAAACATAAAAAAAATTAAGGCACCTTCCCCCTTATTACAAAACAAGATTTATCTTTAGTCCAGGTTTAAACCATTGAGTCGGGTTTTGAATTTTGAATCTTATTGTCATCTACCTTCAATTCAAAATACAAAAACTGGCTCAATGGTTTAGTCCTAGACTAAAGTAAAACCTTGTTTTGTAATAAGGCCGTACATGTTTTTGTATGTCACGGGATACTGGACATTTCCATGGATTAAAAGAAAGTTATAGGTACATATGTATACTAGCAACTTAAAGTATGTAGAAAATTTCAGTTCAATTATTTGAAGGATTCCACTTCACAAACATACATACGTTGCAAATTATATATAATGTATAACATAATGTATGTATGTATGTACGTATGTATGTAAAAAATAATTATGTCAGTGTCTACGCTACCGCCTTAACTATTATATCATACTAAGTTACCAAAAATATAGGATATAAATATCACAACAGTGCATTGACACCATCATTACTCACAGCCGCGTAGATAAGACGCGCGAATGCTACCTAAACACAAGGCTCGAGCACTCGAGAAGGAAAACAGTAATTTTCCTGTAGAAAACATGCGGTTAACAAAGTAAATTAATGAATAATAAGGAAAAAGACCCCACGAAAACCGAGCACACATTTCAGGGGCCCGTATGATTTGTTAAAGTGGTCCCAGATTAGGGCACACAGCCGGTGTCGAAGTAAATTTCGATTTCCGTCTATTGTAAAGGTTTGGGAAAATGAAATCACTTGTTGGGTTCGCCGAAACAGAATCACTTTTACGCCAATTCGGTTCTGCTCAGCCAATATATCCGCAGTCAGTTCAAATGGCGATTTTCCCGCCATTCTCTCGCGATTTATTCATGACGGCACAGTATTATATGGACGTGTAAGTACTTTTTTCACAGCCCTTTTATTTATTCGACGGTGGTTGAAGTATTATTGCCTATTGCTAGACTTTTACTTGATAAAAACCTTTTTACGATGACAGACGAAGGAATTACTGCCGCGTGCTGTTTGCGAGTTAAGAGTGCTTAATGACTTTTGTGACAAACAGACCGTACTCAGGCATTTTAATTTATCTATAAGATCTAAATATTTATCTAAAATATTGTAGGTACCTATGGGTATATATGGATTTCCTCCTAATAAACGCAACATAATTTTATTATGACTCTGAAATTGCCGATGAAGAAATCGATGCCAATTTATGCATAGAAAATTTGCTCAGTTTTAAAAAAATTCTAACAAATAAATTAAATAAGTAATAACATAATACTTAACAAGTCAGAAATAAAATTTATATTTTTTTAAATTTAAATTTATATTTATATTCCCATTAAAATGTTCGAACCAGTAGTTTAAAACCTACGAGATATTATTCTTATGAAGATTTAAAGCAAGTTTTCAAAAATTTTGAATCACAACAATACTTGTTATCCCCATTTGTTTTCTAACTTTTTGTTTCTAAAGCGAAAGAAAGACGAGAAGTTTATTACTAAAGTTTATTTTATACGCTTCGGTTGCCGAATCGGTTATCAAATAAAACTTTTGCAAGAAAATAAATGTGTTTGGTTATAGGGCGAACTGAGATTGGATAGGTATATTAATTTACTGAGTTTAACCTTCAAAAGATAAGCGCCATTAGTTGGGGTCAGACAGAGAATATACTTTGATACGGTTTTGGGTATTTATTTTTGAACTGGGAATGCGTGAAGGTTGCCTAGAAGATGAGGCGAGACGAGACGAGTCATTTCGGTCTTATCGATTAGGTATTATAATTTCTTGTCGTAACTTGAAAGTAAGAACCCTTACTAGAAGAATTACATGAGCAATTCACATTATCAATTATATTGATCTCAAAATTCATATTGTGTGCTATCATCGTCATCTCAATCTTTTATTTATGTGATAAGACGTTATGACACATGCAGCAGGAGAGCCGGAGGAGTTAAGAGTGCGTTCCCAAAGTTTAGGGATTGGAGAGTAATTGGAGTTGGGGAAGGATTGGGCCTCAGGTAATTCACTCCATAAATTCTTCGTGACTTGACACAAGGCGAAACACAACGCTGTGGTCGTTTCACGCCGGTATTCTGAGCCGACGAACTTATCGCTTAATATCATTAGATTTAATTTATTTGTAGATTGGAAAGTAGAACAAAAAAACATTTGATTTCGCGTAAATTCAAACTTGTCGTATTTTATTTTATTACAAAAACTTTAAATTGTTTATTGCGTTTTCTTTAAAAAACATAATAAATAAATAAATACGAAATTAACAATAAATACGAGCTCCTTAACGTCACGCCCATAAATAAGCAATAAATTTTAAATCCAGTTGCAAAAAAATATTCGTTTACAGAAAGATAACAAGAAAAAAACTGAAGCAAAATTCATCGTTGGAAGTATCTAATTATCGCCGAGCGAAACGTCGTTTGAAAAAGCCGTGTTGCCTAGAAAATACCGGTGATACTCGAGGGAAAAATATTTCAAGAGCTTTATTATTAAGTTATCTCCCATCCTATCAATTTAATTTGTACGTACATGAAATATTATGCTTGCCTTTATTTACTTTTGAATATATTTACAACTCATATTGACATTTGATTTACTGATCTTGGATCAGCACTTGAAGTAATTTATTTATGGACTAGCTTGAGCCACATTAATTAACAGGCGGCCCACAAATTTTCATAACATCGAGGTAATAATTAAGGCATTTAAGCAAACTATAGTTTTATATATCTTAATTTCTACTTCGCGCGGGACTTATCTTGATGGCGCACGAAGCGAGCGACTCGATGACGACGTACTCTTAAGTTTACCAACATCAGAAAACAATACGCTAAGTACTCGAACACATCAAAACTTTCCCCTGTCTACCAAGAGCTGCACACATGTTGACGCACTCATTTAAAATTCGCCGTTGTAAATCTTCCGTTGAGTTGGCACAATGTCAAAATGGCGGAACAATTACGTTGTCAAGTCCATAAGGATTACACGTCGTCACGCCACGTTTCATGTCGACCAGACAACTTGGCTCGTCATTTTACGTCAGATCCGGGACCGGCAAGCTCTTTACCACTTTTATACCTCGTTTTATGGAAGATTGTCAAAGTTACGCGCGAAAACAATGGGAGAGCACGGCAGAGCACGCCGAGAATCGCTGAATAAAAAAGAATTGCTAATAAAATGATGATGCCGGATGTTGTTTGTGGGTGAACGTCAATTTTTTGCTTATAAAAGCTCGTGCTTGTCTGCGAATGGCTGTTTATTTTATTATAAAAATTTTCTGTCTTACGAATGTTTAGTTAGCAAATTATTTTGACATCTCCCCGCTTTTTATCGAGGTCGGAAATTTTGAGGTAAAACATTTTGATACGAAAGTTTTAGATTTACGGCTTGGAGGTGAAAGATATATTTTCGAGTCTTTCAAGAGAATAACTTTTACCCTGTGTATAATATGAAAAAGGGCTGAAATTTCATGAGGTTCCACGATGTTAAATACGGTCCTAATTTATCGATTAGGGACCAGGAAAAATCTGCAGAAGCCTTCCTGATTTCTAATTTCAGATTTTTCTGAAAAATCTGTACAATTACAACTTGAGTAAGTCTCTGAATGTGGGCATTAAGTGTCAAAGGCGACAACATAGACGGTGCTTGAGGCTACGAGTCTATTAAGCTGAGCTCACCACAATTAGTCTGTGGATTATCCACACCACCACAATACGTAGAACAAACACACAGTTTGTACTTTACGGTCAATCCGTTCCAACTAGACAAAAAATTGAGAAACACATTACAAGAACTTCAACAATAAGGTAAAAACAACGTTTTCAGTCTCGAGTCCGAAATAAATTGCGTAAGTATATGATTAGTAAATTCCAGAAAGAAACTGATACCTATGTACAGGGCTAGACAAAATAAGATATTTTTAGACGGACAATATATGATATATTGTTTGATACAATAAAATTAGAACTCGCTTATATACTTATATACTATACACAGCGTTTAGAAAAGTTTTTTTTTTGACTAGGGGCAGTAAGCGTGCTGACAGATTACCTGATGGTAAGCAATCAGCGTCACCCATTGGCACTAGCTAGACTAGAATGCGTTGTTGGCCTTTCAGGACTGGCAAGAATGGAGGATTTAGAGTTTGTTTATGGAATAGGAGGCAAACAAAACAAGCAGACGGATTACCTATAGGTTAGTGATTAGTCCCGCCCATGGACTCCTGTATCACAAAGGTGTAACAGGCAGGCGCGTTGCCAGCCTTTTAAGAAGGAGTACGCTCATTTCTTAAAGGTTTGAAGGTCGTATCGGTTCGGGAATACCGTCGCCAGAAATCATTCCAAAGTTTTGATTTTTCCATAGTTGTTGACTGTCCATGTGATGGGGATGCTACGTTTTCGCGTAAAAAAATGCGGCGGGGATCAGACCGAACAATTCCTTAGAACACTCCCCGTGATGTATGCTTACACATAGTGAGGCTACATAGTAATGAAATCAAATGTGTGGGAGAGCCATGCTTCGGCACGAATGGGTCGGCTCGACCGGAGTGATACCACGGCCTCACAGAAAACCGGCGTGAAACAACCACAGCGTTGTGTTTCGCCGTGTGAGTGAGGTTACCGGAGGCCCAATCCTTCCCCTCCCTCAATCCCTCCTCAATCCCTTAATCTCCAAATCCCTAATCCCTAAAAGGTCGGCAACGCCCTGTAACTCCTCCGTTGCGGGTGTCCATGGGCGGCGCTGATTGCTTACCATCAGGTAATCCGTCTGCTCGTTTGCCGACCTATTACATTAAAAAAAAAAAAAAATATCCAAATCTGATTGATGGGACAGAATAAGGCCTTCGATAAGCTCACACGACGAATCTCATAGACTTCTTTTCATCTGATCATAAAACACAGATGTAGCCGCTGGCAGAAGCGAGTAACAAAATAAATGATTAAAAATATATATGACGCAGTTATACAGTAAATCTAAGTTGTTTAAACACTTTAACTTTGTTAATAAAAAACAAATAAACGTAGTTTGCGTTTATGAACACTAGTTTGCTTCAGTTTTATTACTCAACTCGTTGCACTATTTTTTGGCATCCATTTTGTTGGAGTCTGCAAACTATTTAAAGCTCGCTTTTAGTAATAACGAACACGTTATACACTAAAAACGTATCAAACAAATTAACGCGAATTGTCTTTATTCAGACTTCTAACTGGATTATCAACACTCGTAATCCTGTGTCCGTAATTCCTTCAATAACCAATTTCTTCATTACATTTTTACTATTTGTATCCGTTTTTATAATAACTATCGTGGGACATACTAAATAAACTAAAAATCGCGGGTTACTCACGTGTATATATTGAGAAAAGCTCTACTAGTTTCGAACCACAGAGGGGTTCTTCCTCATGAGCAGCGTGCGCGGACGCGGCGACGTCGCGCTGGGTAGGCTGCGCGACGTCGTAGAAACTAGTAGAGCTAGTGAGTAACCCGCGATTTTTAGTTTATTTGTATCCGAGTCTTTGATCAAATCATATCATCAGCCTATATGTTCCCACTGCTGAGCTAAGGCATCTTTGCACACGGTGAAGGAATGAGTTTTAATCACCACGCTTGCTCCAGGCGAATTGATCGCTGATCGCTGATTGGCGAATTCAAACTTATAATAAGGATTTATAAGTCCAAGTTTCATAACGATGTCTTCCTTCACCGTATGTTAGTGGTATCTAAATAATCTTAGGAAGTACATATAACGCGGGAAAGACACATTGGTGCTTGCAACGTTACGAACCTTCATGCATGAGAAAAATGCGCCTTTAACTCCGGGCCACCATGACATATAATTCGAGTCTCTAGTAAAGAAGTTTCATAACATCTTGGGATTCTCCCAAGAGTGGCCCACTGCCCAACACTTTTGCAGACTTATTTAGTTTATTCTGGTTTACAAAGGACTCGTAACTTAAAATGGTGTAGTCTGAAGGTATTGTACATACATATACATACACATATAAATACATATGTTTTGCAACGTAGGATTGTAGAGGTCATTAAACTGCATTGCGAGTGGAGTGCCTAATTAGGTGTCTTTCGTTACGTCATTCCGAAGATCCTCGCTGTCGCTACGTCGATATCGTATTAAAAACCGGTTCAACTGGTTTTTGTGAAAATTATCAACACAGAGTCCTTGGTATTGAGAACTTTGAAATGGAAAATGTTAATTGGAGCTAATATCCTTCGTGTTTTTTGAAAGATAAGTTAAAGTTAGCAATGTAATAAACACTTTTGTTAGGAGTTTCAAGCTTGTAACTTCTAAGGAAATCTAGCATATGTAATTAATAAAAAAGTAAACTATAAAAAATAGCTATTCCAACGTATATCGTAGGTAAATCTGAAAATGTATGAGGATATATGGCACTATTCTTACTCTTTAACGCAAAAATCGCGATCTTATTGTTACCATAAACTATGAAACTATACTACTTTGACGATGTTCGATTACCGTAAGCGTGGGTTTGCAGTCGGCGAGCAAGGATAATTCGCCGCCCTATCAGAACTAGACCTCAGCGTACGCGCGCACGCGCGCATCAAGGAATCTATAGACATAACACATACTAGGGTTAGTCAGTAGTTGGACATCGGACAGCTGGATCAGCATACCTGATGATACAGCAGGAGAAGCAAAGGGGTAGTTTTCAGTAAGTAAGAGCTTGACACTGCCACTCGCCTCATTCAGGGTGGAAAAAGCCTTTGAATGGTTTCCCCCAAGCAAACAAAACCACAGAAGCTAGTTCGATAAAAACACCTTATTTTTAATATGATAGAACTTTCAGTATCTCTCACTCTGCATCCACTCGATAAGTTGGTCGCGTTTATTGACATGGCTAACGTAAAGCTGAAACGGTAACTTAGTATGAACTTTATAACTGTGTCCGCCGAACTAATCCAATTATACAGCGTCCTTAAACTTTCCAATATAAAATCACAGATTTCTCTACTCACTTTACGTTTTAACAGGCTCTTCAAAGATTTATAAGGCCGTTTTATAGGTAATCGTTTTAGAATAGCCGAATTATGATGTTAATTCAAGCATGAATCCTCTATTCTGTTTAAAAATAAAAACGTTTTGTTTATGGTTGTAAGTACGGACTTGAAAAGCAGACGTTATTTGTGATGAAAATAAATTTATGGGCCGCTTAAAGGAAAGTAGACATAGTAATATTCGGTTGGTTGACTGGCAGATAATGCTTCTAGCATTAAGTCTTTCGATATGCAATTGTATATAAAGAATAAATAAATATTCACTTATCAAGAAAGCTGTGCAATCAAATCAATGTATACCAATCTTTACGGATAGATTATTTTGTTCAGTTAACCAATTCTGGCGGTGGCTTGTCATCGGGTTGGATTCCGATCTTTGTATGATCAACAAATTGATGTCCCTGACTTGAAATTGTATATTCGTGTGGTGTGAATGCGAACCCCTGACACAGGAAAAAATCCTAGCGAGGGAAATTTTAAAAAGAAAACGGGATTTTGAATAAGCATGTTACAGGTACTAAGTATTACGTTTTCAGTTTTAATTTTCAATAAATTTTCATTTAAGAACTCGCTTCATTTCACTCCTATTTTATGATTACGTAACCGCCCTACGTGAAACAATATCATTTAAATAAACTTGCGCGTACGCACGATTGTAATCCTCGCCACTGACTCATAACGTTATGTTATTATTATTGTTTTCCATTATATTACCGATGTTGTTTTGTTTATTCATTCGCTGTTTATATGTTATTTGAAATATATTATTGAAAATCATTTTACAGCCTGAGTTCTGAGCGATTTTTTATTAAATACGATTCCCACTGAATAGCGGTAACTCTAATGGAATTCATTTTATGTTATAAAAAAGTTCGATATATTTTCATTGTTTGCTTAAACGATTATTGTACACGTTATTTTTATTTCATCGCAAAATAAATTCCGGCGCTATTTATTTTTTATTATTAAAAACAGATAAAATAAACTCTAGGTACACAAAACTAAAAAAATCTCAATTATCCTTATTTTAACCTTTATTCATCTATACTAATATTATAAAGAGGTAGGTATAGGGGATAATCTCTGGAACCGCTGGTCGTATTGCCAAAATTCTTTCAATGATAGATAGCTACAAATTACAATGCTCCTGAGTGCTACAGGCATGAAACATCACGCTACAATCAAATGGAGCCGACAGCAGCTAGTACACAATAATTGTATGAAAGTGATGAGCTGGGTTGCGTCAAGCGTGTCACTCATTTGATCTGTCAATTAAATTTGACAGTTACAGAAAAGTCAAACCGATTACATTTACCTAAATTATTATCATATTTTATTTAAATTAATACTATGTAGCATTTTAACTCAAATTTGATTTTGGTGTAAGGGAAATAGCAAAATAGGGTTCAAATACAATAACATACTTAATCGCTAACAATGTATTAAAGCTGCAATTAAAAAGATTGAAATTAAACACTTAAATTTACTAGTTAATAATCAATTGACAGGTAGTAAAATTGTCGAGTATGCCATCATTTTATTATTATTTACAAGTCACAATTATGGCGGCCTAAATGATTTGGTATGATCGAATGTCCATTAGTAACGGAACATCAAGGTGTTGCTTAAATAATTTTGGTGTATAACACAAATGTATTCTGCCACTAGGTTTAAAAGTATCCTAAGTATATGTTGTTATAGACCATAACCGAAAAATATATGTGCTAAATGTCGGTTTCGTTCAGTAGTTTTTACGTTAAAGTGTAACAAACATCCATCCATTATACTCAGGAACATATAAGCTTACGTGTTTAAATTACTCACACTAGACTAGACTAAATTACATACACTCACATAAGTAGGATGTATGTAGCTATTCTTTATACAAAAGTACACCTTTTTTTTGTCAGGGGAAAATCATCAAATTACTTCTCCCGCCCAGGGTAAGGCGAGAGACAGTGTCAGACTCTTACTGACTAAAAACACCCCGTTCCTTCTCCTGCTCTGGGCCGAGGCCGCGGTGACTACAAAAGTAAACCTAGTACTTTGCTTTTGCTTTCACCTCATGCCAAACAGTTAAATGAAATTTGGTGCATAGATAGATTTCAATCTATCTGTCTGGAATAAGGAAATTTAGGCTCAGTCTAAAATATTAGGTATGTGTATACACATACCAAAGTTGACTTTTGAAAGCCTTTGTGTGTGCATTAGATTTATTTGTGGTATTAGTGCATTCAATATAATCCTACTAATATTATAAATTTTAAAGTTTATGAGAATGTACATATGTACGGATATTTGTTATTCATTCACGCAAAAACTTTTGGAGCGATTTATTTGAAATTTGGTATGTAGGTAGATGATAACCTGAACACATACACATTATCCGCTACCACGCGGGCGAAGCCAGGGGCGGAAGCTAGATAAATGTTTACGCTATCTATATGATAGTAGGTATACATTTTAATGACTACAATTCCAATAGGAACCATGACTCAAGAAGATAAATAAGTCGTATCTATGCGAAATTGTTCGTCTAACAAGCATCGAAAACCGTAAAAGGAGTTACAAAGGTGGGTAGAAATTGACAGGATTCAAGTTTTAACCGATAAAGTTATTACCCAATTTATCTAGTAGGAAAGGGAGATTTGTGTATTATCACTACTGGATGTTATTATACGTTTAAAATTTCCTCTTTAATCACTCTATCTCTCTTAAAAAACTCCGTAGCATGGTTTTGAAGATTTAAGTCATAGGAATGTAGGTAGGGGACAGAGAATGCTACCAGACCTTGTTTTATAGTAGGTAGGGATATGGAATCAAAATCCCTTTCGAAAAAGACAAACATACTTCGATTTTACAATATAAGGATCTATTACTTACCATTATCCAATTGATCGATTAAAACATTTTACACAATTAATAGTCATTAAATAGACACCATACCTTCGTTTAAAAACTAATAGAACATCAATTAAACATTGAACAATAACTTAAATACTGTTATTATTTGTAATATGTTTTGAATAGTTGTTAGTTAAATCGCGTAGACGGTAAAACAAAGTTAATTTATTTGAGAAACAAACATAAAATTAAAGATTAGTTTTTGTTTCTGAAGTTATGAGTGAAAGTACCGAGTCTGCAATGTGTATATTATGTTACTTATTATCCAGTTCCTTAATTTATTCCTTCTGTGTGTGCGAAGGGTCCTTCGATTAGCGGTGGGCACTTGCAGGGTGATGGTAAGGTCTTATTTGACATATGAAAACTTATTACAGTTGGGCCTTGTTTTACAATTTCTGAATAGCTACTATGTATTACATAATACAAAGCATTTTTTTTATCTATCTTATCTATATACATAAATTTATCGGAAATTTACATAAAGGTGATAAAACTAAGAAAGCTAAGAATATGTTTCTCTGTTCACCTTCGGGTGTTGTGATGTTACAAAAAAGATTTTCGTTTTCCAAAACGGGGATTCTAGGATTTTCTCCTGCGTCGTGGGTGCTTTTACATACATACAAGTTCACACACCACACCTAGATGCGGGAATCGAACCCGTAACAAGTTTCGCGGCAGCCTGTTACCCAGCCGACGCGCTAACCGTGCAGTCAAGATTAAAGGATAAAACTTAAGTTGTTAATGTATTTATGTACAAATATGTTTTGTAAAAGGGTTGAACGCCTTGCATGTTTTATGGTCCGGAAGCCGCTGGCTTTGTATTTTAAATGATCCAAGTTGATACGTAAGTACATTCTACTAAGTGGATTTACGACAAAAAAAAATTTTTGAAGCGTTTTGATCACATTCGGAAGTAGAAATTGTTGAACATTTTTAAAATTAGGTGAAATATGTATAATTTTCTGTTACTAGGTATATGTTTGATATTAATTTATGTATTATTTAAAAGTGTAACCTCTCCTTAACCCATGATACGTTGCACGGCAACCAGTTGTCCAGGAAGAACGGCACTAAATCTATAAGTTTACATAGTTCCATGACTGATTGACTGACACTATCGAAATAAATAAATTTAATTTAATTAACTACTTATCTTAGTTTAGGTAGGTATCAGTTATTGTTAAAAACAAAATATCTGCTATCCTGAACGTAATAATCTTAATAAAAGAACTCAAAGATAAAAATATATTACTAGGAATCTACATCGCATAATCCATTTCACATCGGTACCAGAGCGCAAAAAGAACAAATGGACTAAGCGGGTTACTAGGAGCGCATCGATTCGCTTTACTCTACGAACCTGTTATTTACTTACAATCACGACCTTTAGAAGCTAGAGTGAGAAATACTTAGTTCTCGTATCCCACATTCCAGTATATAATAAACAAAAACCTTAAAAAATAAGTATGAAACTACTTTTTAAAAACGTTTGCCCCACAATAGGATTTTCTCCTGTGTCGTCGGCGCCTTTACAAACATACAATTTCACATACACATCACACCCAGACCCGGAACAACAATTTGTGGATCACACAAAGAGCTGTTCCGTGCGGGAATCGAACTCGCGACACATTGGCAGCCAATTGTCCAGCCACCGCACCAACAGAGCAATCAAATCTACTACTTAACTATGTAGTTTCTGCAAACACCTTTTAGTTCTTTAATTATTGTATGATGATTTTCAGGCATTCCAATAAATTAGAAATCATGTACCTATGTATTATTAAGTGAGGTAGTACCAAGATTTAGCAATGAATAAAGCAATATTGTACAAGGTAAACTTGTTTCAGCAGAAGATGGGACAACCCGGTATATTAAGCGGATAGGCCAGCACGTCGATTCTATAAAATTTGTTTGATTTTGAATCGTGTTCGAGTGCGAAGTGAACGTCGAAATGACGGGGAAATCAAATTTTAGAATGCCACTTTTAACGTCATCTCATACTTTATCTATCAAAATGTTGCTGTCAATTTAGTTCAACTCGCAAGTGTAGCGCTAGTTTACTACTACTCACAGCGGATTCAGATTCGAAGTTTAGAATGAAGTCTTACAGAATCACACTGCAGAATGTGATGACAAAACACACATAGACACTATCGTGCTAAATTCTGCTAGTAGAAATAGGAGCCCGGTGGCGATGGTTGGAATGATTTAGCTTAGACAAAAATTATTCTTAAATTTTTGTCCAGATATAAACATATTTTTGGCTGAATAAGTACCGAAGTGATCGTTACTTATTCATTCATTCAAACGTTTATTCTCAATATTTTTTATTGTCTAAGCGTTAAGCCTAAACATTTTTATCTGGCTGTACCAAGTCACTTTTAATTATTCCAAAGTGTCGCAAACATCAATAACAAAGAACGCGTCCATTATTGTGTTAGGGCTTCCTCATATCATTTTCCAATGAAGCATAGAAAGCCAATGAAACATAATAGAAGCTTCAAATCAAACACAATTGTTGCTCATATAGTAAATAGCTTCGAAAATCCGATAGACCACGCATCCGCTACCCGTGGCTCACGCGACCCTGTTTATAATACAAGTACCTACCAATCAATAATTCCATTCATTCATCGTTTGTTCATGACAAACAAGCCTATACATTACTCATACAATATTCAATGAAAGCGTAAAGATCCCAACTATAATATTTATAAATACGAATATAAGTTTGTTTATTACGTAGCTCTTTATACTTTATTTACTTAACATTTTTCTTTGAGATTTGGTAGAACGGAGAGTACTATATACAGGCTAACTTACACAGTCGGGGTTAAAGCTCACAATATTTCCATTTAGAAGTTTGTAGAAAAAACGATCGATTTTCTTTAAGGTTGATGTGATAGGTTGAAATTCTTGCGACGAAGCAATGGCAAGGCAAATCTGATTTATTAATGCTTTTGCAATACCTAGATCGCTAGTTGTCGTATGATTTTCTGACTCACTGCTAAGTACTTACATTTTAGCTATATCAAAACGCGCTATTATTTTCAGAAACTTGGTGAAGTACTTACCATTTATTATAAGTAATAATTATATGTACGAGTTAAAATTATTCTGACTTAATGTGTAAATCAATTTAGTGCAGTTTGCTTTATCGTGTTTTTCCTAAAATCTTGATCTCAATTCCAATTATTACATTTTTGGACTTATAAATAATTTAAATCACTTTCTAACGCTATGTTTATGAATTCTACTTAAAGTCACTACAACGCTGAGTCTCGGTCTTTATCTATTATATATTAGTATGTTTATTGTATATGTATTGTTGCAGAAATTATTTATGTAGTATATATTATTTATATTAACATATATTTAGGTAGTATTTAGTAGTAAATATTTTGAGTATCCATGTTTGTAAAGTCTATGTATGTTATTTATTCCATAAAATAATTACACATGCCTATTTTTTCGCCGATTTCCTATTTAACCCTAAGGTTGACTGGGAGAGAATGCCATATGGCATTAATGTCCGCCTTATGTACCATCACTTGTTTTGTGTACATTAAAGTTTAAATAAATAAATAAATAAAGACATTACTTATTATCAATACTTTATTCATATTACCAACTAAAAGAAACATTCAAATTATTTCGTTAGCAATGAACTTACAAAGGGTAATTGCATTCAACCACAATTTATTCATAGTAACAGGAATCTTGTAATAGCCAACATCGTGTAGTTCTGTCGGTTCGAAATCGCGCACCATATCATTTAAGTCAGCCAATGAAATAGAAGTCATAATTGTGTGTAATTTACGGTCGCCTCCGTCGAACGTAATGAGTTTATAATACTTTGAATTTTAATGATATTTATGATCGAAGTTATGTCTTTATTATTGTGAATATTGACATTTTGATATTAGTTTTAGATTCTATCTTGTTTGACGCCATGACTATTTGCTGCTATTGATTTGAAATTTGATTGTGTAATATAGTAGTATTGTTTTAGGGCTGATTTTTCAATGGTTACATAAAAGTTATCTGGGGAATAGTTATGATTATGCTGTCGCGTCAGAATGTTTGTATAAGACAGTGACAAAAACAATTTTATTCCTCAGATAACATTTATGTGACTGACTATTGAAAAATCAGTCCTTAGGTTTTTATTCAACATAGTTTTCGGTCACTATTGTCATCTGTTTTAAATAAAGACATGAATAATAGGTAAGTGTATGTTGTAATGTTATTGTATGTTAAATGTTTATCTATCCTAGATAAACTATGTTGCTCCAATGATTAACAATCCACAGGCAAGCTATTGACGCAATTCTCAACAGTGCAGTTTAACGCATCCATTCGTCGTCTGTTAGCCGACGTGTATTTTGCATTTCTCATACTCCAGTTAATCCTATCCCGCCTTAGATCACATACGGATATTGGCACCTGCACAATAACGTCAACAGTTACCTCAATATCCAGTATAAAATGATCTCTACACTATTTATCTTGGCTACAGTGTTATAGGCCAGCGTGTATTGGTAATGTATGGTCTGATGAAGCCTGTATATGTACTGAAACAAAGAGACGAGATTCACCTAGTAACCTATTTCGCTGTAGTTATCTTTGTATAGCCACAAATTGAGTGGCCGTCGTACTATTACGTATACACTCAAACGCTTGATCGCCATTGTAGATGCTATTGCCAAAACATACGGGTTATATTTAGATGCTTCTTTGTAACTGCACGTATATATTATGAAAACTTTTATGTTGATCTTCTTATAAATAATGTCATCATTAAGTTACTTACAGTTTCAACGTGATGTAAAACAGGACAAATCTATACATACTAATATAATATTATAAAGCTGAAGAGTTTGTTTGTTTGAACGCGCTAATCTTAGGAACTACTAGTTAGACTTTGAATTGAAAAAGTCTGTCGGAGCCGAGCAGCGGGTGAAACCGCGCCAGAGGAGCTAGTTCAGAATATACTGCGTTTTAATTTTATCATTTTTGAGTATTCAAAAATATCTGTAGTCTTGATCAAATTTGTTCGAATAACTTACTCGTGATTATCTATACTATAAACCACGGTTGACATGATGATAATGTGTCTAGAAAAACGCACAGTTTTCATAGCATTAATAAACCTCAAGGCATACCTCATCCAAAAGAAAAAGAAGGCGCCTTCAAAAGACGAATCCTACGAAAACAACAATGGACTCAAATCGCAGTTGCAAGTTACGTAGTAATTCAGAAACGTGCGGGTTCTCCACAGCTATATAGCTAATTACTCGTGTACAGCCGTCGTTGAACAATATTGGCTCGTGTTATACCCTCGATACGTGTGCGAATAGTTCCACAACATAACTGTACCTATTTGCTTATAAATTATTTGTTGTGAAATTTCATTGCGTTGCAGAAACTTCGTGGTTTGTTAGGAGAAATTTTGGCCGCTTTGTTTATTATAGTTATTGCGTTTAACTTGGGGTTGAAGAGGAAAATTTTGTTACTGGATGAAATAAGGATCAAACGATAATATCTTTATATAAATTTTTATTTAAATTTAAAATAAATTTAATGAAATACTTAAAGAAGAATGATTTAGCAGTCCGTTTAGCACAAAATCAAACAAAATGATGTAAAAAAAGCGCGCTAAATAAAGATCTTTTTCTTTTCCACAGCAAACTATGTATGCTTAAAAACAAAAAGAAATAAATCAATAAATTGAAACGTTATCCCACTAATTACAGTGTTACAACAAACAAACAGATAAACGAGGGATAGTCGGCTTATAACGATCGCATAACAGATGTTGGTCCCGGCATCCCCTGGGGCATTCCTCCTAATAAAACACTATTAGTTTCAACTAATATCGGTCGCCATCCGACAACTATTGCTTATGGAATTAATGTTCCCTCGCTTTTTTGTTTTATCAATCGGTTCATAGTTTATTTGGCAAGATAGTGTGTTATTTTAGGTTATGTTGACGATTTAGCATCTAATATATTTTTTTAATTATAAAAGCCGATATAATGAAGTTGTACAAAGTAATGTATTTGAGCTGATTTCTTTAATTTTAACACAAAAACCACAACGTATGTCTAGACCTAAGTACGTGTTCACACTGATTTTAGATTTAAGGCTTCGTTTACGAGTTGCGTGGCATATAGAGCAGTTTGTCATACATTGCTCATAATGTTCATAATATCGGTTTTTGTACGGACGAGGACGCGGTCTTCTGCTGCAATGTACGATAAACGGGCATATGTGTAAACGAGGCCTGATAGTATAGAATAAAAATTAATATATTGTACCAGACGCTTATTCACCTTATTCACGATGCAAGATCTGAAACAAAAAGAAATAAACTTTTTAATATAAAACTCATGACATATGGTGAAGGTAAACATCGTGAGGAAACCTGGACTTATAATTTCTAATTATAAGTTTGAAATCGCCAACCCGCAATGAGCAAGCGTGGTGATTAATGCTCAAACCTTCTCCGTATGAGAAGAGGCCTTTGCTCAGCAGTGGGCACTTATAGGCTGATGATGATGATGATGATGAATATAAAACTCATCGGAATTGATTAGGTATAATTTAATAAAAGTATAATAATTAAGTGTGTTTTATGTAATTAATTCATATTCTTACTATGAAACTTGATTTAATATACTAGTAGAAACTAAAAAATTGCATTGACAAAGCTCTAGGTACTGTTAAGCAGGTGTATGAGAGCCAAGCTTCGTCTCGATTGGATCGGCTCGACCAGAGTGATACCATGGCCTCTAAAAAAACTAGCGTGATAAAACTTCAAAGTTGTCTTTTGTCGTATGAATAAATCTACCGAAGGCCAAAGGCCAATTCCTTCCTTTCCCCTATCGCTTCACAATCCCAAAATCTCTAAAAACCTAATCCTAAAAAGCCGGCAACGGACTCGTAACTTTTCTAGTATTACGAATGTCCATAAGTGGCACCGATTGCTTATCATCAGGTAATCGATCTGCTCATTTACCGTCCTATCATATAAAAACAGCTTACAAATTACTCATTTTTTAATGCTTCATGCACACATGTAGACCCCATGCCGTGGGTATTCTCTACCAGTCAATTCAGTCAGTTGTATCATAACCATAATAATATGTATCATGGCGGCTATAAATAGCTGCTTTGGTTAGAGGCCTTGAAGAATAAATAACGCGTTTACATATTTAGGGCATCACTAGTTAATCCGGTTATGAAAATATGTGCCCTCCTACAGGGCCACCTGCGAGAATATAGCAGAAAAAATAAGAATTCAGTTACTTATGTGATAAATTGACTTAAGGATAAGATAACTACTGCATACATCTATACCTACTATTATTATAAAACTGTAGAGTTTGTTTGTATAAACGCGTTAAACTCCGGAATTACTGGTTCGTATTGAACAATTGTTTTTGTGTTCGTTACTCCATTTTTTCAGGAAGCCTAGGTATACGATCTAATTGAACCGAGCAATGGGTGAAACCGCGCGAGAGTAGCTAGTATCAGATAAATTTGAATATAGAACGTAATTTATATGCACTATGTGACACGTACAATACCGCCAACGTATCTTGGCGAGTCTGAAGTTAGCCGATTAGCTGCGCAGTAGGTACACAATTTTGTTCCTAAAAGATCCATTGCGCATACAAACGGCTAACTTCAGACTCGCCAAGATACGTCGGCCGAACTGTAAGTTTATTAAGAACTTATAATAGGAGCTTACTGCGATAACTGATAAAACTGAATTTTGTAATAATGTTGTTTATGTTTCCAGAAATGATATGCGTGGAAATTAGCGCATGACATTAAAAATATCATGTAGAACCCATATTCAGTAATCTAGGAACAGAATGCCACAAGCTAATCATGATAACAATGATTATGAATAGTTAAGTCTAGTTATTCAATCTAACAATATGTTCTAAGAACAATATTTCTCGTTTAAAATATAACTTTGCTACACTACCTTGCTAAATAATCTAACAGTCACAATTATTGAGAATAAGACTGATATTTTTTTTAATTATTTATGACATAGAGTGGTAGACCTGATGGTAAGCAACTAACTAGCGCCGCCCAATTATTTCTCTCGCATTCTCTCATGAAGGTTAGAGTCGCATCTTTATCATCTAGATATTTAAATTCATGTCAAACTATAAATAACACAGGCTGCATTATATAAAATGAAAAAAATATTATTAATTAAAACGTTAAGCGTTTCATATCACCAACCTTCATTCAAGACAACATAATTAATAGCTATCTCGAATGAATATCTTAATTCTAAGTGATAATACTGCAGTCACTAAATAATTAATTGTTTCATAATAGGCTAAGATAGTTTGCGGATGTCTTCACCTTAAATGGTAGCTATAGTTTCCTTAAGTGGCATCCCAGGTGTCAAAGCCGGAAACATTAATCAAACGACCAACGTAACTTGAACTGTGTCGACCCGACCACCTACGAACATTTGGCGATATATTGAGCAAATAACAAAAAAATATTGGTCGTTTATATAAAAGTTGAGGATAAATATGTTTGTAGACATAGAAAGCTATTGAAGGGGACGTTCATGATCTTGGCACTTGGCACAGATATACTGAATGTAATTGAGAAATATGTTTGTTTTGTATTGGCCATAATGTTAAGTATATGTTAATTTTGATATTTCTATATGAGTCTGTTTGATTCGCCAGTTGTGCAAGGATGTGTAGTTTTTCATATTGTTTAATCAATGCCTTTGTTAGTTTTAAATTAAACCTCTCTGTCTTGTTTGATGTCTTCAACTATCCGTTTCGATATTTAATTTCCATATAATTGAAATTGCATTAATAAAATATGTATGAAATAATAAAAAAAAATTAAGTTGTAGTCGTCCTTCTAGCTGTTGTCCATCTTAATGGTAAATATCATCGAAATCTATTCAGTAGTTTTCGAGCGGACCGTTTTCGTTACAAACAAGATTTATTTGTATACGTTTTAATCACAGACCTAAATGAATTGAGAAAAGCTCTACTAGTTTCAGAACACAACGGGACTTAAAACATGAGCAGCGTGCGCGTCGCTTAGCATCGTTAGCTTTTTTCAGTTAATTCGCGTAAATCGTTATTTTTAGCAAATTAAGTATGTCTCATAATAGTTACTATTCAAATAAAACAGTAACAACATATATAAATTATATATATATACCCATATATTTTAAACATTCACAAACTAATTACTTAAACTATATACCTATGCATATATATTCACAAACTTTGGAAACATTTATAAACACAATTTAAAATTACACATACGTAACGAAGATTGAAATAAATACAGAAAAATAATTACACAATAAATTAAATTTCACGTGAATCATATTTCCCAACATGAAATTAATTCACCATAAAACAGTTTCCTTTTCAGCTTTTCTGTTAATTAATCTGTTTTTAAATTACATTTTATCGTGACTATTAAGGCTGTGTGGAAGCAAAATATTTGTTTCATTATACCTAATATCAGAAATGCAATAAATTTTATATTAAGTCGTTCATATTAAAAACGTAATATATTTATGTTCATTTATTAATTGTGCATCACGATTTAATTGAAGAGGTTTTTCTGGAGATCTTTATGAATTATTTTTTCTTTCTTTAAGTTAATCCTTATAATTTACGATCGCGGCTTCGTCTGCGTGGTTTGTTAATAAAAGCAGCCTTTGTGGTAATCCAGGATATTATGTAGGTAGATACTTATATTTCAACCAAATCGATCCAGCCGTTTTTGTGTGAAAGATTAACAAACATACATACATTCTCATAAAATTTTACATGTATAAGATATTTACAGAATTCTGTTTTTTATTTAACAAACAAGAATTTAGTAATCAACTTGTATGAACCAATCTACGCAAATGCAGGATCGATTGCGCAATCCAACATAAAATCAACAACTAAATCCATTGCTTCTTGGAAAAACAACTTGAAACTTTACACGTAACTTTGTCTATAGGTAAGACATCGCAATCTCGTGGATGCGTAAAGTATTTCATAATTTAAAACTTGATAAACAGCTAACCGAAGAAGGTATCATACTTCGTAGTAGCAGTTTTTCTTATCTCATTCAACCACAAAGAACGGAGAAACTTGGTCTTTGTATATCGCACTTTCGTAATCCTGACGATCAAAGTCAACTTACTTGAAAACAAATTCAAACTTCGAAGGAACTCGGGCTTACGAAACGAATGCTCTTTTACGGCAGTTTGTCAAACTATCGTGTTGTAAACGATACGCACGATGGCTACTTTTGATGGCAACCATTGATTTTGGATTGTGTTTCCCCGAAGTGTACCTTGTTTTCTACTCGTTAATACGCTTAGAATAGAAAATTCTTATATTTTTTCGGAACGCGTTGAAAAACAAGTGAAAGTATTTAATTTAATTTAAGCGAGAAGAAATACTCAATGTAATTATAATAAAATCTTTGCTCAATGGAGGTGTAAGGTTGCTACTGAAATAAATCTTAAAAAATTATCAGACGTGCAAATATATTGATTTTCTCTATCTGCCATTCATTATATTGTAGTGAGGCATGAGGGTTCGGGTTCAAAATCTGACAAGTGCTTACCAATGTGACGTTTTCCGAGTTTTTATGTATGTACAAACGGTGAAGACATAAAATCGTGTGGAAACCTGGACTTATAATTTCTAATCATAAGTTTGAAATCGCCAATGAACCGCCTTGAAAGAGCATGGTGATGAATATTCAAATCTTCTCCGTGTGAAAAAAGGCCAATGCTCAGCAAAGTTGATGATGTGATGTGATCACCATCATTTGGTTACCATAGCACAGATAATTTAGCAGATTATGTTGGCGGTAACTACTTCAATATTCTACAATGCTAAGCTATACTAAACGCAAGTGTAAGCAAGTACGAAATAAGCACTTCGCTAACTCCATCTAATCTGTATTATAAGGACTAGGAAACTCGTCTAAAGTTGACGAGTAAATACTGATGAGCTCTCGAATCTTCAGACTACTATTGAAACTAAATCTTGTGTTAGTTGAAATGAAGAAGATTTGTCTGACCCGTTATTAATGAGATCGTTCTTGCAAAGTATTAGTAGTTTTGAAACAATTTTTCACGCTTCAAGTTGATACGTGTGTGTACGCATGTAGCCATTGAGAATGTAAACAGTGCCGTAAAGCGAGGTTTCTTTAGTCGATATACAAATAGTTTTAAGTGCTTTGATTTAGAATGAATTATTTGCTGTCATACACTTATTTAAGACTTTTAACGGGGTTGGGTAATAAATCAACTATTTTACTATCTGATGGTAAGCGATCGGCGCCGTCATGTGCAACACTAGAGGAGAAGCAAGAGCGCTGCCATCCTTTTTGGAAATGGGTAGGACAGATTGTCAGATCAGTGGTCAGTTGATTGATTGATTCGATTTGATTTATTTGATTGTTGATTGATTGATTTGATTTGATTTGGCTACCTGGGCTACGCTATGTTAAATTATACTGTATATTTATTGAATTCAAACAGCTTACCATATCAATTGATCGCGTGGCAGTAGTACTTGTTTGTGTAATCACTCTTGATAAAGAATTATTAGTGTAGAAACAAAGAATACATTTTTAAAATAAAGTGTGAATAAAAATGTAAGAATAAGGAGACGTTTTTATATCTTAAAGTGGGAAAGTCACGCTTAGTCACGAATAGGTCGGCCAGACTAAATTGGTTTCAAGACCTCACAGAAAACGGGCGTGAAACAACGCTTGCGTTTTGTTTCACTGCCCTTGCCTTACCGCCACCCATCCCTAATCCTCAAACTTCAAATCCTAATTTTTATAGTAAAACAGAAAGGAGAAAAAAAGAAAGAAACTATGAATTCCACGGGGCAAAAAATGTGACACCACATTATGCAATTAACATGTATGTTACGTGAAAAAAACTGCGCACTAATAAATACTCCTCGTTCCGAAATATTTATTGCTTTTTTAAATCTATGTTCAAGGTTTGTAATGGGCGTGCATTGAGCGTGAGCGTCAATCAAAATGTCGCCATTAGAAAAGTGACCTTACTGAATTAAAATGTATAAGTATGTGTTTATCCGTTACATAATATTTTTGGCAGCAAAAGTAATTATTATGCTTTTAGTGGCAGAAGAAAAGAACTTTCTTTTGTCTCTTTGGTATGAACTTTTGTCAGGGTAAAAAATCTATCAATGTGCCAGACTTTTTCTGACTAAAACCAACCTGTACTAATTCCTGGCATATGCCCGGGCCACAGAATATTCTAGTTTAGGCTAGCCCGAGTCTTGTGAGAGGTAGCGTCAGAGTCTTACTGACCAAGAACCACCCTGTACCTTCTTCTGCCGATCCAGAGCCGCTGGACATTATGCATTTACGCATTATGCGATTGCTCCAGCCCTTGCTTACCCCGGCTGGACAAGCAGGACCTTACACAACAAAAACACCAAGAAGTTAGAAAAAAACAATTATGATGACCTCATTATTTTGGATTTCCTTCTAAAACTTTTTACTTCTTATTTCTTACGACATAAGGATTAAAAAACAAAAACAGAACAGTATTTCAACCAACAAACGACGAGTGTAGTTGTTTACATCGACAAATAATGTCCATCTTATTCGAATGGAACAAATGTGTCGAAGTACATAAAAGGTACTACGCAATCTTTTGTTTGTGACGTCACAATTAACTATCATTGATGCAGAGCATTTGTAAAGAACAAGTTTAAGTGTGGGAGAGCCATGCTTCGGCACGATTCAAGTGATACCACGGCCGCACAGAAAACCTTTGGCATAAAACAACTACAACGTTGTGTTTCACCGTGTGTGGGTCATGTTACTGGAGGTCCAATCCTTCCCCTCCGCTAATTCGTCTCCAATTATAAAATTTCCAAATCCCTAATTAAAGTCGGCAACGTATTCATAACTCCTCCATTGTTGCGAGTGTCCATGGACGGCGCTGATTGCTTACCATCAGCTAATACGGCTGCTGCTGGTTTCACATAAAAAAGAACAAGCCTGTTATAATGTTTGTGATGTAAGTGTAAAACACACGACGACCTTCTCAAACTCGAAGGAGGTCGAATGCAAGGTTACAACCAACAGCACATCAGCGTACTCTTTACATTTTAAAAGGTAATGAAATTTTAACTTCATTGTTTTGTGATAAGGCTGAAATTGTATTGAATTGATTTGACAAGTTGACGTGCGATGTTTAGACATTAGGTAAGTCACGTGTAATTTCCTAGTGTGTCTTGATCTTTTTGTTAGAATATATTTTGTGTGTTTTAAGGTCAATTTATATTGGATTTTGATCCTATATTATATTACATTTCCGAGTAGATATATTAAATTGATAGTTTGTTATACAAATGTATTGTTAAGTTATTTTGACGAAAGAGATTATACAATAGATGACAAGTTCTTGTGTTTTTTACGTTTGTTCATTCATACCTTTTTTATTAAGTATAATCACGCAAGCGTTTTGTTACAAATAAATAATTAAGAAGCCAATTTGTTACTTAAGTATTGTCATTGACTATTTTTTACTCAACAGATGGCGTCAGTTCCGTCCAACAGGGAATAAGATAGTGTCACACCATTTGGCGTTCAACTTTTGACATCTACATTCATTGAGTGAGTGAGTAGCGTCTTAGAGGTTTTTACATATAATTTGACAAGTAAAAGAGCCGTTTTACGGCCTATTTGCAAAAATAAATTCATTGTTTCATTGGACAGAATCGGCTGATTTAAACCTAGTGGAGATTAGCGCCATCTAGTAATCATTGGTCCGAGAATTAAAGGTTCATTCACACTCAAAATTGTACATATACAAAACCATTCTCTAAACGAATAAAATAATTAAGTATAACTAATTTATTCTAATAATATCACACCTAGTAATTGCTTTAGCCAGTCAAAGAAGTTTAATTAACTTGGACGACCAAAAAACATAATAGATCAAGCCGATTCTAGATTTTATGCAAAAGAAAATAATAACACCTTTTAAATTAGTCTTTGGGTATTTCCAAACATTATAAAGTTAATCTCATCTACACAATATTGCCGTAAGTTTAAATCATTAGGTACTTCACCACTGTCTCAAACGAACGCATTCACTACAAAGCTGTTTCGGTCATGTTATGATGATCAGATTTTTTTATAGAAGTACGTATCGTTATTGTATACATATACATATTAGGTACTGCCGTTTTTTTCAGGACAATTTACTTCTCCCGCCTTTTGTGAGGAAAGAGAGAATGTAAAGCTTACTGACAAATAACCACCCTGTTCGGAGCAGGGTAAGGGTACCCTGCTCCGAGCCAGGTGGCAGCACTTCATTGCGTTAGCACCCGCAACGTCGCAGCCGGGGTTGCGGGGTAAGCGCAATGAGGCATCGCGGCCTCGGCCTTGAGCAGGAGAAGAAATAAGGGGGAGTTTTAGTAATTAAGAGTCCTGGGACTCTCCCGCCCGACCGTCGAGCCGACGTTTTTCTGTCTCCTGCCCGGAGAAGTCATAAACAAACGTTGGCTGGGCTTCGATTCTAGGGAACCCCATCTTTGATGATTGGATGGCTTCCAATTCTTCCTTCTCGCGCTTATAGTAAGCTTCTGACTAGTAAAATTGGAATTCGAATTTACATTTTTTCGAATCGGTTCAGTTATTTAAAAGTCCATTCGAGACAAATAAACAACCTGTTTATAAAATTTAAGCAGACCAAAGATTCAGTAGTATCAGAACCAAGCTTCGGCACGAATGGGTTGACTCGACCGTAGTGAAATAGAGATACCACGGCCTCACAGAAAACCGGCAGATTGTGTTTTCTCATGTGACTGAGATTACTGGAGCTCCAATCCCTGACCTCCCCAATCTCTGGAACCCTAATCCGCAAACGGCCGGCAACGTACTACTCCAATGTTGCAGCTATCCATAGGCGGCGCTCATTGCTAACCATGATGCAATCCGTTTGCTCGTTTGTCGACATATTGCATAAAAATAAGTGGTGAACAATCAAATCTTTTCACTATATTAATACATATAAAAGGGAATATAGATTACAGCCTCTACACATGTATGCAGCTATACGTAGAGTAGATTATTATAGTGTATAAACGCAGATTAAGATGACGAATTGCCGTAGGATTGTAATCCGCATATTGCCTGTTAATTTACAGCGATGAATGTACGCAATCTCTAGTTAATATCTAGTTGAGATAACGTGTTATATTGGATAAATACGTACTAACTGACAGTTTATAAGATTAATACTAAATTGATGTAATTATAAGCGTCGACAGATTGTTCGGTTTAATTTTTATTAATATTTATTGGTGATGTTTGTTGTATGTTGTTGGCAGTTTTGTTTTATCGATGGAAGATTTTCAAGAAATTTTTCCTATTTTTCTTTTAGGGTGAAATCATGAAATGACATCTATCGCCCAGGGTGAGGCGTGAGAGAGTGTCAGACTCTTACTGTTTAAAAACTACCCCATTCTTTCTTATGCTCCAGACCGAGGGTGTGGTACCTTATTTCGCTTACACATTGTTATAGTAAAAGTAAAAGCTCTTTAAGAAGTGACTAAAGAGACGCCATGACGTCCTCATCTTCCGTCTGACGCAGTTACTTATTGAACACGCAAGCTACGGTAGATACCTGTCAACCATACAATTACTACTGGATGATAACCCCTTCTTTAAAAAAATATATTTTTTTTATCACCAAGCTTATTACAGCGTCTTCACCAACGTTCTCGGAATAAAATAATGCATCTTATACTTATTTTCGGACTGTAAAATATATTGAGCCAGATTCTAATATTATCCGTTTAACCGTATTTGCGTGAAAGTTCAACCGGTACAGGTATAAGTCCGTAGTGGTCCGTACATCCTTAGAATCTTTCACATTTATTATATTCAAAGAGTGCAAAGGTTTGGCGATACATTTCCTATGTTGTAGTCGTTTCCTATGTTGAAATTGTTGTAATTTATAAATGAATGTATTTAATATCGATAAAGTTCCGTACCAAGTTTAAAATCGATTGGCCTTAACATATCACGTTACTGTGGCTCCAGCCTTGTGGAAACTAAACCTTACTAGGTATCAGTTTCATTTATTTCCCTGTATTAAAGTTCTTACTACCGAAAAATATCGACCACAAATAGATTTATAAATCATAACTAAACGAAAACTAGCAAATTACCCTTATATCTTGGTAAATAGGATGTACGACGTTTTCTTAAAACTTTGACGGGGTAACACGATTAGTTTCAACCAACGACAACGACAGGGTCTCATAATTGCACTTAATTGTATCTGTTCCAATTATTTGCAAAAATAATTGGAACAGATACAAAATTGGTCCCAAATAAATAAATAAATAAATTTGTAGGTTCGACAGAATTGTTATAATCTTAATACGATAGAATCGGTCTTGTGCAATGATTTTTTTTAAATAAACTAAATTGTGTGATTCTCCGTAATAAAACTACAAAATACCGAAAGTTAACCGACATAATAATAAATGGTCAACCAGCGCTCGACAGACGTATGTTGACTTTAAAAATAGCTCCGTTATCAGTGCTAAACGTTGACATCTATTTGTTCTACGCGCTCCACATCGAACCGAAATAGAGGAATAGCTTTTTGTGGACACAATTTTATTGAATTTTTAATAAAAAGTAGGTATATAATCAAGATCACTAAGCGGGAAACCGAAGTACCTACTTATAATGAATGACTTTTGCCAAACAAAGTCGGATGGGGCAAGTAAAGAGTACTTGAAGAAAAAGCAAAAGAAATATAAAAGGATCATAGTAGATCACCGAGTAAATCTCAATTATGTCAAAGGTATCATAATTTTAATAGCTTTCTAATCAGCGACATGTTAACTGTCATACATCCTGTATAACACCGGGCTTCATACAACAACAAAAAATTTTTTCCCAAGACCTCATAGCTACTCATCTCACAACTACTAAACTAACAAGGCGGTCTAAAATTAAAAAACATATAAAAAAAAGAATTTGTTTATTAGTACTCAATGCCAGAAAAACACTTAAGCAATCACTATCGCTTATAACAAAAACAAAAACATGAACTGTCAGAGAGCATTAACCAAGAATAAAAAAGGAACCATTCACTAAAACAGACGAGAGATTATTTTGACTCACAAGTTAGATGTACATTGCCTCGTTCGTCGAATGGTAAGTCAAGTTGAACCGAGAATTATCGATATTAATCGATTCATAGCTTTTTTTAAATTCTTACTTTTAAATATGGCGTCTTTAATTGTCCTCAATAGACTTTATGTGTGAGTGTTAATTTGTAAATGCACAGCATAGGGCAAAACAGCAAAAATCCGTTCGTGGCGAAAAGTGTATTTCTCTTTACCTTTCAAGAAGTAAATATCATAATTATCATGTAAAGCAGGACAATATCTTAATCTATATACACAATCACACATCTGTTCTTCTAAATAGGGAACATAACGATATGGGAACACTGCGCGCCTTCACTAAAAATACCACAGACCACGATAACCAACGGATCGGCCACGACAAGTAGTATCAACACCGAATTAATCTTTTTAAAAATAGAATGTCGCCTGTGATTACGACATGAATGAGATTCGTTTTTTTTTCTCTTCGACGTAAAGCTAGTGGGATAAATGGTATTCTTGGTTTTTCGATTTTGTTTTTTTAATGTTACGTATTTCAATTACACACAAATAAGATTCTTAATAAGGGTGGCAGAATGGAATAAAAATACACCAATTTAAAAAAATATTAGGTACTTCTGTTGTCCTTACTAAGCACATTTTTCAGTCGTCAAAACCGTGTTCGTCGATTAAGGTCCAAATAAATTATCTATATATACTAATTTTATATGTATAAAAATTCAAGATATTTATAATTATTATTATGGATGATAAACATTAAAACAACACACACAAAACAATTAATACAAATAGGCGCGTATAAATTTAAGAGTAGGTAATATAGATTTGTTATCTTTGCACTATATGTTAATTGCAATTGTTTCTTCTATAAAGTGATAAGTTATGTAACTGTTGGTAATGGACTTTTAATTTCCTTATGTGACCTTTATATTATTAAGGGTTGCAAAAAACTAACATGACTGCAGTTGAAGGTCAAGTACTAAAACTGTAAGCAAATTACACGCCCAAAGAGACAAATGTGTATCAAACTCGAAGCAAGAGGTAAAATTTGTAAGCTTGTATGTAGGGGGTAATCTTTGGAACCACTAGTCGGATTGCCATAATTCTTTCACTTACTGATAACTACAATGTTCCCGAGTGCTACAGGGTATGAAACATCACGCTACAATCAAATGGAGCCGAGCAGCGAGTGAAATCGCGCGGGAGTAGCAAGTAGGTAATAGAATATAACATTCGAGCTATCACTTTAAGCGCTACTGTTTTTAAAAACCCGGGATAAATTACTTTTACACGCGTGCAAAGCAACTGGCGAAAGCTAGTATACATATATATACATTGTATGTTTTGTTTTACTTTGTTGGCATTTTACTTTGCCGTGTCGTCATGGAAAATAAACGTTTTGTGTGGCCGAAGTCCATAAAACACAGCAATTATCAAAAGTGCAGGCTGGCTGTGACGAAAAAACAAATGAAAAAACTTTTAAGACATTGAGGGACGTACACGCATAATAATGTACAAAGTATCCAACTGGGCTTAATGTTTATGTATATGCGAACGAGAGAGTCATTAACGTTTTTATTTCTTGATTTATGTCCTTGGTCTGCAGACGCAGCGCGTACCAAGTATTTATTACGATGATTGAAACGGAGTTAAGTATCTAAGTTTATCCCGCAAGAAATACAAAACCGGGATAATAAACTTTCGTTTTCTGAACGCTCCAAAAATATCTTAAACTCAAATGGTCTCACAAATAAAATCGATGTAAATATTGTTCGCTCAATTTGCGATGAAACGCTCGTCGAGTCGGCAGATTCATTGTAAAAACATCACTTTTGTCACATGTCGGCGTTCCCACGTAGGCAGTTTCCCTCGCAGCGGCTTCACGGTGACAGTTAATTAATAACAAGTTAGAATCTCCGAGCCGCAGACGCAATTCGCGGCGTAACACTCTCATTCCTAATGTAAAGTCCCTAAGTACTGTTGCAGACTTTTGATTGGGACTCGGGGGACACTCGGCGGAATTTGTCGACGAGGAAACTCGACTATTTGTCGACTGTTTAACGAACGAAATAATTTACTTATGCCTTAACGATAGCCCGAGCGATCTGTCAGCGTGTTGAGTTATTGAGACATTTATTACGGTCGGTTGACATTTGAACGTGGCGGGAGAGAATGATATTAACGATGTATGTGCCATTGGACGCTTGTACCGTTTTCTAAACAATAAAACGTGGCCGTCGTCAGTTAATCGATCTCAACAGAGCGCATGAATTGACTGGAGCTGACTCAGCGCTGTATAAAGTGGCGATAAATTTACTCGGAGTAACGAGTGTAGCCAGCGGTCCCAAAGTGACAAACGAGAGATTTGCCGGTGGTTTACTACACTAGCTTTAGAAGATTAGTTTCCACCGGTTCTCTGAGCTTATTGGAACTTACTTGAGAACTTGCTACGCAGTGCTGATGTTAGATAACATAAATAATTGATTTGTTAACTTTGCACGATTAAGTGCAATCTAACTTGAGACTTGTTTGAAACAATATTGCTGGCCACTAACTCTCCTTTGCAATTATCGTAAGACTTTACTAGGCTTGTTATGGTCGGTGCCTTTAAATAAAGTTAAAATCGTTTGTTTTGTAACTTAAAGGTTTGCTCAAACATTTGGAATAGGCGTGTTAATTGACGATCTTCTTGTGAAGACCTTCCGCACGCTTTCGTCGTTCTAAAAACAAAACACGTTTCGACACAACGTGCAGACAAAAGTGCTGCGTAGTCGGCGTACTTACTTACATAGAAAGCGTTCATTTATCATTATCTAAGTTGCTTAGCTAACAATGCCCTCTATATTTACTTACACAAATTAAGCGGTTACTGATTAATATCTAGTGAGATACTTAATCTTAAAACAAGCCGGCGCAAGTTTGATCTACGACTTAACTTTTCAAATGACACCTCGTAAATTTCGGAACTAAGAGAATCTTGTGAATTAAAATTAAAAGGCTTTATGGGCATGAATAAAACGTGTCGAAGGTACCATTAAGTTTTAAAGTTGACTTCTCATTATGCTCGGGGACCGCGTTAATTTTATATGCAACAATCTTCATGTTTTAATCATGATATCGTCTTCGATGTCGAAAAGTTCGTGGTTAAGTTATAAGCCTTCGCAGGTGTATTATATATACCATTGTTTCAAGGAAAGAACTAATTCTTTAAAAAAAACATGAACATTTATAATCCCACGTAATTTTAACGTCTAAGTTTTGAAATAATAAAAGGGTAAGCTTCATACTAACTCATTGCTTAATGATCTTTTTTGCGATAATTTAAACGTCGGCGCCGCATAGTATGGTAAGAGTTTAATAAAAAAATATTTAGTACCTACTTGAACTTAAGAAAGTTGATTTTAAGACCTATTCGTTCAATTAATTGAGTAATTGTATTGCGCGAGAACCGCACATTTTATTTCACAAACTAACTTGTATTGTTATTGAACATAGCATTCTTTTACACATTCAAGTACCCAATACACGTAGCGAGCACCAGCCAATATCAAATAGAAAGTTAAAAGTATCAAAACAATAAAATAGCAGACTTGCTTTATTGTTTTGCGCGTGAACGTACTCAGTAAGCGTCCTCAACTTTTCTAATACTCAGTTGGAAATGAAATCCAAAACCGAAACTTGACAATAAAGTTTTGAGTTCGCATACATCAATTGCTGACGCCACAAATTTTCCACAACGTTTCGGATTACACAGCCAACAAATAGTAAACAAATAGGTCGAGACACATTTCGACTCTCGACAAGGGACTTTCTGTCGGAAACTGACGGGACGAATCGATCAACTCAACCCTCGCAAATAATATTTAAACTGAAATGCTCGGATTTTGATCCGACTTGTACCTAGCTGGTAGCGCGGTACGACTGTTAACCTAACTATTTGTGCGGTAAATCCAACAGTGCTGGGACTAGAATGGAATGGGAAACAGATTATTTAAAATTAAATTGAACATCAAATCCATTAAATAGTAATTCATTCATCCAGTAATTCATTAAGATTACTTACACTTACCTAAGTGTTAGACATTTTTATAACAGTTTCGATCCTTATCGATCGAGGAGGATACAAAAGACTGATGAGAAAACGGCGATCTAACACGATCTTATAAGACTTGTTAAGTTGTATGTTATGTGTGCAATAAGTAAGACGATTAGAGAATGAATAACATTAAACATTCAAACTTCTATACGATGTTTCTAAGAATACGGTGTCCAAAAAAAAACGGGTCAAAACTGTTAAAAAAATCAAGAATTTAGAGCACTCACGCGTACATTGAACTAGCAACAAAAGGCCGTTCCATTCCACATAACAGGTTAAACCAAAACATCCAAATTCAGCATTTAAGCAAGTTACAATAGATGTCGTGGGTACCATTACGGGTTTCCCAGACAGTGTGGATGCTCGGTGGGGAGTTGTAAGTACTGCGAGTAAAATGGCCGTCGCGTGACTCAAACCGCATGAACGATAACACTTCTTTAAACTACAAACGTGCCAGTACATTTACCAACACTTGAAGTATTTTGGGGAAAGAAATAAAAGTGTTTCGTTCCTCGCTTATCTTCGAAAGTTCTTTGTCATTTGGAGGATTGGATTGTTTTATTGCGTCGAACGGGTCGCCAACCTGACACGGTTGCGGTGTAAAACGATGTTGGTTTCAAACAGAATGATCTATGGTGGTCGTATTTCATTTTCATCACGCATGCGTTACTAAATTATTATCTGCTAGGTGCTTTGTGTTCGCACGACTAGATAAATGAAGTGTCGCCTGTTTATGGTCAGAATTTGTACAACAATTAATGATAAGGGCTTCGCGTTCAAGTTCTGTCGCTTGAGTTTTAATCCGACGTTTTATTGTAACTAATTAGTTTCATTTGTCGTATCGATACAATGTTTTTGCGCATATTTATCGGCACACACTTACAAAAAATATACGAGTATGAACACCTGTATCTGTACTTTTTGTTTTTTATTTTTCATGTTTTAAACGGTTATTAATTAGTTAATTTTAAATAATCGATTGATACGTCTTAAATGATTCGGGACGTAATATTTTACTACAAAAAAGTTACATAAATACGCAAATAAGAACAGAAGTTTGAAACGTATGAGGCAAGATAATATTGTGAGAAAAATTATAAGAGTTTCTTACAAAAATGTTCTTTTTAAGTAACTATGATGAATCTTTAAAGTTTTCTGCATTGTGAAATTTGTAAGAGAAATATATCAATACTTTGTTTTTATTTAGATACTTTATGGATAAGTTAGTAGTTCTAATAAAGAAGTTCTACAAATCTAAACAATGATCTTAGACGAACTTACGCGAATATGTTCCAATCGTATTCCAAGTTATAATCTGAAGATATTATATCGGATGTATTTATTATAGCGTAGATACGAGAATGTATTTTTATTATCATCAGTGCCAAGTGAATCATCAAAGTCATACCAAACAACAACAGTAGGTATTAGAAAAATATATTGATCAGTACTACCTAATCATCAAACAAACAATAGGTATATAGGTAAATATTACACTATTTTTGTTTTACTTGGCACCGAATTCAAAATTCAAAATCTCTACAAAGAAAAATTTCTACAAAGAAAATTTATTTTTTGCTTTTTAGTTTACTTTTTGAAGTCGGAATATTTTTGTTAAAAATTATTTATTGACATTAAAGGAGTATTTTGACTGGTATCTGGATGTTTTATTCATTTATTTACCGATAACGGGTTATATGCACAATATTATTTATTTTAAAAAAGGGAACGATATTTCGCTGTTATAACTTATGCGGCTTATAATATAAACACAAGTTTAAATTGCAAACCCCAACCAAACAAAACCCGATGATAACTTTTAGTATAAAATTAATAACTTTCCGTTACATAGGCAATAGTTTCGGCGTTCTAGCTTTTCTTGGCTATCAAACATTTCTTTCTGTACTTTTTCCACCCGTTCACGTAACCAAACAATAGAATACAAAAATCATCGCGTGCGTCTTCATCTTTTATGGTTTTCTACACCGCTGCGTTTAAGTACAACTGCGTAAAGGTTTTAAGTTCAAAGAGTACCAATTACGGTCTTTTATAGGTAAAAAAAAATACCTTTCTCACGATATTTGTGTTTATGGGACGATGTTTTGCTAAAGTTCAACATTCATTACCGTTTCTGTTAACGGATAAAAGTGAATACTTTTATAATAAAACTTTTATACGTAAAGAAAAAAGGCGTGATGCATTTTAGGCCACGAAACCTATAAATTCTTAAGTGTAGGTGAGCAATATTTCGGCACGAATGGATAGACTCGACTGGAGTGATACCACAGCCACACAGAAACCCAGCGTGAAACAACCACAGCGTTGTGTTTCACCGTGTGAGTGAGTTACCGATCCCGAAATCTCCAAAATTCTAATCCGCAAAAGTTCGGCTACGCACTCCTCCGCGGTTGCGGATGTCCATGGGCGGCACTGATTGCTTACCATCACGAAACCGTCTGCTCGTTTGCTATCCTAGCACATAAAAAAACCATTATCAATTTGCGGTAAATGTGGGGTCGAATAAAAATAAATAATTACACGTGCCCGTTCTAGTGCTAGCTATTAGCATAAACAGACGGGGACAACACTCAATAGTGGTCGCCGGACATAAATAACGAGATCCGAACCGCGAAACATAGGGTTGTCGCGTCCCACATTACGCCACCCGGTAAAATTATTTTTACTGCCATAACATTATTTTTTTATGTGATAGGACACACAGGCACAGGCAAATGAACAGACACGTTACCTATGGACACCCGTAACAACGTTACTAGTGCGTAGCTGACCTTTTGAGATTATAGGGTTTTAGGAGATTTGGGGATTGGGGAGGGATTGCAAGAATTGGTGGTCCGGTAATCTCACTCACAAGGCTTAACATAACGCTGTGGTTGTTTCAATGGGGCCATGTTATCAGTCCAGTCGAGCCGACCTATTCGGACCGAAGAATAGCTCGCCCATACTTAAAAATATCAAGTTAAACCGATAGTTATCATCAGTTTTGTTACGATCAAGTACCTACGGTGTACTCCGTAAATACAGTATATGACTCGTACACTGATCTCAATTCCACTTTCCGGGTATTATTGAGAATTTCAACAATTGCATATCCTCTTGATACTTTTCCCTGTCTAGGAATTGACCAAGAAGGCGTTTGTTACAGTTACTAGGTCCGTTGTTGGTACTGTAAATAAATAAATTGTGGTCGTATATTCAAGGTTTCAGTGAACGGGTTTGTCAAGCTTTACTGGCATTTTGGTCCGTTTGAATCATTATTATTACTACAGCTTACATAAAACTAAATATTTACTCATATGTATTGTGATGTCAGCTGTTAGTATGAACACAGACATAACTGTTAATTATTCACTGCTTGTAAACTGATGTGATAAGTTTCCCACCGCGAGTGTAGGGTTGTCTGTCGTCTGTTCTGATTTATGAGAGTTCGCTGTAAATTTAGCGGAAATTTTACCACAGTATAATTCATAGCGTCACTCGATACTTATATGTATTTTTTTATTTATGGCAATTAAAATACTGACAAGACTTTTTAATATATTCGTAAAAAAGATATGTGCACAGATCCACGCTAGCTATTTTTACGATGCAACGTCTTTACTTCCTCGCCTTAACCAAAGCAAACAGGAATTACACCGGAATTTCTGCAAAACTAAAGCAACGTTTATTCCGTAGTCTGAACCAAGGGACGGAAATACCGTTTACAGTAACATATTTGGATAACATTGTTAAACAAATACGAACTTAGTAAAAGCTATTTTAATTAAAATAAATGGCTGTATTATGTAACACTTGGCTAAATCAACAATCGTTACGACGTTATTAATTTCGAATATAAAATAATTCGTGGAAATGAACGAGACAGCCCTACTACCTTATGGCCTTTTGTTTGAAACACGTGCGCGCTTTGTCTATTTTGAAAACTTTGCGACTTGTATGTACTTAGTAAGATATTGTAGGATGTATCATAAAATGATAATATTCCATTTTCAAATGTCCCACAGACTGTATTATTTGAGTTTATTTTGCTAAGCACGTTTATTTATTCAAAATGTTCGGTTATAAATTCAAAAACAGAACATGGATTTAATGGTATTGTGTGTGTGTGTGTGTGAGAGAGAGTTTTTGATTTAAATTTTAATTCGTGGAATCATAAACAATAATGTTTACTTTTTTAATGCACCGTAGGTACGACTTATATCCTCATGAGCATTGCATGACATAAATCTACAATTAAACTGATTTACGTTATTAAATAACTTGTAATATTGTAAAGAAAATTCATTATGTGCGTTATTTAAGTGTGGGAAAGCCATGCTTCGGCACGAATGGGTCTGCTCGACCGGAGTAATATTACGGCCTCACAGAATGCCGCCGTGTGATTACGGTTACCGGAGGCCCAATCCATCACATACCCCAAAAATCTCTAACCCTCAAAAGGTCAGCAATGCACTTGTAACTGCGCTGATTGCTTACCATCAGGTAAGCAGTCAGCTCGTTTGCCGACCTATCACATAAAAAACATACCTTTTTCCTCAATTGCACGACACGTCATCGTTGTTGACTCATTAAGCCACATAATCTCAAATAAATACCACAATCAGTTAAAATTTAATTTGATATAACCTAATATCAAGTAAATACTTACCTACCACATTCTACAATAAAATAAGTAGGTTTATATTTAGAGATTTAGATTGTAAATATTAAAATTAAAACATACCACAGAAGAACGTTAAAAAGGGCCGAACCAAAACAAACTTAAGACTTATTTACATGAAATTCCTTCATTTATTCTTTTACATATCCCTTAAAAAAACATAAAATTATATTCTTATAATATAATATTATATTGTATTGTTCAGAATATGTAAGCCAACTCTTGCTTTCATATAATTCGAGCAAGCAACTTGAGCAACAGAAAGAAAAAAAGACAGCTAAAGGAGTTTAGGTTCAGTAAACTATTAAACACAAGAGGATTTGCTTTTATCTACACGCTTGCTAACCATTTAGAAGGTTCAAGCTTACCTAAACTTACCTATGCATAAAAACTGATCCTAGTGTCTTTCAAATCTAAAAGATAGGTATATATAATTTTTAAAAAGAGGATGGAGTTTCTTGCTCATTCTTTTCCATTCAAAACTACAATTTGGAACGAGCACCTAGCCTCACTGACGAACGGACTAACAGACTACTATTCTATTTTGACGTTTAAAAGTACCTATTTATGGTTTAGTTGGAATAAATGATTTCGATTTAATTTGATTTGAGCTACTTGTAATTAATTGAAACAAAATAGTAATAATTATAATAATAAATTATAATAGTATTAATTAAATAATAAATAATTTCCGGACTATAGTCTATATCTCTATGCCAAATTTTATTCTGATCCGTTCAGTAGTGTTGACGCAGAAGGGTGACAACATCAATCTATCGGTACCTATAAACTTTCGCGTTTCAATATTGTTGAATAAATAAGAAAATTTACACAAACAAACGGAAATGATTATTAGCTAAACGTTTCCTTTTACATTGGAGAAATATTTGCTGTACAAATGGTGGGTGTTAGGTGGGGGTATAGACTTGTGTATAGTTCAATAGAACTGTAGGAAGATGGCAGAAACAAGTTATTTATTCAGCGGTAAGTGCTTTCGCGAGCTGAGATCTATGCATGTGGAAACATGTTAGATACTTGTCTTGGTTTTTGTCTAAGTATTTTTTTCATTTACGTGGTCTCTTGGATAATAATAGTCTTTGAAGTTGAAGTGTAAGTGTGTAGAAGATGTTTTGAGGGATTTTGGCAAACAAAACAGCGAGGTAGGCGAATCACCACCAGGTTATTCGTCTGCCTAGCTGTTTCGCTCTGTCTCAAAATTGGCGTAAGCAAGTATCGTATTTTTTTGGGTTACAAATAAACACGGTTTAAAGATTAGTTCGTACGGGACCCTCCTAGTATAAGCGCGTTGCCAACAATCAAGCTGTCGAGCCATTGTGCAGTCGAAAACGATACACAACGAGAAGGACCAGGATTGCCTTTTTTATGTTATAGGCCGGCAAACGAGCAGACTGATTACCTGGTGGTAAGCAATCAGCGCCGCCCATGGACACCCGCAACGGAGGAGTGACGAGTGCGTTGCCGACCTTTTAGGAATTAGGGATTTGGAGATTAAGGGATTAAGGAGGGATTGGGGGAGGGGAAGGGTTGGGCCTCCGGTAACCTCACTCACACGGCGAAGCACAAAGCTGTGGCTATTTCACGCCGGTTTTCTGTGAGGCCATGGTATCACTCGGGTCGAGCTGACCCATTCGTGCCGAAGCATGGCTCTCCTACACTTGTCGGTT
The DNA here is from genome assembly GCA_902829305.4 of Spodoptera exigua. NCBI lineage: Eukaryota > Metazoa > Arthropoda > Insecta > Lepidoptera > Noctuidae > Spodoptera > Spodoptera exigua. The sequence goes on from LR824615.2 coordinate 5,693,438, forward strand.
TCAGCTTAAATTTATCGTTCCAATTTTTTAATTGCCTTACTTATATCATTCAAATAATATACGATACATCATCATTATTCCAATCGCACATATAAAATTACCACAATTAACAATATGACCAAGCATCCTTAATACCTATACAAGATAAAAGTCACATCAATAAATTAATCGCAGACTTGATTAAATCAACCGCGGTAATTAATTATTCGAAGATATTATCTCTGATGGAAGTATGGATGTATCATCATTCATTTATTTATTTATTAATATCTTCGTTAATTGTTAACATTACAACACCGATTTTCGTTTAATATTTTTTTATTCATTTTGTTTTAAAGAAAGGTTACAGTTTAAAATTAATTGACAAAGTGCATAAAATATATTTTTTTTATATTTCATATGATTTTCTGGTATTCAATCCATCTACATCTATCCAAAATTTAATTATTTGAAAATCTTAAATAATGATGCGCTATGAGCGAATGGGTAAATTTTGGTGTGTTTATGTTTACATAGGTATTTCATTGATTAAAAAAAGGTTTTCAAGAGTTTTTAAAACACAAGTACCAAAAAGCAAAAAAATCCGATTGAATTATTTTTTTGTCATTAATTGGCATAAAATAAAGGGTAACCTACACATTTTCTTCGCAAACCCTAATTACATAAAATTAGGTTTAATAGCTTTCCTTACCAGAGAGAAAAGCTCATGGAAATCGGATCACAACTTTAAGATACCGACCTCATCGGTATCTAATGAAAAACGTTCATCTGAACGTAAAAAAATATCGGAATTTCTGACTCAGCGAAACCCTTAGGCAATTACCCACTTTTTGCTAAGACATTCTTTATTTAAGTAATCAGTGCGTCTTCGCAAATAGATTGGACGTAAGTAAATATTGAGACGAATTTAAAAACACAGAGTTTTGTTATAATAAGCCAACTAAACAATATATAATACATACATATAATAAAGATTTGGAATTTTTACACATTACTTAAGACCTAAAGTTCTTAAATATAAGATCTTTATTCGTGAGCAGCAGTCGTTACGGCGACGTCGCGCACTGCTCATTAATAAGGGTCCCGTTCTGACTTGAAACTGGTAGAGCTTTTCTCACTTTATTCACGTGAATAAGGGGTTATTATACAACAAATAATTTATACCTACGTGTATTATAGAGGATTTATTTAGGTATTTATCCTTCATTAATAATCAATCACCCGAAAAATATGAAAGCTACAAAAAGACCTTTTCTTGTTTATTTTTTTACAATATTAAGGTTCCTACCTAAAAATTTGTAATCTACGCTGCTTAGTCTTATCCGGTTCCACTTGATAAAACTTGTAAAGCAATGACTATCACTTAAATGGCACTCATGGAAACAAAATAAATTGCAAGTAACTATTAAACACAAATGATGACAGTAAACTGTATCAACTAGAATGAAATGGCAACATTATCCCAGCTTAGTTGTCAAGTAACTCTTGGGAATAACACAAGCAGATGCCATAAGTCTATTACTTAGACAACTACAAATTTGTAAGATGTTACTTGCTCCCCGTTCTACTAATAAACTAGGAACATAAGTTCATTTAACAATTCCATATCTCCATAACTGATTAAAAATTAACATCGTGGAAAATCCCAAAGTGGTTTATTCCATTAAATTGAAAAACATATACCTATGCGACTGCAAACGATAATTTCATTACCTTTTTATAGCGTAACAAGTCTGGTGCGAATTTCAGAGAAATAAGAAATTATTTGCGCGTTAAATAATAACCAGTGACGGTATCACAGAATTCTTTTAAAAGTTAAAATTTTTATCGAAAATACATTCGCAAAAAGTTGCAAGCTGTAATTAAAAGAGCTCGTTTTCATTTACGTTAAATGTTTTACAAGACGATAAAAATATTAAGTTTATTAGTTAAAAGTTAATCCTTCCAATGAAAGAAATGAATCGTGTTTATTTGCTCGCTTCATATTAATGAAAGCCCCGGAGAGAGCCGGGAGATCTGAGATAAGAGAATTTAAAAATAACACTTTTCAACTCGCATTACTCAGTGGAAATTGTAGATAATAATAAGTCCTAGGAAGACTTCACAATGAATATTAATTACTTAAGCGATCTCTTTAGCCGTATTTAATTAGAATTTCAAACCAGAAAGTGTTAAATTAAAAAGTTATTCAGAATCCTAATTGCGGTTGTCCCTCAATCGTTTTAACAATTTTCGCTTTGCAACGAAAACTTAAATGTATTCAAATCCATTTATTTCGCTCAATGTTCTTGAATGAGTATCTGGAAAATAAAAATTAGCTATTACTGGGGCCGCTCAAGAAAGTTTCTTGAATTAAAAAATTGCGGGAATCGGAACTGCCAGATGGAGTGATCCGAGAAAATTGGTTCGCTCAGTTATTTCCTCAATGCACCAATTTTATGTGCGGCTTAAATCTTGTTTGTCGTTTATGTAAGAAGCCATGTCGGTATAAATTCATTTTGTACGTACCTATGTACCTACCAGGTTGACCTGATTATGCAGCCGCATTGCAGTGGATCTCAGTGGATTTGGACAACCACTTATAACAATATCAGTGTTGCTACATAAACCGCCTACACTAACGATTGTACATTTTTAATTCTTCCGAGTTTAACGCTGGCCGCAGTTTCATTTTGTTCTGTATTTAAGGCGAGTACAGTTGAAACATTACTTTCAGTATTGTTCGTAATAAACAGAAATTCTTCGTCTTGCAGAAGTGAGTTAAAATTATTACGTTCGTGTACTGCCACTGTTTTAGCTTCTCCTCGTAATTATGTTCTCTTTGTATAAATACAATTTGTGTAATCTTATCACGTAGTTACTTTGTGTTATATCGATGTGTGTGGAATGTTTCTAAATGATTGTAGCAATCAGAGTCGCGACGGACCCCTATACGTCAAAGGATAAAGGAGATTTAATGCTGCCCCAAGAAGATTAAGAGACCCATTCCATGGAGATCTTTATTACTGTAATTCATTTGAATGGCAAACAATAGTTAATATCTTTAGACGATAATTGAAGTCTATCGAATGAGTGTTATAAGATTAATGTTAACTTACACAATCTATCAAAAGAATTGATTTGTAAAATACACTGTAAACATTTACTTACATATAAAAAAGAATAACAGAGAAAAATAGAAGACGTTTTTAAAATACTCTCTAGGAAATAGAGAGATGAAATATTTTAAAAGCTAAACAGATTTTAAACAACACTGAGAATGCCATATTTCTTTACGGTAGCGGCGGGAACAAAAAACTAAAAAGGCTCCCAGCTCCTGCAGCGTGCCAAGGCGAAATGTTCCTCTATTAATATGTTCTGTATGAACCCTAACATTCTTCTCTCGAACTTCTTTAAGAATAATTAATAACACTCGTCTTTTTTATACTATACTTACGATTGTTGGACTTTTTATGCATAGTGATTTTTTTTTTAAGAATTGAGTGGAAAATGTTACAACCATTTTTAAATATTCAGACCATCATGATAAAAGTTTTTAGTACAATTAGGTAAGTTGTTTTTTTGCATCTTCAGCTTGTTGCAGAGCGCAAGCGCAAATGGGAAGCGGCCTCGGCGCAGACAATAGTTTTTGATGATTACTTAACCGACCCCAAAAAAGCATGTTGGCTTGTAAAAATTAATGCCACTTTTCGTTGTAATGTTGTAATTTAACAATGCCTTTACCGCTTTTGCTAATTTTGGTCTTGAATTATTCGTGGAAGTCCAGAAAACATTTGTACTTACATAAAAATCTTGAAAAAGTGTATATTCGACATATACGCGAGTAGTGGTGAATCGCTGTTTCTGGCGCACGCGCCAGAACCAGCTAATCACCCGGAATCTAAAATCTGAGTGGCACCAAACCTAAAAAAAAAAAAAAAAAAAAAAAAAGTTTGGTATGCTATCCTAGGTTTTGGCATGCTCTGATCACGTTTCTGCAGTCCATTTTTGCGTAGGATGCGTGGTTCTGGAGTTATGCAAATCAGAATCAGCTTCTGAACCCTCATTAACGTTCCTTTGTTTGCTTATCGTTACATTACTTAACGTCCCATTGTTCGCCTATCGTTATCATTATCTATTGTGCTTCGAACTCTCTCATTACGGTTGCTTTGGCGTTCTTATCTATTACTCATTGTTAACTTCATTTTGTCTGATTTTCTATATCATCAATAAAACACAATCATTCATTTTTATTTCGAAATTTTATTACTTTCATTTTACAAAATATGAGTGGAACATCTCATCCACTAAATTATCATTGTACAGCGTGTTTCCTGTAAATATGTTCGTAAAACTATGCATTGAACATCCCTGAAACTTAAATAGCAAATACATTAAGCAATATTCGCTACAAACCGAAGTCCAATCATTCTGAATCCTATCAACATTCCAGTCCCACCTCTTACAATTCCTCTTCAAAAACTGAAGATGATATCGCTCAGGTGTTCGTCCATATGAATCAAAATATTGGCCGATACCATTTGTATCGATATGTATGGCTACCCAGTGTGACCCTGGTTTATCATCCGCATCCAAATTGCATATTATATACGTTGGTACATGTGTGTACATAGGTAGTCTATTAGCAGCATAAACATTATTTTCTAGACTGGAATGAATCTTTTTCATATGTTTTTGTAATTCTAGTGTATCCATGATATGACTGTTATTAGCAGATTATTACAGTATCAATCTATTCAATGGTTGTCATAGGAATGTTCAATGATAGTGATTTGTAAATATTAAATTGCATTCTTTGTGTTAGTCACAAAACAGGTTCATGCCTGTGGTGATGTGAGATAAGTTTGTTGATTCATAGAGTTTCGTTGTACTTAGGGATGTGTATGTGTGTGTCATGTTTTAGATAAGAATGGACTATATGTGATGGAACAATTGCAGTCATGCAATCAGTGTATGGTCGTTTGACCACAGTGAATTGTATACGTCTACCAATACTACGTTTGTGTTACCTACTTCAACGCATCATGGAGGTAAGTGTTTATTCTATTGACAAACTTACTTGTATTTCTGTTGTTGTACGTGTGTATGTGTGTGTGTGTGTCAGATTAATCAAATTGATATTAACGTGATAACTCTGTTGTTGCAGAGATCATTCAGCTTCGCAGACGATAATGTAAATACCTATAAACAGTATTACTACTCGCCTCTTTCTCCCCAACACGAAGAAGAGAGTGATGACATCGTTGACATAACACAGGCGATGGTGGAAAAAGCAAATCGCAACCGATTGATACATTTTTTGAAGTGGCACCAAAAATAAAAAGGAGGAAGCTGCTATCGTCGACTGTGGCACGAGCTGTTAAAGATGGCGTATCATACATCTCTACAAATTCTGACGACGGAGGCCAAGCGACGCATCTCATAAAAATTGAAATGTATGATATGAAGAAACTATCCAAGATTCCAACTAGTGATCACTGGAAGCATGCTACCACGAGGATTAAATATTACGTAAATAATTATAAGGATAGCATCTACGACAACACAAATGGTCTCGTATACAATATTACAAAGACAATAGCAGAAAGTGAAAAAGTAAAAAAATACTTTTTTAACAATGACAGTCACTCATTAGTGGACTAGTCATATTAATACAAATTAAGGATTCTAAAGATGTTTATAAACTAAACATAGATAAACTAATAGTATATGTTAACTAATGATATAAAAGTTTGTGATGAAATGGAGAAGCGTGAACTGTTCGATTCATCGTATGATGATGCTCGGATACTCTCTTCTCTACTTTAATTATAAGTAGTATATTGTAGAAGATTAAATGGGGAAGGTTTATAAATAAATAAAAAATAGTACATTGCATACATTTTGTTTTATTAAATTTTATAATGTTACCTTTAGTTACACACACAAAATGCATTAAGCGTAACACATATATCTAAAACACAATACACATTATAATCCTAACTACTATAGTCTACAGTAACATTTCTATTTTTATCTATTTCAATAATATTATCAAACTCAGCATAAACAATACAGTTAATTGTTTGTGTTAGTGAGTATTCAAATCGTACTTCTAATCTTACACTACCATGCTTTATGAGATTCCAATGGGCTGATGAGTTAGCTGATAAATCAGGAGTTAAATCAAATGCTAAAAGACAGTAACCTTTTGCATACTGTTCACGTGAGATTGCATTTCCTTCATTAAGAAAGTGAATACCAGTCCCCGAGAATAGAGTATGATATGCTGATGTAAATATATTATTATCAAAAGATGGTTGCAAAGCTTTGGATGGTATTTGTTGACCATCAATATATAGGCTGAAAGACTTAATACCATAATTTTCAAAGGTAAATGGATTTTTAGTTAGTGAACTATTAAATGCAGAATTATTCACAAAACCTATAATACATCTTTTGGGTACATGTCCTAAGAATAATATATTATCAAGAGTTTTTCCTTGAACACCCGATGGAATTGTTAAAACTTTAACTTCAGCACGAGTAATAGGATATTTAGCAGTGGTAGAAGCTAAAACTTTCTGATGAGCGAGTAATACACTTGGATTAATTCGTGCTCTTCGAACAATAAGAGTTGCGTCCGTAATGCAAACTTTAAACTTTACATCATTTGACCCAGCAAATGGGCATTACTCTCTGGTTTATATCTTGTATGTAAAAGTGTAGATCGGGTGGCATCTTACGCAAAACATGGAAATAAACTAAAATTTACTGGTATTTCTTTTCCGGTTAAAATTGCAGATATATCAAAAGTTGAGAAATTAAACAATATTAGTATTAATGTTTTTGGCTTAGAGTATAATAAAGAAAAAAAGTGTAATTCTATTGTAGGCCCTTTATATTTAACAAAATGTCGTACACCTAATCATATTAACCTACTATATATATCGAATGGTATTAAAAATCATTGCTGTAATATTAAAAACTTATCGCGATTAGTTAGTTCACAAATATCAAGACAACATCGTAGAGTTTATATATGTGATTACGGAATTACCAAACGGCAAGTATTCCAAAAAGGATTGGTTTGGTAAACCAACCTCAAATAATAAATTAAAATTTGACAAATTCGTGAAAAAGTTGGAAATGCCCTTTGTGATTTATGCAGACTTTGAGGCATTTTTGAATCCAATAGAATCATGTAGTAACGATCCATCTAAGCCTAGTACGATTAATATTCAAAAACATGAAGTGTATAGTTTTGAATATTATATTAAATGTTCATATGATAACAGATTATCAAAATATGAGACGTATAGTGGGTCAAACTGTGCACAAGTGTTTATGAATCGCCTTTGTGAAGATGTGAAAACAATAGTTAAAAAAAATAGTTTCCAAAAATGCCCCGTTCCATTATCAGATGAAGATAAAATTAAAATTTCAAATTCAAACATATGTTATATTTGTGAAACTGAGTTAAATGAAGATCTTTTTTACGATTTTGATTGGCACACTGGCAGTTTTAGGGGTGTTGCACATCAAGTGTGTAGTTCTAAGTACAGAATCCCTCGTCATATCCCAATATTCTTACATAACCTCAGTCACTACGATGCTCATTTCATTGTCCATGCATTAAACTTCGATGATGACAAAGTTGAAGTTATTCCACAAAATAAAGAACGATACATATCATTTTCAAAACAGTTAACAATAAATAATCAACCGGTAAGTTTAAGATTCGTAGATTCATTGAAATTTTTATCGTATAGTTTAGATCAACTAGCTAAAAATCTTAATGATGATCAGTTTACAGAACTAAAAAGGACTAAGTAGAAATATCCTAATAATGAAGACTTTTCACGTTTAAGACGGAGAGGTATTTATCCTTATGAATTTATGTGTAATAGTGATTGCTTGAAACATCCATTACTTCCTGATCAACACCAATTTTATAGTTCACTCACAGATTCAAATATTTCAAATGATGATTATAATCATGCAAAAGATATTTGGCGACATTTTAAGTGTAGTAGTATGTCTGATTATTCCAATTTACTTTTGACTGATGTATTTGAAAACTTTAGAAAGCTTTGTATTAAAACTTATGGATTAGATCCTGCTCATTACTATACTGCCCAAGGTTTAAGTTGGGATGCAGTGTTAAAATTTACCAAAATAGAATTAGAATTGTTAACGGACTATGACAAAATTTCTTTTTTAAAACTGGTATTAGACGGGGTGTATCTCAGTGTAGCAATCGTTTTGCTAGAGCATATAATAAATTCATGGAAGATTATGATAGTGAAAAACCTAATTCATACCTAACCTATTTTGATGCAAATAATTTATACGGTTGGGCAATGTCTCAATCTCTTCCTGTTTTTGGTTTCGAATGGATTGATAACTCTGATTTCGGTTATGTTTTAGAAGTTGATTTGGAATATCCTGATGAACTTCATAATTTGCATTCCGACTTTCCGTTGTGTCTTGAAAACATATGTGTGGGTAATACTAAAGAAACTAAATTAGTTCCTAATTTAAATAATAAAAATAAATACATCATTCACTACAGGAATTTAAAACAATGCATTGAAATGGGGATTAAATTAATTAAAGTACATAGAATTTTAAAATTTAAACAGAGGTCTTGGTTAAAGAAATACATAGACTTAAATACTAGTTTAAGAACGTTAGCTACATCAAACTTTGAAAAAGACTTTTTTAAATTAATGAACAATTCTGTCAATGCATTGAAATGGGGATTAAATTAATTAAAGTACATAGAATTTTAAAATTTAAACAGAGTTCTTGGTTAAAGAAATACATAGACTTAAATACTAGTTTAAGAAAGTTAGCTACATCAAACTTTGAAAAAGACTTTTTTAAATTAATGAACAATTCTGTCTTCGGTAAGACTATGGAAAATATTGAAAAAAGAGTAAACGTTAAACTACTAACTCACTGGGATAATCGTGGTAAAGTTTTAGGTGCTCAGGATTGGATTGCAAAACCAGAATTCCACAGTTTATCAATATTTTCAGAAAATTTAGTTGCAATACAATTACGGAAAACAAAATTAATTTATGATAAGCCGATTTATTTAGGATTTTGTATTTTAGATTTATCTAAGACCCTAATGTATGAAAATTCAACTTACTAAGTAAACTTTTTAATCATGTAGTTATAATGATTTCATTATAACTACATGATTAAAAAGTTTCATTATAAAATTAAGTTATTGTACACCGATACCAATAGTTTGATATATCAAATTTTTACAGACAATTTTTATGAGGATATAAAACCAAATCTACTTCACTATTTCGATACATCAGATTACCCGGAAAATAATATTTATGGATATCCAAAAATAAATAAAAAAAAGTTGGGTTTTTTTAAAGATGAGTATATTGGTAAAGTATTGAAGGAATTTGTAGGGTTGCGATCCAAAATGTATGCATTAGAAATAGAAGATAAATTTATAGCAAAGGCAAAAGGAGTTAACAAAAGTGTTACCAAAAAAATGAATATGGAAAATTACAAATCGTGTTTGTTTAATAAAAATGTATTATATTGTAGTATGCTTCGATTCAAGTCAATCAAACACACTATTTTTACACAAAAAATAAATAAAACATCTTTATAATGATACCAAACGATGTATTATGAACAACAACATTGATACATTGGCTTGGGGACATTATAAATTACGTTAAGTGTACCTAATACTTTTTACTTTTATTTCTGTGTGTATATACAAAATTTGTACTAATTGTAAAGGTATGATATTACTATAATGCTATATAATAGTTTATTACATATTTAAAATTTATTGTTTGATTGTAAATAATGTAAAATATTTGTAGTTTTTTATATGCTTAAATTTGGCGTTGAGATGATTGTGAAATTCTGGTAAGTACTAATTGTGTAAGAAATAGTATACAGATCATTATATTTTTCACAAATTACATGTTTTGTATAATTTTAGCTAACATTTGGTAAATTATATAAAGGCTGCATTTCATCAAAACACCATGTGATCTGATTAAAATTACAAGTACATATTTCTTTAACTGATTTTATGAAATTTGTTACAAAATTTGACTTCCCACATCCACTTGGTCCTGCCACAATAGCAGTAAACGGGTGGATAAAAATATTTTTTAACAAAAAAAAAACCAACTTCAAAAGTAAATTAAAATACTGTTGTTGTTTGGTATGTAGCATTTACTTGGCATTACGTATAAGTAAATGCTACATACCAAACAACAACAGTATTAGAAAAATATATTGATCGGTACCTACTAATCATCAAATTAGCAAGAGGTATGTAAGTAATATCTTTACACTGTTATAGTTTTACTTGGCACCGACTTCAAAATTATAAAGTAGTTACTAAATATTATTTTCTATTTAACTAAATGAAAGTGTGTATTACTTTAAACAAAGTAAATTTATTTTTTACTTTTTAATTTACTTTTGAAGTTGGTTTTTTTTTTGTTAAAAAATATTTTTATCCATCCGTTTACTGCTATTGTGGCAGGACCAAGTGGATGTGGGAAGTCAAATTTTGTAACAAATTTCATAAAATCAGTTAAAGAAATATGTACTTGTAATTTTAATCAGATCACATGGTGTTTTGATGAAATGCAGCCTTTATATAATTTACCAAATGTTAGCTAAAATTATACAAAACATGTAATTTGTGAAAAATATAATGATCTGTATACTATTTCTTACACAATTAGTACTTACCAGAATTTCACAATCATCTCAACGCCAAATTTAAGCATATAAAAAACTACAAATATTTTACATTATTTACAATCAAACAATAAATTTTAAATATGTAATAAACTATTATATAGCATTATAGTAATATCATACCTTTACAATTAGTACAAATTTTGTATATACACACAGAAATAAAAGTAAAAAGTATTAGGTACACTTAACGTAATTTATAATGTCCCCAAGCCAATGTATCAATGTTGTTGTTCATAATACATCGTTTGGTATCATTATAAAGATGTTTTATTTATTTTTTGTGTAAAAATAGTGTGTTTGATTGACTTGAATCGAAGCATACTACAATATAATACATTTTTATTAAACAAACACGATTTGTAATTTTCCATATTCATTTTTTTGGTAACACTTTTGTTAACTCCTTTTGCCTTTGCTATAAATTTATCTTCTATTTCTAATGCATACATTTTGGATCGCAACCCTACAAATTCCTTCAATACTTTACCAATATACTCATCTTTAAAAAAACCCAACTTTTTTTTATTTATTTTTGGATATCCATAAATATTATTTTCCGGGTAATCTGATGTATCGAAATAGTGAAGTAGATTTGGTTTTATATCCTCATAAAAATTGTCTGTAAAAATTTGATATATCAAACTATTGGTATCGGTGTACAATAACTTAATTTTATAATGAAACTTTTTAATCATGTAGTTATAATGAAATCATTATAACTACATGATTAAAAAGTTTACTTAGTAAGTTGAATTTTCATACATTAGGGTCTTAGATAAATCTAAAATACAAAATCCTAAATAAATCGGCTTATCATAAATTAATTTTGTTTTCCGTAATTGTATTGCAACTAAATTTTCTGAAAATATTGATAAACTGTGGAATTCTGGTTTTGCAATCCAATCCTGAGCACCTAAAACTTTACCACGATTATCCCAGTGAGTTAGTAGTTTAACGTTTACTCTTTTTTCAATATTTTCCATAGTCTTACCGAAGACAGAATTGTTCATTAATTTAAAAAAGTCTTTTTCAAAGTTTGATGTAGCTAACTTTCTTAAACTAGTATTTAAGTCTATGTATTTCTTTAACCAAGAACTCTGTTTAAATTTTAAAATTCTATGTACTTTAATTAATTTAATCCCCATTTCAATGCATTGACAGAATTGTTCATTAATTTAAAAAAGTCTTTTTCAAAGTTTGATGTAGCTAACGTTCTTAAACTAGTATTTAAGTCTATGTATTTCTTTAACCAAGACCTCTGTTTAAATTTTAAAATTCTATGTACTTTAATTAATTTAATCCCCATTTCAATGCATTGTTTTAAATTCCTGTAGTGAATGATGTATTTATTTTTATTATTTAAATTAGGAACTAATTTAGTTTCTTTAGTATTACCCACACATATGTTTTCAAGACACAACGGAAAGTCGGAATGCAAATTATGAAGTTCATCAGGATATTCCAAATCAACTTCTAAAACATAACCGAAATCAGAGTTATCAATCCATTCGAAACCAAAAACAGGAAGAGATTGAGACATTGCCCAACCGTATAAATTATTTGCATCAAAATAGGTTAGGTATGAATTAGGTTTTTCACTATCATAATCTTCCATGAATTTATTATATGCTCTAGCAAAACGATTGCTACACTGAGATACACCCCGTCTAATACCAGTTTTAAAAAAGAAATTTTGTCATAGTCCGTTAACAATTCTAATTCTATTTTGGTAAATTTTAACACTGCATCCCAACTTAAACCTTGGGCAGTATAGTAATGAGCAGGATCTAATCCATAAGTTTTAATACAAAGCTTTCTAAAGTTTTCAAATACATCAGTCAAAAGTAAATTGGAATAATCAGACATACTACTACACTTAAAATGTCGCCAAATATCTTTTGCATGATTATAATCATCATTTGAAATATTTGAATCTGTGAGTGAACTATAAAATTGGTGTTGATCAGGAAGTAATGGATGTTTCAAGCAATCACTATTACACATAAATTCATAAGGATAAATACCTCTCCGTCTTAAACGTGAAAAGTCTTCATTATTAGGATATTTCTACTTAGTCCTTTTTAGTTCTGTAAACTGATCATCATTAAGATTTTTAGCTAGTTGATCTAAACTATACGATAAAAATTTCAATGAATCTACGAATCTTAAACTTACCGGTTGATTATTTATTGTTAACTGTTTTGAAAATGATATGTATCGTTCTTTATTTTGTGGAATAACTTCAACTTTGTCATCATCGAAGTTTAATGCATGGACAATGAAATGAGCATCGTAGTGACTGAGGTTATGTAAGAATATTGGGATATGACGAGGGATTCTGTACTTAGAACTACACACTTGATGTGCAACACCCCTAAAACTGCCAGTGTGCCAATCAAAATCGTAAAAAAGATCTTCATTTAACTCAGTTTCACAAATATAACATATGTTTGAATTTGAAATTTTAATTTTATCTTCATCTGATAATGGAACGGGGCATTTTTGGAAACTATTTTTTTTAACTATTGTTTTCACATCTTCACAAAGGCGATTCATAAACACTTGTGCACAGTTTGACCCACTATACGTCTCATATTTTGATAATCTGTTATCATATGAACATTTAATATAATATTCAAAACTATACACTTCATGTTTTTGAATATTAATCGTACTAGGCTTAGATGGATCGTTACTACATGATTCTATTGGATTCAAAAATGCCTCAAAGTCTGCATAAATCACAAAGGGCATTTCCAACTTTTTCACGAATTTGTCAAATTTTAATTTATTATTTGAGGTTGGTTTACCAAACCAATCCTTTTTGGAATACTTGCCGTTTGGTAATTCCGTAATCACATATATAAACTCTACGATGTTGTCTTGATATTTGTGAACTAACTAATCGCGATAAGTTTTTAATATTACAGCAATGATTTTTAATACCATTCGATATATATAGTAGGTTAATATGATTAGGTGTACGACATTTTGTTAAATATAAAGGGCCTACAATAGAATTACACTTTTTTTCTTTATTATACTCTAAGCCAAAAACATTAATACTAATATTGTTTAATTTCTCAACTTTTGATATATCTGCAATTTTAACCGGAAAAGAAATACCAGTAAATTTTAGTTTATTTCCATGTTTTGCGTAAGATGCCACCCGATCTACACTTTTACATACAAGATATAAACCAGAGAGTAATGCCCATTTGCTGGGTCAAATGATGTAAAGTTTAAAGTTTGCATTACGGACGCAACTCTTATTGTTCGAAGAGCACGAATTAATCCAAGTGTATTACTCGCTCATCAGAAAGTTTTAGCTTCTACCACTGCTAAATATCCTATTACTCGTGCTGAAGTTAAAGTTTTAACAATTCCATCGGGTGTTCAAGGAAAAACTCTTGATAATATATTATTCTTAGGACATGTACCCAAAAGATGTATTATAGGTTTTGTGAATAATTCTGCATTTAATAGTTCACTAACTAAAAATCCATTTACCTTTGAAAATTATGGTATTAAGTCTTTCAGCCTATATATTGATGGTCAACAAATACCATCCAAAGCTTTGCAACCATCTTTTGATAATAATATATTTACATCAGCATATCATACTCTATTCTCGGGGACTGGTATTCACTTTCTTAATGAAGGAAATGCAATCTCACGTGAACAGTATGCAAAAGGTTACTGTCTTTTAGCATTTGATTTAACTCCTGATTTATCAGCTAACTCATCAGCCCATTGGAATCTCATAAAGCATGGTAGTGTAAGATTAGAAGTACGATTTGAATACTCACTAACACAAACAATTAACTGTATTGTTTATGCTGAGTTTGATAATATTATTGAAATAGATAAAAATAGAAATGTTACTGTAGACTATAGTAGTTAGGATTATAATGTGTATTGTGTTTTAGACTTTCTTAATGAAGGAAATGCAATCTCACGTGAACAGTATGCCAAAGGTTACTGTCTTTTAGCATTTGATTTAACTCCTGATTTATCAGCTAACTCATCAGCCCATTGGAATCTCATAAAGCATGGTAGTGTAAGATTAGAAGTACGATTTGAATACTCACTAACACAAACAATTAACTGTATTGTTTATGCTGAGTTTGATAATATTATTGAAATAGATAAAAATAGAAATGTTACTGTAGACTATAGTAGTTAGGATTATAATGTGTATTGTGTTTTAGATATATGTGTTACGCTTAATGCATTTTGTGTGTGTAACTAAAGGTAACATTATAAAATTTAATGAAACAAAATGTATGCAATGTACTATTTTTTATTTATTTATAAACCTTCCCCATTTAATCTTCTACAATATACTACTTATAATTAAAGTAGAGAAGAGAGTATCCGAGCATCATCATACGATGAATCGAACAGTTCACGCTTCTCCATTTCATCACAAACTTTTATATCATTAGTTAACATATACTATTAGTTTATCTATGTTTAGTTTATAAACATCTTTAGAATCCTTAATTTGTATTAATATGACTAGTCCACTAATGAGTGACTGTCATTGTTAAAAAAGTATTTTTTTACTTTTTCACTTTCTGCTATTGTCTTTGTAATATTGTATACGAGACCATTTGTGTTGTCGTAGATGCTATCCTTATAATTATTTACGTAATATTTAATCCTCGTGGTAGCATGCTTCCAGTGATCACTAGTTGGAATCTTGGATAGTTTCTTCATATCATACATTTCAATTTTTATGAGATGCGTCGCTTGGCCTCCGTCGTCAGAATTTGTAGAGATGTATGATACGCCATCTTTAACAGCTCGTGCCACAGTCGACGATAGCAGCTTCCTCCTTTTTATTTTTGGTGCCACTTCAAAAAATGTATCAATCGGTTGCGATTTGCTTTTTCCACCATCGCCTGTGTTATTAACAACGATGTCATCACTCTCTTCTTCGTGTTGGGGAGAAAGAGGCGAGTAGTAATACTGTTTATAGGTATTTACATTATCGTCTGCGAAGCTGAATGATCTCTGCAACAACAGAGTTATCACGTTAATATCAATTTGATTAATCTGACACACACACACACATACACACGTACAACAACAGAAATACAAGTAAGTTTGTCAATAGAATAAACACTTACCTCCATGATGCGTTGAAGTAGGTAACACAAACGTAGTATTGGTAGACGTATACAATTCACTGTGGTCAAACGACCATACACTGATTGCATGACTGCAATTGTTCCATCACATATAGTCCATTCTTATCTAAAACATGACACACACATACACATCCCTAAGTACAACGAAACTCTATGAATCAACAAACTTATCTCACATCACCACAGGCATGAACCTGTTTTGTGACTAACACAAAGAATGCAATTTAATATTTACAAATCACTATCATTGAACATTCCTATGACAACCATTGAATAGATTGATACTGTAATAATCTGCTAATAACAGTCATATCATGGATACACTAGAATTACAAAAACATATGAAAAAGATTCATTCCAGTCTAGAAAATAATGTTTATGCTGCTAATAGACTACCTATGTACACACATGTACCAACGTATATAATATGCAATTTGGATGCGGATGATAAACCAGGGTCACACTGGGTAGCCATACATATCGATACAAATGGTATCGGCCAATATTTTGATTCATATGGACGAACACCTGAGCGATATCATCTTCAGTTTTTGAAGAGGAATTGTAAGAGGTGGGACTGGAATGTTGATAGGATTCAGAATGATTGGACTTCGGTTTGTAGCGAATATTGCTTAATGTATTTGCTATTTAAGTTTCAGGGATGTTCAATGCATAGTTTTACGAACATATTTACAGGAAACACGCTGTACAATGATAATTTAGTGGATGAGATGTTCCACTCATATTTTGTAAAATGAAAGTAATAAAATTTCGAAATAAAAATGAATGATTGTGTTTTATTGATGATATAGAAAATCAGACAAAATGAAGTTAACAATGAGTAATAGATAAGAACGCCAAAGCAACCGTAATGAGAGAGTTCGAAGCACAATAGATAATGATAACGATAGGCGAACAATGGGACGTTAAGTAATGTAACGATAAGCAAACAAAGGAACGTTAATGAGGGTTCAGAAGCTGATTCTGATTTGCATAACTCCAGAACCACGCATCCTACGCAAAAATGGACTGCAGAAACGTGATCAGAGCATGCCAAAACCTAGGATAGCATACCAAACTTTTTTTTTTTTTTTTTTTTTTTTTTTAGGTTTGGTGCCACTCAGATTTTAGATTCCGGGTGATTAGCTGGTTCTGGCGCGTGCGCCAGAAACAGCGATTCACCACTACTTACGCGGGCGCGGGCGACCGCTATTACGTACATAATAAATAAGATATTAAGGCGTGTAATGGAAGAATGTTAATCTTAAAGACTACTTACTTAATTTTTCAAAATGTTTATTTGTAGGCATTACGCAGCAATTAGTTAAACGGGTAAACCTTAATGTATACATTACTCCCCGTTAATTTAAAAACAAAAAAACAACGTTTTCGAATTCTTTCCCTTCCTTGTGATTCCGTAACAATTTTAAGCACTCAAATCTCTCCTCATCAACGTCAAAATCTTACATCTCCCCCTGTAATAAAACGTTTTATTTTTAACAAAATGTCGATAACAGGTAACACGGTGGTGAAATAAATTCCATCAACGTGGAAATAAAGTATTTATATTGGCTCTGATCTTTTCCATAAAACGGACTGGCATTTTCTGCGGAGTTCATAAAAGCCCACTCAAGGGAAATAATAAGATCATCAATGATGCTGTCAATCGCATTCTTCTACAAAGGTATGTAGGGTATGCGCGAGCGAAAATAAACTTTATTCTCATTAAATAAATAGGTGACGTCGAATGAAATTCAAGTAACAAATTAGAATTGGAATATTTTATATAGAACAATATTAGGGATTTGTTGAAAGTGCCACATTCCGCTTATGGGATAAACCACAGTTACATGCATGCGGGACTTTTTGAACCAGTGCTCTTCAATGCAACGTGAACTAACTAAATAAAATATATTAACAAATGTCCACATTTCGTTACAATGTACAAGTTAAGTCTGTTTTTGCAAAATCATAAACAATAGTAGTGATTTAGTTAACTTTAATCATGACTCACTAGGAAAAAAATTAAGTCTAAAATCATGGAATCCTTGCCTAAGCTGTATGAATAATGTTCTTTGCAGCTTTCTTGTACAGAAGGTAATTAATTTTCATCACTTACAATACCTAGAATAAATTAGTTATATAATTAGTTATATATCTGTCTGGTCTAATTAGATATGTATATTTAATATTGATATTGTGTATGAGTTGCTTAAAGCATTTGATTGCCATCCTTTAATCATTTGATTGCCGACAAAAACTGTAGAAGGCTAACCCTCCGCTAGCGTCGGACACCATTGTCCGACATGGCGTTCTAAGTGTTAAGTAAGAGCTACACTTTACTTTTGTTTGATTGTTAATAAAATTATTAAAAGTATGTTTCAGTGCAAACGTTCGTTGGTGAAACTAAAAAATAAATACATATATAAATACAAATACTGAAACAGTACAACAATTTTAGATAGCAAATTGTACCCTATTATTAATACTGTAAGAATGAATTAACATAGTAAAACATTAATTGACCAGAGCTATATTTTAATTAATACCGTGCATTAATATTCATCATTGTATTGCTTAATATCGTCACATAAAATTTATTTGGGGATTAAATTGGTCTGTTCATTAAATTTATTTTGTAGTAACTTTGACGTTGATATGAATAAATTACCTATTTACTTATATTTTACTAGAATTAAGTAATAATATTTAAAAAAGTAATAACAATTTATCAACATTATTATTATAAAAAATAGTTGTTTTTTTCTGCAGTGATACATATATATCGATTTATTAATCATTTCTATTTCTGTCGTATTTACAGAAAAACAATGGCAAATGAGGTTCTAATAAGAAATGCTTATAAGCACAAACTCAGCACCAATCGGAAAAAGGTCAAAGTACTTCTCTCGCCGTTTTGAGGCAAAAGCATGTATCTCTTACTGACTAAAAACCACCCTGTTCCTTCTCCTGTTCCAGGCCGAAGTCGCGGTACATTTGCGCGCTTGACCCGCAACCCCGACTGCGGCCCATGGTTAACAACATGGTTAAAAATGCGTTGCCAGGCTTTTGTGGGTTATTTAATTCTAAAATATTCCTTAAGAAATTAAAGTGTCAGTTTGTGTTTTAATCAAGAATTTGTCTAACATACCAAAGTAAGCGCAATACAATTTTATACGACTTAATGTAGCACTTTTTATATCTATGTGGCAGAGGAAGTAATCAATTAAACATGTTTTAGGATTCCGTGTTTGACTAATTAAAATATTAAACAATAGCCAATTGTTTTCAGTATATAAAATTAATATTCTTATCTTTGTTTCCTATAGAGTAACTAAAGTAGTAATAAAAATACTCTTTTATGAGTTTTTGCATAAACGGCTAAACCGATTTAGCTTAAATTTGAACGAAGATAGACAAAAACTTTTATCCTTGTAAATAGAAATCCTATTTTAGATTCTAGTAACAATTACACTGTCTAGACGAACGCTAGTGAAACTGCTGAAACGTCAAATTAATAAAGCGAACACAAAAACGGATTAAGCCAATCATCCGTAGCTAAATATCAATTGACCGTCAAAAATGTTTTGTAACATTTACAAAAGTATTTTATATTTCTTCCGATATTCGACTTACTGCGAAATTTCATAATGCATTTTTAATCGACATCAAAAAAGGAGGTTATCAATTAGACCTTGTATGTAATATTTCCAGAACTGCTTAGTTTTCGTATATTTATGTTAGTTTATATCGGCGACTAAAGAGTTTTGCCAAGTATAAAAAGTGTATGTATGTTTTTTATGTTTGTTTTCGTATATCTCCGGAACTACAAGTCTGATCCAAGTACTTAATTCTTTTTTTTATTTTATTGATCAACTTAAGGATAATACAAGTTTCATCGAAATCGGTTGCGTGCTTTTTGCGAAAGGGTTTTTTTTTAAAGTTTAAATTTTAAATTAAGAACAGTGACCAAGTATGATTCTGCCGATGTTTTTAGACGATGTACCCAAAATTACTGAACGGATTTCAATGAATTTTATATGAAATATGATAAGGACTGCACGTGTCAATTTGCTTTGAACCAATCCTTGGTCGGAACGTTTGTAATGCTGTAATTACGTTGTAATGACTTTATGGCTTGTAGTTACTACTTTTATATTTGCATTCCTCTTTGGTCATGGCCTTTTCGCAACTACGATCGAATCGACCAATTAACTATATTCGTCTACATTTATTTAAAGTTAATGTAGGTTTAACTTATTGAAGAAAACCTTTAACAAGAATAAAAGTATTAGAAATCTTTTAAAAAAGTTTAAAAGTAATTTATCCGTTCTGCTAGCCGTTAAATAACGATATTTGAAAAACGATTACTTATAACATTAAACAAATTGCTTATTAAACTAAAAAGAAAAAAAACACTATCAGACTGTGATAAGTCGAAGATAAATATTATGTAGATTGTTATGACAACTGGATCCGACGAGATTATACATATTTTCTGAGTTGACATGTTTGTTCCTAGGAATGTTAAGAATTGTCATTCATTCAAACATTACAGCGGTAAGCTAGTAAAACTTTGCCAGTCAAAACTATTTTATTACTGTCGTATATAACAAAATACACAAAGAAACAAAGTTACTATCGGATTTTTCATATGTCTGTATGTTACGAATACTTTACGATAACACGCCTATACAAAATTCCTAGTAAAATCTTGCGTCAAAAATGTTCTAAATTTTCCCAAAGATTACATACTATACATACTTAGTCGGGTCATAAGTTCTGTCACAAACTTTTGATGTAATAACTTATACGCCTTTTGACAATTATTTAAAAATTATATATGAAATGAAAGGTCATTAAATGTACAATATAATTTTATTTACATTATTCGAAATGCCCTCCCCCATTTTGAACACATGCCCTTAATCTACGCGGCCAGTCATCGATCGCTGCACGCACCACATTCATATCTATGTCTGCCGCTGCTTTAACCAGAGATGCTCGGAGAGACTCCAAATTCGGGTGAGGTTTAGCACAGACTTTTTCCTCCAAATATTGCCATATCTTGTAGTCCAGTGGGTTTAAATCTGGACTAGAAGAGGGCCAGTCTTCATGCCGGATGAAGTCAATTCCACGAGCGATCAACCAGTCTTGCGTACTTCGTGCCTTATGAGCCGGTGCAGAGTCCTGTTGGAATATCCAATGCCTGTTCCTGAACATTGTCTGAGAAAGAGGTTCCACTATGTTTGTTAGGACAGTATTTTGATAAACTTCGGCACTAGTTCTCACACCTTTTTCACAGAAAAACACCTCAGTTACGCCTGAATATGAGACTCCAAGCCAAACCATGAATGAGGAAGGGTAATGCCCACGCTGGACCCTCGCAATACGCGCGCTTGCTTCTTCACTGCTGTGGGCATACACCTTATCATTTTGTTTGTTAAAACTTTCTTCAATAGTAAAAATTTTTTCATCCGAAAAAAGAATTTCGCGGTATTTTTTTTCCCGCGTACCGTCGTAGCAAAGCGCGGGATCTGTCTAGCCTAATTTTTTTTAAACGCTCGTTCAAAAATGTCCTGTCTTTTTACGATAAGCTCGTAGTCCCAGGTCTTCATTTAGTACTCTTTTAACAGTGGTTCTGCTTAGCCCCATCTGCAGAGCTAGGATTTTTTGTTTACGTACGGGATTTCGTTCGATTCGCGCCTTCACTGCTTTGATGACCTTATGTGTCCGAACTGTGCGAGGTCGGCCGCTTCTCTTACGATCTTCGAAGCTTGACTCTTCGGTGTATCGTTTGATAGTACGATAAACAAACCGTAACGTTATTTTCAAATTTTGAAGAATATTGAAAATGTCTTTTGGCGCGTAACCACAGCGGTGCAACGCGATAACCGCGATTCTGTCTTCTTTATTCGACCACTCCATATTTAAAAATGAATAAAAAATAATTTCTTTTTTATTTTCTACAAGCGCGAAAGTTCTATTTTTAAAATAAGTCGAAGAATTTCTGGCCAGTAATCGAAAATTAAAAATATAAGGTTTTGACAGAACTTATGACCCGACTAAGTATACATTTGTGCAATGAAAAAAATACCTGGAAGAGTCTTATCGTACCGATTTTATCTCAGAAAAAATTGCCTCTTAATATAAAAAAATAAAATTGATTTCGATCGAAATGTAAAAGAGGATTGTTACGAATCAGTTGTCTGATTCCCATATCATGTTTGAATAAATTTATAATTTGTACATTATGTTATTTGCGAGCGAACATTTTCAACATAAATACGCCAACAATTTGCTTTCGTATTATTACGGGTACAATATCAATTTCCGAATAGCTTTGATATACGGAACTAATGAGGAAGGGATGTCTGGGTAATTAAGTATTTAATTGGAGGGATTTAACATCGTGACAGGTGAACATATTTTATTGTATAATATTGAATGAATGTTTATTTTGTTTGAACGGAATTTAATTAAAGAAATAGTGTCAGATTCTTTCTTTTTCCTAGTTGATGAGATTTTTTGTGTAATATGTATTATGATTGAACAAGCTAATGGGCCTTAAAAATAATAAATAAAAAAATACAAATTTAATTTTAAGTCTTTTCGCGGATAAGATTTATTTCTCAGGAAAGAGATCAATAACACAATAATATCACATAAAATTTATTTATGTCTTAGTAAGTAATATAATAAACGCGAAAGTTTATAAGTATGGATGGATGGAAAGATGGATGCAAAATTCGAAACACATTCACGTAAAAACTACTTAAATATATTAAATAAAGTACTGGTAGGCAAGTTATATATTTACCCAATATTTTTGCAAAACAATAAGAAAAAGGAAACAAAACAAAACACGTCTGTATTGAAGATTAACTTAATAGGCTGTGAGTACTTTAAACATCGTTACTTTGAAACAAGTTGAAGGCAGGGGGAAGCGCACTTTCTTCAGTTATCGACATCGTTATAGAGACGTGACTTCAATTTGCAATGGATTATTTAGCTATGTAAATCATTTATATAATACATACGTCGTTATCACTACATGGTATAAAAGAAAGTCGCTTTTTCTGTTCCTATACCTTTTATGCTGACATCTTTAAATCTACGGAAGGGATTTTGATGCAGTCTATTTTAATAGATAGAGGGATTGTAAGGGAAGGTTTATATGTATAATAATATCCATAAAAATTAAATAGTTGAGAAATTAAGTACCAGCATTACAATCGTGCGAAGCCACGGGCGAGTTGCTAGCCCTACTAATACATATTATAAACGCGAAGGTTTGTAAGTATGGATGAATGTTTGTTAACTATACAACTACTGACTTGATCTGAATGAAATTTGATATAGAATATAGCTCTATAGTCTGGTAAACCATAGGTTATTTTTCATCTGGATAGCCCGAAAGAAGTTGACGGTATAAGCTTTTAAATAATAATTCTATATATACTTTTTATATTATAAAGCTCTAGAGTTTGTTTTAACGCGTTTATCTCCGTAACTCCTGGTTTGAATGGAACAATTCCTTTTGTGTTTCTTAGCCCATTTATCGTGATAGGTTATAAATAATAAAGATAATATAATAGGCTATATAAACATCACGCTACGATCGATAGGAGGCGGAGCAGTGAATGAAACGGCGCGAGAGTAGTTAGTCTATAATATGTATCTAATCGTGTCTGTCTGTCTTTATCTCGTCAAAATCGAATCAATTAGATAATTATTTCATACTATTATACTTTACCGACACTTGCGATAAAGTTATTTTGCGATAAAGTTATATTTTGAATTCGATTTTGGTCGAATTATGTATCTTATATCCATAATTTTCTATTAAAAAACAAAAAAAGTTTAATGTAAAAATGCGCTTCTGTTACAGAATCATTCGATTCTAATTCAGTGTCGATTAAAATTACGGAGAAAATTAAGTGAAACCTCACTCACAGGTAAAAAGATCGGATTGTAAGTGAAATTCTATGAAACGCAAATCGCTTTATTTGTTAACTAAAATTTTCGAGAACGAATTAAAATTATATGATATAAAAATCCGATTTTCGTATGAATTCAAAATGTTTTTGTGATAATACTATTTGGTTTCGACGTGAAAATTTGTTTTGATAAGTTCTTCGAAATTGAAGCAGTTTTCTTAAGAATGCATATAAATAGTACCTACCATGAGTACTACGGAAGGTTGACAAATTTAAGAAGACAAAAGAAACATTAAATTATATAAAACTAGCCGACCCGCCACAGCTTCGCCCGGGTTAAATTCTGATACTAAATTCTATCTATACTTACTTAATATTATAAAGGTGAAGAGTTTGCTTGATTGTTTAGGCGCGCTAATCTCCGGAACTACTGTTTGGAATTTAACAATTCTTTTTGTGTTCGTTAGTCTACTTATTGAGGAAGGCTATAGGCTATAAATTATCACGCAAAGATCTGTAAGAGCCGAGCAGCGAGTGAAACCGCGCGAATCACACATTTAAGTAAACTTACGATTATTTTATCTATTAAAACAAAACCGCATCAAAATCCGTTGCGTAGAATTAAAGATTTAAGCCTACATATTGATGGAGGAGGATGGAAGGGACAGAATTTATTTTTTCTTTATTTTATTCTAAATAGTAATTTTAAACCAGATTGAGGTGACTACTAGCAAAACAGCTTCCATTACCATACATGTAGTTAATAATATTTTGAAATATACATCCCTTTGAAAGGCAACAAGAAAATATTTCAATGATAGTAAGAGATTGAAAATTCATACGATTTGTTCGGGAGTAGGTATCTCGACTACAGCGAGGAAATAAATTGGATATCTGATTTCACGTATGTTGAATTGATTTAAAGATTCTGAACTAGGTACATGTTTGTAAGGTATAAACAGTGAACTAAATGTAATATGACTAGAAGATGAACCCTGATGAAAACCTTTGTCTTTCTCCAAAGGATACGGAAAGGTGTTTATATTTGAGATTTATTACAGCAGTATTTGTTCGAATATCCAAGAGTAAATAAATCCTATCCTTCCGAAGTATTTGCGAGGGAATGTTGTTTGTTTAGCGTTCTCCAAAAGGTCAGACACGTTGATCTCAATGAAAATTAAGAACACTTAACTTCGACTTTGGTTCACGGGCTGAATTTTATTCGTTTTATTTTCCGCGTTAACGTGTTTCCTCGTCGTAAAATTTTAGTTTTCCAATCTTCACGTCTTTCGTCCTTTTATTTTGAAGCAGTTTCCTACGTTTTGCGCTTATTTATCCCACTGTGCATTGTCCTCGCGTTTCTTGTGTTCTATTTTTCTAGCATATTCATGAAGACCGTGTAATAACACACAGAAGGGACATTACTTAAAGACGTAATAAAATTTAAGCGGGCATTATTGTTATTATTTGCATAATTCGGCATTTCGCTTTGCATAACGAGTCCAGACCCATGAATAACGTAGTCTGCTTGTACATTCGCACTGGCGCACTCACCCTACCTCCACAGAAAGTATAATACTCAATTATATTAAACTGACTCAGGATTTATTTATTTAAGCCAAATAACTTACAGATTTATGCAATATTTTACTTTTTATTCTGCGAACTCTGAAAAAGCTGAGATTTATATTTTCTCATTTATCGGAATGAGGTTTAAGGACTTAAGCAAAAATACGTTACAAACAAATTTTCGGCAATCTGACTCAAATAGGGTTCAAAGAAAGTTATTACCAGGTGGTCCGTGAATGGTAAAATCTCATTTTCCACGGCATTAAGCACTGAACAGGACAAAAGATTCGCGGCAAATTGTCCACACGAAACCACGTGCGGCGCGGCCGGGTACCCAACGTCTAACTGCGCACTCTGGCTGCGCGGTTACCCTTAATGTAGGTACCCTCTTATTAATAACCTACCCGACCTCCTAAACAAAGGAACTCAAATCAATTAGGGTCAACCCTGCAGCCTTACAATTAGGAACGAATCGAACCGTTCGCCAACAAAATGCATTTGTTCATCGAATACACTTTTGAAACAAACCAAACTACGCTTATGCTTCGACACTGGCATATGACGCGGCAAAAGAAGAAAAACGCGCAATATGCGCCGAAAAGAGATAGAACTATACGTATTAGCTGTTCGTCAGAGTAAGACAGCATCAGACATTTTGTAAGCTGATAACCAGAGGCAGCGAACAGAGCGAGGGGAACCATATTCTCGCGCGACTCTGCATGAATGTAATGAATTAAAATTCAATGGTATACAAGCAAGACTTTGTGCGTGAGTGTGAATCGCTTTTAACATAAAGCTCGACGTATTCGTAATAAGTGCGTGATTTTATATTCTTCGAGAAATGGCGGGCTCTCGGCAAATGCAATTGGAAACCAATTAGAATTTGTGTTACGATATGTTTTAGATTGGTTATCAGTTAAGGTACATTGGTAATAATCAGTCTATCAGTGTCTTAGATCTAAACTGCACGTTACACAATGAACCGTGAAGGAAAACATTTCGTCAGACCAAGTGTTCACTCAAGGTTCAACCAACACCAATTATTGAAATAAGGAAAACAAAACCGGAAAGCTCATAGTTGTGGTAGCTCTCCAAGTCAGTATTATCCTTATCGAATTATCGATTCAAGGATATAGAAATTACCTTGCAAGTAACTTCAAAATTAAGATTTTAATAAGATTTCAAACAAAGCAACACACACTACAAATATATTGGTTTATTGTACCACAGTGGATTAATACATAACGTTACATGCACAAAAATTTGCGGGTGATTTTTACCTAAACATCCATGGAAATGCAATCCATCATTGGTTTGTGTATTCACGATCACAGCACACACACAGGAGCGCTAGCGCGCACACTCGCGCACCGCACCTCCTCACGCGAAGGGAAAATCTTCACACACGACACAGATAAACATGTCAACTGCTAGACATTGTTACCCTAAAGTCCTTTCACGTTTTTCACAACAAAATCACCATAATACACTTATAATAACACAAACAGCATAAATGAACACAGAAACACAGGATTATTTTACAATATCACTCGCGTTCGAGTCACGAAGCCGATGGTTTCGACAAAAATACGCGTAGATATTGTAGTGTCGATTCGGCGACTGTTCTCCCCGCCCTGTTCCAGAGGCGAATGGCGCCGCCATATTGAATCTCACTACATCAGCGCACAGTAGAGCATCTAGCGGCAAGTTTTGGAACAAAATGGTGAACTTCGGTACAACACAGTGTGCTAAATTGAATGTTTTGATTGTCCTAGAATAAACCAGAGTTTGTGGAGAAATAAAAATGATAAATAATTTAGTTTGGTTATGGTTTTATCAAATAAAACGGACTATTTTATAGTACATGCAGAAATATTAACTGTTTACAGCGTAACCGGTACATATTGGATACGTATCAGTTGTTCATAGTATCGCGTTAAGCCGCTAGATAGCGCTGACAAGGTCAAAATAATATACAATCATGTTTTAATATCAATATTCATGTTTATGTATCAGGTTGGAACGTTATGGCACGCGCTTTGTTGTTTTGAAGGGTTTTATGTAATCTGAGTGGGGTTATGTGTATAAAATTATTTCTTTATGAATTTATTTCATCTCTTTAAGACTGTCTCACATTGATTTATTTATAATGTAGTTTTTTTTATAACATTGATTAAAACAACAAATAGAAGTAGTTTAAGTTAAAAATATAATCTGATAACAGTACAATTATTAGATACTTAGCAGCAATATTATAGAAACTCCGGATATTTGTGGTTGGTTGGTTATTCTTACGAAGATGGAATATTAAATCAATGGATGTAAGTTGTTATAGCATCGATTGCGGTCGACCCACATGCTCAGTTGCGTTACGCTCACGTGTTTTATGTTCCTCCGGTGATAAAAGCCTCGTCGTTGGCTTCCTTAAACCACGATATTGACGTTAAATTAGCTGTCAGCGGTAAAAAAGATATAGGGCCCTGGTTTTGCTCGGAAAGCTGTGCGGTTGAAAAGTGGTAGCAGTAATGTGATTTGAAATACATGCATCATGAGGGTATAAAAAGATATATTTTGTTTTGGGGTGGGACTTATATTTGTTATACGTTTAGCTTTTTTTATGAAAGGGATCGACAGCTGGGCTTAGTCAAGTCGAGTTTGAGTTTCAAGATTTTTATAAATTGACTGTCTACTGATTTCAATTTTATCTTTATTCTTACTTATACATATATACCTACACTGCATTTCGAAAGATAGCAATTGATAAGCTTCATTTTATTTATTTACTAAAGTAAATTTTAATAATTTTAATGAAGATCGTTTCTAAAATTCTTCAATACTTGTAAATAATACGTGATAAAATAGCATTTTGTTGTAGAGAATTCCCAAGGCATTAAATTCGTCTATGTGCATTCTGTCAACACTGATTATTAAAGAATACTTATTGAATAAGTCACTTCAGCAAGATAAAATAATAAAAGTGTTTATTTGGCTCTTACTATCTTCATATTTCAATACAATAAAAACTTGTCATAAATGTTAATTATTTTTCTTTTTTATCTCTATCAAGGTTTGACTGATCTTTTTTTATAAAATGGACAACAGTCCTACTGCACTCACTCCGTATTCTAGTTGAAAAACATTAAATAATTACTTACCGTACCTACCTGCGTACTAAGATTATTTTTTAAGTTCAAAATATTTTTTATTACCCGAAAAGTGTTATTTGGCAAATTGCCAGCGCTAATAAAAAGTGATAGTTAGTTTAGGCTTTGGTCATTTAGGACGATGAGGTCGTTCCACTGTGCGGGCTCTCTGCGAACTATGACTCGTAGGCACTTAAAGATTTTGAACACTGGGGGCGAAAAAAATTATGATTGCTTTTTTTGCTGACGTAAAACATAGATGACCCTTTCGTTTGATGTAACAAATTAATTTTATAGGCTTGCTAAATTTCGTAATAATTATTAATCTCCCAAAATTATATATTTTAAATAAGGTGGCGGTGGTGCTTTATGATACTTACCGGCCGGCCTTTTTTCAAAAATAAATTTATTGTTCCATTTATCTTTTCTTTATGTGTTTTATAAGATAGAGATTGGTGTGATTGTTTTAAAAAGCATCATTGTGATATCATATAATATATGTATAATATCATTACCACTAGTATAGTGTTTAGTTTGTTTAGTAAAGCATAGTGACGTACCTCAGCATAGGCCTGGAGCAGGAGAAGGAACAGCACGTCGATTCTATAAAATTTGTTTGATTTTGAATCGTGTTCGAGTGCGAAGTGAGCGTCGAAGTGACGGGTAAATTAAATTTTTGAATGCCACTTTTAACGTCATTTCATACTTTATCTATCAAAATGTTGCTGTCAATTTAGTTCAACTCGCAAGTGTAGCGCTAGTGTAGGTACTACTACTCACGGCGGATTCAGATTCGAAGTTTAGAATGAAGTCTTACAGAATCACACTGCTGGGTGGATTTTAGTCAGTAAAAGTATGAGTATAACGAGAGGTTGGATGAATGTACCCCACCAAAAAAGTAAATAATTTATTATCAAACGATCTATTATAGATACAAAAAGCTGAAATTCGCTGAAAAGTTTAAAAAAACATCGAGGTTGTCCTTGGAGCATGCACCTTAATGACTAAACAATCTATCAGTCATGCTTTCCAATTGTCTTTTCACCGCACTGTACTCTGAGACCAGCACATAAAGCTATCCTAATCTAGCAAATACTTATAACAAATTTCAACCATATCCTCTCGCGATAAAGTTATAAACCGATTGAGGGAGCATGACTGGTATGGTAAGCTGGTGTAGCGTGCTTATACATATACTTATCTATAGGTACATAATGTTTCACTCCACATACCCCTTAAATGACAAACACCACTCTACCGAGGCAGCTAAGCGTACAATTTTCAAGTCGTATTGAACATATTGTAACTACCTACGACTGATTCCGATCTCGATATTTTTTTTTTGAACATTCGTATATATCAAATAATCTGGGTTGACTTTCGGTTTCTGTGTACTGTTTTCTTGTTAGCGTAGTTTGATTACTTCTTGTTCAGTTTCACTGAAAAATTGCGTCTTGACATAAAATTTGTAGTGTATTTAAATTAAATAATTTAAAATTTAACTTCAATTATTATACATATTGTATTGTAGGTAAACCATTTATGATAAAAATATATTGTTAATTTATTAAATAGGTATACTTACGTGGATATCAAAGGGCTATAGCAGCACTAATATGGATGTGGAGTAATGTAAGTGTGGGAGAGCCATGCTTCGGCACGAATAGGTCGGCTCGACCGGAGTGATACCACGGCCTCTCATACAACCGGCGTGAAACAACCACAGCGTTGTGTTTCGCCGTGTATGAGGAGGATGCCCAATCCTTCCCCTCCCCCAGTCTCTACCCATTCCCTAAATCTCTAAATTCCCCAATCCCCAAAAGTTCGGCAACGCACTCGTAACTCCTCTGTTACGGGTGTCCATGGGCGGCGCTGATTGCTTACCATCAGATAATCATTCTGCTCGTTTGCCGGTCTATTACATAAAAAAATCTTCGTTGTGAATACTTATTATTTCATTGTTCAAATACAATTTGTTTTACTGCAAACATGTTCCTTACACTTTTTTTAAAAGAAGTTTTTATGCGGTGACGATCATACGGATCGCCTGATGGTAAGCCATCAGCGTCCGCCAAGGACACTACACAAGGGTTAAAAATATGTTACTGGTATTTTGGGGATGGGAAAAATGGGAATTTGTAGATTTAGGAATAAGTATAGGGGTATAATAGTGATTTAAGAATAAAGAACTACACGGAAGGAGGACACGGTGTGTTACACCAAGAACGTGGTTTCTCGTTGGAGCGTAATATTCTTCCGGTCAAGCCAACTCTCATTTTATACTCAACATTTAGAATAGTTTATTAAACACCATTTAAAATATTATAGACAATATTTCCACACTGAAGTTTCTTCCCTTTTATATTTTCATTAATTAAATTCCACCAAGAAGTCTGGAAGCCAGTTAAGATAGAGAGTTTGAGAACTAACTTAGTGTTCGCATAATCTGGTCTAAAGTATGTGATACGAGATAATGTGGGTACATTAAATATTTATTACTGTATAGATAACGTTATCTGATATAGGAAAGTGAATTCTATATTTATTAGTCGATAAGTGCAATTTAGGTTGCAGATGTTTTTTATCGGATGTGTCTCAACTAAAATCGACTTATGAATTTTCTTGAAAATGTAGGTACGCTGCAAATGTTGTTTCGTATGTTTTTCAAAATAATGTAATTATTTACAGATATATTATTATTATTATTAATTCTTCAAACCCCAAGCGAACGCTGGTGTTCTCCTATTTTTTTAAAAGGACGTGGCCCCACCCGTATATTTTCTCCTGTGTCGTGGATGCGTTTACAAACATACATTACAAATTTACATACATGCCACACCCAGATCCGAAAAAAACAAATGGATGCACAAAAAGAGTTGTTTAGTGCGGGAATCGAACCCACATGACAAGTTAATTTCTTTCTCGTTCTATTGTGTCTTGAATTACCACCATTGAAATGTTAAGACACCAAAAATCAAAAGTTCAATTAAATTGCTGCATTTAATAATTTCATTCCAAGTACCTACTCTAAAAAATAAAAATATTCGCGTTACAATGACACTGCGCCGGCGCAACGTTTGACCATTACCTGATTGGTTCCGAACGAGCGCACGTGATTCGCTACAGTTGCGCCCTCTCTAATATCATAATTAGGAACGAATTTTATGTTCATGACGTTTAGAAATTGCATATTTGCGCTATGTCAAATTGTTGATGTATTATAGTAATTCTTCACTATAAAAATATTGAAACAGTTTTGCTTATTTTTCCTAGAGAAAGTACCTACCTACAACTTTTCAAATATATTTTAAGTAATTATCTAAATAGATGATTAACAATTTCGTGTAATCGGAGACTCTACAGCCTTAATGATATGATTGCGTTTTTGTTTCTATCTACACTTGATATTAGAAAGAAATAAAATTTAATTATAAGTTGTATGTAGGTGCTTTGGGACCGCTGCCTGGTCGGATTGCTAAAATTATTTCACTGACATGTATTTACAATGTTCCTGAGTGTTATAGGCTATAAAACATCATGAAACGACCAAATGAAGTCGAGTAGCGGGTGAAACCACGTAAGAGTAGCTAGTTGATATATTAAACAAAATAATATTGTTTATCAAGATCAAGGTCGGAATAAACTAACTTTGATGATGGTCCCACAAAAGCAAGACTGAAAACGCAACAACTTCGCAAACAACAAAATGGCTGAAAGTTTTAAACAAAATCAAATGTATTGTACGAACCCTTGTCTTTAAAACTAGCATTGCCAGTTCTTCCTAACATGGCGGCGTTCACAGAGTCGTTATTTCAATTACCCTGTAGAACTCTAAACTAACTTAAAGTTCGCTCTTACTGTAGCTTCCTTTGGTACATTCAACTGTATTCCAAAAGTTTAGGAGATTCGATCCTGTTTCCTAACCAAACAGATGTTTAGTACAACAATATTACAAGTAACTGGTCTTTGTAGATATTTGCTTTAGTTCTGCTCTATTTTAGAAGCTGTTATGTTATTCTAAGCTATTAGTTATGCACTATTCGCATCTTTACAACTTTATGAATCATAATTTATGTTTACACTAAGTTATATCTTCTGTCATAAGGAGAGACGATTTTGTTATGCGGTTCTACATCAAATGGTTTTATAGGAAACTACAACTGTTCTTCCGTTTAAAAAAAAAACTAAGATGTGAATAAGCGAAATAACGAATAGTATAGAAATTACAATAAATATGTTACTCCGGGGTTAGTGGAAAATAATAAGTAAGATCTTCGTCATCGTCATACTACCACATAACTAGTGTAAAAAACATACAAAGTGGCTGTCTCTGTACCTATATCCCTATGTATGTCTAAATCTTGAAAACTACGCAACGGTTAGTGTTTTTTTATTTTATACTCTAAAGGCAAGTATAATGACATCCATTATGTAATAGTGAACCAATTTAGTATCAGCATTGTACCCGTGGCAAGCCGAGAAATGTCGCTAGTCAGCCTATAAGGCGCTGACGTTGGCCGCTGTTACATGATACCTGAATATTATGAGAGAACAAAAGAGAGTTCTTCTCGTTTATCCTAGTGTTAGATTAAGTTTTTAAACAATAATAAACCGATAGTTTAATATTGAGTCCAATACTATAGCAATTCTTTGAATACTCATGCAATTCATGCAACATGATTAAGATTATAAACATTGAAAGTTTATAACTTCTAACTGTTTACAGTTACGATAAAGTAAATGTTTACGTTCAATATCCAGGTGCTACCATCGAGAAATAAAAAACAACATTCATAGTGAGAAAAAACAAGTAATTAAATTTATAAATACAGGCCATTTCTGCCGCGACGTCATGGAGAGAGGTGGACAGCCATTTCCAAAGATATAGATTTTTTAAATTTTCTTTATATACTAGCTACTCTCGTGTGGTTTCATTCATCTCCATTTAATCGTAGCGTGATGTATAAAAGCCATTTAGGAACATTGTAGCTGTCTATCAGTGAAAGAATTTTGGAAATCCGACCAGTGCGCGGTTCCAAAAATTACCCCCTATATACAAACTTACATATTTTACCTCTTTTTAATATTATTATAGATTAACATTTTTTTAGCCTTCTAAATAAATCAGTATACATTTCTACAAAGTGTAAAATACTGTCTACTTACCTATATTTTCTTCCTTATTCGGCTGACTAAACCAACAAATATTATATTGTAATCAGTGATATCGCTAAAAGGTAAAAAGAAATCGCAGAACGCGAAACGACAACCAATAATTGTATTTTTCTTTTATATAATTATGAAAGTTTTTATTTCAGCATTATTTAATAAAGGATTGCATACATAAATTATAGTTTTTTTTTTCTTTATAATACAGGTGTTTATGTATTGTAAAACTTAAACCTATTTGTTTATTTATGCGTAAAACGTAGGTAGGTAAGTGTTGTCTTTCGCTAGCATTGAAGCGTCATAAAAAGTATAAGAAACATTAGTTTGGAAAGCCGGTGCGCCCGCGCAGTCTTAAACTTTTTTGTTGCTGTGTTGTAGCAGGGTACGAGTTATAAGCAGACAGCGAACCAATAATAATATGTTTGTAAGTTTGTACGTAGGGGGTAATCTTTGGAACTCGCTGGTCGGATTGCCAAAATTCCTTTACTCATAGGTAGCTACAATGATCCTGAGAGCCATAGGCTATAAAACATCACACTACGATTAAATGGAACCGAGCAGCGGGTTAAGCCGTGCGAGTGTAGCGAGTATTGATATATTTGGATAATTACGACTTACTTATTACATAAAATGTGCATAATAATACTGGTGTCCACAATCAGACGCCGTGCTATAAACTAAAATATTTTATTGAAGCATAAAAAACTATAAAAATGCACGTTAGCAGGTGCCAAAAAACAAATCCGAGTCGCTTTTTTATTCTTCACTCCAACCAACTTATCTATGAAAAAAAGTTCCCGACGAATTGAGAACCTCCTCCTTTTTTTAAAGTCGGCTAAAAACACGATATTCAGTTTCAGTAGAGTCCTTAAAGTGGATATCTATAAACAACGCTGATCACTCACCAATTACCATCAAGACACACGTGTCTCATCATCGTCAGCGTACAAGCGCACACTAAGAAGGTAGTTCCTCAAATTAAAAAGGTTGCACAACGTTTGCTCAGGGTGGATTAGCGATGTGTCTGAACATAGGTAAAAAAATAATATTCGCATTCGCTCCTCTCCCCAAACTTGTACCACAAAACGTGATTCACGGTTCATTGGATACATTATCGTTGGCCAATTTGCATGCCCAGCCGCGTAACGGTAGCCACATTGGAATATTGCACGTCATATTTCATACAATATCATTCACCGGATCAACTAATCTTCTTCATCGTACACGTATCTGAATTGTGATTGTGATTCATTGCATTTTTTTCTGTATCGAATAAAAAAATCGGTAAATTGAGTGTAATGTTTTTTGCATCGATTTGATTCGCAATATCGGTTAGATATTTTTGTGATTTATTTATTGCGTGCAATGTTACTGTATATTTTTGTGGGTTTTATAAAAAGAAGTATACAGTTCTGTAACATTTATTATGGTTTTCAGGAAATTATATGTTGAGTGGCTGCAAATATTAGTTACGTTGTAAACCTTTATATTATAACAATTAGGCTTTTTATTTGTTAAAGGATGAGACGGAAACCTTTATAATTATGTTAGTATAACAAATATAATATTATCAGTCAGGGACACAATATTGTTGTATGCAATAGCAAATTCGTAAAAATGAAACGATAACTAAATCGATTTGAGATTAAAGAATCTTAAATCGATTGGAGGACCGTTATTTTAACTCCTTACTAAAGCCAGTCACAAATTAGTAACATCTAAAATCACATAATAGTAATTATGCAGACGTTCTTTTATGACGCTTTATACAGCGTCACAAAGCTACAATATTGTCACCAGTTTTAGGTTAAGTGCTTATCCATGCTTCGTCCCAATTTCCGAGTCACAAATGCGATTACAAAATCAGGCTAATCGGTTGACATATTAACGATAGCCGACTGATACGATTCGTGACGTCATCGCTACCAAAATATCCCGATACTTTTTTAAAAACGGAATGTTATGTGAAGAGTTTTTATGCGTGGAGTTTTTATAGCGAGTTGCTGTCATGAGGTTCATACGGGATACGGGTCATGTCGATGCTATAAATAAAAATGCTATAGTTTGTTATTGTGGAGTGTATCGAATGTGCATGAAAACTTTTTGTTTCAAAAACTCGTTTCTATTTCAAATCGGTGATGTATTTTGGGCTGAATGTAGTTTGCACACAGAAACAAACTTACAATACGTATAAACACATATGTTACACGCGAACTAGTTTTTTTGAGCGTGTATAATCATCCTTCTTCTGCTCAAAACGGAGCTGGAGGCAGTATCAGACTATAACTGACTAAAAGCCACCCACTTTCTTCTCCTGTTCCGAGCCAGGCCGCGATACAACATTCCGCATGTACTTACAATCTATAAATAGATATAGTCTTAATTTATTATAAGTAATAAAAATTGAAGTTTGTATAAAGATCTATGAAATAACATAATCCAATAAAATCTCGTTATGCTTCGATGTCGAACTAAGTAAGTACTACCCTTTAACCTGCTAATGTGCATTAACTATCTTAACAAAATATATTTAAAAATGGTACTTATCTATAATAAAATAATAAAGCTGAAGAGTTTATTTGAAAGTGTTTGTTTGAACGCGCTAGTCTCCGGAACTACTGGTTCCAGTCCATTTATCGAGGAAGGCTATAGGCTATAAAACATCGGGCAACATAGGCAAAAAGCAGCGGGTGAAACCGCGCGAGAGGGTTAAGTATAAGGCTCACGGCTAAGGAGGTTTTCATCATTTACATAATGATAAGTAAATAAACATCCTTAAGAAATGTTTCTAGAAAGGAAACCAGTTTAAAACATGTTTTCCAGGAACAAATTATGCATATTAGAACCTTAACATGCAAACATTAAAGCATGCTAAAAATGTTAGGTACTTACCTTTTTTTTTGTCAGGGAAAAATCATCAAATGACTTCTCCCGCCCAGGGTAAAGCGAGAGAGAGTGTCAGACTATTACTGACTAAAAACACCCCCGTTCCTTCTCCTGCTCTGGGCCGAGGCCGCGGTGACTCTTTGCGCTTAACCCGCAACCCCGGCTAAACATCAGCCCTTAATAGGGCCCCGTCTGTGGTGGTCTATTGGCTCTTTGAGGCGCGCGCGGAACGCTACGCGCCGTACGCTCGGGTAGGTAGGTACTTACCAATTGGTGAATTATCACGATATATAGATCAGTAGGTACATATGTAGGTATTTGATACATGATTTCGAATACAATGCTACCTAATTGATTAAACCGCAACAATGTTCAGATTATAAATCATTCATCTATGTTAACTTCTGTATCGTATAAATACTCAATTAATTCTATCTCTCTGTTCACATTGCAACTCCTAAACTACTAAGACACTTTTGATAAGTTCAAGTGTGAAGTTAGATTGTTTCATTGAGAAAACTGGATTAAAAATATACTTTTACGAAGGCGAAGCAAGAATAAAAGTTGGTACTGGGAATGATTGATTTCTCAATACATACATTCGGATTGGGGTTTATTGTAAGTGCAATACTGACTGCAGTTTTAAATTGATTGATAAATCACCACTAGTTTATCACACAGGTAATATCTATGTAAATAGCAAATAATACACACATCGAGTCAATGATTATTAATCAATCATTGAAATCAAGTGAATAATATCAATTAGTAGTACTATTTATTAATCTTATATTAACAATAACCTTGAAGGCATTCTATTCATAGAGTTGATTTATATTTATTTTTCTTTAAGACCACCCTCTTCTGTAATAGACTAACAATAAATAATGAAAATAAATAATTGGCAAAACTGTGACTAAGTATAAATACTTTTGAGAAACAGAACGATGTGAAAGAGAATTAAGTTTTTAGTGGAAGAATTTCCGACATTAATTTTAGAGAAAAGAAAAAAGAAATTGCCAACTCCTCCTATTATAGTTGGGTTGTTTTTGAGTAATAAGGTAAGTCTGTTTTTTCCAGTTAGGTGAATCACATTGCCGCTGAAATATGCATGTCAGATGAGAACCTGATTAGATTGAACTCGTGGAACTTTTACTAGCATAGCAATGCAACCTTGATTAACCCTTTTCAGGTAGCGATTGCTCCACTCTTTATTAAAAATTCAAGTAAAACCTGCTAAGATTAAAAACGATAAAGGTTGAACCTGTATATCATAATTATGTATTAAGAAACAAGGCACCGAGTGTCCAAATTATAACTATTGTACTGCGAAGAAAATTAAACAGAAGTACTGCTTTTTAGCTGACTAAATATAAAAAATATGTTGATTATTTGCATGGGAAAATCCTATGAAATAATAAGTTTTAATTTATTTTTCCAAAAAGGACACAAAATAGCACTTTACAAGTCAAATGCTATTTTGATCACACAAAGAGTGGTTCCGTGCAAAATTTACGTTCCGTGCAAAATTTAATTTATTTTATTTTTTTAAATAGTTGCAAAGCTTTCGGTATTTCTTCGTAACTATGAGATTCATTCCAATTGGTCCTTTCAATATTGTTCCCAGTTGGCATTCGATTTCGATTTTGTTGGTAACTGCAAGAACAAGCTCAATGCTGAATGCGTAGTTTTTAATTAGCAAGAGTCTATCACTCCTTCTCACCTGACCCAGGGCGGGAGGAAATCATTTGATGATTTTCCCCAATCAACAAAAAAAACCGTCATAGTCTAAGTAAAATTGCCAAATAAAACTTCTGAATTAACCTTTTCGTTGTCAACTTTGATTGGCTGTGGGTGTTATAAATGATATAGTAAGTAAATTGTAGCAAAGCTCGTTACTCTTTAGTTTGTGTAACATACACATTTTGACCCACATAATTGAACACGTAATAATTTTTGACATTGAATAAAACTGGTCGGCTAAAGAACCGTGGCCTTACATTCGTTGTAATTATTAACTGCAATTTTTTATTCTTATGACGTGTGGTTTCACGGTTTGTACTTCGATTTTTTAATTTATTTCGCCATAGCTTCTGTTTTTTATGTTTGCATTTGCAGTCAGTTTGAATACGAAAAATGTTTTAGTATCCTTAAAATATACATACTCACATATAATCATTATCATTATCATACCAGCGAGATGAACTTAAAACCATGGGTGTCCTATTCTAATTGCAATTTCTAATAATCTATAGGTACTTAAGTAAACTTCACAAACGTACTACACTCGAAGACGCGACACGGAATGACAATGCGGGTACTCGGTAAAATAGTAACTGAAATTCATCTTTATTTTCTAGAATTACACATTTCAAGCTATAAATAGCTTCTTGCTGACGTCATACAGTATTGTTGCGTTTTTCTATAAATTTAGTTTACATTTACTTAGTTAAGTATCAACCAACTTAATTCATTCCATTGTTGTTCTAAGCAAAAACGAATTGCTATAGCCACTGCCTGTATCGGAATCAAATATATTTTAAAGAAATTAAATGATTATTTACAACATTTTATTTCATACATAAAAGACATCACTAGGTATTTTTACTATTTAAAAAGGTCGTAACTACCACATATCTTATCTACCATTTAAAAACTTTACAAAACAGTTTTTCAACGAACTCGGAATACAATTCTACTGAATTTTCCATACACTTATTTACCCTCGTTTCCAACGTGCTGTGATAAAATACTGTGAATATTTTATAATTTGTTGTTGTCGGAATTTGTCAGTTCTGTCGGAACGAAATGTTTGCATATTTTCTGGTCGAATCAAGGGAATTTAATGGAACTTTATTCAATACTGGATGATTGTTATTGGCGTTGACTATGATTATTTTATGCGTGTGTAAGTGAAATATGTTTTTGGTGAAGTAATTTTTACTAATTAAATATTGAAGACGGCAAAAAGAAATAAGTAAATGAAATCTTTATATGTAAACGCTATTATCGTGCTTCACCAACTACCACGAATACGTAAGTATCAATCCTAGGTACAAGAATCGGTTTAATGAAACGGATGCGTGGATACATGTTTCCAATGATCAACGCTTTGAAAAAAAACTTGTATAAGTTCTAACCATATAAAAAGATGCACGACAAAAGTGCACAAATGCATCATTCGAAATTGCATCCATGTATTACTTAAATACAATAAGAAATAAGGCAACTACGGAATACGGATTTGAAATCATATAAAAATAACGCCCGTTGCTTTCCGTTTTTCAGAATCAGCAAATAATAAATAATGAAGGCCATTATACATTTAATACCTATTAAACTTTTTGAAATTCCGAAAATCCGTATTGTATTCTCATCGTAATTACCCTGGCTTAAGGATCAAATTCGAAAACGCTTTCTTACCTAACTTCTACACCTATATACTTACACGTAACTCGGACTTAGCATTTAAGTTATTAATTCATATGTAATTGTTAGAAACATATTTTTTTCTTGAAGCGTGTCCATTGCGTGAGCCCGCGCTATATTTTATTAATCAAGTTGTTCTCCATTCATAATTCAATCACACGCCGTTTTATTAATACTACGCACACTATACCGCATATAAAGGATTTATTTATGGATCCTTGTGCAAAAACAAACAAGTTTATTGAAATTAATAGCATAACGCAATTGTATTTGACTACATTAAAAAATAATCCGAAGCGAATACTTACATTAATTACCTAAACTATGTAATTATAAATTATAGGTGATGACAGATGATCTTAAATTTGACAGTTGACAGATGTCAGATTTGACATTTGACAGAATTAATAGTCTCACTGTCGACCTCAAATATTGGACTTGTAGGGAAAAAGAAAATGAAAATACAATCGTGTTTTTACATTTCGCAGAAAATGGTAAGACAATCCTGTGTATGCAACCGTTTACCAGACCTTAGTCCTTGAAAAATAACATAAACGACTCAATAAAAGAATTAAGTAAATACAAATTCAATCAAGCATTAGCCATAATCCATAAAAATATAATACACCAACATATTCATCGCTCCATACAAAATTGGAGTGAATGAATGAATTGTATATTTTTTCAATAAATTGTGTCGCTCACCGGCGCCGGGTACATTCCGTACATTCATACCTCTGATTGGTTTGTTTTGTTTTTTATTCATCCGTATTCCGTTTGCACCGTTTTGCCGGGAAAACGTTCATGTTTATAGAGGGTGTTTGTGCATTCCTCTCACGTCCCTTTTGTGAAAATATATGGGCCAGTTTTAATGAAGCTATTTGGGAAAACAAGCGGCTTAATTGTATAGCTCTCAACAACACACTGCTGTGTTAGCACTTACTGTGTATTTAAATGTAAATTTTGCGTATTTGAAATATTTGTATGATAGTTTTTACGTAAGTATACCTATTTGGCAGTAAGGATAAGTTAGTCTCGAAGAAACGATATAAGTGCGCTCAATAGATCGAGTAAG
Organism: Spodoptera exigua; assembly: GCA_902829305.4. NCBI lineage: Eukaryota > Metazoa > Arthropoda > Insecta > Lepidoptera > Noctuidae > Spodoptera > Spodoptera exigua. Next base: position 5,734,554 of record LR824615.2, read on the forward strand.
TTTTTCACTCCAGGGCATCGCATGCATTATAAGGCGTACGTTTGACACCGTATGGAATACTGTGCTCATCTCTGGGCAGGGGTACCTCAGTACCAGCTTCTTCCTCTGGATTATATTCAGCGACGAGGAATTCGAATCGTTGACCTGATATTTCAGACCGACTGCTCCGAATCGTTCGATTTGATTCCAATAGCATCTTTATATATCCCATTATATAGACGGCAGTCAACAACTGTGTGATTTTTCGCGTGACCTTCTTCCTCGCATATGAAACCTATTTTATTTCGCCTTTGGAATGACATTTCCGAGTTTCCGCATCGCGCATTTGACTTGCCTTGTGTTACAGGTTTCTAAGGACTAATAAAAATAGAAGTTTTGTAATGTTTTTCTTTAAAACACAGTAAGGTATCATTGTAGCCCTTAAGTTACTAAGGATATGTATTTTTCCATCATTGATGAACAAAATCATTAAACTACTCTAATAATCTACATGTATATGTAAGTACCTGAATTGATTAAAATCCAGTATAATTACTTACAGAACACCGACAATACAACGTTATTAATAGACGTAACAACACCAATTAATAAGTATCAATAACCGTTAATTAAAAATTACCTAACGCTTAAATTATAATGCCGAATAACTTGATCGATTACTCGATTATGTGGCTAACGTTTCAAATCGATATAATTCTAACTGCGCCGCACTAGTGAAACTAAATGATGACTTTTCATTGATTTCGTAATTAGTTTTTCACGCGTTCGGTGTCAATCGAGCAGAAAATAACATAACATCGCGCTTGTTATTTAACAAAGAATTTGACAGAAGATTAGAATATTATTTTACCAGCTTTTTATTTATTTATATTTATTAGAAATTTATATTTAACCACCAGTAGTTATTACAACACTTAAATGTATAGTCAACAATTATCAATTTTCAAGCCAGTTGCATAAGATATTAAGGTAGCAGGTACAATTAAAAGAGAGCGTTATGAACAGTGATAAATAATAAAAATTATATCTAACAAGACTTAACTATATTAAAGATAAGATACATTTTATAACAAAATTCTCTATTTGACAAGTTTAAAACAAATTACAATAGACAAGAAGTAAATAAAAAGGAAGAGCTGAAGTCGACTAATTGAGATCAGCCAACTTCTTTCGGAATTGCGACAAAGAGTCAAAGTGTACGTCCAAAGATTCACTGCAGTTGTTTAATAAGCGACAGAGACGGGGAATGGGTGATGATTTACCAAACTCTGTGCGCCTAAAAGCTTTTGTTCTAAACTATCTTCCGCACGCGGCTCTCCAAGCGTGATGTGTCGATAAAAAGCCAGGATGTCACCTATCTGCCTATATCCGGCTATATCTAGCCGTTTTTACGTGTAAGAATGACATACATACATCCATACACAATTTTCACATTTATAATATTAGTAGGATTTCGTACAGCGACAAAATTGTAAAATTCTATCTAGGCCTATAATAACCGTCTCTTTTTCCAAATAGAACCAAGCGATGGTTCATTTCTGGCAACCAATAAGCACCCTGATCAGACAAATAAGGCTTTTTAGATGTATAGTCATAAAAGGACTTCTCCAGCCCTGTGTGGGGCAAGAGGCAGTCAGATTCTTATTAACTAAAAACCATTCCGTTCCTTTTCCTGCTCCAAACAGGGTGCTGTAGGCCTACCATGTGTTAAAGCGTGAATCTTCCGGGCGAGAAAGAGGGATGGAGCTATGAAAGGTGTATAGCACCATCCCTCTTTCTCACCCGGAAGATTCACGCTTTAACACGTCAATGTAGGCCCTCCGTTATTTATTTTTTTCGCTTTGCCCTCAACCACGAACAAAACAGTCGAATCAGGCTGCTAAAATCATTATAATTAACTCAGGCCTGACAATAACCAAGTACTTACTAAAGCCAACGGTAATGCGCACCTCATTTATGATAGCTACGTTTTTAAATTACTTCCCGCACGTTTATGAATGGTTAAAAAATAAACTTTAATGGAACATTGACTCGGCTGAAGAGAAAGTTAGGAAAAAAATATGGATTGTTATTTATTTTTAAACGTTTATTGTTGAGATTAATCTTCGCAACTAACGGGGTTTGATTTTTGTTCATTTGTTGTTTAGCTAAGTACAAAAGATGGCGCTACTAAATATGGTATAGGTATTTTATTACATTACAACTCACTCTGCGAACATCATACTGCAACGTTTTTTGGTCCTTAAACTTTTCCTGACCTTTTACAAATATCATAATCAAATGTATTTTTTTTATGTAATTGGTCGGCAAACGAGCAGACGGATTACCTGATGGTAAGCAATAAGCAATCAGCGCCGCCCATGGACACCCGTAACGGAGGAGTTACGAGTGCGTTGCCGACCTTTTAGGGATTAGGGATTTGGAGATTTAGGGATTGAGGAGGGATTGGGGGCGGGGAAGGATTGGGCCTCCGGTAACCTCACTCACACGGCGAAACACAACGCTGTGGTTGTTTCACGCCGGTCTTCTGTGAGGCCGTGGTATCACTCCGGTCGAGCCGACCCATTAGTGCCGAAGCATGGCTCTCCCACACTTTAATCACATCAAATATTATCATAAATTCAAATACTATCAGATATTCAAGATCAAATTTTATGTTTATTACTTATATTAAACTTGTTTTTTTGCTCGTGCGGATATGCATATTACCTTTGCTGCATATGTATATGCATGATTGCATAGGGTGTAATAGCATCCTGCAACAAGCTTAGATTTTTGTCGCGTAATTAAAACTAGATATTTTCATAATATTTAAATTTCCGCAAAGTAACACCTGGTTCTATAAATTATTTAAAAACTTGTTTTCGGAAAAACCTAGTTTTGAAAATATTTAATAAAAACGAAACTCACTTATTTTAAACACATATATTAAAACTCAATCCTACATATTTAGTTGTATTAGGTAAGATTAATTTTTGACATTAGTCCTTTTGCATTCTATTGAAAATTCAGAAAACTTTGGTACAAGGAATTTAATTTATATTTTTTAAAGAAAATATTAAGATCTATTCGTTATATTTTATTAATTTGTTCTCGTACGATATTTATATTGAAATGTTCCTATGTATATTAAAACTACACTCTCAGCTTCCCGTTAACTATCACGATATCATTGCCCTACAAATATCGTGCGTACATCTAATCAGTAAGGTCTTTCACCTTTAGGAGAATATTAGGTGTTTCTCTTTTGCATAAATAATCGCTACTTATGCAACAAATCACACCAGACAACTTAGGAACCGTCTGAATAAATAAACATCATTCATTGCATAATACCTTATTTGACAGCTTTTGAAAAAGACCCCAAGGCGGTTTAAGTGTAATTGTTTTCTTTTTTTTTGTGTATGTAATGTAATTTTTTGATTGGTTGATTTAGTGAATATTAAGATGGTTTCAGCAACTAGCACGGTATCGATAGAATTTAAAAAATAAAAATGATAGATAACATTAGACTTCTACAATTATTATGCGCAAAGAATTTTTTCTGCTCTTGAAGTTGGACGAAAATGGCACGGCCACATTATTCTTATAAAGTACTCATAAGTTACATAGAATTAGTGTTACCAAATTTGTACTCTGCGCTATTCCCCTTTAAAATTCGTTTTACGTGTGAAAATTCACGAGTGCAGTTTGAAAACGGTACTTAATTTCTAAATTACCCCTTAGGAGCCAAGGAGCAACTTGCCGTGGCCGGACACCAGCACTACCGCATGCCAGACCTCGCCAATCCTGTATAGAGCAGGAAAAAATCCCGCTATCCCTCCCTTATTTAGAGATACACTACTTGCACACCGCATTTTGCACTGCGTTACAATTTTATCTGAAAGCCACGACCAGAATATAAAGAGATGTGGCTTATTTCAGACTCGAATCCAAAAGGAGTATGATTTTATTTGTCTCGTTAAAATGATTCTCGAATATTTGAAATGGCAAATCGAAACCTTCAAAATTCGAATTTGACCGTTAATTCAATTTATGTAGAACACTACCCACACATGTAAGAATAAACCTTTTACCTATTGTAAATTGCCTTAACAACTTTGGCAATTATTAATGGCTTCTATAACGGTGGTCGGGAAAGAATAAACCCAAAGGAGGTCTAAGTAATCAAGGTATAGTTAAGTTTCTTCTATTCGTTCGTCCATAAATTATACCTACGTTCATAAACCTGCCTCAAGACATTAATAAGGTCGTCGTGTTCATTGTTAGTATATGTACAGTGTGTTATGGCTGGAGGCAAATCAATGTTTTATTTTGCCTTCAAGTTTTATCTACCATGTGAAGAAAAATAGCCGACTTGCAATACGACATTCCTCAGGCAACAGTCGTAGTCTCAAGCGGCAAGCTACGGCGAACAGTCTCAGTTCGAAAGTAGACGCACGGTTGTGTGGACGCCATCGTGTTGTACAAACGCGCACGCGCGCTCTCGAAGTACGGTGGAATTCTAAATTCAAATTTGACATATCGAAGTTTTTAACTTCTTTTATATCTTAACAAAAGTGGCCAGTGTTGTGATTTCTATTTGACTAATTGGATTTAAATCGGCGTGTATTGCTGACTCCCGAATTGGATACCGATTAATATATCGATTCATCGATATTGGATTGTTTATTGTGTAAGTAACGATACATCGTTATGTGTGATAATTGAGTTAAATTACCGCACTGCGTTTAATCACCGGTGTTTCAGATTTCCAAACAATATGTAGGTAATTTGGTTTTGAGGATATTTAGATCGCACGCATCCTCAATTTGCTCCTGTCCATCAATATAGAAACTGAAATATGATTTATTATTGAAAATCCAGGCTCATTTTACTTACAATTTAAATTACGTAACTAAAAATACGCAATATCTATTTTCAGATATAATTATATTCCTTTCAGTCAACGAAACCTGTTAAAAGTTATTCAACCTTTCTACTTTCGAAGCAATCGATTAAATAATCTAAGTAACAATTACGTTATCAAAATAAAAACAAAACTTGAAAAACTTTCTGCTTCATAAAATTGAACTGAGATATCGGAAACATGACAATGTGACATTTGTTTATATGTTTGTAGGTATTTTCTACATAAATACTGGATAAGAGTGACTAAAACTATACGAGTATTGTAATGAATAAACATTAGGTATATTATAAGCTAAACTTTTTCATAAAACTCTTTGGTAGATCAAATTATTTAGGAACCCTAATTTTGATTCTGACGTTGAAAAGAAAATAGGTCTAATAGGCTTCTACGTAAACAACAATACTGGGCCCAGTGTAACTGATTTACAATAACTTATTGTTCTTTTTGACTGCCTCATTCTTCTAGTGGGGGTTAGCGTGACTACGAAGAACGGGGTCCCTTACCTTATTTAACAGAATATATTCTTTTATTATGTCAAATGTCAATGTATAACAATATGTATAGGGGAGCACTTGAAGCTTTAGGTCAAAATTGCCTGTTGCTGGCTTTACTGGATTATGAGATTTCAGTAAATAAGAAGGTTGGTATGGCCACGTGAAAAGGAGGGATGAAAAGCATGTAACAAAAAAAGTCATGAGTATAAATGTGGATGGATGGAGAGGGAGGGGGAGACCAAAGAAAATATGGATGGATTGTGTGAGAAGTGATATGGAAGACAGAGGAGTTAGCGATAGCGTGACGGGTGACAGGACAGAATGGAAGAAAAAAACATATTGCGCCAACCCCAAATAAAACGGGACAAGGGCAGGAAGATGATGAGTAAATAAGAAGGTTTGTCAGATCCCTAAGATTAAATATAAAAGACTAGGTACTCGACGCACCCCAGGTTATAGCGTGTTGCTTTTTATCATATAGCCTTCCTCGATAAGTCGACTATTCAACATAAGAAGAATTGTTCACTTCGAAACAGTAGTTTCAGAGATTAACGCGTTCAAAGAAACAAACTCTTCAGCTACATAATATCAGTATCGGCACTTAACTAAAATGTATATAAATCTATTAAGAAAACAGTTACTTGTACAATTTCAATCTTTATTTTAGTAGGTTTGTTTAATGTTTTCTCCCAATCAATATAGAATCCAATCAATCGTCGGCCATTGCTGTTTTTATAGACAGTTAAGTGTTTACAGCTGATGATTTCGCCCGTAAAGATTTATTCAAACGTGTCTAGATATTTTCACTCGCATACTCTTAGTCGATTTGCATCGGAATCGAATATGCGGAGTCGATTTCACGTTGGCTCCGGATGCCGAACGGCCTAGATGCGGTTTACATGCACAAGTGCGAAAACTCAAGTCACACGTAAAATAATCTAATTCTGGTATTTCTATTTGTGTTTCCTATTTGTTTCTTGATATTGTGGCCATTGGAGAACCGATCTTTCAATTTAGATTGGATTTTTCTATTAAAGAATCTTCGTTGTTATTATGATTTGGAATACGTTTATTTGTAGGATTATGTAGAATTCAAAATCATAACCTAAGCCCTGAAAACTTAAAAAAGCCGTTAGTATTATGGTTTGTACTTTATAAATCAATAGTTGTACTGTCGATTTCAAACCTCGTTTAGTAACGTAGATACGTACTTATAAGGTTTCCTGTAAATAGCGTCTCTCGTTAATGTCAATGCCTTTATTTCGCCTTAATCCAAATATAAGAATGAATAGAAAAACAAAAAAAAAATCTTATCCAGAACTCATTCTTTGTTCTATTTTCGAAAAATTTAAACGAACACTTTTCCTAAGGCTCCTGACAGGTTGACAAAATGTTACTACTTAAATAAATACTTTTTTTATTATTTTTAATCGTCTGCTTAGGGGCTAATTTTTCAATGGTTAGATAAAATTTACCCGGGGAATAATTATGATGCTGTCGCATCAGAATTTTGGTATAAGGCAGTGGCAGTAACAATTTTATTTCTCAGATAACATTTATCTGAACTATTAAAAAATCAGTCCTAAAAGTACTTAGTAAATATTTGAAGCGATGTTTATCCGAGGACTTTCTTAAAAAAATATTCACAAACACATACAATTAACTACTACCACAGTCCTTTAAAAACAATACAAAGTTTTAGTATACATATATATAAAATATTTTCGTTGTACTTACTTATTGGTCATCCCATCGACAATTTTAAAAAACATTGGTTGTTTTTAATACACCTTGTGATCATCGCATCGGACAATGCGTACATTCATCTTATGTTTGTATACATATACATACCTACTTAATATTGTTATTGTGTGTACCTATATTGATACTATGATACATTGTAGTACAATATCGTTGGTGTAAACAAATTAATGACTGAATTCGTTAGTCACGACAGATTTATATGACATTTGTTAAGGCTGTCCTTAAACTTCCGAATTTATTTTGGACAAATATTTGAATGTTTTATCAGTGTTAAAGGTTATATTAAAATTGGTTAACATAAAATAGTTTTCAGTACAGTGGTCGGACGGCCTTTGTAGGTTCTGAAAGGTCGATAAAGGATAATTTTTAAAATTAGAAACTTAACTTAGATTAGGTATAACATTTTATATATCATAAGCTGTACATGTTAATTGTTTTACAAGGTAAAATAAACCAATTCTCCAAAAACAAAGAAATAATTTTACTTAAACAAATCTTACGCCGAAGTCATCGTAATGAATCTGTCGACACAGTAAGTGTACAATTGTTTGTTCTATAATAGACCTTAACACAATGCGTTAAGTAACAATCATTACAAAACATGATACCATCATTATTTCGGCTTAAAGATATATGGAAGAAAGTTTAAAATCATCCATGGCATGGAACTGAATGATACCTACTCGAATAAACAAATTTGATGGTTTGTTTGTTTGAGCTGATTATGCTCCAAAATAATTTGACCTATTTGAACAATTCTTTCATTGCTAGAAAACTACACTATCTCCGGTGAACATGGGCTATAAACTATGCGAGTGAAACCGCGAGGCAGATGCTGGTTACAAGTAAAATTGTTTCCTTAGCAATTTTATTTAGAACCACTCACTAAGTCACTATTACATGTCATAAATGAAGGGAAAGATTTTGATAAATTCTTAACACGAGGACAATAAAACAATCCGGAATTCTAGGATCGAATAGACACAAGGACCTTGAGAATACTTAAAATGCTTCAAGTTACAAATATTTACTTAGATACAAATATGTCTTTGAATTTATACTATTTTGGTTTAGTAGTTTCCGGACAAACTTGTAACATCGGATGTTGAATTTTGTAGTAACTCGAACTGTATTCTCATTTCGTACTATTCTACTCATTCTGTATCTACATTAAGAAGAATTTGGAACATTTTTTTAATTATTAAAGAAGACTATTATAATTAGAATATATGGTAAATAGGTTTAATTTAAAATCATTTATTTGAAGACAAAAGTAGTTAAGAACATGATCTATCATAATCATGTACCTTCATGTATTTATTTATTACTTAATTTACTTGAAATTGTAAAGATATGGACTTTCCTTAGCCATTCGTACTAGTCAACTTTAAGGTTTATTTATTATTTAAGTGTTTCCCTTAGTATGCTCAACCTCATTTATATTACTAACAGAAATCATTAAGTACTACTATTTTAAATCAACCTCAACACCACGCTATGCGTAAAATGAATTAATTAACAACAAGGGCAAGCAATTACATACATTAATTACACGATCATGTATTCTTCAAACGTTCTCACCTAGACACGAACGCGTTATGTAAATTAATCTAGCCCGCTTAAATAAACCACTATTAGTAAAGAAATGTAGTGCTTTCAGAAATACTTTTTTTTTGTCAGGGGAAAATCACCAAATGACTTCTCCCGCCCAGGGTAATGCGAGAGAGAGTATCAGACTCTTACTGACTAAAAACCTTCCCGTTCCTTGTCTTGCTCTGGGCCGAGGTCGCGGTGCCTCATTGCGCTTACCCCGCAACCCCGGCTGAACATCAGTTCTATAGGGCCCCGTCTGTGGTGATCTATTGGCTCTTTGAGGCATTTAGTTATAGGTACCCAAAAACCTTAAATAGATTAAACAAACCCTCTTTACAAGAGAGACACTTATTCCGACTGTAAATAATAATAAGATAATTTTCTATCATTCTTTTTACAGCGGTTAAATGCATTTAAGAAGCTAGATGTATCGATATATCGATACTACTATGGATATGCGAGTAATTAAAGCCGATAATTATAATTTTCCACGATCAAACAACGGTACAATGTAGATAAAATCGCAAAATTGAAACTGAATACCGATACTAAGATCCTAATTAAAGGATACAATTTAACTAAGTATTATATTCGATCTTCCCCGGCTTCGCACGATGAAAAGCTGATACTAATTTCTGCACTATTTAATATTTTTTTATTAAATACATATAAACCTACCTCTTCAATCACTCTATGTTTTTAAAAAACTCATCAAAACCCGTTACCTAGTTTTAAGGATTTAAGCATACATATGGATATAGGGATGGAGAAAGCGAGTTTGTTTTATACTATGTAGGTAGTGAAGCAGATTTTAATTAAACTACAGTCTCCTGTAAAATTCTTCTATAAGTTTATGTGAAGGACCGGGATAAGAGCAGACTTACGACCTGATGTTAAAAATGGTGCAATTGCTCAATGACACTTGCAACACCAGAGTAATTGCAAGAGATTTGCCGGCCTTTTAGGGATTAGCGTTTGAGGATAAGGGAATTGGGATTGGGAATGGGGAGCTGTACCTACGCTTGAGCTTGCGTGGCGATTCATATTTAAACATTTTTCAGCAGTAGGCACTTATTGGCTGGTGATGAATACACAAGCAGGCCAAACAGCAAACAAACCAGACATGCATTTACAATAACTGTACTCAATTTCGTAGAAAAATAACGTGTCATCTCAAGCACCTGAGTTAGCATAATAAGTGCCAACTAATCTGTCGTCCTACATTATAATAAACGAGTTGTTAACGTACCGTTGCCTAAATAATAACAGGCATTTGCTTTTGTTGTTCGTGACTTTAAATGCCTTGTCGGATTACGTTGTAGTTTTATGTATTGAGATAAGAATGCCAGTAGGTTGAGTTTGGATTGTTGATACTTAAATGTGTCAGTGCGGTTATAGTAACAACAGGTGTTGACAACAACACAACTTGATAATTCTTTTGCAATAAAACTGTGTTTGCATTTTTATGCGATAATTTTTATGCAACAACTAAGAGGTTACGAGTGCTTTGCCGACCTTTTGATGATTAGGGATTAGGAGACTTTGAGTTTGGGGGTGGGGAAGGATTGGGCCTCCGGTAGCCTCACTCACACGGCGAAACACAACGCTGTGGTTGTTTCACGTGTTGTTTTGTGTAAGGCTCTGGTATAATATTACGGTCGTGCCGACCATTCGTGCCTAAGCATGGCTCTTTCAAATTTAGGTTGCATGGTTTATTATGTATTGCTTATAGGATTATATCTTTTGTGAATTTAGAATTATATCCAGGAAGCGAAGTGACAGTAACATTATAATTTGCAAGTTTCGTGACATACATCAAACATACCTGTTCATTTGTAATCGCGACTTTTCCGGAAAAACATAAATTATAAACAGAAACACAGATATCTTAAAAGCAGGTACTAACAGCAAACACGCTGATCATCGTTTAACACCGTAAAAGGCAAAATACAGCAATTAAAACTTGCAAAAAAAGGTTCTTAAAGAATGTAAAAATGAATTGTATTAATACCTTTTATAGTATAAACATCCGTGGTATTAATTAGTTCGTCAATTATCTTCTGTTCGGGGTACGGCAGTGAGCGTACTCGTAGACGGTGAAGCTAAGTTTAGTGGAATGTCAGGAGTTTCTAATTAAGTTATGCGGAACGATACCTCATGATTCATGAACATGAGCTATATATCATAAGCAACAAGATTCTTACATTCTATCGTTCATAGCACGAATATCGTTTCTTTGTCGTGTTTATAGATTAAAACTATTTGCACGAAACCTTGCGATTCCGTTGACAAAATTCTATCGAAAATAACTGTCAATTTTTTAATGCTACCGCCTGTTTGGAAGATTGGTTGCGTGTTTTTAATACGTTTCCTTTTCTTCAATATTCTGATATGTCGACATAAATCTAAATAAAAAAAAAAACTAAATTTAAAATGTGTATAGCTGAAAATAAGGTTAAAGATTTTATATAAAACTAGATTCTGCCCCCGGCTTCGCTCACTTATGATTTTAAACAAAATCATCGTTTAATTCGGTTAAAATAACCTATAGCACTCAGGAACATTGTAGCTATCTAACGAAACGAAAGAATTATGAAAATCTGACCAGCGGTTCCGAAGATTATTCCCTACATACAAACTTTACCTCTTTATAATTTTAGTATAAATTTAAATTTGGAACAATATATATTTCTATTGTGTTTCTTTGAACATCCTAGTATTTTATTAGTCTTGGCTTCTCACAGGTGGTCTCGAAGCCACGTTCTAAATTCAAAATTAGCTTCTTATTTTAAACTTACGTACGTATTAATGTCTTACTGTCATTTTAAATGAGTAAGATTATTAATTTATGTCTACAAATGATTAAAGACTTTTATAAATTTAGATTAAATTTTTGGGCTGTTATTATTAGTTTTACTACCATAAATTGGAAGAGATTTCCTTCATGGGGATTTAGATGTTTTATTTCTTATACTGTTGGAATGTATTATTTTATTACTAACTATAATATACTTACTTAATTGAGAATTTACCTCTGCACCCCCACAACGCTGCTGTAGACAAAATTCATGTTTAAAAGTATTTAAATACTAAGAACGATAATAGTTTAGAGGTATGAGAGAACAGGGTGGAAAGTTTCTCATCTTCCATTGAAAAGGGAGGATCCTCCGACCAGGCGAGGTGTTCGTGCCTGGTGGGCTACTGATCGACGGTTGAAAACACTTATATCTGGAAAACTCTTATAGCGCGATGAAGAATCTAGCAACGTGATTGGTGCTGTTGTTTTTGTTGTGCAATGGATGTCGTTACAATACCATGTGTTTACAAATAAAAAAATATTATAATTGAATATCTATATGAAAATGTAATTACCAAATTAAACACTGGTAGCACTAGAACAAAATTTGAGTAAATAGCTACTTCTTTACGTATGCGAAAATACTTAGGATTAGGACCTACTGAATAATATCTTGATAGTCATTTACTCACCATATAAATTTGAATATAGAACATAGTTTGTATGAACTATGTCCAACATAAGTTTACCGGGTACTTTGGTTAATGTAAAAAGTGAAACAGACGCTTAAAATTATCATATTAAGTATGTATTTCCAGTCTTAACAATGTTCAAAAGTTTCTATACAAACTAATTAAAGTTAATGTCCGTCCATATAAAATGCTTGACAGACAGATCAATAATCTCAAGAACAATATGAGTGCGTCATAAAAGTTTAAAAACACAAGTCAACGACACTTTTATTAATGAGTTTCTAAAGGCAGGAAACATTATGATTATTAATTTTGTGGCTTATCTGCTTAAGAATATATGCTAAAATTGCTTAACTTAGAATATAAATATACAAGCGCAATGATGAATCAAACAGTCTGCTCATTCACATCGTACACATAACATATATATTTTACAAACTTGCTTAGTCTGTCTAGTTAATATATATTAAAACTTTGCAATGAACCCTCGGCGGCGGTATTCCCGAACCGATACGACCTTCAAACCTTCAAGCAACGAGCGTTATCCTTCTTAAAAGGCCGGCAACGCACCTGGGACTCCTCTGGTGTTGCGGATGTCCATGGGCGGCGCCGATCGCTTACCATCAGGTGATCCGTCTGCTCGTTTGCCACCTATTACATTAAAAAAAATATAACAAAGGATAATCCTTCATATTTGCATTCCCGTAACCGATATATTTATGTAGCTAATTGTATTCCTGTTTCCATATCTGTATGCAGATCCATAACATCCCTACCTAAACCTACAGTAAAAATATTGTAACTGAGCTAAAACCATCAAACTATCAGTTAAAATGGTAACGAAGTACTCAAAAGTCTATTTTTTCCACAAACACAAATCCCATGCGGCTATGTGTTACATTCAACCGAGACCCAGTTTTCGAGTTTTGTTTGTTTAAAGAAACTAAAATAAAGTTGAATATTGATGCAAAACATCGTTACAGTGAATCTGTACCATGCAATTTTTTGTTTTTTTGGGCACATAATTCCTTATTGTAAGGGTTGTTTTTGTACAAAGAGGATGAAAGAAAAATGAACGGAAAAATCTGATTCACTCAATTAATCTACTTGTATTAAGTGTTTAGAATCCAATAAATTAGGAAATTTTTTGTAGATATAAAAACTTTCAAATGTTTTTACAGCTTTAAAGTATTTATGTATTTGTTGCTTTTTCTAAATATTAATGAAATGTGTGTTTCTAATATGTAAGCAAAACGGTTTTTTTTAAAGAAGATTAACTTAACGTAATTTTATAATTTTGTTTGTAAAATTTAGGTGATCATCTTTTAAGTCAGTTGTAAGCTTAATTTTTAATGAATCCCGTTTTATAAAAATAATGTCGTATTAATTCTAAGAATAAAGCAAAAAAATGAGAATGCAGTCTAAATATCGTAAGAATCCGTTGCTCGACGACAATTTCTCTCTTACAAATAAATCCAACGAAGCAAATAAATACTAAGGAAAAATTCTTAGAAGACCAAAACGAATTATGTACAAATCAACATTGTTTTAAGTACTAACTATAAAAGAACAAAAGTCAGCTGTTCTAGAAAATTAGAACACTTTCGAATTCCATTCGGTTCTGCATTGAAAAACGAAAGAACATCAATGTTCAACTTTTAAAATAAGAATCTCATGACCTCACGTACCGAACTATGCAGATTATTTTACTTGTAAGTAGGTCCTGATTGTGTACCATCTCTAGTTATGTATATTTTTTACACAACCATAAGCACAAAACAATAAGTCCAAAAAAAAATCTAGGCTTCGTTACATACATATGTAGGTATTATAAGAACTGTTCCGTATAATTAATTAAGTATGAAGTACGTCAAAGAATATTTGGTTGGAAAAAAAGAAAAATTTTGTCACATTTTTCTGACCGGGCATTTCGTCAATGAAACCTTAAATTAATGTAGAGATGAAATAAATGCACCTGAAGAAATGAGATACCACATTTATTCCAAGAATCTCACTACTCCCAATACGAATAAGTAAGCGTCATCATTCCATGTGTAAATACATAAAACAGACGTGCAATTGTGCAACATACAGATACCAACTCAAACACTATAAAAGACGCTAATACAAGAGAAAACTCACACGTAACTAGCACCCTCGCTTTTTAAAGTATTACATAATAATCTAAACTGTTAGAAACAGTATTGTATGCAACTTAGGAGTTACAATGCAGAGGCCATTGCAACTGACCCAACAAATGTAACGTGGCCTGGCTCTCAATGGATATTGGACAATGCTCTTCAGGTCGTTTTCGCTTCATTATACTATGGAAACTAACTCGACGTTCACTTGACTTGACACCACTGTGACACCGTTAAGGCATTAGTGTCAGGAAGTGCTAAAAGTAACAAGTTGTTGACGATAGCGGTATAAACTTACAACTTATACATGACATGTTACTTAAAAACTGACCCAAAAGACTGAGAAGAAAGGTTTATTGTTGAAAAGTATATTGTAATGTATATGTTGATATTTAAATGTGTTACAAATTTCCATTGGAGCATACATAAGTATCTACTTCTTATAATTTCTCCCTAACTAGATAATAGTTTTAATTTTAATTAAATCCTACATTCCTTATAAAGAAAAACAAAAAAGGTTTCAATTGTTTTAACTATGTTCCATGTGTAAATCGAATTACTTACATTTAAATTTATTTAGTTTACTGGTTGCCCTTTCCTTTTTTGTTATGGTCAATAACATAATAATTCACTTTTTAAATGTTAAACTTAACTGAACGTATTACTATGTGTTACATAAAACTGCCTTGTGAGAGACCTTCAATCAAGTGTGTGTCCATGCATAAACCTGTTACTACCATTTCGTAACATTTAATAGCTGTTACGGATAAAAAAATATCTTATTACAATATATCAACGTGTAACTACGACTGACCCCAGGGGCCTACCAGCTTATTTCATTTTACGAAATTTATAGCCGATTCACCTTTAATACTATCGGTCAAAAATATAGCCTCTGGTAATTTTTTACAATTCATTGTTTTTGCAACTTTAATCGGTTTATAATGAATATTTAATGCTATAGTATTTCGTTGCAGACAAAAAATAACGAGGAACACAAAACGAAACGTATTGTATTTCCTTTTTTATGTAATTCGAATTTAGTTGTGTTGTTGGTATTTGAATGGTATTCTGGTATTTTCTCTTTTAGCCCACAATGCTTATTCGAAGTCTTTGTTATATCAAAAAACGTTTCCGAAAATAGAAACATAATATTTTTATGAAAGATTAGCTGGCCCGACAAACTATATTTGGCCTCAAAATTAACTAATATTCTCAACCTTTTAATTTGAACAAGAGCAATTAACGAAATCGGACCAGCCGTTCTCGAGATTTTGTTAGACTAACGAACAGTATTTTATATTTACTTATATCAAACCATATTACTAAACACATTGATGGCTTTATTACTAAATAATTACGTCCATGCGCTCCTAACTTGCACCGGTCCGGTAAACCGCGTGTCCAATCGACTGTCCGGCGATTTGTCGTGCATCGCTTAACAATAAGAACACGTAAGTCGTTCTGTCGCAGTGTCGGTAATATCGTACTTAGTCCACTAAGTGGACGACGACTTCAATTTCACATCGTTGGCGACATGTTGAGTTTTAAATCCCTTACTAGTATTGCTATGTATGGTCGATAATCTCTTCGTGGACTTGAGACGAGAATGCAAGCTATGAACTTAACGAATAGTGAATTTAATTTTTGTTTGGTAGTAAGAGGAAAAATATGGCAGGTATGTGTAAATAATAATTATGTGAAAGAACCAGTGCTTAAACCAAGTGACTTAGGACATAAGGAATAACAAACAAAACTGAGCGATAGGTAATCCACGAACTGATTGTTATCCCTATCAAGATCTTGGATGTCTGCATATATCACAGATATTTATTATTGATTTTATGAATACGTTCTAAATATGGCGGCCCAGTCAAGTGTAGTCTAATCGAAATAAATAAAAAAAAAGAATTGTTTAAGAACCTATAAACAGGTACATGATGCCAATTTTCTGGTCAAGACGAATTAATGCTATTTCTTTTAAGAGAATTATTAAAAATAACGTAAAACGTTAATTAAATATACATATAAAAGAAACTTGAACGTTGAGGTTAGGTATAATTATAGCCTCGTTAAAGCATTTTAACAAGAAAGATAAAACATTTATTATGATAATAAGAGGAAGTTGTTCATAAAAACTCTTAGAATCTTTCAACAAATTATTCTTAAATGTTGATGCAAAATAGATGTTGTTTTGGAACAAGTTTTAATTTGCTTTTTGAACTGACAATAACTTCAAAGCGAATTTAAAAAAAATCTATATTTTAGCTAACTTAAAAAAAATTAAATTTTTAAAAAGGAAAAAAACATTATTTTCTCTATTAAATAAGGCGTTTTTGTTTCACGAGAAACCTGAGTATTTTCTTGCAAATAATTTGTCAGCAGTTCTCATAATCGGTTTTATAAACCACAACGTCATTATCATCGTAACTATGAGTGGCCACTGTTGTCCAAAAACCTCTTCACTCAGAGAAGGTAATTAATTCACCAAAATTATTTAACAGCTCCAATGGCTGGGTAAATGTTCACAATGGGCAATAAAAGAAATGAATACATTTTAAAATCATCGTAGGTCAAAAGGTCAAGTAAAGTGTTCATGAAAATGTGAATGAACTAAGAGGCGACTCTTGCGCAGCGTGCGAAAGAGATCTCTCGTGCGATAAGGACCAAGGTCGGGTTATATTTATAATTCTTATAGCCACGCCTGGATTACATGTTTAGATGTTAATTATGTGTTTTTGCACTGGTCTTGTATTTTTTTGACAATTTGATGGCAGTCTTGTTTTCAAGTGTTAACTCCGAACGGAGAAGATGGTGTAAATAACTTAATAAATCACAGGTTAAGCAAGGAAACGATTTTTGTTTGGTAGTACCTACATATATCTATACGTATAATTAAACTATGTTTATTCTATACATTATTTTGACACACTTAGATAGTTGTATAAGGCAATAACAACATCGAGTCTTAACGGCGATATGAGTAATAGGGAGTATTGACCCTCATCTCTTAAGGAGTGAGAGGGCTAATCACATTCTCTCCTTTCCTGGTATGTTCTACTTAGACACCTATACAAAATGTTACTTTCAGAAAGTTATTCTTACTTTTATTGTAAAAACTGACGCCAAATTTCCTGAAGGCTGAGTGCAATTTTTTCACTTTATGCCTGATTACCTCAATGCCTTTAACTTCTCATAATAAAACTTATAACATAATTGGTGCAAAGTGCGTTTTACACTTTTAAAAGCAGACAAATTACGTGTATTCCTCAAAAGGAAAACCCCAAAGGGTTTATTAAGAATTAGAGGACTAGGGATTTCGTGATACTTTGTTTCTTACCAGTTTTTTATACTTCCTCGGTATCTTTCGATAAAACTGTATCAATCGTGAGCAAGCATGGTAAAAATAAGATTCGTGTCAATTATTCTAGAAGGATGAAAGAAGAGTCGCATAAAAAAGAAACTTAAATAGAACTGTCATAAAACAAACATGGCGACTTTTCTATCAATTTGAAAATAAAAAATCAACGACTGTAGTGAAGAAAGCGGAAAGGTTTACGCGAGTGGGTGTCGAACGTGAGGTTATTGCGATCTACGTACGTGACAGCATGCGCTTGCGCACGAATTGTTGCCACTCCCGAGAGAGTACTGCTATTTAGGTAAAGAGGTCACTGTTTGTTTATATGTATATACATCACGCTATTTAATTCCCAAAGGGGTAGACATTAGGGTTAAAATGTAACACCTACTTTTATTAGTTATGATCTTATTGTTAAAGACAGGGCAAAAAATCAATACTCCATATAAAAATCGTAATACCTTAGTTCATCAGTTGCGTTTGTCGAGTTTGTCGAGTCCATCGTTTGTTTACAGTATAAATTATAAATATTAAATGTAGGAGAGCCATGCTTCGGCACGAATGGGTTGCCTTGATCGTAGTGATACCACGGCTTCACAAATAGCATGCGTTTAACAACCACAGAGCCTCGTTTTTCACCGTATGTAAGGTCATTTGAGATCATATTTTCCCAATTTCCATAAAAAGTCGGTAACGCACACGTAACTTCTCTGGTGTTGCGGGTGTCCCTATGTGGCGCATATTGCTTACCATCAGACAATCCAGGTTTGCCTCTCTATCATAAAAAGAATTAAGCTGGTTGTGTAAACAGGGTTGTATTATAATTGTTACAAAATTTTACTTTCATTACTTAACTGCCCTTTCACACGTGCGCAGTAATCGTATATCTTTGTACACGGGTTTTTGTTTGTTTAACATAATATATATTTATGTTTCTATGAATGCTGGAACTAGGTTAGATCTATAAATTATACAGTATGTTTAACTGCTACAGTAGGTTAATGGTTGAAATCTAGTCTACCTAAGCGTTTAAAGCGGATTCTAATGAAATGTTCAATAATGTTAATGTACATACTGGTCAGAAAGGGTTAGATATAAAATACCAAAATAGATAACAATAAAAAACACACACATCAGGGCATCCAAAGAAACTTTCTTTTGCGTGTAGAAAAACAGGTTTTAATAGAAACCAAACACGTAGATACAAGTTAATATTATGCATGTGTGAAAACTCACTTAAAACGAATAGCTACGTAAGGAGAATTTACAAATACTTCTTAGAATGTTTACTTATAGTGTTACAAATGATTTTACGAAACACATTTTAATTAGTTTAGTTTGCACTGTCCTCGAGTGAATATCAATGTAAGTTATGTAAGTTAAAGGAATTTAGGAACTTTTAGCATTTTTTATGAAAAGTATTAGGACCTAATATATGTTTCTGAGAATTCAATATCGGCTAGGATTGTCATAAAAGCATGATTTATTCTCTCTTCACAGACCAACTGAAAGGATGTACAAATACGTTTGCTATTATAGGGAAATATTCATAACAGGAATTCTTGAATCAATTTACTTCATAAGTTTTAAGCAACGATGAGTGTATCTAGAAAACCTTTGTTTGTTCTATGTAACGGAGAAAATAAATCACTTCATTCAATCAGTGAGGTTACCAGAGCCCCAATCCTTCCCCTCCCCCAATCCCTCCTCAATCCCTAAATCTCCAAATCCCTAATCCCTAAAAGGTCGGCAACGCACTCGTAACTCCTCCGTTGCGGGTGTCGGTGGGCGGCGCTGATTGCTTACCATCAGGTTATCCGTCTGCTCGTTTGCCAATCTATTACAAAAAAAAAAAACTTTGGGAGCCCTACGTTCAGTACTAGATGTTTTGTGGCTGTGGTGATGATGATAATGAGACAAATATATTTATAACTTTACTTAGGCTTATAATAATTAAAAAACAGTTAGAATGTAACGCATGAATATACCTATGTAGAGTACCGTATGTCATATAATCATTGCGAACGTTCATCCCATCTGTCAGCCGGTTCGATGACCAGATCAGACGTGACTACTTCGAGCACCGACGTCTAAGCAACAATTACCCACGATCATGATTTATCTTAATTATACATTACCATCCCATCGTTAGAATCGTTCTGAAGCAAAATTTTATTTGAAAATCTTGATCACGCAAGGCACACGTTAACTGTACCTACTATACTAGTTTTATTATAAAATAACGCTATCTCCTTATTCCACACAGAATTTACTTTAAAGTTTTAAGAAGGCCAGTCAAATAGCAGGTTCTGCGCAAGTCTTTTGAAGGAGTAAATTGTTGTCAAATGACTTCTCTAGCTATGGGTGGGGTGAGAGATAGTGTCAGACTCTTATGCTGACTAAAAACCATCCCGTTCCTTCTCCTGCTTTAGGCTGCTGTACATGATTGCACTTCCATCTACAACCATAGCTAACTGGCCCTTTTAGGCCCATCTGTGGTGTCTAATGGCTATATGAGGAACGCGATCGCGAAACACGATCCGGAATTCGCTCGAGTCTGTTTCTAGCCTTGCTAGCCACCCGTAAACTCGCACTTACGACAGACTGAAATTATAACTACCTAGCAGTAAAGAACAGAGTGCCCTTTAATTTATTATTATTTTCCCAGTTTGGGATGACGCTTTTAATAGATACAAATATTCGATTCGAATCTAAATTTCTAATCGTGTACCTACCTATATAAGGTAAATTAATACGAGATAAATATGGAATCTTACAAAGTGGTCGTATTCCTTTAAAGAAATAGCCAAGTTGTTAGTTTCGCCGTTAGTCGACTGGTGTCGCTTTCGTGTTGCCCAATCAACAATCTCTGCTATTATATGTTGGCTATGGGAAATGGAGTGTTCGTGATCTTTCCTACTTGTCTAACAATATTAATTAGCAGTGATTCATAGACTCATTGTGTACAAATCGTAATAGATATTATAACAGGCTCGTTTAGGAAACTATGTTATAACTTTATAGGCCATCTTAAGTATTCACGATCTGTCAACGGTTGTACTATGTTTGTCTTTTCTTGGGAGTGTAAGGCAGAGGTTTATTGTATCTTTACGTTCGATTCGGGTAATAGGCTCAAACTACGTTAAACAAACCGAATTGATTCTTCTTGTATTGGTAACTTTTTTTCTGACAAGTTCTAGAATTAATAAGTTAGTTCCGTTAAGAAGTTTTTACGTATAAGACTGACAAACATATCAACATATAATCTATGCTTTTAATGTTTAAAAAACAATGTTTCCCCGCATTAGGAATTTTTCATGTCGTGGGTGCCTTTACAAGCATACAATTTCACACACACATCACACGCAGACCCGTAACAACAATTTGTGGATCACACATAGAGTTGTTCCGGGCGGGAATCGAACCCGCGACACGTTGCACGACAGTCAGTTGCCCGACCACCGCGTCAAACGTGCAATCAGCTTACATATTGAGTAGGATTGGAAGTTTTTTTTTGTTACCTACTATTTCGTGAATTTAATTTTATAGAACAAATATGTATTGTATTTACATAATAGCGTGTCTAACGAGCTATTGATAGCAATCGTTCGGTTTAATAAAAACATGAAAGCTAGCGTTGAAGCATAGATCCTTATCAAACGTTATCGTCTTCCGTCTGCGTGTGTTTCATGTAAAAGAAATTGTGTATCACGTTAACTATACCTAAAATATTCACTGAATTGAAAATTACCTATATTGCTTTTGTTTGGTTGTTAACTACTTTGATCGGTCCTTACAAAGCCAATGATAATATTTATATACATATTTTGTCCATGTAACAGTCGCTTACTTAAGAAATGAAGGGTCAAGCGCACGTATCTCGGCCTTGCTCAGAGCTGGGGAAGGAATGAGATGGTTTTTAGTGAGTTAGAGTCTGAAACTCCCTATCCATTACAAAACAAAAATGGACATCAATATTTTAAATCAATAAAAAGAACCTCAGCACTAATGATATTCCAAAAAAAAAAACGTTGATAATAAACATGTCCGCAAAGAAGGGTTCTATTTACAATACCTATTATAAAAATAAATGAATAAAAAATATAAAAATCAAATCTTTACTCTGTACTCAGTATTAAACGAACAAACACAACCTGTTGCCAATACATCTTACGAATAAAATATTCAAATCGGGATTAACGTGAGAAATTGAGAATGTTCGAGAAACACGCACCGGAGTTATTGATATACTTAATAGGGGTATTCGAACAATAACTTCGTTCAATGACATAATTTATGCAAATCGGTAACAGTTATACCTACTCTACTCAATTATGTATGAATGATACGCACGTGCTTAATAATGCACGACCGGTTTTATTAATACTTCCCTTTGCAGACAATCCAGTAAGTTCTCTTCTGTTCTTGGAGGATAAAGAAGTTCGTATAATGGAACGTAATCATCTTTGATGGACATAATAGGTCAATCTTCGTCTACACTTTAGAACGAGCTTTATGACTTTACCAAGAGGATTGACCGACAAACTGTTTTTTTTTCTTTATTCTCTTTTTGACGTTTAAAACTGCCTTTACCTAATGGTTAAATTGAACTTAACGATTAAGATTATATGTATTTATTAAAACTGTTTTAAGTTTCTGGAGAGTTTCCAAACTATATTTTGGTAAATCCCGGTAAATAACATTCCGTACCGAACATTTCTGATCTTTAGAACTAAGTCAGTATCTTTGTACTTAGCCATCAAATGTATGAATGTAGTTATGTGTACCATTTGAAAAGTAACTACATATCGTGATTCATACAAAATTTATTCAAAATAACGGCTTGTGTGGATTAACTGACAAAATCGCGCCGACGCGCACGCTGAATACAGAATAAGAGTCCTGCTGTGACTTGAAACTAGTAGAGCTTCTTAGTTTAGTAACGTGTATAAATATTTTTTTTTTAATATTTTTTTTTTATATTCAATAAAAAAAATGTGCGATATCTCTAAATCGTTTCGCCTAATTTTTTACACATTTTCACAATAAATACCGTCGAACTAACTACACCAACAAATATATTGAAACATTAATCAAATACGGCAAAAAACAACTCACTAACCGTTAAAATATATTCAGTGTTAAACCTCGCATTCACTTTGCTAATAGCTCAAAAAAAGGCCGTCAAATCCATGAACAATTTCAATGTCTATTGGCACCTGTTAAAATAGGTGCTGACTGCAAATTACGCCAATAAAACCATTATCAACCGACCTCTTGTTTAATAAAAAAGAATATCAAAACCGGGTTCCGTTAACACTGGATGTTATAGTTCATTTTGCTATTTTAAAATCGCTATTAGTGCGGAAATAAGCAAGGAAATGTGCTAAAAATGTGTTGTTTTGTATCGAAAGGGGCACGAACGTGTTCGTTTGCTGGCACGACAATTTCCTTAAGAATTTCATATTGCTTGCTTACTGTCAAGGTTTGAAACCTTGTAACGATTAATTGCTATTATTTAATTATTTTTAATACCTATTGTTAATATTTAATGGCAACGAAAATTGGTTTGCAATTTTGTTTCTTGGTGGTTATTTCGAATGTATTCATTCTACCTTTTAAAAAAAAATTATTTAAAAATGGAATTGATAATTTAGAATATGTTTATTCTATCTTTAGGAAACAAAATATTTGAAAATAGAATTTATTTTTTTATTTATTATCCATGTTTAGAAAGTCTTTTTATTGAAGTTCCTGTTAAAACTGAGTATTACATGTTACTTAACCAGTTAAACAAGAAGATAATAAGTTACAGAGACTTCCACGGATCGTATACCGATAATGTATTAATGATAGAAAAGCTTTCCAATATGGTGTGTCAATGGCTTCCTTTGACCATAACTCGAGCCACCCACTGTATAAGGCTCGCATTGCGCATGCCAACCGAACAATGACGTCGACCGTTTCCGATACCATTCCAATTGAAAATCTATGGAGTTAGTCAAGAAGGTATGCATTGTTAGGTTTAAATGTATTGAATTTACTAAACATTTCAAGTATCTAGATTAAAATGTGCCGACAAAAGGTAGCTCGAAAAAAAAAATTTGGTTATTATATAAGTGTTGTAATCACCCAATATCATTTAGTTGTCAATTTTTCAATGGTCCAACTGCTGACGCCGGGATTGGATTAAGCTATACATATTGTGAGTTGCCATACAATAAAGATTTATCAAAAAAGAAACATTATCGAGTCAATGATCTTATTTTAACAATAACAACTTATTTTCTTGAATTAACTGAGAAAGGCTCTACTAGTTTCAAATTACATCGGAGCTCTTATTATGAGCAGCGTGCAAGTTGCTGTTAATCCACGTGAGTATGCCCGTAGTAAGTAATTTTTCGTCCTCTGTTACACATAATTTGCAAATTAAAAGGTCTTTATTTTGTAGGATCATAAAAAGTGGAAAAAGAGGATCTTGAAACGCACCTTATGCCTAAACTATCGACGTTATGTCATCAACAAATTAAACTCTAAGATCAATCATAAATACAAAAGAAATGTTCCAAGAAAGAAATTAGCCAAAAAGAACAAATTACAGTTACATTCAATTACTGGCAAGTTCGTTTACACAATGGTTTGTCTATTACTTTTTACTGAGATAGCACTACAGTGACATAATAATTTGGTTACGGGCTGATAGTCCGCTTGGAACTATGTAGTTACGTAAAATACGAGAATTGAGTTCAAGATTTTACGATTATCATAGAATTTTTTTGTAGCTGCCCTTACTACGAGTGATGTCTGATTTCATCTTTTTTAATGTTAAGAACCAACATGTTTTATTCATTTTTTTGTGTTACAGGTTGTATAAGCTTCAAATACAGTTAAATAATTTCGAATTCTACTTTTAAAGCGCCAATAGACCACCACAGATGGGCCCAACAGTGCCGATTTTTAGCCGGAGTACGTGCCAAGCGCAATTAGGTATCGAGCCAAATGAAGCAGAATTAGAAATGGGATGGTTTTTAGTCAGTAAGAGTCTGACACTCTATCTCGCTTCACTCTGAGAGGAACCATTTGATGTCTTCCGTTCCTCAAAAAAAAACTTTCGTGATAGGTGATACATATTGTGATTTTCCAGACATTAAACGAAAACTTGTCCATAGTGGCATCAACATAACCTGACATATTGACATGTTATTATTAGTAAGCTGTAACCCGATCGTGGCTGTGTAAACAGCATGAAGTCTGGTTATTTACTTCATTGTAAACAGTAAATTTCATTATTATTTATCTTTGGTATTACAATAACATGTCTTTAATATGACAACCAACCCATTAGTCCTGATTTGTTTGTTTAAGCAGCCATTGTATATGTATTACGACTTTAAGCTTCATTAGCGCCATCTGGTGAGTGCGAAAATCTCCAATAATTCGTTTGATACATGCTATTCATAAATTTCTATCATTTTTAAATTCTAACCGCGTATTTAACATTTGACACTGTATAGTATCACGTTTACAGGCAGTATTTCTTTAAGGTACAATAAAAGACCTTGATACAAAAAGTGTAGTGGCTACTTATGATACGTGACTACAATATATACCACGCAACCACGGAGTAGTTAGTGAATGGAGAAATAATCTGAATATAGTAGATAATGTTACAACGCGTGAATAATATACCTATATACATACACATCAAAATTATTCACTGATATGGCTGAATAAAACCTCGTTGAATAATAAACAAACGGTAGGTATCCGTTTGTTTATTATTTATTACAGAGACTAACTTTTCAGGACCTACTTACATACAGGTATTGAGAATTGTTCATTCGCTTTTGCGTAAAATGACAAATTATTTTTAATTTTACAACTTAATATTTTTTATGATTTTCGCCCTTGTCCTATCCTATCCTACCAATATTAGAAATGTGAAAGTTTGCCAGAATGTTTGTTTTTCTTTCACGCAAAAACGGCTGGACCGATTTGGCTGAAATTTTGCATTTTGTGGTATACAGGTGATGTCCTAGATAAACAAAAAGATTTATCAACATATCACACGGCCGAAGCTGCGAGCGGAAGGCTTTCAATACATATTAGGGCATAAGAACGCATTAGGAACTCCGTTAATTGATTTCTCCATGTACTTGAAGGAAGCGAAGCGTTGAATGACGAAGTTATTTATACAAGTTAAGTCAGAGGTTTCCTCTTTCCCTTTCCGAGGTTACAGCATAGGATTACCTAATAGGCAATAACCGTAATTAGAATTTTATACCTGACTCATAATTACTTCATAAATTCTAAGTTATCGAACATAAAATGCAAAAATATTTATTCAATAAAGAGTTTATTTCG
Organism: Spodoptera exigua; assembly: GCA_902829305.4. Lineage (NCBI taxonomy): Eukaryota > Metazoa > Arthropoda > Insecta > Lepidoptera > Noctuidae > Spodoptera > Spodoptera exigua. The sequence continues at coordinate 5,760,669 of LR824615.2, forward strand.
GTCTTCTTGCCTTATTCCAAACATTACATACGTAAAGCGGTAAAATATGTTTTTATTTTCCTCTATAAAATATCATCCTATCAAAAACAACTACTTTGTTATATTTATTACAAATATGTATACTATGTTAGAAATATAATCTAAGTATAATATTTCATAATTATAAACAGCGAAATCCAATTTTCTATAAAAGTTCCATAGTGTTAATTCCTAAAAAATACTATAATATACTTAATGATTCTCCTTTTAACATTAGAAATCGCTCGCTAATCTAACTCTTGACCTTTTCTCAACAAGATTATTTAACAAGCTAACCAGTTTTACCTGACATCACGCTTTAGGCACATCGTTTATTTTTTGAATAAATGTATAATATTTTTTAAAATTTTTATACTAAGCTTAAGATTAAGATGGGACTGTATACTAGCGTGCTAAAATCAGTTAATTATTTTAAACTAGTATCTGCCAGAGGCATCGCAGAGCCAGGGAAAAAGTAACCTTTGTGTTCTTCTATAAAAATACTGACTACACGGCTGGCGCGATGGCTGGGCAACTGGCTGCCGCGCAGAGTGTCGCGGGTTCTTTCCCGGACGGAACAACTCTTTGTGTGATCCACAAATCGTTGTCTGGGTGTCAAGTGTATGTGAAATTGTATGTTTGCAAACGCACCCACGATACAGGAGAAAATATCAATTATTCAACATAATTGCCATATATTAAACTTATTTACAATATTTCGCAGTTATCGCATTAGTATCTAAGACTTTAATTAAGAAAGACAGTATTGGCATATATATAGAAAGTCTAAGTTTACACGGAAATAAATAAATAAACGATAAGTTAAGTAGTGCAATACTCATAAAACTAATTTATAAGCACTCGACCTCAGGAAGTTACTACATTGGTAGTGCACTTCAATACACTCGAATGCAAAATCAATCAGCATTAATCACAGTTGCATTCAATTTAGTAATTACAGCTTCAATTCCGTTACCAAATAAATTTATTAAGTACTAGCTGCTACTACTGCCGCGCGGTTTCACCCGCAGCTTGGCTCCTATTGGTCGTAGAGTGATGTATACATATAGCCTATGGCACTCAGAAATATTGTAGCTATACATATCAGTGAAAGATTTTTTGAAATTCGACCAGTGGTTTCAAGTTTCAAAGATACATACAGAATTACTAATTTTACCTCTTTAAATTATTTTTTTGTAGATACAATAATAATACTAAATTATTTTCAACAAAATTCTTTCATTTTGTAATTTAACAGTAAGTAGGTACATAACTCTAAAAGATACAAAAAAATTGAGTTCATAAACTTTTGAAAAATAATAGATGAAGTTCGGTAATAAGAGATTGTTACGTCACAATTTTGTAAATAAATAAAAATGGGGCATATCGAATGCATTGCTTAGTCAAAATAAAATAAAAATATCGACAAAACACATCTTAATTAAAGGCTCGATTCTATTAAATATTCACATACCCAGCCGCAGTATGTCACACACTCAAAAATAAAAATCACTTTATTGTATTGTGTTCATTAATAATACACAGCTTTTATTGCAAACGACTATTTTAATATGAAATAAAAAAAAAACTTGTTTTTGATATTTATATCCGAATCCTGTTCTATTATTTCCACTTTTGCTTTTGTTATATATTTTTTTCATTTCACGTTTCTTTTTTTTCTCTTAAGCGTCTTAATTTTATGGCCTGTGATATCTGCCATGTTTTTAACCAGTCTCTTTGTTCCCATATTCGCTGCCCACTTACCAGAGGTAGAAAATTATTGTAGCAAATAATACAGCTATGGCAGCTATTTGTTACATTTCGCAATCCACGAACGCACGCAAGACTCTCAGATCGTCGAAATGTGCGTGCAAAACATTGATTGTTTTTTGGCTGAAGAGAATTGGGATAACAAATACATATTACTTTATCATGGTATTTCAGATGTGATTTTTTTATGAATGTAACACACACACACACATCAACTGTTGTCGTTGCTTCTCAACACGATCCTAACAAAATTACAATGTAGCAGAAAATAAATTCTAGATCCTTTGAAATGCAATAGTAGATAGTTAATAAGGCAATGAACAAGAAAGAGACGACTTAAAAAGTAAGAGTTCATGGCTAAGAAAACAATGGAATACCTTAAGAAGAAAAACAATTTACTTCAAATAAGGAAGGTGCCGATCAATTACAAGACAATTCATTTGAACGACAACGTAATATGGAAGAGCATCGTTCTTTTTTAAATAATTGATAAATACTTTCGAAGAAATAAATGCCCCGTGGCCTTTGAACAAAAGAAGACTTTGTCTGTAGCTCGAAAAGTATCACTATGCTTTAAACATGAAATTTCTTGTTTGGTATACCGCTTGAAACAACATGGTAGTTAATCATAAACGCTAATCGACTTATAACTTTACTTAACAGTAATAAGTGCTACAGTACTACAAATCGTGCGCATGACCTTCCATCGTTCAACCCAGTCAAGGCCACGGCTTATACCTGATGAGATCACGCATACTTCATTCCTTGTAAATCGTTTACGATGTTTACAAAATCAGATCGATTAACCTAATCGATACTTTTAATTTCTCGAATAAAAGTTGAAAGACCAATCTTGTTGAGAGACATCGATCAGGAGTTGCGGGAGCTCTTAGTTGCTTTGTTATTATAAATTACTCTCAAAAAGTTCCAAATCATGATGGCATTGATATAGGTAGTAGTTATAATGTAAACCTTTGTGAATACTTAGGCTACGGCTGCCAACAGAAAACTGAATCACGGTCTGCTATGCCTCGGCGGTGTTGACCCACGCCACGGTCTTAAGCGAGTTAGTCTCAACATGTCTCAACTTTTTGTCGGCTACTCGTGAATTAAAATTTTTTTTTGCTAGAACTACTAAAGGGTTAGAAGAAATTGATAAATGCCTTGATAAAATAAAATCGTAAGAATATTTTATCCTATGCTATACTATGTAATATGTCTCCTGTCATTTATTTCATTGGAATCTTCAAAATCTTTGACACATTCTTTATATAAGTCCTCTACCTAGTATGTTTGCAATAACAAAATTGAAACATTTGCCCATTACTTAGTGAGGTTTGCCAACGATAGTTAAGTTATTATAGAAACATAGTAAATTGCGTGTGACCATAAATAGATACCAGAAGTTACCCAATTCTAGGCGGGTAATGTCAGTATACCTACGCTGGTAATTGGTATATTTATGGATATTATATCTACTTTATATAGAGAATATAGATCAGCTTTCGTCACGTCAATCTATCGCCAATCAAGATCTTGTTTCATAAATTTTAATGGACTGTCTATACGTGTCACGGATTATAGATTTATTGATACCAAAAGGGCTCAACTATTAAAACTAATGTTGCAATATGTGTGCAAGATCTTGTACTATCAATTTTTCTTGTATAGAAACTATCGTGAGACATAAAGTTTATTGAAAACGTGACTCCGTTCGCGTGTAATAGTGACCCCTTGCAGATTTTTGGTATAAAAACTATCCTAATATCCTTTCTCGAGTTCCAAATTATTTCTGTACCAAATTTACCAGAAATCGGTTCAGTAGTTTAGGCGTGAAGAAGAGACAGACAGGCAGACAGAGTTACTTTCAAATTTACAATATTAGTTTGGATAATGACTTAAATATTCACGGGAGTCAACTGAGAAAACCATGTAGACGCGCACGCTGCTCAAGAATAGTTGTCATTCTCAGTTAATCTTTGTAACCGATGGTCGAATTTAGGTACACAATTCTTTCACTGATACATCTAGCTACAATGCTCTTGAGTGCTACAGGCTATAAAACATCACCCTAGTACAATTAAGAGCCGAGCAGCGGGTAAAACCGTGTGGCAGAAGCTGGTGTTCAATAAATTTATTTCAAGCTATATCCCAAGTTACTTTAATCATCTAAAGAATGACTCGTTGCTATTTGTAAGTAAATAAATTAATTTGATGGTTATAGGATGCGATTCGCATCAAATTGCTCGTGCGATGAGCTATTTACGTAATTCTAAACGCACATACAACGCTTGAAATACAACGTAACTCCGTTTCGTAATGAAACGAAAAATTAACATTTTCTAGTACAAAGTAACCGGTTTGTGTATGGAAGGTATTAACGTATACTAAATGCATTTAGCATACCTTTCTCTCTCTGTCTCTCTCTCTCTCTTTCTCTCTCTCTTCAAAAAAGGCATAGAAAAAATATAGTCCGCGTTACCAAACAGTAGAAAAAATATAGTTTTGTTGTTCTTATTGTCGTCGAGAATCTGCGCTTTGCGGATTTTTTTTTTGTGAATTAGGTCTACTGCAAACGAGTGCTTTGCCGGTCTTTTGGGGATTAGGGCTTAAGATATTTAAGGATTGGGGAGAAGGGAGGAAGGAAGGGAAGAATTGAGCCTCCGGATATTAAGTTTTATTGTTTGTTTGATTCTATTTTTTCAAATGAAACCCTTGCTGGACAAGTAAGGGTTTGATTTCAAAAAAGAATTAGAATGTCAACGTTGCAGTTCACCAGTTATCACACTGAATTTCAAATGCAAGCCTGTTTTTCTTAAGTCTAGAACAAGGCTTAAAATTTTTATAACACTTATCGTTTGCAACATATTACGCGGGTATTAACGCGAAAAATAATTATTTAAATACCTTGTTAGGCTTGTAACACGAAAGTTTACAAGTTAGCATTCCAATCGTTTAAATAATCATAAAGGCAATTTTAACAAGGCTGAATAACTCCTAATATTTTTATTAAGAGATTTGTACATTACATAGGTAAGTATTTAATATTTTGAAATTGCTTATTTGACCTACATCTTCTTATTTCAATATAACGTCTTTGGAGTCTTGCAGGTGGTCAATTCTCCACGCACCGGCCACTGGTTTAGACATCAGTGGTTTCTTAATTATGAAACATTCGTAGATTGTGGTTATAGAGAGAATATGACTGCATGCTAAGGTACTTACTATATTTACCAGTACATTTACATATGTAAGTACTTAGCTATTGGATTTTTGTGTAAGTACTCGATTGTCACCATTCGTTTTTCAAAATCAATTATTTTTTTGGTGTTCATATACCTAGTGTTAGTGTAACTTAGTATAATGTTACTATTATATTATTGCAATAAGTGTAGATTTTTTTATTTGGATAAGTGTTTGAATACTTACTACCACCATTTGTGTTCATCACAGTATCGACAGCTCTCATTTTCAAAAAGAATTTCATCAACATCATCATCATCAGCCAGAATACATTCACTACTGAGCAAAGGCCTCCCCTTTATTTCTCCACAGTAAATGACAACAAGCCACTTGCATCTATTGACTTGCATTTAAAAATACCGTACTGGTATTTATTTGAAAAAACTGTAATTAATATTTAATCTTCCGACATCGACGATTATCTACAAGACTTTCAAAGCTCAACATAAGTCTTTCTCAATTGCTTTCGTATGGCTCGGGTCGGAAGCAGCCAGATTCGGAAACCCACTTCCTTATCCTTGCGATCTTCATTAAGTCTTCTGTGCAACTTGCTTTCATTCCTCCACATTCGGATTTACATGTACTTATAATGTATACTCATTTATGAAGGAAAATCTTCAACGTTAAACTTACATCATCAAATAAAAATAACATTTTGTCAAACAAATTACTTTATAAAAGGTGTGGTCAATTTATAGCATTCCAATGTCTTTCAAACGTTTAGTTTCCCCTTGCACTTATCAATTGATAACTAACGACCTTCTTGATATGATGGCATGAAGTCGGCCTCGGAGCATATTGAATAGTAATGCGTTTGTACAAGTGTCCGTTGTTACAAACGACACGTGAATAAAAACAGCTTTCTAGATTTTGCATTTTAAATTTTATTCTTAATAATTAGCATATTTTTTATTTTTGTCAGATTTCGGCAAACGAGACGACGTGGTGGTAAGCATTCAGCTCCTTTTGTGGGTTATTAGGGAATTAAGAATAGGGGATTTGAGGATTAAGGATGGACAGAAAGGATTGGTCCTTCGGTAACTTCACTGCTAATACGAAGAAACGCAACATAAGAGTTACTTCACGCCGGTTTTCTATGAGAGTGTGGTATAACTTCGGACAAGCCGGCCCATTCATGCCAAAGGCTCTCTTAACACTTAGAACGCCATGCCGGACAATGCTGTCCGACGCTAGCGGAGGATTAGCCTTCAGTTTTTGTCGGCAGTCAAATGCTTAACTCTCACCTTCTCAATGTGAAGAATGTTTATTTAGATGTTAAGAGGCTGAGTGCATCGTGATTTAATGTTGCTTAGCACTTAATTCGCCTCGTCTTCATTTTATGTACTAACTGTACATTACGTAAATTTTTCAGACGCATTAGGTAGCGTTAAAGAATTTTGTTGCACAATTTCTTTTCTTATCTCAGAATAATATACTTATTTGCAAATTGACTTCATTTTTCCTTATAATACGGAAGTATGGTTTTATAAAATTCTCTTAGTTGCTAAAGAAATGCGGTTGAGTGCAATGGAGTTGCGTAAGCGATTTGTTTGTAAACATTGAGCGTCCGTCAAATACAATTGACCTAGTTCGATACAACTTCGTACGGGTAACGATAGACAAGAACAAGCAATTATAACTCTTATGTCCGTTACATAAGATTGTAGTGTTATTTGATTGACTGCAAATGTTATCAAAGTTTGTGGTCAAAGTTTCTTCGGTGAAAGTAACACAAGTTGGACGAAAAGAATTGTATAAGTTTATGCATGCATTTTTAAAAAACAGGTGTGATGACTAATGGTCATATAATTTATGATTATAAGTTAAATCAATTAAAATCTTTATAAATTAATACAGTATTAATGAATCTTAAAATTCGATACGTTCTTCGTGAGTTAATAAGCGATTCAATGAAAGGCTTTATAAAGAGTTTATTCTTATTATTATTATTATTTAATGATTTAATTTCAATATTGTGGGAGAGCCATGCTTCGGCGGGAATGGGTCGGCTCGACCGGAGTGATACCACGGCCTCACAGAAAAACCGGCGTGAAACAACCACAGCGTCGTGTTTCGCCGTGTAAGTGAGGTTACCGGAGGCCCAATCCTTCCCCACCCCCAATCCCTCCTCAATCCCTAATCCCTAAAAGGTCGGCAAAGCACGCGTAACTCCTCCGCGCCGTTGCGGGTGTCCATGGGCGGCGCTGATTACTTACCATCAGGTAATCCGTCTGCTCGTTTGCCGATCTATAACATAAAAAAATGTAGTGGTGGTTTGGAGGTTGACTCTCGCTTCTCATGCATGAGGATGTAGATTCGAAACCTGGCAAGTACCAATGTGACTTTTCTGAGCTATATGCACCTACTTTCTAAGACTATTTAGACACTACTGACATATGGTGAAGGAAAACATCGTTAAGAAACCTACACTCAGAATTTTTAATAATAAGTTTGAAATCGCCAATCCACCTTAAGCAACCATGGTGATAATGCTTAAACCATATCCGTGTGAGAAGATGCCTTTGCTTAGCAGTAAACACTTTTTGGCTGATGACGGTGATAGTGATTAACGTTTTAAAAAGTAACCTTTAAAAAGTGTGAATAAACATATTAAGTAAATGTTGTGAGAGCCAAAAGAAATGATGTGTAACTAAACCTTTATAAGTAAAGATGGCAACAACCTACTTTCTAAAACCGACATTTGCGAATACCAAAACATGAGTGTCTCACATTGTTGTATTTACCTTTATACTTTATACTGATAGTTACTTAGTTGACATACATAGGAACATGCTTCTCTTTTCCCTCTCATTTAGTGTACGTCTATAGCTAACCAAGCAAGGGCTACACGTGCAAAAAAGTGGTGATAAGTCACAATATGCTTATTCCCTTCGAGAAAAACAGTGTATACAATTTTACATTTATATTCTGAGTTTGTTTCGGCATATCTTTTCAGAGTAGACAGATAGGAAATACTGGCTACATCTAGTTTTTTTGTTCACATGTAATTTGACGTGTAAAAGTGCCGTTTTATGGCCTATTTACAAAAACAAATTCATTGTTTCATTATAATTTATTTTCCAAGGACTTTTCTCAAAAGAAATAGGAAATCTTAGTTAAATCCAACTCAATGCCAATAATTTTACTTCAAACACTTAAAGGAGAGCTATGATGCGGCACAATCTGTGTAATACGGTACCGAACCGGCGTAAAACAACGTGATTTTTGCCATGTAAGTGGGGTTACCGGAGGCCCTATCTTAAAACAAACCCCCAATCTACAAATTCCTAGTCCCCCAAAAGACAGGCAAAACTCTTATGACTCCTATGATGTTGAAGGCATCTGCTTGTTTGCCGCCATATTCAAAAAAGGATTCACTAAACCACCAGCCAGATATGACGAGAAATAATTAAGTTATTTTGAGATAAAGAAAGCGTTTATAATTTTATTCCACACACACTTTTTCCGTTACAAATACAACTGCGAAGAGAAAAAAATCATAGACAACTGTCATAGACCAATTATTCTACTCGTATGTCTTACCAACTTTACAATAAATAAATCTGAGTTAATACTGCCAATATTTAAATATACCTATGGATAGACATTGATAATTACAACAATAATAGAACATTCTTATTTACACTTATTACTTGGTTTTAGAATCTAAAATTACTAATAATATGATTGTCGGTCATAAATCTATATCTTTACTAATATTATAAATGCGAAAGTAACTCTGTCTGTCTGTCCGTCTTTTCTTCACGCCTAAACTACTGAACCGATTTCTGTGAAATTTGGTACAGACATATTTTGGAACTCGAGAAAGGAAGAAACATAGGATAGTTTTTATACCAAAAATCTGTAGGAAGTCACTATTCCACGCGAACGGAGACGTGGGCAAAAGCTATTAAATCACAACTAATTAAAAAGAAGAACTGAGTCTACAATAATTATAGTAGTACTAAGTCATTGATAGCTAATACAGGTTTAAATAATAATTTACACCTAAGTACACTTTATTGGTAACTTTAACTGTCAGTTATCCGCATGTTACAGTTAACTGAAGGTTCGGTGACGTGTTGTAACACCGGTTACTAAAACCGTAATCATGATTTACGAGTTCATGTCTTTAACTAAGTTTTACGACCGCTATTTAACTACTGGTTTAGTTTTGAACCAACTTTTATGTGTTTTTCTTTTTTGTTTGTTTTTAAGTGATTGCGTTGTGTGGTGGTTCGGAGATTTATTTTAGAACTAATGAATACCCGAAACAGATTATGATACCTATATGGTTTTTAAGTGCAGGAAAACTGATATATTTTATGTATCGGACAAATTTTATTTATATTTTTAATTCATCATAAAATTGTTTCCTGTCTTTTAATAATGTTTATCTATTCAAAACGATTACACTATTTGAGCAAAATTAAATAAGTCATACGACCAAGTTAAGAAGGCCCTAAATCACATTTCATCATTATAGATATCAGCTATGTTTTAAATAACAACGAATTACAATGCGGACACCATAAATAGTCTTGCATAGGTACTTACATGGGACAATAGATGTTACGTAACTGGTAAACAATAGGTGTACTATTGTTACCAACGCTTCTACCAAATATAAATTACCAATAAAATTTTCTTATGTCAGCAATTAATGATTTTCACTCAAATTATTTGAAGCCAGAACATTGTATCTTATGATTGTTCTTTCATATTAGAAGTCATCTCATAACGAAAGCCTTTTTCTTCCATATATGCCATTTTTTTGTAATTTGTTTTATGGGTTATGACGGAATGCGATTATTTGGATTGCCTAATGTTAAACAATCAGTGCCGCCTTTGGACATCCGCAACGAGGACGAGTTACCAGTGCCTTGCCATCCTTTTGAGGATTAAGGTCCAAATCCTTAATGATTTCGGGATTGGGGAGGGGAAGGATTGGGGGAGGTCCAATCCTTAACTTCATTTACACGGCGAAAATCGCTGTGGTTATTGCATCCCGGTTTTCAGTGAGGCCGTGGTTCACTCCGGTCGAGCTGACCCGTTCGTGCGGAAGCATGGCTCTCCCAATCTTTTTTTAGCCATCCTCTTAATTCCCATCCTTTTACAATTAAATTCACCATTCATTCTCATAGTCTAACACAATGTTTGAACTACAAGCAAGTTGTTAGTAAACATTTATCGTCCACGCCAGACTGTTGTGGAAACCCACACGACTATACACCAACAATTTACAAAACTATAAACCTTTGTAAGCAACTCATAATGAGTTGGCAACAGAAAATTTTCTTAATAACAAGTGGTACGCCGTATACCAGGAAGCCACGGTTGGCAATACAGCACGATAGACAATATAGAAAGAAACAGAAAAATTACAAGATATTTAAAATAAGAACTAAACAAAACATTACTAAAATACTATTCATACATAATGCCGTCTCCATGTGAGAAGAGGTCTTTATCGTTTGATATGGATAAAAAATTTTGCGATGAACCTATTCTTTATATATATATAAATAAACGGTTGGTTCTCAACCGTTTATTTCTACAGTATTCATAATTTTTCTTAGAAAACATAGCTGATATTAATTTTAAAACTATTTTGATTCGAATCTATCGACAAACCATTAGAAAGCCAAGTCGTCTTAGAAAAATAGCGAAATTTATTTCAACACATACCTAATACTTATCTAGAACGTTTTAAATCTAAACAAATCTATCAATCAACATCTGTTTATATTACCTAAATATAATGTATTTTAGGCAAAAAAGTATAACGTGTTGTCGTGTTCCAATTTTCTTTAAAAAGCCAATACCTATAATAAATCTTATTTTTAAGCCAGTGAACCTTCTTTAAAACTTACTTATGTGATGTCAGCAACAATTTCCTAGCAAATTGAAAGGTGACGTGAAACAGTCGTCGCGTGACGACTCCGTAACGATGTTGACAACAAAATACTGCACACCAATACTCATTGAGTAAAGAAATTTAAGTAGAAATTGTTTCCCTGTTTGAATAAACTGCTTAAATTGTGTGACATTGAAATTGATAGATGCCTATAACATGAATTTACGGAATTAGTTTTCAATATTATCTTACTATTTTTTTCCAAAAATCAACCCAAATCAAATTTTTATTACTATTGAGAAAATAATATCTTAAGCCAATCAGAAACAGTTCTAAAATAATAGTAAAAATTACCGTAACTTACAAACTACTACACAATACCAACACATTTAATAATGGATATTTTAGCCCTTAGAACTTTTTAACGCTGTCTATCTTTATAGGAACAGTAAAAACGCTATTTTTGCCTAACCGTGATCATTAAAAATATTAAAACTGTCCATACACACAAAACCTATATGACAGGACAGACAGTCCAATCAAATAATGAGTACATTCTCACTAATAATGCCAATATACTGTCAAACTTTACAACACCTAATTATATGGCACAAAAACGACAATACAACGCAACAATACACTAAACAAAAACGCAGCCATTGTGCCAGCTGGGTCCCAAGACTATGGTGGAAGTGTCAATATCAGTTGATACCTTGGTAGAATATCTTAAATTATGTTTGGTTCAGGATCTGAACGAATTTCCGCCGATTTATACCTACAGTTCTAATAGAGAGGTTTTTTATGTAGGTAATAGTTCGGCAAACGAGCAGTCGGATTACCTGATGGTAAGCAATCAGCGCCGCCCATGGACACCCGCAAGGAGTTACGAGTGCGTTGCCGAACTTTTAGGGATTAGGGATTTGGAGATTTAGGGACTGGGGAGGGATTGGGGAAGGGGAAGGATTGGGCCTCCGGTAACCTCACTCACACGACGAAACACAACGCTGTGGTTGTTTCACGCTGGTTTTCTGTGAGGCCGTAGTATCGGTCTGGTCGAGCCGACCCATTCGTGCCAAAGCATGGCTCTCTCAAACTTAATAAGGTCTATATAGAAGAGTTGAGATGATTACCGTTATTGTAATTCCTGTCATACTTACAATAGTTTAGGTATCCTACTGTAAGTAACTTTAATAAGGATTAATGTTTACCTAATTGCAATAAGTGGACAAATTAATTGTTATTCTTTTTGACTCATCTCTTCTCTCTCTCTCTCTCTCTCTCTCTCTCTCTCTCTCTCTTATCTTGTTACACAAAAAATAAACATTACCACTGAAAAGAACCATTAATTTCCTAAAACGCTGGTTTGTCCATGAGTGAAGCCGATTGCTTTCCATTTCCATTAAGTGAAAGGCCTGCTTTGACGTCCTACCCTATATTAAAAGGTATTCAATTGACATACTATGACACTGCAACTATCCACGTACAGAGCATATACTTACATTATGTATGTGAAGCAAGGCGATGGCATCACAAACGCACTTGACCTTGCCTCCATATTTATAATTACACGTAACAATGTCTCACGCGGTTTCTTTACTATGACGATAGAATCGCTGATCATTGATAAAACTTACAACCATTATAAACCATAATATAACACCTTGGAGGTGTTCAAGATTGTTATCCGTGTTTATATTTATGACAAGTAATATTATAAATGTCACATTAAGCATTGTTTCTTGATATTGAAACCGTATTTATTGTAAATATTAAAATTTTCTCTGTTTATATTTTTTTTTGAAATAAATAATGTTGACCATAAATAAAATATTACAAATTCTATTTACAAAAAGGTTGCTCACTATATATAAAAAAAAAAATATACTTGGCATTTTTAATTTTTTAATTTTGATCTTATAATTTAATAAATTCTATTTACTTATTTCTATCAAGACTTTAAGAAAAACGTTATGCTATTTGACACAAAAATAAATATGTCGTCACAAAACACATTCTCGTTAAAAACAAAATTAATAAAAACTGTTTTTTTTTTAATTCGAAATTAGAATTGAATTTGATTTGCTCTCAAGTACCTCATTACATTTCACCCCTTTACTTATATGTATGTCTTTAACATCAAATCAATCTTGTAGTCGATGTATAAAGGTGCTTCGAAGTACCAAACCTTTCCGGTTTTCAAACGTAACGAGGTTATTCATGTAACACCATAACATTTAAGACCAAAGGTCATATACTTACTTACACTCCACACTCAACGGTATTTTATACAACATTCCGTTATTATTTTCTCGTAATATCGGTGTAAACTGTTGTATCTGTTAGATCTGAGCAGAGGATGTGATTCTCAGGTTGGATAAATTAATTTGTAAAGTTTTTACTTACCAGTTAAAATTCTCAGTTGCCAAGTAAGATGTTTTGCAAAAATATTATTAGACTTAATTAAAACACTATTTAAAATAAATAAGAAAAAAATACTTGCGGATATATTCGAGGGTGTTCGTCTAGTTTCAAGCGACGATGGGGCTCATAGCTATTAGAAGCAATCAACTAACATATATCATAGACATGATTCCGCCTGTTCTACAGACGACCGTACCTTAAGCATGGTGTTGTTTTCCGTTATTATTTAAAGTAATTTCTGTATGTTATTGCATATTTCTGTAATATTTACTTATTACACTTACATTACGATTCCGTAATGTATGACAGATACATCTCATCTCCGTTTGTTAGTTTTTGTGTGAATTCAATAAAGTCCACGATGTTACTGTTACAGGCGATCACACGGTGTGGGAACGATCATTTACGAATGTGTTTGCAATAATGTTTTTGTAAACAATGCTCTTGTTGATTATTTAAATGTATTTAATACAGTTAAATATAAAACATACTGTATTAATTACGTACACTTGCTTACAAAAAAATGTTATAGTCATTTGGCTTCTAAATGTAATCAATAACAAATTGCATTACGTTGAACATGTAGAATAACAGTTTATAAGAATTATGTACCTATATTATTATTGTTTATGATTATGAGAAGTATTTTAATGGAATTGGTTCGCGTGTTTCAAACTTGTTGACTTCAAGGTGATAGGATTATTAAAGTTGTCGAAACTTTTTGTGTACAGGTTATGTTTTCTTATATCTATTATGTAGCAATAAAATTATTATTATTCAAATAAGCAAAAGATTTTGCCGAGGCTTTGCCCTTCTTGAAAAGTATGTTTTCAGAGTGTATAAGACATTAGTTAGAAATACCTTAACACATAAATAATTTGATAAGGTCAATACATATGTATATAATGATGGAATTTTATTACAGTATTTCGTATATTTAGTTAAACTGTAAGATCAACCATGAATTATAAGACAGTAAATTATTATTTCTTTTTTTTTTTGCTTGACCTTAAAAAGTGCTTACTGCCTACCAACTACTGAATGATTTTGACTTTTGTCTTTTTGAAAATTGAATTTGAGAAATCGTGAATCATACATAAATGTAATTATTGTAATTAATCATTACAATATTTTTTTATCCAAAGTAGGCTGTAAATGTACTTAGGTATGCCTAAGTATTCTATCTATACTTATAATAAATCTGTAGAGGGGTCAATTCTGTACATTAAATATATTTTCAAAATAACTACCAGGGGGTGATTAGTGATCGATACTGATGCCAAAAATGCAATCAGTAAAAATTTTGTCTGTCTGTCTGTCTGTCTGTCTGTCTGTATGTTCTTTATAGAAACAAAAACTACTCGACGGATTTTAACAAAACTTGGTACAATTATTCTTTATACTCCTGGGCAGGTTATAGGATACTTTTCATCACGCTACAAATAATAGGAGCAGAGCAGTGAAGGAAAATGTTGGGAAAACGGGAGAAGTTACTCCCTTTTGTAAGTTTCAGTCGCGTGTGTTACCATAATGGTTAAACTTACACAGAAATTATGTATGACGGAAATATTTTAAATAAAATTGTCTAAAAAAAATGTTTTACAGCTTATGTCTATCTTTTATGGTTAACTCACAATAGCACGTGTAACTTCTGATAGCTTAGCAATTCGGATACGACAATAAGACATAGCGCCGTCGCAAGTGAACACTGAATCATGGTATAAGAATTATTTTTGTGTAGCGGTTGCCGTGCTCGACACGATGCGGTATAAAATATAATATAATATAGGTTTTATCAAATATTTGTAACTCTTACCTATTAGTTAGATACGGCCTTTCTATCTATTGACGGACGGACTGCGGAGACTTAGTAAGTAATAGGGTATTTACCCATTGGAGATGTATAAAAATGAGACGATAAATACCAAATTTTATGTATACTTAGATTTTGTTCTATTGCTATTTGCTGCTTTTTATCAACACAGCACGCGGGCGAAGCCGCTGGCGAAAACTAGTAGCAAATAAAGTCTTATGCTACGATTACTATGAATAAAACAGAACAGATTTGTACTTTATGCAAATTGCAAAGGATTCCAATCTAAAGATAGTGATTTCGTAATTATCTAATCTAAAGTCGGTTGATGTGTAGCCATAAATACTGATTACGTAAACCCTGCCTATACAACTGACCTCCATTTTTATAATAAAACAGTCATAATATACGATTTTATTAGATTTTACTTGCAAAATATTGATTAGGAAGAAATCTTTAGATCGTAGTAAAAATAAATTACAATTAGAACAAGTTATTACATCTCAAGCTGTTTTATGACTGTAACTTTTGATTAAGAATCAAACAAGACATGTCTTTATTAAATATATTCGAGCTACTCTCTTCAGCCGCGCTATCAGTCATAGCGTGATAATTTGTGATTATAAATTGTTTATAGCCTCCCTCCATAAAGGATTGGTCTATTCGCAATTTTTAACAAACCAAGATTAACAAATTCACAAAATAAAAAAAAAAATCCTAAAGTAAGTATCTAATTCTAATCTCGTTCACAGGCTATAAATAGACATGAGACCAATTAACACGGGTTACACCTAACTATTTTTCCATACAAAGTTCAAGTACTTCAAGTCCACAATTATCGCGTTGTAAGACGCCGCACCAACATATTTAACCTACATACAAGATATACCTTTAAGGGCATGGGCCTTTGAACAAGGCTACAGCGTACACTAATTAAACTATTTTATCGCTTCACTGATTCCCTCTTCAAAAATATAGGCTTGTGTTTAAGTTATAAGAATTCCTTTACACTTAACAAACACCTTTATACGTAAATAATATGCTCAATACGAATTCTGAGATTTAAAAACTTTTTGGTAAGCTGGTCTATGTTTTGAATTTATTTTTTTTAGTTCACAATGCGAAAAAAAATATCGCGGGCATTCCACCGATTTAAAAAAAGAACGCAGTCTCATACTAGTAAATAATTCCTATTTTTAACCAGCCAGCACTTTTATATCCTTTCTATTTCTATAAACATTTGCAAAATACATTCCCGATTTTATGGCCACTAGCCACCCATAGCGTCGCAAGCCATTCTCACCTTTAAGTTCTCACATAATCATCACGTATTGTAAGTGTGTCGTATGTCGGAATGTATGGGAGCGGCAACTGGAATGCTTGACTCCAAACGACCACTAAACGCGCTAAGTGATGTATCACGAACTATACATCATTCGTGATCGGCATCGGCACGCGAATTGTTTGTAGACTGGAACTGTTTAAGAACTAAGTATAATTTTAGATAGATACCCTTGATAGAAATATTATGTTTATCATTACCGTGAGCGATTGCAGACTCTTACTGGCTGAAAACCACCCCGACATGGCTTATATTCCAAGTCATGTCAAGATTCATCATTGCCCTTGCCCACAACTCGGTTATTACGACTTACCTAATATATCAAAAAATCATATAAAACCTCCTTTGAGGCTCTTAAAACTTCTTGCTCATTCCTTTTCACGGTAATCTACTCTTGGAATAAACAAAACAGACATCGTCAGCATATTTTATTTTGTCAAATTGATTTTCGATTGCAACTTTGACTAAGTTTTCATGAATATTGTTGTCTTAGAGACACTGTAAATAATAGCAAATAACTAAGGTTACAGATTTATTAGTAGGTATTTGTCTCTTGCTTTTAAATCTGATATGGATCCTTTAGACAACATCATCGTAATACAAGTTGTAACTCACGTTACAAGTAGCCTAAATAATTTTCGTGTACCCAAAGTAAGTACCTACCTACAAGCCGTCACGCTTGCAGGCAAATACCGATGTTTTAAATGTCAATATGATTGCAAATACAAGCTTCCACAGACCTTGTAGACGAACCTTATGACTTACAAAACCTGTTTGATGTGCACTAAGAATAACAAACACAGGTACTGCATACATTTATAAGTATCTAATAATATGGTGTTGGATCATTTATAATTCTTAAAGGATATGACTCAAGTTGATGATGGCATTCAATCTAAGATTGATGATTTATTTATTAGTTTCCTATCGGAAGTAAAAATAAGTTCTTATCCTAAACAAACATAATTAAAGTCGTCGTTAGTTTAAGTAAACATATTATTTAGACTGAAAGGTCGTTTTTGAGCATTGAACAATACAAATTTCAGATTTTAAATCTAGAAATTAAACGTTGACTCTTTTCAAATGGGCCAGCATTTTGATATCAAAGCGTAAAATATTACTTTCTCCAAGTAAAATATTGTAGGTATTTAATATCTGCAGGTTATTTTACATAATAATATTACAATAAAATATATAAAACATGACTTCAGATACTTATTTTATTTATATTTAACAATCACAACACCATCATCATCTTCACACTACAATGTTCACGCTTTCAAAACATGTAGTGAAATGCTTTAGAACAAGAACGAAGTCCAATGCAGGTAATACTGGCTTCAAATGGACAATAAGTAATATATTGTTAAGGTATTGAGTAACGAGCTATAAGCTCATTTATCGTTACATCAGTTAGGTATAAATTCAAAATTTATAACTTACACGTAATATAACATATGAATATTAATAGTTTGTGTGTTCTAATCAACCAAAAGACACTCTTAAATCGCAATGCTGAACACCTATTTTCCCTGAAATGCCATCAATTGAGTCCACGAAGTAACTTTGTTCTTACTCCGTGATTGAGTCTTATACCAGTCTAGGACTTATTAGAAACATCAAACCTTAATCATCATCATCAGACGCAAGATGCTGCTGCACTGCTGAACAAAGGCCTCTCCTTAGTCTTCCACGACGAAAAAGAAATCGACATCTGCGTTACTGGCTTCCCGCGACTCGGTCCACCTAGCAGGAGGCCCGCTCACGCTATGTTTTCTGGTCGTCGGTCACCACTCGAATACTTTTCGGACCCATTCGGCCGTCCGTCCTTCGAGCGACGTGGCCGGCTCATTTCCACTATAGCCCGCAGATTTAAACCTTAATGCAGTAAGTTAATTACAGAATGTGTACCAACTGTTGGTAGTTAGTGGTAAGTGTGCGGTCAGCGTAGTCACCATTTAGCTAGTATGTGTGTGTAGGCACACAACCGCCCATTACACGGTGTTTAAAGACGATAAACGGCGTGTGCGCAGCTTTTCTTTTTCACATTAAATGCAAGGGTGCATGCACTGTTAGGTTAAATTGAGGGTTATTAATTAATTGTTATGCTGTTTAGGTTTGGCTTTTCTTTTAATAGTTCCAGGAAATGATTTCTATTTTGGATTAGGACTTTTTGACATGCAATGTTACTATGTCGTCTGTGGCTTGATTTACCTATAGATGTTGGCTAGTGTCTATGTATGTATGTTTAATACTTTTATATGTAACTAAACATACCTAAAAATTGAATAAAACATATAAGTAATAAACAATGGACAACTTATAAACTACATTTAGTTAAAGCCCTGTTGAAAATGAAGATTTTTCATTGTTATTATCTAAATAAAAATAAAAATTATCGGTACCAAAACTCAATGAAAGAAACAACTGGAATGGAATGCCAATGATATTTACATAAATTCTATAACAATCCCATTGATGTTTAAAAATATTTTTAGTTTTACCCATAAACATCTTAACTGTTAAATTATAGTACTTCGGTACTTCAAAGTGAAACGTTTTAAACATTTTATTACTGCTACTAGGTAAGTTCAACCTTTGATGTATTTTAAAACTCTGTAGGTACTTGTTTGAAAATAATAAAATCCCCGTGCGTGTTCCTTTAATTACTTATAAACAGTTCACCTGGGATGAAACTAAGAATATACCTAATTTCATAATTTAGACTATGTGACTAGTACCTAAGTTTTACAATATTTGTCAATATTATGATACATAGGTATATTTGAACTACTACTTATACTGCATAGCTACTTACCTTATACCAATGTGGATATGTCTGAATAAGTTTTATGTTTATATTTTATAATAGCTACTATCCCGCGGTTTCACCCACTCTGCTCGGCTTCCAGATCGTAGCGTGATATAGTATATAGCCTTCCTTGAAAAATGGGTTGATAAACAAACTCTACAGCTTTATAATATTAGTATAGATTAGCAATATCGCAAATTCATTGCTTTTGTTTTTGTTACTGCCATGAGTGGGATTTATTAAAGAAAAAGTAGTTGGGGAAATGTCGAAAAATAGCCACTGTTTCGATGTCGTGACAGGACAACAGAAAACAAATGACTAACACTAAGTTTGGATGACCGGGTGAAGCGACAACAGACCAGTCTAGTATTTAAATAAAATATACAAATGCACAACGTTTAACTAACGGATGACTTTTAAAACAGACTTCACAGTCATAATAAAATATTTAACGAGTAATTTGAGGTTATACAAATAGTTTGAATATTTCGTATATTCGAAATATATTTACTCATTTTCGTGTAATCGTTTTCAATTAAGTCCAATCGTGTGTGCTTTTCATTTGGTTGTAAATACTCTCTACTGGTATAATAATCATAATGAGTGAGAGGACTCATGAAGGAGATTGACAAATTATTTGCTGTATTTATAAAGTTAAGTAGGGTTATAAATCGCGTATAAATTTGTCAAGGTTAAAATAAGCAAATGAAAAAAAGAAAGCAACGGAGTTTTATGCCATTTAAAATGAAACTTTGTTACCTGTCTAGTCTTTTCTAACTGGAAAAATATTAGATATACGATTAAAAATGGTTACACGGTGATTAAAAGAGACTATCACGACGTAACTATCAAATATCAAGCTTTCAGATAAAATGAAAACAGACATTAATAATATAATATATATAAATTACCAATACAAGAACAAATATCGTATAAATCAAACAATATTGATATTTATTGCTAACACAATAAGTATTCATTTAACATTAATGATATACTTAATAAATACATGGTCCATTTCCTCCGATTCTTCCGAACCCCGCCTACATCTGTAGGACGATTACCTCTCAGAGGTCATTGCCCCTAGCTCTCTATCGAGAAAAGACGGATGCTGGCATTTTGTTACAGACCATTCATACGTAAACTCTCCGGTTTTTCATTGACACTGATTGAATTGTAAATAAAAAAGAAACGAACGAAATTCAGCATATTATTTTATTTGGACTGATTTTTTAATGGTCAGATGGTCAGATAAAATAAAATAATAATAAAAAGTTATCTGGGAAATAATTATGACGCTGTCGCGTCAGAATGGTTGTATACGACAGTGACAGCGACAATTTTATTCCTCAGACAACTTTTATCTAACAATTGAAAAATCAGCCCCTATGCTGGTAAATAGGTATATCATTTTATCATTACGAGTATTTTTCTTAATAGTAACTAAGATATAAAATAAAAAGATTAAACTATTAACATTATATTATTAAAATTCTTCACATTCACAGATATTCCTTTATATTTGTGCATCGAGTTTCTAATAGACCATTCGAAATTCCTTAATTATGATGAAAATATCAATTATCTATGGTCTTAATAATACTTAAGATGCATCCAATAGAGTTTAAATAGCAGGTACCTATAATTTTCGATTCTTTTAAATAAACAATTCAAGATTTTATTATTGTAGTTACTATTTTTTTTCACACACTTTCAATTACATCCGTTCAACAATTTTAACATGCAAGTACACCTGACTACAACAACAAATCACATGACAACATCCCGAATTTAACATCAAAAACTTAATATTAAAATCTTTTTCCTTATCTCCAACATCATATAGAAAAATAACGTCAATCAGTGTGAAGAGGCTTTCACAGTTCAATCGTGACAGCGAATATTTTGCTTGTTCCTTTTTTATGTCTCGAATTGATTTGGATGGCTTAAAGATTGGGTTCAAAATATGCGAACTCATTTTATCTTTATTGTCGTTGGAATAACTTGTATGAATCATATTACTATAGGTACAATAAGTGCAATTGTATAATATGCATTTATCCAGTATTCGCTAGTCATCGCACGAGTTTTAGTCTTCCATTGTTAGGTAGGTACTAGATAATTAATTAGTACCTAATTTATTACTAAATAATAAACTGAAAAAACTGTTTAAAGTAAAACAATTCAACTTTGAATAAAAATAAAAGAAATATGTCAAACTTAAAAATACATTTAACAAAACTTATTAGAGGAAGTCATCTTTTAAGACTGGCAACATTGATACTCTGATCTGAATGACAGTGCTTATATTAGTTCAAGGACAATCGGCCCTTTTGTCACCTAAAGCATCAACCATCCTCTTTACAGAATGTTTATACAGAAGATGTGCAAAGCCCGAGTTATTCATTACCTTTTCTATTTCAACTTTTGCAGCAACAACACAAATTTTGGAATACTGCCCAATATTTTGCAATAGGCTTGTTCGCATTATAACACAAAATCGTTCTAATTATTAATTTTAGAACAGGTTTACGGAAATTGCTTAAAGAATGCAGTCCCTCCTCTTCTTTAGATTTTTGATATGATGACATTCTTCTGAAATTTATTTTGAAAATACACATATACAATAATACCTTCAGCAAACGCTTAATAATCAATGACTACGTCTGGTACTTATTACATTGTAAAATATATAACTTATCTACGTAAACAGTTCAAAGAAACTCAACTAGTTTCAAGCCATATAGGGGCTCACAAACATTATCGGATTGCGTCGTGAACGTTGATGTTAATACACAGTTTATTTTATGCAATTCATATTATGGCTTATTATAGTTGGCATTATCAGTAGTACAAAAGAATCCTATCAACAGAATTTTATCTACATCTTAAGGAATAGGCTAAGACCAGAAGTTTATATCTAAACTAACTATCGGCTTAGTGCCAGAAGACTCAACAAGTATGAACATTTTGTCGTAGGAAAGTAACTATAAGAAAATTGTATTCACAACTGCCAACAGTCCAATTCCTAATTTCATATATTAACGTCCGATATGCATTTCGGTGTGGCTTTCTAATGAACTGTGTGTCATCATTTCCATTTAAAGAGTTCGGAGAAAGCAAAGCATTACGTCATAATATAAATATTATACAAGTATCGAATGACTTGATCGGATACCTATCCAAGTTTGTTTACAGTGGTACGATAGACGAAACTTGTGATTTTTTTCAATACGACAATCATTAATGAATGAATTATTTTGATTTGAAAATGGATCGAGCATCGACTGTTTTACTAAAATTTATAAATGGAGCGGGAAATAAAAAATATGGCGGCCTTCTAAATTCGAATATTCGAATCGTTTTGGCGCCTCCACCATAATGGCGTCCGCCAAAGTCAGACTGCCAGCCCTACACTAGAGTTGCGGTGAATTTTTGGGATGTTAGTAGCGAGTTGAGGTTCAACGTAGAGGACTTAGGGAGAGAAATTTGTTCAGTAGTGGATGATAATGATGTTAATGAATCGTGTTTTATGTTTTATTGAATCGAAGTCGCCATTAAATTTAACTTACAAGCAACAAGTTGCTTGCATAACTTGCATTTCATGTCATAATTGTTTTATTTCAGTTGCTTTTCCTTGCTAGTTATTCAATCGGTACTGAACATAACTTTCCCGTTATAAATGTCATCTTCGACTATGTTTATTAGGCTACGGAAGATATAACAAAACTATGTTAATAACACAAAAAAATCTTTCACAATACATCTTTTCTATTTCCTTAATCAATCAATTTTTACGAACGACATGGTATTAAATTCTAGCATTAACTACATTGCATGATATTTCGCGTCGAGTTTTTTACAATAGAATAGCAACCTTAATAGTTGAATAATAAAAGTCTTTTTCATAACTATCTCTCTGTCTTACTACTAAAGTACAACGCGACAGCGATGTAC
Organism: Spodoptera exigua; assembly: GCA_902829305.4. Classification (NCBI taxonomy): domain Eukaryota; kingdom Metazoa; phylum Arthropoda; class Insecta; order Lepidoptera; family Noctuidae; genus Spodoptera; species Spodoptera exigua. Next base: position 5,783,902 of record LR824615.2, read on the forward strand.
GGTGCGACAGAAAAGTCGCGGGTCCTTCACTTTCGACTTTCACCGATGCGTTGCGACTCGCGACCACTCCTATTGACCTGAACTAATGGACAAACAATAGACAGGTACCATGATACTCCTATACTTTATTCAATCACGTTCTTTGTTCAAGACATGTTATTATCACGCCTTACTTTCCCTGGAAGTGTTGGCAGAAGGTAGGTATAACAGACAAGTATTATCAGTCACTAATCACTACATAGTATAAAACAAAATCAATTTCTCTGTCCCTATATCCCTATGTATGCTCAAACCTTTTAAACTGAGTAACGGATTTCGATTCGGTTTTCTTAACAGATAGATTGATTGAAGAGGAAAGGATATATATAAATATTTACATCCATGAAATAGTGGAGCAATTACGTATATCTACGCGTTGCACCCGTGCGAAGCTGGGACGGGTCGCTAGTTATAAACAATGGCTTCTCTCGTCCTTACTGAGTGGAGAGGGAGTGTCAAACTCTTACTGACTAAGAACCACCCTGTTCCTTCTCCTGTCGAGACCGCGGTTCATTTCTGCGCTTGACTTGCAACTCCGACTGAAATATAGACGAATGTGTGTTGTTACTCTTTTACTTAAAAACTACTCAACCTATTAGAATGTCATTTTTCGTAGGGATAGATAACATTTACTTCTACTATTACACAAGGACAGACATATGAATAATTCCTAAGGAAGCCTTAGATTAGTAGTGAAAACCACCCATTCTAGGACCTTTCATCGTTTTATACACAAAGAATAGTAAGTATTGTTAAAAAAGAATTCTTCAAGCGCGTACAGTGAAAAGAAATTTCATCTCGAATGAGTGATTTATTAAGAAACCCGTTCTGTTCGGCTGCATAGACTTCTTTAAAGTAGCAGTAAGTACCACATTGACTTACGATTATTCCATGCTTATTAGGTACGTTACGTAAATAGGATACTAATTTGTTTTGTACGATTACAAACTAGAGATCCAATTAACATACATTAGTTTACATTTTTGTATGAAGATGCTAGAACTGAAATGTAAATAATAAAATCATCTTTAACTTTATTACAATTTTGATCAGATGTTTTTTTATATATTATCTATACTAATATATAAAGGTAAAATTTGTTAATTTGTATGTAGGGGGCAATCTTTGGAACCGCTGGTCGATTGCCAAAATTCTTTCACTTATTGATAGCTACAATGTTCCCAAGCGCTATAGGCTATATAACATCTCGCTACAATCAAATGGAGTCGAGCAGCGAGTCAAACCAAGCGGGAGCTGCTAGTTTTTTATATTTTTATCACTTCCCAAATCTCTAACAACCCTCAAAAGGCGGATAGCGCACTAGTGTCATTCTGATGTTGCGAGGGTCCATAAGCGGCGCTGATTGACATTCAGGTGATGAAAAATACTTTACCAAAGTACTTTCTTATTAAATTAACCGTAAATATGAAGTCAAAGACGTTTCAACATCCATTTCGCCATTCACAATCATATTCGTCACTATTTACAATAGACTATCCAAACACATACGTCAGTAAGATGTATAATTAAAAAGTAATTTAATACAACAGCCGCAGCACAATGATGAGACGATATTATCTCAACACATGCCTAAGAAAACAATGGATATTTAAAATTGTTTGCAATTGTAATAAGTTTTACGATATCTATCAGTTTTTTTTTCTATTTTAGTGCAGTTTATTACTGCAACTCAGGATGTGAGTAATCATATTTGGACCAAGGCCCGTACTTAACATTAAAATCATAATTTTAAATTCATTAATAGTATTTACGTACTTATACGCCTATTTGTGAAAACGGCATCTTTGGAATTTTTCGTGAAGGTTTTCTTATGACGTTAATGTAGTTTTATAGAAACGTTTTTATATTAATTTATTTTGATGAAATAATTTATTATAGCTCTATTACGTCATTGAACATATATTATGTATTTTTTGGGTACCTATTTATATAATATTCTAAGTACATAGCTATCTTATAAGAACGAGTGAAGACCCTAAACGCTCATCATACTAATATTATAAATTTTAATGTGAAAGTTTGTGAGGACTATGGATGTTTGTTATTCTTTCACGCAAAAACGGCTGGGCCGATTTAGTTGAAATTTGATACGTAGATAGGTGATACCCTGGATTAACATACAGGCTTTTTTCATCAACATACCACGCGAGCATAGCCGCAGGCGGAAAACTAATATTATAACTGCGAAAGTAACTCTGTCTGTCTGTCTTTTCTTCACGCCTAAACTACTAAACCGATTTATGTGAAATTTGGTACGGACATAGTTTGAAACTCGAGAAAGGACATAGGATACTTTTTAAAATAAAAATCAGCGGGAAGTCACTATACCACGCGAACAAAGTCGCGGGCAAAAGCTGGTACGTACTTACTAAATAAATACTCTTTCTGATTTCATCCTTTCAACGCATCAATTGAGAATCTTTAGAATTTTAAGATGATGTAACACGCAACAATGCCTAATACAAATAAAAAAATAATATAACAGCTACTTAATCTAAACATTTCCATACTTTCGCAGTAATTTCACTTTTACTTAGCGTATTTACATTTAATTCGTGTAATAATTGGCCAGCGTAGTGTTAGTAGTAATTATATTAAAGTTTACACACAGTCACGGTCAGCAAGCGTATGTGTGTACTCACACATTAGGTAATTGAATAATTGCACACGTTGTCCATCTTGGAGTTCGCTAAAATGGCGCTCGGTTTTGGATTTAACAAGATGGCTGACTTACGGTATGACTGTTTCAATTGATTTTGTTTTTCACTTAAAATTATGATGATGAATTTTATTATGTTTTTACAACGAATTGTAATAAGTAATATAACTAGTACAATAGATTTAAATATTACTTGTGTTGTGTTTTGGCCTTGTAAGTGAGGTTATCCTTACCCACCCTTTCCACATACCCCAATCTTTAAATCCCTACCAAACCTCAAAACTTCGAGAATGTAGGTACTTCTTACTCTTCTGGAGTTTTAGTTGTTCTTGGACGGCGCCGATTGATTACCATTAGAATATTTGTCCACTCGCTTTCTTTCCATAAATAACTGTAGAAATATGAACTCAATTATACTTAAACTACCCATCATTCTACATTTGTAAGTAAAAAGAGAAGTAGAAGCAGAACTACATATTAGGTATTTAAAAAATAATTACTACTTGAAACATCTTTAAAGGTCTACCTGGTAACGTGTGAAGTTTGTATTTATAAGAACACATTTATAATGCGTTTACAGGATTCCTTTAATCAACTGAACGACAAAATACAAGAATTCCCTCGGCCATCGAACAAAGTTGCTACTATTATTACGAGAACCGTATCATTACCTGTCAATTATGCCTTCCTTTTATACCTTGAAGCGAAGCCATTACAACAATTTCACTGAACTTAAGTGGCATCAATTGAAAACACGATGGAATTTACAAGAATCAATACTCAATACGGAATTATTGGTCAGTGATTTTGAAACGTAGGGAGGTATTAAGTTTGTTAAATTAAAGAAGGATTGTCGTAAAAAAAGTTAATTATAAATAAATAGGTAATGACAATCGATTAAAAGTTTCAATAACCAATAGCATAATTAAGTTTTTTATACCTATCTTTCACAGTCTCTTTTTTTTTCTTATACTCGGTCCCTCATATCTGAGGATCGTGGTCAGCATCAGGGTAAAACCTGGAGCGAATAACCCGCCTCCACCGGTTTCAATCTAGCGCATCTGTCACTACTGCGAAGAATTTGGATTTCACTTGATCGGTTTAACTGGTCCATCGTTCTATCACAATAGATGCATCAAAAATATATATAAATCAAAGTCAAAGTCAACAAAAGAACTAAAATAAATCAATCTCACACATCTAGGTACAAAAAACTAGTTGTGAAAATAAACAGAAAGCAGCATTTTAAGTCCTCGTAAGTTACTCAACGCGTTTATTTTGATGCGCTTGGTCTCTTTCGACTTTTTTGTGTGTTTTGTGGCCGAAAGTGAAACTAAACAATTACAGTGTCATGTCGTCAGTTACGCATACAACTGAAAACGCATTACGTTACGTGTTAGGTAAGTTCTTACTTGTTTAGTTATCAGTTTTTCGTTGCCTATTGGCTGACAGTTTAAAACTATGATGGTTGTTCGAGAGATCTATGTTTTAGTGGATTTAGGTACTACTTTTCTTAGACATGGCCCTAATTAAGGTTTTACAAGTTCGTTGTTTGACTCTTAGGGGTGGTTAGGCAGTTGAAGGTTATTGATTTGACGATTGAGGTTGGGAGAAAATCCTTCTCCCAACCTCAATCGTCAAATCAGGTCTTTGTTAAACTCAATCATACGAGGAAACAAAATGCAAGCGTTGTTTCACACCAGTTTTTGGCACACACAAGGCTGGGTGCCTATTACTAATAGGCACCCAGCCTTGTGCACGAATGGTAATAGGCTATTACCATTCGTGCCGAAGCAAGGATCGTCCACGCTCGCTCACCTTAATCTTTCTTTTTATAATATAATTGTTGATATATCTAAACTGTTTTTTGTAAATTTAATAATTAATAAATTTAATAAAGGACGCTTATTGTCAACCAATCATACCGAGAAAAGAATCGATTGAATTATTAAATATCATTAAGCTAACGGCTGCCAAACAATTTTTGAAATAAACATACTTAACTTTTTTTGATCCATTATACCTATGTAAGAATAAAATATTAAAGTAATTTACAACAAGGACATGGACAAAATATCTCTAAAATATTAGACAATCGCCGTATGAAAAAGTTAATGAAAATAAATTGGCCAACTAACGACCGCACTTAAGAAATTAATAGCACACGTAATACAGTTCTAAAGTTATTTAAATTCATGTTTTACATTCATTCTATTAAGGTTTATATTAGTTTATTATTCAACTCATATAATTTCCGGATAGACAAGTTTTATCTGCGCATATAAGTGTTGGTACATACATACATGTCAAAAACTTATCATGATAATATTGTCTTTATTAAATTGACATACCTACTTGAAAGTAAAGTAATATTTGTAATTGCTAAGTCTAAGATAATGCAATTGGTAAATATTTAGCAAAATAAGCAACCAACGTGTTTAATCTTTCTTAGAATAAAATAATCTAGCCGATTTTATCAGTCATAATTACGACATTGAAGAATTTGCTAGGTATTGCCTTGGAAAGAGCTGTGCGGAAAGTCTAGCGATATTTCGTAACAAGAAAATCTACACGCATAGGTCTGTTGTTATACATATTTAGTTCCTTGTAACCAATTCTGAAAATATAATTTTATTAGTAGATCCGATCTATTCATTACTGCTCCGAGTAGTTTTAATTTTACTAGGATCTTACTAAATAGCAATAGTATAGCAAAGGTTAAATTTTAAATATATTATCACGCCAGTTTGATAATTTAATTTTTATATTTTTTTTAATGACGTCCACGATAGTTCGAATTAATTCAATTATCGTCGAAAGTATTCGATTCTGCAAGGCAAATAAACAAAACTACCTTACAAATGTTTTAGTCCACGGTAGATCGAATTAATTCAATTATCGTCGAAAGTATTTGATTCTGCAAGGAAAATAAAACAAAACTACCTTCCAAATGTTTTTTATGTTACTAAAACTAAAAAAATACACATAGCTCACTAATTGTTGAACTAACAATATAACAATATCCAGTGCCAAAGTCTAAGAAAGGTCTGGAGGCAGCGTAACAATTGATTGGTTGTGAAACAGCGACACTTGGATAATACTTTGGTATCATGCACTAATGTGTGGGCGAAGGAATCACGCGGACTGAATATTAATGGCTGTCAAGGGTGCTTGTACAGGCAACCAGGCTTGGTACAAGTTACAAGATTATTAGATGAAAGAGGAATTATTAATTCAAATAGCATTAAAACCTATGTATGGCGAACAACAGTGAAGAATATGTACTCGATGTTTATCATATTGTATGAGAAATACAATATACCATTGATAAAATTTTCCCTAAATGATAATGCTAGATGATTTTCTATTATTTTAAAACTTTCGATGACGTCAACAATCTTTCATACTTCTGTATTAGCTAGACTAGGTTGCCGTATCAGTAGGGCTACCTATATTGTAGATTACTTAATATAAAGATTTCAGAAAAATGGCCTTTATTGGGGCAAAAATGTATTGAAATTGGTTCCACAATTTCCTTGTATATACCGATCATAGATAATAATAATACGGTAACGGCTTGCAAGGACATCAACCTGCAAATAAGACAGACTATCGGAAAAGAGCGCTGGAAGCCGCTTTAAGACCACTTCAAACACGCCAATCTAGAAGTTGTTGGGGTGACAAAGTTCTTTTTATAGATTACCTATGAAAGATTTGAATTTTTCAAAGTCGCTCTAGTTCATCGCATGCTCCACAGGCTCATTAAGTGTTAGGCAACGGTACCGAGTCTATAACGAAACGGTCCGCAACGGTTGGGCGGCGCACATTACATATCGCACGGACGTGTAATAACTAATTACTTGCACTTACCTATCATTTGCATATTATACCAACTGCTAACGATTATATGGAGGTCGTGAATACGTAGGTCTTGTAGGTACATAGGTTTATCACTATATAAAAAACAAAGTTGTTTTCTCTGTCTACATCCCTATGTATGCTTAAATCTTTAAAACTACGCAACAGATTTTGATGCTGCTTTTTACTCGAGTGATTGAAGACTACATCGTGGAGATTTTAGTATCTGAATTGCACCCGTGTTTAATTCGTGGAAGCACAGAAATGCTTATTTTTTTTAGGAGAGAGTATATAATCGTAATATCAAGAACGGGATTAGTTAACACGAAGATGAAGAAGCTCAATTATTATAAAGTAAAAAAAAATATGTACACTTTAAAGTAATAGATGAAAATAATCTACAATTATACATCTTCGTGTGTAATTATGGATCTTCAAAAGATCGTAATCATGTTTGAAATCTGCCTTTAAAACAATACAGTCAATTGATAAACATACTTAATTCAATGAAACAAAGACACATTGTACCATTCCATCTAATCGTGTTTGAAGATGAAGATGTCGTCTAAAGATTAATTTAAGATGATAAAGATTATACTACAGATGACACTTGGTAAGTTAGTCATTAATTTATTATCAGTTTTATGAGAAAAAAGAGCAAATTTGTTCTGAAACATTAATGAACAAAACTTTGGTCGCTAATCCACTACCAAACAAATACATACACGATCGTTTTCATTCGAAAAACAAAACACATTAAACAACCGTATACTAAAGTTATTTAAGCCATTACCAACTTTGACACTGAAACAATTCTCAGCTGTAGGTAAGCAATTTGTCACGGACTGTAAGATTTTACGACTCAAAACACGTAACCATTACAGTCATACAGATATTCCAATAACCGTCTAAATTCAGCTTCCTATTTCTGAGAACAAGTATAAATGCTGATATTTTATTGCAAAACGAATAACAGGACACGGGATGAATATCTCGCGACAGACTCGCAGGATATGCTAATTTTAGCACAGCATCCATTCCGAGATCTCACTTGAACCGCTTTATAGTCAGGAGCGATTCAAACCGGCTATGTCGGTTTGTAAAATATTATTCATCGTCATCTCAGCTGCTGTATATGTATAAATGTAAGTCTTTGATCTAACCGGTGATAGCTGTTTCTAGTCTTATCTTAGATTTTGCTGAGTACAGATTGCGTGTTGATTGGACATTTTTTCTTAGCATTGCTACCTCTAGTGTGTCGCAATTTTATAACTGTGATAATAAATGTTTGTAATATGTGTATGTGACTCTGACTATGACTCTAAAAGAATTTAAATTGCATGGTTTCACGTTTTATACATTCAATTCGTATAATTTTTTGGACCTAAAGCACCTCCTTGGGTGCTCCGACTTTATTTAACACTTTGGTTGACTTTATTTTGTCTATCGTAAGAGATCTAAAGAGAAAATCTTTAAATACTTTTGTCACTGATTCTATTTCCACTAAAGGGAATGCCGCAATGCCGCGTACTAAAACAAAAGCAAAGTTTTCGGAGAAACAAATAAAGAACGGGGTTTATTACATTTTAGAACTAAAACAGTAAAGTGCACACGCATTTTCTTTATTAGATGCGACAGATGTAGAGTGATAATAAATTGGTTGGTATGTCTTTCGGCGCTTATTTCGTAGTCAACTGTTTTGCTCTTTCATTAAACCATTTGCAATACCTTTTTTAAATGTGTTGGTTTTTAATTGAAAAAGGGAGGTGTCTTAGCAACTCGTCTTTAAAAAAGATGTTAATTCTTCACTTACGGTTTAACCTTGACCTTGTCTGTATTATTACTGGTACAAAACAAAAAGAATATGCACAATGTGAGTCCCCCACGTTTTTGTTCGTCTGTGTGGTTGGATCATGTCACGTAATGATATAGGTACAACATCTTCCACTCTTAATGTCACTATTAGTCTCATACTATCCGATTGACGATGTTTTATCATTTTAAATTTAATTATTGATTTCAACTTTTCTTCACATTCTAAAGAAATCAGAGAATATAAACACATTACGATGAGCGTTTAGGAAATAAGTTTAATATCCTGGTACTTACTTATATTGTTACTAAAGACCATTATTATAAATTCATAGACCACAAAGAAGGGTAATCAATCGACGTCGTAGAAAAACGACATATAAATTGCAGCCACTTAGTAACAAATGCTGGCACCTCAGTTGCAAGTGCCAATGTTTTTACCGGACAGCTTTCATGCGGAACCGACGCGACTGTCGATCGAATAGAAAAGGACTTTCTTCTAATAATAGGGGCCTATTACGAGAGAAACCGCTGCTCAATAGTAATGGCCGGCACATTGATATTGATTATTTCATTCCAATGAGCATCGATAAAAATACAAAAAACTCGTTCGAAATTATCAAAGTTTTCATATGCTCTAAGAGAAATTAAAAGAACCACCAACTTACAAACTGCCCTCACCACCTATTACGCTTATGCAAATGCATGGCTTAGTTATGGTGTAACTCTTTGGGGCAATAGTACAGATACACAAACCCTCTTCACTGCGCAAAAAAAATTAATTAGAATCTTGGTAAATATCGAGCAAACTGACAGCTGTAAACCGTATTTCATAAAACATAATATTTTAACCCTCCCAAGTATTTACATTCTAGAAACTTGTAAGTTTGTCCGTAAGCATCAACAATTCTACACAAAGCGCGAAGATATCCAAACACGCTACACACTCAGACACCCATCCAGATTAAATATACCAACATCCAAACTCAAACTACATTCTACAAGTCCCTACGTAATGTCAATTAAAATTTACAACAAACTACCCGACTCAATAAAAGAAGAAAAAAAGTTAAACATATTCGTAAATAAATTAAAAAAATATCTTATAAACAAATGTTACTATAATATAAATGAATATCTCTCAGATAGAACAAATAATTAAATTGAATATAATAAAAATATTTATAAATACCCATATATATAACTATAACTACAAATGTACATGATATATAAATAAGAAAACCAAGTAAATTAAGCAACCTTAGAATAAACAATACATAAATTGTAGCTCAAGAAAAGTGATAATAATGATCTCCATAATATATTTTACATATTTTTGAATTTTTATTTTAAATATAATTAACATATTTTAAATAGAATTAAGTTATTTTATTGAATTAAGTTACTTTAAATAGAATTAAGTTATTTTAAATAGAATTAAGCTATTTTATTGAATTAAGTTACTTTAAATAGAATTAAGTTATTTTAAATAGAATTAAGCTAGGTATTTTAAGATTTTGAAACAGAGCTTCCTCTCTCCTGTTTGCCTTATTTTGCTGTGCCCTACAGGGTCCATAATTGATCTCACACAAATTGTTACCACCTTTAAATGTACTTATGGAAAAGCAATAAAGATATTGAGTATAAAATGGCCACAACTAGCTTTTCAAACGTGATTAACGTTTATTTCTTAGTTTATTGCAAATGAATAATAAGTTTATTTGATATTTAAATACATAGGCAATTTGTAGTAAGGACATACATAGTTTATAACAGTGAGGAGAAATTTTATGTATGATTTTATCCATATAGCCATTGGAAAGTGATGAGATTTACTTGTTTAGTTGAAACGGTAGAACAACTACGTGTAATACGATACTAATTTTGCTAAAAATGCAAAATCAGAAAGAGAAGAATATAAAGATATTCCTCAAGAAAACTATTAAAACATTGAAACACAGGCACATCCACACAAATTGAGATGCAAATGCCATTGTATAAATGAGCTTATTTGGCATTGTTCAAACATAGAACATGGTGCTATTATAATAGACGTTGAAACAATAATGGAAAAGGTACACATGGTAAGTAATGGTTTTGTTAAAAAATAACCATTTCCTTTGTAAGATGCGAGTCAAGGATATCTTCCTACATACCTACAAGCAACAACATCCGGCAATGGAAGTGCAGACGGCTGTGGTTAATAAATCAACGTAAGAAGAGTAGTACACAATACTCAGTTTATTTGTTTAGGTACATTGTATTATACAAAAATCCGTTGAATAAGCTTCGATTGCTGCGGTTCTATCATCAGATGACGAATGTTATTACCATATGTGCATATGTTTAATGAGAAAGGTTTAAATTGGATAAGAGAAGTCAAGAAGAGAATTTTCTATTCTTGAATTGAATCTGTCACATTAATAATAGATAATTGACCGTTGATTTAGTAACATGCAACCGATTTAATATCAATTGTTCATTTAACAGCCTATAGTACAAAACAAAGTTGCTTCCCGCTCTCTATCCCTAGGTACGCTTAAGTGTATAAAACTGCATCACAAATTTTGGTGCGGTTTTTATAATAGATAGAATGAATCAAAACTAATGTTTAAATGTATAATTTTTTAAGGTTTGCGGACGAAGTCGCAAGTCAGTACTTATATAAAAAATATTTTTTGTTGTAACTTGAATTTTAGTATAGCTAGTATTTTATAACAGTATAAACTGAAAAACAAATAGCCACTAGTATTGCACCTACAACCGCAACACAAAATGATAGGAAATAATACATTGTCTGTACAGCTAACAATAACAAATACAGCGACCACAATTGGAGCTGTTTATTAAACGTACCGTCTGCCACAACTCCACAAGTCCCGATAGATATAAACAAACCCATGCATCTCCTAGACGCACATTTGTTTCGACCAAATGTAAGTATTCTTTGTGCAGGAACAAATAAGGATATATGCTTAAATTAACTATGTAAGTGTTAATAACAACAATGTGAGCTAACTAGAAATGGATAAGAAATGGATAATGCAAATACTTACATATCTCTTCGTCTTAATATTGACTGTTGCTTAGAAACAATCGATTGGAAGACTAGACTAGACTCAGTCTATTCTAGATTAGCCAGGGTTCTAAAGAAAAAATTAAAACATTTACATAAGTTACATAATAACCTACAGATATTTTCTACGTTCGATCTATTCTAGACGTCGTTACTTGAGATAGAATTTGATTGACAGCAATTTTAGTATGCAACACAGATATTTTTGTTAATAAGACCCGCTGTTCAGCTACTATTTTAATAAAAATAGAATCGGCCGTTAAAAATCACATAACTGAACCTAAATCACTTGGGGTCATCGCAATTTATTCTTTTATATTCAATAACAAATGAATATTTGTGATATGTGATAAGGTTTGCAGGAAACCGTTGGATGTAGATTACTTCCTCCAACTTCCGACCGATCTGGAAGTAACTGCGGAGTGGTATGTTCAACGGACGTCTTGATCTCATCGACTATGATAAGATATTCATCTCACTGTCAGACACGCGTGTCTTATCTTCACTCACTTCCTTAGCCGTTATAATCCTTACATAATGAAACAATAACTTGATGTAATCTTACGATCTTGACACTGACATTGTTAACCGTTATACTGAATACTTCAAAAACATTACTTGAATCAAGTATACTCTCATCGTCCCACGCTGTCTCAACCAGGTCAAATAATTTAGATTCTTCATTGAGTAGCAATTTTACTACAAACGCACTTATTATGGAATCTTATGCTTCGCTTTAATCAATTATTCGTAACCTAGATTCGTTAATTTAATAAGTCGGTGTGCGATCGATTTGTTACACTATTTTACCTAATGATCTGTGACCAGTAGTCAAGTTTTGTTTGGAAAATCTTCAGTCTTGAATTGCTGTAGCACCCAAGATTGGGTTCGCTCCGTTCGTTTAGTTCTTCATGCCTATTATCAAATACCTACTCATCATCAGCCTATAAATGCCCACTGCTGAGCAAAGGCCGCTTCTCATACATAGAAGGTTAGAGCATTAATCACCACGCTTGCTCAATGCGGGTTGGCGATTTCAAACTTATAATTAGAAAATATAAGTCCAGGTTTTCTCACGATGTTTACCTTCACCGTATGTCAGTGGTGCCTAAATAATCATAGAAAGTACATATAACTCGGAAAAAGTCACATTGGTACTTGCCAGGTTTCGAACCTACACCCTCATGAATGAGAAGCGGGCTTCTTAACCTCCGGGCCACCACGACATAACTCCTCATCAAATACCTACTCATCAAAACGCAATCAGTTTAAATATTACTGCGCCTACAGAGGTGATGTAATTAAATATAACTAATTAAAGAACAATACGATGACGCAACGGAATTTAAACTCTGGAGATGATTTCAACATTCTGAGAACACTCAGCGTAAGATCATAGCGAATAGATAGAATTATATTTGGATAACTGCGCAATAGGTACCTTGTACCTATAGGTAGATAGTAGATAGATACATTCTTAGTTTAAGCATTTATGTTTGTCGAAGGAAGTCTAGCTTAATAGTGAATTGTAAAAATAAAGACGTAAAGAATAAAAGATGATGGAATAACCCTCCTTTTGCTTAGCCGAAGTCGGGTAAAAATAGGTCTACCATACAATGATAGGTAAAGGCTGCTAAATGCCATGCCGAAGAAAATATCGCATACCTACGTATTCTGAAAGAAACCGGCTACATAGTAGTACTATCCTCACAAACAGTCTTTATAAAAAAATAAAAACCTACTAGTAACAGTTATGTAAAAACAAGCAAAGCTATTTAAATTATTAATGAAAATACATTTCTTGTTACAGATCGAGTAAGAAATAATGTTTGGACACTGAGCTAGAAATGGACGCGCTCACGTGGTTATCGCTCGGCTTACAATTCGCGGCGCTATGCTCCATTGTGGGGGCATTGCTGCTGTACCTGCTGAGGAAGGTCAGGGTAGCTGAGGTGCTGCCAGTTGACAGCGCTAAAACAGTGCTTGTAACATCCGTTGACACAGCACTGGGATTACAAGTAAGTTTAGTGAGCAACAAACAATTATTTAGAAAAAAGTTGCAGTAATATTTCAATATCAACAATTTTCTTCAGTTGTGTAAGTTTTCATAAGAAAAGAATAGTTTTCCTAATTTCTAATACAAAAAGAATTGTTCACTTTGAACCAGTAGTTTTGAAGATTAGCCTGTTCAAACAAACAAACAATCCAGTATTATAATATCAGTATAGACTAATTAATGTTATGTGTAATTAAATGATAGTGTCAAACAAAGATAGTGAAGTCATAAGCAATAACCCATTTTTCATCGAAACAATATACTATAGTTTAGTATTATGATGTGACCAGACCAGGAATAGAAAGAACACCATCACACTAAGAAGAATTTACTAGAAATAGTTCCGATAAAGAAATACTAGAACTACGACAAATACCTTTCCTCGTGTATCTATTAAATTTGTTATCCCCGTAAAATTTTATTACCTACTTTGAACCTTGTGTACAACACCCACTTAGCCAGAAACCTGATTCAATAAGTCTTCAAGATTCAAGAATAGGTTCCAAGAACATAGGTTCAATGGGCCGATCTAAAGACTTAAAATAGTTTCAGTAAATATTTAAAAACAAATCTAATTTTTATTACCTAGATATTATTTGGCTGTTGAGCTGGGTGCAGTAGGAGCTAGTTCAAATGATTTTCAACTTTATTATATATTCATGATAAAATTCCTTTTCAATTTCGACAGATCGCAACATATCTAAGTAGTCGCGGTTGGCGAGTGATCGCTGGCTGCAGGGCAGGTGGTCTAGGAGCCCGCCTGGCTGACTCTTGGCTACAAGCTCATATTGCTACCACGCCCGAAGACCAGCCGAAGCCGAGGCTGGTCACCCTGGAGCTGGACGTGGCCAGAGAGGATCTGTTGGAAGAAGCCGCTAGAGCTACTGCCCAGCATTTACCCGCTGGAGAACATGGTACGAAACATAATCTCGGATTTTTTATTCCCCGACCCCTTCGATTCTTGTAATCCAAGATGTTCTTGTGACCTAAGGCTCGTGCAATGAATGGGAGACGAATTTGTTGGAAGAAACTAGTCCTGATTAGATTTCATGCAAAGAAATCATCTCAAACCAAATATGAATCCCCTTCCTGATTCGCACAGACTACATTTATTCATGATGTTATTAAAATATTTTTTTTATATTTTTCTCCAGGTTTGGTGGGTAGTTTTAATATTTTTATACGTTTTTAATAAGATAATTTTTAGTAAGCGAATACGAATTCCTGCGTTGCTAACAATAAAATGCTAATCTTGCATGAGATAATTTTGTCATTCAGTAAATATACTTACTCATAATATAGACATACACTGTTTTGTCTGATGAGGTTAAATTCATATAGTCGAAACATCGATCACTAATAAAGTTCTTTATTAGTGATCGATGAGTCGAAACGAAAATCTTTTACAACCATCTTAGTTAAAAGTTTCGAAAATCATTGGAAAATACAAAAAATATGTTAAGAAAACCGTTTTTGAAGGGCACAAAGTCCAAAACGATAAGTGCACTGCCCGGGAATCGAACCCGGGTCGCAAGAATGGGAATCTTGCATGATACCACTACACCAGCAGTGCTTGATGTAAGGTGACGAAATAGTGCTTCAAGATTTATTGTTATCCTTAAGAATCCTTAAAAACTTAAAATATTTTTATCATGTATAGCAAAAATAAAAATAAAATACATATAAAAATAAATTACAGTAAATGTTTTGTTACGACATAAGGATCGAGAAACGCCATCTAGCGAACTTTATAACACCTACTCACATTTCCCGCTCTCAGGCAATGTAATACGATATTCAACCCGATGCGATGACGTAGTTAATTATGCATTCAAACATAGGTGGCGCTATTGTAAACTTTTATTTTGAAGTTATTTGTAGTTTTTTAAATAGTTTGTTGGATAGGGCTGCAAACGTGCTGTCGCACCACTCGGTAAGCAATCGATACCGCGTATACACACCCGCAACATCAGAGGAGTTGCAAGAGCGTTGCCAGCCCTTTGGAGGTGGATTGTAGAAATAAGGGGCATGTAAGAAGAATATTATTAGTAAGAATAACAACATTTTAAATATTTAGCTGTCACACAACAAGACATAGTGCCAACCCGAAACAATAATAATCTGTAATAATTTTAGGATTCGTCGACAGCAGCTTCTAGATTAAACGCCAAACCATTCCGAAAAATGATACGCTTTGAACTAAATGCATAGGGTAAGCAGACTACTCGTGTAGTTACACAACGTTACAACCGCTTATCACGCTATCATTATCCATTTTATTTTGGTCCCACTTTGTATCATCTTTCTGCACATTCATCGGTCAGTTTATTATAGCCAACTTTTTAAATAAAGGTATCTAATGTTATTCTTTGATTTGACGGGTTAGATATTGTATAGATTTTTTAATAAATACATAAGCAATAGGTATATTTCATGTAGGTAAAATCATTAGGTATGACGTGGCATGTTGCGATTTCATCAAAATCTAACTGTAAAGTATCGTTTTCGGAATGAAGGTACACGGTTCCGACTTGTAGCAAGAGAAGGAACGGGGTGTTTGCTAGTTAGAAGGAGTCTGATACTTCCTCTTACCCCATCTATGGGGAGGGACATTTTATGATTTTACCCCTCAAAGGAGGGTAGTGTTTGTTTATTATTTCGATAAAAAGAAATTGTCTAATTGGAAAGTGATATTAGACCATATTATTAATCACTCAACGAATATTTGTATAAGTACCGGAATTTAAAACCACCCAACTGTTTTTATCAGGTATCTGGGCGGTGATCAACACGGCAGGCAGTAGCGGTCGCGGCGGAGCTACATGTTGGGAGGCGGCGCTGCGGGGCAATGTACTGGGAGCTCTGCGGGTCGCGAGGACCTTCTCTCCCTTATTGGCTGCAGCTGCGGCTGACCATCCGCATGCTGGCAGGCTGTTTTATATTGGTAAGTCGGCTTAGCCATTCGATCACGTGATGAAAATCCGCATATTCCTAATTTAAAACAATATATACTTACCGAAAAAAAAATACAACCGACCAGTTAGGTACTACATTTTTAATCAGGTCATATTTTCATGCCTAACGTACCTAATTAAAATTATTTCGAAAATTTTCATCAATTTCAGGCTCGACTGGTAGACACGTTTAGGGAATTAAGTCCGCCTAAGCACCCATTGTGCATGAAGTTTAAATAAATAAATGTAGCGCGGGATTTTATTTGGTTAGGCTGTGGCTTCGCTACACTGTGGCTGCAACGCGCCGCAGCGCTACCTATTACAGCAACGCGCATGCGCGGCCCTCCCTCCGCCGCCCGCGCACCCCGCGCGCCAACGCAGGCCGAGGTGGCGCGAGCGGCGGCGCGAGAGAGCGCCCCAACCCTCGTCGCGTACGGGCGACATGTACATTCCTCCGCGACTCGACGCCAAGTTAATTTTAATGTAACCATGTGCTTAATTTTTAAGAATTATGTATGTTTGTCATTAATTATGTTATACAAACAATAAAGTTTTAATGTTTCAACCATTAAATAAATAAATATTTCCAACAAATCGTTCTTCACTATAATAATTATATATTTTTTATAGGATTGACTTCAGACACAGCTTGCGAGAGCCTGTCGCGCCTCGAAGCAGGAGATACGGGTGAGAACAGCGCCGGTGCAGCGGCTGCGCGCTGGGGAGTGTGGGGGGCTGCGCGGGCGCTCCGAGCCGGCCTGCGCGCGCGCAGGTTACACGTCATCCTGCTACACGCACCCGACCTAGCCGCGCAGGAGATTTACTCGCCACCCTCACTGCTACAGCCACCTAGCCAGCCCGCTAGGTACTTTGATTGTTTTCATTATATGTAGTTAGCTTTTGTGGTTTTTTACCATATTACCTATGTAGGTACCAACTAAATCAACTTTGAAATTGAGAATTATATTTAACATATAACAAATACTTAAGTCTTGTTTGAGCATACTGGGTCGGTTAACATGGATTCTGGAACTGACATTTCTTTTCTCATTCCAAATCATTTACACTTTTTGCAGTCGTCCCGAAACCCCAAGCTCTGAAGTAAGCGCCGGCACCGCCAGCTGTGCAGTGACAATGCCGGGAGAAGCGGCAGAGTACAGCGCCAAGATCCTACCGACCAGTGCTCTGAAAATTCTCGAAGACGCTCTTACTGTGCCTTCGCCAAGAGACGCCTACTACCTGAAGGTGAAACAAGACTCCTGGTTCACCAGGATGCCGTCGCTAAGAGTCGCACACTGAAGGGAACCTACACTCCCCAGTTTTTTCACTGCCAAACAAATAGCATGTCACAATCAAGTTATATTCCAATATTATCCGCACAGAATGTATGAACGTTTGCTTAACTGGAGAGAATGAATTCGATGAATCAAAATATTTTATATGTAAAGTAAATAACTTTTTAATACATTAGTTAAGCTTACGTCGTTTTGTTATGGATTTAATCAATTGTTATTGATGTTGCATGAATATTTCTTGTTTGAATTTCACACACAACCACCAATATTGAGGTGAAGGGTCCAAAACTTTTTCACATCAAAAAACTAACGTCTAATCATTTAATTTTTATTTGTATGCTTTAATCGAGTCAGTTTTTAATTTTATGTTTTATTAAGTTTGCCATTCGGGCTAATTTTGCAATTTATACTCATTTATTCGTACCTAAGTGTATTATGTAATCATACTTTGTAAGTTTAAGCGACCCGTTCTTCCCAAAAATATCGAAGACACGGAAGGACGGAGGTGGAGCGCTTTGCAGTGCTATTATTTAAAACGATATTTCTAAGAGCAATATTCCGTGCTGTAAGTACCTGGAATAGTGCCTATTCTTCAACGGTGACTGAAAATCTTTGCTTAGCAGCGCATTCTTATTTCATAAAGATTGTTTTATTTGTGGGAATTGTACATAAGTATTTTCAAGCTCACATGGTGCCAAGAAACTTAGTGTTTCAATATTATGAAAACTGTATATTATACACTATAGCGTCTTAGATCCAGTGAAGCCATTTTAACAAGGTTTCATAACATTTTCTATAGTGTTTATACGATTTTCTGAGTTGTTTGTTTTTATATCGCCACTTATTGTGTGTTAAAACGATATGAATCATAATCATGTAAATAATGTTTGTGTTGTATAATAAACATTTTGTCTATAAACAAGGATTTTTTTTTATTTTTTTTTAAATCAAACAAAGATTACGTCTATTAATTGTTTACCATTCAAAATTCTCCATTAAAGTAAGCAAATACATTGCTATAAAAAACTAACTACAACAAAATAGTTCCATATTATTTATCAAATAACAAACAAATTTTATAGAGATTACAAGGCACTCTCTTACGGCCCAATCAATTTAGGCCCTCGCTCGATTTTGCCAAATTAACAATATCAATTCATTCTCTCAATTTCGTAAATATCAAAATAAATGAAAAATAATATTAAAAAATAGTTTTTGGACACTCCGGCTCCTTTATCTTTAATTTATCAAAGGAACGCCAAATTTGGAAATGAAAGACGCAAGCAATAATGCCTCCTTTGGCACCAAACGGTTGGTTTTCTATATTGCCGGTACACATCCAATATTGGTTTTTGCTAACGCCAGCTCTTTGCCAACTTGCTCCTGTGCTGAGGGCAAAACCCACGGTGTCAGACGAATTAGGAATGTAATAAACTTGTTCCCGAAACTTTAATGATATTGAATTGATGTTACGTATGCTGAAAAGAGCAAAATAATTAATTAACTGTAGGATCTTACTTAAAGACAAATACGTATACTGTGAACGTGCTACTCCCGCACGGTTTTAGTATTGTTTAATTGGTTCCGGAGATTAGCACGTTCAAACAAACAAATTCTACAGCTTTATAACATTAGTAGATAATACATTTTAGCCAAAACTGGATATGCCTCTTAGAATATGTGTCTCTCTTTCTCTAAATACAACTAATGGCATGGCAGCGTGACATCTTGTCACGCTGTCTCAAAATGTTATTGAATTTCAAGAATAGAATTCTAACCTGTATTTTCTGTCACATTCTTCAAGTCCATGGTGCTCCTTGTGGCCATACACGTCCACCACAATTCCTTTGGTTTTAGCGAAACTCTGGTACACACAACGCGTGTCTCCTGGACTACGAGCCATTATTATACCGCGCAAACTTTTGTCCCTTGTTGCGAAACTTAAAATTTTGGTTCTTCTCCTGAAAATTGCCATTATTTACAATATTATTTATTTACATTATTTCTAATATATACATATACCTTATTCTTAGTACTTATTATAAATATAATATTTGTTTTTATTTTTTGTACTAAATAGGTTTCGAAACTTCTGGAATGATTCCAGAGACTTCTTCTTTTTCTTTGAGACTCATGCCGTATTAGGTACCGAGTCAAAAGTTAGGCAAGACATATATTATATTTTCAAAACGTGGTGACCATACATCACAGCAAATCTTTTCGGCTGAATCAGAATCGAAATTAACCTTGCTTAACCAATCAGAATCGATCGGTGTCGACTGGTACCCATAGATATATGAAAGAAAAAAGTTACCTTTGGAAACATTAGGTGGAACGTGAAAGCAGAGACCTACAAGTCGGTGATTGTATAAAAGCTGCACATAACTAAGAAACTGAACTAACTGCGCCATATTAATCAGTAAATAGGAAGCTAAAAAGAACCAACTAATAATTACACAGAAGTTTTTGATCTCCTTCTTAATGGATGGTCAGTTGTCATCAGATTGGTCCATTCTGGTAAATGGGACTTCAGTAATTGCGGAACAACTATCTTTGTTACTGCAGGTCCAGTCTGCTTTATGGCGATTGCCAAAGAGTTTAGTGTTTCTATACCTAATGAAAAGCACATTATCATGTGACCATTCTTCAATTCTTCTGGAGGAAATGCTGCTGCGTCAACTGGAATTAAAAAGAACGTTGAAGACTACCAAAAAGAAAACATCAAAAGTGGTAGTTTCCATTAAGACACTTACGTGTTAAATTTGGAAATCCAGGGATGGTATGCCCTATCCACATGCCGCCCATTGCGTTGGCCATCATGATACCAAGGGAAGAAGATCCCTTAAAATCGTCTTTCGGCTCCCGGCCTTCATATACTACCACTCCCATAAAATCTGTGTAATCTCCCTGGAAATAAATTGTTTTTTTTATGGAGCCGTTAGGCTAGCGAGCAAGCTCTATCATCCTACATGATAACAGGATTACTTGATGGAAAGCAATGGGCACCGCCCGCGACACCAAAGGTGTTACTAGCCTTTTGTGGGTTGTTGGGGTTTAAGGATTGAGGATTTGGGGATTGGAGATGGAAGGGAGATTAGAAGATCTTGCTATCAGTCTGGTCGTGCTGGCCTCTTCGTGCCGAAGCGAAATTATTTCCCACACTAGCATAAAAGTATGTATAAACGTGATGGAAGGTGACTAAAATGTGCAAGGATGGTACCTAATGCAATTCTAAAAACAATTAATAATACACCAAATCTTTTAGCTAGTGTGTATATTTTATGCTTTAAAAATTATTACTTTTCTTCACATATACATTTAAAAAAATCGATATAATATAATATGATAGGTACCTACCTACCAACTTAGGTACAATAAGTATAGGTACTTATCTATAAAAGTATGAATGGATGGATGATTGTTATTCTTTCACGTAAAACTACTGAAAGACGCAGAATATGATTTGGCATACCTAACTACTTAGATACAGATTATATCAAATAATATACTTCACAATCTGTAATAAGTACTATTTTACCGTCACTACGAGGAAGCCGCTGGCAGGTATCTACTAGAGTATCATAATTATATATATGATGCTTACATTATACATAGGCGCCAAGGTGTACTGCAGCATGGAGTCGGACAGTATATGGCTTGAGGACGGCATCAATTTTCCAGCCATATCGGATGTGATATATGTGAAGTTGGTTCCCGACTCGAAGGAGGGCCCCAGGTTGCTCGGTGGCTTGTAAATGTACCACCTTCAGGTATAAAAAATCATATGAAGTTTCAGCTATGCTTATGTACCACGTAAGGAGGGAACCGGCCTTTGTAAAATATCTCATATGGTATTATATCTCGGCCCCTGTTCTCCGGATCACGAATATGAAAGACGGCACAGCGATGTCGCGCTAAATATACATATTTCACCTACATTAATTTAATCGTCAACTTGTCGTGGTACTTAAGGTATTGGTTCTAAATCTGGCAAGTAACAATATGACTTTGTCCAAACTATTATGTAGATACTTTCTAAGTGTCTAAGCTACTGACAGACAGTGAAAGAAAGTATAGGTAATCAGGAAACATGAACTTTTAAGTTTGAAATTGCATGATCTCCGGCCACCGTAAGCGCGGGTCTGCGGTCGGCGAGTAAGGGCAGCTCGCCGCCCGACCAGAACCAGGCCCGAGCATACGGCGCGTATCGTTCCGCGCGCGCCTCAAAGAGCCAATAGACCACCACAGACGGGGCCCTATAGGGCTGATGTTCAGCCGGGGTTGTGAGGTAAGCGCAATGAGGCACCGCGACCTCGGCCCAGAGCAGGAGAACGAACCGCCCGGCCCTGGGCGGGAGAAGTCATTTGATAATTTTCCCCCCACAAAAAATAACCTTGACTAAATTTAGAGAAAATGCTTCTCCGTGAAAAGGGGCCTTTGCTCAGTAGTGGGCATTGCTGATTATGTGTACTTATATCCTACTCGTATATTGTCGGTATAAGCACAACCAAAAGGTTATATCCCAAAATATTGCCCTAAAGCTTTACCTAATGGATATTCGAAATTTAAATAAAAAAAGTATAATACCAGTCCACAGGATCATTACTTTCATCTCTGCAATTTAAATTCAAGTATTCCCATCCTTTTACCAATTCCAAACTTATACAAAACTCAAACAAATACTGCACAAAAACAAATATTAAAAAAACACACGCCATTACTTCACTTTAAAAAAATACAAATAAAACTGGCTGCTTACAAATTTATCCATCAACTGCAATTCAAATTTTTATTGATCAATAAAAAAGGAAATTGAAATTCGAATTTTAAATGCTATAAATACGTCGTAACATGGAGAAGATTGTGTGAGTAAAATAAAAATGCATCGGTATTATAAATGTTTTTATTATAAAATTGAGGAATAGACTTAAATCTAAGAATAACCTAAGGTACCTTCTACGCTCCGTCCTATTCGAACCCTTGAACTAGTACATTTCTATAGTAGTTTACTTTATATATTCGTTATCCGATTTGTTTCAAGAAATGTCAGAATTATATCCGACTTTTCTAGACCTGTATTTTCACGGCTTCGGATCGGACGAAGTGCGGAAGCACTATAAGACAGGGCAAGTTAGCCTGTTTGTATCACATACATTTGAATATATAACGTAATTGGTATGACTTATATGCCAAATAAGTTTATCGGTTACTCATATGAAGGCAGTGAAACAGGCAGTAAGAAATTCAAGAATCATATTGACGTACAAATACGTTATTGAATTTTGATATAGGTATATGGCAATACAAAAATGTTCACATGTTTACTAATCTCATTCTAAACTCGTGATTTAATTATGTAAGGACGTTTTACCATGCGAGTCAAGTCGCAATATACATTAGGGGATCGTACAATAAGTTATATTCAGGTTTTTTTTCAAAGAAAACTTTTCTTTGAGTTTGAATGGTAATAATGGTACCTATATAAACAAAAACGCGCAAAAGACATCTATGTTACAGCACTGCTATTGAAAAAATATTACTAATTAGGTAAATTGGTTGATTCTGATTGAAAATTCATTAATGGATACCGTAATATGTTCATAATGTTGTCCAATAATGTGTTAATATTTCTCGTGTAACGTTACAGCATCATGACAAACTACATAATTTTTTTAGCGTATTTTTTAATCTGTGTCATTGCATTTTTCTTTTGTCCCCCATTTCAATGAAGTGCGCTTACGTCTAATGTATGGAAGGCAGATGGAAAGAGAACTATCTTATAGATATGAGGGATATTTAAGTTTCCAGAAAATGGCGCTAGGTGCAGCAAAAGGTACAACATGAACGTAGCAGTGTTTGGTAACAAATTGAAGTTAGCCAAGTAACAAAATTTATCCTTTAGCTACAACTAGCTCGCCGCCCGACCAGAAACAGACCCGAGCGTACGGCGCGTAGCGTTCCGCGCGCGCCTCAAAGAGCCAATAGACCACCACAGACGGGGCCCTATAAGGCTGGTGTTTAACTGGTATTGCGCGGTAAGTGAAACGAGGCACCGCAGCCGCGGCCTAGAGCAGGAGAAGGAACAGGGTGTTTTTAGTCAGTAAGAGTCTGACACTCCCTCTCGCCTCACCCCGGGCGGGAGAAGCCATTTGATGGCTTTTCCCTAACAAAAAACCCCACCGCAATTTAACAAATTTCAGCGGAACCTTTTTTTATACAAAGACAGTTCTCCTTGAATGTATCCTCCATAGTCTAATGTAACACAATCGTATACTATGATCACAGATCATAACACACCTTTTGTACTAAAACTATATTTTATTCAGTTATTTCATATTTATATGTAAAGGAATATAAATATTTTATGACACAAACTTTAAAATCCGAGGGCCAGCTCAGATGAAGCTATAGCGATGATGCGATATCAATTATTTTGATTTCGACTTTAGTGACTGTGAGTTATGACACTTATTTGCATAACACTTGTGAATGTGACTATCATGAGATATATTAAATAAATTTAGTTATAATACTTACTCAGAAGTTGTATCGCTGTTCAAATAGGCTCATAATGGACCAGTTTTAAGGAACACCAGACATCCACAACGATTGTTAGAAATCAATTCAGTCAAAAACTCATTGTCTGGTCGATATTATGGGCCCCTGGATTGGCTCGAAACTAATCAAGCATATTCTTATTTCGGTAGAACCACGGAACAAGTACAAAGGGTGAAACACAACATGACGCATCTCTCATACACTATTTACAAGTAAAAACTATTTTACTTACATTAAGAGAAAACTAACAATACATTTTTAAATTATTGTCAAGTTATATAAATATGAATTGAACTAATCAAAGTACCAATTTGACATCGTACATTGGTTGTAGAATTTTGTCATCAAATTTTTTCTTCTAATATAACTTAATTATCTAGCTTATATGATAACTCTATAATAACTAACTTACTACAATTTAGATAAATTATAATAATTTAATATTTATTATTTATTCCGCTCGTTATGGCCGCTTCTATGATTAAACAATGGCAATGATAGCATATCAAGTTAAATCACATTATTTTTTAAATAAGTACAAAAAAGTTATTTCAAATTATAAAATAGAAAATGCATTTTATTTATTTTTTTACATCATTTCGAATAATGAAATTTTGAACTTTATTGATAGTTATTTGAAGGAATGTTTTCCTTGAGCAGACGTTTTATATGCAAAGCAAATTGAACTCTAATTACACGTCTGTACAGATTCTATGAGATGAGCAAAGTTACCCCATAAGATAGGACCTGATGTGCATACCGTACCGCCTCCGCGTGACTCTTGTGGTAACTGAAACAATAGAGACACATTTTAATAATCTAATTGGATCGAAACAATGAAACATTGAATTTATTTTTGTAAATAGATCGTAAAACAGCACTCTACACGTCAAAATTACATGTAAAAACTAGATGAAGCCGACATATTTCACCTGATTACTCTGAGAAGAAATGCAGAAACAAACTCAGACATCCGACTTTTAATTCGATCCGTCGCTTAAGATGTAACATTGAATGGACAATGTGACTTTTATGGATAAGCACAACTAGTCCACTAAATTTTAATATAGGAAAAGATTCAATAAGTGTGAACTAACTGTATGAGGGATGACAAATACTGAAGAGTATACGGATATGTGAATAAAAAGGCTCCATTAATTTTGAGGCGAATATGTCAAACGTCTTTGCAAGGCCTTGGTGGGGTTTCAAGTATTTACTGACTAAAAACCACCCCGCTTTGTCTACATGGCAGGGCTTCGGTGACTCATAACGGCTATATTCGCGACCCCAGAAGTGTCTTTGAAGCCTCAAATCATGTAACCTTAAATCACAAACCGTCGGCAACGCACATGTCCCTTTGGTATTACGTATTTATTTCCATGGACGGGGACGATTGCTTACCATACCAAAACTCCTATAATACTAAAGACTACGGTTCAAATTCCTTTAAATTTCTTATTTCCTTTAATCTTCAAATAATGTAATACTAACCGCTCGATTGATATCTCCAACACAGACCCAATAGTCTGCAACCTTAGTATCTTGACTGTTGTGCATCTTGTGCGCTACAGCCACCGCCCACTTGGAGTGATCATTGTGTGACGTGAATGACATCTTCGCTATCGGGAACTTCAGCCGTTCTATGTTTCGGACTCTGAAATAATATTAAAATAAAATCTATTAAGTATACATTCCGTGTATTTTGCAAACTTTTTGAGTGTGCCAAAATTTGTTTTGCAATCTACACTAATGAGGTTATGTATTGAAATCGAAATTAAATTAGTTTGATATTATTTTGTTTACATATTATTAGTTTGTTTATAATCGTGTCCGATATGTAAATTAATTTCATATCATTTTGTCCCTAGTGATTTTCCTTAAGTATCCCACAGATAATCTGTGAGCAGCGCTGTGGGCTACAATTAATATTGTTAAGTATGTTTTTTATATCCGAAGTACCTAAGCTTTGTATTGTAGCTGTTTGCTGTTACTATTCGGTAAAAAAATAGATAGTTTCCTACTCTAAAAATAGGTATTCCAAAATAATTACAGCTAACTGCATTACTTTTACGATATACTTAACATTCGTATTTTTACAACATTAAACAAATATTACATAGTTGAACATTTCGGACAGAATTTGAAGGCTAGTTGGAAATTACTCTATAATAAGTAAGCTTAATTAGAAGGAATGACCAATTCAAGACGACTCACTTTAAAATAAAATATAATTTTATTCTGTGTCAAAAGACATACGTCATTAAGCCATAATATAAAAAATATGTAAAGCTACTCACTGGAAATTTCTACTACATTCCGAGTCGAGTGTCCCTGGTCCATTAGTCCAGGATTCTACAAGGAGATCAGACTGCAACACTTCGGCCACCAAACCGCTGTACAGATCATCATTGAACATAGCACTCTTTGCAAACGACAGGAATTTCCTTCCCACAAGAGTCTCAAAACTTTCAATGTGGTACCTGGAAAATTTAATAAAAAAACACATTGTTGAAGTGGCCACTACTGAGCAAAGCCTCTTCTCAAATGGAAAAGGTTTAAGCATTAGATAATCATCACGTTTGGTCAAGGTCGATTAGGATTTCAAACTTTTAAAGGTTTCCTCACGATGTTTTCCTTCGCCTTTGTGTAACACTAATATCTAGATAGAGAATAAGAAAAATAAAATAACTTCAAGGACAATAATAATGTATTCACACAGTTAAAAGGTGCTAAAGCTGACTGGTGTTAAGCTGACCAGACCCAATTAACGGCGCCCAATCACGAACATGTCGCAGGAAGCCGCTGGATGCAGGTCGCTTCCAACCGGCCTATCTGGAAGTCAATTGGAGAGGCCTATGTTCAGCAGTGGACGTCCTGTGGCTGATATGATAATGATGATGATGATGAATCACTAACATCACTAACATTGAAATCACCAATACACCTTGAGCAAGCGCGCTGCGCGATGATTAATGTTCAGTGTGACAAGAGCACTTTGCTCAGTAGGTATTCAAAAGCTGATGATGTGAAGCATCACTACCTACATAGTATAAAACAAAGTCCCAATCCTTCTCCTCCCCCAATCCCTAATCCCTAAATGGTCGGCAACGCACTCGTAACTCCTCCGTTGCCTATCAGGTAATCCGTCTGCTCGTTTGCCGACCTATTACATAAAAAAGTAGCTTTTTTCTGTCCCTATGTTTGCTTAAATCTTTAATACTACGCAACAGATTTTGATGCACTTTTTTAATACATAGAGTGATTTAATGGGAAGGTGTAGGTATAAGTATGTATAAGTAATAACATCCATTAAGAAGTAGAGAATATTAGTATCAACATTGCACCCGTGCGAATCGGGGGCGGGTCGCTAGAATGTTATAAAATAATGTGTAAAAGATGAAATATAAACTTTTTACTGTTAAGTTATGTTTTTTTAAAACAATTTTATTATTTTCCCGAACAATACTGTAAAGGCTTATACATATTAACATATGTGCTTTGTATAACAAAGGAGTTGAGACTAGAACAATGGAAAAGTAAAAATATTTATTCTCAAAAGAAGGTAATGGCGCTCTTCTGCGCACTGGGATGTATAAGTAGGTGAATTTATTTATAAACCAGAGATCAATTAGCAATAATATAAGGAATTATTGTCCTAGTTTCCATTTTAGTCATCCGTATCTCATAACATAACACTCCTATTAATTAAATACTTATGCATCAATGAATATTCTGGAAAAAGCCAGAATGCACGAGTGTCATTGAAATTGAATCCAAAGACCTATATATAGGGTCCTTAGAGTCTTTTTTTGAGGGTTGGGTGGGGCGTGAGAGCGATTGTCAGACTCTTACTAAATAAAAATACATCGTTCCCTCTCCTGCTCCGGGCCAGGCGGGCGGTACCTTATTACATTTGTCCCGCAACCCCAACCTCTTGGGTTTAAGGCCTCGTTTACGTTTAAGCGGCGCGTTGTGCGGTTCGTCATACATTGCCCGTGATGTTCATATGTTTGTGTTTGCACGGCCGTTGACACGACTTGATGCTGTAATGTACGACAAACGAAATACGTGCCGCGCAACGCCCGGCGTGTACGAAAACGAGACCTTAGACATGTGTTTCATTTTTCTTGGCATTTTGGTTTTATTTATAAATGAATTGACTTGTATCAAATCTGTTCCTAATTTACCTACCTGCATATATAGACACAAGGTACATTTTTCACAATTTCCCACGTAAGTACCTAATCTCCGAAAGAGAGATATTCTTTGTTGCCAAAATAAGAACTACCTATCCAAACATTTGGCAATAACAACATTCTTGACATATCCCTTTCAAATGTTAGTAAGCAAATCTTGTAAACAAACAAACAGCAGCTCAAAATACGATTGGTATCGAAAACAATGTTTGTTGTGAATTATTCTTAAAATGAATTGGTCTGACTCATTGAGGATGACCCAGTGTTTGCATAACTTTTTATTATATTAAATACGCAGTAATTCAAGAAGTGCACTCAGATATATGGTAACATTACTCATTGCCAGTTTTTTGGTTATGTTTTAATTTGTCACAGTAAAATGACGATGTCAGGGTTTTAACGAATTGGTACGTTTAAAGCGTGATATACAAGATTTCGGCACATATAGATACTGTCTTGTTTATAACGTCATATTAATTTTTTTTTTGAGTCTGTTTTACCACTTTCATATCATGTGTTTAGGATAAACTTATTTGGTTACATAGTTCATACAAATAACATTCTATTTTCAAATTCATCTAGATCATGGCGGGTATTCGAACATAGTGTAACAGACCTTTAATTTCGTGTGCATTTTTGCAGAAAATTGTATTGTAGTCTTGATATGAAGTTTCACAAGTAAGAAAGTTCCTCTTACGGCTCATGTTTGTCAATATACCCATGAGAATATCCGGAATATCCGAATCGTTTGAATGACCACTAGGCATGTTCTACAAAACTTTGAAAACATAAACATCCGACTTACCAGGGTGATGCGTCGATCGTCTTGTTTCGTACAACCTCGACTAAGTTCGGTAATTCAGTTTCGAACTCTGCCGGTATGTGGGTGTGGACTAGAAGGGGTTCATTGTACTTCAACTGGGTAGCTATCTGGTTCAGGGTTGATGTTTGCACGGAGACGCAGAGGAAAGATTGTCCATATTTCATTCCAGTTGAAGGGTAATCGTACCCGGAAACGTTTAGGCCGTTCATGACTGTAAGAAGGGGATATGAAATTAGAATCGATACTGAGTTATTGATCCCTGATCGTTTGATTATTAGGGTTCCGTAGTAAACTAGAAATCCTTATAGTTTTTAAGCGTTGTATCACAACAGATATACCAAGATCGTATTGTAAGTGAATTCAAATTTATAGCTATTTATAATAGGTAAAGCTAATAACGTGTGAGCGCTCTTTTGAGCGAAAAGTGTTCTTTGTGATGAAGAAGCTGGAACGTGAAATCGTGTGCGTAATATAATGGACATAATTTAATATTTTAACAAAAAAAATACTTTTTGACTATGTTGCAAGCTCTGCTACAGTCAAGTAATTGTCATACCCAGCAGGAGGTGGGCTGATTCTAGCAGTCGTCGATAAAGGCAAATATAAAATTATAACATATATATTCTAGTAGTGACATACTTGTGGTCAGCCTTATGTAGATAGCATAGTAAAATTATTTATAGTACATACATGATAAATATAGTAGGTATGTAGATAACATAACATTTTATGGTCCAGGAGCAAAAATTAATATACTTAACATACAATTTGACATAAAAAATTGTAAAATCGACTACTTACAATCAGGTAGAGGCGGGAACCTCGGTACAGAATGCACGAGCCACAGCGAAGTGAACTTGTCTCCCAATATAACGCCCTTGGTATGTCCACTTTCAACCCTAGTCTTCATGAATTTAGAGTGCATTTTGCACATTTCAGCCAGATCGTAGTCATCGTAGTACTTGTCACCAAGTTTGAACTTCTTGTACTTCCTCACGCCTGCTTGTTTTTGCTGACCTGTTAATAATAATATACGTAATGAATAAATTACATTGTCTTAGCGGATGCCATAGTCCTTCCATAGTTCCTATCATACTAGTCCATAGCAACCCACACCCATAGCCTTATCCCTTGCTCCCATTATACGCAATAGTCCTACACTAACCGGGGACTGTCCTTGGGTGCATTTCCATAGAGCATACAGGGATAGTCACCGGTTGGTGTTAGATTAGATATTTAGATTAAAGTTGTCTATAAGGCCTCTGCCCCTCGTACGCCTCCCAAATGACCGAGACCCTGTGGTCCCGTGGTTGGTAAAGACATACAATAAAACGTAATAAATATTAAAACCTTTTTAAGCCGGTTATAAAATTAGAGTGACAAGCGCTCTGCTTCCGATCTTCTATCTATCGTATGTTTGGTAATATGGACGTATTTATATAGATAGGTATTTTATTTAATATAATTTTTTGTCCGTGGAAAGTCTTCAAATGACTTCTAACGCTCAGGTGAGGGGAGAGGGAGCTTAAGACTCTTACTGATTAAAAATTCCCCAGTTCCTTCTTCTGCTTCCGGCCGCGGCCGCGGTGCCTCATGAAGGTTACCCCGCAACCCCGACTGAATTTTATTTAATACCTAGTGACAGTTATTTTACGTATCTAAAAAACATCCATCTACTCCTACTTTACCCTCCAAAAATGTATGTAAAAGTAAAACTCGGTACCTCTTTTGCTCTTGGAGTACATATCAGCAACGGATTGCAGGAGATCAGGCTGATTTTCAGTAGCAGGCGGCTGATCATTGTAGATCAGAGATATTATGTTTTTATCCTGAAAATAAACACGCTTGTATTCAATAAACACTCATTGACGTTTAGTGTAGAATCGAAATGCTGTACATATAAATATTTGATGAATTCGACGCTCAAGAGTTGCTAAGCTAAGCGCGTACCTAATTTTTTTTTAAGTATTGAAAGTGCTCCCGCGCAACTTGCGAGTTTTTCTCTGGCTGCGGGCGAGTTTTGCATTCGCCAATTGCGAACGCACTATAATACGCATACCGCAAGATGGAATTATAAAGTGGAACATAGTTTCTTCTGTTCATCAAAAGAATTGTGGAACACCCAGGCTTCGGCACGAATGCGTCGGCCGGACCGGAGTGATGCCATGCCCTCACAGAAAACTGACGTGAAGCAACACTTATGTACATTGTGTTTCGCCGTGTGAGTGAGGTTACCGGAGGCCCAATCCTTCCCCCTAAATCCTTAAATCCAACAAGAGCAACGCACTTGTTGTAACTCATTTGGTGTTACGAATGTCCATGGGTTGCGCTGATTGCTTACCATCAGGTATTCCGTCTGCTCGTTTGCCAACTTATAAAAATCAAGTCTCACATGGTACAGTGGAGATAACGTCTTCCCCACCATAGACCTCGGGTCGCTGATGGCCAAGTCCGACATAATCCATCCTCCACGTAATTTCGAAGGCGTCAAATGCATGTACGCGACACCTCGGCGCACTAGAGGATTCAAGTGGTTCTTCTCTCGCGGTAACTTGTATACATAGAACCTGGAATAATAGATTTTGGTGATCGCCAACGTCTTAAACAGTTTGTACCTATACATTCGAGTATGGGCATTTAATACACGATGACTCTTGATCAGCTAGAAAACATTTACAAAGGTCTCTTGCAAGAGTCTCCTCGAAAATGGAGTGTACCAAATTTTTTTATTTTTTTTTTTGCCGTTGTATTTATTATGGGCCATAGGAGCCTAGGAATTGTGGAATAAAAATAGGAATTATGTTATTGATCTCTGCCATCGCAAACAAAAACACAAAGGTCACACAAAGATCATATGTTAGTTCTAATAGGTAAACCTGAACGTTTCAACCAATCAGCTATGTTATTGTGTAGAAGAAAGAAGTCCTAAGTCCAACATGATGATGGGCTGTTAAGTGTATACCAGAAACATTAAAAATAACATAGGTATCAGATTTTACCGACCTACTTTTCAAGGCTACACAAAATACTTTGTTGATCATGAGTTTTAAGATATTAAAATCTTTCTTAATTGTACCTTATCCAACGAAAACGGTGTGTGTTTAAATTACGGAATTTTGTTTATTCCGTTTAACCCAAACAATTTGAAGATCGTTCCCACGTATTGCGGAACTTTAGTGGCATGCTATTGATACAACCCTCATAATATTTTGATTCAACAATGCGTAAGTATGCGGGCCGTTTGTTGGATCTCGGCAAAAAAGCCGTTAAGTCGTAAATAGGGTTGTCCGTAGTCATTTTTAGGGTTCCGTAGCCAAAATGGCAAAAACGGAACCCTTATAGTTTCGTCATGTCCGTCTGTCCGTCTGTCCGTCTGTCCGTCTGTCACAGCCGATTTACTCGGAAACTATAAGTACTACAGTGATGAAATTTGATGGGAATATGTGTTGTATGAACCGCTACAAAATTAGGACACTAAATAGTAAAAAAAAGAATTGGGGGTGGGGCCCCCCATACATGTAACTGAGGGATGAAAATTTTTTTTTCGATGTACATACCCGTGTGGGGTATCAATGGAAAGGTCTTTTAAAATGATATAAAGTTTTCTAAAAAACATTTTTCTTAAAGTGAACGGTTTTTGAGATATCAGCTCTCAAAGTCGTAAAAAGTATGTCCCCCCCCCTCTATTTTTATAACTACGGGGTATAAAATTCTAAAAAAAATAGAGGTGATGCATGCTAATTAACTCTTTCAACGATTTTTGGTTTGATCAAAGTATCTCTTATAGTTTTTGAGATAGGTTGATTTAACTGTAATTTTGGTTAAAGTTTATTATATTTGCTGCTACGGAACCCTTTGTGCGCGAGCCCGACTCGCACTTGGCCGGTTTTTTATGACTTTTTAGGTGATCATTGAATTTCAATACAATACCTACTGTGTAAAGGGAACGTTGCAACAATCCCATTTAAAGGCTAAACAAAGCTATTTTATATTTGTCTGTTACCACTTTCATTTCTTTTTATTAATTATTGTATAGTATATAGTTACATACATATACATATATGTAGGTGTGTGTATGGATAAAAATAGGAACTAAATTTACGCTGACAGAGCCGCAAAGCAGGTCAAAGATAATATTTTAAATTAATTCAATAGTTAAATACATATTCGGGGTGAGACGCTGTGTGATTAGGTTGAAAATATTATTTTGTTCTTAGAATATAAGTTTCTTAAGATAAGTAGAGTATTATACCAATGGATTTTATTAAATAATAACAATGTAATTCATCAAATACCATGATATAGAATTTGCACGACAACTTTATGTAAATAGGAATGAGCTTAGGAATAGCAACAAATAAGTGATTCATACTTTGGCAATGACGACTAAAGCGTTTAAGTCACATGGTTTCGTACTCCAGCCGGGATTGCAGATATATATACGCAATAATGTATGGTGGAACGATGTGGTATTTAGTCACAAAGCCTGACACTCCCTCTTGCCCCACCCATGGCGAAATACTCCATTTATTCATATCATAATTTAGAAACTTTTCAAAAAAGTGTTTAGAGCAAAAGAAGATGCCATTTTGTTTGTTTACAAAACTCTCATTATGAAATTGCTCGTACAAACATAAAAGGCTCGATTCAAGAATATTTTTAAAATACTTATTACTCAATAAAGTTTTTAAAGGATGTAAATTAACTATGAGGATCAAGCTTCAATAAAACAAATTTTATTAAATGGGAACCCGTGCAAAGTAAACGCTCTTAATTATTATTGTCCTTAAGGACTCAGCGTGATATAAACAATAAAAATAAAATCAGTTCTTGTATAAAAAGTCTATTTGGAAAATGTAAGTACACCTAACGTTTTAATTTATCAGGTTTCAATTTTGCAAATACTTATTCTTGTCGCAAAAATATTAATTTATAAATTAAGGGGCAGGCACCCAAAAGCTTTTCAAATATGAATTATTTAATAACTACCTTCTCATTTCCACACTACGTTTAGTAAAATACAAAACTACTTTATCAATTCGAACAGGAAATATTTAACCACGATATACGTGATGTAAACAAAGAACTGCAAAAGGATAACAAAGTATTATAATGTATTTATATGAATAAAAAAAAGATTATAAATAAATACTAACCAATCCACCGGTTCACCCTTTTCATTCCTACATTGCGGAGTCAACCCCGTACAATCAGTCACAAAAACAGCAAACACAAAAAGTACAAAATAGTAAAAACACATCGCGACGCGTGCTTGTAGCGCGAGAACTGACATCGAAGTAACAGGAGACTCAGGAAGTTCGCGTAGCTCGTATGTTTATGATGTCATCCAACACGATCGCATCATTACCCGGCAAAATGTATCAAACAACCATTCTATTTACACAACATCCCCATTTATTCCCTCGCTTATTACGCATACCAGCCCAAAACCAAATGATTTCATAGTCTTACATTCTATAGACAAACAGCTGCAACCAACAAAGGAATGATGCTACAAAGTTGCTGACGCTGATAATGATATGCAATGTAGACTTTATTTGTAAACACATAAGGGGATAATGGCCTGCAAAGTAAACCGACCAATCAGATGACCTAAACGATGATTGGCCCTTGTGCCATTTTGTGCGCACGCGCATGAAACGTTACGCGGTTAATTCAAAATAAGAATAAATGTGAAATAAAATAAGAAACAGATTTTTAAACAAGAAATATTTAATTTGATTTTTATAAAAATATAAAAATACACTTTTATGGAAGACTTACATTACATTTTAGCGTAACAATAAAATATGTACTTTGATTGTAAACAGTTATAAAAATATAGATACACTTTATATTCTACATCTACTCTATCTATTGTTGTGTGGGCATGGCTACGGCAGACTTGGCGTGTGATACATCACTTTGTCTCCAGAAAGAGACGACAGTTTTCAGTTCAGTGAAGAAGTCAATTCCTTGTTTGCCGCAGAAGTGGTTGGTGCCAAGGAAACTGCCTCGGGAGCCGGTGAAGGAGAACATGGAAAGAGGTACAGGGATAGGAACGTTTACACCAACTTGGCCGACATCGATTTCGTTGGCGAATTTCCTTGCTGTCGCTCCGTTGGTTGTGAAGATAGCTGTTCCGTTACCGTAGGGGTTCGCGTTGATCATTTGGATTGCTTGGTCTAAGGTGTCGACGAAGAGGCATACGATGACAGGTCCGAAGATTTCTTCTCTGTAGCATTCCATGTTGGTTTGTACGTCCGTGATGACGGTTGGGCCGACAAAGTTGCCCTTTTCGAAGCCCGGTACTACAATGCCGCGGCCGTCGAGAGCCAGCTTAGCTCCCTCTTTCACGCCTATCAAAATAAAATAAAATTAGAACACATTTTTTAAAGAAATAAAGTTTTTGTCATTTTTCATAATAGTATATTATGTGCCTTGATATAATAATACTATCTGATTTTTATACGCTAAAGCGTAGGCAGCGGTGCTGGAAATGTACAACACTTTTTCTGTCATGCATAGGCACATGTTTCAGAAATACAGGGTGTTACGAAATTAGAAATAACTCTTTAACAAACAACCAAGGGGTCAACTATCTGGATCAAGAAGATAGTTTTTCCTACTTTAATATATCTACATTTCCATCAAACATGCTTTAAAATAAGTCGTCGGCCAAAAACCCTCTTCGTCCCCCCCATCACCAATCCCCAAAATGCTGGTAACGCATTTCGTACTTCTTTTGTCTCGCAGGAGTCATTGGGTGGCACCGATTGCTTACCATCAGGTCGTCAATCTGCTCATTTGCTGACATTTTAAATAAAAAAATATTATAATAATTTTCCTGTTTATATTAACTGTTGTATTATTGTTTTGCGTAGTGCGTAGTAATGAAATATCATTGTAAGGTTGAGAAACCTAATTTATATACTATAAACAACACTACATCTGCTGTTATTTGGTAGATAGACGAGTGCCTTGTGCCTACTTTCAATCATGTTATAAATATATTTTTTTGGTATCGTCCAGTCAAGAAACTAGACAACAGTTGGGTAGTTCGTAACTATTTAATGTATGTGTTTTTTTATTGAAATGCCCTCGTATAGCGTCATATCAATTAGTGAAAGTGTAATTGCTTTAATTATACATAAAAAAAAATCGGAATAAATTGTATTAACTGCTAATTATAGATCTCGAGCGTTTACTATTAAGTATTCAGGCTAAGCTTAGTCAATTAGTCAATTTTTTCTAATGAAACACACTGAAATCGTTCCTTGTGTCGTGGGTTACAACCCAAATTTTTTTACATGTTACACCTGGAACAACATACAACACAAAATATTGTTCCGCGAAGAAACGAACCCGCGATACGTTGCACGGCAGCCAGTTGCGGTTGCTAAAAAAGACTTTTAACTAACCTGATTCAATAAGCCTGTGGATCCTTTCCTTGGCCTTGGGGGAGATGACGGGACCGACATCAGTGGCTGGAACGTGGCCTGCGTTGACCTTCAGAGCCTTGGCACGAGCTACCAGGTCAGGAATCCATTCCTTAGCCTCACCTGTAGATAAATAGAAGATTATAAAAAAGAAAGAGATAATACATTAATGTTGTGCTATACCAGATTGGTTCAATGGCTTCCTTGGTGGTACATAAAACTTATTTTTTAAGAATGAATATCGCTCAAGCTCAGCGAAAAGAAGTGCAGTCTTATAGTGACTAAAAAATTTGCCTTTCTTTTTCCTGCTCCAAGACGGGTCATAGCAAAAAAAACCTTTTTCACACACAACACATAATGCTGCTCGTAAATATGAGTCATTAGAGTGGCTTTAAACTAGTTCTAACCAAACAGTTACATGATAAAGCAGTTACTTATACATAATAATTAAGGTAACAGTTTGTTTACTATAGTGTTCCTTTACAGTAAGCGAAGTACTCTGTAGCACAGCACTACACACTTGTATTGAGACTATTGAACAACAAACCATTACCCCGGTTCTAGAACAGACTTCAAGACATCTAGCTCGACAGTTCGCCAA
The DNA here is from genome assembly GCA_902829305.4 of Spodoptera exigua. Classification (NCBI taxonomy): domain Eukaryota; kingdom Metazoa; phylum Arthropoda; class Insecta; order Lepidoptera; family Noctuidae; genus Spodoptera; species Spodoptera exigua. Next base: position 5,821,289 of record LR824615.2, read on the forward strand.
TTACCACAGATGCAACTCTCTATACTATCTATATACTACTAATATTATACAGAGGTAATATTTGTAAGTTTGTATGTAGGGAGTTATCTTTGAAACCGCTGGTCGGATTGCCAAAATTGTTTCACTGATAGATAGCTACGATGTTCCTGAGTGCTAGGCTATAGCTATAGGCTATAAAACATCACGCTACGATTAAATGGAGCCGAGGAGAGGGTGAAACCGCACGAAAGTAGCTTGTACTGAATATTAAAGTAAGTCAATTTTCAATAGTGTTTGGTGGTTGGGCTTTTAGTCATTGTCTCCTGCATTAAATTTACCGAGGGAAGTGGAAACTATTTCGTTTTTTCTTCTACTTCTCTTCTGATTTATTTCATTGCGGGATCCAAGACAGTAATTCATGTAATTGGGACGCGCCGGACTTCAGCGTTCCAGTGTTTTCATGGTCGAATCTACTGTAGATCCTGGCTTACAGGAGTTGCAGGAGGTCGTGGTGGGTTTGTCCCAACGGAAAAAAAATACATACCGACAAAGACAGCGGTACTGAGCGCCATGCAGCGTTGTCCCGCGGCTCCGAAGGCGGCCCCGGCGAGCTGGTTCAGCGTGTGCTCCTTGTTGGCGTCAGGCATTATCACGCCGTGGTTCTTAGCACCCATGTTGCTTTGTACACGTTTTCCTGCAAGCAATAAGAAGAATGGACATTTTGTTTTGAATCTTAATGGAATAATTTTGAATCTGTCCCTGTCTGCCAAGCCCAGATCCTCAAATCACTAAACTCCAGAAGGCTGGCAACGCACTTGTATCTCCTTGATGTTGCGCGGATGTCTTTACGGCACCGAAATGCTTACCACCAATCTCTCTGTCTGATTTGCCTTTTTCTTTTTAGGCGGGGAAATCATAATCAGATAGTATAGTATTTAGAATAAGTGGGTTTTAGATCATGGTTATTTAGATCTAGCAGCGGACATGTATACACATACACATTACAGGGACGACAGGGAGTATTAGACGTTTACTGACTAAAAACCACTCCGTTTCTTCTCCTGCTCGGGCCTGTATCGTGGTACAGTCAGGAGTGAATATGCAATTGCACTCTACCAATTTTAAAATGACTAAAATATCTTTGTAGAATAGAGTTAATGGTTGAGGACTGTTTTAATTTATAGCATAGAATCTAAATTATTGAATAAACTGGCTGTGAACCATTGAACATTTACTACAAAGAAATTTTAGTCATTTTAAAATGTTTAGAGTGTAATTGCATTTTTGACCCCTGGCTGTACATTATAGCTCCTTAGAACCCTAACATTTTTTCGTCGGCTAAGTTATCAATTATGACCATATAGACTCGCCCGCATGGCATGTTGATAAAAAGTAGCCTATGTCCTATACCGGAGTATATCAAATGCCTTTGCCAAATTTCATCCAGATCAGTCCAGCCGTTTTGGTGTAATTGAGTAACAAACATCCAAACATCGTAAGATTAATTTATAATAGTAACTTACCATTGGCAGAAGCTCTGGTGTAGATGTGTTTGCCAGCTGCGTCACCACCGACGAAGGAAACTGCCTTAATGTCAGGATGGTCGCAGATGAAGTTAACCGGGTCATGAGTACCGTGGATTACCTGGGATGATAAAACATTAGATAGTAAATGAAATTGTAGGTATTTATTGAATAGAAAATTTTGATTACAATCAAATATGAAAAGTTTTTTTATAATAAACTTTGTTGGTGCAGTGGCTGGGCAACTGGATCTCTTTTTCTACCCTTTTTGGTGGTCGTCGTTGTCTTAGTGAAAGGCAAAGATCTCACTACCAATCTTTCGTTTCTCTCTTCGCAAAGTTTTCCAATGACCATAGCAATGATCCAATGCAGCTTTAGACATATACATTCATTGTTAAAACACACAGAAGTACTTTTGAATGCACGGTTGGTGCAGCTCATGCTGGCCAACGTGACGGGGATATAATTATAAATATATAACCAGAAGTATTGTTTCGAGTTCGACTGTGATGTGTATACAAAATTATGCACTTAGTAGTTGTACGAAAAGGAAAATAAAAATAAAAGTGGGCGGCGACGTTTCTTCAAAATGAGATAATATAAAAAGAACCCTCTTACGTTTACGACACCAGGGGGTGCTCCAGCCTCGTTGAGAAGCTCCATCATCATGACGGTCGCGCCAGGATCCTGTTCTGAAGGCTTGATGATGCAGGTGTTACCAGTCGCGAGTGCCGGTGGGAACATCCACAAGGGAATCATCACGGGGAAGTTGAAGGCAGCAACGCCTGACAAACAGATAATATTTAGTAATTGACGATTTCTAGTGATATATTATAAGTAACAAACTTGTGAGCTTGAAACGGTAAAAATATATATTTTGTCTAAAAAAATTAAATTGTTTTAGTAAGATTGTCTGTTTATTACTTAAGAATGGATGGATCGATTCAGCAATGTAGGCTATTTTGGCTAAAAATAGCTGGAAAGGTAATAAACCTTACCCCCAATTTCCTCCTACTGTCCTAAATCAAACCAAACTTCAAATCACTAGAACCCAATAGGCCGGCAACGTACTTGCAAGTCTCCTGGTATTGCTGGTGTCCATGGGCGGCACTGAATGCTTACCATCTGGTGAAAGGTCTGTTGTTTTCCGTCATATTCCATAAAAAAATCAACATTTATGTGGTTTATCAGCTTTCTGTAATATCTGTTATGTTAGAAACTCCCAAAATAACAAAAAAAACGGTGTTTTGATAAAGTTTATATTATTGACAACAGTTAAAAAAAACCTTGTTACTCTTTGGTTTGCTTTCATGACTGTATAAATTCTGTATTAGTGCACTTTTTACTCAACATTATCATCTTTTCTAATCTAGTTATTGTTTGAATTTCCTGCTATAATCCAACATCTATCATTCACATTAGATTAATAATATAAACATAGTATGACCCTGAAACAGTAGGTACTTACATGCAAAACATATGTCATGTATGAGTAAAAGTGACTTATATTGACATAATAATAATACTAGATCATGATAAAATTTGTTTTCATATTTATCAAGTTGGCAAACAAGATAAATTGTGTAACTATGATGTAAGTATGCATCAAGCTAGCGAAATAAATATCTATTATACATCAAAATTACCATGAGTTTCTCTAAAAAACTTTAAAACAATACAGTTACAATATAGACAACGAATAACTGGCACTCCACACTTCTTTTTCAGTTGTCTAAATTAAGAAAAAATACGCTTTTTAATAAACATTAAATAATATACATATATAATGAACGTGTATATCGAAAAAGTATTCTTAGATTAATGTAAAAATTGGTACAAAGTATGCACAAACATGTCAATAAGTAACCATGATGGGCTTTAACGAAACGTACTTTTAAACATACATCCAATCACTGGGACCATCCCGGCAGACGCGATATGAGTCTGCTGCTATGCTTGCCGGATTTTGGATTGAGTGCGACATCTAGCGGCGTAAACCACCGGACTTGACGTCACATCCCAGCCCTTTTTGGTAGGGAAAAATCATCAAGTGACTTCTCACGCACAGGGTGAGGCGAGAGTGTCAGACTCTTACTGACTAAAAACCCTCCCGTTTCTTCTCCTGCTCCAGATCGAGGCTGCAGTACCATATTGCGCTTGACCCGCGGCTCTATCTGAGCATTCGCATTGTTACGGCCCATCTACGGGACTACAACGCCTGCATTTGCAGACAGCGAGCAAACGCCTAAATAGACTTAGGCACAGAACGCGATTTTTCGAGCCCAAAGAGGGGGGCAATGAAATGTCGCACTTATACAAGATACAAGCATGATTTGAATAATATTCTTTCTCTTAATATCATTACGTTACAATAATTAACAATTCGTAATATCTTAATATCATTAAAATAATCACGTGTCCCGTTATCTTGTTTGTGATATAATGTTATTGTGTTTTTCATGGCAACTTATATCAGTTATGCCTACCTCCCTAGTACGATATCTACGCGTATCACATAATGATCCTTACGTAAATCTAAAATCACTGTTATCTGTAATTGTAAATTAAAATGGAAGATATTAAATTATATTTTTAAATTTAAACTTTATTATTGTTAGGTATATTCCTTTTTATTTGACCTTGGATGACTACATAAATTTTTCTCTCTTTGAATGGCTTAGTTATCTCCAACATAATGTTGACGACTATACTCTAAGTGTTACAAACTTGTCATTTTTGACATTTCGGATAAAATATTTAATTTTGCTAGTTAAAAACTATTCTAATATGGTCTTTACGCGACAACGAAAGCTGTACAGAGACAGATCTTTGCTAAATAATTGCATTTGCAAATAAATATATCCCAATTAATAACGACAACGTTAATTTTTATAGGATAATACCCACCTCCGACTACGCCCAAAGGTACTTTGTAGCTGTGTGTGTCCATGTCTTTAGCGATGTTTTGGATGCAGTCGCCCAACTGTAGAGTTGTGATGCTGCAGCTGTTCTCCACTGACTCTGTAGGTTGAAAAAAAGAGTTTTAAGTTTTTATAAAGATGGTAGTTTTCAGGATGTCATTAGGGTTTTCGATTTTTAACATATTCCCTATAGGTAAACACAGATTATACAGTACCCATATTTCTTTTTTTGTTTCTAAAGAAAAAAATTATCTTTATCTATATGGAAAGGAATCGCAAAATGTGTTGTTAAGCGCATAACTAAACAACACCTCAAACAATTTAACCAATTCTTAATGGAGTGTTTGTTATTTTCAAAAGAAGATTAAGAATCAAAGAAAATATTAGGAAAGTACAGGGAAAAGTGGCAAAAATTATCCTTTCATTGTTTGCAAGATAGTTGGACCTATGCGAAGCGGGTACGGGCCGCTAGTTTATTATGATCATTTACGCGGGTGATTCTCCAAAAAACCTTAACTTTTATTTAACAAGTCATTATCCTCCCAGGTTTTTAAGCATCTTAGTAATTTATTTTATACAATATTTTTAATCGGTTGCTTGTAAGCAGTGGTGAGATTTAATTTAATAAAATAATTATCTGTGTTTTAATCAGCAGACTCGTTAATTTTCGGTTGAGGATAATGACATTATTAATTTTTTTTTAATTGGTGTGAAGAATCACCCACGCCATCTTCCTCAAATAAAAAAAAATATATGTTTTACTACACCCTCAACTTTATAGTCTTTATTGTAGTCAACTGTACCAGGTAACGAACTTGTATATCAATGAAGTTTACTTACGAATTCCTCTGAGAACATCTCCTTCAGCATCAGCGAGGGTCTTGCCCTGTTCCTCTGTGATTTTGGCAGCAAGCTTACTCTGGTTCTCTCTCAACAGACGAGCGAATCTGTGAATTTATATGTCACTGCTAAGATTGGACGGGGTTTTATGATATTAAAACAAAGACAATTGTAATTTATTAATCAAAACCCAAGCGAACAGCAGGGTTCACGCACCTATTGTCTCATATTACCACGATTAAAAGGTTAAGCACGAACGAAGCACAAATCTTCAAGAACAGTATGCAGTGATAAAAATGCAAAACGTTTTTGTTTTTTTTTATCTGACTTACGTACACTTGAATCTACGGAAACACAATTTGTGGGCACAAAGTGTTATTCCGTGCGGTAATCGAACCTGCGATTTGTTGCATAGCAGTTTCCCAGCTACTGCGCTAACCGTGCAGTAGTGTTTGATTTGTATCAATAGGGTATCTAAAGATAATACACGAAGGAAGTTAGAAAAATAGTCATTAGATAGACCTATCAGCAGGCTTCCCAGATTATGACTATCGTTGACCATCATTACTATGGAAGAAACATACTTATAATTACTACTATAAGGGCTATTTTCCAACTTCAGTGTATACTAACCTGAACATCAACTGTTGTCTGGTCATAATAGTGCTCTGGCTCCATGATTTGTAAGCTTTCTTAGCTGACTCCAAGGCAGCGTTCAATTCGTCTTTGGTAGCTTCAGGTACCCTGAAACATCACACAAATTTCGTCATTATTCTCATTTGGATAAGGTATGCATTTTTCGCCTGATCTTTTTAACCTTTCTCTTATCGGCAATGATAAAAATTACGTCATACCTACTTGTAAAATATACTGGGATGAATTACTTATTTGCACAGTTTTAACATTGGTACATTTTTACTTATATGCCATTTTCAAATAGATTCTACTTCTTTGATATTGGCACGATATGATATGATATTATTATAAATATTTCGTAAAGGGATGAAGATTAGGTACAATCCTACTACGAGTATCCTATTAGGTACATATTTTTTTTTTTTATATTTTAAATGTGAATCTTTGTGAGAATGTCTGAATGAATGTTTGTTATTCTTTCACACAAAAACGGATGAACCGATTTGGTTGAAATTTGGTAGATACTACCTCGTTGGCGAAGCCGCGGGCGGCAGCTACTATTACCTACATTGATAGTTTATGTGACTAACGGTCAGGTATGTAATGTTTTTCGCCTAAACAGTTTTGCCACACCCCCAAAAATAAAAAACGCATTATTAGAAATAGGTAGGTTTGTCTTTGATTACGTTTTATTCAATTACATAACGTAGAAGATAAATAAAAACCAATCATAAGTAAGTTATGAAGGCAAATAAAAAGATAAAAACCAAAAGCAGTGTGTTATCAGTAATCAAGTAAGCATGAGGCCAGATTTACTATATGTGTGTGTGATAAGAAATTACTGAACAAATTTTGATTAAGGTGTGTCGCTAGGCTACATAATCTAAATATTCAGACTACCACGTGGTTAATAATTTCCAATATGGTGGAACTATTTTTAAAAATCTATCTTTTTAAACTGGTTTTCTAACATACCAACATAGGGAACAAATATCGACCAAATTGGCTATGTCATTCACTCCAATGAAAATAAATTGGCTACAATTAGGTACCTACTTCTATTGTTACATTCAAAAGTGATTGCAAGCACACCTCCTAAATATGAATGACAAAACATGCATAATAATTGTTACTGTATTTCATCTAGGTACATCATTATGTAACAAGCTGAAAAATAAAAAATATTTTATTCTAGTACAACACTATTTTCTAAGTAAAAGATATTATAATTTCTACTTAAAAAAATCTATTCTATTGAAAACTTTTTGTAATAACAAGTGGTATTGCTATTGAATTCACCGTAAATTCAATAAAATCTAAAAAGTACCTAGTTAAGTTTTGGCACAATGTCAATTAATTTTCAACATGGTTATTTAATCATCTTTTTACTAGAATTTTCTCCAGTGGAGGAGTAGTGGATTCGTGTGTGGATGTGTTCAATAATATACAAATTCTCATACACATCACATACAAACCCAGGGCAACAATTTGTGGACTACACAAACCATTAAAAACTGCTAGGTAGGTATGTGACTTACCTGCCAATAACTTCATTGGTGGCTGGGTTTGTGAGGTCGATCCAGTTGCTGGTCTTTGATTCCACAAACTGTCCATCAATGAAAAGCTTTGTGGTGGGGGCAGCACTGCTGTAGCTTCTACGAAGCACATGCCGAGACTATATAATAAAAACAAATTGTTAAAACAAACTCAAGGTCTATTTAAGGATTACTCTATTATATATCACAAAAAACGAATATCAAGAAGAAATGAGGTGACAATAGGTTGAGATTTGCAGTTCCAAAACATTTTTTCAGAACTGAAAAACTATCTATATTATACAACATTATGAAAACAAATATTTATTTATCATTTAAGAATCTATTTCAATAGTTGGAAGTATCAAGAAAACTAACTACATTATTTGTTACTAAATACAAAAATCTCAACTAATTAATATATAATTATAAAAAGTAAACTGTTCTACATCATTATTACTGATAGAGAGATATTAGGCAATTACACTAATTGCTTAGTACTTTTACTGGTATGTTTCCTTTGCTACATTCTATTATTTGTCACTTACAACTGTTTCTAAATTTAATTTTAATAAATATTTCATTTAAAACACATTTAATGTATTGCTCACCACATCACAATTACAAAACAGATTATCGTATGATTATTTCTTTAGGTAATAGGTTTAAAAAAGATGTGTTTGTAATGCTGAAAACAGAAAAAATATTTACGTTGATTGTTTATATGTTTGAATTGAAGATATGTATTTCATTTTTTACGGTTTAGCTAGATCGAACTATGTCTCATACAGGCTATGTGTGAGGGGAGAAATATTACCACTGCAGTTTCATGGTACAGTCTGTACTCGGACGGATTAAATTTTGTAATTAAATAATTGTTTCTTGGTTTGTGACTATTATTTTTATATTTAGACCACAATAGCATATAGTAGAAAACATGCATGTAGACCAGAAAATAAGTAATGGACATCATTTTTGGGGATTGGGTATAAAGGAAAGGTAATTCAGAATGATACTAAGTGTGAATTGTCATTGAGGTCATTCATCAAAATAATTTCATTCATGGTTCTTCTCTGCAATGATGGTTCTCACATTGATATTACATAAACTCAATGAAATTTTCAAAAATGAATAAATGAAAGACATGTTGAAACTAGAACATCAACATTCAACTGCGCAGCAGCGTGTCTGTAAAGCTTATAAATAATGTAGCCAGTTTAAATACCAAATCATGTGAATGTATAAACCCCCTTTGTTTGTCTATAAAACGGCTACTTATTGTCAGCAAGAGGGAAAAGGAACTCTTTCACAATATACCTATTATGGTAGTAATTACTTGAAGACTAAAATTTTACAACATTTTTGTTTACTTATTATCTTGAGATATAGGTACCAAAATTAAAAATTTGTTAAAACTAAGACTGAAAGCTTGTCTCTTCTTGAAACTTGAAGATCTTCTTTGAGTTTCATCACGTAAGTCTTTATTCTCAAAAAATTTAACGATATCTCACACAAAATCTATAGACAGACACGTCACAGAACTTAAATTTATTTTTATAGGCGTTAGTATTGGAATGCATGTAGTACTGTAAGTCTGTAATTCAATTCCCATAATTTATGATACCGGTCAGAGCAGTTCTTGTTTAAATATTTATAAGCCGATAACGTGACTGCGCACAACGTGCAGCTTATAATACACATGTTGAATTAATAAAGGCTAATGAATAAAAATAAAAATGTTACTTACTTCAGTTTTCAATAACTTCAGCATTGCAGAGGCCATGGCTGTTTTTTTAATTTATTTTATCGTGTGAAAGATAACAGCCAGATCTGTGAGCGGCCCTTAAGCGTGAAGGGGGCAAAGCCAACTGATTAAAATACATATATCTGACCTTGAATAGATAAACTTGAATTTTATTTGTCGTCATGTACCTATCGTAAAGTAGATTTTGTTTTGATTTTGGTAAGTAAAATAATTTGACACAAACGATCCGTTCTAGTTAAATTTTTTTTTTTTAATTGACCTTCTACTCTTTAGTAGCTCACAACATAATTACTTTACAAATTACAAATATGAGAAACCAATAACATATATCTGTTTTTGTACAAAAATATGTTTTTATGCTAAAACAATATCATTGATTATAAATTCGAAACTACTTAGGTACCTATCGTGCAATGGAACGAACTAATCAGTTTTGAAATTGACATTTGAAAATTCAGAGTTACCAGTAGACAAATATTCAATTTTAGTTATTTCTAATTCTTGTTATTTTTATATTAATTAAACTAGATAAACTTAATTAAAATACAGCATAAATGAGACATTACAAGGGTTTTTGTTAGATGTTAACACAATTTATCTTTGAGCTAGTAACACCAACACAATAACACAAGTCATTACCCTGACTATTCATAGAGGACGCTACCAGTCTTAAATATTAATAAGTTCAACTTTTTAGATTTATTTTCCTCTACCTGCAACATAATTCTTTGTCACAAAGCGTTATTTGAATAAAATATACTGTCATACTTTGTTTTAACTATAAATTATGATACATAACCACTAATAATGCCTTTGTTGTGTCAGTTTATCCTTTTAAACAGTAAAATGGTAAATCAGGAAGTAGATAATGGTGGAATCTTAAATGATGGAAGTATAAACAAGGGCTTGATGACATGTCACGACATGTACAATATTGTTGTTATTTTAGTAGCACGTTTTGCATCCGGTAGGGTTGCCAGGGCAGTTACAAAGACCCGTTGATTGCTGACTGGAGCACAGCGGGCCACTGTGTTGATAAGCCGACACTTGATCAAACAGAGACATAGTAACTTCACTGTACGAGGTATTTAATATCTACTTAGATGTTTTCTTCCATAATATTCGTATTCAGTGTCCTATAACAATAACGAGATTGAGCTACCGTCACACTGATAAGTCTTGGCAGAAGGGGAATATGTACTTACATACTACCTTCGCAAAGTCGCAAGTCACAATTTATTACAAAGTGAATAGGTACCTATAATGTACTTACCTACATAAGAACTTTAGAAGACTTTATAAAATGTTAGCTAACTTTCCCTACATTCCTCACACCCCAGGTTACCGGTACCGGTTGAGGTTACCGGAGGCCCAATCCTTCCCATACCCCAATCCGTTCCCTTTTCCAAAATCTCCAAATCTCTAATCCCTAAAAGGTCGACAACGCACTCGTAACTCATCCGTCGTTGCGGGTGTCCATGGGCGACGCTGATTGCTTACCATCATGGCAGGTAATGTATTTGCTCTTTTGCCGAGCTATCATATAAAAAAATAAACCTGTTGGAGGCATAGACCTATTTCAACAGCCAAATATTATCTATAAGATGAGGTTATATTATATCTGGTACAAATTCCTTTCTTGACTTGGAACTATACTTATGTACCGCGGCCCCGACTCGGAACAGGAGAAGGAACGGGGTCGCGCCCCATCCAAGGCGGGAGAAAACATAATATGATGATTTCCCAATTTCATAATAAGATCTATCAAAATGTTGTTTGCGGGTAAGTGGTATTAATTCACTGTTAACAAATATGCACTTATGCAGGTAATAATGGTGGTGTATTTGATTTTGATGGTTCCAAAAACGTCCTTAGTTCCATTTTAGTGATGAAAAAGGGAGCAGAAATATTGTCATAAATATATAGATACTTAGGTACCTACATTAAAGAGATAAAACCTATTAAGATGGCCATTGCAACCGAGAAGTATGTTAGTTCTTTCAAAACGTTAATTTTTTCAGCTGTTGTCGTCGGAGATCGGTCAGTAGCCGAAAGTAGTTTTATGCCATATCAAGTAGGCATTAAAAAATAAGTGATTTATTGCGATTGCTACCTACCTACAGTTAGTTTCAGAGAATAATGTTCCCTGTCACACGCACTGATGCAGAAGTCTTCTGCCGATCCCCTCTAGACGTTAGGTTTGATGTTGTGTAATGTTATCTATATACATAACATACCAAGTCCATGATAAAGCCATGGATCTAAATTCCTACGAACTGAAAGTTGACTGATAACAATGAAAATAATTGTCGACCGACGCCTTCCTACGTTTAGAGTAGCACTTAAGAAAATCTTCTTATTTTAGGTACAAAGCTGGGACATAGGTATCTACATTATGTAAATGTCTAGGTGCCTAGGTGTGGAAAAGATCTTTCTATGCAACAGAGACGCACGTAGGTAGCCTGATAAGAGGGTCAACGACCGGCCTATCGGTCATGCACACAACGACTCACGGTTGCGAATGAGTCTACACACACATGCGCACACGGTGAAATGACTGATTGAAAATGCGGATGAAAATTTAATACGGTATCGTAAAACTGTTTCCATTGGTCAACTGGAGCCATGATAAAAATGGCGACGTTCTCTCTACATTCGAAATAAAGAATCATTCGAAAAAACGTGCTTTTGTAAACCTGCGCTGTATAGCACTGTGACTCACTTTCAGCTACAGTGACGAGACAAAGAAAAATATATTTTAACATTAAAACAAAGAGCAATGCCCATGTAAATCACAAAATTATACGGTTCAAACAACATTTTTGACTAGTACATAATTTATTTGCCGTTTAAGTAGGAAGAATGCTGATTTTCCGTAAACAAAGAGAAACTATTTTTAAATCGATAAAACAATGGCTCATTACATAAATCAAAGCTTTGTTTGTATAAAAATCAAATAAACGTTTTGGTCCCTTCGTTTGAACTTCGGAACGCGTTGATTGACAAATGGATTAATCCGTGGTTTAAACTGAGAGACGAAATCGTTTTCAAAATATTCAAGGAAATATGTCGGTATAGCATCTGATCACATTAATGTGGAAGAGCCGTGCTTTGGCACGAATGAGACGGTTCGACCATGGTGATACCACGGTCTCGCAGACAACCGACGTGAAACAACCACGTTGTTGTTTGGCCCAATTCTTCTGAATACCTCCCCAATCCCTAAATCTCCAAAACTCTAATCCCCAAAGACTGACAACGCACGCATAACTCCTATGGTAATGCGGCGCCGATTGCTTTCCATCAGGTTATCGTTTGCCGTTCTATCATATTGAAAAAATGCAGTTGAATAGTTTGCAGATTACGCAAAGCAAGCAAGGTACCTAAGTATGCCTCACAAGTAAGGCTAACAATCAGCAGTAGTTTCACTGCATTTGCTTCGCTAGTCCAGCTGAACAAAAACTATTTTATCTGACTTTATTATTTCACGGAAGCAAATCAATTTAGACGGAGGACATATTAAAATGTTTACTGCCGATTGTTGCAGGTAGGTATGTAGTTATAAGATGTTTGAGTGGAGAAAAGGCTTTAAATTGCCATAAAAATACTTTTCGTATAATATTTGGACGAAATATTTCAAATTATTATCCAGATCGATAAACTCAGTGTTAAAATACAGGTAATGCACGCTTAAGTACCTACTCACACAACTGTAAGATGAGGTTACTCGACTGCATTCAAGACATGCCCGGAACTCATAACGAGGTGAATTTTCGAGCATAACAGGAAACTGACGAACAGAGTAGAGTACCTGTAATGTGCTGTACACTAATTATAGGATGATAGTAGGTAGGTAGGTAGGTAGTATTAATCGAACAAAAGGCATGTGTTAAAAATAATGTTAGGCATGAAGTCAATAAAAGAAGTTTATTTTATTACTAGCTTTTGCCCGCGACTCCGTTGACGTGGAATAGTGACTTCCTGCAGATTTTCGGTATAAAAAGCCTAGCCCATGTCCTTCCTCGAGTTCCAAACTACGCCTGTATCAAATTTCACAGAAATCTGTTCTGTAGTTTGGGCGTGAAGAAAATACAGACAGACAAATTTACTGTCGCATTTATAGGTACCTACTATTAGTTTGGATAATTTGGATTTGGATAAAACAAAAACTAATGTAGAGTAAGGAAAATACGAATGCGGCTGGAAAATCCAAATGTCTTCAAAATTATCTAATTAGGTATTATTTAGTACCCAATTATGCATTAAACGTTGACTCAAATAAATTTATAAATAGGTCAGTTAATTGCAAACCTCAATCGAATTCATATAAATAGAAGTGACTGTTTTACATGTATATTTATCTCGATACAAGAATCAATGCTTTTATTACATTATGTACATTATAATTGCGCAACTGCAATTACTAGACAATACTCAATAAATAACACTTAGATTGTAAAAGATCATGTAAACAACTACGTAGTCTTACACTTTGTTTTGTTACTGATAAATAATCGGCTAATAAGTATCTATAAACTTATAAGTAATTGAAAGTCACTGTAATTTGCAATGGATTTGCGAATGTTTATTACGATGACGCAATAAATAGTAAATATGATACATAAGCCAGTAGGTACATGCCTTTTTTCCTTCTTAATACCTAGCTTTAATCAATTCATTATAAATTTACTGGCTGGTAAATTTGGCGCGAATTGAATTAAGAAGGTTTTATATCACTACAATTTGAAATTTAAAGAAGACGCAGCCCGATAGTCTATGGCGCATTTAAAAGTCTGTCCTTACAAGAAAACGGTCTATTTAACTTTTATTTATACATATGACTTCTCTCGCTTAGGATATAGGTAGAGAGAGCGTCAAACTCTTACTGACTAAAAACCCACCCGTTTCCACTTTACTCCAGCCCACGGTACCTTAATGTGCTTACCCCGCAACCCCGGCTACCATTGAGTTATACAGTACGCGGATGAAACCACAAGTTAGCCAGATATTAATTCAAATAACGCAACCGCAGTGCAATAAAACTTATGGAAACCGCAAGCAAATGAGTAGGTAGATACCTCATCTGTCTAGTGATTTTTAATCTACTCACACGAGACGGTAACCTCACAAATTACCTCATTATAATATCTAATGAATATCCCGACAATGTTAATAGCACCAGGAGACAGGTCGGGAAGATAACCTCTTTCGTCTCGTCTGGGAGCGTTTTCAATGCATACCATAGTTTAGCATGCAGACACGATTTTCATGCAAATATTTCAAGGTAAGGACTCGGTTGTAAATAAGATAACGTATACAATGTGTGAATCACAATTCACACGTTGTTTTGATGTCGATCCTTATTTTTTTAAGTACTTACAGCGTCATAAGTTGTCAGATTACCCAATGTAGGTACGTTCGTGCGAACTGCGTACGCGCCGAACTCGTTTTTCGAAGAAAATCACCGATTTTCTATCTCCTTTTCTTAACAAGCTATTTGTAATTTTCCTCAACATACACGGTGACTAACTGTAGGTACAAAACTTTGTAGTGACAGACATTCTGTTGGCAATTTTCGCAAATTATAATTAATTCAACTCATTATTCATGTTTTTCTAATAAGTAATATAATATGCTAACGACCTGCAATGCTGATATCCTTCCTCTTCAATCACTCTATCTATACTAATATTATAAAGAGGTAAAATTTGTAAGTTTGTATGTAGGGGGTAATCTTCGGAACCGCTGGTCGGATTGGCAAAATTCTTTCACTGAGAGATAGCTACAATGTTCTTGAGTGCTATAAAACATCACGCTACGATCAAATTGAGTCGAGCAGCGGGTGAAACCGCGTGAAAGTAGCTAGTTTAATATAAAACTGAATCAAAATCCGTTGAGTAGTTCTAAAGATTTAAGGGATAGATAGTGATTCAGGGATCTTTTTAACGTGTGATATTCCCGTAGATATGTAGGTACATGTCTAGACAAAGAAGAATGACTAAAACCACACACTCCATCCTTTTAACAATCAAATGTTCCCAGTGTACTCGGATGAACGAGCTCACCAGCGATATTTATAAGAATCAACCAACATTCTAACATTTAAATTCAAAACTGAAAATTGCAAAGTTAAAACACAAAGCACTTTCTTTTCGGCTAGCACCTAATGTCGATAACAATTTATTTGTCAACAAATATCTTAATTACCAGCTTATAAGTATAGATTACTATTTAATATGTTCAATCTTGTACGATTATGAATGTGAAAGAAGGAAAATTTTGATAAAAAAATTATACTTAGGTACATTCACTATCTACACAAAGGTATCGAAAGATGAATGACCTTACGCCGTTGCCAAGGCGACTTGCTTCATTATTAATGTACCTAGTTGTTATGTTTAATAGAGTGTCATAACAAGGGATTACTGAGTGCTTTATTAGTTAGACCATTAATAACATGACTGCTGGCGAATTGAGAAATAGGTAGTCTAAAAGAATTGTTTATGTACTACCACTGGTAGGTTTTTGTTAGTAAAGACTGCTTATCTACAAAACTAGATAACGGAATATACAAAACAATAGCAAAGCAAGTGATAAATATTATTAAATTGTTGAGTCTTAGTTAATTGTTTGTGTAAGTATTTATGAAAGACTTTCTTTTCTAGATTAATCTTGACAAAGTGCCTAAGCGACCAAATGACATGATTGCACGGTTGGCGCGGTGGCTGGGCAACGTGACGCAGCTGCGTCACGTTGCCCAGCCCAGCCCAGCGCTCGTAACAACTCTTTGTGTGATCCTCAAATTGCTGTTCCGAGTCTGGACTCCCGCAATAATGGAGGAGTTACGAGTAAGGTACGTTGCCAACCTTTTGGGGATTAGGGTTTGGAAAAATTTGGGGATTGGGGGAGTAGAAGGATTAGGCCTCCGGTAACCTCACTCACATGGGAAAACCCAACGCTGTGGTTGTTACACGTTCCGTGTTTGAGGCCGTGGTATCACTCGAGTTATCAGGTCGAGCCGACCGATTCGTGCCGCAGCACGGTTCTGCCACAAATATCAACCGTTTCCTTTAAACCAGGCTTCAAACAAAAACACGAGATTATTAGAGCAGGTCTGTAAATAACATCCTGGGTTAGTCAAAACTTTTGTTTAGCTACTGACAAAAACATTTTGCTAGTACATACTTTCAGTCTTTAAATACGAAAGTTTATAGATAAGCGATATCATCTCATTATAATTTAGATACTACCTACTTCAGCATTTTGAATGATATGATGCTTCAGACAGGCAACTGATAACATTGTTTTCAACTAAAATACATTCGTTTGTGTGCTTATACCTACGCGACGTCTACTGTAAATAAGTATTCGCATCCGTTCCAATTAACGCTATTAAATTTTAATTACCTACAATATTTTTTCTTTGACATTTCGGTATGGAATTCAACGAATACGGATCGTATGGCAACTCTGTAGGATTATAGTATACGACGTTTAATAGTGATTGTTTTAGATATTCTTATTATTCAGCCGGGGTTGCGGGTTAAGCGCAATGAGTCACCGCGGCCTCGACCCAGAGCTGGAGAAGGAACGGGGGTTTTAGTCAATAAGAGTCTGACACTCTCTCTCGCCTAACCCTGGGCGGGAAAAGTCATATGATGATTTTCCCCTGACAAAAAACTATTCTTATAATTTTATTATTTAGCATATAAACATATAAATTACATTTTTAAATATTCCTTGAAAATATATAATAAAAAACATTTAATACTGTTATACCTTTCAACTAATTGACTATGTATAATAAGCATTTCCGATCGGGTTGCGGGTCAGTCGCGGCTTCGGGACTGAGCAGGAGAAGGAACAGGGTGGATTTAAGTCAGTAAAAGCCAAATCTATCTCCCCAAGGCTAGAGAAGTCATTTGATGATATTCTCACAAAGTAATTTCTTCTCAAACGCTGTTCGATGAGATAGTTCTATCATCACAAGGACAGCATGTATAACTGAATAAAGTAATTTCTCACTTATATGAAATGCTAAACGATAATGTGTCATTTGTATTCAATTGAATAATTATTGTACCTAGTTACAATTATTGTTACCCGGACCTCAGTCCGACCGAATCTCAGTTGGCCAAGTTATTAAAATTATCCGCAAAATGTAGGTACACCGAAAAAAGTCACTGTCACTGACTGACTGTGAATTTAAATACTTCTAAAATTTTATTCCGTGTACAACGAATATGTATTCAAATGATTCAGAATTTCATTTGGTGGTTAAATAATTTTATTGTAGATACAGGTATTGTACGATCAGCTGTTTCAAGAAACAATTCGTTGGTTCAATAAAATATTCCGTTTGCTTTCTTTGACTAGAAGAACGATACGACAATAATGCCGTAGGAGTTATCATTTTAACTCAGTTTTGCTTTAGAATCTGTAATTATGCTTTTTTATGACAACAGTCGGAGAAAAACTTAGAAAAGGCGACAAATTTTAAGGGAAAAAATATATGGGTGTCTGGGATCTTTTTGTAGGCATTGCTGGAACTGAATTTAATTTGGCAAAGCGATAGATTATACTAAGTGTCGAATATCACATCGGCTACCTTTAACTTAACCCTTATATCAGCTATTTACTTCCTAAAGAACTAACTACTACTACTACTTCATAATATATTTTATTTAATTATTTTTTTCATAAAAAACTAACATACATTACATATATATACACAAAACCTAAATCTACGTTAGTGCCATTGCACTATGAACTATAGGTATCATTATGCGTTCCTGTGGAACTTGTCCGCGGAAGCAACGAAACATCACGTATTATCGATACTAAGATCTAGTCAGCCGCTAAAATTCCGAGAAGTGTCAATGAGTCATAGTTCAGTACTGCAAAGTAACCATGCAACTCATATGTCTCCCAGCTGTAATTTAGTGTGAAGAACTAACAATAGCGAGTATGCGTAAGATTACCAGATAATTAATCAAAGATATGACTAATCGTATTTGTAATTACAAACGTAGTCGGGTAATGAGGTATCAAGAACCACGCTTCGATTATTAAGTATTACCGAAACTATTTATTTACCAAAGGGTAAAATATGTAAGTTTATAGGTAATCTTTGGAATCGCTGGACGGATGGCCAAAATGCTTTCATTGATAGATGGCTACGTTGTTCCTGAGTGCTATAGGCTATAAAACATCACGCTACGATCAAATGGAGTCGAGCAGTGGGTGAAACCACGCGAGAGTAGCTAGTCGGTCTATAAGACACGTATACGCGGCGTTAATATATCCAAGTACCTAAGTACTAACTATGAGCCTCCCGTCGAACTATGGCAGAATCGCGGCAGTTTTTGAACACGATTACAAGTCGGTAAGCCTGCGGTATTTTCCCGCGCTCGTTATCCATTTAAAAAACCACGCGGTTTATTTTGTAAGCCTTATTTTGTTGATTGTTCCGAATTTAAAGGCATAATTGGCGAAAAAGGTTTTAGGTATAACCGAACTTTAGCTTGTCAGAAAGAAAATACGTGGATATCCAGAGAGAAAATACTACGTAAATAGTTAGTCTTTACTAATTTTTTTCTATCGTGTTACAAATCTCATGCTGGATCATTATGACTTAGACTTTAATTTAACAATACTAGGTACTATATCTATTCATTAATACAACATAAATAAACGTACACGTCCTAGCGGCTATCCCGCAGAGCGATCTAGTAATTGGTGCGCAAACGCATATCAACGCACAATCTCACAGTACCTACGTTCTCTATTTGAGAGCTAGGTCAACGCACGCCGTACTTATCGCTCATTTAGCTATAAACAAAGTTTATCGAACGCACACGCACCGAACAATAGCGTCGAACGACATAAAACTCACAAACTGCCTACTGCCTACAACAGTAGCCAGTTTTTAGAACAATCACTCCATTTGTACGTTGAACTTTAAATATTTGCATCGATTTTAACATTTCTTGAATAAAGGTTAATTAATTGAGGTGTTTGATTAAATAATTGGCGGTTAATTATTTATTTTGTCATCATCACGTCATTTTTACTGCTAAAAAACAGTTCTAAGACGGAATTACAATTCCAATGTGATTTTATGGTTTCCAAGTTCATTTAACATTTTCAGAATTTTAGTACCATTTACCTTTTTGTTGCATTTTACACTCATCCTGCATCAATAAATATTACCTTTTTCTAATACTATACTATATTAGGCACATCAAATGGTACTTATAGTTATTATTCACGCCATACCTGCATAAGAACTTAGGTAACATTTTGGCAACTATACATATTTATGTATTACTATCAACTTTCTTATAGCCCGCCTAGCTCGCCATATGTTTAAGATAAGCCACACAAACATCCGGCAATCGTCTAGATACACACCTATCTATTAAAAGCCTCAGATAGAGAATGCTTATCACAAAGTAGCCATACTAGATTTTTTATCGTTCAAAAAAATATTTATTATTTGAACAAACTAATTAAGTATGCAATAATTTTAATTACAAAGGCGGTGACGGAGGCATCCATGTTGACCGATAACATGTTTCGACTTCGACGTAGGTATAGGTCGTTGTGTTAGTCAACAGCTTATGAAACTACCCGAAATTGTCACATAACTTCAATAGATTTTCAACCTTAACACAAATTAACAGAGTCGAAACACTATCAAAAAAATTAACAGGATACCTAATATACTTCAGTGTGTAATACATCTGTCTGTACAGAATTTTGTACTAAATGTATAACGTGTAGGTAAGTGGTTGAACAAACGACGAGTACACTTGGATAAATAATAAATATATCCGTATTGTTCTCCATTCCTGCTTACGACTTGTTACACTTGTACCACCTCACTGCATTCATTACTTTCCACCGCCATAATTAAATAGGTAGGTACTTAATTTTTTAAGAATACTTCAATAATACCAACGAATGCATTCCTAAAGTTCACACAACCGGATCGATTTTGGTAATATACCTACAAGCACCTGCTTTTTTGCACCTTTTTTATTTGAAAACCGGTAAATTGGCGCCGTTTAGTTAAATTTAGATTTGGTTGGACCCGTCGAACGAGCTAAAGGCATACAAATATAAATCGATTGGTATCCAGCTTAGAATGTTTCGAAAACAAATATTCTTAAATTGCCTTGTTTTTGTAGTACTTGCTCTTTAAATTTTCAAGAAGTCGTATGACTTGGTTGTGAATAATTAAATAATTTCTGTATTATTGTAGACAGGGCAGCAACCCTAGTAAATGTTTCTATACTAGTCCTTTTCCAAAGGGTTCTACATTTTGTAACAAGAAAAACACCTTCATTAGAAGACCAACCTATTAGCTTCTGCCAGAGCGAATGTAGGACGTCCTCAGGCAAGGTGGAGTGATGATTTGCGCAAGATGGCTGGCAGGAGCTGGATGCGAGTGGCCGAAGATCGATCCCAGTGGCGTGCAATAGGAGAGGCCTATGTCCAGCAGTGGACTGAAAAGGGCTGATGATGATGATGATGATGATGATGATGAGCGAAATGCTACGTGCCGAATGCTCGAGTCTATTCGGGTCGGGCGATGAGCTATCCTGACTCGCCGCCCGGTCCTCGCGATCCCCGTCGCATGGAGTATCTCATACTATCTTTGGCGTCCTTCTTACATGTCATCACTAGTTCGACGGAAGAGGAGACGGCTTCCTAGTATTTCTCGGCTGGACGCGAGAAGTCGCCGTCGCTGATTACTTCACTGAGGACACGACGATGCTCAGCCGAAGCAAGGTACACCTCCTATGTAGGTTCCACTACGTCCTCTTCACAATAACGCCATCCGGGCGTTTATATACGCTGAATCCGAAACAGATACCTCTCGAATCATTCGTGTCCAGTAAACACGCGGCGTCTCACTAGTCACTCCTTAAAGAGGGAAATTATGAAACATATAAATGAGCGAGGATGACTTCACTGAAACCTGAACCCGGTGATCCTAAAAAAAGGGTCCTAAAGTTTTGTGGAGCCACCAAATAATGTAAGACCTACCTACATACTTTAGAAGCTGTTGGCAGAAGCTAAAACAATTGTCTTAATAAGAAAATAATTATAACAGCAGTCTGTTAAGTACCTTTAACAGATTTCTCACCTTATAGTTTTGCAATAAAGTTTAAAATCTATGAACCTATAAGTACATTGTTCAATCAAAGGGTCGAGGTCTTTGTTTACTAAAAGAAATGAAGTGACACAGGTGCTTTTTCTATTTGTTCACTGCATACCAAACCCTAATGTTACGTTGTTTGTTTCACACAAATATATTATTACTTACATATGTCTTCTTTACATTCTAACATGGTTGTACGTACCTTCTTTGGTACTTAGCTTTGTAATTTTTTTCCTACATCTTAATCTGCAGAAACTTCTTTTCAAACTTTCTTCTTCTTCAACTTTATGTCGTATAAAAGTATTATCAATCAGCTCATGATAAAGTTCAAAAGTAAGGACTGTAAACGGCCTCTCTATCTTACTTACATATCGTAACAGATGGATGGATATTTACTCTTTCGAGTAAAAACTATTTAATGGATTTGAGATACATTACAGTTTGGTAAAGGCAAAGCTGCCGGGAAAAACTAGTACGAGATATAAGAATGGTTACCACAATCTCCACCCTTGGGCGGCGGGTAATTGGGTTTGTCAGAAAACGCTGCTGTCTGGGTTCTATTAAAGACATGTGTTTCACCGTGTGACCGGTTACCGAAGGTCCAATTCTCTCTTTTCCGTTCCCTAATCGTCAAAAGCCGCCAATGGACTCTCTTCTGATGGTTACCAGCAGGTGATTTAATAGCTTGTTCGCCGCCCGATCGCGAATTTGCAAAAGCTATACTAGTTTATTCAAGAGTCAGACTCTAAAAATGACCTTTTGTTTTGTGCATTTTACTCAACAGTCAACAATCCAACTCTAAAAATGACTAAAACAGATTATCTTTTTGTTTTGATTTTTCAAAGTCTTAATCACAAGTGCGTTGGCGGGTTACTAGGGAGCTAAGTTGTTTAGCTTGTGGTTTTAGGGAGCTAAGGATAGAAGGTTTGAAGATTGATAATGGACGGCAGAAGAATTGGGCCTCCTGTAATACATCACTCACACGGCAAAAACAAAGCAAATGTGAGGTCGTGGTATTACTCCGGTCGACCTAGCCCAATCATACCGAAGCAAGTCTTTCTGACATTTACATTGGACTTACATTCCCAATACTTTCATTACCAACAAACGTAACTAATATTCCATAACGTAATAAACGGATAAAGAAAAGAAATTGCAGATAAATTGTTATAATTTCATAATATTGTGTAAGTAAATACGATCAATGTAGAAATTACAACTATCATTACACGATTTAATCATAATCAACGATAATTGCGTGTTTACTTGTTGATATCTTGGTTGCGTGTGCGCAGACAACCGCACAGGACCGGCAAAAGTTATTAAATGACGTTCTAATACTGTAAGTCGTGTCGGCGGAAATTACTGACATAAAATAATTTTCTAATGGGGTAGGCAGAGGCGTCCTTTTTTCTTTAACTTCTCAACTGATCTAAACGTAATTCGGTACAGACTTCGAGTATAGTCTGGAACAACTCATTAGCATTTTACTCTGCCACTGCGGGTGAAGTCACTTTCGGAAACTAGAAGCTAACACTACAGCTATTGCTAATAGACCACCACAGATGGGGACTAAAAGGGGCCGATTTTTGACAGCGGCCTCGACCTGGAACGCTAGGTGGAACGGGGGGGGGGGGGGGGGCTAGTCAGTAAGAGTCTGAAATTCCCTTTTAACAGACCCTGAGCGACAGAAGATATATTATCAAACTTTCCCTCCTCAAAAGAAACCAAGACCTCTTTTTACAGACAAATTTGCACTCGACGAACGATCCGGATGTGTTACTAATAATAAATAAATCAATATTGACTCAGTGCTCGTGAAGTAGTCCTAAGACCTACTTTCCACCGTATCATCAGACTATAAGTCTCCAATAACCATGTTAATGGAAGGAAATAGGTATCAAGACAATCGACAGTTGAGATTACAGCTATCAGTTATAAATGTTATCATTATCACAATAAAACGCACCACAAATTTTCCTTCACGCATTTTGGTGTCAATTAAAATTACTTAGTCCGTATGCTTTCCTGGCAACTTTTGCTGTAGAGAAATTTATGGGTGTTTTTACGAGTTTATGGGAATATTTACATGGATGCAATTCGTATTCACGGATAATTCCAGTTCAGCTGAGAATATTCACCTTTTTTTGGAGAGTGGAAAATCATCAATTGACTTTTCTCCTGGGTTGTTGTCTCTGATAGGCCCCATCTATATGCTCTTTCAGGAGCGCACAGAACGCTAAGCGCCGTTTGCTCGGTCGCTAGACATCAGACTATTGCACAGGAGGTCCGCTTATCTGGAAAACACAGTATTGCACAGGAGGTCTCGTGTTTGTTAGCTTGAGTGAAGATAATGTTGATAATAAATTTAAAAATATTGTTATGTTTTTTGGCACTTCGTATAGTGTTTGAGATTCTGGAAGCCTGCTTATTGAATAAAATAAACGATGAAAAAAAAATATTACTGGTACGTAATATGTTCCTAACGTACACCTACTTAATTATTGCTAAGACTACCATCTGGGGAATGGTTGGGTATGGTACGTAGATTATTAATATTGTTGTTTTTGATGACGTATCACGTGACATACATACATATTTCAAAAAATCATCAAATGACTTCTCCCCTCCCCCCCAGGGCCGGGCGGAAGAGAGGTCACTTACTGCCTAAAAACCTCCCTGTTTCTTCTCCTGCTCTGGGCCGAGGTCGCAGTGCCTCATTGCGCTTACCCCGCAACCCCGGCTGAACATCAGCCCTATAGGGCCCCGTCACATACATATCTTATTTATTGGCTTACATAGTACGTAGTGAAACTTAGTACGAAATAACAATGAAAACAAGATGAATGCTACGAAATTGAGTTTGACATTGATAAAGATATTGCCTTTCTTTTTTTTTATTTGACTTTGTTTATTTTTTCGTGTGACGCCAGAAGTGACGCAGCTAAAGATTTACGTGAATCTTTTCAGGTTTTTGAGATTGATGAACTTACGATTGATGATGAAGTTGATACTTAGATTTAAATGAAGAAAATTTTAAATATTCTATAGATGTTTAAACTTTCAAAGCATATTTTTCTTGCTACATAAGTTCTGTGAATGACGTCTCTGGGTACCAACCTGAACATTAGATTACCATAATCAAGAGTGACATTCGTTCATTATTTTTAGCGAAACACCCATGTACATCTGATAAGTGGGTATGTGGGTTATTGCTGGCAGTGATAAAACTGCCCGGTCACTGATAAATATGCTTAATTTAGTACTCATTGTTGAGGTTTGCTAGATTTTAGTCTTTTATATATATTTTTTTATATGATACTACAGCAAACGAGCTCGTTGATTACCTAACATATAGCAGCAGTATCAGCTCCACTGGAGTGATACCAAGGCCTTGTAGAAAGCCGGAGTGAAACAACCGGGACCTAATCTTCCCCTGCCCCAATTCCCTCCCAATCCCTAAATCTCCAACACTCTAATCACCAAAAGGTCGATAACGCACTTATAACTCCTTATATTACGCGGGTGTCCATAGCCAGCGTTTCCACCAGGTAATCCGTCTGCTCATTTTCCGTTCTAACACATAAATATAAATCTACATAGAATCTTGCAAAAAATCTAATGTCATCCTTGCATTCAATCAGGGATTAAACTATTTCAACTTCGTTTTTAATATTGCGACAGAATTTTTTAGCACTCGTAAAATTATGATTCATCTATTTAAATGGTCATTGGGCAATCCCTCAGTGTCCTTCCTCGTGTGTGTTTGAGAGAAATCGTGTAAATATGTATATTATTAAAACCATCATAAAAACATAACATATTATTGCACAGTATTTTGGAATATCCCCTTTAAACAATTTAGTCATGACCTAATAATATTGTATCTCAGTATTCCCGAAGAAGTTAATAAATGGAATGAGGATTGCCTTCTGCTTTGTGGATGTTTGGCCAAAATTAGGTACTGATGAAACCTAGGTGGATTTTCCAGGTTTATATAGTTTGTATATTAGAACATCAGATACATAAAGAAAGAAATTTTAGAAGGAAATGTACACACATAGCCGCATCGTGCGAAGACGAAACACTTCTCAGAATAATGATAACAGTAGATAGTGCTGTGCTTTTATTCAGGACAAATTCCTCTAGTAAGTAAATATGAAGCTTAATTAATAGTGACACTATCTATCCAGATATTGGTAGAAAAAGATCGCAGAATACGGCATAACCGGATAATACGGCATAATTGGAACATCCGTTTATTTGCTTTTAATGTACTAATATATTTCTTTTTGTGTCTTAATAAAATATAAATACATAAACAGTCATACTGTAGCCCCAATTACTAGTGTAGAAAAGAAATTCATACAGATATCTTGTACATAATTAGTCACCTTACTAAATCTTGACTGAGGTCACGAATCATAATGATTCATGTCTGGTTACACTAACCACTTAGAAATGTAGATAACTGATAATTTTGTATTATCATTAGCAAGGTGAATGACTCCATGGATTAAGTAATAGGTGCTGTATTTGAAAGTCCGGGTTCGATCGTTAATATTGTAAAAGATTTCCTTAGTTTTGTTCAAGATTTTCACAATGCAAAGCACCATGGAGACTGGAATTTTGCTAAACCCTGTTTTTTCCTTACACTTGCGATGCTAAAATATTAACTAGATATTGAAAATCCCCTTACAAAATTCAGGGAAATAACATCCAATATTATTAGTACGTTTGTTATGTAATTTGTATTTAAATGTTTTGTCCCACAATTTCTAGATAAACAAGTTTGATGTGAAAAGATTTTCCTTACTTGACGCGAGGGGAATTCACAACTCATGCTTTTTTTCTACTGATTTTTTAATGTTATATGGCGTGACGTCAATCAGATTCAAGATCGAATATATTTTTTGTCCAACTAAAGCAATTATATTGAAGCGTGTGAATGATGCAAAAAATTGCAGTTTAATCACAGATGAGTCAAATAATAACTTAGGTATTGACCTTTCCTTGTGCGTACCACATGTTGATACAAATATCATAAATCCTCATGATTCACATTTTTATAGAAACTTCTTTATAGTTCTTCTTTGAAACTAGAATATACTTATACAAATAGTGAATTTGTAGGAACGTGCATGTTACGGCGTGGTCTCTGGTTCGCTCTCCAGCGAACCAGAGACCACGCCGTAACGTAAAGAAAAATCCTCTTACATTTCATTATTTAAATAAGACTAGAAGAGTATTTTATAATGGATGTATAGTAAATTACTTAGTAAGAAGTTGCAGTCTTATCGAAAAACTTTTGATAAGTACCAGGAGTTTCTCGGTACCAGGTACTCTAAATATCAACATTTTGTAACAACGTCCCTCACATAGGCTGCACTATAGCTGCTTTCTATCTAAGGATCTGGACGTTGGCACCTCAATAGGTTGAAATAATATTAACAAATTAAAAAGTAGCTGTAGTGGTTATTTACAGAAAATAGGTTTATTACTTTACTTCGGATTATAAAATCAGATATTATCAATAACATGTTCATCGCATAAATAGGTACAAAATTCTACAGTTCCCGATGGAAAAAATCAAACGCTTAACGGTGAACGAAACAATAAAAAAGCATGATAAAAATACACTTGAGTGATTCCAGGTATCAAATAATATTGTTCTAGGACTGTCACAATGGTGTATTATAAAACATATTATGTATTATGAATATTAAAAGTCCAAACAAACGGTTATGAGTTGCTAAGTCCACGTTTTGTACGTGATCAGTTAACTTCGTAATTTCACCAGGGAGGCGTCTTGGGACCAACGCAGAACGTGACTATACTTTATCATTGGAACATCTACAAAACTGGGAATTAAATGCGTGGTATAATTCCATGCTAAATTTGAGTGTAAACGAGTATGATACAAGAACCTTTACTGAATTAGAAAAAAAACACCGAAGCAACAAAACAGCACACAGCTGAAACAGCTAAATTATTTTTAAGGGCTGATTTTTTAATAGACAGAATGATGTTTTTGCCGAATAAAATTATTGCTGTCACTGCAAAATAATACAAACATTCTGACGCGACAGCATCATTTTTCAAGGTAACTTTTATCTAGCTATTGAAAATTCACCCCTAAACGTAGCAAATTTCCTATATATATTGTTTGTAATTTCATTCGAATTTTAAGTCCTACTATGAAATAAACTTGAAACACTAAACCTCTACCAAACTCCTACGCATAAAAAATAATAAAAATGCTAATGATGAAAGGGTCAGTGCAAACTTCAAAAAACTTATACCTAACGAGTTATTACGTTATTAATATTACCTACATATATAAAATAAACAAGAAAACATGTTGGTGGTCATGTAGTCGTGTGGACGTAGTAAACTATTATCGCACAACAAACATTCAAATATTATGAATGTGACTAATATGTTATATTTAAAATAATTACCAGAGATAGCCTAGTAGTGGGCTATCAACGCAAAATGCGATAGCAGCGCTGTTTTGTTATTGGAACGCGTGTGCAAAATATATTTGCAAGATCATCACACGATCCATCACAATTTTTCATATCCAACGCTGTCGAATTCTATGAGGAAATTAAATTAATGGGACAAAGTATATTATTAATGGATAAACAGTCATGTGTTGCACAGGACACGAACGACCCACTAGTGTTCTGTCGCGCCAACGGCAATGTTTGCTTGCCAATACACATGTGTATGTATGATTAATAGCCAACAAAGTCGAGGATATAAAAAAATATACAATTATATTGTGCAAGGAGTCTCCACATTAAACGCACAATAGTAAGGTGAGTCAGGTTATAAGATGAGTAAGAGCCACCACAGACTGGCCGGTTGTGCGCTGTGGTCGCAACAAAACTGGTTCAATCCATTAAATTTTTATTTTTAGTAATGAACCTACCTCTTGCTCGACCACTAAGAAGGAAAAAAACACACCGTTTAATACGCAGTTGGTAATAAATGTATTGTTTATTAGTTCAACTTTCCTTTGAGCTTGTCCAAAGACAGATATAGCCGTGTCTATAGGATTTAATCGTCTTTAATGATCCGTAATTAGTTTTAACTTTACCGAACGACTGTGAAGATCCTAACTTTTTATATTTGAAATTTAACTATGTTATTATAGGTGTATAAATATGAATTAATTCAATCTGAAACTTAAATTTTACAAGTTATAACAACAACAAAGTATATTGCATCGATGGTCGACCGGTTGCACGTGTCATGTCGCGATTAATAATAATTGAAATTTCAGATAACTTATAAATTAAAATGTGAATTTAACTTCGTTACACGATTCCTTGTTAAGATAAATAATTGATAACAAGGACAGACGGACAAATGGATGTTCGTATAAAGTGACAAATACCGACACGATACTGTATTGCATTTTATGTACACAAATTGCATTATCTCGGCAATTATTATGTTCTTCATATATTTATTATAGGAATCATGGTAAACAGGAAAATAATAAAGTGTACGTTTAATGATAATTTTCATTCCATACTGCAACAGCTGTGATCAATTTGCCGTACACAACTCTAGAGACAATTTGTGTTCAAGATGTACAGACAGCAACAAAATGTAAATGCATGTTTAATTATTATATGAATGTAATTTACTTTCAACATGATAAAAAAATATTTATTGTCTTTTATTAGTACTTAGTTCCTTGGTTTTGAGAATGTTTTTAATTTAGGAGCGAAAATCATCAGGTTGCTTTGCTCAAACGGTGTTAACGGAAACCCAATCCTCAAACTTAAAACACTCTAAATGTGTGAGAGCCATGCTTCGGCACGAATGGGTCGGCTCGACCGGAGTGATACCACGCCCTCACAAAAAACGGGCGTGAAACAACCACAGCGTTGTGTTTCGCCGTTTGAGTGAGGTTACCGGAGGCCCAATCCTTCCCCTTTCCCAATCACTAATTCTCCAAATTCCTTATCCCTAACAGGTCAGCATCGCATTCGTAGCTCCTCCGTTGCGGGTGTCCATAGGCGGCGCCGATTGCTTACCGTCAGTTGATCAATCAGTATCTTTTTCTGTTCTATTCCATATATTAATATTTCGATGAAATAGTAAGGGAATATAGTACGTGACATGTAGGTAAATTATATTAATAAGAAAAAAAAAGTCAAAAAAATAAAAAAATACTAACTTTTTCAACGTAATTTTCTTTGTATGTACAGATAAACTAGAACCTCATATGTGGGTCAATATAACGAATATATAATATAAATAATGATAATACATTTGAAACATATTCACATTGATATTGTAAATAAAAAAACAGTTCTGGTCATAATACAATTTATAATAAGTAGGTATTCAAAGATAAACGTCGTTATCTGACACCACATAGGATTATTAATAAACATGACCCAATTTAAGGCCGAAATTGGAGATTTTGTATAATTATTATGTTTGTATTACATTATGATTATTTTTCAATGTATTGATTAAAACTTTTCCTTGGAAATTGATCTCGGTTTAAGGTCAGGGATTGATGGTGGCCCGGAGGTTAAGGCGTCCGCTCCTCAAGCATACGGATGCGTCTAGCAAAGTACCAATGTGACTTTTTCAGAGTTATATGTTTTTTTTATGATAATTGAGACTGGCATGCACTGAAGGAAAACATCGTGAGGAAACCTGGACTTATTATTTCTAATAATAAGTTTGAAATCACCAAGCTGCCTTGAGCAAGCATGATGAGTTCTCCGTGTGAGAAGAGAAGAGGCCTTCGCTCAGCACTAATGATGTACAATATGCATGTGTGTGAGTTACAGGCAGACAACCATCCTGTTTGCGATTGTATATAATAAGAAATTTATGATTGGTTGTAGCGTTGGTATAAAGTTTAGTTTAGATGATGAATGACAATTCATTACCTATTAATAACAACAAAGTTAAATTGCACTCAGCAACAATGTATTAATAGACAGACAGACAGACAGACACAAACAGATGAATCATGCAGTTAATGCATGATTCATCTGTTTATTCTATTATTGATTTTGTCATTTAATTACCCATGACCCGTAAAATAATATTATATTGAAATAATAAGCTCCTTATATGTAGTTTCAGCTGGGGTTGCAGGTCAAGCGCATGTATGTGCCGCGGCCTCCGCCTGGAGAAGGAGAAGTAATGGGGCTTCGTCAATAAGAAGTTGGCGCTCCTCCTCGCCTATCTAAGGTAAGAGAAGAAAGGTGATGAAAGTGTCCCTGAAAAAAAAAAGTTTATAGACAATAACAGAATATGTTATAAATACAAATTTTAAAAATGATAATCTAAAAAATTTGTAAAAAAATAATATGGGTAATATTACTTCTTTTTTTAACTTTTTTTTGCTAACCATGATTAAAAAAAATGAAGTGCGAAATAATACGGCTTTTGAGGGGCATTCCTCAAAACTGTGGTATCGTCGGAACACCTGTTAGTTTTTGTACAGTCCTGCGGTTTCAGTCAATAAAAATAATGAAAGTTTTCGTTGTCCTTGAAAAAATTTGCAACGAAACAATTAGGGGGCTTAATAATATCTTAAGCCACGTAGTAAGAAGTTTATGTACAGTTATAAGTTTTACCTAATAACAAATTCCTTCATATTATGTGTACTGTACATTCTTAGTAATATGAGTGAAATCGTATCTACTTATATTTATTTAAATAACCGACTACCACTGCCTTAGTCAAAAGATTAAATTTATAATCCGAAATTGCAAATGCACATCAAAATCCATTCTTCAACCAATTTCGGAGCAAATGCACATCCAAATCCATTCTTCAACCAATTTTATTACGCCCAAGTTACAATAATTTCGTTATAATTTCTATTGAAATAATTTATCGTAGCATGCGTAGTATTTTCGTAGACGTCCCGGCGTTACGTAGCAAAAGTTTTACAAGCATTAAACCTGATTCAAAACTTCGACAAATTAACTCCACTATAATATTTATATGAGCCCGTGTTTTGCAACTTGATCATAGTTTTCTGATCTAATATTTGAATGACGGGTTATTAAAGCAACACTACGTGGCAGGAATTTGCTTTGGTTATATTATTTCTTAGTGCGAAAAGACCCCATTGATCAACAGTTAGAAATTGAAAGACTAATAGATGATGCTACTGGACTACTATACTGGACTTCGTTATCCTAAAAGTGCACAACGTCATCCTAAAAGTGCGAATAACTTTGTGTAAAGAATGGTGTCTTTTCTTCTCATGACACTACGAAAGAACGAGCTTCAATGGCCACACTTCCACAAGAGGGATTCGAAATCAAACTTATAATAAGAAATTATTAGTCCAGGTTTAGGTTGACCATGTTTTTCTTTTGCCGCTTACCAGTGGTATCTAAATAATCCTAAAAAACCCCCCTGTTCCTTCTCCTGGTCTGTGCCGAGGTCGCGGTGCCTCATTGCGCTTACCCCGCAACCCCGGCTGAACATCAGCCCTTTAGGGCCCCGTTTGTGTTGGTCTATTGGCTCTTTGAGGCGCGCGCGGAACGCTACGCGCCGTACGCTCGGGCCTGGTTCTGGTCGGGCGGCGAGCTGCCCTTACTCGCCAACCGCAGGCCCGTGCTTACGGTGGCCGGAGATCGTCCCTTGATCCCCGACGCCCGTAGTGTTGCCAGTTGCGGCTGCTGGGGCGTGAGGAGGAGGATTGCTCCCTAACGCGGGCCGCCTCTCTCTTTGCGAGCATGACTGCTTCACAAAAGGAGGAGACGGCGTCCCAGTTCCTCTCACTCCGCACCATGGCCTCGACTAAGGCCGGGCGCGAGAGGTCGCCGCCGCCGATCACTTTCCAGAGGACATGGCGGTGCTCAGCCCAGGCAACCGCTACCGTATCCTCTAGGTGGTCCTCACAATGACGACACTCGGGCGTTTCCTCCCGCTGGATCCGAAACAGGAACCTACCGAAGCTGCCGTGCCCGGTAAGCACCTGCGTCAGGCGGAAGGTGAGGACGCCGTGGCGTCTCTCAAGCCATTCCTCAAAGAGGGGTCTTACCGCTGCTATAGTAGCGTGCCCGATGACCCAGAGGTAACGTTTAACATTCAGACAAATTCAATACTATACCAATTACTCAATATCTATTCTCACAAAGAAAATGTTTTGTTTGGTAAGGTATTCTAATTTTGACTGATAACAGGTATAATGACTGCAAGTCAACAACGCACGTGCATTAGTCAATATCCGCCCTAATATCGTGTTCTTTGATCGACAAATTTTCAACGTGGTCTTATTAATCACGCGATAATATCGTAATTAATATTTATCATAAAGTCGTTGTTATTAAAAATACTATATATACGATATTTTTCTAGGTAGTTACAGTTTAAATAAAGAACAAAGTTCGCAAAAAATATTGTGAGAAGTGAGTACGAAGTTTAAGCAAAAGTGGACTTTTTGTAAAGACGCTGGCCAGTCTTCTTCCTTGTTTGATAGCACATTAAAATCACACCAATGATAAAATAATAGTGAACTAGTTTCGAAATTCACAAAACTAGCATTATGCATGCACTCTGATAAACCTGAACTTTTTCAACTGTGATCTAGTAACCCTGATCAAGTAACCTTGATAAGATTGTGGCAAGCCAAACTTCTGTACAGGAGGCTTGTAATTTAGCAGTCACAAGTCCTACCATATAAAATTAACTTGAAAATTCTCGTGTGATGATCTCAATATGCATCAATATAGTTAAAGGCAGTAAAGATACAGCAGAAGGAGTGGTGAATCCCTGTGGAATTGAGGGATTTGACCACCGTCAAAATTTCAGCATATTTTCATTTCTAAAATGCAACAGTTATCACGGTTCGTTGTTTTTCAATTTATGACCAACGCATTCAATCAAGCATTCATACATAATAGTCGTTATGTTACCATTGAAAGTAGAATGCCTTCCCCACTTATCGAGCTGCTACGTAAATGATCATGCAACCGCAACAGTCAGCAGTTGCTTAACTTCAGTGACCTAACACTGTGACGATAACCGATAACTACGATTTACTAAAGACTCAGGTAATAGATTTCACCGACTTGGTAGAGAAGTGATGAAATTCAAGCGAAACTGGACTTTATTGCTAAGGAGTTGACTGTTAGATGTTACAACAATGTCATATCAAGCCTCTTAGTCTGCTAGAAGATTGTAGTCGTTTTTGTGTTATTATTAGCTATCGTCGTCCCACTTGTACATTACCCTTACCCTTCTTACATTCTCTGCACAACATTTTTGCGTTCAATCTTTGTCAAAGATGTCAAGTAACTCTGTCTGTCTGTCTGTCTCCGCACATGTCTTGAAATCAGTCGAGTAACCTTATCTAACAGTTGTGTGCGTAGTTAAGCGTGCATTGTTTTTTTTATGGAATAGGTCGGCAAACGAGCAGACGGATTACCTGATGGTAAGTAATCAGCGCCGCCCATTGACACCCGCGAGTAATTACGATTACGAGTACGACCTTTTAGGGATTAGGGTTTTGGGGATTTAGGGATTGGAAGGGATCGGGGGAGGGGAAGGATTGGGCCTCCGGTAACGTCACTCACACGTCGAAACACAACGCTATGGTTGTTTCACGTCGGTATTCTGTGAGGCCGTGGTATCACTCCGGTCGAGCCGACCCGTTCGTGCCGAAGCTTGGTTCTCCCACACTTAAATTAAGCCCAGCCACTTAAATTAATAAAATTACTATTATATTAATTTAACACTGGGTTTATCTATCTGGATCCAAAACTAATATTATAAATGCGAAAGTAACTCGTCTGTTTGTCTTTTCTTCACGGCTAAACTACTAAACCGATTTCTTTGCAATTTAGTACAGACGTAGTTTGGGGGAAGACTTTGCAGGAAGTCACTATTCCGTGCGAACGGAGTCGCGGGCAAAAGCTAGTACCTATGTATTGACATATTGCTTTGTAGGTCAGTAAGGTCTACTCGAGTAAACTTCTATGAAAAACATTACTTGAATAGTTCAGAAGCAAAGATGGATCGCTTCTCTGAAGGGCGATATGAACGAAAACTCGAAAAGGGAGTTAGTGATGAGTTAACGTCACGGCTGACAAGGAAGAATAGACTCGGAAAATGTATTGCTCCATGACCCTTACTTAGTAACTTGGGGGCCCCTTGGACTCGCGCAGAATGAAACACGCCTTATTAATAAGTTACTTGAGCCCTGGTATGTCCGAACGATGATCTAAGCGAGACACAATATATTTTTACTGTCTCATACTTATATCTGCAAACTGGAGGTTCATAAGTAATGTGTCACCAATGTGTCTTCTTCCGAGTCATGCATACTTTCTAGGTTTGTTTAGACACCACTGACATACGGTGAAGGGAAATGTAGTGAGAAAACTTGAACTAATAATAATTTAATCCACCATTAGTGGGGGTTTTGATTTGTACTCAAACCTTCGCTAAGAGGCTTTTGTTCAATTTTTGACCGCAGATCGATGATGGGATAGCCTCGTTGGCTTTTTTTTTGTTCTGTTGTTGATGTTGATGATGTTTTCTTCGAACTGGGATGAAGCCAAAATGTTTGTGAGGTGTTAGACTCTTACTGGCTAAAAACCACCCCGTTCCTTCTCCTTCTGCAAGCCAGAGCTGCAGTACATTACAGTGCTTGCGACGATTTAGGGTTCCCGAGAAGGGCAAAGTGATTTTTGAAACTTATCCTTAATAGCAATCTGAATTTTGTGTCGGTTATGTAACAATTGGTATATCTTATAAGTTATATAGGTAGAAGAAACCTAAAATCTATTGAGTTTACATGATTTGTAAGAATAGTTCTACAAATATCATATTTCTTTATTCTTATAGTTGGCCGTCTTGAGGTTTTGAAACATCAAATTAGCTAGAAACTAGTTATGTAAGGACCATTGTGGGCATATGCAATAAAGACCTTTTAGAACGAATTAAGTTTAAAGATTACTCAAGTTTTTGTAGAATTTCATAGAATACCGACACGCCGGCCGACCTCTTTATCAGTGAATGAAAAAATCTTTATCGCTTAGTTTACTATCGTATGTACTTTAAATACGTTTTTATCGTGTTTATCGACCGCTTGCAATATATTAAACCGGCATTAATGGATAGGGGCTGCGATTGTGTGTAAAATGTAAACAAACTACAATTATTTGTAGACATTTTTCCTTTAAATTTATCTTCCTGCATATAGATATATTTGAATGTAAGTTTTGAATTAACAATGCCATTGCTTACAAACGACATTCATGAATCATCTTGAAGGTTTGTCGTACCTTTAGGCAGAAGATGGGTACGAGAAGTTATGGACAATATAATTATTGACTTTACATTGTAAGGTCTCAGCAATTTTTCTGTGAATGCGATAATTGCAGCCGAATGTTATTCGACAAGGGAAACTGGTGATGTGACATCATCGATTCGTTGTTGTTAAATCGCGGGTTATCGCTAAGTAACGCTCAGTCGCACGGCCCACACACTTCGCTTGATTTATGCTCAAGTTAGCAATGGTTTAATATTCCTCTCTTTATGAATACGAATTTGACCTTTTGTAATTTATTTACTGGCAGAACAGCGATGCGATTACATCACTATTGCAAAGAAAAAATTATACTAGTCTCGTAGTAGATTTTAGAGTGATGGTATTCGCAGTAAGTACTTATTAACATTGGTACAGATCTTTAGGTGAATGAATGAAAAAGGTATTACAAAAAATAATGCTGATTGTTTGAAGTGTGAATTGCCGTATATTGTGTTATATTGCATTTTATTTTATCTTCCTATTCTGGGTTCCTCTAGAAAAGAATTTATGTCTGTGGTTCTAAAATTTCAGAAATTTTCGTTCTGTTTTTAATTCTGCCCAACACTTTTTTGAGAGATTTAGTGAGGGGAAGGTATTGGCCCGTTTTGGGGGGAAGGGAGTGTTAGACTCTTACGGACTAAAAACCACTCCGTTCCTTTTTCTGCTCCAGGCCGGTACATCATTACGCTTAACTCCAACTGAGGAAGTGATCTCAGGTAACCTCACCCACATAGCGAAACATTACGCTATGATTGTTTCACGCGCGAATTTCTGTCAGGTATCACTCCGGTCGAGCTAGCTCATTCGGCATGGCCCTTCCCAAACTTGAATGCTTTAATTTCGCAAAATGAAAACAAAAAGCGGTTGATGTGCTAAACTGTGTTATCACTGTCGCTACCTTGTGCTACCTAAGCACAGGGTTTGCGAACTCTTAGAGGAAGTAGGTATAACGGGCGAACAGTGTCTTGAGTATACATATTTCGGAATCCATTTACGGTATTTCAGAATAAAAATTTGGCTTGAACGTTTTGCATGAAATAAACGAATATATTGTATTAATATGTATATATACGAACACATCCATGTGATCCATGCTGATGTGTGATTTAAAATCAACTAGGCACTGTTATCTTTTACTACGATCTAGTGGCTCTTGTTATTATGTCTATCTATGAATCCTAAATTCTAAATTTAAAAGTTTAGATGTCTATAACGTCGAATGAATGAAATTAACCTTCTGTTTCTCTTAATAGAATGAATTTGCAAAAAGTTTCACGTTTTACCAAATGGTGTTGTTACAATACCGTAGTTTATAGGCATTTTGCAATATTTCTGACCTCAACCAATCCTGATTAAACTCAAAATTAAAGTCCAACATAACACCCAAAACAATGCATCATAACGGGCAATTAAGGGCAAACAAAAAAGTGCATGAACTTTGAACAAGGCTCTGTGCGTACCTCCCGTCACTTGCATGTGAGTATAGTGAGTGAGTGAGTGCGTGTGCACTTCGAGGTGAGTGCCTGAGTTACGTAAAGCGAGCGATACGTCGCGTATCTTTACGAGCCTTTGTCTCGATTCCTGCCAACCGTACTGCTCAAGTAAGCTTGCCCACAAAAATATTTAATTAACAAAGTCTTTTAAGTTTTTTTTTCAAAAATTACCACGAATTAAACGCTAATAGCACCGTAGAAGAAGCTCATCGCTCGCTTTCAGCAGCTAAGTAAAATGTAAGGTAGCTATATGTTTTAATGAAGTGTAGTATTAATAACAAAAAATACTTTTTATAGTGGGAAGATCAGACTAAGTATTGTCAGACTCTTACTGATTAAAAACCATCTTCTCTGCTTAAGGTCGAGGCCATACATTATTGCGTTTGGGCAGTGTTTCTCACCATTACGATTTTCGGTATGGTCATACCATCCACGTTTCTTCAAATGTTTTAATATGATATAACTTAGGTATAAATCGCACGCTTCTGAACTTTACCCTTTCTTGTTATTCTCAGGCTCATTACTGCTACCATGGAATCGAAATTCTACACAAAATATTGCAAATTAAAAAATCAATTACTTAATGAAATAATTGGCCACCACAAAGTGTTTTGAATTTCGCCGAATTTGAATAAGTTTTGTTTCCCAAGCCAATTACTGATAATGTTTTTCCCTGAATTGAAATTGTTTGTTGATATTCGAATTTATTTTTGTAAATAAAACTTATCACATTTGTTGTTTGTTCAAAGGTTACAAAGTTTATTTTTTAATGAAGATAAATATTGTGTGCTCGGTAGTACAGGCACTGAGCAGTTAAATTTATATTGCGTTCACCCGGTAGCGGGTCACTTGTCGCCGTGCCTAGCAGTTGATACAGCATTCTCTAAGCTAGGCTTATTGTAATAGAATATGCGTCGCTACGCTACTAGGGCTACCACACCTCGCGACGGACGTAGCTTAATGAAAAGTATTCAACGCCGATCCAACTGTAAAATCTAAGATTATTGTGGCTAATGAAATCGTTTAAAAATTTCACTTCATTGTCGAAGAGGCAGAGTTTAATTTTGTTTCGAGAGAAAACATTGGCGTTACGTAATTGTGAGACGAACTCCTACAGTTATAACTCACTGAGCATTTTACGATCGTTGACTATCTTTGTATTACTGTACTTACAGCGAGAACAATTAGAGCATGCGGTTTGTAATAGTTGTATAAAGTAATCACATTGACAGGCTTTATCAAGACATGTTTGAACCTTTCAAAATGTCCTGTTCAATTTACTTAGTTTATCAGTTACCTTCACATAATCCGAAGCTCGTATTTACATTTTGTGGGCACAACCACAACAGTTCCCTCAAAATCTGTTATCACGTCCGTTTGCCCTTCTGTTAATCCTATAAATAAACACGGAACGGCCGGGCTCGCGCTTCTCGCTACGGAATGCAAATTTTGTGATTTCCTTTTTTACAACTACCCTTGAAAACGTGACTTTCGAATTATTTCGCGGCATTAACAGGGCAGGAAGCGGACGTGATGCGTCCGCCATTCAGTTTCACCTCACTTCTATCTGTTTTATGTCAATATAAATTACTTTCAGTTTAATCATGTCGCATGCTAAGTGTGGATGCGGTGGACCCTTGCTCGTTACAATCGCAATCTTCCTTTAAGCTTTTATAATTGCAGATATTATTTATTACATCGCCAGGGATTCGCTTCATCATGCAAATGTGCATGTTATGACTACCAGTAAATTTTTGTAATGAAAATAATGCGGAACATTAAACTTCTGAAGTTCTGAATTGATACGGTCATTAAGTTAATGAGTCAGTTGAACAGCAAAACATGGTAAAAATAAATAGCTATACATATTATGATCGTCAGATGTTGGTAAATAAGGATGTTGTTCTTAAACTACCTACTTACTTTTGATAGGGGAAA
Organism: Spodoptera exigua; assembly: GCA_902829305.4. NCBI lineage: Eukaryota > Metazoa > Arthropoda > Insecta > Lepidoptera > Noctuidae > Spodoptera > Spodoptera exigua. Next base: position 5,860,408 of record LR824615.2, read on the forward strand.
TGCCACCTCGTGTTGCCATGAATTGAAGCGTTTTAGTAACTCCACGTTTTTATACATCTCATTCTTTATCTAATCAGTGTTCTGTACAAATACATATTAGATAATGCTCGCCCTCACACATCTAGCTGTAATTATTATTATCGTTCAACTAACATTGAGTTAAGTATTTACTTTCTTGGACGTGATAATGCCGTTTGATATACAAACGGTTACATTTTACTTTTACTTAATTTTTGGAGAATTTTGTCCTACATTCCAAACTTCTAGTAGGTAAGTATATTAGTGTTCTTTTTTATTTTATCATGAGAATGTATATATTAGTTGTACATATGTCTACTACTAGTATCAAGTGTTACAAATAAGGTATTTTAATATTCAATGACTCTAAAACTCTGTTTATAGAGAGCTGGAACCACATTGTTTCGTTAAAAAAACATATCACCATAGGAATTCCTTGTATACTGTGGTTTCGTCTTAACACCATAGGTAGGTACTTCTCATAACACCCTTACAATAATTTCTTTCTTTCAACAGTGTACCAATCGTACCTATTATTAAATTGACACATTTTTGAGTGGTCACATCAATGACATCTCCCACTCCAGTTAGGGTGAAAAGAGTGTCAGACTATAGCTTTATCACCCCAGTCCTTCTCTTACGACGTCCTTCTTCGACGTGCGCAACTTTACGTATACGAATGCATTTGTACCTACATATTGTTTTTTAACAAAACATGTTCATGTTCAAACAGCCACAGCGTTGTGTTTCGCCATGTAAGTGAGGTTATGGCCTGCCCCTCCCCTATCCCTTTCCAATCCCAAAATAACCCTTATCCCCAAAAGGCTGGCAACGCACTAGTAACTCCTTTGGCGTTGCAGTTGTCCATGGGCGGCGCCGATTGCTTACCATCAGGTAATCTGTGTGATTATTTCCCGACTTATCCCATAAAAAAAGTTTTAAAGGGATCTACGATTATTGTATATTTTCGGTATTTCTGTATGTGTGTGGGATATTGATACTTACTTTCCTTTTGTAGATTCGTATCCATGAAACTTTCGAATGCATTTTTCGGCAGGATAATTTGCCTTTTGTTAGTGTAATAACAGAATTATTCAAACCAATCCAGAACTTTCAATTTTTTATACACAAACAAGCAAACAAATATTTTATCTACATATTAATGTAGAATAGTTTTATCTATCTACATAGTTGATTTATTGCTGTGTTTATAAAAATAAAATAACGTCGTAAGTTTGTATGTATTTAGTGGTGATGTATGACATTATAGAATTAACGAGGGTAGTAAGTGGATGAACGGGCTCAGCGTACTTGCGTACCGGCTTACCAGCGTATTATCTAAATGACATGTTGGCAAGTAATATATTATCTTTAGAAAACTATTTCCCTGATAACCATATGCTTGTCTATCTTTTCTGTAATTAAGATAAAATATTCTAATTTTGTAGTTCGTTTTGCTAATAGATTGTGCTACGATTGCTCAGTTTGTACTATGTACCTACGTTATGCCCTCATCAACACTTAGTTGCCTTGCAAGCCAATACAGTCCAGGACAGCCTAACATCATAATAATTTCCGCGCATTATAAAAGCGGACTTGAGATTACCAGATCATCTATTGAGTTGGTTCATCATCAGATAGTGCTGCTGGCAGGTCACTGTCACAGGTGATTTAGGTACTCTCTTGAAGGGCAAAAATCATCCAATCACTTCTTCCGCTGTTGATGAAGCGAAAGGGGGTGTAGGTAAAACTCTTACTGACTAAAAACCTCCCCATTACTTCTCTTGCTCCGAGACAGGCCGCAGATGATCATAACGATTGCACTCGTAGCTTCAGCCGGCCATCTACCTAAGAAGCCCCAATGAGTAATGTGGATCTGATTAAACCTCATCTGATGACTCAAACTGAAATGCGACACGTCATCTCTCTGGTCTATCTCTGGTCGGGCTGCTAACACTTTAGTTGGCTTTTATGACACCATTGTCAAGAGCAAGGAACACTCTTTCTAATCCTTAAGTTGAAAAGGATGTTGAAACTGAAACCAGTCAGTCATTTACTTTGTTTTATTTATCGTAATATTTTTCTACCAATCGCTTGCAATGCGTCACAGTAGACCAGTTATTAGCCTTAGCTTATTATTGAACTAGCTACCTAATTAAGAGGCTGATCTTTTGACCCCTGTACAAGCTCGTTCATTATTTTGTTCGTCGAGCACCAGATTATAACATCCGTTATACATTAACAACTTCATCACTGCGTTTGTACAACATTTATATTCTATTATGAACTTTATATCGTGGGAATAGAGTAGGATATTAATAAGTGTGCATTACGATCGGTTGTCTATGTATACTGTTTTGTCAAGGCCAGTTCTTATCTTCGTGTTGGGTTACCAGAGCCGCCGACTCAGCCAGAGAACCCGACGGTTTCATTTTAAACGAGGATCGTTTTACTTACTTACTTCGAATTGGACGACCGTTCTTGATAACTTGCGCATGAGTCGGTATATGTTTATTGATATAATATCCACTTAGGTACTATTTCATTGGACTAGTTCTTTTTTGAAGTAGATTTCATGTTTATACAGGTCAGGAATAATACCTATTTATACTCAATTTGCTTGTACGTATGTACTCTTACCTTCCTACCATGCGTTCTTTATTTAAAATCCATGATTTCTTAATTTTATTTAATCTTTGTAAAACTCTCTCAGTTCTTATGAAGTTATTGGTAATTGCAGCTTGCGCGTTTTTACAGTAAGATTCATTCTCAATAACTGCTACATTTATTGTTTAATAAATTCATGTTAATATGTTAATGTTTAATAAATTTATAAAAACAAAGTCTTACAACCAACTCTTACATCGTGCAATTTAATGGATCATACATACCTAACACATTTTCTTGAAGTAAGTACGTAGGTAATGTAATCATGATGTGCAAAATTTTAAATATAATTCGTTACTTTAATCTGATACTTATCTGCCTTTGTATTAAGGTACGACATAAAAAAAAATAACTTATCTATGAATATCTTACGGATATCGTACGATTTGGTAAATTCAGTTACACATATTTTTTTTTATTTATTTACAAACCAAGCCAGGATTGCGGTTGCAAGCGTAATGATCTAGCAGCAGAAGTAAATGAGTGGCTTTAATTCAGTAAGAGTCTGACACTTACGTAGGATCGTACCTCGCCCAAGGCGGGAAAAGCAAATTGATGATTTTCCCATTTAAAAAAAGGTGGACGAAAATCCATTGATTGAATTGATGGGGCGATGATGAAAACATAATATCCTCATGACAGTTGCAAAAGTTTACGCTAGGTACTTATAAGTATCTTACCTCTACGCAACCCTAATTATATTTTGCAAGTCTAGGAACGGAACATTCCCAAATTCATCAATTACTTACCATGTTTAAAATGTATTTTAAATGAAAATATGACATATGAACAAACAATATTATATCTACATCATTAGAGGTGTAGCGTCTTCTTCCTTAATTAAACTAACAATAAAACTCCTTCAGTAAATATTGTAAATTCAGTTAAGTACTTATCTACTGCCCTGCCAGACTCGTGTTTTATTGTTTTCATTGCAAAAATTGAAATTATAATAACTCCAACGGATTTCATATGATAAGGTATACATAGGTACATGATCCGAGAAAGAAGCAAATTCCTCAATTTTATTTTTACTTACAATAAACTAGTGCTTGACTGCGATCCCACCTGATGGTAAGCAGCGATGCAATCGTTGATGGTAAGGCGCACTAGTTTATTAAGAGATCAGCCCTTTGGTGTAAAACCGATGGCCATTGTGATAGACGAGTTTGAGAATCGAATCTCACTCGAAAGTTGAAAGGCAATTCTGCACATGAGGCTAGGGTTGCCCGTACGGCTAGCTATGAAGCCGGACCTAAGTATGTAGTAAGACCCTTTTTGAATGCCTATTCGGCCAAAATTATGGCTTATCCAACTTATAAGTTTTTGACATTTCTGCGTATTGGACTCACTTCTTGACCTTGCCTTTACGAATGACATATCAACACCTAGATTCACTGGTTCCGCCTTAAAATTTTGTCTTTAGAAATGGACAACCCTAGACGAGTCAGTCTACTTAAAGCAAATGTAAAATGCAATAAAGTAATTTAAAGAACAGCTCCTAATGGTTTCTAGATCCTCTTGCGCCGGATCTTAGTAATTAAGCAAGTCCATTTCAATTTAACAACTTAACCTAACTAAATAAAAAGGCGAGGAGTGTGAAGTGAAATATGACCATTTTAGCAGCGTGACCATTGTTCAACATTTATATTTCTAACCTAAGACTAATTGAATTACTCTTAATGATGATGAGTTGTCTCTGAAGTCGCATACGGTCTTCTACTCTTTCAACTTTTCAATAACTTATCCCGTCCTGTAAAACGAGTTTCAGACCATCGATTCATATAAAATTTCTGGAGCGGTCTAAGTTTTTGATGGGAATCGTCGATTTTCAGTTCCAGAACTGTGCTTCGGCACAAATAGGCCGGTTCGACCATCAGTGGTACCATGGCCTCACAAAAAACTGGCGTTGTGTTTCGTCGTGTGGGTGAGATTACCAGAGGCCCAATCCATTCTTCCTCCTAGGTCCTATAACGACAGGAGTTATGTATCACGAACAGGAGTAATGTATAACAAAATATGTCACCAATTCATTTTCTAAACACCAGAATATCCTGTTGAGAATGGATGCCCAGACCTTGTGGATCCAAATCTTATCTACCTATCAAAAGTATTTATTCAGATTTGTCTATTCTAACCAGAAAACAATACGCAATTGATCTGCAGACTGCTTTATTGGTTATCTTCAAAAACAAACACTCCCATCTTGAAAATGTAATCTGATATTGTAAAATCTTTGTGCATCGTGCCTTAATGAGGAAGTCGTATAAATTGTCAACCACATAAGTTGATCTTGAACTTTGACACATCGGTCGAAACTCCTTGTTTGCTAATATTTGGCATGACACCGAATTACTTGACATTATTTCATGTTAATTTTGAAAGTAAATACTTATATTGCGGATAGGTAGTTGCCTAGCTATTTGCACAAATGTAGGTAGACATATAGTTTTTGACTTTATAGCGACCACTGTTATTTGCAAATTTTTGTTCACCCTCGACTTAGGTACCTATTTATTACCTACTCAGTTCAGGTAATCCAATTAAATCTTCGAATTGAAAATAGGTAATGCAAACACTCAGAATACAGAACAAACCAGAAGGCGTCATCGCGCTTCAAACTGTAGCAACTAAAACCACTCATAACTGGAGTAGTATGAAATTTCTACGATCAGTCAATTTTGGCACGTGGCATGTCGTGACGTATTTACGAGTATCAATTTTAATTTAATTATGCCGTCTTGTGTTATTCCTACGAGTAAAAATACGGCTGGAATTACGAAAAAAGTGAATAAGATTACATTTCATCTGCGAGCATCGACTGCAATAGTGTATTTAATTAATTATTGAATTTTTTTAATCGATTTATTTTTCTATGAAAATGATGCGGCCATTTTGTGAGTGTTGTCATTTTTGGTGAAAATTTTACCCACTTATTTATTTGTTGTGAGTTATATTTTTGTCCATTATGCCTAGCCTATGTCATGTTAGTTTCCCTGCCGACTAACAAAAAAAAAATAAAAGTCATACAAAGGGCACGGTTAGATTAATTTTGGAAACCATCTAGCCAGAGCATAGTTATCTCAAATCACTTTGAAGAGATACATTTATGACAAAGGTGGTTTGAAAACAGCATTTCCTACTAAGATATATCTACATATACTAATTATAATGCTGAAGAGTTTGTTTGTTTGTTTGCTTGAATGCGCTAATCTCAGAAACTAAGTAAAGTAAGTAGACTTCTAATCTTTAGTGCCAAGTCTAAAGACAATATATATTAAAAATAAACTAAACCCGCAAAAGGGAACGCAATAAACCTTCGCACTTATTGAAGTTTTGTTTTATTTGTTGTGTAAAGGTGTAACTAAAATTAACACAGCCAGAAATCGTCAACTTTTATGATACCTCCATGAAATGTGTGAACAACTAGTCTATTGCATTTATCGTAAATTTATTTATAAATAAAATAAAATAAATTTATAAAGGACATGGCCAAAAAAGTACATTCCACGTACACGAACAAAATTAATACACTGTAAAATACAAATAGAAATATGAATTATTACGTAGTTTTTAGCCTCTCCAGACCTGACAATTATTATTAAAAAAATGTAAAAGTAATGCAACAAAATCAACTTTTGTCAACATCGTTTGTCAAGTTTCGCCATAATAGTCCATAGAGAAAGATAAATAAAAAGACGTTCCAATTCCAAACCACGTGTCTTAAACTACACTCGAAGAAAACGTGTGATATGATCGACAAATGCATTACACTAGGAACATTTTATTTAGGAAACTGTATTCATTGGTTTTAGTTGCATTTTAAAATATACTCATATTATAATAATATTATGTTTTATTTTTATCCAATTCACCAAAAAAAACTTAAACGAAACGGAACGTGTTTGACTCTTTTGACAGTGTGTTTTTGTTAACCTTGCTAATAATACTGGAGTAACTGTTTTGCGTTTTGGATTTGTTTTGTGGATTACGATGAGGTGCATCAACTGCGGAATAGGGGTACAAAGGCTGCAGAGGCGTCTTATATCCTCGCTTTCTGCACACCATCAAACAAAACTTTGAAGTTGGTTAACCATAGCTCAAACCCAGGTACGAAGTCGGAATAGTATAATACTTACTCTGTTTTTTTATGTTTTGTAAAGGTATGCGATTTTAAACAGTGCATCTTTTTTTTAGTTGCCTCTGGGGACATTCATTTGTCAACCACGCTTCTTATTATCGAAGGCTTCTCTGAGGCTGGTGAACATGAGAGACTACTGGGGCATAACATGGCTTGTCTTGGTTGTGGAAAATCGGTTCGAAAAATAAGACACTATAATGTCAGTATGGACTCTCCATTGCTAGCTGGCCTTATATCACAAAATACTATTAATGTGGTAAGCATTTTGTTTTTTATTCATTGTTTTTTATATGTACTTGTATTTATCTATATTAATCTATAAAAAAAGTACTCATAGTAGGTATGTGTGATTATAATATCTATCTTTATGTATTTTCCATGTTTGCATAGACTTCTTTAAAGTAGGCATGTTGTAACATAATACTTCTCACTGTACAATAACATAAAACTTGAAAACATGTGTTCATTCTAACTGGGGTTTATTTTCAGACCTCAAGAAGCAACTATGTTTGTCATGTATGCTATATGCGGGCAAATAGACAGACAGTGCAGGACATATCACGAAACTTGCAGGAATTGGGTTCGGACAACAATGCAGTAGCCCCTTATATTCAAGTGGTTAGCCCACCAGAGCCACCACCATTACCACCTGTTTTAAGCAGGCCGCTTCAAATGAAATGTACTACCATATTATTACCAATTACAATTATACCATACCATTACAATTATACAGAATATATATTACAGAAACGTACATTCCATACACAAACATAATAAAATACACTTTATAATAAAAATATAAAAGTGAATTATTACGTAGTTTTATTTTATTTGTTCTCCTTAATAAATAAATCATTATTGATTATACATATTCTTTTGTTTTATTTTATAAATAAATAAATAAATAATTATAACGCCATGGTTTTTAAAAGCAAAATCTTATTTCGTGCACTTATGACCAGTAATCTGACTAAAGGTTTAGTAAAACTATTTTCGTCTTGTTTGTTATAATTACGAGTTCTTCATGTGTTTTATTAATTGCAATTTAATTTAACAATATACACGAATGTAAACACCAAAAATCATTGATGTACATTGAATTCAATAACTATGCAAACGCCCATACAAAAGTTGGCCATGTCCTTTATTCAATAATATCTTACCCTCCTGTTGTAAAATTACCCCAAACCAAGGGAATTGTTCCACAGTCTTTTATTTCTGTATTTTACATATACTTACTTACACATCAAATCCAGGTCCGCAACAGCACTAGAAACAGCGCCTGCGCGCACGCGTTACAGCCACTACACGAACTGTTCAGCACTCAAACGTTTGTTTTTTTTGTAATAATTTGCAAGCATTTGGCTGCTATTACGCCTGGTCTTTAGCGTTTATACAACCTACAATGGAGCACGCCTACTTATAAGCAACCTATTCACTCAGGCCGTGAAGACACCCAGTTTATAGCAACCCTTATTGAAACACAGACTCCTGGCAAGACTCCGGATTTCATTCCTACTTTTAATATCTAATAAACTTTTTGGAACTTTATTGTTTTTATACATCTGTGTTAACGATTGCGGAATTACGATTACGCAGGTACCCATTATTTCTTGGTTTCTTTTAATGTGTAGGTATATAAATAGGTACCTACCTAGATAACAGAACTTACTATCTTGGAGTACACTTGGTAGAACTAGAACTGTTTACTTTTATTGAGTTATAATTAAATAAACGACGGACAGGTTGTTAGACAAGGAAAAGCTTTGTCCGCAATTTACTTGAAAGTGAAATAAAATATATCTTTTATTTGTAAAAAGCATTTTAAATTCTGTGCCTATTTCCGAGACCTAAGATACTAATGCTGAAACCTAATATTCTGGGCTTGATGTAGGGAGTTTGCGAAAATTATGCAATTATGGATGTTAAACAAACCAGACCCATTTTTGAGATTGAACCTAAAAATGTAGGAAACGTTTTTTTATAACAATAATACTATGTATTAGCAATCAACAAAAGCTATGTAAAAGCAAATTAGCAATTCCAAATGCAGCTTTATACCTATGTATCTCAATCTTAAAATCACTATTGTTCTTCCATTGATAGAAGCATCGAAGCTAAGGAAGGTAATAGTTATATAAATATCTTACTAGATGGCGCTCTGTGATTGTTGTGTACCCTCATAGAACCAAAATGGCACTGCTTTATTTAGGTACCTATATGCCTATGTACTTATCTACATACGATATGTAAATACTCTAAACACAGCCGATTTCTCACGGACCAGTTTCTCTAAGAAATATCTTTGGTATATTTTTCCTTTTTTCCTGAATTCATAAATTGATTACTTTTAGCAATAATTATAAAATTAAATTAAACATTTAAAAAAACCCCCGACTTTATAAAAACCAAATGTAATGAACGGAACGAGATATCCATAAACAATTATAATTCCTATGAAAATGGATGGATATGGATATGGATATCAAATGATATCAATATATCCATAAAGCGCCATTTTGTAGAGGCAGCCATCTTGGATTTAAAATTTTTCATACTTATTAGTATTTCACTAGTCAAGCCCTTTCATTTGATACCCATTATTGATCAAGTTGTAATAAAAAAATGTAAAGCACCATTTTGTAGAAGCAGCCATCTTGTATTTTAAATTTGTCATATCTAATAGTATTCTACTAGTCAAGCCCTTTCATTTGATACCCATATTGATGGAGTTTAAAAAAAAATATCTAATCTGTCATTTTGTGGCGGCGGCCATCTTGGAACAATTTTCATCAAACTTACGTAAAAACACTCTCGAAATTTTCTACTGTCAAACAAAAAAAACTAAATCAAAATCGGTCCATCAGTTCGGCGGCTAGAGTGGTACAGACAGACACACACACACACACACACACACACACACAGACACGTCAAACTTATTATAACACCCCGTCGTTTTTGCGTCGGGGGTTAAAAACAATACCACTATGACTACACTAAAAACCTACTTTTGTTATTTCTGTTTAATTAAACACAAATTTATATACCTATTAAAGACTTATTAATTACCCACTATTGTTGTTTTAAACTAGGTACACCAACTTCCATATACCTAGTATGCCTACTTTTTATACAATTTGCCTTATTTATTTATTAAAGTTTATGCTATTCATGAAGGAAATGTTTTTTCATGATAAGTTTTCTTGCCTGTAACATTGTGTATTGTGTTTTTCCCATCATTCAGAAGTCATTAATTTATAAATGTTTTAGTTCTACATTGGAAACCTAATTAATTGAGACTTGAATTTCATATGCAAAGGAAGAAGCCATTTTTATAAAATGTCTTTCATTACTGATTCCTTATCATATCAAATTTTAGTAATATTTGTGTATTTAAAAAAATTACCTGTTAAGCGTATTTAGCTTTATATCCTTTAGAAAAAGGCAGGGATTGGTTGCAGGTACTTTTGGCCAGTACTATTATTAGCATTTTTGCTTAGACTATTCTGAAGTGTTTGTATTGGTATGGTGTATTAGAAAACAAAGCAGAGCTCACATCCAGACTCTTTTCTCCCTAATCACTAATTCGGGGATTGAACCCGAACCTTGTGTTTGCACAAAGCTTTAAAATTTGCTAGTCGCCAGTGAAGTCACGGGCATGTAGTGTGGTGATTAAGATAGGGGTAAAATAAGAGAAAAAAATAAAAAACAAAATATTAACATTATTTTGACTATAATTCAATAAAAATGCAGATGGAAATAAGAAAACTTACAAGAAAAATGTCATAATTAAGCTTTCTACTTAATTTGTTTGTCCATAAGAAAAAAATAGAATACGTAATAGTCAATTTTTTGGAAGATTAACTTAAAATTGGAATTAAATTAGTAAAAATTAAATACTTAACTAAAAGTGTCGTAAACTAAACTGAACTGTTATATTATATGACTCATGATATATTACTAACATTATAGGCTAAACAAGTTACAACTTAAATGTCGGTTTAAATACAAAAGTAATTAAATAAATCAGTTTTTAATGGTTTATAATTTGTAATGAACTGATAATAAATAATAATCGTGATCTTTATGAACGCTTAAAACTAAAAATTCCTTAACATTAGGTACAAAATTATTATCTGTTGAACGACTTGCTTAGAAAGGGAGAAAAACTGAAACTAATAAATAGTAAAACAAAATAAAAAATACCATCTCGGTTCTATAAAGCTGAATAATAATATAATAATCAAACGCAAAACCAGTATTGGTCAAAATGACGTTTTATTGTAATATATTAGACTATAAGAACTCGTAGATCTGACAAGTTATAAAAATATCAAATGTGTCGCGAGGATACAGTCTCTTGGTAAGATTCGATAGCGTACGATGATTCTATCAGAATTTCTCCTAATCACTTACATTGGTCCCTTAATTAAAAGTTTAAACTTTGTTTTATATAAATATTATAAAATATCACACTTTAAATTCAAAAGAAAACTATGCTACTTGGAAACTAATCACTTAGTTCTGTCAAAGTAGGTCTAAAGTACCTAATAACTGTGCCAATTTGAATATTATATTCAAAAAGAGACAATAAATAAACAATAATCTATCTCGATCAACTAAAAATTAAATAAATCGATTTATCTCGTTTATAAAGTAAAAGGCACACTTGATGCGGAGCGCGGGCGAGCGCGAATGTCCGCAGCACCGACCCCGCCCCACCGCGGCGACCGCTCGCCGGCAACAATTGTATAAACATGTTTCATATATTATTGTGTCATATCTTTATACAGGTTTATCGGTACGACAACTCGGGAGTTCGGCGGGCCAGTGCTCGGGAGCTCCGGTCCCGATGCTTTTTGCGAGGCGGACGCGAGCGCCCCGACCACTACGAAAATAATCACCCAAACTTGGAACCGGTTTCAGGACGCATCTCGTTCTCCTCGCACGAGGCAAAATGAAAAAATAATATTCCTCGGCAGACTAGTCGTGCCGATAGTGCTGAGATGGGCCGCCGAGGAGATCGCTAGCGATGTCGACTAGCCGGAGATTATCGTTCGGCACGCGGCCACAACTGAGTACTTTCGGTTTTAGCTTGCCGAGGTCGACTACAATAAATAATTATTCGAGAATAATAAAACTGGAATACTTTGATCCACAAGACCATCGAGCTCCCGAGTAGTAAATCGACTGATTCCGCCCGTAGCGCATAAATGGTTGTTGTTATAATTAAAATTTGTAATAAGTAGCGTTTGAGTCGAGGTGCAGAATCAGTCGACTTTATGTATGGTAACGAGCCACGTCCCGTCGACGCAGGCCTCGTCCGTATGCGGTGCGGCATCGCAGCTGCTAGTTACAAAATAAAATAATTATTACAGTTAAAGAGACTCAAAATAAATAATAAATTATTATCTTAAACCCTTAAAAATAGATCACGAGCGCCTTCTCGCGGTACAGTACCGAGCGCGGATAGGCAGTACGAAATAAATAAAATGTTCTATAAGCTAACTTTACAGAGACCACCGCTCGGCGGAGGATCATCGGGAAGACTTCCGCGAGCTACACAATAAATATCTAATATTATAAGGTGCCATTTACAAGTGCGTGCCGATAACTAAAAATGTAGGTACGAAACCACTATACTTCACACCGCAAACTTTCGAGACGCCAGAAAACACTTCGTTCGTTAACTTTATAAATTACAAGGCGAAGTAGCAAAATAGCATCGACAAACTGGAGATCATTCGTTGAGCGGGTGTGCGTGTGCGCGAAGCGCGACGAGCGGGACGCCGCTCGGGCGCTGGCTGGAAGACGTCGAGTAGGCACTAATGTGACGGACGATCCTTAAGCTATGTTCGGTATAAGTTAACTTAGGACTAAGCGGTTGCAGGCTCTAGGCGATGACGAGGTCCCCAAACGCCGATGACAGACGGTTGAAGACAGGGAGTCGCTCTTCTTCAGGGTCAGGTGACTGCGTGCGGCGGAACGCGAATGCCGTGGCGTGCGCAGGGGGAGACATTGCTGGAGGAGAGTGCGGCGTCAGCGGGGACTGCGGGGCCAGTGGCGAGTGGGGCGAGCGCGGGGAGCGCGACCCGTCGCTCATGTATGAGGCCAGGGAGCCGCCAGACGACAGGGACGCCAAGGAGCCACCGGGGGAAGGCGGCTCACGGCGCCGCGCCTCTTCTGCGTTGTGTACAAAGTGGCACCGGGGTCCGTATGGACAAAATCCAACAGAGTGGAAAGTGCGGCACAGTTCCGTCTTGTACTTAGGGTGGCGTTGCAAGTTACGCAGTTCGCGCATTCCATGCGCAAATTGACACTTATCGCCATATTTGCATACACCGGCTTCTTCAAAAGGTCTGCAGAGTTCTGTCTTGTATCTGCTTGTGGCTGGTGGGGGTGGCGCGGGTTCGCTAGTGGTGCGCTCGAGCCGGCGGTGCCCGAGACGATCAAGCAGCCCAGCGAGGGCTCGGTGAGCTGGCACAGAAGCGGCGCGAGCCAGTACTGGATGCTGTTCCCAATTGACTGCACCAGATACTGCTCCAGCTCCCACAGGGCCAAGGGTCGCGCTCAGTGTGGCGTTCATCGTCTGCACTGGCCGAGATTGGTTCTGAAAAAATATAAAAAATCTTGTTAGGCAATACGAACTATAGTACAGGCTTAAACATTTCAAGAATAATAAATAGACTGGCCAATTGATAACAACAGTAGTGTACATATTATTTACTTTTGTGCCAAAGATACGAGACGCACGTGAAATGTGTTTTTGTCATAGCTGTATTTAGACAGTAGAAAAAATTTAACAATCTACCTACAAGGGTCGAGTACCTGCTTATGTTACAAAAAAAACTATCCCAAAAGCTGGGTTGGTCGTCTACCTGCTCAGATTCATCTCGTTTTCACTAATGGTCTACATGTTAAAACGGTTAATGTTACCAATTAACCAAGGTTTAAAATGGCGTTTTTGATGCCCGGGGGTGAGTCGAATTTTAATGTTGTGTTTATAACGTCCAGTGGATTTCGTTAGGCCGGTTGAAACCCTAACATTAATTATTTATTTCGGTAAATTTCCCAATTCCCATCAATATTCCCTTTCTAGAGGTGTAATGTTTAGAGATGCAAATGTGTTGCGCATCTTTTGTTTTCACGGAGCGTCGAACCTGAAGCTATAGAGCATCACCATAACAATGCTGGTGTTCACGCGAGAGGCAGTTGACACGGGCGCGACAGCCACAATCGAGGTGATTGTGCACTATTGTTCAGACATCGCTTGTCGCCACTATGACGAATAATTGTCACTAAGTTATTTGACGACACTTCACGCGAGGGGCAACGGTCGGCCGGCAACGGCGTCTATAAGTCCGATACAGCCCTGCCGTACTCAACTATTGATGTTGCTATTAAGATTTATATTTAACTACGTGGAAGGTGCAAACTAAGGAGAGGAGTTCCAAGTGTATTAAGAGGATGATTTTGTTAGAGAAGCAAGATTAAGGACTGAACAGATCAGTTCGTCGTGGAACATGAGCTCTATACATAATGTATGAACCGCCGCATCTTGTATGCGGCCTCAATCGATGTGAATGACACGTCATTGTATATTCTATTCGCCTCCGCCTCGTCCGGGGATCGTAAACACGCAAACACTTGTGTTTTAGAATACAACGGACAAATTATTGTTTGATTCTGCGCTGTTTGTGAGCATTATTTTCCTATTACATTTCCTAATGAATACAATCATTGGTAAGTAAGGAGTACCACTACCAACGGATTAAGTGGATGGACCCTCAAATTGGAATGCTGCCGCCGACAAAGTCTATAACACTAGACGGTAACTCTTGCGGTTACTAGCAAACGGTTGGTAAACAATTAAACACGAATGCTTTTAGTGGCGTATAAGTACCTATTGTTCACTATGTGGGCAATAACCGGCTACTCTTAAGACTGCGTCTGCGCAGTAACTATTTGTCCTTCATGAGAGATTGTTTCTGCCCTGTTCACATTACTTATGGAAAATATTGGAGAACTAGCAGACCATAAAAATAACAAAAAAAAGTCATCAGTGTCCTACTCCAAAAACGTCGCGCAGCAGTGTCTGGTACAAAATTTATTGTCGACAATATATTTCAGCTTAATGAAACAATATGACCGTAGAGTAACGTCAAAGGCGAAAGTGAAGCAAACAAATGAGCGTGTCAGTACAATCGCGGGTGAAATGTTGCAGTGAAAAGCCAGGGGTTAAGTTGGTGGCGGCCAAGTGTCGACGGAAAACGGTCGAGGCGTAATTAGAGAGTTATCAGAGCGGAACATTGGTTAAACGCTGCTTTCCATCGGACGTTGCGCTCGCGCAACCGAGCTCCAGGGAAAATTGTAATCACTGTCGATTTCAAATGGCCGCGGTCGTTGCGTTCGAAGCTGAGGGTAATCAGCCGGTAGCGCGTACACCACGATTGCAACTCGCATATTATTATAACGCATGTTTAGGTTCTTGCTCTACGTCAATAGTTTACATGTTCGGGCCAACAAACTAATCCATAACAGTGTAACGGGTGTTTGTTTAGTAAACATAATTTTAGGTAAAGGATGGTGTAACGAACGTTTCCAAAGATCCGGCGGGCACAGGTCGCGTCTCATGCTGCATGTGTACTGTTTTGGTTAGCGTGTGATGTTGTCAACGCGACAAACACGCCGACCGCTCGAGCCAATGTGTTTGTGTTTCTCATTATTATGGTGGCACCAGATTGCATAATGTTCTATACATACTATTTTAAGCTTCGGTCCAAGTATCAATTACATTTCCATTTAGGAGCAAAACTAAATAACACGCGTTCAAACGTCAATTGGCAGGAGACAAAGCAGAATTTTATCGAAGTAGTGGTATATTTTGCTAAAGGATGACATAAGCATATCAATTTATGGTCGTAAAATATGAAAAGAGTAAACATGAGTGGCGAATATTCAGATGTTAATATATTACCAGAACATACATACCGAGGGCAACGACATTACTGACTAATAAAACGTACTGTGTTGCTTGTATCAATTGTTATAAGCAAGGTGCTGCCAGTGAACTGTCACTGTATAAGTAAACTCATAAGGTCCAACTACATGTATAGGTGTACTTTCAAATTGGCATCCTTAGTTTAGAGCTTGCAACAAAAACTAATTACGAAATTAATGAAAATTTAAAAACTGTTTAGTCAATAAGGTTATCGAACTCCAGCATCGCGCCGCGTGTGCTCGCGTATTTACGTTGGCAATCACTGAAAATTTACACCTCTTCTTTACTGTCGATACTTTCCGAACCGAGGTCTCGCTAAATATATTCTCTTTACAGATAACCTCTGAGGGCAATGGCACCGAATAACAAAGAAAGCGAATTCAGGTTACTATTTCCAGCAGATTTCAAACTTAACAAGTCAAATATGTAGATTGTGTAGCTATTGCGAAAAAATCAGTTGAATATTTAGACGTGGTGTCTGTTACTGAACACTTCAGAACCTTAACCTGTGCCTTGCATCGTCACAATAGCCAAACCTGACCTTTGTTGCAATCATAACATTTATTATAGTGATGTTTCTTTGTGGTTTGTTTGCTAGATCGTCGTAACCGTAAGGGCCGTAACGAGCATGAATTCGAATCAGTCAGACGCAGACGCGGCTGGCGACAATTGATACAACTTTATAACTCAAGCAAGAGACCTGCTTAATTGAACGTTAATTGGTTCTAATCAAATGCGTTCTATATTTAAATGAACTTTTAACGATTTGAAACTCTCATACAGATACACAAACACATGCTCCCATTCGGCTGATGGACAAAATAAAACCGTAGGGTACAACGTACTCAGTAGCGAAAATTTTCGATTGAAAACAAAAAGTTCGACCAAACATTGGAACTAAACTGCATGGAGCATCAACTACATGTTTCAAGTGGTTCATTTCTTTGAGGAGCCAAGCGAGGGTCTTGGCGATTGATCCTATAACGTTTATTGAATGATTGCGCGAAAACGATCACAGTCGAGATGTTGCGGTCCCCTCTGACAAAGACCTAACAACAATCTCCTAATAATGACCACAGTAGTCATTAACCTTTCAATGTCTGACGTCGTTGCCCCTTGCTTCTGCATAAAGTCGTTTATTTCAGTTTGCATAAAGTAGTTGACGATATTGTTCCCCTCATATATTTCCTGTTGTTAGAATAATGAACAAGACATAAGATTTCCCGAAAATCTTGAATTATAGAAATTACACCTTCGTGAGCGTTCACTCGAAATCGTGAACAATGGATGTACATTATGTGATTCATGCGGTGACACTGCGTAGTGTAGCTACTACTAATCGGTGTATATCGAGCACTTGGGATTATTTTAGTGGCGCATTTTACCACAAAAACGGATAGTGTTTACTCCAATCATATTATGAAACATGTTAAAATAGCGACGCAACAAATTCAGTGCTCTCCCACGTAGTCCAGACATCCGCTCAAACGGCCACCATATGATTCAAAACATGCTGATAATTGTGTCGCTTGATTATTTATTAGCACAGCGAACATTATTATTAAATTGAATAGCAGCACTGAATTCGTAGATTATACTAGAAGTTCGCAATACAAATATGGTAACAATTATTCCTATGTGTATTCATATATTTTTTTATGGATTTAAAATATGGTATGAAATGGCCAGAACTGTACAAGATGGTTATTTATCGGTAGTTAGCCTATATGTACACAGCATTATAAATATGGTAAACGTATCCACAACAGTTCACATAGTTAGCGACTGTTAGATGAGTAAGACCGGACGCCGGGCGTACCGCACGCATGCAGATGGGCACCACGCCGTGATTGCAATGCGAGAACATACCGGCTAAGGTATAAATGCCATCACATGTTAACCGCTCCTCTTTATTTATATTACGAACACCTACCAAACGATTGTCTGCTGGTTTATTATATTAGACGAAACAATGGAAATGTATTTAAAGAAGTAACTAGGCAATCATTAACATAGCCAAGAGGAAATCACGTAGTACTGGATACATGCTACGAAGAATTTTTTAAATTGCCTACTTACATCACTTTCTTGGTAAGGTCTATAACAAGTGCAATTATATTAATAGTTATGCCAAAACAAAAAAAAAGTCAAAGCATAGTTAATAGATATCGATCAATTATAAATAAGCGAATTTTAGCGGCAGTAAGTAGGACCTGGACCCCATAGTAGACCAGGGGATCAATCATTTACCATCGCCATCAACTACAAAAACAAACTTTTTAACGGTAGGCGTTTCAGTTGTAGCTTTAGACCAGAACAAAAAGGATGGTTTGCTCTGATTTTTTGAGGGACTTAAAGATTCTATAGTCCTTAAAATAATTAAGTGTAATATTTTAAAATATGTTTTATCATTGCAAATTATTGATTTAATATTTCAAAATAATACATAGAACGGAGTGCAAGTACCTATCTATGTGTGTGGAGTGCAAGTATGTACTTGGACTACGTAGTAGTATTGGTGTTGGATAACAAATCGTATTTCACAAAAAAGAGGTTTCGAGAAAATAAGAATTAAGTAATCGCAATTTGCGATTCTACACATCTGTATATTTTTCAGATAAATGAAGTTATTCCCCACCGTGTGGTCTCAATATTCAATTCTACTAACTATAAACGGGACACGCTATTTTATAATAAAATTTTAAGAGGAACTTTGTATACCTAGATATATTCATAATAAACTCGTAGTTATAGTGCCGTGTCGCGTCGTGTCATAGCAGTGAGCAAGACGTGATGTGTGTTATTATGGCGATGGCGGGTGGGCCTGGCGATGGCGTGCCGCATGCATACAGACGTTCACCTCGGTGACGCTGGCTCTGGGCTTGCTACGGGTGCTGTGTTTATTGCGCGCGCGCATAAAGCTCGCGACTCGAGGTGAAGCGGCCGTAAAGCAAATGTCAACAAAGGGCTTCGTTCAACTCCAGTATGTTTACGCCCCGGCCGCTCAAAGCGGAGGAAGCACGTCCCCCGGCTGGTCCGCTTTTAGCACCTCCTTATTTATAGTTACAATGCAGCAAGGCACCGCGCCGCCATCAGCTCGGGGTTGCTTTGCGAATTGGACAGGTAAATATTTTTTTGTGATTGTAACTTTCAACACGATTTTTTAAACTCAGAATAAAATAAAAACTAGGCTTAGCTCACTTTGTATACCGTGGCTTGGTTGCAACGTCATGACAACTGATCATTGTGTCGCGATCATTAGTGACAAGCTGTTGGCCCTTACGTCAGACGCGGGTCTAGAGTTGCAACAATTCCTTTGTCCGTATAATTTTTATTGTTGCGTCACTACCGGGTTATACTTTCCCCGCAAATTGTTCAACATGTATGACTCACGCCAAGGTAATAACATAGTTAAACATTTTCTGTGACTAAGGCATCTTTGGCCCTTTTTGAGTCACAATACTATATGACAAGAATGGTTATGGGCGAGACCAGTCTATTTGGAATGGATTTTGAAAGTTTCGAGGCTTTAAATTCAAGTTGAGTGTCTAATTGCTTTTATATACAATCGTCCTAACTTGTTGTTAGAATGACCATGCTTGTTAGAGTATTGGTAACCCTAAACAGTAACGATTATCTTACAGTCTATCTAATACGTAACAAACGGGTTAGGCAATAATTCTGAGCAGGAATTGTTCTTAACTAAATTGCCAAGATTAATCATAGCTCTGCAAACGCTTGTCAGCGAGCTATTTAGAACAGATTAGTGTTCAATGTTCTTAGTTGTATGTTTGAGTGTACGTAAGTCCATGAACATAAATATCCTAATTATGTTTAGCAATTGTAACGAATGGAGGTCTGGTACTCTTTCGGCACTTCTAAATTAGTATTCAACACTACTGAATTGTTATGAAAAGTATAATGTACGTATTGAAAGATAAATAAGCGTAACTTACAATTACGGTCATATCATCCAACTCGTAATCGGGACTCACCTGCGAAAAAGAAAATAGAAAAATAAATACAAGAGGAACCAAACACAACATCTTTTATGAAATCTTAATAGAAGGCTTAGGGATTGCATAAATCCGCAACATGTGTTTATTAAAAGATTGTTTCTTAATTTATTATTGCAATGCAATCAATAATTAATTGCTTTACTATCTCATTGCTAGATAAAGTTTTGCTTGCTAAATTATATTATTAATTGCTATTTCTTTACTTGCAAAACTACTGGCGTTGAGATAGACCTATTACTATAAAACAATTATTATTATTTGTTACGAAACGAGTAAATGTAAATTGGTAGCGATATCATAGGTTCCCGAGCAATTTGTATACACACTAGCCCAATATATTCAACAAGGAGATACTCTCAACCGGTCTCCGTTGAAAGCGATAGCACTTCCTATAAGAAAGTAAAACGTACTCCGCTAGTCGTCCGGAAAACTTACATAGACGGCCCGATATAACTGAACTGATTATATTAGACAAGATGTTGTATTGACTGCACGACGTATACCAAGTGGTCTACTCGTAATTAAAAATAATTACAGGAGTAACACAACAATTACTGCTTTACTGGCGTTTTATGGTGTTTTTATTGCAACTGACTACACTTCATGCTTCTTAGCTATCACAAGTGTTAAGCTAACTTCTAATAAATCAGTTATAAAACGATTACAATCGACAACAATTTAAGGCTGATTATGCACCAGGTATAACTTAATTGAGATGACGTTTACGATAACCTAAATATGGTTTTACTAGATCTAGTTATTGTATTGGTAGAGTTATAAATAAACAACATTGCAACTGTGAATTTATTCCTTGTTCATGTCCAAAACTATGAACAATGAAATTTCGATAGTAGGTACACATGGCGTTAATTTGCAAACGTCCTTCACACGTAGCGATACAAGCGATAATACCCACATTTTCCGCTCCTAGTTACGTACAAATAAGTATATACTTGTGTTCATTCCACACAATTAACTGCTAAGTTAGTTGCACGTGAAAATTACTGACAACAATACTGATATTACGCCACCACGTTTAGACGTGCGGTGTCACGACCCCAGCCGGTAATAGGAGACTACGTTTCTAACGCAACTGGGTGATCTCTAATTGAACCCGGCAGCGCGCGAAGGTCTTGCGCGGATCACGAACTTAGCAACACAATCTTACTGACCGAATGAGCTGACATTGTTATAAGTTGAAAAGATTTTAATTCAATATGACGTAAGAGGAACTAATTTTCTTGTAAAAGGAACTAACGAAAATTATTTGAGATTTTTTTGTCGCCATTGATGCTATGCTGTCTTTTATTAGTTACGCATCTGTGAAACATCATTATAACTTGAACTTCTTGTCTCTCAACTCATCGGCTTCTACACTGGTTGTGGTCATCATAATCGGAATGGCAGTGACTTAACGAAGAAACTTTTAAAGCAAACAGTGTAGTTACAGACATTGACATATATTTCGTAAATGATATAAACAAAGACAATTCAGTTTTTCTATTACTACGAACTATTAGCTAAAGTGATAATTCGTTAAAGTTTCATTCTAGGCCCACTTCCTTATTAGAAACACAGATCACCATCACGTGTCGGTTGGGCGCAACTCGCAAGTACCTATTCATGGCGCCTGGGTTTTGCGGCGATCGTCGGCCAGTGGGCTCGATCAACGAAGCAATCGGGGCCACTTGTGCTAATGAAACACTTCAATTGAATTGGGGACATTAATTCAGCTGGCGTATCGTGCTACTGTTTACATTGCTACCAAATAAAAATAGTTCTGCATTGCACATGGAAAAATACTAAACTACAGACGCAGACAACCAGACAAGTTTCTTATTTAATTAATTAGTAAGTAGGTACATGTTACTTTACACACATGGTATATTCTTACCTTATTTAAATATAAGAAATGTAGTAAAATATTTATTCAACTATATACACTGTACACAGATGAATGATGAACTAAATAAAGAACCTTTGTAGGAGCTTTCGTGATATCATCGTTTTCATTATAAAGTAAAATTAGCTCCATATATTATTAGGTTCGTTCTTGCATTTGAAAGGCTGTGCTTTTTATTTGAATAAATAGCATTCCGTTGTTTTATGAAGTAGTAGCTTTACATATATTATCCAGTGTTAATTAGACGTGAGATTACCTAGATGAGGCAAGACAATGAACTCGACAACGAGGCCGCAGCAGCAGCAACTTCTGTATTTAAATTTAATGTCTTTTGTGTAAATGGTGGTCGAATTTAAAATATATTTTGTTAGTGGCATTAAATTTAGTGTAAATTACTGTATACGTAGTTTTGTGTGTCATATAATACGCAATATATGAATGTAATAACCGCATCAAATAATATTCCTTTGAAAACAATGACGAAAATATGTGGAATATGAGATCTTTTAAAATCAGTCATAATATATATATGTAGGTAAGTAATAGATGTCGAATATTTAGAGCTAAGTATAAACAATTATACAACATTATCTAATTCATTACGAACCTTGGAGCAATGGAATCGATTTAAATACTTTACAAGTTTACATATTCATAATGAATTACATATTACTAGATCGACAGGTTTATAAATTTGTTGATGCTGACATTAACATTATTGACATTTGTTGGTTTCTATTTAAATACAAACGATTTTAAATTACTTTATTATAATAAATTCGTTAACTTTATATATTCTTGCAATTGATGTGACAATAAAATGAGCAATGGGGCCATTCAATTCTCATTCATAATATAACCTTAACCTGCTCCTTAGCCGTGATGGTGTAACATTAACTAGTGAGTTATTTAACATAAATTGTGTACAGTATTAGTACGTACATCTACGGCAATAAGTGACACATTGAAACGGCAAAATTTAGACAAAAAACAGCATTTATCTAAGTCTACACTAAAAACCAAGACTTTAAAAAGAAAAAGAACTGTTGCAAAATCCACAATGCTGAATAATGTAACAAAGAATGTAGTCGTCTTTTTGGTTCATTATCATTTAAAAGATTCAAGTCCAAACTCGAAGCATTTGACACAAATTGGTATTCAAATAAGAATGAATCTACAAAAAAAAACTTAAAAGCCAATTGACTAATACTGAAGATCAGCCATCACGACCTTGAAGCTACAAAGAGTTCGCCGGCCAAATATTAATTAATTATTTATAACATAACTCGTTTGGCCAGTCCGTGGCTTGCGTGTTGATTCTCCACTCCACATTAAGATCCGGACATTGATCAATAATATAGAATCGACACAACACCACGCGTTTAAACTGAATGTGCCTAGCCTCATCAGTCTTCATCAATGCATGGAAATAAACGACATGTGAAAAGTTAATTACTTTTAATAAAGCTGGGCTGGCTGACTACGAACCAAACGAGTCGGGAGTAAAAAAATACGTAGGTTACCATTGGGCTGTTTGGGGAACTTAGAATATGTTATTATAAGATATTTAGAATACAAGTGACACTTCGATATGTTAATAATGATGTTATTGAGACAAGGTTACGCGGATCTATGGTACGGTTAGTAGGCACGGCGTGATGCACGCGACTGCGATTGCTGATGTTGCAATCACATGTAGAGACTGTCACGCGACCTCTGTTTAGCAATCGAGGGATCTAACATTCGTAACGATATTTAATCGCGGCTGCGTTATACAAATGTAGATGTAACCATTTTTCTACAGCCTAGAAATTCAGTGGACATTTATAGACTAGAAGACGTAGAAACTTTGGCTTTTGGCTCTTGATTACCCTTGACTCACATCAAGGGTAATCAAGAGCCAAAAGGCTCGAATGGGTAAATTGAGTGTTAAAAAAGTTTTGGTTTTATTAAAACATCTATTATTAGCAAAGTATCGGCTAATTGCTATATGCAGAGTTTGAAAGCGGTTAGAAAGAGGAGTGTAATTTGATTATTACGTTATGTTTAATCGCCCCCTTATTGGTTATTCGATTTCATTCGCAATTAAAGACTTGTGAAACGTTGCCGTTTACGCAAAGCTATTAAGCGGATAAGGGTTACTCGTTGAAAGACCTTCCGATTTGTAAACGAATCGAAGATAACTAGTTGTATTTAAAACATTGGTGTTGTTATCAAGTCGATATGCTGATGCATTTGCAGTCCAGCGACTGAAAGTGTATGTTGGAAGGTCGGGACGAGACGAAACGGCCTTGCCGCCGGCTGTGCCACTTTCTCCGGTGCAGATCAAGAGCCCACGTGCGTTACGTACACTCTACAAAACAATACATGTTCCACAAGCTCTGTTACGCCGACGCACTCTTTGGAACAGCTGACATAATCACCCAAAATTACTTCGTTTCTATACACGGACAATGCGAGGACAATTCAGATTACATTAGCGTCCGTATCTTCAGCAGTTTTGTTAATAAACGAAGCCTTGGTCTCCAACTGTGACGAGACATTCTCTTTCCATAATAATTATGACCCACACTGTTTCGTAACATAATGCGTACCGTGTAAAATACGTCTTGGTGAAGATTCTAAAGTTTTGCCTACTCATATTCAGACATTGATCAGTAAGTTAAGTTACCATAAAAACTACAGGTTTTTGCTACTAATACAGTCGTCCACCTCTGGATTAGGTGTAAATACGGAATTTCTTAATACAAGCGTAGATACTGTCGCAAACACCGTGATTTACTTAAAAGTTTCGAACGTAGTCATCGTAATTGATTTTGACGAACAAACACTATGTTGTGTTAGAATTAAAATGGGAGAAATCGAAGGTTGTCTTAACGCAATGGTGGCGTTGCAAGCTAGTTTCGGCAAATGTTGGCGGTAGGTGGGTACGTGCCGCGCCACCAACCGCCGTCGTTAAGCAATATTTTCACAATTCACTGAAATAGTGAATTAACCACATTTGCTACGCAGCTCGCAGCCGATATAACCACTTTTTAGGAGATTCAGTGATTAAAATGTAATGCTAAGTTAAAGTAAACCATTTATTTATTTATCCTCACAACTATCTGAATAAATTACTTAGTAATAGTAATAACAAGACTGTACATTAAATCGTTGTTTCAGGAAAGAGGCATTTAATCAGGATAATTATAATAAAGTAAATAAGTATAATAAAATCAACGGTCGACCGCAGTGGGTTGTAGAGTAAGGTAAGTAGGTGTGTGAGCGGATGACCTTCGTAGGAGGAGCAGGCGAATGGGCTCATCAACACTGCTCTACCACTCTACACGTTTAAAATGGCTTTAATTAATGCCGACTACTTTTATATTAACATACAGATATAAGGCGATACGTTCCTTTAACTGTTCGCCTATAATTTTAAAGTAAGTTTTAATGCTACGTTTAAAAATGTTAATTATTATTAGTAGATCCTTACTTAATTATTTTTTGGTTTCATATTTTTTGTTCGGGTCTGAGTTAATATAACCCCGGTCAAGTGATGTTCATCAATTGATGAATGGAGCGCACAATAATAATTCAGCTCATTTAGGGTCTTGGTGTTTGAGGGGTAAGATGTTGCGGGGGACGACGGAAGCGGTCCAACGTGCGGGGCACATTGTGCGAACATGGCCGCCTTCACTGGACGACGTCTTCCTTTGCTAATTACTTGTTATTATGTCTCCAACAACAGATGTGAAACATCCGTTCCTAACGCGTTTGTCCTTTTTTAGAGCAAATTAGTTATGATGTCTTCATACTCACAATTTGCCACGGATAAGGAACCTTAGTTACAAGTATTTCCATCATTCAAGGAAAACAAAAGTAAATAACATAAACGGCTCGATTATGAGTGTTAAATCATACGGTGTACAGTGTAATTCATTCTAAAGCGTGTTTAAATCAAATTATACATGGGCTTAATCCAAGATGGCGGTGCGACGGTTGGAGATTTGCAGTCTCTTGTGAAATATGGAAAGCAGTACATTACAGATTTTAGACGCCAAGTATTAAGTAAGTGGTTACAAGAAGTGACTAAAAAAGATGTTAGCAAAGTGGGAATGGAATGAATACTTTGTTCTGGGTATGAGACGTGTGTAGGCAGTGGTTTAAAGCTCGTAGATTAACAGATAGCTGTTTGCTGGGCGGGCAAGTGAGGCAAGCAGTAATAGCGAGCGGTTCTATTACAAACAAAAATAGAGAACAAGCGGGCGATTACATCTAGTTTCACTTTCGTTGGAGGCGCATGCGGGTCAGCGCGGTGCATCGATGCGCCTGGGCCGCCTCCGTCTGCGCACACCGGTGGCCTCGCGATGCGTTCACATTGCGTATATTTACTATAAACTTCAACATTGCTATGTAATTAGTATTCACACTAAGATTATAAACCTATATTTTTATTTGAAAAAACGCCGAAAACACATGATTAGTCCTGTGTGATGTTGATAGATTGCAATTGAAAACGTCTGCATTACTGTTTTAACATTATTTCAATGTCCCTTATGATTTTTTTCTATGTTGAAGCTCGTTTAAACATAAAACGAATAGTAAATAAAAACACTGACGAAACGTGACACAAGTTGAACAAACTGTCATAATAAAGTAAGCACTTGGAGCAGTGATATGGGCCGTCGCCGGGTCAACTCAGATAACTTATGAACTGGCTGTACTACTTTTGGATAAGTTATCAATGTGCGTCATAATATGATTATTTTTAAAAAGCTATCCTACATAATTTGTGGGTGCAACATGTTATTCTTTAAAAATATTGGATATCGGTGTGGTCATGGAAAGTCAGCCACAATTACGTGAATCGTGGTACCTGTTCGTTATCGCATTCGTTTTCCACGGGTGCCGCTCATCGAACCATGGCTTTCCACGTCATGGCATAGACCACCCCATTTGTCACGGTGATGCTTCTACCTATCCACTTGGTGTGGTTTCCAGCTTCGTCTGAGTTACACAATCATAACAATGCGTACAGTCAGCAGTTTTGGAAGAAACCCACGCAGGTTTTGCATAAATATTCGTGTTTCTAAATAACATGAATTAAATTAATGTATTTGTGTGTTTTAAACAAGATCGCGGAGGAACGTTGTAGAGATAATTTTGGGTAATTTTAATGGTAATTATTCTTAAGAAATCACAGATTTATTGCAATCAGAGAAATAATAGTTCCTCTACGCTCGTAACGTAATAAAAGCAGGTATAAGGTACATTTTTTGTGGAGGCGGGGTGGTTGTGTATTATGGTGGTGCTCATTTCACGGCCCCTTGAGCACGCAGGTACGTTCCACTAGTAGGGAGCACCGATGCGCGGACGCACCGATTTGATAATGCACAGTATTGTTGCACAGAATGCAGTTAGGGCAAGTTCCACCTGTTCGAAACCAGTTATTTTAAATATCACACTCACTGCGCTATTTTACTTATGTTTAATGAATAAAACATTTCTTAACAATAATAGCATGAAAACAGTCTGCAGTTCTGTTTTTTTTTACTTCATGTCTGCAGACTGTTTCCAATTACCATACCGAGACTAGATTTTATACTACTCATATTGAAAATGTTTAAGTTGAGAATAAACAGTTAACAATGACATGACAATATTAATTATCGAAAATCCACATTTGCAGTGTGGGTAATTAAGAGGTTCAAAGCTTAATACATCATTGTAAACGTTAAATTACAATAAATTGGTGGCCGGTGTATGATTGATAGTCATGCATGAGCATGACTGGTCACAATTGAATAATGTTGAGTTTAGAAGTGTTACGGCACGCTAGCTTGGCTCCATATCGGACGAACATCTACTAGCGGATAGTAACCAATTATACATTACGTAATAATTAGGTTTTGTAGAGCTTTTTATATCATCTATCGACGAAGATTAAGTCATGCGTACCTATTTTGCTAAAGATGCTTACAGATCTAAGCAAAACTTAGTGCTATAGATTCTTCACCGATTCCCACTAAAGGTAAACGTATACATTAACTATTACAATTTTTTTATACTTCACTTAAAGAGGCTACATTTTATCGAAGATATATATAAATCTATGTATAATACGCGTACTAATTCCGTTGGCAACTGACATTATCACATTTTACTTTATTACACCAGAGACCGACAAAAACTGAATCAATGATTTCATTCGATTTAATTTGGTACTTAGTACAGTGTAAACTGTGCTTTAAGTCTTAGACGTTTAGGTTCGTGCACGAAGCAGGAAGTATTGCGGCTGTGAGACCTTGCGAAGTTCAACGGCTGGTGATGACAAGACCCACGCACCTACCACACTGTGGCAACAAATTTTATATTCGCTTCCGCTACAAGAGAAACCTGACCTGTGAACTATGCTGCATGTTGCTATCAAACATTTCAGATTCCCTCAACATTATGCAAGTACAGAATGAATGGAGCTTGTTATATTCTTAACTAAATAAGGTTCCTTACATGTTAAAGAAATTTTGAAAAATGCTTAGGATTAGTGGAGTAATATAAAACTAACAATGCCAATCAATGAAAATATCGTCATTTAAAAATAAATACTGGTTACCTTGAAATAGCTGCAATCGCATGTAGTAAGTAGCAGTAACTGTAGGTACATGTTTTATGCAACCGATAACAAAAACTACTTCAATATATTGATTGAACCTCGTACGAGGAAACAGAATTGTTAGAAACGAACTGAGACGAATCATTAAATCATTAAGTATGAAATTGGAACGCTGGATGTGCAGTATGACATGGGTTACGTAAATGCGAGTGGACCGACACTGACCTAC
This sequence comes from Spodoptera exigua, assembly GCA_902829305.4. Classification (NCBI taxonomy): domain Eukaryota; kingdom Metazoa; phylum Arthropoda; class Insecta; order Lepidoptera; family Noctuidae; genus Spodoptera; species Spodoptera exigua. The sequence goes on from LR824615.2 coordinate 5,888,984, forward strand.
CGACGATGGCCGGCCGCGCCACTTTCCTTTCATTATTGACACACTATCTATAAACGGTCAACTACTATCGCTAAGCTGAGCGATTGGCGATATAAACACGACCACAGATAGTTAACAAAAAACGGATGGGATCCAAAATAACTTTTCTGTTGCTATCCATTTGTTACAAAGTTAGCCTAAAATCGCGTTTGCTCGCCATGTTCGTTAGTATAATACAACTTTACAGCGGATGTGTGGTTTGACCCGAAGTTAACACAAAAACAAAAACTGTGAAAAATAAATAATTCCACATCTAAACTTTGTATCATGTGTTTCTTGATCTATGTTTTGACAATGTAAACAGTGTTAGTTTGCGGGTGGCCTGTCTTCAAGTGTTGCGAAATGTTACACAGCAATTATATGTGACGTGATCCCCAACGTAATGAGGATTGCAGGCGTTTGACATAACGCAAGCATTTTGTACGACTTATCGTTATGCATGTGTGTGTCTGCACGTTTTGTACAATGCTAAAATTGTTTATATCCTTCGGTATCAGTGATAAAATACTATTGCAAAGTTATATTACAATAGCGTATTATTCATATTTACGTCATATTCAATCGTTACAAATAGTACCTTATAATACCTAGCTCCAAATTAAAGTGAATTGAATGTCTAAGAAGGCAATGCATAATTACCTCTACAACGGCAACGTTAAAATTTAATGAGTGTTTGCAATGACTAAACATATAAGTAAGGTTAGTGGAACCCGGACACATATAGTTAGCTTACAATACAGGGTGACGCATCCAGTGCGTATCCACGTAAGGTCGTCCGATAGCAACCCGGTTGCGCAGCAAATGTTTTAAATGTTATGTTAATAAGTATAAATACAATACACAGGGCAATGAGTGGTTTGTTATATTCTACGCGGCACCGGCACACCAATTACTCAATAACCCTAAGTGTGTGTTAAGTATTCTTTGAGTTGTTTTGTTATACTACGTCGCCTCGAAACATACAAAGTTTATAAATGTTTAAAAGATAAAGGTGCAGAACATACAACTCTAAACAAAACAATATTACAGTTAATGGGCTTATTCATTAACGCATTCAAGAACAACAATGTATTTTAATGATATACTCAAGGATGTAAAGCATAGTGAAGTAACGTTGGAGTAGGTCGGGGATATGATATTATGGTACTATAAAAGTGAAAGAGTTCGAAAGTTCACTTCCTGTAAGGCGAGTGCATAAGATATCGCGGCACGCGCGGATTATAATCACATCGCGGTACTAACCAAACGTTTGTGCAACACGCTTATGCAAACTGCGATCGCAACACATGCGCAATATATGACAATTGTGACTCCTGAGTTCACTGTTGCAAATTCAGCTATTTGTAAACGGAAGAATTTTGAGATCTACCTAAATGTCGGAAGGGAGAGGAGGCTGGTTTGAGGTGCATGGGGTCTTAGGCGACCGTGAAATAACACGGAAACCGATTAGTTTAGTAACGCTTGAAATGCTCGACCTGATCCCTAATTTTGAAAGAACTTGCTTTCGTACCGTGAAATAACAAAATCAGTGAGAGAGAACATTGAAATTAAAAAGTTTGTAAATAAGCAATAGCCCAGAGGAGTGTTGGATGATGGTATAACCGGCGCCAATGGTGAAGTTTCCAGCGCCAGACTGGCGCGGTGCTGGGCCGAGACAAGTCCTCTCTGCTTGCCCGAGTTATTACGAAACAAGAAAAGAAAGTTAAAATCGTTTCGACCGAGAGAATGTAGCTCCAGTGGGCTCTGAGCCAGCACTGCAGCGGACTGTTGTGCCATATTACATCCTCGCGGCTATCCCCGCTCCGGTCGTGACATAATCGCAACTTTACGTCAACTTGCACTTTTTTTGTTTGTTTACCAAGTAACGAGCACACTGCGACTTGATGTTTTCCATTCGAATCGGGCACGCCATGTTATTAGCATACTTAAGTGTGTTTCTATGGACATTATCAAATATGGACAGTCCAAGGCACAATTCAAATCGCTTCGTGTTTGTTTAACAATATGTAACACCATTGTTATTGATTAATAAGTTAAATAAGCAAGGGCTTCTACAACTTGAACATGTAATTGTATCGTAAGTTTAGCACGTAAAAACATTTTAGTAAGTATATTTGTACTGTTAATATGTGCCCAACCTGGACGGACAATAATTGGCTACAATTGTGTTAAAATGTCAAAATAATCAACTAGATAACAAATTGAATATAATTTGATGACACGCTTTATAGTATTAAATTTCGGTAAAGCAAGTAAATTGCATTAAAATATTAGCATATTTCTTGTGCAAAATCTAGTTGTGACCTACAAAACTGACCCTCTTAAACTTAACCAGAATATCAAAATGTTTTGCTATTGCATAAGTTGATGTGTTCTTTACGAGCAATTATGTAAAGCGCTGGATCGCGTCGAGCACAAGTAGGTAGGCGAGAGGTTGCCGTGGCTGTAATGGTAAAAGTGTTACGCGGTGTGCTCGATTCTGCGCGCGCGCTGTGACGCAACGGCCTCAGCGAATGTATGCCAAAAGTGCAGTCAAACCTCCGATATTTGTTACTCACAGGATGCTACACTTGTTATTTGTATCGTGTTAATCTTTTTATACAAATGCAGTCCTCTTTATATGAAAATAAATTAAAGGTAAAGGTAAAACTAGATCTTTATAAAATAGGTACTTAAGTCTATTTGATTTTTAAGCTATTTTCCAGAGTCAGTGATTTATATGCAAAGTCAGACAATTCAGAAAATTGATAGCAATGCTGGTTGTAAGGGAATTGGTACATTGGTACTTAGTTAGGTGCATACAGAACAGCAGTTTAGTGCTGGTTTTGATAAAATAAGTAAAGTCACCTTGAATTCGATAACTGAATTAACTTTGAAAAGTAAAAGGAAATTTAATTAGGCGATGTTATTTTGGAATACTTTTAATAGCCACGTTGTTTTCTCACACAGCGCTAATGTTTCGAGCGGTTATCAGCCACAGTGATAAGATACAGTACAGTACCCTTTGTTTATGCGTTGCACTCCAGTATAAGACCTTAGATAGTGCATTATCTACACGAGTATAGTAACTAGTTATTTGCTTACTCACCGATGCTTACGTCTGACGACTAGTCTTTGTCTGCCTGGGAATTTCTATATTTGTAACATGTGTATGTTACAACCAGGAGACTTGTAAATTAATATACATAAATATTATAAATTACTTCACCACCATTCAAACATGGCATGTTTATTAGACATCAATTGCATCTATAATTAATTTTGAAGCAATAGTGTTTGATCAGCTGAGGTCACGAGAAAAATCAAGGTAAGGCCAGTCAAATAACTTTAACCTATGTTAATGTGGCATCAAAAAGGTAACACTAATTAAAATTATAAATAAAATATATATTCCAAATTCCTAATTTAACAAGGTTTTTTTACATTCTTGGTAGTTAAAATAAATTTCTCGCTACGAAGCCTCTTTAAATTATTCTAGACGCATTATTTATCAGTTAGCTTATCATTAACTACACAACAAATTAATCGGACATCATGCCATGTTGCACACAATACTTATCTATTTCAAAGAAAAGTAAAGCTAGTAACTAATAACTGTGTTTCCATTATTATTCTTATCGAAGATAACAATGTTATGCCGCGCCCAGAATAAATCCTTTCTTGTGATGAATTCAATAGTAAAATAGTTACGTTGATACTTTATGGTTACACAATTAAAATGCAACCGGTTTGTACGTTTCAGTTTACTGCAGTAAAAGTGAGGAATCACTTTCTACTTTGGTAACCTCTCTACCTTGACCTACAAAAACGCAGCAGTCGTATGTTGGTCAAGGTTCAGGAATCCGAAACAAGGAGCTTGTGGGATTTACACGAAAATAATTTTCAATTTGTCATTAAGTTACTTCCTAGCCAATCGGGATTATTAATAGACTATGTACAAACATATACACACAGACAAATCTTAAAAAGAAATGTCTAAAACTAAAGTATGATTAGGAGTCGAAGTTACAGTGACACAACTCAGTTATTCTTCATATACGTAGTTTGTATTGTTCAATAATATTTTGTTAAATAAAGAAACCGAACTCTGAACTCATCAAAAACATCGTTTCGATACACAGCAACGGCCGTGGGCAGGCATACGACAATGTCGTTTGTCCGACAATGAACTCTCGCATTTACTCTGCCGAAACAATTAGCGACGCGTCGCGAATCTAACGAGACTATTTACACAGCAAACGTCTTGACGACATTGTAGAGGCTTATTACGGCAGATTCCACCAACTATTCAACAAACTAGGATCCAAGTATAAACAATAACTTGGCGAACAAGTCCATAGAATCATCTAATTCAAACAAATTAATGAGATTCTTATGACACTGCCATTAGCAGAGTAGACAATCGCGCTAGCAACAGATTCATCGGTATCGAGCAAGAAACTGGTTCTAATGGTCAAAAGTTACTAGTTTTGATGTTAATTGTGTGTGCGACCTCTTTATAGTTTACCTTGCTGTGCCAAGTGACTTTGTTACAAAACGCTTATTTCAAAATGCATTCCACTTAGAAGAGGTCCTATATTGAATTACCAAATTATAATGAAGATTGGTGTAAAATGTCAAGATTTCATATTATCCAGCACGCTCCATCGACACCGCCAACATAATAACTACATAATTTAAATTGAAAGATTGTTTCCGTGTTGATTATTGTTTAAAAATACAAATAAACTTGCTTGTATTGTCAGAAGTGTCTAGCAATTGAATAGATGTGTCGTGTGAAGTACACAGCATTCACTTTTCCTTGTCTAAACAATTGGTTACGAAGGGGGCTTAATAATGCTATTCTCAAGATTATGGTTACATGAAGTTGCGCGTAGAAACTGTTTGTAATCCGTACAAGTTACGTGCATGATGCACACTTTATAAAAGCCACATCGAAAAACGTAGCTATGTGGGCAGCGAGGTAATTGTTGTTACTTCAATGGCAACCTGAGGTGTGAAACCTCTAATCTTTACATCAAATTGGAGTCTAGTGTTTTATATGAGTATGGACAGAACATAGTGGCGTCTCCACATTGAGAAACAAAACGTTCAAGGCGAGCTACATATTAAAAATCTAAATGATGTTGACGCATGTTTGGAAAACCGTATCTTGAAGAGAGTTGACCACATCAGAATGGGCTTATGGTGAAGTAAATGGCAAAGCGTCCTCACTTGAGGCCGTTGCGCTTCGGGGGAACAAAGGGTTGACTCACGTCCGGGCTCCAGTCGGCGGAGAAAGGAGCCGGGCTAAAAATAGTACACTGGCAGTTACGAGTGCGGCCGTTGGACCTGGCCTACGCAGATCGTGTCTTATACTCTTGCCCAGACACAGGCTTCCCAATTACCGCACTACAGATAAAGGTACATATGTCCCTGCTTAATAATCTTAAATCTGAAATGTTAATACATCATAGTATCATTCCAACCTATCATTATGCGTAATATTTTGCGATTAGGCATGATGTTCGGAATATTTTTGTTTTATATTTATAACCACGAAAAAAACACAAACATATATAGGTAAGTAGGCGCCTTTGTTATGTAAGTCGGAGTAGTCAAATACAGTTCCGTGAAATAAAAAAGCAAGTCATGTAGGTAGGTGTCCCAGACAGCATCGCATTTCGCCAATAGAGCAAGGGAACTCTAAAGTTACACATTGTGTACAGGTAACGAATGCTACGCTAGCACTACTGAACTCCCACGATCGACACTTATTGTTTGCGTTGCACTCCAACATTTCTGCAACGTCTAGGTGTTGGGAAACGACAGCGGAGGTGTCGACTTTGAGGTTAAAACCGGCTGTTTGAGAAACCTTTCGAGTTTAGATTGCGAAAAGCGTGGAAAGCTTGTATTTACTTGCATAGAATTATACAGCAATTGACTAGTACGACATGATCAAACATTTGACTGCAATCTTAAGATTTTACACATTCGAATGTGAAAGAGAAGCCAATCAAAGTATGATTGTAGACTCTCAAGTTAACCAACTTACAGCTCTGTGGAAGTTTGTTTATGACGTCAGACAACATTTTGGTTATACAGCAGGTTGCCATACAATCAATCTTTATCAGCACACGTGGATAGCTAATCGCGTCGCGTGACGACCTCCACGCCGGTACTGCTCACACACTTCTACTGTTTATTTTGGATGCGAATAAAGTGTCTATTTTAACAGTAGAATCACATACTCATGGGAGTTACTAATGGATATGCATATATTTAAAACGATACACCCCACAGAAGAAAGCACAATAGACAGAATGTAAGTTAAAATCCACTTAGTGAGCGCGGTGAAGGCCAAGTGAGATAATATGGAATCGCACGTTTCCTAATAATGATAGGTAGATCGCCATAAATTTTAGCCTCAGTATTACTTTACGTAGAATCTAGTTCGCTTAATAAACACCGTAGGTATTCAGACTAAGAACTAGAAGCATAAGAGTAAATAAGGTAATAATTATAGGTGATGTGTTGCGATTTTGCGAACAATATCGGCAAGTTGCGTGCAAGCGTGGCACGAACACGGTCCGCCGCCCCACGTGATTACACGCCTTACTGACCAACTAACTACACTGGCGAAATAGTTAACACTGCCAGTCGCTTCGAATTGCTTGTAATTTTTCACCGAAAATTTTAACTTGAAAATATATTTAAGTTGGGTAGTAGGTAGGTAGTTTCAAATAGTATTCAACTACCTTATTAATTTTCGTATTCTTTCCAATGCAGCACGGAAAATAATACAAAAATCCAAGAAGCCGTATCGAATAGGCTTACCTATTGCAAAATACCTATTCAGACTTGTCTGTAGCATACAAAATCATCCTGAATACAAAATATTATCAGGACCTTCCCACCAATAGTTTTGGGACAAAGGGGAGACGGAACAAAAAGCTCTTTATCTGAATCTCAGAGTGGGACAAAAAAAAATGCAGCGGTTGTATTTGTAAATAGATGGCAGGTAGAAGGTTGTAGGTGTATTCAACGGTTTAAAAAGATTTTTTGGAACCGAATAATATACGAAACGTGAAAAAAAGCTACACGAATACGATGCACCTTTCCAAATTCCCACTGCACTTAAATTATGCATTTAACATAAGTTTAAAGATGGAGATAGAACTATTGAGGATAATGTTCCGTTCCAAAATTTTTCACGATGTCTTCACATTAATTAAAATATCAAAAGGTGTACCAAGTACGGAAATAAATTTTAAGGTTTTTATTTTCAACAAATTTATTGCCTCAGCAGTCAGTAAAAAATAGCCTGCTCTTAAGCACTACCATAAAAGCTTTTTATGAACACTGCTCCTAATATAGCTGAACACTACTCCATTTTCAGAAATCACACACTTGTTCAAAGCATAAGTAAATTCTTCATACATAAGTAACCCTCTTTCCTTTTAACGTGAACTTATATACTAGAGCTACACAACCCAACACAAAACAGAATATCCCTAAGCAACAAGTGTCTTTTACGCAAAGTAAAAGACCACAAAAACTTCGAGCAGGTAGCTTTTAGACCGATCAAACCATTTATAACCTTAAGAGTACATAGTAAGACCGGTTTTGCTGCATCATTGCGAATAGCTTCCAAAACTGGCTTCCTTACTCGATTTTGATCCTTATCGAGATAGCTTTAGTTACGTTTCATAGAAGCAACGACTATACCATACCACTTAGCTCATCTACAACTCACCCCTGCCGAGATTTGAAGAGGATCAAGCATTTATTTAAACACGCGAGATAGGCATGACTATTTTAATAAAATTCAATATAATAAGATGAAAACAGGTTCAGGTACGTTTGAAACCCGATTAAGAATTGACAGGTTCGCTTCAGGTATTCCCGCGAACAACTATTAATTATTTTTACATGTGTATTCAGTGTGCTGTCTTAGAATAATTTTTCAGACTTCGTTTTTTCTTCGACGAGGTGCATCAAATGTGATGTCAGTAGGTAAAAAAATAATACACGGCACAAGAAATTAACCTGAGTACATACATATATCTTCCGGTACCCGCGTGGCAATCAATTATAACCTCTTATTAGTAAGTACGTACTTTTGCTTTTCTACGGAAACTGCCCACAACAAGTCGTGTTAGATTCTAAGCTAAAGCACCCAGCTTTACACCCAGCAGGTTTACATTACGGAGGTGTATTACGAAGAAAATTTTAAATGAAACTTAGTTCGTGTTTAGTTTATTCGAGGTATTCTTAATTAGTTAATTCTAGTATTGTAGTAAAATTAAAATGTTTGAGCCTGTCAATTAAGATAGTTGAATATTTTTCTTTATTTTTGACAAATTACAATGGTTGCAATACTAACTAGTTACAATGGTTGCAATAGTAACTAGGTTTTCGATTGATAGAATATGTTTCACTGATTTTGAGTGAAAAGGCATTTTGATCGTAAGTTGAAGGTACGGTTGTGTAAATTTTATCGGTTTCGAGAATAAGCTCCCTTGCAACTTTAGTAGCAACGCAACATCATGCGGGTGCACGCAAGTCACAGCAACTGGTTTTACTTATTTTCCGTATCGTGTAATTATGGTATGGTGGCCAGAACATTGACTTAGACGGGAAATTAACCGCTCTTGTGATCACTGCACCAGAAATTAATAAAAAAAACTTTTTAACTTTTGGTCAGTGGGTATTCGTAGGGGCGGAGTACTTTTAAACGTTGCAATAAACAATTAATTTTATATGTGGGCAACTCACTGCTCTGAACGATCGTTGGGTGACAATTATCCCGCTCAGAAATTATAACTAATTTATGAGTTCTGTGACCCATAAAAGGCTATTATGGTTTGACTGTTCTTTGTTTTTATAACCTACCTACTAACTAACGTCAAGTAACTACTCATCCTAGCATAAAAACGACAAAAAACTTGAAAAAGAGATACCTACTAATGTAAAAGTACCTAACTATAGATTGCTTTATTATTCATTGTTGTTTAAACGTACCTACCTATATACCGACCTAATGTTATAGCAACAAACTAAAAAACAATCTATGCATATTAATATCAAAAATATTCCAAAACTACATCGTTTAATTATGAATTATAATTCCAATTTATCTTAATTTTCTGCTAAGTAGGTATATTTTGTGTGTAGGTAGAATAGGTTTTCGTAAAACTATGTAGGCATGTAGGTATACAAGTTGCCCTGCCTTAGATTATACACTTTACCTACTTAGAAGATTTATTAGGTATTATTATAGTCGTGAAAATACTCAAAATATCCAGAACAGTAGCTTTTAACCAAGAAAATTAGCAAAAATTCTTCACATGTTATTAATTGTATGAGCACTTCATATCAAACATCTAATCGGTTGTTGGATTTATCTTTGATAAAAGTGGGTACAGGGTGGCTTAGCATATTATTACCTACTTGTTTGCACAGCAATTTATGTTCTCGTTTAAATACTAAAATGTTGTCTTTGAGTTTAGATATCTACTGGACCATTAGCGACAAAAGTAGGTACGTAATATTTATCTACAAGTAATGGCTACCATAAAACTGCTGATATACAAGTATTTCTGCTGCCACGATGTGATAGTAATTAATTCTGGCATAGCATTAATATGGAGTTGGTAGTCATATTCGCATAACCTGCAGTCGTTTGGTAAAGAAACATTCATTTGAATTGCTGTACCTACCAACGCTTTAAGTTTTCAAAATAACCACAAAATTGTTACTTTTATGAAACAAACTCTTAAATAGCAAAAACTTGGAGGCCTGAGAGGAAGGGTAGGCACACTCAAGACCCGGTAGATTCAAATTTGTTTATCAAGTTTTGCAATGAAATATGTGTCGTGACTATTGTTATCGTAGGTAAGAAAACATTAAGTAAAATACCTTTCGTTGGGCATGTTAGAAAATAAGGAAGTTATTAAATAGGTACTTTTAAAAATACTTAGCTAAGTAAAATTAAATAATTTACACATACCTTCAAGAACAGATCACCAAAGTCGTACAGCGCAGACTGATGCATTATGGCAGTAGACATCATGCAAAACCAACTCGACACTTAATCCAGGTTTTAGTGCTTAATTTTTTCGTATCAAAAATCTGCAAACTGACTGATCCACTGAAGCACGAATTTGTAAGGTCGACGAAATCACTGTAATTTTTAGGTTAGCCGATGTAAAGTTCACGATACTTTTTAACGAGAATTTTATGAAAACCTTTACAAATATGGTCCTTGTAATAATCTAGTAAATCGTTACGCTTTTGTTTTGTCGTTCGGTGACCACAGATTGTGTCCGAACTAGTTGGCCAGGGGCAGTTTTTTTATTTAATTAGCCCTCCACGATTGAGCCAGATCAGTATTTTTGAACACAATTTCGCAATCGTTGCGAAAATGTACAAAACAGTCCTTTGTTTCGAAATGTCTCCTTCACTTTTTCGCGTCTATACGGAAATTCACAGATTTTGGTCAAAATTCTGCGCGAACTGTCACGAAGTCAACTTTGATGATAAAAACTCTTTTTAGGTTATCGACTGTATACTCCAATACTTTTTAATCCTGGGCGTATAAATCGTAAGATAAAAAAAATAAATCGCAGAGTCAACGTCCGCGCAAAACGCACCACACGTACATTCCGTATCACGCTTGCTCGCGCACTGAGCTTGTTGTGTTCGCCTTCGCCCGTGAAACGCCGGCAGGCCGGCAGCGGGCGGGTGGATTTTGTTTTCAAATCAAACAGCGCGATCACGTTTTGGAGCGAGATTCGTTTTGGTTCGTGCGAGTTCGGCAATATTCGGTTGAATGTTTTGTTTGTTGCTCCGCCCGCCATAACAGTCATACAAAAAAAGTCAGTCATCCCATCTTTTATTATCTACTGTAGGTATACAATTCTACATAACAATTTGAATATTTTATATTTTATTAGTTTTGCTGTGTTCTTAATTTCTATGATATAAATTCGTATGAATGTGTTTTCGTCAATTAGGTAGGTACTTAAAGGTACCTCTATTTGAGTTCCTATTATAATAAAATTAGCCTACCTACATGTAATTAATCTATAACTATGCAATAACGATCTACGTATTGTTAAGTTACGAAACGTTGGCCAAAAATTTATCTAGGTAGGTAAGGTTTAGGTACATGATATGATGGGGTACAAAATGATATGAAAGTTAAATTATGAATCAAATGATATGGTGCAAAAAAAAATTCATAATCATCTTTCTACCTAGTGTAGGTACAATTATAAATTTATTGTTCTGAATATATTAATAGCTGTAAGTCCTTTATTCCCCATATACTTACCTAGAAGATGATTAATTAATAATTTACCAGTTTTAAGTTTTAATAAACTTAGTACCTACCTATTTAAATTTTGTTTAGCGTGCGTTCGTGCAGCGGAATGTTGTTGAATTTAAAGATTTTAATTATGCAGATATTTAGTGTATGACGTCTTATAATTGTGTATGGTAAAAAAAAATTTGTGCACGCAACCATTGTGGAGAAATTCACCAAAAACTGATTCCGCTGGGCGAACGTTGTCCTGGCGGAACTTTTTTTAATCCATAGACTTTAGAAGAAAAGAGATGTATCCAAAAATTAGTGTGTATTTGTGTGTAATTGTGTATGTATGAATAAAACTAGTGCATGCATAAACTTCGGAGATATTCAAGTTTCCGCTACGCGAACGTTTGGCCATTAGCTAGTTTTCATATAAAGCGCTTACATAGAGAGCTGTAGATTTTTACATACGTTGTTTTGAATTTGTGTATATTTGTTTAAAAAACAGATTTAGAAAAAATCGTAGGGTTTAAAAGATAAAAATATAAACGTAAAATACGCTTATTAGGTCTTAGTTCTTAAAGTATGCACTTTAGGGTCTGGATTTTCACGTTTATACAAACCTTGTAAGTGTCTGCAACATGTTGCCAAGTATCAATGATGTTCCGTTAGTAATTAAATAGTTATAGGACAAATTTACCATGAATAGATCACTGTTTACAAAGCAGTCAAATATCACGACTTTCTAAATGAATTGCATGGTAAAATGTATGCCAGTAATTAGTGTATTCATTCAACTATTCACATGCAAAATTTCATGTCATTAAAATCAGTAATTAAAGAAAAACAATTATAATACTGACGAAGCATCGAAAACCTACATAACCCGACCAAGTTCGGATGGCTACAAAAAAGCGGCCGTGCCATATATCTAAGAAACGTTCTTAACTTTCCAATATAGCATTTATTAATATGGAACAGTATCGTACACAAGCGTTAGGAAAAAATAAAACACACTATGGTACACACGCTCGTGCATGCCTAGTCTATTGGTTAAATAGTGTAATAAAAAATATTGGTTAAATAGTGTAATAAGCTACAATATGATAAATATTTACCTAAACAGTAGTACTTAAGTACTTACATGTGGTAAATATTTAATTTCCCTAAGGGGTGTATAGTTAGAATCCTGATCCGTGAAATCTTCAATAGAAATTAGCTGTATGAATTTTATTTGTCTTAAATATAATTAGATTATATCTCAAGTCTCAAGCGCATACTTAAATAAAGTACCTACGTAAATAGTACCTACTTTCTGTCATAGTCAAATACATTTAAAAAAGTAGGTGTCCAAAAATAAATGACCTATAAATTATTTCGAAACAACAAGTGTGTTATCACCTGTACCAATTCAATACCGGTATTATACTGTAAATTTTGGGATGTTACCTAAATATATTGCACAGCCGCTTTTTTGGAGCCATCCGAACTTGGTCGGGTTATGTAGGTTTTCGATACTTCGTCAGTATTATAATTGTTATTCTTTAATTACTGAATTTAATGACATGAAATTTTGCATGTGAATAGTTGAATGAATACACTAATTATTGGCATACATTTTACCATGCAATTTATTTAGAACGTCGTGATATTTGACTGCTTTGTAAACAGTGATCTATTCATGGTAAATTTGTCCTATAACTATTTAATTACTAACGGAACATCATTGATACTTGGCAACATGTTGCAGACACTTACAAGGTTTGTATAAACGTGAAAATCTAGACCCTAAAGTGCATACTTTAAGAGCTAAGACCTAATAAGCGTATTTTACGTTTATATTTTTATCTTTTAAACCCTACGATTTTTTCTGAATCTGTTTTTTAAACAAATATACACAAATTCAAAACAACGTATGTAAAAATCTACAGCTCTCTATGTAAGCGCTTTATATGAAAACTAGCTAATGGCCAAACGTTCGCGTAGCGGAAACTTGAATATCTCCGAAGTTTATGCATGCACTAGTTTTATTCATACGTACACAATTACACACAAATACACACTAATTTTTGGATACATCTCTTTTTTTCTAAAGTCTATGGATTAAAAAAAGTTCCGCCAGGACAACGTTCGCCCAGCGGAATCAGTTTTTGGTGAATTTCTCCACAATGGTTGCGTGCACAAATTTTTTTTTACCATACACAATTATACGACGTCATACACTAAATATCTGCATAATTAAAATCTTTAAATTCAACAACATTCCGCTGCACGAACGCACGCTTTTGTTTATGCTAACTAGCGATGGGTAGATGTATCATGTATTTTACGATTTAAAAATTGCCAATAGCAAAACGGAATACCTACGCTTGTGTTCCTGTTGTTGTTGCAATAATATTTACTTAAGTGTTTTTTGAAGGGCGATGAAGTTGTCAATATAGTATTATGGTAGATTCAAATGTCTTGCTTTATACAATTGTATTACGACCAATCGGTTTAGGGAAAAATATTGTAAAAAGTGTAGATAGTATTTTAAAACACACACCCATCCCTTTCGTATTCCATTTTTAATTTCTATTTTTTCTGTTCCCTTTTCAATAGGTTTCAACCTAATAAGTACACTTTTTTGGATTTCACATATTATATGCACTGGCATGTTAGCCTAATCACTCATTAGTCTAATTTATCTGTCAATAGTTAATTAGGTACCAAAAAATGTTTTATTACAAAACTTTTGTTACCTTTTAGGAATAAGGTAGGTACGAAAATAAAGGTTAAAAACCCGTCACCCGTTGAAATTAAAAATTTATTAAGTTAGGTACTTATTGGTATAACGTACCAAAGTATCAATTTTTTTACACTGAATTCAAGCCTAATTGAACGAAACGTTTGATAAAATACAATTTTTATCTGTTTTTAGCAAGGAAGTCGGAACGGATACCAAGTAAATATGAGTGATTGAATCCCTGCACAAAAACTTGCGATTTTAGAGCTGGTTCCACCAATCGAGACGTCTTCCAGTCATCCAAGCAGGTTATGCCCACAGACGTGAAAAGCGATTTTTTGCGTCGTGTTTATTAATTTTTATACTTTGACTAGTAGAATGTCACATTTGGACTAATAGATGTGCTTTGAGTGAATACTTACAAATATTTACAAAGTTGTGTACGGTAATAAATATGAACTATTTGCAATAATAACCAGCTTTACCTCTCAAGCATGGTCAATTCTCACAAAGAAATTTTATGTTATAATATTATACCTAGTAAGTTCGCTGATTCTCAACACCATGAGCGTGCCTTAACCGCCCGCGTCCGCGTCTCGGGAACAACTTTTTATTATAGCATTCGTTGGTTGCAAACCCGTTTGACGGTTTTAGTGTTATGCGCTATGTTGCACACACCAAGCTTAAAGAGTCGGAATCGAGCCAGCCCTTACATTGTTAAGAAAATGAGACTATACCGAGACATATTGTGAAGATTCATTTGGCTCGAAGTGAATAAATTAAGTCACATTTTTGTTTACTTCAAGTGCATTTGAACTTTATTCTTTTACCTAGTACTCATAAGTCTGTTGTGACTTGTCCCATTATAAGTATGGTATTTTATATAAGTAGGTAAAATTGTCAAGAAGCAAAATTTTGTCAATACATATAGTTAAAGCCAAGTTTTTGCAGAAAGATGCCATCAGACATCAGAGAAAGGTGGGCCGTGGGTGCTACTGCCCATTGTCCTCCCGATATAATCAGTATTATGACACCCACAGTTATGGATGGGGGATGTACATGTTCCGAGGCAAGCCAAGACTCCTTGTTATTCAAACGATTCCCCCATAAATATAATAAAACGACTAGAAAGGAAACCGTTACACTTATTATAATTAGTTAATAAAGTAACTGGACCTTATCGCAGGAAATATACGTTGTATGTATGCCGACAAAATAACAACGCACCTAACTAGCATTGTTTTTAATCACACATTTATTAATACTTATACCTAACACAAACTGAAAACTTCCTGTGAGAATTTAATTAATGAATTTTGTTCCTACGATATACTAGGCACAGTAAGAAATTTCAAAATTACTAGAAAAAAGTTACATTTATAAGTAAAATAGTGTAAATAAAGGATCTTATTATTCTAGAAAATTTCTCGCTGAAGGCTGGTAGTGTCTCATGGGAAATATTTTGAAATGCGAGCTGAAATATAAGCTGGAGCGTTATTTAGGGGTCTCCTGATTATATGGAATCCCACAAGAGCGATCTTGTTTCACGCTTTACTGAAAAATAATTTATTTAAAACTCCTGTAAGTTCTGATTAACATTTTGAAAATGTAAAGTATGAATGTACGTTTTAATTTAGACCATAGCGTGACTGGACTTCTTTGGATATACATAGTACTTAATACTGTAATAATGTGCAAATTGGTTGCTTCTACAATAAAACACAGACCGAAATAGTACCACATACTTATGTATATGCTTTAAATGATTGCACAATGTTATGTAAGTATAAGACCAAAAAGAAAAAAACCTTACAAAGTAAGTCATGCAAACTAACGAAAAAATTATAGCTTTGCATACACAGCAAGACGTTTCTGATAGAAAACCTATACCATGCTTAATAAAAACAACATGGGTTAGTAGGTGACTAAGTCGAAATATTAAAATTAATTTATTCACGGAACCCAACGTCAACAAAAATGTTTGTTGTGTGTCTGCCTTAGTATATTATGGGTCAGTGTCAAGTGTCGGTCACGTAATGCTTACTCCTAAACTTATGGCGCTTGGTAGATGGTAACACAATACTCACATTGTGTGCAAACAACACTAGGTGATAGCTCAGATAGCTGTCAACAAAGCTATGTACATCTATACCTAATTATCGAATCAGCACCCCACTATTATTACTATAAAACCTTGGAATTAATCAATCAATGTCCTCGTGTTTTTACAATTAAAAATCATTTGGCACCATATAATTTAGAATGCCATTAACATTGCATTCTGATTCGTGATTAGCTATACCAAATTGCTATTGTCATTGGTCCAAATAGTATTTATCTGTAATAGTAGATTGACAGATTTTGAAGGAGGCAAAACAATCTCGTGTCTTGGGCGAAAGGAAGCATCAGACTCTTACTGTTTAAAACCACCACGTTGCTTCTCCAACCTCGTGTGTTTTATGACTGATTCGCTCAGGTCAAGCAGAGTCAACGTGTTTATATCGTTACTGAGCAGAGCTCTACCGCATGCTCCATCATGTTCTCCTGGTGCAAGACCATGTTTGTGTTATGCTGCAGATGAATATTTTGGTGCACCTTTTCAGTATTATTTTTTTATACCTATATTGTAGGCCTTAAATAGTTTCTTGACTGGGATGAGAGCAATTTTACACCTTCTGTAGGTAGGTACCTACACTTAGCGAACATAATTTTAGCAAAACTTCAGAACCAGATTGACTTTAACAATAAGTTCATATTTTAAAATCTTAGTCCATCCTCATGTCTGTGCAACGAAGTAATTTTTAGACTAAACTTTTTAATTATCATTTTAGTTTTTTTTATAATTACACAGAGGTTTTATGAGTAGTTAGAACATTGTTAGGTTTCTAAAGTTTATGTAGTTTGTGTACCGTAAACTTTATTTCGACAAAAAGAAACAAAAGATCGCATCGGGCACAATAAGCTTAGGGGCGGGTCTGAATATTCAAACAATTACTTCCTCTAAGGTACCATTAAAAAACCTTACAAATGTTCCTTGTAAAAACGGGCTTGCATTTAACAATACGATTTCCTTTGACCCAAAAGGATACTTTCGTAATAATTTAACATAAATAAAGGAACATTGTATACTACTACATTACTAGCGTTAACTTTTTAAAGTTTTTTTTTTAATGCATAGAAAACTCAAATTACTAATTACGTAATATAATGAAAGAAACACTTGTGTAGTATTAGTTGCTTCGCTTCAAGTGTTTTGGTACTGAATTTATCTCTCCTTAAAGTTTTATATTAAAACAATTGTAACATTCTCAACGTCTATCATTATTTGTCAGGATTAGTGAATCATATAATCTTTAGTACCTACAGCTAACAATAAAAAAAAAAATAGCTTACAGAATAATATAAAAGAGGTTTTATCTAAATCATAGTAGCTTTTTGCTCACGGCCGACTCAGATGCATAGCTCGCAGTATTAAGCATTAAGAAATATTTATTGCATGGTTATTGCTCATTGCTGATACATTTGGTTGGTTAGAACCTACAATGCAACTTTGTTTGATACTCACTTTAAAGTGTGTTTGTTGTTTATAAACAAAAACAAACACCATTATGTTGTTTCCAACTAAACTGATAATGAAAATGAACAAAATTGTACTTCAGAATCCATACTTTTGAAAACTTTGTGATTCCGAATCACTAATAGTATAAAGCTAGGCAACCATATTGATTCGGGTTTTTAAATTGATCGAGTGATAGAAAAGGAATGTTAATAAGTATAACAACATCCATTAAATAGTAGAGAAATTTAGTATTATTTCACTCGAGCGAAGCCGGGGGTCGTTGGTAGTCATTTAATGTAGGTATTCTCGACCTTTTTGCGTAAGATAAACTCTTTCTCTCGTCTCTCACTCGGTTCCCTTAAATGATATGTCATTTGTAAAATATTAGAAAGAACGCGGTGTTTCCTAAACGATTTGTATCCATGGAACTTTTTTATTATTTTAATTACTAGAAGCAAACGTAACGCGTGTAGAAATAACCAGCAATTAATGCTCAGTAGGTACACCGTTCTGTTTCTCATGTATATAATTTGAAATTATTTCTTAATCGGTTTAACACTGAAATTAAGACTCGAAATTGATATTGCCTTGAGAAAGGCCTCACTCTTTATTATACTATCCTACCTGTTCTATTTATCTAATTATGATTGTAAAACGCACTTAAATTTTTATCATTGACTGAATACATTCATTAGTCAGTGCTGACTTAGTGATAATTATTGTATTAAATTGTATTAGAGTCGCAAAATGGCGATAAAGAACAAAGGCGACATTGTCATTCGGGTTCACCTGATATTGAACATACGTACCTAACTTCCAGTACATTTGTAATGACTAAACTATTGTTTACTTAGTACTAAGTACCTACGTACCAATATACATATACGCTGACTCAATGGAAAGTATAATTTTTGCATGAAAATGCCATTTTCATATCTAGATTTAGTTCACGTATTACGTTATATACAGAAATACCTTTGTATAAGTTACTGACCTTGTCAACAACAAACTTTACAAGTAGAAATATACAATCAGATACCGAACTGTAAGATAGAAAGACGCATAAAATCCATTTGGTATTTAAAAGGTGACTATCACTGCTCCTCGCATTTATTATGGAGTTTGCACCACGAAAGCAATGCACAATTCACAGCAGGCACGGCTAATAAACAGCACGCTTGGCATGCTGATAGCGATCTTATAATGGTGTTAGTAACGAAAGTGGAAGCTGGTGCCCTTCCTCCGGATACCATCATTTCCTCTTACGAAACCAACGGGAAATTCTTACGTGGCTTACAGAAACAATAAAGAAGATACCCTTGTCTATAACTTTAAATCTCGTTGTTTCCAACTTTCCAATCGCATGGATACCTACATTTTGTTATTAGGTACATAGATACGCGTATTGCTGACTTATATTAAAATATTGAAACTTGATTATACAGTGACAGAATTTCCAGTTCCATCTTTTTAGCGTTGTCTTGCTTGGAGGATGCTTTCAAAAATTTAAACTAAAATTCTTAACTCTCAAAAGGCAAGTATATTAATTAGAGGTTATATATATAGAGGTATATGTATAAAGGTGTTAAAAATTATGATTGCTTAACTTCTTTGTCCTGTCCTCACGAATGTCCAGAAAAATTTGGCATACCTATCACGATTGAATCCGTTTTTCAAGACTGCCCAAAAAAAGGAGTTAGGTATGTTTTTGTCTTTTGTCAAGCGTGTCAAGCGAATAGCAAAATTAATTGATATACACCGCACCAATTAAGTACGTATACTTGTATAGCTATAGGTACCTAACTAGCTAGATATCTTTACGTAGTTCATAATTGTTTTATTTTACAGATAAACCTAGAGAACAAAAACATTGAAACAGACGTTAGCAGTGACGTCAAGGCTGTATAATTGATAAAATCTTGTAACGTGTCTGCAATTCAATTTGATGACGAATTGCAATTATAGTTATATTCATATCTGGATTGCTAATGCGCAAGTATCGCTTTACGATTAGTTACACACATTGTAATTACCTATTTGTGTAACTTTTAATGGTGCTCAAGTGTACTTACTTGTCGGTTGCTACTTTATACTTTCTAAGTGTTGTATTTTGAAAATGTTAGTCTATGAATAATTAGTAGATAATGCATGTATTTATTTATTTCCGGTCGAAAGCAATTAGTGTGGTCTAGATATTCTCTATTGCTGAATTTTTTGCTCTTTAGGTGAAATGTACTTACAAAATAAATATTTGTATTCAGTAATGCTCTTGGAATACCAATATTATATCAAATTTGAATTTAAATTAATAGAATGATGACTAGTGTAACGTAAAGACTATGTACATAAGTTCTAAATCGATATGTCCAATACACCTAAATCTGGAGTAAACTATTCAATAGTACGACACTGTTAAAACCGTTTCCTAACAAACAATATAGTCTTCCAATTCTGTATTAATTTATTAGAATAGGTAGTCGATAATATTACCGTGCCTTTATCGTACATATTTCAACTAACAATTATATAATTCGTATGCAATACAGTTCACCCTTAGTATAACACAATTACTCGTAGTAACAGCGCTATGTTTTCAACATTGTCCGGAACATGATGCGGGCGCGATGCCCTTATCGAAACCATTGCAATATGCAATTCAGAGCGATACCCGATAGTAATTATTGTTTTAAATACTTATGTAATGAACCTAACATAACAGACAGCGCAATAAACTTTAACACATTATTTTGTAAACAAGCATTTGCATTCTGTTTCTAGATACGTGTTGTCATTTACTGGTCATTGGTTACGTTATTTACTTGGATTGATTGCACACTGTAACCTTAACATATTATGTAAATACAATTGTTTGCTTGAACTCGCTAATCTCTGGAATTACAAGTCACATTTGAATTATTATTTTTGTATGTTTTTGTCAGCCAAATTCTTAATTAGGGATGTACGAAAATGCTTGTTTTTTAAAGATAAATTGTATGCTCATTTAATAATTCAATACTATTTTTACATGTTTATATTTATTAAACACGCTACTGAATAAAAATAAAAACTAAAGACCATTTTTACTTTTATCGAGTTCTTTCGCTTCATCCCCATCATTCAGAATCTTTCTTAAAAAATCTCCAATTACCTACAGATCCTGTTTTGTCTTGTAGGCACTCAACATGTTTTGTTAAAAAAAATCACGTTTTTTATTCGTTTTAAAGACACGATAAGGTCGTAAGCCATTTGATGAATATCTAAGTGGAGAAGTGACTGCCAAATTTGGTCAGATTGCTGACTACACACTGCCGGAACACATCGTCATGATTCAGTTCTGGATGCCTAGATAAATCTAATCAGGCTCTTGTGTTTGCAAATATGATTTCTGAGAAGGCCATACGTCATTTTTTGAATGTAGCTGAGCCGATTTTGTTACGTTCAGGAGTGGGTGTGTAGATAGGCAAGTCGAAAATTTGAATTGGAAACTACCTTAATTGTGTATTCAACCAATGATATTATAAGTAAAATATAAGTAATATGGTGTAGATAGGTTACCTAAACAAAATTCGATTTTCAAAAACGACGCACTGATACTCTCATGAACAATTCGTATGTTTAGTTTATACGTCAAAGTGAGATGGCATGATTCAATATAATCGCGAGTGAAAAAGAGACGAATATGAAAAAATTGTGGCTACTTAGCCACATTTTAATGTATCACTTGCTGAGCACTTGTAACTTATCTACACCTTTTTACTTATAATATCATTGTTTTTAACAATATAAGTATTTTCAACGTCTGCATTAGGAACAAGTTATGGAATAGCAATTATTAAGATAAACACAATTAAAGGAATCACTTACTGACTACATAGTATAAAACAAAGTAGCTTTCTTTGTCCCTATATCTCAATGTTGTATGCTTAAATCTCTAAAACTGAGCAACGGGTTTTGATGCAGTGTTTTTTTCAATGAAGGTTTACTAAAATAACATCCATCAAATAGTGCAAAAATTAAGTAGCAGCATTGCACCCATGCAGAAATAGAGCGGGAAGCTAGTATCACAACAAAATAGACATTACGTAAATATGAAACGGATTGATAACGCTGACGAGTGGTGTATGTAAGTACTAACATTGTAAGAACGCAGCAGTCGTGTCACCCTATTTGTCAGATCATCTCGAGAGCAACAGGTGAGTTGACGTCAATGTAGTGTCGGAATAATAGAGTACACATCAATTCACCTTCACGATTGTGGAGCGATGATAAGCTTATTACTGCACGACACGTGGGGTGCTGCGTGCTGTTGTGAACGTGCACTTCCTACCACTATTAACGTATATGATATCACTCCAATCATTCATTAGCAACGAGCAAACAAAGCCAACTTTGTTGTTGTATTTCACAGATTATTGCACTTTACATTCAACGTTTACAGTTTCCATTTCTTTTTTGCGTTGTTTGCAATTTTATATGAATGAACATTTTTTAATTTACAACGCTGTTATTTTATGTATAATGAAATACGGAGATACTTGCGTGTTTACCATTCTTTACAAGATATAAATACTTTTTAAATTACTTTGTTGATTTGCAAAACCTGAAATAATATAAAAGGCTATTCTCGGACCTGTCATTACATTTGTTTGGCACTTGTATGAATTGTAAATTAAATTTATTTTCGAATAAAGACATCAGTGTTGATGCCCTAAATGACTTAGGTTCTTCAACCTAACCCTTCCTTATATGTTGAAAGTAGCCAGCCCTACAGGCCCTACACTCCCTTTACGGTGTATCGGCAGTTTGTAAAGGGCAGCTAAACGATTACCTCGAGACGACGCTGGTGACCTCCTGATTACTGCCGGGTTCTCGTAGCCTGTACACATTCATAATGGATTAATAATAAAAAAGATGAAAGGCCAACTGAGGCCGGCGATACTTTCAATAGGTGCTTGTGTACGTATTTGGTTGATCAGGAAGCGTGTCTCTCCGTTTCCTGCTGTGGCACGGAGCCGAATAATAGTTTCTAGGGTTTTGCTAAAATTGTAACCGCTTTCTCACGAAATGGGGGCATGATTTATGTAACAGTGTCAGCTCTGTCTTATTATATTCTTGAGATACGGTGAGACTGTCTTTGTACATTTATCTACAGCACTTTAATCGTCACAGTACATACATATTCTTAGCACTCAGATTTAGTGCAACGAACAATTTACGTCGTGTTACTCCTAATGTAGGAAATTTATGAAGGGGTAAAAGTAAACAATTTTTGTTCGTTATGGTATTAAATGGTCGCTTTTAATTTCCCCGTCTGCTGTCTAGAGTCATTAGGGAGATGCCTTCCTATGTTCAGCAGTAATCGAAATTAGAGTTGAGATGTAGGTGAACTTAATTTTAAGCATTTTTGAGGTATAGCCAGATTGCAACTTAAAATGTTTGTTGCAAAGTTTCTTCAGCAGTCTAGAAACTTAATTCATAAACAAAACGATTGTCTAATTAAACTGCAATAGCGCTCACATCATTACAATTGTGTAATAATTACAGAATTACAACATGGCCTCAAGTTTGTACTATATTTGTGTATGAAATCGTGCATCGAATGCACGCAAAGTACGACTAGTGCGAGCGAAAAAACACAGAGTTTACGTGATCCACGCAATTAGTCCCATGCGAGCAATCGTAATCGTTTCGTCATACAGCTGCTTAGTCAACATTTGCTATTAGATAAGGCTCTGGAGTCAAAAACAATATAAAATGGATATTCATTAAATCAGTCAAAACAGTTTTAGGATAATGTCAAAAGTAACTATTTACCTGACTGTCAAAAACAATTTAATGATCAAAATATTATGTTGTTAACATGATGCTGTTTTCCTGAATTTTGAATGGCCTGATAAGGAGTGGTTTCAAAATGTGATTTACCTTAGATTTATTATCTATATACTTTATGTGTGATATACCTAGTAAGATGCTTTGTAGAGTTAAGCATTTTACACTAGTAGCATATAAATAAAAGGAAAAATCTGCTTGACGTCGGTCAAAAATGTTGAAACTTGCTATAAAGTAGGTACACCAGTATTGGAGATTTTATAGAAGAATGTGGAGGAAAATAATGGTAGGTATAATACATTTAAGAGCAGAAATGAAAAAGAAAACGGTAACAATATCATAATTACATTTCGCGTAGATGTAGGACGTTACAGACGATAAAATGAAATACTCAGTTAAAGAAGAAAACCATTGAGTGCTCCAGGTTATTATTATTGTTTATTTTGATTTAAAACTTAATTATTTTTGATGTCGATATGTCAACTTAATACTGTGTGTGTTGGAATAGATTGTAAGGGACTTTATTAAAAGACCCGATATAATTAATCTGGTCGGTGCGGTTTGCAAAACGGTCCAGCTGGTTGGTGAGGCAGTGCACCTGGCAAATTATAATGAAGATTCCAATAAGACAGTACTGAGCCAATTACCAGTTTTCCACATACATGTATATATGAGTATGTTTATGTATACACACAACACATACGACAATACTCTTTAAAACACATAAACCTATAAAAATATTTCTGCTTCTGTGCACTCACGTTATCTTGTTTTTCTGTTTGCCAGAACAAAACAAGTTACCGTGATAGGAAACGAATCGCATAAGTATAATTTTATAATGCTATAATATAATAAGGTAGGTAAATGTTTATAAATGGCAGTTAAAGATTGTTTTGTTTCGAGCCTCGATCAGCATAAGTTTGTTATCTATTGGAAAACCCGAATTATTACGCATTCCGCACTTTTTAAGGGTATTCTCAGGTATGTTGAGGGATTTATCTTATTATTATGTTCTACCAGTAGCTACACCGACAGAACCAGGTTGAAAGGATGCCTATGGTATTATTCCAGAAAGTCATCGACCTCTATAGCAAACTTCCCTCAGATCAGAAAGAGTAACAAACATTGCGTTTATAATGTGAGCAGGATGCGTATGCATATTCTTCATGATGATTAAATAATTTATCATTCTGAATCTGTCCTGTTCCAAACGGAGCGAGATCTTGTTGGCATATTCAATTTAATGGTACACTTTCAAACAGATAATTGCAGACTTAACATATTACCTAAGTATATAATGCTAGGAGCATGTACACAATCGATTATTAACTCGTCAACAGCCATAATATGTCTGCTTAGACATCAAATGGAAATCCAAACGGAGTTAATTGGATACATGCTTGCAAACCTTTCATTAAATTACCTACCAATTAGCAATAGTGAGTAAAGAAGAAATAATTCACAATGTTAGTCAGGAACAGTGTTTGCTTGGAAAACATTGTTCACACTAGCGGTTTTCCTCCACAAACGTAAACAATTGATTAAGGACTCGTTAACCTATTTTTAATGTAACACTATCGGTAAGGATATAATTAGCATACGGTTGATCGTTGTACACAATTTAAAATGTATACCTACTAATTGGGTACCCACTATAGTAAATTTATTATCGCATTTTGTTATCGGTTTATGTCTAGTAGGTGTAATTGTTACTACAGTTGGCTAATGCAATGAACTCACATGTGAATTGCTTCTCAATATTGTCATTATTTGTTTCTACGTTAACACTTTATAATTTTTCCCAGTAGTTGCTTCAAGCCACATAATATTGTTTCTTGTATTCTGATCATCTACGCGTCGTGATGCATATTTACATAACAGCTTTGTTAATCTTCTAGGTATTTCTCGTATTTACTTACCTAGGATAAGATTATAAAGTCTAAGTATTTTTCGTATCTGTTGTAAGATCTACCTTTTAATTTTCTTGCATCCGATGCTTTGATACAAACTAAGGAAAATTCTGTATTATCATCAGTAATAGCTTATTATCAAGTTAATAGCTCTCTCGAGACAGATGAATGATCATTTTAGTAACGACACTTTAATGATTGTTAATTATGCCGCGGTTTATATCTAATAACTTTGTGAATTAAAGTAATAAGTCAATTTGAAAATGTGATTAGGCAGCGTCACGAGTTACGTCGCACCAACTTGTGTCGAATCAAGTTTTTTCTCTATAAAATTGTTCTGATTTTGCAACAGTACTAATGTTGTATTGTGTCGTACTGTAGCGGGTAAACCAGCGGAAATATTAGTTGCATAACGCAAATTACCTAGCGGACACCAAGGGGGACTGTAGAAAAGTGTAGAAAATTACACTTTTCATTCAGTATAACAAGCACGTAGTCGTGCACGTATAGTTCGTTGTCTTTGAGTCACCTAATAACAGGTAAATGTGTGAAAAATATAAAAATGCTGGTATAAGTGCTAGACAGAGACCGACCTGTATTTTTCCACGATAATAGACTCATTTAAAGGCGCTCACTATAATTAGATTGACTTAGATATGCAATCTAATTTGTCTTACGTAGGCACAATTTTAAATTAATCGTTTCATTTCAATACATATATCTATGGGTATAGCAAAAGTCTGTACAAGCAAGAAATAAAAAAAACTTGGGTGGAGTGCCACAAGGCAGCATTTTAGGCTCAATCTGTACTTACGCTTACATAGGGTACGAGGTAATAGGTGATACTTCAATCTATGCCAAAAATGTAGCAACTGGTTTTTTTATATTTTCTAGTAGCCCAAGTTTTAATTTCATAAGTCTTAATAAGGGTTTTTGATTTCAAGTATTTTTTTTCAAAATTCTGTCATTATGTTTCAAATATAAAAAAAAAACATTATAGTTTTTACATTATCCATATGAAGAAACGTTTTGATATATTTTGTTTGTTTTTTAATCTTATAATAATCAATTTGTTAAGGTCAATAAGGACCTTACTGGTTTGTCATTAAGATGTATGTAGGGGTATTATGCAAGGCATATTATTATCCAACAGCGACAGAAGTGCAGAACGGAACGATTGCGAAATGAAAACGTAATATAGTATACCTACTGTAGGTGTAAAAACGTCCAAAAAAGAACCTTAATGATACCTATTGAGAATTTACGAGATTTTAAAATCATTATTGAATCCGGAACAGTTAATCTTTTAATTCTTAAATTTTATTTAGCTTTAAACTGAAAGGGTATGTTAATGATATATAAGACATGAATGAGGCAATCCACAAATTTGACAAAAGAAAACTTAGTCATTGTTTATTAAATGCTAAAGTAAATTCAAGGCTTCGCGAAAAGCCGTAAACATTAACTGAAAACAATTGTAAGTAAAGAACTTTAGCAATAAGCAGACACAAACGCGTCGGCTGGTGGGATCGCTAATAGTTCCAATAACGCTGATCGCTCACGAGGAAGTTTAGGACCGGTTCCACCTCACAAGCGACGTAGTGTCGCCGACGACATACACATGCCATTTATTATAATACCCCCTTCTACTGACAGTTTACAACTAGGAAGTATTGGTACTCGTATGACGCGATCATTGCAACGTTTATCGTAAGTTATCGCTCGTTACGGAAAGTTCTGGGTTTATTTGTTTTATTTTTGTGGCTACAACCGGTCGACAAACAAGTTTCGTAGGCTATGATAATGTGAACGCGCGAATAAATAAAGTAATTAATTTACCGATTTAATCTTGAGCAAAAATGGCGATCGTTTCGAATTAAATATAAATTTCTTGAGGGTTATTAGTATGTAGGTACTTTAATTCGAAATACCAGTATAAAACTGGAAGACAGTGTTTCAAACTGCAGATCCAACCCGCCTCGAGGACCTAATCGCGGTTGGAATGGCTCGCCTCGAATTATAACAGCACGCACTAATTTGAATAATGAACAATGTTACCCCCAGAACCGGTTTGATCACGCGACCGCGCCGCGGCGTGCCTGCGCGAGCGCTGCTTTACGATCAAGGGATGCTGGCCTATAAACGTGAGCAGTAAAACCTTTTGCCATTCTCTCGAATTGAACGTTAAAAGAAATGAAATGTTAAAGCATTATCAGTTTACGTGTCCCACGTACTGGTACGATTTATTCAAACCGCACGCGGGTCGGTCGAGATCTCAAGATTACATCCGAAACGTCGTTAAAATGACGTTGTGAGCAATTCATCATCGAAGGTTTTTTGGTTGTTAGTTAGATATTCAAGCTAACATAATTTTAAGAACAAAAGGGTCTAGGAAAAAAACCGTCGCCCGCAGAGTTGGGCCGAGAACAAAGCGTGCATTCGCCAAGTTATGTTTTTAGGTACGATCTGAAGTAGGCCTGGCCATTTAAACTGCCACATAAATCGCGCCCGTGTGGACGGAAACAATGAGAGCAGCCATTTATGTTTTGTTTTTTTTCGCCAACGAAATAGTAGACTAGCGGGATATTACATAAGATCGTTCGGCATTTCGATACCACTTACAACCGTCCGACTGACTCCAATCGACCGGCTTTGTGCGTGTTTGAAATAAATCCAAACTGGTATTGGTTATTCGCATTGAGTCAGTTGTATCCAATCCTGATTCAATTTATAAATGCAATTAGCATAATGTGGTATTATATTAATGAGCTTGTTACTTTGTATACTAAGAAAAGGAAGCTATAGACCCGACGTTAAATGAACTTGTCTCAATATCATTTGCATTTTAATGAGATTTAATCCATTCCAAGTTTTTGCAGATTAGGTATGTCGTAAGTAGGTGGTACATTACAGAGTGAACAATTAATTTATTTCAACCAGTTACGTTACAGTACGAGATCGTAATCATGTTTTCAGGAAATAGACCGCAGCATCTTATTATAAACAAGTTTATCTTGTGGCCAAATTAACGGATTGTTTTCGCTTTCGTAGATATAAACAATATTATTACTATTTAGTTTATCGTCGACACCATTAATTAATATTGCGCTTATCAACTTTAACTGGGTTGCGGTTTGGCCTGTACTGTGATAGTTGGATATTATTAATGCTTACCTATCTAGATTATTTCTTCACTTCCATTCATAATATTGGATGAATATTTTATTCTTCGCTGATTCTTCTGAGTTCTGTTGAGATCTGTATTAGAGTTCATCAAAATTAAAACACCAAGTGCCGTAATTACGCAGTCAAATTGTATCGTAACATCACGACCGTCGCGTGACCAGTATTTCATTGACGTTACAATTACCGATTTGAATTGGCCGCTTAACAAAATAAATATAAAAAACAATATTAATGGTTATCATATAAATTGTATAAACTAATAAAATAGTAGGTTAGCGGGTTGGATCATTGTTCATTTCTGTGTCGTTGCGGAAGTGTCGGCGACTCGCATGTGCTAAAATGTAGCGGCTGTTACATATTCATTTGGTCGTAATATATTTCCATATAATATCAAGCAGCATTCATTATATTAAGATTTTTTTTATTATGCGTCTAATTCTAGGTTGTGTTCCAAATATGACATAACTATGCCTATTTTTTTCTTTGAAAGAGTGGCTAATTTTTGCAATATGTATCTACGTCCAGTGGTTGCTATTGTGGCGATATCGTATTTCCATAAGCTATGTGCAAATTCTTCAGTTTCGAAATGGAAAGGCTCAAAGTATAAATATTTTCTGACCCAAAAATCCGGGACCTTGTGATCAGCTCGTCTTCTACTATTACGGCAACAATGTAGTCAATCTATAACGATATGTAATATTATTGGGTAAGAATATACAACTAGGTAAAGAGGCTGCTTTAAGGAAAATCCCTATAAAAATGGGAACGGAATATTTTACCCTGGAATAAAAAAGCCTCACAAACAGAGAGACGGCCTAAATATTTTTATTAAAGAAACGTCGACCATTTTAAAAACATGTTAATAAAATGATAATTATGAACCTCTTGATGCAACCATCTTGTTTACACATTTATCAAGTCAGTTAAGCAATGGCCGGCGAAGCTGACATTTGGATGGGTGACTAAATTGATTTGTATTTGGTCGTTTCATCAAATTACTGGCACCGTCTAACATCTGGAATGGTCTTTAAAAACAATGTTATTACATACGTACTGTCTTAGTCATAGAATCTGTTATGTGGCTGTGTTGATCTAATTTATCCGAAGTTAATGGAATCACCAAAAAAATCCAGGAATTTATTAATTCCTACATAAAAAGTTTCCGCGCTGATACCCAGAAACTAGAGACATACAATACACAAACCTTCTTCCGAGCTTTTTCTTCTGAGCTTCATTTATACATCATCGGTTCGGCAACCCTTATGAAGAACATGAATGATATCAGAGGTGACCAGACTGCACTTTTATTAAGGGATTCAGGAAGAGGGTAGTGGAGTGACTTACTCGTTCTTCTCCATTCGAATCTACAATTTGGAACGACCACCGTTCACTGACGAACAGACTGACAGACTACTATTCTATTTTGACGTTTCAAAAATAGTTAGTTGGAATAAATGATTTTGACTTTGACTTTGAATTTGGTAGCCCGCAGTAGGGGACATTGCCGATTATCTCCGACCACTCTTATTCAGGTCGGAGATAATCGGCAATGTCCCGTTAATGTTTAAGGTTCCATAGTACCTACACTTTTAGGACTAAATATGCTAATGCTTCGTGCAATGTTGTAGTCAGAAGATGTCCGCTTCTGATTTTAAGGGTAACATGTATGAATTTAACATGTATAATATCAATAACAAGTTGTAATTAGGTACCTACATATGTCCATTCTATTTATGGAGTAGGTAAATCGGTCTATATGGATATTTGATCAGACTTTTCCTCGTTATATAGACACGTGCTTAAGTTTAAGGTCTTATTATGTAAAATTTATAACTTACAGGAATTTATAAGTGGTTGTTTTATAGGCATAGGTACTGTTTCTTGTGAATCTCTGGACATGGGTCTCTTGGATTGTATGTTGAATGTAGCTTTTCATGTCGTAAATCGTACCATCGGATAGTAAGTTATTCTAGGCAGCTCCATGGGAAATTGCTGACAGCTACACAAGGACATAGTCAAAAAGGATATAAAATCAAAGAGAAACCTATAGTTATGGATGTTACAAATCAAAATCAGAATATTTAATAGTGGCAGAGAATATGCTTGTTGCATTGCTCTTTTATAAGCATAACTTGCACACCATGTTGTATGATTGGAGACTAATAAAAAAATCGTAAATTACGAACGCGTTGTAATTTTAAACGAGTACATTCGATTTAACATCTTACTTTATCATTGAAGTTAATAATTGAAATATATGGTGTGAGTTGAGACGTGGAGAGGCGAGGCCGATATGCGCTTATCACAAGCCGACGACCCCACTCTGCGTGGCCGATAGCGCGCCGCGCGCCGCTCCGCCAACATACACTGCCACTCTGTAATGTACTATTATTCAGACATTTTATACCAATATTATTGTAATCCACTGCCCGATATCGATCTTTGTTTTAGACCGGTATAAAGTACCGATAATTGGCACAACCGACTATTAGTATTTATCGGCGTAACAATCGTAGATCTGTCTATGAATTTGATATTGTAGGACACTTAGTCTGCTGCAAATTATTAATAATAGTTATAATATTTAATTCGTTGACTAGTTGTAGTACAAAGGAACGTCAAGGACTGACTAAGGAAAAATAACACAGAAATAGAAAGTATAGTACCATACCAGTAACAAATGAGAGTGTTATTTATAGAATAATATCAACAACAGACAATTGTATCGTTGGGCATCGACTCGCTACGTCCAGCTCAGTCGTCGACTCCGCAATTAGCCATCAATTGACCCCAGCCGGCTGGACCAAAGGCGCCACTCACTACCAATCACGCGCATCGTAGTGGCCTTGGTACTCATAGAACATCGTATGGAGTCGTGATCATCATGAGACATGCATCAGCAGACCATCGGCTGATACAAGTGCATCTCTTCAATTAAATTGCCAATCAGTCATAGGGTAATTGGCTTACAACGACAGTTTTTGTGATTGGTCTCGTGACATCAATACCGACTCATCAAGTAGTCCTCTTAGATTGTATGAGATGATTGCATTGCCTGTTTCGTAGTAGATTCAATACATTATTGACTACACATTATAATAATTCTTGTATTTGGCATCGAAGATTGTGAACGAGATCACGCATAACTTAATTTAGTTTGCATTAATACCAGACTATATCATGGGTCTTTTGAGCAGGGAAAATAATCCACGTATTCCCTCGCCCTGAGTGGGACGAGAGGGAGTTTCAAAGTCCTGTTGACTAAAAACCACTTCGTTCTTTCTCCTGCTCCAAGGCGGAGTCAGGGTACAATATTGTGAGCACCGCCGTGTTCTCAGGGAAGTGATCGGCGGCGGCGACCTCTCGCGCCCGGCCTTAATCGAGGCCATGGTGCAGCGTGAGAGGAACTGGGAAGCTATCTCCTCCTTCTGCGAAGCAGTTATGCTCGCAAAGGAGGAGGCGGAGCGCGTGAGGGAACTATCCTCCTCGCGCCCCAGCCGCCGCAGAAGGCGACATTCCGGACGTCGGGGATCGAGAGATGATCTCCGGCCACCGTAAGCGCGGGTCTGCGGACGGCGAGTAAGGGTAGCTCGCCGCCCGACCAGAACCGGACCCGAGCGTACGGCGCGTAGCGTTCCGCGCGCGCCTCAAAGAGCCAATAGACCACCACAGTCGGGGCCCTAAAGGGCTGATGTTTAGCCGGGGCTGCGGGGTAAGCGCAATGAGGCACCGCGACCTCGGCCCAGAGCAGGAGAAGGAACGGGGGGGTTTTTAGTCAGTAAGAGTCTGACACTCTCTCTCGCCTTACCCTGGGCGGGAGAAGTCATTGGATGATTTTCCCCTGACAAAAAAAAAAGGGTACAATATTGCGATAGACCCGCAACCCCGGCTGAACAGGGTTGATAACATGATATGGATTATATGCCGTTGGTTATTTTTTTTTTTTTTTGTAAATTGAAGTTGCTTTTGAACTGATTGTTGTAGAATGTGCCACCATCTTCGTTTGTATTGAATGATCCTTAATTTTAATTTATTCTCCAAATCTATTGAACATTTTCAGAACTATAAATAATCTATGTCCTCGTATTTACCTTGTAGACTAGTAAGTTAACATGAAACAAACGACATTGGGTGTAACCGCAAATTCATGTTCATCCTACATTTTTAAATGTGTAGGTTGCAGGTGCTGGTTAATGTGAATCAAACAACCAAGCGAGCAAAAGAGCAAACAGCAATCGAGTAAACGAACGACTAACTAAGTAACTGACTAACTGACTTACTGACTAACTAACTAACTAACCGAACTGAACCGAACTTAGTCGAACCGAAATTTTACGGGATGAACCGAAATCACACGAGCAGAACCGAAATCACACGAGACGAACCGATATAATACTATTCAAACCGAAAACATACGAGCTGAACCGAAATTATACGAGACGAACCGAAATCATACGATACGAACCAAAATCATACAAGCAAATCAAATCAAATCAAATCAAAATCATTTATTCCAACTAAACCATAAATAGGTAAGTACATTTGAAACGTCAAAATAGAATAGTAGTCTGTCAGTCTGTTCGTCAGTGAAGCTAGGTCGCTAGAGCCGAACCGATATCATATGAGCAGAACTAAAATCATACGAGCTGAACCGAAATCATACGAGCCGCACAGAAATCATACGAGGCGAACCGAAATCACACGGGACGAAGTTGTAGAGGATTTTATCTTCTATAATATTGATCATAAACACTAATCGCGCAAACCCCATAGAGAACGAGAGTTTTACAGAAAATGTTTACATTACGATATGGTTTTGAGGCCTTTTTTTGCGATGACCAAATTAAACTTTATACAAGTGTACAGCTTGATATCTCAAATTTCGATATTCTTACTTTATTTCGACTAAGTTTACTGGACTAGACACATCAAATATCTCCATGCAATTTCATTATAAGCAAGCAAGTACCTAAGTATAGTTGAACCTGTACATATAGCAACAAGCCTCGTTGTCTCGTTGAGCCAATTGCTAAGTTGAGTGAGCACTGAGTAGCCATCCGACCGGTCAGCAATCGCGTCATTACACCAAGTTGACCAATACTAGTGACACAAGCCATTTATAAGAGAACATTGACTATATTGACTGATGACACATTATTTTATCCGTTATTTACATAGCGAGTTGAAGGTCTGAGGTTTTCAACTCCAGTGACATTGGATTCTTAATTTATAGCAGTTTTTGCAGCATTACGCAAAATGCATATTTATTTAAAGAAAAAAAATGAATGTATGAATTTATAAATGAGACTATGGAATTTTATTTCAATTTTAGGTATAAAATTTGTAAGAAATATTGACCAAAAGGTAGGTATATCTTAGGGAAAAATTATTCATACAATTAAATAAGGACAGAAATACTACTTATAATCCAATTAGGCACTAATACTAGCGAAAAAGCAATTATCCGTTTATAATACCTACTCACATCACTTTAATTTCAACCTTGACGAACCAAACTCGGCATTTTATTACATTTCTTATTACTTTGCTTAATTATTTTGACACAATAGATACTTATAAAGCCATAAAAGACCCAGGTGAATATAATTTTATTTGCTTGCCTCGCCCTATCACAGTAATCTGACTTTAAGAAGACGTATCCGACTATGTAGCCCATACCTGTTCTTTATTTATAAAAAAAGTAAAAAAAACAGTATATTTTATATTGACTGGTAGTAAAGGAATAAGTATTAAAACATTGTACGTTCGTAACAAGTTGAAATGACTTTGACAGCGCCCTGGTACGTTTCAGCGTTGATTGAACTGTTCTCAGAAGAAATTCTATCCCGTACAAAACAGATGGCAGATGATTGCTCGACTCTTATTTCATTGTTCCCAATCTAGCTCCATCAAATGATCAATAATGTTCGATGATACATTTGTGTGTGTATTTTAGTAGATAGTCACATAACACATCGTAGACCTCGGTCCTAAGTTACTTTGTATGCGGCTTCGACGCAATAAATAGGTCACCTAGATCCTGTGTGCTATTTAAGTTTCATACTTGTGCATAGTGTGACCTTTCACAACTTTAGTCGTTCGGAATTTCTAGTGTTTTCTTCGTACTTGATATTTTGTTACAAAAGTCTTGTAAAATGTTAAAATTTTTCTTGTACTTATGTCAAAATGTATTTCGAATGGTTGAGCAGAGAATGGCTCGTGGGTAATGTAAAAACAGTGATGATTATTAACTTACAAATATTGTTGGGAATTTTAAGGTGTAATTAGAAATTAAATATATTTTTCATCAAATTATAAGATAAATAATCTACTTCACAAAAATATAGTATTGCATTGCACCATGCAAACATTTTATTATTGAAACTACATACATATAGATACCTACTTCGTGTAAAATAAAATAAATCAGAACAATATTTATTATACATACCTACATTAACTATGATTAATTCACTTAATTAGTCGGTAATGAGTAATAGATGTCACAGGAAAATAAACAAAGTGAATCAAAGCTTTTAATTTAGCGGTAACAGAGTACAATTGGATGAATTTGTGTCGCTATTTAAACGTATGGCGTAAGTAGATGATATTGCTGTTTGTCTGTTTGTTTGAATGTGCTAATCTCCGGAACTACTGTTTGACTGACAAGTGAGTTAAGAATGAAAGAATTTTTCTATAGTATCTTTTCCCGCATTTATATTTACAGACAGAGTTGAATGCAAAAATACCCTCCTACACCACAATTAGGTTTACCTTAGTCGATTTTATGTTTAGCTAGTACCCACACCGAAACACTGAAGAAGCTCCAGAGCCAAGAATTGGATCCCGTAACGAAATAAATCAGAAGATATTATTTGAGGAAGAGAGGAAAAGAAAAACGAAATCGTTCTTCATCTGTGGATTCAGCACAAGAGACAGAATGTCACAAAAGAAACTGCACCACGGGGAAAATCTTGAAAATCTTCTGTCTTTGATATTTCTCGTCTTCACAAACTTTTATTCTTCATAACTGTATTTCTTCATAATTTATTCAGCTACTTTCGTGTTTACGTATTTTGCAAAATTTTAACTGCTGGCTAAGGGTCGCCATGTATTAGAGTGATGTAGGCAAAATAAAAGAGAACTGTTCAAGTCAACAATTCGTGTAATAATGTCATAATTTAGTGTGTGCAGTTACAAATATAAGGTTAGGCGAGCTGCACACTACAACAAACTCAGTCACCGAAAACCACAGAAAAATTAACAAAAAGAAAAAAACATAGTCACACAAAGAATCTTCACTTGTCTTACCTAATACTCGTAGAGTTGTTAAAACAAAGTTCACTGTCCTATACGACAATAGATACTTACGCAGTTACTTCCCCAGTAGTAAATTAATTACGTTTATTAAGTGCTCTATGCGGCAGTTACTTGCATAGCCGCTTCTTTAAACGAAGAGAGATAACTTTACTTTAATTTTTACTGCCATGTTCTCTTTGGTACAGTTATAGTTTTCTAGTACCTAAGGGTACGGCGCGAAGCGTTCCGCCCGGTACTCAAAGAGCCAACAAACCACCACAGATTGGGTCCAATAGGACCAAGTTCAGCCGCGGTTGCTGGTCAAGCAACAATATACTGCGAAGACCTGGAGCAGGAGAGGAAACGAGGTGGTTTATAACCATTGAGTCTGATACTCCTTCTCGCTTCACTCAGGGCAAGAAATGGCATTCGATGACTGTACAAATACAAAAAAATTGTTCTGTAAAGGCCTACCCTTGGACTGATGATGATGAACCGATTGACACAAATTGACAGCAATCATATTTTCCTGACCTATGCGTCGAAACTGATACGTGTCTGCATTTACTTGCAATCGCTCCATCATTTAGGCAGTCAATAATATGCAAATATATATGCTGTTGCAAATAAAGCTTTATCATTGAAGACCGACAGGCTATATTTATCTTTCTCGATTACCTTTACGTTAAAGGTCTTTGAAGCTTAAACAAAAAATACATTAATATGGAATATTAATCTGCTTGTTTACTGTATCGACCGTCCATTGCCTTTCTAAATATTGAATGGCAAAACAACGCATGCTTTAAACACATTTATTTTATACAATACTCACAAACCAACGTCTCGACATCGCAAGTTATTTCCTTATCAAATTACAGGCTTTCTTTTCGATTACTTAACAATTTATTTAAATGCGGAAAATTGCTTTGACTTTTTGTACAATTGACAGAACTGACTGAGACTTGTTTGAAATTGAAACTAAGCTTGAACATTAATACGTGCTTATAATAGTTTGTATAGAACTAAACTTGACTTCAAGGTAACTAGAACGCCCGCATAGTTAAAATTACAACCTACAGTTTTGCTAGTAAACGCGTTTAGTACTTAATTACGATTTCGAATGACAATATTAGGGCTGTTACAAATTACAAGCCGGCAGTTTGTTCTGATAAGTGTCTAGCTCACCGAGCGAGCCGTCGACTGAGTTGCGTTGCGACACAGACATTACAGCGAGGAAACTTGTATTCAATTTATTCATCCAATATAATTGAACCAGAGACTGTCTCTTTGGCCTGGTGGTTGCAAAAACGCCTAGATACCCGATTACATACCCGGTCCGGGAAATTGGATTTCCGATTTAGAAACTCTCAGTAATTCTACTTTCGTTTGCTGTTACATGACCAGCGAATTGGTGTACTATAGAACTCTGCCTACCACTTTAGGAGCAGTCGTAATATTATATAATCGAACCGATATCCAATAGGCACGCAGTTATGCATCTTCATGTACCAAGTTATTGTGCCTAATCATCATAACGATGTTATAATTGCAGGCGTTACTTCACCGGCATCCTTAGAGCGCAACCTTTTAAGAGCTCTTTTGAGAGAACTTTTTTGTTGTGGAGTCGTTAAACTGGCGCGACGAGTGGCTGAGTATTTACCATTTTACTTAGTACAAAAACCTCAATGGTGGGCTGGAGCGTCTTAGCTCGGTAACTCGGTAGTTTATGTGAGTTAAAACGTACCTTTCACTGAGCGAACGGTGGCGGAAGCTCAGTTATGTCATAGCAAGGCTCAGTGGGCCACCGGCTGACCGTAATGGTCGCGGCACACTTAGCACGACCCACGAAAACAAGCGTTGCGTCAACAACACATGACAACATATTGCATAATTTTGGATATTTGTGTTCGGCTTATTATTTCGCCGAGGGATTTTCCCACTGCGGGTCTTCCGGCACGGTTTTTGAGATTGACGAAATTGTAACAGAATGTAGGCAGTGTCGTAATATTGACCTGACCTTACTTATACCATAATGTTATGTTCTACTTAATAAGCGTTTAGCATAATGTTCACATTGCGAATAAGGTTTATTTGATTATTTCTCTATTTCCGTACATACTTGGGCATAACACATGTGATATTTTACGAGCATTTGGTACATATTTACCTTACATACCAGTGATAAGTGTCAGTACTA
This sequence comes from Spodoptera exigua, assembly GCA_902829305.4. Taxonomy (NCBI): domain Eukaryota; kingdom Metazoa; phylum Arthropoda; class Insecta; order Lepidoptera; family Noctuidae; genus Spodoptera; species Spodoptera exigua. The sequence goes on from LR824615.2 coordinate 5,927,021, forward strand.
CTCAGTCTAAGTCACATTATATTATGACACAAGTAGGATGAAATAGCAATTTAAACATTTCATTAGATAGCCGATAGAAACTAATAGTTGACTAAAACTGGCAACTTTAGCAAGATTATCATGAGTTGTTTAAAACTAGGTGTGTATAATGTGTACTAGACAAAGCATATAAAACGTGCTCACGTGTATCTATACCGATGTATAAGTAGGTAGGTAGCGCCTAAATGTCAAGATGTAGCATCTGAGTGAGGTCATCGCGTGCTCCTGTGACATTTCGATGGCGGATAAACGAGAGGACCTATTAAACAGACACAGAGAATCGATTGTAACGATTTACAAAACTTGTTCAGATTTGTATATTATCCGCCTAACCTCATTTTACCGACGACGTCGAAGAATGTTGGTATAGAGCGTGTTAAATGGCGAGTGACGTCACTCGCGACGTTCGACTAGCTCGCGGCCAGCACTTGCAGCTATGCATTACAAGCTACGACGCTGACTAAGATGGATGTTTACGTTATAGAGATGAATTGACGACATTATTACGCTGTATCCGCGTACGCAAATTAAAACGGATATCGTAAAACGAAATAGCTCGCCATTTTTAAGTTTCTACGTCGTTTCGAAATAGTCTCAAATGGCGGTCATAAGGAAGAATAATTGTATTTAATAATACTGCTCGGTCCACCTAATTTAGCTTTAATATCATTAAATATAAATGAACTGGTGCCGAATGTCTATATTTAAATCTAATGTGATTTAATCGTGCTCTTAAATGTAGATCAGGTTGGGCTTGAGCAAAAAGTTTAAGACTCAAAATAGCTGAGCAACGGAGCATAGCGACTCAAATTGGGTAGTGCGTGGCATGCTCCACTCCACTGCGCAAGAGTTGACCAGTCATCGTCTACCCCAAACGCGGGACCTTGGCTTGCCATGCTGCGGTACTAACGGAAGGTACACAATCCATTTGAACAAGAAATATATTTGCTCTTAAATAATATACCTACACATAAAAAACTCACTAAAGAATATTAAATATGAACAGTCATTATTTCCGTGCCATTATATTTATGTGTACCTGTTGCTATACGAATACTTGTTCAAATTACGAAACTACCTAACTTTGTTAATGAATGAAGCAATATACCTACAATCATACATAAACCATAACATAAAAACATAAAGCGTCTTATTGCGGACATCATAAGAAAATGTTATAATGTATTGCCATCAGTATGAAGAGTTAAAATACAAAAGTAATAATATGCATCTGAACACAACGACCGGGCTGAACCATTATGTAAATAATGCACAAAGATGTTACATAAGCGAACGAACATAGCGTGTCAGTCAAAAGACTTCAACGCGCTTGCTTATCTAAACATCATCGAATGTAAGTAAATGTAGTTATTTCACGCACTTCCTTATAAAGCTGGCTTTAATCTTAATAAGGAATTAATAAATATCCAGTTCACCTGGAACTTCCTAGTTGTTTACTTGAAAATCAGCATCAATCGTCGGCAGTGAGAGTGGAGCGAGTCGACGGCGCAGCGGCGCCCGCGCACCGGCTTGCGTTACGTCACCGCTCGCCGCGCACACACTCACACTTTCACTGTTAGATAATAGCTCAACACTACGCCACTGCCTTACTTACACACTTACACACACAATACAAACTTGTACTATTACACGTTTATACTACACAACGGCTGTTAGATTTTAGTGCAGAAAAGTCAAACGAACAAATTTGTTACGTAGCGATGATGCAACGCGACATTTAATAATTGCCGATAGTAATAATAATAATTATTGTTAATAATTTGCAGCATTCAGCAAGAGACAGATGCAGGTCGATAATCATTATGATGTAAGACGACGTTAAATTCGAACTAATTAAGTATATTATCTAATTTATGAAGGTTTTCATTTGGTAAGTAGGTTTTGTAGAGCTATGTAATAAAGATGGAGTGCAGATCATTATACAACGGACCTTCTCTCGTAGACTGTAGATATTCATCTTAAAATCCATCATAAGTTATGTCATTGAGGCACTCATTTGGTTCATGGCTTAAGCCTCAATTTATCTCGTTAGACGTGACCGAGTGGCTGCAACAATCAAATTAGTAGTACTTTTTGCTGGCAATACCTATTCGTATTTGTGTAAGTGGCGTGAGGTGTTGGAGCAATTTACTTGCCTAATTGATCAAGCGGAACTTTGTTCGATAACTCATAAGTTCATAACTATTGGTAACATCGTGTGAATTCGTGCGTTTTTTTTGTCGAAGCGAGCGTAATTAGTGTGCGTGTACGCAACAGCTCGGTGTACTCAAACGGACTGACTCGATACACGTAATCGTTTTACGGAAAAGCTCTCGATTGCTATCATAAACTGCAGCAACCAGCCAGCTGTAAGTTAGCGCCATTTGACACACATAAATGTGTAAATAGAACTACTTTCGCTACGTAATTGGTGTTTAATTATACTCTTAATCACATATTTTCATTCAGTTATTTATTGATTGGTATGATGCTACCTCTAATTAGGTTAATACAATCAAGACGTGCTTTAGATTACGTAAAAATTGGTTTTTTATGCAAATTAAGTTCACTTTAACATTGCTATCAAATCTTTTTGAATAATTTATAGCTAAACGATATTAGAGAATGTGAAACAGGTATACTAAGTAATTGGTTTTTGATAAACGTTCCCAAGACACACTAATACAAACATTGTTTAGAAAAACTTTATTGTTTTTTTTTTTCATTCTGTGTGTTTGGATTGTGTTACGTTCACTCTGAATAATATAGAAAAAACAAAATCATTAATTTTCAACACGCAATAAAAACGAAGCAATACGCACGATGTTTAAAAAAATATACCTAATACAGTGAAACTTGGTTAAGTGGGACCTGGATAAGTGAGAAACCTCCATAACTGGAACTCATGCTGAGGTCCCAACAATTTGGCACTGAATTACCTCTGTTAGTGGGATGAGGCAAACCTGTATATCTGGGATTTGTACTTTCGATTTATCATCATAGTTACCTCTATAACTGAGACAGCGAGTAAATTTTATATGCATAAACCTCTGTAACTGAGATAACATTGTTTGTTTACTCATTCTTATTCTACCCACAAATTCCATACGTAATTCCAAGTAGGTACGTAAGTACAAATTTAGAGCTTCAATTACCTTCAGTTTTAATGAAAAATGCCAAAACGAAAGCTACAATCGTTATCATCACGTGAAAAACTGAAGTTAATATCCGTTTATGAAAGTGGGAAGACACGCGAAAAAGTTTGTGATTTTGATTACCTTTAAGTACTATTTTTTTTTATTAAAACTTATTTACGTACATAACACGTTATTTTATTTAATGCGGTCATTAAATAAAATAACATGTTATGTATCACTGAATAACTGACTGTATACCTGTATAACTGAAATAACCTGTATTCTCACCTCTATTAATGGAACCTAATGGCATATCTGAGAACCTGGAATGGTATATCTGAGACACTGGGTAAGTGGAATACCTCTATAAGTGAAACGACATTGCAGGTCCCTTGATGTCTCACTTAACCAGGTTTCACTGTATCTTGAATCTGTTATTTTCTAAAGGCAGAGCCGATCCTTAGTCCGGTGCCAAAATATTGGCTTATTTCAGACTCATGGATTTAGCTTAATCCAATAAATACAATACAAGGGCCATTCGGATATTGGACAAAGAGGTTAGCCGTTTTCTTCACCAGATAGTATTATAATATTTTATCCCATTTCTCAATTTCTACAAGCACAATGATTTTTCAGAATATTCGACCAGGTCAACCACTTAATACAGATATCCTTTCCTCAATGTCTAATTTAATATTTGACACTGAATTTGGATATCCGCAAGCTTAAACGATCATACTTATGTAGCTTTTCTTTTTTTTTTAATCCTTTTATTTTACTGACTCTGTAACAGCAATAGAACAAGTTCTTTAGACCAAAAAGACTGTCATTTTCGGTAATATTATTATAAAGCACCAAACTCTTTTGTTGTTTTAAATCTTGGTAAGTACCTAATAATCAAAAAGGACTGGAGGTTTATTATTCCAATGATTATCATTACACTATAAGAGATTAATAATATTCTTCTATCTCTATAAATAAACATTTAAATGACAAAGACATAACATCGGTATTAATATTATAATGCAGTTTAATTAATCAGCATTTCAATTTTCGATATTCAGACGTATGAATAATTCTCATGATGCGAACCACCAACTTAGTAGTACATTCGTGGGCTGGCACGCACACTACCATATCCGCATGTGGTCCGTGTGACCTTGACTTGACTTGTTCAGTAATTTTATTCCGTACTTAGTGTTCCGTATAATGATGAACATTGTATAGGCGTGTTTAGGTGCCTAATGCGGTTGGGAAGCTCATTTGCGTGTATGACGTTGTTTCAGATATGTACATGTAGGTACAAAATACTTTTTAAATGCGTATATCGCGTTATATGAGCCGGTTATTTGGGCAAGTTCTAGTTTATAGCTCTGTTTCTTGAGATTCTACTTCTGTAAGAAATAAAGATATCTTATAATATTCGTACAGTAATAGGAATCAGGCATGCCTGAATGTTATGGCCAATATAAATCGCATATAAAACAGCATCTGTCTTAACTCCTCAGAGAAAACAAGTTTGATATTATGTTCAAAACACCTTCTTGAATGTACTTTGACTTGTTTATTTGACTATATCAATTGTTCAGAAATAGTAATTTCGACTCTATTATTGTGTTTCTACGGTACAAATTTCGGAAAATACGTATCAGCTTTCAGTTTCGATGGTTGTTATTTAGATTATGAACAGAAGTATGTCCCGTTTTGTTCCTTTAGCCGGTTCTGCTATGTTTTGGCGGCGCGGCGCGCGGTATGCTGATCACTTACCCTTTCGTGTAACTCCGTAGTTACAGTCTCGCTACGCTAGTTTCTGGGGTCCATTTGCAATTACACGGTGGTTTTTTACCATTATACAAGTTTGGTCACGATTATCAACAAAAAGTTTTATCTTCAGAATATAACCTTGATCTTTTGTTAGCCATTTAATTACGTTGAGAATATGTTCGCTGACTTTGCTGACGGAAAATAAAATCGCATACGTGGATAGAATAACAATAATTATTTCTAATATCCTCGATTCTGTTGTTATTTAGTACAGGAACTGTTTTGTTAATACTTTCCTTTGTTGAAATAAGGAAGAGAAATAAATATATTCGCTGTTAGGAGTTTTCTGGGCGAAGCTGAATAATGGTCTGATTATAAGTAAGGAAGTGTGTTGAGTCACTCGATTTGATATAGACGTAAGACATTGGTTCAAGAAATATTTCCGTAGGTCTCGGTTCGGCACAAAGGTCTTTGTTTGTTTAATGCAGATTAAGATCAATAGATCTTAATTGCCTACTGCAAAATCAAATAATCAAATATGTTTATTTTTTTGTTTTTTATTTTTTTTAGATCAATAATGCAAAGTCTGGTTTGAGAATTAATCAACAAAATATAGTGTAAAATGTATACTTTATATTTCTCGATAAATCTTATATGTTTTACTTACCTTAATAACTATAATCAACCAAATTAATTTCAGTAGGTTACACGGACGACAATAATTTTCTGATTAGGTAAACATATTTTCATGTCAGAACAAAGAAGCGCGTGTGTTTGTTACAAAAGTAAATTCGTTCCTAATTTAAATGGTTAGGTCACATCGTCGTACCTATATAGAAACCAGTTCAGTGTGATAACAAAAAGCAATTGATTAAAAAGAAATAAAGAGTTAGCTATCAGAGTTTATTTGGAGCACGCCGCTCCATTGCTTCGCTTATATTATTATTATACCTACTTTATAATAAAAAGTAACCCTTGCCCTCACTTGACGTTTACGACTGTGCTTAATGATATGAAGAAACGGTCTGTTATTCTTTCTTTCGATAACAACTATCGAGTTAGCAACAATTTCTAAAATAAACAACTTAAATTACGAATAAACTTAGCATCTAGGATTTAGTTTTCTTAAAAACTCTAACTTAAAAAAGACTAAGAAGACAGATTCATCTGAGCAGAAACAGTATTACTTCAAAGTAAAGCCGCAGAAAATTGAATCAAGCTCCAGTCGGCCGGGAATCAAGTCGTGACCCTAATCGCCAACTAGACACTTAATTACAGCGGCGGCGGCGCTTAAGCGTAAAAAATATTAGTTAAATTGCACTTCCTAAACGAGATCACGCCACGAAACTCAATCAAATAAGAACGTAGCTCATCAACATTATCCGACATCTTCACCCGTATCGCAACTTGTTTCGAAACACATCTATAATCCACTACATAATCAATTTGTCTCCTATATTCAAAAGGCCAAATTAGGTAGGTAAAAACACCCAAAGAAACTATAAATATTTCCTAATAACTCAGAAACAGTTAAAAGATTCACATTGAGCCCTAATGATACCTACATACGAGTTCAACAATTGTCCCTAAATTATTGCGAATCCGATATCAGAGAAAGTAGGTCCAACCTCATTTCATTCCATTGGGCAAAATTGTGAAATTCTGACTTTGGATTTCGCTCCCGACACATTAAGCAAGAATATTAAAACGCGAGGAAGACTGATGTTCTGATTTCGAAACAACTTGTTTCAGATTGAAATTCAAAAATTTTCCAACATCCCGCGCAAAAACTATCCTCCGGCTACAGGCAGCTCGATGCGTGTTTACGAGGTCGGGATTAATATTTATCAGTTCCCTGGTACAACAATAACAGCGAATCAAGGAATCTGTGTGTTAAAGAGCTTATGAATATAAAGTGAAATTTAAATGCGGGCTCCATCTCTCGCATTCGTGTTTTCGTCCACCATGTTATAGATAGTTGCGGGATTGATTGGCAGCCAGTGGTCTGGACGAGGTCGATGCACGATAAAACAATAAGTATTTATCGAATTCATATCTGTTAACAAGTTAAGACAATGTAATCGCTCACTACGTAATTACAACACAAACAGTTGGAGACGACGTTTTATCTGGCCGTTGACTTGTGATTCATGACAAGTGCCCCTTTATTATGTTGTAGGTACTGTACTCAGTCTAATTTTAGACGAATGTATGCGTGTGAAGAAGCCCATCACATTATTCATATAGCTTTAAATGACAAGGTTTCAATAATCTGCAGTTTCAAGGCAGAAGACATCCTTAAAAACCGATACTTATAGCGCGTTATAGGCCTCACTTTATGACTTGGGTTGAGCAGTTGACGGGTTACCATAAAGTGTTCTCATAACGAAACCGCGAAGGCATATAACTTTATAGTCATCTGTCATTCGTTTTACGGCTCCACATAAGTGTTCGTAGCCGACATTATTCATTTGCGAATAATGATTGTTACAAAAAGCACCCTCGGCGTGCTCTCCCATGCGGGTCGCGTGCAGCGCGCGTGTCCCACATAACACGCAAATTTGAACATAATAAAAAGTTCAAATCGACACTTGAAACACGTATAAACTTAGTGATGAGCTGTTTGTGTAAGCGGTGGCGTTTTATGTAGATTTGAAGGGGTGCGCTTTACGCCGCGCGCCGAGGGAAGGTGGCAAAGATCAAGGCTCGCTTGCGAACACAAATAGTGTTGTTAGCATATTAAAGTCGATGTATTCTGCAGAGAGTACACCGGTTGATATTTAAAACCGGATTAGTGACTTACATGGATTCTTATAATTTCAATAAAAATATTTATATGTCGAACGAGATAAATTAATTATGTGCAGTCCGAGTTATATGTAAAATTGCTATTTTATATGCCGCTACGTTATTTAAAGCTCAATATAATATTATATGAAGATAGTTAACAGGACAATTCCTTTTAATACTTTACATTGCCATATAATTAGAAAAAAGTTGTATTCTTGGAAATTGAGTTTGCGAGGTAATTTTTATATCGAGTTACGTGTAATTGTCAGTTTTAATATGATCGGTATAATATAAAAAATGTGCTAAGGGGTCGTTTGTAACGGGTCTGCGCAATCAACCCTGTTCGTTAACTGCGTAAGCGCACTAGATAAGTGAATACGTTAACCTTTGTCCCCCATTTAGGGGTGAGGCCGCGACCGTTGCGTGATAACCCTAGCGACAAGCGATTAGTAACGTGTCCCACCCCTAATAGATAAAACATAGTTATAGGAGCTATTGTTTCATCGACACTATTTATTCAACTGAAGAACGTTTCATGAATGATACAAGTAACTGTAATCGACGTAAGAAAATAAATATCAAGAGTGTTAATGACGTAAATTATGATTGTTACAACCTTCGTAAGATTACACGAGAACTTATGTACGTGTGTGCCGATATTCGTATCTACGTAATAAGTTTCATGTTGTATTATAGCTAGTAGTACGTGTTCGTTGCTTCCGTAATATGTAATTGCTTCAGTAACCGACCATAGTACCTAGCACTCGTACCTACTTGTAATTAATTCGTACAAAAAATCTTTAAGTCGGCATTCAACATGTGAGTATCTCTTGTAATTGTAAGAACTGCATTCTTTTGTAATCACATCGCCAATGCCTTTGCCAATAAGAGACGCTGGGTTCGAGGAGAACCATGAACGTGATAGAAATACATAACTTTATCGACTTTCTGCGAACAAAAACGATTTAATTCGAACCAAAAAAAAAAATCAATCATATCTTCATGAATTACCACCTTGTCGTTCCATTTTCATTAGATGAACGAAATATTTCTTTTCCTTCGACTAAGTTCAAAAACACAAAGCAAAAGCCAATGCTTTTTTTATTTAATTTTAAATCTAATTAAGTAAGTAATAACAAAAAGCTATCAGAATCCCACGTTAAGTTCCCATGACATCAATCTTCCCTGTTTTGATTTCTCCATTAATAGCAGATTGCTAAAATTGAACAAATGTTCCAGGGAAATAAACTCTCTAACGTTATAGGGATTTTTTTTTTTTTTTTTTTTGTGAGGGGAAAATCATCAAATGACTTCTCCCGCCCAGGGCCGGGCAGGAGGGAGTGTCAGACTCTTACTGACTAAAAACCCCCCTGTTCCTTCTCCTGCTCTGTGCCGAGGTCGCGGTACCTTATTGCGCTTACCCCGCAACCCCGGCTGAACATCAGCCCTTTAGGGCCCCGTCTGTGGTGGTCTATTGGCTCTTTGAGGCGCGCGCGGAACGCTACGCGCCGTACGCTCGGGCCTGGTTCTGGTCGGGCGGCGAGCTGCCCTTACTCGCCGACCGCAGGCCCGTACTTACGGTGGCCGGAGATCGTCCCTCGATCCCCGACGCCCGTAGTGTCGCCAGTTGCGGCTGCTGGGGCGTGAGGAGGAGGATTGCTCCCTCACGCGGGCCGCCTCTCTCTTTGCGAGCATGACTGCTTCACAAAAGGAGGAGACGGCGTCCCAGTTCCTCTCACTCCGCACCATGGCCTCGACTAAGGCCGGGCGCGAGAGGTCGCCGCCGCCGATCACTTCCCTGAGGATACGGCGGTGCTCAGCCCAGGCAGGGCATACCGCTACCGTATGCTCCACCGTATCCTCTAGGTGGTCCTCACAATGACGACACTCGGGCGTTTCCTCCCGCTGAATCCGAAACAGGAACCTACCGAAGCTGCCGTGCCCGGTAAGCACCTGCGTCAGGCGGAAGGTGAGGACGCCGTGGCGTCTCTCAAGCCACTCCTCAAAGAGGGGTCTTACCGCTGCTATGGTAGCGTGCCCGAACGTTATAGGGATAAGGTAGGGAATTGGTTGTGAATAATATGGTTTACTTAATAAAAAGTTGATTGTTGGTCCACTCGCGCCTCGTAGAGAACCCGCATAATTTCACCCGTCAGATTAAATACATACAGTTTAGGGTGGAAGCCCCCAACTAATCACTGGGTAAAAGTACCAGAGAAACATATCGTTAAGGACCATTTATGTGATACAAATGTCATGGGAAAATATCAACGACACTCATAGATGCGGTTGTCGTTGTAGTTTGCTGATCAGCTGCTACAAAACGTATCGTAGTTTCTGTTTTCAAACGAAATGGAAATACTTGTAAACGGTTGACCCACATCGAGCAAACAAATTTACACTTTTTATAAGAAATACTGAAGACTTTATTCTGAAAAAATATTAATAATATCCTATTTTTCTAAATTTTCTGCAACAATTAAGTAACAATAAAAAATCAGTTCGATCCGATACAATCTTACAAACTCGTGAAAAGGGATAAAAGGAATGATTTTTGTGTCAGGTCGTCGGGTTAAGTTGCAACTATTAACTCTATAAAAGTAAACTTGAGGAGAATGAAGAAATATTGTGACGGCCAAGTGGAGTAATTAGAGGTAATTATACGTTATAATTTATGACGTGAGCTCGTCGCTTATCTAAGCGAAATCAATATGTTAATTGTGAATGAGCTGAATGAGCTCCTACTAACGGTCACTGTATAAAAACTATGAGGGGAGGTGCGGCATGAAGTACCCGCATGAGTGGTATTAGCGGTGCGCCAATCTAACTACGATTCCCCTTCCCGAGGGCTATTTAAAACGCGAGGGTGTCGCTCCACTGAAATGCATCTACAGTTTAATTTCAAACCAACGTTTAACAATTCATTTTAATTTAAAATACTCAAATAGTATTACAATTCCGTTTCATTGTTTATGTGAAATAAAATGTGTGTGTGTTAAAATGTTGTTTATAAAGAATTTATAATTTGAATTGAAGTACAACAATAATTGTCACGCAAAGTAGAAATTATCATTTATTAACCTTTTTACATTTTGTTATTAAAAAAATAATACATGGCGAATATGTTTTCCGCCTTGACATTGCAAGCCATGTTTTTGGCTAAATAAATAAGATAATAAATGTTTGTTTTTAATGCGTTTGAAAAGATCGTTACCATTGTTTATGCGCGTGGTACGCGTGTAATACCTACAACGTTAAGTGTGAGAGTGCAAATAGTCTATTTTTAGTTAATTTGCGTGCATCTAAAACGCAAGTCACGTTCAAAAACAAAGGGCCCGAGCGCCGACCACCGCAGTTTCTGAGAACACACTCGTAGCATATTTAGCTCGCAACTTTGAGCGAAAATAATCTTGCTTCAAGCTTTTATATAGTTTCCTGTCGTCGACACGAACGCGATCCCCATTCCAAATTGTTGTGTTTTTGTCAACACAAAATATTAATATCAAAGTTAGTTGTAAGTTTAACAACACATCTTTGTTCCTTCTATTTTAATGCAACAATCTGTCAACAGTCCTTTGAGGTTTGCAGCTGAATATTAAGGACATATTAAGATGAACAGTCCTCATTCCCATCACAAGAACAGAATAACTTACTGGGACTGCCTTCAGTGTTGTATAAAACCAATGTTGGATACGAATTATTATTATTAAAGATTTATTCCTATTTTTATTTTGGTCATCCTCTTAATATCCACAAGATTAAATAGGGGTCTTTATTTCTAATTTGTAGAGTCCACATAGTTCTTCGTAAGGTCAAGGACATTACGAAGTCAACCCATTAAAATGAGGTCAAATTCAGTATCCGATTCAGATAAACAACGAAATCTTTGATCATCATTTTAAAATTAATTGTCTTTGTATTTCGATTTCAACTGGAATGATAAATTGTAACAACAACCGCTTTGTGAAATAATGTTTATTTCGCTTGTGTAGTAAAAATAAAACAAATGATCGCGTCGACATGAAACGTTAATTTATACTTATTTGAATTAAACGTAAATATTTTCTTCTTTCGAAGTTTAAAAACAGTTGTGATAATATTTTTATCAAATTGCAGTCGGATATTGCGCCGTCATTCGACGAATTAATAAGATATTTTTAGTTCTTTCTTTACATTACAGAAAGAACGTATTGACCTTTAAATTCGTATGCAACCTTTTTTGGATCATTATACCCAAATTGATTTATTTATAAATAAACCTTTCACACTGTAATTCAATTCAAACAATAAGTATTAAGTGTGAGAGAGCCATGTTTTGGTACGAATGGTCTGGCTCAACCGGAGGGATTCCCCGGTCCCGCAGTATTCGGGCGTGAAGCAAGACTTACGTTATGTTTCAGTTTAAGTGGGGTTACCAGAGGCACAATCCTTCCCCCCTAACCCATCCTTAATCTTCAAATCCCGTATCCTAAAATCCCTAATACAACGCATCGCACTATTAAGTGTGTATTTAAGTGTGGGAGAGCCATGCTTCGGCACGAATGGGTCGGCTCGACCGGAGTGATACCACGGCCGCACAGAATACCGACGTGAAACAACCACAGCGTTGTGTTTCGCCGTGTGAGTGAGGTTACCGGAGGCCCAATTCTTCCCCTCCCCGGATCCCTACCAATCCCTAAATCTTCAAAACCCTAATCCCTAAAAGGTTGGCAACGCATTCGTAACTCCTCCGTTGCGGGTGTCCATGGGCGGCGCTGATTACTTACCATCAGGTAATCCGTCTGCTCGTTTGAAGACCTATGCCGTAAAAAATTATCGTCGAACGGAAAGGAAATAATTAAAAGTGCAATATTAAATAAATAAGTGTCTGTACATTAGCAACTCAAGCGCATCCATTGCGTCCACGCTAATCAGAGAGCTTATAAAGTTTATTGCTACTATTATAATATTTTATCTTCTATTTATTACCCCATTATAGTAATCCCAAGCTTGTCTGACAAAATTATATAGTTTTTTTTTTAACATTTGAATAAAACAATACTCGAGTTCATAATTATAATAGGTAATATTCAAACTAAAGAAACAGAATGTGATGAATTTATTACTGGAATGTAAAACGGAAAGCGAAAACTATAATAAATTATCCATAATAATCGTATGCAGATCATGACAGTGTTGGACTAGGATTCTCTATGTAACAGAATTTCTCTGATAATGATCTAAGCTTTTTTTGTGAGGGGAAAATCATCAAATGACTTCCCTGTTCCTTCTCCTACTCTGGGCCGAGGTCGCGGTGCCTCTTTGCGCTTAGACGGGGTTGCGCCGGTTTGGAGATTACAATTTCATCCTCCAAGTATTACTGAATGTTTGTGAGTGTTGTTTGAGGATGGGGGTGGGGGGTTTGAATCATCAAGTTCTTCATCACTTCAACCGCTTTGGGCGAGTTGAGGTGTGTCAAACTCTTACACAAAAACGACCCCGTTCCTGCTCCTGATAAATTATTTCGTTTGCCCCGTAGCCTAAAGTTTGTAAGTGTTAATGGATGGATATGGATGGATTGTATGTTTTTCACGTTTAATCTACTTAACGGAACTGAATGAAATTTGACACTGAGATAGATTATAGTCCGGAATTCTACATTGACTTTTTTTTTAACATAGTAGATCGGTAAACGAGCAGACGGATTACCTGATGGTAAGCAATCACCGCCCATGGACACCCGCAATGGAGGGTTTGTAGATTTAGTGATTGAGGAGGGATTGGGAGGGGGGGGGGAAGGATTGGGCCTCCGGTAACGTCACTCACACAGTGAAACACAATGGTGTGGTTGTTTCGCGCCGGTCTTCTGTGAGGCCATGGTATCACTCCGGTCGAGCCGAACCATTCGTGCCGAATCATGGCTCTCCCACACTTAAACTACTTGTACTATACTGTACTTGCAGCTCTAGTAGTAGTACTGACTGTGACTACTTTGTACTCTAGTTCTGCGAGCGAAACTAATGATGAATAATAGTAACAACGAATGATGGTCTAATAGCTACAACTACATATCACATATAAAATTTTATATAATGTATCCAAAATCAGTCCTTGACTGTTAGTATATTTACTAAACATTTGAAGCCGGCTGTGTGTTTGTGTAGGCAGGCAAGTGATATGATAAGTTACTCGTAATACATGAAGTATAAAATGTTAAATATGTATAGAAATAGAGGAGGCAAAAATGTATTAAAAACTAAATAAATGTTTATGTTTGGCGTTGGGATTAAGTCTTAGACAATACTATTTCAGCTGGTGCCACCAAAATTTACCGTTTTAGGTAACTTAAAGCACTTTTAAAGTAAAATGTCTTTAGGGTAATTAAGATCAAAGTTAAGATTTGGCTATCGTGACAGTCTGTGAAAAGATTAATAAAGTTAAATAATAAAAGACAATAGATTCTAATTGAAACGAAAACGATGAGAATTTTACAGACACTTTCCATTGTTTATTTAAATAATACTTACATTTGAAGAAAAGTTTGAATTATAATTCTTTTTAATAATAAAATAAAAATATATTTCGGGGTTTGTCTATATGTGAGTATCTATGTCAAAAACCTCATTTTGAAAGGAAACCTAGGTAGTTAGTAGTTATTTTACTTACACATATTTACATGACACTAATCTGCATATGGTTGTTATTCTTGTTTCAGAAATTTTCTTAAAGAAAACTGTGTTTTATATAATATGCTGGGAAACGAGCTGTCGGATTAGCTGATGATCCCCAATGGGCGCCGCCATAGGACACCAGAGGAATTGCGTTTCCGTTGCATTTTGGAGATAAGAGTTTTTGAGGATTTCAAGATTGGGGCGAGGGGAAGGATTGGGCATGCGATCACCTCACTCACACGAAAAACATAACGCTGTGGTTGTGTCAACGCCGGTTTTCAGTGAGGTCGTAATATCATTCTGGTTGAGTGCCAAGGGAGGGCACTCTCAAGGTGTAACATAAAAAAATAGTATTCTTTGTATTGTCTACCTACGTTTGCAGGAAATACTAATCAAAATAAGGAGCTCGAGTTTATTATTCAAAGTGTTAAATAACTGCTAACATATCAGACAATTACTACGAAAAAAGCATACGTTATTTTGTATTTATTTTTAACCGATTTGCAGTTTATTTGCAACTTAGTGGGAATCGAAATTAGATACGTGTTAGTTTTGTGTTACGATGGGATTTAGTACTCTAACATGTTTATTAATTAAAAACGTGTCTAAGTAATAATTTCTGGGGTTGACGGTGCAAGCATAATAATGTACCTCGACCCCAGTACGGAGCTCAGCTCAGTAAGAGACTGAGACTCCCTCTCGCTCCGCCCAGGAAGAAGTCATTTAATTATTTACCACCCATACAAAAAAAAAAGCGGAAAAATAAACATTTTTTGCCTAAGTATTAATTTTTTTCAACTTTAGCTTGAGTTTACATAAATAAGTGTCAAACAGGTCTGGCTAAATATGACTTTCAAGTCTTTTTAAAAATACGAACTCATACCAAATTTATAAATTAATTAATTTGACTGCACGGTTGGTGCGGTGGCTGGGCAACTGGCTGCCGTGCAACGTGTCGCGGGTTCGATTCCCGTACGGAACAACACTTTGTGTGATCCACAAATTGTTGTTTCGGGTCTGGCTGTCATGTGTATGTGACATTGTATTGTATGTTTGTAAACGCACCCACAACACAGGAGAAAATCCTAAAGTGGAGCAAAGTTTGTCTAAAAAAAAAATTGTACTAATGGTTAATCCCGTGTTACATCTCGTATCGTGTTTTGAGGACTGCCTCATCTTTTACGGGAGCGAGAAACAGATTTAAGGCTAACAGAAAGATCACTTATAAGTTTCCTTGTTTTATTCTATAAATACTCTGCAGTCGTTGTTAATTTTAAAAAGTTTATATTGAAGAGATACATGTCTACCTTGTTCGGCAATAAGTAACTCGACAGTCTCATTCGATAAAATTATTCGATTTGCATGATTGTAATTGCGATATCTAACTGCTAGCCCTGACTCCTCTGACCTGCATCCCTGGTGGTCTTGGCGGTTTAGTCATACTATAAATCATGTCCATGACTTATTTTATCACTCCTTGGCACTGCATATGTACTGTCGATATCGTTCTATACCTACACAGGATAGGGGCAAAAAGCCCCAAACTTTATTTGCGGTCAGTCAAATCTTTATTACTTTAGCCCTAAAGCATGATTTACGTTGTCCCGGTTGCTGCTCACAGCGATATCGACAGTGAGAAGCAGGGGAAGAGGTCGAGGCTATCTGCTGATAACAGTGAACTGAACGGCGGTGGGTTGACTGAGCCCAATGACAAACATACGACTGCTGATATGCAAGATTTGGATGAACATATACCGGTATTTACATTTACAGGCCTATTTGACTTTATGGCACATATTCAAACACATGACTCACAATATTTTGACTTGATATATGGCATTAAAAGTCGTTTAATTTAACAATGAAGTGTCTATTTTCCTCCCACCTACATGTGTAATATAATAAATAAGTAATAATAGAAAGTAAAAGTTGGTAATGGAACATGAAGCGGTGTCGGCAGTTATTACCTTTTATTAGCTGCCAGGGATATATAACTCGTGAGTTAACAGGAGTTACAAAAGTGGGAGTGAGTTGTGCGCTCCTGTCTGCTTGTATCAGGCCCGCTCGTTATACAACGTTGAACCGGTTTCGAGCTGACGTCACCTCCAATCCTTCCATTTATTTTTTGTAAAGTTACGATCCAAAACATCGATGCAATTCCCCATAATATTTTATGGCTTCGCAGAGGAACGTGGGCTATGAAATTAGCAAATAGATCGATGCAGCTATAGGCAATAATAATGCGGCAAAAAGAATTAAAGAACCTGGAGCTCGTCGATAGTGATCAGTTATGTTAAGCTGGTGGAGCGTCGAGAAACGAAATGCAGTATGTGTGCGTATGAGAAATTTTTAATGTATTCCGAAACCAAACGCTTACAGAGCCGGGTTCTCGGGTAATGGACACACGTTGTACAGCATGATGCACAAGATGCAACATTACAGGCTGTTTACTTTACATAATCGTGAATTACCTAATGAGATGTTACGCAAAACAGTATTTTTCCACTTATACATTAACGAACAGGATTTTCTAGCGGAATAAAGAAGTTACTGGCCGTGTACATTTATTTCAAATATATGTGGACAGGGGTTGTTAACACGGACGAGTTCTTGTTAATTTCCAACTGGTTAATATAGTGAAATAATTATGATTTCACTTAATTGCATCCTTATTTCCTTCGCCAATATTATCCTGAGTTTTAATGTTTCTCGTGTAATAGGGATGGAGAAATTTAATATTTCCTGTGTGAACCTATACCTGAAATGTCCTAGGCAACTTTGAGTTCTATTTCAGTCTTTTCTCTATATATTTTTTCTTAGTACCAAAAAATCCAGGCTGATAGGTATTTGGTAAGCTGGGATGTTTATGTATTTATTTTAATTTGATTGTTTACACATAGATTGATCAATGTTCACATATACAGCTAGATTTAATAAAATATGCTTGAAATATAAATTAGACGTAATACATATCGCATATCTACTGCGATCTCTTCCTGACAACATTTAGATAGTTTCACATTGGTACAATATATAAAAATAGGTTCGCGAGCGACTCCGAGAAAGGCGTAATTCCCGGTTTATTCCCTTAAGTAAAAACCAGAGTGTAATGTTATGTTAGCCAATATCTGTGATTCCTTTCTACGTCACATTAAGGCCCTTTTTTGTTCGAATTATTTTTTCAACGAAGTTCTCTTCAGTAGTTTCCGTTGTGTACTCTGTATCTTCACTATCGATACCCGATCAGTTTTTTATGTCTGACGTGGCAGCTTACCGGTTTTACGCGGTGCATCTACACTCTGAGCAAGGAAGCCTTCGAAAACTTACCCAAAATGTGTTTTTTGAATATTAATGTTTCAAATCCCTTAAATAACCTGCATTAATGAGACTTGGTTAATGTTGTGAATGATTCCATCAGCGCGTTTCCTGTAGATAATTATGGATGTAGAAACATTATTAATATACCATTACGAATTTTAAAAGCATTGCAATAAGTTACAAAATCGTCTAAACTTAACTATCTTCTAAGTATAAACTTGCACAATCCAGCAATATCATATTAATGTCACATACAGTAAGAATAATCTGAAACCTACGAGAAGACAACGTCAGTTTCATAATCTTATAAATCCTAAGACAGAAAAGCGTTCACTTTTACTTTCGGTGCAACCGCACCGTCCTCACTTCCCTCTTAAAAGAGAGGAGGGATAAGGTATGCGTCTGTCTCTTTTGTTCGCGGTTTCTTTGGAAGGTTTTCTCTTTCTAACTTCCCTTCGGCATCATCCTCAGTCATACCAGTTTTGTTTGCGCTTAGTCATCGCGGGTCAGAGATAGTGGTTTCAAATGTCATTCACGCTACTATCGCACTCAATACAGCTCAATACGACATTTGATTTTATTCATACGTAACTTATACATGTAACAAGACTACGAAATAAACTGATAGAATATTCTGATGCAATATGAGTTTTGCCTTGACTGAAATGGTTACATAATTCCATCTACGGTACGTGTTTTCCGAAGACCCTACAAAATTGAGGCAATATTTTTTTATTACGATAGCCCCTTTTTTATTTCAAATTGTATGAATAAAGATCACGTTTAGTGAACAAAAAATGACCTACAATATAACGCCCATAGCTAAGTTGCTGGGGAGCAAAAAAACTTTACTGGTGGTGTTGCTAATTACAATCTTTCAAATTGATGTGGGCCAGTTTGATGAGGGCTTAATAGAACGCTTTATTTTTTCGTGTGAATATAAAAATAGATATTTACGACGTTATTCAGATTTATGTTAATTTTATTGAAGGACACTACAAGTAGTTATTAGACTTAGAGGATTCGGGTGAGGGTTATCTATCGTATTAGTACTCGTTAGATATCTGTAATATAGCTTTTAAAGGAACTGTTTTTCATGTTGTTGCTAAAATTATATTATACCTTATTTATTGTCAAGAGGTTTTGGTTCCCACTGTCGCTTTTTATGGCGTGATTACTTATTGCGTAGTGATCTGCTATGAAGCCACGTAAACATGATTGCGATAAACAAAAAAGGTTTTCATTTTAAATTTTATTAAATTAGCACTATAGACTATAATTTGCAACCATAGACAAGTTATTACTCATGTAGATAATATAAACATGTTTACTACCAAACACCCACGTTATAATAATATTTCTTTTGAGAAAAATGAGGAAAAACCGGCTAGTTACGGTTTTTAAAGATTTAGATTTTAATCAGTTATAGATCATTAAAAATTATATTAAACATATTATTAAAAATTTAAAAAGTGGTCATAGACTTTAAAGATATTTATTTTATTAAGTTCATATTTGTTTCGAATTTTGTCATTTGGTTCTTATTTCTTATTATTTAATTTCCGTGTAAATAATAATATTACCTACTTTTTGGAAAATATTAAGTATTTTATGCCATGTTTACGTTGTAAGCTAACATTACATATATTGTAATAATTCAATTTGTAAGGCTTGAAAATGTTACGTGATCGCAACATATAAGTAGGTATCCCCACTTAGTGCATATATTTAATCTATGGCATAATACTAAATATTTTATCTGCGTTACAGTTTTGCGGTTTATCGAATAAAGGATTAAGAAATATCAAAAAATTCAACACTGAATTCAACGGCGTTACACCGCAAAATATTTTATGCGTAGGTATTGTATTGATATTATAATTAAAATTTTATAGAACCATGAATGATAATAAATGATTTGTTTTATATGCAGATGAATTGCATTTGTTTGTAAACAATATAAATGTTCGATAATGTCAAGTTGTGCAGTACAATTAATATCTAGTACGATAGGACGATGACGATAATCACGAACACTTATATCTTGCACCAAGAACTGTTATTAAAGTTTAATTAATGTGTTAAGAACTTATTCTTTATGGAGTGTGAATGGCACTAAAGGTGATTCAATATGGGATCTTGTTCTAGCAGTTGATTGGTTAATGTTGTGGTTCTTCGAATATTGGTAACTAGCTTTTGACCGCGACTCCGTTCGCGTGGTAGACTTCCTGCAGATTTTTGGTATAAAAACTATCCTATGACGACATAGCTTGGAACTCGAGAAATGTCTGTACCAAATTTCACAGAATCGGTTCAGTAGTTTAGGCGTGAAGAAAAGACAGACAGAGTTACTTTCGCATTAATAATATTTGTAAGGATAGTAAGGATTTAGATTTCTTCATTTTGTTATTCGGTTGTTATTGTTTGCTAAACTCCGTTATTTATAAAATTTGCCCCAAAGTTCAGGTGGATTTGAACACAGAAACAAAGAAACCATTAATTAATTTTCACAAGTATGCCATCAAACATAACTTTTTCGCCTTACCTATCGAAGCCAAATATTGCACTATCGTAAAGAATTAAAAATATTTCTTAAAAAAGTAATGGCGTTATATGATATGTTCTAGAATGTCGACAAGCAGGTTTGTAACATTCGTTAAAATGTTTTCGATTTACTCATACATATTCCACTGACAGGCGGAAAAGCTCGCTTCCTTGTTTCCTACATTTTCATTTCTTTACAGAAAACTACGCCGTACGTTTGAAAGGCGTACATAAATCTATGTCAGAATCCTTAGTCGAAGGTGAAACTCCAGAAATAGCCTCCACATTACGTCTTTAGTGTCCATGGTGAAAAAAAAAGATAAATAAAAGAAACATCCTGAAATGTGAACAAACACAATCTGAATATGAAAATTGAAGTGGACGTGAATAAATGACAGTTGAAAAAAAATTATTCAACAAACACAACGCAATAGTATTTCTGTTCTAAATTTTAAATTACTAACGGCCGTGTTACATTAATTTCATTGTAATGGCGTTGGGTGTTGCAAAACTTGGATTTTTGTTATTACGTACCTACCTACCGCGTTTGAAGATTTTATCTGATCACTATTGTTGTCTTGATATGCGTACTAGCTTAATTATGTTTTGTCATTATCATTAATGACGGTGCCGATATGTCTACGCAGTAACTTTTCCGTATCTTGGAAACAATCGTCTTCAGTCATTGACATGATATACTGTTTGCTGTGTTTATTTAGTCTGTGGTTTCTCTGCACTTATATTTGCTGCCCCTTACGTAGATCTGTAGTTGATTGTTCTGTTCTGGAAAATTATTGTGATACCACTTTTCTTATTATGGTTATTTTTCTTATATAGAGTCGCACTAACTTAGCTACGAGTCTTTTTTATGTGTTTTATTTATCTACATAGACATTATATTTGCAAGGCAAAAAACATCTTAATTATAAATTTATATTGACAAACTTTTGTAATAGATAATACGTATACAAATAAATTATTTCATAACTTGTTTTTAGATTATAGGTATAGTTTATAAAAACAAAATAAAGGCAAGAGTTAATGAAATCGAAAAACAAGATTTGAAATCATATGACTACCAACATTGGCTATTAGTGGCTATTTTATATCACAAGAAAAAATAATAATAAACAAGATAAGTAGCACTGCTAGCTGTTAGAAGTAAATATTTCTAGATTTCACAGAACAACTAGAGACCAGTAAATGTTATTCAATAAAAATAACTCGCAAATATATCTCTAAGTTCAGAAAAATCCGATACACCACGATTGGTCGATATTTATTTTTAGTTCGCAAGCCCCGATAAGTTATTTGACGGTTTTTAGCTAGAACCGTCGAGCTGGCAACGTCGCTTTTCGAACGCTCGTTGAATGCAAGTTCGTCCAAAAGTTATGGAGACGTGACATTTATCAGACCCTTAATATTTTAAAAGTAAAAAAATTGTTCTTTTTTATCATCTTTGAACTAACTAAATCTTTCACCTGATACGATCCTTTGGGTATCCTTTACGATACCCCAGAGAAAAGGTTCGATGACTAATTGTCACTTGGGAACCGAGCATTATATTTTTTTACTTTATTTTTAATGATCCCGAGGTGACTAGCGTGTCTGAAATCGATTGGACGGTCTTGCACACTCACTTGAACATAGAAAAAAAGACCAGTGACTTCAACTTCACCTAAATGTTATCTTCAGACAAGCGTAGTTTCACATTATAACTTTGATGACTATTTTTGCGCATCGCTAGATTTTTACACTTCAGTTGCCTATTTCCATTTCAATTTCAAAGAACCTTATTTGAAGTTATAATGTGTTTTTTGCAATTACTGGTAAATCCTTATCGATCGAATCTATATTCTGTATGTAATACGATCCATAGTATTCGTCAGGAGCCAAGTTATATTCGATCGACACCAGACTGGTAGTCAAACATTAGTAAGCAAGCAACGATCACACGTCCAAGGTCAATTGCTCCACGCAACGCACCATCACTTCCTCGTTGGCAAGCAACTCAGCGCTTGGGCAACCGCCTCTCACTAGAATTAGGCTCCCGGTTACAACACGACACATTCACACACATCAAGTAACTGCTTAGACTTAAATCGCTGTGTGCACCACCTATCAGCAATTTTTTCCATACCACACAGATTTAGCATCGTCTCGTACTTTGAATTTCGAACCGACTTCTAGTCAATTCAATAAGTTCTTATTCTCTCTCAAATCATCGACAATGTTTTCGATTATTTGTTAACACCTCGGTATTGTTCTTTACAAAATAATTTGATTGCTCGAATGACTTTGTATTATTTTCATTTTCACCGAGTGAACGGCTCTACTTAGTTTCCTAATCTTTGAATGATCCAGATTTTTTGCTTGCAACTCACTTCTAATTGTAATCGCTTTTTACTGTGTAAATTACGTATTTGTAAAGCTGTTTTGTCACGGCAGGTGTTAACTTTAATACAAGTTAACTGAGATAAATATGTATAGAATTATTTAATTTAATGCCAATGGCTTTGTTGTTGATCATCTGTCAAACACAGCCTCGAACATATTAGAAAACGTACTGTCATGTGTTATTAATGGTATCTTAATCTAATACATATTCGAATGGTATTAATATTTCCCATTCACATAATGTAATCAAAACGCAAAATCAAATCAATAAATCATTAGTTCACAGTACATTGCTCGTTAATAAACTGCATTCATAATGGCATGTTACATAGATATTTAAGATAATGGCAGGCGTGTGTGGTTACGTTCTGTGAGTGCAACACATGGACCTTGTCGAACTGTGATTGCGTTGAGCCTCATTAACAACTCCACGTACCTACCTTATGATGAAAAACCATACCTTTTTTGTCGTCGGAGTCCATTTATTTGCTATAGGGTTTTGCTTCGCTTACTCATACCTTAAGTGTGTGCTAATTAATTAACGTTTAATCAGTTTTTCATTAAATATAAACTGGTGTACAACCGGCTTACATTTTAGCAATTTCCTGTTTGTTATCCTAATCAAACTAATTTTGAATAACTTTAGCATCCAATTTAGGGCGACTATTTCTAAGCGGTTCCAAGGATTGTTGATAAAGTAGGACAAGGGTTCAGAGGTTCTGACATTTTTCTTAGGACTGAGGTTAGTCGCGCGCTTTGTTTGAACTTCGTAGAACAGGGGTCCCAAACTTTCAAGGGAGCCAAAATTAATTACAAATTGGTGAAATCTTAGAGGATTTTGCGTAGAGATCAAAAAACGAGATGAAATAACAGTAAAAATAGCACAAATACGAACGTAAAACCAATTAAAATGAGGATATTTTCATTTTTAAAAACTAGATACAAGAAAAAAGGTAGGGAACCCGGAATAATACATCATGCACATTGGCATAAGGGACATCATAATATTTACGATAGTTTTAGCACCTCAACTAAAAGGAACAAATATTGTGAGAGTACGTTATTCAGTTAAACAAAATAAACTAGCGAATATGTTAATCTTGTAATAAAATAAATTAACATAAACATTGCTGTGTGTACTGTGTAGTGGCCGTTTATCAGCTCCGCAATGAAATTCAAGGCTGACACCGGGTGTCATGTTGTCCAATACTTGATAAACTAGGAACAAAGCACGCTGCGCCAGCGCTCGCGCAGGTTCCTATTTAACATTCGTAAGCAGTTGTCGACTGTTTAAAAAATAATACGGACATTAAGTAACATTGTAACACAACATAACAAATTAAATTTTCATACAATTCTGCTGTAGCTACTCTTGTAAAACAATTGTTCTACGAAACACCAAATGATAAATTGTATGTATCTACAACTACTATTTGTAATAAGAACAAAATACGACGAATGCAATTATCGACAAATCGCTGGAGCTAATAACTGGTCGGTCCATTAGTCTTAAAATAACAAAACTAAGGACTATTTGACAGGACTCGCGTTTAATTCTGTCGAGTTTGAACTAAAGTTTAATTGGTTAGGTCTCAGAATAGATAACTGCGAGCGACGTCGCAGGGGCCGCGCCCGACTGAATACTAATACCGTACATTTTGCCCGACCCATTTGTGGATCTCCTGCACGGATTACAAGTTTGATGACTACAACTGCTAGCTACTATGATGCACTATTGCAAAACATAAAAGCAGTACGCTAGTTTTATTTGGGGAGCGCTAATATTTCACGTTCCACTTGGAATTCTATTTGTATGCTCTTGCAGCGTTTGAACCCATTAGATTATTGCAATGCGAGGGTTTGTATCATACTAATATATGTTCCCTGCTCTCTACGTTTGCAATACCGCTGCATTCGGCAATGAAAATATTTGATACAAATAAGCAAATTAAATTTTTCTTATTTATTCAACTGCTTTGCAATTGCATTACATTTACATTATTTCAAATTGTTTATTACTCATCAGACTTTGCACAATTTTGTTTCCGGAGCTTGTGAAATTATATTTCAAAATTCTAGGTATTTTCGTATTGATGAAGAATTGAATGATTCTGTGGTTACCTTTCGGTTCTGCGTCGTAATTCAACCTTATAACCACAACACAATATTTAATGAGGCCAATCCTCTTAATGTTGAATCAGCGAAATTTGGAATTCTTTGCTCTTATTAACTGCTTATTCATGCCGCAACAGTATATTAGCGGGGAGACAGTAACGCATTTTAAAACGTTGGCATGCTCGTAACCCCTAATTAAGAACCGCGCTCTCGGTACGAGTGTTAAACAAAAGGTTTCAACACATTAATACATTGTGCACTTAATAAAACAAGGTGTAGGGTGCCGGATGTTTGCCCAAAACAAACGTTCGCCAAAATAGCTTTGGATATGGTCCCAATATGTGGTCTTTGTTCAGAAAGCGAACGTTATACTGCAATTAAATTATAAATAAACCATTTTTTATTTCGCGTAGGTGCATGCGCAATGTTATTGCAAATACTTTTATTTATACATGTTATGTGCAAATATTTTGAACGAGTTGATAAGTCGGAATACATCGCATGTTTTTAACTGCGGCGTGGCCTGCGAGCTGCGAGAGGTACTTACATAAATGCGGCACAAACAGAGGTCTGAGATACTTGCTTCATTATTGTCTCTTGGACCGCATATAATTGCATTCCAAGCATGAATGTGTAAGGCCGCGCTCCGTGAAATTGCCGGCTACAGGCAAACTCAAATATTGTTCTACTGGTTCTCACACATTTATAAATTGATAAATTTCGACCGCGCATGTTTGTAGAAAGTAAAATTAAATTGAAATTACTATGAAACAGCCCTTTGTTGACTACTACATTCAGATACAGAAGCATTCCATTCAGCTCGTTATCTTTATAATATGTGACAGGTGACATACAACCGGTGAGCCGTTTATGCCTTCAATGGTAAACGATTGATATGTAGGAAAAAATGTTACTTCACATTCAGAATGTGTTAGTAAACAAAGTAGCTACGCCAGACGCGCGTTGCGTTGATGATCAAATTTTAACATTTAAATTGGTTATTGAGAACAAAGGGGCATGTTTATAACCCAGCTCAAGGTCAGATTTTGATTGTTACAGGCGCCACAGCAGCTCAGGTACCTTCAGATTCCTCCACGTGGCAAATTGGCGGTACAATGAGATTTATATCTACAATCATTTTCCTTCGGTCATTATGTTGCGATGATAATGCGTGAGATACAATAATACCAACACTTTTGTTTTAATCTTTGCTTAACCTTCAACTTTGTACGCTAATCCGGAGATTAAAGAAGACCCAAGTTTAAGTGTGTGAGCATTGTAATCAATTTGAACGCTTCCAAGTACTCATGAGTCCAAAGCTTCAAACAGATTTAAATTCTTATGACTAATCTTGCGATCGAACTGCGCTTGATCTTGTTCTTTGTGACATTTATACAATGGTGATTGTTTAATAAAATCTTATTTTAATGATCGTATAATAATATAAAGTAATTTATTTTACTTTTAAATCATCTCATTTGTGATTTCTTAGTATTACGAACGCTGTTTACGTATTGTTAACCCACGCAAACCGCAAGTCGAAACTATAATAAAGATAGAAATGTAATTGTTGAAGTTCATTGCTGGTTTATCTTCGTATGTATACGTACACGTTTCTATAAAAGAACAAGGTGATTATCAATTAAAAAAGACAATGGTACAATTATAATTTCTTGACAACATGATCACCTCCTAATGATATATGGTCCGATATTCGCTATTGTATTACAAAGAGCTCTTATCTCTTAATTTAATACTAACACTGCCTTATATTTGTCGATAAGTCAATTATAAACTCGTAAAATCGACTTCCTAGAAGAAACTTTGAGCTAAATTGTTCTCATAGATTTTTAGCCACTAGTGATCATAAAATCCTCCTATTACAATCAGACTTTTAAGCGTAGGAGAGCTAGGCTTCGGCATGAATGGGCTTGACCGGAGTGATACCACGGCCTCATCGCGCCGTGAAAACGATTACCTACGTGGTTTAAGCGAGGTTATCGGAGGCGCAGTCCCTCCCACTCTTTTATCCTAATCTTCAAATCCGCCGATAGCGCTGATTGCTTACCATCAGGTAATCAGGTTAAACGTTAGCTCGTTTTCCGACCTATCCCATAGAAAAAACAAATATTCATGATAAAAAAGGTCCTTGTGTGTCAGTATAAAAAAATATTCTTTGTCTATTATTATGTGCTAATCTTGTATCTTTTTATGACTTGTTACATCCTTGTAGGCTTTAAGCACGCTAGTTTATGTACCTACCACAAGGTTGACAGTAATAAAAAAAAAAACTCCTATAATAACCGGAAACCAAATGTCAAATAGGTTTTTAAAAAACATAATTTGAATTTCTATCTGTTCTTATTTTGAAATGATTCAAGTGAAAAGGCCCCCTTGTATTATACTTTGAGGTTGATAATCTAGTCTGCCATTTCAGCTTAGGATATGTTCCACCATTTTAAATTAGCTCTCTATTACTTTTAACTGCTGATGTTCAGCCGGGGTTGTGAGGTAAGCGCAATGAGGCACCCGCGAACTCGGCCCAGAGCAGGAGAAGGAACAGGGGGGTTTTTTGTCAGTAAGAGTCTCTCTCTCTCTCACAACAGAATCTCTTTTCGTATGGAAAATATATATATTTAACTATCCATCAGTCATCCAAGAGCAATAAGGTACCGTGGTTTCGACCTGGAACAGGTGAAGTAACTGATTAGTTTTTAGTCAGTAAGAGCCTCACCCTTTTCGTAGCCTCCTCTGGCCGAGAGACGTCATTTGATGATTTCCCCCCTCGAAAAAGGCCCTTCAGAGATTAAAAGTCGTTAATTTGGCATTGTTATAATGTAGGTTAGGTAGCTATGTTACCTTTAAAGAGTCCAGTCAAGTTCAAAATAGTTTAGTCACATTCTTAAAAAAGGCGTTATGACTTTGATAAATTTCATATTGTCAACTCCATTATAATTTTCGTCATACTTCAATATTACTAAATCTCACGAAATAGTGACGAAAAATTTAATCAAGCATCACACATAAATGACTGTTACGAACAAATATTTCACCACAGATAATAAATCTGTTGTAATCGGCGAACAGATTATGTATTATGTATTCGTTTGACAGTTAAATAACAATGTCTGCTAAAAATAATACGTAATCATTGTAGACAGTTGATACGATTATTACAGTTTTAATTTATAAGCTAATTGGTTTATAACAAAAAGGTTGTAATCATTATAATCGACATTGTTTTGTTGTGAGTTAAATATCTGCTAACATATACTTATTTGCAGGGCCGGATTGACTCAGTTAGGGGCCCCTACGCAATGCAATTGTCGGGGCCCTTTTCTTTGCGAATCAATGGACATGAAAAAAGTTTGTAAGCGGTTGTAGAAACGATATTTTTATTATATTTAGTGTAAGTGTAGGCAATAAATTTTTGTACAAAAAAATCTTAATTAGGCCCAACGACCATCCAATCCGGATTTGTTTTACAACCACGTCTGTTGCCATGCGAAACGTTAATTAAATAAATCCATTGTGACGTCAGATCATAAGGAAATAGTAAGGAAATCCGAATATCTTAGATTTTCCGGTACGGAGGATTCCGAGAATAAAATATAACCTAACTGTCAGAACCAGTTAACATTGTATTAATCAGACTAATTTGGCAAGTTAAATTAATAGACTAGTAGACAAGCCTCTATAATAACTTGTATTTTATTATAACGAGTTTAAAACAAAAAAAAAAACTAGAAGTGACGTGCTGTGAATCCTTGAATCTCTATAAAAAACTTTTTGCTGCTTCCTCGTTGTTTTTTTAGCATAACTAGATGCTTTTATGAAGTGAGTAGTCTGATCGAATATCCGGGTCATGTTGAATAATGTATCGTAATTATCATAGCAATCTGTTATCTCTTAAAAGGGTACGAAGTGGGTACTTCTTTAATATTTATTGTCTGTTTGTAGCGTTTATACCGTTCGGGTTTTCAAAGGAACGTTCAAGTCAAATAACATGGAAACTACTCAACCGATTTTTATAAAGGTTGGTTTTCATACTATGGTAATGAACCAAGGTCCAAATAATTAAGTAGGACATTTTCAAAATTTCCTTTATTGAATTTTATGAAAACTTAAAAGCGCCTCGATACAATTTTACATAGGTAGCTAATGCAAAATTGATTTGTATC
This sequence comes from Spodoptera exigua, assembly GCA_902829305.4. Classification (NCBI taxonomy): domain Eukaryota; kingdom Metazoa; phylum Arthropoda; class Insecta; order Lepidoptera; family Noctuidae; genus Spodoptera; species Spodoptera exigua. The sequence goes on from LR824615.2 coordinate 5,955,956, forward strand.
CAGTACGATACGTTGCCAGTCTTATAGGGATAAGGATTCGGAAATTAAAGGATTTAGAAGGGATAGGGTAGGGGAGGTATTGGGCGTCCGGTAACCTCATTGACACGGCGAAAGACAAGTTGTGGTTGTTTCACGCCGGTTTTCTGTGAGGCTGTGGTATCACTCCAGTCGAGCCGCCCCATTTGTGCTGAAGCTTGGCTCTCTCACACTTTAAGTTCCGAGTACTTCTCATAATTCCAGGTTCTGATCCAAATAAAATACATACAATACCCCATAAAAATAATTACCAAACCTTAAAACCCGATAAAGGAATTGTTAATGAACAATTAGCGCTTGGAAAAATTTATTCACTTAGGTATTTTACATTTTCCTGTCGCAACAATGTAAGGCAAATACAAAGTGTTAGCTACAACCACAAGGTTGAAAAAGGTTAAGTAAATTGTGCCTTAAACCGGTTTTTTAAAACAACACTTATGTTTAATGAACTCTAACATATCATTTATAATGGCCTGATTGTTCGAACTAAACAAAATGTAACAATGACATCACACCTTTTAATCCCCAAAAGGGGTGCAGAGGAGTACCGTATACTATCACATCATCAGTCTTTAAGAGCCCACTGCTAAGCAAAGGCCTTTTACCACAGGGAGAAGGTTTGAGCATTCACTACCATACGCTTGTCAGGGCGGATTGCCGATTTCAAATTTATATTAGAAATTATAAGTTCAGGTTTCCTCACGATGTTTTCCTTTACCGCATGTTAGAGGTGTCTTAATAATCATAGAAATTACCTACATATTACTCTGAAAACATTACATTGGTACTTGCCAGGGTTCGAAACGGCCACCACGACACAACATATATTATATACAATATATGTATAACACCCACTTTAAGTGTAGGAGAGCCATGCTTCGGCACGAATGGGTCGACTCGACCGGAGTGATACCACGGCCTCACAGAAAACCGGCGTGAAACAAACACAGTGTTGTGTTTCGCTGTATGAGTGAGGTAACCGGAGAGGCCCAATCCTTTCCCCTAGCCCCCTCCCCAATCCTTAAATATCCGAAACTGTTATCCCCAAAAGGCAAGCAACGCACTCGTAAAACCTTTGATGTTGCGGGTGTCCATGGGCGGCACCGATTTCTTACCATCAGGCAATAAGCCAGCTCGTTTGCATCCTATCTCATAAAAAAATCTTTTTCCTATTAAGAAGGTGAGTATTTTGGGTAACAAAGCGCGGGTGTCCTCACTCTGGAGAACAACACCACCACCAAAAATATACTGATAATAATTATAATGTTTGACCTAGGTTCTCCTGCTCAACAGTCGCTTGCAACCACTCAACCAATGAAGCAGTAACAATGTAAGTGTAAAATTCTTAATTACTTTCGTAATCGATTGTAAGGCTTAGTTCACACGATGCCGACAAACGTACGGATTAGTTTCTTTGTACCGCATATTGTTTTCTCGGAATTGTACTATGTGAATGCTTAGTGCTTGCATGCCACGGTAATCGACTTGTGTCATATAATTCAACATACTTCATTATCTTCGCAAAAACAATACTTTTGACTAGACGTCATTTGACTGCACGTTTAGAGTAGTGGATGGACAACTAGCTCCCATACAACGTGTCGCGGGTTCCATTCCGGTACGGAAGGCATTTTGTGTGAGTTACAAATTGTTGTTTCGTGTCTGAAACTGAAACTCACCCACGACACAGGAGAAAATCCTCGTATGTAGCAACGATGTAAAAAAAACCTTCAGAATATTTTACATTTATTTGATTTGATGGTCTTGTTTAAGCAGCATAAGTAAGTCTGACTCATCATTATCATTTGAATAAGTCAAGAAAAGAATGAAGTATTTCTGAACGTCTGCTAATTGTTAAAATAAATAAATGAGGTAAATGTTCACAGTTCAATTACCTCAGTAATGTAAAGATTTTCCTCCTTTGTTACCGACACTTTTCTCGTGACTGTTTGCATTTTGATTTATTGCTTAACACCAAATTTGTATCTCTAAATTCCCCGTATTACCAAAATCTAATTTAGTACATACTAAATATAAGCAAATTTAAATATTATTTATAATATAATAACATATCCTGTTAAAAAACCTTCCCACAGTCGAAGCGAGCGATAATTAAATGAAACTGTGTTTTATGTGTGAATCGTGAGCCTGATAATATACTAAAAGGGAACTAGTTTTTCTGCTACTCACTCAGTCAATATAACTTTATTGGATAGTTATACCACAATGAGGTTAGTTACGATACACACTGAAGTGACGTCATCAAAACAACTGAGACAGATTTCATAACAATTATCTTTTAAATAAATAGCATCCCTTCCTTATTTATTCGATAATAGAGTATGAAATTACCTAACATTGTACAGCGGATCAATCACCTATGAACCGAGCTATCGCTATAAAACGGTCATGCCATGCAATCGCAGCAGTTCATAAAGCGTAGGATTTTACGACTATCCACACAGACGAATTGCATAATGCACTATGCATATACAAAACATACGTGCATAGCTCATTCCTGTTCCGCGCCAGCAGACCTGCACACTCCACGATAAATCATGGACAAATATCCCTATCATTGAATTGGAAATGATAATTCAGTTTCACTTTTCAATGGCCGCAGCGTACCAAAACTCCTGGTCATATAATTATCAAGATATACGTACGCGTGCAGCGCTAAATAATAAATCCACTCGATAGTCAGAACACAATTTAGGATTGCATTTCACGGATCATTGAACTTTATCAACAGAATGGAAAGCGATTAGGAAAAGGTTGGGAAATGTAAAAGTGAATTCGGAGTTCGGTAGGTACCTATCCGAAACTTTTTACCCTTGTAATGGAAATTGTTTTCAGACTTGGTCGTGGTCGTGAAATGGAAATGAAGTACCGGGTGGAAAAGGGACATTTTGTGTCGAGCGATTTTGTTTTACAACAGTTCCCTTAAAATTAGACAACGATCAATAGTTACTGGATCCGGGGGAATTTTTGTAGTATCTGTATCTTTTACTAGAAGTAATTATTGACCGCATTGTATCAGGCTATCTCTCTGCGAGGCTTGTGGATGCTAAGGACCGGGTTACTTAATGGCGCGAGTATGCAATGAGCTGCAAGCCGTCACTTGTGCACTATTGCGTGACGTGATTGCTATTCATGTCTCAAGCGGTATTAACCCACCTTGCGAGACAACAGACAGTAGTACACACCTCTGCTTTCACCGTTTACTAAAAACCATGATTGTGATTGATATATTCACAATAAAGCCCACGCATTGCGTTAATGAAATTTAAAATTAACACTTCTTGTCCGAAACACAATTCATCATTAAGTAAATGTTTCGACACAGTCCCGTTGTGTTCCTAAATGTATTTTATGATCGTGTTATCCAACAATTTATATTAAAACATTTACACAGTACACAAGTGTATTTATGTGACAAGTACACCGTGTTAACAACTCGTTGCTAATGTCTAGTTAAATATTGTTTATATGGACGTCCATGTGACCCAGGGACACCGACTTCAATAACTTCAGTGTAACTGTAATAAACTGGAGTTGTATTGAACATAACGTGTGGCCAACTTAGAGATCTTTCAAGAGCTTTGATGCGAACTATAGGTACAGGTTTTGCCGTCGGATTCCCAACGAAACTGGTTCCTCGCCCGTAACGCCCGCCAGTCTGCCTCGCCCAAACAATGATGTCGTGCAAAAAATACTAAACTAACGTACAATAAACATATCAATGGATAAACTTAACGAGAACCAAATGTTAAAAGTGAGTTAAAGAAATAACGTTTTGGAACAACTAACACATGTTGTAAAATAAAGGCTAATGATAAAAAAATGCGCGCAATTACATACAAGATTTCAAGGTTTCAAAGTAGAACATGTATTATTAATTAGTTTTGAATTTAACGAAGCATGCTTTAACTAAAATGCTTATTTCATGTCAAACTGACGGCTTATTGCTCTTACAAAATACGAAACTGTTGGTATGTCTGCTTCGTTGCAAAAGTAGTAAAAGCAAGAGTACTTAGTCTTTCAAGTAGCTAGCACATGTAGGTACTGGTAGCAGATGCCAAAGTGATATTAATATTTGAAGCTCTAAGTCTGCTTAGTGCCTGTACTGAGTGCAACTAAGTATTAAGTAGAGCACTCTATTTTCCCCGGTAAGGTAATATTCGTTGCTCCATTGATTTACTTTGAAGTCTCCTCTTTAGTTTGGAATATAGCTTGAATGCTGGCAACATAACAGATAAATATTGTACCTCAATATTTTACATTATCCGAGTATAAAAGGAATTGTCTATGCCTTTAGATACGTATTGTTGAAAAGCTTTTAAATATTTTTGTAGTTGAAGTAACATTGAAGACATCGTTTGGTTTTCCTTTGTATCTAGAATCTTTGATCTATCCATATATGTAGTAATTGCTTGTAATATAAAACAAAGGTTTTATATCTATCTTTCAAGTGAATGGGGTCTACTTTTCTAGGTACACTACTTCAGATAATTGGTCCTTTATTACACGAGACTATATTTGATCACTGTTGCGATAAATATATATTAAACGATAATAATACATGGAAGTAAATAACAGTTATTAATATTGATTACATCGTTGTTTTAGTTATTATATTATATTATTATAATGAACGCAATACATTCTTGCTAGTACTTAACAATGTATTGAATATGGGTCACTTTGTTATCTTCTCATTATTGCTTCCTTCCTTGAAAAAGTTACCAGTCTTTCATTTAGCCTAAGCTTACATATGAAGGATCTGGAGTCACCTGAACTCCTAAAAATACACGAATCATTGCCACCTTTCATATTATTAGGTAACTTACCATTTCTTCCCTTTTCCCTAGAAAAATATTGTTATTTTTTTTTTGTGCATACTTAATTATTTTTTCACTTCCTAATGTGGTCTAGAGTTTATAACGTGTACTCTTGGATAACTCATAAGGATTGATTGAAAAACATAATTGAATTATTTCTATAGCTACACGAACTATTATTGAGATTTATGAACTAGGGAGTAGGTGATTTAGTGTTATTATTGTTCGTTATTTAGAAATATTATTACGTTGGTAAGTGTAATATGGTTTTAATATCGTCATACGCCATTTCACATAGAGACAAGTGATCACTACACAGGTAGCTTATAACTATTTCTACACATTTCTATACAAGATACGTTTCGTTAAGGTACTTATGCATGAAATTTTCCATTCAAGTAAACCTGTAGGTACGGAAAATTCATGCATTAGGTAAAATAAAAATAGCATACCTACATTTTTTAGGTAAATGTGATTCGACATTTAAACGCATACCTACTAATTTTGAAGTTTTTTATAGTTGTACTTTGATACTAGTTTTCGTTACCTACTTACTTGGTATTTAGCAGTGCTGTTAACAAGTGAAATTTATGGGACCTTGACATTGTCCCTATTACCATAGATAGGAGATTACATCACCGTGTACAACATGTCGTATCGCCTTACAAAACTATGGCTATAGTTCTTGCTGATATATCGCTGCTATGAACGTGCTCAGAAACCTAAAACTACCGAACATGGCCCAAGGACAACACGCCATTATCATGTCCACTGACGGTTTACTTCAACTGCATTCCTCATAACGTATAACAATATACAATGTATATTATACTTATTGAAAGCGATTGTGATAATAATTATTCGATTCACGCTGTGAATACTAAAACCGTCGTATTCTAGAACAAGATATATTAACAACTAATCACACGTAATAAACTACCTGTATCATAAAACGAATACTTAATTAATTAAAATATTCACAGTTCGGGTGCCTTATAATATGTAATAGGTAACATTTTTATTTTATATTATTTTAGAACCAGTTACCACGCCCACGCTTTGAATATTCAGACCGCAAGCATGTGGTATATAAAAATCATAAGTAATAGCTTGTAACGTCTTAAAACATACCTATACCTATACTGTGTATATATTTATTTAATTACAGGGCAAACTAGCAGCCCTGACAGTAAGCAATAGGCGCCACCCAAGAACACCAACAATGTTGAAGAGTTTCAAACGCTTTGCCGACCCTTTAAGGATTAGAGATACGAAGGATTGGGCCTCCAGTAGGCCTAACCTCTTTCACACGACGCAACATAAAGTAAGCAACACCTATGTCTATCGAAAAAAAGGTGCTAATTACATTCCTAATGTAATGCTGCGAAACAGCCTAGTATTGCTTTAGCTTAGCACCTAAATATATATTTCCTTTTCATATCCGTGTACAAACTGCCTGCCCTAACAATTCTGTTTTTGTGGTTGAAAAATGTCAAATGACTTCTCTCACCCAGATTAAGGCGAGAGGGAATGTCAGACTCTTACAGTGTAAAACCACAATCGCTTCTCGTGCTCCAGGCTGGGGCCGCGGTACAGAGCTGAACATTGGCCCGATTGGGCCATCTGTGGTGACCTATTGGGTTTTTGAGGCGAGCGTAGAACTCAAGGCTCGGTCGGTTCTACCCTAACAATTACAAAGTCCAGCTAAATTTGTGAAATAAGTCAAGTGGCGTCCCTAAATATTAATTTTGAAGAAGATAAAGTTACTGAAGAACTTTTGACATACAAATAAAGTAGGATAATGTGCAATGTAGATTACCTAATATTTTATCAAAAACGGAACAGATTAGACCACTACTGTGCGGGCGCTGAGATAACACTCATACCAGTTAGATAACGTATTAGGGACATCACAACACACCCAGAAACAGACGATCGCTTCTGTGATAAAATATTGATTAATGAACGTATAGATAAATTGATTATTATTATATTAGAAAGGGTAAAAAAGCATAGCACCTAAATAAATATAGGTTAATACTCTTTGAGCCGGCCCTACAGGGCTGATGTTCGACCGAGGCTGCGGGGTAATAAGCGCAATGAGTCACCTCGGCTTCGGCTTAAAGCAGGAGAAGAAACGGAGGGGTAGTCAAGTCTCACTCTGGGTGGGAGAAGTGATTTGATGATTTTCTCTTGACAGAAAAAAAAACCTAAATAAGCTTACAAAGAGACGATTGGGCTGTGTCAACAGCCAACATTATAAACTCTTATGGATAAGTAGGCACTGGAGAACACTCACTAATCTTGCAAAAACTTACTAGGAAAGAGGTGTGACTTCGTGGAAACAAGATCAATGCACAACGTAGGTATGATAATACCTATAATTATTGTCTTGTTTCCTAGTAACTTTATGTTTAATTAGCTTCGTGCTCTAGGATTGTAGACAACGTCTAAACGACTCGTCATCGACAAATACGTTTTTCTAATTTAACATTACACATATCCTTCGGTATTTGGGATGCAAGGGAGAAGTATCGGGCCTACAGTTACCTCACTCATACGGCAAAACACTTAAGCGTAGCCTAAGCGAATACTTATACCTAATTTGAGGAACAAAACTTAGGTATAAATATTTGGTCCCATGATACTTACACAGCGCTAACCAAGGAGATCTACAACCAGTAAGAGAGCGTAGACACTCAAATTAAAATGTAGTTCACCACCATCGATAGACCTAAGGCTGTGTAGAAACAATGAAACGCCAAAAATACCTTTGCTTTAGCAAAGATATTTTTTATTTTTTATAAAGGTATATATGTAAATAAATTTATACATTTCAGGGTCTATTTTAACGAGGTGAACTAAAACAAAAAAAAAAGTTGACGTAGGAATACAAATTGTAGACGAAATTGTGTACAATTTATATTAATTACAATTTCCATGAGACCACAACAAACAATTAAGATGAACATTGTAGCCTTCAGCCCACGTTCGTGGCAAATTAAACATCAAAATACTCCGTCTCTAGTTGACAATGTAATTGTACATTAACTTATACAGTCTGCCCACAATCTGTTGACTCACGATGAATAATTAGAAGGTATCTGCCAATGCCTCAAGTTTACTAAGCGAATATTATACTTTTATGTACTCACAAAGACAATATCGAAATGTATTTGAAGGTGATTTTGTGACTGATTTGTCTTTAGTTAATTTGTTTTAAACTGTTCCAATCACATGTTGTTAAAGCATTATTCGGATTAAAAAGTTTCTTTAATGTAAATCTAGGTGACCAATGAATTGTGTTTTTTGCATGTAGTTGAAAAAATAGTTTGTAATCAAGATCTATTAGCATGCTATTCCCTTTTATCCAATAAATTACTAGTTCCATATTGCAAAAACTGTTGTAAATGTTAATAAATTTGCTTGTAAATACGTCAAATGGACAGAGCAATTAATAAAAGTCTATATTTGACAAATTACAAAGTCATATGCAAACTTATTTCTGGTCATAGATGCAAAGCCACATACTGGCATACGATGACGACAGCGTACATTAAGCAAACACGTTGCAGTCAGGGTCGTAAGTTCAATTCCCTCGCTAGGACGAAAATGTTTATCGTTTACAGATGTTTATTTGTGTACAATAATTATTTACGTCAAGGCACCTACGTCAAGGGGCAGTAAACTGACATGTTTAGCAGCTTTTTCATAAGTAGGTAGCACACGTGGATCTTATTTTCTGTTCGAATAGGAAAATTTCTAAATGTACTGACGTTAATGGTTCTTAGAAAAATTATACTATACAGGATAACTATTAAATAAAAGGAAGATTGCTTAGTGATTTTATAAGATATTGTAGAAGTGATACTCACGTATTAGCTGTTAATTCAATAAGAAAACAGAATGTACACCTTGCATCATCCGAAAATCCAGTTGGGCAATGTCCGTGATGTTTTAGAATTAAAGATGACTACATTGACTATGCCTAGAAGTAGAAAGGACGATTTCATATTTTCAGGGTTGTGGTTTCAATTCCTAGTATCGATATTATGTAACACATCAACACGCCTGTAGTCTTTGGGAGAAGATAGTTGTTGCAATGATGAACCAACAATCAATGATGAATGTTATGAAGAAAATTGAATGATTTCCTTCCTTTAAAAAAGGTATGACATGCTTTACTTGTTCTGTATTTAGAAGATTATACAGTTCTTCGAATATACAATATTTTAAAATTCTTAACTAGCGCATACGTACCTACATTTTTTTCCTTTGGTTTTTTTTTATTCCGATACTTATACTTATTTTAATTTAAATAGGTAAGCACATCATATGAAACAACCTTTATCATATTCATTCTTAGGCATAGTCAGCTTAATGATAACAATAACTTTCATAGTGCAACTATTCATTTCCAAAAACTGTTTAGGGTTGCACCAAAGATCTAAATTGAAAACAGAGACAAAAACACTAAACTCTTTTTGGAGAGAAACAAAACCACAGATAAACCAAGACTCGAATCACACTTGATTTTTTAGCTTACAAAAAACCTATTTGCAACAATGTACGCAAAATATCAGTGACAAGTATCTCTATTACTCGTCATACAAAGTCAGGGTTGTATGAAGATGTAAATGTAGCAGTCCAGGTACCAAGGCCCATGCAGTAAGCACCAAGTTACCCAGCTGATGCAGTAAATGTTTACACAAACAACCGTATTGACTTCTCAACTTAGCGAGTCCCTTAGATTGTTAGCTGTACAGGGAAGGACTTGGGGTCATATTTTTTTAGCTATATTTGCCTAAAACATATTATACATATAAACTGGTGTTATTATCGGCGGCGACGCAACTGTGTGATTGTCTTTGTCTTTATGGGTAACTAATAACAATAGCGTTATAAGGTTTCTTGTATTACTTACCATATATGGCCTTTTTTCCGAAATAAATGTCATCCATTCATTGATTAATATATATGTTCTGTAGAAAGTAATTGATTTTCGTGTTAGCCCGAAGGTCATGCATAAGGGTGCGAATTCCAAACCTTATACATAATCACCAATGTAACATTTTCCAAGTTATATGTACTTTCAATGGTGAAGGGAAATATCGTGAGGAAATCTGGACTTATAATCTATAATTATAAATTTGAAGTTGTCAATCCGTCTTGGCAAGCGTGGTGATAAATACTCAAACCTCCGTTTCCTACTTTCTAACTACTGCTACTTTTAAACCTCTTTTCATACTTTCCGTATGAAAAGAGGCCTTTGCTTAGCAGTTAGCACTAATAGGCTAGTAATGTGATGTGATAAAAGTAAATTATATAAGCAGTAGGTATTTCGAAATAAGTAAGTATGGAAGCGAATCCCAGTAAATTGGGATAACGCAGGAAGATGATGATGTTGGGTACCTACATTAACACAAATAGGTGTTATGGTAATTCTGTGTCTAGGATTACGGAAGCTAATTTTGTGGTCGAGGTGTTTGCGGTTTTCATTTCAATTTGTTTTCTTCCTGTTCCATTTTACACTGTTTTTTTTTTTGTTAACGTATTGCTTTGTTTCAGTTTTCGACGCAAATGTTATTTGTATTTTTTTATGTTTCATTGTGCTGAATGTAGTGAATGTTTTGTTTGAAGAAACATGTCATTCATCACTCACAGAATTAAATCATTTCATTTGTGTTCCATTAAAATTGTATACCTCTTCAAAAACAAAACCCTCCAACGTCCCTTCCAACCCAAAAAATATGATACGAAATATAGTTTCCATAAAATTATTGTTTCCATTTCGAGATAAGATCCCAATATTTGTAATGTTATATAATCAATCTCTTACTATGAATCAAAGTTTCTAGTTTCATGTTTATCAACTTATACAAAGCACGTGTAAACGTTAAAACTTTTTCACACAGAACGTATTTAATGAAATGGTCATATGAGTTAAACATGGCGAAGGGTATGGCAAGTTGTTATTTAAATCAGCCACTATAACCAAGTACGGCCCTGTGGCTCAGCGCTGACACCTGGGGACCGGTCGCACTCGTTCTGCAAGCCCACGCAACGCCCGCCATCTCTACCACGTCACTTAACACCAACGACAAATAGAAAGACAAGAAACATCAACAAAACATTCGTTGAACCATTACAATCGAGCCAAAAACTCAGCCTCAAACAGAACTAGCAATGGATTGTAAACTACTAAAATGCTCGACGTCAGAGTGAATCAATGCAGATTATAAAAGCGCAGGTTCTCGAGTGGACCTAATAACAGCGAGTTAGTTACCAAACTATTTGCATCGGACGGTATTTTTCCTTGAAACGCCTAGCTTGCCTTATATTTCACTTGGTCTGATCGAGAAAAGTTAACGGTTCGACTCGACTATGTAGTGTTGCAATCGCAAAATTATTTCCCGGTGTTAAATTGTAAATTTTTGAATATCGAACAGGGTATAACTTTAACAGTTATATCTTAATTATCTGTATTAGTAGGAATGGATATGCTTATGTGCGTGATTGAGTTCTAGGTACATATTTTTGTGCAAAATAAGGTACGAGTAACCACCCTAATCTTGATTTGCTAAATAAAGTGTGTACGTTCAGACAGTAAAATACAAAATTATTGTATCATTTCATACATACAGTTTTAAATGTATATATAAAGTAAAATGAAACCAGAATGTCTGCTCTGCGCCGTCATATATCAGACCAGTCTTTAGTCCAAAGAAAAAATACATTAAATACAAAAATAAAATAAGTACTAATGCATACGGAAAATTCTAAGAGCAAGCTACTTATGTTTAAAGATCCCAATGGTCCTACACATAAGGCGGTATGCTGAGGCCGATCGGAAGTGACGCGAGTCTTCCGTCTGCACCGACTTCCGGTCGGAAGTGTAAGCTTCCTGAGACACTCCCAACGAGGCCGGTCGATGTTCCGTCTTATATATTTTATCTTTAATCGTTTAACAGCTCATTATCTTACAATGATTAGATGTAAAAAAATCCAATCTGATATTTATTTTTGGGTTTAAAAATTTGCATTTTGAGTGCATTTGTTTTTTGCGCACCTTAAACTTTAGTTCCTTTCAGTTAGAAATAGTAGTGTTTATTTTTTATTATGACTGACTTTTCCCACCCTGTGTGTTGCGAGAGGGAGTTCTAGACTCTTACGGAATAAAACCCACCCTGTTCGTTTTCCTGCTCCAGACCTCAGCCACGGTCAGCCGGGGTTGCCTGTTAAGCGCAATGAGTCACCGCGGCCTCAGCCCTGAGCAGGGGAAGGAACGGGGGCGTTTTGTAGTCAGTAAGAGTCTGACACTCTCTCTTCCCTTCTCCCTGGACGGGAGAAGTCATATGATGATTTTTTCGGACAAAAAAAAAGGCCGCAGCCACGGTACATTATTGCGCTTGCATCTGCAACCCCGACTGGGAAATTATATGTCTGTCTGTGCATATAATCAAGCTTCAAGTATCAGATTTTATCATTGCGAATTTCAACATTGAATCATGTGACCATTACTTTTCCACAAATCAATATTAATACAAGACACAAAAACATGTTGACAATCAAGAAAATGTACCTATGAAGTTAAAAGTAAACTGTTTTGAAGTATGCGTCACCTGGCGTGAGTCTAAAGATGTCAAGTGTCTAACCTAACCTAACCTAACTTGATATTGAAATTTATCACACTTCCCGCATTTAAATATTTCCTAGTCCAATCTTCATTAATCTTTAAAAAAGACGATACAAAAATATTTTAATTAAACAACTTCCTGAACACTACCGTCACGTCTCAGAACAACTTATCTTAATCAATCAATAATATAATTTATTAATAGCGTCATACAAATTAATTTAGAACAACAGGTTAATCTACGTCATTAAACTGTGTAGTACTACATCATTGGTCCATGTCCGATGACGCAATTTTCATCGGATTCAGCCAACGTGACGTACGTACCAACGCGTGTCTGTTCAAATCTCAACACATCGCGATCGTCGAAAACAAGTTAATACTTTATCCCTTCGTCAAGCAAAACAGGTTCGTTGCATATTTATTTACAAACTTTATGTGGAAATACGAAGATATTAAAATTAGTATCAATTTACAACGCCATAAAGCGTAAAATACATCGAATTTCCATACCTTTTATGGATGAATTGAGAAAAATCTTGTATTTGGTACGTTTTGAAATTCAGTTGTTTCGAAATAGGGCCCTGATCGGGATTTGCAAGGTCTGTTTTGTTTGGTGTTCAGGCTTAGTACTTGGGATTATGTTAAGAGTATTTTTTTAGGTCACTAGTAATAGTTTACCAGAATTTTATTTCTTCGTGCTTAGCTACGTGTGCCTCAAGTATTGTTTTGGTTAATTGAACATGTTAGGTCCATGTTCAGCTACCAAATTAATCGAAATCTCGAAATTAATCAATTCTTTGTGTTTTTATATCGTCACGCCTTTTACATACAACAGAGTAGTCAGCCCATAATGACATTTAAAACCACTTACGTAGGTATAGCTACATCCACTTTGTACAAAAAAATAGTGAATCATTTTCTTTGTAAATCTAACATTTACTCCTAAAATTTAAAGCTTTTTATTATAAGTATTCCAGCCCTAATTGGACAACGTAACATCGTCACATAACACGATCTACAGTAGCATATTCACATAATATTCTGTACCAAATTCTTTGCTGTTTTTAAAACAAGAAACCTGCTACCCGAAATTCAACGCGAGCCAAGCCGCGGGCAGAAGCTAGAAGAATAAAATAGATACGTGATCTAACAATGTTTCATCCTAGACCCAAGATTAATCGCTCGTAAACTTTTAAGAACAGGATAAATTGAAAATTGTTTAAATTTTTTTTTTAATCAAGTTGTGAATATACTTGTAAATGCGTCTCCATTAATTATGACATCAGTATCTTATTATCTTTGAGGATATACACCATCTTGTAATATAGGCTCCAAGGCAGCCATAGGGACTTAGGTCATAATCACCAGAAGGTATACCTACATACTACATTCCTAATTTCGTAGATTTCAATTTACTTGTGTTGTTACCAATATCAAAATAAATATTCAAAATATCGTCAACATTCGCTCTTTTAATAAAGATATAGAAGAGCCAGACTTCAGAAGGAATGGGCCAGCTCGATTTGTTTCGACATGTCAGTGTGTTTACTTTCTCTCCTCTTCCTCGAACCCTAATTGCCCAATCCTCTAGTCCCTGACAACCCCCAAAAGGGCAGCAAAGTATTTGTAACTCCTCTGGACGGGTGTCTATGGGAGGTGACAATTAATAGTTTGCGCCATATACATTAAAAAAAATATGTTCAGTTAATGTAATACATACATTAACTACGCCGTGCGTGTTGACTGGGGCTTAAAGCTAAAAATGTAATAAAAGTTTCATAAAAATTAAATTAAACTTACTAGACAACAATGCCACTTTTTATTACAATTTGTATTTATTAAGTACAGTTTTATTTCGTTAAACATTAACAAAACGCGAACTAAACGTTATGGACAGGCTGGCGGGAGGCGCATGCGCTGTCCTGTTAATTTATTTGTACAAATGTCAACAGTAGAATGCATTAGCGCCCAGGCAACGTAAAAACTAGCAACACTCGCGCGTACCTTATTAGTAATGTTGCCAGAACACGTCATACTTTTATTCTCAGAAGACGTTCTCGATGGCCACAAATATTTTCTGTTATTTCTGGTAAATTGCTGGCCAATACGCAATTATGGCGCGAAACTTGAGCAGGACAATGAACTTTCAACGTCAGTTTTTTTTTTGTTTTGCGCTAAGTATCGATTCGTGCATATTTTTATTAATCCGCCAAATGAGAGGAGTGAATATTTTATATCGTTTCCAATTGGACTTTTTGCTCTTCTTGAGTTAGGTAAGTATACGTACTCGATATTACTTGCGTAATGTATTTGTTCACAAACGTCTTGAGTTTTATAAAAGTACGACCATAAACTGCAATCAACGCTTAGTTTCTTCAACGACTGATATAACTTTGGCTAATTAACCGCAGGGAATGTTTGCGATGAAATAATAGTCTACAGACAACATAATGAGTCGCAAACTTGTGAACTGTCTCCGTCTGCCAACAAACAAAAGATTAATTTAATGTTAACATGACTGCCGGGCTATTTAATAATAAGAGTTATTTTATTCACAATGATTTGTTATTTAATTATACATATACGGTATCCAATTAAAGCTATATAAATAAATATTATTTAGACATTTTACATATTAAAATAACTATGTCGATGATCGATCGTGACCAAAATTTAATAGGACTTTAGGTTTGAGTGTGAAATAAAAATGAGACGTCGTGAAAACCCTTAAGTTAAAATGCTAATTTTCAACAAAACAACAGACTGACTAACAAACAGAGGCTTTCAATACAATTTGCAAACGTCGCGTCTCTCCTACACGAGGGAAACATCTAAAATACAAAGGTACGCAGTCTTATTTATCAACACAGGATGCATTCCAGAGCCCCACAAGGAGTAACCCTAGTCGTTGTTTAATAAGTAGCTAATATTACCCACCGTCAGCCATCACAACCGCTTTAACTGCCAACACTTCATAGTAAATTGCCGATCGTATTGCGGAGTATTTAGCAGGAAACCGTAATAATAATGATTTGCATTCAAACGTGTTTATCTACTACGAATTCCTAATCAATGGTACACGCTGCACGCGTGCTGCAAACTTACAAATTGCGTGCTCCACTAGCCAAATCGGTTATAAACTCATACAGCTGTGTAGACTGTCTATAATTTAAGGTTTAAAAAGTTCTCGGTAGACTATAAGGGACGCATAGAAATGAGCGTATAAAGAGCTCTGAAGCTCAATCATCTCACGTCCCCCATCTAATCAATAATCACGAACTGAATAATCTAACATGTGCTTTTATAACAATGAACAGGAACAGGGCCGGTGACGCTAAATACATGCAAAGTAAGATGTTATTACAGCAGTCACTGAAGCCGCCGCAAAATGTATTTATATTTAAAGCCTACTGACAGTCCAAACGGTCAAATAAGACACCCATTTGCCACATCCTTATTCCAAGGACAGTCAGCTCGCCGCGCGTCGTCCACGCCGGCGAATCGCGAACAAAATGCTAATTCGTTCGCTACGGTGAATACCTTATGCGATCTTAAAAAAACTGCCATACCTACATGCTAAGAGACTGCCATAGGAAAATGCCGAAGATAAACATAGCAAAGGATACTTTATATGTACACACAACGACGAGCAATTACTCACGTTAATTATTTGGACACGAATGGGACTTCAATGAAAACTGGTTTCGATGCTAGACGACTCTGTCAAATATAGGCGAATAAGAAAAGAGATATTTAATGATCTTTGCTACAGTGGCTATGACCCAAATAATCCAAATTCTGGCGTAGAACAAGCTCAGACAGCGATGAGATATTTACAAAGTTTCATTGATGGCGATCCGCACTTTTAGATACGATGTTTACTATGTGGCGAGTATAATATAAATCCATTTATACCACACCAACATCGCTCGGAGAAAGATAAACAACTGAAAGCTTACCGCAGGTCGTTGGCAACAGCAGCATGCCGCATCCGCCAAAAATAAAGTCCTTGACCTTCGTGCTCCGAGTTTATCTCATTTAAAAATAAAAGTAGCCATGAACTTCTCAAAATGTAAGTGCGAGTACATTGCTAGTGCATGTAGGAAACTCGTTGTCGCAGAGCTGGGCGGCCTTCGGTGGTTCACGAACAAGGCCCCTTTGTGTCGCATGCATGAGTTCAAGCCGCCTCGCCTCGCCTCGCCCGCGTCTTGCCCGCCGCGCCGCCTGGGCTGCCGCTGCCGGCTTTTAAGGCGCTCACTATGTTGTAGAACGAGGAAGGAAGAGTGTAATGCTAATACATTCGTATTACAATCACTAAAATACTATATCAGTTACGCGTTTCTGTAGCGGAAAGAATCTATTGATATGGATTGATTTCTTAGAAATATCTTGTACTCGTGACTATTCTCATTTCCTTGTCAGGTCCCTATAGACAATTATTCTTCCTTAAACAACTTCATTTAAATTGTTCTAGCACCACTTTGTACAACACTCATTAACAAATCATAATAAAGTCCCTCTCAAGTATAGACGACTCCGCGCTTAATGTAGACTCAGTGTATAGGAGCTTTGTTTGTGTATATGTACGAAGTTCTTGGTATTTCTCGGCCGCGGCACCAATTAACTTCAGCGCAGGGAACAGAAACAGCCAACTCTTTGTTTCTTACGAAAATTTGGCACGTCTTAGCTATTTCGGTCGATCTGATAATGCCAGACTCGGACGAAATACTTCTATAGAATATAATGTTGACATATTAGGGCCTTGTATAGAGCTATGAAATGCGATTCATTTTGCTGTGATATCAATAAAGACTTGTTGAGGCGGCCGATCTAGATAGTTGTCATGTTTGTCATTTTATCGCTATTTAAGGCTTGTTACTTCATATGTAAGAACACATGTAAAGTGTTAACTCGTTAAAAACTGCAAAACTGATTAAGTAAATGGAGCTGGCGGTTTTCGTGCGAGCGTACATTCTCTGGACGTATCAAAGAGAGCCGCAAGCTGCACGACCAGTTTTTAGGCCCTCCTTGGTTTGAATACCGCCCAAGGCTTCTGTGTGTAAAAAATAGATATGCTTATATGCTTAACTAGAATCTCTTAAACGAGTTTTGTGCATTTGAACATTAGCTAGAAATAATTATACTAATCTATGGAGAGGAGAGCTTAAGCGGTCGTTAATTTGCATGATATAATGTACCAGTGCTATTCGTATTCTTGTTTAGTTTATTTCTGGAAACAAAAGCCTCGGGATTCTGAAACAATTTCTTTTTGACGCGACATAATTTCTGTTTCGCATTTCTATGCAAGAAAGAAGTTGTGAAAAATGAACCTTAATTGTTCCTGGCAAAGATTCGGTTTACTAAAATATATTTGTCGTCATCATAATTGGTTGTTAATTCAGCACATGACAAAGAACAATAAAATATAGGAACTAGACTGTTAGCTTCCTATACGGATACATACGAGGTCGTCTAGTCTTCCTGGCTAGTATCATCGCGTTACTATTTCCTTTAATAAAATGTCGTCTAAATTCCTGCATTAATTTCGCATATCATGGTTTAAATTATTAAATTTGTTTGTTTTTTTTTTGTTTTTATTGTTTCAATAAATAAAAAAAAAACTTTAAAATATTAATATATATAACTTATTTGCCTATATAACCTTAGTCTTAGTCAACAAAAATAAGTAACATAGCCGATAAGAGCTTCCTCTCTCCTATCCCAGTTATTTTGCTGTGCCCGACAGGGTCCATGTGAACTATTTATAAGTACTACCACCTAAGAATACATGTGGAAAGCAATAAATTATTAAGTATTGAGTATTAAATTCTTGTATCAAATAGACAAGGATTGCTCCAACTACCTCTTAAGAACAGTTTTACTTCAATTTTATAGTATCGAGGAGCAAGCCTATTGTGAATTTTGGGAAAATTTCTGAACTTTAAGAAATGTAAAACAATATTATTTAAACCGGTTATACTTCACTGGATCCAGTTATCAAATCCCAGACTTTGTACTAAGCAACCTTTGCAACCCGTAAAACGCATATACCTAACAAAAGAAATTAAATAATTGTAAAACACCTCGACTAAAAGTTCATTTTTGTACATCCTTTATTACTCTTGCTGCTATAGAATGTACCCAGCAGAAATTAATTTTATATAAAAATATAAATAATTCGACACACATAAGGAATAGGAAGACGCTGGTTTTATAGGACAATGCCACAAACAATACATTTCACTACGCCTAAGAATAATCAGTGAAATATAATCAACAAACATATAAATCTCATTTTATAACCCTTCAAATACTATAGTGACTTATTGTGGTTTATAAAAATACATATTAACTCGCAGAATCAGAATCATATTTAACAGATTGGAGACGGGATAAATGTAATTTTCATGGATAAAAAAAAATTATTTAATCTCTGCACTTATTAATTTTTTCACGCTCGGTTCAGCCGTTTTGGAGATAATGAGTAACAAACATTGATTTAAGCTTACATTTGAACTATCGCATCATATTATTTGATTGGATACTAACAATACTAGAATAGTTCGATTTGATAAAAAAATGTGCTTATTTAAGAAATAATGAACCATAAAATAAGGCCTTGAGGTGTCAATCTGTTATAAATTGAAAAATAAACCATTAGGTACCATCAGTTTTTTAGAACTTTACTATTTCATGACCTGCTACAGAACAGATAGTCATTAGTCACGTCAGTACTATGTAATCATCATAATGATTAATATTTCGTTTCGTTGTTCTTTCATACCGCAAACCATACAAGATGGTGCAAACAAAAAATGCACTTAAGTATGTATTCTAACGGTACGACTTTTAGGTAAATTTTTCGTTGAATTTTCCGGGATATGTTGCGAATTTCTCAGTAGTATTACGTACGTAATTGAGTAGGTTCATTTTGCTACATATATATGTGTACATATAGTATACACACATACATGTGCCTTGCCCTTAGGCGTTACTATGAAGATATCATCTTCATCTATTTTTTTTTATAAAATAACAAAAATATCATTAAGCCATTAATGCAATGAATAAAGAAATTAAATTAAAATCATATACAACATGGTTATTACTTACTTTATTTTTTGTTTAAAATTAAAATACGTTTAATATCTAGCGCTTATAAGTTCCCGATCATAACAAAAAGGGGTTGCTTTTTATGTACTCAAGGTTTAAAAACATGTCTTGTTCTAAATTAAATGTTAATGAACAATTTTTTGCTATGTTTAATATGTTCATTCAGTATAACACGATTTTAATAAGCTATGATATCATATTTTGCAAAAACTCCACGATTAAACTTTGTAGTACCGAGACACAAAAGGAGAAGTTTTGTGTTCAGAATATAGTCATAGTTTAGTGTAACAAATAAATTAGGACTATAATATTGTTGTATGTATTTAACAGCTATTTTGGATTAAGTAGGTGTTACCTACATAATAATACGCTGAAATACAAGCTCACGCCTAGTTCGGCTGCAGATGCTACTTCTCTTTATAAAAATTTTTGTCAACCTAGTTTTTGTAAGAACTGTATTGTACTGTTTTTTGAGTAAATAAACTTATTATTATTAAAAAAAAAACTAAAAAGTTTACAATTTAAAAATTAAAGTAAAAAAAACATATTAAATCCTTTTTAGTTAGATATTTTAGTAATATCACAAAATTATAAAGGGCTTAGTAAGTAAGTATGGATTACTATGGACGCATGCAGCTTTGTTACTCTTTTACGTAAAAAATACTTAACTACTAAATTACGTAACAATCTACAGAAAGGATTTAAACAAAATTTTGATAACAAATGAATTGCGAAATAATTAGATATTATTATTAAAATAATAGTTTATTTTGGGGCTGTAAAGAGTACGGTAAACTAGTAAATAAATATGGCCAATGTAGCATTGATATATCCCACCCAAGTAACAGACGCCCCGGACATAAGTACTTAAAGCTTTTAGCGAACTAGCCAACCTGCTACTCAATACCTATATTTGTATTTCTTCAATCTTTATGCACAATATCTTAATGAACATGAATCAGCATGTATAATGTAACATTACACAAGTTATTAGATACTCTATTAAAGTATACATAAGATATTTTTTACCATTTTAAGACATATTTGAACTTTGGTATGTCGCTGAACTGCGTCCAGGCAGAGATCGAGGGACGGGTATTGTTCTCAAATACTATTTTGGTGACCTATTCACTTACAATCTTCAAGCTACCCGGCAAAATGATAACGTTATAACAACCCCACTTCGTAGAGAGGCAACAAAAATGCGTTACAGTTTTCGACGTTAAAATACACAAATAACAAAAAACAGCCTTCCCTATTCATAAGCATAAGTATAGGTAATATACGCCCTTAGTTACGACTGTGTTTTTGAATAGCTTTTTTAAAAACACAAGTTATATAGCTATGGTTTATGTAGATATGTTGGAACGTCTGCAGGACAATACGACGGGCGCGTTTAGGGAAGTGCGTGACCAGCCTTATAACTTGCGGTTGAGAATAAGGATGTGACTAGATCTGTTCCAGGGAGAGTTATCGATGTTTTTTGTGAGAATTATAAGCGAAAACAGAGTAGTAGTTGATAAAAAGTATATCGGTAACTTTACCCATTTACTTTTTCTATCGGTAGCTTTACCCATTTACATTTTGTGAGTCTTATAAATTTAAGTTCTAATAAAAATAAAACATTTAAAATTATGTATTAAAATACAAAGTTTGATGTAAACTTTGATTGTTGAATGAGGGTGTTAAGAAAGTGATTTCTTCATTTACCTACCTACTAATTAAACTCTCTTTTTTTAAATTTTCTATTTTCTGTCACAAACGAAACGACTCGAAAATACAACAACCCAGCCTAACCTTCCTAAAGAGGTTACGCTAAAATTATATCTAAATATCACACTTACCATATGTAGAAGACTTGGCAGGCAGCATGATTTACGATATGAACATGAGAAATAATAAGCGTATCGATATACTATGTATCGAGTACAAGTCATCACTATTGTGGTGGCTTCACGCGGCTGGCATACTATAAAAGTGCATTGTACACCTCTTGGAAATCATACTACGTCATCTGAACACATATATTTACATACAGCCAGTAACTGCATCGTTATTTAGGTATAAAGAGCCTACATATATAAAGATCGTCACTGATATTATTGTTACACATAATTCTTTAGAATATTATATATACATTACAATAATTACAAAGTAATAATTTTAAACAATATTGAGATAATATATAAAAATTAATTAATATAAGTTTTCAACACTTTCCGTTCTAAAAATGGGACTACTCGCTCGCTCGCTCAAGAAGAACACAGTTGTGTAAAAACCTATGTATTAGCACAATAAAAATATTAACAAAAATTCTAGTTCTTCGTATAAACAGGACATTGTAAGCCGCCTTGAAACTTGAAAAAGTTTTACTATGACACAACCTACCTACCTACCTACCTACTTGAAATTGTGCTCAGCTAGCAAAAAATTAGGAAGCGAGAATATCGATATGGGCTCTTAACGATGACTGTACCCAAGAATAAAAAAAATGGACACAAAAGTTCATAAATTTTGTATAAAAAAAACTTAGACACAAATTGTACGTAGGATAAAACCCTATGTATGCTTAATTCTTTAAAACTGCGCAATGAATTTTGATGCGGTTTTCTAATAGATCGAGTGATTGAAGAGGAAAGTTTATGTTTGTAATGACATCCATTTAATAGTAGAGACATTCAGTATATACATAGCACCTGAGTAAAGTAGGAGTGGGTCGCTAGTTATGTGTTAAAAGACCTCATTTATGACACATAGTGGACGTGCCTTCTTGCCTTTTGGATGCAAGGCGTTCAATTTTATTTCTCCGAAATATGGAAAACGTAAGACATAACGTGGACAAGAAACATCAGAATACTTCAGAAGTACTTGACGATGACCCGTGGTCCTTGTAAGACGGTACATTACAAGTTACAACTATTACAACATAAATTAGATAAAATCAAATTGCGAAGTGGACAATGCGCTGTAATGGCGACACGAGCACACAACTTGGAACTTTAACTCTTTTAAGTAACCTTCGCGTTACTTCAAACATTGCAGCATAGTCATATTTACATATACTTTTATACCTACATTTAGTAAAATACATAAATGTTACACTAAACATATCTACATGGAGCAAATAAAACGAAATTGTTATTTGCGTCACTAACAAAAGCATTGCGAGTTTACGAAAACACAGAAGTATAAATCGCCATGCCAGTGACCCAATCCTTCCTCTTCCCATCCGTCCTCAATCCCTTAATCTCCGAAACCTTAAATCCCCAAAAGGCCAGTAACGCACACGTTACTCCTCTGGTGTTGCGGATATCCATGGGTAACGTAGATTGCTTACCATCGAGTAACTCGTTCGTTTGTTTGCCGACCTAAATATAATATAAAAAAAGAATGAATAATACAAAAGTGTGTAGCAAATATAACAATTATTTAACTAAACAGAAACAAGTAGGCAAATGTTCAGAAAAGTTGTTAACAAGTATAGCTTGACACAGATTCAGAAAATGTAGACAACAACGATACAAAACAGAGTTCTCAAAGTTACTTAACTATTTACGTTGAAAACTTGGAATCGATATCCACAAATAGCTGGCTTAATTTAGATTAGGTACCGTAGTATGTAATTAGAAGCACTTTAGATTGCTAATCGAGACTCATGAGTTTAATAAACGCTGAGCCAACTGGTTGGTTTGCTGACGTTTGACATTTTACAGCGTTTGAAGCTACCATAATCTTATGGTCACCATCACCTCATCCAATCCCTAATAGGTCGGCAACGTACTCGTAACTCCTCCGTTATTGCGTGTTGTTTGTCCATGGGCGGCGCTGAATGCTTACAATCAGGTAATCCGAATGCACGTTTGCCGTCCTATCGTTAAAAAAAATTGCGGTAATCAGCCTATCGTGCTAAATTGTGACTGCAGTTAATGTATGAGTATGACTAATAATTGAATTAAATATACATTAACTTTAAAAATGTATATGAAATTGAAGAATTGATTTGAACCTTTGTAAGTACTTCAGCTACTTGCAACAAGAAGTTAGAAAACCTAGTAAAACAGCAGTTGCAGTCGTAAACATAGTTAATTATTAACGCTCCATTTTAGTGAAGGAAAAACCCAGTAGCACATTTCGCCATTTTTTGCTCGTCCAGCTTATTCTCTGATCCTTATTCTATTGTACTTTTGCAAAAGGTTCACGATGAAAAAATACTTCAATTGATAGACAGACAAAAGGTAATATTAACGGTTTGTGATAGAAATAATGATCAAATTACGTATTGTAAATACTCTATTAATTTTGTCATAATCTTACACATTATTAATGGACTTATTATACCTGAAATATCAAATATAGTCTTTGTTAAATTCACAAATGTCAATTGAGAGATAATTGATTGTATTACAATAGAACTAAGGTACATAATCATTTAATATCTGTGTAAACATAAGTCGCTAAATGAGGTAAGATCATAATGTTAGGTTTAATATCTTAATTATTTATGTATGTATTAGAATACAACAGTACCTACTTATCAATTAATAATAGTTATTTCAATTAGTATTAATTTTATTCATTTATTCATATCTTTATCTAAAACATATAAGGAATATCATACTTAATGCTTACATAAGATCATAGAAGTGTCTTGGTGTGTAATGATGAATGGAACAGGATATGATAGCAATAATAGATAAGTCTAATCAACTATTAAAATCACTATAGCTAGGGGGGAGTTTTTTTTAACTTCTTTTAGAGTCAACTAGGAATAAGGTAAAATAAGCAGACAAATCATCTGATGATAAGTGATCAGTGTCATCCATCTTAACAGACTTGAAGTTGGCACTTTTCATAAGATTTAAGCTCAACCTAGTCGTCATGATGCAAAGAGTCTTTTTAGGTTCATAGCACAGCTATGAGTATTATAGGATTAAATGTTATTATTTGTATTTCAGGGTACGATGGAACTGACATACATAGGTACTTACGCATTGCGATTATAGAACAAATAAAGAATAGAAGAAATAAACGAGAAACATATTTTGTATCTTACGTTTTCAGATGGACACAATACAATAGTTCGTTTTCGTTTGTTTCGCCAAAATGTATTAAGTGAAAGATTAAAATCTTAGCCGTTACATAAATAATTGATGATGCGTGGCCGGCTCCGGCGAAAATCTGGCAAGCGCCGCGTCAAGTAGCGTTTTTCCCGACATCCTTCTCAAGATTTTCTTATCTCAGCAATAAGTTAACTTAGTCGACAGTTACAACGCTATGATATTGCGAAACCCGGGCTTTTACACACGTACGTAGGTACATAGCCGTTAATCCTCGTTTAAGCTCAAACCAGTCCTTGTTACGTGTATGTGAAATTGTCGGGCGACCACCAATTTCCTCGTGTTGAAATATTCTTGCCAAATACTTTTCCGTTGGTTTATATGGCTCATTTCGTTTCGACAGAACCAAGCCACGTACAAATGTAATCAATGAGATCCGCCTGTGTTTACGTGAGCAAATTCCATAAGGGAACTGCATTTACTTGATCGTCAAAATTATTGTTTTTGAAATGTGTTTGTTTTAAACTTTGTGTATATTCTTCGATATTGTGTCTTAGAAATTGCATACGGAAAGCTTTTGTTGTATACTACATTAGTTTCTGAAAATAAAATTTTATGTATGCAAAACTTAAGCAAACAGCATGATTTGTCTTCGACGTTAAGGAAAATCAAGAATATTTATTATGTGTATCTAATGAAAATATCCGACATTTAATTCTGGGCATGTAACACAGAGCCTGGCAATCAAGACGGGACAACGCGACCAATAACAAAACACTGCCAATAGAATAAAAAGCCAAGTAAGTTATTACGTAGTCGACGCACGCATAACTTTTATATAATACTATTTACTTTCTTATTCAATATTTTACATCGTTACCAACTAAAACGTTACTAAGAGATAAAAAGTATCTGTTAACAAGCAGACAGTTTTGACGTGTACCCTACATATTGAGTGTTTAAATATACACTGAGACATCTAACGCCTCGCACACAGCTCTCAAGAAACAATTACAACGTATTACCTAACTTCTCGTTTAGTTCCTTTCCGGTCAACGAAACAAGTAGATATACAAAAAATGCATCGTATTTATGTAAAAATATTATGCACGATATTATTACCGAATCAGAGCTACCTGAATTGACGGGACAGGATGTTGAAACGCTATTCCAGAACATCACAAAAACATGATGGCGAAAGCAATTTACGTTGTCAAGTAAATTTATTATAAACCACGCAGCTATATTTACGACCTATTAGTAAACTCCTCCAACCGGGGTGCTTAAGGGTGAGAAATTCAATAACAAAATTCTTCAAAACTCGTCCTTATGAAGGGTCGTAGAAATTTTCCGTTGTCACCATAGCGAAGCTTGTGTTTTTTGTAGCACCCGTCAACCCCACTCACTCTGAACACAAAACATATTAGTGATGGGCTCGGCCTCAACCCCGATTCATGATATCGACAGTTCTACAAATTCTGTTCGCATGTGTTACGCCAGTATTACATTATCGAAGAAACAAATAAATTATCGATATAACTTACAAACACATGTGAGTGTGTTAAATTACGAAACCTGATCGAATAACAAAATTAATAATGTTAATATTTTTAAACTATAATGATGCGTAAAAAGATGTCAAGAAAGTTAAGCTTCTTAAATTAAACAGATAGGATGTTTTTCCTGAAAAAAATGTGTTTGTATCATCAATAAAACTACCAATTATAATATGCATTAAAGCATTAAAAGTAAAAGATTGGAAACATCGATTCGATAAATGTGTCATAAGTAATGGATAGCTTCCCTAGCATGTCGGCGGGAGTCAAACTTACAAGTGCAGGGTTGGGTTAGGTCAGGTGACACACTCCACCATACAGACAGATGACGGAGACGCACACCACACACTAATACAAATCATGCTTTGTTTGCTTTTGATTTTTTGCTCGTTACGAAACGCTTTCAAGTGGAGTGGCCCTGTACTTCCACCACGCTGGTATAATCAAACACCCACTTAAATATTACACGTGGTTACAATATGTGTCCAATTAAACGAAAGTAATCACTTTTAATTAACTTTTAATGGGACTTGAATTGAAAATAATCTATAGTTAATTAATTTAATAGAACAGCGTTGTTAGTAGCCGTTTAGACAACATGGCAGAACAGTCGCCGACCTTCTTGGAAAAGTTGTTCCGGCAAAATTTATAACACAGCTTGGAGATACTTAACTGGGAGTATAGTATAAAGCTGTCAAAGTTTCCAAGTTTTATGAACTCGTTATATGGGATAAAACATCGAAGAGCTCCTCGGAAATCAACATGGCTAAATCGTAGTCTACTGGAGTGGGTATTAAGTATATTTACTGCAATAACCAACGACTTGATCACATTTCTATTCGACCAGTGTGGTCTGCGGCTTGGCAACAAAAATACACGAAACGCTAGCCCCGGCTACAGCACATTTTAAAAAGAAATTGTTTACGTACGTGGTGTTTGTAAACGCACAACAGAATTTCTGAGGGACCAGCCAATGTTCATAAAATCTGCTATTGTTTTGTATTCCAAATACGAAAGGATTGTAAACTTTCTGTCTGTAGTATTTTATTGTAGGTAATGAAGTGTGTAGATGGGGTCTTCAGATTTGCCTTATACAGAGTCCCGCTAGGTACAAAGACATATTTTTATTCGACATGACAGGTACACAGAACTAACTGATCCGTTGAAAATTTTCTAGTAAGTGCAAAAGAGTTGTGATTATATCTGCCATGTATCATATTGCAGCAGGTGTGGCGATACGAATCTGCATGAAGCCGTATAAATAAGTTGAGATTTTCAAGACCCCTCCGCCATCTGCTAAATGGTATGTCTAGATTCTATGCAAAAGGATGCATACTTCATTTGTGCTGTTTTTTTTCTTTTGAATAAAACAGTACTATCATATAGGTATATTCCATGTTCTGTTATTACAAGCTTGTCTTCTGTGTCCAATAATTTAACAGATCTGTTTGCATTGGTTTTGTTAAGGGGAAATAATAATCTTCTGTACAACAATAACATGTACGAGTACCTAAACGTCTCATTAATTCTTAAAGGCAATTAATTACATCGAAATAAATTACAGACAATGAATGTAACGTCAACATGTCTCTTTATGCACAATAACATGACAACAATTCGCCAAACACATAGCAAACAAAATAAATTATGTTAATCACTAACATTCTATGTGGCTTCACGAGTCGGGAACGTTATTTCTGCGAAGCTCTCGACACACAAAGCCTGATAATCTTTGCTAGGGAGAACGCCTTGAGGTAGAGACCCATCTGGCAGTACTAACTTTACTCCTTTATGATAGAAGTCAAGTTAAACGCTCATGTGTTACACTCTCCAGTCTCCAACGTAATCTATTATCGTCTTATTACTCGACTCTACGTATAACTAATCTGTCAGCCGCCCGTCATTTGTTTATTTTTATTACTCTTTTTTCAAAATACGAATTTAGGGTTATGTAGCTGCCAGTTACATACAGAGTTTATGAATCCACATTCGTTCTTTTTGTTATTTGAAACGCCTTGTTATTGGCTGTAAATTATGATTTTTATTTAGCAAAATACTGTACATAAATTTTACAAAAAGTCTACCTATAAGTACATAGGCATCATTACAGCGCTAAAGTCATTATGCATTTAGGTGTGAACAATGAGTCTTCCGCTCTTTTTGCAATCGCGGCCTTAAATCAGCAGTAGGTATCTGCCTTCCTAAGCAGGATGCATTACGTAGTCACTTTCATATTTCATTAATCAATTGCCCGTCGATCAATTAGCAAGTACTGCCGTACTGAAACCCTAGGCGTGAACATACAACGCGAACCCGGGAGGTAAACAATCACCAGTATAAAATGGCCTCCATCATCCCAAACAATAACACGTTACTTAAATTTGAGTTATAAGGGGATGGTTCACATTACAATGGTCGACAACACATGGTGTGGAGGGCAGGGGGCGCGGGTGTAGCGAGCCGTGGGAACGTCGCAAGCGCACATATGGACCGCAGCTTTATCTTCACCATGCATATTACGTGACGTTTATAATAATAAAAACGTTTAGTTAACACGATATATGCCGACCTCGTAATCATCGGACACTTGCACATTTAGATAATAAATATTATAATGAATTACTTACATTTAGCTTCAAACGTAACGCTACGAGCCTGAAATGCCTTAACCGTCTCCGCTGTTAAGAATTTATAATTAAATCGTAATAGTTTGATTGCTTAAACAAGATTATTATGAGTTATGGTATTTTAGCAAGTAGCCACGTTTGCATACTACTACTATTAGGAACATTCCAGAGTAAACATTAGCTCGTGGGCATTAATCAAACGCAAACCTTCGACGTAGGTAATCATTTATTTTGGTTTTGTCAAAATGTGGAACGTTTACGCAATAATTACTCAAATGGGACAAGATGGCGGACGAGTGAACATATTTCTTGCTGTCAATTATCTCACGTCAGTTGATCAAACAGAAATGACAGAGTGAGTGCTCCCGGTTGGCACCTGACAGGTCGCCAGTGACGTCATATTGCCGTCCCGTCAAGTTCAAGGCAGAGTATTTCGGATGATCACTACATACTGGCTTATATCCAAAAAATATGTGGAAATTTTCAGTCGGACATGGAACTGAACTTTTCCTTATTGCATACCAAAGTTTCTTAGTAAAATAATCTCTTTTCGACGTTTGATGAGGCATAGACAAGTATATAAACAAAGGTCTGTTTCGATTTTGTTCGAACTGAAATTTTGTTTTCGTTCTCAAAACACGCTAGTGAAATTTGTTATAACATTCTAAATAGAAAAATGATGAACAATAACAGTAGCTAATAACAAATTAATGCAAAGAAAATAAAACAGAAATCCAATCAAGATAGAAGCAATAAATTTTATAGAACTACTGTCCATTTTGGTCAAAATTTCAAAACACATCGTTTTAAAGCAAAAGTTACTAACAAAACAACCCAATAAAATACATAATGCATCGTCATTTTTCTATTGAAGGTCAATTGAAGATCCATTGCACCTGTCGACCCTAGTTATAATTTTACCAAGGCTTTATACAATATGGATCCCACAACAATTACATTTGCACAATAGAAAGTCCACAGAAGAGTAAAAAAAAATATTTGAGAAAAGATTTGGTATTGATATTAATTTCCAGCAAACAGGTAAAGAGCAGTAACTATTACCTATTATCAATTATAGATATTTTAGCTACACATTTTTATTTATTTAAGTCTTTATTGCTAATAGTAAAACAATTAGTACCTAGTTAATCCAACACATGAGTTTTAACGGCTAGTGACCAGCGCGTCCTGTGACACATAGGCCTTTTCCAGCTGCTTCCACTCTTTGCTACCTTTAACTAACTACTAAATGCTAGTCATAGCCAAGATCGGACAATGCACTTGCACTTTCAGTCTCACGTGCCGCTACGGCCATACATCACGTGTACCGGGTTCAACGTCCTGAACCTATGCCAATGCCAACAGTCCTGCCTGCCAATACCACTTGATCAACAGTTAAACTATCTATGAATCCAGCTTCCCCACTTGATAACAGATTTATAACGAACTCTCAAGGAATTATTCAGTCCAAACTGGAATATTCAATGATCGCAATGTCTAGAATTAGTATCGCCAGATCCCCACATCAAGCCGACCTATATTGAGTATTATTTATTGTTAACACATTGCATTCGTCTTTAAAATAAATTTCGTCAACTATAAAAACGTTTTAGTTTCGTAATAGCATGAAAAGTAGATCCATTTTAACGGTATTTACGTAAGTACTTACATACCTTACTAAGTTCGTTTTTAGTAAAGCTGCTAGCTTACCTCACTCGAAATAATGGTGGACAAAGGTATATGAATAAGCATTTTCTGGAATCACTATACTTTTCCTGAAAATAGCCATCCCAACAGTTTGCGCAGAATGATGATTTGCTAACGATGCGGAAGGGTCTGGATGTTGGCGAGCTGCCACCGGGCCGGTGTTCAGCGAATATATCGTGGCATTGGGCCAGCCAGGGTCAGGAGCGGCCGATGCACCCATCGCCGTCACGCTGACAAACATCACTGACGCTTATTGACTTGAACCTATACAAAACATCAACACACTCCCCAAACATTGCTAAAAGCTCTGAACAAAAACACACTTAATCACAGAAACCCTTCCGTAATTAAAACTTTAAGGTACTGTCGAGATAATTATCAATTCAACCATTTTATCTGAAATGAAAAGCGTTTTTATGCAAGATTGAGCCTAAATTATTATCACAGTAAGCCTCTCGGGGATAAGATAAGGGAAAGAGAACTCATCTCAAGGCTCGGGACGAGGGACCAAGTAATGTTTAGAAAGCCCAGACCAGGCAAAAAAAAGGCTGTAATAAAAACGTTTGATGCCATTTACAACGCAGCAGGTAGGTAGTGGAGTAACGTGTAGTTTCTTCCTTCGAAACTGCTTTGTAAGTGGATGAAAGAACAATATTGGTGTGGCAATAAATAGAGTTTTTACAACAAAGGAGGTTCGTTCTCCAGCGGTCGTCGCAGTCCGGTCGCCCGCTTGCATTAGCGACCAAACACGTGTTCGTGAAAATGTTTATTTAGGCAAACCTCGTAAAACTCGCTGACAGGATGTGCTTTGAACCCTCAAGGTTGTGGAGGTTATTTTAAATATCTACATAATTACTCCTAATTGTGTTTAAAGGATTATTATAATTAATGTAAAAAATATTTGTACACACTTAGACATTTGCAAATGATACCAGTTATGTTGAATAAAATTTTTTATTTTCTTAAGCCTTAGGAAATATTTAAAAAAAGAAGTCAATATTTGGTGTATTAGATACGTTTACAGTAATGCAATTATTAATAAACGCGGTAGTTTACATTCCCAACGCTGGCTGGTGTGAGAGTTCGCTGGGCTATCGTTAGTGTGTGCGTTGCTCGGTGTCGGGCCATATTTTGTGTCGATAGCTTCCTACAGGGCATTACTAAATTTGTCGAAATCGTCCCGAAGAGAGCGCAGCATGCGTTTGTCATGTACGTTTATTTACGCGATGCCCCGCAGCGCTGGCCGGCTTCCAGCGGCTTACGAAAATAGCTGCTTTGTCGATGTCATTGTACTAGAGCAAACGACGCCCTAATGCAGGCCGCGGTAGACTCCAGCGTTCTGCTGCACTCCTAGTACATTTCATTGATACATGAACAGTATAATGTGTATCAACAGTTCTGTTTGGTTTCAATATAAATAAATATCAAAATATCGTTATTCGACGGTGGTGTACGCCATTGGTCGATCTGGAAAAATGACGATGTATTTGTCAGCACTGTTATCAATTTAGATCGAGTACATATAGACAGAGAGTCTTTAATAAGTGGAGTGTGTCAGTAAATGGTAGCCATAATTGAAATGTGGACTACACACGTGTTAAATAGGACAACATCACAGCACATGGTTTGACTGCCAAAAAATTTTTTACACAACTTTCAGCGGTAGACACAAAGATTACGAACCTCATATTCAATGAAGATTGGTATTCGTGGAATAACGAAATTATTATCTTCCTACTTATGTAAACAGATATGGCCTACCACTACTGTGTCCTCAGGGCTTTCGGAATAGCACAGAGTCCAACAGAAAATAGGTTTGCTTGCAACTGATAATAATATATTGGGCAATTTCTATGGTAACGAAATATTAAATGTAATGTCGAATACCAATCTTCAACAAACACACGCTAGCAAGAACAGATAGGATATGTAAATGACCAGAGTCAATATTGGTACTGATATGAAAAGCTTCACGATAGATAAGGCTGATGTAAGTCTGTCGATATCAATATCAAAGAGTCTGCAAGTTTGAATGTTGTCCCTGGGGAACAAATACCTATTATCACAATTCACGTTTTGAACTGAGAAGGGAACTATTTAACAATACCTATACAAAATGTTTACAGATCTCAAAATAAACAGGAGGATTTTCTTCTCGCTTTTTGTTCCTATTTCAATGTCTGTTCACAGCACTATTTATATTAGAATTAAATCTACGGACAATATATTTTTTATAATCCTAAGTTAATAATCCCTCCAAAACAACGTAGGATTGCCTACTTATTAGGTTTTAAAAGTTTTGTATTATCATTTTCTGATTTTAAAAAATCTATTTATATAATCCTACAGGTAGATAAAGGATAAGGTTGTCCATTATAATTAAGTAATCAGAGTCTACAAAGCTGATGGCATTTACAAGACCAAATGCTGTATTTTGGTGATCAAAATTAGAACTTCAGATATATCCACAAGCGTTATAAACACCCAGAACAGGCGGCTACCTTTATTTAACTCAACGCTTACGAAATTCTAAGTAGGAAAGATGGTGGGCCAACAAAAAAGTCGAAGCGTTCCGTCCAACCAACCCTTTTATTCTGTTTGGCCGTTCTCTTTTTACTTTTATTCTAAAAATATAGCATTCACGAACCAATTTCGAAAGGAAACGTGATTCTGTTGAAGGTCAAGTGAATTAGTATTCGTATGGTGTGTTCGTTGTTTGACCGGCCGCAAAAACATGTTAATACACTCGTTGTACACTTTTTTCTAAGCTTTAATTATTGGCGGGTGGTAGCCGGTTTGCTAAAGACGTGATAGTTTGTTCTACTCTTTCTTGTCCAACCGCAAAATGAATCTTCTAGACCTAACTTGCAAAGTTTCGTAGTTTATTTTGTATGTGTTTACAATTGTTTTTGAAACTGCGGAACATTTTAATGCCACCGGTTGTTTAGCAACCAAACAAACTCACCAATCGATGTCTGGACGCTATAACAAATGTATAAGAGTATGAGAAACAATTGCTTAGTTATTATGTATTTCTTCAAAGTAAAAGTCACGGATATGAAACAAAACGATTTCCATAGTAATGTGTTCTATAACGTTCTACCTCCTTATCGCGTCCTGTTCCTCATTACTGAGAATTGCGGTTCTCTCGGAGCAAGCGATATGGATATTTTTGTTCAGTATATTTTCTTTGTAGTACTAACTATACTAAATACCTACTACTATAATACTATTACATTAGACATACCATACTTCGTTATCATCATCTTCTTCGCCATTATCAACAGGCCACAGGTCTTCTACTTGAGGTTTGGCAAGCCAGTTAGAGCCTAAATTAAAATGGAAATAATAAATAAATTCATTGCAACCTGATAATACCCGAATACAACTCTCAAACCCGCTGTATACTTACTTCATGATAAATGATCAGCCATTGGGTCGGATCAATGAAAGCAAAAAACAAAATCAATGGAACTTGCCCGAAACCTGAATCAGATACACATACTCATTATTTACTGGGAAAACGATCCGTCTGTGACTCATAATTTTTCACTGGAAGCCTGCAAAGAGGAGTCGTCGTTATTATTATTCTCAAAATCAACCCTCGCGGAAAAACAACATAATGAACGGTCCCTACAATCAAGTTTAAGTTAGAACGCTAAATTTACTCGGCAGGCGAAGGTATTGGCTTTCGATTACATTAGCGAAGTGGACCCAAAATAAATTTTCCGTTTCATTCAACATCAACCAATCTCTGCCAACATGGGTAGATGCTGCTTCAGTCAGCCGTCACCATTATGAAGTATCTGTGAATGTGAAGCTCATTCTCGCTAATGAGGCGGTGTAGATGCCTAGTTAAAGAGTTTGTAATGTTATTGTTATTGTCGTGCGGCGTGATGTAAAATAGAAGCCGGCTTCTAAGTCATATAACCTCAAAAGCTCGGGGCCGACGAGCCGCCGCGGATAGGGGAGCGCGCAGCCGCTCAATGTTGTGGCGCGTGCGCGGTACGGCATCAGCCTGCCGGCCGCACCGACTTCGCTGCACAAAGCGCGAGTGGCCGCGATGTCTCGCACCGACTTCTCACGTTGATGACTCGCGAAACCGAGACACGCGAGCACCGCGGATCCTCTCAGCTCTCTGAAAACACGAGCATGTGATAAGATTTAGTGTGAATAAAAACGTTACAGTAGTGTTTCCTTTTGTGATAACTAAGTAGGAGCAGCAACAAAATGTACAAGACAGTGCGGCACGGCGAGAACAGTCTCCAGTACACTATCCTTCCGCAAACGGAGGAAGTGCTGAGCAACAGCGGCCTCAAGGGCAAAGGACGAGACTATAGTCCCTCGATTCATGTGCGACGGGCTCGAAGGAAATCAGATTTAAAATATGCCTTATGGATACTGTCTAGTATGGCTGCAACGCTCGTTCTAACTCTTGTTCCCCTTTATATCATCGATGCAAGGAATCAACAAGGTCAACATGAAATCAACACTCCTGCACCAATGGCATCTGCTGCGCGTGAAATGGTAAAGTCTAGAAAAAAAGAACTCAAAATGACGCCAGATATTGTATTGACATTAGGTCAGAAATTTGAGACGAGCACTATTTCAACGTCGCCTCCCACGACCACATCCACTGTTCCATCGACAGTAACTGTCGAGAGAGCTACTACGCCTCCCTGGACAATGCCAGCATTGCGATCGTGGAAGAGCTCTACGTCATCCACAGTTATTCCACCTATTCCCACAGAGGATAACGTTATACCACTCATCGGAACAGTCTCCAGTGACAATCGTGAACCCAATCATGATACATCAGTAAAATGGGAAAAAGACATTATAATCCGAGCGACAGTAACTCCGGAACCGATCACATTGCGTAGCGTATTAAAATATTATTCTAAAACGCAAATACCTTCAGAGAAATCAGTTTTTGTTACAAAAGGGTTTGATGATGTCCTTATTACAACAAAAGCAACAACAGCTAGGACGCCTGTTACGACTGAGTTTGCAACTACTAGTGAAAATTCCAAATTAAGAGATTTGAAAGATACCATGCTGTCGGTAGATGATGACGACGAATTTAAGGAATCGCTGGAAGTAGATGAAGTTTTTTCACTTCCTCCACTGAAGCCAGATTACGCAGCTGCTGGCCTTGATTCTGATGAAGTGACGGTGGCAAAGGCCGGCGACGCAGGCTGGTATGGAGCACGTTGGCCATTCGTTGACACGTCATCTTATTTCCAATGGACGGTACGTACTGCATAGAACTAGCTTTATACTAGACTTATGTAATGTTTACCTGCCTATTTACTTAATCATAACGCTAGTGCGTGTTCAACATGTCTAATCGTAACAGTTCTTTGATAACATCGAGTGATTTAATGAAAGCGGACGTGGAAATCCTACCAAGTTGATTTATGAAATCCATTGCTGATCATTATTCTTATGTAATGTAGTACAGTTCTTGAACCACAATGAAGCTAAGATGTTTTATAACTTTACAAAGAAATTATTTCAAGATAAAAGAGACTTAATAATATGTCGTATGTGCCAACTAGAAATGTTTATAGTCTGGAATTTTCGGAATATCGATTGGAATTCAAGAAATTCGTCTTCTAAACAAGAATTTT
This sequence comes from Spodoptera exigua, assembly GCA_902829305.4. NCBI lineage: Eukaryota > Metazoa > Arthropoda > Insecta > Lepidoptera > Noctuidae > Spodoptera > Spodoptera exigua. The sequence continues at coordinate 5,992,165 of LR824615.2, forward strand.
TTCATCAATTTTTCTTTCAATATTGGGAGGTTTGTTTTCTAATAACATATCAGGGAAACGTTAAACATCCAACAATCAGGAACATTTCTGAAATCAAAACTTTAAAAACTTGCCCAAGTAAGTGCTAGTTTAATTTTTAAACTACCTAAGTACCATAATTTAACTTTAATAGAATTCAGTATGGCGTAATTTATAAGCAAGAGTCACAACTTATTGATCCTGGTTCAGTACACTCTAAATGGCAGGTAAAACCCATTTGAAGCATCAAAATTCTGCTCCATGTTTGCAAAGACCTTCATTCAATACTGGCGATTCAATTAGCACATAGCAAGCTCATAGCTGTGTAGCTTCAAAAAGATTGCTTAGACAGCGTTGTAATAGATCATCCAAACTTATATTACTTAAATACGAAACTGTCTGTCTGTCTTTTCTTCACGCCTAAACTACTGAACCTGTGCGTGTGTGGTACAGACATAGTTTGAAACTCGAGAAATGACATAGGATAGTTTTTAAACCAAAAATCTGCAAGCAAGAAGTCACTATTTCACGCGAACAAATTCGCGGGCTAAAGCTAGTAAAGTTTCTTAATCAAAAACTATGGTTAAAACTTAATAGCTTCATAATAAAGAAATAAAAAATATAGGAGATTTGATCGTCAATAAAAATTATAATTTGTAACCGCAATTAGGAAAATAAGTCTACAAAACGAGAATACGCGACGAAAAGATCATAATAAAAACCGCAAATTATACAAGTGCGAAAATGTGCAGCTTTTTAAAACTGAATGGTGCTTGGATAATTGCCCAAAAATGGTTAGAGCCTCGCCTTTTGCCTCTCAAGCCATGAATATGGAACAGGGAGCTCTCTACTATAGTTTACTGAGGGATCTGGGTTCGAGAAAAAAATATATTTTCTCGAAATAAGGGAATAAGTATTGCATTCTATTTTAACAAATCTTTGTAGACGTTTCTACCTATTGTCATCATCATCATCATCAGCCTATAAGTGCCCACTGCTGAGCAAAGGCCCCTTCTCACACGGAGAAGGTTAGATCATTAATCACCACGCTTGCTCAATGCGGGTTGGCGATTTCAAACCTATCACTAGAAATTATAAATCCAGGTTTCCTTACGATGTTTACCTTCGCCGTTTGTCAGTGGTGTCTAAATAATCATAGAAAATACATATAACTCGGAAAAAGTCACATTGGTACTTGCCAGGTTTCTAACCCACACCCTCATGCATGAGAAGCGGGCGCATTAACTTCTGGGCCACCACCACATTGTCGATTCTACCTATTGTCGATTAGGTACAATAAAATATAAGTAAGTGAAAAGGGCAATAATACCTACCTATCTTTATATCTTCAAATCTACATTCAGAAAAGTACCCTCACATATTTGAATTCATCATTTTTTCCTGGTAAATGATCCCACTTTGTATCACAAAGAGGAAAACGAGTAGGCCCTTGAATCTCGAATCGAGGGCCCCAACACATGTGGATGTAGGTACTGTATACTTATAATCCACATGACCCAATAAATGCGACGTTAATGACAAATAAATTATTATGAACATTGTAAGAATCATATGGATGCCATTACATTTATAAGGGAATGGGAAAATTGGCAAAAAGCATAACGGTGTTGGCCATGGCGATCTCCGGAGCTTAGGTACCTACAGGCTGGCCGTTGAGCCAAAGTTTAATTGTAGTTTTATTGATGTTGTAAAAATTTTTTTGCAATAAATTAGCGTGGAATATAATCCCTCATTCGAAAAAAAACTTAAGGAGATTGTAAAAGACAATTTTAAATTTCCATTTCCATACAAACATAAAATGACTTATTGCTTTGGAAAAATATTTCGTAAATGTAGCTACTCACTAAATAAAATTTTAGTAACTTGGTATTATTTGCGTATGAATAGGTACCAAGTTTAACTAAAATCAATCCAATAGTTTCCATGATTTTTTTACTTCAAAGTTCGTAAGAAAACTGCGAGGCGTAAATATTTATTTCAATCAAACTTATTACCTACCTAGGTACCTGTACCTACGTGAAGGTCTTTTGATCATATGTTTAATGGTCCTTATTTCCCTATTTCTAAAGTCGAGATAAGAGAAACATATCCTTGAATGAAAAACTACGATGTTACATTTTTCATATTTATGGTAATCGCTTAGGATTACAGAAGTTTTTACAAGTAGGTGCGAGTGTTTCGAATATATCTTCCAGTTTAAATTCTAGTTTCGCAGACAGTAGATTGTACTGATTTGAAAACTACCTATGTACTTACAAACCTAAGTAGGAACTAACTTTTTTTTTATATATTTTTTTTACCATTTAAAAAACAAAAACATGAATAGGTATACATAGCATTCATAAACTACTGAAGTTTGTAATTAATGCTAGGTACTACTAGTTTACATCAAGATTGTTAGATATAGGTTTAAGGAATATTTAATTATTTACATATGTAGGGACATTACATTTAGGATATTGGTAACTATATTCCCAATCTAATATATTTTATCCTTTTATTTATTTTTTAACTTGATTTTTGTTTATATTTTTCTCCTATGTTTATCTATACGTTACGTCTAAATATGTAAATAACTATATTTTATCTCTTCCTATGTTACAAACAACACTTGTTTTCTTTAATACGAAGGTATGTGTTTTCGTAGACGAAACGGGTACTTAGCCATTTATTTATTTGGTAATTTACTCATTCGTTCTTCACGGTAATTTACTTCGGGAATTACCTAAAATTTACTACGAAACAAATATTTGTTTATCTTGAATGTGAACATGTGCTCTGAACTACGTATGTTTATGAGTAGGTAAAGTAGATAGGTAGCTAAGTTTTTCAGACTAGATATACCTACCATATGTATATATACCGTAGTTAGGTAATATTCTAAACGCTATGATATTTGAAAATGGAAACCTAGAACACATGCCTCGCAAACACACTCGACCTTCGAGAGCAGTCCTTCATATCGATAAAGTCTAATGATATTACTGCATTAAGGGACTACAAAATATTACCGTGTAGTGATTGTCTGAAAACAAAAAACACCTTTTTCTGAAGAGGGAAAATCATCCAATGACTTCTCCCGTCCTGGGTAAAGCGAGAGGGAGTGTCAGACTTAGATTGATCGCTGGGTTCTACCCTCGCACGCCGAAACGAAACTCTTGTAGTAAAACCTACTACCTCGTTGATTGTCGGGTCAGGCTAAGAACCAGGCTATTTCAATATATAAAAAATCCTCGTATTTGTAGCACGCAAGCTGGTATTGTGGCTGGTAGGAACACTGTTAGTTACCTCTGAGATATAGGAATGATAGCTCAATTGATGTGAAGTGGACAGATTTAGTATGCGTTCTTCTGCCTTACCTTTCCGATAAGAACTGGTGTAATGTTTTCATGTATAACATAATTAGAAAGACCTTTTTAAGCTTAGGTCTATTAATGTTCCCTGTTCCAGGGTTACTCTCCTGGCGACAACTTACTGCTGCCGTTGCTAGTGGCAGCCCTGTCATCTATTGCATTGGTGCTGTTGCTGGCTCTCGCTGTACGTCGACGTAAGCGCTCACAAATCGCCTCCTCGAAACTTGGTGTAAGCAACTTTATTCACTGTCCTATTTTATTTACAAAACATATTTAGCACACATTACAGCAATGTTTACCTACGTTTATTACAGTCTTACATAATACTGGCACTTGTTCCAACAGTTGACCGCGGATCTTCAAGCTGACGACAACACCAACCTGTTGACGGCAGAAAACGCCGAAGACGGCGACGGTGAGGGCGAGGAGTGAGTCCCTTCCTCACACACGCTTCACGCTTGTTCAGCAGCCGGCGGCCGCAGGATGCCTCGTGTACAACTCCGGTACATATCGTACATAGTACCTATTACAACACCGTTCTTCTACGCCAATAAAACATTTACTTTATGTTTATAGAAAACTATACGTCTAAGTATAATTAGTAATCGCTATTTACGCTTCAAACGTACGACGAGAGCATCTCTGCTAACTCAATCACAAACACAAGGCAGCCAGGTCAAGTTGTGGCACCTGTCTATTCTCGAATCGGTTCTCTCGAAACTGCCTGGCAGCCATGACTAATGACCTATTGTGTTTCTATTTAACTATTTTTAACTAAATTATAATGAATATAAATTGTATAACTTAAATGTTTCACCTAAGAATACTCAATCTTGCTTGTGTGTATGACTAATGAATACGAAGTGATTATATTGGCAACGCAGTACTATCGAGCACGCGTCCTTGTCACCTCAATTGTACATCAGGCATTCCACGCACTTTGTAATAATTTAGCTGCAATACTGTAGTTTCTCGAAGTCGCATTAGAAGACCTGTCAGTGTCCGTCTTCTTACACACCGATCATATTTCAAACTTTCAGTGCCTATTGTTTGTATATAATGTACGATTCGGTTGGTCTCGTGCCAGCGAAGGCCGGATGGTGGTTCCATGTTCAGAGATACGATATAATATGTAAGTATTTTTTGTAATCGCACTAGATAATCGATTGTAAATTAGGGTCGTAGGTACGTGTCAAATGCCAAAATTGCTATAAATATTTTTGTTACGAATAAATTACTATGTAGAACTTTGGTCGTAGGGGAATGGCATGACCCGGTTATTTTTTATAATGGATATAGTACATTATTTATAGTAAATAATAATATAATGTAACACGTTTTCATTTAAAGTCAGTACGTATCGAAATAGCGAAGGTCTGCTCAAATGGTCATGAAATTAATAGCAAGTGGAGAGAACGTGATCCAATAACTGATTTGGCCATTTCCCTGCCACTCATGATAATGTCATTCGGCATCATAATAAAACATGACAACTAGATATTGATAGTATACTTATGAGCTTGCTAGAACCTAACTATGAAGAGGTGGCATTCGGAGCTTCTGTTCATTCATATTAATAAATGTAGATAGGGTGTAACGGTCGAATAAGGCCAGCACTCCATAAATCACGCTATCAGAATGTTTATCAAGCAGTGCTGTCTGTACACGTCGCAGTACTCACGTCACAATCACATGCAGTTCTATAGAGTTGGGTTCGCTCAACACGCGATGCAGCGTGCAGCGGCCTCGGCCGCGCCATGTATATCATATCTCTGAAAGTTTCGATTGTACGACTCGTCAGTATTAACTAAACCTGTGGTATTATAAATCTACATAATAAGCATACTCGTTTATTTTTTGTGTAGCCCGTTAGGATAAGATGAAATAATATCAATCTCGATGTAATGTTATTATATTATCTGTGTTTTAACGTCGCTCTTTTATTACTATACATTTCAATTATCTAACTTTGATCTCAATTACGTATTTATATAATTTTAAATACATAGTTATAAGACTGATATATGATTGAGTTTTTAGATACTAGTAAGTTTTATTTAAATGATGTGTAACCTGTTAAAGCGTTGTTTTGTAACGGCACTATTCGTTTTCAATTTATGTGTAACTTTGTGTGCTAAGGATATATGCATTTACACGTATTATGTAATTCAATGTTAGGTATGTAATATGACAGTACAATCATATGTGGGGGGAGGGGAGGAGTGTAGTTAGAAATTAAAATGTGATACCTCTGTAGTATCTTTGAATATTGTCGTTTCCCCTGTAGAAGGAATTGTTAGTCTCTTGCACACGAGTCGATTTGTATTTATGGAATCGTATCGAGCGCAAGAAGAGGTGTTTAGGCGAGTTTTGGATATAATAAATGCCCTCTATATTGACACGTGGAACATTATAATTCATGCTAACATTTTATATAACATCGCACAGTGGCGTACCAATAGTATTTGTTACAATTAGCTTTTGTGTTAGTCTTAGTTCTGTGAATGCCTTGTGCAGTGTGATTATTTTGTATTTGCTGTGAACACACCATGTACATACGTAATAAAATAAATTATGTTTTCCCACCTGAATGCTGTATTTATTTCAGATAAAGAATCCTGCTTTAGTAAGCTCTTTTATTGCTCTTACATTATTTTTATTTTTTTTTTTACTTGCAATAAACCAGTGCTTGACTGCGATCCCACCTGATGTTAAGCAGTGATGCAATCGTTGATGGTAAGGCGCACTAGTTTATTAAGAAATTTAATTGTCACATTAGGTCAGTTTGGTAAGTATTTTACTGTAACTCAAGAAGTATTTATCAAGATTTATATGGAGTCAAATAACAAAACTTCAAAAAGGTAAGTTATACAATGAAATGCCTTTTGTTTCAACTACTGAAACTGTACCATCCACTGATTAGAATATACTAACGTAAAAACAGGTAAACTTACATCATTTTAAATTAAAATACCAGAAATTATATACACAAGTTTATTTCGTTCTACCAGTGAAAAACTGTGTAATACGAACCTAACGTTAAATATTAAAAACTACAACATACATTAAATTGCTTTTTATAGTATTACAAACAAGTTTTACTCATTGGAGCAATTGACTTATGTCACTTTAGATAAGGGGATCAAAGTCTCAGCCCCAATATTGACAAAAAGAGAAAAGGAACACATAAACAAGATATTACATTGTAAGTATCAAAATATATTGCAATCAAGATCTTTCGACAATATGGGAATAATTGTCAATAGTAATAGTAATATATAGACTTGTGAAACCTACTAAACTCGTAAGGGAGACGGATATTAGAAGTAAATTATATACAGTTACATAGACAAAAGATTTTCTCGTATCATCAATATCCTGACGTACACTTTGTCCTCTAGGTATATACAAACAATAAATTAACATAATCAAATTAATGTTCCCCAATAAAACCTTATAATTAGTTATTTACAATATTTTAACTTACATCGGTTACAAACTGATAAATACTTTCGTTAGTTCAAAATAAATAACGAATTTTATATAATCAATTCATTTCTTCATCTTTATAAAAATATTCTCAACTTGAACTTTACAACCAATTATTACTACAATACTATATTTTGTACAATACCCTTTATAAGGAAATTAAATTTAACTAAATTTCGTTTCTAAATATATAAAATTAAAATATTATAATAGATATATGTGTAATAGGCGTATTCAAGCTTTGTATTGTATTATGTACAAATTTAGATTTGGTAACAATCTGAATATATCGATCGTACTTTTATTGAAAATTTTCCTAATTCATCTCAAAATTTAAACGCGGTTCAGTACTAAAGAAACTACAACTATTTACAACACATAAGCTAGTCATCAATCAGTTATCAGATCAATGAATGACCGGTCAATTTTAGTACCGAGACCATAACCTAACAATGGAATTTCGACGTAAATTTGATTACCATTATCTTGTTTCAGCCTTTCAATATTTATGGCCGGTTTCCCATACTTTGGAAAACCAAAATCTACCACATTAAATATATAAAGTAATTCATATGAACTATCTATTTACATGATAGTGATGGAACAGGCCTCTGAGAAGTAATCCTTCATTTATGTTACCGTGTAGTAATTCGTATAAAGTTACTGGGGTGGATGGGCAGGCCTGAGTATCCTTGCGAGAACGTGGCGCCCTCCCACCAACTTTAATTGTTGCCCGTCCATTAGTACGCTGCGAACACCGCTAGATGTCGTTGCCGCAGCACTTGTCACAGCCTGGAATTTTTTGGTGAAATATTTTAATAATTATGCATAAAAAGATATAAGTAAACGTAGTTTAAGTTATAGGCACTGCGTATAAGTAAAGAGTTACATTCATTATCAAATTTTATTAAAAATATTATTGTTTCCATACTCTAGTGCAAAATGTCAAAATTTTATTAATAAAAATGTAAGTGTATCCCTTTTTTCTACTGGCATGCTATTATAGTTTGTACAAATTCCGTGTCCAAAATTATCTTTTTATGAAGCAATCAAATTCTAGTTATGTCATTTGAATCTACAGTACAATGTGTGTAGTGCTTGTTAAAAATAAGCAATAGTTTGTCGCGAGTATACTAATAAAATTATTATATTAAATGTTATGTATATGTGTTATGTAACCTTCTCCATCGCATCCAACCACACATGCAACCAGCCCTCCAGATTATAAAATATAATATTTACTTGAATATTCGTCAATCAACTGCAGAATGGATTTATGGATACAGACAGATATAATAAGATGAATTAGTTTGAATAGCATTACAAAACTGAAATATACATAGTCTGGCCATAAATACTGTTACAATTAAAAATAAACAAAATATTACATTTGAATTTGGAATCTGTCATTTTTATATAATTTTTCATTGTTTTCTTATTTTGGCGCCAATAAATTGTTCAATATTTTGCGATATTAAAATGGAGTGGGGTGATAAAGAGAACCGAATCGCTGTGATTGCATTACACAAAGTGGGTATGGAGCCAAATGCAATTTTTAAAACTCTCCACACGCTTGACATTAGTCAAATGTTTGTGTACCGGGCTATTAATAGGTACAATGAGACCTCCTCTGTAACAGAAAAAGATCTGGTCGTCCACGTAGTGTTCGTACGAAAAAGGTGGTCAAAGCAGTAAGGGAAAGAATTCGAAGAAATCCTGTCCGAAAGCAAAAGATTTTATCTCGGGAGATGAAGATAGCACCTAGAACCATGTCGCGTATATTAAAAGACGACTTAGGACTTTTAGGATTTTTTAAATGATAATTTAAAATAGAATAGGGTGATAAAATCTAAACAACTACTGAAGCGATACGCAAAGGGAGTTCACAGAAAAATTTTGTTTTCGGATGAGATTTTTTTTACAATTGAGCAACATTTTAACAAACATAATGACCGTATTTATGCTCAAAGCTCTAAGGAAGCTTCTCAATTAGTCGACAGAGTGCAACGTGGGCATTATCCGACTTCAGTGATGGTTTGGTGGGGTGTTAGCTATGAAGGAGTGACTGAGCCATACTTTTGCGAAAAAGATATCAAAACATCGGCACAAGTGTATCAAAATACCATTCTTGAAAAGGTAGTTAAGCTCCTTAACAAAACCATGGTCCTTCCAGCAAGACTCGGCGCCGGGTCATAAAGCTCGGTCCACGCAGTCTTGGGTGGAAACGAACGTTTCCGACTTCATCAGAGCTGAAGACTGGCCGTCTTCTAGTCCCGATCTAAATCCGCTGGATTACGATTTATGGTCAGTTTTAGAGAGTAGGGCTTGCTCTAAACGGCATGATAATTTGGACTCCCTAAAACAATCCATGCGATTGGCAGTGAAGAATTTTCCCATGGAAAGAGTGCGTGCTTCTATTGATAACTGGCCTCAACGTTTAAAGGACTGTATTGCAGCCAATGGAGACCACTTCGAATAAGCTTTTTATGTTTTAAATTGTTTTATATTTATGTATTAAACTTACATACTGTAAAAGTAGTAAATGTTATTTGCAATAGAAAAAATATTTTTTTATTTGTTACAGTATTTATGGCTAGACTAGGTATGTACATATTTTTTCGGGAACGCTTGGTTGGAGGAAAAATGAACATATTTTTGTTACTGATTTTATGACTAACCTGAATAGATCACTATACATTTATCAATGTAAACTCCCCAAAGAGCAGGATATTATAGAATAAGAGAATGAGAGAACGACGAGATACACGATAATTTATAAAAAAAATCAGCAACATACCATAATTTAAAAATATTATTTATGATAACTTTTACATGGTGATGAAATGTCATTTTAAATTAGGATAACGCCTCGAAATGCTAATTTTCCGCTTTCCTTACTGTATCCATTCTATTCTACATTTTGTTGTTGGAAAACAATATTATTCTTATCCGCCGCGAAAATCATGCAAAACTTGTCGAACTACGTTACTCAGTCTGTAATCTGAAGCGTTTTTCAAACATGCATACTGTCAAAATTCACCTGTTGAATTTTTATCCCTTGCGCGAGTTTAACCTGTTGTATTGGATTCACCTAAAATAATGATAAATATTTTATGACACTAACTTATTCATAATGAAATTTTCAAAATACAAACGTGTGAAATGATGATAAAGTATAAAATATTTAAAAAAAAAATTACCTGTTGCAATTTTAAGACGGGCGCAGAGGTCGACGACGTTGTAACTGTTTGAGCACCTAAAATGAATTTATCTGTTATAATATCACGATATTTATTACAAAAATATCGCTCACTAAACTGTTTACTTACCAATATTACTTAATACTAATGTTTGTGACGATGAGACAGTACCACTCGACGTTACTCTGATAGTGTTGCCATCACTTTGCTGAAAAATAACACGAGACAAGTTATGATTGATTTTTCAATTTTACTAATCATGAGATAAGTACAAATCTATTATTTTTCTCTACTTATTTAAAGAAAAAGAATATGAAAATAAAAGCCACTGTCTTGATAGACAACTTCTACATTATAACAGGCAACTGTTGATTGCCGTTTGGCATTGAGCAGTGGATGGAAAAACTATCCTTTTGAGCTGACGATTATGATAGTCAGGTAAAGGAACCATTTTAAACAACATCATCGTCATCAGCCCACTTCTGAGCAAAGGCATCTTCTCACAAGGAAAAGGAATGAGCAGTAATCATGACACTTGATCGAGGTGGTTTAATTTTATTGCTATAATTTCAATAGGTTTCCTCACGATGTTTTCCTTGCATGTGGCAAAATTAAAAAAAAAAAATATTGTCAAAAATAAAAATGTTAAGTAGTTAAGTATTGTACCTGTAATATAATATTATGCAGTGGTTTGGCGGAGGTGAGCAGTAATGGGCGGGCGAGTCGTGTGGCGGGGGACAGTACCCGCACGGCGCCCCGCGCGCGGACCCCACCCGACACCTGCACCGTTCGCGCCCCGCCACCCACGCCCTCCAGGGACAGCATCTGACCCTGCATAACATACATCTCACATCAACAAAAACAATTCAAATTAACTAAAACTCCTCATGACGAAGTAACTCGATTAGTTTCGAGCCACACAGGGCTCATATGCGTAATACTCGTTTGCGTGACGGACGACAGTCAGCTAGTGTGAAATTAGTTGAGTTTTCTTATCAAAAATATCACAAATCTGTTTATAAAACAGCAACTACTATCTTTATTTGACGTCGAATCTATATTTAAAAGCCAAAAAGCCATTCATTATTATATCTCACCTGTGCATTGGTCAATAGTTTAGCCACTATTGGCTGCCCACTAGTTGTCTTGTCGCCAGTAGCCTGACTTCGAACGACCTGAGCTATTGACTTCGGTGTTTGATTAGCAAGCTGCACAGTTTGCCCACTCGCCAACTGCAATGTTTGCCCACTGGATAACTGAACAGTCTGTCCACTAGATAGTTGCAATGTCTGTCCACTCGGTAATTGAACTGATTGACCGGCTAGTTGCACTGTTTGCCCACTTAATTGCACTGTTTGGGATCCTAATTGAACAGTTTGTCCGCTCGGCATTTGAACACTTTGGCCAGATAATTGAACGTTCGATCCACTCAATTGAACAGTTTGAACATTTCCACTAGCTATTTGGACGGTCTGGCCACTGGGCAGTTGAACACTCTGCGACGGCAATACACTCTGACTAGCTACTTGAACACTTTGTCCGCTGGGTAATTTGACGGTGTGACCGGTCAATTGAACACTTTGGCCAGCTAACTGAACCGTCTGGCCGGCGATCTGAACGGTCTGCCCCGCTAACTGCACGGTGGACACGGGGATCTGGACGGGCTGGGTGGTGGGCACGGCCTTGAGGGCGGCGGCGGCGTGGTGCGGGCGCGGCGTGGGGCTCTTGGTGGCGGCGGGCTGCACGCGCAGCGGCGCGCCCAGCTGCACCGTGTGGCCGCCCGCCAGCTGCACCGTGTGCCCGCCCGCCAGCCGCACCGCCGACAGCTGCAGCACGCCCGCCCCGCCCGCCAGCTGCACGCCCGCCCCGCCCGCCAGCTGCACGCCCTGCCCGCTCGCCAGCTGCACGCCCTGCCCGCTCGCCAGCTGCACGCCCTGCCCCCCTGCGAGCTGCACAGACTGTCCTCCAGCGAGCTGCACGGACTGCCCGCCCGCAAGTTGTACGGTACGCCCACCAGCTAGCTGTACCGTGCGAGTAGTTACGGACGACGTCACCACCGTGGGCACACTGCTCACAACTGCCGTCACCCCACCTGTACTCTGTAATGAATCATTTCAATGGAGAATTTTAACAAATTTCAGCGAAAGAAGTATACTTTGCAATTCATAAGTAATATGATGCGACGCGACTTGCGAGTAAATCTTTCAAAAAGATTGACAAATATCGTAGACAGAGAAGGGAATAGACTAGGTATTAATAAAAAATAATAATAATGATTAGAGCAAGAAAGTGCAAATTGTAATGTATGTAGGTGTGAGCGAGACAAAACATATGTTTTTTGTCCCTTTTTCGCGTATCTTTTTATTTTATTTGATACCGAATTATAATCGAACCAATACTTTTGCAATAATAAGATAAATAGCAGTGTAATTGGCTGTATAATCTGTAGTGATCCGTTTAATGTACATACCTACAATGTATATACAGAGTGTAAAAAGACACTTAACGAAGCCGTTAACTACGCATACTGCAGTTCTAACTAAGTAGCTTTACGCTAAAATTATCACTGGGAAACGACTTTTACCGTTAGGTACAAAAAAAAAATTATTGCACCCAATGTAAAGCAAACGGGCTTCGTGTCATTGTGTGCGTAGGTTCACAGCTTAGCATTAAAACGCTGTGATAAGTACGTAGACGTAGGTCGACGTTTTACCTCGCAACAACAAAACAATTCTGTAAACTAAAAATCCTACTGAGATGCACGATGTTTTTTGTGCGGGTCTGTATTTATTTATTACGTACATTACTGTTCGTAACTTCAAATGCGTTATTTATTTAGTTAGAACAATCGAAAATTCAGGTAATGTTTGTTTGGAAAAGTTTTGTAATAGTACTTAGAATTCGACTGCGCAAAAAAATATTTTAAAAATGTATCTTTTACCTTCAATATCTCGAGAATACATGGAGTCCCAGCTATGGTCTTAAAAAAAATATATAAAATAATGGGTAGAATACGTGGCTTTCGGCTTCGTTAAGTGTCTTTTTACACCCTGTATAAGACATTTTTTATCACACGTTGTATACGCTATTAGTAAACCTTTATTAAAGACCTACTCTCTCCCGGAAAAAATTACATTTCTTTAGCAAATTAAAAAAAAACGCGCGTGAAGAATGTCAATGTCATTCGGCCACAGACAATATTGAAAGAGAATTGTTTATTTAGAAACGCGGTTACTTAATTAAATTCTATTGCACTAATTTATTTTTTTTCAAAATAACTTTTTGCCGATTTTGATGGTAATATTAATATTATCAATGATGATTTCATTTTAATCTAAGTAAGTAATAATAATGTAATATGTATACTATGAGTTAGATTTCAGAATGCATAATATAAAAACTTAGCATAACTTATTTAGTAATCTGTGGTAATTTGTGACATACATAATTCCGCGCCAAAAATAATTTTACTTTTGATAAAGAGAGATTTTCTTAACTTTTGATAAAGTTTGTTTTGTTTTAAAGACTAATAAGTTTTTTGTTTGCTGATAAGTTTTTATTAATGACGTTCACAGCTTATTATATTTTTTTGGTAACTTTTGATGACTACACAATATTACACAATTTGGTTTAAATGGTTATACAGAAAATATATGGGAGCATTTTTTTATTTTCAGTTGAATTTTCATTTTGAACAATGCAAATCGAAATACTGTAAGTAAAAAATATAAAACAGCAAATCTAACTGATCAGCAATGCGAAGCGCGAAGTGAACTTCCTAGAGCGCGCGTGGTGTTGAGCTCAGTGTTTACTTCAAAATGCCAAGTTGTTTGATAGTGATTCGTAAAAATGGAATTATCCCTAATATAACGAATATATATATTTAGTTTTTTATTTAATAAAATTGTTAAATTAGTAAACTCCTTCTCAGTTATGGCGAGCCTAGGGAAATATGGATTCAATTTGATGAGGAGGATATAGATTTCATTTCAAATAAATTGAATATCATCTCATACCCAGAGAGAGACAACTGTCAGCTATACAAAAAAAAGTAGTGCATCAAAGGGCTAAGGCGATACGAAGTTCGTCGGGTCAGTTGTTGAAGAATGAAGATAAAAACAAAGGCCAAACTAAATAAAGATCGAGTAAATTTTCACCTGTGTATTTTGGAATAGTATTTTAAAGTGTCCATGGCATGGATTTAGTAAAATTCAATAGGTGCAAAGGTATGTGTCATATAAGTGTATTATAATATAATAAATTACTAATTTAAAAAGTTTACAGGTTAAACAGTACACTAGTCTGATAATATTATTTGGTTTTACCAAAACAATTTAGTTTTAAAGGGCAAATAAAGTTACTGCAACAGCAACTTTATTTGCCCTTTGCAGTCGTTTTATTCATCGCCAATCGGCAGCAACGGTTTTACGACTCAATTTGTTGGCAAACGTAAGTCCATTTATTTTTAAAATGTTTTCTGACAGCCTGTTTTTGGATTTCTTTGTCAATTGTAATGCCAACTTTTATTACCGCTGTCAACTACTTTTTGGTACTGCGATGTCACACCGGAAAATTATCAAAAATTTTAATGCCTATAAAATAAAAACTATTTGCAGAAATATGATCTTTATTTCCAAACGATTTGGGAAATTCTCCCTATTCAAATAAATTTTATAAATTAATAGTTTACCTGCGCAACAGTAGTGACAGACACAGTATTTGGTGCTGGTGTTCTTTTCTTGACGGCAGTGGCACCTTGTTGCATTAAAGCTCTCGGCGATATGAGGGACTTTCCTGATGCCGGTGTTGCTGGACTCAACACTCTGACTACACCGCGTCTAGAAGTAGGTGTTACCTGCAATAAAAACATATTTTTATGGGTAAGAGTGGTAAACGAGCAGACCAATCCCCTGATGGTAAGCAATCAGTCCGTCCATAGAAATCTAGAGCACTAGAGCAGTTGCAAGTGCATTGCCTGTCTTTCGATAATTAGGGATTTGAGGATTGGGGGAATTGGGAATGGAGGGGGGTGATTAGGTTTGATCCTACGGTGCTCTTACTCAAACAGCAAAACACAACGCAAGTGTTGCTTAAAGCTGGCCCTCCCACAAAACGTTAGCAGACTATTATATTTTAGTTTGACAACAATTTATTAATCGTGGTTTACCTGAGTAACAGGCGTGGTTGCTACTGCGGTGACGGTAGTTTGAACTGCAGTCGGTCTTATCAATAGAGACCGGGTGCCTGGAGTGACCTGTAAAAATATATCAGTTTTCATAAGTAGTACAGCTATAATTAATTTACTTGCGATAAATAATGTTGGGATTGTGTCATACCTTATTTTGAAGAACTTGTACAGTAGCTGTACTTGATGGTTGCACCACAGTTGTAGTTTGTAAATTTGATTGACTTGCCGTAGTGTTTATAACCTGTGTTAAAAATATTTTTTTAAATATACGTGTCAACAAAAAGCAAGTTAACTAATAGTTTGTGTACATGCGACATACCTGAGATTGCGACCCTTCCACTTTCTGTAGCGGCCTTTGTTTAACCAGAGGCGACTTACTGGGTGGTGCCACTACAGAAGGCAATGATTTCGACAGCTGTCCTGAGAGACTTGAAGTTTGACTAACAATAATCTGTTTGGTCTGTTGAGGTTGAACCTGTTTGGGAGATTGAGTCGCCGGGGCAGTCGGAGTCTGTGGCTTGGGCTGAGCAGTGGCTTGCTTCACTATGGTTGGTTTGATTACTTGAGATATAACCGCTTGCTTAGTAGCCTGGGTAACGTTTGCTGGTTTCGACGTTTGTGGTGGTACATTCGTTTGTTTCGGCGACTGCGGTACAGGTGGCTTCGGTGGTTGTATAATGGTGGTTTGTTTAGCTTGATTCACATTGCTCTGCCGTACAGCTTGTGCGAGTAGATTTGCCTGTTTTGCTGACTGAGCCATTAGAGCAGATTGTTGCTTGGCAGGTTGTTTCACTGAAGCAGGTTTCGGGACTACGTGTGCCTTAGCCTTCGGCGGGGGTGCGGCGACGAGTTTGCCTTTCGGTTTGGGTGGCAATGTAACTTGCTTGCCTTGCGAAGCTTGGGTAGCTTGCATAAGTAGCTGAGCGGAGGACAAGTGTGGGACTGAAGACGACTGCCCACTATCATCCACGTCCACATCACTGTCGGATGCATTCTCAACTACTTCTTCAACACTACCCACTTCTAACTCCAAGTGCTGAAATAAAAATTCACATTGATGACAATTTCACTGATAAACCATCATAAATAAATATAGACAATATGCAGGTTTTGTAACTTACCGCGTGTGGTGGTGTATGGTGCGGTTCTTTGGACGTGGACAGAGGAGTTGTCCTGACCGGCAGCGGAGGGTTCGACGTGGAAGGTAGCGGGGACAATAACATGGAATTCATTTTACTATTCCGCGACCTACCACTCGATATCTTTAACCAGTCTTCTTCACTCCTGGATGACAAAACAGAGTTTTAGATTCCAAAACAACTGACTTGACTACTTCGTTAGTCGAGTCGAGTATTGATACCGTTTAATTTGGTGGGATAAACCGGATGGGGAACCTACTATATGGTAACAATATCATATGCTTGTATGTATCAGATACATATTTAGGAATGAATGAAAGGAATTGATTACCTATTATTCGTAACTTCTAAGATTATAAAATTCAATCCTCAAAACCTTTGCCGGTAACGTACTTGTAACGCCTCTGACGGCTTGAGTGATGCCGACTGCTGAGCATTAAGCGATCCGTAAGATCGTTTACCGCTTCATCACAAAAAAAATAGTACAGAAACACATACCTATGCCTATGGAGATATGTCCATACGGCAGTTCGTTGGTCGTACTTGACAACCGGATCACGTTTGGCTGACAGAAGTCTATCTAATACTGAAGAAACTGCGCTAAGCAGGGTTTGATCACTGCATGGCGCTACCCATTGTGACATTCTGTAAAATGTTAAAGAACATAACATATTATTAGCTATTTAGGTGGTCTATTTGCTCCTTCGTGTACGGCGCTTATAGAATGTTAGCAAAACGAGTACCTTACCCTGTTTTGCTCAAGCTGTTGAATATGATACGTGATACTATGGTGAGAAACCAATTTAAAGGTTTATATTAGTCTAATCCGCTATCTTAAAGTTAAGTCATTTTAAATATATTTTAAGTTCTTCTACAAGACAGCCCTAAGACTACAAATCAGTCAACTGCACGATGTTCGCTGCAACGCTGCTCATGACTCCCTAGCAATGCCTGTTTGGGTATGATGTGTATTAAATTGTATGTTTGTAAACGCACCAAGACACAGGAGAAAATGCTAGTGTAAACCATTTAAAAAAAAGATTCTAACTATGATGATGGAGACACTGGGTGCTTGAAACTGCAGTATGCATAACTTGCATAGCAGTATATAGTATAAGTTGCTTACCTCAACAAGGTGAGTACATGGTGCCTGGTGCCCTCCCCGTTGGGCAGTCGCGCGAGTGCGTCCCGCACCAGCGCGGGCAGCGCGGCGTGGCGCGGCCGCGAGCTCACCAGCACCGCGCCCCCGCCGCCCGACCCACGCACCACCGGACCCACTACTGAACGGTACCTACAGAACACAAGCATTCTTTTAATAACAAGCGGAGCTTCAAGCTTCAAAGGATGAAAATCAGCTATGTGTTATTCTAAAACTTATCTATCTCTGTTCCAATGTTCATCACAATTCATTCAATAGTTATTAACAAACTTTCACATTAATTAATATTACGAGTACTAAACTAAAGTACCAAAATGAAACAGGTAGGACACCTGTTTCATTTTGGCTGAGTACAGAGGATTTGAGAGTTTTTAAAGATTTTGAATGGAAAATATAGTATGCTAAACTATATACTATATATAACTATAATAAAGAAGAAGAAAGATGTATTATACTTTACATCATTTTGTTCACTATAACAGAATCATAAAGGAGTTTTAACAGAAGACTAAACTAAAACTTACCCGTACTGAATATAAGTAAACGGTTTGGCAGCCATTGAGAATCGTTTTCGTTCTTGTGTGCGGAAATCAATCAATTCAGATTCAGTTGCTGGACGGACTGACCATGTTGTAGGATGCCTGCAGAAAAATACATTTTGTAGTTTTAATTCAATACTTAATCATAATTCAAGAACAGTAGTATTTCTGCCACCTTTACAAATTATACTTATTTTGTTTCTTCCAATGACCAATGAGAACTATCAAATAATTTAATAGCAATTGCAACAACGGGATTTTGAGATTGTCTAAGGCATTGGGATTGAAAAGCCACCAAATTACAGGTAGAACTAAAAGGTCAGTTTAAGAGCTCCTTTTATAAGATGTGTTGTGTTATAACAAAAATATAATAGTTTTCAATCTCAGACTCAATCTGATAAATACTGGTGCACTATCCTTCAGTCCCCTCACACTTATGATCTGATGGAAGGAAAGGATATTTTGGGGAGTATTTTATATTACCTAGGCGGTGGCGGTTCTCTGGCAGGCGGGGGTGACGAGGCAGCTCGAAGCCATCGCTCACATAGACGCCCAAGTATGGCATCGCAGTCACGACCCGCACCAATCCATTGATACATCTTCATAAATCACATCATGATAAGCATATATTTATTCCATAACAATATATTAATTCAAGATACAATTGCATAAGTATTAAAACATATGATTTACAGATATAAAAGACACATTAATTATATTAGTATAGTAAATGAGCTAATTATTTTATGTACAAACCTGTGATTCAGGTAAAAACTGTAGATAAGGTACATAGTCATCTGGATGTTGTCCTCTTTCTCCTGCTAGGAAATCTAGGGCGGAATCTAATTCTCCACACCAATCATCCGATACTGAAATAGTTACAATTATGTCAATAACAACATAAAATATGACATACATGAACTATCTATAGAAAACACACTGTCACAAAAAGTGTGTGTATGACTTTACGATAATGGTAGCTTTTGAATGAATCAACTGATTATGATGTATTTTTTGTTTTTGTGTAAGTTAATATAATTGCGTATTCTATATCAATTAAATAATGAAAGCTTCTTTACTTCTTGGTTTACTTACAATTATACCAAGTATTAAGTGGAGCTATAGGCGACCTCATTACAGCAGCGCACCGCGCATGCAACTGTTGCTTAGAGGCTCGATGTGCCGCTCGAGCAGGGAACAAAGCTCGCACTAAAGATAAAAAGTTTGCATGCGTCGTCTCTGTCAAAGACTCATCAGGGTCCACTAAGGTCTCCTCCACTGTCTCTGTTGAGGTTTCCACTTGAATGACCTCTCCTGAATCATCTGCTAGTTCTACTGGGAGAGCCATCATATCTGAAATAATACACAAAAAATATTTGAATTAAGTTTTGTTTTTTAACTTCCACCTGCTTTTGACTACCAAGTGAAAACTGTTAAAGGAAAATGCTCTGCTAGCATCAGTCTGTTGATCAACTTACCAATTCCATCTAAATCCTCTAATTTGATTGGGACAGCTTGATGTATGGGTCCTCTAGCAGAGTTCTGCATTGACATTATTGTATCAGGTGGTTCTTGTTTCACTATACTTTCTAATTTTGTGTCACTATAGTTTATACTGTAAAATAAATATTTCGTGATTATAGAACCATAAAGTTTAAGTTTTTTTGTGAACCATTTATCGTGATAAATATTAGATTCAGTAAAAAATATAATAACTAGAGATCAAGTATTGAAGCAAACTGGAATTATATAATTCTGAGCAAATTTTGATTTTTTTCACTAGGTTTCCTAAAGATCTCCACCATCCATGAAGAGGTAACATTTTATTAAATTTGACATAAATTAGGTAAATTATTTAGAGAAAGAAAAAATATTACTCACTTAGACATACTGCTTGGATATTTATCAATAACTTCCTGTTTAATCTCTACATGGTCAACCTTTTTCGAAGATTTAGGACTAGTAATGGGATCTACAAATGATGAACTTTCAGAATCAGATTCTTCTCTTTCACTCTTAATCTTTATATTTGGCAAAAGAGGTTTATTTTCAACTGTTTCATACGGTTCTTCCTTTGCTTTTCTAGTGGAAGCTTTTTCTTGTCCTTTATTTTTACCACCGCTATCTTTCTTCGGACCTCTCCGTAGCTTTTGTAATGGTGATCCACTTTTTGGTCCACCAAACATAAGTTTCTTAGCACCATTTACAAGGGCCACTCTCTGTTTGATGTCATCAATTGTAATTCCTGTTGTGTTTAGTTCGGGATGGTTCTATATTAGAGATACACATAATATTAATTTTGGTTTAGTCACTATATGCTAAATGATTTTTTTGTGATATCAAGCAAGCACCTGTCTCACCCAGAATTCTTAATATAAGTAAGCTTCTCATAAACTTATGTGGTGCACAGTTTATACCAAATAATGTTCTATTTGAAAAAATATCTGGTTCTTAGAGGCTATCCAGATATTATGAAACTGAGGTTTAATATCACATGTGTCATCAATATAGTTTAAAATACTTAATTTCAAGCAACAAGGTATTTGTCATGCATATATGTCTGTTGAAATAATAGTAATGTGTAATGTAAACATGCCAACAAAATTGGTTACCTCTCTATACTGTCTTCTTGTCCTATGAGCTGCCAAAACATTTTTTAAACACTTCAGAGATGTTAGGTTTGACTGATCAGAACCACCTAATGTGCCAGACACATTCCCATCAGTAGGCTGAAAGAATAATATACATTTTAAAACTTATCCCTGTACAATCAATGCAAAATCTAAGGAATTTATTATTTACTTGGCCTTGAGCTTGTTTCCTTTTTCTTGTTGATTGTTCTGGAGGACCTTCAGGGTAATTTTCATCTTCAGATTCTTCTCCTCCAACCTCACTTCTAATAGCATTTAGCTCTTCAAAATATCTCTGCTTAGCTCTCAAGTACAGAGGTTTAAAATTGTTTTTTGATGATGGCTTTGGTGGTAATAACAGAAGACGTGGAATGGGACCTGGTGGTGCTGCTTTAGCAGCTGCTAATATGCGCTCACGAGATATCAACACTTCTGGTAACAACTTAGCATAGTAAGACTTAATCTGGAAAACAAAGTTTGTTTGTCAACATAATGTTTCTGAATTGTCATTATTCAAACATTTTGAATGAAGAGAGCCTTGTTAGGATAGCTACAATAATATTCACCTTATGTTTCTGCTGTTTAGCCCTAGCTTTCATTAAAAATTTTCTCATTTTAGCTATATCTGGCCTATAGTTACCCTGCCTTAGATTGTTATAAAAATCACCAAGAGGTGATGTGAAATGAAAGGGTTCATGATTAAAAAGCATTTTGATGGTTTTCTCTTTCTCTTCTTCTTCATTTTCTGTAAATTGGGGCAAGTATTTACTTAGTTCTTCTTTATGTTTATCTTCCAAAGCATCCCATGTTTTCATAGAAAAAAACTCCTTAAAAACAGAGTAGTCTTCACACAACTCTTGAGGAAGCTCTAGAGACTGTCCCAAGATGCGGACCGGCTCCAAGACCTCGTCATCTGCCTCTGAACTGCCGCTAGATGATTCGGAAGAGCTGCTGCTCTCCCCACTGTAACTGTGTTCACTGTCCATCTTTTCCTCCATTGGTTACAGAGATATAGTTCAATGCTCAGGTAGTCTTGATGAAATGCCTAGGTTTTTCACTGGATACAATAACGATTTTCCGCCCACTTCATTGAATTTTCACGTTGTTTTGTTCGTGTTGTTTACGAAAAACCTAAGCAATGGTATAACAAAATCGAACAAAGAGCCATGAAGTTTTTTTAAACAGCCGTCAAGTCTTGTCTAAAATAAAATAGAACGCACACGCCAAACCACGGCGTTTCATACATACTATGCGCCAGAACGGAACATTACGATGAGAAAATAGCTTGACAATCAAGAACAGCGACATTTTGCCCGCAAAATAGAATTTAAAAATAAAAATGTATTGTCTATGATTGTCCGTTGATATTGTCTATGCATGCAGGACGACTTTTGTGGGAAAGAGTACCTACGTCCATAGATTAGTATTTTTGTAAAAAATCAAAAGAATCTAACAATAATAATGTTGTGGTAAAGTTATTTTTTACTAATTTTTATTAGAATATTAGAATAACAAAACAACGTTTTTTAAAAGCACATTGGTTTAGAAAATAAGATTATTTTTATTTGCATTATAATGTGTACGAGAATTATGCTTCGGTACGAATGGGCACCTTGATACCAAGGCTTTACAGTAAACCGGCGTGAATCCAGCACAGCATTATGTTTCGCCGTGTCAGTGAGGTTACCAGGGGCCCTCTCCTTCTCCTGCCACTTCACCCATCCCTTACCAATCTCCAAAAGGCCGGCAACACATTCGTAACTCCTTTGGTGTTACGGGTGTTTATGGACGACCATTCCTTAGAGTAATCGGGCTGCTCGTTTGGCGCAATAAAATTATCAAGGAAAATAAAAAACCCCCTTAGCAGTTTTTAAGGATTGTGAATCTAGTATAAAATAAATAGTTTAGTTTTCAGGAAAAGGGAGAGATAATTTTATGATAGCAGACAGGGTAACAGTCAATCTTTTAAATATAATTCTCACAACAAGGTGGCCAAAGAATGTTATTAATATCAATGGTAAAGTCTGTCCGGTAAAAATATTCAAACGTCTAATTTTTGCTCGTAAGTTGTCACAAATAGTGTACAAAAATAATTTCACCATCAATTGCGTGAATCGAAACGCAGCGCTTAAAAACCAAAAACAAGCAGTTGGCGGTGGTGGTGTCGAAAGATTTGACTTTTTGACGTAAATTATTCGTGTAGTAAATATGGCTGACGAACTCAATGTTGACAGTCTAATTCACAGACTTTTAGAAGGTAAAGATACTTTTATTTCATTTTCTTTTATGTTCTTCGATTCTCTGACTCTAAGACTTATGTTCTAACATAAAGGATCCTCGCTCAGTGTGCTCTTGTTGCGTAATTATCATCGAGTATGTAGGTATAGAAACGTCAAACTCATAAATAAATCGATTATCCCTAATTCTTATCTGATTCTGCATTTGATGTTAGATCTTTAGATAACTCGCAGACGACTATTTCCGTCTTAGAAATAGAGCAGACACTGTAAATAGTTAAATTATAGAGCTAAGTTATAGTTAATCACACTACTAACAATGATGTCAGATTCATAGCATGGAACACTTCCATGGGCCTATTGTTGAGCTTTATTCGCTTTCTGTATTACTTTATATGATTTAAACATGTTTATTTCACTTTATTATGCTGCTTTTTGGTGGGTTACCGCAGTGTACAGACTGCAGCAGGAAACAGCAAGACGAAAAGGGAAATTGAAAGACATCTTTTCAGGAGAATGTATGGTTATATCCAGAATTCTTGCCAAAGTATTAAGCTAGATTCTTTATTTTATTCCTTTAGTGACCAATCCCATGTCAGAATTTCCCATTCAAATTTATTTTTATATGTTTTCTCTTTTTCTTATTTTAATACTCCTCATAAGTCCTAAAAATAGCCCACTTTTAACAAAGGGAAGCTATTTATATTGTAAGGCCTACTACATACTTTGCCCAAAAGTTACACAGTAATTTGACCACCTACAAAACCACATAAACTTTACTGTATACATGACACAATATTTTGATAATTTGTAACATCTTTGATGATTTTGTCTATTATGTATAGATGTTAAGTTTTATGAATTAATTTTCTATATTTTTTTTCTAATGATTTATAATAAGCTAATGAAAGAAACAGGCATGATGTAAGTTTTATGATAATATTTATTGTATTTCATTTAAAATTTTACTTCTATGTAAATTTATTTCTATTAATTTATTAGCTATTCCAATCCCCAAAAGTGTTGTCCAAGTGTTATTTTTGCAGCTATTCGGTTTATGTCATACTGCATGTTTTAGACTTCATTTGAGTTTACTTTTTTATAATAAATGTAAATATAGTCTGTGTATTGTACAGTGTTCATAGCAGCAATGTTCAGAGAATTGATTGAACTTAACATTACACCATCCGTGCATTTGTGAGTGCTTGAAGATGTAATTGTGATTTGTAATGTCTATATTTATCATCATGCAATTTTATTAGTTTCATAATTGTAGGGTTGCCATCTGTTCCAAGTTATTAGTATTGATATTTATTTTTGTTACTGGACGTCAAAAGTAAAATAAGTTTTTGGCAACATTCACCAGGTGTTTAGGTCTGATATACCAAAATAACATAAATTGTTTCACAGATGGTAGCCTCCTCATGTACTGTCATGCTCAAGCTTCATATTGTTTGTGTCACCAATATACTAATATTAATTTTCATGAAATGTTGAAATTGACAAATTAAAGTAATTGCATGTTGTCTCAGTTCGAGGATGCAGGCCTGGCAAGACTGTGCAGATGTCGGAGTCAGAGGTACGAGGCCTATGCACCAAGTCCAGAGAGATATTCCTGCAACAGCCTATACTACTGGAATTGGAAGCACCACTCAAAATTTGTGGCAAGTATAATATGTATAATACTATGGGACATGGAACCGAGTGACAAATTTATAAAAAAAAATCTATGGATTGATACTATTTAACAAATTAAGTTTATATTTATGTACTTTTGTATACATCTATAGTAAAATTATAAAGAGGTAAAATTTGTATGTTTGTAAGTTTTTATGTAGGGGATAATCTTTGGAACCACTAGTCGGATTCCCAAAATTCTTTTACTTATTGATAGCTACAATATTCCCGAGTGCTATAGGCTATAAACATCACACTACAATCAAATGGAGCCCAACAGCGAGTGAAACCGCGCAGGAGTAGCTAGTCTCATAATATTTCATGTATTGTGATCACTCACTGTGCAAATAATATTAAGATTTATGTTTATATAATTCATTGTTTGGATATGGCAAAAATATTTATATTTTGCTATGCTATCAGATAGATAACTTCTTGTCACCAGTAAATGTTGGACAGTGCCTACGTTTTATAAATAAAGTGTCAATTTAAATCTTAATAAGATAAAACATATCAGTCATTGAGCCAAAGGCAATTGCATAAACAAAAGACAAACAAATTTTTTTTAGATACAATGATTCTATTTAAAAGCTTTATTATTAAATGGTTCTTTTAAAAAATACTCTTTACACTTCAACTTGGCTGAGAGAAGCTGGATTTATTTAAAAAAAAAAAATTAAATCAAACTGATTTCCTGATATCTACAATATAGAAACTATTTGCAGGTGATATACATGGTCAGTACACGGATTTACTACGTCTGTTCGAATATGGCGGCTTCCCTCCCGAAGCTAACTATCTATTCCTGGGTGACTACGTGGATCGCGGCAAGCAATCCCTGGAGACGATTTGCCTTCTGCTCGCTTACAAAATCAAGTATCCTGAGAACTTCTTCCTTCTCAGAGGCAATCATGAGTGTGCTAGCATAAATCGCATTTATGGTGAGTCTAACAAATTAGCATCTGTATCATAAGTACAAAATATATAATTTGTGTACACAATTATTTGAGTGTGAACATGTTATTTAATGCCCGTTGATGATGTAGTTTTTTGTGATTTATGACGATTCTTGGTAAATATTTTCTTAGTGATATTAATTTAAGTTTAATTCAACGCATGTTCGGCGTCTCTCGTCAAGGCTAGTTTACAAAGATTAAAATCTTCCTAGATGTTTAATATGAGTATTTGACACGCGATGTTTGTCCATGTCCAGGTTTCTACGACGAATGCAAACGCCGATACAATATCAAGCTGTGGAAGACATTCACAGATTGCTTCAATTGCTTGCCAATAGCAGCTATCATTGATGAAAAGATTTTCTGCTGCCATGGTGGCCTCTCTCCGGATCTACAAGGCATGGAGCAAATCAGGCGAATAATGAGACCCACTGATGTTCCCGACACAGGTAAGTATCATGAATATGTATGAGACATATTGACTATCGTAAACACCTGTTTTTGATGAAAATGGTACAAAACATGAAGTGTGCCAAAAACACGATTTGCATTCTTACTTCATTTCATAATTCAAATTTCAAATTAATCATTCAATTACATAAACAAATTTACGCGCCTGAACTGACTGCCCAAACATTCTGACGTCGCGTCGACCAGATAGATGCACGAGATAGTCAGATCTAAATCATTTCAACGAATATAATAAAATGGATATATAAGACATGAGTAATTTGATGAATCATATTCGTTCAATTGTGACTAAGCTGACAATGCTTCCGTCATTGACATGTTCCATATCATTGTGACCAACAGGATCAGTTACTGAATGTGTGAAGGACATATCTACAGATCTTTGAAGCCATATATTGACAGTTGTTTTAATTACACTCATTTCTGTACTAAAAGACTTGTATGGACATAATTCAATTATAATCGTAAATCTTTTGACGGAAAATACTACTGTAGCAGTTTCTAACTAGAACACAAAGGTTTTTCAAAATTTGTAGTATAAAGAAAATCCATATACCCGTTCTATACAAATATTATGAAAAGGTTAAATTTGTAAGTTTGTATGTAGGGGCCAACCTTTGGAACAGCTGGTCGGATTGCTAAAATTCTTTTACTGATAGATGGCTACAATGTTACTAAGTGCTTTAATCTTCAAAACATTGCGCTACGATCAAATGGAGCCGAGCAGCGGGTGAAACCGCGCGAGAGTAGCTAGTGATACATAAATTCATGTATATCCCATCACAAAACTGTTATTATGACCTAACCTACATTGATCTAGTTCTTAATATAATGGGCCAACTAGGCCGACTGGGCTGAAGTTTTCTGTCTAATAACATATTCACGACACGATGTTGTATTTTACAATACATTACTATGTTCGCCGTCCCATGAGGTTAGGTAGAAACAGAATGAATAAGGGTACCGTTAATATAATTTTACTATATTATATTTATATCAATGTTTCAATTATTCCAGGGCTGCTCTGCGACCTATTATGGTCAGATCCAGACAAAGACGTACAGGGTTGGGGTGAGAATGACCGCGGCGTGTCCTTCACGTTCGGTCCCGATGTCGTCAGTAAATTCCTCAACAGACATGATCTGGATCTGATTTGTCGGGCTCACCAGGTGTGATAATTTCTCATACTCTATTTATTTATTAGATATATATTTTAAATATTCTTGCTACATGTAATAGTTACATATAGTAATTAGAGATATTAGTATGTGAACCGTAATCTCTCAAGGATCCTGATGCTAGTGCTGTGTTTTCTTCGAAAAAATCTATTCAAGAATGAGATGGAATCCAAGAGAAATTTTTTAACGTTTGACCTTAATTATTTTGAAATTCTTATTAAAAAAAACATAATACACACTATACAAGTCCAATTTCACTTGCATTTTAACCATGTAGGTTTCCAAAAACAAGATAGAATAAACATTATTAGTAATTGTTCTCGTTCGTAACTTCTAGGTAGTGGAAGATGGATACGAATTCTTTGCAAAGCGACAACTGGTGACACTCTTTTCTGCGCCCAACTACTGTGGAGAGTTTGACAATGCGGGTGGCATGATGTCTGTTGATGAAACACTCATGTGTTCTTTCCAGGTATTTATTATTTTAATTCTTTAATTTCACACCCCCAATCCTAGATATTTGTTCTCAAATGGTATTGTTATTTCGTTGATTGGATTAGTTCAGTCATCAAACTTATTTGATTTTGATAGCAAATAGCTACCAGTTAGATTACCTCAGTCGGTCTTAACGCCCTTTACAGTATGCTTGTATATCAGCATCCATTTATGATTGTTCAGTCCATTACTCTAGTAAACTAGCGAACTATGATAGGTCCTAGAAAAAAAGGTTTATTCCAAAAGTCTGTGTATATTTTCCATCATATTGTAAAGAGTGGTTAACAATGTATGTTTAATAATACGTATAGTTATGGAAATATATCGAGCTTTTAATAAACCAACGTCACAGCGCGCTCGTGCAGTAAAGTATCGGTAATGTATGACGTAAGAACTAACAGGGAGATTTATGAGCAAGCTCGGTATTACACGAGACGGCACAAGGCCAAAAGCGTCGTTTATAAATGGGTTACAATAAAATCATCGGCATTTTAGTCATTTTATTACGTTGCCAAAATATTTGTTCCCAAGCTATGAAGCTTGCAACCAACAACACAAGCTTCTAAACAATCTGTACGTTCTTACTGTCGTTTGTAAACAGTTAGTTTTCCATGCTCATTTCTGCTCATTTATGCTGTTGTAAGTACTATCATTTCCATAGTACTTACAACAGCATAACAGCCAAATCTTGAGTAACAAAGCACAAACAAAGGGTTCCATAGACTAATACACCATTTATTCCTTCAGATACTAAAGCCATCTGAGAAGAAGGCAAAATACCAGTACAATGCTGCCCTGTCATGACAATACAATGTATGTCGGATACACAGTTTTTTTGGGAAAACGCAAATATAACTTTTTGAGGTTTTTCGTCAGTATCTCCATTATTTTGAACTTTATGTATTAACTAATTTTGTAGGAATATCGGTAATTACATATTCAAAATGACCGTTTTATATTTTTTTACCTTACTTTGTAAAAATGGTTTTTAAGTGGGTATGCTATATTTTGTGACTGAGTACAAAGTAATGAATTAGTACTAGAATGTTTTACTTAATTAATACTGTTATAATTTATGTGATTTGTTATAACTAATCACATGTTTAAATAGTATAAAAGAAACACAACTTTATTTTTATTCTTTCGAATTTTAGTAAAATGACTTCGTAGACCGTGAGCGTCAGGATGTCGACTGCATTTTATCGATGGAGATTATAATTATGTTTGAATACACTGTTTCAACATATTTTTCAATATCTCTTATAATACGTATTTAGTTAGGAAACGAGAGATGACGAATCTAAGTTAGTCGCCATCCTGACGTAGGATGGCGGATGCATCCTTAAGACATAAGTATATTTTATAACATTTATTATGTCCCTTAACTGTATCTTATGTGTCACAAAATGAACCCAGTTCGATAAATGGCTAATAAAATTGACGTGATTTGCTATTTTTATTTTTCATATCAGTAACGTAGCACTAACACTCACATTAGCTCCTCTGCATGCAATCCGGTTTTCTAATAGCTTCACCTTGTTTTTGTTTGAAATATATTCACATAAATTCAATACATCATTCAGTAAAATATTTTTCTAAGCTGTTGCAAATTGAAATAACAATAATTTTTGCATGGATGGCCAGTTTTCGACTTTACACTAGCCATTAGAATGGCGCTAGCGTCGACTTAAGTCTCAACATGGGTGGTTGGGGTTAAATAAACATTTGCTCGATCAAGCTTCAAACATTTTTAATGATTTAGGCTAATAGGTTTTGTCAATAAGTATCTAAATATTATTATATAGGTAGCTTGATTGAGCTTGTATATTGTTCGGCGCATGTGTTGGAGATCAGTCAGCTCTACAGAAGATAAGATAGTCGTTGTTTACTTCGATTATAGATAGATGAAATTGAATACACATGCTATGCTACCTCACATGATCGATAGCTAGTTATATGAACTTTATGAAGAAAAATGTAGACAGAGGCTTGGAAATATTATATTGAGAGGACCCTCGTGAGTCGAAGAGAAGATGGATAGCTTTACGGAAATGGTTTGAGTTAGTGTAGTTACGTGCAACAGCATCTAATGAACCAATCATAGACAGTCCATTAGGTAATCTGGACTCTATGCAGACTTCTTAAGCCATAGTACAGTGAGCTTTAGTTTTCTAGACAAAATTCTTATATGAGGGTAGCCCTAAAGATGATGCCACCTGAATAGCTTAGCTCTGATAGAAATACTTTCTGCGATTTGTTGGTTTTAGCTTAATTAAACATCACTGGTTAAACATAGTTTGGTTAACAAAAAGGATTGTTGATTCTTTCTCTCGCCTCATCCTGAGGAGAGAAGTCATTTGATCATTCCCCCTCAAAAAAGGCTTGTTACGTTACACATTGCACCATAAATTCTACTATATCCTCTAACGCATAGTGTGTTATGTATAGAGATTCTCTTCAGTGCTATGACCTCCTTTGTACCTATTCATTTGTTCATTGTTAGAGGTATCAAAGACAAAGTAATGCGACCTTTTTTTAACTTTTCGATACGATTCTATTTCGATAAAGAAGCTACCGAAGTATCGGGTTCGATTCCCGGGTATAGATCCATAAGATTGACTAAAATGTATTAGAAAAATTTGATTATATGAATAAGTAAGTACTTGAGTACTCACTGCATGTGCGGTTGTATAAGTAGCAGCTACATACCTATTGTATCTAACAAAATTTGAGGTTTATCACGTCTTACTGGTTGTAGATATCTCTACTAACACCTAATTTTACTTTAAAAATGGTTAAAGTTAAACGCGTGCGTTCGTGCAGCGGAATGTTGTTGAATTTAAAGATTTTAATTATGCAGATATTTAGTGTATGACGTCGTATAATTGTGTATGGTAAAAAAAAAATTGTGCACGCAACCATTGTGGAGAAATTCACCGAAAACTGATTCCGCTGGGCGAACGTTGTCCTGGCGGAACTTTTTTTAATCCATAGACTTTAGAAGAAAAGAGATGTATCCAAAAATTAGTGTGTATTTGTGTGTAATTGTGTATGTATGAATAAAACTAGTGCATGCATAAACTTCGGAGAAATTCAAGTTTCCGCTACGCGAACGTTTGGCCATTACCTAGTTTTCATATAAAGCGCTTACATAGAGAGCTGTAGATTTTTACATACGTTGTTTTGAATTTGTGTATATTTGTTTAAAAAACAGATTTAGAAAAAATCGTAGGGTTTAAAAGATAAAAATATAAACGTAAAATACGCTTATTAGGTCTTAGTTCTTAAAGTATGCACTTTGGGGTCTAGATTTTCACGTTTATACAAACCTTGTAAGTGTCTGCAACATGTTGCCAAGTATCAAGGATGTTCCGTTAGTAATTAAATAGTTATAGGACAAATTTACCATGAATAATAGATCACTGTTTACGAAGCAGTCAAATATCACGACTTTCTAAATGAATTGCATGGTAAAATGTATGCCAATAATTAGTGTATTCATTCAACTATTCACATGCAAAATTTCATGTCATTAAATTCAGTAATTAAAGAAAAACAATTATAATACTGACGAAGCATCGAAAACCTACATAACCCGACCAAGTTCGGATGGCTACAAAAAAGCGGCTTTGCAATATATCTAAGAAACGTTCTTAACTTTCCAATATAGCATTTATTAATATGGTACAGTATCGTACACAAGCGTTAGGAAAAAATAAAACACAGTATCGTACACACGCTCGTGCATGCCTAGTCTATTGGTCAAATAGTGTAATAAATTTATATATAATTTCCCTACCCCTTAGGGAAATTAAATATTTACCACATGTAAGTATGTACTACTGTTTAGGTAAATATTTATCATATTGTAGCTTATTACACTATTTAACCAATATTTTTTATTACACTATTTGACCAATAGACTAGGCATGCACGAGCGTGTGTACGATACTGTGTTTTATTTTTTCCTAACGCTTGTGTACGATACTGTACCATATTAATAAATGCTATATTGGAAAGTTAAAAACGTTTCTTAGATATATTGCAAAGCCGCTTTTTTGTAGCCATCCGAACTTGGTCGGGTTATGTAGGTTTTCGGTGCTTCGTCAGTATTATAATTGTTTTTCTTTAATTACTGAATTTAATGACATGAAATTTTGCATGTGAATAGTTGAATGAATACACTAATTATTGGCATACATTTTACCATGCAATTCATTTAGGAAGTCGTGATATTTGACTGCTTTGTAAACAGTGATCTATTCATGGTAAATTTGTCCTATAACTATTTAATTACTAACGGAACATCCTTGATACTTGGCAACATGTTGCAGACACTTACAAGGTTTGTATAAACGTGAAAATCTAGACCCCAAAGTGCATACTTTAAGAACTAAGACCTAATAAGCGTATTTTACGTTTATATTTTTATCTTTTAAACCCTACGATTTTTTCTAAATCTGTTTTTTAAACAAATATACACAAATTCAAAACAACGTATGTAAAAATCTACAGCTCTCTATGTAAGCGCTTTATATGAAAACTAGGTAATGGCCAAACGTTCGCGTAGCGGAAACTTGAATTTCTCCGAAGTTTATGCATGCACTAGTTTTATTCATACATACACAATTACACACAAATACACACTAATTTTTGGATACATCTCTTTTCTTCTAAAGTCTATGGATTAAAAAAAGTTCCGCCAGGACAACGTTCGCCCAGCGGAATCAGTTTTTGGTGAATTTCTCCACAATGGTTGCGTGCACAAATTTTTTTTTACCATACACAATTATACGACGTCATACACTAAATATCTGCATAATTAAAATCTTTAAATTCAACAACATTCCGCTGCACGAACGCACGCAAGTTAAACGTAACGAACGGTAACTTTCCGAACAACCAGGCCTAACTCTCTTTCGTAAAATTGTAATCTGTGGGATCAAATATCAACAAATATGTCGGCAGATGTAGTTTGAATGTATTTATATTAACCATGATTTACTTCTTCACAAAAACATTTATGTATATGTTTTCATCATAATAATAATTCTTCCCACAGATACTGAAACCATCTGAGAAGAAAGCAAAATACCAGTACAATGGCATAAACAGTGGGAGGCCGGCCACACCTCAACGATCACCACCTAAGAAGAAATAACTGACGTTTGGGATCCAGTGTGCTGCACAGTGAGAGGAATGCTACAAATAATTAATTATATCATGTATTATAATTATTATGTTTAGTATGGTCATTAGACATAGCCGAATAATAATATGTCGCGTATTGTTAAAATTTATTTATCGATTTGCTTGTGCCTTCTTATTTTTAATTTATATTATTAATGTGAGTGATATTAATTTATGAGTTTAGTTCTACAGATTGTATTGAGCTGACATTATATATTCGGCGATGCCTCGGTGACTATTGCTTTTTCGATCCCTGATTATAAGGCAGCCTTTGAAGTGGTATTGTATCCTGTTGTGTTATTGTAACATGTTGATGTTGTAGTAAATTGTTTCGTTAATTTTAAAATGTTTGAGGTGGCAAGCGATCTTAAAGATGCGGGCATTGGAGACGAAAGCGTCGTTACATTTCATATTAACTATTTATTAAGTTGTAGTGGATCGAAAGCACATTCGCTTGGTTAATTCTGTAACTAATGTGCCTATAAATGTAAATTATATATAGGTCTTGAGTAAGTGACGATAATTGGTTAATTTGAAATTTCTAGTTTTATCGGATTAGGCAAAAATAAATTAATATGAATGATCGTCCATGGAACTGTCCTCTGATTATTATTTTAGTGAATGATATTTTGTTTTCTCTATAATCCTATTGTGGAGCTGGCCTAAGACATGATATTAACCTTCACCTCGTCATAGCAATAAGTGTTTTTCTGTTCTAGGACTCCATTGCAATCACTTATGTGTTAAGAGGGAGTGAAGTACCCAGTGAAATTATCTTTATTTTGCACTCAGTATTATTCTTACCGATTAAGTAGATGTTTCAAAATTCGATGATGTTCAACATGATCTCCCTTATCTGAGGCTTTCACTTCAAACTTTACGGTTAAGTCTCAAAATGAATTGATATAATTTATAAAATGTGGTAGAAGCAGTGTAGTCCTCGCAACAATAGTGCAATTGCTGTATTATTACTGTTATATTATAAAAATTATATGCAGGTTTTGCATTGTACAATTTTATTTTTTAGCTATGTATGATTTTTCATTAATAAATATCACTATTTAAACTAAGAGGTTTATTTTTATTTTATTTTCAGTTTGGTTTGCATTTACAAATGTATTTTTGTTTAAAACTAACATTTTATG
This sequence comes from Spodoptera exigua, assembly GCA_902829305.4. Classification (NCBI taxonomy): domain Eukaryota; kingdom Metazoa; phylum Arthropoda; class Insecta; order Lepidoptera; family Noctuidae; genus Spodoptera; species Spodoptera exigua. The sequence goes on from LR824615.2 coordinate 6,026,250, forward strand.
TATTTACTAAGAGAGTAAATGTGACTTAATCTATATCATACTTTTACATTACTTGATGCTTTTTAAATTTGTTGTTCATAGATTGCTATAAAGTGTATTTCTGTTCTTATTTTAACTCTATACTGTAAAATAATTATTAGCTGGTACAGATAGCAGCAAAATTAGGACTTATGTAATTTACTCTCAGTGTCACTTAATATTTAAAATTTTACTCTATTTTCATCTACACTTAGAGAAAGATAAGTTTCGAGAGCAATTGAGTTTCAAATTATATAACTTATTATAAATTTTGTTGTACTTTTTCTCAGGTGTGTACAATTTTCTGAAATATAAATTTTATTCAAATAATATCAAGATGAATTTATTTCATTAAAATCCATGTCTTTTTCTTTCCAGTTTATGTCCTCAATGTCTATTTTATCTGCAAGATTTGTTTTTATTAAATTGTGGTGATTGTCTAATTTATCATTGAGTTTTATGACAAGGTCCTCATTTCTTCTCTGGTACTTTTGTATATCCAACTGTAAGGCTTTTAAGTATCCTCGCTTGGCTGTCAAAATTTTCTTAATCCTGTTAACTCTAGCTTCATATTCCTTGGCTAGCGATTCTAATAGGACTTTTTGCTTTTTCAAACAAGCAACATCATTAGCTCTTAATTGAGCTTTTACATCTCCCAGTTGTGGTCTCCTATTAAAAAAAAAGATAAAAAATATAAATAAAATTTTAGTATATTAAATTAGTTGAAGTTTGAAGTACGTTAGGAGAATTGTTTTAAACATTATGAGAATAGTATGTTTTTTGTATAATATACATATATGGATTAAATTATAACAAACAAAGGCCAACTGACATTAGTCATTCTATTTATTGCAGTAACTGTAATTTGCCAGTTCCCTTGATCATCAACAAGCATAAGGCAATCTCTTGTTAAAGTTTCTGTTTTGTGCAACGTACAAATGATTTTCTTACAAAATATATGTCAGCAGTCATATACAAGCTTATCACAATTAATGAAATTTTAATAAGGTAATAAAAACTTACCATAAAACCTTGTCCGTGTCCATATCCATGAACTTTTCTTTTTGTTTTTCAAGTATGTCAAGTTTCTGCGGCATATTTTCATACTCCCACATAGAACTCAGTTCCTGAATCATTTCGTCAAGAATGCCTTGTTTCAAACAATTAAACATGGGTATCCATTTCACACGCTTTAGTTTTGCTTTAGGCACAGTCTCTAGGAAGTCTTCGTTTCTAAAATAAGCAACCGACAGTTTGTTGAGGTTGTTTAAAATTAAATTAAATCAATGAAATAATGTATTTATTCTTGTAAATAGGCCATAAAACAATTACACGTCAACATTATATATAAAAATCTAGATGAATCTGGCATTTCCTATCCGACTTCTCTGTATAGGAAGATATACCGAAACAAGCTCAGAAGACAGCAGTTTCATTTAAAGTCAATGGTATTACAGGACAATTGTTAGCCTGTAGATCACCAAAGTTAGTCATATTTTGTTGCATCGAGTTTGTTTGTTGTGATTAAACATAAAGAGACAATTAGGCCTGAAGAAGATTGCGTTACTCACCTTACAAGATTCACAATGTTACCAAACTCTTTCAGTATAGTTAGATTGTCAAATGTTATTTCAGAATTATTAATTTCCATATCACTTGCATGGGCTTCAACATTTTCACCCATTATAAATAGTTTATTTTCAACAGTTTAAACCGACAACAATTATACGAATGTCTGAAATTTTAAACCTCAACGAATATTTTTGTTTGCTCTCAGACGTCAATTTGATTTAGTAACTGTCAAATGCAAAAGTAAGGATTTCTATACACCATCCGATTTTATAGTATTGGAATAATTATTTATTGCTTGCACTTTTAAATGTTTAGTTTTAGGTGGTATCATCTGTTTTCAACGTGAAAGTTGTTTTTATCAACTCATTACGATCTATACAAACATTGCGTATGAGATTGTATTCTTTGTTTATGGTAGTCAAGTGCCATAAATAAAAATTCAATCGCTGTATGATTTGAATTAAAAAACGTATTTAGATGTTTTGTTAACAAAATAATTGATGTTATTAACAATTTTAAAAATCAATTTAGACACCACATATTGCGAAAGGGCAATGTTTTGCATTTGAATTAGTAGCACTGACTGTACAGTATTTCATTTATTTAATTATTTTATTACAACTACCCGAACTCTATTAAATAAAGTAAGTTATTCCTTTAGTATGATATCTAATTTTAAGGACAGTTTCGTCAGGGCTATTAACAGATAACATTATTTGCAAAGTAAGAATTAATGTTTTTGATTACAATAGAATAGTAATAAATTGGTTGTTTAAATCCGGGGATTCGAGTTTCTTAGTGCGGCAAAGTATCTTTTGATGTCCCATTGGAATTTCGATGTTCTAAAACTCTCGGTACTGAAAAAAATGGGGTGTTTAAGGCTTCTTGTTATTGTAACATTTGTTTTTACCCGACTGCCAAAGAAGGAGGGTAATGTTTTTCGAGTGTATGTAAGTATGTATGTATGTCTGTTCCTTTGTGACCTCCTGTAGCCTAAACGGCTTGATGGATTTTGATGTATGAGGTATCGTTAGATTTGTCTTGATTACGGGAGTGTCATAGGATACATTTTATCCTAAAAGTCCCACGGCATAAAGACATAATAATATTTTTTCTAAATTTCCCTTTAAAAAAATATGTATGCGGTATCATTAGATTCATTTCAATCACGGGAGTAATTAATATAGGATACGTTTTTTCTCAAAATTCCCACGGGAACATGTTAATTCTGCGTCAACGCAAAGCAACTCATGCGTTAGCAAGCAAAAAGATAGGGCGTGGCCTGGCTTGCGGCGCGCGGCGCGGTGCGGAGGGGGATATGCTCGAGTATACAGCCCGAATGCGGGCACACGCATAAGGGCACACGTCGTTGACGGTCGTCTCTAAATAGCGATTTTTTCGATACTTCATCTACAACATTTTCGTTAAATAAAAACAGCTAAAAAGTTATAAATAAAAAAAATATTATTAAAAAAACAAAATACCCGACTGCACACTAAAAAAAGAGTAAAACAAGCCCAACAATACAAATTTACTGAATATAATTTATAAATGTTGATGGAAAGCATCGCAGGCGGGGACCACCTTGACCGCCACCAACGAAAATTCTGCTAAATGGTGCACAACAGAAATGACTATAAATAAGCCTCTGTTGGTCCCCGCCTGCGATGCTTTCCATCAACATTTATAAATTATATTCAGTAAATTTGTATTGTTGGGCTTGTTTTACTCTTTTTTTAGTGTGCAGTCGGGTATTTTGTTTTTTTAATAATATTTTTTTTATTCTGTTTGGTTTGTTAAGGAAAAAGGACCTAGTTACCTAGTACCTATTGAATATTTTTATAGAGAAGCCTAAACTTTAACGCCTAAACCTAACCTTAACGCCTGTCATCGAGTTTGTTTGTGTCAATAATAAATATAGCTTCAATCACACATCACATCATCATCCTATAAGTAGGTATATACTGTTGAGCAAAGGCTTCTTCTGTTATGGCGAAGTAATAAGTCATTAAGGCTTAGCATAGCTCTAGATGAAAGCGGATTGGCGATATCAAATTATAATTAGCAATTTATTTAATATCTATTGCTAGTCTATCTAGGTGCCCTCGTGTCAGTCAGAGTTGCAAGTGCAAGCGAAATGATGTACTGTAGCCTCGACCCCGGGACAGGAGAAGGAATGGGACAATTTTTTAGCCAGTAAGTCTCTTAATTTATGATGAGCTAATGATGAGACACTTCGTCTTGCCCCACGGGTTTGCCCAGGGCGGGAGACGTCATTTGATGACTATATTATACAATTAAAAAAAATGGGTTTTCACGTATTTCTATTGTGTCTGATGGAACTAAGAAAGTGCTCTACTTAACTTGAAAAAAGTTAACGTCCATAATCCCGTATTGGCCTCCGAGCCACCAAGAAAAAAAACATACCTACCTAATTATAGATGACTGCCATGATACCATATCTGGATAATATAAAATCACGTCTTATAGCACCCAAGGCGTAGACAGAGGATCATATAAATATGCATGCAATGTAATGTACCTATAGGACCTATAGGTATACCTATAGTATAGGTATACAATATTTATATACCTATCCTTTGTTAATGACCTTAATACCTAGGGGTAAAACTTAATCATAGTCCAAGTAAAATTTCAAACTCTCTGTGTTATTATAATAGCTATGATTCAGCTAAAAATACTTAAAATTAATCCTCTGCTTGACTTAGGAAGTTAAAAGTTGAACGTAAGATCTCTTTTTTTCATCTATCTTTAAGAGGTTCTTGTTGTACACCTGTATTTTGATATAAAAGTTGCAGTACAAGTCACCATTATAATAGGTATCAGCATTTACTTGCCTGCTATTATGGTGTTAATTAGGTATACCTACTTTTATCCTCTTTTTAAACTTCTTTTTTGTTATATTATCCTAACTAGTCATCAACATTATCAGCCATTAAAGCCATGGACATAGGTTTCTCTAATATCGCTCCACTGAATTCGATTCAACATTTACATATCTCCACAATATTTAGATATCTAGATTTGTACTTTAAGCATTTGACTGCCGACTAAAACTAGAAGGCTAACCCTCCGCTAGCGTCGGACACCATTGTCCGACATGGCGTTCTAAGTGTTAATTATGCTTTATTATCTCACCTTTCGAAGCATTTTTCAATTGTTTCATTGAAAGAAAGAAATAATGTGATAGCTATAGGATACGTTAAGAGGTGCAATAAAAACATCATCCGTTTTGTAGATTTTATTGATTTTTTTAATTTATGGAATAAATAAAAATATTTAGGTAATAAAAACAAAACTTTTGTAACAAGTTCATATTCGTGGCAGTGACTATGTTATTGCAGTCTTTGAGATCTTGCGTGATCACTGATCAAACTTTAATTATTTTGTAATTTATTTTGTAGCTTACATTTTAAAATTTATTGTTAAATAATCGTTTTAACATAGTCAATGTATAACAGAAAAAGTTTATAAAATATAAATTAAGTTCTTATAATATGTGGGTTCGATGTCAGGCCCCTTAGAAAGCAGCAGCTGAAAAAGAAAATATAAATAAGGAAATTGCTTGAACCCTTGTTAAAGCCTACTTATTTAGTTCACATTATTTTTTATTGGTACACAATACATAGTAAAAACCTTGTATTCGTTTTATCATGATATTTGTCTGAGACTGAGACTCTCTACCTTCAGAGACTATTAAGCAGAATTAAAAAAGAGGGATAGGACAAGTAAGAGATTTCTAGAGTCTAGCCTACATGTATATACTATTTATTTATTTCAGTAAGCGCTTCTCTTGATAGAGATTAAAAAAAAGGTTTACAAGCAACTAAACTTTTTTTTAAATTAGTAATTCGCCGTTCATATAGGAATATATTTTCACAAATCCAAATAAAAAACGCTATCCACCACATTCTCCCTTTTACCTTACTTTGATAATTTAATTCGAATCCATTTCATAAATAAAACATTTCAGTGGTCCATATAATTCTTAAATTAACTTATATTAATAGGTGGGTACTTAATTAATGGTTTTATGTACAGTTTGATTAGGATTTATGTGTGCAGTAAGTATTAATAAGAGATGATATTTTGTGCATCTTCGCATCCTTTTGTGATGATGTTATTCGGTCTTATGCAAATGCTATTTAATTTGATGATTTGATGAATGACTCCAACAATGATCCGTTACCTAAAAATATGAACAAACGTTGTGAACAGGAAAAATAAACGTACTTTTAATAACTAAGTACTAATGGTGCTTAAAAATATGTGTTGCTAAAATTATACATGAAATTCTGGTGAAGTTCAACTTGCAATGTGATAAATAATAATGTCGGTGGTCTACTTCCATCAACCGTGTGACTACCACGAGTGAATAGGAACAACACGTGAACAAGACAATAGGATTCAAACTACATTCACTAGCACGACGCACAGACAGATACCTGATTAAGTTTGCATGTTTTATAGACTACGCATGAACGGTAAAGTCTTGCTTAGATCATCCACGGTGAACTGGTCTGCCACCATTAAATCTGCCGTGATTAGAGATAAAAGTTAGAACATTTGTAATCATATGAGACATTACCTAGCTACTCAGACATTTATTCCAATGAAACACACGCAGTCTACAACAAACGTAGCGCGTCCTAAAAGTCCTAAATAATACTATCCAAAATAAATAAAAACCAACCGCAGTATCTCGTTCTCACACCTAGTTACACAGTTATAATATTGGCATATCGTAGTTAATAAATGGCGGTGGTAATCCATGTCGATGATTATATATTTCAAGGCCAGTTTGTACAGCTCAGATTGAAGACATCAATAAAGCTTCAGAATGACGTATTGCGTATTTACAGCAACCCACTAACCTAACGGCCTGATCGGGTGTTTGTCCCAAAGGAAGGTGCGTTTGACTGGCGACAGGTACGAGTCACGGATGTAGGAGGGGCTGCGGTCCCATCTAGCCAGGGGCTTCAGCTCCGGCCAGTCGTACCAGAAGGGGTCCCGAGTGATGGCCGAGATTGGTAGAGAGGGGCTCGGGTTGAAAATGTCAGCCCAAGGCCTTCTTCGGAGTCCACCAGCGTTGTACAGCGGTGCACCTAGACGCCACAACTATAACGTTTAATGCCGGGACAACAGACATACAACAGCTGCACTTCGTCATCGCCCGCCCAAACAGTGTTAGCAAGCAAGCGATCAACACAGCTGCGTGACACTCCGTCACTACTAATGCCTTAGTTATTTACGAGTCCCACGAATTTTGATCAAATGTTTTTAATTTAAGATTCATTGCATTACACCACAATACTATTTTTGGAGTTCCTACTAAACACTGTTTTTAATACAGCAATTTTAGGTTAAAAATAGACCTTTACGGTTTTCATACAAACTTTCAACGCAGAAATCGTAGGCATCTGCTGAAGCGACTTTAATTAACTCATTCATAGGTAAAATATAAAAGAGTAGGTAAAACATGAATTAAAAATTTCCAAAAAAAAAATGAGACAAAAGATTTTCTCGCTCTGTGTCTCTAAAGCCTTTGCGAAAACATTCGCATTAAATTTTTTTAGACCTTGATATTGCACATGAATTCAAGTTTCATTACAATAGGTTCAGTAGTTCCCAAAAATTTGACTTCAAAGGTTGTAACTATAAAAACCAGTGCCGCATCAGTCGTTTATCTTATCCATCTATAACAGTTAATACTCTTACTCGAAGCGCATTAACAAAAACTAGGGACTCTTAAATAAACTGAATTTATTAATAATGTTAATGTCATCACACTAAACTACGAATATTAATAATTAATTAATGTGGTGATAGTTTTTTCTGGGATTCCATGCGATTTGTAGCTGTAGTGCCATGTTATGAAAAAGAACACATACACTCGTCGGACTGTATAGGGTTGGTACATTGTTAAACATAATTTTATTATCTACCTGCATCAAAGATTTTGTGAATAAAAATGTCGTGTTTCATTATTCACTAGGAAAATTAAATCGACAAAAATTAGAGGTAAAAAGTAAATAAATACAGGTTATAAAATTAACTACAGATGCTAAGTCTCACACAGCTCTGATAAATTAGGTGCTTTTACACTGCACTGGGGCTTCGGACGTAAAAAGTTTTGGTTTTCTGAACACAGAAGAATTCAATAACCCAGATAGAAGAGTGGATTATGACGAAGATACAGGGTGTACAGGGTTGGGTCTGTTGCCCTTACCGTCGGCATCGAATGCGACTTCGCAGTCGCGCGGTGGGCTTATCCTCGGCTTCACCGGCGTCGGGGACTTCCCTCGGAGTGAGCGGTCAAAACCTGCCCATTTTTCGGCTTCAGAGAAAAATGGGTCGTTTTTGAACGCGTCCGATATCCTCGCCGGCCACGCTCCTTCATGGCAAGTCTCATTATCAATACCACTCTAAATATTACACGACGAAAATTGGTTACAAAATCCTCGGTTTACCTCGTTGAAATATAGACACAGACCGGACACAAATATCATGTCTCCTAATTAGGTATATTGTAGAGTGTAGTGTTCTTGTATGCAGAGCATGAATACCGAGAATACAAAAGTAACATTCCGGAGCGAATATTGCTTTGCTCATATTTACAATGCAGCTCATGCAAACATGTTTTCAAAATATCGATGCATTAAAATTTCATCTCTGTTTTAGACTGGCACACATTTCTGTGGCATAGGTAAGTAACTACTATGTTTTAGGAGCATATTCTCAGAAGCATAATGTAGCTACAGATATAGACGGCAGGAATGTGTGGCAGTCTCAAGTACCTACGTCGGTTTATTAAAAAATAATTTAGTGCCAAATTATAGGTCATAAATAGAGACTAAAAATAACAGCGGAGAGGTACTAAACTACTAAATCAAAACACGGGTTGGTCTTTTATGTTTTAATATAAAATATATCGTTGTGTTAGTGAAATGTTCTTAAAACTTTGTACTATTCAACAAGTTATGGGAAGTATAAAATTATTTCTACATATCGTAACAAAATAATACAATTTAAAATTCACTCAATAAGAAAATGTCGTTTTGATGTAGGTCATTTTTACAAAAGGATGTCAGAAATTTATAACGAAGATGTAATGCACCAAATTAAGCTACTGAAGCTTTATTTATTTACAATTTTGAATTTTGGATGTTTAATTTAATACAATGTCCTTAGTTAATGTATGTACGAAGGAAAGATGGTCTGGTACCACTAGATTTTATTTGGTACCATTCTTAATAAGAGTAAACTTACTTAAGCTAAATTCATTTATAGTGTAGCTTCTTGTTTCTCTCTGGACATCTTCATATCACACGTATACGATTCAACAATGATTGAATCTTACAGGTGAATGGAGTCCTCCTAAGTTCTTACAAATATCTGAATCCACGTGGAGAGCTATGTCCGGGATATTCCAATTAGAATGGTTACCTTTGCTAGATAATTTACATTTAACATAATTGGTATTCCGTCCTTAGCCTGTGACGTGGACCAGGGAACAGCCGGGATTCGCCTGTACTTTATTTACAATAACAATCAGTCTATCTCAGACACGAAAGACGACTACAAATAAGTTGTAGAAGTAAAACTTGTACAGATAAACCGCGGCGGCGCTTATTCTAGCTTATCCTAATTTGTTCGTGCATAGAGTTGTTAGAATTTACCTGTTCCCCAGTGGGGCTTGCTGTCGGGCTCATATTCGATTCCCTTTAGGCTCTTGGGCTCCAGGGGCGTGGAAATGGGAGAGCTAAGGTCGGTGATGGGGTATGCCCGGTCCTTCAAGTAGAGACCGTAGCGAGAGGGGTACAGCCTGTCGATAGCTGCCAGTCTGTCGAGATGGTCTTGCCACGCCTTGTGGGCATCGAAGGGATCGACGCCTCGTCGGACGCGCCTTGGTACGTGGTAAACTGTCATGGGAAATATTAAACATTAATGCAGGTTACATACATACTACATACTATATTGATTTAGGAATAGGTTTATTGATGTCCGAAACCAAATTCTATGGTCATGTTACTTTCATATTAAGTAATTATTAGTTCACATAAACGAATGGACGAAAACCAGCGTTCATTGCCATTTTTGTATTCATTTCCAAGACTATTCAAACACTGGATTCGTCGATAGAACCATTTAAGAGAAAACAGACATCAGATTTTGTAAACACTCACTTGAAGAAAAACTGTAGAGAATAAGTGTAGAAACATGGAGTGTGATAAAAAGGTAAAGAAATTAATAGTAGGTAGACCATTTATATATGGCAATTTTAAAAGAGACGACATAGGTATTAGCATAATGAAAATAAAATACAAATGAATTATTTATAGGTACACTTATAATAAGGTTAGTAATTTGTTAGTGGAGCTAAGCTTTATATATTTAAACTTGTGATAATGACGAGGGACTCACAGTAAATCATGAAAGTTATTCATAGAACTCACCTCTACATCAACTTTCCGGGAGGGCCGATAAAGAAATCATTGTGGGCTTATTAATTTGCAATTAGTATTATAAAGGGGTAAATAATAAACATATGTCACCTGACAAATGCTAGAAGATCGAGTTACAGCTTGTGAAGTCGATATAACATTCATGGATTTTGAGTGTAATGTTATGTAAAGAGAGGTGATTTCTATCAAATGATACATGCTTTGTATTAGTAAGTTGTAACTAGCACAAGCAACAACATCGACGCCATCCAGTACGGATATCCGAATGACAATGGAAGCTAATATTAATGAGACACCTTCACTATGTAAATGACTGTACATTTTATGCACGTGTTTTATAACGTGAGATATTATATTACATATAACAACGTTCGCGTTCACGAAAGAAAACAACAAATGCGATCTTCACTACGACTGTGGTACATTACGAAACGACTAATTTCTACAGAACCGAATATATGATTGTATGTAGCTCCATGTAATGTTAGATCGATTCAACCAATTTTAATCTTCGAGCTGATGTCAGGCAGGACACCATCTTAAGTTCATGATAAAATTCTTTATTTATAATATAAAACTTTGTTACATAGTAAAATATAGCCGGCAGAATAGCCCGCAACGACTTGTTATAAAATCATTATAAAATTGTTTCTTTGTTTTTGTGAAATTGTGATCATTATTAGATAATGTCATGATCTCACAATATGACTGACTATACATTGTTTATGTAGTGTTTATTATATTTTAGAAGTCCCGAATTTTAATCTATACTCTCCCGGAGACCTTTTGTGCTGAAACAAAATGTTGAAATAGATTCTAGGACTGAAGTAAAAACTACAGAACTAGAATAATAATCTTCTATTTAATTACAAGACAATTGTAAGGAGTGTGATCATTTTGTATTAAAGGTTCCTTTGTGAAAGTTATTTATCATAATTCTCACTATGTACAATATTATTCAAGACCGAAAATAAATGTAATATTTACAATGAACATTTTAGCATTGCTCTCTGAAAACTAGTTGTTATTGACTATTGTAACACTTTTTACTTTTATTCTAGGCAGAATAGCTCAGGCGGTCAAAGGTATCATCTTTGATTGCCAAATTGAAGTGTCAATGTGAGTGATGCACTTGCCAATCGATTACCTATTGAACTGTTACCAACAGGTGATCTATCAACATTGGTCTATTTTTGTTTATGAAGCTTTCCAATAAAATTAGTTGTCAATTCGGTGGTCAATTAGCAAGTCTGTTAGTGTAGCTTTTGTGTTTTGTGTGTTGCACTGTGTCTTACGTAAACAATGTGATACTAACTTGGCCTGTACGAGTCAAGGGAGCGCGCGTAGTTGTGGGCATAGATGGGGCGTGGGGAGTATCCGTAAACCTCACGGTGGACGGGCAGGTAACGGTATCCGGGGACGGTGATCCTCTCAGCGGCGCCGATGGGGTCATCGTAGATAGACTTGGTGTAGGGGTAGCTAGTGCTCAAGAGCTCAGGGAACACGCTACGGCGGCTGGGCCTGTATCTCTCCTCGGCTCTGATGTCTTCCGATCCTGGGATAAAGGATGATAGTATTCTATACTAACCATAATCTACCGACCCACTCCTGGATACATTGGTATCCAAGATTAATTTAAAATTAATTGAAAATATATCATGCTTACCTTTGAGAGATCGCACGAAGGATTGCCAAAATCTGGCTTTCTTCGATGGCGTCTCATTTCTGCCAATCATTTCTAAATGACTTTTAAACATTTTGGCAGTTTATGTCGTGCTCGTGTTCTGTAAAAAAGTTTATCTCTGTAAGCATTTGCTTCTTCATGAATAGGTATGTCTGTAAGTCCAGCAAGAGTTGTGCGATCTATGTGTAAGGTGCGTCACCAATAAACATAAGCTTAACCTTGAGATTGTCAATATACGTGTTTGAGAGATGTGTCCAGGTGACATAATTGAGTACAATAGCGTGCTCGTGCCTCGTAAATAGAGCAGTGACGTACGCAAGAGTTAGCAGCAGGGCCGCAAATAGCCGTCTCGGTGGCTGGCTCGTGTCGAATGGCCCGTGGACTTGGACACACGCCAATCTAACTGGTGTCGAGGAGAAACTTGAAAACAGCCGTTTTTACTAATGTCTACTCATTGCTCAGCTATTTTCGAGTTTGTGACGACCTTGTTGCGAGTTACGTTGTGGATAAGTCAGCGGCCTGCCGCAATTTCTAATTATGTAAGCTTCGAGCTGAGGTATGTGTGGACGGATTGATGCGGCAACGACGCGACCCTATTGTATTTCACGGTTCTTTTTTGTTTTATGATTTTGTTTAATTTGAATTGCTTAAAATTTATTTAAAGAGTATATTTATCATAGTTTACTACTTAAATTGAAATGGAATTCACGCTAAATACATCATGTTCATGTGTTAATCACCATAACTGCACAAACTTATACGAACGAGCTAACAAAAACAAGCGAGGCATCTAGTTTATAAACGATAGTAAATCTATTTTTCACAGAGATCTCTGGATTTTGTTGGGTTTATTTATTGATGTGCGTCATTGGTTTAAATTTAGTCGGAGAGAAACAACATTCATCAGTTTCTCAGTTAAGATTGGCGTTTGTGCAGATAACAGAAAACACTTCACAAACTATGGAATGCTCGCAATATTTTATGCTCTCTGATCAATGCTGCAAGCAGATATTCTTTCCCAATTCGATGGGAATCGAAGGTTAAGCATTTAGACATTTTTTAGTGTAGGTACGTGTTTATTATTATTCTATGAGCTTTACCAAGTCACCAAGTCATTTAACTAGCGTCTATATAATTTTAAAGTTACTATAAAACTATAAGGCGCGGTTACCAATAGGGATTTAATATTCCTCGATTGCTTCATGCAATGTTTCAAAATTATTAGTCATCCTGGCGTTACTTCCGTTAGGAGCCGAGGTCCCATTTCCTGCTTTTTTTTCAAAATAGTTATTATTCTATTATATCAATAATAGACGTTTACCAAAAGCTGGAAGCGATTTTGCCATTTTTCAAAAAAAAAAATTGTGATTTTCTAATTCAAAAAATTAATTAATGCCAACAATATTTAGCAACATTCAAACTTCATTTGAGAAAAGTGTAAGGTGCCAAATCCTCGACATTAATTAACGTTTTATTAAAATTTAATTTAAGTAGTTAATTTATAAATGAATTTAGGTTAGGTTACGATTTGCCCAAGTTGTCTATTACTAACATAATTGATTGACACTAGTTTCTATATTACTGAAAAACTAATTCATTTGTCGTTTGTTATCATAAGCTTTTGTTTAAATTATTGTTTTATCCAAATGAATTTACTATAACTAGTAATAATTTAAAAATAAATACAGTATGTAACCTAATACCGAAATTGATGGTATCATTTAATAAGAAAAATTTACCACTGGTATTGAAAACTATCAGATTTTGTATCTACTTGATAAGTTTTCACACGATTCCTAATATCAGGATGGATCTTAGCTGCCCACCTGATTTACGAATTAGGTCAAGACTTAAGGCCAATGTCAAATATGTTTTGCTTCACACATTTCCATAGTCCATTCCATAGTACTACTACTATTGCAGTAGGTGTCCTTGGTACCTCTATAAAAATCCACGGTATTTAGTCCGGACTGAAATTGAAGGTTAAGTATGTAGGTATCAGAACGAGGTGGACTGGCTGTTAAAAAAAAAGCTAGTCGATTGTGAAACGGTTACAAAAATACATGGAGGCGCGTCGATTTGGCGGGATTGCAAATTTGGCGCGGGATGAGTGTGGCTGAAAATAGGCGCGCGCGCGGCCGGATCGGATTCACAGCATTCCCGGATCCGGCGCATTGTCGCAGCCACAGGTGCGCGGTACGTGTACGCGTACTACGGCGACTTATGTAGATACCTACTCAAACCAGCTATGCACAGCTATGTAATAAATGATTACTTCAACATGTCTATCAAATGTCTTTATTATAACTCCAACTGTTTGAGAGATTTTAGGATATTTTCCAGTATTATGTCTCTAGGAATTCACTAAAGTTCTTAATTTGAACTAAAAAAAAAAAATGAGTCCGTTATTTACGCAAAAGGACTGAATACCTAAGTTACAAAAAAGTTTCATTTGAACAGGTGTAGTCTTCAAACTAATAGTAGATACATTAATTTAAGTATTGTCGAACTAACTACAGCGATCTGTTTCAAATAAGTATAACAATACTCATAGTTAGTAAAACAAAAGAAGTAAAGTGTTAGTAATTTCACTTTGCAAATATTTCTAATTAACTATCCAAGATTTTTATTATTTATATAATTTCAAACTGTTTATGATTCGGTGTGTGTATTATAATAAACACTGACCAATGTTTAGAAAATCCTTCTTGAAATGTTGTTCTATTAAACAGAAATTACTGAATATTTCCACATGTATTTTATAGTTCACTTTCGAATAACGTGGCTTTGACTTACGTGCTGCTGAACAAATGTTACCCGGTTATCTCCGCTTATCTCGACTAATCACCCGCGAGATTACAAACTAGACTTAAGTCATAGTCGCGAACCGAGTGAGACGAAGTCGCAATTGCGCAACTTTAGAGCGAGACGGCGCTACGAACTTTGGGGAGTGATGATGCGCACGGCGAACACCCCACGTGGGGTACACTTGGCACAACCCTTGCGGACTTAGCGATGAGACACTGCTCAGTTTCTTACCGATTAAATAATGGTCGTTAAATAAATAGAGTTGTGTGGTTTCGTTGACGAGCCGACGTCGAGTGTCGGACCTGGGCGGGCGCGCACTGGCCGCGACGGGCGCGAACCACACTTGCCGGCCGCCCGCCCCGCTCCCGCCGCCCACCCGCCCATACCATTCAATAAACATTTTATTTTGCCCGTGTTTTACTACTTATGTGCCTACAGTGGTTCCCGGATGCTAAGTTTTTGCTAGTAGCTCATGAAATGGAATCATAAAACTTACAAATTCGTTAAATAACAGTCCATTGGTACAAAAACGGAGCGGAAAACATTAAGAAACAAACCATTTAAAATATGAAACATTAAACTAGTTTCAACTGCTTAGTTATGATTTCATTTTATACAACAAAGATTAATCGAAGACTAGCTTTTCCTACGTGATCATTCGTCGGGACTGCAAAGTTTTAATCCGATATTTGCATAACAAAGAATATTCTGTTTATTTATTATTCTATTACTTCATCCGAAGTAGAATATTCTGGGAAAGCGATTAAAACCTCCCACATGGGATGTATAGCGTAGATGTATGGGAGTGAACTGTATGTACCAACATACAGTTCACATCGCCCGTGAAAGTACTGAAATAGCGGCGGTTACAGCGTCCACCTGAGATTATCCAACTTTGTGGGTGATTCAACTTTACGTATACATTCCACGTTAATGAATCTGCTTTGTTTATAGACTATGGTATGTGTATGTGATAATTTCATACTTGAACTTATTTCAATCAATGACAAACAAAATCTTGTTATTGGCATTTGTTTTACTTTACTGAATTGCATTAGTCGAGACCTAGCAATGCGGTACTTTCCAACTAACAATGTCAAATACGATACTTTTCTATGAAATTTGTATGAAACTCCAAATCTTTACGTCATAGTATTTTTGAGCCAAATAGCTTTTACTTTATTTCTTAAAAAAATGCTAAAAATATCAAACAAATGTGTATCGGCAGATCGATGAATAAAAGGATGTAGTTATTTTTCAATATATTTTATTATATTGAAACGTCGAATTAATTTATTTTTGACCTAGGAAATTACTCAATTGCAACTGTCAAGTAGGTTGCACGTTCAAATTATACGAGTATGTATGTTAAATCCACCAATGGTTGTTATAAGTTATAGATATTTCTTCACACATCCTCAAATGACACAGAGCAAAGCTTTGCCTTTAAAGGTTGTTTGTATATTAAGCAGAATCTAAATTGATTGAACCGTTTTGCCGTAGATTCCATTTTTATTATTTGTATTTCTCTCTTTTTAAATTATTGTCTTGACAATCTGAGTGTATGCTTACGATAAGTTATTTAAAAAAGTTTTAGTTCCTTACATAGGTTTATTAAAAATTCCAAGCTGTGGTAACTTACGAATTATCGAATATATCGAATAAATACTTCTCCTCCGACCATTTTGTTTAATCCATTGAAGTATTAACAAATTTATCTGCAAAGTGAAATAGAGAGTTCGAATCTTACAAAAATCGGGATGCAAAAATATAGATTTTAGACGGAGAAATCGACGGGCAGGTAGGTAATAAAATTCCGAAAGAGTTATTTATATCACTTCAGTTACTGCATTCTTAAAAATAGTTCCCAATGATATTCAAATATCATTCGTTCTAAACTTTCGACTTTTTAATCTGTATAAAACAACGTCATTTACAATCTCATAACAGGATGTTTATAAAGTAGACTATCTAATTTATTGCCAGAACAAAAAATGTTTGATTTCATTTTGTTTATTAGAAAATATTTTATTTTGTGATATATTTCCAGACACAAGGTCGGCGCCATTGGCGACAAGTGACCTCGTATCGATAACTATTTTTATTTTTTTCAGTGTTTTATCTTGCAGCTAATTTTTTAAGTATCTGTGTCCTCCCTTTTGTTCATAGTTTTAAAAACTATTTAAGTGTGCTCTGTAATGAAACTACTAAAAAATATTAGTATAGTCTTAGTATTTTAAATTACGAACCTGTAAGATAGAGATTCCGTTTAATGCACAATTTTCAGAAAATGAACAACATTGTGCCTCTTTGTTGAGAGGACGTCGCAGTAAGTCATCAAGATGTAGAAGATGTCATGGATGATGATGTAGGATTAAAATGATAAAGTTGCCTACTTTGATTTTCGTCGTATTCTTTAATAACTTAGTTGTTTTAGGCCTGATTTTTAAATGGTTATATAAAATTTATCTGGGGAATAATTATGATGCTGTCATGTCAGAATGTTTGTATAAGACAGTGACAGCAACAATTTTATTCCTCAGATAATATTTATCTGACTATTGAAAAATCAGAATAATGCACGTATTGATTGAAAGACTGCAATCAATGATAAAATTTTAGTAGCTATTAATAGCTTTAAAAAGCTACTAAAATTAACCAAACCAGGAACGGTCAAGATATCTAAATTTTTTCATCGATTGCAATTATAATAAAATAACAATACAGAAGCAAAATTTATTTGGATTTTTTTTTCTTGTTGTAATTTTCTCAACAAACAAACGCATTTTAAGAAAATGCCTCCGACACGTTTGTTAATATTGGTATAACACTTGTAATTAAAAACTAAATCAAAGGTTAAAAAGTTTATGGACTGTAAATGTGGAAGTTCTGACCTAGAGATGAAAGTGAAGCCAAAAACCATCGAAATGAACAATCTTCGTACCTATCTCGTTAACGTAAACAGATACTTTGATCAGATATTTTTCTCCTCGTTTTCTTAATATTTATATCACGTTTTACACGTGTCCTCCACAGGGTTGTCACATTGACTGTTAAAATAATTTATAAATTAATTAATCATTTCAAAACTCCGACTAAGCCACTGATGTAGGACTTATGATGTTGGAAATATTTCATTGACTGATGTTTTTAATTTCATTTTGACTATTGTTGTTAATGTCTCATATGTTTACATTAGATAACCCTACTTATTTAGGTATGTGTGTTGTCTGGCTGTATGGCGTCATACAGCCCACGTGCATCACCCTCAAACATCACGTTTTATCGAATTTTGGCCCGCATTCAACTGCTTTATAAATAGATCTGCTATAAACAACTGAAGATCAGACTTTAAAACAACTTCCGATAGAAGGCATATTCTATTTCCTCAGCTGTCACGACACGTACGACCTGATATTTTTTTTTGTGTGTTGTAATATTGCGTGGTGTATACACTTACCTATATACCAAGAAATGGAAAATATTTACGTAAACTTTTTGAATATTATTAATTAAGAGTGC
Source organism: Spodoptera exigua (assembly GCA_902829305.4). Taxonomy (NCBI): domain Eukaryota; kingdom Metazoa; phylum Arthropoda; class Insecta; order Lepidoptera; family Noctuidae; genus Spodoptera; species Spodoptera exigua. Next base: position 6,044,340 of record LR824615.2, read on the forward strand.
TGTAAGGTCTTTGTCTTTCAACAAAGAAGCTCGAGCTATTAATAGATGAGAGATGGAAACCATTTTCCAGGTTGACCTTGTTAGTTATTCTAGGACAATCCTTTGACATTGTGACCGTCGTAGAAGGTGACGGTGGGTATATCGGGATCTCGAGTTATGGCCACGACTGGATGTTTACTAACAACATAATGTGGCGTCGTGGATTGTGACATCTATACTTTAGCTGGAAATAGGGTTAAGGTAAATGGAAATTCAATACAAAATGCAGTAAAACAAGGTTTTTACTTTACGAGAATTTTCTCGTTTTATATCGACAAATCAATGGAGATTTTGAATGGCAGTATGTAAAGAACTATCACAGAATATAACACAAAACATTTTATTATTGTGACAATAGAAGTTAGAAAAGAATAAGCTAAAGGTAAAAAAAAGTAGTATAACTACAATACCAGAAGAAAAAACAATAATACTTATAATAATTTCCATACTTTGCTTATACTTTGTAGTACCTAAAGTAACCTAGTGCAAAGCGACAGTACTACTATTCACCTAAAATATCATATTAATTATTAGCTTCTCCTGCTTGCTTGCTTGTTTTTACACTTATACTCTTCCTTGATAAATGGAATATATAAAACAAAACATATTATTCAATTCGAATCCGTAGTTCTGGAGATTTGCGCGTTCAAATAAACTCATCAGCTTTATAATATTACTAGCTCTTACCTCCCGTCATTTGAGTACCTACCCTACTCTACCTACCCTACCTACCCTACTCTATCCTACTCTACCTACCCTACTGTACCTACCTCTGTTCTCCTGGCTCTAAACTACCTCCCTGCCAATTTTCAGCTAAAACGGTTCAGCCGTTCTTGAGTTACAAGTGGAGTAACTAACACGACTTTCTTTTATATATAATATTATTAGTACCTATAGATTAGAATATAACTACAAAATAAAACATACTTATCGTAAATTTCTTCCTCTGTTAAACCCAAGCGAGATTATAAAATGTAAATTGAAATTATTACGAGCTGTTCGAACAAACGAAGTGTAGGGATATTATTAGATAGTTGAGGAACTTGGGAAAATCTTGAGAACGAGATGCTTGGGTTTTTTCAATACCAATGAATACTTTTAATACCATTGTTAAAATTAATTTGAATTAATATTAAAACTTCTATTGAAAAAACAACAATATGAACTGTAAACGGAAAACTCGTTAAGTGATATTTCATTAAGTATCACGTATTGATATGGTTTTCTATCCCTTATGTTACCATCAAGATTTGTGAAAAAGGTTTTATAGTTATTAACCAAGTAGACGGTATATTTAGGTAATTAAGAATGTTTACTTATTTACGTAAATAAAGATTTCTGCTATTGTAAATCAAATACCCAACTCGGTGATGGACGATATTGGAGTTATGTCGAATTTCACTAATTAACTACTGGATTTATGTATATGCCGCAGGAAACCGGTTAAATAGCCGTTCAAATAATCAGCTAGCCCTTTGCAGTACAATTTGAGTAGTCGTTTATTTGTGATGGTTGCGTTTATTTGATTTCTGTGCAGTTCACAGTTCTAACCTAACCTAACAACTCGGTTTTCACGACAATCCCTTCGTCCTTCAACTTACAGCCTAATTCAGCCATATTTGGCATGTACATACATATATACATACATACAACAAGCGACCCGTCGAGGCTTTTACAGGTGCAATGCTGATTCAAATTTTTTTAACTTAATGTCATTATACATACAAACCATCCCCTTCAATCACTCAATCTACTAAAAAAACCGCGTGAAAACCAATTGCATAGTGTTCAAGACTTAAGCATAGGGACGTAGGGGTATAGGGACTGAGAAAGTGACAGAGTTCATAGGTATATAGGGATAGACACTCATGTACATGGATCCTAACAATAAATAGTGTACCAATCAACACTGTTCATATTAATTACTTGCGCTGCTAATCCTCTCAACAAAACATGTGATCTGGCAGTGGAGCTATAATGTTCTCGAATAATTTCACTTTTAATCATTTGAATTCGTCCCCATAAATCAACGTAGGTATGTGTCTGAAGGTAATTCGTTTTTAGTAATCAACGAAAAGTAAAATAAATCTCTCTGTCACTTCATACAAATTGTTTTGCTAAACATAAATGTCCTAGTTTCGTCCTAAAATGTCGCATAAGTCATTAGCGTTTTACATTTTTTAGCGTTTTCAAGTTCACGTGGGGGTGTGAAGGGTGTAACGGTTTTGGAAGCGTATGGTCTGTTTACATAGAGGATCTACGCGATACACTCCTTTATTTAAGACTAGCCCTTGCCCGCGACTTTGTTCCCGTAGAATAGTGACTTGCTGCAGATTTTTGGTTTAAAAACTACCCAATGTCCTTTATCGAGTTTAATACCTACTACTATGTCCTTTATCGAGTTCCAAACTATGTCTGGACCAAATTTCACACATATAGGTTCAGTAGGTTAGGAGTGAAGAAAAGACAGACCGACAGATAGAGTTACTTTTGCATTTATGATATTAGTTTTGATATCGTAATTCACTGACGTTCAAAATCATCAAAAAACTATAGACATATTGAAATTTTGTACATTTTCGCCGAAAGAAAAAGTAATTAGCTTCTTAAATATTACTGTCGTATCGCCACGCGCCACAATATGAACAGACCTTATACTCGGTTAGCGACACATTACCAACAACTATATTCGCGAACGTTTGTGATGCGATGACGACATTCATTTGTTTTATTTATACCCTCGCTCTCGTACTAGAACATATTTCTATCACCTTAGATTCCTAGATCCATTTCATGTAGCCAAAACATTTTAGATATTAATGATGTTAGGTACATGTTGTTTGTCGAAAATAAAATGTAATTATAGACAAATTTATTTTTCTCTGTGGCTATTGTGCACGCAATTAATGCCAATTATATTATTGAATAATTAATGATTCATATTGAGCTTGAAAGCTCTGATTAATTAAATGATTTGTTTGTTTAATTAGAACAAGGAGATCGATTATAGATCGACTTAGAAAAGGGGTCAGTTGGACTAATGAGTTGTTAGTTTTAAGGGAGGGGCTAATCCATTATGTATGCCATTTATTCATATAAATGGCAAATCTCGATTGGCCACGTTACAGTAACTAAGTACCTTTTTTCGTTGAGCAGGGAAAATGTTCCAATGGCTTAGGAATGGCTGACTCTTACTGACTAAAGACCACCCTTTCTCTCTCCTGCTCCACGTGGAGGCTGCAGTATCTTATTGCGCTAGCCCCTTAACCCCGGTTGAAGGTTGTCCCTGTTGGGTCCCATCTGTGGTGGTCTATTGACTCGTTAGCGTGAAAAGCTACGTGCCTTACACCCGGGAGTACTTAAGTACCTAATGCCTAATATTAAACTCAAAAGTTTTGTTTGTCCTCAAGGTATACCGAAACGACCCTAGCTAAAAACAAGATATTATAATTTATTAAAACCAAAATTATCTTTTGATCAATGAAGAATGTATTAAGTAAATAAATTACGCGTAAAATACAACTATTTAGTTAATAAATCAAAATGTATAGGAATCATATCTCAGAAAGTTTTATCCGGATCTTTATTCGTTATGACATAATATTTTGGCAACACTGTTCGGTACTGTGACTGAAGACAGATGATTTCTGCAGATGTAATAAAAATAAAACATTAGAACTGTACAAAGTCTTTTCCGTATATAATCAATAGTTTACTAAATAATTCAAGAATGTCAATTCGATGTTCACGATCATCGATTTGTCAGATTCATAATAACAATAATTATAGCGAATTTCCGTAGTAATAGACCATTACACTCCCATAGCCTTATCACTTGTTTCCATTATCCGCATTAGTCTTACACTAACCGAGGACTGTCCTTGGGTACATGTCCATAGTATATACAGGGATACTCGCCGGTTTGGATTTAGATTAAAGTTGTCTAAAGGGTCAATGCGCAGTTGGCTCGGGCCATCGTACTTCTCTGCTGTGGAATCCTGCGGTGCCGTGATCGGTAATAACATAAGTACTAAACAATACTAATAGTAATAGATACAACTAAGGTTTATCACGAAAAACTGGAATATTTTAGCATACATTTACTCTAAACGTCGTTTACTTTGAACAAATTATTTCTGAGACGAACAAGATCAAATTCATGCAACACAGAGTAAACTTTGCAATAGAAATAATGACATGAAACAGAAATGTAAACAGCCAAACGGCTTAAAGATATAGTATCTGTTGACACGAGAATAGACAAGTTTATAGCAAACTTGATTGCTACCTTGTCTTGTTTATAGAAACCGAAAGGGACGGATGTATACCTACATAAAAGATAGCAATGTCCACTACTGTTATCTTTATCAAATGGCTTGTATTATGAGTAATTTTAATGACCAAAATGGTGAAAAAATTGTGTTTAGATTAAACTGCAAGGATCTTACTTCATATAAAAGGTGACGTGTTACGTCACCTTGGGCCCACTGCTGAGCAAAGGCCTCTTCTCACATGGAGACAGTTTGTGCATTATGTTACAACCACACTTACTCAAGGCGGATCGGCGATTTCAAGCTTATAATAAGGAATCATAAGTCCAGGTGTCCTCGCTATTTTTCCCTACACCGTATGTCAGTGGTGTCTAAATAATCATAGAAAGTACGTATAACTCGGAAAAACATGCACCCTCATATATGATAAACGGGCGTCTTAATCTCTAAGACTCTTCTTAAAAATCTAACTTATCCATAAACAACTACAGGTTAAACGCCATTGGGGTCACTGGTGACCTCCGTGAGAGCAGAATTTGCCTTCAACAGTTTTTTGTCGGCAGTCAAAGGCTCAATAGACTAAACCAGGTACGTACGATTATTTTTTTACTTACGAGTTATTTTATAAAATTGCTCAAGATGAAGAGATTTGATAATTTGTTTAAAAACATTCATTTATTCAATCGTTCAAAAATTCATGAGTCCACAATTGTAAGCTTAATTAGATTGTGTTACCCGAATAATACTATGTATTTTAAATTGTAAACAAAATCCTACTAACTAGATGTTCATTTCACTATCAATAAACGTCTGTAAATATTTGTTTAAAGCAATAAATCATCGTCTTCAATGCGGAACGTGTACAAGACATATTTCAGGAACCCTACAGATGTTAATTATACAAACGCATTGTAGACAATAACGTGCTTTGAACATTTATCTAGATGTTTCTGAGAATAGTCATTTCGTAGATCGCACTTACTCTTGGCTGAGGCCAAACTAAATTGGTATTGATCGAAGAAGTTATGGCAGACAATATAACAAGCCAATATTGATGTAATCATGCGGAATTTTCTTGAAATAGGTAGCTGTTGAATGATACTGTTTTTTTTCGTAACTTTATATTCTCTCGGCTTGAATATAAAATGTAAAGAATTTAGACTCATTATTATGAGATAAATTAAGTGACAAGATAGTTAACCTTACAATTACGGTAATAAGAGACAAAATAGTAAAACAATAGGTGCGCGAACGCCGGCGTGGGTTTGGTGAATTAAAAAGGGAAACTACATAGGTACGCAGTAGTTACATATGAAGTAGTTAGCTACATATGCAGTAGTTACATATGAAGTTAAATATGTTTGTAATCGGGATACCTCGTCAATATGAGTTCTGTATTCTAACTAAGTCTAAGGCATATATTATTCTTCTGTAATTGGCACTGAAAATTAACCCGACATTCTAATGAAACGGGCTAAACGTCCAAATCAATTACTACTTCTATATTCATAGTGAACTCATGTGTGTGTAACAAACTAGTTTATTACACACGAGTACATGCCTCATGACAAGACAAACACATAAATAAGAGCATAAACTATACAATGAAATAAATTTACCATTTAATATCTACAATACATTTTCGTAGCATCAAGCTGCTACGGCTAATTTGTTAATTTTGATATTTTAATCAAACTTCTTCATTGAGTATTCCTACTCAATTTGAACTAAGACCATAATATTGTAGTTATTTAAAGGAAAAAACTAACTGTTCAATTAAGAAAATAATTGGGTAATACTTACTATTAGGAAAATCCTCTCGTAGCTACAGTAGATCGTGCGTAGGCGTATTTTTACACTTGAAAAACTAATATAAATATTCAAATATATAAATTAATAATTCCCAGCTGATATGATTACCGTTCACTGAATATGATGATACTTGAATGAAGATGAATTTTCGTGAGTCCAGGAAGAAAATGTATGCAATGATATTTTTTTTAGTTTATGCTTTTAGCCTTGTATTAAGCCAATGAACAGTTTTCGTAAAGAACACAAGGCCAAATGATTGGCATAATGATTTAAATACTACATTTACGTTTTGTAAAGAGAGAATTAAGATGTATCTACTGTCTGCTGTTGTGGGCGTAAGCACGTCTGGTGTGCACCGGCTTGAAGGTTTCATGCCTAATTAAGGCAAAGTAGTTTAAAGTTCTTTGCCTACGTATTACTATGTGTTGGATATGTTTACTTATTTACTGTTTTTTATTTTGTCGCGCTGATGTATCTTAGAATGTAAGTATTAAAATAGTGGTAAGTATTGGTAGCCATCTTTCTTATGAAAAAAACATTGATGGTAAAGAGGAAATCTGTGCATAATACCCAATAATTGTTAACATTAATAAAGGCATAAAAAATATATGTTTACTTTAAACCTGTCAATATATCGGAAGCTGTTACTGTCATTCAATGTAATGAAAGTCGACATTAGTATTAATGTTTATTTGTTTTTGGCAACACTGTAGTCACGTGTTGTTGAGAATAGCGATGACGGGACCCGTGTTTAACAGATACAGAGTATCAACACATTATGTTATATTTATGATGTTGTTGTTGTTGGAGTTATTATCGTTTTATGTACTTTAATGTTTACATAATTCGTTACTACATAGTTGGTTAAATGGTCCCAGGCGTGACTGTGGAGGAAAGGATCTAAAGTTCAATACTATGTTCCAGTTAATGAAAGAGACAGGAGGATAGGAGGATGGCTTCGTTTTTTCAAAAATCAATATCTCTCTATCATAAGTACACGCTTTTTACATATTAATTGTAACTGAAGTTGTAAACAATGGCTTATGTTCAACTATACCTGTATTGTTTTATAGAGGAAAGTATATTCATGACGCTTATCAAATAAAAAATCTAGGCATAATTGTAACAGAAGAGGTTAGAAGGCTTAAAGTGTTTCTACTATTCAATGTTTCACCTTTGAAGATCATCTACAAATACGCACTATAAATGAAATCCAAACATCAAGATTAATAAAATGACGTCATTACTTTCAGTTTTGATTTTGATTGAACCGAATTACTTAGTACTCTCACACAGCCAGTACAGGCGTCTGTTTATCCGGCGCGAGTGACGTATGTGTCGATATGCGTGGGCAGGCATACACAGCAATGGCGATCACTATATACAACCACTGACAATAGACCTCCCCCACTCCCCCAAGCTCCTTGTTAAAAAGATAACCTAGGAGAAAGAAGGAAAATTCGAGGTGTCTACGTAAATTGGTTGTGCTACGCTGAAATATAATATCGCCCGACCTTGCTACGAATAGTGCCCGCCTACGTATAGACTGATGATGCGTTTGCATGGTTCTAAGCTTTACTGATCAGCTTTTCAAATACATGTTAATATGTATTTTTTTACAGCAGATGTGTTCGTTATTTAAATAGTTTCCTGTTTTTTTATCATGTCTTTAAATAAGTATAATGTCATAATTAATTAATTAGAATGTTGCATCTCATGCCAATATTTAATGGTTTATTTATTAACATTTACAAGCTCATTAAAGATTAAGAAATTATTAATTATATGGTAAGATAAATAAGAAATGTTATTATATAATAAAGACTTTCACTTGGTATAAAAACGAATTAAAAAGCTTACCATTTGTTGGTATCTGATATACATATGTGTAGTATAAACTTATACAGTGACAAGTACATCTGATTTTTTAATCTAAACCAATAAGTACTATAAGCAGGTAAAAGTTTTAATTTGTGAATTTATATGTAGGGGCTTATGTTTTGGCGGATTTCCAAAATTCTTTCACTGATAGATAGCTACAATGTTACCAAGATTAAATGGAGCGAGATCAGCGAGTGAAACCGCGCGATAGTAGCTAGTTACTAATATGTACAAAATGGTGCATGTAGTTTACAAATAATACCATGAATATTGTACACGTGTCTCAATACAAAATCAGGTGAATCAGCGACGAGGGCAGGGCTCATCATTTACAGCTGGCCATGACTTGTCCGACCGTCCCTTTCCTCACGTCCAGCGTACATATGTTATGATTAATTCAAATATATTTACTCTAAATACACGTAAGCTGTGTTTTGAATCATACAAGTGGGTAAATTAGGTCATATCTTGTTTACGCGTCGACGACCATGGCCTGAACATTTTCAAGTGGTCAGCGGCTCAGCGCTACCACATAATTATTATCTCTATCTGCTACTCATGCAATGATATCCTCCGCATTACATTCGTGTATAATCATCTTTTTATATTATTAAATTGTAAGGAAAGTGCCCAAACAGAATCAAAATGAAAGGCAGTATACATTTCACGAGCAACAAAACTACGCCATTACAATTTTCCTCAATCGACAATCAAATAAAAAGGCTGTGTAATACAAAGACTTGATTTCCAAATAGAATAATAAATCTTTCATTGGAAACGGAATTAATAAAAGACTCTCAAACAAACTAAGATATCCCCTCGTGAGTTGACAGTTCAAGACTTTTTGAAGAGAAGCCGGAAACACGTCAGTGATACGGACAGTAGTAGATGGCGCCACAATAGCGAAGTTGTCCGAGACGTGAGCGCTCCGCCACTTCCGGTCGGGAGATTTGCGCATAGAAATGGCAACATTACACATTGTTACACAAAACTTTTCTAGCGTAATGCCCTCTACGCGGGCGTACTTCACCTCGTAATTCTTAGGAAGCTTCCTTTTGCACAAGTTGTTCGATAAACAGAAAACTTGTACTGTTTTCTACAATGTTTTATTATAAGTATCTGGATGTTCAACAGTAATGTTTGGCAGCCAAATGCAAGAAGCCGCATGGTTAGTATTATTTTATATTTGCAATAAAGTTATTGAGTCTTGAGTATTTTATATTATTTTGCTTTCAGAATTTGTGTTGATGTATATACTTTCACCTAGTCTAATGGTACTTATACATGGTGCCACTATATACGAGGATCACATTCAAGGACCTGATTCTGGTGTTCATATAAAGCAACTTTTTCCATAAGAGCAATATAGAAATCTCAAAAAAAAACTTCTCCATGCAAAATGATCAATCAGCTGTTGTGATTTGTATGGAGAAATAAATTATTTCTGAGATTTGGATATTGGTCCCATCATCCCATGACAAAAGTAGTTGTAAATGAGCACCAAAACCTATGCTCCTTTTAGTATATCCTTTTTTCAAAACACCACCCTGTATAGTTGCTATGCTATTTCTCTTTGAACTATCCGTTTAGTACATACATATTTAATATCTTAGGTACCAAATTTAAATGTACCTAGGTTATAAAAATCCATCTACAAGTATTACATTCAATCGTAAACCAGTCCAATAAAGTGTAAAGTTTTAAAATTTATCTATTGCATTAAAATGCTGAAATAAAAATAGTATTTATATAAAATAAAATACTGACAATCTAGTTCAAGATCGCGTTGACTATTCTATTCCGGTTGGCACATTGACAGAAACTATAAAATTAGTCAAATAGCGTGCATTGGAATAATGCAATTTCACTCGACCGCGCTGTTTGAACGTTCCGAATTTAGTGCAAGCACACGAGCGCATTAAACACAAGTGTCTGTCAGTTGAAGCTTCAAATATTTGCATATAATTTTCATAATAAAATATAGCTGTCTTTGGGTCTCGACCGTAAATCAAACTTTTTTGTGAATTTGGATTTACAAAATCGTATTTTCGCCTGAAAATTGTTAATAGTAGGTGATTAATGTCAATTTCACTAGAAATTTAATGTTTTTAGATTATTTTAAAGAAAACGATATTTGCTTCTATAGACTTTGTCAGTGTATTCTTCAAATTTTAACTAAATATACAAGCATAAATGCTTTTTCACTGCCATCTAGAACTACGTGCCATTCTGCTTTGCATTCAAAGATTACCAAAAACGGTACGTGCAAAATTTTAAGCAATGTATAAAGCCAAATACCAGTGACAAAAACATTTTAAACATTTAAAATATCTAACACACACCTAAAAACACTTCACAAAGCCTGGGGATCTTCGATGCTAACACGGGCTGGGTGCCTGACATTCTGGCCAGACGCAGCAGATAACCGAAGAAGAAACAGATCATACAAGCGGTAAGCAGACGTTGTAATCCAAGTGGCTGACAAACAGTGGAAGAATATTAAAAAGTAAAGGGACATAAACATTGCTAGATGAGGCCTACTACACCTTCGAGTAAAGCGAGGGGCAAAATTTTCCCTAACTGGCGTTCCCATCAGCAATTCTACAGACGATAGATAGTTTTTTTGTGAGCAGACGGATTACCTGATGGTTAGCAATCAGCGCCGCCCATGGACACCCACACCGCCCAAAGAAGTAACGAGTGAATTGCCGGCCTTTTAGGCATAAAGGAGGGGGGAAGGGATTGGGCCCCCAGTAACCTCAGTCACACGGCGAAACACAACGCTGTGGTTGTTTCACGTCGGTTTTCTGTAAGACCGTGGTATAATTCCGGTGAAGCTGACTTATTCGTGCCGAAGCTTGGCTCTCCCACACTTAGTTAACACGTATAAACAGACATGTATAATTATATATAGTTAGTTTGTTAACTCTATACACAGTGATCAAGAGCATACATAGGGAGTGGCAGCAAATGTTTGCACTGCCTCGATGCCGCCGTGACGCGTCGGGCCGCCTCGCTTCGTTCTCACATCGTGTTTGCTCTATTTGTTACTGTAATGGACAATTTAATTGCTTTCCATAAGGTCAAATGCTGTTTGATTTGTACACACGTGAAAAGTACCGTTTGCAGTGCGATTTTTGGTTTCTGATAAAGTGATTGTTTTAAATAATTTTTATGAATAAAAACGTTAATTAAATTATGATTTGCATTAGATTATTTGTTGATAGTACAAACCATTTAAAGGTTTTCGTGCCTTTATCATATGAAAATAATTTACTTATTTGTTTGACTGCATAGTTGACGAGGTGGCTAAAAAAACTGCTGCCGTGTAACGTACGAAAAACAAAGAAAAGATCCAAGCAGTATCCCGCGAATGCTATGATTGCTTAAACACGGTTATAAAAAGTGTAAATAACTGACTTTAATGTAATAATACCCACCCACCTGACCCCCTACTCCGACTGCTCATAAGCTGTCGACGTGACTTTTAATTCAAATTATAGTCATCCTAAAAGCGACGGCCGTTCAATATTACGCTCGCCGCACGAAACATGTTCCAGATAATTATTAAACAGCATTAGTGGAACAGACAAAACAATCAAAGATTTCATTCATATTCCATAACAACTAAAGAGACTTTCGAAACATCGTTGCAAAATGACACTTATTTTAAAAGTTTTAAGGTCGCAACGGATTTAATGCACCCTTTAAATGTGATGTGTTTTTCTTCCTGGTAACAATTGTTGTTTGTTGTAGGGTGCAATTCAAAGATGGCGCGGCACGCGTCGTGCTCGTGGCGGAAGCAAGGCCCGGAAGAGCGGGAACGCCGCCCTCACCCGCCCTCACCCGCCAAAACAATACAATCGTGTAAATTGAAATAAATGGATGCACTCGCATTATTTTGCTCTACAATAATTTTCGCAGATTATTACTTAGTTGACTGAAATATGCTAGGTAGCGAATAATCGGTATAGTAAAGAGTTGAAATTAAATTAATTCCTAACATCCACTTAAGCTCAGCTAAGGATTAACTTGTCGAAACTGTTGCGGCTTTTGGCAGAAATTGACTATTAAAAAACCTTTTCAAACTCAACACGAATACTAGAGAAGAACACTCAGATATCAAACATTTATAAACTGCAATTAAATCAAGTGAAACACCAATTACTTTTCTAAAACTAACAGGAGTAATACGATCATGAACAGTCAATGTATACAAATATAAACAATTAAAAAGTCTCACGGGTGTAAAACAGTCAGGGGTGGCACTCTCCCGCGCCCTCTGTGACTCGTCGCGCTAATTACACAATCAGTTCTCACAATTACCTGTGACATTGTGACACCAACCCACACCCCTAGCTATCTTATCTATGTGAATAAAAAGGTAATGTTTCCGGACTATTAAAAAAAAAGTTGTGAAAATGTGAAATAATTTTTAATTTTTTATTAAAAAAAGTTTCAGATTTTATTAAAAAAAGTGCGTTTCTAAATTAATATTTTTATTCTGTGTATACAAATATTATGTACTTATGCATAATTTACTGCTGATTCCTCTTAAAATAATTTATTTATTTATTTATTTATTTATTTATTTATTTATTTATTTATTTATTTATTTATTTATTTATTTATTTATATTTAAACATTACATTCATCATTACAGGCACACCTAATACGATAAATGCAGTTACATATTATTAGTAAACTTATAATACAATATCCGGGTAATAACCGTAAAATAATTTAGACAAAGAAAAACAAAAGAACATAAGCACAAAGAACCTTAATTATAGTATTTAATATTATAGTATACTTAAGAATAGTAGCCATAATCCATCTTAACCCATATTAAACAGTCTTTTAATCAACGGCTTAAATACCCAGGAGTCTGAATGAAAGACTGAATTTCTCCTTTAGGCTGTTAATTGAAGGGGGAAGGGATTTGAGGAAATATACTTGCTACCAGAATTGTTGTATAGGTTAGATTAAAACTGCGACCTCCATAGAAATCGATACACCATCACAAATAGTACCTAACCAAAGTTGTACTGAAATAGAAATTCATTCATTCAATCTATAAGCTAGTCATTCTGGTCATTGAATGAATGGCTAGTTAAGGTCTGCGATAAATGACATCTCCACGCCTTTGTTTAAAATAGGGTCATTGTGAGGTTCAAACCTGCTTTCTTTTCGTAAAAACAAAATCTTGTATGTACTTAAGTAACAGTGAAAGTAATTATTTTCTTCGTATAATAAGTACCTTGAATGTTATGCGACAGGTAGCATATATCAGTATCAGTACTCGAGTCCACGTGTATCAGGAACGTGTAAGGTGCAATGATAAGAATGTATTGGCGTAAGTATTTTGTTGGACATGAAGTATAGACTTTTTATACCTACCATAGGTACCATAATCAAAAGTAGATTTGCTTGGTACAGTGACAGAGCACCAACCTACCACCGATTCTATCTATATAAAGAGAGAAAATATACAGAAATATAATTTATAGAGAAAATCCATTTTAAGATAAAACTAGGTATGGAAAAAAATTTTGACCATAGATAGATTTTTATCCTAATGATTCAGAAAAAAACTACTGCTAAAACAGACGCTATGTACGTTACTACTGCGTACTATAAAGGCACAAATATACTTTCTCGAAGCCTTCCAGAAGCCAAAACTTAGGATGAATATGAAAAAAAGAATCAAGCACGTCTTAAAAATAATAGTAAACATAATGGTTACGACTTTCGTAGCAGACTGCTACGAAGTTCGTAGACTTGTCGTAACTCGAGTTCCTTGAACTTTTTTGAATATTCGAAATTTGAATGTGATTACATTTAAAATTACAATAAAGTAACCTAATATAGAATAGAATTTTCGTAATACGTCATACACGTCATATACTTTATATTTGTACAAATTATGAGTAGTAAAGAATGACTATTCCCATGATTCAGGTATTTTCTACACTATATGCGACTAAAGATTGTTTCGAATACTGTAAAATCCCTTAGGATATGTTTGTACGATTTTACTTTTGAACATTACTTCTATTTGAAAATGGGAGAGTCATGCTTCAGCTCGAAAGGATCGGCTCGACTGGAGTGACCGTTGTGTTTTGCCGTGTGAGTAAGAGTTAGCGGTGGCCCAATCCTTTCCCTACTAATCCCTTAAAAGGTCGGCAATGCATTCGTTACTCTTACGGTATTATAATAATATTTTCTAGATGGTGTTAATTAAATATGAATATAGTAAAGTACAAACACAAGAACGATGTGTACAAATTGATCATGTATCTGGCTCATTAAGTCTTGACCTGAAAGCACTCTCGGTATGTGGAAGCAGCGACAAGGGTGCGGAAATCAAATGAATAATAACTCGAGGGGAAAACGAAACCATTAACTATATTTGTTACAAGCAAACGGATTACACGATTACCCTAAACTAATAGAAGATAAAATCTGTGGATGTGCTACATTTCTTTGTGACTTTTAAGTTAAATCTGTTGATGGCGAATTCTTCGAAAAGTTAAGGCCTTGGTGTTAAATATAAATATAATTAATGTTTAACAGTCAGATATGTTGTTAATTTCAAGTATGATTGTCAACGAGGAATTGAGGAATAGGAATTGTTTATAATGGTATTTTCCAAATTCGTTTTTGATTTTCTCAAATCTACATAATATCAGATCTTGTCTAATAAAAGAATTAAACCATCATTATTAAAAGTGCTCAACATTGAACAAAATACATCAGATTTATTAAAGAAAATAAAAGAGGTTTTCATTACATTGTCTCGATAACGATTCTTTTTGGTCTCAGATTTGGAGATGACAAATACCCGTCGGAAGCGATCCATTTTGGCGGGAAACGGTTCGCAGGAAGTCGATTCGCCGACCGCGAATGTTGTCAGTGGCGCCACTGTCACACTCATAATACAGGGTTATTGTGTTTTTAATTTTTCTTCGCCATTTTATGTCGGCGTTGAAAAATAAAAATGAAAAATTTAATTTCATATTTTTTGCCATCAAAATTAACAACAACACGTAATAAGTACACATTCACCTTGAAGATAAAACATGACATGGAATGCATGCAAACATTAAAGTGGGTAAATCACCTTGATGCATTATATTATCAGTAACTAAGTATGACTAACCGGTGGAAATCACAACGGCGATAATGCAATCAGTAAATAGCGGTGTTCGAGAACGCAGGATTCTATTATTCGCAAGGTACATAAACCGCTGGGGTAACAACCAGCTGCCGACCGCGACCCGCCTACCGGAACATCTGCATGTTTAAAGAACTACTTAAATAACATTTGAAGATCACATAATATATATTAAACAATCATTGACAAAAGTAGGTGCGTTACGAATCGTCCTAAAGGCGTTCCTTGGGCCTATGCCGCAACGGTTAGGGTCGCGTGGTAGCCAGGTGCTCGCTCATTCGGATGACAAATTATCATTGTGTTGTATAAAAAACCCAAACTTTATGACAATAGCAATAAAAACGATGACACTTTTTTGTTATACGTATTTGACTTTTGTGTTGAACAATCATAAAAATTCTTAATGACACAGCCATTGTAGGTTGAAAGGCTCCTGAAAGCCTTTTGATAATGACACACGTGAAGACTAGCTTTCCAAATTCAATGACACTCTATTCGTATTACAGTATAGCTCTATGAAGGGGATAGATTGTTATATCTACATAAATGTATGTACATTTGTTTTTTAAATCTATAAGTACTAATATTATAAACAGGTAGAAATTTCTAAGTTTGTGAGTAAAGTAATCTATGGTCGGATTTCCACAATTGGGTAGTTTCCTAGGTCGAAAATAAATTAATTCGACGTTTCTTTACAATAAAATATTGAAAAATAACTATACTTTTATTCATCTATCTGTCGATACACTAAATTTTACAATTTTAGATTTTTTTAGCTAATTTTAAAGAAATAAGTACGCTATTTGACACAAAAATACTAAGACGTCATAACTTTCTTTGTCATACAAATTTCATAGAAAAGTATAGTTTTTGACATTAGGATAAAAGTAATGAATATGACTAGTTGGAAACCGCAATATTCTTAGTAATATTCTTTCACCGATTATAATGTTCCTGAGTACAGGCAATTAAAGTATACTTGTTATGCATATATCACTCGAGCTATCGTGGTTATTATTGGTATATGCAAAGCCGCGGGCGGAATATAGTAACATAATAAAAACGCAATCACAGAAATAATTACAAACTGAGAAAAAGGAGGTTGGTTCAATTGCTTAAAAACTTTTACTATTTACTCTATGCGAACGTTAGCGTAGTTCAAAAATAGAACATCATAAATCCTCTAACACTTGCGGCAGTGTTCTATTTCAATTAAGTTCCAATTAGCTTCACTCGTCCATTAGTTGGCGAGGCCTCAAGTCGACTTGAGGCGGTTTGACGGCAGCGGAGTAGTTAGCGTGTTACTTACGAACAATTAACGCCTTAAAGCGGTCGATCCAACTGTAAACCGAGCCTTTGATACGGTAATTGATCTATTGTGTATGTAAAATATTTACTACTTCACCTTAATCGTGAGATAAAATGTTTTTTCTTGTACGCATTATTATTCTATATTTGAAAAGGGTTAGGGTATGAAGACACATTTTACCTAAAAAAAGTATTCATACAATGTTGTAATCTAAGATTAGATTGATAATAGATACGACGAATTTTGTTTATTCTTAGATTGTTTACAATTAAGTTTATCATACAAATATTTTGTATTTGTACTATTGTATTACCTACCGCCGTGCTTACTTAACCCAACCCCCAGCAATTGTTTTCAAAACTGAATCATTATTTTGGAATAGTTTTAATTATCATTAAATATATATCATAATATCAAAGTTTAATGGTGTAGTCTATTTATTTTTACGTTTTATTTATTTAAAGGTCTTGATACCCAAGGCATTTTTAGTTGTAGTTGGGTTATTTAACATTGTATGTAGTTAACTTCTACTACATTTCAAAAGCAACTCGACTATTTTCGCTATAAATATGTTTTTAGTTTAATAAAATTGATAGACTCGCAGAGGGTGCATTTTCAATTTAACATCAACTTTTTGCCAGCCCTATGTAATAGAAGTGAGCCGTACAGCAAGCTTCATTTCAAAACTTTTTTAATATTTTGTTTGAAAATAATGCGAAAATATACCCACGTATATACTACAACATTGATTTTATAATATCATCAATGCATTAATTAAAACCACCAAACACCAATAAAAAAAACATTTTTCTAGCAACGACATTTGGCCTTTACCGCCAGATGATGCGACCAACGATGGAGCACGCCTACCCTAATAAGCAACCTATCCGCTCGGGCCTTGAAGACACCAAGGTTATTTATTTCTTTGTTCAAATAAAATTGAGAAATCTGAAAATAACTTTGATGAAAGGTTTATACGTTGTGATGATTCAAACTTGTTTTAAAATAAACCTAAGACCTTACGCTCAAGGGTATGGAATGGAATAAACGTGTCTCTTAATTATTCATGCAATAAAATTAGAAGATTAGTTGCAATGGTTCCGACGTGAAACGCTTCAGTTGCATTTTAACAGGTAGTTTTCTTCTATTGCATTTGGCAACTAAGGAGGTCTAATTATAAGTTTACAAGATAAAATTTTAACATAGCAACAAAACAAACCTTATTTTTTATAAGATTAGAAAATACTTTTAATTTGATCTGAATTTTTTTTATCTCGCTTTCTTTTTTTCATTATTATTTAGTATTCATTTACTGATTGGAGAAGAGACGTGAGAATCGTGCCCGGATTTGTGAATTACAAATTAAGCGTTGACTTTCTTATTCATTTATCAGTATGCGAGCAAAACTTTTTAAAGTTTATTTTATTTTTACGGCCCGCCTCCTCTTCGCACGGGACCAACTATCTCGCTATTAAAGGGTCACTTTCTCCTAATCCTCCCCTCTACTTTTCTAATATTTTCTTTGACGAGAAACTTCTCGTGACGTTGTTGTTTATCTCGTCCAGGCGTTGTTGAGTTATACGCTTACCAACACATTTTGCTATCCATTTTTATATGTAAAGATAAACATGTGCACAACTCACGAAACATAAATGCTCTAGATGTGGTCCAGTTTTACACACACAAAGCTCATAATAAGTGTTCTGATTAAATATAATCAAAAAGCCGCGTTACATTATTGCGGCAATCCCGGCTGAATGTACTTACAACACCTAAGTTTCAATCGCATAGCAAAATTGTACAAGATCGTGTCTTTTATTAAATACCTTTAATAAATTGATTGATTATAAGTCATCGTTCTTAAGCTCTAACAGATACGCAACGGTAGCATTACTATTGTGTCAGATCTCTTTATGGATGCCGAGTTCGAATGCTAATCGAATAAAAATGATTCACTTCCTTCCTTTAGAGGAGAGAATAGTAGAGAATGTATATTGTCTGTCGGCGAGTAAGTCAGAAAGGGCGTAGCTCTTGTACAACACCGACAAACGTATTGTATTTTGGTCAATGACTTTTCTAATGGATATTTTTTGCTGTAACTTGCACAAATTGAATGTAAAGGAATAGCCTCATAGTAAGAGATGAGATATAAAAACTGTGATGAAATTACTAATCTTATCATAGTTTATCGAATATTAAGTATTCAAGAGTTGACAAAAACGGTTAACCGGTTTCATAAAGAAGGAAAGAAAGAAATGAGTAGAATTGCGGTAACCACCTTGACAAGCATGTACAAAATTTTAAATGGTTATTCGCTCTTCATTGTTTTCTGTAGCAAACGAACTTCCAAATGAAAATCGAATGTATATACAAAATTGTAAAAGCTGTATGCTAAATAACACAGCTACGTAACACGTTGGTTTCAAAATGAAAGTAGTAATTTCTAGTAGGTAATAGTATTTTTTATACAAACTGTCAAAATGTAACAGGACAAAACGGAAACGAGTTCCCCTCACTCATAACATTGACTTAAATAGCGAGCAGAAAATCAATTGTATCTCGACATGCCCATCGTATTGTTGCGATGACCAAACTGATGCTTTTGTCTGCCGCACACGCAAGCCGGGGTCAGAAACATTGTAATCGACACTATCGACCCAAACCAAATACATTGCTACTTTTATTTACGACACGTTAAAAATTAAAGTAAGAAACTCAGCAATGATTGCTGTAAACGTTATTAGGGTTGTTACAATAATAGTCGTAGCAATGAGATAGTCTGGAATTGTCGACTAATTACATGGTTCGCGGCGGGCGTTACAATTTGCGATAACAGTAAAAGTCCTATAATGGCCAGTTACACGCCGTACGGCTCGAGTCAACTATGTGGCACTTTCTTAATGGTCGACACTACGAGATTAATTGCACTGCTATAAATTCTAACCCCATTTTATAGTTTACAGTTTTACGGACGTGTAGAAAGGGTTTATTGGATATTTGGAAAAAGGGAATGATTTCTTAGATAGATCTGATTTATTCAACATCATTTATTTTTGTCCTGCTCCCACTATATATGGCCATTACAACTAATCGGCAATGGGTCAAACTGTTAAAACGAGTCACACACCTGTGTGTACACGCCACACATTATTGACAATAGAATCAATGAGCAGTTTTTATAAGCGACACTACAAGTGCCTCAACAGTTCCGAACTACGTGAAGTCATTTCCGATTGTTCGTAATGAGCGATGAGCATATACCGATGACTTGTGGGTGGAAACATCCCCTTCGACAAACGACTATTCTTTGTGAGGATTGCGTAAAAAATCAGCGCGACGCGTTTGTCGGACAAGACCGACAAGACGACGCGAATCGCATCCGCTCTTCCGACTTTTGTCGGCCATTCTATTGTCATGTCCGATATTTTTGATAAAATTACGTCACACAATGAGACGGCCGCTCAATAGCTTGTTGTTCAATTGTTGTAAGCTCATTGAACGAGTGATATATGTTGGGGTGCTATGCGAGCCGTTCCTTCCGATCTCATTTGGCTTGGTAATGTTGGAGCACAATACTCTGATGTTTACTGAACATTACCATCAATCAGAGATACGATACACTATTAATTGTGATGCGTGTTAACTGCGTTGTTGGACTTTAGGATTACCCAGCTTAATGTGTAACTCCTTTAACAACAGCTGTTGTCCGTAACATCTACGAGTTATGAATACCATTACATTATTTTCATACATTACAACAAAATGTCACAATATTTTTGTGGACCGTTATCAGAGCAACCCTTTCGACGTTTCTACAGTACTTTGTCAGAATTAATAGTCCGTGAACGCGGCCCGGGGCTCACAGCACACTGCCACAACTTTTCTGATTTTCGGATTGTTTTACGCATTATTAACTTGGCAATCCAATTACGTAAATAATATTGAAGAGGATTTGTTTGCTTTGCATTTTCATGGAGAAACAAAAATGTAAATCGAGAATTAAGCGTGACAACATAATTGGGGTTAGAATGCATTATTCAGTAAGAAAGTTTAGAAATGCAACCGAGGGAGATAGGGCTAACCGATATTAAAAAGTGAGGGGATAATTTAAGTCTCCTTTTAGTACAACATTTGTGCTGTAACAATGGAGAATCAATCTCCATGTGGCAGGGTGATGTAGAGCGATGAATGTTAAAACAACTGGCAGTTAGTAGGGTGTGAAGGCGGGAATGATTAGGCAATATCCTGCGGAACCCTCGCGCGCCCTCCGACCCCTGCCGTTACATCTTACTTAATGCGCCTCAGCTATTTTGATCGGACATCTGATTTCGGTACACTACAATATTGGCTTTTGATATCCAAGCTAATTTTATGGTTTAAGTTGATTACGCTTGTACCGTTTTGATTAGATTTTAGAGTTATATATGTTTCCACATAATATAAAAGTACTTATAACGTATTTATATAAACGTTGATATTACAAAGAAACAATAACTCATTTAGTAAGAAAAAGCTACGAAAATACAGTTGTTATACCATCATGATAGCTTAAACTCTTGAAACAATTGGGAAAGTAAATATATGTAGGTTCTTAATATTTTCAGAAACCATTAATTTATTAGAACCAGCTCTTCTAGAAACAGAAGTATCAAACAGTGCAACAATTTCCTTTAATAATATTTAAATGAAGTGAGAACGAGGCGCGGTAAGCTCGGAGGATCGCAGCGTTTTATTAAATGGATCCATCACACCAGCTTTGTGGTGTCACCCTTTATTCGCTTAATTAGACAGTCATTGTTGACAACCCTGCCCACACCTAGTGTTTGATTTTATAATCAGATTGTTTCTAACACATCTGTGGGTAGATAGTACAACAGTTGTATTACACGTTCGACTGCAGTCATTTGCATAATCGTCTTGGTCACTAATTATGACAATGTTTTTCTCAAATAATAGTTGTTAGATACGAAATTTATGTATTTAGCTAGCTTTTATAAATGTATGATATGTTTTCATGTCACACTTTAAACTATCAATAACTATGAATTTATTATTACTGGGAAGAGGAGAAAATCAAGAAATTGTACTTTATTAAAAGGATAAAATCCCTAAACTTGAAAATTGTTAGCTATTTTTAGGGTAATGTTTTTAACCGACTTCAAAAAAGGAGGAGGTTCTCAATTCGACGCGTATTTTTTTTTTTTATGTATGTACACCGATTACTCGAAGACGCCTGGACCGATTTGCAAAATTCTTTTTTTATTCGATTGGGTATACTTGCCATTTGGTTCCATTGTCATGAGGTCAGGATCTGATGATGGAATCCTGGAGAAACCGAGGGGAACTTTCAAAAAATGTATGGGCGAGTAGTTTTTTTGTATGATGTTTAAGTAGGCCTTTAACAACACTACAACTTGACGAAGGTCGAGCTGGAAGACAGTCGAGGGATCTCCTTGACTATTGGGAGTAGTTGCCTTGTGTTTGGGCTTGAATGATTCGTATTGGCGAGCACTTTTGCAGCAGGCTTAGGCGTAACTGTCATTAAGGGTCTGATGATGAGAACGAAGGACAGCTCAGGGAACTCCTGAACGGTATACAGTAACTACTTCGTGTTTGAACTTAATTCATTTATATTGATGAACACTTTGTACCTGTATGTATTATAACAACTGAAGGTCTGCAGTTTACCTGATGATGGAGACCATTGACCGTCGAGGGAATTCCGGGTGGAACCGAGAGACAGTCGAGAGAACTCCTCAACGATTCATAGCAGCTTCCTTGTGTTTGAGCTTAATTAATTCATTTTGATAAGATCTTTACACCTAGATGGATTGTGACTGTCATTAGGGATCTGATGATGAAGACGAAGGACAGTCTAGGGAACTTCTCAACGGTATACAGTAGCTACCTGGTGTTTGGACTTAATTTATTTATATTGTTAAGAACGTTCCCTTTCCTAGAGAGATGGCCTGTGTCCCAGTAGTGGGAACATTAAAATGGCTGATGATGATGATGATGAGAACTTGCCCATTTCTTGGGATCTATATTTTTTAATCCAGCGGCTTCTTTTGCAGGCTTACACATAGGTAGCTACTTAAAAAATATATACTATTCAATATGTTAATTTATATTTAAAATGTTACTGTAGTTTACAGAAGAACTTGTAACAGACACTAAAAAGTAAAAAATAAAAAAAACTACGTTTAAAAAAACCGACTTCAAAAACAAAAAAGTGTCAAATAAGTAATTAAAATTGATATTTTAATACCACTCTTACGTACGCGAAGCTAATACTTTGATTATTAATAATAAAACACTATCCATTCTATGTGCTACCTATTCATAGGTTTGAAGTCGGTGCCAAGCCCTAAACAGAATAAAACTAAATGAGAATTAAGACTGTTTAACTGCTAAAAGACGAAATTTCCACAACTAACAACGCAGCAACCTATTACTACTTTTAACAACCAAGTACGAGAAAACTTTCAGAATTCATAATTCATCCAAATATATTTCTAAGTTATATACAGTTTACGCCGGTAAGTAAACGGTACAAAAATCGGTTAGAACATCGGTACAAAATTTCTTAAATCCTAACAAATAAATTCACATGCTCCCGGCGAGTTTAGGTACTCATGTATTAGGCTTGTTATATTATGTATAAGGCTTGGCACCGAATTCAAACCTATGAATAGGTAGCGCATAGAATTGATAGTGTTTTATTATTAATAATCAAAGTATTAGCTTCGCGTACGTAAGAGTCGTATTAAAATATCAATTTTAATTACTTATTTGACACTTTTTTGTTTTTGAAGTCGGTTTTTTTAAACGTAGTTTTTAATATACCTTATTGCTATAATTATGTTAGCTTTCCACCAGAGCTTTAGCATTAGCTAAAAGGTTAACTATTTTATTGGATTTTAATTTTAATCCGACTACAGTTAACGTGGTGCAAGAGGTAATTTGAATAATAACTTAAATAATAAATATTGTATGCTTCCTTTACTGAAGCTTTATATCTCTAGAGGAGATTCTGAGATTTCAGATTCAAATTTTACAGCAGGCACATACTGAACAGGATCTTTAAAATTAAAAATAAAACTTCAAAGAACTTTGGACCAATGTTCATATAATAAACCACAAACAATTAAAAAACATGTATAAAACGAAAGAATAACAAGAGTGTAATGTAAAAATAAATATGTTTTATATCACGTCACGTCATCAAACAGATGTTATAAAAAAAGGAATCTTAGAAGTCATACACATACACTTCAAAACAAATTCAGATATATATTTTTTTAAAACCATTTTTAACATGTCTGTTTTTACATGTCATTATTGTCAGTATCTAGTAAATTAAAATGCACTGAATATTTCGTGTAGAGATTTATTTATATGCAGACTCTTTTTCTATATTTTATGAAGCACCCTAGCTTTAGAACTATAAGATCAATTCTTCTATATATCTTTGTATTAATGTCTTCATAATTCTCATAGCATCTCAAATCTAAAGAAGCAGGGTTGTGACAAATTGTCTTTTTTATGTATGTATGTATACCTATGGGCATGTGTGTCGTGGTTTCCCGTGTGTTGAAGTGCCCGCTTTTCATACTTGATAAGGATGCAAGTTCAAAAACTCCCGAATAACAATGTGACATTTCCCAGTTGCATGTATCTAATTGCTAAGTTTATTTGGATACCACTGACAAACGGTGCAAATATTCCTTAACCGTTTATTAGGCATGTCACTGAACAATCTTCACCCTTTGTCGTTTGGTGAGATTAACTTAGAAGCTTATGTTTTCAAAAGATATATTTACTAACTTTCTCCATGTTAGATGAGGTGTTACCAGAGAAGTGAGGTGTTACAAGCTGAAATCTGAACACTACAGTGGTAACACACACAAACACAGAAAACATAGTTCCAATATTAGAAATTACTTGCTACCAAAATTACGAAAGAGAGTATACCCACTGGGGTGGGTGTTTTGTGTATAGGAATTTGCAATAGCTTATACCTCAGAAATACATACCTAACCATTTGTACTTACAAACTATCACCTCAATATATGGATATAGAAATAAATTGTAGCCTCGGTAGGTATGTATATAGGTATATTCTTTGTTACCTTTCTTCATAAAACGACTAACGATTGTGTTCAGAACATCATTAACATCGGGGGCGTCATCACTTCGCCTCATAATGTCACTTTGATTACCGACCGACTTGATTAAAATCTTCGCCCTGTCTTCACATCATCTTCAAAGTGAAGGAATCTAACATTTATTTTGTAGTGGATAAGGTTTGTTATCAAATGTTCAGTGCAAGTTTGTGATAATTGTTCACAACCTGTCTGTACCTGTCTTGCTACGTGTATTGTTCGTTTATGTAATGATTAGAGATAATATAAATGAGTCTATTTATTCTTTTATATATCTTAGTGCTAAAATATAGTGGTTAATTAATACTTTTTAGAAAAATAAGCTAACCAATGGTTTGTTTTATTTAGTACTAAACATTTTGAAGTCTAAACTTGGTTGCTGTGCTAGTTGTACAGCAATAAAGTTCTTTTTAAAACTCAATAATAATGTGAGCAAAACAATCAATATTCATGTTTATAAATAAAATTTTCAAGCATCATAGTCCAATAAAAAGCGCGATATTTTATTCAAAACTCTGTAAGCCTTGAAATATTTAAACAATTGTTGTCAATAAACGCTATGGTCCGTAAATAAAGGGCTAGGTTTTAATAAAGTTAACACATAGTTGAGTAAAGCATCGGAGAGCGATAGACACGGCTGGGATTAGTTGCAAATCCGCGCATGGGCTCGCATACAACGAGGGTGCTAAACCTAACTCACGATATGGTGCAAGTCACACACTTCAGCGAGTTACCAGTCGAATAGTGTTTGAAAGGACTAAGGATGATTGGTGTAGAGTTGAAAAAAATTGTGTTGAAGTAAATACCGAATATTAAAAGTTTTAATAGAAAATAAAGAATAAAATATTTCTTCGTTGTTTTTTTTTATATTGAATTCGCTTCAAAACTAATTTTAAACTAAGTAAACTAACTTGATTCCAAAGGCAAAAAAACATTCTTTCAGAATAAACCACATACAAGGCAAACCAAACTTTTAAAACGTCGCAGTAGAATAAAAGTAAATTAGTCTGTTTGTCAATAAACGAAAATTTTTCAAACGAAAATGAAAGCGAAACCAAAAACAGGGGAAGAAACCCCGTGGTACTCGCTTTTTCAAAAAAAATTATTTTACAAGCTCGCTATAATTCCACACCTACGCAAGCGGTTAGCGATTGTCTTATGAATTATACCAAACACAAAAAGTAAGGGGTGGTAACAACACGACAATCAAATGTACTAGCGGTTTTAATATTGTTGCCGATTTATAAGGATAAGTCACACGAGTAAATATTAAATTTGTTAGTGATACTCGGAGATTAAGTGGGAGGGCCCTCTCGGAGGGAAGGGAGTCACGGTCATTTATTATTCTTTAATATTTATATTAAATTGATAAACTCTATTGACTGACAGCATATTTATAATTTAATTGAAATAAATTGATATTTATATTATTTATTTTTAATGTGTGTACCAAATATTTTGAATTAAATCTTTATTTTATCAATAAATGTTTTCTATTTAAGTATTGTCATTTGGTAAGTAAAGCATAATTTTTATTTTAGTAACTACAAAAAATGTCCACCAAATCGTAACCTGAATTATGGACAGGTTTTATATATTGTTTTTTTTTTATTTTAATAAATGTCTCGCTAGGGCAAATCTTTTAGATGACTGATATTTCTTTTACCAAAAATAGTCAAAATATCACAACGCAAGTTGTGAAATGAAAACAGACTCGTAACTATCGATCGTATTAGAACTCTGCTATTATAGAAACATTTTATAGTTTTAAATTTTTTTTTTATCATATCTTATTATTTCAAAGAATGCCAAAATTATTTTTATTTAAATGCACGTCGAACGGATTTGTATCAAGATTACATTTCTAAATACAGCTGAGTGTCCGAAAATAGCCAGGTACGCTAATATTTTGGGAGATTCGTTCCAAACGTTGGAATCACCTGTTATTTATATTTAAAACATGTCGAAACTCTGTCACGGTCTCACGTTTATACTGTGCCCAAGGCGCTAGTTGTGTTCTAAACGTTAAAAGTGATACAACTTTTCTTTTCTTAAATTATTCAATCCCCAGATATATTAAAAGATTTAATTTTGTCTCGTCACGTTGTAATTCTAAGAGTGATTATAATATACCACAAAATTCTTAATTCAGTAAATTATTTGTTTTTTTTTGTATCACCAATGTTAGTAGTTAATATCTGTTGCAAATAAGTAAAACGGAAGTGTAATCTAAATATACTCCATTAATTCAGATTATCGAAACAGTAAGCGGAATCATCTTATTTCGATCTCTTAACTAAATCGTAACAAGTGACAGACACTAAGAAGTTACTTCAATTCAAATTAAAACAAGGTTTAAGCATATTTACAGATAACTAGAAAAAAAAACAACAGATTCATTAAAGCTGTAGAAATAGAAAGTAAAACTATAACAAATAACAGCAATTTCAAATATCAGGTAAAATATATTTCATGTCTAAGTATATCATATTAAAGAAAATTAAAAACCTAAATCCTATAAAACGTTTCACATACACCTCTCTCAAAAGTTAATACAAAAGTGTTCCAATCTGATCAAACAAGAATGAAATCGGGCCAAATCGTGTTGCAATCGACAATGAGCAATGGCAGAAACATTAGATAATTTATAGCGGTGCAATATCGGACACCATCTATAATCATTAGAGTTACGGGCGCCCTTCTGTCTCGCATTGACTATTCAAAGTTCAAATAACATTAGTCGCATCACTGTGTCACTAAAACGTACGTTTTATCGATATTAGTTCAGTTACTGGTGTGACTTTCACATCTCTATATGTCAGTGTCAATGTTAAATTGTGACATTGTTTGGCCATTAATTGGATTTTGCGGGGCCAGTGGCGCTAGTGTCACTTTTGGTCTTTAGATCTCTAAAATAATTCATCTATTTAAGATTTGGTGATGATGATTTTGAATTTGAAGGAAAGAGCTTAGATTTTTTTCAAAATTAAATTTAAATTTTTAATTTAATTCCTATAGTTCTGATAAATATTATTATTTATACTCAAATGTCGACAATACATATTTCACTATTCTCCTGAAAGGAACGTTTCATTACTGTATCAGAAGTAAAAGAAAATCATATGTCAGCGGAGGTTCACGATACTTTTTTAATATAACGACAACAATAACTAGGTGGGAACATAATGTTAGCAACAATGGAAATAAGTTGCGTCATGAGACTTCCTCCTAAGCAGGCTCAGTACATGGGGAGGTACATAAATCTCCACATATTGCCTGGCTCCGAGTATCAGACCGTAAGAGAAACAGCCAACCCTTGGCTCGCTCGTTATTGAGCTCTCACTCCCATAGCTCCTGTCCTTTTCCAACAAACGGTAAATTCCTATTCAGCTACTATCTGCCGTCTCTCTCCAATTTCAATTTACTCGAGACGGATTTTCAGAGCTTCATAAGATTGCCTGATGTTGTATATGTAAGAAATGTAGATGTCTTTTGTAAAACCGGAGTATTTAAGAAGACATAAACCGCTATTTATTCTTTTCATTACTGTAATTCACACTTCATCGTTTGGTAATGAAATTGCCTTCAGTTGTGTTCATTTTTGCCAAAAAACTTTACGTAGATTAGCGTATGTACAATTTCTTGGAAAAACTAAAAACTAAATTGATTAACTACTTAGTGCAATGGAAATAACATATCCCCAAACTTACTGAGTTTGTCTTGTTAAAGTTTGTTTGTTTTCTTGAGTTGACAAAAATATATATTGTTCAGGACTTTGCATATACTAGACGTCGCCATGCGATCCGTTAGGTAGCTAATAGAGACGACAATCTTTTGTTCTTGTTAGAGAGTAAGTGCCTATATAGGTGTTGCCGTCTCGCTCTAGCACAATGGCGGCACATAAATCTTGTGAATTCGGAAGCATCGTAACGAAGGAAAATCCTCGAATGCTTTTAGTATAGTACTTTTGTTATAGCGAATAAAATTAGGATGTTAGAAAAAGCAATCTCGAAATTAAGTGAGTTTTTTTACTGTTCTATTATAGCGATCTTCTATTGAATACGAACTTTCGAGCGATTTGATTTACATTTCGTTAATATTTTGTAAGTAAACCTAACTTCTTGATGAGAGTTCAAAGATAGACTACAGACACTTTAACGTATTTTTATGACTCATGCAGGTATTTTGGCATGCAGGTAATGTGACTTATTTATTTCTTTCGTGTGAGCTAGAGCCGTTTTATCGTCATGCTAATGAGGACATTCACAAATCGTGATAATAGTAATAACTTGTATTAAATATGATCAAAAGCTAAAGTGTTGTCAACATTGATCCTAAAATCAACGCACGTGTGCCATTTTTTTTGTTAATTTCTTCGTTCATATAGAACCGCAACTTATCAAAAGGGCACATAAATTGCGTGCTATTGACAAAGATAACAAAAGTATGAAGTTCTATCGAAACTAGCCTTCAGAAGGCGGAGAAGTCATCTTGCAGGAGTGGGTGTGATCGTCTGTTGCCGTGCCGCGAGGGTCAGGAATCAATAGAAGAACGTACAATATTATCAATGACATTTTGGAGTAAGTTTTTTTGGCACTTTTTGTTGGTGACCGTTAAAATTCAAGTCGTGTTTTGTTTTGTTAGTATCTTTTTTACTAGCCTGTGTTTGAGGGCAAGCGCAATAATGAAGCGCAACCTCGACCTAGGACAGGAGAAGAAACGGGTTGGTTTTTAGTCAGTAACAATCTAAACTCACTCAAGCTTACCCTAAATGAGAGAAAAAAAGAGAAAAAACTTTCTTCTTTATTACTGCCTAAATTGACGATCGTATTACATTGTTGAGATAACGTTGTTTTCAAAAAGGCAAGATAACTACTACATAACTTTTTAAAGTATTTTTGAGAGAGAGAAAGCGATATTACTTTGTACTGAAAAGTTATCTACGTCGCAAATTGTAGCGGCCAATAAATTACACATACTTCTGGAAAAATTTTCAGGAAACAATGCTTTAGAGTGAAATGACTAAATTTATCAAAAACAGCCAAACTATTTAGGCCACGACAGACTACTGCTAGTTTAGTTAGTTACTGAACTCAATAACTTTGTTTATTTACACAATTTTTTCTATCAAAAAAACATGGAAAATTAATGTAGTCCCACATTCTATTTGAACTAAGTCCCAAGAGCTTTTTGAAGATTCCATAAAACCGAGTCATTGCTATAATTTATAAAGTAAGTAGTCTAAGGATGCGTGTGCGCAGAGTGTGCGGTCGCCATTCAAGATCATCCCTCATTGTCCCTTTGTCCGTCTGTCAGTGGCGGCCCAAACATGTATTCTCTCAGGTGATAGAAAAAATCAATGTTTACCTTTATAGTGGAGCACATATTTTTATACAAAGTATGTTTCATAATGAGGAGTTTACAGAATAACGCCTGTCCACAATACACAAATGTAGGCAGGAATTAAAGGTGCTGTGATCAATGGACACGACTTTACGCTGGCATGGTACGGATGCAAGAAAGTTTACAAATGTTCTATTTATTTCTAATGTCTGCTCTTGGGTTTATAGTTTTTACTACAATATAGCAAAAATACCAATTAGTTTGTCTGGACGTTATGTGTTTATTAGTTCATCAGTATTACTGTTTTTGATTTGAAATAATGTTCAGTTGAAATATACTGGTTTAAACGAAGACTCAACTTTAAAAGAAAATGATACATTAAACTTAATATGATACTCATAATGAATATTTTCTATCATATCAAATATTTATTCCAATATGGCTCACGCCTTTGCAAACTTTATAATCGCAACGTTTATCAGTGAGCCCACACATCAGATGGGCGCATTAAATATAATTTGACCGTCAAAAATCTGGAACAATGTTGTAAAGTAAGGTCGAAGAAATGTTTGGCAGTTGGCACAGATCCCTCGTCATTGAGTACGTTAATACGTAACTTACAAAAACAGTTCCTGCCATTGAACGGTCAATTATAAGTAAATGATGTTTTACAAACTAAATATTTTGTGCCAAAATATTTCATAAATATAACAAGCTTGTCTGGGAAATTTTTCTTCACACCAACGTTCCACTTGCAGACAAATTGACTTGTTTAATTTGATATTTACACAACAATAATTACAATATAAACGTACTGTTTGTTTGTTCTACCCATCAGTATTGTTTACACCTATGTAGTTTGTTCGACAATGCCAATTCTAATTTTGTTAACAGTTATTTTTGCAAATAGACTATAAAACAGAACTATAACACGATGTAGCCGGAAAAAACTAGATGTAGCCGGCATATCCTATCTGACTAATCTAAGAAGAAATGCCGAAACAAAATCTGAGGTCCTTCACTTTTAAAGTCCAGATAAAATGTAAATAATAGTGAAAAAGTGAGAATTAATCTAAACCGAAATTTCAAAATGAGAATAGAGTGGTCACTAATGAAAATGCAATCAGTACTTTCTTACGGCCGTGCTGTACTGGAACTAGCTACTCGACCGCAGCTCTATGGGTGGTCGAGCGACTCATTCACTGATCATCTTTGTAACGAGGATCAGTGTAAACAGACCACCGCTGGCCCGCCGGACACTTCCGGACGGATGTTCTGCGAAAATAATTTCTATAAATCATTAAAGGTATCGACAAATTTCTATAATTGCCATTTACGCAAATAAAAGCGATTATTATAAAATTATTGTGTGTGTTTAGGTCATAATGTTTATCAATACTACGTAGTTGTAAATAGTGGTAGTGTTACTAATAGTGTACTTCTGTACCTACTTATTATATATGTATCTATACATAACGCTTAATTGTTTTTTATCTTTTAGTAAAGTAGATAATTTTTCATTAAATTTTATGTGTTTGTTTATTATATCTACTGATTGCATAAGATTCTTACTTACATTGGATATTATAAGGTACATGCATTTTTCTTATCTTTTTTGAAGACAGAGACTCATGATTACGCCATGACAATAATAGAAGATTTTGAATTACACTCATGTTTCAAGTCACAGTGGCACTCATATAGTCCCACTGTGACTTGAAACATGAGTGCTTAAGCTGAAACGTTAGTACTTAAGCCGTTATTTTCGATACATTACACATATGTCTCACGATAGTTACTATTCAAAAAGATTTGTGTAGGCCTTACTAACGTAAAATCCTTATACATATATCCCAGTCAACTAGCCATTCAATGAACGCTCTGAAAGACTAGGCGATTGATTGATTGACAGAATTCCTAATTCAGGCGTTAGTTTAAGAGTGAAAGGATTGGTTTGAATATAGAGTTGCTATCAGGATCGTAGGTCATTTTATTTCAGAACCAATTGTATAATGCCAACCAATTTGAAAATTGGTTGCGTAGATACGTTGTAGAAAAGTAAGAAACAAATTTACTCTCAGATTTGATGATTAGTTTGGATTATTTAATATTAATATTATAATACAATTATTGTGTTTCTTATCTACATGAATTTTTGGACAAGTTTTTGGATGGCAAATAACGGTTGAATGGGTCAAAGTTATCAAATTAAAGAGTTTGAGATGGTGGGGGTTATAATTAATCACCATATGAAAGTTCAAAATACAGCTAGGCATCTTTTTATCTTATCAAAAACAGTCACAAGCTGGGTCTTTCGTATTCTAAGATTTTATTTAACTAAGATACTAGTCCGAGTGGACTAATGGTAAATCAGGCATAATTGTAAGATTAAACTGGTAATTAAAATAGTTTTAATTGTACTTTACAAAGCTAAATATTGTTAAGGATAGTGCGGGTACCGGTAGAGGCAATCGAGTCGACTTACTTTTATAAAATAATTAATTAAGTTCAACTTGTAAAGGTAGGTTTGAATATACAGTGCGTAAGAATTTTTAACAGGCTTATCAAATTTTTACCTTGATATCAGTTTGCTCTACAGAGACATACAGAGATCCTATAGGTCGCACCCACATTATTTTATTATACACAATATAAATAAGAAGTTTTTATACATGTAAAACATAGCAATCCCAAACAGATGTGGCACTCTAGATTGTAAACTAACAAAAGAGAAATAAAAATATTTCATTCATTACAAATATTGAAAAGAAATGTTAAAATCAGTTTTCTTTGAAGGCGTTGTGTCATTGACAAACAATTACAAAGTACTTAGTGAGCAATCCTGGAGTCTAAACAAAAACAAAGTAAACCAACATCTGTTGCCCAAACTACAATTGGTTTGTCCTCCTCAATCCCAAACACATGGCGCTTTGTTCTTAACAAGACCTTCGAAACAATCAAAAAAGGGAAACAAACAAGTGTTGGTCTTGTCACTTCATAAACTATTGTAATAAGTAACTGTCCACGCGTGGGAACTCCAGCCTAGCTTCGTTCGCATCCGGATCTATACCTGACTTGGAGTTTTTGCAGCTTCGTCATAAAACACTCGTCAAATGGGTGCCCACTGTCCATTGATCCATTCAATACTGCCATTACTTGAGTGTCGGTCTCTCTGACTGAATGAACCGAGCTTGAGGCAGACTCACTTCTCCACGAGTGTCCGTTGTTGAGAATACTTGTGTGTTCTTGAAACAAATGGTCCAAGTTTTATTACAGTCATTAGGGAAGCTTCAATGGAGCTCTGCATGGATAGACGACTAGACGCTACATATATATGTTTCTTATCTTCTGAAATGAACTTTAAAAATAATTGTAATGACGTTGGCAGGTTAAGAAACTAATATTTTTTTATAGATTTTTATTTCATTGTTTGGCAATAAAGTCGAACATATACTGAAGAAATTCGACATACGAGACTAATAAATTGTTGATTTAAGTGTGCCCTTTTAATAAATAACTTTGAAACGAGCAAATCATCACGTAGCTTTAACAAGTTATGTTAATACACACCTAATTACTTTAGTTGCAAAAAGTTAGCTTTCGGGATTAGTACAAAAAAAAGCTTAAGCGAAAGGATTTCAAAGTTCATTCATAAATATTGTCTACCTGCAAATGCGTCGCTCGTAGTAGGTAAGACGGAGTTGTAAATTTTTATGAATGAACACCATCTATGAATGGAGGTGATCAGATAGGTGGAGGCTTCCGCCTTCTCAATACGAGATGAAATCAATTTCACAGTTCCGCGCCGTTGCATAAAACTAAATTCTAACACAAACAGACACCGTGACAACACCGCATTTTTGCGTGCGATTTACTCGAAATAACAAATCGTATGAATGAACGCCTCCAGAGAATAAGCTCTATGGCAACATTGCTGCGATCACGGACTCTATTTAACCGAATAAAATGTCATTTGAGATTATGTACGAATATTTATTTCATTGTTGTTGTACACCCCACGTGTAATATGGCCATTTAATTTCGATTGTGCATTGACAATCTGGGTAGTACGCATGCATACTTGACGCTTGCCCTAAGTTTTGCGAATGATACAAAGGTACCTAAGTATGTTGATACCTATACCATTGTACAATAGGTGGCACTATATACTAATAATCAAAGTACCTGCAATAATCAATTACCAATAATTGCGATAAATGTTATCAAACAATACAAACAGATTGATATTAAATTATTGTTATCATTATTGTTTATTTTATCTTTATATATTGTAAAAATGAGTGGTTCATATTAAAGATAAAATCAGTATTTCTTATCGACAACTCCTTGAACAACAGTATAAACTATTATATCTATAACATCCTGATATAGAACAGTAGGTATAAGTAATTTAAATTATAGACCACAGAACACAAAGATGTATTTAATTAAAGAACTGTCGTGTGATGAGACCTCCAGCGGTCTCCAAAGAGTATGAATGCAGTCTGCTATTTTTTTTACGTCTTCGACGGCGACACCCTGTCTGTAGTAACAGAATACTCGGCCATTTTAGTAGCACATAAATATTCTCACTTCAGTTTCGGCATTACAAATCCTTTTAAAGGCGCGATGCATTGACGTGGGTCTCCTTTCCGGTTGCTTCGAATAAAAGAACCAATTATTAGAATTACGAACGCCACGCCGTCCTCTCAAAAGGCCCTCCAGAACGGCTTCCGAATTTCAAAGAAACACACGTAAAAGGATAAGGGATTAGCGTAATTTAGATTATTCAGTTGTATGAATGACAAATTCGTTGTGTTAATCAAAGATGTCCAAGTGTGACGTATCGCTTAGGTATGCTGCAAGCTGCGACAGTTAAAAAACTGCGAATGGAATCTTAAAAAATGTTCGGAAATATAAATTAGCTCGCGAATAGAATAGATAAAGAAAGTTTTTTATCGTTACGGAGTCCAACGTTGCCTTTGTCAGAGAACAGAATACGACACCCCGCGGCAATCTAATTCTCCCCCCTATGGATGGTCAATTTGAAACTTTCAACGTTCTATTTGTTTCTTTACATCCTGGTCCTGGCAGACTAAACGCATTAATAAGACTACAAATGAGATGCTACTTATTTTATTTGATAAACGGTCATTACAGTGTAATAAACGTCGAAACTTGTTTGTATTCTAGTTCTATTCAATTGATCCAACTGTTAGTAGCCACAAATTAGTTAAAAACACAATCTACGACTAACTCATTAGAAATCTCTGCTACTAATGTACTTACTTAATTATTTGACTTCCCATTTGACACATTTAACTTGGCCTTAACTAACAAACGCAGTGCAATTACTGGCTGCAAATCAGATAAGATTAGCTGACAAATATGACTAGACTATAGGAAAAATGCAACGTGCCATTTACAGGTATTCTAGATAGCCTTAATTTATACCTAGCTATATTTCTATTACATGTGTAGCACGTAGATAAGGTCTACATTTCCACTGGCGTCGTGATAGGCGCAGTGATACGCAATTACTATTTTTATCAGGTTTCATGGAAGTACCTAGGAATAGTTATACTATGTATGTTGTAAAACATCCATTAAAATATTCATACCGAAGAAATATTCTAGAAAATGAATCATTTTGATGATTCATATAAATTATTCAATAATGTGTTCACAAGAATTGGCAAATTTATGTAGGTAATTTAATTAACTGAAACATGGGGTGATTTTATATGCAAAACTTGACACTTTTGGAGTACATTATACCTATTGGTTGAATTTTGATTTTCTCCTACACATATTCGACTGCCACCTCCTCTATGAACAAAATAATGCTCCTTACATTTCCTAACCAGCTCTCATCATTGAGCCATCAAACCAAGCTCGGGTGGTTCTGATAAGGATAATTAATCATCAGGCAACCGACCGAGTGACCATTAGCAGGCTGCTGACTCATCGTGCGCGGTGGTCAAAGGAAGGATGAACTAAATATACGCTGGTATTATACCAAACTTGTTAAATACTCTTTAGAGGATAACTCTAAGTTCCCGGCCTTATAATATTGATACAAATGCATTCGAACTTATTTCGAAAAAGGAACTCTTGTAATATTATTCATAGATCAGATTTGTGAATGATTAATTTCATTGTCTATTTGAGAACATTTAAATGCCTTGTGTAAACTTTTTCTTTATTTATTATCTGTTATAAAATTGTTTTGTAACCAACGTTTGGCTGTTTGTTGATGTCGTCGAACTAAATTGAGTTGTGTTGTGTCAGCTGCTAGTTTTTGCATCGACGCGTGTGTCCTACACTTATAGGATGTCATTGTAGGAGTAATATATTGCTGAAAGATGCCTGTGGTTGGTACTGTTAATAGTAGCAAATCTCTTAGTAATTAATTGGTGATGTCTGACAGTACATTCACAACAAACAGCGGGGTGTGTATTGTGGTCGTCCGGACACGTCCATATTGACGTCTCCATTCCGCACTTCCTGACGCGTGCGACCTCCTAAGTGTATTGTGCTTACTAAGAAATATTAGCCATTTTATGTAGCAGTGGTTAGACTCACACATAGTTAGTATAATTTATTATTAGTCACAGAAAACTAGAATCAAAAGAATTGTATACATCCGATCCAATTTAATTTTGTACCAAATATCATTTGGTGAACAAAGAATTTAACAGAATTGTTTTCTTCTTTGGAATATTGCAGTAAATTCATATAAAGAAAACCAATAGAAAGGTTTTAGTCCGCTGTCGGTGAAGACAAAAGTGGAAACTTTTAAATTGGACGGACGCGGCGCGGCGCGGCGACGGTGACGTGTAATAAACGCAGTGCTCGCTACGTTTATCGATTTTCTGATTTAGCCTCCCCCAGCAGATAACGACGACAGGTAACAGGCCACCACTATTTACACGATACACTCACTTTAACTTTGAATCGTTTAAAATACATATTTAATATAATTTAATTTTAGAACAGCTACATAGACAAGAATGAGGAATTAAACTCATAATTCAAAAGCATTTAAAAATAGAAGATAGAAATGAAACCATTCGTCAAATAATTTTGATACTGGCCAATAGTAAAAAACATACACAGTTGGATAGTTATCAATTAAGCTAAATGTATAACAACAATACAGCCGATAAAAAGCCCAATAAAATAAAGTGTAGCATTAACAAAGATATACGGCGGACGCGAAGCAGACTTTCCTTTGATTGGACGCCGATTTATTGTGCGGAAATGCCGTTACTACGTAATATTTCCGCCCCGCACTATTCATTTTCCCTTTTTTACAGAAAAAAGGGCGCGATACGTCTTAATCGAAGCATCTAGTTTGTCGAGGGCGAGCGCCGTCACAGTCAACTTTGTACTATCGCAAATCGCTACATATATCCGCAGCTATCAAAACTGTTACTACGGAACTTTTTTAGTCTGTGGTACCTTTGTAAACGAATGAGGATAAAAGTCCTCGCAGCGGGATATTGTCAGGGATGAATCGCTAACTTTAGCATTAGTGTTTTGTCAGTTGTGGAATACAATGGAAAGTACCGATAGAAATAAACATGCCTATCTTTATGAATGAATGTGAAAATATACTTAGTTTAGATATAGACAGTAATAAGTTCAAAATATTGGTCACGTGTTTAAAGACAACGGAGAAAGATGTAAGCAGCTCTATAAGTAAATTACTAAATAATGAAATTGGCCGATATAGCAATCTATAAGACAAATGATTAGGAACTCGCCCTGCGGAATCGAGACGTAACCCCAAAATGCTCGCATCCGCGAGGGATGATATATGCGAGGGTATTTCCTGACACCGGCCAGTAGCTACTTGATTTAGCGGAAAGTTAGATAAAACCTAATGCGCACAACAAAAAATATATCACAATACCAGCGCCATAAATATGACGGCCTGTCGTAAACCTTTATGTCTGTGCGTTGTTGCTGGCACGTGAAAAATGGCTGTTGCGATACATGGATACGAAAACTAAAACATTTTTGCGAATGGTGGATACTAGGAGAATTATTACGCTACAGAACATAACTTGGTTCGTAAAACAGACATAAGAAAATTACTGTTAAAAATTCATAATAGTTCTTCCAGTGGAAACGCAATTGTAATGAGTTATAGAGCAGTCATTTATATTAATAGCTTTTCTCGGTATTTTCTTTGAGGTTTAAACGTTGATATTGCTAATCCGTATAAAAGCGCTAACGACGTGACGACAGGCAATAACAAAAATGGAAATCATCGGGCGCTCCAGGAAGTCAGTTATTAATATTCGTTAGGTATACAGCATAACGTGTTTATTAGAGGATGGCAGTAAATCGGGCCGAGGGTGCGCGGCTCCGGGTTAGCCGCAAAATGGCTCGAGCGCGTGTCGACTAAGCTCTAACGATGTTCTTCAGATCCTACTAACATATTTGATGACTGTGATTTACTATCAGATCAGATTAGGAAGTATATTTTGTTCGAATAACTTGCAAACACGTGACAAGGGTGCGTTTGGATTTGGTGGTGACTTTTCATTTTCATTTTATTAATGTGAGTTGTGGACTTATGTTTAAAGTGTTAATTTGCCTTTAATCTCTGCTAACTTAGAAATAAAATTTATTTTGGCTTTTAACTACGAGTAATGTGCCATAGAAATAATATTAAAAATGCCACTAAACGACAAATGAACTACCGTGTTTGCGAATAGTTATAACAATTTACGGGATAATGTTTTTCATCTAGATATCTTTACCTATATAAAGTTTCAATATATACGTCTCCAAAGCCATACTCTTCTCTTACAAACCAGGTGCATAGTTGATGTGACCACGTTATCTATTTCAAGTCGAATGCGCGCTGACCGACCCACCGCTCGTCCATCATAACGATATTACGCTTACACCGACAATATTGTATTTCATATTCTACTGTTTCAAATAAAACCCTAACAATCCAAAATGTACCTTAACAAACACCCGCAAGGACAAAAGTCCCTCGAGCTAATATAACAAAATCAATACATCCCACCGTCATTGGGAACAAACCTTGCACTATCACCGTGTTTATTGTCGAAGGAAATTGAGTTCTATTTCAAGGGAACATATGTTAAAATTATAGTGTGTTGTGTTTGCAAGTTTTGATGTTTTGTCCAAGCGACTGTAAAACGCTAAATCATAAATATGGAGCACTTATTAGGTCATATCGTGCTTAGTAAAGTGTCAATGAATGGGATAAAGATAAGTTGATGTGCGGGACCCACCCTTGTACAGCATTAGGGGTAGTTCATTTGTTTTGATTATACAATCAAGACTTGTGACACAAGCTACTAGCTCTCCGTTCTCCGTTCTAGCTATCCGTTAATTTATATTATGAAAGAAACATTGAATGAATGCTTCTGAATCCTCTATTACAACACAAACTATCGAGCATCCAAACAATTTCCTTTAACATTGTTGATTTAATGTTTCTGCTATTTCAATCACGCGTTAACAATCCAAAGATTGCAATTGGCCCACACGACCCGTTTATAATAACAAACTGACAATCTGTCAGTTCGGTTGTGGCACCCGAAAGCCTGTATTTCTTCATGTTTGTATTAAACTAATCGGCTTATCCTTCGCTTCAACAATCAAACGCGTCTATTGGGCCCTTTTACTGCGACAGAATCGAAGGCGTTTCGAGAATTTATTGAAAATAATTCTCAGTTTGTTTGCCATTGTGGAGCTACCGACGACTTCAGTCCTTTGTGTTCTGTTATTATTTATTTAATAAATGGTTACACCTCTTTGTTAAAATGTTTCCTATCAATGCCATAGAGGTTCAATTCATTCTCAGTTCTTTAAGTCGGAGATATTCACACATGTAATAATCAAGTCTTTATAACACCGCAGTGCCAGATTGGCTGTTTAAAATTTCAACTGTATTGTGAAAGACATGTTTAGAAATGCTTATGTTTAATCTGGTCGTCATGTTAAGATCTCGGGGCTCTTGGAAATATCTCTATATTCTTTAATTCTTACTCGTGAGAGATAGTCGACACTGGCATGGGAAAAACCGAATAAAACATAAAATACTACACTTTGGGAATAATTTCGAGACTACAATGTGTGTGTATATCAATGAAACGACCTAATATAAATCAATGTAGCAGCAAAGGTATGTGTAGCACCAAATTTAACTGTTCCCTGATATGACGTAAACACTTTTCAGTGGTGGTCCAGAATGCCTAATCATATACCAATTTCGTACTTTTTGTTTCATGAAATATCAATTCGGTCAAAAAGTTACAGTAATTACGTTATTAAAAATGGAACGCCGAAATGGAGAAAAACCTAATTAATTAAGGTTTTAACATACCTCATAAGATGAGGTATGTTAAATACTATTTTTATATATACTATTTTTTTTCTAATTCAGGTGCTGAACCTCAACTGTGTATGCTAGCTCTTGACAGTAAATATGTCTAAGTGTGGGAGAGCCAAGCTTCGGCACGTAGGGGTTGACTCGACCAGAGTGGTACCATGGCCTCACAGATAACCAGCGTGAAACAATCACAGTCGTTGTGTCGTCATGCGAGCCTCTCCCCCCCCCCCCCCCATCCCTTCCCAATCCTTCAATATCCAAAACCCTTATCCCTAAAAGGCCGGTAACGCACTCGTAACTCCTCCGTTGCGGGTGTCCATGAGCGGCGCGGATTGCTTACCATCAGGTAATCCGTCAGCTCGTTTGCCGAAATATTCCATAAAAAAAACTAACTAAGCATTTAATTCAACTGAACGCAACTAGAAATAGAGAAATAAATAGAACAGGTGAATAGAAAGACTACAGGCACAGGTATTTGAGTAATCGGGTCGCAAGCTATCGCGGTTGGCAGCCGATGATTAGATAAACGAACGGGATCGGTAAATATTGTGAATGTAAACAATGATCGGTCACACTACGACTAGCCGGTCGCACTATTTGCTCGTTGCGTGAACTATTTGATTGGAACATCCTCTCTTTGCTAATGTGCTGGAATAAATAACAAGAAAGGGGTATACTCCTTCGTAACATGACGACAACGCGCTTGTAAATCCGCTGGTGTGTTAAGTATCATCAGGTGATCCTAGATCTATGATCATATGATCTATGATCCGTCTACTCATTTGCTCTCTCGCGTAAGATCAGCCTATAAGTGCCCACTGCTGAGCAAAGGCCTCTTCTCACACGAAGAAGGTTTGCACATTAATCACCAGCCACCACGTTTTCTCATGACGAATTGCCGATTTTAAACTTATAATTAGAAATTAAAGTCTAGGTTTCTTCCCGATGTTTTTCCGGTGTCTGAATAATCAAAGAAAGCACATATAACTCCATATACTTGCCAGGTTTCGAACCCTTGCACGATTTGCGGGCGCCTTAACCTCCAGGACACCGCGACTTCTACGTTGCTCCCTATTTCATATAAAAATAACTTAATTTGACGAATTATTTTTTTAGTTCCATAGCCAATTGGTAAAACACAGAACCTTTATAGATTCCCCATATCTATCTGTCTATCTGTCCGTACCTACATCACAGAAATATTTTTTAGAAACTAAATATAAGAACGACTGTTGAACTTGGTAAAGTATTCTGTGACTGAAGTTTTTCACACAAATTTAGAAAATGAAAATTAAGGTATTCCCATACCTACGTGTAAATTATCCCCTGTGACTGCTAAAAAAAAAGAGAATGACCGACTTGAAAAAATAAATAATTTACATTAATTACAGTCAAACTTATATCGAAAATTTTATTTGAACGCGTTCTAGTACCTATGAAGATTTTTTTAATATGACATACATCTTAAAATTTTAAAGACAAAGACTGAATGATACCTACCTACGTATTAATAAGTATCAAACTTGTATCAATCGATAGGTTGAAATCATCTTATGGAGGATTGCTATTATAATTGACAATTTAAGTTTAAAATAAGCCTTCTAGCTAATAATAAAAAAATACGGTAGATGCGGCTTTTATCACGGGTGAGTTTCACGAGCACGATCCGCTTTTTATTGTTTTTTCCAAGCTAATGTTAAAGTGGTCGACATAAGCAACACACTTATTATGCTCGAGTGTTGAAGGTGACAATATGTAGGCTGCTCTATCATCTTCTTACTCGTCTCAAAA
The DNA here is from genome assembly GCA_902829305.4 of Spodoptera exigua. NCBI lineage: Eukaryota > Metazoa > Arthropoda > Insecta > Lepidoptera > Noctuidae > Spodoptera > Spodoptera exigua. The sequence continues at coordinate 6,086,512 of LR824615.2, forward strand.
CTGGATAGTTATTAGATAAGTGTAATATTGATTGATAAGATTTAATGTAATATCGCAATAAATTTTGTTGAAAAAACGAAGGTTTCTTTCATTATGTAATTAAACTTATGGAAAATTGAGAGAATAGTCCATAATAATTGAGCAGTTATGGTATTTTTTTTTTCTATTTTCTCACAAGTGTAAGTATTAATAGAGGTACTTAATTAACTTTATAGGGTTTAGAAGGAAAAACGATAGATTTCTTTCAATCATTTTAATATGTATTTTGATAATAATTTATTTAGTATATATAACACATTTTTACAATCTCGGTCAAACTATGATGGGAGGGACATTCTCAAACATAGTGTGACAATTCATTATGGATATTAGAATATGTATGTAGTACATAGTAGTGAATATGTATTTATTATATCTATCTTCTACTAACATCATAGATAACATAAGTCTCTATAGCGCACGGGAATACTCCATACCTTCGGTAACTAACCACACAATTATATACACAATATACAATTACATTAACTAATTCTATAGCCATACGTTCGCACGTACGATAATATAAAACTTTCATTTGAATATACATAAATAGCTATCAACTAGACATATTCGACTATGATAATACTGAAACTTACAACTAGATATTGCATTCTGATAAAATCTGGTCATTTCTCATATAATAAAATTACTTATCTAAACGTGACACAGGTTTTTACACAAATATACAAACTCCAATCAGAGTGGAATGCATGATGATCACAATGAACGCTCAGTTGACAGCGCCCAAGTCAAGAGCTCCTACGCCAAGAGCGCTCACGCATCGCAGCAGATAATTTCCCTTGACTCATTAACATTAGACATAATTATATTACAAATAAGTAGGAACTCCAGATACCTTAAAATTTCCAATCTAAGTACAAATATATGTACTTCGTCGTATTCGAGTTACTATTTGAATTGAACAATACTTTTAACAATCAATTTCATAATGACAACTACGAAACATCTGCTCATAATTTTAAGCCGCATTTGGAAAATTCGGTGTATAATATTTATATACTTTTTGCTATAGTGAAATATCAAACTATTGTTGTAGAATACGTAATCGTAAAAAGTTGTGGAAAAGAAAGCAAGATGCGCTATAAATGAAAAAGCAATAAAACTGCTAGTAGATATACTTTTTGTACTTTTAAGGTGAATTCTAGATAAGAGTGCTTTTTACCGTGTAAGGAACACACTGGGATAGCGATGAAAACCGAATTTTGCAAAGTGCGACACATGGACTAGTATATCACTTAACCACTCAGCTTTTAATGGTGGTACGTTTCACCACCAACAGCCACCGCCCTGGGGAGCGTGGCTACTGACAGGCGGCTGATGATGCATGGACTGATGGTATGGTGGGAGCGCCATGCCAAGCGGTGGTAGACCGTCGGGCTTACCGACACAAGGCCTACCGTCCTTCACCAACACCGGTACAGCTACTCGTCGCGGAGAGTTCAACCCTCCGACATTCAAATCGTGAGCCCCCTTCTCCTGAACAGCCCTCTTAGTCTTGTACCTGTGGTTCTGGAACCAAATCTTCACCTGTGTCGGCGTCAGCCGTATCAAGCTGGCGAGGTGTTCCCTCTCGGGAGCTGACAGGTACCGCTGCTGACGGAACCGTCGTTCCAGTTCGTAAGTTTGTGCCTTCGAGAAAAGTACACGTCGCTTACGTTTCTTGTGTGCGAGGTTGTCGGAGCCAGGATTCACGGTCGGTTCGTGGTCATGCTCGTCGTCGTGGTCGATGTCGTGCTCGTCATCGTGGTCATGTTCGTGCTCGTGACGCACGTCCGTTACTGGTGGGGACGAGGCTGGTGGCCCCACGTAAGATAATTCCGAAGCACGAGATGTACTATCCGGACTCGCTTGTTGACCCACAACGCCTATGACAAAAGAAAATTATTATTAATAAATTGTTAAATACATAAAACATAAACTAGGACATAAATCATTATTCTACTTGTCTACATTTTAAGAGTGAGAAAGTTTCAACGAGTTTATTAAATCATCGGAAACAATAAGTAGCATTAAAATAATAAAACCGAGTCGCCTGTTCCAAACACTCTCATCCGATCCACTTAATCTCTTCGAGGGTAACGCTCTATTTAACTCTAACTGTGTGCCATGTTCCAACAAATAATGGGATGTAAAAAAAATCACAGCAAATACAACATTGTTCAGTATTCACCCCTCGAACGTTTAGTTGTTTCACACGGATATGATAATACGGGCGGGCGGGAGCTTGGCTGGGCGTGGTGGACAGCGGGGATGTTCGCGCGGGAGGGAGGGAGCAGGGGGTCGGGTGCCACACCCACCCCTGCCAGCTGCCAGCTTTTGTTCAACGATCGTCCTGCTTACCTTCATAAGCGCACCCAGGAAATTTAATAAAAGTATCGAGTCACGGATTCTCTTTATCTCCGAACTTAGTGGGTTACTCTGTGACACCGGTATAAAATTACGAGTCGCTTTATTATTTACCATTGCTTTCAAAGGTCTTTAAATCATACAGAAACAAAAAAACAACTGCTTCATAAGTATGTATTTTAAACAAACAACTAAATGTAAGAAAATTCTAAATTAAAATACTAATTTATCAATAATTAATCCTAATTCATCAATCACTCGTAACAGGGAAGTAGCGTCCATATTGCACGCTACCTTTGTAAATGGAAGTCGACACAATAAAATCTATAACTGTCATCGAATAAAGAACAAATAGCATCCCTAACAGCCGCAAACATGGTGTAATTGATAGCTCGACAGCTGGCTCCCAGCCCCATCACCATCTATTGGTGACAAATTCGTTCCACGTCTCACCCCTCACGACAAACAATCACTAGTAGCTACCCCCAAATTACCCCACAGGGCGTGAACTGTATACAACCCCATTTAAGACTCATGAGATTTTATTTATTTTGGAATTCATTGCAAGATCCGCTCACATTGATCTCGATTTATTCTAATGTTACGGCAATCGGAAAATATTTAGCTTATCGAGAACGTGTTGTTATTATTCCTTTAAAATTATTATTTAATTGGTAGTAATGACTTAATGCCATCGTAATTAAATATAATTTACGAGATCAGTAAGTATCATACGTACTGAGGGTGCAGCATTTATGCTAATCATTTAAAACTTTCACACGGTCAAAGCGTCCACTTCAATGGATATTTGAATGGACAACATCGACGGTAATGAGCCACTAAAACTCTCAAAAAGCCAATCAATCAACGCCAGATAGAATCGGCGTTACAAGCAATCCAATGCACAAGTACATATAGAATGAGCCGAAAGTGTTAGATAAGCGATAAAAATAATTAATGACAACACCAGATTAGCGGTTGAAGGCACTTGAATGAAGGAGCATTTCAAAAAATAATCTCGGCCTCTCCAACACCTACCGAATACACATTACTTTCGAGTGGGTCAACTTATTTGTGTATGATAATTCAGAGATGACAATTTACCGAGATAAATGCCTGATAGATAGATCGGATTTAGTTTGTCTTGCTTTGATTCCAATAGATCAAATTTTACACAGTACACCTACTTAATTATATATTCGTACTCTAGACTACGTATCATGTATAATCCTTCATTATTAAAAAAGGTTAATCGTCCACTGCCTTAAAAAAATTAAGCAATGGAAACAGAATTAATTTGCCGTTGCTTCTTCAATGCTTCCATGGAAAAATACCACTGTATTTTTTCACACTATTTGTTTATAGATTGTGGATAAAACACTGATACTATACACGTCACCCATCACGCTGCTATACTATGGTGGTCCAACTGATACCCTTTTATCATTTTATCTCCGGACAGAAATATCTTAACAGATGTCGACTTTATAAACTAGTAACTAAGACCACATATTCAACAATCTTATCCGATTATCAGCCTGATAATCTGTTACTACACATTTTAAACGTATGTTGAAAGAAATACAAATAATAATGTTATTTGAAAACAATTGTACCAAGTATTTATGATTTTAGTAACCCGTGCATTTAGTAACATGTTTGGAAATATCAATTTAAGACCTTTTTGTCAATCCCTTGGAAAAAGATTGATTAAGTAACTGAGACTGGAACGGTCCATCCAGATCATTGATCAAGTCCGTCGGACAAAATGCGCGTCATCAGCATAGGCCTTAACTACAAAAAATCTATATTGTAATCGCAAACAAATTATCAAAATAACAACGCAGCTAAGAATAACTTCCCTAATTTTCTTTTTATATATAATGTCTACAGGCTGCAGTGTATTAAATACATAAACATAAAATACAAAACGTGTTATTAGAAGTAAACGATTGTAGTAACGCATATAATTCAATACTCAAAAGAATAATAGTAACAAATAGTATGGTTCAATACTCCATAGCCAATAGGAGCACTTCGCACTACTAGAATAGTGTTTGTTGGGCCACTTTGCATTGAAAGCTAATTACTTGAATGAAGCACCGTTACCTACAATCTCTTCAAATATAAAAGTTAGATCAACACTAGATACTGTTTGCACTAAACTCTATACGACAATTTTGATACTTGTGATTCAATTTCACTGAAGTATTATTTAAAGTAAGTCCTTGTTGTGAGTTTACTTTTAATTGTAGTTAAAATAGCGAAAGATAGGAGGATACAAATATTATTATTAAATATTTTCATAATTATTTCTTAAACACGATTAAAAAAACACTGTGGTCTCTATCAATGGAATACCACGCGACGGCATCGCTCTAATGGTCGGTCCATTATTTTAAATACTATCAAAATGATTACGTTATACCAAAAATTTGATCAGAAAACGCATTTCCTAACATTTTACACTATGTATCATGAATTGACTAGCAAAAAACACAGAAATTTGTCAGATTTTGGCCTGGCCAGATCTGACTAATTTCTGTGTTTTTTATTTCAGTTTTCTATTTCAATATAGTCACCGACGGCATAAAATTATTACAATTAATTTATACTTACAGCTGTTATGTCCATCGTGGTGATCTAGAGACAGCCAGGGCTGGTGGTGCCTCAATAATTCATGTGAGTAGGGGTGGTGGGGCGGCGCGTATGGTGGCAATTCCAAGGAACACCCGCCGAGGGTTCCCGGCGCTGGTGCCGGCTCTAACCCTTTACCCTCGTTCAACCCTAATATATCAGAGATCTGGAACCCAGGCCGTTGTCCCGGCATTTTCATACTATCCAGCAACCTATGACAAAGAAAAGTTTCATTATTTTACATGAATATTAAAACCGACTATAACTTACACCTATTACAAACAAACTTAGAAGGCAGTTATTTAATAATAACACAAAATTTTCCAACAAAACTTAATAAACTAAGCAATTACGAGTGCCTAATTAATTAATTGCAGTTTTATGAAGAAAAGATTTAAACGCGCACTACATGAACTTTGTCAACCATGAAATTAGCTAAAGTTTCGATTCAATGGTGACAAAATTAAAACTTTGGACAAAATAAAAGAAACAACGTTCTTCTGAAAAAAATCCTGAACTCTGAGACGAAATGAAAATCTTTAGGTATAGCGATTGCGATGTAAAAATTCTTAATCAAACTTTTATATTTGATAATACATTTCGTATGCCTAATAGAAGGCACAGTAACCGATATTTAAAAAAAACGCCCATTCAACCTAATCACAAAGTTGTCGAGCACACAATCCTCAGAACGTATGTTTAACTCGAAAAGTCACGTCATCTTAAGAAGCGACAAGTCTTGATGGGGTGTAATTGAAAGAAAACATTTGAAATTCCATCAATTCGTCTATTGTTGTCGGAGAGCACCTCTCGAGAATACGTGACCTGAATAATAGAAGGTTTCTTTACATTGCACGAGAGTACCAAATGCTGTGTCAATCAGTGTTACATGTAGCCGAGAGGTTCCCGCGGACCGAGGCCCGAACGTGACGCGATCAATGGCGGCTCACATAACAGCCTGCAGGTTGTAAACAACACTATTAACAACCTCTCACTAAGAGAGGTGCAAAAACTATCACAAGGAATGTCACGATCACGATACTTCGAAACGTGGATTATGGTGCCAGACAAGTGGAACGGAAATGTTCTGTTCGGGCCCAGAACCGGCGGCAAGTGGCCTTTGTTGTTGTGAATGTTCATAATTAGCCTAACTTTATACGTAAGCTCCTACTTATAACTACTTAAATAGAACTGCAAATTAAACCTATTTTGTAAATTAACGTGAAATAGTTGTTTAATTTTTAATAATGCATAAACTGATTAAAACGCTTATAATCACTGGATCACTTTGATTCACTAATTAAAATCACGTATCCGTGTCTCACCCGGGAAACGCGGATCGGAAGGCCGCTGGATATAGAGCAGGCAGGAAGGCAGGGCCCCACGGCGGCAGTAGGATGGGACTCCAGGCCAGCAAGGATGCCGGCGGCAGCAGCGGCGGCGGTGACCGCGCACTCTCGCCCTCCTCGCACTTCATCTCCCGACCGGGAGAACTCGCTTTCGGGATAATGTTGACGGCTGTAGCTACACTCGCGAGAACACGTGCTGCGCCTTGCGACGCCGCGTCCGCACTAAACAACCCTCGAGTGGTGCTCGGGGTGAAGAACACCCCGCGCCGCCCTCGTGCCTCGACAGCCTACTCAGCTCCGGACTAGCCTCGAGGGTGCTCCACTGACCTCCGCCAATAGCGACGCGCCGCCGACTGGGCGGGATTCCCATCAGCCAATAGCGAAGCGGCCGAAGCCTTCCCAACAAAAAAAACTGGAGTATACACTTTGAATAGAGGAGCTTTCGACGTAGCGCGTTATGTTATGTCGCTTTTTGTAATGAGTGCGAGCATTAAGCCCATTGTTGAAGCCGGGTTCGTTATGGACGCCGCTCCAAATGCCCGGATAACGATTTTCATTTAGAGTGTTTTAATAAGCCCATGTAAGCTGATGTTAGCAAAATATTTGAAATGATTTTTTGTTAACAAAGCGTAGTTCAAAGTGTATTTAGGGATTCCGTTTACTTATTTGAAATACCTCTTTATAGGTACAATTGTGATTTTTACAATAGTAGTTTATATTTTTTTAAGTTTTGTAAAGGTTTAACACTCTTTACGATCGCATATAAAGTCTTGTGATACTTCTATGTATTAAATGTCACGGGACGAAAGGCATAGAATAATTTAGCTTTAAATAAGTTTTGTATCAAATATGACACCTGCTTAATTCTACATTAATATTTTGTAAAAATTAACTAAACTACCATTGGCTTTAAAATCAGCAAGGACGTGACTAACAAACGGTTACCAAAACTAACTTCTTATAGAATATCTTAAACATTAGCCGGGTCGCCGGTAAATCTCTTGCACATGTTGCAGTACTTAGCGCATTCAAAGATTTGAAAGTAGACAATAGTGTTCCACAAACAGGTAGAGGACGCCACTGTTATCAGTTTATGACTTGCACGTGTGCGCACCAATTGTTTCCGACTCTTCATTTATTACAAAAAGGTTTTTGTTTAACTATTCACTTTCAAGCTAAAATTGGCACTGCCTGCCACATGTTGGAACTCGAATCTTGAAATAATAAAAGTGAATAATATTTTACTTGACAAAAGAATTAAAATCTATGGCAAGAGAGTGCCTACTTATTTAAGAGCTTGTTAAAACAGAATTTAATATTGTTTTATTTATCATTATTACTAAAAGGGAGGGTGTTGTTTTTGGTGGTCAATTACAACTTTTGCCACGAGACCAGAATCCAATCTCAAAAATAAATTTATTTCCCATGCAAATCGCATCAGCTGATTGGTCATATAGCATGGAGAAGTAAAAAAAATGAGATTTCTATATTGATTGTGTTATTTGAGCCCCAGAATCAGGTCCTTGAATAAGTCACTCATTCAAAATGCCACTCTGTATAAGACAAAGTATCAACTTTATTACTAAAATAGTCGACCAGTGTGATAATGTGTAAATATGCAGTAAAAAATAAATCAATTAAATTAATTGTATGATCGGGTATTTAATATACCTTAACTTCATTCTTAATATTCAGCTCCGTGATGCTACAAAAACTTAGAATGCATGCAAAATTATTAAAATAAGAGTAATTAGAAAATATCTACTAATGAAGTACTTACATAGGTCGGATATATATCACTTAAAAATATACTTAGCTTATGACCTAATTATATTAGATTTATATATGTATAAATCTAGTAATCTAGCCGACGGAAAACTTTTTTAGATAATAGTGTATTAATCTATGATGATATCGTCAACGCTGCAGGAGTATGTACTTACAAGTTTGACGACAACAATCCTTGTGTCAATGAACTCTTTCTAAATTAAAATATTTTAGCCAGGTTTGCAACTAATAGCGAACATTTGATATGAGTAATTCGTAATTATGAGCGAAATATGAATCAATATTAAAAACTCATGTATTATTGAAACTCGACCCACTCAATAGGTAGGTAGTACTTTGTCCAACCTAGAAAACAATACTGAAACATTTTTCTTGGTGAAAGTCAAAGATCATTTAATTTTGTTCCAACTAAACCATAAACACGTACGTTTTAAAACGAAAATTGAATAATAGTCCGTCAATCAGTTCGACAGTGTTAAGCTAGGTGCCTCTCCCAGTCGGAGAGACAGCTGCTCTTGCAGACTCAACTCGTCGCCGGAGGGTGGGTAGGCGTCGGAGGCATTATGCCTCCCAGATGCCGCCCTAGCAACAACCTGTGGATAGAAGAACGGGGAATTGCTGCCTGCATTGCACGAGCTGCTGCTGCGATGGAACGCCAATAGAAGGAGGCGACCAGCCACTGCCGAGAGGTCACGATCGTCGTTTTTGGTCCTCGTGGCTTCTCCCAAAAGGCAGAAGACGGCACGAAAGCTGAGTTTTTTAGTGGGTGCAAGTCCCACATAACCTCACCGTCTCCCCGGGCGGTGTGTGTATGCGTAAGGCATTTTTCTCAGCTGGAAAAAAAAATGTGCCTTTCCCAAGTATAGATTCGAATGGAGCAGAACAAGTATAAAAAACTCTATCGTTACTCTTTAAAATATGTACATTATTAAACTTGCATTTGAGAACAATGCAGAGAGCAATTGTAAAAAGAAAGAAAACAAACGATGGAATATTCCCCTCATCATAAAATTTTTAAATTTTAATTGTGTCAAACATTGCGCTTACATTATACATAAGTAGTTGCATACTGACAATTAATAAGTTCGGCCGCGGAACACTCGACCACCAATCGAACAAAACCTACAGAAACTATGGAACTTTATACTTAACTATGTATGCTTCATAGCCTATAGCGTAGAATTTTGGAAATCCGACCAGCGGTTCCAAATATTACCCTCTCCATACAAACTGACATATTTTACCTCTTTATAATATTTATATAGATAAGCATCATCTTCAAACAAGTTTCGAAGCCGAAAACTATATTCTAATTAAATTCACTTACGGCTGATTTTTCAATGGTTAGATAAAAGCTATCTGGGGAATAATTATGATGCTGTCTCGTCTGTGCTTTGTTACGTCGCGTAGCGTAGCTCAAGGAACTACAGCTGATGTTAAGCTACGGTTGCGGGTGAAAGCCGCTCCGCTTTGCTCCAAACCTGGGCTGTGGAAGCAAGCGACGGAACGGGTGGTTTTTTGCCCTGCCGTACATAGTTTGTAGTATTTAACAAGTTTTGCCCCTCCAATAAAAACGCTATGCTTTGTTTTTGGTACTTTGTACTTTACAAAACCATTAAATATATTGATCAAACATTCAACCAAATGACCACGACGACGTAAGAGAAAATAGCAGTACTTATAAAAAACTACGATAAGGTCCTCAGAGACACAGTCAGAAAAACTAATGTAGCGCCGCATAATAAATTTTTATAAAAAATAGCATTTTGTTTTACTGCTTACAGATGTGCAATTCTATTTTGGCATAAGGATAGATTATAAGTCGGTAATATCTTACAAGTGACGCCTAATATTATAATAAGAAATTTACTTATACAATCAAACCGAATGTTAATAAATATAAGAACATCGTTACGTAGATTGTTCGGCTGTTTTGCTAATATATAGTCTTTAAAAAATAATCAACGATTAGGTAAAACGTTTGTAGATTAAGAAATAAACAATATATAATCAATTTCAATTTCAAATCATAAAGAATTCACATTTTATATTATTTTACTTAGATTTTCATAACCTTTGAATGGTGTATATGTAGTTGAAGTTAAATCTCACTAAACTTCAAAACGCAAATAAAATTTATGTGTGGATGAATGTTTTTAAATCTTAAAAATCTTAAAATATTGATGTGACTGAAATTTACCTTAAAGACAGCCTAGAATGTAGTAGGGTAGAAGGCAGGTTTTTACCTTGGTACTATAAACGAAGCCGTCGGCAAAAAGTAATGTGACTTTATTACACACCAAAGTTAAATAAACATGCCGAACCCCACCATAAATCCAATCTAATATTATATATATGCGAAAGTTACTCTGTCTGTCTGTCTTTTCTTCACGCCTAAACTACTGTACCGATTTCTGTGAAATTTAGCACAGACATAGTTTGGAACTTGAGAAAGGACATAGGATAGTTTCTATACAAAAAATATGCAGGAAGTCACTATTCCATGCAAACGGAGTCGCGGGCAAAAGCTAATAGAAAATAAAAGTAATTTACTGAACGACACCGGTAGGTAACACCGATAAAGTTCTTTATAATTTGATAGACATAGATCAATATTGTTCAAACAATATGTTTTAATAGTCTAACCTATTGTATTTAATATTTCAAAGTGAAAAATATCTAGCGACTCCCAGGTATGCAAAAAAGGATTAAGGTGTTACAATGATGTTTCATCCTTATTGTTAAATGTTCATTGTTTAACTAAGTGAGGTACTTAAAACCAAACATCTGCTACTAACGCTTTAGCTTTAACTTATTTTATGACGAGCTAGATAAACTTATTGTTTGTGCGAGTGGTATTAATTTCCGGAAATATCTCGGCTGGCATGAAATTTATTAAGATAAAAAAAAACATTATACAGTTGAAAGGAGTTCAGCAATAAAATAAATTCACTTGTTTATTAAAAACATGAATTTTTGAATAGAATTTAAAGTCATTTTGAATTTAATTTCAAGTTTAAAATTACATAACATTACATCTTCTTCTCAAAGGTTAATCAAATTTAATATATTAAAGATATTTATTTCATCTGTTATTTTATTGATAGGTTTGGTGCACATGTACGGATCTGCGAACGGCGAGTGAAAGGCAAGTCGCCGGCCGATCGTTTTGTCTCAAAGACCCATCAGACCACCAACAGATCCAGCCAGGATTGTGGGTGCAAACGTAACAATGTTCCACGACTCAAAGCAGTTGATGAAACGGAGTAGTTTTCAGTCACTACATTAAAGTCTGACTCTAACTCTCGCGCACTAACACTAAATATTTGAAGATAATCAAAAAAGTTTCGTCAAAAGTCAAAGCATAGTCGTCATCTTGATTGCAGCTTGTCATAATTGTAGGTATATGGTAACCAAATCTACGGGTAAAAAAATAAAGGTTTGTGAAATTCTTTCTGCGCATTAGATTATTTCGTGTAGTAAGTTTAGTAAAATAGAAATAAGGTTAATTAATTTCTTTAGTCTTCAAAGCACGACCACAAAAGCAATTCGTATCGTGATGCTAAATATTACTGACTACAGATATACATACGTATCGCAATGGTACTTAAATATTAGTGAGATTGAATCCTCGTTAGTTAAGAAAAATCTTACAAATTTCCTCCCAATAAGAAAAGACGTTCCTATTCTTACTGGCAGCAAATTGAATTTATCTTTTCCAATAAGCCATACATCCATAATATTAAACTAAGAATGTCGTAGAATGGTTCGATTTATTTTCTTATTAGAAGAACCAGTCCAACCAGTATTTGATACCAAACCCATCTAAATATACCTAAAATAAACTTAAAGTAGGGTAAAGGATATGATTCCCCGTGAAAGCGCAGCAATAACAAAGAGCAATTATTTATATTGAAGCGAACCCCTAAGTGGCGTGCAGCTCACGAAATGTTTAATTGACTTATTGAGAATGAGTTTTTAAATCTATGGTTACAATCGGGTGGGCGCTCATCGCTGCGCATATCAATATAGTATATACTAAGTTTGTAGATGTTTTGTATTTAAAAATAGTTAAAATGTTTATTAAAAAAAAATAGCGTTAACAAACATACACTTCCAACCTAGAGCCGTAATAACAATTTGTTGGTCACTCACACAAGATGCGATATATTTATAAAGCTTATTTTTACTTAAATGCGAAAAATATAATAAAATAACACCTATCCTAAGTTAAAAATGTTTTGTCTATGTCAATAAGGGACCGACATAGATAATTCCAGACTATCCCTTGTATCTAACTCAGTCATTCTATTTTAAAGTCATACAGATACAATACTAGTTCGCTACAAAATGACATTATTAAGTAACAATACAGCTAAAATTATTTCTGAATAGTTGCCAGTCGGTGAGAGGAAATCTGTCGCCGCACCACCTACGCGGGCGACAACTAAATAGTTACTGCGAGGCATTGATCTGTTCAAACACCAATATTATAATATCTTCACAAACTCTATGAAACATACATAAAATAATATCATAAGGCAATATTGTAAAAATCTAATTAGAAATTGGTCTATATGCTAGAAGGAAGCAATTTATATAAACAGTATACAGTTATGGAATATACCTAAAAACTAATAAGAAAATCTCTACCAAAAAGAACTAGACAATTATCTAAAATATATAAAAGTGTGGAAGAGGCATGCTTGAAGCATGCATATGCATATATGCATGCATGAAGGGGTCGGCTCGACCGGAGTTATACCACGGCCTTACAGAAAACCGGCGTGAAATAACCAAAGAGTTGTGTTTCGCCGTGTGAGTGAGGTTACGGGGCCCAATCCTTTCCCTACCCCAATCCGTTCCCTTTCCCAAAATCTCCAAATCCCTAATCCCCAAAAGGTCGACAACGTAATCGTAACTCCTCCGTCGTTGCGGGTGTCCATAGGCGACGCTGATTGCTTACCATCAGGTAATCAGTTTGGCGACCTATGACATAAAAAAAATATTTCAATTTTCATCAATTTATTAAAGTTCTTATTCTGCTGAATCTTACTCTATCTGTCTCTATACTCCTATGAGGTCAAAGGATTTTCTCAGTGTTTTAAATATACTGCAATGAAGAGGTAAGCTGCGAGGCCAGATTTGTGAGGGGAGGGAGGCAGGTGCAATAGCCCTCTGTTACACGGGTCACTAGCCACTACGCTTTAGTAAAACACATTGTAATCTCCCACCCAACAAATGTTCGCCTACATATTAATCACAATTATAATTTTGAATATAAATAATTGAGTGCAACTCATCGAATGAAAGGTTACCACTAGTTCACGATAAGTTTAGCTAAATTTCGTGTTTTGTAAGATGAGTTTTAAGTTAAAATATAAATCAGTTCAAAAGTATTTTTTGACAAATTCAAAATACCTGTTTGGTAGGATTTCATAAAGTACCTTATCAGAATTGGCCAAGTGTAAGTATGAGTAGTTAGATGTTAGCTCGTAATCTATTACGCCCCATGTGTTTAATGAATCATTCATTATTAAAGCTCACTCATCAACTGCTTATGTTTCTTCATATTTCTATTTATTGCATCAATCATAGAAATAATTTCCAATAAGTAAAACCGGATTTTAAACAAATGATACATGGAGTAAAACAAAATAAATTACTTTGTGAATTTTGTGAATTAGTCACTGAAAATAAAAAGACGATCGTTTTATATTTGCATTGGTTAATGATAAAATAATGGGGGTTGATAGTAAGCACGATAGAAATGTAATTTGTATAAAAGTAGAATATCGTATTGAGGAGTCGCGCGCTTCGTACCAAGCGCCGACAAGCCCGCGAGAAAAAATTACCTTATGACCAAACTAACCAGCTACCATTACCGGAGTTAAACAGCACAATGTCAACAAATTACACGACAACTTTTCTATAATACCTGACTTTATGAACTGCGAAATGTGGCTACAGAAATGTAAGTTCAAGGGTATTAAGTTTAGATATTGGAGTAATAAACATAAATCACCGCCTTCGTGACCTACATTAGTCTGTGGAAAAAGAAACAAACGACAGCCGGCAACGCGTCAGTCAGCACCTATGATACTTAAAACGAATTTATAGCTGCAGGAACTCCTTTATCCAAGTTGTACGCCTTTACGAGTGAATAGAGTAGGTCGATGGTTTCACGAATATTTCGTTATGGCAATCTGGTTAGGCGTACTGAGCCTAAATGGGTGAAAGCACGCTAACCTGCGAAGAGGGTTTCCAAACCAATTAAGGGCTCCACGAAGGCATGGGAGAGTGAGCAGCTGGTGGATTACGAGCTCGATGGTACTCAGTGCGCCGATTCATCGCCGACGGGACTATAAGTGTGCGGCACGCGAACCGTAACCGATCGACCGAAACGTTGCTCCGAGCCCAACACTAAATGCTACAATGTGCATGACACGCTCAGTATAGCTGAGCTTTGCTGTTTCATTTGTTACACTACAGAAATAATGCTTACTGGAGATTAATAAAACGGCTCAATGGCTCTACAACGACTAAAGTTAGTCTAACGTCAGCTAGCGACATTCTTACCTTTTAAGTAAATATATTTTTCCTCAAATAAAGTAGGTACCTGTACACACCCATATTTTATGTAATGTGTATCAAAATAAATGATTCACCTGTTATAAAGAAACACGTATATCTATTTACGTAAGTACGTACAGAAGTTCAAACGGTAGCGATTCGTAACTGTCTTGTCTATTCGTGGAATTTGAACATATGTAGTATGTAAAATTATATTGCATTTCGTCTTGTGAGTGAAGTTATCGGAGGCTTAACTACCCACCCCTTCTCCCACCCCCAATTTTGACACTTACTCCAATTCCTGACTCTTATTTGGCGGCGCCGATTGCTTACCCTCGGGTTATTCGTCATTTCGTAAGAAAATAATAACAATAATAACTACCTATGAAGTTTATTTTTTATTTTATTTCACTTCCTAACATATCAAGAGAGGAAAATTATAAAGTAACTCTGATAAAATAAAATGTTGACGCATCGCATTTTACCTACACTTTGACAAAATAATAACATCCTCCCAATTATATCTACACTCAATAAAAAGCAGCAAAATAACTAAAATAGGAAAACAAACGTTTCATTGTAATATGTCTTCGTATAGAAAATTCGTTTCAATAAAGAAAATAACATGAATAACATGATGGAAGGAAGGTATAAAGTTGTTTGAGCGCGCTCGTAGTCAATTTCAGCGTACTCAGTCAAATTCGTTCGCAAGACATTTTTCAACGACATTGTCAGGATCGCGTGTTGTCTTGCAATGCACTTCGTTTCAGTAAATGCATACATATTGGTAAGAGACTGGTTGAAACATCGTCCTTAGTATATTTACTGATAGAATGATGGCTGTACGTAATGTACGTAGTTCTATACAATATATTTATGTATGTATTGTCGCTTGGTTAGCAGTACTTGAGACGTATTACGTTACCGAGGAGCCCCTTTATTGAATTTAATTCAAAGAATCCCAAATGACCGCCGGCGTTCGCGCACCTATTGTTATTCCATTGTATCTCGGAATAACACGATTGAAAAGTTAATACTTCCATTTTCATACAAAAATGTTCTCAATACTCACGCATAAGAATTGTATTTGTATTCTTCCTCTAGAGGCGGCTGACGAACTTGGTATCCCAGATCAGCGCCATAGTCCGGCGGTATGATTGACCAGTTGTTATCATAGTTGCTGTAATAGTCGCCGTACACCATCTCGCCTTCACCCATCATTCTCATCATACACTTAACGTCCACGATATACAAACTAATTCTACACTTAACACAATTAAAGTTAAATGCTCAAATCACCGCAGATAAGCGAATTTCATAACAAAAGCTTAATTATTATATAGATTAGGTATGATTAGTGCGGACGCGAGGCATGTAGGGACTGCGAACTGCGAGTTATCGACTGATCGATGCTTCACCGGTCCTTATCAATAAAATTGTATCGTTATCATATCTAACAGCT
This sequence comes from Spodoptera exigua, assembly GCA_902829305.4. Classification (NCBI taxonomy): domain Eukaryota; kingdom Metazoa; phylum Arthropoda; class Insecta; order Lepidoptera; family Noctuidae; genus Spodoptera; species Spodoptera exigua. Next base: position 6,102,727 of record LR824615.2, read on the forward strand.
TTCCCCTGCGATATGGGACTTTTATAATAGGTGCGCACACCACGACAAGTCACATCGTCGATGTAAGTACGTGTAAGATATTTATTATATTATCTGTGTCAGATGTAATGTGCGAGCGAAACGTTCCACTGTCACCGGTTGTGTTATGAAATCCTGGAATGACAGGTGACGAACTAAGTCGTGATAAATAGCCACGGAATGATGGCTTATCTTAACTTGTACTACGGCGGCTCTACTTATTCTCGTATACACGTTTCATATGAAATAGATAAGTATAACTATGTACTACTCATATATTTACAATATAGGTTACTATGAAAAATCACTACTCTGTCTTGAATGTCATTTCCTGTAAATAAATCCGGTCTAGTGCACACCTACCTGTTGGATGAATCAGGGCTTAGCATATAATAAGTTAGGTGAACAATATATTATTATGTACGAAGGTACCTCTTTGTGTTAATTATTCAGCCACGATATTATTTTCTTCTTATTATTAGAAAAAAATACACGTGGTCTTTAGAATAAACTCGATAAAATATAGAAAACATACAGAAAAAGTGCTAATATTTACTTACAAATTAAATATTTATGCAAAACATTCATAAAACAAACACAAAAAGACAGCAAACATGCTTTACGAATTTGTAAAAACGTTTTAAAAGCTTCGAAACTAAAACGGCTACATTAATGTAAGGAACATGTTCCAAATTAACATTGTTACAAAAAGGTTGTTGTGTACCTCTGGTGGGACTCGAACCCACAATCCTCGGCTTAGGAGGCCGATGCCTTATCCATTGGGCCACAGAGGCGACCGACGGAGTTACCCGAGTAGCCGCACCCGTTCTACGGCGCCGACGTCGTTGCGTCACCGCGCGTCATAACGGGCGCGTGCGATCACACACACATACCTACTACCGTGATTATTTAATACATTACTCATACATACATAATAATTAATGACAATTCAAACAATAAGTTCAATGTCACTTGATCTAAAGCAGAACGAGTTTACTCCTCGTTTATATTAGATCCCAATAGTTATTAGTTCCGGATTGAACGTGTCGAGGTAGGTACCAATCTATTTTTATCATAAGTAGGTATCTTACGCTGTAGCGGTACGATTAATTTTAGGTGACGTCACGGCGGAATTCCATTTTTTACAGCTTGATTGATTGATGAGCGTAGACACCTTCTATTTGTCCATCTAGGTACTTGACCAAACTATTCATCGAAACTGAGAAACTAAGCAATTGCAAATCCTTTAATTAAAATCAAAATGAATTTAAACTTTAATCTACTTCAAATTAGGTACACTCTTATCTATAAACCGTTTAATTCGTGACGTGCCCACATAGTGTTTAATATTTACATAAGTACATACATTTTTAGGAGATAAAAATAATCAGTCAAGCCTTTGTTTTTGTTTAATATCTTTAAATTGGTTTAACTATTGATTATACAATTACAATAATGAACTTTATCAGAACACACATCAAGCTAGCCGAAATTATTAAATTTCTTCAGTCGATTATCAACTTTAAAACAAGACACTAAAGGTGATAATTTAGTAAAGAATTTAGTAGCGTAGTATGTCAACGTCAACGTCACACGTTTTCTAAATAGTTGGTACCCTTGTGTGTCTATATTTAGATCACGTCTATCAACAGTAGGTACGCTAGTTCGATAAACGAGGCATAGACATAGAGTTTCTTCAAACTAATCATAAGTTTATTAGACTTTTTGTAGGTGAATTGTTTTACTGTGAAAAAGTAGATCAAGGTTGTGTTCTAAATGCGCATTAAAATCTCTATACAATTAGCCTTTTTATATTACAATTTCTATTCAAACTCAAATGATGCTGACTTGTAATCTGGTGTATTTGAAATAGGGTCCTTCTTTTTTACGGGATACGTCGCAAACGAGCAGGCGGATTACCTGATGGTAAGCAATCGGCATCGCCCCAGGGCCACCTACACCGGCCACTTGTAACTCCTACAAGGGTGTGGCTGGCCTTTTTGACGGTTAGGCATTAAAGAATTACGGGATTTGGAGATCGGGTAATTGAAGAACGGGGAGAAGGATTTGACCTTCGGTAACCTCACTCTCACGACGAAGGACCACGCATAAGCATTGTTTCACGCCGGGTTTTCTATGAGGCCGTGGCATCACTCCGGTTCGGCCCATTCGTGCCGAACCATGACTCTACCGCATCCTCTCTGTTGTATTAAATGGAACTTACTAACTTATCATTGTTATAATGGCTTCTTTTATCTCTCAACCTTTCTCATCATCATTAGCTACAGATGATTTAATTTATTTATTTTTATTTGAAGTTTCTTTAGTAGGTAAGGGAAACGGACTGAAATCAGACAACGATTTAAAAATATTTTGTGATTTATTGTTAGAAGAAACTAATAAATATTACGTTGTACACTGTTATGAATAATAATTTATGAATACAAATAGGTAATTCTGCATTAAATACATAAAATAAAAATATGATCTGTATAAAAAGTAAACAATACATAACTGACCTATTATACATATTTTATACGTACACCTAAATACCTACATCCCAATCAAAGTTGATGCTAAATAATATCTAAACAATAATCTTTGGTATCACTAATATAAATCTAATATCATTAAAATATCACACAGCAATTTAACTAATATATTTAATAAATGGCAGTCACTTTCATCATCAATCAACAATAATCGACTAAGAAGACTTTACCAACAGCATCACCATTGGTGGTAGGTAAACATTACAAATAATAATATTATATGTTATTTGACTATGGACCCCTCGTACATCTTGAAACTAGACGAGTTACACCGGTGACCACCTAATTACGTGGGTAAGATGTGAGACACAATATCGCAGGACAATGGCTCACTTTACGCGAATCTCACTGTTAATCAATTGAATGAGATTCTCATTGAAGTTTGAGAGGGAGTTTCAGACTCTTAGTGACTAAGAACCCGATCCTGTCCTTCTCCTGAGACATAAATAAGTGATGAAACGTACTTGCACAATTCTACTGACACCTTCTGGGAATAACAAGTATTTTATATATTGTGCATGACCTACATATTCGAGTAATATGACATCACACGTTTATCCGCTAAAGGGATTTACAGACATGCAGAATTTGCGGTAATTAGGCCCCGGTGAATGTTAAATCCCGAATTAATTTTTGTCATCCCACAATATCAATTGGTGTTTTGGTATTATTTGTTCATATAATATTCTAACACGCATAACTCATACACATATTACGTTTTATGTATTTATTTTAATTAGGCTGTTATCGTATGTTTTTTATCTCGCAACTTGACGTGTTTCATAACATAAACTTATTTTAAATGGCACCAAATGAGTTGTATATTTACAGAGGAATTGTGTTTTGAGTTCTTTTTGTGGGAATATATTTATATATTTATATTTATATACTTTATTGCACACATACACCAAGTAGCAATACATTGGATACTATGACCGAATGTTGTGATTACAATACAATATACTATGACACTTATAAATTCAGATCGAACGAGAAAATTCAACACAAGGTTTCATAACTTCTCTATTATAGAACACTGGTAACTATCAAAATCCCATTAGCTCTCAAATTTATTTATTGATTTATATACACACATACTTACAGCAGAAGAGACAACATATCTATACAATTTAAGTACTTAGACGCAACATATTCTAATTGGAATTTCTTCCTTCAAACATATATTCATATGCGTTAGGTAGTACTAGATAATTTATCTAAGTTTACAATGAAAATGAACTATAACACCATTAGGGTATCTAACTAACGCGGTTTGGTTACCGAAGTGTTTCTTACATACGGGACACGCGTCACCGTCTGTGATTAGCGACGCCTGGGACTCGTAGTACTGGTTCATATCTTCTATCTGTAACAGAGACAAATAAAACACAAAGTTTTAATAAATTACAGGTAGAGAGAATAAAGAAGGAAAAATAGAGTACGACATAACATTTTACTAAATGACAGAGCCCTTGTGAATTGAGAGAACAAAGGAGGAACATTTAGAGTGTTCAAATCTAAACCAAGATTTCTGCCGAGACATCCTACGTTCACTTAAAAGGTCTCAAACAACTTTATCACCAGCTTGTTTAAGTTTACTATGTGAATTACTTTATTTCTATTTTATCGTATACCTAGGTAATATGTTCGATGACTTCAACAAATCTTATCCTACCTACTTAATATTATAAATGCGAAAGTTACGATGTTTGAATGTTTGTTACTCAATCACGCCAAAAAGGCAGAACGAATCTGGGTGAAATGGTTGGCATAGGCATAGGCTACACTCCGGAATAGGACAAAAGCTACTTATTATTAACATACAACGCGGGCGAAGCCGCGGGCGGAAGCTAGTTTAAAATAACTTGAACAAAAAACTCGTTGTTTCGTGCAAAATTTGTTGTTAAGGCATATAAATTAACGGCGTCAAACGCAAGAGGCCGTCGAAAGATGTATGATATGGTCACCTGTTCATTTTCAGCCTGTGACAATCCTTTGACAATTTGCAAACGACGGGCCAAAGCGAACTGACTCTCCAGAACATTCTCTAATATTTTCTTCAAACGACACAGAGGCACCGAGTCTGGTAACACCGATAGGACCTGCAAATCAACAATGGATCTCTTTAGTATGATAAATTACAAATTATTTTTTGGACGGTTCTGTCAAATATTTTTTTATTGTATATCGTAACTAAACGGACTTATCGGAAACCATGTGTAGTTCTTATTTGGTATCGGGTAGGAAAATCTTCATGGAGACCCACCACTCTCGGGGAAGGGCGAAGGGTACTGTCAGACTATTACTGACTAAAAACCAATTCGGTGTTCTTCCACTTACCCATGTGTCGGACAAGCAGGTATCGCCGAAGCATTCGTCGCTTCCAGTTATGTCTAGTCTACTATAAGTAACTCTAGATTTACTTAATTAATGAGATACTTACTGGGACTTTTGACGATCAGTCGATGAGATATTTTTAAATATTTTTGCTGCCACAAAAGCCTAAAATATATTGTACTTTTGCACTACCTTTCATTTACCTACGGTTTCTAGTGGAGAGAAATTTTCTCCTTCGTTTAGTCGCTTGGTATTTATGGTGTAAGGTGACAAACGAGCACCATCGCCATATCATCATCTTATTTACATTCTGTTACCTCTTCACTGTTGTCTATAACCATAACTTCTTTAATAAACCATAACTTTTAATTTATAGTCAAGTCATTTTTTTTTCTAAATATCTTGGATACAATCTTTTAATGTAACTACATACTTATAATTTACCAAATTAAACTTACTCCCAAAGGTGACGATACTTCATCGACATGATCCTCCAATATATTAAGCGCCCTCTCTAAATTGGGAACAGCGGTCTTCGGGTGTATTGTCGCATTAGCCAGAAGCTTACTGATCGTGTCGCGTGCACTTTCTTTTTCAGGATTAATGAGGATGCGCAGCAGTATGACATAAACGTCTTGACCATGATTGTTTAGATTTGTACTGGAATTTTCGCAGTACCGCACTGCTTGATCAACATCTCCTGAAGACAAACATGCAATTCTTTTTAAGTTTTATTGAGTAATATATAAATTCAATGAGCTTACCTTGGAAACTTACCTAATATTAGAACGTAAATAGCGAGTGCCTGCTCATGGCGCCCTAATTTTCCATAAATGATGGCTCTTTCCTCGAACAGACTATCAACGGGGAAGTGTACCAACACTTTCTCCGGTGTGTAATGCGCGGATTTTTCTAGAAACGTGACAAGTTTGGCCTTAATGTGCTGCACCTCTGCGTCCGTCAGGTTCGCCTTCTTGTCCGTGATCTTGTCTCGGTACATGTTGATGAGCGCGTCGTGGAACAACGAGTTCGTATCGTTCCACGTGTGGATCACGTGCTCCAGGTACGGGATCACGAGGGACTCGTGCTCTCTCAGCAGAAAGTCCAATATCTTCGGACGAGGCAAGTTCTCTACTTCTACTTTATCTTCAGTAAATATCCTTAAGCCTTCCTCTGGATATTCTCTCAATATCCAGTCTGAGAACTCAAAAATTAAGTTTATGTGTTCAACACCTGAAACACATGTTTTTAGATCAGAATATTTTCGGATAAAAATAACTGACATTTTGAGTCATCAAAGAAGTAAGTCAAGTCTCGATCTGGATGTTTAGGAGATGCGAACGGCCCAAAGGAAAGAATGACCGTGTTCATATTTCCGTCTTTACGCTGACCACTGGCAAGTTTAATCGAATGGAATAAGATCTTTTGGGGGAATCCGCGAGACCTTACCCTATCAAAGCCCCCATTACCACACTAACCAAGTTGCTGCAAATAATTCACCGTTCTCTGATAGCCAAATAAGCTGGAATCTGATTGTTTCGCATAATCTTTAAGCAGCTTAAGCGCTTTCATGTGCTGTCCGCATTTTTGATACAGCAAAATTAATTCGCTGTATTTCTTATAGTGTAACAATTTCTTCTCTGCTTGTTCCAGACAAATATTGTTACTAATTTGTATAAGATTTGTTACATCAAAATTCACCTGCAAAAGGAAAGTGGTTTCTTTCATTTTGTTATTCGATACTGTAAGAACGATATTTATATGACGTTTTTTATGATAGTTGCGTTTGACCACTACCCATACGTAAAGCAGATGATGTGTAAAATTAAAAATAATACGTTAATTAAAAATGGCTATAAACCAAGTACTTAGTATTTATTACCTGTAAGTAGCACTTCAACAATGTAGTTTCAATTAGCTCTCGGTGCCGACTTTCGTTGGCCGCTTCACCTTGACCCGTGTCTTTTCCTAAATTACTTTGAACCGCTTTCAGGTATACTATCATGGCCTTCAAAGCGCTATCTAAGTCCTTACCAGACAATTTCTTTACTTTCTCTTTATCATCACTTGATTTATATTCTAAATCAGGAATTAGTTTGATTACGTCTGCTAAGTCAGTTTTGAGTTTAATGAACTCTTTCATAGCTTGGGAATATTGTTTGTTGTCGAATAGTTCTAATGCATACAGGCGTCTAATAGAAAGAAGCCTTTGCTCTTTCTCTTCGCGCGGGCATGTTGGGAGACTCTGTTGAAACAAAAATACCAATGCTAGGAATTTCGTGAATGCGTATATATAACTTCTATTTTTTGCCTGCTATTATTAACTTCAATTATCAATATTATAGAAAAATTTTGCTCTATTAATCAAAGTTTGAAAAAAGAATTCAATGTAAGTAGAAAGATATCTACATATCAACTAAGCATACGACTGCAAGACTTATTGCACAATCTAATAGTACAATGTTGAAGTCTTTAGTCAAAATATTTAGTTTAGTTCAATACACTATAACTAGGACATTATATGCTAACACTGATTCCAAACTAATAAGTAAATAAAAAAAAAATACCCTGGCTTACAAGACACTAAACTAGGTGAGGCTCTTTTACATACACAAAAATATACAAAATGTACTTACATTGAGCAATTTTATCATCTCAGCCTCCCTTTTTTTGATTGCAGTGCGAAACATTTTATAATATTTATTATTTTATTTTCAACAAAAATCACGCTTTCCACATCACTTCACTATTGGCTTGCAGTAAAACTGACTAACGCTTGTTTCAATACAGATTTTCCTCTTTCCCCGTTTAATTAATATGTTTTATTTGTAATTAATGTTATGATTAACAGCGTAAATTACCACATGCACACGTAAACATATATCAACCAGTACCTATTCAGAAGTAGGTGACTCATCTAAGTGGTTATTATTGTGTTATATAACAGTTTCAAATATTCGATTTTATACAGATTGGTATCAATTTTTTTAACACCCTACCCGGACCCGGAGTGATACCACGGCCTCACAGAAAACCGGCGTGAAACAACCACAGCGTTGTGTTTCGCCGTGTGAGTGAGGTTACCGTAGGCCCAATTCTTCCCGTCCCTCAATCCCTTAATTTCCAAATCCCGAATCCCAAAAGATCGGCAACGCACTCGTAACTGCTCTGTTGTTGCGGGTGTCAATGAGCGGCGCTGATTGCTTACCATCAGGTAATCCGTCTGCTCGTTAGCCGAACATAAAAAAGGAAAATCAAATAAAAATCATGACTGCTTCTCGTGAATAAATTGAGAAAGTCTCCAATAATTTCAATCGGGACTTTTAGTCATACCTTGACATTAGTAGAGCTTTTCTCAGTTCATTAACGTGAGTAAGTCATTATTTTGGATACATTTGCCATGTCTCACGATAGTTAACTATACAAAGAAGCCCCTTAGGTCTTATTGTGAGATATATATCAAATGGATATCGACTCAGCAAGAAACGAATTTAAATAATAATTCTAAATTATCACAACATAATTTAGTAGTCTTACTAATATTATAAATGCGAAAGTGGATAGGACATAGGCTACTTTTTATCAATATACCACGCGGGTAAAGACGCGGGCGGAAGCTAGTCTCATTTAAGATTACAAATAATAATTAATTAAATTACAATAGATCTTTTCACAAATAGTTTTGAATGTCTATTAGGTATTATTTTGGCTTAAAGTCGATATCTTACCTAATATTACAAAGAGGAAATAATGTTTGTTTGTTCGGTTGGAACAGGCTCGGAAACTACTTGACCGATTGGAAAATTTATTTCAGTGTTAGGAAGCTAAACCATACACGGTAAACAAAGGCTATACACTAAGCGAATAAAACCGCGGGTCACAGCTAGTTGTTAATACTTATAAATAAGACAATGAATGCTCTACATATTTTTTATTTAAATAATTTACATTATAATTCCAATATTTTCACGTATATACTATTTAATACAATGATAAAATATACATACATACTATATTGGTTACATTTATATTAAACTCTGTACATTGATTCTTAAGCTTACTTTCGAAATAGCTGTATACACATACATACATACACATATAGCTAAACATTTCATTTAAGGCGCACAAATATACTAAAATTCATTAAATAAAATGAGGTTTTCGTGCATCATTGGGTATTTCAAAATGAAACCAAAGACAGGATGGGCATTTAAAAATCAGAACTATAACAACTACATAAAGTTGCTTTTTCAAGTCCGAATCAAGACATTGTATTTTTACGGATGTATTGTATCTTGGGATTTTATTATATCTATCTATCACATCATGATTAAATATTTTAGCTGTTGATAGCTTAACTATATTCATTTCCGAGAGAGAAATATTTTCCCTCCCAAATTGTTTAGTTACATGGGTGGTAAGTAAACAATTTTTCGGTAATCGTAGTAGATTAACAATAATATCCATCATTAACAACGACTTTTATTAAATATGAAAGTAGTTGCAAGAAACTGAAAAAGAAACACACACTACTTCGTATTTAGAGCCCAAATCACCTACCCCTCATTTGTTTGACTATAGCTTTACATAAAAACACATGTACACAGTATCAAATACTACAATCATTCATATTTTCTTATGCGTACATTACCTACATTCATGTATCTGAGTTGGCAGTTGTTGTTCGTCAACTTGAGGCAGACAAGTAAGCCGGCTCTGATTGGTTGGTGAAATTGGAGTAAGCCAATCAGAGCACCGAACGTCATAAACGTGTTAATCGTAAAGCTAACTCACAGTAGGCACTCTGGGGCCGCGTTTTACACCCACAATGTGTGACAAACATGACAAACCGCAAAAATGACACCTGATAATAAAAAGAGTACCAAGTGCACCAAATTGATGAAGTTCAAGAGCTTCATTTGACAAATACGCTAATGTGAGATGCTAGAATATTTTCTATACACAATACAGAACTAGTACTACTTGTCAAGTCTACAATTAAAATGGACTATGTCACCGTTAGGGTATCTGACGAAGGCGCTCTGGTTACCGAAGCGTTTCTTACAAACCGGACATACGTTGTAGTCATTTATGACAACACTCTTCGATTCGTGGAACTGTTTCACTTCTTGTACCTGGAACAGATAATAGAAAAAATCATCATCATCATCATCAGCCTATAAGTGTCCACTGCTGAGCAAAGGCCTCTTCTCATACGGAGAAGGTTAGAGCATTAATCACCACGCTTGCTCAATGCGGGTTGGCGATTTCAAACTTATAATTAGAAATTATAAGTCCAGGTTTCCTCACGATGTTTACCTCCGCCGTATGTCAGTGGTGTCAAAATAATCAAAGAATAGAAAAAATGTGTTTTTTTATTTATTTGACACTATCGAACCGTCCTTGCTCAGCACGTGTGCAATGCCGATGCTAAATTTCTCCACTATTTAATCAATGTACAGTCAGCTCCAAAAGTCGATGAACAGAATCAACTTTCCAAAACACCTGTTCACAATAAAATGCCATAAGTTATAGTCACAACTAGGAAACAAAATAGCCTGTACATCAGAAATTTACAAGTGTCGTTAAACACGACTAATTCAAAAGTATCTGTGCACTATAGTATTCCTAAAGTCGCTGTACACCTTCAATCCAAATGTCGCTGAACATCATTGTATCAAAAGTCAGTAAACAGCAGAAAAGTCAAAATTAGGTTAACAAAGTATATTTTTAATGTTGCACTGTGTTAATATAATTTTGACGCTTATGTTGTTCAGCTACTTTTGGGACAGTGTAACTTAATAATGTATATTAACACGTTAGTATCTTTTTCAATACTTAATTAACTAACGAGCTAACTCGATGTCTCACGATAGTTATTATAAAAACATTTTTTAATACTTATTTAAAAAAGGTGGAGGTTCTCAATTCTTCGGGATTTTTTTTTTGATGTTAACCGATTACTTAAGGCTCCTGGACCGATTTGGATTTTTTTTTTGTTCAGTAGGGTATGATTTCCAGGTTGTCCCATGTTCACCAGGTCAAGATCTGACGATGGAAACCCAGAAAAATCCCTCACAGAAAACCGGCGTGAAATAACCACTGCGTTGTGTTTCGCCGTGTGAGTGAGGTTACCGGAGGCCCAATCCTTCCCCTTCCCCAATCCCTCCTTAATCCCTAAATCTCCAAATCCCTAATCTCTTAAAGGTTGGGCGGCGCTGATTGCTTACCATCAGGTAATCCGTCTGCTCGTTTGCCGAACTATTACATATAAAAAAAAATCGAGTGGAAATTTAAAATTTTATAGGGTTATTCAGGTATTTACGTCAACTTGTCGATGGTTGAACTCGACCTGATGATGATGAAACCGAAAGACAGTCGAGGGATGTCCTTGACTATTTGGAGTAATTGCCTTGTGTTTGGGCTTGAATAATTTTTCTTGGTGAGCACTTTGCACCAAGACTGGTAGTGACTGTCACTAGGGGTCTGATGATGACAACGAAGGACAGCTCAGGGAACGCCTGAACGGTTTCCAGTAACTACCTCGTGTTTGGAATTAATTCATTTATATCAATAAAAACTTCGCACCTACATGAGTTACAATGAAGTTATGCAGTAAATCTGATGATGGAGCCGGAAGACCGTAGAGGGATCTCTTTGACTATTTGGAGTAATTATTTTGTGTTTGCGCTGGAATGATTCTATATTGGTATTGGTGAGCACTTTGCACCTATATAGATTATGTAACTATGTTGAAGGTCTACAGTATACATAGTGATGGAGACCATTGACAGTCGAGGGCATTCCTCAACAATTTACAGAACTGAACACTAAGGACTACTACTATTACCGTGATTTTCGGTCTCAAGTAGCCGTCGTCTTCTCATTCGAAACGCATTATCCTTGCTTGCTCTGCATATCACTTAAAATGGTGAAATAAAATAATTTTTAACAAAAAAATTAATTTTCTGTGTACAAAGTAATACATGTTTTCATTTAGGTAAATAGAAAATAATATTAATAACTATTTTTATAATCTCGAAGTCGGTGCCAATTAAGTGCCAGGTACCAAGTAAAACAATGATGATTGCTTGGTACCGATCAATACACGTTTCTAAAACTGTTGTTGTTTGGTATGTAGCATTTACTTGGCACCTACTGCGAGATTATAAAAATAGTTATTATTATTATTTTCTATTTACCTAAATGAAAAAAAAACAAACGACTTCAATAAGTAAACACAAACATAAAAAATAAATTTTCTGTGTACAAAGTTGTCTACTTCGTAGATTGTTAGAGTGATGTTTATGTTATTTCATATTATATATAAGTATGATTACTGACAATATGAATTAAGTTCAAACACGAAGTAGTTACTATAATCCGTTCAGGAGTTCCCTGTCCTTCGTTCTCATCATCAGACCCTTAATGACAGTTACGACCAAGCCTGGTGCAAAGTGCCAATACGAATCATTCAAGCTCAAACACAAGGCAACTACTCCAAATAGTCAAGGAGATCCCTCGACTGTCAATGGTCTCCATCACTATGTATACTGTAGACCTTCAACATAGTTACATAATCTATATAGGTGCAAAGTGCTCACCAATACCAATATAGAATCATTCCAGCGCAAACACAAAATAATTACTCCAAATAGTCAAAGAGATCCCTCTACGGTCTTCCGGCTCCATCATCAGATTTACTGCATAACTTCATTGTAACTCATGTAGGTGCGAAGTTTTTATTGATATAAATGAATTAATTCCAAACACGAGGTAGTTACTGGAAACCGTTCAGGCGTTCCCTGAGCTGTCCTTCGTTGTCATCATCAGACCCCTAGTGACAGTCACTACCAGTCTTGGTGCAAAGTGCTCACCAAGAAAAATTATTCAAGCCCAAACACAAGGCAATTACTCCAAATAGTCAAGGACATCCCTCGACTGTCTTTCGGTTTCATCATCATCAGGTCGAGTTCAACCATCGACAAGTTGACGTAAATACCTGAATAACCCTATAAAATTTTAAATTTCCACTCGATTTTTTTTTATATGTAATAGTTCGGCAAACGAGCAGACGGATTACCTGATGGTAAGCAATCAGCGCCGCCCAACCTTTAAGAGATTAGGGATTTGGAGATTTAGGGATTAAGGAGGGATTGGGGAAGGGGAAGGATTGGGCCTCCGGTAACCTCACTCACACGGCGAAACACAACGCAGTGGTTATTTCACGCCGGTTTTCTGTGAGGGATTTTTCTGGGTTTCCATCGTCAGATCTTGACCTGGTGAACATGGGACAACCTGGAAATCATACCCTACTGAACAAAAAAAAATCCAAATCGGTCCAGGAGCCTTAAGTAATCGGTTAACATCAAAAAAAAAAAATCCCGAAGAATTGAGAACCTCCACCTTTTTTAAATAAGTATTAAAAAATGTTTTTATAATAACTATCGTGAGACATCGAGTTAGCTCGTTAGTTAATTAAGTATTGAAAAAGATACTAACGTGTTAATATACATTATTAAGTTACACTGTCCCAAAAGTAGCTGAACAACATAAGCGTCAAAATTATATTAACACAGTGCAACATTAAAAATATACTTTGTTAACCTAATTTTGACTTTTCTGCTGTTTACTGACTTTTGATACAATGATGTTCAGCGACATTTGGATTGATGGTGTACAGCGACTTTAGGAATACTATAGTGCACAGATACTTTTGAATTAGTCGTGTTTAACGACTTTTGTAAATTTCTGATGTACAGGCTATTTTGTTTCCTTGTTGTGACTATAACTTATGGCATTTTATTGTGAACAGGTGTTTTGGAAAGTTGATTCTGTTCATCGACTTTTGGAGCTGACTGTACATATAAACCTTCATCATCAATCCTCAAAAATAAAAACCGCATCAGTATCCGTTGCGAAGTTTTAAAGATTTAAGCTGACATAGGGAACAAATTCGCTTTCTCTGTCATAGGTACTTTGTTTTATACTATAAACTTAAAAGTCAAACCAACAGTTACAAAAAGAACGTTTAAGTACGTTTCCGGCCTTTGGGGGATTAGGCCTCTAGTAACAACACTCTCACAGCGGAACACAACGCAAACCTTATTTCACACTCATTTGATATGAGGTCGTGTTATAAACTTCGATTGGAAAGGCGGTTTGACAGTCAGCGTAGTGCGTAGACGGCCTAATATGATAGAAAATGAAAATACTTTGACTGAGCTGGACTTTCAGCACATGACAATGATTCGATTTTTACTAAATAAAAGCTACATTGTGACTTGCTCATGCATCTTAGAACTGAAGGAACAGTAAGGTTCACTTATTAAAACTCAAATATACAGAAATTTCCTAAATACAATAAATAATGCCAAGTAATCGTTGCTGTTGAACTTACCTGCATATGTTCTGCATACAGCAAACCTTTGAGAACTTGCATGCGTCGTTTCAACGTAAGCTGTCCATCGAGAGCGCTTTCCAGAAAGTGTTTCAAACGACTTAGTGGCACCGAGTCTGGCAACACTGAGAGAGCCTGTAAGTCATACATTTATTTATTGTTAAATGTTGGCTGTATAATCGGATAAATTATTTAGTAGCTTGAGCATCAACAGCCTGCAGTTCACTGTTAAACAATAAGGCTTCTATTCCATAAGATGAATCTGGTTTTTCACCCTCACTTGCCAGGCGACTCCTTCCTAACAGTCCTTCAGTTTTATCAAAGAACGTTGCTGACCACAATTTCTGGTAAATGTATAATGCCTTAGTTGGTTCTAGCGGTATCGAGCAAAAGGTTTCTTTTAATTATTTTTATTAACTCTTTACATGCAGTTACGCTTAGGACCACTTCTATCGTTTTGCCGATTTGCTATTTCGTGTTTATTACCAGTCCACAGTAATACATCACCTCCAACTCCATCAAACGCAAAATTTTCATCCAACAATCTCAATAGTATATTCTACAGTACTTACTTTTAGGGGCGAGATTTTATCAGCATGCTTCTCCAGTATATCGAGGGCTGTCTCCAAATCAGGGACGGACGTCTTCGGGTGTCTAGGCACTTTGGCCAAAGGATTCTCTTTGAGTGCGCTGTCTTGTTGAGGGTTCATAAGTATACGCATTAGAATGACGTAAACATCTTGATTCTTATCGTTTGGAGTAGCGCTAACATTTTCACAGTATCTTATTGCTCTATCTACATCTCCTGTAAGCAAAATGGTCAGTATTATTATTAAGTTACTATGTCCATTCATGAGGAAAATTTTCAAGGTCGATGCTTACCTAATATAAGTACGTAAATAGCGAGTGCCTGCTCATGGCGTCCTAATTTCCCGTAAATGATGGCTCTTTCCTCAAATAGGCTATCAACGGGGAAGTGTACCAACACTCTCTCAGGTGTATAATGCGCGGATTTTTCTAGAAACGCGACAAGTTTGGCCTTAATGTGCTGCACCTCTGCGTCCGTCAGGTTCGCCTTCTTGTCCGTGATCTTGTCTCGGTACATGTTGATGAGCGCGTCGTGGAACAACGAGTTCGTATCGTTCCACGTGTGAATCACGTGCTCCAGGTACGGGATCACGAGGGACTCGTGCTCTCTCAGCAGAAAGTCTAATATCTTCGGACGAGGCAAGTTCTCTACTTCTACTTTATCTTCAGTAAATATCTTCAAACCTTTCTCGGGGTGTTCCTTCAATATCCAGTCAGAGAATTTAAATATTAAATTTATGTGTTCAGCACCTGTAATACGAGATATTTCGTTAGTTTAATAGAGAACAACATACGCATATAACGTAGACCAAAGTACATACCAAGTTGTTGCAAATAATTCTTGGTTTCTTGGTAACCTAAGCTAGAGTCTGGTTCTTTGGCCTGATCTCTTAGCAGCTGCAGCGCTTTCATATGCTGCCCTTTGGTTTGGTACAATATTATTAATTCACTATATTTTCCATGCTGCAGTAACATCCTCTCCGCTTCTTCTAAGCGACAATTGTTGATTCGAAGTAAAGGTGCAACTAAAGCATCGTTTATCTGAAAAATGAAGTTTTAATGACTAGAGGTTCTGGAAGCAGAATTTGAAAACAAATTACTTATGAATATATGAACTTTATGTCAATTTTATAATGCTCCGTCGAGGTATTCCGAAAACGGCGTAAACATGTTTTTATTTAAGCTTATTAGCATTAATTTTCCTTAAGCAACACGTACCTGTAAATAACACTTCAGCAATGTAGTATCAATCAGTTCTAGTTGCTGCGTCACATTTCTTTGCTTAGTCGCCTCATCCTGACCAGTGCTATTCCCTATATTCGCTCTCAACTCCTTCAAATACATCACCAGCGCATTCAAAGCATTCTCTAAATCCTTCCCAACCAATTTCTTTGGATTATCGTCATTTGTTTTACCATCTAATTCAGGGAACAATTTGATGACGTCAACTGGGTCCGTCTTTAGTTTAATGAACTCCTTCATGGACTGCGAATATTGTTTGTTGTCGAATAGTTCTAACGCGTATAGAACCTGTATGGAATGTATTTTTTGTTCTTTTTCTTCGGGCGTGCAGTCTGACAGGCTCTGTAAAATAGAGGTATGTGCTTCACTAACTTTTCTGATAGTTTTTGAATCGATAAACAATGAGGACTATTTATTGTCCCTTCAAACAGATTAATTAAATCAATGTTAATATTTTAGTAATCACCAGGCATAATATTAGTCCTGAATATTCCAAAAGGGAAAATGAACAACTAAACTTTACTCAGGCATGCGAGATAACCAGTGGTTCCACTTGCAACAGTGAAAGGGCTGTGATACAGTTGTGGTGCATTACATTGGTAGTGGTGGTACTAATTGTATCCATGGGTGGCCATGATGGCTTACCATCAGGTTATCAGTATGTCTAATGAGAAACCTCCTCCTTTTTTGGATGTCGTTCAAATAGAAAATATGTTTACTGTAAGTAATAATTTTTACTATGCACATTTAATTTTTATTTACTATAATTTGACAAAGTAACTTCTTGGTATCAATGTGAATTCCTTTCAAATCACAGGAATGAAATATAACTTACTCCAATCAAGAGTCCTATTGTTTGCAACCGATCTTTTACCGTAAAAGGCATTTCTATTTATAACAATCATCAACACAATATTATGCTATAAAGTTTATAATTTCACACACAATTAGTATCTATAAAATATACCAATTATTTAAACACACAGATTTAATTACCATGGAACGAATTCCACAAAAACAAAACATTGAAGTCTCACACACTAAATCATAATTTTGAACTAAACTTTGTTAACTGTTACAGGAAAATTATGAATAACATTTATTATATAAATAAAATAAATGTATGACCGAAACTGATTATTCCTCATACATATGATTCTACTATTAACATTTCAATCGCAGTTTCTGATAATATTAAAAACCATCTTTTACTATGAATTCTGTTTGTACCTACAATTAATTTAGTATTATTGTTTTTAAACTTTTGTTAGCCATTTTATATAGAAACTAGTCTAGTTCCTCGCCAAAAAGTTACGTCAGCTTACTAAAGTTATGTTTTGTAACATTTGTATCATTTTTCTATATTACACGGAACATTTTAGCGGTACACGGTTGGCGGTGCAGTGATACGATTTCCACATAAAATACGGCAACCCTACATGGTAAACGAATAGGTAGAATGGCATAATGCTATAGTAGGCTAGCGAACTGAGGCAGCTATAGCTACAGTAATACCATTCATTATTTCAAACTCTATAAAGCACCGCGGCCGCAGGATAGGTTTCAGTAAGAGCCTGACACTCCCTAACACCTCACCCAGATTGAAAGAAGTCATTTGATAATTTTCCTTACCAAAAAAAGGTTATTTTAAACTCAGTGGGCAGAAACAGGACATCCTCTAAGAGGTGCTCTAGGGCCTTGAACTAGTTTAGATTTAGATTATTCGTCATAAAAAGTATCTACTTAAAAATAATTATAAAATAAAAAAAACTATTTAGTGAAATCAGTTGGAGCTATCTACGAGATTTACCGCCTCAAATATTCTATCCTTTCAAATCTATCATGAATTTCAACGAACATTGTAAGAAAAAATTATATTAAAACGGACCGGCCGTTTTCGAGTTTTAGAGAGCCGTTCTCGAGTTTGATAGACAAACGAACAGAAATTTATTTTTATATAAAAGATTTAGCGATTATTTTTAATATTATTTTTGTTTATACTGGCTGCACTGTTGGGCAGTGCAATTGGAGCCGGTTGCTCGACGCAACATGTCGCGACTTTTTGTGTAATAAACAATGAAACAATGAATTTTTGGTTCAGATTAATGAACAAATTTTTGTTTGTAAACACAGGAGAAAACCTAGTAGTAGAGCCACGATTTTAACAAAATATTTAAAAGATAATCTTACCGTTAATTCTATAGCTATTTGAAAATGTTTGTCCTTGAGTAGCTGCTGCCTTTGTTTCGTGATATCAACAGAACTGAGACACCACACCTGCCCTACTGAGGACACGAATATCAACCCTCGCTTACATCTGGAAACAAGTTCTTTGTTACATTATTGTTGAATTGATAGCTCACATCGTATCAGACAAATCACTATTGGCTACTACATATTATAAGGGGATTTTCCATGGGTGGTCTTGGCAGGCGGACCGCAGTAAAAAGGATCTGTAGCTTTTTAAAGCAAAGCTGCCCGGATCCCCGTATAATATGAAGTCACTTAGTCGGCTTATACGACTTTAGCAGGAAGAAAAGGGTTGGTACTGAAAAATCTATCTCAGTGTCATGCTGAAGCTATTGAACAGGCATATTAAACAAGTAAAAATAATAACAATCCAGAAGTACACAGTAACTGGTTGATCATTTTAAATTATTTCCAATAAAATGTGTATCCATACTAACCTATACATCAGTCTTGCTTTGTTCAGTTCAGGTAGGGTTTGTATGAACAGGGATGGCTCCACTGTTTGTACTATCACTTGGTCTGATAACAAACCTAACACATATGGCTCATCCCAAACTGGAAACAAAATATAATTATTAAAATTAGTTATGATTATTATATTTTGTGGTTGGGCTGAAAACACTAGACTAAAACTACGTAATATTGTACCACCATAATAGAACCTGTGTATTTCCGAATATATACATGCATTACACTGTAGTTCACATGGAAAAACAGGCATTTTTGAAACATCATACTAGATTTTTTTTGTCTCTTTCTTTTAAAGCAACTATTTTACACAGTACAATTACATCTTTACTCTTCCATTCAAAGTAAAATGTCAGAGCCAAAAAACATTTATTCCAATTAAACTATATACAGGTATTTGGTGCGTCAAAATAAAATAATAGTCCGTGATTCTGTTTATCAGTGAAGCTACATTTCATTTTTGCTACTTCTATTAAAGATATGGTGGCTGTAAGAAATATCTTACCGACAGCAATAGGAGCTTCAGACCATTTAATAGTTTTCTTTATATCTATATTTTTTGCTTCCTCCACTAAAACGGACGTTTGGTCGCGACCAAGTAGAAATGACGTCTCAGAATATTTCGCTATAGTTGGCTCCAGAGATTTAGAACTACTCGTTGGGAATAGTTCCTGAGGGTTTCCTGATGCGAGCTAAAATGAAATAGACTATTAATGCAGTTGTGTCAATAAAAATTATCTACAAAAATTCTTTTTTCTAGGATTCATTTGTTTTAAACGCAAACAACAGATTGTGTTAACCACGTAGCAACAGCCGGGGTTACGGAGTAATCGCAATTAGGCATCGCGACCTCTGCCCAGAGCAGGAGAAGGAAGTAAGTTTAGTCGGTAAGAGTCTGACACGCCCTCCCGCCCCATCCTGGGCGGGAGAAGTCATATGACGATTTACGACCCTAAACTCAAAGTTTGATCATCCAGGGAATCCTGGGACCAATTCAATATTACTGAAGTTTACCTTGCTTAGCAATATTCAATTCTATTACTTACATCGTACAGCACATATTCGGCTTTGAATCCCACGCACACGTACTGTTGTCCCCAGGACATGACCTTGGGCACATCAGGAATGGTAAAGTCGAACAAATGTTGTTTGAATTCTCCATTCTTTCCGTAGTATAGTTGTAATTTTCTACGCACAGCAACACAGAGACGTACAACTGAATTTGATTCTCCAGTCATTGATGTTGTAGGCTGGAAACAGATAAGGAGAAAATAAGCAATAACAACCTTTATAGGGATGGCAAAAGTTTCTCAATTGCGATAAAATCACTATTGTTTGCCTTATTCTTTATAATAGATATATTAATATTTATCATATTATAAAGAGTTAAATTTATAAGTTTGTATTTTATTTTTTCATTTATTTATCATATTTACAAAATTGTAGGGCTGTAAAATTGTTTGCTAAAAAAATGTAGGGTATATACTTTATTCACTAATAGATAGCTACATATCTTCCTGAGCGCTAAATGCAACCCCGAACACGTTACTTTTATACGCGTGCGAAGTCGCGGAAGTTAGTTAATATTATAAAGTTGAGAAGCTATTTAGTTTTAATGCTCTTATCACCGGAACTACTGGTTCGAATTCAGCCAATTATTTTCCTGTTGTATAGCCCATAGTCCATTTGTTGAGGAAGTCTTAAGGCTATAAAACATTACACTACGACGAATATCGGGTGAAACCGTGTGGGAGTAATTATTTTAATACATATTTCTATCAGCTTACTGAGATACAGTAATTCATTTCAGCAAGATGGCATAAATAATATTTTAATATTTTCTTCTTCAAGAAATTTGTTAAAATATCACTGAATAATACTTTCCTACAGTAGGTACATCTGCAGGTAAAAGTTGATATGGTTATAAATAGAAGTATGGTACTGAAATATGAATTATACAGTTTAATAATGTAACACTTACCGTGTTATCCAATGCAAATAGAGATGCACCCTTGGTTTGTTCAAATGTCTTAACCAATGGAAAATTAACACCATTTATATTGTATGTAGAGAGGACATTATCAGTCAAACACAGCAACAAGTTTTCTTCTAAAATTACAAATAAATAAATTAAGTATTTAATGTTTCTTCCATTTTCCATTTATAACAAGGTCTGGACAATGGTTCTTCTACAAAAGAGGGTTTTCAATTCTTATCATAGTACATTAATATAATAATATAATTTACACAATATCAATGTCTCACGGTCAGCAATATAAAATAATTTAAAACATTTTTTTTAAGTCAATTCAGGTTACCTTATTTTAAGCTCAGCTTTATGTAATGGCTGCCAAGATAAAGGAAAAATTAAATTTATATTTTATGATGAAAAATTTTACATTACAACTTGCTATCTTATACTACATCTTATGAAAAAGTTTTTAGTAAGTGTGGTTATGAATGCCCAAACATTCTCCATGTAATAAAACAGCCATGGGTACTTATAGGATGACAATGTGATGCATAAGTTGGACACATTTATAAAAAAATACTTAATTGAAAATTAAATGATCTAAACACAAATATTTCCTACCTGGAATAACTTCTATTTGTTGAATAGGCTTTTTACTAAAATTCTTACAGTATCTTAGCAGCTGCAACTCATATTTTTGGTTCCCATTTGTTTGAGATAGTGAATACATCAACAGATGACCTTGTCTCGTTCCTAATAACAAGTTGTTATCTGAAATTTAAATGTGCTGTTAGCATTTGTGTGATTTGTATAATTTTATTTAAAAAAACACACACACAGATCTACTTCACCCAAAAGTAGGATTGTGTGTTATTTTTCAATTGAATGGAAAGGAAATGGAATATTTTCTGTGATCTACAAACAATTATTATTTTGAGTTTCTTCAGATGTTTTTTTTTATTTTAGAATTCATGACAGTGATATTAAGAGTTAACAGTCCAAGGAACAAGTATACTTAATTGAAATATTGTCCACAAAATGATAATGATTTATATTCAAACAGATTATTTGAAAGTGACTCATCTGTTTTGTTTGTATAAATATAATATCACCCCATTTATAAAAACTGTAGTTTTACTTACCATAAGCTGCTATAGCTTCTATTTGTACTGTCGCATTGAGCAAGTGCGATATCTCGTATGCTTCATGCATTTTTGATGAACTATAATTTAATACACTCCTAAATCCTAAATCTGATTACAAGTTAGAACTATTCAACCAATACATTAATATTATTCGCAGAGTAACTGTGTTCACGAAGGGTTTCTAGATAAACTGTTACACAATAAACACAAATACTATATTAATATTATCCTCGGGGCACTGTTCATCTTTTTATTTTATAATTATATTTATTTTAGAGCATTTGATACCCTCAAGCATTGACATAGGAAATATATGGACTTGAAATACCTACGAAAAGAAGGTGCCTACCTACAATCCAAAATGTCGCATAAGATGGCTGCCGTTGCTAGGGTTGTGCCGACTAAGTATTTAACGAGTATCGATATAATTTGAGTAAAAGTTCTACGTAGGTATAGTTTTAGGGATTAGCCAGCTGTATTTTTTTATGGGAAATCATCTAATGTCATCTCCGGCCTTTTTCGGGACAGACCGTTACTGACTAAAATCAACTCCTGTTCCTACTTTGCCGTCGGCCTAGCTAGAACCCGGAACCCGGGGTTAACTTGGTCTCTTGATTGGCTAATGATTTTCTCAAGTCGAATTTGTATTCATATAATTCTACGTAAAGCGTCTTTTAAAAAAATAGGACTGTGTTTATGAACAGCGTTTAATGGAATGGTGAAATAGAAAAAGATAGTGTTTGTTAAATGTTTATCTTTATATATGTGGAAAACCTGTGGGTATTTGTGAAGTGCTCGCGCACAATTTCGGCGCGTCTGATTAAGCGATGATATCTTCTAAACTACGTTAGCACAAAATAGATATGTAGTGAAGTCAATCTTATTGTATGTATCTCACTTTTTAATATTACGCTTGGTGGTCGCACTGGGATCGTCGCCAACGCCGCTCTGTCAATCGCGCAATCAAAACATGATAATTTGAACTTCTACTTATGTAACTAAAACCAATACCAAAATACTGACGTCTTTCTTTAGCGTTACACAAAACTGCGGAAACATCCATTGTTAAAATAGATTATTTAGTATAATTATGTTGAATTTTAAATGGGAGATTATATCGATACTTTTGTGAAATGGTACGTAACTATGCCATATTGACATATTATTGTAAAAAACAATTTTTTACTAAAACTGTCTCACAGACAGAAATAAAAGTAAATATATATACTTTGGCAATAGATTAAAGTATCCGTGACATTTTTTTCTATCTATGTGGATTATTCTAAGTAATATTTGATGAAAACTGTTTACTAACCAATACAAAGACAATTGAGGTTGATTTTCGTTCTTTTTTGTACCACACTGCACAATACAACACACAGGCATATTGTTTTTTTGTTTCACTATATATATTTGAAGTTTAAAAAAATGGTTCTTTGTAATTTACTGAAAAACCGCAATAATTTAAAACATAAACAACCGTTTGACAGGACAACTACCATGAAACTCAGGTACTCTGAGCGCTTAAGATGGCGGACATGGCACTTACCTACAACTTTGCTAATGTCAAAATGATTTGTTTCCATATTAAGCAACAACTTAAATATTGTTGTCTCTTTTGTCTAATACAATTATTGCCTTAGAAAGAGTGAGAAAAAATGATATTTCATAGTTTGTTTCATATTACCCTCATATTTGTATAAGCATGTATACTTCTATAGTAACACGGCGCCTCTATATATTTTCTATCTCAATGCCCTCAAGTCAACAATAAGTTTCGATTTTGATTGACGTTTGATATTTGTTATTATGTCAATGTCATGTCACCGATGGTCTCTACTTGTAACTGGGGTGATGATACGTAGTCGAGTAAATATTTATTCATAATATCAAAACGTTTGACAAGTTTCAATTTAAAAGAAAATATTTTTAATTACTTGTGATATAATAGGTACATTATGTCTGATAACTGAAATTTAAAGGAAATTAACATTTTATACAACCTACCTAGGCTAGTCAGAAATTGTCATATTGTCTATGGTAGATAATCATAATCTTTTCTTTATTGCATCCACAATGTAAGATAAGATGGTAATAATATGTATATAATAGTAACAATCATGGACCCTGATGGGCACAGCAAATAGTAAATTATACCATATAAAAGATAGCTTGATCTCTGCGACATCCGTCAAACTGACATTACTAGGGTTGTCATGGTACAAAAAAATATCGATAGTAGTTTTCGACATTTATTACTTATCGATGCTAAAATTATATGTTTAATTGGAATATAATTTGGGTACTGAAATGAAACGAATATTTTAATCTAAGATAAATTTATTCCAAAGGAGAACACCCCAAATCTATATCCGAATCACTTTCAGAATGTCCCGAAACCCAAAGTTGTCTAAAGAATTTTACATGAGTAGGTTACTATTTAAATTTGATTTACTCACTATTGTAAATAATGATATTATTTTAAAATATACAATAAAATGAAATGATAAATTAATTTTGAATTAAGAAAAAATATCGATAGTTTATAGTTTGTGGTCACGATGATTCATCACTCATCACTAATTAGGTCAGCATGCCCATAAAGTATGACATTGACAGGTACGTTCCTCCCATTGACATAGGAAATATATGGACTTGAAATACCTACGAAGAAAAGGTGCATACCTACAATCCAAAATGTCGCATAAGATGGCTGCCGTTGCTAGGGTTGTGCCGACTAAGTATTTAACGAGTATCGATACAATTTGAGTATAAGTTCTACGTAGGTATAGTTTTAGGGATTAGCCAGCTGATTAACGGTATTTTTTTATGGGAAATCATCTAATGTCATCTCCGGCCCTTTTCGTGACAGACCGTTACTGACTAAAATCAACTCCTGTTCCTACTTTACCGTCGGCCTAGCCGGAACCCGGGGTTACCTTGGTCTCTTGATTGGCTAATGACTTTCTCAAGTCAAATTTGTATTCATATTATTCTACGTAAAGCGTCTTTAAAAAAAATAGGAATGTGTTTATGAACAGCGTTTAATGGAATGGTGAAATAGAAAAAGATAGTGTTTGATAAATGTTTATCTTTATATATGTGGAAAACCTGTGGGAATTTGTGAAGTGCTCGCGCACAATTTCGGTGCGTCTGATTAAGCGATGATATCTTCGTAACTACGTTAGCACAAAAAAGATAAGTAGTGAAGTCAATCTTACTGTATGTATCTCACTTATTAAGCTTGGTGGCCCCACTGGGATCGCCGCCAACGCCGCTCTGTCAATCGCGCCCGGATAATTATAAAACATGATAATTTGAACTTCTATTTTGTAACTAAAACCAATACCAAAATATTGACGTCTTACTTTAGCCTTACACAAAACTGAGGAAACATCCATTGCTAAAATAGATTATTTAGGATAATATATCATGAATTTTAAATGGGAGATTATATCGATACTTTTGTGGAATGGTACTTACTATGCCAAGTACGTAACTATGCCATTTTGACATATTATTGTAAACAACAATTTTTTACTAAAACTGTCTCACAGACAGAAATAGAAGTAGATATATATACTTTGGCAATAGATTCAAGTATCCGTAACATTTTTTTCTATCTATGTGGATTATTCTAAGTAATATTTGATGAAAACTGTTTACTAACCTATACAAAGACAATTGAGGTTGATTTTCGTTCTTTTTTGCACCACACTGCACAATACAATACACAGGCATATTGTATTTTTGTTTCACTATATATATTAGAAGTTTAAAAAATGGTTCTTTGTAATTTACTGGAAAACCGCAATAATTTAAAACATAAACAACCGTTTGACAGCACAACTACCATGAAACTCAGGTACTCTGAGCGCTTAAGATGGCGGACATGGCACTTACCTACAACTTTGCTAATGTCAAAATGATTTGTTGCCATAATAAGCAACAACTTAAATATTGTTGTCCCTTTTGTCTAATACAATTATTGCCTAAGAAAGAGTGAGAAAAAGCTATATTTCATAGTTTGTTTCATATTTCACTCATATTTGTATAAGCATGTATACTTCTATAATAACACGGCGCCTCTATATATTTTCTATCTCAATGGTTCCTCCGTACTGTTAAATTCAGAACTTCATAGGCGCGATTTTACTGACAGCTGTCCCAGAGATCAAGCTATCTTTTATTAAGTATAGACCATTGAGATAGAAAATATATAGAGGCGCCGTGTTACTATAGAAGTATACATGCTTATACAAATATGAGGGAAATATGAAACAAACTATGAAATATAATTTTTTCTCACTCTTTCCAAGGCAATAATTGTATTAGACAAAAGGGACAACACAACAACAAGTTGTTGCTTATTATGGAAACAAATCATTTTGACATTAGCAAAGTTGTAGGTAAGTGCCATGTCCGCCATCTTAAGCGCTCAGAGTACCTGAGTTTCATGGTAGTTGGCCTGTCAAACGGTTGTTTATGTTTTAAATTATTGCGGTTTTTCAGTAAATTACAAAGAACCATTTTTTTAAACTTCAAATATATATAGTGAAACAAAAAAACAATATGCCTGTGTGTTGTATTGTGCAGTGTGGTACAAAAAAGAACGAAAATCAACCTCAATTGTCTTTGTATAGGTTAGTAAACAGTTTTCATCAAATATTACTTAGAATAATCCACATAGATAGAAAAAAAATGTCACGGATACTTTAATCTATTGCCAAAGTATATATATTTACTTTTATTTCTGTCTGTGAGACAGTTTTAGTAAAAAATTGTTGTTTACAATAATATGTCAATATGGCATAGTTACGTACCATTTCACAAAAGTATCGATATAATCTCCCATTTAAAATTCAACATATATTATACTAAATAATCTATTTTAACAATGGATGTTTCCGCAGTTTTGTGTAACGCTAAAGTAAGACGTCAGTATTTTGGTATTGGTTTTAGTTACATAAGTAGAAGTTCAAATTATCATGTTTTATAATTATACGGGCGCGATTGACAGAGCGGCGTTGGCGACGATCCCAGTGCGACCACCAAGCGTAATAATAAAAAGTGAGATACATACAATAAGATTGACTTCACTACATATCTATTTTGTGCTAACGTAGTTTCGAAGATATCATCGCGCCGAAATTGTGCGCGAGCACTTCACAAATACCCACAGGTTTTCCACATATATAAAGATAAACATTTAACAAACACTATCTTTTTCTATTTCACCATTCCATTAAACGCTGTTCATAAACACAGTCCTATTTTTTTAAAAGACGCTTTACGTAGAATTATATGAATACAAATTCGACTTGAGAAAATCATTAGCCAATCAAGAGACCAAGTTAACCCCGGGTTCCGGGCTCTAGCTAGGCCGAAGGCAAAGTAGGAACAGGAGTTGATTTTAGTCAGTAACGGTCTGTCCCGAAATAGGCCGGAGATGACATTAGATGATTTCCCATAAAAAAATACCGTTAATGAGCTGGCTAATCCCTAAAACTATACCTACGTAGAACTTTTACTCAAATTGTATCGATACTCGTTAAATACTTAGTCGTCCAACCCTAGCAACGGCAGCCATCTTATGCGACATTGTGGATTGTAGGTAGGCACCTTCTTTTCGTAGGTATTTCAAGTCCATATATTTCCTATGTCAATGGTATAGACAATATAATTTGATAATTTGACATTCTTCAGATCAATAGCAGAGTGGCAGAGAAGAGCCACAGATTACAATAAAACTATAAAATAGAAGAGCGCAGCAGAACAGATTGAACAGAAGGTCGGTTGAAGAGAATAAGTATACAGGTGGCATCGAAAAAAAATAAAACTGGAGGTTTTAGAGAATGCTCTAAAATGGGGATAGGTAGAAGGCATTTAGGTAGCAGAGTATAATAAGAGGAATAATGTAAAAGGTAGCTGGATCACCAATACAACCCACTATCCAGCACTGAGCGAGTGGAAATGGAAAGCTTTCTGCGAAACAGTTATGCTGGCACAGGAGGCGGAGGGTGTGAGGGACTAACTTCCTCCTAATGACCCACCGCACGAGCCTGCGGCGGACTGCCAGACCAGAGCGTACGGCGCGTAGCGTTCCACGCGCGCCTCAGGGTCAATAGACCACCACAGATAGAAGGCCCTACGGGCTACGGGGCTGATGTTCAGCCGGGGTAGGGTGGTAAGCGCAATGCCTCGAGGCCGCGTTGGCTTACACAGCGTCCCCTATTGGGCCCCATCTGTGGTGGTCATTCTTGACAAATATTAAGGATTTACTTTAGTACAATAAAAATAAAAAACCATATTTACTATTCATTTAATTATTTACTTTTAATAATTATGTTATTTTCATTCATAACTAACAACGATATGAGGGTTATGAAGTATTTAAATTCAGTAAAACAAATATGAAAACAAATACAAATTTCACTCACTATTAAATTTAATATTACAGTAAGAAAATTTTACTTTAAATAATTTATATAATAAGTCATAACTCCATTTCAAACTATGTATTTTACGGAAAATTCTCATGTTGTAAATGTGCACGCAAATCGTGAAAGTGAGAATTCAGTGGGATAAAGATTTTAATAACATCGCTTCAAATATTCAGGTCACTAGTATGTCTTATAATTTTTTTACACAGAGGTCTTAAGAAGCAACGTCGATTACAAAATTCATATTAGATAGATAGACTTAATAAAATACATGTAATATCTAAACTACTGTCTCTTACTGAGTCCGCTGCGGTAAGGTGGCGAAACTCGTCACGCTCCCTCCGCTGCCACCGACACGCGCGCACGCGTCACTCAAGAGTCGTACCATAAAGATAATTATAATATATTTACACGAATTATATGGGTGTTCCAGCAAATTAATAGCCTTAACGACAAAAACTAAGATCCACTATCATGTGATTTCAAAGCGAAACGCGGCTTCAGCGCGCTTATTTTAAAATACAATAATTTATAAGTAATTACAGGCGTACCTAACAATGAACTCGATTCTTCACAAAGGCATAGACACGGTGTAACAAGAAAAGGACCACCTAAAAACACCGCCATGCCATCTAGTAGAAAGACCGAGTTCAACACTGTCCTGTTGTAACATGGTACACAATCAAAGTTATAGTTAATTATTTTAATGGTCGGGGCCCTGGTTTAAGCCTAGAAAAACATGGATAATTATCATTATATCGAATCAGCTAAGCAGTTAAAACTATTTATTAGGTCCTGAATAAGTTTTCTCTGTTTTCTTCAAATATTGGAGTTGCAATTTCATGTATTGCAGATGGAATAGTAATAATGCATATAAAAGGAAATTATGTAATAATAAAAATGATTGTTGTTTATTAAAACAAATGATTGACGGTGGTAGGGTAGTCCTGTCAATCATTTGTGTATTTGCACAAGTTGGTAGATAGGAGAATGGAATAAGAATACATTGCGCAAACCTAAGTATTTTCGGACACAGAGTTAAGATTGGATTCGCAACAAAAAATAATGATCCTAAATATAAAAACAGTCTTACATACCACGATTAGAAGATATTAAGAAAAGCTTGATCGAAACATTAAAAGATAGATACATCATTTCTGTGATAAAAACTTCCAACTGTCGCTCAAAGATTCAAAGGCAACCATACATACCAACTTTACCATTCGCATAAACATGGGAGTGTTTAAAAATACAGTGAAAACTTATTCAAGTACCTACTTAATATGATGAGAATGTAACAATTAACTGTATTATTGATTACTGTTATTTCATTAGATTTTGGCTCAATCAATATTCTCATGCACAGTTGACATGTTACCATGAGTTGGTCCAAATAAGACTAAAATATTATATTATAGGTAGGTATTTATAAAATCGTGCTATTCAAATGCCTGAATATTAAAACACCAGGTTTTTCGATATAATGGTGCAAGAGGTAATCAACATTACACCAATAAGTTTTGCGTTTAGGCTACTTCTACACCATGAAGAAAAGATTTTGTTAGTCTATACTTATAGTTTTAAACCTTTCCTAATTTGTAACTGTATTCAAAATCGAAGTGCAAAATGAAATTACTCGAATACTTAAAACTATGACAATGAAATTTACCATTATTTAAACATCGTTTCATAAATGACTACTAATAACCATAGTGTTCTCAATGACAAATTTCATATAATAGAAATATCATTTATTGAATATAGAATACAATATTATCCAAAAACTATGTCGTTATAATTAGGACACCGACAGTGCTATTATTAAATAGGTACATTACATTTATCCAGCATTGGATAATTCAAAATACACAGCAAAAAATGTTTAACATAGAAGTTGCCAAAAACAAATATATATGTGAATACATCTAAAATTTATACTCTCTGAATTGTTTATACAAATATTCTGAGATATCATATCATTATTATAAATTATCTGAGAGATCAGTTTACGCTAGTTATAAAAATTTACAATGCGTACTATTGTTGCAACATAATATTCCGTTTGCTAAGTTTCATCGTTGAAATAACACTAGGCATACGCTTCTTAAAAGTTTGTTGAGTAGTGATACTTTTCAACAATAAATACTCTAATACACTACTGAATATGTCTTCCCTACTGATTACACGGCCCAAGCAAGGTAAGTATCATGTGGCTACCCCTCGATATAGGTGATTCAAGTGAAACAAACAGGTGACTAACCTCTCTCTATGATAAAAACGTCTCACACCGAGTACATTAAGGCTACAGTTTATAAGCGAAACCATTTAAAAGAGACAGAATCTGACGAGATTTTAAAATGAAAATAAAACAAAACAATTTATCCAGACGGTTATTATCTGTCGTTTACTAAATAAACATTCAAACTCAGCATATAAGGTATGTACATAAGGGGACAATTTGAGCTTACAAAAGTACAAAGTAATCACATCGCGACGGTTTAGAATCTACAACGGATTTACCCTTCTTACCGACTACGACAGCTCAAGCTTTATCGACAATTACACTACAGTATCACACGATTACTCGCCGAAAACACCTATTATTATGCATGTAATTTTCCCGATGGCCAACACGAAAGTAACTATCACTAGGTCGCGTGTGGGCTGGAGCGCTGGTCGTGCGGCGCGAGGTCCCGACGTGGCGCGCGGCGTCTAGGTCGCGCCCGCCGCGGCGCCGCTCGGCCCGCTGGGCCCGCCCGCCTCGCCTGCACACACACACGTTAGAGGCCGGCCGCCGCCTACGCGCGCGGCTCGGCCGAGCAAGTACCTGGCGCGTCGTCCGCCGGCGCAGCGCCCGCCGCCGCGTCGGGCGCCGGGCCCGCGCTCGTGCGCGGCTTCAGGAAGTCGTTGAGCGACGGCTGGATGCTGAGCTCGTACTCCGTGAAGTTGAAGAGCGGCGGCAGCGGACGGCCGTTGGGCAGGCGCGCGGTGGACTCGCGCAGCTCGTCGAAGAAGCTGTGCGCGCAGGCCTGCAGCGGGGACAGGCGCGCGCCGGGCGTGTACTCCAGCAGCCGCGACACCAGCGAGATCGCGTCCGGCGGCGTGCACGCGCGGAACACCTGCACACACGCACTCGCTGTACTACCGCGCCGCCCGCACTCCGCCCACTCAAACAAATCACATGTTAGCGACTGGAAGTACTCTTGTCTTTTCAGTATACACACGCAAAATATAACGCTAAATATTTACAATGTTAATAGTTAGGAAACAAGGATTGGACTTTCATGGCAATCATTGTGATTTAGTGGAAGTGTGTCCTTCCGAAAACTTGTAACATTTTTGTAACAAAACTCATTGTTGTTATTCTCTTGAGAATTGAAGCAGTATGAGCCTATGCATTATGCCAATTTTAACTGTTTGCTTACTTAATGACATCGTCTCGAAAAACATTCTGAACTTTGTTTTGAGAATGATGTGTTTATTTAATACTGTTACAGTTTTCAAAAGAATCCATGGGACCCTAATTTTAAATAACAGAAGTAAATGAAAAGTGCCACGCTGCAAGTTCGTTCCTGTAAGAAAATGTTTGTTTTAATAAGAAAAAAGAAGCTTATAAACTAATAAATAGTTTTAGAACGTGAATGTGAGAAACAAACTGGCACAGAGTCGCACAATACGAATGCACACTGAACACCAACAAACAAATTGCAGTAAGAGACAGCTTCTGATTAGTTTTATGTGGCATTCTGTTCAACTCATGCCGCGGCTATTTTCAAGTTCTAAATCTACTCTAAATGTCTTCATTTTGTAACCTGATTTGGAGGATTGTAGATATCATTTGACTGTAAAGATATAAGTATAGTTGTAGTACGATTAATATAATGAAGGCATCTAGATAGCCCGCAGAGCGATATCTTACTCGGATGCGCTGGTGGTCAGTGGCAGACTTGGGCGTGGACATACGCTCCAACATGAACTGCAATGACGCGCGCTTTTTAGTCTCCTATGTCATGCTTGTAAAACACAATATGTTTAACTGTAAATAACCAGCAGTCATAGCCACGGAAATGATTTCTAAAACTTGTATGGTGCACTTTCTCGATAATGAACATCACACAATATGAACTCGGCAAACATGTTGAAAATTGTAGGATCAAAGGGGTTGGAAAGAAATTGATTTCAAAATTTATCAAACTACAAGGTAACTACATAGTCGGTAACACATTTGTACAAGGTTTGGTAGAAACTTTATTTTTTTTAAATCTTAAAAAAATCAGGAATATTTTCAGCCATTTTGCACAAACGAGCTTTAACTCCGTATCTTGAACTCTAACCAGCCAAACAACAATGTTAAATCTCAAGAAAGGACTTGGTTTTAACAACTTATTTAATTGACTAGCGTCCCAGAACTGAAAAACGATGAGAAATAAATTTGTCTTATTTTAGAAGAAACAAGTATATAAATAAAGGAAATCCTCAATTTAGGGTTCCGTAGTATTCTCGCAGTAGATTCCCGGACACGCGACCTGAAGGTAAATTTTGCTGAAACTAAGAAACAACTATAATGTTCTTGCATTGGAAAATAATAAAATAACACACCACAAAAGAATATAAGAACCTTCTATAATTTAGAAAATACAGCCAGACTTAAATCGTTGCTTATTTGCCCGGTTCCGTCCGACTTCCGAATGGCTACGGAACCCTTACTCACGTAGGATCATGCGTTAGCTGGATATCCACATCCACATAGTGTATGATATCACAAAGAATTAAACAGATACATAAAATTTGATTAATTTATAAAAATATTTAAAGTTCTTTAATTGCGATAATTCTAAGCAATTCTGGGCAATCGTTGTTAAATTTTTAATGAACTTACGAGAATAATTTACTAAACTTTAACACATTGCCATGGATGAACATTTTGTAAACTTTAAAATCTTTCGAATTAATAATATTCCGATATTATTTAATATACTTAATATGATACAGATAGCTACAACAGACCCTATAAAAATATTGGGTGAAAGTATCAAGACTTGTATTGATAGTAATACACAAAGCTTTACCTTAGCCCATGGGTGGCTCTTGATTTGTGGGAATTTGAATTCTGTATAATTAGGATTCATCTCTCGAATTTGTTCTCGTGTCGGTGTACCTAGTACCTGTAACAAAAAATTGTAGTATTATAAAAAAATACTTTTATATCAGATAGTGGTATTTATTTTTTCAGGCAATTATTTACTGTGATTTAAAATTGTGTAATGGTTATATATTTATAAAATATTTACCTTGATAATCTCAACCAATTGATCAACACCAGAATCACCTGGGAATATTGGTTGACCCAATAATAATTCCGCTACTACGCAACCAGCGCTCCAAACGTCTGCGGAAGATACGACAAATAAATTAGAAACACGCTAACAATTATTGCCTGTTAGTATAATATGCGTTAATACAATACAAGTTAGAACTGAATTCGTTAATATTTTTGATACCATCCCACTATTTACTTGACACAGATATTTTCCGCAGACCTCTCTGATAAACCTGAACTGCCAAACATAGTGATTATGGCATAATCCTACAAAATCATTTATCACGGGCTGTTGCTACCTGTGGTCTTATATGAAATCTAATATGAAAAGTGACCAAAACAGTAGTAAGATAAGGCAAGGGCAAGGTTGTGGCACATTAACTGACATTCTTAATACATCGTATTATTTTCATATAACCAGCCTACAAAAGCATAATTATGCAAGATGCCTTTTAATAGAATCACCTAGATGTTTTACTCTTTTTGAAGAGACTGTAAAAATAATGATTGTTACAGTATTAAAAGAAGGCTTAGTTCATTTCATTGTAATGTATCTGGAGTCAAATCTGTCTGAAGCATAAAGTCATATGTCATTCATTGTTGCTGCTTTGTTGTAGCAGAGGATGGTAAAGAGCATTGATCGATGAGAAATGACAATTGTACAAAGGATTCCTGTGTCGATAGCATCAATAGGTACAATAAATCTGGGGCCAGATAACAATTTATATGCGCAACATTGTGGTTGCGATGATCTATATCAGACATTGACGCTTGTAAGTCAGCTTACTTGTTACTGCGCAATTCTGCTGCGAGAACTCCGTCTTTCATTTGAAATAAATTAGAAGACTAGCAAATACAACCAAAATGAAACAGAGAAAAAAATATAGGAATTAAATAATACTAAACGCAATAATTACCGATTTTGGTGGTGTAATCTATAGCGCCAAAAATGAGTTCTGGAGCGCGGTAGTATCGGGAACAAATGTAGGACACGTTAGGCTCGCCACGAACGAGATGTTTCGCCGAGCCAAAATCGCAAAGTTTGAGTACGCCGGTCTTAGGATCAAGAAGTAAGTTCTGTGGCTTGATGTCTCGGTGGCAGATGCCCAGCGAATGTATGTACGCGAGGCTTCTGAACAACTGGTACATATATAGCTGCCGAAAACATTGATACATTAGTCATATATTGAGAAAGACAAAATAAATGGTGTGTCAACCGCATGAATTTACTTACCTTTATAAAACTAATGGGTATGGTTTGTTCATCTTTGGAGTAGTGACGTGCCACTTTATACACAGTCTCAGGTATGTACTCCAGCACCAAATTCAGGTACACTTCGTCTTTCTGTAATCAAAAAGGTCATTTATGAGTAAAATATTTTTTCATGCAAATATTGAACATCAACTTGTACTTGGTAACAATGAGATATTTAAGTAAGTTTTAAAATTTGATACTCTGCTTCGGTCGCAGAAAAAGAATAAAAAAGAGATAAAAATATATAATTGTATTAAGGGATAAAGATAATGTTTAAGGCCATCAATGTTCACTACAAATAAAATATGTATATGTGAAAAGACAAGTATTGAAAATTATGGTATAAATACAACTATCGCAATAAGAATACTTTTCCAATATGTAACTAACACTTTGGAAAAATAGCTATTAAAAGAAAACTGGTGCAAGAAAGAAATGTCAAAACTGGAAATTTTGGAGCTTTCCCGAACTTTCAGTTAGGAAAGTTGAAAAATAACATTTAACAAGAAGAGTAAATTTCAAAGTTGGCTTTTGTCCAAAGGTTTTTGGCTCTAGCCATACACAACTCTGATATCTACCGCTGAAACTCAAACCTTGAACTACACACGCGAAAACACAGGTGTTCTAAAAATTTATACACATACATAAGTAGCAAAAAACACTCGTGTATTTTATTTTTCCAATTCATCAGTACTAATCTGTTCAGTGAATAACCTTCACGTGCATCTTGGTCAAGTAAATAGATATGGCAGCAACATTTGCCTTGACTGATCTTAATTTTTTAAATGTCCTTTCTATGCATATGGTGAGTCAAGGTTTATTTTAATATTTAGCACGCTACACTATTTATCTGTCATTCGTATCTGTATTTCGACCGATATTTGTTGTTTTAATGAATGTAACTATGTTAGGTTTGGGTTGATGAAATAAAACTAAGTTTATTTATCAAATAGCAGAGGTGGAATTTATTATTATACTTTAGGAGGTGTGTGTTGCCTGAAGGCGTTAGCAGAACAGAAAGAGGGCGAGATGCAAACATCTCAGTGAGGGTTAGCTGGCCACTTAAGGCACTTATAATAGTGGCGTGAGAATAATGAGTAGATTGATTTTTGTTATTCCAACACGCCCCCTCAAAAATTAATCTAAAATAAAATTAATTACAAACATAGTATCACACACCATCCTTTATCTGGGGTACAATCATTCAATGGTCCAACATTCGTTGCATAGGATTAGGGAAACCCAGAAAAACCTAATCAGACCATGTTATACTTATTCAAAATCTTAACCTAGTTAAGTATTTAATACTATAGATTTTATTCATATATAAAATATATTGTAATCTATTCTAGTCCCAATTTCTCTCTCAACTGGGAGAAACGAACAGTGGGTAACTGTTTCGTTAACACATCAGCCAACTGGTTACCTGTGGACACATAAATTATTTTAATAACATTTTTCTCAATTTGTTCTCTAGAGAAATGATATTTGATGTCGATATGTTTTGACCTTTTATGACATGTCGGATTATTTGCAATGCTTATGCAACCACTATTGTCCTCATAAATAGGAATCGGATCCAGTATTTTAATGTCTATACTGGTTACTAAAGACTTTAACCATAGAGCTTCCTTTACGGCCTCAAATAGTGCCATGTACTCTGCTTCAGTACTAGAAACTGCTACTGTTGTTTGCCTTTTTGTTTTCCAACTTATAGTGCATTGCTCAAATAAGTTAAACAAATAACCCGTAGTACTTTTTCTATCCACTTCATCAGAACCCCAATCAGAATCAACATAACCACTTAACGGTATTTTATCTGAATTGCTCCGACGATAAGTCAATTTTAAATCAAGCGTCCCTTTTAAATAACGAAGCACTCTTTTTAAGTGTGACCAAAGTGCATGGTTGTTTTTGTTAGCAAATCTACTCAAGACGTTTAGACTATAACTCAAATCGGGTCGAGTGCAAACCATAATGTAAATTAAACATCCGATAAGGTTTTTACAAGGGGCATTCATTGTTTCACACGAATTTAAAGCTTCGAAATCAACTTTAGTTTCAAGTGGAGTACTGACATGTTTACAGTCACTCATGTTAAATTTATTAAGGACTGTTTCTATATACAGTTTTTGGTCTAAAGTTATTTTGTTATTGCTTCTCTCAATTTTAATCCCCAAGAAACACTTTATTTCTTTCAAATCTACCATTTTGAACCTTTTCATTAAGTATTGTTTAAAGGTGTTCATGGTTTTGATATCTGCCGTTGCGATAACAAGATCGTCAACATATAAAATCACATAAATGTTTTTAGAAATATCACCTGCATCTAATATATATAGACATCGGTCAGCTGATGAATATCGAAAACCTTTTTCAATCAAGACTTGTTCGAACGTTGCGAACCAACAACGTGCTGATTGCTTTAATCCATATAACGACTTATTTAATTTACAGACCAAGTTGTTATCTGTACATGGGATTCCTTGTGGTACTTTCATAAAAATCTCTTCCTCAAGTTTCCCATTTAAAAATGCCGTTTTTACATCCATATGATGCACTAGCAATCTATACTGATTCGCGAATGCTAAAATAAATCTGAAACTTGCTATTCTTGCAACAGGTGCAAACGTCTCATTATAATCAATAAGATATTCTTGATTGAAACCACGAGCTACTAAACGCGCTTTATATTTTAATGGTTTTCCAGATTCATCATTTTTAATAGAAAATACCCATTTACAATCAATGATATTTCTGTCAATAGGTTTTTTGTATCAGGGTCCAGGTTTCATTTTTGAGGAGTGAATTAATTTCCTCTTTTATAGCACTTTCCCATAAATGTCTATCATCCCTGGATTGGATTTCATCAAAAGATCTAGGTATAGAACATACTAATGATTGTGCATGCAGCAAATAATTATTCGATAGATCATCTTTACTGTCATCATAACACACTTTAGGTATGCTTTTAATCCTTTCACTCCTTCTTAGATTCGGAGATGTTTTATCATCTTGAGATATTGTCAATTCATTTGGAAATGTAGAGTCTGAGTACACATCTGTTTCACTTACAGATTTATTAGATGGTGGATCTAATGACATAGGTATTTCGAACGTTTGTCTCATACAACTATCTGATTTCACCTTATCAGATTTTTGCACCTCCCAATCATTGGAGTGCCCGTCAGATTTAATGGAATTTTTACTCATAATTCCTTTAGGCTTAACTGGCCTACTTGATAAGAAATTAATCTCATCAACTATTACATCTCTGACTTTCACAAACCTTTCGTCTACCAGTAACCACACCTTATATCCATTTGGTTCATATCCAACCAGGATACCTTTTGATGACTTTTCATCAAACTTATGTCTTT
The DNA here is from genome assembly GCA_902829305.4 of Spodoptera exigua. NCBI lineage: Eukaryota > Metazoa > Arthropoda > Insecta > Lepidoptera > Noctuidae > Spodoptera > Spodoptera exigua. The sequence goes on from LR824615.2 coordinate 6,141,097, forward strand.
TTGTCTTATTATTAAAATAAACAGTTGAACCAAAGACTTTCAAATACTTAAGTTGCGGCTTTTTACCATGCCACAATTCAAATGGTGTGTTATCAACTCTCAGTGCTTTTGTGGGTGTGATATTTACTAGATAAGTAGCAGTTAACACAGCCTCACCCCAGAATGTTTTCTCTAATTTCGCACCGGACACCATAGCCCGACTGCGTTCTGTTAATGTTCTTATCATTCTTTCTGCTACACCATTCAAAGCTGGCGTATGCGGCACTGTTAAATGGTAGCTTATACCTTTTGTAACACAGTACTCTCTCATTTCTTTCGATAAATATTCACCACCATTATCACAATATAAATTGACAATACTCAAGTTAAAATGTGCCATACTTTTTATTACATAATCCCGAAAAGCAGTAAAAACATCTGATTTATGAGCTAATAAGTATGTTGCACAATAATGAGTAAATTCATCAACAAAAACGATAAAATAGTTTTTGTTGTCAAGTGTCGAAGGAGTGACGGGACCCGAAACATCTGTGTGCACCTTAAATAGTGGTCGTTTTGTTACCTTTGGCTTTGATTTGTTAAATGGTAAACATGCTTGTTTTCCATAAATACAAGCTTCACATAAGTTGTCACATGGCTTAATATGACTTATTTTCTCTATATCAGAAAACATTTCTTTATGCTTTATTTGCATAAATTTTGATTTACTAATGTGGCCTAAACGTTGATGCCACAATTCATAGTTATTTACGACTCTATTTAAAGAACACACAACAGACCCTTCAAGTAAAAAGTTAATTCCAATTAAATTGTTCAAACACTCACCCTTTGTTACCAATGTCTTACCCGTGTCGAATATTTGTACGCTTCCATCTTTGCCAAAAATAATTGTCATACCAGCTTCTTGCATTTTCTTTACTGAAAGCAAGTTGTATGGAATATCTTTACAGAATAAAACATCCTGCAATATGCCTTTTAATCCCAAGTTACTAATAACCGGTAAGTTTCCCTTTCTTGTAGCCTGTATGTAAGTACCGTTCTTCGCCACGGAGATATTTACTGGTTTTTCTCTCTGTAAACTTTTCGCTAAATCTGGCCTGTTGATGAAATGGTCTGAAGCGCCAGAGTCCAGCACAAATGTAATGGTTTCTTGGTTATTACGTTTTATGGCATTTGCTCCTACCATAAATGCAAATCCGGATACATTTGGATCAGTTGTTTCCGTATTCACTACTTGTATTGTTCGATGGTATTCAGGCTTTTGAAACCGTTCAGTTGCCATCTTGTTGTAATAACAGTTTTTCATAATGTGACCTTTTCTTCCACAATGGTGACATTTCACGTTTTTAGACTTATAATTTCTTTTAAATCTGTTATTAAATAATTGTTGACCCCGTTTCTGTTGATGATAGGTCGCATTTGGTAATTTATTTGTTTTTGAAAACGACGTAGTTTTAGCTTGTAATACTTTTAAACTTGTAACTCGATTTTCATTGTTTAGTTTAATTTCGTGGTCTAGCAATCTAGTTTTCACGAACGTCAAGTTTAAATTTTCTTCGGCTAAAGTTTCGATCGCAGTAATAACACTATTATAAGAGTTGGGTAGTGTCATGAATAAATGCGTTATTTTATCGTTCGTTAAACGAGAACGTTGCTCCCGCCGATACTAGTTCGCATATTAAATCATCAAAATTTTGAAAATGCTTTACTAATTGGTCTTCTTTAAACTTCATATTGAGAAGTTGTTTTCTCAAAGTTAACTGATTAGATGTACTTTTTCGCTCATATATCATATCTAATTTATTGAAAATGTCTTTAGCTGAAAATTGTTCAGTAACTAAACCGAGTAAAGTGTCTGATAAATATTCTACCAAAATATTTTTCGCTATTTTGACACTTTTAATCCACTCAGTATTAGGTTCGTTTGGCAATTCTTCATCAATTACATGAAGTACATTACGTTCACTTAATAGATTATGAATTCTTAATTTCCAAACACTATATCTTGCACCGTCGAATTGTTTAATGTTCCGTTTTAAGTTGGAGCTGTCCATTTTCACTGATTTTAATTTCACAGTATATTTATAAAAATAAAGTCACTTAAAATTTATTAATTGTCTTTCAAAAGTATTTACGATACTTCTAGTAATTATTATTTACACTGTACTTTACTGCACTGCACTGGTGCACTGGTGCACTGGGCCCATAACCTGTTAGGTTTGGGTTGATGAAATAAAACTAAGTTTATTTATCAAATAGCAGAGGTGGAATTTATTATTATACTTTAGGAGGTGTGTGTTGCCTGAAGGCGTTAGCAGAACAGAAAGAGGGCGAGATGCAAACATCTCAGTGAGGGTTAGCTGGCCACTTAAGGCACTTATAATAGTGGCGTGAGAATAATGAGTAGATTGATTTTTGTTATTCCAACAACTACGTCACATATAGGTAGGTGAGATATATTAGGGACAAGTTCGAAGCAGACATTACCTACTCTAAATATATACATCCGATCTAATTGATTGTTTTCACCAGATGGTAAAGAAACATTCTCAACATTTTTAGTGTGCGTGTAAATGCGTTACAAAGACTTTTCTGATTTCACAGGCGAGTGCAAAATAAACCACGTACATGGCAATGAAACACTAAAGCTGTCTGTAAGAAAACAAAATGTATCAAGCAAGCATCAGTTAAAATCATAGAACACATCTTATATGACGCAATACAGAACAAGTTAAGTATATGAGATGATGGTGGAAGAACATTGTGGGCATCGACCTGATCAAATGTAGAAGCTCATGGCTGAAAGATTACGGCTCATGACGTGGTTAAGACTTGCTCTCAACAAATCATGTATGCACACAACTGTTTGACAGGCTTCAATAATATAATTACCGACCGATATTTTTTCATTGCAAAACTTATTCTAGTGCAATTAGAACTAAAAAAATATTGTTCGGTAATTGCAGCCTGAATAGGAAGGCCTAATTTGTGCGTTAGCACACTAGCGCAACAATCTAATTGATTCATAAACGTACTGCGACATCAAGAGACTGCATTGCGTTTAACATTGAGCTCACTGCTGCGGGCACTGCCGCCTTCCCCCAAATAAAACACACAAATAATACACCTTAATAAAGCGGACTAAAGGTAACTTGATCACATCATAATACAAAGTAAATCAGTTACTCATATTGAAGAAATAGGGCTCAAAGGAGATGTCTCATATCATAATAAATATTTTATAAAATTCATTGCATAGTAACATTGGATAAGTAAACGGTCCAAATAGTACACCTAAATGATGCGCATAAGCAAGGACTACCAGCACCTAACCTAACATATAATACAAGAAAATATAAACAATATTATAGTAACCAAACCATTAAGCTAAATGAGATATCTCCTTTCTAGTTTGTAGACCCTTGAAAAGTACACATAATATTATAGAGGGTTTTATAGTAAGGTGGGTCCAAACCAGAAGTTAGATCCAAAACTACTAGAAATTAAATAGTCTAGAAAATTATTAGACACATAAATAAATAAATAGATATAGTTACTTATAATTTTCTAAATTTAACATGCTCACCTTTTCTCCACTGGAGTAAAAGAAATATTTCAATTTGACAATATTACAATGCTCCAGTCGTCGCATGATTTGAAGTTCTCGGTTCTGTAATGTAAGACGTTATTAGTAAATTAACAATGCCCTACTAATATATTAATAAGTTGAAGGCGTAACATGCCGAGCACGCCAGCTATGCATGCATATTAACATGTGTTTTACACAATTGAACTAGTTTTGTTTAGTATATATTCTACGATATAATCAATAAGATGTTTTATTATTATTGAAATGGAAATAGCTAAAGCATTTCCTTTCATTAACTAAAACAATGAGTGAATAAATGTAACTGATAAAGATAATTGTACTAAACTTACCTTAAACCTCTTATCCTGGAGCACCTTTTTGATGGCAATAAGCTCGCCGGTGTCGCATAGTTTGGCTTGATAGACGACGCCGAAGCTGCCGTTTCCGATGAGTTTCATGTCAGCATAGCTCACCTCCTGTGGCCGGTCGGGGCCTTGCCCCGGCGTCGCCACAACAGTCGTCACCTTTGAGCCGTCCTTGCCTGAAACATGATTAAATTCTATTTTAAATACTACAATTTGACATAAGCATTTAGGGCAAAGGATGTTTTGTTTTTTTAAATAATCACTAAATAAATTCAGTTTCTAGAAATTATATCGTGCCCGTAAAACCCATAGAAAACATAATCTAAAAGAAATTCTAGCACTATTTGAATGGCCTCTCTAATGCAATTGAGTGTGCGGTGACGTAAACGAATCCATTTCGCAGACCGTAATAAATAGGTGGCGTGAGCGTTGTTAGACGAATCATAGTAATTTACTTCGTAACAAAGTATCCAAACACCAGTCAATTCTATACACGAGTTAAAAGACTTTCAAAAGAAGCAAATCTAGGTCATTTGTTTAAACACTTCACCAGCTGAGGAAGAAAACTAACCTTCCGGGTCTATATAATTGTTAAGCCTGTAAGTATTATTACGTCTCCCATGATCCATTAGTTTTTTTTAACTGTTTAAATAAATTAGTAAAAATAAATCATTTTTATCATAAAAATCTTGGCCGTCTAGATCATTTTTCTGACAAGGTTACAGATAATTAAAACCGGTCAAGTGCAAGTTGTTTTCGCATAATTAACTGTCGGCGGTCTGCGAACTATGAACTAAGCTCGACCCTTCCGAAATGTAAGCAAAAACCGAAACTGTACCCGAAAGATTCTGTAAATATTAAGTAAGCCCAGCTTAATACAAACATTTAACGATTTGAGTAAGTTACTTTTGTCTTGGTCTTACAGAAAACAGCTTACACGTCGAGAAAGAAATGATGTTCTTGTTTGTGATAAGTACAATCTATCAAACGGTTGAAAAAGCTTTTACGAGAAATAAGCAGGTGCGGCATGCGACACGGGGTTAGACGCGTGGCACATTTGTTTACGCTTGGGTAACTCACTTCACAGCACCGCCACTATAGCCAAAGAGCAAAATATAGATTTTGGACACAAAGGAGCCGGACGAATTGAATGCGCGCGTTAGCGGGAATCAATTGCCGTGGCTTCTATTTAATATGGTAATACCAGCGTACATTTGGTATCCAATGTGCGGTTAAATGTGTAAAGCAACTGTGGCATTCCAGTAGTAGTAATATGATCATAAGAAATATAAAGGTCAGTAGGTAATTATAAAAATCCAAAACAAAGGTGTGTATATTACCGTTGGACCTACATTGCACTTTTTTATTTTCAGAAATCCCCTTGGACCACTCCTGTGGGACAAGAACAATTTTTTTATGTTACACCCCAAAGGCATGTAGGTGTAGAAATACCTAACTTGGCCCCAATAAAAAAAATTGGCTCTTAGAGTGTTTTGACAAATAATGATCACTAAATGACCAAAAAGAAATTGTAGACACAGGGCTCTTGTGTCTGTCCGTCTGTCATTAGGCTGTATCTTATTGGTCGTGATAGCTAGACAGTTAAAATTTGGACAGACATTGTAACAATAAAATTTAATGCATATTTAAGGGGGCTCCTATAAATTTTCTTCGATTCGACGCGCACTTGGCCGTTTTTTCTTTTATATTCCTCTTGGTCGAACCTGAGTGGGCAGACATCCAAACGACGCGACGATTAGCAATTGTTGCTGGTTTATTTTATAGGCTTTAACAGGCGTTTAACGTATTGGCACGCGTTAAACACATTTTACACCTCCACTTTGAAGTATGCGATAGGACTTAGTAGCAATGATGAAAATGTAGATAGCGACGTGAATCATAAAATGACATTATCGATAATCTTCTGCACAGTATTACAGTACACGTATTTGTTTAAATTGACTAACACAACAGCATTAAAATATTTTGTTAAATATATTGTAAGTATTTATAAATATATCACAAATACGTAGGTTTTATGTTAAGTATAATGTATTCCTATCACTTGTAACCCAGGATTGCCTATTAAATCGGAGTTGTAAGTCCATTGCCAAATACACCTGTATCTTTTTTATACTTTTACATCTTTGCTATTGGCATGGCCAAGAACTTTTTTATTGGACAATAAGGTTCATAAGTTAATTTTATGTGGTTAGAGAAGTGGACTTGGAAGCTTACTTTAAGTATTAGAACCATCATGGGTACGGTTTCTAGATATCAGTCTAACTGTTTAATTATTATCAAAGCATAGCATTAATTAAGGCAAATTACAACGTACGTACGTATAACAAGAAGATACCTTAAAACAAATCAACTAACAAAGTGTCGGTCAATTGCGAGCTTGCTTTACGTCACCACGACCAACAAATTTATGAAATTCAGAGCTCTTATTAGCCTGCTCCAAGTTAACCAACCAATCAGAGGGCTCGCGGTAACAATTCGATCGCATTAACGTAAAAATAACTCATCATCAGCAAATAAGAGTCCACTGCTGAGCAAAGGCCTCTTCTCACATGGAGAAGTTTTGAGCATTAATCACCACGCTTGCTCAATGCGGGTTGGCTATTTCAAACTTATAATTAGAAATTATAAGTCCAGGTTTCCTCACGATGTTTACCTTCACCGTATGTCAGTGGTGTCTAAATAATCATAGAAAGTACATATAACTCGGAAAATATCACTAGGTTTCGAACCTCATGCATGAGAAGCGGACTCCAATCTCCGGGCCACCACGACCTACTCTCTGGCACTCAACAATCAATTATAAACTGAAAACTACTAGCCTATGTTCATTATTACTTTAGGTACATCAGACCTTCACTGCAGGTGTTTATCTTAACGAGTAAGTACATGTATCAATAACATCCGAATGTCTACGTGGGAATTACTACTACCAAGAAGTTTACAACATCAAGCTATTCCATAAAATATACTGGTAACGTACGTTGTTTTCAAAACGTTAGCGACTTCCATCATTTAATTAGTACCAGCTAATTAAAATATCGTTACCAAGTACTCGGTTGAGTTCTCGTGTACTGGATCGTATAGTTAACATTCATTCTGAAAATATTATTACGATTCTACACATGTACGTAATGAAACATGGTTGTCCGCTGTGTTTCAATTGTTATAGATTTTATATTAATTAAACGAAAATCTAAGGAATTATGATAGTAGGAATAATTCACAGTTGCAACTTATCGGATTCCGCCCTAGAGATACCTAAAGGTGTACCTAAAAGGGAAAAATTCAGATTTACGTTTGTATTGACCTCGATAGTCTCTGCAATCTACGACATGTTTGGCAAATATTTAACGTGACCTATCCCGTTTTGTTGACGTGCCTTACCTTAATAAGGCAGACTGGTCGCTTAGGACAACATCATTTGTAGCTTTATAAGAGAGTGTAAAGGTGAAACCAATAATACAACATACCTTAAAAATAATTTAACTATTACATGCGTCATTAACTGACAATGTGAATAGTTACCGATAAAATTGCAGATAGGGAAATGCTTTTGTAGAATAAACACCATTGACGTCCACATATCAACGGTGATCGATACTTAATACGTAAGCCACTTTTCCACGGACGACTGCAGTGATTAAAAATTTCTAAGGTAACCATTCAATTCTCAAATGACCGGCTATACCATATAATACATACGTAACTCGGTATATAAACGTCATTACTTATGTTATGAACTTATGTTATGAACATTAATACTAATATATTTAGTTGCAAATGGAGTATATCAATCATGGCCACCTTGAAAGAACTCTGTACATATGCTGCCCTGCCACACCCTTAGCGACCCTCATTGACGTAAACCCAAGCGCACTCCACCCTTGTTTATCTTTATCGGCTTTTTATCTAACTACTTTTATTTCTATAATTATGTATGTATTTGAAGGTTTGTCGTTTATTCTAGGTCCATTTGATAAATTCATACATTATAAAAACACGTTCTGAACCCATTTTTATTTCGTTATTCTAATAAAATGAAGAATCACATCTGGTTAAATCCAAATTTCATTTAACACTTCTAACAACGTATTTTCACTCGTTTTAAGATTCATATTTTAATATATTGCAATGGTACATAAAACGTAGCGTGCTAGTGTGAATTTATTTAGAACATGAGCATAAATATATTAGAAAGTAAAGACGAAGGTTCGGTACGCGCAGTTTGTAAGTGCAGACGTTCACGTGTCCACAAATAGGAAGTAAAGCGATACGGAAAACAATTTACTTATTCCGCAACAAATAACAGTATCATAAAAGATTTTGTAAAGACTTCACAAACTTTTTTGCACTGTCGCTACAATTGAATCAATTTCAAAGGAAACTATGTAAACCTTGATTTTTTGTGATAATAAAGTAAATGCCAGCATGTAAACAAGCAGGAATCAATATTTATAATGTAATATTCCTGTTCTCCCATTATTACACTAGCATTAAAGGTAAAAAAAGTAGTTTGCATGCTTAAAATTTCTCTAACCATCGATAATTTTTGAAACAACACAATAAATATAAAATTTTAGACAGTTATTTATATCTACAAACATCTGCTATCCATGTAATAAAAAGTTCTCAAAAACTATAGTGCATTAACAATTTGCTACGTGTCATGTAATTAAAGAAATACGCTACAAAGCTTCTTCCACATCGAGATTTTGAACACAGTACGTGGCAGATACGATAAAAATCGAGTCTATTCATTTTACGGACAGGTTATACTCATAGTTACCATTATTTATACTATTATAACCATTTCAATGTGGCTGACAAAGGTAAAACAAATATAAAACATACAACATTTTTAACGCAGAAATAAAATTAATACATCCTTGAAGTAATTGTTTCTACACATATAAAAATTAAACCCAACGGTATAATTTATGATCATATGAGTAAAATGATTCACGGTAACTTTAAATAGCACCTGCAGATTAGCGTGCTATATAGGTACAAAATGAATATATCAGAGTAATGAATGGTGCGGTAGTTGATACAGAATAGATCCCTACCGCAAGAATGGATATGTTATTGTTTTATATAATAGCATGATGTTATCGGTTTAGTAATACCCGGAGAGTAAAACCAAGTGAGAATTAATATTCAATCGTATGACAAACCCACGCTTACCACAATCTTGAATATTAATAAAATAAAGCCAAATTTAAGTAAATACAACCAGAAAAAGACGTGAATCCACATCTACAAACATCACAACATCAACAATCAAGACAGACAAAACGTACACAGACAAGTAATAACAACGTGAAAATGATAAGTTTTAGTCATATTGCGATTATTCTCCATTCCCTCACCTTATCAATTTCTTGGACAAATAATATTGGCATACAGGGAAGAATGGAGGATTCTCGCTAGTCCCAATTAAATAATATAGAGGTGATAAACTAAAAACAACCATCACTACAGCCGAGCTAATGTGCGCGAAATCTAACACTTACGATGCGAGGACGCTGTTTTCTTTTCCGAAGCCAGCTCGTTCTTTTTAGGAGTATCCACGTCGCCTGCGTGTCGCAGCAAAACACAAAAGCAGCATTAGAACATTGGTGATGAACATACAAATACACGATGCAACGATAATATGTATTATTACATTGCCACGATTTTTTTACATAGTGCAAGTACTAGGTGACATGAATACAAACGAGAACATCGTAACATCAGTAAGGGAATCCATTAACATAATCACTACGGCAAACGAGAACATTTGCTCCCAAGACACTCACTGATGGTGCGTCGAAGTTTTTTACAGAAAGATGAGAGACGATCACGGGCACGGCTTAATTGACCACTTTTTTCCGTATTATCAAGTAACCGAAGTAGCGAAGGTTCGGATCGGGCGGCCACTTCTCCTACGGGGCGAAGAGCCACCGTAGCGGGGCCTTCGGAAACTCCTAAGTTGTCGAAGCATACCGGCCCTGCGGAACACTCCAGTTTGGCAGAGGATCGCACGCGAGCGCGCGTTGTGGTAGACTGCCGGCCGTAGGCGCGGGGACTAAAACCGCCGCCCCGCCCCGTAGAAGTCGAGCCTCGATATTACAGCATGTGGTGCTAATTCAATCTTTGCGACTAAATACTCTCCATCCAATTCTAATTGACGTCGGCGTCGTCATAAATGTCATGTACATGAAACATTAAGTCTTATAAGTGTCCACCAAACAAAAGTTCACAGGAAAACAGATAAAAATCTTTATGGAGAGTTATTAATTTTATAAGTAGTTTTCATTAGATTTGGTAGGTTTCGTTATGTAAAAAGAAATTAAAACACAAACATCCACAACTCTATACATTAACTAAATTACTAGAATTTGTTAGTCTTGAAATTAAAATAAATTCAAAAGTCTTTAATGGGTCTATAGCGTACTAGAAAAGTGGTCTACAATTCAATGTTTATCTTTCGATTCGATCTGCATATCAATTATTTCACGTGAGTAAAAATCACGAAAATTATTTAAATAACCCAAACACGCAGTTATTGTTGTCGCATTTGAACTCTATCAGTACCACATCGCATGCGCGCGTGTCTACCTTTTTATGGAACCAGTGATAATTTAAAGATGACGTCACATCATATTCCGAACTCTAAATAATTCTCGGCTTCAAATGACTGTGTACACAAAATAATGACAAACTAGTGCACTCTCCATGGCTAAGTTCCCTATGCAAACATAATAAATTAAACGTCAAAATACGTCACTGCATCGCACGACCCACTCAATTCTTATACCTTGTTGATGATACATACACATTATACATATATGTTGCACAATGCAGCCATACAGATGAAAAGGGCAAGGAGATATTTGTTTACATATTGAACAATTTTTCTATATTTATATAAGAATGTATCTACGACCTATTTATTCATAACAATCGCAACATCTCTGTGTTACGTAGGTCTAATGCTTGTATTATGTTTGTTGTATAATTTTCAATAGCCCATATCCATGAATAGCGTAAAAGGCGCTTCCTAATAAGTAATAATTCCAATGTTTTTCGATAAGTTATTTAGATGTAGCTAATGCTGCTTCCTTCGTTCCGTTGGTATTAAAATATCATTAGAATGATAACATAATTATACATATATATTATGTACACACAAGTTTCTTGAGTTGATACAGCTGGGCGTACAGAAAGCAGTAAGTTTGTAGTTATAAAAGTTTAGGGAACTTATGCCAAACTTTGTTCCTTTTTGTGCGTAAAAACTGTAAAACTATTAGTTTTTTAAAACACAACGTATGACTATGACCCAGTAGCATTGTACTACAAATAAATTAATCTTTGCGAACAAATATTGATTCGTTGTTGATAGAAAGTAATTACTAATACAGTCAGTACGCAAGTATATAAATACGCTAATAGAATTATGGTTGTCATGGACTCGCGGCAATTGGATTAGAACTTTTGGCGGAGTTTGTTGGGTTCTCCGCACGTGAAGGGCCTCGGGACTACGCACTTATCATTAGATACGATTCCACTTGCATTAAACAAATTGATTTTATATATTCATTCATTTATAATATCGAATGCTACAAACTATGAAAGTATGAAATGTACAATAAATGTAATATATTCTTCGAAATAGAAGGTTCAATACTTGAAAGCGCCATACCATCCTGTGATTAGGTAACACAAAGGAACGTCATCGAAAAGAGCTAGTTAATTTTACTCATTGGAGCGAGAAAGCATTTTGCACTTGTGTACTTCATTATTTTCTAAATCTGTTAGTAACAACTATTTACAATCGTCCTTTACTCTTTACAGCTTAAAATTTTGTTACTTGGTTAATTAGCTTTACACTCTCATAGAGGTACATAATATTATACCTATACAAAATTCAAATTAAAACACGATTCATCTAATATTTTCAAAATTGCATTGCATTTGCAATTTTTTATTTCATATTGCATTTTCAAATCGTTTATGTAATGGTAATTGAGTAGCGATCTTTAAAACGCGATGTCTACATGCAAGTATAGTAGCGCTAATTTACTTCCGCAGCAATTCAACTTGCACAGTGGAAAGTGAAAGAAAGTTAGAAGTGAATACTACTTATTTTATAGACACGTTTTAGGGTTGTCAATGCAGCGAATGGCAAGACAACGCCGCTGTCTGTATGTCCATCACTAGCCTGTCTAAGTACTAAGTGGGTAAATTCAGAAAATCCATTAAATATAAAAGTAATATAAACCCAGTAGCATTAGGCTCATTCATGGTTTCAGTTTTTGCATTAGAATGTGAGGGTCATTAGCCATATTATAACTTTCTAAACATTTCCGTACTAAATCGACGTATCCAAAAGTTGAGACTTATAGCGAAGTAAAAATAGCTAGATTGATGTTTTAATTGCTTCCATGATTAGTTAACTACAATCATGCGAGTGTCGCTGCGCATAATATGCTCACTTGTAACTACGCATAGGTATGTGGAGTGCACAACACCATTGTTCTTGTAAAGTGACACCGTGTTTGCGGTTCTTTACGCTTAACGCGCACGCTCTCCGTCTCTGAATTCGACCAAGGCCCTATTGTCGCAAGAGACTAACCGCGGATAATGGGGGAACCGGTCGTGCCAGCTTTATGACGCATCGCTCACCTTATAATAAAATGCGCCTTCATGTTACTAAGCTGCGTAGTCTTACCGATGTTCGTATTGGAATTGGAACAACCCTACAGTGCTCGTGTAATTACTTATGTGTACCTACATATATTTTATTGATATTTTTACAATTATCAAAATTGATGATACAGTGACGTGCCATCATTATATTTATACAAAAAGGTGAAACGCATTAGTTATGGCATTCTAATTATTAGTCTTGACCAGTACATACACTTATTTTGAATTTGTATTTTTCACCGTTATAATAATGATACAGTATGTTCATGTACCTACATTATTAGATAATACCAAGATATAGTTCCTGATGAAATAAGTCCATGTACAAAAACAAGGACTTGAACTTGCGTTTAAATTGTAAACACTACTAATTTTCGACTGTTTGGTCTGAAATCAATCAATCGAGCAACGATACCGGATCTAAATATTTTATTTATTCCGAATAATTGGAAACAGCTTTATTTATCGGTAAGGAAATTAACTATGTCTCAAAGGCCATTTACTTACACATTGAAATAACGGAAAATGGGTTCTAAAACCATAAGGATAAGTACAGCTGTTATTTATACATGTGCCTTTGCAGACACAAAATAATGTTTACTCGTTATAAAATCTAATGCTCTATTAATACTTTGTACAATTTTCATGTCATAGGCAGCTTTTTCTAAATCTAGTTTTTAATACTTAACATTTATTGGTTGTCATAAGAAATTGAAGTTTTTTTTAATAAATATACGGTTAGATATTCTGTCTTCTATTTATATATCTGTCATTTACCTATCTTACGGGTTAAATCTGGGCGAACTTCCAAGGTAGATCATGACGTTTTTAACGATTATTTTCTTAAAGAGATTAAAAAAAACACGCGACATCATTATACTTGTTACAATGATTCCGTTTCATTCACAAACAACAAACAAGTAGGTCTGCAAAAGATTTATGATAATGATTTTGTAAACAAATGCAAATTTTAACAACTCGGCTCCATGATAAGATTTCTCCTTTAATTGAGTTTGTTTAGTTACAAACACAAATCTGACATGAGTAGATCAGAATTTTATATGTTACCCACATGGATCAAAAATAAGTTTCTTTCTTGCCTAGTTATACTTTAACAGGTCGAAATTGCAATCGAGTCGAGATTGTCATCAAAATGGTCACGTCAAAATACGTCCATTTTGTATTGCGTAATAAGCCATGGTCTGATAGTGAATAAACAAATAATGATACACATGAACTCAACCTTAACAGTCTTCTAGTAAGTACGATGATCTGAACAAAAACATGGTTGTTGGCGAGGACACTTTAAAATGGTCTGAATTAAGTAATTGTGCAAATTAAATTATCAAATTCACCGTAGGAGTTAGCAAATTTATTTTTATCTTATCAAAATATTAAATGTATCAGGATATTTATTGTTTTATAACGCGCTATACACTTTAATTATAAATAATAATTTGAGCGTCATCGGTGACAAATTATAAGTACTGTGAGTGTACGTGTAAGCTTATAATTATCTGTATCTAAAGTTAAAAACTGAACTTCTGACAAATAAAAAATTTATTAAACTTCAACAGCTTAGTTAATACGTTCCATGAATATGAACGAAGTTGGATAACAGCAAGCGTACCACATCATCTCATCTCATGTAGTTTAACTTGGGAAATGACCTTTATCCCTGGTACGACGTAAGTTAATTACGGAGTGATTAGATATTTGATATCTCGGCTCAGAGGTTATTTAAGTATGTAGTTATGAACTTATGAGTAGTCACTTTAAAAGTATAATAAATAATGTTCCTACGCACTTTAACATACCGGTATTCGAAATCAAAACTATTGCATTGTTCTTTCCATTAGAATGAAGTGATAGATTTACAGAAGATACTAACTTTAAAAACACAGATCCTTAGTAGGCGGAGGCCGCAAACGATACTCTTGTAGATAACATTATACAAGTTATACATATCTAGACTTTTTATCAAGATATCAATAAGATTTCATACTAAACGTCACTCACTAGGTAGTCCTAGTCTTGATAACATTTTAGCAATGGTATAGTTATTCTTCAAATGATAAATATTGTTACCTACCAATCTTTTTTGTAACCAACGTAGAAGGTTCAGGTGATTTAACTCTGCTTTGCCGATTTTCAGGGTCGGCGTTAACAGTGTAAGTCCCTCGGCGTCGTAACATGGTTTTTATACAATTTTCTGCACAACAAAAGATCTACCACAGGAGGCACAGCACAGATAACTATCATTCTCATTGACCTTTTCATAGAACAATCTTGATATATTATACGTAGGTATCACATCACGTTTCACAAATCACAACCAAGTGCAAATGATATAACTGTGTAAGTCGCACTGTTACTCACTGTACACTATTTGACACGCGTAGGTAAGTAATGAAACAAAACGACAGATTGTTTTCAAATTACTCGCGTACCGGATAGCTGCCGCAACGGAGCACCACTGAGGAAGTGGGTTACGAACCAATTGGTAATTTTGCAACATGCACCGGCTCTGGCGACCACGTCGGTCGACTGTGACCGACCGTCGACGAGCGAAAGGCAACTCAAAAACCGAGAGTGCGTTGGCACGGTTCTTCCGCGAATGACAGGATGGTGCGGTCATGCCGACCGCGAGATAGCAAGATCGACGACAGTCACTGATAACACGGCCGATAACCATGAACAATTGGCTAGAACCTAATAAACTAAACGTGATACATAGATGCAAATAAAACTTATCGGCGCCTTTTATTGCAGGTAACAAATGCAATAAAATCATACAATATGTATCATAACATGTTGAGCATTGAATTTTTGTTCATCGGATGGTGATGATGAATTTGATGTATACTAAAAAGTTACAAATAATTTATGCAAATATGCCTCTATGTATTGAGGAACATAAAACATGCAAAGGTATTTAACAAAGCAACTATCTTATTATTTGACAACTAATGAAACAACTGATAACTACAAATTGGGTTGAGTAAACTATTAAGTTGTTCGATTGCCATATTACTAAAATGCACTTATTATTTCACTCTATGTTTAACCAGAAACATAACGAAAATACAGCATTCAACATTCTCAGTACTTAACTATCTAAATATTTATCTATAACATCATGATAATAGCAAACTTATATTTACTGGCTATGAGATTAATTAATCAATATTTTTCTGTAAATACCTGATTATGAGGCATGGCAATATTTATAACATTATGGCATTTCTAATCTAAATATTTTGCCTTTATCAGTACACAAAAATATGGGTGGTGAATTTAAGGTTAAACATTAAATCACAACCAACTTGGTACTACTTTTAAGAAAATAGTATTAATAAACATTTTAATTTTAATAAAGTCACTTACTCATTGGTTTAGTGATATTTCACTGCTGATCACAATGTCCCAGATATGATTTTTCCTAAGTCAGATCAAATACATGATTACTAGAGTTAGTTTTTTTAAATTCAAAATCCAAAACAAAAAGAAGTGAATATTGACTCATCTCTGTCTCATAACTAATAAGTGGTATCATAACTAGTTACATATTTGTTTTATGTCTACTTATAAACCACAGGGCAATAACAAACATGTTATTATATATCAGCTTTACATAAGAGATATAGTTGTATGTAATTATTGAATTAAAAAAGTATACACAACTAACACAATCATCCCAGTCTTTGATAATCCTACTGCTGAGAAAAAGCCTCTTCTCGCAAAAAAAAAGAATAAGTAAGCATTTTTCATCACAACTGCACAAGGTTAATTGGAGGTTTAAATAAATTATAATACACAAAGTTTTTTGTCAATGGTCTGTGTAAATATATCAATGGTATCTTGATAATATTAAAGTATGTGTAACTTGGAGAGTCACATCAGTACTCGGCACTTCAATTTTCAAAAAACCACAATAAAAGTTTTACAATAAAATTGATGGAAACAGACGAAATACTAAAACACAAATCCAAAAAGGATAGATTTAATTAACACTAGACAAATATTTGAAGCATTTGTAATGATAACTATAATTGCGGAGGTGGTTTCAACTAACAAATAAGCTAACAGCTAAAATAAACAACATATATAACTATTTCAGCCATGTTTTAGTCTAATTCAAATGATATTTACTTTTGACTCAACTGTGATATTGAATCTTCATTTTTCACATATCTACATATCAAACTAGATAATATGTATATATATCTTTGCTGTTACTAAGGGATATACCCTTAGCAACAAACAAAAAATAGTGAATATGATGACTTTGTATAATTACTTACAAGTACTACTTTCTAAGTATTCAAAAATATCACTACTTTGCTAATGATTGACACAGTAAGTTAAATAATGGTATTTTTTAAGACAAAACATATATTACGGCACATGCATACATACATGTCTAGTAAAATGCCCATTATATTTAAGTCTATTATATGCTATTATGTTAAACATGGGGTTTAATTGTAAAATAATACTTGGTAAATAACAACTATGTAATTTAACCATTTACACCTGGTGTATTTTCATTATTTCATACATTCATTTTTCGTGTGCATTTAAGTAAACCAGAAAATAAATTTAACATTTTGTGTAAAAGTTTAGCACAAAAGTCTTAATGGTTCACCAAGTTAAACAAACATATTACTATACATATAGTTCATACATATAGATAATTCTGACTGTACTTTATGAATAAATATAAACAGGACAACTGGTTTTTGTGTAAAATTAAATTTTGCTTGTGATGTTATCTCTATAAAATATATCAAACACCATAAGTATTTCAAGTCATGACATATTTCTAAACATAATTTGTTACAAAACATGACTGATGTTCTATATTTTGTGTGTAAATAATGTGTAAGCTATTGGGACATAATTGTGTTTGTGTGTACCCCACCCACACACCACTGTGTGTAGTATATACCTAATTAAAATTCCTTACATTTTAATGAAAATTATTTCATGACCACCTGGGCTCTTTATAATAATGTTATTTAGTAATAATTAAAACATATAAAGCAGCAAGAACATCCAAAATACGGAGTACTAGTTAGTAAAGTAAATGAAATGAAATTTCTTGTAGCAATATTTTACAGTGACACTTTCATTACTAACACTTAAAAAAATAAAATTTTCATGGGTGTATATTTTGGTCAAAGTAGCTAATCAATAATGGGGTGCACAGATTAATCAGAGAACCTCCTATAGACTGAAAAGGGAGATGAAATAAAGTTTATGCAAATCAATATAATGTAATATGCTGAAAATATAATTTAGCCAAGGTTTAAGGAACTGATGTGGAACTTCATGCTGAGTGAGCCTACAGTCATGACAGCTCACCAGCCAACTACAAAACCGTGTCATTTTCCTTAAGCAGAAGAGGAACAAATAACTTTAAAATACCATTAAGTAATTAATGACTACTAGTTTTGTACGAAACCCCTAATTTATTACGTCATGATAGATAGCAAGTAACCTCAAAGACTCATTACTAATTTCTATAAAACATGATTTCCCGTAAACTAGGCAATTTACATGAAATGAATTCAAGATTATGGAAAACAAAATGTTGAACTAACAATTTCACGAAATATCCTAGAGATAATCTAGAATACGACGCATTTCTCCTCCAATAGATATTTTGACACGATTTATCTGTCACACGCCAGGCTTATGTGGCAGAGTCTAAGCACCGCCTGTGGCCATTTTTGAAATACTGCGGACATTAAATGCCGTCGATATTGATTAATTCACAAAAATTTGGTAAATTACGTGCTTAGAAGGCGGAATTGTGGCAGTTTGCAGCCATTTTTAAAATTGTCAGTATCGAAATACGTCACAGGCATAAGAAATCACGATGGCCGACAAAAGAATGGTTAGGTGGTATGTACTTACTACTGATTTTTACGCCTCCAAGAGGTGGTTTCGGTGGCTGATTATCGAAAGTCTTTCGAACGGATTTGCTGCCCTCGGCGAATGACGTGGTCCTAGGGCGTCCGCTCATTATTATAGATATAAAATAAACGGCCTTAGAATCCTGAACTTCATAGATGCTTCACATTTCTCGTTACCACCCTTGCACTCGCACTGAACTCACTTTGCCGATGATATACAAGTTAAGGATGGTATAGTCAAAACAATATCACTAAGATACAATAGAAATCAAAATAAGACTGTCTTATTACGGTTTTACAATATCATTTTGTTAATTTTTCAAAATTTACATCACTAAAGTGTACGACAGATTTTAGTTTCTTCAGACTTGTACTCGCTCGTTCGGATAGTTTCGGCATTCGCTCGGGCCTTCGATTGCTGAACATACGAAGATGACGTCACGTAAACGCTTTACAGCGCCATCTGTTGGTGTTGTTGTTCTCAATTTCGAGCTCATTCAGTAAAACAGTTCTCCACAGATGTTACAAAGACAACAACGATGATATTCTCGGTAGCACTAATCAGACAATAAATATAATTAAATTTTGTCCAGGACCAATAACGCAAAAGGAATTAGCTGAAATTAACTAGCATTTGAAACAAAACTATTTCAATACTCACAATAAATGAATAATAGTCGATTCAAGTATATAGTGGAAAATGTTTATCAATATTTCTACGCATAATTTTCTTGAAAATAACTATATATTGTAACTCTGTAAAATTTATTTGTTCACATCAAAATAGAGTAGGTACTCTATTTTGATGTGAACAAATAAATTTCAAATATTTCAGAATTTAAACCTGCACTGACAATATACTACTTGATACTTATACATAATTTAAAGGTGAGCTGAATACTAATATAACTACTACCAATATAGATTTTGTGAGGTCAGGTCCTTCAACAAACTATTGCGATAAGGTTATGTAATGCAATAGACCCCAACATATATTCAAAACACAGGGTCTTTTAAAATAAGAAAATTATTATCAGTAGCTATTACATTGCGCGCTACTGGATACCAGCCGTGAAACAGAACAATCTAAATTCTGCTTATCGCGCAATGTACCTATACACGGACATTTATATTAGTACAACACTCATGTTAGTGGGAAATTTTAATCAAGTAGACTAGTTGCGCGTGCGCCGCGTAGGAGGCGAGCGGTCCGCAAGCGGCTGGAACACCTACAGTACGATGTGATTTTAAATCCACTGCACCACATCTAATGATACCAAGACCAACGTATCGCAACGCAGTTATACAAAATGGAATGTTACACATCGGATAGCTGTGACAGTGACACCAGGGAGCAGAAAACCTTAGATTTGTCGAGTCAAATGTTAGAATCACTCAGCCTATCGTCGGAACTAAAAGGCATTGTTGACGAGAAGGATTGCGCAGAAAATTACGAGATAATTCTCCTCTACAACAACAGGATAAAAGCATTGCCTGATACTTTAAACAGGTTTAGCAACTTGAAGATATTGGATGTGAGTAACAATAGACTCACGGTGCTCCCGGATATCTTTAAACATTGTCAGCTAACGTCGCTGATAGCCAAACATAATCAACTCACCAATGAATCGCTTCCGAAGTCGTTCTTTAGTAATAAGAGTTCGCTGCGAGAGCTCAATTTAAGCGGAAACCAATTGAACTTCTTTCCAGAGCAAGTTTTAGATATAGCATCTCTTAGGTACCTTTACTTAGGTGGTAACAACATAGTCAACATACCAAAGGACATATGGAAACTTAACAGGTAAATACCTATAACTTATTTTTTTTAATGGAAGTACCTATCAGTTGCATCCTTGGTAGTTATTGGTCTCCGCTATGTTCGTCTTCGTCAGTGAAATGGTCATTTTCTACCTGGTTGGAACTGGTGAGCTACTATTCTCTTCATGCTATCTTCTCATAATAACAATCAGTAATTCATAAACATTAAACACTGGAGAGCTCTTTGTCTAATCTACTGACCGGTCATTGTCGAGATATAAACCTACTCAACTATTCAAACAACGTATCTAGGTATAAATATAATTAATACGTATATAGTAGGCATATTTAAAATGCGATTGTTCTACGTTTCCTCGCTAATATTTTGTTATACTCACCAGCTTTATATTATTGTGTTAAACAACGTTACTTTTATATTAGGTAGTATAAAAAGAGCAATGAATATGAAAGTCAAAGATAATAAGTTTGTCCATGCATAAAAATAATGTTTCATTATCCACTCTACGTCGTTAACAGCAATTTTCGCTTATCATGTCGAAACTGATATAATTTTTGTTATCTACCAGTTCAAGCAGACAAACACTACAGTTTCTCTGGATATCAAAATGCTGTATCATGCCATTATGTGTAAAATGATAGCGCTACAGCTCTGCCGGCCGACTGACGACATACACTTAGATAAAATATAAATATACAAAGTTTGTAATCGTTTCATATGCACAGTGGCTAGACATCGCAAAATTGCCTAAAGATGTCTATTAGCAAATCTTACCTACTACTTATTCTTAGTTATGATACGTGACCTGATATACCAAACTATATCCATAACTTTCTGTTTTAGTAAGACGACTTAGGTGTTATTGTTAAGGTTTATGGCGCATAATTGTTATTATAAGTAATAATAGTAAGACCTAACGAGAATTATATTCGACTTCCGTAGATACTTGTAAGCTTCTAGGTAGGTACTGAACGATTGAATGATAATTTACATTGACCTACCTGGACCTACCTCAGACACACCAACTCCTATCAGTTTGTCACTTGTTGCGTCAAACAAGGAGAGAAAAAGTTATAGCCCAATCCCTGAGTATAAGGTAGTAACTATCGTGAGAAATACTTAATTTATTCAAAACTAGCAGCTCGCCCCTGCTTCGCACGGGTCTTATCATCTCGCTTACGATGAAAGGGTCCGTATTACTCAATTCAACTCTCTACTTTCTTTCATAAGAACCTTCTCCTAACCATAACAAACACATTAAAAAAAGAATTGGCAAAATTGGTCCAGGCGTTGTTGAGTTATGCGCTTACCAACATATTTTGCGATTCATTTTTATATAATAGATAATGACTTAACGACGCAGCCAACTCAGTTGGCAGCGTGACGTCGCGGCGTCGGCGCGCTGCGCTTGAATAAGAGTCCCGTTTTCACTTGAAACTAGTAGAGCGTTTCTCAGTTGATTCTAAGTCGTTATCTTCAATAAAAAACTAGTATGAGGTCTATTATGCCTAGCGCTATAATAACTACTATATTATAGACCAACAAAACTTATGTTGAATATGTTTGGCCTTACTGTCATTAATTCATATTTTTGTTTATCCTAACAGTTTGCAGATTCTATCTTTAGGAGGAAATCAAATTATAGAAGTTCCTGAATCTGTTGGACAT
Source organism: Spodoptera exigua (assembly GCA_902829305.4). Classification (NCBI taxonomy): domain Eukaryota; kingdom Metazoa; phylum Arthropoda; class Insecta; order Lepidoptera; family Noctuidae; genus Spodoptera; species Spodoptera exigua. The sequence goes on from LR824615.2 coordinate 6,163,132, forward strand.
CTGACGGGTCTCCAAGCTTTGGTTCTAAGCGACAATCTAATAGAGCAGCTACCAGCGAGCATAGCTAGATTGAATCAACTGCGATCCTTATTAATTCACAAGAACAGATTGAAGACTTTACCTACACAAATAATCAAACTAAGATGTTTGACAGAGGTGAGTTCATTTTTATCACTGCGCTCTAATAGTAGGTAGGCGTAGTAAGTGACTAACTACCTAAGACAAAATATGAAGCCACTAGGTTATAAATGGTTAACCAAAGGTCCCATATGGATAAGCAGATATTCTTAATTAATCTCTGGGGTCTTGCGATTCTATGTAGGTATTGTTGTTCTAACTATGTACCTATAGATCTATTGTCTGAAGAAAAATAGTGCTACTTAGGTGTACATGTCGCCGTTTCAGTTGTTTTAAAGACTGCGGTATGTACTTAGGTAGGTATAAACGCAAGTGAGCAGGTACATACCTTAATACATAACTAGGTACATGACTGTGATAACACCACCAAGATTTATGATTACTTGTCTTTGGCAAGAGACTTGTCAAGAGAAATAAATAAATCGCCGTATCGAGAACGCCTGAAAAAGTTACTGGTCCATAAAGCAATAGGTACATGAAAGGTGACCTTATAATAAAAAGTCTTTTCACCAGTGTTCTCCCTCTGAATTAGGTAGATACTATATTTTTTATACACCATGCAAATAGGTGACTTACAGCTAGATTTACATCAACTGGAGTAATCAATGCTAAAAACAGTTAAAAGTAAATAAGTACCTAGGTGTGTTATAAACTTATATATTGATATATATAGTTGTATCTACTTAGGTAGGTAACCAGGTACCTACACGCTTTACATCTTAGTGGCTGACGGATTCTGACAAGTTGGTAAATGTGTAAATACCTACTTCAACCTTAGGCAGCAACCTTATTCTTCTTTGCCTTAGTGGTTGGACTAAGTGTCGGAGTGGATTCACATACGGGTGGGAAAAACGGGTCTCGTAAAATAACATCTAGGTACCTCCCTGTTAATGTTAGCACCGATCGAAAATACGTTTCTCAACTGGAGAATGAATCACCTTGCAACTTCTCGTCCTACAAAACAGATTTGCATTATTTACTTAGATCTAAAGACTCGAAAGAACTTACCTTCCTATTTAAGTGTAAGTAAATACTAATGCTAATGTACTTCATCTATACTTTGCAGCTAAGTCTTCGCGACAACCCTCTGGTAGTGAGATTCGTGAGAGATATGACATTGCAACCTCCTTCGCTATTAGAGCTGGCTGGTCGCACTATCAAGCTACATGAGATACCGATACGGGCAGGCGAAGTGCCTTTAACGTTAATGAGGTACCTCGGAGCAGCTCAATGTTGTGTTAATCCGAAATGTAAAGGTAATATTGTTTTATTCTATGTCTTATATAATGGTAGTATTAATATAATTTAATGAAGACCTTGACTAATCTATGCCATTCGAACCTACTTACTTAGGTACTACTTTAGCGCTTCTATCTAAGAGAGATATGTACCTACATAGAATGGCACCAGCCATTATTAGAGATGAACACATTACTTGTGCTCTCATTATTATTGCCAACATTCCGATAATAATACGAAGTAGGCGAGTGTGAATCGCAATTGATGCTCGTAGAGAAATCTCATATCTCTGTGGTCCCAATAACTGGGACTAGACACTAGAAAGATAACAGATATGCTCTCGCAAAAACTAAATACCTAGAAATATACTAATATTTAGTGAAATAATATTTTCAGTGCCTCACTTCGTTAATTGCATCTAGTAATTATGGTGTTTTACAAAAGACGGATTCGTTTCTTCTCTTTTAATGCAAACTGAACTGTTTATGTATTTTTGAGAATTACTTATCGCTCTGATAAAAATGTTTAAGAATTTTAACGAAAAACATTTACCTACTTATTGGTACTCACAACAATAAATAAAACCCAATGCGCATTTATCTATCATGTATTATTACGGGCGTTGACAAATAAGATGGCGCGCTTGGAGTCAATAATTGAGGATAAGTGTGCGTCACATAGTTCTATCTACCACACGTGGAGATTAAATTATTTGTTGATAAAACGAAAAGCTATAGTTTTTGAAATCTGATCCAGCAGACAAATTGTGTATACAATTTTGTTGGACATTTTATACTTTTTATAATGTAAAATGTACCTTTTAAGCAATAATAAATAAATAAATAATAAATATATTTTTATGAATTAAATTGTTACAGGTGTTTTCTTTGACAATCGCGTGGAACACATCAAATTTGTCGACTTTTGTGGCAAATACCGCATTCCACTGCTGCAATACCTATGTAGCTCTAAGTGCATCACTGGAAGCTGGGAGAGTCGTGAGGCGGATAACAATCCTCATCCTCACATGATGCGGAAAGTTCTCTTGGGCTGACTATAGTAACCTGAAGTGTGATAAAAAAAAACTATTCCACTGTATATTTTATACCTAAATAAATGTTTTGTTATATTATTGTTATGCAGGAGTCTAAATTCGTTTTAATTACCTAAAGTAAATAACTGTACCAAAAAATATAGACAAAAAATAATTGTAACTAATTTTCAGCTTTCTTTTCATTTCTTTTAACAACATTGGTAAAATTTATTTTAGGATTATATTGGTGAATAAAATATTGGGGCCATGGTTGTTTTATATATTCATTCTAAGATTATCCTTAGGTACTTGCACAAATATGTGCCCATATGTGATACATTTTATAAAACATTTATATTGAAATAAATAAAGTATATTTTCATTTACAACTATTTTAATTACACTTTCCCTATTAACAGATTTTTAGTTGTTTTCTTGTAAAAATTTCATTCTTTCTTCTTTGCCTCTCATAATGGCAGCTTTGAATAACTTGCAGTAAAGTTGTATGGCTGCGGGAGTGTCATCATTACCTGGCACTGGATAAGTGATAAGGTTGGGATTGCAGTTGCTGTCCACAATACCAATAGTTGGTATCAACATTTTTGCACTATCTCTAACAGCTGTATGCTGATTCAAGATGTTATTTTGTGTATTCAAAAATATGCATAGATCTGGCAATCTAGTAACAGCTCCAAACTGATGATTTGCATTTGTGAAAATGCCTCCTCTCCAGAACCTTGTGTGTGCATATTCCCCACATTCTTTGGCAGTTTTCTCAACTAAATGGGCATTCAAGGCATTTCTGTTGAAAAAACAAATAATTCCTCCTCTGTATGCAATATGTGCTGTAAAGTTTAAAGCCTTTCGTAAATGCTCTGCAGTGATGTCCAAATCAAATATTAGATGGCCAAGTCTGGACCCGTAGAGGTATGGTCTCATATAATCATTCAATGAACCTTCTTTGTGACCATAATGAACTCTGGCATCAAACAAATCTTTTACTGTGAATAAGTTATGGACGCTAAAATAATCTGGATGGTCCAAAATCTTTTTTGATGGTGCTTGATCTGAAAAACAAAGTATTAGAACAGTTACTGTTAATGCTCATTAATTAATTTCATAAATTCATCCAAGTTTCAAAATTACTAAATTTAAGTTTATTTATACAATTGCTAAAATAACTCAATGAAATGTAGATATGTTACAGAAATGATATTGATATTCTTGGTATATTGTTGATGAATATCTTTCTTACAAAGTTATACTAGATTATAAAACGAATATATTTATGCTATCTTATTTTTCCAGCTAAGTTTTACAGCATATTATACATATTATATAGTATAGTATATTGTATATTTATATGTATATTTTAGGTTATAGTACCTATCAGTAAACTTACCTTCAGCTACAGGAGAAGCAACAGGTTCTGTGGCAGTGGAGTTATGTCGTAAAATAGGCACGGTACGAATAAGCCCACGGTGCTCTAAAATCATATATTATAATATATAAATTAAAAATTAACAAAAACTAATAACAAGGTATATAAGAAAAAAATTATTATAATGTATAAATCAAGCAAAAATGTAGCGTTACTTACTTATGCAATTTGAAAACATTATTGCTTCCTTTTGAGGAGCTTTTGTTTACAATATATTACTATTTATTTATATGGAGAAACCTTTCGTAATTTCTCAAATCAAAAATAATTAGATCTTTGACAGTTAAATAGTGAGGTTATATTAATATGACCAAAGAGATTATTTACTTCTAATACTTGATTTTTTCTTCTATAGTAGGCATCGATCACTAATACTTTATTAGTGATCGATGATAGTAGGTAATATAATTTATGATCCAGCTGTCTAAACGGTGAAAAGCACGAATAAAGTCAGTTTATTATTATTTATTATATTTTTTTATAAACAGCATTATACCGTTCTGATTTTGTTCCTACAACGAATTTTAATCTTTAATTATCTTAAATCTTAGTAAGGTTATCGACAAAAATTAACGGTCTAGCTTTATAAATTCTCTTCTCTCAGAAATAAAGCCATGTACAATGTTACAATATTCATCATCTTCATCATCAGTATTTTTGCAGTAGGTAGGTACCTACCTAAACAGTAGTGATAACCATCTATGTTTTTGACTGTCTCTATGGACTCAATATGTCATCCAAACTGACAGCTGACGTCATAATGTCACAACATCGTGTAATTTTATTGTTTGTGTGAGGTAAGGAGGTAAGGAACGAAGGTATCAATAATAAAAGAAATTTAACATCATTAAATACTTATAGAATTTAAACAACTAACACTGACAAAATGGCACCGAAGAATATTCAAGATGTAGACTTATATGCGCTGCTGGATATCCCAATAACTGCAACAGAATCAGAGGTAAATTTAGTTTTGTTATTTACCATGCTATTTTGTTTTAACATAAATAATGAATTAATTTATGTTTTCAGATTAAAAAGGCTTATCGAAAAAAAGCTCTAAAATGCCATCCAGACAAAAATCCCGACGATCCTAAAGCGGCTGAGACTTTTCACGCTCTTTCCGACGCTTTAGAAGTGTTGACTGATGCCTCTGCTAGGGCAGCTTATGATAAAGTACTAAGAGCTAAAGCTGCAGCAAAATTAAGACACCAAGAATTAGATAGTAAGAGGCAAAAACTGAAAGAGGATTTAGAAAGGCGGGAAAAAGAGGCAGAAACCAACAAAGGGGGTTGTAACCTTACAGATGAACAGAAATTAGCTGCAGAGATTGAAAGATTACAGAGAGAAGGTAGCAGGCTATTGTTGGAAGAACAACAAAGAATGAAAGAAGAAATACAAAGAACCAAGGGACTTATATCTCAGCCTGTGTGGGATTCAAGTTTAAACAGAATTAAAATAAAATGGAAAGCAGATAAAAATGATCCAAACAATGGTGGTTATGATGAACCTAAACTAAGAAGGTTTTTGAAAAAGTATGGGGATATAATAGCTTTGCTAGTATCTCCTAAAAAAAATGGATCTGCTATAGTAGAATTTGCATCTAAAGAAGCATCAGAAATGGCTCTAGAATTTGAGAAAGGTAAATTAAACTTCTATTTCAATATAATACTAACTTATGCCTTCATCCAAAGTACTCTGAGAAAAAGCACCTACTGTGTTATTACCATTTATCCCTGTTCCAATTTTATACAGTTCTGTTCAGAAGCATTTATATGAAAATGCAACAAAAACATCCTTATAAACCTTCACATATAGAATATCACTTATCAGATACTAATAGTCATATCAATGTTAAAGTGCCAGTAACTTATTTGTAAGCAATACATCAAAAGTTTGGTGTTGTCTAGTTGTACTTTAATAGAAAACTAGCTCTTACCCGCGGCATCACTCCCCATTTGACTACCTACCCTACTCTACTTACCCTGGGTACTCTAAGTACCCTACACTACCTACCCTAGGTACTCTAAGTACCCTACACTACCTAACCAACACTACCTACTCTATCCTATCCTATGTCTTCCTAGTTTGTAGCTATCTCAGTACGAATTTTCAACCAAATCAAACCAACCGGTTCAGCCGTTCTTGAGTTATAAATTGTGTAACAAATACGACTTTCTTTATATAGATATGTGAAAAACACTTCTTATTAAAAACATGATAAAAAAGCTCCAAGTCCCTAGCAATAAAACTTCACTGTCAATATTTAAATGTTTTGAACTTTTTTTATTTTTATTTTGTAGGCTTACCAGATAATCCTTTAACACTAAAATGGGTTAATGAAAGACCAGTTCTGACAACAAAGAAAGAAGCTCCTGGTCCATCACTCATCTCAGACAGGGATTATGAATCACTTGTCTTAGCTAAAATGAGGCAAGCTGCAGAGAGACAAAAGTTAATAGAAGATATGTTAAAAGAAGAAGAAAATAATAAATCACAATGAATTGCCATTATACAATAAATTAATAAAAATCTTTTTGAAAATATTATCCTTATATTTTATTATTAATTAATTAATATTAAACATAGTTATTTTACAGAAACCTTAAAATTATGCTTACAACACAACATAATTTCACATTCCTCTTTCCACCACCCACAAGAGGTGAGTGCAAATTACAAATATAACACCTAGTATATTATAATCTATTATTTTTGAGATATTAGAAAATATTCTCCATCCAGGCCTCATCATCAAGAACCACTTTCTTGGCAGTTCTATTGTTTAAAAGGATCAAAAGGTTTCCATTCTTTTACAAAGTTCATTACTTTTCGCCTCTGACTTTCCCCATTTTCTTTGCGTGGTTTTTTCCAAAGACTGTGGTCTAAATCCAAAATTCCACCAATAATTTCCTGGAAACAAAATATTGCATAATGTAGGTAGATACTAATTAAGTTAAAGATATGCTAAAATGGTTTTTTTAGTTACCTCAGCAAAATTTTTAGGAAACAGTTGTTGATCTTCAATGACATGAGCAAAACCAGGATCCATACCAAAATCAATCCAAAAATATGGTAAGCCTTTGGGTATTCCTTTTCTTATATTCTTGCCTTTTAAGTCTACAACCTTTTTATTCATAGACCATTCTGCTTCACACTCTAGAAGGGCCTTTTTGAAATAAATTGCGGCCATATCTCCTACATCCCTTGGTAGGGGCACACAGTTTATAACCATATGTGGGTATCTATTGAGCCTAGTTGCTGTTTCAAAGAACACAACATCTTTTCCCTGAGAATTGTAGAACTGTGTAAGAGCCTTTCTGTAATTCTGAAAGAAATAAAGAGTAATTTAGTAAATTATTAAAAATATTAATATACTGGGGAGGCAAAAAGTAATTACCATTATTTCTTCCCACACATCTTCATCTATGGATGTTACACAGGTAGCATGTTGAACAGTGGTGATTATACAGTGATCTGGCACAAGGGACACTCTTGCAGGTAAAGCCACATAAACTCTATTTCCACAGCTGACCATAAGATGCTTCAACATGTTCTTTGAATCAACACAATGTTCACAGCCTTCTAGAGTCCTTTCCATTTTGATATGCTGGCTAATAGCTCGACTTCTCTCATTTTTGCTTTCCTTAGCAGCATCTCTGTTTCTTGATATGTTGTCCATAAAAATATCTTCAAGATCATCATTAGGATTTTTGTGTTTAGCAGCAAGTTTGGCCAATTCAGCTTCATCATTGTAATTGTTTCCATATTTTTCTTGTTGGAACTATAATGAGATACAATTTTATTAAGTATTACAATAACAAAGTCAGAAAATTACAATAACAGACACATAACTCAAAAAGTCTTACCATTTGTGCCAAATTATACTTGTCATCATCACCAAAGTACTTGGTCCTTTCCCCAGAAACATGTGTCTGGGCCTTCCTTTTGCCACTCTTGCTTCTAGGATCTCCTTTTTCACTACTACTTGTAAGAGGCCGACTGCTGCCAGATGAGCTGGTTGCTATTAACATCACTCTGTCATCTTCCTCCTCAGCATCAGCATCAGGATTTTCCTTTCTATACTTTCTTGCAGCTTCTAATTTAGTTTTCAGTTCAGTTACTAGTTTTTCATCACCTAATATTTCAGCTTTTACAATTTTAGCAGCTAATTTGTTCATTTTCTCATCACTCAGATATTTAGTATCTTTTGGTTTATCTTCCGGTATATGAGGTTTGGCAGTATCTATCTTATGTGATGGCATAACAATTTCTTCTTTTGATTTTTGAGCAAATGATTCTAATTCTTTTTGTTCATTAGTTTGCTTCCGCCAATTACTTGATCTTCTGTATGGATCTCTATCTGAATATTTTTGATCCTTATAGTAGTCTTGCTGCTTTTCCTGTGACTTTCTACTAGAATAGCTGGTAGTACTACTTGAATAAGAACTTTTGGGTTTAGAAGAATAATAGTCATCATCATCATCAGATGGTTTAATAAATGGCCTTGACTTTCTGAAGCTCTCAGGTGTTTCTGGTACCCCTGTTCCACCATTTTTCCAATATGGATTTAGTTCTCTGCTGCTAGTACCAGGATTGTAAGAGTCAATGTTCTTTTTATCCTTTTCTTCTCTCTTGGGCTTAATATCCTCCTTTGTATATGTCTTAAGCATACCTGTCATTGACATCCAGTCTTCTCTCTGGGCTGCATTAGTCTGTCTTGTTTGTTGTTCAACCCATTCATCAGATTCTGAACCACTCGAGCTGGATGACTAGAAATAAATTGATTAATGTAGGTCAATAATTTGTACAACATCAATTGAAATACTATGTACCTAAAACTTGGGAAATACTTCGAATAAGAAACTTACACTTGTAGAATGCCTTCTACTCTTTTTCTTACGTCTTTCACGATCTTTGGATTTGTGTGATTTACTGTGTTTGCTTTTTTTCTGCTTTTCATTCATGATTCAAGTGCAAGTTGAGCTGGACTATATTAAAAAGTACGAAGTATGTATGTAACCAAACAAATAACAATTTCCAATATTTTCCGTTTGACAAGACAATTATTCATGACAATGCATTGAGATAGAAAATGTATAGAGGCGCCGTGTTACTATAGAAGTATACATGCTTATACAAATATGAGGGAAATATGAAACAAACTATGAAATATCATTTTTTCTCACTCTTTCTAAGGCAATAATTGTATTAGACAAAAGAGACAACGATATTTAAGTTGTTGCTTAATATGGAAACAAATCATTTTGACATTAGCAAAGTTGTAGGTAAGTGCCATGTCCGCCATCTTAAGCGCTCAGAGTACCTGAGTTTCATGGTAGTAGTCCTGTCAAACGGTTGTTTATGTTTTAAATTATTGCGGTTTTTCAGTAAATTACAAAGAACCATTTCTTTAAACTTCAAATATATATAGTGAAACAAAAAAACAATATGCCTGTGTGTTGTATTGTGCAGTGTGGTGCAAAAAAGAACGAAAATCAACCTCAATTGTCTTTGTATAGGTTAGTAAACAGTTTTCATCAAATATTACTTAGAATAATCCACATAGATAGAAAAAAATGTCACGGATACTTTAATCTATTGCCAAAGTATATATATTTACTTTTATTTCTGTCTGTGAAACAGTTTTAGTAAAAAATTGTTGTTTACAATAATATGTCAATATGGCATAGTTACGTACCATTTCACAAAAGTATCGATATAATCTCCCATTTAAAATTCAACATATACTAAATAATCTATTTTAACAATGGATGTTTCCGCAGTTTTGTGTAACGCTAAAGTAAGACGTCAGTATTTTGGTATTGGTTTTAGTTACATAAGTGGAAGTTCAAATTATCATGTTTTATAATTATACGGGCGCGATTGACAGAGCGGCGTTGGCGACGATCCCAGTGCGACCACCAAGCGTAATAATAAAAAGTGAGATACATACAATAAGATTGACTTCACTACATATCTATTTTCTGCTAACGTAGTTTCGAAGATATCATCGTTTAATCAGACGCGCCGAAATTGTGCGCGAGCACTTCACAAATACCCACAGGTTTTCCACATATATAAAGATAAACATTTAACAAACACTATCTTTTTCTATTTCACCATTCCATTAAACGATGTTCATAAACACAGTCCTATTTTTTTAAAGACGCTTTACGTAGAATTATATGAATACAAATTCGACTTGAGAAAATCATTAGCCAATCAAGACACCAAGTTAACCACGGGTTCCGGGCTCTAGCTAGGCCGACGGCAAAATAGGAACAGGAGTTGATTTTAGTCAGTAACGATCTGTCCCGAAAAAGGCCGGAGATGACATTAGATGATTTCCCATAAAAAAATACCGTTAATCAGCTGGCTAATCCCTAAAACTATACCTACGTAGAACTTTTACTCAAATTGTATCGATACTCGTTAAATACTTAGTCGGCACAACCCTAGCAACGGCAGCCATCTTATGCGACATTTTGGATTGTAGGTAGGCACCTTTTTCAAGTAGGTATTTCAAGTCCATATATTTCCTATGTCAATGTGACAATGTCACAGTTTAGACAAAGTCTTTATCTGTCAATTACCTAGTATGTCAATGTCATTTGTAAATTTATGATACGTTTCGTGAATAGAAAGGGAAACATTCAATTCTATAAATCATTAGTGGGTGAATTTTGTGACGACAACTTCGAAACTTTCACACGAAAGTAGCTGAAAAGGCTGTGTCGGAGATATCCCGTCTACGAATCTTTCTAATCGCCTTCTATAGGACCATATTTTGGGAGAACAAAGAGAATATAAGTGGGAGAATAGTGTTGTTGTTTAATGCTTGGACCACACTAACGGGAAATGCCATTCATTACCTGTCGCGATAGTGTTTAAGATCATCAAATTAAATATTATTCTAATTATCTCGATAATTATTGGCATTGCTCCTTAGTGTGGCCCAAGTTGACCGCTATCAAATTAATAGCACGGGGCATTTAGTAATCTATGTATTTCAAATTACCTTAGTAATTAAATAAGCTACTTCTATGACTCTTTCATTGTGGTTTTCCCACAGTTACCAAGTTGTTTTATTTATGAGTAACTAAGGTGGTAGATATTAATGAAGTTTTCTATGATATAGAAACGGCACCTGCTCCACCTCTCTCGTATTTCATTAATTAAATGTAGGCATTTAATGAAGGTTCATTGTTAATCTATTACTTGCTTACTGTTTGTTATTCGAATAATTTCCAATAAATTAGTAAATTAGATTAAATTCTTGGATAAATTGTGGTGTTACGGCACGAATGAATCGGCTCGACCGGAGTAATACTACGGCCTTACAGAAAACCAGCGTGAAAAACCACAGGGTAATGTTTCGCCGTGTAAGGGAGGTTACCGGAGGCCCAATCCTTAAAATGAGAGCTGCTCAAGTTAAAGCCATTAAAAACTACAATCTCGTATTGGAGTGGAGTATTCGTTAAGGAATGCAGTTATCGACATATAAAATACACATCTCTAACTTTTGTCAAAATCTGTGAAATGCGATACTAGCGCTTCGCGGCATCGAATGAAAACTAGTAACAAAAATGAGTGTCCCACCTGTCTCTGACTAGTTTATAGTAATCTGTGACTTTACCTGAAACTCTTTGGTTGTTGGTTGCTGTCGTTTATCGTTTTATAAAGCGATTTTGTTGTATTTTACCGTGTTAATGTTGTTATCAGCATATTTCTTGAGTAACAAAGTCGGTTTCAATTGGAGTACATCTTTATTAGTTTGCTGAAGTGGTGGAATTTTTAATATCATTACGTTAATTGAATTTGTTGTGTTATGTACCTGTGCGGAGCATGGATGCCTGCTGAGGAATGTCGGAATACGCTGTTGATTTAGTATTCTGTATGTGTTCGTAACTACTTAAAGCTCGAAGTACACTGCTCGAAAGTAACTGTGAGTAACTTTTTGTTTTATAACTTAAAAGCGTAGCGATTTCCCGTATCTAATTTGGTGTCGATTTGTGTTATCGTAAAAGAAAGTATTAGTAATCGGTTAGCTTTCCTTTCCTAAGTATCATTACATAAAATAATAAAGAATCGTTAATTTGATCTACTAGATTAGCAGGTAAACAACACATAACCATGGTTATACTGTTTTGTTGGCAGTGCATACTACATAATGTTTTCTAAGAAAAAGAAAAAGCCTCTGATTTCGCCGCCAAGTAATTTTGAACACAGAGTACATACGGGCTTCGATAAACGAGAGGGAAAGTTTGTTGGACTTCCTTTGCAATGGGCCTCACTTGTAGGCAATAACCAGGTATGTACTTGTGAAGATTTCTATTTGTGAACTAGGTACCTATTTACCACAATAAACAGTGTTGTGTTTTCTTATTATCTGTCAAATGGGAATTCTACATACCTATTTGTTTTTTACATGATGTGCAGCTTTGTAGATATAATTAGGTATGATTGTTTGTTTTTTCATTACTACTGTGCAAAGAAACTAATTATAGAAGATTATTTTCTAATTAGTTTGCACTTTTTTCAGATATTAAAATCAACAAACAGACCACTACCCCTGGTAGACCCATCAGAAATCACACCCACCGAAATTCTAGATTTAAAAACTATAGTAAGAGGTGACCACAGAACTACCTCAGTGTCCTCAATAGCACGCCCTATACCTTCAAGCATACCACAGCAACCAGTACAAAATGGTGTTGTGTTGCCAAAGACATCAAATGTGGCCAGGTCAAATTCTTTAAGAAGTACTAGCCCACCGAGAATAAGAAGGGATTTGAGAAGTCAGCCTAATGTCCCTCCATCAGTGCCTGAAGAATCACCACCCGTGCCACCTGCCCCTCAGCAGTACTTGAGCTTAAGACGAGAACACAGCAACTATACATTGAATAAGCCTATAGCAGAATCTCCTGTGGAATGGAGTCAACATGCACATGAGGCTACAATCAGACAAGTACCAGAAATCAATGATAATCATCATCCTATGACCTATCAGAATATACAGAATGCAAATGTACCTTACCAACACAATCATCCCCCACAACCAATGACACATGGACCTCACGGACTCAATGGAAACAACATTAACATGGGTATGTGAATCTATTTATTTAAAAAGAAAAATATTCAAAATGATAAAATATTTATTTTGAATGTAACCAAATATTGCCTTCTCTGTTCATTCAGTAAGACTGGACTCATTTTGAGCAAGAAAATAATTATAATTTGGAGCGGTGAACATGCAATTGTACATAAAGTAATGTGAATGTAAATTTTCTAGCATATTGCTGGTACATTTATTACTAATGCAGTCTTGTCACATAATTCATTTATATCTTCAGCAGAATTAACATGTTCAATAAGTTTCTTTTGACTCAATAACTTCTATGGTTGAATAAAAAAAGTTTATGAATCAATAATACTGGTTCGTAAGTATATATACTTAGTCGGGTCATAAGTTCTGTCAAAACCTTATATTTTTAATTTTCGATTACTGGCCAGAAATTCTTCGACTTATTTTAAAAATAGAACTTTCGCGCTTGTAGAAAATAAAAAAGAAATTATTTTTTATTCATTTTTAAATATGGAGTGGTCGAATAAAGAAGACAGAATCGCGGTTATCGCGTTGCACCGCTGTGGTTACGCGCCAAAAGACATTTTCAATATTCTTCAAAATTTGAAAATAACGTTACGGTTTGTTTATCGTACTATCAAACGATACACCGAAGAGTCAAGCTTCGAAGATCGTAAGAGAAGCGGCCGACCTCGCACAGTTCGGACACATAAGGTCATCAAAGCAGTGAAGGCGCGAATCGAACGAAATCCCGTACGTAAACAAAAAATCCTAGCTCTGCAGATGGGGCTAAGCAGAACCACTGTTAAAAGAGTACTAAATGAAGACCTGGGACTACGAGCTTATCGTAAAAAGACAGGACATTTTTTGAACGAGCGTTTAAAAAAAATTAGGCTAGACAGATCCCGCGCTTTGCTACGACGGTACGCGGGAAAAAAATACCGCGAAATTCTTTTTTCGGATGAAAAAATTTTTACTATTGAAGAAAGTTTTAACAAACAAAATGATAAGGTGTATGCCCACAGCAGTGAAGAAGCAAGCGCGCGTATTGCGAGGGTCCAGCGTGGGCATTACCCTTCCTCATTCATGGTTTGGCTTGGAGTCTCATATTCAGGCGTAACTGTGGTGTTTTTCTGTGAAAAAGGTGTGAGAACTAGTGCCGAAGTTTATCAAAATACTGTCCTAACAAACATAGTGGAACCTCTTTCTCAGACAATGTTCAGGAACAGGCATTGGATATTCCAACAGGACTCTGCACCGGCTCATAAGGCACGAAGTACGCAAGACTGGTTGATCGCTCGTGGAATTGACTTCATCCGGCATGAAGACTGGCCCTCTTCTAGTCCAGATTTAAACCCACTGGACTACAAGATATGGCAATATTTGGAGGAAAAAGTCTGTGCTAAACCTCACCCGAATTTGGAGTCTCTCCGAGCATCTCTGGTTAAAGCAGCGGCAGACATAGATATGAATGTGGTGCGTGCAGCGATCGATGACTGGCCGCGTAGATTAAGGGCATGTGTTCAAAATGGGGGAGGGCATTTCGAATAATGTAAATAAAATTATATTGTACATTTAATGACCTTTCATTTCATATATAATTTTTAAATAATTGTCAAAAGGCGTATAAGTTATTACATCAAAAGTTTGTGACAGAACTTATGACCCGACTAAGTATAGTTATATTTTTTTTAGTTCACTTCTTTTTATTAAATAGCTCAATAAAAAGGAGTGTTTCTGCACAAGGCCTAATGTGGAGATATTTTTACCACAATTTCATTTGATTTAAAAAAGTTGTATCTGAATATTACAAGTTTAAATTTTTGTTTCTTACTACATAATTCCCAATCCCAGAGGATTTTTAGAATAAAAATTTCCTATGACCTATCTGTACCAAAAATCATCCAAACAAGTTCAGTGACAGTGGTTTATATGTGAAGAAGACAAAATGATTTTAAATGAAGAATATAAAAATGATTAATTTAAAACACAAGAAAACGAATTCCTTGCTCTCATCATCATAACAAATGGACAAACAAATCTGGCTTCTACTCTTAAGAAATAACTTTGTTAATGCCTTGCAATGATAACAACACCTCAGGTTTCAAACTACACAGTTAATGTTTCACTCAATATCTTTGTCACCTAACTGACACACACAAACAAACATAACTCATATCTACATATATTGGGTTTAATAGTTGCCATAAGTGAGTCACTTTATTGCTGTTTGTAAAGTGTTGTGTTAAACATTTTTTGTTTGTGTAAGAAAATAAGGAAGAGCATAATATGTTTAATGATTATTGTGTTATATGACATAAGACTTCAGGACCTCTAATTAGGCGGTTACCTAGAATAATTAAAATTTTGTTTGTATCCAGGTGACGCGTATGGCGTATCTCGCGCGCAAGGTGCCCCGGGCGCGGCGCCTCACCTGCCGCTCGCTGCTTCTAAACATGAACTGCGATTGACGCATGAACAGGTATGCAACGCGTTCAATTACATCATACCTCTGTATATGGCCTGTTATCTCATTGTAACTAACCACAAAATACGTTAGGAACGTAAAAAAAAATTATATCTTCTATTTTTATAAAGACTTATATTAAAACCTAATAAAAAAGAAGTGCTATCTTTTGACCTCTTTCAAAGATAATAAAATGGGAACTAAAAGATAAACTCTCGCTAAAGTTGAACGTTTGATATCCAATATCTATGTATCTATGTATTTAGTTCACTCTAATTGAGTGTTAACTACGGGCTTCCTTTATGAAGTTGATTACCTTTTCCATATTCCTGAGCTAGTTTTATCTATTAATAATATGTTAATGTATCTAAGTGTATATGTCTCATGTTAGTTTTTCGGAATTTTTGTAAATTTCACTGACTTCTCTGCATAGTCTTACTGTTATGTTGACACCAATGTATGTAGTAAATTCAATCGGTTTGAATCAACTGATAAAATTGCATGCGCCTGCACCCACTGTTTTAAATTGTTCTAGCAAACTTTTACAACTTAAAAGGGCACAATATTAATGAATACTATTTTATTTGTTAGTTTCGCGCGGCTCTTCGTTTAGTTGTTAGTGAGGGTGACCCTCGAGCGACGCTGAGCGGGTTCAGTAAAATCGGCGAGGGTAGTACGGGGGTCGTATGCGCCGCCACGGACACTCGCACACGTCGCCGTGTAGCCGTCAAGATGATGAACTTAAGGAAACAACAGAGGCGGGAATTGCTCTTCAATGAAGTTGTAAGTATCCTATTTTCTACTTCTAATAATTAATGATTTGGTATTTTGTTCTCAAACCCTTTAATAACCATAGTAAGGATGTGCTACATTGTTCATGTTCTACTTATTTTCCCCAGGTTATAATGCGCGACTATCCTCATCCAAACATTGTCGAGATGCACGCTTCATACTTAGTTGGAGATGAGCTTTGGGTTGTGATGGAATACATGGCAGGAGGCGCCCTTACTGACATTGTGACGAGGGCTCGAATGGACCCTGAACAAATTGCTACTGTCTGCAAACAGTGTTTGAAGGTAAGAAACAATTTTATTACCAAATACTTTATTTTTATCGTACAATCTTAAACATAAACTTAAATGTATTTTTTTTCTAGGCGTTAGCTTTCCTGCATAGCCAAGGAGTTATTCATCGAGATATTAAATCCGACTCTATTCTCATGACTGCAGATGGCCGGGTGAAATTATCTGATTTCGGCTTTTGTGCTCAAGTCTCAGAGGTAATCAATTTATAATTATACTAAGTATGTGAAACTTAATAAATGATGAATATTTTGAGTTTTATCCAAAATGTTTTTATTACAGGAACTTCCCAAACGAAAGTCCTTAGTAGGGACACCATATTGGATGTCACCTGAAGTAATATCAAGATTGCCATATGGACCAGAGGTGGACGTGTGGTCGCTTGGGATCATGCTTGTGGAAATGGTTGATGGGGAGCCTCCTTTCTTCAATGAACCGCCGTTACAGGTATATATCGATTTCATAAATTAAAATATATAATATACTTATTTAATCCAACAGATAGATAATGAATTACGCATATTTTTTGTGTTTTGTCATACTTATAGCAAAATCATACCAAAATAAAAATAAATAAAATGAAAATAGGAGAGGTAGCTATCTAATATACGGCTAAGTTTTAACTGTACCTAATAGGGACGTCATACGATATTTCAAATTAATGTATCGTCGAAAGTATTTGATTTCGTAAGAAAATAGACTGAAAAAATATTTAGTCGTTGTCCCTATTGTAATTTGAATGTTGACCATGTTTTGTTGCAGGCGATGCGTCGTATCCGTGACATGCCGCCGCCCAGGCCGCGCGGCGCGGCTCGGTGCCCGGCGGACCTGCTAAGCTTCGTGGAGTGCGCGTTGGTCCGGGACCCGGCGCAGCGCCAGCCGGCGTCCCGCCTGCTGCAGCACCCGTTCCTGCGTCGCGCCGGCCCGCCCGCGCTGCTCGTACCTCTCATGCCGCCTGCCCATCATCACTCGGCACCCAATGACCCCGCCACCAGTGAGTTGCTTTACACAGACTATTTACTCTCTAAATATTTAAAAAATGTCACATTTAATTTCTATTTGTTTACTTATAATTATAAATATATTACTTATAATATAATACAATGACCGATCCAACGTGACTTAATAACCTGACCCCCATATCTTATCACAATATAAATACTATTTTGTTATTAGTAATATAAATTTGAAATGTTAATGCAAAGTATTTTAATTTCAGATCAATCTATGTCACCCGGGCCGCCACAGTCAGGTCGATAAAACTGGTCAAATGCTGAACAAATAGATTTGTTACTGTGTGTAACATGGCAGCTATTTATACAGATGTACTTTTAAGCTTTAGTAAATAGACGAAAATATCGAACATGACATACCAAAGTTGTTGTAATGCAACTTTTATTTTGTGTGCAGCACTAAAGTAAGACTCATACTTAGCCACTGCAGCCCCAGTGATCATTCCATTATTTATGTATTTACTTTGAAACCAATGGTATTTATCAAAACATTCAACATCGTGATTTAATTATGATACACAATTGGTATCTAAATTTCCGCCCCGTCCAGATTAGACTAATGTTGTTGAGTATCTTATATACTGAAGTATATTTCTATCAAAGTTAAATTTGCGTGTTGTGAAAAAACATATTTTCTTCTATTCTACATGGTTAGTGTTTGTTTATAAATGAAAAAGTTTTGTAAAAAGTGATTTCTTTAATTAACTGTAATTAAAATTAGAGCCATGAAGTGCCAGAAAATTATGAAAATCGATTATAAATCAGTATTATGGATTGCCTTGTACTTATATTAAAAAAAAACTTATACACCTTTCTTTAGGTTAGGATTTAGTGAATCAGTAATTTATTAATACTTTCTAAACTAACTAACATTCCGTTGAAGGATCTTCCTGTTTTGTTAAACCACAATGATGGTCAGTCACAAACATTTCTGGAGTCTTGTGTTAATATTTTATGAGATTAATGTTACTTATTTTTCTAAATTAGTTTTAACATTTCTTCTGTAATGTTCTGTGATTTCAAGCGCCTATATTATAGAGCCCGTCTTATCGTGCGTTGCCTATAACGTTTCCTTACTTTAACTGAAATGTACCTATATATTTAAATATCGGATAAGATTTTATTACTGTGTAGTTAAACAGCTAGACGAACGAAAAGAAATCAAAATTATTATTTTAGATATTGACATGCCTTAATTAGGATCTGTAGTGCCTTAAAAGCCTTTATTGTTAATATGTAGTGAACTAGTTATTGCACTTGATATTATTTGTTACAATATCTAAGGTGAAAATGACATTGTTAATATTATATAATATTAAAATAAGCACATCACAATGATATTCATCTTAATCCTCAGTTGATGAAGTGGAATCTATTCTAATTTATTGTTTTACATTCACATCATTTTTATAAGGTATTATGCCAAATATATTGTATTATTTCATATTTGTAAAATCACATTGTTAAGAACTGTTACAGAATATAGACTTGGAAACTATTTTGTATGTTATTTTACCAGGTTTGGTAAATACCAAGGCCAGTCAGAATGTCTCGCTTTCTGAGTTTTGCTTTCACTTTTTTTCGTCGAAACCCGATACATCAGATCAATCATTTCGATGACCGTTTGTAGTAAAACGTAACAGGAGACTCGTGGATTAAACCGTTATCCAAAAGCTCAAATATCGCAATCATTGATAACTACGAGTACGTATTAAAAATAAAGTATGGGTTTGTTTTATTCAGATCCTTGTAATGCTTGGACCTATAAATATATCTAGGCGACTAAATAAATACATAGTGCGCGTATCACATGTGAACAGCTGAAAAAAGGGGCGCTGTCGTTGTATGATACTGAGTGATCAAATTTCTCCGGGGTTGCTCTTGTTTGTCTCATAAATAGCATGTTTTCTATGTAGTCGGCTAATTGGCTGAAAAACTGCTATGCATGTCGTCGCTTCGATTTTGACATTAAAACGAAACAAAACTTTAAATAATAGCTTCGCATTTGTGTTAGTTATTTCTATACGCGCAGGTAAAATAGAAAATATATACTATGATAACATCAAAATGAAACTAATTGGTAATTACTTACATTAAAATTAAAGAAGTGATACATGTATTTAGGTTTATTAGTTACAATAAATTCAAACAATAGGAATATAAAAGAAAAATTATTTGTAGAACTCATATTCACTCTCATCCTTCTTGATATTGTTTTTGTAACCCTTTTCGAAGTCCTTGGGCAGAACAATATACCTAAAACAATCAGAAGCTAGTATTAGAGTATTCTTATACATACGTCATGTTATAATACTACGGGTAAGATGCAAGTGATATATTTGGCAAGCATGTGTCCATAACTGACTATTTATTGTCATAAACGTGGATGTCCACTGCTGAACTTTTAGGCATCTCTACATAGAAGGGGTTTACCATTATCTCCATTATTGAAAGCGAAGTTTGAGATAGGTACTACTTTCAAAGGTTCAGGTTTATTAAAGGTTTATTCTGCCTAACCTCTTGAATGTATTGGTCTTAGACAGACCTTACGAGTTTACGACAGTTGGTCAGAACCATGATGTGCCGCGAACCGGTTTAGAGAAGAATGGTATGATTTTTAGTTAGTGAGAGTCTGATAATCCATACCGAGGACGTTAAGACAAGTTATTGGATGTTTTCACAACTATTAAAAAAATAGTGTTGACCAAGTGTTAGGCTAATATTGATGAGTTTTCGTACCTATTCTCACGGACGGCGTGCATACCAGCCTCTTGACAAATGGCGTTAATGTCAGCACCCGATACGCGGTCCGGCCGCGCTACAAACTCTTCGAGATCCACCTCTTCCGACAAGTTCATTTTAGCTGTGATAGTCGAGAAGATAAGTCGCTTTTGACGCCTGTGGAAATCAAATAACGTAAATTTTCACATAATTCGTTACCAATATAGCAATATATTTCAAATAAAGCTTCACAACTTGAAAGTTTTTAAACTTCGCACTAACCTGTCGGGAAGTGGGAACTCAATCTTCCTGTCAAGACGTCCAGGTCGGAGAAGGGCAGGGTCCAATGTATCCGCACGATTAGTGGCCATAATTACCTAAAAAGAATTATTTATAAGGTAATAATCAGCAAAATAACATACTAATGCCATACATTCAACATTGAGTATACTATATTTACCTTAACATTGGTGGTTTGATCAAAACCATCCATCTGGTTCAGCAGTTCCAGTAAAATTCTCTGTACCTCTCTGTCTGCACCAGTTTGTGCATCAAATCTGAAAATTAACATATGTATGAGGATGACTACTAATTTTCAAGTGTGGGATAGCCAAGCTTCGGACGAATGGATCGGCTTGACCGTAGTAATATCACAGCCTTACAGGAAACCGGCGTGAAACAAACAAAGCGTTCTGCCGCGAGAGTGAGGTTACCGGAGGCCTAATCCCTCCCACTCCATCACAATTCCTTCCTAATCTAAAATTCTAAAAAGGCCGGCGACGCACTCGTAATTCATTTAATGTTGCGGGTGGCGTCGTTTGCTAACCTTAAGGTAATGCGTCTGCTCGTTTGCCAAACTATTCCATAAAAAATAATCTATACAAAAACTGAAGATCCAATCATAATGTGGGTACTGAAGGAACTGAATGCTTTTATTATATTAGGTGCATTACTTACCGCTTAGTGGCGATAGCATCGATCTCATCAATGAAGATGATAGCAGGGCTGTTCTCTTTAGCTAGACGGAAGACATCTCGCACCATACGCGGTCCTTCACCGAGATACTTCTGTACGAATTCAGATCCTACCACGCGAATAAATGCAGCTGAAATGAAAAAAAAATAGATTTCCAGACTGAAATTACAACACAATAGATATTGGATTGCTTCTCTGTACATTACTTATATTTTATTTATATGACTGTTATGTTGTATGTTGTATCACTGTGTTCATTTTATTTGGAAGCATTATACTGAATTACGTCAAGATACAGTCTCTAAAAAGTACTAACTTCCTATAATATTGAGAGGATTAAGTTGATGATTCAGAAAATGCTGTTGGTAACAAGAGTTCGATATCAATGTGTCAGCAGGTACAGGGGAGGCAAATAACATGAAATATCCAACTTACCAGTTGTATGATGAGCTACAGCTTTAGCTAACATAGTTTTGCCACATCCAGGAGGTCCATACATGAGGACTCCACGAGGGGGCTCAATACCAATCTGTCTGTAAAGCTCCACATGTGTGAGAGGCAGCTCCACAGCCTCCCTGATCTCCTGCTTCTGCGTATCCATACCACCAATGTCTGAATACTGAACATCAGGCTTTTCATCTGTGAATAAAGTTAATTATATTAAATATATAACACATCAATTATTTTTTGTTATTGTACATTGTTCTGCTATATTATTAACACATTCAGTGCCCCCGACCATGAGTGCCACCTGTGCGTTCAATACATTAATGTATAGAACGCACAGGTGCGTCGAGGGCACACAGAGTAGCGTAAGGAAACGCACATACGCGTCGGGGGCACTGGATGTGTTAATAATAATTAACTTATTAAATATTTTCAATTGGATATAAGATGGATATAAGTAATACATATATCCATCACATAAACAAAACATAAAAATTGGTCAGGAGTTATAGAATGTACAAATTCAGACCATGACTTACCAGCTTGCAACATGGAGATGGAGCTGTCTGCTTCAGGTGGCAGCACATCCACGAGTGCATTGGAGTGCTTGTGCAAAGCTACAGATGCAGAAGGCTTCAAAAGTTCTCGGTCAATAGTGGACAAGATACGGACATAGTAATTGGATCCTGTTGTACTGCCAACTGTGAAATGCAAACAATAATAAGTACTTTATATTATTACGAAAGTGTACAATCATTTGCCGGATGAAATGACGAATTTATGCCGGAAATTCTCGAGGAGGTTCGGCGCTTCTACGGTGATCTGTACACCTCAAAAGCACCGCGTCCATATCGAGACTCGGGGGATCCTAGGGCCACACTTATCCGCCACTTTACCGAAGACATGCCAGAGATCAGCCAAGACGAGATTGCGTTGGCTTTGAAGCAGCTTAAAAATGGAAAAGCCCCCGGAGAGGATGGAATTACAACGGAGCTCCTAAAGGCCGGTGGAAAGCCAGTGCTTGAGCGACTTAAACGCTTGTTTGATTCCGTTCTATTCTCGGGGAGAACTCCAAGGGCGTGGGGCAAAAGTGTCGTCATTATGTTCTTTAAAAAGGGAGACAAAACCCTTCTGAAGAACTACCGACCTATTTCTCTTCTGAGCCACGTCTATAAGCTGTTTTCCAGGGTCATAACAAATCGTCTCGCGCGAAGACTCGACGAGTTTCAGCCCCCTGAGCAGGCCGGGTTCCGAGGGGGATATGGTACCGTGGACCACATACATACAGTGAGGCAGATTGTACAGAAAACCGAAGAGTATAATCTGCCCTTATGCCTGGCGTTTGTGGACTACGAGAAAGCCTTTGATACTGTCGAAACCTGGGCTGTTCTGGAGTCCTTGCAACGGTGCCAAGTCGACTGGCGGTATGTTCAAGTGTTGAGAGATCTATATGATGCTGCCACTATGGTCGTTCAAGTACAGAACCAGCAGTCTGAACCTATCCACCTGCATCGAGGCGTAAGACAGGGGGACGTTATTTCCCCCAAACTGTTTACTAATGCTTTGGAGGATATGTTCAAGACGCTGCGCTGGAAAGGCCGGGGCCTAAATATTAACGGCAAGTATCTCTCACACTTGAGATTTGCAGATGACATTGTAATCGTGGCTGAAACCGTGCAGGACTTACAATATATGCTGAACAGCCTGGCTGATTCCTCTGCTCGCATCGGACTCCGGATGAACCTACAAAAAACGAAGGTCATGTTCAATGAACATGTTCTCCCGGAGCCGATCACCATCAATGGATCTCCTCTCGAGGTTGTTCAAGAGTACGTCTACCTCGGGCAAACTATCCAGTTCGGTAGAAACAACTTCGAGAGGGAGGCTCGTAGGAGGATACAGCTTGGCTGGGCAGCGTATAGGAAACTCAGTCGGGTATTCTCGTCAAAGATACCGCAAAGCCTGAAGACAAAAGTCTTCAATGAGTGCGTCCTACCAGTGATGACATACGGAGCCGAGACGTGGACACTTACAGTGCGACTGATCCACCAATTTAAAGTCGCTCAGCGAGCTATGGAAAGGGCTATGCTTGGAGTCTCTCTGAAGGATCGTATTCGAAACGAGGTGATCCGACAGAGAACTAAGGTTATCGACATAGCCCAAAGGATTAGCAAACTTAAGTGGCAGTGGGCAGGTCACATCTGTCGAAGAACCGATGACCGATGGAGTAAACGTGTTCTAGAGTGGAGACCACGTCTAGGCAAACGTAGTGTAGGGCGCCCTCCAGCTAGGTGGACTGACGACATCCGCAGGGTGGCTGGCAGTGGTTGGATGAGAAGAGCTGAACATCGAGCTCAGTGGCGTGCAATTGGGGAGGCCTATGTCCAGCAGTGGACGACAACAGGCTGATGATGATGATGTACAATCATTACATAGTAGAAAACAAAGCTGCTTTCTTTGTCGCTATATCCCTATGTATGCATAAATCATTAAAATAATGCAACAAATTTGAATTTGGTTGTTTGATAGAAAGAGCAATTAAAAAGAAAGGTTTATATGTTTAATAGAAACCATTAACAAGTGGAGAAATTTAGTATCAGCATGGTACTCGTGTGAAGCAGAGGAGGGTTGCTAGTTACATAATATATTGCCTATATTGTATTTTTAAAGAATTATTAAATTCACACTACACACCTATGCCAGTGTTTTGGTCCACAGCTTCGAGGAACTGGCCAATAACAAGTGGCACAGACTGTATGCGCTTCACTTCTTCTTGAGCATGCAAGTATTCCTTTTTCAAATTCCTTTGTTCATCTTTTATGTATTCTTCTTGCACTTCCAAGAATTCTAACATACGTTGGAGTTTCTGAAAAAGATAATTTCTCTTAAAATATTTCTTATGACTTATCTCACTTACTATTACAACTACAATAAAATTACTCTTGAATAAATCTTTAATTTGTTATTGTTCAGATAAATAGGTGATATTCATGTAAATGAAATAATTCTCAACAAACTAGAATATATTGTTTATAAAATTATTATTAGGTACAACTATCGATTGTGATAGTTTATTTTGAATGGGATTCGTGACAAGCTGTGGTATACCAAACTTTTGTTATTATTTAGAGTTACAGATTCTTACTTTATATTTTGTGTAAAGATCTTCGGATTCCAGTTCATCAAAAGTTTGATGTCCAGCAAAAGGTAATCCTTTAGCATCGGTGACTTGGTCATCCTGAAAGACAATGATGATATAGTCAAAATCAAGATATAGGTTTTTATGTTCGCTAATGGGTAAATAACTATTACCTTCTCTGGGAGTATTATTCCAATTTCTTCCATCTTGAATTTGATCAATAATTTAATATAAAATAGCTGAAACTAATAAGTTTTAAGAAAAGTCTACTGCTTAGGATTCTTTCTTACGATTTGGATGCCACTCAAGTCAATTTCATAAAGTATTGTAACATGACGTTACAAAAAAATGAACTTTGAAACAGAAGATTGAATTTTGCGGTGGAGTAAAAGAGAGAAAACATATATAATGCTCAAAATCGGAAAAGTCTGTGTCAATAATAGCAATGAAGTTGTCAAACATTCGAAACGCATCGTCACTTACGTTTCTGTTTACGCTATATACCTACATAAGTTGAGTTGGACATTATATTTTATTAAAAAAATGATTAAATTCTTAAAATTAATTTGTCTTTTTTAACTTCTATATTAAAATGACATGGAATAAAATAACAATACAAAAATAAATAAGTAATAGTTAGTAATATGTCAAAAGAACAGCTCTTGCATCGTGCTTGAATCTTTGAAAAATTTGATCTTACAACATTGTTTGTCTGTAAAAATTAACCTCAAATTTGAATTCGTGTAATCAATGTTACCTATTTTCTTTTGTTAATTGTTTATAATCAATATCTAAGGATAATAGCTACACTGATAAATTATTGCTAAATACGATTCGTTTCTGAAATTGTTAACATGGCGCAAGCTGAAATGAGTGAGGCTGACCAAATCAAAACAGTGAGGCAATTTTTTATTATAAATATAATCATTATGTGTTATTTCTCACTAAATTTATGATAAAACTTAAGTTTTGTGCCTCGAGACCCGTTACATTTGGTTTTTATACCAGCTTTCAGTTAGGTAAGGACTTTTCAATGGTGCAAATGTTTTTCACATTTCAGTTCAAAGACTTCCTGGTCCAGTACAATAAACTGTCTGAGTTGTGCTTCAACGACTGCATACATGACTTCACCTCGAGAACGCTGAAGTCATCGGAGGTATGAACAATGTTATACACAAATGTCACGAGGCTCCCCTAAGTTTCATCATCATCAACACCTAATACAATTAGCGTTGCCAGGCGTCCGGATAAAGCCGGACATAGGTAGGCTTTTTGATCGCTCGCTAGTCCGGCCAAAATAATCGGTGTCCGGCCTGTCCGGCTTTTGTTCGGCTTTTTACCTAAACGTTTCACAATCGTAAACGAGTGAAACGAAACACCGAACATGGCTGGAGCGAAGCAAAGACTTAGACTCGTCTATTAATTATTTCATAAGAATTCAACAAGATTTATGACAATAATCATAAATGCTTGATTTACATTAAATCTTGTCGTACCTATTAATACTGAGATACAAAATCCTTAAGAATGTAGCGTGTCCGGCCTTTTTAGCAAAATGTCCGGCTAAACGGGCTGGTCTGTCCGGCTATGAGGCCTAGAGACCTGGCAACCCTAAATACAATTATAATCACACTTATGGTCCACTAATCTTATTTGATAACTTATGTCTGTTGTCATGATCTAGTAATTTGTTGGAACAATTCATTATCCAGTTATAAGACCCTTAACATAGATTTGGAAGTCATTTTATTCATTAGTTTTCTAAAACTCAATAATAATGTAGTTGAAATTCTGTCTAGAGTTTGGCTATCAATTTACATTTTTAGATAGAGATACACAAGGTCTAAAACCAGTTGTATGTCATGTTATATTTTTCTTTTTATATGAGTTATCTCATAAAATTAACAGAATAAACCATGTGCTGTTATCTTACTAAACAATTGTTGCTTATTTTTCAATCCTACTATTAACTTTCATTATTATCAACTTTTTCATACAAAAATGCCCATATTTTATTTTGCAGGATAAATGCACAATGAATTGCATGGAGAAATATCTAAGAACAAATCAGCGGGTGTCACAACGATTCCACGAGTTCCAAATGCTTGCTAATGAAAATATGCTGGCTTTAGCACAGAAGACAGGTCAAAGTTAATTTTAGTAATTAATGATACATGATGTATTTATTTTATTTTGTTATAGATTTTCGTCCTGTGTGTTAGAAAAATACAAGTGTTGTTAAATGAAGCCCATCAATATTTCCATTTTATTTATACACCTTTTATTTTGGAGGGAAATCAAATAAGTTCAGTGTGAGGGAGTGTCAGACTCCGACTTACCCTTCCCCCCTGTTAGTTCTACTTTAGGCCAAGGCTGCAGTACCTCCCTGCCCCTATAACAACAGCAACATCGGCCCTGTAGGGCCCCATCTGCGGTGGTCTATTGGGTCTTTGAGGAGCGTGCAGAAGGCTACGCTCCGTACGTTCTAGTTTGGTTCTGGTCGGGTGGCAAGCTACCGTTGCTCGCCCTCCATTGACGCCGGAGGTCATCACTACATCGCCTACTGCGGCGGTTGGGGCGTGAGAAGGATATCTCCCTGACGCGTTCCGCCTCCTTTGCGAGCACAACTACTTCACAGAAAGATGAGACGCCTTTCCAGTTTCTCTCGCTCCCCACCATGGCCTTTACTTCCCTGAGGGCGCACCGCCATCGTATGGGGTGGTCCTCACAATATGGATTCCCGGGCGTTTCCTCCCGCCCGGATATGAAACAGGTACCTATCGAGGTTGCCGTGCTCGTTAAGCACCTGCGTCAGGCGGACGGTAAGAACGCCATGGCGTCTCTCAAACCTTTCCTATAAGAGAGGTCTTGCTATAACAGCGTGCTCGGCCCTCGGTTGCGATTTGCGATAGACGTAGCTTCATTATTTGTGTACGTAGTACCTAAGTTTGCCTTCTGGTTCGCTATTATTGCAGCTAGTGCAGCGGTTGTCGTCATTGTAAAGACCGCCCAGAGAACAAGGTGGAGCATATTATATGTATAGAATTATATTTTTCATGTTTTCACTGTCTCAGTGCCAATGTGACAAGTGAGATTGCCGCAATTATTTCTGTAGGTGTTTTTTTTTTGTGAGGGGAAAATGGCCACATGACTTCTTCTCCCACCCACGGTCGGGCGGGAGGGAGTGTCAGAATCTTGACTTAAAACCACCGTGCCTCATTGCGCTTGCCCCGCAACCCCGGATATGGGTAATTTCTCGCAAAGGTGCAGCATAACGTGGATTAAACACAAATGAAAAAAAAAATAGTTACTGTAATGTTGTTTTTAATGGCGTAAGAAAGTTTAAAAAAAAGGTACCTTAGATAGAAATTAAGACTAATGAATGAAATTAATCTTAGATACCATCGACGTTATACACTACGCCGATGTACCTTACCTACTCTACATGACCATCTTCATCAATGAGTTTGCAATATAGTTTGTAAGACTATTCTCTTCATCCGATATTTTAAATACTTTAGCCAAACCAAAACATATAAGATGTTCATTGTGATGTATGTTAGTTATATATAAGATTAATATTTTTAAATCTCTCGCACTCTGCCAATATCCTTTCTTGTTTATCACGTTAGATTGATTTAATGTTCAGATTTGATTATTTTAGATATGTTTTTAAAATTATTATTTGTCTGTCTTGCATAACATGCATACTATGCTCCTTTTAGGACATGGTTTATAACAGCGTTGTTCAGGTGGTGAGAAATCGAGTACAAAAGATGACTGCGAACTAGTATAATCAAAGTGGTAGTCATTAAATTTGGCTTCCACGCTGTATTTAGTTGGCGGTGGAGGATTTGGACCCGATGGTTCAGGTTCCTCATCATCGATGTTTAGAACATACTTCAGCGGGTAAGGCCCCGAGGGTGCATTGCTAATGTTAGACGGTTTGGTGCAGATACTGTAGTTTCCACCATGTCTGACTATTCTTATGAGCGCTTGTCCACATGGAGGTTGCTGTTGCTTGCAGCAAGACGGGGTAGATGGGCAGACGGTAACGCACTTGGGAGGTATGCAACATGGTTTAGAACATGTCGGCCGCGCACATATTGAAGGGGACGGGGTGCATTCGCCCGTTTTAACGCAATTATGCGCCTCGATTTTTCTGAGAACCGGGCAGGAGATGTGACCTGGGCGCCAGCCGCATCTCAACTGAAATATAAAATAATTTCATGTTAAGTTTCAACCTTGTTCAGACCTGCTCACTCGTCCAGATTGCGACTTAAATTGCATACATACTTGATGTTCAGGGGCATCTCTGGCGGTGTACAGCCATCCCATGTGTTTCGGCACGGGGCCTGGTTTTATTTCCCCTTTATCTAAGCATCTGTGTTTCGGTAGACCACAGCGGCCCAAGCAACTTGCCGAAGATTTATTTGCTGTAAGAAAATACAAGAAGGTATACTTAGTTACAGGTCGCGTCCACAAAAATATCAGGAAGAATTGAATCGCTAAATGTGTTGCTAAGCGCAAGATCACATCTCGAAAAAAGCATTCATAAATTCTTTATTTCTTGACTACTATTATCATCATCATCAGCATATAAATACCCACTTCTAATGAAAGACATCTTTTAACAAGGTTATAGCAAATATATATGTATTTATGACGCTTTGAATGATCCTAATATATGGGTTTGTTGTAGGGGTAGGTACTGAGTGGTTTATGTGCGTCTATAGTTATACCTAATTGATTCGCATATATAACCCCCTTTTTCAAGGCGGATTGTCGATTTGGCACTTATAGTTAGAAATTACATGTCCGAGTTTCCTTTCACCGTACATTTCACAGTAGCACTTAATTCGATTATGAAAAAAAAATGAACAAGGGCTGACTGGTAGTATATATGTTTTTTATCTAGAAAAAAGTATCTTTAGCTAGTCTGCGTGGTTTATGCAAATCAATAATAAAATAATAACAAAAATCAATAATAAGCTATCGACCAGGTTTCTAAAGTTTTAATCAAAAAGCAGTGGGGAAATTAGAAACGTGCGTGGTTTAGTGTCGATTGTGGTACGTACACTGTAGGAAACTATGTAGTTCCTAATTCTGGTTGGACTAATTGACTAGGTACGTTTTTAGAATAATAAAATAAAAGAGCTTCGCGAGATATCACTGGTATTGTTACATAACTACCGATTATGTTACTAATGTAACAATATTATACTCACATTTACCCTGTAGTTTACAACAACAAGCCATTTTTAAATCTGAAGGAACTGTAAGAAAAAACATATATTGTATGGAACACAATTAAGTAGGTATTATAAGCATAATGATTGAGAAATTCATAGAGCGGAGGTGTGCAATTGTACGAAAAATTTGATCAGTGGATTTCCTTTTGCAAATCAAAGCAGGAGTAAGTACCTACCTAAAGGGTCGATGAACTTAAGAGAAGAGATTAGAAAAACTTTATCGGACTTACTTTGTGGGAGACGTTATGGGTTGTAGGACATATTTAGTTTTGTCGGAACACCTGTTGGAGAGGTATTTTATTGCAGATGTATAGGTAATTTTAATGGGGTTATTAAAATCAATTCTGTATTTTGGCTACATGTCTGTCTACGGTGTAAATGACGGTGACAGAGTGACAGATCGCAAGTGCCTTCTTTTTGTTCTTCGAATGTGTTAATTTTTTTCAGCCACTCTTTATAGATGCTATTTAAGTTTATATAATAATATAATCTTAAAACATCATTCATTAGACTACATGACTTTAAACCGGATCAAAGTTTGAATAAGTCAGTAGAATTTTATATTTATCATACACCTATTGTGTGTATCGGTATCCCGACCCAGTATTTGATACGATAACTAAGGTTGAGTTACGTTATGTAACCTTAAGGCATAGAGCGTAGAGACTACATAGTATATAGTAAGAAGATAAAGAAGTAAATCAGTAAGAATTGTTGCAGGCATTCTATAGTTTCTGTCAACCCCCAAGGGAGAGAGCACGTTGCTTATGGATCTGTAGGTATGTATTTGCTTGGTTAGGCTTCATCATGTTTATGTACACACAAGGTTTCTACGTCATTTCACTTTCCCAGGAGAGATATAAATAAAAAGCAATTACTGTAGATACCTACTGTGCATAAAGTTATTAAGGTCATCAAGTTAATCTCACTAATGAGGAGACAAATAACACATAATAAACAATTATTAGCCTACTGTAAAAATTTAGTAACTAGGTAGGCAAAGCACGCATTACAGTTCTTCTGAAAGTCAAACTCAAAGCAATCAGAAAAATGTATTGGTAAGCCAACAATATAATAAAACTAGCTCCCGCTCGCAGCTGGGCCCGCGTGCGTATGGAGTGCCGCGTGCGTAAGTGAATGGCAGGATGAGCACCGGCGCGATGTCATGGTGGAGTATTAACAACTGTCTTAACTGAGGCCTAGGTTCGCTGTTATCGCAGTGATAAGACCCCTCTTTGAGGAGTGGCTAGACTGCTAGAGAGACGGCACGGCGTCTTCACCTTCCCCCTGACACAGGTGCTTGGAACCCACAAAGGGACTGCTACTCGTGAACAGCGTGCGCTCGTGGATGGGAGTCCTCTTGTGACTTGAAACCAGTATCTAGAGCTTTTCTCGGTTATTATATTCACGCGAGTACCTAAGTCGTTATTTTAAATACATTTTGTAAGTATGTCTCATGATACTTACTATAAAAAATGGTTTCCCTCTGTTACTTAGAACATATTGGTATTTAGGTAATCGTTTTAATCTAATACTTATTTAATATGTTATATAATAGAACTAATGGCCTATTTTTTGGTTTTCTCTCCCTATGTTGGGACACAATGACACAACACTTTTGGCGGTTTATCGAACAAATTATTAAAATTTATCTCTACACGCAACAATTTTATTAAGCATTTTAATACTATAATTCAGTGTTCGGCGGTCCACGCCAAAATGTTCGGATAATAATAATATAATCTATACTAAATGGCAGAGCAAGGAGCTTCACGGACGCTTTTTCCGAGCCCTACACGGGCCGGATGTAGACCAGTTAGCGTCTGTAGTCTGGCTGCGTTTCGGCGACCTCTTTGGGGAAACCGAAGGGTTTGTCGACGAATTATGGACGAAGTTATCATGACGAATAACTACCGGAGATTCATTGTGAAGGACGGCACGGTTGACATCTGTCGGGCATGTCACCGTCCGGGAGAATCAATTCGTCACATAATCTCTGATTGTTCTCGTCTAGCTAACGGCGAGTACTTGCATAGGCATAATCTTGTAGCCAGAATCATACATCAGCAACTTGCTCTGGAATACTCTCTTGTGGAATCGGAAGTGCCGTACTACAGGTATGAGCCCGACCCAGTTCTTGATAATGGTCATATCACTTTGTACTGGGACCGGTCTATCATCATGTTGACATGTTTGTAACATAAGTTACACTTTTATATACAATTTGACATTACGTTTATTTTTTTTTATACAATGACATGATCACCTATTGTGACATTTTTATTTTTTATTTGACATTTTTTTTTTATTTATTTGTTGACATTTTTATTATTTTATATTATTGTTAGTGTAAGGACCGTGTGAGACTTGTCGTGCTTTTTTATCACCAGTCATCTGCGTTCTGACAGTTTGAGTACTTGCGCGACCCACCCAAATGTTCTTTTGATCGGTATTGTTCGTCGGACAACTCAACAGCACTAGCTATATGGTTGCAAACTGACACTTGCGTGCCTGTCTTCAGAACGGGTCCACTTAAACTGGTGTGGTTCTTTCCTCAAAAGACCACTACAGAATGAACTTGCACGGTTCTCTCACATTATGTTATTTTATATTGTCTGGACTTGAAAAGAGACTGACCTCTGAGTTTGTTTCGGCATTTCTTCTCAGAGTAGTCAGATAGGAAATGTCGGCTTCATCTAGTTTTTCACATATAATTTGACGTGTAAAAGTGCCGTTTTAAGGCCTATTTGCAAAAATAAATTCATTGTTTCATTGTTTCATTGTTTCATCACTGACAGGACTATTGTGGCCAATAAGCCTGATATTGTGGTGGTGGACCGAAAGGAGAGGCGTGCAATGATTGTGGACATAGCCGTCCCACGTGACGAGAACCTTGTGAAAGCCGAGAAAGATAAACTGATCAAGTATATCGACTTGGCACGCGAGGTTGAGCCAAGAGCCTCGACCAACATCTTAGGAGGCTCTCGGTAGGTGGCTGGATCAAGGGCATGATTCAGAAAGTGGTACTCCTGGACTCCTCCTTGCTTCGCATTCCTCATTGCTGAGGGTCGTGACCTCCCTTCGGTATCACCTTCTCCCGTACGATCTTCCTCCATCCAATTCTGTCTCTGGCGGTGTGATGGGCGCCGTGGATGGTAGAGTCCAAAGTGGTGCGGATCTGATCGGACCAACGTATCGGGCTGCGACCACGAGGCCTTTTCCCCTCTATTTTTCCGGTCACAATGAGTCTCTCCAGGTTGTTTCCCTCTTTTCTTGCAATGTGACCGAAGTATTCAAGGACTCTACGAAGGCACACGGATGACAGTCGTGATGAGATCTTGAGTTCACGCAGAATTGAGACGTTGGTTCGAAATGCCGTCCAGGGAATACGGAGCATCCTCCTCCAACACCACATCTCAAAGGC
Source organism: Spodoptera exigua (assembly GCA_902829305.4). Lineage (NCBI taxonomy): Eukaryota > Metazoa > Arthropoda > Insecta > Lepidoptera > Noctuidae > Spodoptera > Spodoptera exigua. The sequence goes on from LR824615.2 coordinate 6,196,594, forward strand.
GTCAATTCGTTTGCGGTCCGCTGCCCTAAGAGACCATGTCTCCGCGCCGTAACAGAAGATCGAAAAGACCAGGGTCCGCACCAGCCTGGTTTTGGTCCTAGTGGAGATGTTTCGATCGTGCCATATTTTCCCAAGCTGGGTCATGGCACCCTTAGCCATTCCGATTCTCCTGCGCACTTCTCTCTCGCATGAACCGTTATTGCTAATATTGGAACCCAGGTAGATAAAGTTGTCCACCACTTCTAAATCCAAAGCGCCGGTGAGTTCCAATCTTCCGGATCTATCCACCACCATTAGCTTTGTTTTGGACCTGTTTATGCAAAGTCCCATCTCTTCGCTTATCTGCTCCATTCGGCCCAGGAGTGCAACCATTTCCGACTCGTTTGCTGCGAGTAGGGTGGTGTCATCGGCGTACCGCAGGTTTGTGAGTTTTACGCCGCCAACTGCGATGCCACCCTCCCAGTTCTCGCAGGTACGTCTCATGATGTATTCCCCGTAGGCATTAAATAGAATGGGCGATAGTATACAACCTTGACGCACACCTTGTTTCAATTTGAAAGGTTTGGAGGTTGTGGTCTCGACTCTTACAACTCCCTGGCTTGAGCTGTAAAGCCTGCCTAATAGAGCGACGAGATGATGCGGCACTCCGAGTTCTTGTAGGACCTTCCATAAACAACTCCAGTTGACACAGTCGAATGCCTTGCTGTAATCGACGAAGCACATTATCACTGGCGTATCAAATTCATACGCTTTCTCAACAACCTGCCTGATGTTGAGGATCTGCTCACGCATACCTTTGCCCTTAACGAAACCCGCTTGCTCCTGCGGGATTTGCCAATCCAGGTAATAACGGATGCGGTTATTGATGATGTGGAGCAAGATTTTGCTGGCATGTGAGATGAGGGACAAAGTACGGTAATTGCCACAGTCTTTAGTCGATCCCTTCTTATGCAGTGGTAAAATGACGGATTCAGACCAATCCGGCGGCCAATCACCGTGCTGCCAGATATGTGCACAGATGTTATAAAGTGTCTTAACACCCAAATCTCCCAAAGCACCAAGCACCTCTGCCGTGATTTGGTCGCTTCCTGGGGCCTTCTTCCTTTTCAAAGACCTTAATGCAGTGGCTACCTCAGAGGGCAAAATCATGGGTTCCAGCTCTAGATCTTTCCATTCCGTTTTTGCATTTGGCGCAACGTGAGAATCCGCGTACAACTGCTCACAGTATGCGCGCCATCTCTCAGCAATACGGTCGAGTTCGTGTAAAACAGTGCCGTCCGAATCTTCTATTACCCATGATTTAGCCTTGAACTGCCTGGAAAGAACTCTGACTTTCTTGAAAAGGTCTGCAGTTTGCAACTTGTTAGAATGACTTTCAATATCGCTGCAAATACTTTCAATGAAGTTGTTTTTGTCGCGGCGACAACTTGCCTGGATTGCTCTGTTTAATTTGGAGAGTTCTGCCGTTGCGCCATCCTGCAGTCCTCTAGCTTTTAAGTCCTTTCTGTGTTGGATAAGTTAGCATGAGTAGTCAGAAATCCAGCACTTTTTCTTCCGCTCTGGCTTTTTCTTTTTCGTGACTTCGTCCAGTGCAGCATTAATGTGATTTTTCAGATCTTTCCACAGAGTATCAGCGTTAGCGTTAGGTTGCACTGGGGAGTCTCTTAAATGTGCCTCTACTGTTTCCCGGAAGGCTGGTTGCTCGGAGGGGTCCAAGCTTTTGGGTTTTGGTGGCTGATGTCTAGGCGCCCTTAACCGCAGCGAGAAGTTGGCTATGAGCAGGTTGTGGTCGGTGGTCTTAACGTTGGTGACAGAAGATCTCCAGCGGGTATCCAAGATAATGTAATCAATTTGATTTCTGTGTCTGTCGCCTGGAGACTTCCACGTGTACAACCGTCTCGGATGATGTTGGAAGAACGTGTTCATAATGCTGAGATTTCTGTCTATGCAGAACTCAATCAGTTTTTCACCCCGCTCATTCCTGATGCCCAGTCCATATTTACCAACTGTTCCTCTGATGTGGTCATCAGTTAGTGTACTACCGACCTTGGCGTTCCAGTCACCCAGGATTATTTTTGTTTCCCGACCTGGTATCGAATCAAGCGTTTCCTCTAATTTCCCGTAAAAGTCCTCAATCACCTGTTCCTGCGCCTGTGCCGTTGGCGCATATACTTGTACTATATTCAGTACACACGGCTTGGTGTTCAGCTTCATAGTGAGTATTCTATCGGACACTGGGTTATAGCCGAGGACGTACTTGTTCAAATGCGGCGGCAATATAATTCCGACTCCGTTCGTGCTTGAATCTTCACACCCCGAGAAGTACATGGTGTTCCCCACCGCAGTGGTGAAGTGGCCATTACCGCGCATGTGCGTCTCGCTGAGTCCCAGTATGGAGATGTTATGAGCTTCCATTTCCCTTTCCACGATGGATAGTTTACCCGCCCCAAGAAGACCACGGACGTTCCAAGCGCTGATCCGGCGATGAGTTCGCAAAGAAGTCCTTTCATTCCCGGACTCTGTGGGACCGACAGTAGCATTTCCTCCTATTGGGGCCTGTCGATTTACTCCAGAGGAGGCTTCGGTCGCCAATTTCACACCAACCAGCCCGGCTACTGGGTGGCGCCGATGGTTAGTCGGATTGCCCAACAAAATCATTCTCTCTGTTTCAGATGCCATAAGGGGGTTTTCTTGGGAAATTAGTCGCAGTGGTTTCCCCTTGCCTTCTGCGCCAGACATTTTAGGGACTATTTAGGTCCCAACGTTGCTGTAGCCTCTTCCACTCGGTTGCCCGGCAGGTGTGTGGTTATACCGCCATTGCTCGGTCGCCAGAGCCTCGTCCGTTATCCAGCAGGGGGCACCGCGGCAGCCCGAAAACTGCCGCCACTAGCTATTCATACGAACCACTAATGCGAGCAGGTGAGGATGACTATTGGGGCCGGAAAGATGTTAAGTCCGTTCTCCCCCTTACCCCCTGGACACGGCTCGTATTGTCAGGAGGTTCCTTTCTCTGGAACCCTGACCACCGGTAGCTTGGACCCTGTTCCCGATACCGGTGGGACACAATTTTTTATATTTTTAAATGTTTTTTATAATTTATTTTTCAGAAATATTTAAAAATGTAATTTATATATTTATATGTTGAATAAAAAGAATCTACTTATACCTACTAATATTAAAAAGCGGTAAAATTTGTAAGTTTGAATGTAGGGGTAATCTTAGGAAGCGCTGGCGCTGGTCGGATTGCCTAAAACCTTTCACTGATAGGTTTCTACAATGTTCCTGAGTGCTATAGGCTATAAAACATGACGCTACAATCAAATGGAGCCGAGCAGCGGGTGAAACCGCGTGAGAGTAGCTAGTACATTATATTACTTAAATTAATTAAATACGTTTATCGGCAAAATATGTTAAGACATGTAAATGTTTTGAGTTATCTTGACGTGAGTAAGCTGATAAAATATTTATTAAACAGTATAAAAAAAAGTATTAAAAATAAAACAATATGGCCCGAGGAGGTAGCTAATAGGTAGCTAAAATCTTTGACCTATGAAAATGTGATTTATGTCTGTGCCTACTGGGAAATAGGCGACCTTTTGTTTGAGGACGGAAAATCATCAAATCACTTCTCTCGCCCAGGGTATGGTATGAGTATGAGTAGGTGTGTCAGACTTTTACTGACTAAAACCCTCGTTCCTTTTTCTGCCCCAGGCTGAGGCTGTGGTGGTCTATAGGCCCTTTAAGGCGCGTGCGGAACATTACGCGCAGCAAATTCTGGTCGAACAACCTAGATACGCGGTTACGATGGCCGAAGATCGTCGCTCGATCCCCGACGTCCGGAATGTCGCCTATAGCGGCAGCTGGGGCGTTAGGAGGATAGTTTCCTCACGCACTCTGCCTCCTTGGCGAGTATTACTGCTACACAGAAACAGTTTGCGAGTTCTCAGGTCCTCTCGATCCGCACTATGACCTCAGCTAAGGCCCATCACTGCTCAAAGAGGCCTCTTACCCCTGCAATATAATTAAAAATAACTTAAGGTAACTAGGTATTTCTGTACATGATCAACTTATTTTAGACAAACGTCAACGTGCTAAAATCTATTGTAGGTAATATGAAACACTAAACTATATTTTATCACAGTTAATAAAATAATCACAACAAACGATCATCGCGTGGTCACCAATAGTAAATGTAAGTAGATACTTTATCAAAAATCACTACGTAGGTACCTTCGTGAACGTGTATGCGTAGACAATCCACACATTCCAAATAAAGTTATTACCTACTCACTAGTTACACTAATGAGAACCAGTAGTGTCTTCACTAATCGATATTTTAATGGACAGTGGCACACGCCGTTAATTACCCGTGGTGTCGACCTAGGTACGCGATAAGCGTTATTTTCAATTAAGCGACCCAACAATATTCATTCGTCATTCACGGCTGAATCAGTAGGTATGCGTATCACGGATGGTCCTAATAGGTCATCGGCTCTCGGTTATTCACCTTTTGATAAACTACCACGAAGATTTTACTCGCCAAAATGAACAAAAGCACGCGATACGCTAGTGTCTAATAGTCTAAGATCCGCGCTGCGTGCTGCGTGCGCTCATCGATTTTTTGTTTAAAACCAAATATTTATGTTTATTTATAATTGATAGAATATATTTTACTAGGTTGCCTATTAAAATTTGGCCGCCATTATTTTTAATAGATTTTTGGTAAAAAAATCGTTTATTTATTTTTTAAATAAAATAACGTCTATATCACGATAATTAATATGAAGATTCTAAAAAATCACGGTTGCCGTTGCGCACCTGGCCGCACCTCTTTGCAGCCAGGTGTAAACAGGTATGATTTCGATAAATTTATACGTTTATAACCTATTTTCATTAATTATATGTCAAATTGAAGCTATTTTTTTCTATTAATTATCATATAAAGTTGCTTAATTAAATCTGGCCGCAAATAAGGGTTACTGGTTGTTAAAGATAATAAATTTTCAAGGTAGAGTGAAAGAGAGTTAGCGCGTAACATCATTTGTCAGACGAGGACAGCGATTGCCGGCTGTGCGACGCATTTAAGCCATTGCGCATGCGTCGAACGTTAGTGTTCTCAACTGAACAGGTGCAGCATTTTTATTCTAACATAAAAACCACGCTGTTTTGGAGTTCGTAAAAACAACGTTTTATATTTACATTGTTATTTTATTTGTGCATCTAAAAATTATTTTATTAATTAACGTAAAATAAAATTGATAATAATGAAGTCGTGTTTTTTGTGTAACGAAAAAAGCAATGTACTCAACTTTAATAATGTATCATTTCAAAAGTGCTCACTAATGTTATTGTTTCGTCGCAAAAAAGAATGTAAATATCATGACCTTTTATTTACAATTGACTCTACGAATGATTTTGGATATCACTAAGAGTGTCTAAAAAAAATTGTGGTTTTGAAGCAAAAAGTAAACAAGAATTTGAAGATTTTTGCAAAACACAAACCGTAAGTAAAAGTTGAATTGAATTTAAGAATAATATAGGTTTACGACTTCAATATAGATGACAGTTCTAACTTTGAGGTTCTTTTTGTTAATATTTGTTTTAATTTCTTATTTTTATAACAATGAATTACTGCATTAAAAACACAAAAATCTATTAAAAATAATGGCGGCCAAATTTTGATAGGCACCCTAGTAAATATATATTCTATCAATTATAAATAAACATAAAAATCTGGTTTTGAACAAAAAGTCGATGAGCGCACCAATCCCGCAGCGGGATCTCGTACTATAATCGGTAGGTGCCTATCTCCAAAATTAATAAGTATTGTCTATTATCTTTTTTTAATTGAGATAAAAAAATTAGAGTTCTGCTTTCAAAATGCGTGTAAAGAGAAGCATTTCATTTACATAAAAAAAATGTTCATCAAATGGCATGTTTTGATTATTAATTTTAAAGCTTCCATCAGCCGCGTAATTCTGTATTACATAGTTTATTTATTTATTTATTTATTTATTTAAAAATAAGCACACCAACAATACAATCACCCAATGTTATACAAAAAACACAATAATCAAATAATTGGATGCACAAGCAATTGTACAAATTACAGGTGTGCATGACATTGAAAATGAAAGGTTTTTGAGACTTATATAACTAAGGTACATGAGGGTATTAAGGCCCAGCTAAGGGAAATTTGTTGTAAAATCAAAACTGATAATAGAATCAACAAGTTTTATTCGGTAATCAGTCGTTTATTTAGGCATCTACAAAATTAAAACAAAAAAATTGCAGCTTCTGCGTGAAACTTAAACAATATTTAACATTTTTTTAAACGCTCTTAATAGGCCTTATTATAATTCGGTAGGGTAACAAGGCCTGCTTCTTTAACTATGCAATTAATCAACTAAAACAACATAATTTGGCATTTGATATCAATCATCATCCAGTCAATGGCAGAATAATACTTTAGAATTAAATGCGTAGCCTCATCTAACATCCACCAGGGCATACGAAGTCATCATAATCATCCACTGATAAACTAACACACTCCTCATGATACCACTTGGGCATTGAGAGCACTGTCTCATGTCATCCATACTGTGTACTGTGTATGTGAAGAAAACTTAGGTGTTATGAAGAAAACCGTATGTTTTCTTCACAGGCATGTGGTGTCCTTGGTTCGATCAGATCCGCGAGAAGACTTTGTTTTAATTGGTCTTAAAGGTGTTTGAAGGTTAGAATTTCCTAGATCGATTATAGATTGGTTTTCTTCTTCCTTTGAATTGTATTTTTAATCTCGGCATTGCTTTTCTTACCTTCATTAAATTTATCAAAACGATCTTTGGAGTACCCCGAAAATTAATAGTCTTATGAGATCATGAAACCCAGATATTATTGTTCTTTTTCTTTCTCTAGTCGTGCAAGTGGAAGACGATGTCTTCGGAGGAAATGCCATAGATTAGTCATCTTCTGACCACAATGCTCGCTTAGGAAGCATCGTGAACGTAGGAACTGTGAATAATGTATGATATACCTATTGAAATAATTTGAAAATAATGCAAACATTAAGGAATATATATCTATAAGTATAATAAGGCCTACTATAAAATTTTATAGGCCTTATTGCCCATAGGTTAGGTATTTATGGAAAACGAAATAAATACAATTTGGACTGTAGAACGTTAATGAATAAGGCAATGTGGGACGAGCATAAGTTAACGATAATACACACAGTAAGTGCAAGGAGATAAGTATAATATTTTAAGAAATATTTATGTTTTACCGGAGCTAATATTTGTAAAAACGTGTCGTGCGGCTACTTTTGACAACGTTTATCACGCCATTAGCAAGAGCGAGTGAGATAGCCAACACTTGCCGCATGGTGGCGCCTTGTACGTGTAACATACATGTATGTGCGTGAGATTGAGCGTAAAATCGTATTCTAAGCAAGATTTGTAATGTTTAGGCCTTATTACCCGACAGGCTTTAATACCCGCATGTACCTTAAGCTAATAATTAAACAAAATAAAAAAAAAACATGTTAAAGCAATAACGATGGGTTGTGTCATCTTAGCAGGGCACTTCCTAATCTTTGTGTTACTGGTATTATTGGTAGATTAAAAATAAAGATAAGATAAGAGATAAGATGGCTGGGGCTAGAATAGTCTGAGTGTAGTATACTGGTTTTTTTATAACTTAAGATAAAAAATACAATAGAAGTTGACAGACAATAGCTATCTAAATACATGAATGCAAAAAGACGATCATTGTCATCGAAAAAAAATTTCGTCGTCAGTTTTATCTAGTAGGTACCTCAAAACCGATTACGGAACCTGTCTACAACGCTGGCTGTCACTCTTGGCTACAATTGATAACTGAAAACATTAAGCAATAATTTTGGTAAAATATGTTAATGTTAATGTTAATAGCTGGCTATGAACATTAACCTATTGACCGCCAAAATTTCTTGTAAAATCCTTTGCTGGTTTAGATTATAATTGTTTAGTTTCTCAAAGCGAGTTAGCGTAATTTAAAAAATGAAAATTCATATAGTTATTTTTTTGAACTTTGTTGTAACGTGCGAATACATTAGTGGTTATGAAATATTAGCAATATTTCCTCATAGTGCGCGAAGTCATCATATTTATTTCACGCCGCTAGTCGAAGAATTGGCAATAAGGCAACATAATGTGACAGTGATTAACTACCACCCTGTGCAAAAACAACCTTTCCTTCGGCAAATATCTCTACAGGATAGAGAAAATGCAAGTGCTTGTGTAGATATAGAGAAACGCATGGAAGTTCTTTCGGTATCTGACTTTTCCTTGGCGTATGCGACTGCTCAGGTGTTCAAGAATATTGCGAATACAAATTGTCAAAAGCTGATGAATAATCGAGAAGTGCAGGAGCTAATACGGACACGAGCACATTTCGATTTAGTTATAGTTGAGCAGTTTGTGACAGATTGCGGATTGGCTGTTGCATACAAGTTGGATGCGCCGGCTATCGGAATAGCTGCTCATATTTTGAGCCCATGGACTTACTCAAGATTGGGTGCACCTAACAACCCGGCTTATGTGCCCAACCACTTCTTTGGATCTGGGACGAAACCGGATTTATTTAATAGAATAAAAAGTGTTCTAATAAACTTCGGGATGAATATGTACTATACTCATGTTATACAGAGGAGTGACCAAGAGATTGTGAATGCAGTGTATCCCGATACGCCACTGTTGGAAGATCTAGGGAAGAATATGTCCTTAATAATGATAAATCAGTATTTTACTTTAACTAGTCCTCGTTTGTATAGTTCTAACGTTGTTGAAGTTGGTGGAATGCACATTAATCCCAGTTATCCGATAGAAGATCAGGTGCGTAACATACCTATTTATTTGTTTAAACTTAAAGCACAACGGGTAGGTACACAGGCATATCTTTTTGTTTTGTATTAAAGTCGATATTATACAGAATAGTCGTCATAAGTGATATACTGACTAAGTGATTGATTGTTTGTTGTGTATCGTGTTCGAGAATCGTGATAGGGTTTTATTTTTAAGGATTTGCATCCTAAGATTTATCACTAAGTAGTTTGAAATTCGAGTAAGATGGCGATGTTTACCTTGATCCTCGCAAAACATTAAAATTCCTTGACCCACGCGTCTGTGCTTTTTTAGTGGTGTCGGTTTGCCATTGTTACGGAAGAGAATGTAAAGTATGCACTGTGCCTGTGATAAATGCATATCCGGGTTTTAGTCATGATCAAAACCTCTTTGGAGACAATATTATTAAAAGAGTACTCGGACCTTCTTCGTTGCATGAGATATGACTCATTGCATATATTTATAGTTTTAAAGGCTAGGACACACTTAAGCTCTTCTCTGTTTATCACCAGGCCTTAAAGATTTGTTTGTTATTAGGATTTATAAATTCCTAAGTTTAAAAATATTGTATTGAATGCGCCTGACTTTCTTAATATTCTGCGAGAATGATATAGAAATTTTGAGTCACTTCATATTTCACGACAATTAAATCACAAAGGTCACTGAATCTAATTAAATTGAGATATATAAAGAATAATGTTTTGATTACTGTGCCTGCGGATGTGTAATTGTTTAAATAAGAACCCAAACTAGAATTTGATGATAATAAAAATCCAAATTCTTTAATTTACAGAGCCTTGTCAACTTTTTGGATAGCGCCAGCAATGGCGTGATTTACATCAGTTTTGGGAGTGTCGCATCAAATTTTCCTCGTAAAATAATTAATGAAATTATAAAATTCGTCGAGAAGAGCAATATGCGATTTATCTGGAAGTCAGATGTAACCGAATGGGATCCTCCTAGCAACGTGTTTCTTGGAAAATGGATGCCACAAGCTGCTGTTCTATGTGAGTTTCTAATAAAAAATATCAATTTAAATAATCAGGGATTAAAAAATTCTGGTCACTTACGTGGACAAGTGACATTTAAGACAATTGTGTTCATGACTATGATTCTACCGATAAGTTCGTTTTTTTTATACATCGATAACAATTAGTGATACTCGTGTCTCCGGCACATGTTGATAAAACAGATTATATATTTATTTATAAGAAGTAAAAAAAAATCGTTCCCGCAATTAAGATAAAATTGTCATTCGAATACGGAATTCGCATGTCTGTATATTTTGTCTGGTATGTTACAGTAGTTTTAAATAATTTCTCAAACAAATGAAACATGTACAAATACATATTTGACGCTCATTGAGCTTACCTATAACCAAGTCATGTTGATGTACCATAAGGTACAAGTTGCTGCTCTGTTAATACACAAAAACAACGAAAATATTGATGAAACTCTCAACTCTATACTTACCAAAACATGCAACTGGATGAATGACCACAATCTCGAAATAAACTACCCCAAAACTAACTTAATAACTTTCTACCCTTACCAAAAAACACCCTTAACCCTAGACTTTACCTTCAATAACTCAAAATTGGAAATCGTTAAAGAATTTACCCTACTCGGATTAGTTATAGACACACACATCAACTGGAAACCACACATACAAAAAACACACTCAAAAATTTCAAAATTCTCGTACGCTCTTCGTGAAATAAAAAAGACCACTAGCTTCGAAACAGCACTAACCACCTACTATGCTTACGCATATGCGTGGCTTAGCTATGGTGTCACCCTCTGGGGCAACAGTACAGATGCAATAACACTCTTTACTCTGCAAAAGAAACTGATAAGACTCCTCGTAAACATAGAGCAAACAGACAGTTGCAAGCCATTCTTCCTAAAACACAACATCTTAACTCTCCCCTGTATATATATACTAGAATCATGCAAATTTGTCCGTAAACACCAAGAGCTGTACACTCAACGAGACGACAACCAATCACGCTATGAACTCAGACCCCGCGCTAAACTAAATATACCTAAGTCTAGTTTAAAAATGCACTCGACAAGTCCCTACGTTATGTCTATTAAATTGTACAATAAACTACCCGCACAGATAAAAAGAGAAGATAAAATTAATATATTTTTAAAAAAACTTAGACAATTTCTTATAAATAAATGCTACTATTCCATTAACGAATACCTAAATGATAAAAATATATAGACATAAACAGTCACACGCAATACACACACACACACACACACACACACACACACACACACACACACACACACACACACACACACACACACACACACACACACACACACACACACACACACACACACACACACACACACACACACACCACACACACTTACAGTGTAGATAAAGTGATTCATAATAAAAAAAAAAAAAATTCAAACATAAATATATATAACTTACTTGCCTATATAACCTTAGTCTTAGTCAACAAAAATAAGTAAAATAGCCGATAAGAGCTTCCTCTCTCCTATCCCACTTACTTTGCTGTGCCCGACAGGGTCCATATGAACTATTTATAAGTACTACCACCTAAGAATACATGTGGAAAGCAATAAAGTATTGAGTATTGAGTATTGAGTATTAATAATCACAGTCCGGGTGTAGATTTGTAGGCCAGATAATGTGTAGAATTTTACTTACGTATCCAACGGAGAGATAAGGCCGATGTTGCTAAGATCGCCTTTGTGAATTACTGGAAACCAGTGTACTTATAATACATAAAAGCGTCGTGGCCCGGAGCGAAAGACGCAGGTTAGAAACCTGGCAAGTGATTTTTACAGAGTTATATGTACTTTCTATGATTATTTAGACACCACTAACATACGGCGAAGGAAAACATCGCGAGGAAACCTAGACTTATAATTTATAATTATAAGATTGAACTCCCCAATCCGCCGTGAGCAAGCGTGGTGATAAATGCTCAAACCTTCTTCGTGTGAGAAGAGGCCTTTGCTCGGCAGTAAGCACTATAGGCTGATAATGATGATTGAATTGAAAAGATATTGTCATTGCAAATACGCGTGGTAGGAACAAACATTTTTTACATCCACTTATATGTATCGAAGACATGAGTATTATCATCGATTTATAAAAAAATGGAGCTTATAAAGATAAGCTCCGATGAAGTCACGAACAAAAAAAAAACATTTTATCATGGTCGTCATGTAAATTTAAATGGGAGTAAATTTTTGTGTGTAATGTAATGTACCTAATTTATTATGTGACAAGTACATTGGCTACTGTGAGCGTATCTATTTGTATTTACGAAAAAATCATTCGTGATGTTTATGGTTGGTCAATTATACTTCCAGGTCATCCAAAAGTGGTCGGTTTTATATCACATTCTGGAATGCTGAGTACATCAGAAGCTATGCACTGTGGTGTACCTATAATTTCTGTACCTCTGTTTGGAGAACAATTTGCGAATGGAAAGTCTGCTGTCGAGAGTGGTTTGGGAGTTTCATTAGATGTATTGACTTTGAATGCACACGTTCTGGAAGATGCTTTACAAACTATCCTCAAAGAACAGTAAGTTACCTAAGAAGCTTTTTATTGTAATTTTAGAAGTATCTTGGTTGGATAGTTCAGCACGGCAAGAGGAGTTATTTGATGATTTTCTGAAAAAATGTGCTACATACTAGAAATTATAAAAGAAAACTATTACAAGACCCTAAGTCTAGAATCATAGAAAAAAACTCTAAATATAAGCTGACTGCTTCTCAGATTGCATGATATGGTATTGTGCTGGTCCTTGTTCGGTCGTGGTGAACATCTTACCTATACCTAAGAGCTTATCACACTTAGATCCAATTTAAATTAGACTTCAGACGAGCGGAGAGCTGCAGTAGTTTTAGGCGTATTCGTTTTTTTTACATATATATACAAATAAAAACAGCCGAGCCGATTTGGCTAATTTTAATTTGAAATATTTCTGAAAGTCAGAACACAAGTTGATTGCATAAAATCAGCTTTTATATAAGTATATTAAGTATCATTATTTTATGAATTTTGCCACTACCTCGCTTGGTGGTAAGCTATGATGCGAACAATAATAGAGTACGCCTACCCATAGTTAACCTATTCACAATAACTAAACTATTTTAGTATAACTCTACAAGCAATATTTCCATCATACCTAAAATATTATTTATTAAATTTCCAGATACCAGAAGAAAGCAAAGGAACTATCACAACTCTGGAAAGACAGGCCACTATCTCCAATGGACACTGCCATCTTCTGGATTGAGTACGTGGCCAGAAATAAGGGAGCGGTCAACTTGAAGCCACCGACGGTGGACATGCCACTGTATCAGTACTTAATGATCGATGTAGCATTCATAATAGCATCATCAGTTGCAATAATATTCTACATCTTAGTCAAAATCTCGTCACTAGTCTTAAAAATTCTCTTTGGAAAACATAAACTAAAATGGAAAAAGATAGATTAGGATAATTAAGAACTAAATCTATTTTATTTAGGTTAAGAATAACAATAATAATTAATTAGAATGACAGCAATTTTTGGAGGATTGCACCTTAGGGATTAAATTTAATAAAAAAGAAAAGATTTAACAAAAGATTTTTTTAATAACATTTGTTGAAATTACTCAGATTATGTGAATAATTAATAAATACACAATACAAATATGTTTTTTTCACTGGAACCGTGATTTTAATGTATTTTAGAATCGTACCCTAAGTTGAGTATTGGCATTTTTGCGATCGGTATCTTGATTTCAAATTAATGATAAGTTGCCAGCTTTTTGTTAGTGCTATTTATAATTTGATACGCTTAATCTAATACTTAATTTGAATCTCTCGCGACTATGCACGCTTCGCCTTTTTCTTTTCAGTCTTTGTAGTAACTTTTTTGTTGGATCTACATTTATTTATAACTATTCTCAATGCTACAATATTCAAAATAAATATCGTGATGAGCACAGCAGCTACGTCTAGGTTAATGTACTGGTAAAATGGAACGTCTGCAGCTGCTGTTCTGAATGTGAAATTGGGATGCTTGGCTGCAAATTCCGTCCAATACACAGCGGTATCCATTGGCGAGATTGGCCGATCATGCCACGCCTTGGACACTTCTTTCACTCTCTCCCTGAATCTGAAACAGAGATAAATGTTGTCTTTATTATTTTATGAGATACATAATAATTTCGAAATTATACGGACTGAGATACCAGTTGGCGGAACTTGTTATCTAGGAAAAAGGGTTTCAAAATTTCTAGTCTAGGTATGATTTGTTTGTATTTCTCAATTTAACAACGATAAGTGGAGATGTAAGTAGGGCCACATCCATACTTCTATACTATAATATTATAAAGAAGTAAATAATAAGTTTGTATGTAGGGGGTAATGTTTTGAACCGCTGGTCGTATTGCCAAAATGCTTTCACTGATAGATAGCTAAAATTTTCCTTAGTGCCATAGGCTATAAAACATCATGCTTTGTTTAAATGGAGCTGAGAAGCGGGTGAAACAGCGCGAGAGTAGCTAGTTTAAAATAAAATGGTAAACAGGAAAGTATTTTTTACAGTTCGTAGTTTTTTTTGGTAATATGGATGTTGTGTCGGTTTTTCAAAGAGTTAGTCTAGAAATGGAACATACAAATTACCAAGCTCATGATCGTTGGCAGGCTTATTACTATTCAACACAGAAAAAAAGCAATTTCAACATCTTGGTTCTTTAATAAGAAATAAGGGAAGCAGTGAACCTTAAATTCACAGGCATATTGTCATAACAAAACAACAATGGCCCAGTTAAGTAAGCAAAGTCTGAAAATATCGATGTATTCTTTATATATGAAAATTTCGTGTCACGTGTTTGTCCGCGATGGACTCCTAAACTACTTAACCGATTTTGAACCGTGTGCATTTTGATGCAATTTGAAAGATAGGATAGCTTACATCTCAATTTATAGCTACAATACTATTTACCTTAGCCACAGTAACGCGTGGCTGGGTCTGCTAGTAAAATAATAATATAAACGTAAAAATAACTTCAAATAACGTAATAATATAAAAGTAAAATAATAATAAATAGAAACAAAATATACGTGGTAAGAGTTCCCGTCTTATTCAGCGTTGTATATGGTGCAGTAATGTGAACTCGAAAAGCTGCCGATGGGCCCCGAATAGACACCTTTGGGGTGTGGTTTTGGCGTCGCATACTGTAGACAGATCGACTGTTTTCCGCACACATGTATCTATCTATCTTTCAGTAAATGAAAGGTGAAGAAAACTCACGTATTAACATTGCGCCCAGATATACTTGGTAATTTAAAACGCCTGATAGTCACAGAAAAAATATCAAGAGGCAATTTAGGAAAAAAAATATGTAGAGGTAGAAGTCCCAAACGGTGGCCAGACTTAGATAAAGGAGGAACTAAAGATATCAGTTAGTGTTGCACTGTACCATACAAAGGGTGACCTATATTTAGGAAGCGTATTATTAATATCACAAAACATTAATCTTAGTTATATGAAGTTTTTTTTTTAATAAAACGTTGCCCCACTCTAGGTTTTCCTCCTGTGTCGTGGGTGCGTTTATAAACTTACTATTTCACATGCACATCACACCCCGACCCGGAGCAACAATCTGTGGATCACACAAAGAGTTGTTTCGTGCGGGAATCGAACCCGCGACACGTTGCGCGTCAGCCAATTGCCCAGCCACCGCGTCAACCGAGCAGTTGTGAGTTGGCGTAACAGTTTAACTAATTCAACCCAATGATTTGACCATTGATCAATTATTGTAACATCATGGATATGATGCAATATGCGCATATGATGATAATGTAAATTATTCATTCGTCAGATCATAATGTTAAAGTCAAGGAACTGTGGCACTTAGTTAAATAGTTTATTATTAACCTTCTTGTCCTGAGTAAAAAATCTCTGTAAGGCCTACAGTGCCTTTATTGATAGCAACGTCATGAGATAACATCTATTATATTTTACAAATAAAAATCGATAGGACATTGACGTCTTCCCGTTTTGAATTGGGTATTATTGTCTTTAATTAATCGATTTAAATCAAAGGAAACGCCGGCGTTCGCGTACCTATTGTTATTCTATTGTGTATCGAATATCCACGATTTAAGGTTAATTAATGATTTGATAGAATTGTCTTGTTTATGTCGTGGCCACATCGTAGTTTAACTCAATGGGCACATTACAGGAAATCGTTGACTGTCTATTGGGTACATTAGCGTTTCAAAACCATTTATTTATATATACTTTATTGCACACATACACCAAGTAGCAATACATTGGATACTATGACCGAATGTTGTGATTACAATGGGCGGTCTTATCACACAAGGTGATTTCTTCCAGATAATTTGAGTGATTATTTGTTAATCATAATTATGGTAACAAAGTAACGTTTATTACCGGTAGAGGATATTTAAGTCGTGGTGATATGCTGTGGTGCGAATTTTGACTTGAGTGGCCTAATGATGTAGCCCAGGCATTCTGTTTAGAGTCACAGTTCTAACCAAACCTATTGTGTCAGGGTTGACACCCAACATATAGTACTACATATTACAATTGGTCAAAAGTCGACGATTCAACTGAACTCTTATAAACACTTAAGCATGAAATGAATTGTTCATATCATGATATATAGATTGTGTTTAGGTTCGTTTCAATATGTACAGTCAGGGGTCAAAAATACAATTGCACTCTACCAATTTTAAAATGACCAAAATATCTTTGTAGAATAGAGTCAATGGTACTACTTTAATTTATAGCATAGAATCTAAATTATTGGGTTAATTAATAACTGGCTGTGAACAATTGAACTTTTACTACAAAGAAATTTTAGTCATTTTAAAATTGGTAGAGTGTAATTGCATTTTTGACCCCTGACTGTACATAGAATTTTCTTTATTTTCCTAATACTTTACGCGCAAATCCACAGTCAACATATGTACGAGTAACTCACTTGAAAATAAGTGCAACCAAACAAATCTTTTTTTCAGTAACTTCCTAATTTAGAAGTAGTGTTCAGATGCGCATTCCTCCTCGTCTAATTCTTGTGATACAAGCACCTGCGCATTTCTCCTCGTAACTTATACATCTTGAAATAAAAAAAACGGTACTCACTTGGGATCCAACACTTTTTTGAAAGCATTCAACAGGTTTTCTTGATTCAAGTCTCTAACTTGTAACGTTACTCCAAGTCCACTTTCTTCTACAGCTGCGGCATTTGCAGGTTGATCTCCAACTATTGGCATGGCTACCATTGGTACTCCATAGTGTATAGCTTCCGTGGTACCACCATTGCCAGCATGAGACAAAAACGCTAACGTTTTCGGATGAGCTGAAATTGTTTAAAGTGTATAACTTATAAAAATACTCAGTTATTTCATTTCATTTCCAGTCTGTTTTAGTAAAACAACGATTTTATTTATGAAACATAAAAGACAAATAGTAAACTGTGATTATATAATGCTATAGTTTCGTTATCATGCTATCAATATGGCACTCAAGTCTCGCCCACATTTGATTTCGGTGACACAATTGACATAATTGGTGATAATGTTGTTTCATTACTATGATTATTCACTATCATGGATTCATTCAACTAGCCTTACCTAGAATATCAACTTGAGGAAGCCAATTTTTAGTGTACAGTTTATTTTTGTCCACCAGTAAAGTCTTGTCTTCCCATTTCCAAATAAATCGTTGTGGTAGTTGCTTCATTACATTCAGTACATCCTGCACTTTGTCTGCGGGCATCGTAGTGGCTTTCACAACTGACCCAAAACTAATGTAGATCACGCCATGCTCAGCTTCATCGACAAATTTTTTGAGATCCTGGAAGCAAAAGCGAACTAACATAATTAAAGTGAAGCCAATTGAAAGACTGCTATTACCATGGTGGTCAAGTGCACAAAAATCAACTTTATTTGTTTCGCATCTTAGTTGTTTTTTTATTATTGCTCCTTTGAAATACTTATATTTTTTTATTAAAATGCCTCGTGAGAGTATTTTTTGAGATTTTTTCGTATTATTTACGGTACATACACTATCAGATTGTTTATCAAAATATTGTTGCTTGTGTTGATTGTAGCTTGTTTAACAGATCTAATCAAATTCGAATTATGGCAAAGGCAAGTAGCGATATGGAATGATTCAACATAAAACCAGTTTGATTTTTTGTGTGGTTGAGTATTTTGTTCGTTGGAGCAACAAATTAGGAACAGGTAAAGCAAAACAAAAAAATAATGTATATAATGTTACTATAATAATAGGTAATAGAATGGTACGAATACTTACACCAGTTAAAGGTTTTGCGTCGATAACATGGAAACCTCCAACTTCAATTACATTAGAAGGGAATAACCTTGATCCAGTGAGTACAAAGTTATGGTACAGAAGGAGAAACTTCATGTCTCGAGCCAAATCATCTAAGGGCGGAATGTCGTCGAAATATTTTGCAAGACTGTTTTGATTACTTCTTTGAGTATAATATTTATATAGTGTTCTGAAGTAAAAGTCGAATATGGTTCTTTCTACTCTTTGATATAGGGTAGGTTTAGTTCCACCTTCCAGGAAATGGAATGGAACATAAGCTGGGTTGTAAGGGATACCCAGTCTTTGATAGTGATAGGGCATAAGTATATGCGACATTATACCAACAACCGGAGCGTCGAACTTGTGGGCGACACCAAGAGCACAATCACTATTGAACTGCTCCACGACAATCACGTCGAACTTCGGTTTTTCTTTGATCAAACTTTGCACTCGATCGTTTGCCAACATTGTGTCACAGTTTTGAACACCGCTATGAGCAAGGAACCAGCTAACAGCCAACAGAATGAGATATGAAGTCTGGAAGGGACCTTCGTCTTCTATGGGCTTTGTACTTCCAGCTAAACTTATATCATGATAGTTCGCAGGTGGATCTTGTTCAGGAAAATGAGAAATAACGGTCACATTATGACCTCTCTTCGCGAGTTCACGTAAATAAACACGAAAAACGATAAAGTGACTTTTGCCTTGGTATGGAAATATTCCAAGGATATTGAGACTACACGCGTAATCTGTTAGCACTAGTAATGACAATATAGAAATTAATACACTGGGCTTCATTATAGAGTATTTGAAGGCCGCGAGCGGCGCGTGTCTCGAATAGTGGGCAAAATATGGCGCCGGTCGGTGTCGACTCTGTGGCCTCCGGCAACACACTGACACTGAATCACATCACTAGGATTGTAAGTATTACAACGATGATATGTCACTATATAAAACTTATAACGTATAGCACATAAACACTTGAGTTGCGTTTCAACATGACTTAACATAATTTGTGCTACTTTAAAATTACCTAAACCATCATTGGGTTAACGAGTTTATCAAGTAAATTCGATATTTTTGATTAAAATTATGCGACCATTTGATGACTTATTTATTTTCTTATTTTCTTCGTATTATTACGCATTTCGCAGAACAGCTTGGTAATGTTGTACTTATAAAATCAGACATAAGGTACGAATGTAAGATGATTCATAAATATTGGAATAAAATTTTGTATGATTTTACAAATTGTACAACATGACATCGACTTTTTAAATATTCTATTAGATACATCGTTGGTCGAGTGATTACAAGTGGGACTGTCAAACAAGGTTTCGAAATGAATACCGGTGGGATTTAAAACAAATTTTGCGGTTTTTCGAAAAAAATATTTGAAATGCTTTCGGACGGGGTTTAATACACCCATTGACCTATGACTGATTACTGAAGCTATTGACATTTTGTAACACCTTTTAAGTAAATGTATTCATTAGCCAATAGATCCTTTGATTTTGACATGACTTAGTTAATCAGTTAGATAATGAAAAAAATATTTGGTCAGTGGGTAGCCTTAGGGGCGGATTTATATATTTTTTTATTTTTAAAAACTTTGCTTACTTACATAAAGTGACTTAAATTTCGGCAGTGGCGGCTGGAATGTGAATAGAAGAAAATAGTAATATGGTCTGAATTTTCAATTAATCTTTATTCGTATTGCATTAGGTTCACGACCTGCTCCGCGCACATAGTAACGACAACAGATGGCGTAACAAATCCTACATCGCGCAAGTGACATTTGCGCTTGTAACATAATACGGTAGTTTCCAACTAGACAAATTCAATTCATTTATCAAAATGTCAAAAACGATAAATTTCTATGAAATTTATATGAAACGCTAAGTTATGACGTCATAGCATTTAAGCGACAAATAGCTCACTTATTTCTTAAAAATTAGTAAATAAATATCTAAAAGATAGTGTATCAATCGATCGATGAATAAAAGTATAATTATTTTTCAATATTTCATTTTATTGAAACGTCGAATTTTTGACCTAGGAAACTACCCAATTATATGTATAAATGCATGTAGCAAATGTCTACATGCAACCATCGGGCAGTAGCCCACGATACACAACACACGTCCACGTCCACGTCCTGGTCGGAGGATACTCCCTTTTCAATGGAGGATGAGGATTTCTCCTGTTCTCTCATCCCTCCAAATTAACATACAAACATAACATTCGATTTCTATGGAACAGGGAGATCATACTGTTTAGTTTAATTATATTTATACATATCTCCGTAAAGTTTACTTAAATCTATCATGAGCCAAAGGACATAAAGGCTAGCCGAACGAGCGAACAGCACCTTTTTTCTCGCGGAAGATTCACGCTCTAACACTTCATGGTAGGTGTACAGGTATCTTCATATCTTTAGGCGCACAAAGTTCATTCTTAGTAGGTATTAGCATTTTTTTAATAACATTTTCAGTAGGTTACCTGGAAGGTAGTAGAAATCTTGAAGATTAGTCATTGGCTTGACTGCTGCACTTTGATCAAGTGACTAAGCTAAAACTTAAGTACTTAGTAATGAAATCTACTGTACTTATCTGTTTAGAGATTTTAGTTCCTGGTTTAGGTTAATAAACACCTGCTACATTGCTCACGTTTATGTTTCGCTTAAACTGATTACAATGTTATCATTTTACGTTGTATAACGCATGTATTTAGGTGAGTAGGTATATAGAAAATTATTTTATCAGAGATTAATCTACAACTGTACTCAAACTTTTTGTTACAGTGGATAGGTATGAAGGGATCTTGATCCTAATTGGTTTTATTCATTTTCATGAGAGTGGACGAATTGATCTGACGGATTACAGACATCCGCAACACCAAAAGAATGACCACGGAGAATGACAACCCAACTTGAATTGATTTTCTGTATTCATAGATTACTTATTTTTTACACGATGTTTCCACACTCGTATTTTTTTGCTCTCGTCGTGCATTTTACCAAGCATTTCACGTTATCTACTATGGAACTAATTTAAAATGAAGTATTAATTGTTTTTAATCCCGCGAAAATTGTAAGATTGACGTCAGTGCCATCTATCACAAACATACTTACCTACTTAAGTTTACTCGGACGTTTCCTGAACAAGATATGGCTCTATCTGTTCTACTCTCATACAGTAGGTGGCGCTGTTTTATAGTATTGTTTAACAGAGTCAATAGTATTTTTTGTTTTTTTTTTAACTTCAGTTACATAAGGTAAATATTTTAATTTACGAGAAATTATAAACGTCGTTAATGAAATAACATTAATATTAGCACACTTACGAGGGATCTGGAAATGTATGGGTACCAGCAAATAAATTTTTACGCACAACGCATTAATATTTTTAATTTCACCCACATTATTCGACACAAAACAATGACATGACTTCTCATAATGAACTAAGTACAGTCAGCCAATTTGTTTGGCATACATGTAAGACAAATTGTTAGATTAATTCAACACAATGGCTGGATAGTTGACAAATGTCTATAGTCAGACTTTTAATTCGATTCCTGATTTGACATTGACCACTGTCATTTTGTGAAAT
Organism: Spodoptera exigua; assembly: GCA_902829305.4. Taxonomy (NCBI): domain Eukaryota; kingdom Metazoa; phylum Arthropoda; class Insecta; order Lepidoptera; family Noctuidae; genus Spodoptera; species Spodoptera exigua. Next base: position 6,218,449 of record LR824615.2, read on the forward strand.
AATGATACCACATATAACAGTGTAGTGATGAACACAAAAATCGATAAACAATCAGTGAATCAGTTTCAGGACGGCATTCAAAAAATTACGGCTACCGAATGGTCTAAATGTGTATCCCATGTTTTCAAAGAAGAGGAAAAAATGAGTAAGCTAGATATGTTAATTGACAATAAATATCAAAGACACAATTCATAATAAATGTTACATAGAGTAACGGCAATAGCGATAGCGATGACGGCAACAATTTATAAAATGTCTGTTTTATTTGTCACGTTCCTTCATGATCACATTTTTTATTAATTTCACACACAATTACAAAAGAAAAGTCTCAGATCGTTAATTAATTGTCAAAACTAAATTATCGGTTCAGAAATATTTTATTTCCTGATAAACTTAGTTTACGAGAGTAAATTTATAAACGAGAGGAATCGATTCAGAAATATTCGATTTCCATATCGAATAATTTCGCAACGTCACTATTTATTACGTGTCATAACGTTGCAACACTGAAATTGTCAAATCTGGAATGGAATTAAAATTCCGAGTATAGAAAATATTTTTTTCCATTAAAAACTATTTTGTACTTTGTATTATTTTTAGTTCCTGCCTCCGAACTGAATTAATGTATATCTCTCACTTGTTTGACTGTACTTAGTGGGCAAGCATACATTCAAATAAACAAAGAATAAATAATTAAGATCTGAAGAATAATTACTTAGTCTTGAACTCATAAAACCGCTCTTCTCTTCTTTTCTGAACTAAAGAGATTACTGTTTTTATAGAATAGAAGATTATAAATAGTATAGTGAGTATTACTGCCATAATATCCCACATTCTATATTGATATAAAGGAACGGAGTTAGCTGGAGTTCTGAAGGTGTAGTTGGCAGTGCGCGCAGCATACTCCGTCCAATAAATGGCGGTGTCCATTGGGGATTGTGGCCGGTCATGCCAAACTTTCGACAGTTCTTTCGCTCTCTTCCTGAATCTGAAATTAATAAATATTTGTATATGTAAAGATAGATAGATAAAGCGTTTATTCGGTGCAAAAAAACACCAAAATACAATGTTTAACAACAAGATCGCTATTAAAAAAAAGAAGTTGGCTATTAAACTTTTTTAGTAGATATTATGTCCTTGTTTCAGCAGTACGTATATATGTATGTACTACTACTTAAGTTGATATTAACGAATATTCATTGAAGGAAATTACCATAAGTATGTAGGGCTTGTTTGGCCACCTTTACATAAGTACCTACTTGATAAAAGTATGTGACAGATAGTTCATAAAAATTACAAATAACGTTCTATTAGTACCGGTTCTATGAAGATTTTGGGTGGCGCGAAATAAAAATGGAACTCTACTAAATAAAAAGCTCGGAGTGTCGTCTTTTGTCTAACGTTAAGGCTCGTTTTGGCACCCTTACAGTGACCGCACCGCTCGTACCGGCCCTGTATTCTGTACCTATATAATTCGTAAATCGTGGCTATCCAGAAATTGTGAAAATCACCGTTATATACCTATATATTTTAAAATACGTAGTCAGAGGACAGATTGCACAAAACTTTTTACCAAAGTGTGGCCAATAACATGGTTGCACGAAACGTGGTCCAGTAGACTGCCATACAAGTAATGTTATGATAGTTCTTTTTCAAAATAAGAATAATCTGAAGACATTGCTTGTGTTACTTAAATTATAACTGTTTGGTAATCAAACAGTCATCTAAAGGTATAATGTGTAGGAAGCAGAGGATGCTAATTATGTATAAGTGCAACGATATAATGACATAAGTTTCTTTAAGTATAAATATGGAAATACATAAATATTATTAAGCCATTATGGTAAATACACAGGAGTGCAACGCTAACTAGGTGCGTATTAATATTGTATTCATGAAATTGTACATAATGTATATATATTTTCACAATTCCGTGTTATTTAGAATTCCATTGTGATATTAAATTGTATAGTAATTTGAAGTAATGTCTCTTTCAACTTAAATATGTTTATTATCTTATTGGTCGACTGGTCCTGGACCAGGGAATTTCTTGCTTGGTTTTTGACTTAAGTACTACCTACAACATACATGTGTGACAAGAGGTTTCCATAAGACTCGTTATATCACTGCATAGTATAAAACATAGTCGCTTTCTCTATCTCTATATCTATAAAACTACGCAACGGATTGAGATGCAGATTTTTTAATTGATGAGAGTGATTGAAGAGGAAGGTTTATATGTATAGTAACATCCACTTAATAGTGGAGGAATTTAGTATAACCATTGCAGCCATACGAAGCAAGGACGGGTCGCTAGTTCAAACTTCCAAACTAATATTATAAATTAGGAAGTAACTTTGTCTGTCTGTCTGTCTTTTCTTCACGTCTAAACTACTGAACCTATTTGTGTGAAATTTGGTACACACTTTTAGTTTGGAACTCGAGGACATAGGATAGTTTTTAAACCAAAAATCTGCAGGAAGTCACTACTCCACGCGCACAAAACCGCAGGCAAAAGCTAGTAACTTGTAAAATAATGTGTAAAAGATTCAACATACTCAGGATTTAAAACAATCCTAAGTTTCTCCAGTAAAGTTTCTTTGGTTAATTCTTTTATTTGGATTTGTACTCCAAGACCGCTTTCTTCAACAGCAGCAGCATTGCTTGGTTGATCTCCAAAAACTGGCATAGCGATTATAGGAACTCCATAGTGAATAGCTTCCGTGGTTCCTAACATGCCGCAATGGGAGTAAAAGGCCAGGACTTTTGGATGTGCTGGAATAAAAAAAAATACATTTTGTTTTATGACAATGATCTAGCAGGCATAATATTTTCTACTACATAGGTAGTTGCATTTCAGCAACCAATGAGAACTACGTAGAAAATAAATTTAATTACAAATAAATTTAATATACCTAATTTAATACACTAATTTAATACAATTTACAAATTCAAGTGTGGGAGAGCCAAGCTTCGGTACAAATCGGTCGGATCGACCGGAGTGATACCACGGCCTCACAGAATATCGGCGTGAAACAACCAGAGTGTTGGGTTTGCCGTGTGAATGAGGTGACAGGAGGCTCAATCCCTCCCCCTCCCCTATCCCTTCCCAATTCTTACATCCGCAACCCTTATCCCCAGAAAGCCGGCAACAGACTCGTAACTCCTTTGGTGTTGCGGGTGTCCATGCGCCGATTGCTTAGGTACCATAATCCGTCTGCTCGTTTGCCGACTCATTCCATAAAAAAAGTGATAAAGAAAAAAATGCCTTAGGTATTTTTGTACACAATGTTGTCTTTCAAAAGGTACTTTTATCCAGGAATAAATTACAAAAAATTAGAATAGAATATAAATAGAATTAAAATTTTTTCTTTGGACAAGGAATTCTAGCTCGGAAGACACCTTCATTATTTGATTGCAAGATAAAATAATTATATAGGTACATATACATATATCTACTGGAAGTTATGTAAAGTGGTAAACAATTTCAATTCGGTAGTTTCATCAGTTAACAAGAATTACTGTTATGTACTTGAATATTAAAAAAATCACCCATGAATGTTACAATTAATACTTATTCGTATTTTTTAGATAATTTAAGTCGAACATAAATTGTCGTTGAACATAAATAGGTAAGTATAGAATAAGACTGGTTGGCAACTAACCTAATACCTACAAAGTGATCGTTAATTTGGTACTTTAATTAATTTTAATTATTCATTGAGGTAAACGGATGATACCAAAATTACTTTCGTCACGTTGCGAAAAATTCCTAGTTTTCTAGAAACTTATAATAGGTATTTAAAATTCACTGGCAACATTATCATCTTCTATAGGTACTTATAGGAACATTTATTAATCGCTTTGTTATTTAAATAATACCAATGAAAGGTTCCAGCGTATAAAAATAATAAAAGGAACATCAATGTAATATAGGAATTAAGGGCCCGTTTCCAATGTCTTTCGCTATGTTATACCAGATTTTGAATTTGAAACCTAATTTGTATAAACTATCGGCCACACAAGTTTCTCATCGGGTCCTTATATGAAGGTGGAAAAGTGGTGCTATGGGGGCCAATGATATAATAAGTAAAATGGTGTAGATAGGATACCTAAACAAAATTCGATTTTCAAAAACGACACGATGATACTCACATGAACAATTCGTATGTTTAGACGTCAAAGTGAGATGGCATGATTCAATAATCGCGAGGGAAAAAGAGACATAATATGAAAAAAGTGTGGTTACGTGGCTAGTTAGCCACATTTGAATGTATCACTTGCTGACTTTGCTGAGCGCTTGTAACGTATCTTTTTTTATGGTATAAGTCGGCAAACGAGCAGACGGATTACCTGATGGTAACAATCGGCGCCGCCCATGGACACCCGCAACACCAAAGGTGTTACGAGTGCATTGCCGGCCTTTTGGGGATAGGGGTAGCGGATATAAGGAACGGGAAGGAATAGGGGAAGGGGCGGGATTTGGCCTCCGGGAACCTCACTCACATGGCGAAACAACGCTGTGCGTTGTTTGACGCCGGTGTTCTGTGAGGCCGTGGTATCACTCCGGTTGAGCCGACCCATTCGTGCTCAAGCTTGGCTCTCCCACACTTATCTACACCTTTTTACTTATAATATTATTGATGGGGCACAATAAGGCTGGTGTTCAGCCGGTGTGGCGCCTCAATAATGTATCGCGGTCTCAGCCTGGAGCAGGAGAAGAAACGGCGTGGTGTTTAGCCAGTAAGAGTCTGACACTCCCCGTATAGACGGACTCTTATTCAATTTTCAAGTTTCAAAATAACCCGGTGTGGTATTACTTGGAATTAACGTTCTTTACTTTGACTTTGTACGATTACCTAATAAGTAATTTACCATTATTTAAAATGTATCTTTATTTCTAAATTACAATGGTAAAAGTACTTTTATTTTAAGCTATTTTAGAATGTATTTCCATAATGCCAGATAAGAAATAAAGTCATTGAGCTATTCAATGTTTTTTTGTGAGTTAATACTGCGCTTATCATTTGCGAATTATTTTCTTACTTCCATGTAAAGTAGTCCCGCGTTGTTATTTTAACTTACCAAAACTAATTTAAGCCTTGTGTGTATTTAATATTAAAACCTAAAGCTTCAATAATAATTTAACTATCTAAGAACCTTTAGGAAAATTAGCAAGTTCTGGGAAAGTTGGGCTTACATTCCTAGTGTACTTTTAATTAGCATTTCGTACAATTTTCATCAATATTTCGTTCAAATTAGTTCCTTATAAGCTAATCTATGAATATAACTTCATTTGAGTTAGTTATAAACTGAGCCAAATAATTCTCAGATGTATTAAGACTCCCTGTGATACAGTCGTGTCTTTTTTCTCTCGGTCGATTTTTTCACCGTCCGTAACAGATTTTTGTTCTCAGCAGACTCTAGAGAGTTTTTTATGCCTAAGCCTTGGGTTTTAAATCGACGTGTTTGTTGTTGTTATACAGAATAACATAACATTTCGAAGCAACCTCTATTTTAGCTTGATAGTAACAGTAATGTTTTGGTGAAAGGGTTTTTCCTTTCGGCGCCCAGTAACGAGATATCTTATTACAATTTATCCTGAGGGGAAATCGAAAAGACTTGCGTCTGTTTTTATTTAGAACTTGGCCAGAGATGTTTAGCAAAGGTTCTAAGTTAGAATGTGACACCACACTTAGTGGGTTGTAGAGGACAGATGTAGACATAGACAATATAAAAAAGGTTTGAGTACGTAAAACAAAAATTGAAACTTTTTTGTTTGGTCTCAGAACTGACGTAAAAAAATAATAAACAAAAAACAGCGAAAGAACGTGTTTCGGAGAGGAGTATTACGTGTAGTGTTTTGGAAGAAATACAGTGCATAGCAGGTTCTTAAAAATTTAGATAAAAATAATCTTAATAAACTATCATAAACGAGGAGAAGTGTACTCAATTTTAATTTATCATGACATATTTATTTATTACAATCATGTCGTGATAATATCGGGTGCAATGTTTATAGTGTGGCAAAACAAGAACTTATCATCATACATATTTTGCAAATCATGCATCAATATTACTTTTGATATCATACCTAAAATTTCGTTCTGCGGTAACCAGTTCGATATGAAAATATTCTTCGGGTTTCCCGGTAAAGTCTTTTCCTCCCACTTCCAAATTATTCTCTGAGGTATTTCTGATACTGCGTCGATGATGGCTTCCAATTTATCTCTGGGAGTCGAGGTAGCTCGTAACATTGATCCAAAACTTATATAAATGACGCCATGCTCAGATTCTTCAATGAATTTCTTTAGATCCTGCAATATTTTACTTTGTGTTATCTATACATTTATCTCACCTATAGCTGATAATTACATAAAATTAAGTTAATATTTAAAATAAGGTCTTAGCTTTATGTATATAGCAGTATTGTGTCTAAAATTATAGGAATAGAGGTACTTTTTTGAACGCTAATGACGACCAGTAGGTACCCGTAAAAGATCGTCTGTACAGCAAACATCGCGGTTTTTATTCGCGATTCTGCAGCACATTCATTAGCTAGCTTGCTACATGGACTGTCACATCACGAAAATGCTTCAAAAAATTACTCTTTCCCGTCAACCAGTACCTATTAATTGTGTCATCTGGGTGTCCCTGATGTCACGAGCTAATCAATAAATAAGTAAACAAAAACCAGCACATAAAGTTGAAAAATGGCAATATGGCTAATATAAAGGACGGTTAAAAAAATATTAAACAGATCATAAATCAATAAGTAATTAAAAATATAATTAGGTTCATTGTTTATTTGAAATATCTTCTCGATTTTCCACAGTTAATCGGATATGGTGTAACCGACTTAGTTTTTTTTTGTGAGATAGCCTTTCCAGGGTGATATTACAGACAAACGCTAAGTAAATGAAACAATTTCGGCTTGTGATAATATATCATTAATACTCAATGCGTTAGAGAATTGCAAATAAATTCTCTTATTTACTCTAAAAGTCAGATATTGCAGGAAAATAAGTACTTAATAATCAAATTTATCAAAGGGATAAGTGGAAGATGTGATTCTCTTCCAATCATATACCTAGGTTAATTGGTAAGTATATGTTTGCTGTAGATAAGGATGGCTATCAATCCCGGATGATATGCTGACAAGACTGTAGTCTGTTTACGTACGGTTGCTCATGTAATGAATGAGTTTGATAATGATGACTGGCACTGCACTATAACTTATGACTTACGTAAATATAATTACATAATGCATATGTACATCATTATATTTATTGTGTCCTTTATATTAATTTACCGATAGATATATTGGAGTCGGTTATTTTGACTTGGTTGTTTAGATATTTTGTGGTATCAGTATAGTCGGGGTTCGGGTGCTAGCGCAATTAAATACCTCAGCCTGACTCAGAACAGGAGATGGAATGTCGAGGAGGTTAGTCTGACTGCACAAAGCTATAAAATAAATACTTGTTTTTAAAATTGAATTAGCGTGCTGATTACGAAACTGATATACAAACAATTATAATGAAATTTTTCCTTTTTCCCTAACCTTATCAGGTAATTTGGTAGATTTTTTATGCCTACTTGCGGAATAATTAAAGCGACTATACTGAACACTTACCTGAGGTAATTCTTTGGGTTTTGTGACGTGATACCCTCCGACTTCCCGTACATTTGGCGGGTAGAGTCCAGGTCCAGATAAAACGTAATTAGTGTACAAAAGCAACATGTTAACATTCTTTGCTAAGTCGTCAAGAGGCGGTACATCATCAAAATATTGCGCTAAAGTTTTTTGATTGTTTCTCCGGCACGTCAATTTGTGTAAATATACAAAGTACAAGTGGAAAATACTCCTTTCAATTCTTTGGTATAAGGTTGGCTTCGTTCCGCCTTCTAAAAATAGCACCGGTACGTAGGAGGGGTTGTAGTGTATCCCGTAGTCTTCATAGTGCCATGGCATCAATACATGTGATGTGAGACCAACGACTGGGGCACCAAGTTTGTGAGCCAATCCCAGAGCACAGTCACTATTAAACAGTTCCACAAGCACTAAATCAAACTTCTGTTTCGTCTTCCACAGATTCTGTACGTTCTCATCTTCTAGCAGCGTGATACAGTTTTCCTGTCCAGAATTTGTCAAGAAAAAACTTATCTGTATTATAGACCAGTACGATCGGTATATAGGGAAAACATCTTCTAATATTTTCGTTTTACCAGCCAAACTTATGTCATGGTAGTTGTCGACTGGTTCTTTTAAAGGGAAATATGATATCACTGTTAAGTTGTGGCCTCTTCTTGCTATTTCCTTTAGATATGGTGCGAAAACGAAAAAGTGGCTCTTGCCTTGGTACGGGAACACTCCTAAAATATTTAGACTTAGCACTTCACTGAAGAGAGCACTGAACAGGACTATAATAGAATTAAACTTCATTTTATTATTAATGGGTAAGTGCTACGTTAGTGTGTTCATTGATGCCCGCACGTTCAGTCTACTGAAGCATCAACTAGTGGCAGTCCGTTTTTATATAGATAAGACTCCCGCTCTATTTGTATCGGAGTTTTTAATACTTGTTCAATAAACACGTGCATATTAAAACGCGATTAACGTTTCTAGGTAGGTGGATAGTTTATCAATAAAACCAGTATGAAAATTAGTTACAATATATCGAAAAAGACACCGGAATACACTTGAGACGGATAGATTTTATCAAGTTTAGATAGATGTGGAGATAAGGATACATTTTGCAATACGATGCTAATTGACATGCAATACATATAATATTCGCTATTGAAATGTATCGGGTATTAGCTTTAGTAATCGTGTGTATAGTATTACGTGTTTGATTGATTTATATATTTATATGTTCTTGAGAACACGTTGCCTTCATTTGACTTCTACATATATAGCAATAAATAGACTGCATTTGTCAATAAAAAGAGTTGTATAAATAACAAGATTGCCTCCCAGATCAGTTTTGTAGAGCTCTACAAGTAACCACAGGGCTAATCAAGAAACTTCTTGAAGGAATTATTTTATTTAGTCTGAAAGTACCGGCACTGACCACGTCGGAAAGCATATAAAGACATCCTTGTCTGACTTGTCTCCGATCGTACCAAGTTGTTGTCCCATTCATTTGTGCGAACGAAGGAAAAGAGCTTACAGTTACGTCCACTTTTGATGGATATGTTAATTGCGACAGATGTGATCGTATTTTTTTTAAATACCTTTTAAGTGTATTATAGTTCTGGTCAGTATTATTGTCGTTGTAGGAGTTGAAGTCTTCAGTCAGTAAAAGTCTAAATTAAAGCGACATACAATGTTATTGCGTTCCTTAAATTGTCTACAAAGTTAAGATTAATGTTGCTTTTATTGCTTATGTTCTTTACATTTTGTTTGTATGTTAAATTTAATCACGGTCGCAGACTTTCCACTAAAATACAAATAGCACAAGCTAGTTACTTACTTTAAAATAAATTACAATAGCATTCCGCATATTTTTTTATTAACAAATAATAAATAAAGTAAATATAATTAAACCTAAACACCGTCCATATAATACATATAAAATCCAAAAAATTGTACTTGAACATTCACACTATGCAAATTAAGTCACATTAAGAACTAGGAGTATTCATTAGAATTATTCGAACTTCACTCTTTTTGACGACCTTGTTTCTTCAACGAACTCTGCCTGAGGTTGATTTTGGCAGCAACAGCAGCAGATTGCTGACAAAATTTTGCGAACTACGTAACTTAGGATGTAAAGGACTAGTCCAATGAAGGCGAGGACATCAAGTTGAAGTTGTTGGTAGAAAGGTGCTTTCGGGACTTCGGGTTGAAGATTCGGAGCTCCCTGGTACCTCGCCACATACTCCGTCCAGTATATCGCCGACTCCATAGGTGACATAGGACGGTCATGCCATAATCTTGAAACAAGTTTAGCACGCCGTTGCCATCTGTAATCGAATGATAAGATAAATTACTTATTTAGGTCAATATTTTTATTTCGATTCAAGGATCTACAGATACGAGGATTTATTATAGTTTACCGATGTTAATGTTTTGGTATATGATGATAGTTGAGTCATTTATGGCATTGTTGTTGTGAATGCAGAGTAGGGGAGTTTTTGAATTTACTTGTAGAATATTTTGCTATGGAATTAGGAGGCAGAAGAGTGTTATGTTCGAAAGACCATTATTATAAATAAAAAACAATAACAACTTAAAATAGTAAGGTAATTTAAAAATATATTTTATAAAGAAGCAAAAGTATTTAAGATCTTAACTCATGACTCAATATACATATTACGTATTATAAGTTGCAAATCATATCTGTGTCCTCTATATATAACTTAATATGAATATGATAAAGTAACATTTTAACCTTTTACTGTCTTTATCTGGCGGTGATCTTAGTAAGGCGGTAATTTTTGACAATCTAGCAATATCCTGAATGCTCTTTATTTTAATCACGAGGTCAACGTTAGATTATTTTGTTTTTATTGAAATACTATCGAAGAGAATTTGGAACTCTGCCCGATAAAGGTTTATACAATTATGCGTCTTATGCATATAGCCAGAAAGTAGTTTATTGCAGAGCATGTATGGGCTGTACAGGTGTTGCTTCAGTTGTAAGAAATTAAGATTTGCCGCAAATAATTATTCTTACGTTGTTTTCATCGCCTCATTGGTTGAGAGTGTACAAACGGATTTATAAAGAGAGAAGTGCAGGAGAGTCATGCTTCGACAGGAATGGGGTGGCTCAACCAGAATCATACCACGGCCTTATAGAAAACCGGCAGCTGAAATAATGCGATGTGTTTCGTCATGCCAGGTAATGGGAGGCTCGATCCTTTCATATCCTGTCCCCAATATCAAAATCGCTAATCGCAAATCCCTTACTCCCACGAAATCTTGGAAACGCACTTATAACTCATGTATCAATGGGCAACGTTGATTGCTTACTTAATGGTGATTATTCTGCTCGATGGCCACCCTATCACATGAACAAAATAGGCTTTGGTTATATTTCCAGGAAAATATCAACATCAACACTCTATTGCAGACAGTCCACTGCAGATCCAAGAGTTAATCAGCCTTTATCCGCTACACTCTTGGTTGGACACTCTGCACACTCCGCCAAAACCAAAACCGTCCTCCGTCAAAACTTATTAGTTGGTTCTTTCAACGCTAGCTGAAACATAATATGAATCTATTCCGAGTACGAGTAATTAAAACACGTTTTCATTTTTTTATCATGGAAATTCTGTGTACGAAAAAAGATTCCTTTTTCCTGCTTCAGACTCGTAACATTTCATTCTGTGAAAATAGCTTTTAAAAATACAGAATGTCAAAAATTTTATGCAACTACTTCGGACTACATTCGTTACTATTAACCTTTTCGTTGAAATGGACGTTAGATTATTGTATTTTATCCCGTCATCCGTGAGCCTCGATTCTAGGCAAAGCAAACTTGGCACTACGGGCTAAATAGTTCATAGAAACTTGTAATGTAGAATATCTGAAACTAGATACATGGCAACGTGAACTAACCGACATTGTTTAGATAACATTACATAATTGAAAGTTGATCAAACTGGGTCAAGTTCGACACGTATAGTTGATATTCGAGGACTATAATATTGGACACTATTTGACACTAAGTAGTCGTCAAGCCAAGTAGAATAAAAAAAAAAGATTAGATCAAGAAACTTGTTGACGATGCTTCGTACTTTATGGTTAGCTGTTTTACATTGTGTTATTTTACAAAGCTTAACGAATACAACAGACTTGGTTGAGGCACAGTTTCCTAAGATGATGAATGATTCAGCTCGACGGGGATGATACCACGACCTCACAGAACACAGCGTCGAAAGAATTCGATCAAACCCTGAATTTTCGGAATCCTTATCCGCAAAAGGCTGGCAACGCACTCGTAACTCCTGTGGCCCTTCTATCTGCGACCCTATTCCTTTCGAAATGTTTAGTTTTTTCAGGCCTTTTAATGATTAAGATGGCTAACAAGCAGACAGTCCCATAAACCCGCAGCAGAAGCAGAAGAGTTATCCCAAAATGGATGGGGGAGGTTGAGAATTAGTCTACCAGTAACTTCACTCATATTGCTAAACAACGTCAGCCAAAGTAATTGGTTAAGAAACACACTTCTGTCTAAAGTAGTCAAGAAAGTTGGACTTATCATATTTAAAAGATTATGAAATCTTAACAGGAAGTTTGGTCGCCAATATAAACAAACACACTTTTTTCAAGGCTATGGCAGGCTAAATTGTGCTGAAATGTTAGATAATTTTACACATAGCCCAACGTTGAAATCGATTGATTTGTTGTATGTTTTTATCGTATGTCTCAAATCTCTCAACTTGATTTAAAAATGACTTATATAAATCAGCTTTGTTGCATAGGATCCTTCCCTTCTGAAACTTCACCTGTTAAAACTGTACCTAGACAATACTAATATTTCTCCAAATTTGCACTTATGGCATTTGTTTTAGATAACTTTTGTATGATTATTTGCAACAATGATTGTTAGGTCTATTTGCGTAACCAACACACCATGACGGTCATGCAAGATGCTTCTTATGTCCGTGAGAGGTAGGTAGATGTACTCATAACCCGCCAACTATGAACGCTAATTTTATAACTCCCATGTAATAAGAGAAATATTGTTTATGATAATGAGTGAGAAACATTTACCTCTACCCCTTGCTCTTTGGGCAGATGGCGCTAGAGTCGACTAAGGGATGATATATCTTGTTATTTCTGCCAGCGGCATTTTAATATACACTTTAACCTATTCATCAAAATCCATTTAACATACATACTTCTATCCAACTATATTTACTAAGTTTCAAGCAACAACGCTTTCTGGTAGATCTGATCCTTATAAACTACGATATCCATCCCGCCTGCCTACGACGGAAATTATGGCAAATTCTTCTTACGTAGAAGAGACTTATAGACCAGCAATGACCCCTGATCGTAGTCTGATTATGATGTAAGAGACAAACCTGTTGTCAGGTCCTGGGAACTAATTTCATAACACAACGTATGAATTAAATATATGTGTATAATATATATCAATTTGTGGTAGCTCGAAGGTTAAGGTGCCCGCCTGCCCGCTTTTCAGGCACGAGAAACGTAGCAAGTACCAATAAATGTTTGAGGGTCATTATGTGTACCTTTTAAGTTCATTTAGATACCACAAACCTACGACGATGAAAAACTTCGTAAGGAAACCCGGACTTATAAATTATAACTATAAGTTTGAAATCTCCAATCCGCCTTGAGCAAGCGTGACGATTAATACTCAAACCTTATCCGTGTGAAAATAGGTCTTAGCTCAACAGTGGGCACTTATAGGCTGATAATGAATGTTTAACACTTACACAGGGTCCAAAACTTCATTTATAGCATCTAAGAGGTATTCTTTCTTGAGATCTTGGTAGTGCACGATGGTGGCCATTCCTGCATCTTGTAAGGCTGCTGCATTGCCGTACTGGTCTCCGAACAATGGTATAGCTACCACTGGTACTCCTGCGTCAATGGCCTCGATAGTGCTCAGGATTCCAGCGTGAGATATAAACGCCTTGATGTTGTCGTGTTCTGAAATTGAGAGTAAGAGATCATTGTGGTGATGTAAATGTATATTTATAAGGTAATATTGATAACATAAACAATGATTTTAAAAATCCAAGTTTCCAAATGATAATACAATTACATTAAAACGAGGCGCGAATAGATGCAGAACAGTGGTGAATAAATACGAAAAGAAAATGATTAAGTAGATCATAGAAAAATACTATGCATATGATTTGTGTACCTACCATTTTTTGATAAAAAAATATCGAAAACTAAACCAATAACATTTACAATGACAAGATTAGAACAGAATGATAATTTTATTTGAATACCTAATATCTTTTGACGTAATAAAAGATAAAATTAATTAATTATATTATCTGTTGTAATTGAAAACATACGAAAACTTGTTATGGTTGGTTGAACTATGTTTATCATGTCCATTAAAGATACATTTTTAGTCAGTAAAAAATAAAATATTATATAATATAATAATTATACATTTTTCATTTTGTAGCTAAAGTGTACCTAGTTATGTTTTAAAAAGTTCAATATAGAGTACTAAGCTACCTTATGGCAAGATGTAGTGACAATAATTGAAATACGAATTTTAAGGTGGTTCGGTCCTATTAAGGGAATGGTTAAAAGAGGTTTATCGAGCGAGCAAGGCTGGTGAAGTCGGCAAACGGAGTTCTAGGCGGTAAAGTCGATATTTTACTTAATTATTATCAGCTATTTATGACAGATAACTAAAAAATGTCTTTCATTGTACCCATGTCTGTCTTTAAGATAAAGTATTTTATTGTATTTTCATTTCATACGTTGGTAGTTATTTTTTTTGTCTTCGCCAACCGTTCTACTTTCGAAATCCTGTGCATTATTCAACACTTTACTTTCCACCCATGTACATGCAGTTACAGTTATTAATAAAACCACAAGCTATAATATGAAACACGCGCGCAGTACTTACTCAAAATATCGTATTGTGGGAACCATCTCATAGTCATAACGTTTCTCGGCAGTTGCAGATTGCCTCCGTCCCATTTCCAAAGGACCCTTAGAGGCAATTTACCGAACGTTGATAACAGTGCGTTTAATTTATCACCGGGAAGTGTGGAGTCCTTTACCGTAGAGCCGAGGTTCACGTATATTACACCGTGCTCGGCCTCGTTTATAAATCTCTCTATTTCCTGTAAAGTGATAACATTGAAAGATGACTCGATTGTGTAATGATATTGTTGTTAAGGTACCTGTGCCTGTACGTTCTTGTATTTAAAATATACACAGTGTGTGACAAAACAATAGCATAGAACAAAAATACTGATATGGAAAGTATTTTTATGTTCTTTGAATATTTCTAATATCAAAGTCAATCGATATCGTATTTCAGTTCTCATTCCGTGCAATTTAATACTCAATCTATTCACATATATGTTTACAAAACGAGATTTAAAGTAGGACACAATAATAATTAATTATCGACGTTATGTTGACGCTATCTGTAAATACAATCATCCTTAATTAATGTTGATACTGCTTCCGATATGTTCAGCGATGCGGCACAATGCAAACGTGATGCTCATCACATATTTAGAATACTAAACAAACATTATATAACAATGGGTACGTTTGTTTACATACAGATTGACAAAACTACTCACCGTTGGAATAATTTTCGGTGGTCTCATATGAATACCACCAATATCAATTACATTATCAGGCCTGGCAACACCGCCGTACACCGACTGGTGCGTGTTTACAAACACTAAGCTCGCGTTCGACGCAATACTTTCTAGTGATGGCAGGTCGTCACCTAGATACTTGTACAAGTACACATGGTCCGTCACTTGCGATCCAACGTAATACACCCAGTTTGTAATGTGATACAGTACGTAGCTCTTGAGCCGCTCAAAATACCAAGGTTCCTTTCCGTAGGGCAGGCCAGATTGACTTACATACGCAGAATTGTAATTAATACCCAATCTGTTGTACTGCCAGGCTTGTACAGGTTGCGGGTTGA
The DNA here is from genome assembly GCA_902829305.4 of Spodoptera exigua. Classification (NCBI taxonomy): domain Eukaryota; kingdom Metazoa; phylum Arthropoda; class Insecta; order Lepidoptera; family Noctuidae; genus Spodoptera; species Spodoptera exigua. The sequence goes on from LR824615.2 coordinate 6,234,081, forward strand.
AAGCGATATAAGGCGCACTTAAATTGGCGGCTAGCGCCAGCGCGCAGTCGCTGTTGTACGATTCTACTAGAATTACATCGAAGCGTGGTCGCGTCCTTATCATGTGCAACACTTGGTTGTTGCTCATTAGAGTCTTGCAGTCGTCGTTGCCGGCTTTGGTCGCCACTAACGTTTCGAACGGCACTCGCGACACTTCATTCACTATCACAGATTCATAAGATAGTCCTTTAAACACATGGTGCGAAGTGTCACTTAACAATACTTCTTTGTACGTAGCCGGCGCGTCCGGCATTTGGAAATGGCTGACGAGAGTCACTTCATGGTCACGGTTTGCCAATTCCCGAAACAGTCCGCGGTAAGTGAGGTAGTTGTTGCGATCCAGCGACGGGAAGATACCGAGTATTTTGTAACAGTCCGTAGCAAATATTGTCGCGATGAAGTAGAAAACGAAAATTGTTAGTTTTGTCATCTTGAATGCGGACACGTTCGAGTTGCCGCACAGTTTGTTGGTTACTAGGGCGTAAATGGAAGCTCGCTTACGTAGCTATCTAATAATAGGTAGATGTTATGAGGTAACCATGCCGCTGACGTCACGATAGTTTCGTAAGAAATAGAAATATTCGGTGACTACACGCAAGGCATTGGTCATGACCTCGATGTCTGCGAGTGCGAGCGTGCGCCTGCTTCAAACTCGGGTTTCGTACTGCAATCACAAATATGAATACATCATTAAAATCATAATGGATGCACTCTTGCGATAGGTAATGTTTACATACACATTGTGATAAATTATCGAGGCAAATATAGACGATATTGATTATATTGTAGTATTTAACAGTTGCATAGCAAAATTGAGTAGCAATATAAGGTTTTCTTAATAGGTACTCACGGGTCTGTCTCGGTTCGTGTTGTAAATCCAAATAATTGGTATACAGCTTCAATGTGTGTGTTTATTATGTTGCTTATTTATGCGTTCGGGGGTCAGTAGACTGGAAACTATAGTGAGGCGGCCAAGCGCGACCTTACGTTGTTGCATCACAAACAACGCTATTGTTCCTGGCTGCTTAATAAACGGACACATTAGAACGTATCGTCACTCTCATCGTATTATGTTGTCTTATAAACTAAATCTTTTTGATTATTATTAGATATTATTATTTTACACAATACCTTAAGAGAAACACGATGATAGAAACCCGTTTTGGAAGTCAAACAAACAATATTTATTTAAAACTTTTAACACATTATTTTGGTGCGATGGAACCGACTTGTGAATAGGAAACCTGTGTTATGAAGTGTGGAGTTACCGAGGAAGAGAAAGTCGACTCTGACGTGCGGTCATTGACCCAACTACAACCGGCCCGTGCGCATACTGACAATTTAATAAATTTTGATTCTTTCACTGCACAGTATAAAGCTAAGTTTCTTTCTCTGTCCTTATATACCTATGTATGCTCAAATCGTTTAAATTAAGAACCGGATATAGATTTGATTTTTTTTAATAGATATAGTAAGTGCATGGAAAAGTACGCAATGTATATATTAACATTGCACCCATGGGAAGAGCAGGTCGCTAGTTATTATAATTTTTTTTCCGCTTTATACGAAACCAATTGACTATTTTTGTTAATTCTATGTAAGTGTCATTAGAAACTTTTATCTAACTTGTATTTCAATGTTTATAGTAGGAATATGACTCTAGTCTGAATCCAGTATACATATATCTCCGAAATATTTAATCTGAGTATCTGAAATATTTAAGTGTGGGAGAGCCATGCTTCGGCACGAATGGGTCGGCTCGACCGGGGTGATACCACTGGCCACAGACAACCGGGCGTGAAACAACCACAGCGTTATATTTCGCCGTGTAAGTGAGGTTACTAGAGGCCCAATCCCTCCCCTCCCCCAATCCCTCAATCTCCAAATCACAAATCTCGAAATGTGCGTACGCACTACGCACTTGTAAGTAGTCGTAACTCCTCCGTTGTTACGGGTGTCTATGGGCGGCGCTAATCCGTCGTCCGCCGTCGACTCGTTTGCCGACCTATCATATAAAAATCATGGGACTTTTGATCTACCTGATGAAACAATTTTTTTATAAAAAGTCTAAATATGTAATATATTTAGACTTTTTGCTGACCTGTCCAACATAGGCGCTTTTAGTTATTGAAAATGTAACCATTCCAGTGATTTCAGAGACATTATCACTAGAAAATATTCGAATAACATTTTTATTTAAAATACGAAACTATTTTTATTGGAAACGTACGACCAATTCATAGAAATATTGGAATTTGGAATCTAAAATTTACTCATTTCTCGAAATTGTGCATGAGGTAATATGAGAATTTTGTGATTAAATTCTACAAAAATATAGAGAACACACACTCCTTCTCATAAATACATTCAAAATACTGTATGTTTTTAGTGTTGATATAGCTATTTTCGTAATATCAATAAAAATAATCGATTTATTAATAAAACAAAACATTAAATCATTCAAAATGTACTTATCTGGATAAACATTATGACTTAGGGCTGATTTTTCAATGGTTAGATAAAGTTACCTAGGGAATAATGATTATGCTGTCGTGACTGCAACAATTTTATTACTCAGATAACATTTATCCGACTATTAAAAAATCAGCCCTAAAGCATTCAAAATATACTTATCTGGATAAACATTATGACTTAATGCATTTATTCATATTTCTGCCTACTATTTCAATGCACGTTACAAACAGTCATCAAATATATAATAAATATCTACATAGATTCATGTGATTTATATGATAGGACGGCAAACACGAATACGGATTACATTACGACGAAGACGGTAAGCAATCGGCGCCGTCCATAAATTAATGCGTTCCCAGCCTTTTGGAGATTAGGGTTTTGGAGATTTAGAGATAGGTAGGTATACTGGGCGGGGAAAAAAGATAACTCACACGACGCACTCACATGGCGAAACACTGGTTGTGCTGGTTTCCTGATAGGCCGTGGTATCACTCCTGTCAAACCGAAGCATGACTCACATCAACGCCCTACGCCATAAAGAAAAAAAAACTAAATATTTCACCCTCATTGTGAATCAAATCTAATAGAAATAGACACGACCATGTAACGCGACTACGTTAAGAAAAAGGAGGGCAATTAATTAGGGACAGTTTATGTGCATGAAAGTGAAATAAGAATAAATGCATGTCGGTTGTGTTTTGCATACAAAACACTGCTATGTTGCCAGTCCGCCACCGGCCAGACACTCTCGTACGGTTTCCTCTAGGGTTGTCACTTATACCACTTATAATTTCGGTGGAGTGAAAATATATAAGATAGCATAAATTTGTTTCACTTATGCCCATTGTTACTGCAATTGGTAAGAAACAATTAAGGGCTTACACCTAGAGACCAGGCAGTAGTGATCTCTGATAAACCTATATCAGTTAGTCTGGGTTTTCAAACTGCTCTTATGTAGAGAAGCTCAAAATCCCTGACGCAAGGAGTTGATTTTTCTTAAAAATCTAATTATTATATATAATCTAATTATATATGTCGCCTTCAAGATTTATTTGAGCAAACGTGTGTTGAGCTTATTGCCGTGTCCGTGACTTCACTTAACTCCTCGCGTTAAGATTTATCAACATCCCCCAATCTTTAATTTCCTAACATCTCATAAGGCGGACGACCCTGTAACTCCTCGATGTTGAGTGTCTCAGTTGATCCGTTTGCTCATTTCCCGACGTATTCTGTAAACAGTAGGTACCTACCTATAATATGACCCCTGATAATATATCACTGAACAGACGAAAGGGCCTACCTCATTTATAATTTTCGTCAAAAGACGATCTAATTCCAAATTCCAAATGGAACAATTTCCACTCCGTACTAAGTGAGCAACCCTACAAGTTGGCAGAAAAACTACAGACTGTTGGATTAGTAGGAATTATGGTCTATTACTTAGGCAGTGTTTACTTGTAACCTGCTTACTCGGATTTAGTAGGCTTTGACGTCAGTCTTGTACTCAGTTACCTCCGTTTACATTGTGTGACATTTGACGGGAAGGAAATATCAAAATGGGAGTTCAGATGAATTGTATGTGTTACAAAGTTCATGGGTGGGCTAATTGTTGTCATTTCTTAGTAATACGATAAGGTATTGCTTGTAATGCTTAATATGTACATCTTGTTCTCTTTGATATTTGTCAGAGGGTTATAAACGTGCAAGCCAGGAAGGTTTTGATACTTGATGAGAACTTGTACTGAAGTCTTTACATCGAAATATTCTTTAATTTTGGTTTATTCTTTCGTGGAATGAATGGTAAATAGTCGGCAGTATTAAACGCCTGTTCATAATTACAAGCAATAAATTCGATTTGAAACACAAAACATTCACATTTTATTAATTTCACTGTCATTTCGAAACTTAATTTTCCATTCATCTGTCTAAAGTTCCTTTTCAATTCTATACTCAGAAGGTATAATATACAATGTTCTCTATAGAATACGTACATCTATATCAAAAGGGCTCGAGTCCCGAAAGAGATCTGAGCGAGTCCAAACCGCAGGCGAGTCTATTATATTCGCATTTGTAAGAGGCATTAGCACGAAGCGAAGCTCTTCGACAACATAAAAATGTAATTACAAGTGGAAAGTTCGCGGCCCACTTAAATATAGATTTACCCTTTGAAGAGCGATTTGATGGGCCCGTGAGGTGTTAGATCAATCATATCTCGATTGTGCCTACTCCCAATTATTCCCTCCTCAGAATTGATAACTTCATTCATTTTTCAAACGGCTCACTCGCCTGTTTTTCGGATATTGATATATTTGTTCGAGTTGCGAGGGAGGAGTGATTTGCTAAACGACATTATATCGTGTTTACGTTTTGTTATTTATTACGGTTTTACTTAAGCGTTTTTTATTACTTTTAAATAATGATTTGTGTTTAGATAATCCTCCATTTGTTGTTCTGATTTTTTTCTATGGTAAAATTTCTGTATAATGTATTCAGATACGGTTCAGTAAGTGGAGGGAATCGCTGGAGACGTAAATTTTTCGAAATACATATTCTTATATAATAATAAAAAGACTTTTGGATTTTAGGACACCATTTATTTGTAACGTTTTACCTATCAGTTTCATTATATGGAATGGATCCAAGACACGAAAGAAGTGACTCTTGAGAAGCCTGAAGGCAGGCCAGCTTGGCATCCTGCATTCGCTGTGAACGAGCCGATACCGATCTGCAAAAAGAAATATGGCAATTAATGGTTTTTATTTATCAGTATTATTAAAGACAGTAATAGTTTACAATCAGCATTGATTTCAAACTGATTCTGCTATAGGTAACTTGGAATGCTGGTGATGGGATCAACATTTTTAAACGTTGAATCAGTAAAAAAATCCTTCTAGAGCTTACTTATTTAATTTTTATATATAAATTCGAACTAGATTAGGAACAAATGACCACAATACGTTGAAGTATGGTTTTTATACGGTTATTAAGATTATGTATCGTGAATTCTGGCAGTTCAAATACAAAATTTTCATCCTTTTTTGGTCAGCTCGCACCGCAATTGTGCAGTCATATTAGAAAACAATAAATTGTCAAGAATCACATTGTCGATCAATAATACGCGTATTATTAAAAATTGTTACGCACCAGGACCCTCCTATTATTGACAGTGGTGACGAGTGGTCCGCCAGTGTCTCCGCGACAGATACCAACATTTCTAGCGCCACTGGTGCAGAGGTGGTGGCTCTGGATGATGTTGCCGTAACTGCTCCCACACACCGAGTTGGAGATCACTTGCAAGTTTACTGAGCTAATCGTTTGGAGTAGGTTAACACTGTCACCTGGAATCATTTTGTTTAAAGGCTAATAGGAATAAAAGGCAGACTGATGGTTAGAAAACAGATGGGGCCCAATAAGGCTGATATTTACTCAGGATTGCGGGTCAAGCGCAAATGATATACCGCGGAAAAGAAACGGGGTGGATCAGTCCAAAATAAGAATTAAGTGAGGAAAAAGTAAGGATCAAAAAGAGTTTTAGAGTTGCAATACGGTGTGGTTTTACACATAAAAAAACAAATTGAATATAGTTTGATTATAATGTTTTTTGTCTCCATAACCTTTTTTGGGGCCAATATTTATGGTACCTTACTCGGTATTACACACCTTTTAGTTTTAAGTATAATTGATTTTATATTCACACACTGCACCATCAAATCGAAATATAAGATCCAACAAAAATAACAAATATAAGTAATAGATATGGGTCACATTACCCGCTGATCATATTAAGGAAAATGTCAAATTTAGATGAAAATATCAAAAACAGAAGTTGCTTGGGGGCATTGAATGCATGTCAGCATTGATTGGCTAATGTTAAATAATAGTAGTAATAACATTGATAAAACACAAACCGTCTCTAGTTATTCCATAGCCGGAGGCCAGAGCGGTGCTTCCGACGAAATTCGAGTTGAGCTCGCTACCCGATGGCAAGTTAATTGGTTGGATTTGCACTGGAAAACAAACAATATTTATTTATCAGAATGGTGTTGATTCTATTTTGTCGAATAGAATGGAATAACAATTTAGATAGTCTGTGAGTTAATACGATAATCGTTTATTTTTTGAAGATATTGGTGAATGATTCATCGTCGAAGGCCGGAAAACGTCCACTGCTACTGCCACTGCCACTGCTAGGTATGATTCCATTGATAGAATATCAGCTGTTGGTAACTAGTGAATGTATTTTTTATGAATACGGGATTTAGTGGATAACTTTCATTAATATGTTAGTAGCATATAAGAGGATAAAACAAGGTAATATCTCCTTAAAGATTAGTGTAATAAAAAGTGGACGTATTGAATCTTGCACACTAGAAGTTTCCGTATTGATAAGTTCAATAATCTTTACTACGTCACACGACATGGCCTACTATTACAAATTTACTTTAAGGTAACCTTCAAGAATAACTCTGACTAAGAAAAGAATCACACGAAGCAACAAATATATCCAAAATACTCACATGAAAAACTGACTCTCGAAATACGTAACACAGCTATATCATTAGCAACAATCCAAGGATTGTATCCGGGGAATATTGCAATGCTGTTGGTATCGATCCTGGTACCACCAGAGAACAAGAAGTTGGATCCAAGGATGACTTGGAAACTCTGAGCGATGTTGTTACCATCGTTGTAGCAGTGAGCAGCTGTGAGCACTCTGATGTCAGATATCAAGGTACCACCACATACTGACGTGGATATTATATTGATCCTTATGATTAAACCAGCCTGAAATAAAATTAGGGATGTTTTAGGTTTGCTATAGGTATATTTATATAATATTCAGACAACTTTAACGTTTTATTTGACAACACAGCCGGTGAAAATTGTATCAGAAAATGTTGGCATGCTAATGCTCAGTGTAATTCTAGAATTAGATCTCATTTTACATAGGTTTTTGAAATTCTTTAAAATAACGCCAGTTGTATTTAAGGCGAAATGACGAGTTTGAAATGCTTTTCCCGTCAACATGTTAATTATACGTAATTTACCAACCTGGTATGGAACTGAGAGTGTAGTTGTAGAGGATCCACCGACGACCCTACCCTGGGCTTTTTCGGCAGCTTCTCTTTCTTGTAGTCTAATCTTGAAAGCTGTTGGTATTCCGATCCTTCTGTGGTAGTCATAAACGCCATTTTGTAATGGATTTTCCGCTCCTATCACGACCACAAATACTGATACCAACACTAATGCAATCTTCATCTTGTCACGGCCTGGGTTTTCCTAAAATGGATTGGCGAAAATAACACCAGCCTTTAAGAACATTAACAAATCTATCATCTGTTTCGATAACGAGTAATTATTTTATTTATCAAGGCATTAAAGCAGTTTATCAAATAATGCGCTGCATAGAGGTGAATTAATTGTTTATAGATACCTTATATTTTATATTACGTAGTAGATTTTAAATAAGGTCAATGATACCTACACAATTACATAAGTTTCATGTCCGTTTTTTCCGTAGTGTTTAAGTAAAGGCTTTTATACTAGGCCCAATGTGCGTATCAAGTGTATAGTATTGGCCTCATTCATGGATAGGGATTGTATCATACGGTGCTCGGTGCGTCGTGCGGTACATTATACATTGCTCATAATGTTTGTCCTTGCGCGGGTGATGTTCCGACTTTAAGCTGCAATGTATGACGAATGCACGACGCACTGCACGATGCCCCACGTGTTTGGAAACACGGCCTTAGATTTTAAAGAGAGGCTTATATATGTTTCTTTGATTTAATTTTAAAATATTTATTTGTTGAATTCATTTAGTATTGCGCAAAAAACATCTTTTTAATATAAATATGTTAAATACAATAGGTATTTGGTAATGGTTTAGTGAATATTTTTCCAGTAATAGAGGTTTTTTAAATAAATTGAAATAATAGGCTTTGTATTTTACCATGTGAGTGTCATATGCGTGAAGTATGTTAAGCTTTAGGAGATATTATAGGCTTTATTTTAAGCGTAGCAAGGCATCAAATTATTTCTCTCAACTTGGATTGGGCGAGAGGGAGTGTCAGTCTTTTTTAATTGCAATAAACTATTGCTTGACTGTGATCCCACCTGGTGGTAAGCAGTAGCCTCTTACTGACTTAAAAGCACTGCTCCTGCTTCTGTCCCAGGCAGGAACCGCGGGACATTATTGTGCTTTCAACCCTGCGAATGGCGAACACCATCACGTCCTTTGACATATCAGATTCAAATTTTCTGACACCGGTTTTCTAATAGTTTTCAAATATTAACTTCTTGCTGCATTACCGGGGACGCATACTGAATGTATCCAATTAAGTACGAACATTCAGTTAGTAGGTATTATTTATGTTTTTAACTAAAATATCCATATAATAAATAACATTCAAAGTTGTATCAATAAGGAAATTAAAGAAATTTTCTTCTATATCTTTTATGTACGATAAAAATATACCTACCTTGATTGTTTATTTGGCAAATTTGGTATGGATTTAGGATTAGGTTTCATTTATAATTTTGAAATTATTTAAGTAGGATTTTGTGTTAATTTATTGTTTTTTTCAATTAAACATAGATATTATATAGATATTTTTTTTTCTAAAAGTCTATTAAGATATAAATAGATACGGGGTTGCGGGTTTATAATAAATGTTATGACTATATACTACTATGACAAACGTTACGCTCTCTAAACTCTAAAACATTATTTTAAGACCAGATAAGCCTTAAAAGTTCTAGGTATCAAAAATCCAGAAACTACTAAAAAAAATTATTAAAAAAAGGTAACACGTAGCCTGTTACAAAAATTAAAACCGGAACCCTTTTATCAGCGGTCGCAATTGAGTCCACTCGATCAGAAATGTTGAAACAATTTTGTAATAATAAGACAAGGACGAGATCTTCAAGCGAGTAGTAGTTTATTTATGAAAACATTATGTATGTTAGGAAGAACCTACACTTATTTGTAAAGGTATCTGACAAACATGATTATCATACTAGACATAGGAATAGATTGAGTCAGCCTTTATTTAGATTGGCAAAAGTGAATAAGTCATTTCTGGGTTTCTGTGTTAAATGTTATAATAAAATCCCAGTTGAAATTCAAAATCTAAATGAAAGCAAATTTAAATTATGTATAAAGAAACATGTAAACTAGCATACTACAAACTAAATGATTATATACAAGATAAAAATGCTTGGAGGCTAGCTGGTCCTACTCCACAGGATGTTTAGAGGAATTTTTGATTTTAATTACACAATTGATTGTACACAATGTAGTTAATTTTTGATGAACTTCTAAGTTTTTGTAAATGTAACCTATTATAATTAAGTAAGACTTGTAGAATATAGGTACTTGTGTCGGCTGGGAGCTGTCATGCTCACTCAGAGGTCTCATTGGCGGTGGCACGGGCACTGGATCGCCCAATTCCCTATAATATGGTTGAGTTGGGCGGTGCTGGTGTACGTGTCATGTTCGTGAACGGGCGCCGCCAATTGGGACTGGTCATCTCCAGGCTGTCTAAATATGTTGTCCTTGAGGTTCACTTCTTTTTCGTACTTTTTGCCTGAACATTAGTGTTACATTGTTTTCACATATCAGAATCCGACTAAATTATGTAACAAAGAAATGTATTGTAAAACTGATTGAAAAAGAGTAACCATGGAGTTTCTTGCTCGTTCTTCTCCATAGGAATCTACACTTTGGAACGAGCAAATAGCTTCACTAGAGGACAGACGGACAGACTGACACGCTTAATTTTAAAGCTCATATTATATACTTTTTTCCTTTTTTGCTTGCTTGACGTTCAAAAGTGCCTACTGTGGTCTAATTGAAATAAATGATTTTTGACTTTTTTTTGACTTTTTGAGTATAAATTCACATTCTTTATCAGAATCAAAACAAAATTACACAGATATAAAATAATTCGAGCTCTATCGTTGGTCAAAATTGAAAATCTTTTAATTCTTTTTAGTCTTTTTGCCTGTCCGCATAAGCCAACAATAATTTTTAATCCATTTTATTAAACTTCATACGGTATGTACTGAATTTGTTGACGTCTCCCGGCCAGGGTAAGGCGAGAGAGTGCCTTACTTATCCCCCGTTCCTTCTCCTGCTCTGGGTCGAGGCCGCAGTGAGTCAGTGCGCTTATTGTGCACGCGCTTAAAATTATATGATTTTAAGCACGTGCACGCAGGAACTGGAGGTTTTTAGTCAGCAAGAGTCCGACACACTCTCTCGCCTTACCCTGGCCGGGAGAAGTCAACAAATCAGTGTCATTCCGTATGAATTTAAAAAAAATTGATTACTACCAAATCCACTGAGTAGAAAATGCTTCATACTATTAAAAATATACCACCCCAATAGCCTAATATTGTATTATATACTACACAATTTTAATTATCACTCGTTTGTATTCATTATTTCAGTATTACACATTTATCGTAATTGAAGCAAATTTTAAAGTCATTGACTTTCATTAGCAAATTTCTTAGCTGTCCAAGGTTAATTATAATTTGATGCTACTAATTATTTACATAGAACATTGCAGAGATACAGTTAAGGATACGTGTGTTCTGTTAAAAGGAAAATACTTTTTTATTACTAAACAACAACTATGCAGTAAATAAAAATATGGACGCAAGCGCCATCTATGAGACGAAGCTTGTGTATGTACATATGAATAAAGTTTCTTTATTTTAAAACTCGAAGTTGTTGTAACTGCCTCAATTCTTGTTTTAGCCCTACACACCACCACGTTTCAACTCCTTGCTAGTTATCGGTACCTAACAACATACCCGCGACCTGGTAGGATCATCATAGATTTCGTTACAGATCAATTATATTTTCTACTATTGTTGTATATCTTACAACAATGTGGTTACTGATTATAAACATGTGAAAAAAGTAATTAAAGCAACAGATTTCTTAGTAGTTTCCCAAATGGGAATATTAGTGAAAACTGACTCGAATACCCGGGAACGAAAAGCCACGGAATTAATATTGAAACCCAATGAATATCAGGAAGCACATTAACTAGCAACCATTACCAACATCTTGTAAGACGAAGGAACTACTATCAAAGATGTTGAAGATTAAATGGATGTGGGCGACCGGCGGGCCGTATTATTCCTAATGCTTCATAGAAACTATTAGTGGAATATTGGCTAATTGGGGCACGTACGGTAGTGCCTCGTTTCACTAAGTGCAGACGCTGTGGCGACCGCTTTTAGAGCCATTCATAATGTACATCAACAGACTTGGGGTTGCTCTCAGCACGTGTAAATACAGACGGTAACGCTATTGTGTGAGTACGCCTCATTACTATTTTACCTAACTAGGTTAATAGGCTTTTGCTTGTTTGTACACATTGCTGACTTCATTCAGGTGATTGAATTTGAAATAATTGGTTTCTACTACAAAGGCATAGCATATTATATTAGGATTCCTATTATGTTTTGGCCGTTGCGTGAAGTTTTATAGTCTACTAGCGACCCTTTTCGGCTTCGCAGGGGTGTAATGCTAATAATACTTTTAAACCTTCTTCTTTGATCACTTTATCTAGTAAAATTTTAATCAGAAATTCTGGAAAATTAGCGTGTTTAATCATAGAGCTTTGTAAACATGGCTCCCACTCGTATATCACGTTGAAGTTTTTCCAACCATTCACCAAAAATATTATTGATCTCTAATTCATTTTGAGAAAGCATACAATGTACAAATTGAACGTTCGTTCTCGACAATAATACTGCCCCAGTATTATTGTTAAAATCATCATTTACTTCTACTGGTTAATGGAGTACACCACAGAAATTAATCGGCATTTCTCCAGTATGCAACCGCTGCCCGCTATGTTGGACATTCGATTTATAGTGGTCGATCAATTAATATTCGATTATTTCTTATTTAAGTTGGCAATAATGTACAACCTTATTTGTGGATTTTGGTACTCAACTTAGACGACAAATTTTTTTGAGAATCATCAAAGGCTTCCTGTCACCCTGGGTAGGGCGAAAATAAGTGACTAAAACCACGCCGTCTCTTTTCCCGCTCCAGGTCGGAACCGTAGTACTTAACGCTTGAACAAAAACCCCGGCAGAACTTAAAGAACATACATTGCGTTTACCGATGTCAATTTTACTGTAGAGTACTCCTATTTATTTCTATAGTAGAATAAATAGTTTAAATAAATATATAATCGGTTTTATTACATGATATACTAAATACCCATAAAAATTATAATAGGAACTCGTAAATAAATAAAAGTTTTGCATTCCTTGTCGAATAAATAGCTTCTTTATTGAGATTTGATCCAGTTGACGTAAGAAGTGACTCTGGTGTGGCCGGAAGGGAGGCCAGATCCACACATACCTCCGAAAGATATTACACCAATCTGAAACAAAAAGTAAAAGCAAAATTGAGATGAGCAAGATCTTTAATTTTTAAAAAAAAAAAACATTGCCTCACCTTTAGCACACGTTAATTACTACTATGAAATTAGTATTAGAATGCCAATTAAATCAATAAAGTCACAAAAGTCTTTTTTGTGCATTTGGCTCCCGCCTACGACCGTGCTTCGGTACGAATGGGTCGGCCGACCGAAGTGATACCACGGCCGGCCTCACAAAAATCGTCGTGAAACAACCATAGCGTTGTGTTTCGCCGTATGAGTAAGGTTGCTGGAGCACCAACCCTTCCCCTCTCCACATCCCAAGTCAAACCCTAATTCCCGAAAGGCCGGCAACGCACTCGTAACTCCTCTATTACTGAGGGTCTCCATGGGTGGCATCGATATTTTACCATCGGCATACCCTCACAAAAATAATAGGTTTTCCGTTTTTCTATGGAATAGGAGGCTAACGTACAGATGGATAACCCGATGGTAAGTGATTGATGGCGCCGCCCATTGACGCCTGCAGCACAAGAGGAGTAACGGGCACGGGCAGTTGCCTTTTAAGAATATGCTCGTTTCTTGAACGTTTGAAGGTTACATCTGCTATTTTACCGACCAATCAAATAAAATAAAGAAAAACTGTGTGTGATGTGAGATGTTTACTTACGCATCCATGACACAGAAGCAGTCTTAGTGAAAGGCAACGTTTTTAAAAAAAAGCCGGCTAGTTAAGTCTTCTTTAACTGAGTGCCATACTTCGGCACGAATCGGTCGGCTCGACAGTACTGATACCACGGCCTCACAGAATACCGGCGTGAAACAACCACTGCTTTGTGTTTCGCCGTGTGAGTGAGGTTAGCGGAGGCCCAATTCTTCTTCTTCCCTAATCCCTAAGTCCCCAAAATCCTAATCCCTAAAAGGTCGGCAACGTATTCGTAACTCTTTCGTTGTTGCGGGTGTCCATGAGCGACGCTGATTGCTTATCATCAGGTAATCTGTAGGCTCGTTTGATACCGTTTTATCTCATCAAAAAACATTAAGAAATAATATACTTACGACAATGGCTCTATTATTTGAGTGCACTACAACAGGTCCGCCAGAGTCTCCACCGCATGCACCTTTCCCTCCCACTCCACTTGTGCAAACAATAGAGTCAATAATGTGGTTTCCGAATACTGTCCTACATTCGTTATTACTGATGACAGTTACAGTCACTGAGCTGATTGGCTGGTCATCTCTTATTGTATCACCTGAGAAGGGAAAAATAAGTCCATATAGGTGAAGAGGTCCTTGTAAATTTTATTGATATTCTTATATTTTCTATAATTTGTACGGAATAGTATGCATAGTTTTATTGGGTGCAACGAAAATCACACCTTGTTAGGCAATTTCGATTGATCAGAGATAATCTGTCTTGGATTTATCAAGTTACTTATTTGGAAACTATCATAGAAGGACTAGGAACAAACTCTTTTCAAGTAGACTTGTAAAGAGGTTTTTGTCCTCGTCAGCGTTAATATCAGCTACGCGGCGTTTACCGTGTCATGTCTCGTGCAATGTTGCTCATGGATATAAAATAAAAGCCAAGCCACGCACAGGGCTGAAACTATTCGACTCGTTAGTTATTTATTATTCACTTTATAAAAATTGGGTAATTCATAATCTATGTATCCAGTCATATCCAGGATTATGTAAAAATATCTAGACATTAAAACTGCAATCGAAAGATTATTTCTGGGTTCTTTTATGTGAATCATTTTCATAGCAAATACTATTAATTTTTCAATTAGCTGAATATGATAAAACGGTCTAATAAGAAGGGATTATAATTATATAAAGCATCAACATTTTTATATCATTTAAAAATAGGTAAATTGTTGATTACGTCAAGCATTATTGGACAATGGTACTTGGCACTAGTTGATATTTAATTATACCAACAAAATCAGTTGCCATAGCAAGGAGATCGATATCTAGTTGATAATTTTCTTGATATTATTAATTTTAATCTCAAAATAGGATAAAAAACTGATATGGTTGTGGTTACCATTGAAGGTGAGTCCGTAGCCTGAAACCCGGGCATAAACTCCCACGAAGCTGTTAGTAAGCTCATTGCCACTGGGTAGAGCTATAGGCAGGATGGAACCTGAAAATAGAAAAATAATAATAAATCGTGTGATAAGATGATTAAAGTGTCGTGGTGGAGTTAACACCAAGACGTTTGCTCTCCTAAGTTACGAGAAAGTACGAGAGTTAGCCAGAAAGTTCGAAATCTCAGGATAAATTACAAAAAATAATAATTAAACAGTTGCAATCAATTGGTAAGGAAGGAATTTAAAATATAAACTGTTTGTAAGTGCGTTTGCTTGCACACAAAATCTCCAAAAGTAATGGACAGATTTGTATATTTTTTTAAATAGTACTAGCTATTGCCCGCGACTGTTGTACGCGTGGAATAGTGAATTCCTGCAGATTTTTTGTTTAAAAACTATCCTATGTCCTTTCTCGAGTTCCAAACTATGTCTGTATCAAATTTTACACAAATAGGTTCAGTAGTTTAGGCGTGAAGAAAAGACAGACAGACAAACAGACAGTTAGTTTGGTTAATCAGCAATACTGCCTAAACAACAATACAATATAATTTGTTTTGGAAACTGGAAAACTTTAATTACTATTCATCACGGACGATGTTGAGGGTAGAAGCTAGTACACATTTAATGTAGTTAATATGTATTACAGGCAATCGTAACTAATTAAGTCTAAAAACAATGACGTGTGGGATTGTATTTTTTTCGTGATTTCATATAACAGTTTACAGCGAGTAGAATAGTTATCAACCTTTACATATTGAATAATACATTGATTGATTACTATCTAATAAATAGATATCGGTCGTTGGCACAATGATTTCAGCATTCAGTTTTACTTAAATACGTGAGACCATGTTTTTTTTAGGAACCAAAATCTCACTATTTTTACTATTACCATTTGTTTTTTATAGTTTGTCAGTTTACTTGATATTATTTCTTCATTTTGTGATTTCCTATAAGTGAAGGAGTACGCCAACAACATACCCATTGTTAATGTTACATGTTGTTACATGGTATGTTTTTTAGATCATATAAACTAGTACTTGACTGCAATCCCACATGATGAAAAGCTGTTGTGCAATCATTGATTGTAAGTCGCACTAAATTATGAAGAGCTTATTCACTCTAGCCTTGAAGACATCCATATCATAAATGGACGGGGAAACCGTTGCAGACAAGCTATTCCAATTCTTACATGTGCTAAACGACGAAGCGAAACGTAAACGCGTTTTGTTCGAGATCCAAAATAAATACATAAAGTGAAATAATAGGTGAGAGAGAGAGTGTAAGACTCGTAATAACTAAAAACGACTCTGTTTCTACGGGCCAAGCCGCGGTATATAACTAACACTCGTCATAATTGACGGTGACGTTGTGCTGTTTCCAGTTGTAGAATACAGCTAATAACTGCTTTCTATGTATATCTTACATACATGTTTGAGTCGTAATTGTGTATAAAATTAGGATTTTCCCAAATATCAATAGTATGGTAATAAACTTGTAATCCCCTAAGCCATCAAGGTGATAAGTACAAACTATATACAAAATCTTATCTGTACCATCTTCGGATATTATTGAAAAGTTGCGCCATTTAATTATTGTTACAAACGAAAGTAATATTGTTAACTATTTTTTTTAAGCTGAATAATAAAAACTAGACTAAAAACAAGTGCCTACCTTAAAGAAAACTAGATGAAAGAAAGTGTAAGCCATTTTGAGCTTGAGCATTTGTAATACCGGTGGGTTTTCCAGAGATACTGATCCTATTGTGATAACAATTTGGAAAAGGAAGTTAAAAAATGTTCAAAAACTCCAGATAGAGAACTGAGTTATCATATAATGACATCCTGAGAATTAGACGTCCGCTATGATTACGATACTATCAACCAGACAATTTCCTGAGGTCCTGATATGATCCTGATTCTCAAACTACGATTTTTAAGATAATGGAACTAAATTAAACTAAACACTAGTGCAGACCAGACTCCAAATTAGTTTATTAAGTCAGAAAAAACATAGCGGTGGTGTTAATCGTCCCAATTGTTCTAAACAAAAATCATGCCAGACATGAAATCCTAAAACAAGTTTGTTGCTTGAGATGAGGTACAAAAATGATCATTGTGTGTACACACAAAGATCACACATAAGGAGAATACGATTTGGTCATGTTAGATTAATTACATTACTTTAAAAAGCAGCTCTCTAAGCAGATGAAAAGAGGAAATTGAAAAAACTTACCAGTAAATTTGATATGGTTTACACGAATGACAGCGATATCATTAGCGATGGTAGTTGGATTCCAGTTAGGATGTACCACAATGTCGCTCGTTATAAACCGGACACCACCAGTGAACAATGCATTGGAACCCAATACTATGGTGAAATGCTGTGCAGTGAACATCCCATCAAATTGGCAGTGAGCAGCAGTTAGAAGACGCGTGGAAGAAATAATAGTCGCTCCACATACAGATGTGAAGAAGGACATTATTGTCACTATGATCCCAGCCTAGAAAGATAATTATAATAAAGAAACAAAAAATATAAGTCTCAAATAGAATAGGAACACCCAATTAGATAAACAGCCCGAGTTAATCAATGATCCTAATCTAAAATCCCTGGACCGATTGACATTTCCACAATATTGTGATGTAAAATCTATCTTAATCTACAGATTTTGGTGACAGAAAGCATCAATTCATATCAAAGCAATAGAAATAGAAAATAAAACACATACCTGATAGGGTATTTCATTAACATCGTAAACTTGACCTCCAGATACTTTAAGTAATTCTGAATTGCGTATCCTCGTAGCTTCGGGTATGCCAATATTTTTGTGGTAGCCGAAGAGGGCATTGTCTTGTCCTGAAGGTATCTCAGCTGCCGAGATAACCACGGTCAAGGCAAAACACACTGTTCCCACAAACAGCTTCATCATAGAAAAGTTGATTGACTGACTAAGTTGAAATACGTTTTCAATTTATATGTGTTTGTTTTAAATCTTATCGATCAGCAAATATAATCCACAAACTGATAAAATTGGTACAATTATGCATGTGCGTACGTACTATCCGCTTACTATACTATACTATGGTTATGATTCGTGTAGTACTTTGTTTGATTCATTAATTAGTTATTTGAACGTATTTTAAATCCAGGCTCACAGAAGACCGGCTTTGGCGTGAAACAACGCTTACGTTTTGTTTCGTCGCATGAGGTAAGAGTTGGGGAGGCTAGATCTCCATCTCATTTTCTGATCTTCGAAATCCTCAAAAATCGGCAACACACCTGTTACTTGTCTAACTTCTTGTGGGTATCCAAGCCTGCCAACTGCTTGCCATCAGGAAACCTGTCTATTGGTTTGCCTAGGACACCACAAAAAAAGTGTTAGCAAGTTGATGTATTGTAGTAAATCTTTGCTTACATTTTTTTTATCAACGGTAGCTCTACATTGCACGCTTGCGTAGTGATTATTACTCGTATTCTCCTTGCTGTGCCAGAATTTACAGCGGTGGTAAGTGTAACATAAAGAAAAAACATTGGTTTATTTCGGTTTAATTGTTTATTTCTTAAGAACTAGAAAATGTAATATATAAGCTGAATTTATTGAATTATAGAAAAGATACATCGTGTATTGAAAAAATACATTGACAAATTCGGTTAAATCAGATAGTGGCTGCGACATTGGAAATAAAAATAATACATTTTAGGATATCAAATAAAAGTTTAATGATGTCATCACAGGATATGGTAAATAAGAGATTACTGGGACTGCAGCCAGCTAACGTATGATGTGACTCTGGCGAAGGCAGCGGGCAGACCAACCTGGCAACCGGCAGCGGCACCGAAGGAAGTAACTCCGATCTATAAGTAAAGCGTGACAATGAAACACAACGAAGTATTTCTATAAGGATAAAATAGGAAAACGGATTATTTTGAGCTTGAATTGGAGAATTATTATTTCCAAATAAACAGATATTTTTCTCACCAAGATTTTCCTGTTGTTGCTGTCAACGACGAGTGGGCCACCGGAGTCACCGCCGCAGGTACCCTTGCCTCCAGCTCCGCTGGTGCAAATGTTGGTGCTGTGCACCCATGGGCCGTAAACACCCACGCACTCATCGTTGGTGATGATGGGGAGGGTCACGGAGCTGACACGTTGGGTAGAACCAATGTTACCACCTGAAAAAAACATAAAAACTAAATTAACCAAAATACCTAGAATAACAAACAAAATTGAAAAATGTATGTATGTATGTAAGTGTGGGAGAGCCATGCTTCGGCACGAATGGGTCGGGTCGACCGAAGTGATACCACGGCCTCACAAAAAACCGGCGTGAAACAACCACAGCGTTGTGTTTCGCCGTGTGAGTGAGGTTACCGGAGGCCCAATCCTCCCCCTCCCCCGATCATTCCCCGATCATCCCTTAATCTCCAAAAGCCTAATCCCTAAGAAGTCGGCAACGCACTCGTAACTCTTCCGTTCCGGGTGTCCATGGGCGGCGCTGATTGCTTACCATCAGGTAATCCGTTTGATTGTTTGCCGATCTATTACATAAAAAAAAGTATAATGTTTTTTTTTGCTGTTCTGCAAAACAATCCATTGGGCTTGATGAAAATTATATATATCTGGTTAATTTCAAAACAGATATGAGATATTTGGAACAATATGTTTGTACTTACCATCAGCAGTAAGACCGTATCCGGAAGCAAGGGCGTTCCAGTTGACAAAGTTGTTGGAGAGCTCGTTGCCACTGGGCAGGGCGATGGGCTGGATTACATCTAGAAATTTTGTATAATTGTTAGTTTGAAAAATGTTCGTATTCTTATTTATTTCTTGTTAATATTAGTGTTCTTACAAATAAACATTCGTCAGAATTGATAGCAGAAGTGTCTTGTTACAGTAATTAACAATATTGAATTTCAGAAAGTTCTTACTGTTGAAAGAAACAGAGCTAATGCGGAGGACAGCAACGTCGTTGGCAGCGTTGGATGGGTTCCAGTTGGGGTGCATGACAACATCTCTTGTGACGATACGGACACCGCCAGAGAACAGAGTGTTGGAGCCAAGCACAACGGTGAAGGAGTTAGCGGTGACGGAACCGTCCCAGTTGCAGTGAGCAGCAGTCACGATGCGATTGTGGGAGATGATGGAACCACCGCACACGGATTGGAAAATGACGAAAACTTGGATGACGAGACCAGCCTAAATAAAAGTTCATGTTTTTTAGAAAGAAATGCAGAGATTAGCAGTCTATTGTATCATTTTATATATAAATGGGACTAGTCTTATAAACAATTGTCAAAAAGAAAGAGAAAGAATTGGGACACCAGCAGCACCTGTAGGATACAACCTATTCAGGAAGCAAACAATACATATATTGAATAAGTGACGTACGTACAACTCATTATTAATATATATATTGACTAGGTTACAAACAACAAAATTGAAATTTACCTGGTAAGGGACGTTGGAAATGTCAGTGACAGATCCTCCGACGATTCTCTGCGCGCTGGGGCTCGTTTCTTCCTCAGCCTTCTTCAGCCTGGCAGCTTCGGCAATACCGAAGTTTCTGTGGTAGTCAAAGACTGGGTTCTCTGCAGATGGAACTCCAATCTCCACCGCGGATGCGGCAACGGCCAAACACACTACTGCAAGGAACAGTTTCATCTTGAAATTATCCACACTACCGAGTGACAGCGCCTTGCCCCGTACCATTATATATAGCATAAATCATACCTTATCATATTTTCGTTAAATCTAAATCTATACTGATTATGAAAAGATTTCGTATAATTATTACCTAAAATTTAGATAACGGTATTTAAATTATTCGCACTGCATAGTGATTTTAACTGAATTTTAAAATTAATATGGGGATTTGGAAATACCATTATAGAGCTGATATGCAATAAATAACAAATGAAATTTGTTTTACAAAAAAGTGTATACTTTCACTCATATGAGTTATTTAACAATAAAATATTGTCTGTCATTGTATATTTTACAGGAACATCTTATAGCCTTAAGTTTGTTCTATAGAATAGATATGGTTATGTACAGAGTAGTAGGTACAGCAAATGAGCGGCAATAGTAAGCAATCGGGCGTCCGGTGGCCATGGACACCCCTGGTCGGACGGCCAAGGTTCTTTCGGCATTTGGTATTGGAGAATTGGGAGTTTGGGTATTGGGGAGAGATTTGGGCATTTGTTCTTACGCATAAAGCATTGTTACACGGTGGTATTCAAACTAGCCGGCCCCATTTGTAGTCAACTGGTTAAAATAGTTTGTTCCATCAATCAGCTAGCCTTTTGACCTCAGTACATTTTGAGTTGCTGTTTATTAGCGTGGCGATTCGATTTCTGTGCTGTTCACAGTTCTAACCTATCATTCTGGTAGCAACTCGGTTTTCATGATAATCCCTTCACCCTTCGACTTCAGCCTGAATGAGAAACTTAGCCATTTAATCAAACGGCTAGTTATTTAGGCCGTTGGTTGGGTGGCTAATTCAACTGTTTCGCTGCAACCAAAGGAATACAAGGGGTTATATTAAATACTAGCTTTTGCCCGGTACTCCGTTCGCTTGGAATAGTGACTTCCTGCAGATTTTTGGTATAAAAACTATCCTTTCTCGAGTTCCAAACTATGTCTGTACCAAATTTCACAGTAATCGGTTCAGTAGTTTAGGCGTGAAGAAAAGACAGACAGAGTTACTTCCGCATTTATAATATTAGTTTGGATGAAAATTTTATAGTTATATACATAGGTATTTCCGATTTAATGCAAATATATATATTATTAATGTTTTGACATTACCGTCATAATAATATGTATTTACAATGTAAACTCGTGCCTCTGTCTTACGCGATTAATTATTGTTATCATGACAATTTAATCCTCAAATGATTGGATCTAGATAGGAATTAATGACTATACACATCATAATTATGGAAAAAACGTGATTATTTGTCGTTTTTAATTATTATAATGGCGTCTTCATTGACTCATCGATGCGGAGTTTTTAAGCAATGAGGAAAATATTAACTATTTACACATAAATTGGAGTGGGTGACAATTTTTTACCCACCCAAAAGTTAATAATCGAGAATGATAAATTTTTATATATTTAATTCTATGTTCATCAATCCATAGAGTAAGAGGTCTCTTACTAAGCTAATATAAATATATCTGTTCTAAATACTCTCACGCGGTTTCACCCGCTGCTCAGCTCTTACAGATTGTAGCGTGATGATTTATAGCCTAAAGCCTTTCTCATTAAAAGATATATTAAACACAAAAATATGTTTTTCATTTCGAACCAGTAGTTCCTGAGATTAGCGCGTTCAAACTAAGAAACTTAGTATTTTATAATGTTATGAGTAGGTAAGTATAAGTATAGATTTAGCCAAACCAAAAATAAGTTTTAGTAATAATGTAGATTTTGATTATAACTTTCGTGAGACATTCTAAATTAATTATTATGTTTTATCATGGCTTGAAACTAGTCGAGTATCTCGTCAAATTATTACGTGAGTAAGCCGAAAACATAATAATTAATTAATAATGTAGATATTGAATGTAAGAAAGTTTCTTGAATTGTGCAATATGCATGGGCTCACAAAGAGATGGGAATCAAGGAGAGTTCATTAGAGTGCTGCGGTGTAGTCAGAGTTCGCAGGCAGTGAATACAGATAGGATTAAAGTTTTAACTCGAAGGGCGGCCCGCTACTGCAGCTGATTATCTACCATAATTGTATTAGCGTAACAGGAACTTTGAGAAAGTAAATCATATTTTGCTAACCTAGATAACCATTTAAAGGGAATATACTGATTGATACGTTTCTTTCTGGGTTTAATGTTGAACATGAACTGAAGTTAACAAAATGATTAACATTATTTTCGAGATGGCTGCATTTGAGGGATTGGATTTTTAAGTAGGTATAGTTGAGTGGTCACTGGCGTGATTGTTAAGCAAGGGATTTAGGGTTCCTTTCTCAGTGAATTACTTATTTATTTAATAGTTTATGTACACAGATAGTGAGACACAAGGAATAATTAAACAATTAGGTATAAAGGCACTTTCTTCATATGTCTCTTGTTGCAAGCCCGCTACAGGAGAAATAGAATAAAAAAAGATGTGTTAACAGGATTCGGAAAAAAACAATAATAAGTAATAAACTCACTATTATACAGTAAAAATATATACTAGTGACATATTCAATTGTACTAGTGTAGTTCCTTACACTAACCGATTACTTAATCATATAGTTTTAATCATATCATATCATCAAACAAATTCTCAAAAAAAACAGAACTAAAAACACAACACGACTCGCACACACGTCATCGCATTTACACATTTTCCTGTTTTCGATGTTTTCCTAAAGGCTGCAGTTTTTCGCGCGAATAATCATGTGAATGGGGATGTGAAGTGTAAGTGTGAACTCGCAAGTAGGTCAGGAAGACATCTAAGTCGCCGTGAAGGGTTGGGGCTCGAATGACTTGCGCGGAGAGTACCCTCAGTGGCTTATGCTAGCTGCAACACCTATACGGAACACCTAACTTAGTTTTTACTCTACATTACCTTAGCAGTGAATGGATGCAAAGTTTCGTTTCTATTTCAAACTTAGTGTACGCTCGAGTTTGCTTTCCGACTAGTGATTTATAGATTTTTGTTATTAGCTTGTTTAAGTTCTTCAATGTTTATGTACTGTGTATTTGTCATCGTGCTACCGATATTGTTATGGAAGAGTTGTTAGAAACCATTCTATAGACACAGTATTACTGTTTAAGTACTATTAAGGCAATGCACAAATAAAAACTACAAAGCTTAAGTCAACTTTAGTTATGTACTTACACTTATAATATTACATTATTATACGCTTTCATCAAATACCATATCACCAGACTATATGTGAAGGAGAGTCCACACGGAAAAGGAACGAACAATATCACGATTTCTATATATGTTTTCCATTACGGTGATGTCTAAATAAACTTAAAAAAATACAGTAATAATCGACAGGTTTCCAAACCCTCGAAAAATGGTTTATAATATGCGTGCTGTTATTATACCAATAAATAAATAAACCCTCTTGTATGAGAAGCGGATTCTTAACCTCACGATATTTGTTTAATAAAATCAAGGAATTTTTAGTACACACACATCAAATTATTGTTTCCCCATCAAATTTGGCAATAGTAAGCATAGATTATTGTATGACCATACATTATAATCCAATTGACCTAGTCTGTTGAATGCATTGAAAGGTTGGCAACCTGGGGCAACGTACTAGTAAACATACCGAATATGGGTTTGTTACATATGAGTGCGAACATATGATTAAAATAGTGTTTTTTTTTACTTTAAGTACTTTTTTAATATTAAATAACAACTTCATAAAAAAGATTTTACTGAGATTGTGTTAATGTTAATCCCAGACAATTCTGACTCCAATTTAAAACTGCGTTTCTACATATATGATGATGTTTGTTGGTATGTGATTCAAATCATATTTTATTAAAATATTTTTCTTTTTGTGTAATACGGCGGCAAACGAACATACGAATTACTTGATGGTAAGTAATCAGCGCCGTCCATTGACACCCAGAACATCGGAGGTGTTATGAATTACGTGCATTGCTGACCTTTTGGGGGGAGGAAAAGGGTTTGATCCTCATAATATTTAAAAATAGTAAACACTATACACATAGTGAATGCTATAAAGATAGTGAAACAAAACGTTAAATTTTAAACTAATCCTTAAAGTTCGGAGCAATAAATAGCGTTTTCACTGGATAATGTTATCTAGTAAAATTAACGGATGCAGGAAGGTGCAGGAATTTAAAAACGGCAAAGTTATACTCGTTGTTTTTACAAAGGAAAAATCTTGTAGGAGATAATACAAAGCGCGAGGGCAGGAGCGGGCTGTGGCGGGCGGGTGCTGTATAATCCGCCGACGCTTGCCCGAAACTCACTCGGAGACTTCTTTATGTTGATTTTTTTCCTAATTTTATTATTTTAGGAACAATTCCGATAATCGAAATTTCTCACCCAAAGCTCACTAATAGTAGAGTTCGGACATTTCCTGTCCTTATTGTTCTTATTTTAGTGTTGATTTATTTTCAATTAATGGGTAACGTATTAAAAGTGTTTGTTTTAGCTTTGTCGAATACTTTTAGATACGTCAAACTATTCGGCATTAATACAATATTGACTCATCATTATCATCATCCACTGCTGAACAAAGGCCTCCTCCTTAGTCTTCCACTTCGAACGACAACTCGCCACCTGCATTCATTGGCTGCCCGCAACTCTGAAATATCATCAGTGCACCTAACGGGAGGCCTGCACACTACACCACACTACGCATTCCGGCCTTTGGTCACCACTCGTATACTTTTCGAGACCATCAGTCTTCGATAGTGGCTCAGATTCTCGATTTTCAATGTCAAGGAATTTAATTGTTCATAAATTTATAGATTTTTATATGAAATAAAAACTAGTGCTACTCCATAGATGCCGCAAGCCTTAGTAGCAGGTCAAGTTTAAAAGAGGTTGCACTAAATTTTCGACTCAAGCGACAAATCTACGGCGAAATACTGAACTACTAAACTATTGTTGTAAAGTGGAACTTTTTATTTCGGTGGAAGTAGTCGGTTGGCCGTCTGTTTACTTGTTTTTGTGCCCATGAATGTCATAAATAACTATATTGTACCGGTACCTGTATTTTAATACTAAGCAATGATTGTAATAAGATAATTCTGACTCGATTCCTGTATTATTTATTGATTTAAAATAATCTTTTAAACTGAGGAGTAAACAAAAACAAGGAAAGTAAGAAGTATTAACGACGAAAATAACCGATTTAAATCCAAAATCTGTTTATTAAGATTGTATTTGATTTGTATGAAGTGTCTGTCACAAACGGAGACTTTAGTAGAGATTTGTAGCTTATTTTTAATTTCGACTGTTTATGAATAGATGCGGACATCATATGTATTTACTATTACATATTCGTTTCAGTTCTCATTTTTATTTTATATAGCGTTTTATTATTCGATTTCTCGAAAAATAAAACGCTTTACTCCGTTGGCCCAGTGACACTCATTTTCTATTTGATTTCCATTTTCACAAGGAAATGTGTCTATAAAATCGAGAGAACCACATTCTCACTGTCGTACGTAGCGATGTTTATATATTTTCGCCGGACGTTCATGCTTGCTGCATTTTCATGGAGTGCAGGACAGTTGGGGTGGACCCCTCGTTGGTAAATTCGTCCATTTGGATGCCTCTCGCTTGGTGTCTTCGGCTCTAGAGTGTTTTATAGCCGTTGACTAAATTTACTGCTCAGTATATATTTTGTAGGTACATAAATGTATTTCGTTTGTATTGGATTTTGGGCAGCGGCCATTTTGTATTTTCGCGGAGATGGTTACTGAACAAGTTATTTCGTATGCTTATTTTTCGTAAAGCCTTCAAAAATGACGAAAATCTAGAACTTTGTCATTTAATTTTATTATAATAAAAAAAATATTTTAGAAATTATAACTGAGGTAAAGATCACGGCTCGGTTGACAAGATCGAGTAAATGATAGTGGTGGATGGTGGCCCGACGTCAGCAATCGCGCAACGATGCCAACAAGGGTAGTTCGCCTTGCAAACTACAGCTGAGCGTACGGTGCGTCATGTACCGAACGTGCCTCAAAGAGCCTGATGGAGGCCTGATACCAAGTGGTACTGCTCGGGGCAGGAACAGAGTAGGTACTTTTAGCCAGTTAGAGTCTGACACTGCCTCTCATCTCTCAAAAAAGTAAAGATCACCTGTCTACGAATACTAGTTCTAGTAGCATCCACTCACAGGACCTTAAACCTTAATCCTATACGTAATCAAAGTTAATATTGACCAAACCATCGACCCTTATTCTATAACTGGATTTGACTTGTTTGTCGTAAGATCAGAAATGAAATTATTGCTTAATATAACAAAGTTTCAAGAAATTCCTTGGTAAAAGTAATTAAAAGTTTGTAATATTAAAAGTGGATGGGTGTCCTTAACTTCTATATATAACATACCAAGTTCCTAATTAAGGTTCATTTTTTGAACGGGAGAAAAGAATATTCTTTTTAAGCACTTAGAATTTATAATTATATAATATTAAGACTACAACCAAATATATCCTCAATAATATCCTGTTTAAGTAATACCTATTTAGAAATACTCCGCAAAATATCAATTTATTTTTAACTTTACTTTAATATTTGTCATAAACTATACTTGGTAATCAATTTTCACTACCATAATGTGCCAAAAGAGAGCGCTACCGAGTGCCATAGTATTTTGTTAGTGTCCAATATCCTTTTGTAGATACACTATTATTAGTTAATGTTTTATCATATATCAGTGTTGAGGCAAGATATGACAACACTGAATTGGCTTTGGAATGAAAAGCTGAAATGGTAATCATATCCATACTTCAATAATGTTAATATCAAAAATTTACTTAACGGTTTTCACCTTGTAGGTATTTTATGAAATGAAAACTGTGTTTAACGTCAAAAGAGATTAAACATATAATGAATTGCATTTCTATGAAGTCATTTTGGTCGGGATTTTCCAAACGAGATCACAGCACTGATTGTATTCATTCAATCAATAAATCATAATAAACACGATGACATGTTGATATTAATGAAAACAACTTAATGATAGGTTTTTCCGCATTTCATTTAGGAAATATTTACTTCATATATTGCCATGTTACAGGTAAACAGCTAAGATCAGATAGTTTTTTATTGTCGAAGAAGTTAGAAGAAAATATCATACAAGTGATTGAGTATAAGATAACCTCACTCACACATCAAAACACCAAGTAGGTATAGTTCAACTGTACGTAGATGTTGTTGGAGCAGGAGAAGAAAATGTGGGACTTTTGGCCAGTAAGAGTCTGACAGTCTCTCTCGCCTTATCCTGGGCGAAAATTGTGGCGTTCTTTTAAACATTTTCTCCGCGAGGTTGTGATGCCAATATGGTCGAGCCAGCTCTTTTGTTTCGCGCTGAAAACATGGCTTACCCACGTAAAATTTGAAGTGAGAACCTGCAAGGTGGACCTATGACATTATAACAGTTGTTGAGAGTCGCAGGTCATTTTTCATATGGTCAAACTGGAAGGATGCCTATGTGGATATGTTTTAGTGATAATAACGCCTTGGTTATTATTTCAAATGTTGGGTATGTCATTTGGCAGTTTGGATCTAGAATATTTAGGTTGAATGACCGACTCTTATGACGAAAGGTAGTAAGTGGAGCAAGTATTGTTGTTGAACTTTTATTCCAAAAGGTGTATTAGTATCATTTTCACAAGAATTTTACTGTTCGTTGTTATTTCTAATAATATGTTGTCTAGTTAATATGCACAATTAATTTTAATATATAGTAGCTGTGACATTACATGACGTAATTTGGTTAAAGATAGGTATATCAAAATCTGATCGATAGTGCTGTTCTTATCTACTGATATCGATATTTATCGACTTCCTTAATAAACAGTTTCTAGTTAGAAAATATGTTAAATAAATGTCTAATAAAATAGAATTGTTTTGGTGTCAAAATGAAGAATTCAAGTAGTTTCAAGTGGTAATTACTAACAGATTTTTATGAAACTTCGTATTCATATGAAATATGTCTAAAAATTAAATTTACTACTGTATACTATACTTTCGAAAAGAGTTTAGCGGATCATTATTATTTTTTTATTTCATTATTAAGGAGCAGCAGATTCCATGATTTTGGATTTGAAAGAAAATACAAAAACCCACATCGCGTTATCGCTCTTAACAGCAGCAACGACATCAAATTAGTGCATGTTTTTATTTACTTGTAATTCATTTTTTTTAAATCACTGTATTGTTTGTGTTCTCGACTGTTATCTAACTTCGATATTCGCAAAGACGGTCGTGATGACAAAAGTGGTCCTCCATTCGTTAGATTTATACATTTATACGTAGGTACTTCTGAGTCTAGATAAAAATTAGCTGTAATATTTATAGTTAAAGAGGATAAAGTTTATAGGTTTTATGCACGGATGTAGATCATCTTGCGTCTTTTTCTTTACACCTATTTCACATGAAGTTACGTGGTCCAAATTCACTTAAAAAAAGTTATTTCAATTTTAAATGCAACTACTAACTCTTAAACTAAGTAAATCAAATAAGACTGAAGAACAAATATTCTTGTAAATCCATCTCACTGCCAACGGAATCCAGCTTCCAATAATTACTAAAAGTCTATCAATTTCCCTTTGAGTGAGGTCATGTGCTTAATCGCAGTAGATTAAACGGGCGCCCGTGTCATCGTATGTCCTGTCCCATGGATCTTAAATCTTAATCCTGTTCGTAATCAAAATGAATCTCGCCCAAACCCTCGGCCCTTATTCCTAAACCGTAAACTCTTGAGGTACAGAATTGGATTTAATCCTTAATATGATACACAATTTCAAATTGTTTGCAGCCTAATGTTTGGTATAGGAACTATGACCATAGATGGTTTATAAAGTTGATATATGTGCTTTTTGCTATCAATAAGTATAAACTTGTAATGCGTTTTGTTTTTAAACTTTACACGGTTTTGATATGTTCTAAAGTATTTTCTTTTTGTAAAGAGCTAAACTTGCTGTTAGTAGTGTTGTACTTTATCCTAAACCAAGCTGTATGTCTATGTCTACGGCATCAAGATCTTTTGTAATTTGTAGGTAATAATGTAAATATTTTTTTGGAAAAATTTTCTTTGAACAGATTTCGTACTGCTACTGTTAAACCAGTGTGAAAATCGACGAAGTATTGAAAAAAAGAATTGTATTTTACAAAAAAAAAGTTTTCTTCAACAAAAAACGACTTGAAACGAAAATTTACACTGTATAGGCTATTTTAGGTTGTAGATATACATATTATTAATTATAGACATAACACTTTTTCTAAAAATTGTTCAAAAACTCTTTTTATTAACGCATTCCAAAATTTGAATTTAAACGAATACTTTTTTCGCCGACCTCGTTTACATTAGGTTGAAAGTTGAAAGCAATAGCGGCACACCTGCCAGTAACTACTTTAATTACGTTATACATTAATCCTAGTCAGAAAACAGGGGTTGTGGACATAGACGAATTGGGCCCAGTCCTTCAATATTTTAACTATGCGTACAACGAAACGTGTCAGGGAATAATTGGACATGCCAGTATTACCGTTGTTTTGCTCAGTGACTATTAGTTTCAAAGCTAGTCGGCCTGTTTGGTAGACAGAAATATTTGTGAGTGAATATTTGACTGTCAGACACGGAGCGTTTTTCATAACTTTAACACGACTTTTATTGAGTGGAAGAACTGTGTAATAAAAATATAAAAATAAAATAATAAATAAAAATATGATTGATATGTAAATAATAATATCGATGAATTCTCATTGTTGTATCATTAAAGTTGTATTCGAGGACCATGCAATATAATGGTACTCTTGAGCTGATTTGATGATGAAATTGGAAGGTAGCTGATAAAACTATGGTAGGGTTATGTTTGAGTTTACATATCGATTTAGAGCTCATTCTATTGTATATTCCTTATGAAGAGAATGATTTGAATGATGAATTTAAACTATGAATTGATTGTTAGTTCAAAAGAACAATTTTATGACATCATCATCATCATAATCATCAGACGTCGACTGCTAACAAAGGCCCTTAATCTCCACCACAGAGGTCTTCACGTCGAACGACAAGTCGTAACTTGCGTCAATTGGATCCATTCTTTAGATATAATATTTTGCACGAATATTATAATTAGTCACGTTGAATATTACCAGTATAAGTAGGTAAGTGATAAGAGCTGACTGATTGCAAGTCAGGTCAGATTAAATAGCATTATGTTTTATTATCTTGTCTTTTAGTTTAAGTGCTTCATGCATTGTAATGGCAAATTTAGTTTTATATGTTTTTTCTAATTATTGTACACATCTGTGGTGCTTTTTTGTGCGGCATGTCCGATGGCAAATATTTTTTTTTCCTTTTTATGGTAAAAATTGCAAAATAATTAATATCCAAATGATGAATTTTAGTATTATTCCGTATGTTAGTGTCAGAATTTAGTATTTTGCAGTTTTTCTAATCCAGTATTTGGATTGACTTACCTACTTATCACCGTAACCTTTTCAAGTTGCTTTAGAAGGTTACAGCTCTTCACATAAATAAAATTTATAACTTGCAGCGTATTTATAAGCGGCCGATCTTACTCGCTGTCGAAACAGTTTATAATTAAACGTAGCCCCCTATCTAAGGAAATTAACTATCTCAAGAAGCGCGGTGAGACGCAACCCTGAGCCCGAGTGGCTCTCACACCCCTAAAGGTACTAAACACGTGCCTACATTTCATACGAACATTTTGAGGTTGTTTTTGCACGTGTGCTGTGAACTCAACAGCCGTGTAATGACCCTTCCATGTATTATAAAGTCTTTTTAAACCCTTTTACAGCAGGAATTACGTTCTTTTACATTCATGTCAAGCAGAAAAGTGCCTTTGAGGCTAAGGATTTTATTTTTTAATTATCCAAAATAACATTTTCTATGTCGTAATGTTTCATGTGAAAATATGTGAAGTTATTTTGTTTCACTGCGATGAGAATGGTAAATAACGAAGACAGAAATGTTGTGTGTACTCAAAAGCCATTTTTTTTATTAAATTCTTTATAAAAAACTGAAGTATATGCAAAGATACAGAACATAGAACAAATTGTAAATAACAAGAGGAATTGCTTAATTTTTCAAGTAGGACCGTAATGTAGGCACAAGCTGGGGAATATAAAAACAGTGAAGGATAAAAGTTTTCGTTTGAGGCAGGAGCGCGTAATCCGACAGTTTCCCGATGTAGGTGCGCCCCTCTCTATTCTGAATAGTGCACAGTAAAATCTATGGGGCTGAACACACGCAATTTTCGCTGTAGAATATTTCAATTACTACTTTTTGAGCAGGTTAAATAGTTGTATTGACTAATTCCAAAGGAGTTTACCAGTCAAAGACAGATTGAAGTATTAATTTGACATATTTAGGTAAATAAGTTTATATTGTGTAAGTTCACCAACAAATTTTGTTACAAAAATACTTTCGTCGATAATCTTTTTATTCGTGATTATTTTAGACTTTTGAGTACGTATTTACGCTTTGAAGATTCAATAAAGTAAATAAATATGAGTAAAGCAGCTCTATGGCACTGTGTCTTCAAAAGGCAAGTCTTAAAGGGGGTGAACACTGAATTTTCTACTCGTGTAACAAATCCACGTCAGGCTACTGGCGATAATCCAAGAGTTTGTGTCCTATCAGGAATGTTCTTTGAATACTTATATCCACAAATTACATCCTGGTTTATTGACTGACTAGGTCGCAGTTTATCAAGGTTGTAAATAAAGTTAGAACAGTCCTTTTTTGTAGACCTCCAATAAAAATAAGCGTGTATTTTTTCGTTACCGGAATTTTGAGAATAAAACATATAAGTAGGTACCAAAAGCTGCTATAAAAATAAACGATGCCAATGTCGGCGCTATCACACGTCCCGTCGGTTGACAGACTTTCATTTCGTCTACACATAATGCCGGTGAAATCACAGCGTTGTGGGCCTAACCGAAGCAACAAAAGGATAACACGAAATGTGATTACTCAGCTGCGAGCAGTACTGGGGTTTGCATGTCATGACGGCAGTGAATTACTGGCTGCGGACGCTGGACCAACTTTTTTTTATTTTCCAGGTGTGCCCAACAAAAGTGAACAAAAAGTTATGTTGTCACACGTTCTACGGGCAAGCGACGCCGTTAAATGTTCGTACCCGCGCGTTGTAAACATACCACCCCATGTTCGGAGTAGAACATGCCCCAGGAATCCGACACGAATCTTTTTTTTTCTGAAAAAAATTTGACCAAAAACAAATTAGACTTTGGTTTCTAACTTTTGCTTTGACACCATTGAGGTGAAATTAAAGTCGAATTTTGTCATGTTTTTCCTGTCCAGGTGGTATTTTCTTGATAACTTAATCTTCTTTTATTTCATTCCTCATAGGTACAGTAATTTAATCATAAAACGAACATTAATTAATAAAAAATCAAAAACAACTATTGAAGTCAATCTCTCAGCTAACCGAACGACCTAACACAGATGTTCAGGTTACGTCAGATTGGAAAAAGGCCCGACCTTCCACCTTTCAATTACATCTGAAATTAGGGAAAACAGCTTCGCCGAATAAATCCAGTGTTTTGTTGGCGCGAGTTGCGGAGTAGGTGCGGGGTTGCGTCCGACAGGGGTTAGCACTAAATTCTTTAGTTCGCCAACAAATCCGCGGCGACGTCGCCAGAGATAGCACCCTGTTTTATTTGGGTCAGGTTCGGCGAGTGCGGCTCATCAGATAAGTAACGCCCAAGGTGTTTCGTTTACAGATTTATTTTACTTTTCTTCTGTTGATAGTTTTTGTTAGATATGTTTTTAAAGGTATTTTTGTTACCAGTTCATAATAAGGCTTTACTTTTGTGTGGTCATTTTCGTAACATAAAAAGAAATAAAGGAACTTTATGAAGTAATGACAATTATTTTCTTATGAGATGAAGACAAAGTAAACAAAACATGATAACAACAGACCACTACAAAGGGGCCGGACAAGGCTGATGTTCAGTCGGGGACAAGCGCAACTAGGTACCGCGACCTCGGCCTAGTGCAGGAGAAGGAACGGAGTAGTTTTTGTTCAGTAAGAGTCTGACACTCTCTCGCCTCACCCATTGAATAAACAGACAGTAGCAAATTAACGCGAATAAAGTAATGAATTAATGACAAAGGAAAACTTTTTCTAAAATAAACAAAAGCTTGTTGGTACGGAGAAGATGCGACATAAGCGACTTCAATTACCCCATAATCTAAATCTGAGACTGCGGAAGATATAGCGAAGTTTAACTTGAAGTTAAAGCTTTAAATTGGACTGCGGCGTGCGTCCTCTTAGGGATAAAACTTATTTTAAGGGGTTATAAATTAAAGCAATACGCTGCTAGTCAATTATCTCGGATTTCGGATATATTTATGAGTCGACTGTTTATTTCGCGATAAGGGAAGCCATTTCGTAAATGTTTCTCTTTAAATAAATTTAATTTATTGATAGCACGTACACTGGTGTATTTTATTGCCTGTTCAGGTGTGACGTCTTCGCTGTCGTATTTATAAATAATTTAAACATCTACACATCTCGTGAGAGGGTCGTAAAAGTTAAGGAATACAAGTCGAGGAGATGTGTTGAACATGTCTCTTTCAGCAGCTTTTTCTTACACCGATTATACTGAATGTTATTTCAAATTGATTGCTAAATATACGAGTTTATCTAGAGATACCTAAGTATGCTTATGGAGTTCACTAAATTTTAAAACAATAGCAATTACATATTAAAAGAGCTATTCTTAATTTAAATTAATGTTCGCTGTAAATGGGTGCTAAATTTGATGGAAACTGTGTCTGTTAATGTCAATATGTTGTCTAGATGTCACTCACCACATAAATGTATACTTTAAACATACTACAGTAAAATTAACAACATATATATACAAGCAGATATAAAATACATGCAAGTAGCAGCACGACAGTCGCCGCGTCGCGTGTCGCGGAATCATCATCAGCCTATAAGTGCCCTCTGCTGAGCAAAGGCCTTTTCTCATACGGAGAAAGTTAGAGCATTGATAACTACTCTTGCTCTTAATTAGAAATTAGAAGTCCAGGTTTCCTCACGATGTTTACCTTCACCGTATGTCAGTGGTGTCTAAAAATTCATAGAAAGTACATATTATATAACTCAGAAAAAGTCACATTGGTACTTGCCAGGTTTCGAACCCTCATGCATGAGAAGCGGGCTCCTTAACCTCGTCGTCGTGGAATACTGCTCATGAATACGGGCCTCTAGCATGGCATGAAACTAGTCGAGTATCTCGTCAAACAATTACGTGAGTAAGCCATATATACATTATACATATTAATTAATTTTGTATGTCTCACGAAAATTACAATACAAATTCATACGATCCCCTGAGTAATATAAAGTAAAACCAAATAAATTTTGAAAAATATATCGAACGTCGTTACTAAAGCTTTGTCGAAAAGCAACACTTGAGCTGTAAATCCGGGAATAAACGTTTGCGATGTGTCCTTTGGTTGGTAAGTAAATCCGGATTAAATGGTTTCGGGAGCTAATTGAACATCCATGCAGATTGTCCGTATAAATTTGAAAAACACGAACATTGATGTTGAATGAATCGAGTACTGGGGACGATTTTACGTAGCCGTGTTGCACGCTCGTATTTAGGTCAGAAAATATTTTTGGTTTTTTAAGAATATTTTTTTTTGCGTCTCTGGCTATTTAGTATAATTATTTGGCAAAAATAGTGGGAAATAATTTCACTTTTTAAGACGAAAACATATAAGTTCGGGTATGTTCGTGTCGTGAATCATGAATACATATATGCAAGGCACAAACAATTTTCTAAACTCCATAGCCTTGTATCATTTAAATCATCAAACCCCAAGCGAACGCCGGTTTGCACACGTATTGTTCTTCTAATGTGTGTCTAATTAGAAACATTGAAAGGTTAATTATTGATTTCTCTGATTGCTATGGCCATCGTCCAGTTCCATCATCAGACTTCGATCTTATGGTATTTTATAATACTCGTCAAGACGAATTAAATGAGTCAAAGCTCAATGGGGATGTATCTACATATATGCAGATATCCTGTCGCTAATTTTCAGTCCTACAATCAGTTTCTACTTAACACTATCATTCACCACCATTCTCGTCAAGAGATCTAGAAGAAGATATCACTACAAAATATAAAATTAAAAACGCTCGAGGAGGCAAATAAGAAAATAAAATACATATATTTCTTAGCATTTTAATAGAATAATCAAATAATAAAATGCAGTGTTGACCTAGAAAATGCTCGTCTCGTCCTCAGAGGCTTGTCGCTTTGTTACTCAATTCTGTTCTGTAATATTACAAGACAAGAAACGTGATATAATTTTAACAACGCTTTTACGTAATACTCGAAAGGTCTTTATTTGAAAAAAAGAAGCTGAATTGTTTAACATTTTGACGCCATTATATCTGAAGGATGTTGCGATTTGCTTACGCACAGTCGTTCCTCACCTTTTCAATAATTCTAACATTCGTTCTTCTTGTACCTGTGAATTTTTACGTGAGTCTGCCATGTTATTTTGGGCCGGAGATAATTTTTGCTCGTGTTTTAAGATGTCTTGTTTATCGTCGTAAAATAATATCTTTTTGTTTTCGCTTATTATTAGTCTTAAACTGTATTGTGTGTAACTGTGTTATACTTAATTTAAAATTTAGACAGTTACAACTACCTTAAAGAATTTGTTGAGGGTAGTTATTTAAGCACCATGATTGTATTGCCAATCAAAATGAAAGTTGTTGACGTGTGATTGTTTTCAATAATCAATCAATTACAATGTCCGTAGAAGTGATACTAAAGCAAAAGCCAAATCGTTGTGCGTCTCCACTACCCTAACAAATGAATGAATAAGTAAGCAAAGTACAAAGTATAATCCGTTTTAAAAACAATTTTTGTAAGTAAGGTTTTATTTGTGTTAGTATAACACAAAGATCATCCAGACGTGACATATCTGTTCCAGTAACGCAACCATTCCAGTAACGTTATATCCATATTTTACGTACCGTTTTTCGTATTTGCTACATCACTGAATCGTTTACACCGTACATAATGTGTTTCAGCCAGGATCATGCTCGTAAAAACAACATTTTATAAATATACATTTTCGTATCTATTTTTTTTGCCCGGTAATGAAATATGCGTTAAATTGGATCGTGAACTGGGAAATTTAACGCTTTTTTGTCACGCCGAAATTAGGGGATCTGCATAGGTTTAACCTTAATATCGGACCAAAGGATCTTTATAAGGTTTCGTACTGAAATAAAGTTTCTCGGGGAAATCGGATAACAATGGTTTGCTGAACAAGGTCAGCGTTATCTGGCTTGTTATGAATGGGTATTGTATGTATATTTATCGCTTATTTTACCACTATCATATTGCACGCTCTCAAATATGGGCACTATTTTCATAATTTTCTTAAATCTTGATATGATAATTTCGTTGACCCTCCGATTTTTCGTTGAGGAGACATTTATTATGTAGCTTTATTATATTTGCAAATCTTACATATAGGTCACAGTCTTGGCTGTAGTAAATTTGATATAGAATTTATTATTCATTAGAAGTTCAGTTGTCATTTTTACAACACCTCCATCATATTGCACGTCGTTGACGAAAAAATGTAGGTACTCTTTACTCTTCTGAATGATTCTGGCTGTTTGCATCCTTAAAGTATCTACTTGTTATGTAATATATACTTCATACAAGAAGGAAGCATTGCACAATGAAGGATAGCGACACAGATCGTAGTTCACGGGGCAGTAGCCGCAGGAGACCCGGTCTGTCGCTGTAAAGGTACGCGATAACAAATGGCTAATGAAACGCCATCGCACGTACAAATAAATGGCTTCCCTGCTTCCATTGAACATTTCGCCGACGCATCGTCTATGGCGTTGTTCATTTGTTTTGCATGCCTTTGTTTGCAAAAATTCTAAACCGAATTACTGATAGCTACGGTAGACAATACATAAATCGAGCTCTGTTTTTGTTTCGCGACTATTCGCACCTGCCGCGTGGTTTAATTTTTCATTGTGTATTTTGAATTTACGCGTCTATTGTTGTATGTACCTAAATATTTGTTTGAATAGTTTCGGGGTGTCAACTGCGTGGGAGCTTGATTAAACTTTTATTCCGAACGTAGGTAAAAGTCAAATCATTTTCTATTTTGTGTTCTAAAAAAGCCAAACAATGTTACTGTAAAAAGCAAAGATGTTAATGTAAAAATAATTATTTGCAGTGAAAGCCCAAACCACGGACAAGTCACAGTGAAATAATGGCTAACTAAGTGCTTATAAAATGTAAAGGCAGAGCGGCGAGATTGCCCCAGTTGGAACCGGGCTCGAGCGGCGCAAGCGGGCGGCACTAGTACTCATCTTGCAATCGCTGTTGCATTTTATTACTTTTCCATTTCCACTGGGGTTTCAATTTCCTTTCTCATAATTAATAGCCTTTCTACGAGTTGCCTGACGTTTTCTATTGCCGCACCGCACCGTAGAAACTTTAACGTTCAATTTGCGTGCCATCTAGGACCCTATTACGTCATCGTGCCCACAACTTTTGCTTTATAGTTTTTGTAACGTCATTTTGCAAAGGCTCTTTGTCTTTATAATTCTGGTTTAAGTATATCTCACAGCTCTGGTTATCATTTAGGTAAGTTTTATGTGTCGTGCATACGTTGTTAGGTATATTATTCGGCATGATTTAATATTGAATATGTGCTAGATGTAAATCATTTCATTCCGAATTTGATATTACGACACGTATCGAAATCATTGTTATATTTTTCGAGGAATTTGTATTAGTTGGTAACATTAATTATTTTGTATTCCATCTAAGGGATAATTTAATGCACCAGTGAATAGTATTATCAAAATATTATCAATTACGAGTAATTCGAGTCACGCTTCAATAAAGCTTAATGGATTGATAAATTGCTACCGGAGGAAATATTTTACGGGAAAATCACATTATTTGCTGGCTCCATAAATATTATCGGTTGTTGGTTCACAGTACGATGTCAAACAAAAGTTAGTTAAAGAAATATTTATTTTATTTATTATGCTTATTTGGATCGGATCGGATACGAACGGATACTATTGCAAGTTATTTTAATTACTGAATTTTATTTCAAGAACAGTTTCTTTATTTTTTTTCCTTTTTTAGCTTAAATAACGTTTCACTGCATTAAGATTTTTTCCTGTGTTGTGGGTGTGTGCGTTTACAATCATACAAATTTACATACACAAACCATCCAGATCCGAAACAACAATATGTGGATTACACATTGCTGTTCCATGCTGCAATCGAACCCGCGACACGTTGCTCAGCAGCCAGTTGCCCAGCCACTACGCCAATCGTGCAGTCAGTTGTGATTTTTATCATCATGTGACGTCATAACTCAGTGAGTGCATTTTATACTAAGCGATGACGTAGCGATCTCCCATTCCTAACCTCACAATGCAAAAGCTTATGTATTGTTACTTTAGAGGACTAAATTAAAAATACGTGTCTATATTATTTTTTCAATAAAAGCCGTCAGTTGTATAAATAATACGCAGTACTATTAAAAGCTTTTTTATTAAGTTATAATACCTTTAGATTTTCATACCCTGTCATCATTCCTGTTGCTAGTAGCGTAGATTAGTTTGAATGTTATAGTTGTTCTAATAACTTGAAATGGATATTATTTACCGCATGATTGACGTTTAATCACAATCCAATCTGTTGAATTGACGCTTAAGCCAGAATTTTGCTTGTTACATGAGAAATAAATAAACAGATGCAAATCTAAATGATTGCATTGTCATCGTTACTTGTTCCAAGATCATGATTATATGAAACTAGCTTTTCTCGTGCGGTTTCACCCACTTCTCGGTTCCTACAGATCATAGCGTGATATTATATAGCCTGAAGCTTTTCTCGATAAATAGTCAATTTAGCAAAAAATAAAAAAATATT
This sequence comes from Spodoptera exigua, assembly GCA_902829305.4. Lineage (NCBI taxonomy): Eukaryota > Metazoa > Arthropoda > Insecta > Lepidoptera > Noctuidae > Spodoptera > Spodoptera exigua. The sequence continues at coordinate 6,273,807 of LR824615.2, forward strand.
TTGAAATTCGAACCAGTAGTCCCTGAGATAAGTGCGTTCAAACAAACAAACAAACTCTTCAGCTTTATCGTATAATAAAGTATAGATTGGCAATTGTAGTAAAATCTATTAACAAATAAGGTTATTTATTCCTTATGCCTCATATGTTGAAGGCATCATCCTAGTTATTAGTCGGTTGCAAACAAAACTAAATAAACCTACAAGAAGAACTGGTGTGGGAATAAACCAAATAGCGTACGACTTTAAGATGTTCTTAAAGTTTATCTATCGTATCGATGCAGCGTAGAATCACAGACAACATTAGACTTTAGTGCAACTTTAAAATTGAGACGCTTTCCAGTGTGTTTCCAATGTCGTTACCTTCTATTTTTAAATAAAATTGACTATTTGTTTCGTTTTATTTTATTTGCAATTTAATACAAGATTAGCTGACCTAGTAAGTGTTGCGCCTTCGAAAACTAGCAAGTAGCAATGACACGTCACTTACATACGGGAAAAGAGAAAACTTAGACTTTATTTATTTATTTACTTATTTAAACTTCATGCACAATGGGTACATAGGCGGACTTAATGCCTTAGGCATTTTCTACCAGTCGAGTCATGGGTGATGCAGAGATGAGCCAGTGACAGGTGCAAGAAGCAAGCAAACAGGCTTAAATTTAAATGAGTCAAGGCAAGATAGAAACTATTTACAAACAAGTTACAATATAATATATATAAACTTTACACATTAATATTTAAATTATAAGTTTATAATCGCCATTCCCTCTTGTCATTCATTATGACAGTCATTTATATATGTACTTTCTCCGTGCGAGAAGGAGCATTTTGTAAGTGGTAAGGTCCTCTGGGCTGGTGAAGTCTTGTGTAAGAAGTTTACGACAAAGTACCTACACCAACAGAGTTCTAGAAGCATCTGCTTCTGGGAGGAGTATTGAAGATTTCGTGCGATAAATGAAAGCGTTGAAGTTAAAATCAGATCCTAAGCTCCTAAACGTAATAGTTATTCAGTCCTATTAGCCGTGAATCAGTTGAGATAGGGAGGCTACTGGTTTTCATAGAGTTCTCAGTCGAAGATCGCGCGCCGTAATGGAATTTGATCGCGTTGATATTGACACGAGGTGCCGCGGGATATTTTCACACGTTATTGCCCCTTTTACACGAGTGTGGGTCGAGATGGAACTGTAATCTGAGGTGATACAGTAAGATGAGATGGTTTTATCTCCCATACGTATTTGAACTATGTTTGTGATAGAACCTTCTTTATATAGAAGGTTATATAGGAAGTGACTTCAATTTATTTCATTTACTAGTGTCTTTTTTGGGATGGGTTGGCAAACGAGCAGGCTGATTAACTGATGGTAAGCAATCAGCGCCGCCCATGGATACCTGTAACACCAAAGGAGTTTCGAATTCCGACCTTTTGGGGATAAGGCTTTCTGATATTTAAGTATTGGGAAGGGATGGAGAGAGGACAGGGATTGGGCCTCCGGTAAACTCACTGTGAGTGAGTTTCGCCGTGGTTTTCGTGCCGAAGCTTGGCTCTCACACATTTCTTCTTTTAGGTAGTTCTTTTAGGTATAAAGGTTACTTATATGTTCTGATGACACGCAACTATACGTTTGTCTTGCCTGCCATCTTTTCACAATAATAAACAATCTTTATTTAAGTAATCAAGATAAATCGTACACAACAAAAACCAAAAATAATCTTTATCACATAATACTATTATTCGTGGAACATCAAATCCGTCAGAGAGGTCCAAATCCGTTTTTTATTTCGATTGTTTGTATGACGCCGAATACTCCATGTATTCTATATACCTACGGTCAAAAAGAATTATCCAACAAACAGGAATATTACTGTATCTTAATAGGACATGAAATGCTGTAATTTTTAACGAACATAACGCTACATATCGTTATCAATAATGGCAACAACTTTGCTTAAAATTGAACAGCAACTTCTTAATGAGGCCAAGAAAATTCGTGCGCGCCGAGTGGTAGAACTTAAGGAGCGTGTAAACTTTCATTCGTCGTCATTAAAAGTTTCGAGTTTGAAGATTTGTGCCAACACTAATTAGCTAGACACTTATGAAAAAATTGTACGTCCCGACTCTTAAATACTAGCCAAATAAACGAGAAGCCCCTCCTTACTTGTAGTACAATGTCCAATTTAAGTTCCTCCAATAAAAGCCTCCCTCTTTGCCTAGATTCGTTCGCTTTTACTTCCCTAGTACTTACAGGTTCGTGAAATAAAGCGCCTCTTATTATATTTGACATCTTCCGCTCTCCTACTTTTATTTACTCAGACGAATTTATAACGTTTTATTGCTGTGGCAAGTTCAAATCTAGCGATTATTTAAATATTGTATCTCATTTTAATTTTCAAAATGAACGTCTTCTTTAATCAACTCGGTGAATATTTTAATAAGTGTGTATGAGTACGTTAAGATTGCAAGTACATGTGTTATACAAACGAACACATAGTAACTACATTATACACAAGGTAAGAGGGATGTATACCCACGAAAGTTCAATAATAATAACTTAAAAGACCGAAAGTGTATGGAGTAAATAATAAGGAGCTTGTTTCGAGACGGTGTGCGGGGGTATGGTACAATGTGGTTCGGAGTCACGACCGCCTCATAACTCGAAGACGTGCCACGGATGCACTTCCCAGTGGAGTGCAAAAACTTTAATTGCGCCGCGTGGCGCAGCGAAAATATTTCGTAATCGTCGTCTTTATACTCAGTTCTGAATCTATCTTTAAGTACTTTTGTCACTCTTGCTTTGATGCTAACAGAAGTTTGGATTTTGGTTCGTAACTACTATTTTAGTAACAACTTTTTCTTAAATTAAGTTTTATTTTTTTACTTCGAATTCAACAAATGTCCATGTGTTTCTTACTAATAACCTTCTGAATCAATAGGTTAGAAATCTCGTTTGTAACACCGTCGCATTTCAGGCGTTCCAATAGTCGTTAGTGCAAATGGCGCAATACCGAAATGTGCAAGAAAACAATTTAACGACGCGAGGGGCAGCCGGGGTAACTAAGGGTTGTGCCGGGGTAAGCAGGGGTATGTCCGAAGGTGCAAAAACACTCTGTGAATGCGACAGCTGACCATATCAACAGGGACGGACTTGCTTGCAAACTTCCTACATGAATAAATACGAGTACTTTAGTCACAGATAACAATTTGCTTCTGCATTTTATCACTTCGAATACATATTTTTTTACAACATCATTTTGTGAATCTCGAAATAATTGCACTGTTCAGAGAGCCTTGTCATGTCAGGATACGCTTGAAAAAAGGAAATGGAAAATTACATGAACGGAACACAGTAATGATCTGCGATGTACTGAAGCACCAAATGTATTTTAGGGGTAACTTGAGTATCGTACATATAGATGCATCTATCTATAAAATAATACAATGACTTAGAATTTTCTTAAAATTCATTACATATTCTTTTTAAATAGTGTAACTATATAGGTTGTTGTTTATTATAAGTTGGAGTAAAATAGTTTAGAATATTCCTTGAAACGTGAGCCACGTTAATGTACTTTATTTTTAACGTAAACGTGTAATGACGTGTTAACTTAATCTAACACGGTAAGTTGCCCCTTTAAAATTACGAAAAGCGAGCTTACCTCTTCGCTTAACGAAGCGCTTATGACTGCGGCCATGATTTATTGTCGTTATATTTTCCATGTTATCGCATATTACCTACATTCCGTGCCTGAACGTGGCCCAAACGACGGGGATTAATGGCTAAAGCAATTAAAGGAGTAAACAGAAGGTGCAGTGAGACGTCGGTGCAAACAAAATAGTGTGGGAATCCAACCGTTCGAGCTGCTTCCCCAACTAAATGATATCACATATGGCACCCTAGTTTTGCTTGCCATGCTCCGATGTTCTTATGGTGGCTGGCTTCCTGCCAGTACTACGTCGACCGTTCCTTAGCGATATCTATTCCTTAGATACTTATTGGTGTTCGTAGGTAAATGGATTATGGAGAGCTTTCATAGAATTGAGCTAGGAAATGGAAGCTGTTTTAAAAGATTAAGGTCGAGATTGAGAGATCGCTCGTGTTGGCATTTTATTTTTTTACTTTTTGTTTCAGATGCTAGAAAGAAAATGTTGATTGGCTTTAAAAGGTTACTAATAAACTATTTAATGTTAATATATTAGGGAAATTATTTTTTTACATATACCAATTTTTACACCTTACTTGTGGGGGAAAATGAGTGGAGTTATAAAGAGTGTCAGACTCTTACTGACTAAAACCATCTTATTCCTTATGTTGTTTCGGCCTAAAACATGAGAAGGAACGGGGTGGTGGACAGGGCTTGTGAAGTCACTCGATGGTTTACCCCTTAAAAAGAACACCTTATATTGAGCACCTCATCTAAGCGTCAGAGAGAATTGAGAGAATTCTTAATACCTAATTGTATATGTGTGTCTCGCCACACTTTCCACATAGAAGATATTTGAATAGTATCTTCAATCTTCAAATACTACCACATCCTCAGCTGACCATCCACCAGAACATTGAGTCACATAAGAAAGTAAAATGAGTACGGAACAAGTGGGTAATTCCAGTGGGGTTCAAACTACGTGTGTCGTGGTAAGACGATACTGTGTGCGCAAGGAAATAATCTTCCCAAGTAAACAAACGGTGCACTTTATTTGCACTGAAGTGTACGTGCCCTGACTTGCATGGCGTAATGTTAAATATAAAACGAACTAAGTTATGTAGAATATATTTTCTTTTGCTATGTGTGCTTTGGGATGGTTTCGGTGGTATTTTGTTTGAAGAACTGATAATTGAGTTCGGAAGCGGGCAAAATGTTTCTTATAAAAAGGTTTGGTCAAAAACGCAGACGGATTATCTGATGGTAAGCAATCGCCAGTCTTTTGAGATTGGTCCTCTATTTAATTCATTCACATAAAGTTATTCACGCCGTTTTACTATGAAGTACTTAGTGGAATCACTCTTGTCGAGCCAAATCGTGCCAAAGCATGGCTCTCCCATACTTGAAGGCTTTTGGGAAACCCTTCTTCAAGAGCACTATAAGAAAAATACATATTCCTATCTTACAAAATAAACATTAAAAGGACGTTTTTGAATGAATCAATTAGAATAAGAATTTATTTTTCATTGCCAAGTTATCTAAGCTTACATAAAGTGAAGGTGATTTCTATTTACTGACTGACCGGGATTATACATATTTATTAACATGTATTAAATAGTTGCTTCTTATACAAAGCAGACGACATTCTTAATAAATTCTAGAATAGTCCAGTCAGTTAGTGAACTGAGACTTTACAATAACTTTATAAGTTGCATGAATGTACGTAACTTTGCTAATATTATCTTCTTGCTGGAATATTGTTGCCGCACGCATCATGATGCATAATGTATTGTAATTAGTCTGTGTAGGTACAGCTCGGGTAGGTAGGAGTCCCAAATTTAGGTCTAACAGAAAATTAGCATATCTATGTATTTCTAAGGCTGTACCTGCTCGGCTAATTTAGAGGGATATTCTGTAGCAACTAAAGTGCTCAACATAATTTAGTTTGTGAAAGAAAAAATGGGAGTCGTAATTTTGCTGGCGTAAAATATTGTAAAATGTATTTTTAACGCAATTTTATTTTGTAAAATAGCTGTCTGGAGTCAACATCGAAGTTCTTGGCAAACTCATAGACAATAATCACGAAAATTGTGTTATTGTGAACTTTTTATTATAAGTTTCTATACATTTTACGCAAAAAAACATAAAATAATACACAGACCTTCTGTCATATCGTAAACATTCCGACTGCAAAAAGGGAAATATAAAAAATCTGATCCGGTTCACGAGTTGTCAGTATGTCCGGACGGCGCGCGGCGCGCTAATTTCCCTGTTACCCGGTTTGCGCCGGCACCGGATATGTTAGGGATCGCAACAGTATCCCCATTTACCTGTCGGCTACGAACCGTTGGAGTACAATGACTAGGTCGAGTGTAGGCTCGTTGTAACTTTTCATCTCTTACTGTACGGTAAGAAATCATTGTCTGATAAATACGAAGTCATATTTCTTATCTGTATTGGGTAGGCTTCGATTGTTTTGTGATTTTTGTTTATTGTAATTAAAATTAAACTCTGACTAACTAATTTTAATAATAATTTTAGTGTCGCGTAATGAAATAATTCTAAGGATTCTAAGAAAGAAAAATTATTTATTTGGCGCCAGGTATTATATACGCTATTTAATTATCGTAAACCATAATATTACTAAAATAAAAAAACAACTTAAATAGGAAAAATCGGGGTTGAAACATGTTCTTGCCAAAAAAATTGTCATCTCAGCATAAAATGGGTGGTACAAAGAGAATCCAAGATTCGTTTTCAGCTGGCATCCTTTTAACATCATTATTAATTTTGTGTAATATGGAATTATTAACAAAATCAAAAAATATCCTAATGGAATTATTAACAAAATCAAAAAACTCTACAATATCGTGTCAAAAACTAATCTCTAAACTCTTGAAAAAAGTTTTTTTTTATTAATTAGTATGAAAAATAGCATTGTGATACTAACGAATTCATATTTTTAGGAATGTTATTCTTTAATTGTCAGTCTCAGGGAAATGACTCTTGCTGTCAATAGTGCTATTGTTATCTTTTCCTTGATAGATGACGGATATAAATATGACAAAAAATACAAAATACAACGATACATAATTGTTTATTTTAACTCAAGGTCGTTGATACTGTACATATCTACCTATCCAAACTAATAATATTAATGCGATAGTAACTCTGTCTGTCTTTTCTTCATGCCTAGGTACAACTGCTGAACCAATTTCTGTGATTTGCTACAGACATAGTTTGAAACTACAGAAAGGATATAGAATAGGATTTATACCAAAAACCTGCAGGAAGTAACTATTCCATAGGAACGAAGTAGCGGGCAAAAAGTCGTTAATCATAAATCTTTTTTTTTTAAATAAAGTAAGAAGTTTCTATAAATTATTTTACAAGTAAAATCACACAAGCATTATGCATTGATACCGTATGAGATGTTTAACATAGATAACACACACATACACACATATCAAAAAACATTACCATGTCTCGTTAAATAAAAAAGTCATATGACAATGAAATCTTAAATCTAACGCCCGGTTTCTGAAAGGCTTGTCAACGCTAAAATTAACTAATCTCCTGTTAAATCTCTTGTCAAGTGTCAATTGGGTTGCATAAAGCATGATTAAATCAACTAATTTGACCATCATGTTAGTTGACATGGCTGTCAAATCAACTCAAGAATCGAATGATTATCGCAATTTTGGGTTTCTGAAACGCTGGTCAAGCCTTGATCATAGATTATTCGTCTGTCAAAAGCTCGGTCAACTAATCGGTGCTTGTTGGCGAATTAACTTACGAATACAACTGATTTTTCACGTGAGTCTACATTTTCTCTTTAAATAAGTATATTTTTTTAAGGTGTGTTAAACAGAAATATGTATTACGAAATTTTATTTGTAATAATACAATTTTCTTGTAAGCGTAAAATAATTTGATATCTTGATTAACTTACATTGATTCTGATTTTAGATTACGATAATGTCTCTTTCGGATAGTAGCACGATGAGTCAGCACATCCAGCAGCGATGAAGATTTAAGACCAAAATGAATCCGTTTGATTTGTCTACAATGAAGAGGAATTTAAGAATCGGTACCAACCAACGGACAAAGGCGTTTGTGCTGTTACTAGTTAACATGTTAGAGCCGAAAGTGAAACAGTTCACTTTGAGGAACCATTCTATCAGTGCTTTGGAATAGGTGCTACTGACAATAAGCTATTACCATGCTACATGAGCATTTCAGATTATGGTTACTGGTACAAATCTATGGTAGAATAATAACAAAAGAATCTGCAGCGATCACTACGCCCTGTTAACATCAGGATTGCACAAGGATAAAAACAGAATTCTACAACGTTATATTAGCTCTTTTCCAAATGTGATCGGGGCATTTGACTTCACACATGTAAAGATAGTCTACTGGTGGGCCACGTCCTGAGTTGCACAGGAACAGGAAAGGATATTTCTCAAGTATATCTTAGGATAGTTCAGAAAATATTGGTGCTCTTTCAGAGATAAATTAAAACACTTCTGTGCGCTCATCTTTATTGTTGACCCATTTTAATTGTTAAGTAATATTAATGGTATCTATTTTTAGGCGAATTCAAAGAAATAACCATATTATTAACATGTTTAATTCATCTTTATAAAATATAATATAACACTTGAAATATAAAAACAAGTAAGTATATTATCTTACTTATACATATTTAGTTAGTATAGTAACTTACTTATATTTAAATTAAATACTAATAATGTATATTTCTTAACCAAATAATTTAAGTATTTTATTTCGAAATAATTATATGCCGTTTTATAGTTAACAGATATTCTATAAACTTTTTTTTATTTACATACTCCATCTTTATTTCTTTATACTTCTTATTATTTTGTTTCTGAGTGTCTGCCTCTCATGTTTAAATTGTTTCCTTGATGTGCAAATTAAATTACCTGTAAATAAATTTCATTAAAGTTGCAATAATTATTCTTAATACATTATTGGTACTTAGTTAAGAAATCGGGACAGGTATTTAATATATCCTAATCTGGCAATAGTTACAATATTCTGACTAGCTAGTATGGGCACTATAAAAGTATTTTAAGATGAAAAACTTACATTTTTATTGGCTACATTCTGTCTCGTAGTTCTTTTTAATCTTTCTGTTTTTGGTTTCGAGGCACTTCTGCATTACTGTTGAATTCATTCGTTATGGTTTCCCGAGCTTCATTTTTATTAATAGTAGAAATAGCATTTGTGCACTGATTATGAATTATGTACTTGTATCTGTAATAAAACATGGTGCGTATTATACATCAGTCTTGGCTGCAGCGCAGGATGTGAAGTATAAACAAAGATATTTAATACTTTTAAACACGAATAGGTTTATAAAACGCAATAGGTAAAAAATATATGTTTATACTTATACTTACTTCTGAACTGGTTCTAAAAGAACATGCCTTTCCCTTTCGATGAAATTCTTCCCTCGTTATGCCATTTTAAGCAAGTTTAATTAGCATTTTATTGAAATTGTAACTTTATATTTGAATTTCGCAGAATTGTTTGACATCAATGACAGTCCGTAACTTTTTAAATATTAACATATTTGACAGATAAGAATGAACTATTGAACAAGAAAGAGCAGTGTGGCTGTGATTAAAAATAAATCGCATGTCAAATCAAAATAATCATAGATTAGTTAATTATGGTCTGATCAACGTTTCAGAAACTCAAATTGATTTGACAGTCATGTCAATTTAATCGCAGTGTTAGTTGATCAATGAATTGACAAGCCTTTCAGAAACTGGGTGTAAGTCTTTTATGAATGTCTATTTTTGTTTTTTTGTACTCAATAATCGGGGTGTCATTTTCTATTAAGAAAAAACCCTGTAAATAAATGTGGATTAAAGAAGAAGACAATGAAATATGTAAACAAATGCGTCGCGATAGAAAAGCGAGCGGCGACAGTGGCGCCGTTGACAATTCTTTTGAACTAATTAAAGCTATCACAAGTCATTCAGATGAGTACCGGAGATGCTTCAGTCTTACGGCATTTTATTAATGAAGCTGCTTAGTTACAGCTTATTACTATGGCGGTTTATGTTACGTATTTTGTTGTTCCTCGGGTATTATGTCGATGTGTAGTCGATAGAAGTGGGGAAGAGCCAGCCATCGAATGGGTCGGCTCAACCGGAGCGATATCACAGCCTTACAGATAACCGGCGTGAAACAACCACAGCGTTATGTTTCGCCGTGTGAGTGAGGTTACTAGAAGCCCAATGCATCCCCTCCCCCGACCCCTAAATCTCCGAATCCCTAATCCCCCACAAGTCAGTAACGCACTCGTAACTGCTCCGTTGTTGTCCATGGGTGGCATTAATTGCTTACCATCAGGTAGTCCTTCTGCTTGTGCGCCGCCCTATCACATAAGAAAATAGTACTTACTGCTATCAAAGGTCTACACGTATCATAGACTATTCTGTACTGTACATAGACTGTGTACATTATATCTATTATATTTTTATTCTGTAATATGTTAATGTAATGTAATGTAATGTTTTCATTATGTAATTGTTTACTGTTCCGATAATAAAAATACAATAAGATAAAAGAATGTCAGGTTTCTTTACTAATTAATTTGGGGGTTTCAATAGATTACAATACTTGTTTATACAGATTATTAACTTATTACCAGATTTGTGTTATCTATATTAGAAGATTGGCAGGCTCCTCAAATCTTTCATGATTCCAGCCATGATTTCCCCTGACAAAAAAGCTACTAATAATGTGTATTGATTTATCTCAAAAATAATAATAAAAATACACTACCAACAATGCATAAAAACTCTTTTAAAGAACGGTTTATAGCAAGCTCTTGAACGAAACTGAAGTCTGTAAAGAGCCTTAGATTAATTAGCAAATTACAATTTCAAGCATGATTAAAATCTGTCATTGTGCACCGAGACTGGAAGCTGGGTTAGTATGCGAATATTCCAATTGTTAGCATTTGCTTAACTCTCATACAAACATTATCTCACGGCCTGAGCTCAGTAAACAGAACTTGGAATTGCCTCGAGGTTCACCTTAGAGCGTGAGAATTATACGCACATGTGTTTCTTACGACTCATTTCAAACCTCACAATTTACGTATTTATTACACAAAATAATAATACGTGATTTAAATACAAAATAAAATAATAAAAATATTTATTTACGTATTTATTACACAAAATAATAAATAGATACCTAATATACACACCGTAAAACACAAATTAATAAAATATTAATACGCATTCATTTGACATAATAATAAATATCTGCTACATCAAAACAAAAAAAAAAATTGAAAAGTTGAAACTTTGTCTTTTCACAATTTACTTCCACTCTCAATAATAGAACCTGACTATTGCTATATTTACAACAACAAGATCTCTAAAGTTAATGACAGTTTAGCTTTACTGATTATTTGTATAAGTACATGTACGTCGAACAATTTTAATTATTCACCACTTAACTAATTTCATAATATTTTCTTACATTTCTAAGTGTACCCGAAACAAGTCATGCTACTGATGATGTTTGTGAGCGCAATAGCTTATTTTGATTAAAAACAATTTTATATTCATAAGCTGCTTACTACCGCGTCCTCTATAATATCATTGCTACGCCTACAGGCAACTAGCTCAGTGTACCGCGTAACTAAGGGGTGCGTGCCAGAAGACCTCCCCGTGGTGCACCCTGGGTGCGGGCGACAGTCTCCCTAACGGGATGGTGACAGGGTTGGTTTGACTGTCGCCCGCAGCGAACTTCTGGCCGGGCGGAGAACCCGGTCGGGTTCTAGAGGCGACCGGCTCTATGCTGGCATGGAGTCTACGCCTCCGTGGGGGCGTTCCTCCGCACGACTCTCTGGACCTAGCAGAGAGCGGGGCGGAGAAACAAGGGCGGCACTCGTTGTGCACTCACCCTGCCAATGAGTAGCATCGGGGCACTAGCTGCGCCCGACTGCACCCGTCGATATCGTAATCCGGGAAGAGATCATGGTCATGTTTTATGACTCGGACCGGGACGAGGGTCTTGGCTTAACCACCCGGACCGCGAGGAAGATAACCTCTATAAAAAATTCCTCCAATACTAAGTTCTGGTGCGCGGCGAGGGTATGTATGGCTGAGGAGTAGGATCAGTCGTGAGCGCACCCCCAGCTAGGGGACCGGTGGACCCCCTAGTTGGGAGACAAATGCACACTTACCCAGGGACAGGGGGCTCTCCCTGGGCGGACCTTTTATTTCCCCCATACTCGTGGGAATCACATGGAGATACCTAAATACAAAAATAAAAAGAAAAATCCACCTAACGGTGAGGAGGACGCAAGCGAGGTCAGCTCGCTTGCGAATATAACCGAGGCGCTAGATGCATCGTGTGCACGTGCCTCTAGCAGGAAGGAGTCGGACTCAGAGTCCGACTCATCATTGTCTGGCGTCAGCATCGCGCTGCGCCACAAGAAAGACCGGGGCGTTTTTAAACGTCCCAGGTTGGAGCCGTCTACCAACGAGCAGGAGGCCCCAGCCCCCAAAATCCCCACGGCTGCGCGGGGTAGGGGCAAGGGGAAGGGCTCCACAAGGGCGGCTGGGAGCCGATCCGAGCCGGCAGAGCGGCTGGCAGCGGAGGGGAGCGCCCTGGGAAAGGCTGCCCCCTCGGACTCCTCGGAGATGGAGGCCTCCGGTGGTGAGGGTTCTGTAGGCGGCGCTGAGAGCCTCCGCCTACAAGTAAAGGAAGCACTCCGCATGCTGGCTGGGCAGAAAACCCAGGCTGGCAGAAATGGAGTGCTTAAACACGCGGAAGCCGCTATTATGTCGGCGGTATCCCAGCCGGGCTCAGCTGAGCGGCAGATGGCCGCCATGCAAAAAGAGCTGGCTGGAATGCGGCGGGAGCTATCCCGCTTGGTGGCTGCCAATACTGCCCTGGAGGCTGAGCTTCGGGCAGCAAAAACAGAGCTCGCCGCAGCTCGGGGAGTCCGATCCCAACCTGCGCAGCCAGCGGAGGCCGACCTTCTCGGCCTTATGCGGCGGGAGATGGCCGCCTTCCAGCAGCGTTTCGACGTGCTGCGGGTAGGCTCCTGCGACCTCCACTCGCAGCCGGGTCGTATGCTGCCGCAGCGGCTAAGCCCAAGCCGCCAACCAGCCGTGGGGCACAAGCCAGCGCACCGGCGAAGAAGGGGGCGAAAGCGCCGCCAGCCTTGCCACCGACGAGAGCGCCCGAGTCTCCCTCGGCGCTGGCTCCTGCGCCGATGAGCCGCAGACGAAGAGGAGCAGCGGCTGGAGCCCCAGCCGCATCGGCACCTACTCCGCCGTCTGAGTCGCGTGCTGGCAGCGAGTGGCAAGTGGCGGGGGAGGTGAGGAAGGTCGCCAAGGAGAGGAGGAAGCTCCGGAAGAAGGAGCAGCGGCAGCGGCGACAGCAGCGGCGCAAGGAGAAGCGCGCTGCGGCAATGCTCCTCGCCCCAAAATCTTCGGCTGTAGTTATCACACTACAGCCGGACGCGGCGAAAAAGGGGGTGACGTATGGCGAGGTCCTCGCCAAACTGAAGGGGGCGGTAACTCCTGCGGAGTTTGGGGCACCCGACGGGTTCGCAGTGAGGGTCACTGCCACTGGAGCCCGTCTCTTGGAGGTCCCCGGCGCGGCCAGCGGCCCGTCCGCTGATGCCCTTGCCGAGAGGCTCAGGGCGTGCATTGCGGCGGACGAAGCTCGCGTGTCCAGGCCCACCAAATGCCTGGAGCTACGCATCATGGGCCTTGTATCGAAAACAGCGGGATCGGTGGCCCGGCGACACAAAACCCTAGGTTAAGTTCTAGCCTACGCGATACCTACATACATAAAGTGAATGTTCCACTTACCGAAACTGCTACTGATGCGCCTCGATGCTATCACAGTCAGTCAGTCAATGGTCTATAGGGATTAGGGTACCCGTGAGGACCGTGAGGAGGATTGATGACCTACTTAAGGGAATGTGAAGGGGATATTTAAGGAATTCTTTGACCTTGTGATCCAGCGTCCGGCACTTCACACCAGAAATTATGCGCATACCAACTTCGCGAACAATCTACTATAAGCGCGGGCGCAGCAACAAAAAATATTAAAAGTATGGAATCCCGGTCCGCGTTTCCAAAGTATTGAATCGGAGGATATTACCAACACGAACGTTCCGAATCAACGATTCCAACCGACTCCGCGAAGTCCTCGGCTCGGACGTTATTGAAATATATCTAAATTTGCGGGTACCCATAAGATATTTGTTATCAAGATATTACGAAGTACCCACATTAGGATTAATATTTTATAATAGCAATCTATTCCGAACAGTCCCCCGCCCCAGTCAGACGTACTCTGACTGAGCCCAAAATCGGAGGATCAGGATTGACAAACTATGTTACCGGAAGTCGTGACAAACCTGCCACGGCTCTTTTTAAAATGGAGTCTCCCACCAGGACCTCTGCTACTCGCGGAACACCATCCGACCCTAGGAATAGCCTCAAAATTCGACCACGTCTCCAAGACAATGGGGGCATATTCATTTCCTTAACTAGGACAAGGTCACCAACCTTTGGTGGATCAGTCTTATCAGACCAACGAACACGCTGCTGCAATAAGTGAAGATATTCCAAGTTAAATCTCTTCCAAAAACTCTGGGATAACTGTTTCAGCAATTCAAAACGTGTAAGCCGATTGACTGGAATGTCAGTAAAGGGATATTCCGGCAGAGCAGTAAGAGGACCACCTATTAAAAAATGACCTGGTGTCAAAACTTCCAGGTCATTTGGGTCCGAAGAGACAGGACAAAGCGGTCTCGAATTGAGAACAGCCTCAATTTTGCAAAAAACTGTTGTCAATTCCTCAAATGTGAGAACGGTTTCACCAATAACTCTGCGAAGGTGTGTTTTAGCTACCTTCACAACCGCCTCAAAAATACCGCCCCAAGACGGATAGGCAGGAGGGCTAAACTGCCATCTAATACCACGCTGCGAGAGTGAAGTTGCGATTGGGGTCTCATTCTCGGATAAAAACTTATAAACTTCAGATAAATACCGATCACTTCCCTTGTAGTTGGTCCCGCAGTCGGACCGAATCAAACTCGGCAACCCACGACGACTGACAAATCGAGACAAACATGCAATAAAGGCTTCAGTGCTTAGGGCAGAGACAACCTCTAAGTGTACAGCCTTGGTAACGAGGCAAACAAATACGCACAGGTAGGCTTTTATCACCCTAGCATTTCGCATTGAGGAAACCTTTATTAAGAAGGGACCTGCAAAATCCGTACCGACACCAGAGAAGGGCCTGGAAGCCCTCACTCGATCAGGAGGCAGATCTCCCATTTGAGGTTGCGTAATAGCAGCCTTCAACCTATATCAGGGAATACACTGAAAGATGACATTACGAATAGCTCTCCTAGCTGATAATATCCAAAACTCCTGGTGAAGTATAGCCAGTAGGGTATTCAAACCTGCGTGAGCATTCTTGACGTGCCGATCGGTGATTATCAACTTCACCAACGGGCAGCCTTCCTTAGGCAGTAGGAGGGGATGTCGAGTTCCATACGGCAACACGGATTGCCGTAACCTACCTCCAACCCGTAACAAACCCTTTTCGTCAATGAAGGGGGTCAGACGACCGACAGCACCTTTCAACTTTACTCGTCCATCCTTCAGAGTTGTCAACACCGTCTCGAAGCATTTACCCTGAACGAAACGAACCCAAAACATTAATGCTTCCTGTCTTTCTTCAGGGGACAGCACTGAAGAAGATCGTCGGGCAGATAAGTGCCTAGAATTATGAACGAACCGTTTGATCCAACCGGTTACACCCAATAACTTATCTAAGGAGCTAAACCGATTCAGGAGGGACGTTAAGTCCTGCGAAACCTCCTTTAATACAACAAGAGCCCTTAATCCTGGAAGAGGCTCAACTAAATCCACAGCAGCTTGAGGCCAGCTACATTCTGGCTGAGATAGCCAGGCTGGTCCCCACCACAAAGGATGATCCAGTAGGACCGAAGAATCACAGCCACGTGATGCACAGTCAGCTGGATTCCATTCTCCGGGGACATGTCTCCAATCTAACGCGGCAACCGATTGCTGAATTTGGGAGACGCGATTGGCTACAAAAACTTCTAAAGAGTGGACAGATGCTCTCAGCCAAGAGAGAACAATTTGACTATCTGTCCAAGCAAACACCTTTTCAATTTCAACCTTCTGGCCTAAGGTCGACATTAAATGATTAAGAAGCCGAGTCAGGAGAGCAGCTCCAGACAACTCCAGTTTAGGAATAGTTAGTCTTGATCGTATAGGAGCAACCTTGCTCTTAGCCATAACTAACTTAACAGTTATTGCTCCAGTTGTATCGATAGTGTGAATATACACAACAGCGGCATATCCGCACTCTGAAGCATCACAAAACCCGTGAAGGGTAACCTTACACTTGCCAGGGGGTAAGAAAGCCCTGTCAATTTTTATATGCTGAATGTCAGGGAGGGATGACATGAACCTATTCCAAGATCTTAACAAATCTCCCGTAAGAGAGACATCCCACGTCAATCCTTCTAACCAAAGCTTCTGTAGGAAGCACTTTGCCCAGAATACGACTGGAGTCAACCACCCATTGGGGTCGAATATCCGTGCAACAGTCGAGAGAACTGAGCGCTTTGTCCATAGTCTGGCAACGTTAATATCTTGCACTCGAAAGGTGAATACATCAGGTATTGGCTGATATTGAACGCCTAACACCGCTACTGCATCAGGATTGTCTACGTTTTGGAAAATATGAGGAACCTGCTGATGGTCTTGAGGCAAACCCGCAAGAACAGCTTGCGAGTTCGACAGCCACTTCCTTAGCTCATAACCACCTGCTTGCAGGATACCTTGCAGCTCGTTACGCAGCAGGACTGCCTCTTCCTCGCTATTAGCACCCGTGCAAATATCATCAACGTAAACATCACTGGACAAAATAGCAGATGCCCTAGGAAAACGCAAACGTTCTCGATCAGCCAATTCTAACAAAGTGCGAATTGCAATAAAAGGGCTCGACTTAAGTCCATAGGTATTAGTGTTTAACTCAAAGACCGTAATAGGACTGGACTGGTCTTCCCGCCACAAAATGAGTTGATATCTACGATCATCTGGATGAATAAGTGTCTGACGAAATTGCATCCTAATGTCCGCCACAAACACAACCTGATGTCGGCGGAAGTTTGTTAAAACCTCACAAATATCCCGATGGAGTTTCGGACCGGAATGTAAACAATCGTTAAGTGACACACCATTAGATGTGGGCGCAGAGCCATCAAATACAACCCTAATTTTCCCAGCCTTAAACACCGCGTGGTGGGGAATAAAGTAGTGCTCTTGTGAGCGCCAATCAAAATTAGAAACCGACATATGTCCTAGTTCTAAATATTCCCGCATGAACTCAATGTACTTCTGTCGAAACGTTGGGTCTCGATTCATGCGTCTTTCCATAGAAGACAACCTTTTTTCCGCAAGCATTCTGGAGTGACCAAGACGAGGCCGAGACGGCAAAAAAGGTAATCTTGTGACAAACCGACCAGAGCAGAGACGACCCGTGTTGTTCTGGAAGAACGATTCGCATTCCAAGTGCTCTGGGTTTTGACGAGGAGCAGAAGGGGGCTCTTCCACTTCCCAAAATCGCTGAACACACTCAGCGAGTGAGAGCCCCACCTGCAAATTATCATCCTCCCCTTGAAGAGGGCAAGGTGAAAGTACTGGGCCCATAATAATATCACCTAGATCGGTTGCAACAGAAACTAAGCCACCTGATTGCAGAAGCTTACTGCTTCCTAGCTGCAGCAATCCTAAGACGTCTGCACCGATTAAAAGGTCTACAGGACCTGGAACATGAAATTCAGGATCTGCAAGGGATAGTCCCGAAGTCAAAGCGACGACTCTTGATGGGAGTTGGACGACCGGATGACGACCAATAACATTACGTAAAACAATAGCTGAAACTATAATTCGCGGACGAGAAGACTGCAAGGGGGAAAAGGAGAGTGCGACTTGTCCCACTAAACCAGGCACCTTTACTCCTCCTACGCCACGAATACAATTTCCACCCGGTTCCACACGCAACCGCAAACGCTCCACCAGCCATGTCGACGCTATACATCCCTGAGCACCCGAATCCAGCAATGCACGTGCGGTCACCTTTTCACCCGAAGGGGAACCTACACTAACCTGAGCAGTGGGCAATAATACAGTTAAAAGACAGGGATCATGCGCCGGTGGAGGCCGTGGATTGGAGAGTCAATTCTCCGAATTAGCATTGTTAATATCATTTACAGAGGTGTCATGAGCAGCATAAGGAGTCCAATGCTGGTGTAATGGATTTCCACTAGGGGGCACATATACCTGACTTACATGTTGAGGTTGTCGATCCAAACGAGGCCAATCCATATAGTGCAGTGGCACCCCAAAGCCACATCGACGTTCCTGATCCACAGTTGCATGACAAACCCGAGGGGGAACTCGGGTACCCCCGCCCGTGGAGGACTGAAACTGACACTGTGTGTCACGAAGAGGGGTCTTCTTCTTATAAAGGTGTGGTATATTAGGACAGCCCCGAGGGAGACCAAACCGTGCACGACCAGTCCATTGATCATTAATATTACCAATAATTCGATCTTCTGGGGCAACGGCCTTCGGTGCCGAAGCAGCCGGCGGAGGCGATCCGTTTCGATTGCCGCACAGAAGGAGATGATGATTACCACCACATTGAGCACATGGCCGAGCTATCCGGCATTGTGATGCAAGATGATTACCCAAGCAAGAATAACACCAGTTGCGTTGACGAGCAATATTACGCCGAGCCTGCCAACGCAGTTGACCAAATTTAAAACATGTCGGAGTACCATGGCCAGGCTCCTTACAATACATACAACGAGAACTCGGCTGCTGCATGGCAGTTGAATTATATATCCGGCCCTCACGACGACGTTCTATACGTGCCGGCTGCACCCGAGTGCGGACTTCCATAGATTTTGGCTGAGGAACATTCTCCACACGACGGCACTCATCCTCCAAAAAGGAAACCAGATCATCAAACGGAGGGAGATATGTGGTGGAGTCCCCACCATGCTCCAGTTCGAATCTATTTCGCAGCTCAAGAGACAACTTTTCGAGTACAATATGCAACAATATAAACGACCAGCTCGACACAGGCAAATCCAACCCCTTCAAACCATTAACCGCAATCAATAATGGATTAAGAAGTCGAGTCCGTAATAACTGGGGCATTGGGTTCTTGGGCAGGTCCAAAATGGCAGACACGTGACTGTCAGCTAACCTCCGAACATTTTGGTACCTCCGCATAAGCAAATCCCGGGCGATCTCATAGTTCCCGTCAACAAGATCCAGATGCTGAACCAATCCCTTAGCTTCTCCAGTAAGGGAGGCCAACAAATAGGCCAACTTCTGAGCCGGAGTTAAATCCCTACGTGAGTGCACTAAGCTTTCATATAAATTATTATATGCCACCCACTGACACAAATCACCACCAAAATGAGGTAAATTAAGCTTTGGCAACCGACTAATTAATGCTGGAGATGCTCCTTCCTCAACCTTAGGAGGTCTCTCATCAAGAGAAGACATCTTCAAAGTACCCACGGCTTGACGGATCTGGTCCGCCATATCATCCGCCTGATCAATATCAGCATTAATTTTATCCATCACCTCCGACTCAAGACCCAACTCGAGAATCGCCTGATGTGCATCATACAACTCCGTTAATTTACTTTCCAAAGAATCATAACGGGATAATAATGCCTGAACCCGATCCTGACGTGAAATATTTAAAACGGCCGAGCCGAGCCATCGCAACACACTAGCTATGCGGGCTGTGTATTTAGATTTACTAGCCATATTTATTATATTAAAGTACAAAAATTATAGGGTATACGATACGCCACTAACTACCCCGACGCGGAATACAAGCGTGATGTTAGCTAATTAACAGCAAGTAAATAACTTAATTATTGAATTCGTAAACCGTATACTATTCAAAAAGAAAATAATCTAAGCAAATTATTATTCAAATAGTTATAAAACTAAGTTATTTATACGAGAACAATAAATAACCTTGACATAATTATCGGATCAGCCGAACGATACTAAATAACTTCTTATATAAAATTATGTGTCATCAATACTATCCACGAACAAAAGATTTATTTAACAACCGGTTGCATGACTTGCACTACCGCGTGCATAAAAATATAGGTTAACTAACCTACAATGCGCAGACGCAAAAATATGTAATGTAGGTATCGAGAACTTAACTTTTATAATTTATAATAGTATATGAAACCGATTACGGAGCGGAAAATAACCAAAACCACGCTCTGCTACCAAATTTTTGTATCGAAAACAGCGGGATCGGTGGCCCGGCGACACAAAACCCTAGGTTAAGTTCTAGCCTACGCGATACCTACATACATAAAGTGAATGTTCCACTTACCGAAACTGCTACTGATGCGCCTCGATGCTATCACAGTCAGTCAGTCAATGGTCTATAGGGATTAGGGTACCCGTGAGGACCGTGAGGAGGATTGATGACCTACTTAAGGGAATGTGAAGGGGATATTTAAGGAATTCTTTGACCTTGTGATCCAGCGTCCGGCACTTCACACCAGAAATTATGCGCATACCAACTTCGCGAACAATCTACTATAAGCGCGGGCGCAGCAACAAAAAATATTAAAAGTATGGAATCCCGGTCCGCGTTTCCAAAGTATTGAATCGGAGGATATTACCAACACGAACGTTCCGAATCAACGATTCCAACCGACTCCGCGAAGTCCTCGGCTCGGACGTTATTGAAATATATCTAAATTTGCGGGTACCCATAAGATATTTGTTATCAAGATATTACGAAGTACCCACATTAGGATTAATATTTTATAATAGCAATCTATTCCGAACAGGCCTGGACGACTCCGTGACGGAGAATGAGGTGGCGGCCGCTGTCGCCAGGACGGGGGGGTGCCCTGCTGACCAGGTGAAGGCAGGCACTATCCGCCCGGACAATACGGGGCTGCGGACTGTGGTAGTCAGCTGCCCCGTCACAGCGGCCAAAAAGCTGGCAGAGGGTAAAAGGCTCCTGGTGGGCTGGGTTTCGGCGCAGGTGAAGCTCCTGGAACCCCGACCTTTGAGGTGTTTCCGCTGCCTCGTGGGTCACCACGTGGGTGCCAAGTGCACCTCAGAGGTGGACCGCAGCGACCGCTGCTTCCGCTGCGGTCAGCCCGGTCACAGGGCCGGCGCTTGTACCGCCCCGCCGCACTGCGTAGTATGTGCGGCGGCTGGCAAACCGGCCGATCACCGGGTTGGGGGCAAAACCTGCTCCCCCCCCACCAAACCCAGGAGCAAAGGTAGGCCCGTAGCCACCTCCACCGCTCCCACCGTCGCTCCCGCTGCCGCCGCAGTCGCCAACACCCCTGCGACTGCTGCTGTCGCCGCTGCCGTCAGAGAGGAGGTCGTGATGGATACCCAATAATGGCTCCATTACGCCTCCTCCAGGCGAACATCAACCACTGCGTCGCTGCTCAGGATCTCCTGCTCCAGAGCATGGCGCAGTGGTCGATCAATGTTGCTGTGGTCTCCGAGCCGTACTTCGTTCCAGCAAGGGAACACTGGGTGTCAGACCTGGACGGCTCGGTGACCATCATCTCGTCGGCCGCCGCCGGTACCCCAACCCCCGAAGGGCCTCGGCTAGGTTGCGTCGCGGCTCGGTTCGGAGAGATCGCCGTGGTGGGCGTGTACTTCTCTCCGAACCGAACTCTCGTCGAGTTCCACAACTCCCTCAGGGAGTTAGTCACCGTCGTCGTCGGGTTCCGTCCCCTCCCCGTGTTGGTCCTCGGGGACTTCAATGCCAAGAATTTGGCTTGGGGTTCCCGGCTCACTGATGTCCGGGGAAGGATGGTCGAAGACTGGGCTCTGGAGACAGGCCTAGTCGTGCTGAACCGGGGTTCTGTCCCCACGTGCGTACGGATGCGGGGCGAGTCAGTGGTGGACATTTCGTTTGCCAGCCCCGCTCTGTCATCGCGCGTTGTTGACTGGCGCGTCATGGAGGAGGTGGAGACGTTTTCGGACCACCGGTATATACGGTTCGACGTCTCCGCCGAGTCCGCAGACCCGCCAGTCAGACAGGCCCCGTGTGGCCCGCGTTGGGCGCTTAGGCAACTGGACCGGGAGCTTTTCCTGGAAGCCGCAGTCGTGCAGGCCTGGGTGATACCACCGGTCAGGCCAGCCGACATTAACGAGGAGGCGAGATGGCTCCAGGACGCCATGTCAAGGATGTGCGACGTGGCGATGCCCCGGATCCGACCGTGCCAACGCAAGCGCCAGGTGTATTGGTGGTCGCGGGAATTGGCAGACCTGCGCGGTGAGTGCACCGCAGCGCGACGCCGATACACCAGGCACCGCAGGCTCCGTCTCCGCCCTCTGGACGCTGAAACCAGAGAGGCGGAGCTATACGAGGAGTACAGGGCGGCGAAGGCCACCCTCAGGGTGGAGATCCGGCGGGCCAAAGATCGGGCCCGCGAGGAGATGTTGGAGACTCTGAACAGAGACCCGTGGGGACGCCCCTACCGGATGGTGCGTGATAAGCTCCGCACCTGGGCGCCCCCACTGACTCAGAGTCTCCGGCCGGAGGTCGTGGACGAAGTGGTTGGGGCGCTATTCCCCCGACCACAGACGGGTTACACGCCTCCGGCTATGCCCCCGCCCCCTGCGGTGCCCAATGCGGGCTACATCGACGACGAAGACGAATCCGCTCCGGAAGTGACCGAGGTAGATTTGAGAGTGGCGGTGCGCCGGCTGAGCGGCAAGAATACCGCCCCAGGACCTGACGGGCTGCATGCCAAGGTCTGGGTCCTGGCGTCGGAGGCTCTCAGGCCTCGACTACTTGGTCTGTTCAGCGCATGTTTGGAGAGAGGCCAGTTTCCGCTGTCGTGGAAGACGGGTAAACTGGTCCTCGTGAAGAAGCCGGGGCGTCCTGCGGACTCCCCGTCCGCGTACCGGCCCATTGTGCTGCTCGACGAGGTGGGAAAGCTGTTCGAGAGGATAATCTCAGACCGCCTCGTCGGGCACCTGTCTGGAAGGGGGCCGGATTTAGCGGACGGCCAGTTCGGCTTCCGAAGAGGGCGCTCCACGGTGGACGCCATCATGCGCGTGAGGGACCTCACGACGGGGACAGCGTTGGCCGGGAGGCGAGTCGTCGTGGCGGTGTCTCTGGACATCGCCAACGCCTTTAACTCGCTCCCCTGGAGCTGCATTTTGGAGGCACTCCGGTATCACCGGGTGCCTGCCTATCTCCGTCGTGTAGTCGAGGCTTACTTGACGGACAGATGCGTCATCTACCCCGGTCACCGGGGCGTGTGGAATCGGCGAGAGGTGTCGCGCGGTGTCCCACAGGGATCGGTCCTGGGACCTCTCCTGTGGAACATCGGGTACGATTGGGTGCTACGCACCGACCTCCCGAGCGGCGTCAGCATTGTCTGCTATGCTGACGACACGCTGGTGCTGGCGAACGGGAGGTCGCATCAGGCGGCGGCCGACCTGATGTCACAAGCGGTTGCGACAGTCGTTGCAAGGATCCGGCAGTTGGGACTCGAGGTGGCGCTCCACAAGTCCGAGGCCATGTGCTTCTATGGCCGTCGGAGCGCGCCACCTCCAGGTGGGTCCCAAGTAACGGCAGGAGGAGTTACCATCGGCGTCGAGTCGGCGATGAAGTACCTGGGTCTCGTCCTCGACAGCCGATGGAACTTCACGGAGCATTTTCGTCGTTTGGCCCCTAAGTTGGAACGGTCTGGGGCCGCGCTCAAGCGGCTCCTTCCCAACCTCGGGGGGCCAAACGCCTCCTGCCGGAGGTTGTATATGGGGATTGTGCGATCCATGGCCCTCTACGGTGCCCCTGTGTGGGCGCCGGACTTGAAGCGGCGGCCGGCTCGTACGCTGGTCGCGTCCCAGAGGGTCATGGCTATACGAGTAATCCGCGGGTATCGCACGATCTCCGGGGAGGCGGCGAACCTCCTTGCCGGATCACCGCCGTGGGATCTAGAAGCGAAGGCGCTCGCGCGCGTCTACAGTTTGCGCGCAGACGCGCGTCGCCGGGGCGAAGATCCTCTGCCGCGCCAAATAAGTGCGTGGCGGAATGAGCTCCGGCGAGATCTCACGGCAGAGTGGAGACAACGACTGTCGCAACCGAGGGCCGGGCACGCTACCATAGCAGCGGTAAGACCCCTCTTTGAGGAGTGGCTTGAGAGACGCCACGGCGTCCTCACCTTCCGTCTGACGCAGGTGCTTACCGGGCACGGCAGCTTCGGTAGGTTCCTGTTTCGGATTCAGCGGGAGGAAACGCCCGAGTGTCGTCATTGTGAGGACCACCTAGAGGATACGGTGGAGCATACGGTAGCGGTATGCCCTGCCTGGGCTGAGCACCGCCGTATCCTCAGGGAAGTGATCGGCGGCGGCGACCTCTCGCGCCCGGCCTTAGTCGAGGCCATGGTGCGGAGTGAGAGGAACTGGGACGCCGTCTCCTCCTTTTGTGAAGCAGTCATGCTCGCAAAGAGAGAGGCGGCCCGCGTGAGGGAGCAATCCTCCTCCTCACGCCCCAGCAGCCGCAACTGGCGACACTGCGGGCGTCGGGGATCGAGGGACGATCTCCGGCCACCGTAAGTACGGGCCTGCGGTCGGCGAGTAAGGGCAGCTCGCCGCCCGACCAGAACCAGGCCCGAGCGTACGGCGCGTAGCGTTCCGCGCGCGCCTCAAAGAGCCAATAGACCACCACAGACGGGGCCCTAAAGGGCTGATGTTCAGCCGGGGTTGCGGGGTAAGCGCAATGAGGTACCGCGACCTCGGCACAGAGCAGGAGAAGGAACAGGGGGGTTTTTAGTCAGTAAGAGTCTGACACTCCCTCCTGCCCGGCCCTGGGCGGGAGAAGTCATTTGATGATTTTCCCCTCACAAAAAAAAAAAAAAAAAAAAAACCGCGTAACTAACAAAGGAGGAGTTTATAGAAAAAGCTGAACTATATCAGTAACTGCACACTACTGAACGCGAGCCTTCCATTAAAATATCCGTTCTATTGAACGGTTATAAGGGAATAGTAGTCATAAAAACTACTGCATAGCAAAAATGGTTATAAAATCGAATGGAATTATGGACTCCGTCGAAGTTGGTCGGATTTCGGAATACTACAAGTGTTCGCACGTTCAAAGAAGAATGAACACTAAACTGCATTATTGGCCGGCTATAAAAACGGGACATTGCTTGGAGTTAATTTTTCGTGTGGTGAGGCACGTCCCGTACGGATTTATATCCGGGCCGTGAGCCGCACACAAACGCCCTACAATAAAACCGTCCCACTGACCGCTTGTAATAGCCGCGTTTGCTTAGCGATGCCTATCTAAGTGATGTAGATGCCAGGTGTACTGGGTGCACGCCTATCGGTGATTATGTGGGGCACGGTGATTGCTGCACTGCACAATTGAATGATGAATGATAACTGCAATATTCTTTGTTGTGTCTCTTTACAGTGTAGCGGTTCGAACGGGTTCTCTGGGCTGTAGAGAAAATTATTGTATGAGTTTTGTTACAGTATTGAAAAGACAGCAACTGAGAAGGCCATTTCTTTATTGTCATTCCTTTAAATTAGATCTACATAATAATAAAAGTAGCATTCCATTTAAAGAAAAAAAATAAGCATTCCATTTAATATAAATTTATTACAAAAAATTTTAACAATTTATTTATTCATTTTTTATCTAATAAATAACGGCGTATACATACTCAACTGAGTTATCTTGTAAAATAGTGCCGGTTAAATTAATTTAAATATACACTTAAAACCCTCTATAATTTATAAGGTCGTATAGCAAATAGATTTAATAAAAAAACAATACCAACAACAAAATTAAATATCCTAAAAACGTTCAGCTCATGAATTAAACAAGAAGAACAATTTAATGTTTTGAAAACAATTTTGAAGGAGCGTAAACGTCTTCACGGAGCGCGTTGCGTCTGTAGCTCTGTAATGAAGTTAGACAGTTATGTTCTGACGGAAAGGCTCTGTTTTACAGCCCAAGCGTTTATAGCCTCTAAACCTGACTTCCACTTAACGACTGCTAAACGATTCCCAACTGTGCCCGCTCCAATAATGTGCACCCAACAGTATTTTACTGTGTTCGATCCTAGAATAAAATATGTTGAGGTTGCTTCTATGTAGCTCTTGGTCTTTACGCAGGCTTATTATTTGTGATTCAGGATTTTCGATAATTAAAATTAGGTACGTTTTAGATATGTATGTATGTAATTTTCTAATGATAAAATACAATTTTGAATATTGACCGGCGAACTATACTGCCTCAAAAATTACTAATGTTTTTTAAGCTGTTCAACTATTATTGGACATTACACGAGATTAGGTAAATAGATCCAGCTATTCTCAAGTGGCTAGATTAACGAAAAGTAACCCATTTTAATAGGCATATGAACATAACAGAAAAGGCAATGTGACATCAAATATGCCAATCTTGTTGTATAATTAAATGGTTCATTGTGGAAGGCTACGATTTATGTTAGTTATCACCGGGGCCTGATAATAATTCTTAAAAAGCAAATGTGATGTTTATATAACATGTTATTATTTGATTTTCATATACACATATCATATCAATCGATTGAATATTTCTTAGTATTTATTAGTTCCACGGACAAACTCACTCTAACAAGCAAATAAAAGGTTTTCTTTGATATTCTTACTTTGTTTCAATGTATTTGGTTTGACTGATTACTTTGTTTCTTGTTACAATGAATGGCGAAACCTGAGGTTGACTTTTGGGATGAGCAAAGTTATATAGATTTCGATTTGGGATTTCTTAGAAGCAAACTCGAGTTTTGGTATGTTTCTGAATGGGAGTAGTTGTACTTAACTTACGTAACTTAAATTAATCAAGTTATAAAACCATTTTCTATCAAAACTTTTTGGTTTATTTTGATATGGATTAAAATATCTTTTGTAATTTTGTAGTCAGAGTTAGAGGTTGTGTAATTGTTGGACAAAAGGAATTTATATCCTACGATTTCTCAACTTTTTTAATTGAATAGTTCGTCGAATGAGTTGGCTGATTTCTTGATGGTAAGTAATTGGCGCCGTCCATGCAGGCCTGTGTCATCAAGGTATTTCGGAGATAAGAATTTGAGGATTGGACGATTTGGGGAAAAGCGTTCAGGGGGGGAGGGGGGAGGGGGGGGGGGGTGAATGTAATAAGTGAATCTATTTTTGCGTTTCTTCCATATAGGAATTATCTTTTTCCATATAGGAAGTTGTAAAGTAAAAAATAATAATGGAATACTTTTCTTAGAGAAATATTTCACAGAAATAAAACACTTTTATGATGCGTTCCAAAGACGATTTGTCAGAATAGTTTTCATAAATTGCAGTCGTTGAGATGAAGCGAGTGGTGTAGGAGGAGCAAATAAGGAAAGCAGACCTCGCCGTGGGGATAATAATTCTCAGGAGACAGAATAGGGAAGACAGAGAGATTACATATGGTTTAGCTTACGATATTATTTTCTCGATCTAATAACTTGTATTAGATAATATCTGATAAGTAGAAGTTTTGTTTCGAAAAAATATTACGAACATTTTTTGCAAAATAAAATTCAGTTATAATTTTTTTTACACACAATATTCTTGGAAATATGAATAATCATTAAATATATTAAAATAAAACGTTTTATTTATAGGCCTATTAAACCTAAACAAAATGTATCATTCATTCATTCATTCAAAAAAGCCAGTCCAAATTTCATCTGCTAAAATTACATTAGTATAACGTCAATGCCATTGGCGGTTCTAGTTTAGTATATTTGATTTTAAATTTAGAAGTTTGTACTGGTGCCTCAATTGTATTATAGTGCCTAGTACAAGTTGGCTTTATGTTGGCAAGTTTTTTTTTTATGGGATAAGTCGGCAAACGAGCACACGGATTACCTGATAGTAAGCAATCGGAGCCGCCCATGGACACCCGCAACACCAAAGGAGTTACGAGTGCGTTGCCGGCCTTTTGGGGATAGGGGTTGCGGATATAAGGATTGGGAAGCGATAGGGAAGGGGAGGGATTGGGCCTCCGGTAACCACGTTCGACACGTTTATGACGTTTGGCGATCTGATTGGCCGGCTCCAAGTTAATCAACCAATCAGAGGATTAAACGCGTCAAGGTTTTGAAGAAACTTCGCATTCTGATTGATAACCGTAATTCACTTAAAATACCTTTTTTATCTAATATAAACTTTCGCGCACTGACACTAAGTTCAAATTAAACTGACAAAGGAACGTCTAATCTCTCCGTTGGACAAGCACCGTCTATGTACCCAGTCAAATTACTCTATCCAAAGTTTAGATGTAGGTAGATGGGATTCGAAGATCGGAATCGTCGTTCTAAAGTTTCAGGTATTACCGATGAAGATGTAAAATTATGGCGGATCGGTAGCTAGCAAAATTCAGAGTTGTACCAGAAGGTTTCGGAAATAAAATGTCTGTGTTAGGTTTGATTTACATCATCCGTCTATTTGTGTCGACTACTTAACAAAGGCCACTTCTCCTTCCATTCATTTGCCCCTGTATGGTACTGTTACAAACCACCCAGACCCGATACAACAATTTGTAAATCACACAAAGAGTTTCTCCTTGCGGGAATCGAACCCACAACACGTTGCGCGGCAGCCAGTTGTCCAGCCAACGCACCAACCGTGCAATCAATCAATGATGAGTAAACAATTCTAGAAACTCGGAACATCCATAAACTCGGACTAACATTACTCGGAAAAGGCATATTGGTACTTGCTAGGTCCCAGACCCGCCGGGGAGCGGCCTTAACATTCGAGATGGTAGGTCGTCGGTGACATTTTAAATTCAATTAAGACAAATGACTTTAAATTAATATTTAGTTTTGTTTTAAATTAACACTTATCCTTGTATGTTCATCAAATAGCTAACAAAAAGGGCATTTGAATACTAAGTTTAAAGTTTTTTCAATAACATTATATTATGTTACTAAATAATCCAAGTACAAACAACATAATACCTACACAACGTTTTGTAAAAGGAATAATGTTTTATCGATCTTGTCTAGCTTCTGCTCCTGCATTATTATTCCCGTGGAAAACCGCTCCTTACCCCGGGCAGGGTCCCATGGGACGCGGTGTCCGGCTCTGGGTACTAGCGTGGACCTGGATACACGATACCAACGTCTTATTACCAAAATGAAGGAAGATACAGAAGGTTTATTCTTGATAAGGATTAAGTACTTGTTCTTAATAAGGAAGTTTGTCAAATACGATACTTATAACTTTCTTAATAGACGAGGTTAGGTTAGGTTTCACTTGGTTCTTTTCTCTCTATAACTACCAACTTGTCAACGTTTTTTCTTTAACCAGAACGCTCTCTAGTTCTCTGTCTTACATTTTTTGTCCATGCCCTTCGCTAGCTAGTTTCTGTAACCAGCCATTGGTAGGTAGGTTAGGTTAGCTGGTCGTCACATGTGATTTTCACAAGAATAATATGATTTTTCAATAAATGTCCATGGTCAATAAATGGTCATAAATTATAATTTACTTTAATTTTTATTAAAAGCCTAGCAAAGATTTTATACCTAATATGATAATAATGATGGGTCTTCTGTATATCTTACTCTGCGGTATTTCGTTTTACGACAGTAGCTATCTTTATTGCAATGTTGCTATAATTTGATTTTTGCGATATTGCTCTAAGAGGTATTGTAACCGTGTTCGTGGAGTAGGCTAAGAAATGTCAGTATGGACAGAAAGTTTAAAAGGTCGAAACACTTTACATAGGATATTTTCTGTAATGAAATCAGTAGTGAACATAATTTTAGTTAATCTTATCTAAATAATCAAATCAGTATTAATTCAAGTAAAAGGGTCGTATTTAAATCGAAACAAAGACGTCAATTTGGAGGCAGATTCAATAAGAACAGAAGATAACAAGTCCTTAACAGTTCAATACTCCGTAGAAATGAGCAAACGGAAAGTCCTCGAATTCTTTTTTTCTTTCAATTTCGTTCCTAAATTCAATACGAACGGGGTAAAACAAAATCACGAGGCGAGAGTTGCCAATTGGGGAGTGTTTGTCGTATTGGTGTAGAGTGTGTGCGCCAAGCCGTCGTGATCTGCACTCGAATGCATCGAAAGGGATGCACAATCCATACAAAGTGAACTGCGGATTCAGTCAGTCGTGATTTTTCCTTACTACCGTATATCCTGCTTTAGATTGCTTCGCAGGAAGCCTCTAAGACTGACTCATTCGAAGATTTGTATAAACCTCGATGTTTGTTTATTGGAGTCCACTCTGTACTAATGCTTTTTGGCAAACGGACAATACATTTCGATGACAACGGGTTTGGCGCATAATGTGACGTCACATTTATTTTCTTTTCACAAATAATGTTTGAACCTATTTATTTGTTTCGATAGCTTTACATAAACACATATACGGTACCTATGTGTAATCATATAAAATAATGGTCCAAGATTAAGTAAATTGGTAAAGTGTTATAGAAGTTGTCCAGCGCTTAACTGCTCACAGATTAAACTTTTCTTCGACAACTCACTTAGCACGGTTAAAACTGGTTTCAGTTAAAATGTTATCGCCGAGTTCTAACTTATTTGCGGTAAAAAACGCACACTTCATTTTTAGTTTCATATAAAACTTGCACTGGTTAACAAGTTCGATAAAAATTCCGGTAGCTAAAGTTTTAGTGCTTTTAATAAGAAAATTTTATAAAAGGTTAAAACTAGTAACGAGTTTTATCAAAGAAAAATCACTATCTGAGAAACATCGTTCAAAAGATTTCTGTATGAAGATGAAATTTTATATCTACTCTAGAGGAATGTGGTAGCGTGGGAGAGTCATGCTTTGGCACGAGCGGGTCGGACCGTTGTTTCGGATCCGTACCAGTTCCGGGTACCGGACCGGGTCGTCGTTTGGGGTGACAAGACAGCTTGCGCTGTGTATCTCCTTGCTTGTGAGGATACTGGAGGCCCAATCCATTCTTCTCTATCCCCTAGCCCAAAAACCCTTCAACCCTTGAATCCCTGATCTGCCTGTTTTTTATTGCCCATTATTCCATAAAGTAGATTGTAGGGAGGCAGGTATTGTAGGATGGCAGGTAACGGTAGTAAGCTTATGGTAGGTATAACACCTGTGCTTCATCATCATCATCGTCATCAGCCTGACTTCGTCCACTGCTCGACATAGACATTACCGATTGCACGCCACTGAGCTCGATGGTCATCCAACTTCTCGTCTCTTCTCATCCGACCACTGCCAGTCACCCTGCGGATATTGTCAGTTCACCGTCCTGTGCTTACTTAGCTTTAATTAGCACTACATGAACTATCGAATGAATGTAATAAAGGAATATCCTTTCATTAATTAGTGATCTGTGTCGCTGAACTCTTTTATATTGCAATTTTATTTTTAAAATAGGATTGAGTTAAAAAGCGGCTGCATTTAATGTCCCGTTTATGCCAGTTACCGTAGAAATAAATGAGTTTATAGATTGGCCCACTTTCCGCTTTTAACGGCGACTTTAGTTTGACTTTTGCATTTTATTTCTTACCTGGTGCATTTAGATTTCCATTTCCCATTGTAATTAAATTGTACAAGTTTGCTGAACTAGCTAAGAGTTCTTCGTTATCTTGTAGCACCGTCTCGATATAATTTTACACGGAATGAAAAATGAAGTCTTCCATAAAACTCACTTCTTAGCTATTAGTTCCAAGATGTAGTAGATGAGTTATAGGAATCAACGTTCATCGTAAGTTTAAGTAAAATTATTAACCGATTCAAACACATATAACCTATATTTTTAAGATTTAAGTATTGATTGTTGTATCGAAGAAAAAGCTATGAATTCAGAAATTCATGCTGGTTCATAGAGAACTTTTTTTTTATCTTTACTAATATTATACAGAGGTTTTTCTTAGTTTATCTTTTGGACCGCTGCTGGTCAGATTCCCAAAATTCTTTCACTTATACAGTCATCGCTACAATGTTGCTATAAATTATAAATTATACTCAATTTGCGGAAGCTTGTAAGTAACTTATAAAACAGGTGTGTTTCGTACCTAATTTCTTTTTTTCAATTTTATAGTTTAAATATATTGTCAACATGTGATAAACGACATCAGAAAGTAGATTAAAGTTCCCATTAGTTTCATAAACGTAGTTTATTATGTGTTGTTGTTGCTTCACCTATGTGTTATGAGACTTTTCACTTCACGCTAGCTAACTTAATTATTATAAAATGTTCATATTAAATAGACGTAGTTGCGCACTCAACTTTTGCAATCTATCTGAACATAACTGCATTGCAATTAATTTAATTTGATCGACCTTACCTTTTGAATTGTTTCTTAGATATTCTTGTTTTTTTTTTATTCCGTACTTTATATGTGGAACTGTTTTTGTTGTTTGTTGCAATTTAATGTTGGGCTAGTTATCAAAGAATTTAACCTTGCACCATCCTATTTAAACATTTTTTTAATCTATATCTATACCAATTATTATAATATGTAGGTATTTGTAATTTGTAAGTTTGTATGTCGGATTTCCAAAATTATTTCACTTATAGATAGCTACGAGTACAATGTTCTTGAGTGCTATAGGCTATAAAACATCACGCTGCGATCAAATGGAGCAGCGGGTGAAACCGCGCGAGAGTAGCTAGTGATTAATATTGGTATTTGCTTTTAAATGAGGCATAGATAAATAAAAAAATCTTTTAAAGAGCGACAAGAGTGATAAGACATAATGGTACAATTCGAAAGAAGGATATTACACCAACTCATGATTGCTCTTAAAATGACTACTAAAATTGCTATAGATTTATTGACGCTAGGAATTGTGCAAGCACATTTATAGTTAATAAATCATGTCTACAAAATACATTATTTATGTTTTACAAAAGCGAAGTTCGATGATAAACGTAGTTTTAACAATCTCGTGATTTAAGACAATGTGGTCGCCGCGGTCAATTTTACAAATTGATCGTCAATTGTGTTTTCGACAGCGAAATGGCGTCCAAATTGTTTCGAATAACATGCGATTGTATCATTGTTCTACTGCGGTTGGATCGCATACAAATCAATGCAATTATTCACCGAATACACGAATGTTAAGTTCGCTAATTCTAATTGTTACGTTGATGCAGATACAATAATGATTACCTACGTAATTACAGTGTTGGGATACCTTCAATTCAATTGAAGTATTTTTTTTGTTACTAAAGTTTGACTACACTATTTATCGACTTAAAAGAAAGGTTAATAGGCAGGGATATTTTCTATATTTATCTTGATTTTTGTAAAATTATAACCGGTATTGTCCCTACGATCTTTGTATTCGCTAAATAACTTATGAAAGGTCAACGTGCTTTTGGTATAGGATCATGATTCGCTAGTTTCGCATTTATAATAGTTCTACTACCCATTCCAAGTACAATCACAGCAATTGTATATTGTATTGACTGTTGGTATTTGAGCTCATAATGAAGTCAGTAAATGGAAAGGAAGGCGTGGCAGGGCCAGACCGGTTTGGTAGCGAAATATCCTTGTATTGGCGCTAAGGTGATCTAGTTGGTCGCGGCTTGAGGTACTTTGTGCAAGTACCGTAGAATGCGGACGCAGCCCACACCCTGCCTTTAGTTAGCCTACCAGGAAGTTGGCGGGGTTCTGGTTTTATCATTACGTGATATAGTTTTTTATGACGCTCGGTGAGATAAAAGCAATAAAAGTGGACATTACCATAACTGAATAATGATAATGATTCCGGTATAATGGGAAGAGATTTGGTTAAAAATTTGATATTGGCAACTGTGCAAATGAAAGCAACAACAGGTTATGAATTTTCATGAATGAAAAACAGTATTTCTTGTGTAATTCTAAGTTTATTTACAAAGTTCAGTTATCGTCAACTGACGCTCGTTCGGCCCTCAAACCTTCCTAGCAACAAAACGAACAACATATGTATACCTGTCCATTAACTCACAATATCACAGCAAACAACAATTAAGAAATGCTTTTGAGCGGAGTACGCACACTGCCGCCCCTCGATGACTCGGCGAGTTGCTAATTGATGCGTGCTTTTTACGTGTTTCGGCCTTTACAAATCGCCGGAGCCCTCTCTATAAATTAGATTTATACTTTGTGGAATGAGTAGGTGTAGCCATCGGGTGCTCTGTTCAGGCTGAATTTGCCGGGAGGAAAGAAGCGGGTCGGTTGCTGCGTCGTGGGCTCATAGTATTGCTGTTGACGAGGTTGAGTGTATTGGGCAGGCTGCGAGTATTGCTGGGACGAGGGCAAGCCACTGTACTGTGCTTGCTGAGTGCCGGGGTAGATGTTGTTAGACTGGTACTGGGGCTCAGGCTGGTACTGGGGCTGTGGTTGGTACTGAGGCTGAGGTTGTGGCTGGAAGTGCGCTTGAGTCTGGTACTGTTGCTGTGGCTGGTACTGCTGTTGGGGAGCCTCGTAGTTCTGCTCGTACAGCTCTGGGTGGTACTGACCGTCATCCTCGTTAGGTTTGCCTCCGTAGTTGCGCGCTGGTTCGGGGGCCACGTACTGTTGGGGAGCACTGTATTGTTGGGATTTGTAATCCGGTGAGTTGTATCGGGGGTCGGGAGTGTATCCGGGCGTAGGTGCAGCAGCTTGGGGAGCGGTAGGGATGTGGTCACCAACAGCTTGGAATCCATTCTTTCCCGCGATGTAGTTCACTGTTTTCCTCTGTCCACTGGGGTCGATGTACGAGTAGCTTCCTCTCCTGTTGCCGTCGGCGTCAGTTTCCTCTTTGAAGTTGATTCCATCCTCCTGCTGGTAGGCGGCACCGAAAGCACCGTTTCCGCTGAGATACCGCGCTTCCTGCACGATAGCTGCTGTCTTGGGGTCGCCCGCGTACTTGGGAACACGTTTACCACCTTCTTGCTGTTGGCACGTCGCGGTTGCGATCACAAAGGCGAATATAATGAGCCTGTACATTCTGAACGTTCAAAATGTGCACTGCTCGCGTGAAAGTAACAAAGTGTGTCGTTGCGGGCGGGTGAACTTAATATATACGGCGAGTAGAGGCCTTGACGTGTATTGGAAGGGCTCGCGGGTTCGACCGCGAAAATCTTATTCAAGCTCCAGCCCGGCTCGGATGTATGGGTATACATCAGGGAAGTGACATTAAGGTGAAGAGAGCAGGTGACGTCCAACGGAATGGGATCGGCCATGTGTAAATGTCATCGAGTAGGCAGTTTATTTTGACCGAGCTCTTTAAATATCTGAGCGCAACGTTGTATGTTTGAGAGTTCAGGTTGTGCTCGTATTCTTCATGCATCGATGATGTATACTGTAGTTGGGAATATGCAGTTTTGGAATACTGAAATATATTTTGAAATTTCAAGTTGCAGATGAAATTGTTGATCCGTGACAATTAGCGTATCCGGTACTCGTTTAGATGTCAGGATATATACACACCCGTGCGGTGTAGTCGGACTAATTAGTATTTGAATTGTAATTAAAATAACACACTATTAAATGGGTGGTTAAAGAAAAAATATTTATTTTAATTTAAGCTGTAATTATTCGACTTTAAGTTATAATTCTAATTGTGGTTCAATTTCTGAACTGCTGATATTATTCTCGAACACAAAATAACACGTTTCAGACTTAAGTATTTTTTTCTCAACATCCAGACCCTGTCTAAAGGAATACAAAAAAACATTTATTTGACATTTCACTTTGCAGAACTTCAGCATCTATTATTCAGAGAACAAAGTACAAATTCCTTTACATCTCAAAATACATACAGGCCATTGTACGAAGTAACCACTTATGAATGCAACTCGCAATCATCGATGGCAGATAATGTCAGATTCACACCGATACTAGATAGTGACACCAGCAAATGGTTTTTAAGTAGAACATTACTTTCGCAATTTCCTCGCCAACCTTCTTATCATAACTCCATAGTTAATTCTTTTGTTCTTAACATTAGTCCACACTAAATCTATTACAGTTCTCACAGCGAATTTACGTAAGCCAGTCATGTTGGTAAATATTAATACCTACTTCATATACTTAGAGTTCCGTAATACAAGTGTTGCCTATTAGAAATCTTACATAACATTACACCTGTTCTTTGAAGGATTTAGTACCTATATTTGTATTTGTTCTCTTTTTGTATTAGGCTTTTGTATAATGTTTTTAAAAGAGCAAAAAATAATTAGAATATTACATTTTAATCACACCTATTAAATCTGAGATTCATTGCATTAAATAAAATAATAGAGTAATTGAGCTACCTTTCTTTTTCTTATTTAAACTTTGCCCTACAGTAGGTATCCTCTATGTTGTGGGTGTGTTTACACATACTCATTACATCCAGACCCGGAAGAACAATCTGTGGATGTGTTGTTTCGAGCGGGAGTCGAACCCCCACACGTTGCATGGCAGCCAGTAGCCCAGCCATCGTGTTGTGTAGGTGCTGACAACTATTAAATTCGATATGTTTAATTGTAATGTAGTTTTTTATTTAACTTTGTTTGAAATCGCATCTTATGACGTAGTAAACTTATTTCTGAAAACTGTGATGGGTATCTTATTTTCGCATTCGTCTGAGAGTCGGACATTGATATAAAACTTAGTCGCCATCACTCACACACAACAAATAAGCATACAAAAATATTTAAATATTTGTCTACGAGTGGGTATAAAATGTACTGGGCCGTGACGTTTATCGTCGAAATTTGATTACTTAAGAAAAGTAAAATAAAGTGTACTTATTTTGTTTTGAATTTATTTATTAAAAATGTTTAATCATCTCCCTATTTCTAAACTATTTTTAATAACCATGAAGTCGCCAAACCAAGAATAAAATAGACAATGATCATACAGAACCCTATACATATGAGAATTATTTGCGCTCACCTAGTTTTTATAAGGCTTTGTTATAATGTTTTATTCTACTTAACATATTATATATAATGTAATGTAATTAAAACGCTTACTGCATTTAACCTGAATAGCTGAGATTTACGTAAAATGACCTGTCAATGGCACTCAGCTTTTTTTATAACACTGTGAATCAGATTCGCTAATTATAAGTCAGTGAGTCAGTTCGGATTTGTATAAAAACTACGTTTGAGGTAATGGCAGCCTATTTTTGTGCAATTTGGCGTCTTTTGTAAAAAACAGTTAGATTCTGTATAAGAATAGTACTAAGGTAGGTATGATTTGATAGTTCAATGAGCTAGACGATTTTTGTTTTCTAAGGTACTGTAGTCGCTTATTTTACGTTGTATTTTCAGTTACTTATGTATCGTTAGTACTATTATAAAAAAGTAGATATCTATACTTATTATTTTACTATTTTACTTCTTTATAAAGTTTTTACTATTTTATTATAAAGAAGTAAAATTAGTAAGTTTGTATGAACCACTGGTCGGATTCTACTTCTTATTGATAGCTACAATGTTCCCGAGTGCTAAAGGCTATAAAACATCACGCAACAATCAAATGGAACCGAGCAGCGAGTAAAACTGCAGGAGTAGCTAGTACCTATGTATATGTAATAAGTAGATATAAGGATACATAAATGTAGTAGTCATTCATGATGGCTCGACCGGAGTGAAAACCGGCGTGAAATTGACGTTAACGTGTTTCGTTGTGTCGCAGATTTTTTTGTTGAAGGGAACATCATCAAGAAATCCTAATGAATAATCATTTTAGGTGTCAGGCGAGAGGGATTGTTAGACTCTTACTGAATAAAACCACCACATTCTCTCCTGCTTCAAGCCGCCGGTCGCAGCTATAGTTTTCTTCAATTATGAAATAATTCAATCATTTTATGGTGATGTCTTAAATAAGTGCTGTGTCATTGTTTTCATAACATACTCTGACCAATTTTTTTATCTTAGTTCTAAAGCAATAAAATTTTTTATTTTCTGCTCATATCATTGATGAAAGTAAGCGTGAAGCTATCAATTTTGAAGGCATAGTTGAATTGTTATGTAACTTTAAGCTATTATGGAATGTGGAGTAGGCTAGCCATTCATAGTACGATCATTGATTGAAGATAAAACAATGGAATGGTAAGACACTTGCAGGTCAACCTACACTAACATGAGAATTTTGTGTGCTACATTTTGTACTTTAATACTTTGCAGTTAGGTAGAAAATCTAGTGGTGAAATTTTACAGTTTAGAGTACGTTGATGTGCCTGCCTATCGTTATCGTCATAATTGTTCGTGAAGATTGATTATGGTTGTATCTGTAATAGAATCTCTGTGTTGAAAAACAATAAGGTTGCATTTTTTGTAGTTTCATAACTTGCTATTTAATTGGGTCTGGGTTACTATGTTTTTTTATTACTTAACGCAACTATAACCTACAAAAATGATCCCGGGTGTTGTAATCTCACAATAAAATAATGATGGTTAAAAATGGAATTCTTATCAGCTTAAAGTAGATACCATCATAGGTTTCAATATATAATTGTGTTTAGTATTCGTAGCACAGACTTCTTAACTATCAGTGGGTTAATAATTCAAGGAACAATAGACCTTTTCTTGTATTAAGTTTCTAGTTTTTGTTACATTGCTTATTACAGAAATAAATATAACAGCTCACACGTAGGACTCGCTTACTATTTAGTCAAGTTTCTGAAGTGACTAGCGACAGAAGTCTCTTTTGTGCCATTAAGGCTTAAGTCATTCTGTATTAAAATAAGCAAAGAAAGTGAGTACTTACTATGTCATTCTCTTCTCTTCTTATATCTTATGATTTTTTCATTCGGGATTCAAGACAGTTTTTCGTGTCCCTAGAATACCTGGCACTTCAGTGTTGGTTTCAGGGTATATCTTCTTCCGGATCTATATCCTGATTCATAGGAGTTTCAGTACTTTTGTGAGGTTGTAGCGGGCATGCCACTTGCTCTAATTTCATCGTGGAAGGAGGTAAAGTGTTGATCTATGTCAACTTAGCTTTAAGATATATCATAATTCCTTAGAAATCCTTTTGTAAAAAAGCGACGCTAGAAATTGATGTTAATTCCCTGTGCTGTCACTATGTCACCGTCTACTGCGTCAGGTGACGTGGCTGACGTTGATAGCACGTCAACGTTGGTTGAAAAGGTCTTGAAATGACATACGTAGATGTTCTATTCTTAATTTGAAATTCAATTTCGACATTGTTCTTTTATATAATTTCATTACACAGAGGTAACAGTTCATACGGCTTATTTAGAGATAATAAATGCGAATGCTAAATATATAACACTACAAATAAATCATATTAAAGTTTTAGGGGATTTTTTTGAGACATAAAAGTTGATGACTATTTTATTGATCACAATTATTATCAGCCTATAATTTGATCTAAGTTAACTCTTACTGGGGAATAATCTGCTCATAGGGAGAGGGGATGATATCCACGCCTTTTCAAAGGTTTCCAGAAGTCCAGATTTCCGCACAATTCTTTCTTTTCTCTAATGTTGACATGTAGTGAATGAAGAACAAGTGACATTGGTAGATTTCAAAACCCTAGCCATCACACAACAATTTCATTGATCTGTTTATAATTATAATTGGTATGTTGTCTCAGTAGTCTGAACGTTTCGACACCTAAGCTGTAGTTAGTTAGACAAACATAATTAATCACAATCAAGTATTGTAACTTTTTGTTTCTAATTATAATTACTCGAAAATACTTTCTTTTGATGTGTGATACTATGGCCAAGCCAATTTCTTTTTGATTGTTGGTTTCTTCAATACTACTTAGCAAGAAATATGAGAACTTTGTGTCTAATATTAAATATATTACTTGGATGAATACACATTAATGTGCAACTACGAGGTTAAGGAGCCCGCTTCTCAGGCATGAGGATGGGGGATTGAGTCGTGGCAAGTACCAATGTGATTTTTTCGTTTTTTATATGTACATTCTATGAGTATTTAGACACTATTGACGTACGGTGAAGGAAAGCATCTTCAGGAAACAAGGACTTATAATTTCTTATTATAAGTTATCTCCTGTTTGAACAAGCGTGGTGATTAATGCTCAAACCTGCTCCGTGCGAGAAGAGGCCTTTGCTCAGCAATGGGCACTTATGACGTGATGGAATGTGCAAATCATTATAATACCCACCCCATTACATAACACAATAAGATCACTTAAAGCTAGCCAGACGGTTTGAAAATTACTTCTCAAGGCCAGTATAAGGCGAGAGGGAGTGTCAAACTCCTACTGACCAAAAAGGAAAAGGGTGGCTATTCCTTCTCCTGCTCTAGGCTGGGGCGGTAGTACCTTGCTTGCCATTGATCCGCAACCCATTATCAGATAGTGCTCTGGCTTAAAATTTGTCAGATGCGTAGTAGTTTAGTCAGCTGTTGTGATTACGCTAGAAGAATTAGGTTGTTTTTATGTGAAAGGTCGGCAAACGACCAGACGGATTACCTGATGGTAAGCAATCAGCGCGGCCCATGGATACCAGCAACAACAGAGGAGTTGCGAGTGCGTTGCCGGCCTTTTGGGGGTTAGGCATTTGGGAGATTTAGGGATTGGGGAGGGATTTGGGCAGGAGAAGGATTGGGCCTCCGGTAACACTCACACGGCGAAACACAACGATATGGTGGTTTCACGCCAGTTTTCTGTCGAGCCGACCCATTTGTGCCGAAGCATGGCTCTCCCACACTTAAAGTGTGGTATAAAAGTTATACTCTGTCATCACCATACGGCCTAAAATCGAGTAACCCATAACAATTAGTTGACGTAACTTTCTTACAAGTATTGCTATATTTCCTCAAGCTATACTCAACACGACCTTGTCTATGATGTTATGACTTGCAACTTGCAGCTTATGTAACTAGTCCAATGTGATACGGTTTAAGTATTCCTGTCTGTGACCGACTGTGACGACGTCTGTTTTAGTCATAAACCTACGTAATGCACTGTATTGCATTATGCTGTGACGGTATTAAAATTCACTAAGTTTGTTAATGATACATTTTTTGGGTAAAATATTATATGGATATTGAAACAATAAAATAATTAATTTATTTTTGTTAATAAGCCATAAAACATCACTTTTACACGTCAACATTCCTTTGTCTGCTAGTAATAGTTATACGAGCACATCCTATCAAAAAAATTTATTTGTATAATATTCGTATATCTTAATTTTTTCTAAGTTATTAAAAAATCTATATCTAATATATATGCCTAGAACTCATGGTCGTGTTCACTACAGCACAAAAAACGTAGAGTTCATAAACAAAGTTAAAGAGAACATTATTCTTTTTACGCGAAAGTAGAATTTACATGGACATGAGGTTTATAAATTCTGTACTCGATATTTCCCGAACATATAAATCCGAGTGGATTAAGATTGTATCTGCTGTGATATAAGTTGCAGTGCACTCGACCAGTTTGCCTTCAGCTGACACAAGTGCTATGCGAAGATTGTACGTAGTTTTGTATATGTATGAGCTAATCTTACTTTTCCAAGAAATACTTGTTCTACACTTGGCTATGCTCTTGTGTCGTGGGCTTTAACCAAAAATACAATTTTATATCCAGAGCCAGAACAGTGTTTGTATGTGTGCGGTAATCGTACTCGCGAGACGACGTTGTTCGGAAGACGGTTGCAATTCCAACGCGTCAACTTTTATAAGACGGTAAACGATCAATCGATCGATATTACCTGAGAAGCAATGGGCGCCGCTCATAGACACGGGAACACCAGAGACTAAGGGGACACTTTATGGAGATTAGGGGTTTGGAGATTTAGGCATTCGGGATGGATTGGGGTTGGTAACACTCCGGTCAGTCTATAGCAGGTACAACAGGTAATATCACGCGTTCAATTCTCCGCAGTGTTTGGTAAAGGGGGTTCTTAGTAAACTAGTGCGCCTTACCATCAACGATTGCATCACTGCTTACCATCAGGTGGGATCGCAGTCAAGCACTGGTTTATTGCAAGTAAAAAAAGGGAACACTCAGATCTGTCTAAAAGCCTAATGTTGTAAACCTCTTCCTGCATTATTTTGCCCTAAACAATCTGAGACAATATAAAAAGAAGTAGATGTATTTATATCACTAAAAACTTAAATAATACGTAAAGGTTTAGTTTAATACAAACTTATCTTTGGTTTGTTAAGCTTATTTTTTCCATTAGATTGTATATGCTATGAGTTACATCCCGGATTTCTAAATTGTCATGTTAATTTGTAATACAAAGTTGGAGTTTCTTATTTTAGTGGAGTAGTGGTATTTTATCATTAGTTTCTTCAACTTTTTTACTTTTAAGAGAAGTGAATTTATCACTCGTATTGGAGCAGCTTGTCTGGGGAAGTACCTCCACCTTACAGAAGACCTCAGCCAAGCAGCAAAACCTTGGTGTTGTTGTGTTCCTACGAGTGAGTAAAGTCGCCAGAGCTCTTGGGGTGCTACATTAGTAGCAGGGGTTAGGGTTTAAAGGCCGGCAAAGCTCCTGTGACCCCCCCGGATGTTGCAGTGATCACCTAACATCGAGTGACCCGTCTGCTCGTTTGCCTCCCTCTTAGATAAAAAAAACTCAAGTACATGTTTTCGGCGATCAAAGCCACAGGAAGTGACTTAAAATTTACATACACACCTAAATCCATAAAAATCTAAAACACGCCTAATATATCAGTCGACCGTGACTACTCGACAAAGTATAATCACTGTCACAATTATTCAATATCAAGCCGCTGCATACACTTGCTCTAATTAATATAAATCTATGGCAGTTTAGTGATCTCACGTGCAAGTCGAGTGCTCAAAAGGTCAGTTGTTGCCCGCGATCAAGGCCTACTCGAACCGAGAAGGTATGCGGTTCAGAATTCCGTCCAATAACTCTGACGCATTGACTTTTTAAACCATTTAGACAGTCATTGGAGATACAATTAAGTATTTGTGTATGTAAAGAGACTGGAAGATAGAGTTATGCAAAAGAGTTGAAAATCAATTAAATATTTTTGGTGTGCCTGTACAGTCGGATAGATGTGTATGTGACATGCGCAGATTTTTTGGTGGTTTATTTTGTTGTGAGGGGAAAATCATCAAATGTCTTCTCCCGCCCAGGGCCGAGAGGGAGGGAGTGTCAGACTCTTACTGTCCAAAAACCTACCTGTTCCTTCTCCTGCTCTGGGCCGAGGTCGCGGTGCCTCATTGCGCTTACCCCGCAACCCCGGCTGAACATCCCTATAGGGCCCTGTCTGTGGTGCTCTATTGCTCTTTGAGATTTTTTGGTGTGAGTTACGATAGAGGCATTTATTTTGGTAATTCGTAATTAGGTAATTATGAATAACAGTATAAAATGTGTTTACATTTATCATAATTTGAGCAGTCTTTGAATAATAATGTAGTTCATAAATCTTCATGTAGATACATAATATTATGAACATATTACCTTTCTGCATCATGACTTACTACATTCTGATCATAAGGTTTTGTTATCTGCTCGTTAGTTATTGTGATTATTTACTATAGCTATAGTTGGTTATGAATAAAACATATATAAATAATGCACATAAAAAACAACTACCTATCTTGCTATTATTTTCATGTCATCCAATCTTTCATAATTTATAAATAGGAATTATGATAAGATTCTTTAAAG
Source organism: Spodoptera exigua (assembly GCA_902829305.4). NCBI lineage: Eukaryota > Metazoa > Arthropoda > Insecta > Lepidoptera > Noctuidae > Spodoptera > Spodoptera exigua. The sequence goes on from LR824615.2 coordinate 6,317,202, forward strand.
ATAGCTTCAAAAGTTTTTCAATAAAATTAATCTTTGAGTTTTGTCACCGAGTGTACTGCGGACAAATCCTGTAATTACGTGTCAGTCGGTGTATATTGAAAGTTGTTATAACAAATACTCGAATTAAAAAGTATCTATATATATATATCTATGTATTTAGTACGGAAATATATATGCACATATTTCTTGGTACCAGAATTCGAGCAGGTAATAATAATGCGTTTTTATTACTACAATAATATATCCTGACAAGGACCACTGTGAGTTTTGTCCGAGTAATGTCCGAATTAATTCCGAGTTATGTATATATACTGCCTAATTAATATTTACACATCACTGATATATATAATGACTAAGTAAAGCAATGTGAAAAAGCCTTGACTTATAATTTCTAATCATAAGTTTGAATTCGCTGCTCTGCCTTTAGCAAACGTGGTAAATATTGGCTTTACCTTCTCCGTGAAAGAAAGTGAGTATAGTTGAACAATATTGAACACTTTTGGGCTGATGATCACGCTTTTTTTTAAAGGAATATATTACAGAAAGACTGACATGAGATAGAAAGCTTAATTATTAATTACCAAAATTGTATAAGATCCTGTGCTATTTTTGAAATTTCGACTCAAATATCCTTTTCCTTATTCAATTCTAGAAGGCAAAATACCATGCACCGCTTTCGCACTAAGTCCTCTCATCAACGCGGGAGTCAATTATAATACAAGAAATTAAATTGTTCAGACGAGTGAACAACTTACGTACCTAGGTGTCAAAATACGTACTTTCGTAATTAGTTAATAGTTTTATGATTTTAATTATAATAAAACAGTTATTATGATTTCGTGTGAAATTACCGGTTTATGTGTACATTTATGTGAGTAAAATCGTTTTCAAGTATGAAAGGTGTATGAAAGGTGATCTATACCGGGATTGTGGTACATGCTCAATAATGTACCGCGGCTCTGGTCCGGAGAAGGAGAAGGAACCAGGGATTTCTGACAGTCCCTTCCGCCCAGGGTTGCGCGGGAGAGAGTGTCAAACTCTTACTGATTAAAACGCTCCCGTTCCTTCTCTTGCTCTAAGCCGAGGCCATGGTGCCTCATTGCGCTTGCCCCGCACCCCGGCAGTTCCGTCTTGTGCTGGATATAGGCTTCTCGTTTCCAACTCTTCGCATGTTCAGAACACGCACACCCCAAATTCCCCTTCTTTATTCCCCGAACTTGAACCTTATATTATCTGTAATAGAAAACTAATTTATTATTGCTACAATTCGTGGATCAATCCAACCATACTCGAAACAAGTTACGGAACGAAAATAAGTTAGAGAACATTACTTTTTCGGTGAATGTACAATCAATAAAAACAACTTAAAACCACCCATTCTGAGCAATATTGGCCAACTAGACAGTGATCATAAATGCTTGGCAATTCAATGCGTGGCCCAGTAGGTATCTGTTATTCTATGATTTCACAACCACTATTGAGGTATAGTAGACAAAAACAGTGAGATATACATGTATACCTATGTACAGGTATACTGTTTGAAAGGAGTTTGGTAGATATAGGCACGCTTTGTTTTGTTTATACAATTGAAAGTGAAGGTGGATTTTTTAGTGCGGGCTAGTTAATATAATAAAGGAAAGAAATGTTCTAATATGCTCATTTTTCCATAATATTACTCAAATTGCCCCGAGAGCTGAGCTGATCTTAATCTACCGGAGTAATAGAAAAACTAAAAAAAACTTTGATTAAACTAGGAAGCGAATCCAAGATCCAATTCTATGGAGTATAACTTGCACCCACTAGACAATCCAAGCAGCTAAGCAATAACACTCCAAGAAAAGGAAATGAGATATTCCTACAATATAACCCGGTAACATTCATTCAAATATAAACCTTATGAACACTGCATCACTGCTATATTATTCAGGGGCATAAAAACTATGGTGTCAAGGTACTTTTCCTCACGACTTCGCTTCAGGTAGTTTCAAAGAGCAAGTCAGAAGGATGGATCTTTTTTGGAAAATAAGAGTGTGAAGGTTTTCCCTGGTCGAAAAACCGGTTTTGTGTTATAACGCTATGTTAGTTTTACTTCGGTACCGAAGTTTTTGCGTGTTTGCTAGTAGTTTTGTTTGCAGTACATTTTCTTTGATTAATTACATCCTTACAGGCCGGTGTCCAATTAGGTGACGTTTCTGTTACTTCTTTTTGTTATGATTTATATGTACATTCAGAACGGACAACAGTATTTTTTTTGTGAATTCTCTAGGTCAGTATATGTAGTTGTTTTCTTTGATATACTTCGCTTCGGTTGTAATTTTCCAAGTTTAATAAATACGCGATGCTATTTGATTTTATAATACGTAAGAGCGGAATAGAAAATTTCAAATTCTTAGTAGTGGCAGCTGAAATGCGTTTGGTGGATGGCGTGTTACTTGCTTCGTTTTAAAGTAAATGGTATAAAATATTTATTTTATTACAATTTGTTCAGTGAAAATAGTAAAAATTCCTGAAACTTATCAATGTTTTTTTTTCATTCTCTGTAGATTTTTGATTTTTATGTACATAAGTAAGTAACAAGTTAATTTATACTCGTTTACAAATATATGAAAAGTAACGTTTAATAATTAATATTTTCCAATACAATAAAAATAGGGTAAAATGGAAACAACAAATGAAACATAAATGTATGTTTGTATATCATGCTACCTAATCTTTAGAATAAATGGACGCATTTCTATGTAACCATTTTTCTTTTATAGCTAACAAACTTAGGAACCGTATATTGTATAAATTGTTTTAGAAATATAACTATTTTACATAGAAAAAGTTGCGAACAGATTCTAGTTAAATACGTATATACATATATATATAAGTTCTGTAAATAATGATGCACTATTTAATTCACATGTTCACGTTTATTTTATATTGGCATATATAAAATAAGTGTTTAAATAACAACTAGTTTATAAACTTACTTTTAATGGAAAGGGTAATAATTATACAAAATTTTCACGATTTCGACCTGTATTTATATAACGTTAGAAGTTTATTTTGGATTAGCATTTTTAAATTAAGAAGAGAACTACAAAATATATGGATTTTCTATCCAAAAAATTATAAATGCAACTCTGTCTGTCTGTCTTTTCTTCAAGCCAGAACTACTGAACCTTTTGTGTGAAATTTGGTACAGACATAGTTTGGAAATGGAGAACGGACATAGGATAGTTTTTAAGCAAAAAATCTGCAGGAAGAATGTCATTATTCCACTTGAACAAAGTCACGTCTATGTGTGTGTATGTATGTGTTAAATGAGCGTTAACTTTATTTATAAATATAAATGAGTTCTCTGTAACTATAAATATATTGTCAAATTACACAAATAGCAACGTAATAACACCAATCAGCCTTCTTTTTTAGGGAATAATCACTACTATCTAATGATCTCTTTTGTAACAGATTGTTTCAACCTGTTTTAAATGTTTGCAGATCACTAATTACCTTACCTATACATGTATCTGGGGGAAAATTTCAATTGAAATTCCGACTTGAAATAAACAATTTTTTGTAAAATCAAAATTAATTACACCAGCACGTCTCGCGGCCATCTTCACCAAATCGAGAGAGAGCGAACATCGGACCTCTCACTTACACATGACATTTTTGACAAGTAACGTTCCAATTCACGCAAATTACATTGTGAAGGCAGTTTCTATATTGTTTTAAATAAAAAAATTCTACATACATATGAGTCCTCAGCCAATAATTAGTAAACAGAACGAGAAAATAATAAACATAGACCCCACTCTTACGTTTATAGTACAAATACTTATGCAACTTTCATAAGGAAAAACGTCAGTAAGTATAATGGTCTTGTACCTTCACTTGGCCAAGAAACTAACATAAAAGGAAAACTTTACTTACCTTACATGTAAACTTAAGTATTGTAACTAATCCCAAGTAAAAGAAAGGTTAAGTACTTCCCAGTTATCCCATTTTGTTTTGTGAGGCCATAAACTCTTTAATACGAATTGGTGAGGGGTTGAATTTACTTACGTTGGTACTTGCCAAGCTCTCACAGTCTCCCTTTTACAATTTAATGTCGAGTACTTAGATGAATAGAATGGAGTGTAAGAAAAAACTAGCGATCTGCGAGTTAGCTATCGGCTGGCATTTGTTTTAAAGACCGAGACTCTTCCCGTCGTTGGTTGGTGGGTGATGAATGTTATATGAAACTAAAATATACACACAATTTTAATCTATTAATTGATAAAATTATCGAAATAACATAGTCACATTTTATTTTATGAATCTCAAAATTAAATCATTTATTTCAAATAGATCACAGACACTTTTGGACTTGAAACAAAATAATATTTAAAATATTAAAAAGTTTTTTTTGTGTGTGCCAGTCTGTCGGTCCGTCCTTTAGATAAGCTATTTGCTCGTTCCAAAGTGTAGATTACTATGTTGAAGAATGAGCAACAAACTGCATGCTCAATCTTTTCCAATCAATGTCACAAGTAATTTCTTGCTTTCTTACTACTTCTACTTTTTAACACCCACCCATAATACACAATATCTCAAATAAAAATACACACCTTTATATTAAACGGAGAGCAATATAAATAATAGCAATAACTTCACCATACAGATGCTATTATATCCTTTGTGTTGTTTAGCAGCAGCACATTGTGTTCACGCACGCACGGACCGAAGTGCGACCACTAGCTGGAAAGTTAGTGCCTCAGCCATTGTTTTGTTTGTTGCCTTTCTTAGAGGAAAACTGCGAATGGAGATTAATTTATTACGTCGCTGAGAAAACATGGAAAGCGGTGGAAAGCTCTCTATTAAGACGAGCGGGCGGGGAATAGAACGATTAATTATGATTTCTTTTAACGCCGTCGGACGTGGCTGGTCGTCTCGCATCCTTATTACGTGTACCGATGGGAATTTTAATGTATATTCAGTGCAGCTGCTGGCTTTGCACTCATTAATTTCTGCAGTAACTGGTCTCGACTGTACTTGCTAGTGTCGGCTGAGGTGTATGTGAATGCTATTAATTAAAAGAGAAAAATTAAATGTTCAATGATAGCGCATATTTTACTCAAATGACGATGGCCAACTTTGATTTCGACTTTTATGCTTACTACGTATTTGGTAAAACCTTGTTTTGGACATTAAATTTGTGTATAATTACCGATGCGAAGCGATATGTCCCCGCCGGAGAGGTTTTGACCTTTACGTCAAAACTCATTAAGATTTGCTGTGATAACAGTCATTGCAAAATCCTACAGATTACATAGAGACAACTCTCAGAACCCACCAAAATACGCTTAGTTGTGTCTCAATCATTTAGTTTATTGCTTTAAGTAGATATAACATCATTAAAATGTAATTTAAAATGGTTTTAAAACAAATATATTCCTTCAACCACCAAAAATAAAGAACAGAATTGCTTATATCACACTTCGATCGTAACACCGAATTCGGACCCGTATTTCTAGAGTTGTCCGCGAGACGTCATCGTCATTTCTTATAATTACTTTTTCCTACCGTGAACAGGCTCAAGATTAATACCACCCAATTGCCGATCTATTCAGTGTTCTTGCTGCAAGAGCTCAATTCATATCCATAAGAATTTTTGCGACACCCATATTTAAATTCATTATCAAGTACTCGGATTCGATGATATTAATTTTAATTAAGATTTTTACGTTTACTACCGACTTTTTCATTTTATGGACGTTTCATTTTCGCTTACTATACCTTTTTATTAGATAAAGTTAATTGTCTTGAACACTATGTGTTTGACAGCTACGTTGATAAGTCGGTCTTTACCTATGAAATTGCCGTTCTGCAGTACTGGCCATTTCAAATCAAAATAGTTTTTGTTAGGCTGAGGCTAATTAATTTTGTTTTAAAAACATGGGATTCTTTTTCCAAAAGTAGTCATTTGTTTATTGATTAGTGTTACATTTTCATCGCATTTGAAATAAAAAAAATCGTTTAAATTTTTTCATGCAAAACGGCAATTTCATAGGAAAAGACCTATTATTAAGATTTTTTTTTATTATTTAATAGGTCGGCAAACGAGCAGACGGATTACCTGATGGTAAGCAATCAGCGCCGCCCATGGACACTCGCAACGGAGGAGTTACGAGTGCGTTGCCGACCTTTTAGGGATTAGGGATTTGGAGATTTAGGGATTTAGGAGGGATTGGGGGAGGGGAAGGATTGGACCTCCGGTAACCTCACTCACACGTCGAAACACAACGCTGTGGTTATTTCACGCCGGTTTTCTGTGAGGCCGTGGTATCACTCCGGTCGAGCCGACCCATTCGTGCCGAAGCATGGCTCTCCCACACTTGAGAAAAGATTTACCTAAATAGATTTATTTCCACTGAGCTATTTATATTTACGGAGTAGAGGCGTTTTTTATCGATAGTACTGGAAGTTTGTGTTATATTTGCCTACCTATAGCCATTTATGTTGTGTAACAGTATTGGTGAACCTTAAAGCATTCGTAGACTGGGTTGAGGAACATTGCATTGAATATTGTTGAGCGTAATTGTGCATGGTACCCTTATCTAACGTTCATAGCGATACATTTGTCGTTCAAATGTGTTACTATCGAAATTCATAACTCAATATATGGGTGAGCCATTTTGTCATTTAGGAAGTTTTATATCCTAGGAATATTGAACGTAAGGCAGGCTAAAAGGTGTAAAAATCTTTATTTTTCTTATTTATTTTTCAATTAAGTGAATAATAATTAATACTTAAACGATTTACGAATTCAATCAAACCAAAAAAGGTAACAAGTCACAATATTTTGTTACAATAACAACTTGTACAGGTTGAAACATTTAAAAAATATTTTATACATATTCAGTTTTATATTTATTTTCAATTTCATTGTTAGTATTTTTCCATTGTTTCAGCTGTCGTTCCATTTGGAGCTATAGCTATCTGAACTATTTTCTATTCGCTTGTTGGCTGTCATGTGCAAGTGACACGAAACGGGTTTGTGTGATTGCGGTGTGGATGCAATGTCGTTCTGACTTAGCCTGTATGTCTGTGCTTAACCTTACCGACTATTTTGGACCTTAAAATGTCCCAGTGGTCTATTGTGCAACTACCGAACAAGGACTAAGATCGGCTTGAATATTGGATAATTTATTATTGTATTTTTTTATCCAAATTGTTTTAATATTTCCTGCCATTTGTTCTCGTGGTTTCTACCTGATGAATTATTCATTAGATTATTATTTTTATTTACTATGTAATAATACAAATGATCCTTCTATACCTTCTATTATTCTCCTAATAAAATAATTGTTAGTACAAACAAACCTAGATAAACTAATAAACAATAATTTAATTTAATATATATCTAAGGAAGGCATTACGAGCCGACCGCATTTCTTATCATTCGTCTCACATTTATTCATCTCCGTTTGGGCTTCGGCCTTGAATTGACATTTCCGGAGTTCCGATTTCATAAAGGGACTTCCTAAACGAATGTACATAAGGTTGTATATCGTATAGTTCGGTTTTCTTTTGCCATTGTCCTATGCAGTGTGTTCAAAGCTTTTATTGGTAAATATATTAATATGTTTTCTCATTTTAGTTTGCTTGAATGACAATTGACACGAGGGAAATTTCATCTTAGGTCAATTTTATAAAACGTCTTTGCTGAATTTTTAGTTTAAGTTTAGGAAGGAAAGATTAATTGTTTCTTTTTTTTAATTTGTCGTTAAACATAACTTAATGATCTGACATTGATCAATTCCTTAACTTTTTTCTTTCAGAGAAAGTATGTGGATTTTCTTCTTAGTTGTGAGTTCGTTTACAACCACACAATTTCACACACGCATCACCGCCAGATCCGGACAAGACAACAATTTGTGGACCACAGAGACTTTTCCGGGCGGGGTTCGAACCCGTGAATGAAGTGTCAGTCTGACTTATTAAGCACGTGAGGGAAGACCAGGTATAAACCAATAATTATGTGAACCAAATGATATAATAGGACTTTAAGCTGGATTACTTTGTCTGCGCAGTTGACGCGATCGTTGAACAACAGGTTACCATGCAACGTGTTGCAGGTGAGATTCCCTTTGTGTGACCAACAAATTGTTGATAAGGTGATTGGTATGTATTCGTTGAACTGTGTGTTTATAAATGCACCTACAACACACAAATAAAACCTAGTATTAGGCAACTTTTAAAAAAAACAATGAAATTTTGCTTGATCGAAAACAAATCCTATATGTATTGTTTGTGTAGATTTATGATATACTTAGTATGTAGGAATAATTGTTTAGTCTTTTACGGTTTTATTGACTATCCTGCTTGCTTCTTGTATCTGCCATCCGTATTCTTCTCCGCATCACCCCTGGGTCAGACTGGTAGAGGATGCTCAATGAATTAAGACTACATTGTGTAAATGTTCTTGTGCATGAAGTTAAAAATAAATAAATAAAATTGATTATAAAAATCTTATCAATACCATCACACTGTAATCGCAGTGGATAATCAGGGAAAATAATGAGTCATTCTATCGTGTTTTATTGCGAAGCCATTTTTCTCTGGTAAATGGGCGCCCGTTGGGAGTTCCCTCAATTTATAGAGAAACGTAGATAGTGAGTTATTAACGATGCCCGTGTTTTATATCATTTAATTATTGTAATTACGAGTGCGTGCATTGTTATATTAAATAGCGTATAAAATATTTTTAATGAAGTTATATGTTTATGCAGGTTTTCCTATCGTGGATTTTTGACGAATAATTATTTTGGTTTTACTATGATATAATAATTAAATCCAACTTTCAATTTATCATTATTTCAGTTACAATCAAGATCTACAGAAGTATACTATGAAGGTTTCAATTGAATGAGATGTATGTATGTTAACTATTGTGACATAGGTAACTACAAGAAAAAATTAACGTTGTGTTGGAAGCGTGACGTTGTCGCGACGCACACGCTGCTCATGAAAAAGAGTGTTGTTGTGACTTGGAATCCTTAAATCCCTAATAGGCCATAAGGGGTCAGCAACACACTTTTAGTAAATCCTTTGAAATTACGAGTGTCCATGGGCCGCGCTGATTGCTTACCATCAGATAATACGCCTGCCCTCTTGCGGCCTATGGCAATAATTAAATAAAAAGTAAAAAATAATCCCGATACAAAAGACATAAGCTACCTAAAGTATATAGGTATAATACAAAAAAAACGTAATTGAAATCATTTCATCGGTTCAGGAGCTATGATGCCACAGACACACAGACAGACACGTCAAACTTATTAAAGTTTTTGTTTTTTGTGACGTGCAAGTCATAACCTTTCATTTGATTCTCTAGTTGAGCATATTTGCAGACATTCGGTTTTTATTCCCCACTTTAACCCCCCATTACTTTTAAAAGGCTCAATCGATTTTTATCAAACATGTATAAGAACACTCACCCGTAAAACACATGTAACACACAAAAAAAAATGAAATTGAAATCTGTTCTTTCTTTCAGGAGCTGTGATGCCATAGACAGACAGACACGTCAAACTTATAATACCCCTCTTTTTGTGTTGGGGGTTAAAAAAAGCTAATTCTTCTTGTGCGACCTATGGCAATCAAAAGAGCTATTGCGTTTTGTTTTTCTATCATAGCGTGTCATACAGCCGGGGTTCCGCCGCGGATATTGAGTACGCAGTTCATGTCTCAACGTACCGGCAATTGAAGGTTTCCTGCCTGTGATGAAGGGAAACGTGCATACAGGATTCAAAGAATACTATTTTTCAGAAAAGAAATTCTTCGCACGTTTGTGTATTATGGATGCTAGTTAAGCTTTAAGTACTTAAACAGTTTGAAAGTAAGTACTGTTGTCAGATGACTTGACAAGAGATTAAATTGATTTTAACATTGATCGGCCTTTCAGAAACCGGGTGTCAGTGAATGTATGTTCAAATCTGTGGTTTCTTACAGGTTATTTAGACTTTTAATGCAAATTAAACTCAAGATCTGGAATCGGGCTGGAGAATACCAATGTAATGCTCTGTCTTGCTCATGCTGAACTGGTGCCCATTTCGGTGCGGATTTGGGACACGCCACACCATTACGTCCATGTCAATGTACTTCTATAGTAGGTATATTATTCTGTGTTTGTTTCATGTTGTTTTAGCGTATTAAAAAATGTTTATCTTTCTCTGTTGTTCTTAAATCTTGAACGATATTTTTTCATTTTGTCATATATACCTACATAAATTACCTATGATCCTTATTTGAATCAACTACAGTGGAATCTGGTTAAACCTTTTTTAAACTTTTAATTATAAATCTATCAATCCACTTAATATGTTAATTTGTTTACATGTAATTTATAGAGTCTTCTGAACTATGTAAGCCTCTTTGCATGAAGGTTTTTGAATGGGGTTTGCCATAATATCGACGATAATATCGATATGCCAGAACTGTAAACGTACAGAAGTATTACCTAATGGTAAGCAATTGGCGCCTTCCACGGACAGCTGCAACACCATAGGAGTTATGAATGTGTGGCCGGCTTCTTGGGTATTAGGGTTTCAGCGATTTAGGGGTTGGGGACGGGGAGGAAGAGAATTGGGCTTTCGCTAACCTCACACGGTGAAAAACAACGCTGTTTTTTGTGTGAGTCGTATGATCAGCCGGAACATTGCTCTCCACAACATAAAGATAAAGATAAAGATAAAGATAAAGATAAAGATACGTTTATTTGTCAAAACATGTGTGAATATAATAATACATTATTGATGCATATTATTGATGTTAAATATTCATTAGGATCAACATGTTCTACCAAAAACTGGTGTACAAATATGATTATAGTCAATAATAAATTGTTTTCATTACATTAAAATTTAAAAAAAAGAACAAATTAATCACTTAAATTAATACATTAAATTAATACAGATTAGAATAATTAAATAAAGGATAACAATTTAATGAATATAAATTAACATTATACGTACATTAGGTTGGGACAAAATAATAAATTAATTTAAAGCAAATTATTATTACATAATAAATCATAATTCTTATATATTTTTGTCATTGAGAAATTCATCTACATTATAATATCATTTCTGAGAAAGAAATTTTTTGAATGCTTTTTTGAATAATTCTATGTTTAATACTTTAATATTTTCAGGAATTTTATTATAAATTATTGGAGCTTTGCACACAATACTTTTATGTAGCAACGCTGTTTTTGCGGGATGAACACAAAGCCTATTTTTATCACGTCGATTATTCCTTCCGTTAACAGCTAATCTTGGAAACAAGTGTTGGTTCTTTTTAACAAATAAGGCTGCTTCCATTATGTACAATGATGGGAGTGTGAGAATATTGTGCTTAATGAATATTGGCCTACAGCTCTCTGTGATTCGGATGCCAAAAACTAAAAAAATAAAATAAAAACCTTAAACTTAAAAATCGCTATTTAAGTACATTCATAATCATATACAAACATCTATGTAGTTAAGAGTATTTTGTACAACTGTTTAAAACTAATTACCTACAGAGAAGTGTTCGTAATTACTAGGAAATACCGATCGCAAGAACTTGACTCCACCGTGAATCTATAGAAATACGATACAACTAGTTTCTAGTAATTAACTTCTAGAATAAGGCAATGACGACGCAGCTCTTTCTGACTGGGATAAGCTGGAGTTTTTCAAGCGTGTATTTGTTGTTTAATTAATTTAAAGTTTCATAAATTTTGAATCCACTTGTTTTTGAAGTAAGAAGTCAGTCTAGAAGACTTCTTGTCATTTTTGAATAGTAAAGTACAAGATACTAAATTTATTGTAAATAACTGGAAAAAACTCTACAAGTTCAGGTCACAACGGGAGTTTTTTCATGAGTAGCGTGCGCATCGCGGCGGCATCCAACTCTATGGCATTGGTATATTTCAAATTACTATTTATTCCGTTAATCCAAACTAATATTGTAAATGCGAAAGTCTGTCTGTCTGTCTTTTCTTCACGCCTAAACTACTGAACCTATTTGTGTGAAATTTGGTACAGACATAGTTTGGAACTCAAGAAAAGACATAGGATAGTTTTTAAACCAAAAATCTGCAGGAAGTCACTATTCCACGCTAACAAAGTCACGGGCAAAAGCTAGTTTAATGTAAATATTAACTTCTATATCAGAATATTGTTTCTAAGTGAAACCCAAATTCGCGTAATTCACTGTCCTTCACATTTACACTTCACGTGTCACCCACTAACTCCCCTAATTTATCAGCTTTCCTTCAGAACAAATAAATACAAAGGTGGTGTAAAAACCCAATAAAGCTTCGAAGTTACACAACAATACAACCTTATGTAAGACGCAGGAGAGAATGATGAGGGGCATCGTCTCAGACCATTTATTTAATTAACTATCTCCCTTCAGAATGTCGACAGAGGTCGCTAGTGACTTCTTTTATCTTGCTCTCCAGTGGCGCAGTAAAGAACCTCATTGAATATTAAAATGAGGAAGTATTGTACATGTTTGGGTGGAATAAATGTCCAACCTTGTTCTTTGTAATCTTATAAACGTAACGTGTGAAGTTGCTTTATTTTTGTTTGAATGAATGTTTTTGGGTTTATTAAAGATTTTCTCACAAAATGTAAGTATGTGAGTATGTGAAGTATACAATATTTATAGAAGACTGTCTATAGAATAGAATAGAATAGAATTTTATTTACTTTTGAGATACAGTATAAAAGTACAAAATAAAATTTTTACCAGCTAAGGAACAATTTTACTTATTCTGTAAGTTTTTATTAACACTGTTTATTAGGTAGGTACATATAAATCTATCAGGTTGGCTTGTGTGTATCTTAGTATAGGAAGCTGTACATCAGCTTTTTTCCTTTTTTTCCTTTTCCTTTTTTGAATTTAATTAGCATTACAATTAAGTATTAGTGCAGTCGTGGTGGCCCGCAGGTTGAAGCTTCTTATGTATGAGGGTGCTGGTTTGATACCTGGCAAATACCAGTGTGACTTTTTCTGAGGTATAATTACTTTCTATGATTATTTAAATATCACTGACATGTGGTGAAGGAAAACATCGTGAAGAAACCTGGACTTATAATTTATAATTTCAACTTTGAAATTACCAATCCGCCTTGAGGAAGCGTGGTGATTAATGCTCAAACCTTCTCTGCATGAGAAAAGGCCTTTGCTCAGCAGTGGACACTTATAGGCTGGTGATATAGTGTGCTTAGTGCAACAGTAAAATGCAGTTTATTGAAATAATACATAGAGTTGAATTTGTAACGTTTTTTTTTCACTTGAAGAAATAAGGTTTCAGTACTCGTTTTCGTTTTGTTTCCATTCACATAGCAACATAAATATTAAAACGGTATGCGTGATATATTCGAAAATTTACGAGGTCGTCGCGCTTTTGTTCAAACTACACATATTTTATTAAATCAAACATACGAACATATGTATTCTGATATAAAAATTAAAACAGCATACATATTTTGATAAGGTTACGTTGAAATCGAGGATAGCACGCAATCCAACTGTTTTATATAATTTGTTATTTTTAAAAACGTGAGTGCCGTGTAATGAGTAAACACTGTTGAGTTATGTTGACATGCTTTAAACTTGGTATACACCCTTCACAACTTTATTATTTATCTCTCTGTTTGTTTTAAGTTTATTCGTTAATTTTACTAATGTCAGTGAAGAAGGTAACGGTAGTATAATGGGTAAGAGTTTTGTAGTTCGTCTCGTTAAATGTATGAATGCAGTCATAAGTAAGTTTACCACTTATTTTGTTTTGTTTAAAGATATGTAAAGGCGTTTTACTACGCGTATTGTTAACCTTCAATAAAAGTTTATTTTCCTCTTTTCGTAGCAAATTGTAACACAATCAAATTAAAAATATTTATAATTATACACTATGATTTGTATTATCGCTTATTTTACAAAGTCATGGTTCACACACATAGACCATAGAACAAGAGGTCGTGAATAATCAAATTAATAATAAAAAAAAGTTTGTAACCTACATAAATTTAGAATTAGAACTCAAAACAGAAGCTAATTTCTTCACCATCACGCTAATTGAACCATCATTATACGCTAAAGAGGACATTTACCATTTATCATTAATAGGTGAAATAAATAAATCGTCATAGAATACCACCTAATTACTGAGGCGTAACGTTCCAATTATCTTCGTCGCGTATCTGCAGGGGTGCTTAAGACCGTTTGCACGTCACGGCTTTTCATGCAAATTTTGTAGTTCAAATTAATGGAAACTATCGAACTGATTTTAATGAAACTTGGCATTCACACACAATTATATATTAATGTCTATAAAAGTGAGTTGAAAAAAAAAATTATGATACTCCAAGTTTTTATGGACACTACAAATATTTGCTCTTTGTCCCAATTACTTAGAGTCATAGAGAGAACTTTATAACAATACGCATAGAGAATATATCAAAAATATAAAATTTTACGTTAATTTGGAAAACGTATTATAGAAAAAAGTTTCATAAAATTGATTTTGTGGTTTCCATAAATTTCGACCTCAAAGTTTTTATGGAAAACCGCGCCGCTTGAACGCTCTTAAGATGGAGTTCAGAGGAACACGTCTGCCACCAAATATTGATTTGCACTCCTCGATACAGAAATGGAATAAATTGGAATATTAATTTCGCATAACAATGGTACAAAACAAATTAAAGTGTGCCAGATGTCTTGTACAGATTCAACCTTGTTCTTGTTCTTATTTGTTTATTGAACTCGTATCTGCATCTAGTTAATTTGCTGTCGGTGGTGCTGTTCTCAGTCCGCGCTCATCAACATTGAATAAATTGAGTTTGCGAGTTAATTAGAAGTTATTGAAAGAACATTAATGTTGTGATTACGTATTTGGCCGGTCGAATAAATATATATAATTTAAAAATATATATATACAGGAATCCAGCATTGTAAATTGTGTTGGCTTTTTCGTTTAAGGAAACATTGTTTTATTCTAATTTTAAAATTAATTTAAAAACATCACACTTTTATTCATTGACACAACACAAAAAGGAAGTGATGATAGATATTATTTAATCCGTCAGTTAGATAAAAAATAAACACTTATTTATTTATTCTGATGACTTAGATAAATCGAATTACGGTTTAGAAATGGGAGGATGTTACGTCACCGCGCAATTTGTAGTAAATCGTGATGTCATATGATTTCAAATCAATATATAGTCGAATGTTTTTGATAACGTAACAAAAGACAATCATCCTACCAGTAGAAAGAGATTAAAATAAGAAATTCATCCTTGCAATTCCGTACCTATAAAAATAATAGAAATCTGACGATTTTGAATATTAAAAAAAATAACATTTGTTAGTTAGCTTAAAATAATAGTACAGAACCATAATTAATCCTATCCACAGTTCCATTAATTTAATTTAAATATAATAAAATATTATGCAATTCATTCAGTAACTATTCGATTATAACACCAGTCTGATTCAAATATAAAAATTGATTTATAATATTTTATGCTACACGTTTTTGTTTTATCTATAGACAAAGAAAGAAGAGGTATCCAATACTGTTTTAGGGCTGATTTTTCAATAGCCAGATAAATGTTATCTGAGGAATAAAATTCTTGCTGTCACTTTCTTATACAAACATTCTAATGCGACAGCATCATAATTATTCCCCAGGTGACTTTTATCTAACCATTGAAAAATATGCCTTTAATGAAGTAACTGAAATATCAAAGTTGACAGCGGTTTGTACTAAGTATAATGTTCTATGGGCTGGCCCTCATTAAGATCTAGCATCCGATGTACAAGTTTACAAGGATATTATAATACCTTATCGCCATTTCGCTACTACTTGAATACACTAGTCGCTCACAATAATTTAGTTTATTATTTTCAGTACTTAAACGTAAAACAGATAAAGAGGCCTTGTGTTTTGCGGTAGTGAGGTTACCGGGGGTCCAATTCTTTCCCTTCCCCTATTCCTCCCCAATCCCAAAATGTCAAAATCCCCAAAAGGTTGGCAACGCACTAGTAATACCTCGGTACTTGCGGGTGTCCATGGGCGGCGCTGATTGCTCACCCGTCTGCAACGTTTGCCGTCGTATCGTAAAGAAGAGGTAATTTCCAAAATGACTTTTTTTGAATTTATTAACCTGTATTTATTTATAAAATTTGTCGTATGTACTAGAATGTTTGGTTACGCTTAATTAGTCACCGTGACATTATATAACTTGTACCCTTCCATTTATACAGAGTTTGGTATCAACAAAGGGCAATTTGCCAGCAATACACATCAGTATCGAATCGCGGTATCAAATTGTATGTTAAACATGCCTGTAATCTAAATCTGTTTGACCAAATTAATTCCGCGTCAAAACGCGTGGAACGAAATTTTCACAATAAGCTTTGGTAAACTGAACCGCGAATGTTAATTAGTACGGTAAAAATGCGGGATAATCGTCGAGTGGGGGTAGACACGGGAAATAATTACATTATCTCACAGTGGACGTGTTATAAGTAGGAATGTGTTTGCACATGCGAGGCAGTGCCGCGTCGCGCCGCCAGGCTCGCGTGCCAACCGGCCCGCGCGCACTGTCGTTATTAATATCATGCCTTCACACTACCAAACTGTTGGTTCTATCATTTACATTTTTATGACGACTATCGAAAAAGTTCCCATTTAATAATATCGCGACTGTAGCTTAATAATGTTACATATTACAATATGATTTACTTACCATCTGTTATGAAGAGACTTTATCAAGAGTAATCTTATTTTTAATGGCTTTCCTCCTAGTAAATAATATAAAAATTTACATGATTTTCGTTAAAAGCTAACAATATAAAAAAGTTCAATCTTTTTTTTTACTTTCCAATATACCTACAACAAACGTGTAAAAAATAAACATCAAAAATACTTTTTATTTTTCAATGTTTGTATTTATTCTATATAACGCTCCTCTGGGTAAAATTAAAGGTTAAGTGTTATGAGAATTCCCAGAATATTTTATAAATTGTTATTACAATTTTGATTGCGACTAATTTTGTAGATATTTAGATACGTGTAAGTACGTTATTGCAGGGTATAAAAGATTATAGATATTATAACTAGGTTAAAAAATAGAGAACGAAAATAATGGTTTTGGTACTGAACTGAATGAAAAATGAAAATTGTTAAAAAGTTCTTTTAGAATCGATAACTAGACTGTTCAAAACTCTGCTAGCGGGTTTTTAGGGATAAGATATATCTAGCGAGAATAACTAATAGCTAAAAGTCTAAACATTAGTCGAACAAAAAAGTTTAAGTGTAGTCCTGTAACTTAGGATATAAATCTCGGCGGTAGCAAATCCGACATACTAATGGATTGTTCGCCAGCTTCGTGTGGTGTGCCAGTTGGACTGGTGCCTATACATACTTGTGTACGCGGCCAGCCTCCAGCCAAGATAATCTACTAAACTGAACACCACCCATTCTTAGACCGGATCGTAACTAACGTCCCTCACATTGAATTATCTATACTGCACACCCGCCAACACAGTTTATTAAACAATTTCCCAAATTGCACACTCCTTTATCAAGTACATTCACATTTACAAACAATCTGAAACTTCTATTATCAAAATATCAACACCCAACTTTATATATACGTAGGTGTTATTTAAAAACGTACTTGTGCAATATTCATGCATGAAATTCTATGAAAATAATAAAAAAATGATGCTCGACGCCGCTGCCGCCCGTGCATCCGACATTCGCATTTTACTTGCAAATTGCTTATATCCATCGATATCGGGATGCCAACGGTCCACCTCACAGCTACAACATAAAATGTAACCGCATCTCTCATATTTAGTCTCCGTGTTACTACTTCTAGTTATTCAGCGTGTTACTCACTGTCAAATTCGGTTTGGCCAGATTGTGTTTTCAGTGTCTAGGTGTGTGATTTTAGGGATAAATCAACAAGTACATTTTCACATAAATCTTCGCGTTAAATCTGTTATCGCGGGAAAGTGTTCGGAATTTTATTTATTCTATTAGAAGAGGTTTAAGTTTGAATTTCCTCGCTGTCAAGCAGGGGCGGGGCAGAGCACCGCGGCGGCGTGCGTACAATCGACAATTTCTTATTCAGTTATTTCTTGAGAAGTGTTTGGGATTTCCTTTTGGGAGGAAGTTTTAAGCCGGCAGTAAATTATTCCATCGACAGGTGAGGCCGTAAAGGCAAGATTTACGCCTACGGGTACAACGGAGGATCCTCCCCTTTGATCAGATGTATATTACATAGCGAATAACGTTTCCTATAAGTATCCATCGGGGATTGACCTGCTACTAGAAACTTGAGATCAACGATAAATTGGAAAACTTCATACTTTGCCTACCCGTGACTTTTAACTGATACCCAGTGCTGGTTTTGTCTTTGAACTATTCTATGTGGTGCTAATGGACTAATGGATTATATTCGGACAGCATGAATTTTGGCATTTTTAATACTCAAAATAGGAAAATATTACAAATATAGGGAAATATGTATAAGAGGCATTATCGAGTAGCGTGACGTCAGAAATATAGCATACCAAGTTGCTCCGACGGCCGTATGCTTTTATTTCGCGCAATGAAATTCGTTTAAAACTTGGAGAGGGTTCAAACTGTTCAGCGGAGGAGGTGGTGCCAGCGCAGTCTTAATCATTGTTAGCATTATTGCAGGCTCAAGAATTGTTTTATTTTAATACACATCGCTCTGAATTTCCGCTTCAACTTCTTCATTTCATTTTGTATAAACATTTCCTTATTTCAGTAACGTTAGCTTGGCTCCCGTCACACCGTTTAAAGCCAAAAATATTTAGGAGCAAAAAGCTAAAGAAAAGCGTTGGCTCTATATTAACGAGATCAAGTGATCCGATAACTACGTCGGTGCAGCTTTGAGGTGCAGGCAATTTTCCTGGAGGTTGAAAATTGGGACGCAGTGTGTACTAAGGTTGCTTTGAAAGGCAAAACTAAAGTTCGTTAAAACTAAGGAACCGTCGAATTTTGTGAAAGGTCGCATCGTTAATGTGGTAAAGTAAACTGGGGCGTGTCGGGCACGGGTCAGCTTCGGAATCAAAGCTTCGCAACTTGCCCACTCGATTACCATAAACAAACGAGAAAGACGCTCCTATGTTTTAATGACACCGTTTTAAAGCTTACGGCTTGGCTTCGTTGTCGAAAGCGACGCAGTAAATTAGCGAAGCCGGAAATAACTAACAAGCGAACGTTTTGTGAATTGTTACGGCCCTCGCGTTTCGTGTTGTTCTGATATTAAAATTTGTTTGACGGTCCAGATCACGTAGATAATGAACTGCTTTTTGGATGTTTATACCTATATTTATTGTGGTTGTACTGTCGTGGTTAGTTCATTACCTTTACCTACCTCTGGTTGGGTGCGTTGAGTTACTTGTAAAAAATATGTTGTAGGAATTGCAGACCTCGTTATTGATTTTAATATACATATATAGGTGAATTTCACGCATACAACTTTAATAACAAAATCTGGATTGGATTTTGGTTCCAAGTTACTATATATTACGAAAAAAGATAGATTAAATAAAGTAGAAGTCCCGTATGAAGAAATGGCAAGACTATTTTTTATATCCCATCAGGTGATTCGTCGTCTCGTTTGCGTTCTATTCCAATAAAAAAACTTATACATTACACTTCAATTACAATTTAAAAAAAGAACTAACTATATAACGATAAAACTGGAATTTTGCTCACTCGTTAAATTTAAAAAAGCATCATACAATTTGTTATACCTTTGTTCCAAAATTCCATTTGCGCGTGACCTTCAAAATGTTTCAGACGTAACATATCATACTGTGATACGGGGTGATGTGCTGTTACCAGATACGTGCGTACAATCGTTAACACGCTTACATACTAATACGAGTCCAGACACATGCAAACATGTGCTAAACAGATCACATGCTGGGACTATGGAACAAAATATATTAAAGGGAGGTAATAATTCTTGTTTGGCTATTCGAGATATTAGTTAGGTAAAAAGGAAAAATGTGCCAGCCAATATTAGACTTTGTCGACTAAGTTTAAAGTTGTTTTATTTAACCGCAAAAAAACTAACTAATACTATGTTATATTTAAAAAGTTCTCTAAAAGTTGCATAGAGAACTGCGACTCATGAAATAGGAATTTATTTCCAAGCTTAACTATTCCCAATCAAACAAACATCTATAAACATCGAGTTACAATACAGCATCTCCGAGAATCAGCTGTAGCAAAGCGATCCGGCCACAGCCCTGATTTACATAAGCAGATAAGGGAGTTGGCGCTAATCCACTATTGTTTCAATTGCAAGACCATTCATTAGGAGCGGGCCGGGACCGCCTCGTTATGCTAAACTCCTGCCAATTGTACTCGTAACGGCATCGCGCCATCGCGGCTTCGCGCCACCTCGCGTCGACCGACGCTTCATATCCCACACGAGTACACTTCAACCTAATTTCAGAACCTTACTCACACGTCAGTTTGACTTAAACGTCTAAAAGAGAAGGAGGTAAGGATAGGTACAACATTAATATGGACCTAAATTTTAACACAGATATAAAACGATTGCGAATCCTCTAAAGCAAACTATTCAGTTTCCATTTTAAACGAAATTACGCAGTTTCTCCGCAATTTTGGCAAATCATTTAATTTGTTTACTAGGGGACATGAGAACACAGTAGGCTTACTCCATTCACTCACTCAACGGGTTAAATTTATAGGTAGGAATTGTCAAGTAGGTCGGTCGAAACGTGCATTTGTTTCAATTGTATCAGCTTTGCCAACAAAAGCGGCGTCTCTTAATGTAAACGGTATAAGTCCGTATGATATGTGGGTTGTCTGACAAATGGCTGAAATGTTTGGGATTTAAAAAAAGTTAGGTACGATGCGCGTTCAAGGCTTGTGAGTTTTTTATGACGTTGCGTGAGGAAATGTTGAAAATTTAATCGTGTAGGAAGGCGGCACGACCGCATTATTGCTGCCGTCATATTGAGCTGACGCGGACCGATTGGGTTAGCCTTCCGCTCGCTCGCACATCGAAAGGACCGCACATACTATTGTTTACGTTTTCTATTACACAATGCGTATAAGCAAAACTCGCTTGTATTCCTTGTTTTGTGCTGGCTCACGTGTTATGGTGCCAGGTAGAGAACTGTTTAGTTTTTCAATTCAGCAAGATTCCATTCTAAAACAACTTCACTCCGAAAATATTTATCGTGTAAACTCAAACTTCTAGTTTCGTATTGGGAAATTGTACATAGTTGAGGCTCAGTGACACAGTCACCCCTTTCGTTCTATTATTGCCCTAACCCAATAAAGACAATTCTACTGGCCGATGAGGTCCACAGTTAAAAATCCAATTGTATGCGGGAGGAGGACGCCAGCTGTGACCACATTATATCGCGGCGCGGCTTCGGTCGGGCGAACGGGGTCAACTGGACTGTTTGATGAAATGCCCAGCTTCGTACACCTCATTTTCAATACCGACAGATGTACTGACATTACTTCAGATGGAATTTATTATATTGGGTTCGGTTTGGAGCTTGTCAAGGGAATAAATTACCGAATATAATTAAATAAAAGTTTACGGTTGAGGAAAATGTTAGCTCTCGTTAATCAGTAATATCACAAAATTCTTTATGTATGAACTAGTTCTCATCGTATCGATCAAATAATAGATAATGTCTCCTACCAAAGAAAATAACGGAATACATCAAAGATCATCACTTTGACATTTGAAAGCAGACAGAATGATTGGTAAAATATTTAATAATATAAATAAATAAAAATTAAAGACAACTTTGTAAACGTTGAGATCAAATTTCGTAGCCGCTACGACTCCGTCTATTTGAAAAATCGTAGCCGTAGCTGCTACGTACTACGAACACAAGCGCTTACGAGTAACGCAATAGATAAAAAAATATGCACCAGCGCCAGTATTAATTCAATAAACAAATCTTAGTTTATTTAATAAATAATCTTTAATATAATAAATCTTACTTTTATTATTACTGGATTTAATTGAAATATATTATTTCCTCATGTGAAATAAAGGAGGACAGCTCGTTTCAACTCTTATTTGCGAGTAGCGTGCGCGGCACAACGTCGACGTTACGCTCATGAAAAGCTGAATGAAATAAATCAAAGAGTTTGAACTGAAAACCTGGTACTTTGTTCAGCGTAATTCATTCAGAGAAAGTTTCTTAGGTCGGTAGGTCCCACAATTATACCATTCTCTAACTTAGTTTTTTACTTTTACAAAGAAAGTGGAATAGTAATACTTTTAAATTCGAAGTAATACTTTCTTTGAGCTCTAGTTAGGACGGAGAGTTAGGTATGTATGTTTCCAAGTAAATTTGCTTCGTTTTTATATACCTATGAGTAAGCCTTCGTGCTTTATATTTACAATTATTATTTATTTTACGTTTGAATGATTTGATTCATACATTTAGATTAAATGGAATTGGACGCCTTTCACTTCTCCCACAACTGACACATTTTCTGAGTTAAACGTGTTGTATGCTAGTTATAATTGTGTTTTGTCACTATTCTAGGCTTCCAACTTGCCTGGAGAAAAGTCACACATAAGACAGTAACAAACACCAAAGGATAAAATTCTCAGACAAAGCTCTTGGTAAAATGTAAAATGTTTATACCCTAAATAATTTGTACAGTTATCTACAAAATAACCTGGAATTATTTGTTTAAACAATCTTTTCTCAATTTTGTTGCATATTAATTTTGAAATAATGTCCAACTAGTAAAAGGCATATTGTTAATACAATACATTTGCTAATAAAATCTATTTTGGAAGGAGAAAATTTATTTTCGAACTCTTTTACTGAACCTTTAATAACCATACGTTGTTACTTATTGGCAAATAGAACAGTCATCAAATCTGAATAACGTTACTTTTAATTCTCCAAATTAATTCAGTTTCCACGAAACAATATTTCAATTCAATTTTGAAATAAATTACACATTTCAACCGTATCAATATTAATATTAGATATTTTTATTTCTTCAACAAATGGAATGTCGAAAAAAACAGAACAATGGTATGTTTTTTAACACGTTACTGTAATTTAAAACGGATAGGTAACACGTTTTTCCTTTTACATAATAGAAAAAGAATTATGGGAACATTTGCACCATTTAGTAAAAAAGAGGCTTCGAAAAATGCCGCCGGCGTCGTGTTGCCATCGCCTTATTTGCCATTGATCCTTGTGAAATTTGAGCAACAACTCTTTTTGTATTTTATCGAGAATATTCTCTTATTTTTTTCATCATTATTATTGCTTTTATTTACAGGCTATTATTTCATTTGTCCTTTAAAATTTTGCACTTGTTTTAAGAATATTTAAAATTTATGTTTCCCCCAAATCCCATTAAATTGTATGATTGAAATAATCAAAAAGACTAAGCTTTCACAATGTACAAATAATAAGATGTATATAAAATTACAAATTATCCGTGTAACATGAAATCACATGTCTATTACAGTTACCAGGTTTTAATATATAAATGTAGTTTTCGTATTACATCGGTACCTAATTAATCAAGCCATGCCGTGCACAGGAGATCAAAGCAAGTTCTAAAACCGCTAAAATTTGGTTAATGTTGAGCAGAGATCGATGTATGAGGTGTGCACGAAGCCACAAGCCTTTCAAAGCCATTAACAGTAACAATACGCTGGGACTGCAAAACATGCATTTGTGGCGAACCTAATTTAAATAGCTTTTACGTCAACAAAACTCGGGCATGTTCCAGACATGTTGTTATCGTATCTTTTACAAAATAAAACGGGCTGTATGCTTCAAACTACGGTGGGCAAAGTTAGAGACAAAATAACGGTTGACCGGTGGGCTTGCGACACGCTACATGCTCCTCTCAGCGCGTCAGGGACGAATCCCTTTCGGTGTGTTTGCACTACACTGTCCGCCTTCAAAACTTCGCCGTGTGTGTTAGGCTTTTGTCACAATATTTGTCTTCTCTGAACTCTGCTCGGGACTCCGTCGTCACACAACAGTTCAACCGTGCCCTTACCTACCCTATAATCCTCTTTTCAACTTAGAAATGTTTAAATTTAAAATATTTTCCGATGCTTAGATTGACGCTCAATTTTGCGTTTCCTATGTAAAATGTTATTTTAGTCTTGGCTGTTAACATAAATAAGTGAAATATACATTTGCTTCCCCCTAACTTTCAAGGAAAATTGTCGCCAGGATAAGGCACCTTTATATTCAGATGTCAGTACGTGACGACGTACTGTGCCTAATACATGTTCAATAATTATGAACCTGGTTTATACCCGTAATTGAGTTATCTCGGCTTGGTAAAAGTTGATAACGAACTTTTTCATATTCAAAACCACATCTAAACTTGTTAACCGGAAGTCAAGTTCGCGAGTTGTTTTAACGACTCTATTAAAGTAGGCAACATTGATGTGAAAACGTGGTGTTGATTAGCGAACCCTTTATCGCTAACAAGATCCGTCTAACTTTCCCAATTCGGGGGTCGACAAATCGAAATCGCTTTTAGGAAAACAAGTATTAATTTTGTATCGGCGTCTCAGAGTGGGCGGGCGGCGCGCAGTCTGATCGCGTGCTCCCCCGCCCCGGCTGGTCGCAGTCAGTCGCACCCGCGCCGCCTCCGCCGCGCCACGTCGCCGCGACACCCTCGCGTCATCACATCTGCCTTCATTACACCGCGACACAATACGAACGTCTCAACAACACTGTCCACTGTCCCACGCGTGAGATAGCGCCGCATACGCCGCCCGCGCCTGCCCCACGCGCCCTATTATTTACTTCGTCAATGTATCATCAAGAAATTCCGTAAACATAACGTGAGATTTCCAATGTAGTATGTGAAATGTCTTAGTGTAGTTAAAGTATTTGATTCCTGTGGATTCTCGTATTGTGGATACTGACTGCTGTCTTCACGACGATGTACGAGTTCATTTATAAGGGTGAGTTTTCATTGACATTTCTGTTATGATTACTCGTGCTTTTGATATTTCCTTAAATTAAGATGTTACTAATGCTGTTTATGTTTTTTCCTTGTAGGTGAATGCATATCGTGCAGTTCATTATAAAGCCTTGTTTATCATGGTATTTAGTAGGAAAAGTCCCATTATAAACATTAATAAGTCGCTATTTTTGCGATTCATTAAAGATAAATAGGAATCAAGTTCTGTACACAACGAGAACCTCCGTAATACTGTGTTATAATAGTATTTATTGAATTAAATCTCACAAAATTATCGTTGTCAAAGCTAAAATACTAAAATATTTTCATGAATATTCGCTTTATTACGAGTATATTTCATAATACGAATATTTTACTTACCTATGGTAAACCCAGTTGGGACGTACGGTTGCTCCAAAAACCCAATACGCAAATGTAATCATGATACAAGATTTTTATTCAAGATACCGTCAGAAGGCGTTGCGAAGATTTACAACGAAGCCTTAAATATAGAAATAAGGTTTTATTAGACTTACTCTGACATAATCAGTGAGGGAAAGTGAGATAACCAGAGACTCTTAATTGAAATATTGAACGAATGAATTCTGAAACTGGAATTGTGTACAAAATTCTACAAAAAATATATTGTTTATGTTATAATATGACTCCTCTATATCCTCTCCTCCTCCTCATGGTAAATGAGGTAATAATTGGTAGAACATATTGGCAGCAGAAATTCTTAGCTACGAAACGTAAGGCATTTTTATCCTCTTCAGAATCAAATCTCAAGCTAAACTCGACTTCAAAAGTTTCCATTAACAACGAAGTTTTCAAATATAGCATTATCCCTAATGATTTTCTGTCACAGTCAGTACTAAGACGGAAAATTGGCGCCTAATTTAGCAAATCCCAAGCGATATTATATCTTAATACCTTTAAGTTACGGGCTTGAATACAATATTAAAACTTTTCCTGCGTATAAAAAGGAAAAGTAATATTGTTTTGATAATAAACGTGGAGTTTTGATGGTAAAGATGATTGTTTTCACTGAATGGACACTTCAAAAACTTTATGAGATCGCTCATGTACGGTGCTGCGGTTCATTTGAGCCATAATCTGTTGTTGACTACGTCTTTATCTCGTGGCAATAAGATTCAATTTCATAAGGCTTGTGTGGCTTTTAAATGTGGTTGAATGTATAAAGGATGAAAAAGTTAGTTTTGTTTTCAACATCATAATATAACATTACGGTTGTTTTCTTAAATATGGGTAGGTATAGGTTAATTTGTACATAATGGTTGAAGTAGGCATATAATGGTCTCCTTAATAAAAGAGGTTTTGTAATAATCTCCATACCTCTCGTTGGAGATCGCAGTTTAAAAGGCAGATAGAAGAGTGCTACTGCCTTGTCTATGTCAAAGGTGTTGAGATACCCATTGGAAGAGCAGAGGTGTTCAAATGTATTCTGCATTGCCGTCAAGAATTAGTAAGTTGAATCCTTAATACTTTGAGACCTTAATCCAAGACGTGTCGCGGTGGCCCGGAAGATTAGGCGCGCGTTTCTCATTCATGAGGGTGCGGGTTCGAAACCTGGCAAGTACCAAAGTGACTTTTTCCGAATTATATGTACTTTCTATGATTATCTAGACACCACTGACAAACGGTCAAGGCAAATATATGAGGAAACCTGGACATATCATTTCTAATTATAAGTTTGAAATCGCCAATACATATTGAGCAAGCGTCGTGATTAATGCTTAAACATTCTCCGTATGAGAAGAGGCGTTTGCTCAGTGGTGGACACTTAAAGGCTGATAATCAAAGCTAAGACAGTAATATACCTATATATATATAAAGTAATTTATTACTAATGATAAATTGATAATTCAGTCAAATGTATTTTAAAAGCTGCTTTCTTGAAACTGAGCACAAGTGTCAATTAGTTTATTTATTTGGAAGAGATTTGTAGCTTTCATGCGAAAGTCTGGTTTCTGAACTGAATTCAGATCAACGTCGGATTAAATATTCAGTAATCCTCGGTTCTTATCTAAGCTCTATTTCTTTTCAGTCATAAAGAAAGAAAATCTAAATTTAGTTTCTCAAATATATATATATATACAGAATTTGCTTTGTATCTATAAAGTAAATGGTAAAGAAATTGAGCAAACTGGACAATTTTCGGATATTTTGATAAGATATTTGAAGACAAGTGCAATTTCTCATTATGTGGTTCAGATCCTGTGTAATTATATAACTTCACGTTTGGCTTGTACACACTTGTGCTTGTGCACAAACAAACTATCATAAGTATTTACACGTATTTCTTCGTTCCCATATCAGGCCAGTACCTGCGATGCAATACACGAAGCCCTTCAGATATTATGCGTGGCATGTTGCGAGAATACAATAAATATTGCTCATAGGCGATGTGCCGCACATCCAAGTAACGCTAAGCGGTATTGCCGGCGAAAATCTTTTTAAATCACAAAAGCCAGTCGTCAAGATCGCATGTCGGAGGAGGAAAAGAAAATATCCTGTAGGAATAGCGCAGCTGCTCGGATTTGGCGCCAACTTCCAGTAAATCCGAAATGAAAACACGCCCCGACGCAGGATGTAGGCCATCCAGTTTCGTGGCAAGATAAATTCAAAAAGGATTCTCTGTACACATATTACCAACTCAATAAGGCTTAAAACTTCATTCGCAGGCGATGGCTTTAAAAGTTACCCGTAAACAAGGTTTATCCCTTTTAATTATAATTACAATATTTACATGACAAAGCTATTGCTCTCACTTCCACACTTAACCTTTGAAATAGAGAGGGCACACATACTTACGACTCTCAAAGTATTTCAAATACCACTTTTTGTGTTTAAACCTTATAAATATTTCCATGTAAACCTCATCCGGGTCGACCCACTTACAGCATTTAGGTGTAGGGTAACTTAGTGACCGGAGCAGATTAAATTTTACTTAAAAATTCACTTTATACCCTTGTATAAATTACGACTTTATTGTACGAATATACAAACATTACATACTTAGCTCTATTTTCGAGAGCTTGGAATAAAAATGTGTGTTATTATTTTACTTAAATTTCAGTCACATTATCACGGTTAATATTTTAAATAAGTTTTTATAATATCCTTAATGTGGAAGATATTATTTTGTTATATGGCATTATGAAAGATTTTATAGTAGTGAAATACGATCTCGTTGGTTATGATCCGTTTTCATAGTATCGGTGGATTATTAATTGCTATGATAACATATATTATACCTATATATCATGATATAATAGAATGGTCGGTTGAATAATTGGGTCAGGATGGTTGCATATACAGTCCATATACATACATATGGGAGATACAACACATAAAAATGGGCCGATTTGTTTTGAAGAGCTCGTCGCTAACCGCGGCGGACAATTAGGTCCACGCTATAGTACGTAGCAATTTAGTTATTCCTATCTATTGATAGTGTAATAGAGAATATACACGAAGTCAAACATAATATTTAGGTGTCAACAGCTGTTTACAGTTTTAGACTCGTTTGTTCTGAATTCCTGACTGGAATCTGTGAAAAATGTACCAATATTTATAACCTAGATTATTTTTAGTATTATTGAGTATTGAACATAAAACATTATGTTCTATAGTCTATCAATTATGATCTTCACCGTATTCTGAAGCCGTATTCATGTATTTATGGATCTTTGTCTGAAATCGAAGACCGTACATACGTATTGAATTGCATAGCCAGAAATGTATTGGTGCTATCAAATATTTCTGTTAGCCGAGCCCAGTGTTAGGATTACAGCAATATTCGAGAAAGGACGGCCAGCTCTGAACTCGAGTCTTATCAAATATGCAATATAGGTAAGGTTACGACATGGTTCTACCATAACCGTCTTATGTAGGAATAGATTAGTCATTTACACATAGGTAGACTAAATCATTACCTGTTATGGAAAGCAGAAACTATTTTGTAAAAAATAATCGATTCTTTATTTTGATATGGGTTTTCAATTTACTGTAAGATATAATATCAGAGATTTGTGATAAAATTGAATCAGTCTAAACACACACTATGTAAAT
Source organism: Spodoptera exigua (assembly GCA_902829305.4). Classification (NCBI taxonomy): domain Eukaryota; kingdom Metazoa; phylum Arthropoda; class Insecta; order Lepidoptera; family Noctuidae; genus Spodoptera; species Spodoptera exigua. The sequence goes on from LR824615.2 coordinate 6,346,345, forward strand.
TACATAATAAAAACCGCGGACAGTTGCTACGTTAATATTTAATTGAAAAGAAAAACACTGACAACAATACATACATTTTCCGGATCGTTGATTAAAAGTATCGGGCATTTTTCATTCCATCGTTCTGTTATTCGAAACTAGAAAAAAATATAGGTCAGGCAATACAATCGGAGAGATCTTCAAACAAAATGCAGAGCTATAAAATTGAAGAGCTTGCGAGTTCGGCCGCTGGCGTTGTGGCAGTTACGTTTCAATTTGTACGGGACCCCTTCGCGATGGAGCTTCGATGTCCGTTAACGTAATTGGTCAAACGTTAAACATCATTGACCGATATACCTAATATGGCGGCGTACTCTTAAATTGGCAGACAATGCTGGATATTTTAATGGTTCTATAGAGGTCAATTCTATGTTTATGATGGATTAATATAGGGCACTGTTCAAATCTGGTTTCTATTCTCACTGAAGTTCATCTAGCAATTCTAGAACCTACTAATACTTGTATAATCATTATGCTGCCTCAACATCATAGAATTGAAATTTTATAATAACATAGAACCTAGATCGCCTTTTTAATGTCCTTCTATTAAAGATGAAAACGTTTATAAAACGTCGCCATATCTCGCTGTTTGAGATACAATTTTTAAGATAAACTTGTTTTCGAAGCCATCTCGAGACTTTGAAGTGCTTTTATAACTTAGAGGTCAATAAGATAAATTATTTATTTGTTCTGTGGAAACTTTTGATGGAAGGGCTCTTTCACCTTCGTGGTCGAGATATTACAAAATAACCAAATAATAGTAGATATTAAATATATGTAGATTTTTTCCAAATTTAAGTTTTCCTGAATTTGAGCTATGCTGTGATCGTTCCGTTTTAAATGTTCAAATATTTATATTGAATCATTGACAAACCTTTCCTTTTTGGCTTACAGTAAATAATTTTCAGATTTATTTAGAGATTTATAAAATTTACGCGAGGTCACAAGCGATTGTATTCTGAAACTGCTAGTGATATAACATTCTTGACCAGTTGTCCTATATTTTATGTATTCTCTAAGGCACGGAGAATATACACGGTTTGGTTGCTATGCGGATACCCACCGCACCAAACGATAACTTCAACAAACTCATTATAATTCTCGAATATCTTTCAAAATCTCTTATCGTAACTTAGTAAAAGATAAAAAAGTAATGTATTTTATTATTATCAGGTATTCTCGAAACCTTTGAAGGAAGTTTGATGAATAAAATTACGAACTAATTTGAACTTTACTTTGATGTCACTGAAATTATCTTGTTTTCTATTATTTTGGGTGAAATTTCGTTTTTAAGAACTTTCCAGAAAATGTCAATTGGTGTTCGTTAGAATTAGTAGGTCAATGTTATTAAGCTGAGTAGTTTTATATTTAAGAAATACGTGATTTAATTATACTTTGAGACGGTACAGTCCCTTTTAGTATATTCAACCTCAGGGATAGGTACTGTCTGGGCTAGTCTGAGCTTAGAAAGCTGACAGCGGGTCCAAACGAACGTCGTGTTGAAGATTAAACTAATGTTAAATAACGAACGAACATTAATCTTGTTGCAAGGTGTAGTAGTAATTCGAAGAACAAGCATAATTTTTTGTACCGTTTACGGGTTGCTAAGTTATAAATAAACTTGTATGTTATGTCGTAATGGCCCATTTTTCTGCCGCCGTTTTCCCTAAATAACTACGTCACATTTTTCAAAAAAGGCTGTGGAGAAAAATGGACCCTTCCACGTTCTTAATTATAAGCTTTCATTTCGAAAAGCCAATGGCAGTTTCAATTCTTCAAAAAAGCGGTCCTAGAATGATGGCATTCGCGAGTGGCACTTGAAACAAACGGCGTTATCAAATCAGTGCACCCGAGTTAAAGTGCCGGTGAAATAGAAGGGGGCACTTATTGCCTCGCTGGGCCCCTTACCCCGCACCCCGCTCTCCGCGCCCGGGGGCCCGATGTTCTTTAGATAGCGGCCCAAAATCCGCGAGAATCACAAACTTAGGAAATTAGAAGAAACAATTTTAATGAAAACCCGTTTGGTTTGTGCGATTTTGTTGTTTATAATAAGGGTTGCGGGATAGTTATTGCTGTGTCAAGTACTTCTCGTAACAATTTCTAGTTGTTCAGCTTTGTGTTAATGAAAATTTTAACCCGCAAACTTTGCGAGACATCAAGTTTAGTTCCACAAGTAACGTAATAAAACATGTTGTAACAATGTTATTAAAACTTTGATGTATTAAAGTTTTTGGTCCTTTTCTTTGTTCTTGTTTATTACCATCTTTTGCTAGACGCAGGTTTAATTATGAGCCTTAAATTCTCATGAACTTAACACTTTTTAGGTTAATTAATGTTACTTTAAAATTTTAGATAAGATCTAGTGTTATCGTATAAGTGATACAAGTATTAATGAAAGAGGCAAACATAATGAAACCGAAAATAGAACAAGATTTATCATGACATCATAAATACAGCTATGTATATAATATTAAATAAGTTTAAAAATTAGAACGTAATATTTTTTAATAAACACACCTAATTACATCGATCCTAGATAATATCACCACCTAACACACACATATACACTTTCCATTAATTTGTATAGAATTTTAAAGACCTAATCATGAATCATGAACAAAAGGGTTAAATGTCAACTGACGTTAGTATAATAACGTTGTCTTGTAAAAGTGTGGGATAAGCATGCTTTCGTTGAATGACTGACAGCTTCACTAAAAACCGGCGTGAAATAACGCTTGCAATAAATTTCGTCGTGCGAGTGAGGTTATCGGAGCCTTGGGCTTTTCAATCCCTTTCCCCAATCCCCAAATCTTTATCCATGTCTCAAAGAGGCAATGCACTTGTGACTTCAGTGGTGTAGCCATCCACTATTGTTCTTTTTTGCTTACACTATAAAAACGAGCGCCTACACCCAGATGGCAGTAACTCATTCACTAGCATAAGACATATGTATAAAATGATTTACTTATTTTACGATTCCCATTGTTATTCCACACACGTTTTGTTATGGCCCATTTTAAAACAACAGCAAAAAAAGGCTGCAATTTTCAAAACCCTTTATTTACACTTTTTGGATTTGTTTGCAGAGGTTTTTATTAATCAATTGTGTTGTTGGATTACCGATCACTGAATGGTATTCGCTGATACGGTATTGAAAGTTTTTCAACAAAAAATAACATTTTGTTCGTTAAATGCTTTTATGAGTCAGCAGCCCATGATTTATCGCTGTGTCGATGCTATTCATGATAATTTAGTTGTTCATCTGAATTTTTTTTTTGTTTATGAAAGTAAATTTTGAGAAATTCTGTTCAACGTCAGAAGATTAAAAATATACCTCTTTAAAAAAGATCAAAATTTAACAAAATAATTCAATCTCTAATAGTTTGAACTTCAAAGCCACATACACATACAAAAAAAAAAAACAATACATTTCATTGCCATACCTATTCATACCTACGCGTTTTTAAAATCACGTTCAAATGAAGCCGAGGGGAAAGCATGTCAACAATATATTTATGAAAAATCTCTTCAAGCGCCCGCTTATGTTAACGCTCGAATCTTCGCACAGCATTGTTATTGAAATTGAAAATTAGAATTCAATTTATTCGTTGTACGGGTCCCGAGTGATCGACTCAATAACCTCAACCTGCTATTACTAGAGAACCTTGCTCGAATTAATACTGAATCTCTTTTTCTTTAACATTTTATGAACTATGTTATTTAAGTTTGATTTATTTTTGAACGATACAGTAAAATACTTAAGGAAAATAAACATAAGGTTTTCGGTTTTAGGTATTGGTTTACAAGAGATATGTAAAAACGTCGCCCACACAATCGAAAAGCGGTCGTATTGAAATGTTAACTCGTTCCCTTTAAGCAATTAAATGTATGATGTTATGTATAAAAAGTTTCAATAGGCCTTGTCTCTGTACTTCAATTTAAAAACCAATAAATCAGTCAATTTGAGAAATATATACATCATAGGCACAGTAACAAGAAAATCACCTTACAAATTTACCCCGAAAACACTCTACGTACTCGATGATTCCTTTCATCGTAATTCCCATTCAGAAGTGTGAAAACAGAAACATATTGGCTTTAAAAATTATATTTTTAACGATACGTAGTGACGGTAAAATTGGAAATTGTGAACTTAATAAAATTGTTAATTAACGTTCAGTGAAGTCAGTGGTGCGATCATCGAATAACTGAGTATTAACGCGCCTGGAGGACTGCCATCGTAACAGCACTCAAATAGGGCTGTACCGAAGCCCTACCCACGATTCAGGCACTACACACTTAATTTTATTAGCGAGAAATGTGCACACTGATTCGTCAACATTCCTGGAATTTGTTTGGCACAAAGCATTCATTGGGCTCGTTATTCTGCGATTTCTGACGCTTTATTTTGTTGCCGCGTTTCAACTTTACCTACCTGGTCACCTCAGTCATTTAGTTTATTTTCCACTGTAACAATTGGACTTTTGGGGGATTCAAAGTGAAAATTTTTATGTTTTTTTTTTTGCTCAAGCAACAAGTTCTAGTTTAAGTTTACTAAAGAAAATAAAGTAACACGAAAGCGAAATAACAAATAAGCAATGTAGTATTAAACGACAGTAGAGTTACACAATTTATTCCATCCCTACGTAAGGCAAAAATTCGCATTGTTCTTCACACCGAGCCGTGTGTTGAGGCGTTTTGAATATTTCATGCCCGATAATTTATTGCATGATTTACTGCGCAAGGGCCTACTCTACGATTGCTCTCCAGAACCGGCTATCGCTTCGCTTCCAGCTCCAAGTTTAACGTTCGTCGAATCTCTTTTTATACAATTTACATATAAAAATAGTGTACTTTACTTTGATATAGTGCGTGCTCAGTTCCGTGTCACTTCATCGGTTCACTTGCTCTGTATACGGGATCGGGATTCACGTAATTTAGTGCCGTTCCCTGACTATCTGCGAAATGTTGAAGAAGGATAATAGTACGCGTTTTAAAGGTTTGAACACTATTGAACTGGGGTGTGCCGCTGGAAGCGGGACATTACGGTAAGACCGGAGATCGTAAAGTATGAGCATAATGTTCAATTTATATGATTGTGATTGTACCTCAAAACTACGTGGTTAACTTATCATAAAAGTGGGCCAAGGTAACTCAGGCTCGTAGTAAATGTATAAACAATCTTGTATAGTTATTAATATCACTACAATCAAACCGCGATCACGCCCCAAAAGTTTGGAGCTTCTATGTACGGAAACCGCAGACCTTAACATTTTCTATTTTCAGTTTATAACTAATTCGAACCACAACTCAAAGGGTGGTTTGTGTTATTTTATAGCCGTAGTTTGATGAACTAATTTTAAAGGTCACTCATTGTGATCAAACGGTTCTTCACTCTTTCTTTTCCCAGTAAAATTTTAATTAATATTGAAATTAATTTAGTATTCAGTCTTATAATATTTCGATGTGCCACGCGATGAAATTGTGCTTATTAAAGTTAAATTAGTAGGAGTACGTAAATGACAAGAAACCTACGCATCTACATTTTGTATGCCAATTTAAAGAATTGTCTTTTTATATGTCTCTCACATATAAAATTGTTAATTACATTATTTTTATGATATAATGGCAAGATTAATTTGGTCTCAGAAGGGTGGCGTGCGATAAGTGGACGGCCCTATTTCCGCGCCTTATCTCACCCCTCCCTGTTCTGATAACACAATTTTGTGTAGAATACCTCTTTAATAGCAGCTCTTACTGGAATGGGCTAACGAATAAAGTCAATCTCTTCGACGTAAATCCTCCGAGCAGTCCTAACTCAACTTTATAGTGTTTGGCCGCTTTTTCGTCGATAGATTTTTTACAGAGTGTTATATAATAGAAATGGAATAAGAATTTTGAAAATCTCTGACGGTTCGATGTTTGGTGCATCGGATTCCTGATTTAAATCGTAAAATCTTTAATGCATATAACATGACGTGCTGAAGTTTTGGTAAGTTTGCTGCATAATATGAGCGTGAAAATATATTGGATGGATTTATTTGTTATGCTTTTTGGATCTAGAATATAGAAGTTTGCAGCTAAATGAAAGCTGCTGAAAATCGTAATAATACATTATATGACAGTCGGAAATTAGGATTTTATATTTGTCTTTCTGACAACCGCTAAGCATACAAGAAGATATAAAATATTACAGACCTTTTAAGGAAAAAAGAAATCTCGCAAATATTTAATTTTCTCTCTAGGTACCTATCTTAATCTTTTGAGATAGAATCGAATTGAAAAGAGTCTCCATTCCTAGATATTACATTATGCTTTTCATGTTAAATTCAAAGAGCTTCAAGAAAATGAGTTATCATAATCCAATAAAGATGAGTCGGTCAAAGGTCAGCAGCCACGACCTTTTAGTTTTAAAGGATATTATTACAACAACTATATATTTATTAACCAACTTTTTTCTATTTTTGGTTACGCAGGCCTGCGGATTTCGTCGTTTTTAATATTCTGTGAGAACTTCAAAACAGCTGTCCGGATTTTATTTGTTGTTGTTGTTTTTCATACTAAGGAAAATTAAGTTCGTATTATACAGGTCTCAAATAGAACTAATATTATCCCAGTATTTTTTGAATTATCAAGAAAAAACTAATTCACACTTCTGATGCACACAAATTGATGCGTTACAGTTACCTAAAGACTGCGAGAAGATACTTCTATAATGTACAAACCAAATATCAATAAAATGTGTTTCTATGTACCTAGTCTATGTTTCTATGACTTAAAAGAAACCACCAAATTGATGACGAAGAATATTATAATATAATAATGTTTGTTTAAGTTAAAACACTTTTCCATAATGAAATGATATTGTATTACAAACACATACGACATCAATCTTCAACTACAAACCTAGTGATTATCGTGCGTTTGTTATCAAAAGCGAATTGGGTCATGATGTCAAGTAAGCCTAAATATACTTTCTTCCATTAGCGGTGACATGTCAAATATCAGCTATATTATACTTATTACGTAGGGAGGTACCGAACAAAGCTTTGTAAACTTTGTCAACGAAACCGCTAGATCCATTGTGATGGCGCTAAAGCCTCGTTTGTGTTAGGCAAGTAACTAGAATGAATTTTTCGTTTATGTTTGTTTTGCCATTATATTTCTTGTCTCTCTTATTGTATTTCGTCAAGAAAATAGGCAAAAGAAATAGGCAAAAGAGTGATGTGAATGTTTATATAATAAATTTATATTTTTTTAATGAAACGATTCATGGTTTTGCGTATTTATGGTTTATTAAATTAGTTGATGAATCAGCAATAGCTTATTTATTGGTGAATTCGTATTTTGCTAAGTAATGCTAAAATATATTCGTAGTATATTCTTTTAAGGCGTGGTTATGAATAAAGTCAATGGTAATAAAAATATCTACTAAAACGCGCCAATACAATATTCAAGTTAAACGCGGCCTTACGCAGGGATCGCTCATTTCCTACCAAGTGCGGGGTCGCCATTAGCAATACAAACATAACAGCAACGCCGGCGACACCTGCGCCTTAACATATTGCGTGAGCTTTTAATATTGAATGCCCTATCTTATTACAATAATAAAGTATTTTATTTACTTCGTATACATTTCTTTTATTAGGTTCGTATTAGTAGAAAACTCGGATTTTTCTATTTGCAAACGAAACGAGGCACGATTGTTCTGTCTAAAACTATTCATGTATAAATTCGTAATGTTCTAGGCTTAAAGTCTGCAGCGGTACAGTGATGGCTTGTCAGGTCATCGTCCACGAACACTGCAGTAATACATTTTCTTCCAACTCTAGCAACTTGCACGCGAAGATAGGCAGCTGATTCGCTGTATTTTTTCTTTTTGTTCCTAGATTACTTAACATGGTAGGAAAAACTGTTTTAGAACCGCTAACCTACTTTGTAACGACTAGAATCTTGATTGCTTTTATTTGCTTGTATACGGTTCACATAAAATAAAAGCAACTTTTATTTGTCTTAAGAACTTTACAGTACTAGATTGAATTTGTGACTTCAGAGTGAAAACTGGGACTAGGATATATTGGAGTAGTTATTAGCACAAAATAAAGTTTAAAAATAATACACTGTCAAGATAAAGTCAAAGTCGAAGTCAAAGTCAAAATCATTTATTTCAATTAAACCATATAGGCACTTTTGAACGTCAAACAAAATTTTAAAGATATAAAGTGTCAGTCTGTCGGTCAGCCCTCTCAGTGAAGCTATTCGCTCGTTCCAAAGTGTAGATTCCGATGGAGAAGAACGAGCAAGCAACTCCATGGTTACTCTTTTAAAATCAGTGTCACATAAACTAAGATAATTATTATTATATTATATTACACCACACCATTTTCAAGAAAGTAGAAACACTTTACTTGCTAATCTTTCTGAAAAGGCTTCTCCTAGGTTTAGAAGCGTATTCACTAATACGATAAAATAAATTAGAAAAATAATAAAAAAAAACCTCCGCTAACTGACTTATACAGGTGTCTCGGAGTATCTGAACCCTCTCGGTGGTCCCTCTCTCTTTCACGTAGGCAAGCAATTTACCCATTGTTATTCAAATCGTAAATTAATTATTCATTCACGTCATTTCCAGACGTGAATTTATTTCCTTATGATGTTAGGAAATGTACGAAATAGATATTAAATATATTACCTTAGTAGCAGAATTACGTTATTATAATTTCAGTGTATAAATTAACTAGTGCTTTGATGAGGGGTTGCAAGTAACGAGTTTGAATGCGATCTTTGGGTCAAAAGATATGTTTAAATTTAATTTTAGCAAATTTAAAAAATTAACGTCATTCTGGCCTGAAAGTTAAGACGCCCATTTCCCATGCATGAGTTCGAAACCTGGCATGTACGTACCAATATGCCATATACCGAGTTATACGTACTTTCTTCGTTCATGAAGACACCACAGACATACGGTGAAGGAAGACATCCTGAGGAAATCTGGACTAAAAATTCTTATTAGGTATAAGTTTGAAATCGCCTATCCGCCTTGAGCAAGCGGTGTGATTAATGCTCAAACCTTGTCAGTGTGAGAAGAGGCCTTAGCTCTGCAGTGGGCACCTACATATAAGCTGATAATGTGATGCGACAAAATATACGTACGGATAGCTTAGAGATAATTCCTTTGTTGACAAGCCTTTAGTATCCAGGCCAATATTCAGATCTCACACTCGTGACAAGCTGTTCAAAACACCAAGCATTTAGAAGTATCAATACTGAAAAGCTTAGTGATTAATCCTGGGTATAATGAAGTCAATATAAATACACATGTTGGTACATAAATTCGGAACACCGGCTTTACTGACACGAATATTCTGCCTCAAGCCCCAAGTATAATTCAGGTTCATTATAGTATTTCCCAGCATAATAGATTACGTCTAAGCTTTGTATACGAAATAGGATTACAGACAATTCCATGTGACGTAGTATTTGACGCACGTATGTACTTACATCATCATACATAGATTGTCTTATTGTGTAGATGTTTATCCAGAAACGAATATAAAGAATCGGTTCAAAAGCTTACTGTCTAGTCGGTTCCAAGGTCATTAGTGCTCCCTGCAAATTTTGGAATGAAGATTCCAGCCCGTGCTTAAAATAGTTCAGTATATAAGGCTAATAGTTAATTTCCAGATTTAATTTATTAACCTTTGAGGCTGAATCAGTTTCTGGCATTCATCAACGCTGATGCTAATTCAAAGAATTTATTATTTTTCTGATAATTGAATAAACCCTAATATTTGTATGTGTATGGCACAAAACCCTTTGACAAGTTGACACATTCATAAGCCTCTGATTATCCCAAGGAAAAACAAACACGATGTTAAGTTAGATCCAGATGTTCCAAGGGTATTGACGATGTTGATCTTTGGCACTTTTCGCGTCACTTAAGCCGATCGGAGAGGGTCAAAACGCAATCAAGCGAGGCTATCGTTGAAGCACTTCGGCGTGTGGTTCTAAGTAGGTTTATGCCCCAGTGACCTGACTTAATGTTTCAGCATTTTATTCAGTGACACGTACGCTGAGCCGACCCTAACTGCCATCAGAATTTCCTTACCGAATTTCCTCAGAGACTGTAACCGAGACGTTGTTTTTGAACCCACTTCCTGTTTTATTGCAACTTGAGAATTTGAAAATGGATGGGACGATATCTATGTCAACTCGGATTCGAATGTTCCATTTGGTATCGCGGGGGAATGGGACTCGATGGACTCGTTTTGCTTTTGCTTCTTCTTCAATAATATTCTGGAAGGATTATAAGAGACTTCTAGATGTTTGTTAATAATTTTGACAGGGAAATGGACCTTATTTGTGACTCAACCCCTGGTGTAACTCTGGTCGAACCAGCCCATTCGTGCCGATTCATAGTTCTCCCACAAAACGGTTTTACCTCAGGCCATTCTGATTCATTGTTAAATATTCTTTTAACAACTTCTGAATTCTACTACACGTCATTACTCTTTGTCATACTGTTCGTTAATTCCACAATTTATCAAAATAAAAGAATTCGAAACATATGCGTTTATTACTGCGTTAAAACGAAAAATAAAATCGACATAAGTAAGTAGGGTATTCAATAAAAATAACATACACGTAGATGTGAGCGGAGTAAATCTCACATCTGTGCATAACAAGATAAAACATTGTTTCGGGGTCCACTAGAAAAACGGTCAGTTGTTGTGAAATATTAGCCTGGGCCGAAACATTTTTCATCCGTTTTCCTCTCGGTACACCTTCAGTTGGAACTTCATGAATATTTCAAGCGGGATCAATTATTAAAATGATTTACTACTGCCCCGCCTTGCCGTATAAACGGGGTGTCTATGTGTGCTTCCGTTTTTCCACAATATAAGAAGAAGACTGGCCGATTTTTTTCGCTTACCATAAAGCAACTAAACAATTTAAATTCCAGTCACGTTTGTTACAAGAAGGGTTTCGGTTTTTTTACTCTTTACTCTTGTGCTGGCGCTTTCGCCGTCCTAGATTTAGGCATGATATTAATCTCATTGCAATTTAAATTAAGTTACTCTTTACATAGCTACCTTCACGCTATACCTATATATTTGTAAAGTATACACCGCTAAGTTCTCATCGTTTTAAACCCGTAGAAGGCCGATCCAGTACTTAAAAATTATCGATTTGTAAAGATAAAATTTTAAAATAAAGTACGTACCTTTTTTGTTAAATCTCGTATTAATTTCCGACCTACAATTTTTTTTTAAGAAAACATGACCTGGGTACGTCCAATGAACTGTAAGTAGAAATCGGCGTTGCGTACAGACTTTAGCTATGTTTAACTATATTTGCATATCACACAATACATACTTGAATACCTTAGTATTTTATCATACTTTTCATTCGTAGCATAAAAACATTTCATGTACAAATGTATACAGCCTGATGCGGTTATGAAAGAAGCTCTATAACAATTCCTATACATCTCATTTTGAATTCAGCAACGCAATAAATAACCTCATAACACCCGATAGGAATATAATATGTACTTGAAAGTGAACACCCACATACTAAAGAGTAGATAAAACTTTATAAAGTGTGCTCCCGGCATTTCGCTTGCAAATTGCTCGTCGCAGGTAGAACGAATATCATGTTACGTCATCCCGCAGCAAAGGCATTAGCATATCGATGCGGCCAAGCCACCTGCTAAAAATGTGCTCAAGAGCTGTTAGCCGTCTCTGGTCACTTAACTCACTACCTATGAATTCATACTCGTGGTTTTATTGCCAAGAGTTTTACGAGTATATGGTAATTGTAATCTGTAAAATGTTGTTTTTTGATTCTGTCTTAAAATTTACTTAGGACGTAAGTAAATTAAAAAGAAATCAGTAAATTATTAGTTTTATTTTGCTAGTATTTTAGGATCAGTAAAAGTGTCTGTACCTATGTTAGTTCTATCTAAAATAGCATTTTTAACTAGTTATCTTACGAGCCAAATCAATAAACAAATCCAAAAGCCAAAATATTTGGAATATTGTTTCCAGATTTGGATTTATGACATTAGGTTTACGGAGTTTCTATTAGAAGCAAAAGGTCGTTCGAGAGACTTTGGATGGATAAAGAAAGAGTATGTGCTAAATAAAACCGATTTCCTGCGAAAATTCTCTATTGAACCGTAAAAAATATTGTGTTAAAATGCATTCAACATAACACCGTAATGTTGTTCTATACATACAAAAATTACTTATCTTATAATCTAATCGCGTTTCTTTTCACCTTATCTCACATATTTATAGAAAAATATCTCGCCCTTAAAATGGCTTATTCTTTATAGATATTGTATATTGTGAGCATCATCCTCCCACGGCGCACATTACATTAGCCCTTTTATGGACCTCGGTACAGAGTTGGCCCTTTATCTTTAACGATAATCTTCCTTCTAACAGAATTCTAAATAGGTTCAATTAAATTTTAGATGTTATTTAGGTAACAACATAAGGCTATGTGGGTTAGATAGATAGTTGTTAAGATAAAGAATTTAGCTCAGGAGCGGGCGCGTATTTACAAAGGCTCGACATTTACCTGGCGAGGTATTCAGGCTCGCCGATTGTGCTCGCTCCCTCAGCCATGCTATACGATAAACGATGAAAAGACCTACCGCCGGACACTCCATTCATGTATATCGCCGAGTGCCGTGCAGGAAGGTAACTATGTAGAAAACTGAGGAAATGTCATCCATGTATTCAAAACTATGTTTGTGATATGTTTGCATTTCTAAGTAGGAAGCTTGAAGACGCAACCTGATTTAGAATTGAACTGAAGGACATATTAAAATATGTACACACTTTTCCATAGCTATATTCTTGTATTATGTTGTACACATACACATGAGGTTCTTCTCGTTGAGAAATCTCTAAGTCAAGGTAACACATTTCTATTTTTATATTATTCTTGTTTCTTTGATTCTTCTTTAACACGAAAATAGACTTTAAAGTACAATGTATCTATCACAAGATCTTCATGACAAGATCTTCTTGGAAATTACTAGTACCTACATACATGTTTTGTGATGAACTGTTTCTTTCAAGTTTGTATGTGTAGTTTTGCCATCTTGATAAGGATACTCGATTCTTAGAGTAGCCCTTGGTGTAAAAAAAGCAGCATTATAACAACTTAAATATTGATGTCCATAATTGATCAAATATTGGATTAAATATTGAATCATCTCCAGCTAGGTGGGCTGATGATATCAGTAGAGTGGCTGGCAGTGGTTGGATGAGAAAAGCTGAACATTGAGCTCAGTTTGGTGCAATTGGAGAGACCATTCTTTAACAGTAAACAGAAACAGGCTAATGATGAAGATGATGATGATAAACCATCTCTACATAGAATTTACGATGTACTTAGATAAAGTAAGCTACTAATTACTTTTCATAAATTTTTAATTTAGTAAAATAGTACACCATTAATTTTTAGGATTCTTAATTTTTGTTTTTGAGCTTTTAATGAAAACATCTCTTATTAGGAATTAACGATTTCAAAACGGTTATCAATTATCAGAACATTAATTTCCAGTTTCTAAACCAAAATACTTTTTTCGTATAGAAATCGTACGCGTGGCACATTTTTCAGCAGGCAGCAATTCCCAGCCACAGCATCAACCTAACAGTCAATTATTCCTACCTCTATATTGTATATCACCAAACACGCTCACACAACAAGTTTGCAATTCTTTTTTTAGTAAAATAAAATATATTCCGTATCTTATCACCGCATCACCCTCGGCACCCTTCTAAACACTTTTATTTGTATATGTACAAGAGTTACTCAATTGTCCGCGCCATCTCGCGCGTGGAGTGCGATAAAAGTTGAAAAGATGAAATATAGTCGTCGGGACAGTCCAGTGGTCAATGTCTGTAGAGTTGTTTAGGGTGAGCCATTAGACCTGTTTATGTTTTTAACTGGAATGTTGATTTTGTATCTCAAACGTGAAGTTGTGAATGGAGTAGTTTTATTTTCTTTATAGGATTTTATAGCTGGAGGAATCATCAATTGTCTCATCGACCAGTTAATGCGGTTTAGGACCAAAAAGTTTCGTATCTTTGAGTTAAGAAAATAAATATCCCAGCAATTTTGAATTTTGAATTAATTTAAAAAGTTCCATTAATAACACAACTTCTTTAACAGTTTAGTACTAACGTCCTACCCAATATCAATGTCCATTACTATGACCTACATCTCTGCAATAGCACGTACCGAGTAAATCTTCAGCTCTTTGTCTCTATTCACTTTGCGGATATTGTCACTTCAGCTAGCTGAATGACGCCTGATGCCTTCTGTAACATTTGTCTCGGCGTGGTTTCCAATTGAAAACGTTTATACCTCAATAGTCATCGGCGATTCTGCAACAAACAACGATAATGAAAATTATACAAAGAGTTTCCACTAGATCATATCCGTGATTTCGTGCCCGCTAGATTAACGCGACAGGAATGAATAGAGCAATGTAAACAATTATAATGGCGGCGTTTAATTAAAACAAAGATCCCTAATCTGTAAACAATGGTGTGGGTAATTGCAGCATTTATTGTGACACGAGGGGCGGTGGAATAATGAAAATATTTGTTCATTGATAGTCATTCCGCGCGTGACACCACCGACCTATTGCCCTAACAGCGTTCGATTGTCCCACTCACATTTCACTGCGTCACGTCCGATCACAATATGATCTATGCCATTTTAGCTTGTACTGCGTTAATGAGTTTTTCTGTCAATGTATTAGCAATGGCGAATGTCGGTCACACGGTTAAACGTCAAGGGAATTTGTTTTCAATTATTGTACTGTGCATAGTATAACATTAAGCATGCTATTTTCTAAGGTAGAAATAATCCTAAATCATCTTGTCGTAGTAGGATAAATCTACAAAAACGTATAAAAAATTTTTTTTATAAAAAATTCGTCAAATTTACACCAAATGAATTATTTTAAAATTAACAATATTGTTATTAACGTCTAGTATAATATGAATATTCTTTGGCCAAAGACACGTTCTATAACGTGGCAATGCTGCCAGTTTTCTGGGTACTTTCCAATTGATATCAATGTGTAAAAAGCAAATCAAATAAAACTTAAAATAAGTAGTTTTTATTTTTAACTAGCGGCCCGCCCCCGCTTCGCACGGGTCCAACCTATCTCGCTAACAACGAAAGGATCCCTTTTTCCCAATTTTTCCCTCTACTTTTCTAATATTTTCTTTCATAAGAACCTTCTCCTGACAATAAAAGACATAACAAAAAAAGAATTAGCAAAATTGGCCTAGGCGTTGTTGAGTTATGCGCTTACCAAACACATTTTGCGATCCATTTATATATAAAGATATAGTAATTTTAAGATTAAAATAGTAATGAATAAACTGTGGGAGAGATAGGTTTTGGCACGAAGAGACCAGCTCGGCTTTACTGTGTCCAAAAGGCTGGAAATTGTAACTCTTTTGTTTATTACTAGTGTCCGTTGGAGGTACCGATTGCTTACGATTCGGCCATCCGAAAGCAAGCTTGCCGCCGTATCACGATTACTCCAAAAAATAAGAACCCATGATAAAAAACTAAATTATATTTCTTTTAGCTCCTTACGAAATCTACATTCAAAGACTCAACCTGTTTTTTGCGGAATTACACAAACTATCTTCAAACACGAGTCATTAGTAGTAGTTACGTATTACATCTTCTGTGTGTTGATGAGTATGAGATCCAGAATTTAGCAAATATTTGCTTAGCAATGCCTATAGGCAATAATCCAATGAAAATCCCTATGCGATCTGAATATAGGATAATGATACAATGCATACTACAAATAATCTGATTACTAGTACGTTGTCCTGAGAGAGATGAATCTTGTACCTAAACAAAATTTCGTAAATTTTTTTCTTAAAACTAGCCTTTTGCACCTTTCACGTAGGTAAACGACCAAGTAATGTCTTCCTACAACTTACAAGTGGAATACTATAAATAAGCGAATTTTCACCTTCACACATTCTTCTTCTAATATTGCCTAATTAGTTAGGCTTGGTAAATTGAACACGCGTAAGGGGAATTTTAGCAAGTTATGATCCAAGTAAGTACTTATAAAAATGTGGATGGGGTCCAATCCCACTGTTGTGAAACATAGCATTAATTGTGGGACTCAAGAAACTTTATAATTACTAAAGTTTATCTGGTCTACTAAACTTTTGAAAGTATGCTCAACTGTTCCTCTATAATAAAATAATGGTCTATATCCATCTTGTCAATATTTCATCTTGAACATTAAGTCTTTGATTTCGCCGCATGAAAATAATTGTCTCATAAAACAAAACGTAGGTGCTTAGCTACGCTCCATCATAATATAGGTCACACGATGGCCCATAAATACGATTATTACGTTTCCCTCGAACAATGCTTTATCTGCGTCTCTTATAGCTGTGGTGACGTCATATTGATGTCAGCAGATGTAAGGGAATCTTCGTAAGTTTTAACGTCATTACCTATCGTTTGTTTGATTGGTTACAGATAGCAAGATGGGAATGAGCCCCGAGCGCTTTGGACTCCTATTACTCGAGGGATCTTACATAAATGTTAACGGGTCCGTTGTCGCCTTTGCCTGATATTATACAGCTATATTTCTTCGTAAAGCATTAAAGAAGTTCGCAACTTAAATCTCACGCACACAATTTTATAGAATTTATCTTAGCTAGTAAAATTCGCGCAAGCAATAATCTGCTAGGGCGGCGAAAATTGTTATAGCGCTTATGTAGTGTTAAGTCGCTTTTTATTACGTTTCAACCCTAACGGTGGTCCATTTCGATAACATGATTTTTACAACCTAAGGGTAAGTTGGAGCTATCAATATAATTCAGAACACAATTATATAGAAATAAATCCTTGTCTTGAATCGAGTGTGGTTACTTACTGCATAATTTATAGCCGACTCTTGATAAAACTTGTTCGAAAATGTACAAAGACGGTAAATTATGGGGCAATACATTCTGGCGTACATTATTCAAATGCAGTCTTAGTGCAGTTGCCATCGTAGATCGAAGTGCTCAATGGATTTATCCTGGCCGTCGTTAATTTATTGCCGATCCAGAGGGAGTTGAATAACAGCTGTACAAAGGAATTTACATATGACTTCACTTTTCCTCGATAGAATGGTTACTTTATAATTCTTTGACGACTACATTTGAACTGCGAAATGTGTATTTTTGTGCTTATACATTTGAGTTATATAGACAATTTACCCTAAATTATTTTGATAGGATTATATTTTAAGTTCAACTTTCCACTAAATTAAACACGTAATCCAATTCAGAGGTCTCGTTAGACATATTTCACAAGAACCTGTGCGAGGTCCATAAACGTCGTAATCCAACACACACAGTGTCCTAAATAATCCCAATCGTCCATTACGAGGATATTTTACGGTCATTTAGCTTATAAAACTTAGACCTATTTCAGAGGCGGCTGGGCCTCCCACGGGCTGTCACAATCGGCGCGTTCCCCAATTCCTAAGTCTGTGCTTTTCTTTTAATGCGCTCGCAACGTTCGCGTGCACGGACCAATTTGTGTTGGCGCCTTATCGCCGAGGCTAATGTTCAGTGTAATGCCACTTCCGACATGAAAACTGTTCTGAACTCATTGTTCTCCCCATCAGTTCGCCTCTTTAAAATACTGTGTGTGGATAAACACAGCCAATAGGAAGCAACCCGTTTCCGTTAATTTCGAGTAAGACGTGGTAGCATATTGTTGAGATTGTTATTATTTCCTTTGTTTGTGGGAGCTGTCAAATATGATACAATTTTCTAATAAAAGCTATACAAAAGGTATTAAAAGTGACGTGCATTATTTGAAAAGTCGCTCACTTTCATATTTGCTTCAAAAAGGCGACATTTTTATTAAACAGTACAAGGATAAATCCGCGATACCCACTCACATATTGTATCATGAATTCACATATTTCGCGTGTCAGCGCAAGCAGGTGCTCGTTCAGAGTTTGTCCCGTCAGCAAACATAACAGCGGCCATTATTACAGTTGCGTAGTTCCCTCACCTCCGCGACTCCGGTCGACGCATCAAGATATATCGCCGATGTGAGCCACGGAAGAAAACACTTTTTCATTGATTCAGTGCCACATCTGGCGACAAAACGCCTTCGGCTTTCCATTCTGATGACCTGACTTGACATTTTTATTGCTCTCCATATTTTTGTGCGCCTCCGAGGCATTCCTCGTTTATGGAACCGGGTAAAATATTGTGAAACTTGAGAAGGACAGAACAGATATTATGATATTACTGACACGATATATTGAAGAACTTTTGACGGCAATGGGATGCTCGTAGAACAGGCCTTTCGCCTTTTTTATCGCACTTCTTTTATCTTTATCGCAACGGTTTGTTACGCCCAAGTTATGCGTCAAAATTATGCCGCTCCATATTATGCCTAACTGTCTAAAAATAACTCCGGGAACGTTTTATTAATAACTTCCTTTATCACTTTTAATTTAGAAGACAATGTCATTTCACAACTAATGATATTTTATACTTTACCGATTATATATCGCTTTCGTGAAAACATATCCTACAAATGTGTTTTTTCTCAGCAAAGTCTGTTCGTGAGAAGTTGGTGAATCAAAACAAGAGATCTGTTAATTGAGGAGTTTGCCAATACTTTGCTCGATCGATAAATTAATCGAGCGGATGAGGTCTTAAATTAAGAAACTTCGAGGTACATCTCTAATCTCCTGCGAAAATACAAAAGAAAAACTTCTCTTATTCTAAGTCGCGGGTAATGTACGCGCCTACATACGAGATTCCAACATAATTGACATGAAAGTTTTTCCGATATCGATTGAATTAGAAGGAACACCTAATTCGTTAGCCGTCGTTTGTGTTTGAAAAAAAAAATGCCGAGAACTGTCAAACTCTGTGACGCGCTGCTCTTACAACAAAATACAATTTGTCATGATTGATCAAAGAAGTTGGCCAAAACAAAGACAGACCCAGTAACAAAGCCGTCTTTTGTTCAAGAATTTTTTGGCCAGTATTGAAGGCTTTTAAAACGTCAGACTAACGTTGGCGTTACTCAAAAAGTTTAGAACCAATTATTTACTTGAGCGATTGTTTATTTTTGGGTAAAATGAGCAGTTGTTCGACAAAAAACAAAGCCCAATCAAGATTTATAAGACTACATAAACCAAATAGTAAATGCATATCCCGTAAGTTGTTCTTACATTTTTCAGAACGCTGATTTTTTTTTGTTATTTCTTGTTTATTTGAGCAACACCAGAAATACAATGTTAGAGAAATTTCTAAATACTAAAACTATAAAATCAATATTAAAAACGTTTAACTAAGTTAGAAACATTAATCATATCCGTTGTTTATTCATGATCATAAGCGGCTATTTCATTGTGAGCGCCTAAAAAGAATTTTCTGCAAATGTTTTTTAAACATTTAAGTTATTCATGTGACAAAAATTGGCCAAACATTTCACGTGTAAGCGAGGATTACAGAAACACGTAATAAATACTGCAAAAATTTTTCATTCACCTTTGATCGTTTGCCTAAAAATTTTCTTTTTAACTACGTACACGCAATTTTACGTCTTCAAAGCATTTCTAAGTACAGGTTGAATTTTCGAGGGAATTGGTTGTAAACATAATGTTTTTTTTTCAAGCCACTTGGTTTGGGGAATAAACAGGGCGATAAATATTCATGAGGAAAGTAAGCCTTCTTGTCATAGGCCTTGAGGGCCTGATGGATGGTGAACGTGCTTTACTGTTATTATACATATACGTAAGAAAGTATACTTCTACTACCAAAATAGTCATTGCACTACTTATTTTAATTTAATAGTTTGACTTTTCTGTAGCTAAAATAGTGTTTTCTCGAGGATGTAATTTAAAATGTGAAGTCTTTAAGAAATTAGTAATTTTTAATTGTAGTTTTGGATTCCCTGTTTCTGTCACCCCATTGCTTAATAAACCTGGAATTATGGAAGAAGACACACTATTATGATACCAATAACAAAACGACCGTTTAAGTGTGGGAGAGCCATGCTTCGGCACGAATGGGTCGGCTCGATCGGAGTGATACCACGGCCTCACAGAAAACCGGCGTGAAATAACCAAAGAGTTGTGTTTCGCCGTGTGGGTGAGGTTACCGGAGGCCCAATCCTTCCCCTACCCCAATCCATTCCCTTTCCCAAAATCTCCAAATCCCTAATCCTCAAAAGGTTGACAACGCACTCGTAACTCCTGCGTCGTTGCGGGTGTCCATGGGCGACGCTGATTGCTTACCATCAGGTAATCCGTTTGCTTGTTTGCGTTTGCAAAAAAACTTTTTTGACCGGGGGAAATAAACAAATAACACTCTTTCTGCCCTGATGAAGCGATAGGCAGTTTTACGACTAACCTGACTAACCACACCGTTCTAACTTCTGTTATATGTCGAGCCGTAGCATACCATTACGGTTGACCCCAACCTCGGCAAGTTACTGGCTCTGGTGGGCACATAGGAGGCTCTTTGAGACACGCCGTAATTTTAGCACATGAATATGAGAACCTTTTTTTTCACTTTACCGTTTCGATTTTCTATATTTGAAACTGAATAACTCGAGATATACCGTTTAATGCAGATTTAATACATGAACACTTAATGCTTCATACATGGAAGCTTTCAGTTAAATTTTATTTCATTATTTATTTATTTTTACTAAAGTTAAAGTGCTTTCAATGTCTGAAGTGTCAAAGAGGAAATTGAAAAGTATTTTTGTCTGTATTCAGAACCGATTTATGCGTGTAAAATCTGTTCATACTGTTTCGATTAATAATTTAATAACACATGGTTTACATTATCGAATATTGGTAATGACTGCTATGGTTATTGAGATGAACATAACAATGTAAGCCACTTTTATTCTGAAATTGTGACCGATGTATCATGGGACTTATTAGATGGCTCCTGATTGGATAGATCACAGTTAGGATTATGTCAGGGTGTAAACATAAAAAAATCCGTCATACTCCAACATAGACAGATTTTGTTTTATTTTGTCGTATAAGAAAACTTATACAGTTAGATTTAAACTTCAAAATAAAATGAGAGTGATTGTTACTGATTGACTGACGGCGACTAAATCGTATTTTACTAATTTGGAGTATCGAGTAAACTTTACGCGATACTCTAAATTAATGTGCTGACGAAAATTTAAGGTTGTATAAAGGAAAAATAACATATTTAATATTTTAAACTAAATAACCAGATCGAATACTAAAAAAATAACATAATTTTTGGTGAAAAGCTAACCAAAGGACCATTATCATCAAGTGTTTGACAAAATTCGTGTAAATCGTCATACACAAAATCTTTAAAATAAAGCGATGCAATCTACGATGAAATCACGTAATAATATTTATTCGTTTCTGTGAATCGTGTACTCGATAAAAGCGCACTTTGATGTCCAAACACTCTGCAATATTCATATATTTATGTGTTGGTCATGTTTACTAAACCTGACCCAATTCGAGTCTCCCTGAACTTTGGCAATCCATCATGCAGTCAATTTTTATTAAGTGCTTATTATAGTAACATAACATCAGTTTTGTTGCCAGGCAGTGTGAAAAGTATAACTTTTTTCTTCAATTTTTTTTTAATACGCTGATCCTAATGATAGCATCCAACCAGTTTCAGCGAGTGATTTATTAGGTCTTAGGTAATACTTAGGTCTTGAGCCGTTTTTACTGATAGTATCTTAGACTAGCGAGAGGAACTGGGAAGCCTACTCTTTCTGTGAACTAGTCACTCTCGCAAAGAAGCTAGGCGGACGGCGTGAGAGAGCTATCCTCCTCCTCAGCGACACTCCGGGCGTCGGGGATCGGAAGATCATCTTCGGCCACCGTAAGTGTGGGTAGCTGCCGCCTGACCAGAACCCAGGCGTATGGCGCGAAGCGTTTCGCGCGCGCCTCAACGAGCCAATAGACCACCACAGACGGGGCCCTATAGGGCTGATATTAAGCCGGGGTTGCCGGAGAAGCAGCAAGCAGCAGGAGAAGGAGTTTTTAAGCAGTAAGAGTCTGACACTTTCTCTCGCCTTTACCTGGGCGGGAGACGTTATTTGATGATTTCCCCTGACAAAAAAGTATCTAATATTAAAGTAGAAATGTTTTTGTTGGCGCAGTGGCTGGACAGCTGGCTGCTGTGCAACGTGTCGTGGGTATAGACGCCATACTTGCGTAATCCACGTATATGCGTATATAGGTATGATTTTATATATTCGTAAACGCATCCATGAGAAAGAAAAACCGTTTAGTGGGGGCGACGCCTTTTTTGGAATAGGTGGTAACTGTATGATTATAAGTCTGTACTTGCTAATAAAACAGAGAGCTCAAAAGGAGCGAATTATGCATATTTGTATGTAGTAAGTAAATAAACGAACCATAGAATTCATAAAATTCCTCTTATAACCCATGTGTCGGACTGTGATGTAGCTAACAATTTTATTGAATTTGTATTAGGCGCAAGCATTTGTTTTTATTTACAATTTCACAGTAAAACATTGCGTTTGTCATATGTACAACGATTCAATAAGAAAAATCTCTTGTCTTGATCAATTTTTTGGTCGTGTCGAGAGCTAAAGCTAAACCGACTTTATAAAATAAATTTTTAATTTATTTTTGATCCTATTTTGACAATATTGCAGTATCAAAGCATTGTTTTATAAAACTTAAATCCTCGAAAATGCGAAGCGAGCTAAAACGTTGTATTGGGCTATTTTTGGCACATCGATCTTCTTGTTCCACAGCCAAATAATGAGTTAAGCGCTTAACATAAACCGCATCCGCTTTGAGCCGTGGCCAATCGCTCCCTGATTGATTTCCTTGAACCGAATATCTGCGATTTCCGCATAAAAAACGCTAAGCGATGCGGATTAGCGATGCTTATGTGAGTTTGTATTATTGACTTTATCCAAAACATTATATTTTATTTTTTGTGGATTGATGAGTAATCATGAAGCAACTTTGTTGGACCATATCTATATAAATGTACTTGAATTACTCCATAGACATGAAAATATAATAAATAGATGTTTGATTACAAAAAGAATCCCGTTTAAAGAGCATTTTGGTGGAGAACGAATGTAAACTAGGTTGTAAGATTTTTGAATCGTGTTTCTAAGTCTGTTTTGAATATCAATACCGCATAGGAATTTTACTTGCCCCTTAAGTATCGTCAGAAGTGAAGACATTTCTATGTATATGAACACTTGAATGAAGTTCTGATAAAGAATAAATTTGCCAATGTATCCATCTATCCGTCTAATTGATGCATTCATGTTACTTTATTACTAGTAGATACATGTCGGCCAATGTTCTGAAATGTACAGAGAACCATCAACTTGTTTTCATTTTACAATCCATTGTAGTCTGTTGTCAGTTAAAAGGCATTGAAGAACTATGGTAATGCGCAATGGAACGAAAATACAAGCCCGCTTGTTTCTATACATTGCATGTTACACGAATTTGAATATTGACAGGTTTAGTTATTGACGTTTAATTAATTCATAAATTCATTGGTCGGCGCGCTCGCGTTGGTGTGAAACTTTGGTTTTCTGTCGGTCGTCAGTTTGATATTTCCAGTAAAATGACAATTTAATTTTACTGTATGATTAGTTGTCGCATGACATTATTCGTTGGTTGATGACAACCCAATTTCGATGAAAATTGTGTTACTAGTTGTGAATTTAAATTGTCACACTAATCTTAATTTTAAAATAGGTGTATTATGACCGCTATTACTGATAGGTTTTGTTCGCGTTTCAATGGATCGCTGAGAGCAATTATTTTTTTTCAATTTACCTCGTTTATCTGTCGTGATTGGATTTGATCGAGGTGACAAAAACTTTACTTGTAGATAGTTTTTGCGTCATAAAAGATATTGATAAAGTTTTATTACTTTATTTGGAGATTTAAATATACCCTATTTGAATGTTTTAAAGGGTTGGAGATTCGTAAGTCTTCAATAATAAAGTATAAATGATGAGGGGCGCGGTAAGGGTGGCCGATGCCGAGTGATCCATTGCAGGCCCACGAAGATTTATGATAAGAGCCTAACTTCGGATGTCGCCACCCACTGCGCAACGTCTTGGCTCCACTGGAGTAACATTTACCTTGAAATGATGTGGCCAGTTATTTATCATGTTTGAAAAGTTTAAAGCTTGTTCCAAATATTGTTCAGTATTGTTTTATATTGTAGCTATATTTCTTGCTATTTGCTACTTTACTTGTCAAACATTTATTTGGTAAGATGTAATGTTTCGTTTATGACATATTTTGACATTATATAGGTGGGTAGGTTGAAAGGTAGGTGGTTGGTAGTAGGTCGGTGATATACAGACTTGTTTTATCACATATTCAAGTTTGCTTCACAATTTTTTCTCTCTCTTACATTAATGCCAGTCAAGTTCGACACTAAATCTAATACAAACTGTTAGAATCCCATCGCAAAAAAGAGCTAATAATTTAATTGCAACAAAATAACTGAACGGCTCTCACCGCTATCGCACAAAAGTTAATGTTCAGCCCATTATTCTCCACATTTTTCCTTTGAGCTACACATTTGAGCGTCATTTTTGCCGGCAAAGTCAACATGGCCGCGCGATGTTAACATTCTGCGGCAGAATAACAAGTAATCAGTACAAATTAGTTAGGCACTGACCTCCAGTAATGCCGCATTACATTTTGCATTAATTACAGGTTAGAAACTCATTTGGCGATGTATGAAAGCTTTATAAATTGTTCAGGAAATTATTCTGGTTGGTTTATTGAATCAATTACTGTGGAAGATAATGCTTATAGTGCAAGAATAGCTGCAATTAGGATAGTATTGGTTAGGCTATTAACCTTTTAATCGTGTCGTATCAATAAGACAATAGGTAATCGCGACCACGAATTTACTCATGAAATAATATGATGTTACTTTAATGATATTTAGGATCACTTTAAAGACCAAATATTCAGCACATATCTTCAACAACCAAAACATTATCTATTCCACAAGTTTGTACACTCAAAACAAACACAGACAAGATGCCATATCTTGTCTTTACACAAGAAGAAACATTTTGAGTAAAAATATAATATTTGATGGAATTCGATTTATGTTTACAGTGTGTCTACCGACTAGGGAAGCGTCGTGTTAACATAGGCTAACGGGTCCGGACAATGCTTTCCACGCGGCTTGCACAGATAAACTTCGGAATGGTCTCAGAATTCGCTCACACAAAAACCGCCCCACATTCCCTTATCTCAAGAGTTAAAATTGCTCGCAATCCTCTATCCACCCGAATAATCATTCATGTAAATGGCATGCCTCGGAACCAACATTACGTAGTTTGCCCTCGATACGAGAGGAAAGTCAGGATGAATGGATTAACAGATCTTCCGTTGTTAATGCCATTTTAAAATCTGTATTTTATGACTATAAAGTAAGATCTGTATCAAAAGTTCTAGCTATAATAAAATGTGTGTAGGTTTTGGCACTGAAGCATGTGAAATATTTTACAAAAAAGAACGCGCGGCGAATAATTCTACTAACACATTTTCCCTCGAGTCCGCCGACAATAATAAAATGACAGGCTAACGTACAGAAATATTCGTGGTACGCGTGACGGCTTGTGTAATGCACACGTCTCTCCTGCGGCGGCTGCGGCCCGTTCTGTCATTGCTGAAATATTTCATTAAAAAACATTCACTTTGTCCCGAGAATATGACGCGTCCATAAAACCGCAAAATTTTATTACCTACGTATGTGTTACTCACGGACCGTAGTTCTCTTCTCGCTTTGCCAAGTCAACCGTAGTACATGCTTAGCTTAACGTAATAACCACTGGCTAATGTTCTGATTACGAGTTTACCAGGTACCTATTATGATTTCATTGCACTTAGTTTATTAAAGTTAAAGGAAATTGCTGTAGCAATGTTCGAGGTGAATATACAAAGTTGTATCCAAGGGTTGAACGAATGATAGGTAGTAATAGAAGATACAATTTTCTTTTTAACTTCTAAGTATTTTTTGTCTCGAGACTAACTATTAATTAACGATAGAATGTCGAAGGTCATGTTTCTTATCTAAGCTACTACTTAAAACTGGTTGACAAAAATGTAAAACCGTTAGTTACAATCGTGGCGCGGGCGACGATGGACTTCGACAACAAAGTTATCGTGATCACCGGCGCGAGTTCCGGCATCGGAGCAGCTGCCGCGCTATTGTACGCCAAGCAGTCTGCCAAAGTTGTCTTAGTTGGAAGAAATGAAGAATCTTTGAACAAAGTTGCGAAACAATGCGAAGACGCAAGAGGTATTAAACCACTAACTATCAAGGCGGAGTTGTCTCACGACGACGATGTGAAGGATATTGTCACAAGAACCATAAACACGTTTGGTCGCATCGATGTTCTTGTGAACAACGCTGGCGTTGGAGTCCAAGGAAGCATATTAGAAGGTGTAGAGTTACTTGACCGTGCTATAGCTACTAATTTGCGCGCAGTGTACCATCTGACCAGCTTAGCGGCGCCACATCTCATCAAAACAAAGGGGAACATTGTGAACGTATCGAGCGTAGCGGCCTTACGACCGATCAAGGACGTGAATTACCTGCCGTATTGTATATCGAAAGCGGCTCTCGACCAATTTACCAAGTGTTTGGCGGTGGAGCTAGGTCGTCAAGGTGTTCGCGTCAACTCTGTCAATCCAGGCGGCACTAATACCCCATTCGCGGAAACAGCTGGATTTACCAAAGAACAAGTTTCGGAGTTATACAAAGCCCGCTGCTCATTGTACCCGCTCGGTAAAATGGCAGAAAGCGAGGAGGTCGCTGACCTGATTCTTTATCTATCGAGCGATCGCGCGCGCAGTATCACGGGCAGTATTTACGTTATAGATAACGGCGAAATATTGGTTTGATGTTATTTTATAAAGTTAAACTCGACCAAAGTACTGTTTTAACTCAATAACTAAATTGTAAAATAGCTTAGAGGTGAAAATCACAGAATCATGTAATGTAATGAGAACAAACTAACAATATACATATTTATACAGCAGTTAAGTCCTGCAGTGTCACAAAGCATGCCATTAATTTGTGTATCATCCTTTTCTCCAAGAATGCATTACATTCTGACTTTGGATACAGTATGGGACATCACATAAAGTAAATTACTGGCTTCTAAGGGCTCAAACGCGACAAACTATTTCATGATTTTCTTTTACTTAGAACAAAAATAAATAAAGTGGACTCTGTAAGCAAGCCGTATACTGGGGAAACAAGAACGTAGTATGTGTAAGAAAGGATATAGGGGCCAACATAAACAGGTCAGTAAGTAAGTCTGTAAGCTCAGCTAATATAGTTCCTGTTTTCTTAGCCATTAGTTTTAATATTGAATGCAGTGATGTAGAATGTGTGGAGGAAAGCAAAACTTATGGTGGACGCAAATGAGGACTTTGTAATTGATACACGGAGGATGTGGGAACATTAAAACTGATGTACGGCCTAAGTTAAAGGTAGCAGAAATGGTATTTTAGCAACTGTGTGCCGTGATAAAATACATTGTGGTACGTGGTTAAATATAGGGGTCATATTGCTTAGTTATCTGCGCCTAGTATTGTCGTACTTGTTTATACCGTCGTTATTTTCAAGACATTGTGCGATGCTGTTCATGAAAGTAAATTTATGGAGCTGTAATTTTGGTACGACGCTATTGTTTTAGTCTAGATTTAGTAAATTGTGTTTCTCATGTTGAATATATACTATAATAGAAATACATGTTAATACACTTTGAAAAAGTTGTTTTATTTTCGATTCGATATTATATTTTTATTATTATCGTGTTGGGCCGGAGTATTAAAATTTAGCAAGTGCCAAAGCTTTTTTAAAAAATGATTAACGATAGAGTTTCTTGCTTGTTCTTTTCCATTCCAATCTACACTTTGGAACCAGCACTTCATTGACGAACAAACTGACTATTATTCTATTTAGATTTTTCAAAAGTACCTTTTTAGCTGGAATAAATTGATTTTGACTTTGACTTTGAGTAACGTTTTCCGAGTTATAAGTAATTTTTAAGTTTTTCATAAACTCTATCTGCCTAGAAATAGCGTGGTCGTTACATAATGCTTAAACCTTCTCAGTGTGAGAAGAGGGTTGACTTAGAAATAGGCACGTAAAGGCTGAAGATGTTGAATGACATTGATAATATTTTTTTAATATCAATTTGGCTTTTTATTTCTCATCTTCATCGAATCAAACAATCTTTTTTCTCGAACTAATCTCCTTTACCAATTTACTTATTTACCAGTCGCGTTTGTTTTTACGTCCTCAATGTATATATAATAATTCACATAATTAGATAGAGAATGGGAGATAACTGAGTCACTCCCAAAGCGATGGTAAACAAAATTAAAAGTGATTTGTTATGCTATTAGGAAGTTATTAGGGTCGTTACCATGGTGACGTGGATAGATGAACTTTGTATCCGTTGATAACAATTGTAATAGAAGACTTTATAGTATTGCCGTTCGCTTTTTTGTTTAATTAATTTTAGTGCACTATGTCATAATTTTGTTAACATGGGGCGAAAACAATATAACATTTAAACATCTTTTATATTGTTGGCTGCGTATCGAAACTGAAACTATCTTAGTTATCTACAAAATATTCCACAGAGTATGTAAGGCAATTGTCAGAAAAACACATGTATTATAAACACACATACACTTACGAGCTGTTTTGACATTATAGCATTATTTACCTCACACATTTAATGTTAACATAACGCATATTTCGAGAATGTTCTGTTGAGCTTCAATAAATAAATAATTACAAAAATAACGTCGCAGTTCAAGCTCTTTGTAAGAGAAGGGTCGGTTGCGTGAGGAACGTGAGAATCGCGACCCTCCGAGGATTTGCGAGCGTGGATTTTTCAATTTTTATTTGCGCCTGTAAGTGCTGGCGTGTATTGGAGACTGAGAATAGTTGCATTCACGTCCGCACTAGTTTTCGATAAATATCAGAGCCCAAAGCCAATGTCAGCTGGTTGTTTGCACACGCTGTTCTGTTTCGCGGATTGCTTTTCAAAAATTCGCCCGCAACGCACGTTTGTTGTTGCGTGGCCGGCACGTCCTGCGGCCATTCGCTTAACCAAACACAATCACTTCGTATTCTAATATAACGTCTGTGTTCCAGTATATACTGTGAAACCTATTCTTCTCTTTGCGTTACAACCACACTGCGTAGGTGTGCAAATAAAAATGCAATACACGGGTTTGTTTCCAACCGTTAGATTTTTCATATTCGGTTGGTAACTTCTGGATTCAGTTTATTTTTGGCAGTCAACGAGCACAACCGAAAAGGCAGGAAATTTAGGGCAATGTTCTGTTGCTTCATTATTAATTTCATATAGTCAGAATGAATGGATTGAGTGACATTATTCTATTTACTACTTTTGCCTTTGCGTAGCATTGCATAACATCCTTCCATAGACTTGTTATTTCATATACATCAGGGAAACGAATATGAACATAGTCGTTATAATGAAAATTTATGATCGGGGACAAAAATAAAGACAACCATTACAATATACGCTCGTATCGTCTGAGGCATACATAATTTTGTTTTTGCACGTATTCAAAGAAAAGGAAGCAAAGTAACATTTATTGAACGAAGGTTCCGTATTGTTTGAAGCGGTTCAACTCGAGTAAATTGGGGTACTTTTTCAGATCATCAAGTATTATGTAGCGGCTGTGTGTGTATAAATAATTCTGTACATATTCAAGGAGGCAAATTAAGAGAGACGCGAAAAAATAAATTTGGCGTACATTATTCAACGGTGCCCTAAGCAAACATTATTTGAAAGGAAGTAAAAGATCAATCGCGACACGAGAAAGGAATTTTATGCAACATTTTGTACAGTTGGCTGCTTTAACGGGCGTATAATGTAAATGTAATAAAGCAAATGGCCCTTCTTCCCTACTCGCGTGTGGATGCCACTCCATGAGTCGCTGTAAAATATTTTTATGCTTTATTAACTTAATGTTGCTATGTTACTTCCTGGGCGTAAATAAATCTACCTGGATGTTTTTCTTTTGCGGCTAAAAAGGTGTTCGCTTAGTCAGGTAACACGTGAAAATTACTATGCCGGTATTAGATGTTGTCTTTGTAACATATTGTATCATTAACGTTATGTAGAGCAGCTGTCACGGAGGAAACAAAAACAAATGTACTCGTATTGTTACACTGGGTTATGAATGTAACGTATGGCGTGTATTGTTTTATTATTAACACACGGGGCGGGTGTTTCGCTCATTTCTCGGTACTGAGGGAAATCTTCTCGCCTACCGTCTTCGAGATGTCCTTCTTGCCCGTAATGGATGGTTTCATTTCGCTCCCCTTTGCTTCAAGTGATCTATGCCCCTGCATTCATCTATTAAGAACCATCGCTACTTGACGTATTGCTAGTATTTTCATTTTGGAAAGTTTAGGCACTCCGAACACTTAATTGTTCGAAGAAGTGTATAATTTATGGCAAGCCGTACGCCAAGCATAAGTCTTATGTTGAAAAAATGTTAGATCCGCAAGCAAACTGTCTTGACACGATCGACAATAATTAGTTGGAGTGTTGAGTGCGGTGGAATCTCAAGATTGATGGCACAGGCACAAAGGTCTGTCGGTGATAAATTGCCCGATTTTAGGTCATGATTTGGGGCGGGTATTTGCCTATCGGCATCACTATCGGCCTTGAATTTTTTGTAAGTGGGGTTGCCGTGATGTAAAGTGAATATGAAATGAGCTTAGTTAGTTTTTGAAGAACGACGTGCTAAGTATTGGAAGGGCGAGTGCTCACCTGCGAAAGTTGTCGAATGATTTTTGTTTCTTTTATTATCATTGGTTGATATAAGTCGCCCTCTTTTTATTCTTTTTTTCCCTCGTTGGCAAGGATCCCGACCCCTATTATGGGCCTTTATCCGGATTGTCCTTATTCCTTATATTAAATAAGTCTATTTTTAGTTCTAGGTTAATATATTTGTATGTTACCATACATATAGTAAGTTACTTTCCAATGTAATAATAATATTCAAATGCACGGAACATCAAACCTGGTAGAGAATTTGATATTTTAGTAGACAATAGTAATAAATTGTTATTCGTAAATTGCTGTTATGAAGTAATATTTGAATTGAGTTATGCTTGAAACGTAATATATCTAGGCGTCTCTGTATATTATCTAAAAAGTACTAAAAATAATATAGAAGCAATTGACTTATATAGTCTGTCGAAGATCATTTGTTAGCAAAAGAAAATAGTTGCCAAGTACCATTTTTGTTAATATCGCATTCACATAAAATGTCTACGAAAAGATTCAATATTATTCGCTCCAATACGAACAACAGCTCTAAATGGCTACACACACATTAATGGTTTCTATAATATTTATTCGACGATATTCCCTAAATCTAAATCAAAACATGTAATTAAACTCTAATCCATACTCCATAGAAACTATTATCCATTAACATACCCGTAATACGCTCAAGTGTCTTTGATTCTGTGTATGAGAATTGATCGGACGGAGAGTGATTAGGTTAAATAAGTTCATGTAAAACCACTCTTGCGGCCTTGAATTTATGGTTTAGATTTGACTGTAAATGTGAGGGTATACTTAGTTCGGTTATTATGCAAATCATGTGCCACGGAAGTGCCTGACGTTACCTAGTTCCCTCACTGGAGGTGAATTATGATAAATGGAATTGCTACACTATTCAGATGGAGTCTCTTCAAACACTTGATGGATGCACTGATTTTGTGTTTAAAGTTTGTGGAATTAGTTGTTTAGTTAATTGAGTTCTCGATGCTGGTTGTAGCATTATTATGGTTTTGTGTGTTTAGAAATGTTGTTGATATGTGGTATTTTACAGAGCCGATAATTTAACGAAAAATGTTGTTTTGCGTTAATAAATTTGATAATCTATAAACAAATTGATGTTCACTAACCAATGTTTATCTTCCATAAAGCTCACACAGAGTTGTTTTTGCCACAAAAAATATTTCTTACTCTTTGTGTAGTAAGTTACTCGTACTTCGTAAAATAGTCACTATTTCCAACGGCCGGTACTAACACAATATATGAATGGCCCTTCAATGTAACTATATTTAGTCTTAAACCTAAAACCTTTTATTCAATACAGTTCCCTTACAAAAGAGGCATTACGCTCTAAGGCTTTCAACTTGGAATTGGTTATCTTTAATCTCCTGGTGGTAGACGTACTTACTATCGAGTAGACACAAACTCACTTAGACATGCTCAGAAACCCCATTACCCGACACAAGGTAGTTCGTTTGCAACTACAAACACCATCCGAAATTTCGGCAGTACCTAGTGACATAGTTTGTGTTTCATCAACCGCTGAAAGGGCTCCACGGACCGGCCTATTCAAGAGAGAGGATGTGCAAACAACGCTCAGATCACGTGTGTTTACGATCCTCTAATTTCATCCAATCACTGTCAAGATACAGAGCACTACATCGAGTAACGACCTTATTTACCTACCAACACCCTGTATCTAGATCGTCCCAACATTCCCTGTACAACATATGTTCCATGTGCCCTCTAATACCTCCCAAAGTCTACAGCGTGTTTTATTTTACCGTAATAGTGAAACACCTACATTTACGATAAAGGGCTTGTACTTATTAAGTTTTATAGCTTAATAGCTACGAAAATATATTTATAACATGTGTTTTACGACAGCGAAAATGTCGGTGGGCGCCCTTTTACGTGGAATAGTTGACTAAAGTTCATTTTGCGAGACCGTTCATTATCTTCGGCTGACAGATTTGTGAGGGCCGTTCCATCAATCCAATTAAGCGGAATCGAGAAAAATCACGAAGACTTTCGAACACTCTGGGGATTGTGTCCTGGAAAGATGATACATAATTTGGAAATAAGCCATTGTTTAAATTACTTTTTTTATTAAATATTCTTCATGATTAATCCAGCTTGGGAATAACCGACTTATTTCAATAAGCTTACTCGACCGTCTCGTAGAGTACGTAAAGTAAGGCGACGCAAGGCTCTTCTTATTCAATGAAGAACCTACATAATATATTATCGCAGCTGGAACATCAAAGCTTACCTTACGACGGCGATGTGTGGAAAGACATCTTAATTTACTTTGCGTGGCAAATAAGCTCACTTCGCCGAACCATCTGCATTTTTGCGTATAACATTTTACCGACCAACTTACATAATAAATGAGGGTTCAGCGCCAAAAACGGAACTAATGGTGTGTACTCAAACCGACATGAAAAAATACTCACGACTACCATTAATTTTCATTTCGTCCTATGACCAAGGATTGGTGTCTTAAGGGAAGTAAGTGCGAGATACGGGTACGAAAGTCATTTCATTGCTGCACTGAATAGTTTTCCTCGGATGAGATTTACTTAGGTAAATGTATGTGGGTCATTTTTCCTGAATTACTCTCTACTTTTGAGTAAAAGTAAAGTTTCCCACATCAGTTAAAGAGATACAATTAATTATTTAAAAATATCATATTATGTCATTTGTTACACAAAACAAAAATCAGACTTCACAAGGTATTTTCATCTTCAACAGACAACAGACATCTTCAATCGGCGCCGCCTAAAGAGGAGTTAATTTTGGGAGTTTATATATGGGATTTAAAAATTGGACAGGAGCAAGAAGGAGAAAAGGATTGGGCCTCCATTAGCCTCACTCACACAGCGATATATCCGTGGTATCACTCCGACTGAGCTAGCCCCCTATTTGTGTCAAACCACAGCTATCCCACACACACCAAAATAGTCAATTTTCAACACAACAACATTTGCAATATCTTTACCAGTTTAATCTAAAACGTTACACAACAAACAGATGGCGCATATCCGTCTATAATCTAGTGTGGAGCGTATCCATTACCTGTACAATTGAATAATTACGCTATGTTTAGAATGCAAACTCGGGATTGTATTTACACACCCCGAAGCGAACTAGCAGCATATTATAATATTATGTATGTAAAATTATGTTTGTAGCTACAATATTGATCCTTGCGACTTAGTATACATATGCACTTGTGAACTAATACAGTATAGTTGTTGATAGGTACTTGTATTTATCATCATTGCTAGGTTTAGGTAATTAACTAAATGTAAACAATTTTGACATGTCCTTTTATCTAAAAGTAGACTAAAATTGTATGTAATATTACATTATGGTCCCGTAGCGTTCCGCGCGCGCCTCAAAGAGCCAATAGACCACCACAGACGGGGCCCTATAGGGCTGATGTTCAGCCGGGGGTCAGAGCAGGAGAAGGAACGGGGGGGGGGGTTTAGTCAGTAAGAGTCTGACACTCCCTCCCGCCCGGCCCTGGGCGGGAGAAGTAATTTGATGACTTTCACCTCACAAAAAAAAAAAAAGGACATTATGGTACATATGTATTATGTAATGTTGGTGATAACCGCATAGGCGCATTGAGGCCCGAGCCTTCAGGTGAGGGTCTTAGAGAGACGAAACTAATCTTTGTATGTATTTTATACTCAACGTATTTACCAGTAAAAATACGTACCATGATTGTTTACCTTTAGATGATCACCTAAACAAAATATACCTTATCTTAAATACTTACCGCGGTAAGTTGAGTAATCAGCCAGGGTTGGAGGAGAAGCGTAATAATGCACCGCAGCCCTGGAGCAGGATAAAGAACGGGGTGATTTTTGGTCAGTAAGATATTAAAAGTAGAATCGAAGAAATAAGTCGAAGTATTATATTAGTTACTTAATATGTAACAGACTCTTGAGCAAATAATTTTGTAACACAATGTTTAATAGTTTAAATTATCATTAGGTGTCTCTTATTAGGTAAAATCAGTAAGTGCTTAGTGTAAAATCAATGTTACTGCCATACTGTACTGACATAAATTAATAATACTAATAGAACGTATAAATCACACCTGTTTTGTTTTGCACGTGTCGGCAATTACATTCTGCTCTGAATAACGGATATTTAGATGTACCTATAGCATTCAAAATTAGAATGAAAACAACGAAAAAAAGAATGAATTAAACTAGCCACACAGACAGGTACCTACAAAATTCAAAATTAGAATGGAAACAACGAAAAATAAAATAAAAAGAAAACTGGTTCCATAGACACGTGAAGAGATATCTTGACCTATCTGTGTGGCCAGTTTCAAACTTATGTCAATAATCGTGGCTAATATATTGCCCATAAATGAAAATGGCTTCTTTTATGTCCTTATGGTCAAACCCATAAAAACTCACAGACTCGCGAAATAAAATTTAAGTATTAATTTATTATTGACATCTTCGCGATATTTTCTATGGCTCATGAAAACATGTCTGCTAGAATTATAGTCTTTTTAAAACAATTTTCATATGGCTATGGTTTTTTGAATTAATTGCGTAAATCTTAACTTTACCCTAAAATGATTTTATGAATAAAATTTTGCCCCACACTATGGTTTTTTCCTGTGTCCTGGATTTGTTTGCAAACATACAATTTTACCTTTCTTATATGTTTCAATATTATACATAATTATGTTTGTGCTAAAGTCAATTGAAGAGCATTTAGGAATGTGATGCTTCACCAAGCGTTATTGGCGTACAGGCTGACGGATTATTTATTCTAATTTGACGTTTCAAAAGTATCTGTTTACGATTTAGTTATAAATGTTTTTGACTTTGACTTTGTAACTGATTAAGTAAATCCCTAATTTTCTTATACTGGTACCTTAAATTCTCAATTCAAACGAAAAAAAAACAAATGACGTCGTATATTTCTTTATGGCAAACAAAGAAAGAATGAAGAACACCGGCCGAATAGCGAAGGTATGTAATTTATCAGCCAGTGTCCTTCCAAGATAGAAAATCCTGGCAATCACTCTTAGCAATTATCCTCGATTTTTTTGGAGGGGACTAATTAGTTGAATGGACTGAGCCGTTCAACGTAATTAACTTTAATGATAAATGATGGAGACTGTTGAATTAGTTGATTTAAGCCGAGAGTAAGAGTTTAGATTTATTGTAAGGCCAGTATAAATAAACTTGTTTCATGCTTATGAACATGCACATGAAACAATTCTTTATGTGATCAACAAATTGCTGTTTCAGGCCTGGGTGGGAAATGTATTCAAATTAAATATTTTTAACTCCCAATACCCACGGCATAGGAGGAAATTCTAGTGTGAAGAAAAGTTTACAGAAATAGCACCATATATGTGGCCAAATAACAAAAAAAAAGGTTACAATCCTAAAGTATCTTGGATGTAACAACAGCCAAGACTTTATAACTGATAATCTTAATTTATTTTATTACCATAATATAATTTGTAACATAAATGTTTATGAAGTTCGTTCACGTCACACGTCAGTCCATATACTAACTCGTTACACTTCAGACTTGTTAATGTACTTTTCATTAGTTACGTATGTATAAAGGCTTACATTATGTATTATTCATGACTCATATCTACTGAGAACATATAAAGATTATAGATATTATTCATGTGAACGACTTAATATGTTATAACTTTCGAGACACGATTATGTATTGATGTCGTCGATCGACTGATCGCATGGGTTTTCAGGTTGCATTCTCATATTCAGGAAAATGTTTATATTATTCAATTTTCGAAAATTATTTTGTAAAAAAACAGCGCATAGTCCATAATAATTCTGATGTATAAACCTTGTCAGGCGGCTAGCCTCTTGTCAGATAGACTGGTTAGTTTTTTTTTTAATAAAGGTCAAAGTATATTTCCTTTATGGTTGGCTCTCTAAAAATAGGACTCAAGACTTGTTAAAAATAGCAACTGAATTAAACAAGTAAATCTTTGTCTAACCTTTTTATAGAAAATGTGAGGTTTATTGTTATTGGCTAGCCAAGATCTGATGTTGA
Organism: Spodoptera exigua; assembly: GCA_902829305.4. Classification (NCBI taxonomy): domain Eukaryota; kingdom Metazoa; phylum Arthropoda; class Insecta; order Lepidoptera; family Noctuidae; genus Spodoptera; species Spodoptera exigua. The sequence continues at coordinate 6,383,413 of LR824615.2, forward strand.
CAGATTATTATACTGTTAGATGTGTGTTGTAATTAATTACACGTTCCTAATCACATTCGGTTAATTAATGTATTGCTGTCTCACCACAAATGTGAAAGAACAAATTAATCGCTTTGTTGGTCTGGTGGTTTTAAGCGTGATTACTGATTACAAATTTCTACTATCAAGGGTTTCTGTTATCGCAGTAGTAAGTCCTCTCTATTAGGAGTGGCTACAGAAACACCACGGTGTCCTCAAATTCCGTCTGACGCAGTGGCCGTCCGTGTGCGTGCAGATAGCATCTGCGTCAGACGGACAGGATTCAGCGGACGGAAATGACCAGGTGTCATTACTGCGAAGGACCACCCGAAGGACAAAGTGGCGTTGGGCATCTAGGGCAGCAAGGTTCCTTGCCGCTTGAGAGAGATGGGTATGTGCAGGGCACCTGGGTACTGCGGCCCCGGGCCAAAGTAGGAGAACGAGTCTTTTAGTCAGGGGGACTAGGTCGGTAAAAGCGGCAGCGCGCTGCCCAACACCACCAGGACCAGTGACTTCTGTTCAATGTGTGTGCATTTATAGCTTTGATAAACTCTTTTGAAAATAGTCCTGTGCATATTTTAGTTGTAAAGACTCGACAGAGCTTCAACAGTCAGTGAGATTCTGACTTTCCCTTTCGCCCCACCAATCATTCTAGGCAGATTTGCGGAACGCACTTCCGCTGGCTGGGACTTAAATGATGGTTATGAGAGACTTAACGTCTAACAACCAGCCTCTTTATAATAGTAATGTGAAACACAAAATTAAACCTTTTGATAAACAGGAATCAAACCCTACCTAAACTTAAAACAACAGTTGAACACACATTTCGTATTCACAGTTACAAAGTAAAATTTAATACATTTTCCAAGTTGGGAAGTTATATTTTTCTTTGAAGATAATAATATTAGAGTAGACAAGCCTCTTTCTGAACTTCAAAGAACAAGCTTGACTCTTTAATAGAATATTCCTAGTTTAACTTCAACGTACAGACTTAAGCTAAGAAAAGTCTTTCTGTTGAACTTGATCGTGATGTTATAAAATCTTCCAAGCCTCATAGGTAAATGTTGGCATCGAGCTGCAAGACGATTGGGCAAAGACTTTTCGGTATTTTTACTTCTTTTAGTATTCAACTGTGGTTGGTGTTTTTAAAGCGCTTGTTTATCCAGTTACATCGGACTTTAAACAAAGTGTGGGAGACCCAAGCTTCTGCACGAATGGGTCGACTCGACCGGAGTGATACTACGGCCTCACAGAATACCGACGTGAAACAACCACAGCGTTGTGTTTCGTCGTGTGAGTGAGGTAACCGGAGGCCCAATCCTTCCCCTCCCCCGATCCCTCCCAATCCCTAAATCTCCAAAACCCTAATCCCTAAAAGGTCGGCAACGCACTCGTAACTCCTCCGTTGCGGGTGTCCATAAGCGGCGCTGATTACTTACCATCAAGTATTACGTCAGCTCAAAAATTTGTTTCATCCAAATTATGTGTGATCATGAAATATGTGACGGTTTGTTACAAGTTTCTACTTCGCATTAAGTGACTAGATTTCATTTGGGAAAAAATATATAGCCCACTTACTAAAGTAATCTTATGAAATATTTGAGAGTTCTCTTAATTTTTCTTAAATATTAATCAAGACGAATATTAAGGTTTATTTATGATACTTGTACGTAGCTACATTTTTGAGGATAAATATTTGTATACTTCCGATCTTTGAGTATTAATATTTTTTTAGTCATAATAACAACATATTAACATAATGTTACCATTGTCAAATAGTTGAGTGGTTTCAAGAGCCTAGATTATAAGTTTCCGTTAAAATAAAAGTTTAAGAAAAATGGATTTTATTTTCGACAATGATATGAAATTTTCGAACTTATAATTTCAAAGATTATTTAAATACCAAACGGTGGAGAAAAGCATCGCGGGAAAATTAATCTAGAATTAAAACCCGTTGTACCTTGAAGTAAGTCGAATTTTTCAAAATTACTTCATACGAGTAAGACTATATCCAATAAATTTTATTTTTGAATAAAATGGTACCTTTAATATGCATGGTAATTAATGCTCGTCTTCTTTGTGATTTAAATGAATTGTATTAATTTGATCGTAATGATAATTTCATCATCATAATCACCATCAGCCTATAAGTACCCATTGCTGAGCAGAGGCCTCTTCTCATACAGAGAAAGCCTTCTCTGTACCTATATATCATTAATCATCACGCTTACTCAATGCGGGTTGGCGATTTCAAACTAAACCAATAATTAGAAATTACAAGTCCAGGTTTCCTCACGATGTTTTTACCTTCACCGTATGTCAGTTGTGTCTCAATACTCATAGACAGTACATATAACTCGGAAAAAGTCACATTGGTACTTGCCAGGTTTCAAACCCACACCCTCATGCATGAGAAGCGGGCTCCTTAACCTCCGGGCCACCACGACTAAATGATAATTTACTTATATTTAATAACATGCATATCAAATTCTATTAATAAAACAATTATTAAGTTCAGGTTAAAGACAAGCTTATTAAAATTCGCACGGTAACTATGATTAAAAATTAAGTTTATATTTTATAAAAATACCGGAACCGCATCGACGCAAGGTTTTACAGGAGAATCGAGACGAAAAGTTATTTATTTTCCACGATTAAATATTAACAATCGAGAGATAATTTTTCAATAAAGGAAGAGCAGCCATAATTGTGTCAATTCCTGAAAGTTGAAATAAACTTCAATAATGCTCTGAATTGAACTTATAGAATTACTGAACCTTGAAATTGTTAACGTCATTTTAGAAATATTGATAATTTTATGTGCAGTTTAGTTTTAATTTTCTTTCCTTCTTCCCAAATTATTATTCAAGCTATTTAGTGGTGGTTTAGTATAAAACATTAGTAACTATTTTTGTACTCCTCCTTAACACTAAAATATAAATATCAGAAAATGAGCCTTAAAACCTTCAAGAAACGAGCGTATTCCTTCTTAGATGGCTGGCAACGGGTTTCTATGGGCAGCGCTGATGACTCACTATTAGATTATCAGTCTGCTTGTTTGAAATTTAACATCCTGCTCAATCAATCCAGAAGTTGAGTCTAATCTTCTTACACATAAGAGGTTTTTTGTATCAAAATATACCTGTTTTTGTGATGGGAAAATCATCAAACGACTTCTTTCGCTCAGGGTAAGGCGAAAGGGAGTCAGTCTTAGAGTCGTTTGTTCGCTTGCTCCGGGCCAAGGCCGCGATACCTAAGTGCTGTTGTTAAGAATATAGAATTCCTAATCTATCAATTTTGGAAAATCATGATAATTTAGTAAAGTAAATCCAGTTTTATACAATAGTAGGCGGACCAGGACGATGGCCAAAATAAATGTACGTGGGTATAGGATGCAATATTAGACCTCTATGTTAGTTCATCAACGGTAATGGCTACAGTAACAGAGCCCCGACCACACGTGTAGTCGTGTACCATTTGTTTGTGTCAAACCGCTCTCGTTAATTCGTTTTCTACTAAACAAAGCTCGGTTCCATTGATTTTGTAAATGTACCCTGTTATTTTGTTTTTTAAGTTCAATTCACAGTGGCACAGTGTAATATTTCTATTTCCAATGAGGTGGGATTAAAAAAATGTTGATACTTAATATTTTTCTATAACGGAGCATATTTATTTAGGAGTATTGTTCATTGATTCATTGTACCCTCGTCCGATGAATTGTGATAAAAACTCCTTCGAAATTCAATTTAAATAATCGAAGTGCCGTCAAATACGTCTATATTTTATGCTAACCCCATAAGAATGTGATGGGTGTTCTTGTCGAAGAAACTTCCACCAGTTGTATATTAGTCTTTAGACTCCAGAAACAGCCAGTCTTCTACCAACAAAAACGTCCCATCCATTGTTTTATCCCACGTCACTGAGCACACGTGAAATTCGTCTGTCCCGGCTGTTATACGAAGATTTATGACAGTTTTACGAGGAACAAGGAACTTGTCTGGTAGTCCCGTTTCATTAAAGATGTCTTTAATACGTTTTAGAAGGTGAGCGTCGAAGTACCTATTGCTTAATCAGTTCATACAATATCTGTGTTAAATAATACTTGTAATAAGATTTTAATATTCAGAAGATATTTACACTAAACAAAGATATTTACACTAATTTCGAATTATGTGAAATATTTACTATATTTTTTATAAGTAAACAATAGCTGTTTCATGTATTACCCAATCTTGATGACCCAGAGGTTAAGGCGCCCGTTTCTCTTTCGAAAACTGGCAAGTACCAATGTGACTTTTTTCGAGTTATATGTATGGACTTTCTATGATTATTTTGACACCATTGACATACGGTGAAGGAAAACATCGTGAGAAAACCTGGACTTATAATTTCTAATTATAAATTTAAAATCGCCAATCCGCCTTGAGCAAACATGGTGATTAATACTCAAAGGATTGAGAAGAGGCATTTGCTCAGTAGTGAGTATTTATGGGCTTATTATGTTATTTCGTCAACTGGGAATAAAACGAGAGGAGAGTTAATGTTATGAAAGCTTATCTTTTCGCATCACCAACAACCAAAACACAAACCAATATAAAACACTTTATAACCACGAATCGTCGGTAATGGTGCGGTCTCAATGTGCGTCGCGACGCATATCATACGAGTAGTGTCGGTAATACGGGCGATCTGTTTGTGACACGTTACGCGGCACTAATGCGGTTATCTGATCGTGATGCGACTTGTTTACGAATGTCGCCGTCCTGCGGTCTCGGCCACTACGAATAATTAACGTATGTACTTCTCATATGTGCTACGTAATTTTGCTGGGTAGTCAAGTCATCTGCTGTGCAACGTATTGGGTAAAATGGTTATTAACTGTCGTCCATTTCATTCCTATATTATTATAACACGCTACCGTAATCAATCGTCAGTTTGTCAGTTATAAATAAATGTAAAAATAGTCATTTAAAATATAAAATTTTATTATAAGAGGTAGATTTGCTATTATTTATAAGAATATCAGATTTTTATAGAAAACAATTCAATTATCCTTGTTTGATAACACAACCTTTAACTTATGCGGAATCTTTATTTACCTTGCTGAAGAGAACAATGATATCCTTCAAGATTATTCTTAGAATCGAGTTTTCCATTTTATATTCTACGTCTTTATGTTAAAGTAAAATGTACAAAGACCTGGCACAATTAAAATTGCTTTTGCAAAGGACAAATTGATAAGTAATAAACAAATCGTTTTTACGGGAAACGAAGTTACCACGTTGTGTATAAATAAAAAAAAAACTGAGCGATACATTTACTTCATTGCACGGTTTATGCAGTTTCGTAGCAATCAATAATAATGAGGGTTAATAAAATCCCTGATTGGATAGAACCGGTACAGCCAGACAATCGGATTAAACACGTGAACAAAATGGATACAAGCGCTACTATTTCGTATGAGTGTATCGCTGTTGTGGTGTTGTTAACTAACGAGTTGTTTTGTTTGTAAAAAATAGCTTTACAAGGTGTCTTTCCATTTTTGATTGCTCATAATTATTTTTTACTAGCTACTCTCGCGGGGTTTCACCCGCTGCTCGGCTCCATTTAGTCGTAGCGTAATGTTTTATAGCCTATAGCAGTCAGGAACATTTTAGCTATCTATCAGTGAAAGAATTTTGGAAATCCGATCAGCGGTTCCAAAGATTACCCCCTACTTACAAAATTATATTACATTACCTCTTTATAATATTACTGCATAATAAAAAAATGTGGGCTTCTAAATTTGTAATAATATATTCTACGTTCAGTTCGCTAAGTTATTTTTTAAAACAATTGTAATATTCTTAATAACAACCGTGTATAATGTATAAAATAATTTCCGATAACGAGTTTCGCGTATTCTCATTACGTTAAAACTTTCTCATCACTGTTAAAACATATTGAAACTCCACTTTCACGATGCAGGAAACATAACATTAATTAAAAACTGTATCACAATATATTGGTTTCGTTCCAACCATTCGAATTTTTCTTATAAAAGCGCTCACGTCGAGGTTGCAACGAGAGGAAAAAAGCTGTTGCTATTAGAACCGCATTGCTCGTTCATCAGAGCAATTGCTGCAATACAGCCGAGGAAGTATTGCTGATGCTCTTTTTATTTTAGCACTAAGAACACAATACATTCGTTACAAGTGGTACGTATTCGCTCTTAATCACCCCAAGGTTCAATACGCTTGATTGAGTGGTTCAGCGCACCGCCCGACCAGATTGAGTTATTCGTTATTAGAAACGTTTTCAAATAGTCATTTTGTATTTATTTTACTTTTGAAGCGAATCTGCGCGCTTTTAACTCGTCGGACAAATAAAGAACAACTTTAAATAAATGTAAAGCTTGATAAACTTTCCACAACAACTGCTAATGGAATTGGTTGAAATTCGAACCAACTTTTATCGAAACAAAGAAAAATTGTTGCTCAGAACGAGCTCTCAGTTTCGTGTTGATATTTAACTGAAATGATTTTCAACGTAATCCGACAAAAACAAATAAAATTGAAGCGTTGTTTAATGAAATACAAATAGTTTTGTAGTCATTCAATTAGAAAGTAAAGTGTAAAGAGTTATATTTCAATCGGCATTCAGCGGTAAAACTTTAGTGATTGAATCGTATGAATGGCATCTTTTTATACGGGACCGAATCGAATTGCGTGGATTCGGCATAACGCGAAACCGAAGGCGATACGTAAGCGTTTTCCACAAACGATAAAGGTTTAACAAAACTCGTTCGCGTTTCGTTTTTAAAATAGGAAGCCGATACACTGTTGCAGAAGATTGATGGAGCTATCTGAAACGAGATCGGGGACTCCATGGTACCGTCCGGCTATTTCGATGCAATGTTGCAGCAAACTCAGGCACAGATGCTATTTAAAATCAAATACGTGTTTGACGCTGTCCTCTCAGATACTGGCCGACCGTATATTTTACATTAAGCATGCATTTTAGATATTATTCCATAACTAGGTGGTTCAAGCTTGTGTAGAAAATGTTTTGTTAAAACTTTGTTACGTTTTAAATTACAGTATCTGCTTTTCGTCTAGTTCTGGACGCATTACACAAATTTAACAACCTCAGGACTTTCAGTTAAGTAATCATGCTTGCAAAAGAGGTTGTAAAAAAATCTAGGAAACACAATTTGTTAAAAAGCTATCTCATAGAGATAGATACGTATGTCCAAAAATCATGCTAACAGTTTATAACACTTCATTCCAAGCTGATGCTTTAAAATGATAAATGATATCATGCAGCGACTTTACCGATGGGAACTTACCAGGCGTTCATAGCTGACAAGAGAAAATAAATGAAGTCGTTAGTGCTTGGCTTACGTCTAATGTATTGCAGCGCTCATCCAGCGTACTAGGTGGGCGACGAATGTGAGTTGAGCTGACATAACGTTATGTTGTTTTCTGTTGAACTGTTTCTTTGAAAACTTACTCTTGCTACTTAATGTGATCCTAGTATTTCTCCGAACAAAATATTTTGTTTTGTCGTACACTGAAAATTACGCACACATTATTTTAACAATATCTAGGCGTTAAAAGAAATTTGCTTCTGGGCTTGTTTCGGTATTTGTTTTCAGAGTGTTCGGATACAAAAAGTAGCCTATTTAAAACAAATATCATTTTGACGTGTACAATTGGCATTTTTTTATTAGTAAGTTTTAAATTAGTGAGTTTAATTAGTATATTTATATTTAAAAATAAATTCATAGTTCCATTGTATTCCAAGCTGCGTAAGCTTAAACTGAGTTAATAGAATTAAAAACGTTTTATGCAATGTGTATAAATTATGTATGGGCTTCAGTTATTTTCAATGTAACTGAGTTGCATAAAAAGTATCGATAACAATGACACAATTCTGAAACTAAACAGAAGTTCTTGCTCATAAATCAAGAACCAGCAACTCATTAGTTCATATTAGGAAAACAATAACTTTATAATGGAAACGCTTAGAAAATGCTGTTATAGAAACAATAGTCAGCATCTTCAGTTAACGAAGCAAGAATAACATTTCACTACACTCAACAGGTTCGTTGGCGTGTTGTCTACAGTTTACCTTGAAACGATTATTTATAGTTGATGCTCTAACATGTCAATAGTACCTACGATAAAATATAGGTTGGTTCTTGATAAATTTAGAATGAAAAATGATTTGCTTTCTAGCCTTCAAAAAGATTTGTGTGCGAGAAACAAGCTTCGGTGCGAATGGGTCGGCTCGACCGGGGTCGAACCACGGCCTCATAGAAAACCAGCGTGAAACATCCACAGCGTTGTGTTTCGCCTTGTGAGTAAGGTTACCGCAGGCCAGATCTCTTCTTCTCTCCATTTCTTCCTATTCCTTAAATATCTGAAACCCTTATCCCCAAAAGGCCGGTAACGCACTCGTAACTCCTTTGGTGTTGTAGCTGACTTTCCTAACACACCATAATTATAAAACTGTTTTCAGAAAATGAAGTATTGAATGATAAAAAGGTCTGTAAATGGTCATATTTACAAAACAGAGTTCAACAAACCGTTGTTATTGGATTAAATTGAAAACTAATACCTACTTGTTGATTCAAACTAATTGATTTATTTTGATTAAAACAATAATCGCCTAGGATAACAGAAAATTGAAATTTGGATCCTTCATATCGGTTGCCAATTGGGGCGTGTAGGAAAATTACCAAATTACGTATAAAGTATATATAATACATACGTACAGAAAATTTTCAAATTACGTGTTGTAATTGGATACGGTAATCGAAGCATGGTTGTTTTAACTGTCCCACCTGCCGTCGTATTTGTCTTACAACCTAATTAGGATCGAGTCTTGAATTTTCACGCATCAAAGACCTACCCCCTTTCATCTAATACGCTGTTAAATCGTGGTGACTAACTACCCGTGAATTATTTCAGTAATTGTAGCTAATATTACGTAAATATGACAGTTTTTGTCTTAAACATATTAGTTTACGTTACATAAGATGCCATTAAAATCTTGAGTCTAATTTAAGAAAAAAGAAAAGAGTGATATAAATTGAAACTTTTTTTGTAAAATAAATCTACTATCAAGTACTTTGCTTTTTTCTCAATGTTGTAATAAATTACTTTTATTTTCTGAGAATCATTTTTCTTTTAATTCCAAGAAAACTTTACAAGAGATCTTTGTTTAAAATATACTTGATTTAGTTGAAATATAGCTATTATCGTGGACTTATTGGACTGATTAATTTACTAATTATGTTTCATTATTGGCCAGCATTATGCATCAATATTGTACACCTATATCTTGTGTTTCTGAATCTCATTAATTGAGGTTGAGTGACGGCTTGTCCAATTATATCCGGCCGTGTACGATACTAAACCAATTAAATTTTCTTTATCAGGTAAAAATCGATTCCTTTGTGTACACACGTTCAAGGATAAGATTGTAGAGACAAAAATAAACACGTAGGTTATATTGTGTTTGTAAGTGACGGAATAAAATTATGTTTGAATATATTAGAATGTTAAAAAGGTGTGGTTTTAATAACTTCAAATCACACACCCATTCACCATTAGTCTTTTAATGGCTACTGCTGAGCAAAGGCCTCATCTCAATCGGAGAAGGAATAATTGGATTCCGTAATGTTATATGTCGGTAGTAAAAACCCTACCGACATACAACAATTTCATGGAAATACAGAAATATTATTACGCCAAAAAACATAAGATGTAAACTTAATGCAATATTATAGTCATAAGTCTTATTTAGGAATGTGTGAAATAAACTATTCTCAATTTTAAGATAGATTCATACATGATAGCAAAAGTTTAAACCTTACTGATTTTTGGTTAGTATTCTAAGTAATACAGGATGTATTTACTGTTAATATGATAAATAAAAAAAAATAAAATAAATATGCAAATAAAATCGTTAAAAGTAAACCTAAATACTTAAAAGCCGTTACCAAAATAGAGAGTCAAAATTTACCCATTTCATTAATTAGGCACAAACTTGTTCAAAACATGTTGTTGTTTTTTCAAAGATTATTTTTTTTAATCCCAAAAACTATCTTAACCAGCCATGCAATAATCACCAAGGTAGTTTTCCTAGTATTTCCGAGTGGTCGATAGTAGTTGGTAGTGGCTAACAATAGTCGGATAGTGGTCGCTAGTGGTCACATTGCCTGCGGAACACTTAGATCGAGTTAGGAGGCCACCCGAAAATAATTAAATTCATCCCCGAATGAGGTTGGCGTGGTAATACCGCCCCGAGTCTCCACGTTAGGTGTGTTTACAAACTTGTTCACCGTTATTATATGTAGTACCTACATGTATTTTAATGATTTTAGTTAGTAAACACACGGTAGAGTTGATTATAGTTTGTTTCTCGTTCTCTTGTGTAATGTTGTTTTGTTAGATGCTTTTGGATGACGTTTGTGGTCTTTGAACGAGGTATTCTGTCCGGTAGACGGGATTGATACCACAACATTACAGAAATACGGCGTTAAACATCATTTGCGTTGTTTCGCCGTGTCCATCCCTATTCTCAATCCCCAAATCAAATCTCCTCCTTATAGACGGCGCCGTTCACTCATCATTACATAATCCATCCGTTCAGCGCTAAAATTTAATAAAGGAAAAAAAACTGGTGTCATTTTCACTATCACAGTCAACAGTAAAATTACCTTGTGTTCCAGTCGTAGATTAGTATATATTGGTACTTCTATAACAAAACATATAACATTATATTTCATAGTTTTGTATGTACCTACCTAACAAAATTTTTAAGCCAAACATATTGTTTTCTTTATTATTTAATTTTTGTTTGTCATATCTAAATATCAATATTATTATTGGAATCACTATTTTATTTCAAACTTCTTTGAATTGGAGTATTGTATCAATAATATCTGTTCGGGTTAAAAAGCCTTGTGTCAGCACATATGTACATGGATATAAATTGGTTTTGAGAAAGAAATTGTACTTCGGAAGAACTCAGATACGTGAAGTAGGTATTAGCTATCTACTTGGAGATATCAAATAGACATATACTATAAAAGAAAACTTTAGGTACAAAAAGGCACTTTTTCCATTACCGACTGCACAATGATCATTAAACTTGTCCAATATTAAGTTGGCATAACTAAACACATCTAAACAATTAATCCCCAAAACAAACTTCTCTGATAAATTAATCACAAAACAAACAATCTCTGAGACCATAGAATAATGACGGAGCTACTCTATTAAAATAGTTGTAACCTCTTAATAATGAAGGTTAAAACGACTAATGGAACAAGGTGGTCGGTTGTCACAACTGCCAGCAAGCCGGTGATTAAATTTGTGTTCGCTCTAAACTCGTGCTGAACCCGAAGCTAAGCTGAATTTCAATCTACTGTAGAATATATTTTACCATGCCTGTATAGTATAATGATGAAACTTTGATTATTTTTTTAAAGAATATATAAGATTCTTAATGTTAAATAGGTACACAGAAATCAATACAGACAGGACAAATAGCAAAAAAACGATGTCAATAATTTTAATGTTTGTCTATGAGGACGGTAAGTTCGGCTTGTCGTTATTATGGCTAGATAAACACAATTTAACAAGAAAGTGTCATTAAAAATCTAAAAAGAATCAAGCCTTGTGTTATGCCGTGCGAGTGAGGTTGCCAGAGGATGTTTCCCTCTCCAATCCCTAAATCTCCGAATCCCTAATGATCGAAATGCTTACCATCAGGTAATCCGTCTACTTGTTTGCCGACCATCACCATACCATATCACATAATAAAAGCATCAAAAATGTCTGTCTACAAGAACGGTAAATTCGACCCGTCGTCATAAGAGCCAGATAAACACAATTTGACAAGAAAATGTGATTTTCAACCAAACTAAATTACAAAAATCTAGCATCAGCGTAGTACAGAGAAAACATGCATAGTGAGACCCTGCAATAAGTCCTTAAGTTCCAACAACGGATGTCAATTGGTCCTACGTATTCATAGGAGCATCGCCTATACCACTTAATTATTGTTTACGGAACAATAATGGAGATTTATTGGCTTTATTTACTTTCATTGCATAGAGGTTTTATACCTAGTTTCCATGTATGTTTTTCTTCTAATATCATACCAGAGGTAAAATGAAACCTTAGATTTGCTAAAACTAGTAATAAGTGATAATGAGTTAAAATAATCAATTTATGGAATATATTATTAAAAAAGCAACCCGCCTCGACTTCGCACATTCAATATTAATAATTTAATGGATATTATAATACTATGTACCTTCCTCTTTAATCGCTCTATCTATTAAAAAAAAACACCTGAAAATCCGTTGCGTAATTTTAGAGATTTTAGCACATAAAATGGTATAGGGACGGAAAATTCGACTTTGTTTTACTATGTGTGATTAATTAATTACAAAATAATTTTCGTACTTTCGTAAATTACATTATTTGGTCTGAAATCAAACATTATATTATTGTTTAAATGGTAATTTTATTTCTATTTATATTTTATAAGTTAAATAAGGCAATAACAGTTACAACGTTAGTGTTGATTCAGTGGTTTCATCATAACAATCGGTTTTATTGGTTTGTTCAATTTATAGTACTCTGAATATAATAAATGTTTTTTGTTGTATTTTAATTTGTTATTCCGTTTGTTTCAGGTAAATCAGTTCAACTATGTATAATAAACACAGGATCGCAACAAACAGTAAGCTCAATAAAATTTATTTGAATTGAGTCACGAAAATAAACCATGAAACGATTCGCCATTTGCGAAAAAGTAAAAAAAATACGGAAAAGAATGAAATCATACAATCCTACTCACAAAACACTAGCGAACAATTTCTAATTGAATTAGACCTTGTTACATTAAAAATAAGATTCATAATTGATTGTTCGGTCGGTAAGAGTGGTTATCAAAAGAGTATTCTAAGCATAGCGCTATGCAACGTCCGAGGCTCGTAATTAAAAGAGAATTCGCTCCCGTTGTTTTACAGCAACCCATCGTCTGGAGGCGTATAGTGGATGAACAATGAATATGTATACCCATAGACCTGAGAGGAAATGTGAAGGACAGTCTACCTGCCTTTTTAGTCGCAGTTTTTACGCCATTCGGTCCGCATAGCGCACTAATGAAACAGTCTAGTCTCAAATTGTTATTTTGTTAATCACTTTAGAACGTTAGCTGTCTGAATTCTATTTATATTTGACGCATTTTATTCACAGCGGGATTTAGTTACGGAAAATTGTTTCTACGTTTCTAAATTTGTAAATGGAAAATATTTTCCAAACAGCGGTTCGAATATCAATTTCAAATTACGTTATTCACTGAAATGCTTGAACTGATAGGATAAAAAGCTCTTTGTGCTCACATTCAGGTAATAAATAGAACTCCGTTTAACAAACCAATGCTTACGTGAAAGCTAATTGGAATAGGCGGAGCGAGGATGAAATAATCTGAGCAGCAACAAAGGCGGTATCAACCGCGCCTTCTCCATGAAGCGTGCGATCTCAAAGTTTCTATTCACGAATTCTACAGTTGCGTTGAAAGGCAAGCGGGTTATTCCATAAAACTTGTCTTTGTGAGACGAATGTGGCTTGTTAGTTGTGGTTCGGTAGGTGCGCCGGCGTCTTCGCAACGTCACTCGAGCGTTGCAACGCGGATTCTGTAAACCACATGCCACTTGGCGTATGAATACGTCACGATGCAAAAACTCACAGAATAGGTACGCAAGATGCTCTGCGAATGTAGTCGAGACTTGACTCCTAAAAGGAACTTTAACCAATGTATGAAGTCTCCATGTTCTAGGAATAGGTTATGCTTAATTTTTTGCTGGCGTGAATGTAAATGTAAGATGTTAAGCTTCCCTTATTCAAACACTGAGTACTCTCATGTTGTTCCTAGAATTATTCGCGTGTTTTCTCTAATGAGTGTTCTAATGAGGTATTAGAATCATTTACTGGTTTACCATTCCCATAATTCCCACACACTATTAGGGTCCGTAAAAACACTTTTGATTTACCATTATTCTGTTTGCTTATTAACATCAAATTCAAAGAAATCTTTTATTAATGAGACATAGTTATAGTCTGTAAATGTTATTTAAATAATTCCAAGAATATTATGGCACATTTTCGCAATAATTTGTGATTTAAACTGAAGCGTAGTCATTACTGAATAACTGGCAGCATTTGTACGCGTTGTACTCATTTTCTTATTTCGTATTCCAATTAACCGTTCGTTTTATACATCCTACTAATATTATTTAGTAACAACCTTATTACCGAGACGTAGCTTTTGATCGCATAAAATAGCCCTCATTTCCTCCCTGTATACCGGTAAAAGGAACGTTTGCATGTTTTTAACGAACAAGTTAAAGTTTGAAAGGGCCTCAACATTCATCTGTGAAAGCAAAGGACCTTGTTAGGGTCGCTCCAAATGTCTTAAATGCCCGACTATGAATACGACTGCAGTGCTCTTTGATTTACGCAATCGTGTATTTAATTAATTTTACAGCTGACACAGTGACTTAGTATTAATACGGTTTGGTGCGTCGAGAAAGTTTTAGTAACTATCTCGTTAATTTGTGTTTCGCGGTTTTAGCTAGGTTGTTGACTAGTGAGTTTAAAATTAACGAATACACTTTACTTATTTAATAGAACAAAAAAGGTTCAGCAAATGTACCATCAAAAATCATAATTATTTTATCTTGATTTTGTCGTACGCAAAAACCTATTCGATTGCTTCGCTTTAATAGTCTCTTTACTGACAAATCAACTATGTACGTAAACGATGTAAAACCAAAGAAAATCCATATTGAGAGTACTGTAGAAACAAAAGAGTCTGCACAAAATTCAAAAATTGTCTCAATTTATACCACCGACCGTTTTATAAACCGCTAAAAATATCGTTTTGCGATCGCAAATGATAAAAGTGTACCGTCGGACAGCGTACTCAGTCTGTCGGCCCTTGTCTCCCGTAATGGTCAGTCGCTCTAAAAGGCTTTCCCTAGGTTGCCTCATTAAATTTGCATCAAAAAGGCGGGCCATTCATACGGTCCTTACCTAGGCAAACATTACAACTCTTTACTGGAAATACGATATGAGTTGATTTGACCGACGATTAAATGTCGTGTTTTATTAAAAGGGTTTGGTTAGGACGGTTTTAGGTACCTGGGTTGCCTGGATGACATTGTGACAAAATTTTGAATATAACAGAATTACTTGGCTCTATTTGATTAGGATGACTAAATTCAAATAGTAGGTATTTTGAAACCACTTTGGCGATAAGAAGAGATATAAATAGAAAAGGGATTTTCATTAGTACAACAAATATTCAGGTTTCATGTGCAGATAATATTCTGGTAAATATCTTAATATTTATTTTAGCCTGAGTGATTTTTTAAACGATTTCGTGTTATTTCAAGCTCGAAATTGAACTAAAAACCGTTCGGCTTCATATAAAAAAATATATAATACATAAAGTCGGGATTGAATTCCCTGAAACTTTTCAATATGTTAATATTATGATTGATGTACTGTTTCCGATTATCGACACGAGATTACTACTGTTGATTCCTGGAAATGAAAATCCCGTATGATTCTGTATGGGGATAAATAATTGGATATTTACCAAAGTACATTATAATAATAAGGCTAGCTTATAGAAGTATAGGTATTCATTGCATTGATTCAATTCTGCGCAGCTTTACGTATTGTACGAAAACTGTGTTGAAATACGTCAGGTTTCGTGTTTAACATTTTCCAAGTAACAGTATTAAAGCCTGGTGACTTATTACAAAAATGTTGTAGAAAGGTACGCCCGAGCAAGCTAAATAAAATTCATTTCCTCCCGTTTGTACCTCCACATGCTTTTGAATAGAACCGAAAATTCTTCAGTGGGAAAATATCGGCAATATTTTTCAGTTTCCAATCGAAGGATGCTTCAAAGTCAGGCGTGAGTGAAATAAGCTTTTCGTTTATTGGGAAACGTGCGAATCGCTCGGCGTGTTGTGTTGTGTAAAATAAATTAAAAAATTCTATATTGACAAGTTCTGAACACTAAATATTCGGTTTTATAGTGACGCACTCGAACGCAATATTTTCTATAATGAAATTCTGTAGTTTTATTTTTGTTAACTGTTTATATCTTTTGCCTGTCGGTCGGATTGTGTTTGGTAAAAGATTTTTTATTTTATTTTGACAACAGCGTACTGTGTACCGTTGTGTTTTCAACATAGGCACGTTTTGTAAATTTTAGATACCCTGAAGAATATTGAATACAATGTTATTTTAAAAACATGGGAATATATATGTGACGTGTTATTTTTGTATGAATAGGAATATCGCACCTTCAGAATAGTAGTAACGTATCTCAAAAAACATTTTTTTGGAAAATTTGAAAAAAAGTTTTGAAATTGCAAACTTTTCACTTTGAACTGATTTGATTATTTGTTAATGGGAAAAAGAAAATATAAACTTTTTGATTAATGTATTATGTAACTTTATCTGTTGTTAAATATAACAAACAAAGTGGAGTGATGCATTATTTAAAACAACTTAAAGTTTTGAAAATATTTAAAAAAGACCCATTTCATTTTGGGTCTTTTTATTCAGAATTGAATGAATAGATTTTGACCTAATTCCAAATAAGTTCTAGAAGAAAAACAAAAATCGGTAATAAGAAGACCTAATATAACAACATTGTAGATATTTATCAGTTCATTTCGGAAATCCGACCAGCGGTTACAAATATTACAAAAAGTACCTTATTATAATATTAGTATAGATTACATTCAAACTGCAAACGCCATTATTAATGATTTATTAAGACGGCCCATTCGTTTGTCTTAGGCATATATGTATATGGTGCTAATTAGTGTAAATTTAATTAGTAAATTCAAGTATCCTAACAACGTAAACAATGTTTTTTTATTCTTTTTTTCAAATGTAGGTATCTGACATACTCTGCCAAGTTTTCCAGGAAAAGTTTTCACTTCCTGCAATTTCTGTTATTCCACAATTACCAGGAAAACTACCTCCTGGCACGCTAAACTGATATAGATGCCTTACTTGTTTCATTCTAGTAACGGACTACGGGACGTATTACATGCAATAGAAAAATTGAGGGCAAAATGTACTTGCGTATAACACGTGACTTCATTTGTTTTTTTTTGCAATGTCTTTTTATTTATTTATTTTTATTTGTTGTTCATTATGTTTCTCCGCGTGGTCGAGGGAACTCCAGTCCTTTAAATCATCCAGATCTCAAATACCTTACTCCCAAAGAGTATGCACTTGCATGTTATTACAATCTGGTGTGGCGAATGTCTATGGGCGGCACCGATTGCTTACCATCAGGTGAATCTTGTGCTCATTTACTACCCTAAAAAAGCAATTAAGTATGAATTGTACAAAATTTAATATAAAAAAATCGAAGATTTTAACAGTGTTTTATGATTCGTGAAGTATTTTTGTATACTATTAACTGTGTAATACTCAATGGACCTATTAGTATCAAGAGTATATAGGTGTCATTTAGCGTTTCTTTTTTCAGCCTAAACTTTAGATTATCTTCCAACAATTCTGCGAACATACCATTATTTTCCTTCAAGAACCTAAATGCCTTTAAGATCTCTTACAAAGTAAATCGTCAATTAAATAAGCCACTTAAATTCCTTTGATTCGGCCTATTTGCTTTTATAAAATAAGCGGGAAGTAGGGAACAGAAAGACATACTCGTCCTTTATACCTGTTTGAACTAAAGAGAAAGTAAACTTGACGGAGATTTGTTTATTATAATTAAGTAATGGATTGCTTTTTCTGTAGCATTTACCTTTTAAAAGGAAGAGGGGAATTATGACAGCCTTTGTTTTTAGCGTTGACATCTACATATATTATTTACGCATGAAGTTCTTCGTTGGGATGATTGTAAAATTTGGTTGATCTATCAGACTTATACATATCATCACAGACATATAATCACATACATATAATCACCCCTTTGCAGGTTTGGGGCAACATACATACATACATAGCCTGTAAAAATCATAACCCTCCTTTTGCTTTGCCGTAATCGGGTAATGAGCATTATTTTCGTTAAAAATATCAAAATTATAATTCTTCTTTCGTTATAAATATTATGTCCTATATTAATTTGTATGATTTCAAAGATACGTATAGTACGTGTTTTCAATTATCTATTCTATTTATAAATTATTTTTACTATTTTACAAAGTCACAACGACTTTTTAAAATAGTAAAAATAATTTAAGTAGGTCTTTATAATACAAGCGGTGGTAAGGATAAAATGTGATCTATGTTGTTTTTTTTTCGTCTTCCAATTTCAAACTTTAACAGACAGTCCAAATATAAAGTCCCATTCGAAACAGGAAAGGAGTAAACACTTCTAGCGAAAATAAACAATGAACTGATACCTGGCACAAAACGCATATGATCCGTTTGGGCCATATCGGCACTCAAACACAAGTGTCCGCTCCAGTGAATTGGGTACCATTAGCCTCTATAGCATATTAGCACACTAGACCTAATGGAAAGCTTTGATGACGTCAAACGTCAGCTATTGTAGGTATCAAAGGAAACATTAAAGCGATAACTCTTACTGTGTAATATGCGTCCCGTAAGGCTGTGTATAACAGGGTGTTCCAAACGATTGAAATACGTGGTGTGATTAAAAAATATTATTGTGACTTGTATAATTATTTTATATTTTACATATAAATATTTTCCACCGGTTTAAATTCAAAGTCAAAACTTATTGATAGTCCATAAGTTTTGACTTGAAATTTTGTATGAAAATTATTGTGGAGTTACCATATGATTGGTGATAGTTTTTCGGGACACTTTCCTTGGGACTCCAAATAAAAGTGAATCAACATAGTTTAGTACACAATTCTCTCAGTTTTAAATTGTGGAAGCTGCCTAATTTTTGGTAGAGTTCACAATTTCTATAGTCTTATACTTTGTTACAGTTTGTTACAGTTGTAAGAGTGGCAAGTTGTCATTTGACGTGGAGAACAAAGGGTAGGCCTCTTTTCGTCAGTGAACGTTGTCCACTGTATCATAATCAATGGTAATTATTTATTTTCTAAAATTGATAAGTATATTCAAATTAGATGCCTCAAGCATTTCATTGATCAAAATCTACCGATCCGTTTATCTGACGATTCCGACTGTATGTTTTTTTATTACCCACAAGAAATTTAGAAGCTTTTGGTCGCAATATGACCATGCCAGCCGTATCGTAAACTAATACAAGATTTACACTATTAAGCATGTATGCCTGTATTTATTTGATGACATTCTAAATTCGTCACATCATCGATCGAATGTAATTAATACGAGTACTCAAAAAGACTTACATATGTATCGAGTTTGAAATAATCAACTCTTAGAAAAAATATGCACCTTTTTAATAATTGTTAAAAAAAGTTTCTTACAAAATCTCTTTTAATTTTCATATTACGGACGCGCCCTAACCACAACAGGATCTGTAGTCAGTACGCAGCAGCACATAGATTGCGCGGCACATGAAATAAGCACTAAGTTAAACTTTTGTAGTAAATCCAACGTTAGCGTTCGAGTTAGTCGGTCGGGCGTACAGAAACGTTCCTCTAGCGGTTTTCATTCTCTGAAGTTAAATTGTATTAGCTGTGTATATGTGCGTGACTGTTGCTACTTACTGTACGTACAAATGTTCCACTATCTGAGCGGGTGTTGCCTTAATTTATATTGTGTTGTGATTACGATTCTATTAGTTGTGTTTGTTTTCATCGGTCGGTTTTATATGTTAAGACATTTCGTTTTAGTTTTAGTTAGGTTTGGGTTGTAGGTGTGATTTTTATAGTAGTGTTTTTTCTGTATGAATTTTTGTGGTTCCTGTATCCTGAAAGGATTGTGAAAAGCGTAAGGATTGTGTTAATAATAAGGAATGATAAAATCTTCGTGTAAAACTGGAAATACTTGATTTTGTAAAATATTGACAGCCTGTTTTTGTTTTGTTTGGTGTCGTACCTAATTTTTGTTTCATAGTGGTCTAAGGCTGAAAGAAGAAACAAAAAATAATATAATAAAGTCATACGCAACCATTGCACGATCCTGTTTCTGTTAATAAAAATAATTATATTCCGTAACTGAGTCAAAGTAAAACCTAAACCCTTTGGCATTGTATCAAGAACAATCTAAAATTAAAAATGTTTTCCTTGAAAATCCGCCGCCGTGTTGACAAAGTATCATAGTTGCGAATGTTGTATAAAATCTTGTGATCTAACTTCAAAGCTTAAAATTGAGGCAAGGTGAAGCAAGTAGCGAGTTTCACTAGCAAATTTGCAAATATATTATCTGGGAACTGTTATTACTCAACTCTCGTGCATGCGAACTTCGCCCAGGACCATATTGCGAAAGTTTTCATTTTTCTCTAACCCAGTTATGATGTCAAGAGTTTGAAGCAGGGGCGGTGTCAACTTTCCAACGTTATGGAATTTTATTAGCACCTTTAAAAGTTTCCGAATTTGGATTTATGTAACGGAAGAAGCGCTCTTGAAATTAGATTACCCTTAACCACGAAATGATGCCCCAATTTTCTGTTATACTTTAGGAGCTAACTTTGTGTTATTTACGAATATAGGCAGCGTAAAGTTTTTATTGTATGCGCTAATGCACCTCTCATTTTGCACGTCGTAAGTAACATCAGAGCAGTGTTCAAGTCGTAAAGCCAGGCTCATATCTGTTGCATACAAAATTATGGCATTTTTATGCGTCGGCATCCTGTTGGATACGAGCGGCACCTCATAAACCCTCACTTGCAAATTCAATTCAATATACTAGATGCGGTTTATTACCTCACTCTGCATAAATGGACCTTGTTACCGTGGTGTACCTTAGTTATTTATAACGGTATCTGCAGATATCGGCTTCCACTATATTTTCCTACGTTATTATATTATACAAGGCTCCCTTTTGAATCATAAGAATCAGTTTTTATTTGGTGTAATGAAAGACACAATAATAATATAAACCCTCGATAAACATTTGCCGTGTTACTCTGTGTTATTTATAGTACTGTGATATTAGTTTTTTCCAAACATGTTACTTGTTTCCGTAATAGTGAATTTCTCGCCACGTGTATCAGAAATATGGTCATAAAGCTCCCGCTTTATATAAATTAGAATAGTGTATGCCATAGTTTTAAGTTATAGGAACCAGGTTAATGGTACTTCCATTAGCAAATAGTTACAAAAACTTAACACTACACTTTAAGTAAGTAAAACTAAAAATATGCGCATATAAACTACTTCACATTAAGTTGGTAAGAAATGTTAAAACTTTCATTTTACGCGAGCAGATAATTACAAAGTTTCAGCTAAAGAATTTTATTTGAGTTGGGAGAATTTGGCAAAAAATTATGACGCTTATGACTACACTTACTTACTTATTTTAATCGCTATAAAATATGAGATATCCGCAGCGAATATTAAGTTCAGAGGGGAAAGTTTTAGGTCTTTTTTCATGGAGACATTTTGCAATATGGCTCACGTTCGCAAAGTTCAGGGGTGACCCGGTCAAAGAAGCTGAACTGAGAAGAATGCGTAACTTTCTATTCAACCCTCATAGTTTCCATAATATGAATTACTGTTAGGAAGGACAACCAGATTTATTAGATTTTTTGCGCAAAAAGAAAGATTCTCGCGTATGACAGAAGGAAATCTACGTTCCGTTTTTCTTAATTTATCGGGTGCGTATTGGAAGAATGTTTTAAAACTGACAAGTTTAGTGTGAACTGGAAAAAGTCTTTTATATATGTGTGTAAGTGGTCGTTAACAGTTTAAAAAGGAGGTTTTGCTTATTTATTCTCTTTAGATAGGGTTCATATCAGCAATTTTTGTGGAGAGAAATCATCAAATGATTTCTCACTCAAGGGTAGCTCGCCGCCCGACCAGAACCAGACCTGAGCGTACGGCGCGTAGCGTTCCGCGCGCGCCTCAAAGAGTCAATAGACCACCACAGACGGAGCCCAATAGGGCTGATGTTCAGCCGGGGTTGCGGGGTAAGCGCAATGAGGCACCGCGACCTCGGCCCAGAGCAGGAGAAGGAACGGGGGGTTTTTAGTCAGTAAGAGTCTGACACTCCCTCCCGCCCGGCCCGGGACGGGAGAAGTCATTAAATGATCAAAAAAAAAAATGTATCGTTCCGACCCGCAATCCCGGCATTCATATCAGCCTGACGGTCGATTTTGTATTATAAATTGTTATAGTTTGCTTTTGTTTAAAAAAGGCCAACAATACGCAATCTAGCAGTACACATACCTACATATTTAAACCAAAAAAATACATTTTAAGAGTCTCTTTACAGCATAAGAAATCGAATCACAATTCTATTTTCGGGAAAGTATCGCGTGCCAGCCATAACGATGTATTTTATGCAGTTCAGTGCCAATACATCATGCCGCGACCAGGTGCCGTCGCTTGTCATTAGACAGAGAACGCAACATGCATGTATTTGTATGTACAGACTTTTATTACAATTCATATTTTATTCCTCTATATTTTGGGTTGAAAATTTTATGCAGATGCTTAGTATGTGTGAGTTACTATTATAAGTGTTCAAAATATTTACGCATTAGAATACAATAATGAAATAAATATGAGGTATTGACTTCACACACAACAACACAACAGTTTATAATATTGAATGCTTTAAAAAATGTTTACTAAGTTCGTTTATAATTAAACTTATAATCACACTTGCTTTATTTATTTTAAAAATTGAAGAAAATTAACTGAAAATCTCGGGTTACTCACCTAGTAATAGTAGTAGTAATAGTAAAACTAGTAGAGCCTAGCCGTCTCAATATAGACGTGAGTAACCCGCGATTTTAAGTTAATTGAAGAAAAATACAATTATTTTTAGTATTTAATTGCATTCGTTCAAAAAACCAATCACTACCTCTTAACCCAAAAGAAACATACTTTCTTACAGTTCATGAATATATATGTATATATAGTTTTGACACTAATTCTTTTCGGTTGGCAGGAGGCTAGAGTATGCTATATTATTAGTAGGTAACCTACGTATTTTTATGAACAAGTGTGTGAAGCCGCTTCTCATTCGTAAAATAGGTTTAATCCATCGTAGTTTAAGTAAAGTCTCATAACGACTCTTTTAATTCTGTGTCTATAATCGTCGTAAATCATAGAACGATTTGCCCTATTACCGTTAGGAGCTTGAACACAATAATCAACCCCTAAACCATCAGTCCACATAAATTCATAAACGGCTTATATGCACCAGCAAGCAGCGGCTGGTCCTTTAGTACGGCATAATGTGGTACCCAACTAAGCTTCCGTAACGGCATTAACCACAACATAACCAGTACTGATTTAATACCATCTGCTTCGGTAACCTTCACGTTTCCTTTAATCCGATTAACATGGTGTTAACACTGATTACCATTAGTTATGGACGTGGTGATTGATACTTATGCTTATGAAGGTACTAAAGATAGTCTTTATTGATTTCAATGTAAGATCTTTGATGGATTGGACTCTCACTGACTCTCATTCAAATAGGAATGGAAATGCTACTCTGTGGCTTATTTATAGAAATATAAACTTTATGTCATTGGTTAAGAAGTCACTGCATTTATGAAAATGCTCTAGAAGTCTAGATATACATTACAGTGCTATTCAAATATTGTATGATGACATGAAAATTTGTTTAACTTAATTATTCTTTTTTTAGTTTAATTTAAAATACGTGGTCCAAATTCATTGTTTTCTGTTGTCTTTATTGTTTTCTTGGGAAAACTATTTTTCAAACTTCGAAATATCGTGTGACTTTTTTGAAAAACACGTCTGCTTTTTTCATTGTATAATTTACGGAGTAATTTGATTTTTAATTTCATATCCTGTTGTCTTCTCTTTTATTGGGTTGAGGTAAGCAGTTAGCACGGTGTCTCGATTTTTCTCATCGTATCACAAAAGGCTCGTCCCTATAACTTGGAACACAATCGATAAAATCATTAATTTTAATAAGCACCTTTATTTGCACCTTTATTTATTTAAATCAAGTGTTAGAGAGCCAAACTTCAGAAATAATAGACAAGTACAATAGGAGTATTACCATGGGTTCACAACAAATTGGTGTGGAACTACTCTTGCTTTATGTTTTATTGTGTGAGTGAAGTTATCGGAAAGGCCAATGCTCTCGCTATCGCAAAATCATTTAAATCGCTAAGTCTAGTATCCGACTCGGAACTTCTTTCGTATTGTGAGTGTCCGTGTGTCTCACCGAATTGCTTACCATTACAAACGGATTATTTCAGTAATAGGGCACTATCGCACTCTCACTTCTATTTCACTTTCAAAAACAAATAAAAACATACATATCAAAAGAACAAATAATTGATTTTTTCATTACGAAAAGTATACACTTTTCGCAAAATATTAGGAGATATTTTTAAATTCAAAGTAGAAATTTTTGTGACAGCTATTATATAATGCAGCGAAATTTATCTTCAAACGTCAAGATGTATTTTAAAATATTCACATCAATGTGAATAAATAATATATTTAGTTTGAACTTATCTAGTTCTAAACTTACGCAAAAAATACTCTAAGCCATTTAAACAATACCTACTGAATAATAACAACGAGCAAAATTGCTATTTCAAATACTATTTCAAACCCCACACGTAAAAAGTTTTCATATTATTTTTAGCTTCACAAACATAGGCTCGTAGGTATCTTGTTTATTTGTGTATCAAAATGTGTCAATATTAATGTAGTTCAAAACAGTAGAACTTGAAGTTAATTCTTATTGGAAATTAAAATAGATTATTGATCTACACCTGAAGTACATGTTTATCTATTGGTATCAATAATACAGTCATAATGTATGAAAAAACAAATTAAAATTAAACTTTAATCTTTCACAACAATGTCCCATATTCATTGTAATTATTTTGTAACAATATTTTTCATTTCGCTACTGAAAAATCATCTTTAAAGAAAATACGTAAGTTACAATTTAGGTTAAAACTATCAATAATGTTTTATATCTCCTTAATGTAGTTATAATTTCTACGGCAGTGCAAAGTGAAACCTTATGGAAATTGGATTATCCTACACATACTTGCTACGACCACGTTTAAGTTTGCATTTACGAGGCCTTTTCACTGAATTTGCATTAACACCCCGATATGTTTGCGTGGAATTTTATATTAGTGTAAATAGTAAATGTTTGTGTGAAATAGAAATGGCAAAATAGACAGTGAATTTATTTTCAAGTTCATTATTCAAATGTGTAATGTGAATTTATCGAATGGTGTTTTAATGGTATGCGGTGGAAATTCTAATGAAAATTTTTATGGGATAAAATTGGCCATAATAATTAATCAGTAGTGGGTTTCCTTGAGTTATGTTTTTAATTGTAGATCTGAATGATTATTATGAGACAGAGGTAAATAAATAAGATCGTTTTTTTTTTTGTTGACAAATTTGCATGTAATTCCGTGTTTTATATTTTTTTTCATAGAGTTACTTCAGCTTAATCCAATGAGACAGTTTGGATATAAAATAAATATAATCAAATTAAAATAAAATCAGAAATACACATTATAAAGTACTACTTAGAAATATTACGACTCAACCACACGGCAACAAACTTTCCACCACCAAAAGAAAAATGAGCAATATAAAACTCAAATAAACACGAACTAAATATCGCTCCTCATAATTCTTAGAGCCTTTTAAAATTCAGATTACAACGTTTCCGTGATAAGGGTATCACGCGACGAAAATCCGTCAGGAACTTGCTTCATTTGTCGCACCTACTAACGTATGTGGAATGTGCAGTTAGCCTAATATGATCACGTATGTACGGCGCTAATTCCAATAATCTTCGCAGTTAGAGTGAACCACCTTGCCTCGCATTGTCTTAAGGATATTACTGCAAATTACTTGAAACACTGCATTGCACCATCCCTGAGAATTGCAACTGTAATTAGTGAAACGTTTTAGTGCACTTTGTAGCGTTATATTTTGTGAATCCGCTTAGATATAGTGCGTTTTGCTGTTTAATGTTATTAGATAATTAAATGGAACTAGAAACACAATCGGGAACAGATAGTGCAGATGACAGAATGCTACAAATATAAAAGCGAATGTTTGGAAGTATGTCTGGGATGAAAATTCGACAGAAATAGATTATCGTCTGAAATAACACACAGGGTACGAAGGCCACAAAAGCTCTGGCATATTGGTTAAGGCTACTAACTAAACGTAAACAATCCTTTTTTTGTGAGGGGAAAATCATCGAATGACTTCTCTCGCCCAGTGTAGGGCGGGAGGGAGTGTCAGACTCTTACTGAAAAAAAACCCCCTGTTCCTTCTCCTGCTCTGGGCCGAGGTCGCGGTGCCCTATTGCGCTTACCCCGTAACCCCGGCAAATGTAAACAATCCTGGAATGTCTTTTTAACTAGTCAGGTATTTAGCTACATCGACGTTAGCTAGTAAACTGAGTTTAAATAATATTTATGTGTATTTTATACGACCTCTTTCATATAAACTAAACCACTAAACCGATAGACCATTATTATTCTGATAAATGATGTAATTTTTGGTGTTTTTTGTTTGTGATCATTTTAATAAGAAACTGGACATTATATTTACAAAAATTCGAATTAATGTAAATTTCCTATTGCATACCTATGATCGTATCTTGCATAGATATACTAACATCCAATAAGGAGGCGAGTTTCACAGTAGGCAAATGTAAATGTAATATTAAAAGCTTAGCTAATTGTATAGACTAGACAATGCCTTGTATTCACCGTTATGCTGATTATCTTGGTATCCACCAATCTCCTACTGACTATAATTCTACACAATTTTACACTACTTATAGTCTAAAACCTATATAAGTACATATATGTGGAATATTTTTTTAAGTTTTTTTAAATAAATTATATCAAGGACGTCAATAAATCGCCCAAATAAATACTTTACAAAATTATTTATGCATTTTTATGAATAAACAATCAAGTCTTTTGATTAAATAGTCAGTCATTGTTAAACGATTCCACTCGAGAAACATCCAGATATATTTTGCAAGTACATATAAAAAAATGCTGTTATAATATAATACTAATTTACAATAGCAATTTCAAAGTATCCTTCCTCTATTTTGTCTCTAGTTCATTTAGTCTATACTAAACTAATTGTAGCATGGGACTGTGAACAAATTGGTTTTTCAAACGAAAGACCCTGAATTATTAATCTCCCGTAAGTAAACTTTAATATCAAAAAGATTCTACAACGAAAAAAGTCCACTTTACGAAACTCAATTAATTGTAATTTACTTCAATTCGCTTTGTATGTGAAAATAACAAAGCGTCTGTAATTTGTTGTAATCAGCGTTCGAATTGGGAATTTAATCAAAGAGAATCAGTGATTGTACGGACCAATCGAGTATACCACTTTGGAACATATAGTATATATGTTCCAAAGCTTCGCAGTAAATCGGTCCGAATTTATCCCTATCAACATTTTTGGAAACCCTTTCAAAGGAATTTCAAGTATCTTGAGTTGTTGATTAGGGTTGAGAAAACGTTTGAAACAACATTTTTTGTGTGCCCAACAGTAGATTTTTACCTTTAGAATGAAATTTACTAGTTACACGTAAATACGATTCGCGTTCAATAATGTGCTTGTTTCACCCTTGGTTTTGGCACATTATCTATAGAAAAAAAATATGAAATAGCGACAATTTATACTTAATTTTTAAGTTGGTTTCGCCATTTTTCAGTTCAAACTAGATTAAAGGTAACCTATTGATTAGTGAAGGGCTTATTATTTAAGTCATAGTGTGGGTCCCTTTCAAACGGTGATGAGTATTCGGCACCACATGTGTTGATGGGCAATCGGTGATTTGCTATACAGCAGTTCCTTTACTTGTATACTACAGGATATAGTTAAGGTAATTTTGGCCTGTAATATATATCTTTTATTCCATATGTATATAGATATGAAAATGAATGGTCATATTTGTTGGTTGGGTAGGTATAACTCAACAAAACCTGCACCCATTTCGCCAATTCAGTTTCTATTATGTTTTTTAATGCCAGGAGAACATTATTATAAAACAAAAATTTGGAAAGGTAGAGGTGAAGTTTAGAAAATTGCGTACCTTTGTTCGTTAGAGAGTTATTCGGATACCGAAGTAAGTTGTGCGAAGCAAGGGCGAGTCGCGAGTGATTTACAAAAACGGATTTGAGCATCCAATACAATTATATGGCAATACAAATAAATGGCAATGAAACATAGATTAAAAATAACTATAGTACCTACATACATAGATATATCTTGCAATGATACATACCTTGTAATTAACACATTGCTTGTTTTAGTTACCTACACGTGACAATAATTTTAAATTATATTACAGACGCAAAATTTCACTCTGCTTTTCCATAATTACCGTCCTTTGTAAATGATAATGCAATTGTTTTTAAAATATCTTCATCACTAGTTTATTACGAAGTGTCAAGCGCACCCAGTTTAATGTTACCGAAATTTAATTATGTGCAAAAATTTAAACCTGTGCCAACATGAATATTGTTTCATTTGGATATTGATACTGTACGTGATAGTCGTCAATTATATTTATTATCTCTTGTTCATTATTTATTATTGTAAAATCAAATAAATAATACTTTAAGGTTTATTTATTTGCGTTTGTGGAATATAATAGAGTCATACAATTGATACCTGAATGAAATATTATGTATGTTTTGTTTTTGATAATGTATTTTATATCAGAACACCGGCTTAATTATAAGAAAGTTGTATGTTACCTGAGTGTTGTATTAGCTTCATTTAACTTGATTTACACATTCAAATTATTTTTAGATGTTGTCGTCTTATTAAGAATTATTGAAGGTTTTTTGTCTGTAGTAATTGATTGTTAAATTATTACACTAACTTGTTTCATCGATCCTTTGTAATTTGTCTTTGTACCTACTTCTAGACAAACGAATCCGAAAAATCTCAAATTGTGTAATAGATAATTAACTAATTGCCTGTTTTGTTGTCGCTACAACCAAATCGCCTTTGTTAGTCCAACCACGATTTTGGAACTTAATTAATAGTACTAATATAAGATAAAAAAACTATCCGATGACGTCATGAGATTTGAAATATCTTCAAGCTAGATTTGTTCATTGGCAACACAGGATCACACGTCAGAACCATCTAGTGTCTGTAAGTTCCACAGATTATTACTATTGATCTCATTTAAGTGTGATATTTAGTTGCAACCCCCTTTTTTTGAGGAGGAAAAGTTTCATATGACTTCTCCCTTCCGGAGCTGGCGAGAGGGAGCGTCGGATTCTTACTAACTGACTCCACTCCGTCCCTTCAATAGGTTAAACAACCTCAGCAGGGTACTCCCAAAACATGACATAAAAAATTCCGTACAATGAAATAAAACTGAAGAAAACAATACTGTTAAATAAATTAAACTTTATTTGGACTCATCAATTACTACTTCAGTTGATTGCAACCGTAACCGTATCGCCAACCGAGTATTAATTGTCACCAATATCGGGACAATTTAATTGGTTTTTAATGTTGCCATAAAGTGGACGCTCTCTAAATTGTCAGTAAGTAAAGCACTAATAGTGTTTTAATAGCCCCTATACTTTAAGGATAAATGCCAATGTCGGGCACAATACCAATTTTTAAAGGAAATATTATTAGTTCATTTTTGTTTTGGACGTTGTATCATTTTTATATTTTATATAATTAAATTCGAATAACGCTATAACATAATATAATGGCAAGTACCAATGTGACTTTTTCTGAGTTATATGTACTCTCTATGATTATTTAGACATTACTGACATACGGTGAAGGTAAACATCGTGAGGAAACCTGGACTTATAATTTCTAATTATAAGTTTGAAATCGCCAACCCGCAATGAGCAAGCGTGGTGATTAACGCTCTAACCTTCTCCGTATGAGAAGAGGCCTTTGCTCAGCAGTGGGCACTTATAGGCTGATGATGATAGTGATCATTTTTATTTAAAAAAAATCTTTTTTCCTTTTCAATGGCTTAGTTTTGTTTTTGTTAAAGTTGCATAAATTGATTTTGTGCACGACTGAAATGTTAAAAAAGATTGACCATGTCATCAACACATTGTGTACAGTTTTGTAGTGTCAAAGCATGGTAAAATACCATGCATTTTAAGTTATATTTTTTTATGTTACTGCTGTTGTATATTTTTGCAGAAGTAACTACAACCGTTTTTCAAAGTCAACTAACACGAGATTTAAACAACATAATTAAAGTAGTACAGTCTCCTCATGTAGCAAAACTCATCACAGCACGTCAAAAACTTTCGTCACTGAATTTTTATAGCACTTGACCCGCCTGATTGCTATCTCCAGTTAAATGTTAAAATGTTTAAAAATTCAGCGGCATCATTATTTTCTCGGTCGAGAAGCCTCACCGCGGGTATATTATTAATTATTAAAGTACCTCTCTCTCTCCCTTGAGCCTTGATTTTAAAAGAGACGTTAACGACTTAAAAACAAAAACCGACTCTGTTTATTTTGAAAGCAACACAGAATAAAACAACAAGTTGTAAAGACGAGACTTCTTTTACAATTTACAGGTGAAAGGGCTTCAGAAATGGGTTGAACAAGCCAGGTTTAACTTTGATAGATATCTATTTGCACAGAATAAGGCTACGACAATGTATTTTTATATATAATAAAGGAAATATATTTTGTAATTCGTAAAATAAATAATGTAAGACTAAAATATAATAGAAAACAAATACATGGGCAAAATTAATTTAGTCTCCACCGAGCAACTCAATTCCGTGAACACACATAGGTATGAAAATTACCACTAAATTTTGGGTGAAAATAAATAAACAGGCGTACACACCTTGCCAATTTGATTGTTGAATTATTCATGATGTCTCACACGGCGTGGGTGCCGAGGGCCAAGGGGATACAGGAGTACTCTCTAAACATCTCGTATCGTTGCTCGGGGGGAACATAACGAAATGGGCAACCGAGACACCGCCTCATTTAAGGGCACAAATAAAAAAATATCTGAACTTATTACCGTGGCTTGGAAGGCACCAAAAGTGTCATTATGATTAAGTGAGCACGGAAATAAGGGGGAGCAGGTAGCTATGAGCTGAATAACTTGGGAGGTTCATATTATTAAAATTATGTAAGGCTTGCTAATTTTCGTGCTCTATTTTTATCTACTTTGTTCAAATTAAACAATTCTATCAACTATTTAATTGAATCATAAAGCAAATAACACAACCTCTTTAACTTTCCATACCAAGTGCGTTGACTAGACGTCAAAAAATAAAACAATATATCCTCGTTTTGACAGTTGGCGTCAACTTGCGTAATGTTGAACAAAATAAATTACCTGCATATTATAAATAAATCTATACAATGGCGTCGGTACATAAGTTGTTGCCGACCGCTGCTGACTTTTACGCAGAGTTACAAGCTAGATCAAATGCAGCAGAAAACCATCGCCATAAGAAATTTGCAGCTGTGATGATCTTGATTAAATTTACTCGCGGTTGGCTAGTTCGTAGATACTTGGCGTGGTTAGCAAATAATGCTAGGACCATCCAATGTGCTTTTCGCAAGTTTGTGGCTATGAAGGCAAGACGTGCAGCGCTTAGAAGAGCCGTGCGTAACAAACATGACAAATATTACGCTCACGCTGCTACAATCATACAGGTATCTATTGTACTGAGTACTGAGTCTGTTAAATGTCTATTATTATTATACAAATATAAAAATAATACTAAACACAAAATAGGTGCAAACTAAACTCAGGTTTTAAGTTGTATTACTTTTTGTAGGCGTTGTGGCGTGGACACTACTCAAGACGCACAAAGTTCTGCTATCGAAAATATCGCAGCTGGTTGGCTACTGTGAAAGAACGCGGAGAAAGGCGAGCGGCTGAAGCTGCAGAATTCGGCATTAGAAGTCGAGCAGATGATCTCAGGATCTTAGAAGAGGAGGCTCGCACGTGGCTTGCTTTCGTTGTCTTCAAATTACATCATTTACTTAGAACATACGTCTGTGCCGGGGTGTATTCAGATCATGCAACATCAGAACTATCAGAATTCGAAAAACTATTAAAATCTATTCACTACACGGAATATATGAAGAGATTGAAGCGGAAATATGATGAGTTTGTAAGAAAACACCGACCGACATTTTCGAATAAGAGGTTGTTTCCGATTATAGGGGATGGGGCCGAGTATTGGTATTTATCGTTGGCCGAAATGTATGAACTGACTAAACCGACACCGAAACGGGAGGATAACAGGCATCGGGCGATGCATCATGGTCGGATACATAAAGAACCTTTTTTGTGGAGGAGACCTAGACCAGCCGGACCAATGGAAGACCGCGGACCGTTTACACCAACAAAGTGTATGATGAAGTCTCCTCCACCTCCAGCGCCGACACCTATTCGAGCTGGAGGAGATGAAGAAAAGCGAGCCGTGCCGAAGGACCCCAGGTTCCATCTCTATGTCAAACATTATACTCCAGATCCCGCTTTGTTTGATTACGTCGACTTTTACATTAACGCCCTGCTACAACGCCAGTGTTCCATCGAGAACATCGATAATAACAAGCAATGAGATGATATTACGAAATTGGATAAAATATTCATATTTTTTTACATTAACAACACAAGAGTGGTTTGTTTGAAAACACTTGGGTTTTAACATGGTTGCGTATTATTTCTCCCTTTAATTTTTTTGCTCGGAAATCCGTAATCAGGCTGCTAAGTTTGGAAGGGTCGTCCGGATGTTGCGAGCCGCGAGCCTTTTGTTGTTACGCTTTTGTTGTTGTGAATTTTACACTTGTAATTTATTTCAGGAAACGCCTTGGTGAGAAAGAAATTACGTTAAACTCTCCAAGGAAAATGTGTTTTGTAAATTAACATTACGCTTGTATAGGTTTTGGTTGGATATTTTTTATTTGCTGCCTTAAATCATGTTTTAATATTCGTGTTCCAACACGAAAACGTAAATCAACGGAATTGGTTGAGTTTAGACAAAATTTGCTTGTTTGAGTATTTGGTTGGGGTACGATTAGTACAATTTTTTTTTCAATTTTGAATTTAGTTAGTTTGAATCTTAAAAGTATTTCTGGATTTATCTAAGCACATAACTTAACAAGAAATGCTTATTCAGAAGCATTTGTCGCGTGTAGAGATATCGAGAACCTTGCAGACTGCCGCCCACAAGGTTTTAAAACTTCCACTACGTCCACTACACCCATGCATCACATATACACAGACAAAAATAAATAGTTCATAATAGCTTGAAAATGCCATTATTATTGTATTTTTATCTTGTAGTCATATCACATTATGTAAAAGAAAATAGGTGTGTGCTAGCATATTCATACGCTTCGATTCTGCTTACACAAGGCGGTACGCGATGAATCGAAATCGATGACATTCTCACAATATTTTGCCGTAGAAAAGCTTATTTTATTCTCACATTCAAATACTTGGACGTGCTCATACTGGGAAAAGATGAAGGTAATGTAGTTGTGTCATGTACGTTGTACGCGTTTGTTTGTGCTTCAGTGTATTATGTCTGAAGTATCTTTACTGTGCGTCTCAAGCTCATTTGTCTAACAATGCCCGTTTGACTCGGCAAATTTATTAGGGTCAGAATAATGCAGGTTGGTTTCTGAACCAACTCCTTATTGCACAGCCCGACTTAAGGCGGGTACCCATTTGTTAGACGTATAATGGTTGACCCACTTTACTTATGTGCCACGAAGCTGCCAGTATAGGGTGTGATTTGCGTCGCGGTACCACAGACAATTACTCGTACCCTATCATTTATTTAACAATAGACTCTATTGAGAAGGTCCTAAACTCAATATGCTGTGCATTCATTTGAAAATTCAAGGTCAAATGAGGCAGCGTGACGTGGTATAGGTTCATTTTGCTTTCAGTTGAGAACTTTACGTCAACTGTAACTGTCAGTCGCTCGCTCTGAGGGTGTGTGGGGTATGAATAATGTATGGGGTAAATTTGCAAGTGTTTCAATTTACACCCGCCGACACTCCACGCCGTTGATACGCACCCGAGAAGTTGAAGAGCAAAAAAGAAAACAACGAGTCGCGGCACGCGTTACATGGGGACTAGACGCCTGAGCCGAGCACAACCACTGAACTAGATATTTTCAAATATGACTGAAGTGCGAAACTGATTTACTCTTTTATCCACACCTTCATTAAAATTACGCAGTCTCATTCCACTATTTTGTTCATTTTTATATTTTATATTGACTTGTAAATTTTGTTGTAAGAATATTCTGTTAGTAACATTATTGAAACATTAATAATACACCCTGCACAGTGTAACTTCATTAGTAATCCGTCTATCTGTCTACGTAACATCTATAAAATAATTAAACAGTTAGATACGTACCCGGTAGGCCTTCATTGTATATAAATTAAATTTCCATTATTACGAACCGAAATAAATTACGTATTTACGAAACTTGTTCGATCGTAATTTTCTTTATTGATTTTGTTCCCGCCGCAAACGAGTATGTCGGGTTTTCAATTTTCTAAGCAACTTTTCAACATTGTTCAGCTTTGTAATCGTTAAATTGGTACATTTAAATAAATTGGCTTTTTGTATGAAAAGCTTAAAGGAGTATTCAATTTATTTTTATTGAGTTAACATTGAAATTTGTAATTGACTGGAGATAATTGAGAAGTAAGTTTAGATTAGGTATTTTTACTACTTAGGCACAATTACAGAACATGATGGTACTGAGGGAAAATTTTAATGGGAGTTTCTTTAGTTATATAAAAACCCAGTTTAGTATGAGTCGGTCTAGTGCCCGAATCCTAAGTAAGGGGTATTACCAAACAAATCTTATTGGCATGTTCATAACAATATATTATATTTAACTTGGCAAGCATACATTTAATAATATAAATTTTTCATTTGTATGTTAATCTACCTGAAATATTTTCAAATCCGTGTTACTATTGAGAACTCTGAAATTAAAATCTTCGATAATACAATAAACCTATCGCCCAAAAAAAAAATACCTTCAATATATCATTCATTAATTCTTCTGATGATTATCAAATTATACAATTAAACTTTACATCAGTTATATATACATATGAATGAGGGGTCTTGACGTTCAAAAGTGCTTATTGTGATCTATTTGAAATAAATGATTTGACTCTGGGTATAAAGAGCGTGTTTTAAGTTTTTTTTATTGTACTATGAATTTATTAGACTATAAATATAATATAGATATTTATTGATTTTTCCTGTTTCACAAAGTATTGAATATTTTAAACAAAACGTTATAACCTACCAACCTTTTTAAAGAAAAGTCTGTGACCTCTGATCTTTCCATTCGACCTTTGATGGCATTATTCAGACCTTTCGATTTTTATCGAATTCATTAATTTTTTTTTAAATATCCGTATATTAGTAAAAACCGTTCTTTAACTAAACAAGAAACAAGCTTGGGTAGCTTGCTAGATGGACTTTATGTCTATGTAAATAAGAGGGAATTTAGCATTAGCTGTACCTTTTGGGAGACGATTTTGAGGTTGCAGCTTAGAAGATCTTTAGTTAGTTCTTACTAGACCAACGATAAAAGTAGCAGGTGGCAACAAATACCCAATCATTATCATACAGATTCAGCGTTTGGAATTCACTTATTAGTAGGTGATTACTAAGATTTATTAAAGTACTGCTAAGTAAAAGTAAAAAAGTTATATAAGTAGGTATTAATAAAAGAAGACAGATTGATTCAACTCACCAGTAGTGTTTAGTTACGCACATAATTGCAAACCTTTTTCGTGGCGGACAAAGGGGCTTCTAGGACTGCATTCTTGCGATTCTTAGACGGTACCACAAGCAATTCCCGGGTGAACTTGCGAATCGATATCGGCGAGTTGAGTAGGTTCGTGATCTGTATGAAAAATGCGGAAGAAACTGTGGTACGCAGTAATTAGTGGCGCACGGTACGCGGGGGCGCGCTGGGGCGCCGCTTGTACGGACACCACGTAATCCTTTATCAAATAGGGATCTATTTTATTGAATAATATAAAGACATTGTTTGTAGATTGGTATAATTTATGAAGTAACTTAGATTATTACATTACTTAGAATGGAGGTATACGTATTCCTAATGGTATTTAGAATGATATTTATATAATTACTTCGAGTTATATTTCTGGTTATCTTTAGAGTTTTATAAGATACTTTGATCACAAATTACACATAGTAGAATATCCTAGAGTGGGGAAAACGGTTTGGAATTACATAATTTGGCTAAGATGTTTGATACAAAATTTACATGTAGATATTTCTAAACGATTGAGTGACTTTGAAGACAACATCCCTTTTACAAATGTGTGTCTGGACTGAACCTTAATCGCTATATTATTATGTGAGATTCATCTGCTCATTTCCAATAAGAAAATATTATCTATAGATATTGAATTGTATCAAAAAATGTGATAAATATAAAAAACGTACTTTATGCTACTCGTAATCACATTTTTTGATAAGCAAGATTTCTTATCCCAACTTTACTCACAACATGGTCACCCCACTATACGTGAATCGTACACGCCTTTCATGTCCGTAGGTGTTGCAATAATGTTGAATGAAAGAAAATTGCTAACCTCGTTACAGAGTGCCGGGGCGTAGAGCCTTGTCAGACGTGTGGTTACCGGCAGACTGTTTTGTGTAAACTGTTTTTATGCTAAATAATAAGGCCCGAGTGCCCTTAAACCACGCTATTTGCAGCAACTATAAAGTTAGCATTATAATTTTAAATTCTACACGAGTACGTACTGGCGGTTTACGTCTGAGTTAAAAAAAACCTTATAAAACTTTACACGATTAAAAATAATTTATCTTATTATTTTTTTCAAATTTTCAAAAATCAATTATTCATTACAAAATTAGCTAACCACATATTCAGTATGAAGTTAGTAGACAAATCAAACAAGAACGGATCGGATAACAGCACTTCAAATAACCATCAAGCTTTTAATTGAAAAATACCTGTAACAGAATACGAAATAACGATTTCGATGAATGCTTCACACTAAAAGCTCGGTACTAAACGCGAGGGTATTCAATTTAGTGAAAATTTTAGTTCAGTTTCAGTATTTTATCGGGGGCTATGAGTGTGGAGTAGTATTACAAGCGTAATATTGCTTGGTACAGGCGACCGCTTCGCTTATGAAATCGCTTAAGCGACCCCACCGCTGCGCAAACTTTACTACCATCGGACTTATCAACTATCGAATTTTCCGGTCACTCCACAAAGCAGTGTATTGTTTTTACTTTTTCAAGATTTGCTTCATTGTGAAACAGGTAGTAATACGGCTTAAAATACGCTGTTAACCGGCTTACGTTGAACGTGTTATTGTTTATTGCATTGATTGAAAATTCCATTAAAATATTGGCTTGGGTGTAAATTTTTGAAAACATTCAACAAACACGGTTACTCCACTGTTACGATGGAGAAATTAGCGCTTGTTTTAGACAAAGCGGCATCATAAAATGAAAGTTGATAATTAGGTTGAGTGCATTGAGGTACTAACTGGAACATAAGCCACCGAAAGTTGGGCGCATAATTAACACCAATTGAATCAAAGCAGCGTTTAAAATGTTATATTATTAAATGCTTTTTTTATTACATTTTTACTTTTGGATTACGACCACGAAGTAAGTATAAAAATAGGTAAATAAATAAATAAACAAACTCTAGAAATGTTTGTGTCAAAGAACATCTAGAAAATCGAATAAAACAAATTTCACAACAAAAACTAGCAGTACACAACATTGAAGTAATAATCTTATTTGTACACGTCACTGAAAATACAGTGCGTTCACATCAAACAGTCGAATGCAGTAAAAAGCGATCCTTTAGTACTTGAAAAGCGCGAACGGTCCTTACTGACACGTAGCTACGTGTGAAACGCACAAACAAACATGTTACTAGTGGTATATGGAGGCGCGAGTGGCTGGTTCGCTTGAAAGGAGGTTTTGTAAAGGAGCGTTAAGGCATCTTCACATTGCTTCTGTTGACTTGATCTAGGTTTTATGACTAGTGTTTATTCACCATAGGACGATTTATTATATGTTATTACGTAATGACGTTTGTACGCCAATTTTAGTTAATAATTTAATATTTAAAAAGCTAATTCCATTGCCAAACCTATGCCATTGGATGCACCGTTGACGTTGACGGTTGGTGGATGGTTTCATTTCCCCACAATTTAGGAATTAGAATTCTATGTTAAGTGTGTCAAATTGTTCACTAGATCTGTGTGTGCTATATTTATAAACGTATCAATGACATAGTAGATAAATCTAGTGGGACAAATTGGTTAAGAATGGCATAATTTGGCCAAGATGTTCGATCAACACGAAAATTTGCATGTGCCTACAGGTACTAATTTGTTTTCCTAGCATCAAATCAGTAGCAAATCTCACTTAATGTACCTACTTATAAATACTTCGATGGTTATTTAAAGGAAATTAAGCCAGTATTATTTGTTGATATTTTAGATTTGTAATTAACAGTAATGGACTTTAATTGGTGTTAGCTAATGTTTCAACAATGTCACATTGTTAATTGAGCCTATATTTATACATTTAGTCAATTTTAGTTTTGATAAATTGGCGTTAATCTAAATATTGACATTTCATTTGGTAGTAGTTTGAAAATGTTCAAACTTTTCGTTTTATTCTTAATTTAAATTTATGGGAGTTCAATTTGGCGTTTAAATACTACTGTTGTCTGCTAGATGTAGCATCAAATTCTACGCGTCGTTTTTCCTGTATCTATATGTATTTAGTATCAATTTAGTGGGTTTCTCATACGTAGTGCTCACTTGAATGACGACAAAAAAAAATCAATATTCCTCTCCATAACTTCACATAACAACAGTCGGGTTGTTGTTATGTTATTAAATGTAAACAAATGAAAAGCGCAAATATGCAAAATCGGAACATACTGCAGGCTATTCAAATATTTGTGCCGGTGTTAGAATGAAAATCAGAGTGTAGGCAGAGCCCATTGTATTGCAACATTTATTTTACATCAATATTCAATTAAATATTCGAATTGAGTAGCAGTTGGTTAAGTAAACAAAAATATAAACTAGTGTTTGTTCGCTAGGAGAGCCAACATGACTATAAAGTATGGTATTTAGTTTTTCTGTTGTTGTGCTATTTAATCAGACACCGATTGCATATATTGTTTACTAAAAGGTACGCAATTTAATCAAAGATTATTATAAAATATGATTATTTTTCATATAATATCGCTTTGGCAGGTGCAACATAAATTTTTATAAACGCTTATTATCATAATGCTTACCTCTCGTTTAGATCCTACTATTACACATATCTGCATAACTTTTAAGGTTGAATCTATAATAATGTATTATTCAGCATCCAATGTACGACCGATGATATATTAAGTGTGAAAAAAAAACTTTATTTTCCAAAAAGCCACCCAACCAAAAAATGCCAAAATAAAAATACCTGGAATCGTATTTCAAACGATATTCGTCTTTATTTACTTCATAAAAATCTATCTTTTAGTTTGTTTATAGTCGGTAGATACTATTCGCGTCTAAGATGTAACAACGTCTGACGTCGCCTTAATGTGTGCGAACGAAGCTAACGTTATGGTCGTGTGAGAAATAAATGCATTGCGATTATGTGCTCTCGTCAACTGAACACTAGTTTTATAGATGTCCGGTCCTTTAGTAAGATTATGTGTAATTTGTTAACAACGTACACACGAATATATACTATGTAGACACCATGTGAAGGTACAAATTTATTCAATAACTAAACTCTTTTAACTATCTTGAATTTGTTTTCAGCTTCATTGTCTTGATACTTACATA
This sequence comes from Spodoptera exigua, assembly GCA_902829305.4. Classification (NCBI taxonomy): domain Eukaryota; kingdom Metazoa; phylum Arthropoda; class Insecta; order Lepidoptera; family Noctuidae; genus Spodoptera; species Spodoptera exigua. The sequence continues at coordinate 6,423,485 of LR824615.2, forward strand.
CTATACATACCTAAATTGTATAAATGTTGGTAGTTAGGAAATGGTTATAAATAAAATGATAGTCTCAATACTATTGATGGGCTTTGCGATTCAAGTCTACATAACAATGTTAAAAAAATTCAAACCTTAAATAGTTTTATAAGAAATTTGCAACAATAATGAGATTAAGGTTCCATTTTAATTCATGACGATTTCCTAAATATTTATTTATATTCTTACAACTATTACCATATAAATAAAAACTCATTTTAGTTCTATTACCATTGCCAAAATAAAAATCCAAATCCGATTAAGTAACAATATTCGATAGGCCCCGTTTAACATCCCTCAATTGTTATACCTAAGCGTGTATCGTCCAAGTTGGAACCTCAATGCAATTATACGAAGGTGTACCGTTTGTCTGACGCTGTCAGCTGGGCCTACGACTGACCTCAATCCAGCGTAACCTGTTCAACGTCCCATGTACTTCGAAACAGACGAACCACGAATTTAGAAACACCCTGTGGATACAGGTGTGTACACTGTATTGGTAACATAAATGTACTTGCAATCCTTTGTTTATTTTATTTTTGTTATAGGAATAGGAGGTAATATTAATTTTCTTTAATTCGAAGTTTGATTGTGTAATTGTTAAGATTGTTGATGCTAGGTCGATTCTAGTGATCAAATTTCGTTTATATATAGCTGAAACTGTATCTGTGCTGAATCTTTGGTGGGGTTTCCGGGTAACTAGGTTTGGCAATTATTGTGTACTACTTTATACCTGCGATTATTCATTCGTATAAAATTTGATTATCATTGCCGCGAGGGAACTCTATATCATTTTAAGATAAAAATAAAAGATTTGTTCTAAAATAAGTATTATATGTACTCATTACTAGCCTAAAACAAAACAGACAGACAATGAAAATTGTAAAAGTATTATTTTTCAGTATGTACCGTATATATTCATGTAAACTATTATTTTAATAATACATACGAACGCTCCAATTTATTTATAGATTTTCGTTGGGTGCTAAGAATATATCAAGAATACGTATAATTCTAAATTAGAAGTTGTGACAGACAGTTTGTTCTATTGTGCGTAAACGAATTTCATGCCCTTATCAATGTATGTATAATATCTGACTACATTTAAACTCAAATCGAATCAATAAGTAATGGTCGTCTATATCGGTTCAACCTTGAAATGTCTCAAACATATTATGTCAAGGATTTTTATCCAATTTATCATGGTAAATTACCCACGTAATTTATTAAAATGGTATGTTATTAAATCAATAATTACGTACTTTGAAATTGTACTCCATTTATAAAACATTAACAGAAACATTATTAAAGTATATTCTGAGCTCGTTATCTCCATAATTTATAATAATAATGAGCTACATGTTGCGCTACGACGTTCATCACGTAGCTGTACTACGCATAGTTGGCTACGAAGCCGCGTAGGCGCGTAGCACAAAAGTTTATTAACAAACGCAATATATTTACTATCTCCCTTTAATCTGATACTTATCGCCTGGTCTGAGCATTCAAGTAGGTCAAGGTCCTTCAGTACCCTGGATTATTTTAAAGTAAATATTCCACAGTCTAAACTAGGGTAATTAGGATCATTTCAATTTCCACCCAGTCTCCTAATTTCGTACTGAATGAATTTGAAAAGCGTTTTTATTAGCAGTGAGCTTATACCTGTACTAATTAGTTTGGAAATTTAACGTCCGAGTTAATTAGTTTGGGTACGGTCTGAGAATGGAAGCATAACTTGAGGTATATGTCGTATCTTAATCAACTTGGCTATTTTGCTGTGGATTAGAATTTAAATTAAGAATTATGTGCTATTGTCTGTGAAAATCCACTGTTTTTTTTTCTTTTTTGTTAGTAAATGGCAACTGATTAGACTGGGCAGTTTCAAATGTGGATCATGTTTTCAATATGCTGGGTTTGTATTATTTGGAAGAAATAAAAATTTAGTTAATGAATTATAATTTTTAAAATCAGATTCAAAGAATTAATCTCCGACGCAAAAAGAGGGGTGTTATAACTTTGACGTGTCTGTCTGTGTGTCTGTCTGTGGCATCCTGGAGCCTGAACGGGTGAAGCGATTTCAATTTAGCTTTTTTTTTTTGTATTAAAGGTGACTTACGTGCTAGTGTTCTTAGACATGTTTGAAGAAAATCGGTTGAGCCGTTTAGAAGTTAGGGGAGTGGGGGGGGGGGGGCAAGTGGGGAAGTATAACCGAAGGTCTGCAAATATAGTCGAGTGGGGTCTCAAATTAAAGCGCACTGAAAGGGAATGTTGATGACTTAATCGAGAGAAAATGATATAAAATATGAAGCAATCATTAAATTAATTAATTACTGCGCTTGACCCGCAACCCCTCCTTAAACGGTAAGAGTCGATATTTATTCATTACGTCATATCATTAAAAGTTATATTGTTGTTATTAAAATAATATTTTTTTTTATAAAATTTTATGCGTTCTATTTATAAAACGGCTGCTATTTGTTATTGCCAGTTTCATAGTAATTACATGTGAACTAAGCTTATGTAAAAGACCACGTTGCATGTATGAAGTTTTACAGCTACCAATTACGTTATTACTTTGTTTATATTCAGTGGAAAACTTAATTTTAATAATATAGCGTTTATTTACTTTTATAGGAAAAATTTACTGCACGGTTGGTGCGGTGACTGGGCAACTGGCTGCCGCGCTAAATGTGGTGGGTTCGATTCCTCCACGCAACAACTTTTTATGTGATCCTCATATTGTTGTTTCAGGTGTGGGTGTAACGTGTATGTGATTTTTTATGTTTGTATACGCACCCATGGCACAGGAGAAAATACTAAATTGCGGCAACGTTTTTTTAAATAATAAAATTATATATACGATACGTTAATTACCTCTAACAAAGTGACGTCTCAAAATATGCCAAAGGTTTTTGTGAAAAGATCACTCTGTAGTATTGCAAAGGATCTGCCAACATATGTATACGATTATGTACAATATTATCAAATAAATCAGGTCATAATAAAGAAATTTCCATCAAAACAAAGATAATAATCAATATAGAATTGGTATCATATGCTAAAAATGGCAATTAATTTTTAACCCTATACTTAAGACATAATAATTACAATCCTTAATACATCGAGTTATGACATTAACGTCACGGCTGACGTCTTATTAATACCGCGTCTCATCCGTCGTCTGTTATTAATGATGGTCGTAATTATCTAACTAAGACGAGAGTTCTCATTACGCGAGAGGAATACGATTCTGAATGCGTGTTTAAACATGATTTATCATCATTAAAAGTTCGACGTGTTAATGTTCGGATGAGTCTGTTGGGACTAAACGCTCGGTCTTTGTCTTACTTACAGATTTCCATTGGAATTATTACTTATTGTACTATTCCGTATAGATTTTCAGGGAGGATGTTGACGTAAGTGACTTTTAAGCCTTTGACTGCCGACAGATAACCATTAAAGGCAAATCCTACGCTGCCGGTGGACATCGCTGACCTCCGTGGCGTCTAACGTGTTAAATGAAGAAGAATTTTCTTGTGAAAACCGTGTATCACAATTCCCTAACTGAAGTAAAGTAGACTATTTGTTGAAATTAATTAAAGGTAAAGCACTAGCACTGTTTTTGTGTTGTGTTGTTGTCGATTTATTGAGAAAGCCCGACAAACAGGAGCCGAGGAAAGGAAATAGAGAGTGCATTTTTAAAATGATGTATTTAAATTGTGTATAATTCTATGCATTTTCATTTAATAGTTGAATAAAATTAGCATAATAAAATTATATACAGAGTATAAAGCTGATGTATATGTTCTATATTATATAGAGCCTGGTATTCAAATCAGGCTAACTAGAACGCGAATCTATAATGTATGGGTGTCCTATCTATTCACATTGCAAAGCTCATATCTGTCTATAGTGGTGCTTTAGTCTTTGTTTATATAATCTGTGACCTAAATTTCGATTTGAATTATGATGTGGACTACGGTAGCCGTTGCATTGCAGATTCTAGTCTGCCGTAAGATGACATAATTGCGATTGTTATTTCTCTCGAGAATAGCCTACAATATATGAAATAGGTTAGTTTCTTAATCAGTTTTCATACATCTATAGATTGGGACAGTTTGAAAAGGGTATCAAGCTTGGAGCCACACAATCAACGGCACAACGTGGTGGTTTGGTGAAATCATTATTTTTATAAGAACATTTCATCATTTATGGTTGACTTTCCGTAAATATATAAGTATCTGAGGCTTATGATTCGAAATCATCCAAACTTGATCACACATCCTAACGTGGACATGAAGTCCTCATAACGTCGCACGGTCGCGCCTAAATCGTCCCAAAAACTCTTATCACTCAGTAGCCGCCACTCAAACGCATAAAATATTCCGCGTCCCACATTCTTCTTGCTCATAAATTCATCTTCCATGATGTCACGAGTGAGACAAACACGCCATAACTCAAACATACGGGCCGGCTATAAACAAGCCAGGGAAGATACGGTGTGACGTCACGGACGCCTCTGAATGCAGCCAAGTGACGCAAAACACACGGGCCGTGACCGGCATGTGACGTAATTTGTCAACGTCACTCACAAATAACGGTTGTTGTAAATCAGACACGGTGTGTAACCAAAAATAACGCGGTGCACGATATTCGTTTCAACATAAAGTTCGGACTAACTACCAATGTTTGCCGTAAAGGGTACAGGTAGCTCCCGACATTGACAAACAACTGGGCAGGAACTAAATTATGAGTTGATTATATCTCAAATAGTTCTGTTTACCTGGGAAGACTAATGGTTTAATTTGAATTGTATTATGAAACTATGAGTTTGCTATGATTTCATCTTCGTTTCACAGTCGAACGATTAACTATTTTGGAAAGATTTTAGTATTCCTGACAAAATGGTTGAATATCAAAAATATTCGGTATATTAAATCGACCCATTAGTTATGTGCGCAACAACCAGGTTAATTAAATTCAGTGCTGTGAGCGTGATATATACCTGCTAGATTTTTAATAAAGTGACTGGACACGGTTTATTAAAAGGCATATTTTCACCCAAACGGTGGCCGCCTGTGCCACATTCTATGTTCCTATGCTACGACTACAATATTTCACTAAAATTATTTTCAGGGAGACTTTCCGGTTCATAAAGATAGCGAACGTTAATCATTGTCAAAATATACAACTAAAACATAACATCTCGAGTTCTGAAATTACATTGTTCATCAGCTCATGTCGGAGCTGCCGTCCTTTATTACCTTTCGACCCTTGAGACGTTGTTGTTTAATGTGAAACTTTTAATATAGCTGAAGAGTTGGCTTCTCTTTTAATTTCCTTATTTTCGTAATACTTTTTCGGCACATCAATCTTGGTAACGCAACTAGGTTTCAGTGGTAGATCTTTATTAAATTTACCGAAGCGCAAGCCGTCATTGGGCTTGGCATCACGTCTCGAGATTAATTTTAAGTCATGTCAAATTTATGTTGGCTTTAATATCGTGAGGATATGTCGCGATAATTACCCTTCCAGCCGCATGTCATGTGAACTCGTACTCTGACGTGACGTAACACTGCTTACAGCTTAGTCTTTATGACGCCGACGCCGAACCGTTTTGCTGATATTCCTATGATTATGTTCGTATTCGTAAGGGTAAATGGGAGCTTGGATTTGCGCTTGATTGGACATTGAATATGCTTAATTAAGTGGAGCAAGGTACAACGTTATATCGTACCTCAAAAGTAAATGATGTACTTTTGGTATAATTTTATATCAAGATTAGATACGTATTATATAGTTACTTGAAAACATATTTTTTATTTAAAAAAATGTTATGTTCTGTAGGCCTCACAATGTGGTAGTATAAATATAAGCATATACCTATGTTAAGAAATTTAATATCAATATTTTATAACCAGTATTTTCACAATAACAGTGTAAAAAAAGACAAAAAAGGAAATTTTAAACCACAAAATGGGAAGGCTGGCGATTTTGACGTGAAAAGCTTAGTCGGGCGGTGGTGTGGCGCTGTAAAAAATGTAGATTTTTTTTCTATGTCCCCCTGACAATGTCACGGCATGCAGATTGCAAGTACGTGATCTGAAAGTCAATGTCCTCGAGCTGCGGTTGACAAGCCGATTAGTGGCTTATAGTGACTGGAGGGCCTGTCACTTTGACGACTGTCACTGGCACACGACTACCCTGATTTTTTAATACACTTTTACTTAAAGATATGCAGGACCGAGATCTCTGGGTGTATTTTTCTAGGAAGAGATCAGCAAGGGTTGTCACAATAGTATTTTACGTTGGGAAGAACTACGTGGCTACTAAGAAAATTATGCGTCAGTTCTTTTTGAAAATAGTCTTGAGTAAAGGTGAAATCAAAACTGGGTCTTCATAGCTTTTTTGGTAAATTGAAGATTTGCATATTAAAACTAATATTATAAAGAAGTAAAATTTGTAAGTTTGTATTTAGGGGGACTTTGGAACCGCTGGTCGGATTACCTATCTTCACATCACTGATATATTGCTACAATATTCTTGAGTGATATAGGCTATAAAACATCACGCTACATATAATATTCGCAGTGTGTTAAATATTTAGAGTCTTGCAAATTAAAATTGTTATATCGTACTTGTATAATGTATTTTTCTTTCCCTATATAATTAACAATGTTGTACTATCTATGATTTTGCTTTATAACTAGGTATCTTGATTCCACTATTTGACAATGCAACTAATTAATTATGCGTAATGGCAGCGCCGCATATCGATTAAATTTTATTAATTACGAATAAATTGAATATGGTGCAAAAACAATTTGTCAATGTAACTTTGATTAATAATTAAATAGTCGTCAACCAAATTTGTTTGGTGACAAGAATTAATTGAAATGTATGACGCGGACGGCGTTGCGCCAGCTGTTCACAGCTTTAATTAAGGAGCTAATGTACTGCCACTGTGGATCCTGCCGACTGAAGGATGTGATTGATGACACGCGAACATACCTACACACAAACCTCGATATTCCCGCACGTCGAATTCCACGACAAATTATTATTTCATTTTGTTTCTGTCAACTGTTTAATGGATTAATCCTTTGGTGATGGCATTTGATTCCTTCTTCGTTCTTTGTAAGGCATTATAATTAAATCGACGGTGACTGTGAGTACTCTCGCGAACAGCTTGTTAGGCGAAATTGAACGATTTCAAATGACGAAGGTCTATTGTTAAAGGTTTTTTTTTTATAAATCGTTATTTATCGTCAGCCGTCATGTCAAACGTGTATTCGATTTACGTGAGCGTGTACCTGGTAAAATGTTAACGTTATATAAAAATGTAGTAGCTTTTGAAACTCAAAGGATCAAAAGAATTATTATGAAAGAGTTATTGTGTCTAATATCTGGGAATAGTTGACGTAATACTTATATTTTTATGTTGTTAACAATATTTATTCATGCATGAATATAGAAGCAGTACCTAAGAATTTTGCTTTGATTAAATTCTTATACCAACCCAAATCAAGCATTTTTTCGTTCTTAAGTACTATGTAGGTAGGTTATAATATTTCAATAATTTACCGTAAAATAAAAATTAAAATTGACGTACAGATTTTAAACGACACCACTAAAAAGCAACCGTTCCATTATCCCGTTTCAAAAAAAAAAAACTTCTTGCTTACATTTTGTTAAAGCAACTTAAGTACACATAAGGACATAAATTCACAGTTTTCAAAGTTCGAGAACTTTCCAACTGCATTTTTTGTAACAACAAACAACCGAGAATTCGTCGGTTCGCGTTGTGAACACTGAATTTTTGTTTGAATTTGAAGCTAACAGGCTAAAAATTGGTCAAGAGTGAGAAGTGCATGTGTGGTTCTACAACTGAACTGTATGGTAACAGTTTTTTTTTAACCGACTCACTTGTAACGGTTTTCGTTGGTTTGTTTAAAAAAAAATCGAATGTTCATTTGATATTTCATTACTTTTAGCTATTTGTTACTATTGTCGATATTTTTTTTTTGTAACTTGTAAAGAGTCAGAAATAACAATTAAGGCTAAAATATTTTGGTTGGATTTATAAGCTTGGACATTATGATTGCTTGCGAAGGTGATTAACGAATTTGGATCATCAAAACAATTCGTTTACTATCAATCTTTATAAATTGTATTTGAAGTCGAATCGCTAAATGTGTTGGCAAGTGCATAACTTAACAACACTTGGACCAATTGTGCCATTTTTCGTTTGACTTGTAATGATCAGGGGGAGTATCTTAAAAAATAGCGTAGCAGGGCCGGGCTGTTAGTTTGATAACACAATAAAAAAAATATGATACTACGAGACTTTTTATTATTTTTTCCAACAGCAAAAAAAAAAATATTATAAGTGGTCTCTAGGCCAGGTATATCAACATTTCTACAATTAATCCTGCCTCAAATCAAATTTAATTCAATTTTAACAACTTTTCTCAACAAGTTAACTTACTTAAGATTTCTTAAGTAAGTTTCAGATGATCTTAATAATAATTAACAATAACCAATTCATAGTTTGTATCAACACTTTTCACTCAATATTCTCGTGGATTTCCTTTTTTCATACACACTCCTTATGAACGGGGTTCTATCCCTAAAACTTTTCTTGCGAATGTGTTTTACCTCTCCTTAGGGACTCAAAGCAGATTCTTTCTATGAAAATTTATACGAAAATAGTTTCTAACAATGCAATGAATCGATACTTTTCAGACAATGTTTTTATAAGAGTTTTAACATAATTGTTTTAGATTACGTACCTATTCGTAACAAGTTACAAGAATCTATATAATCAACAAATATGACAATGAGAACCGAATACATTTTAACACATTTGTTGTCCTTCGCTTCCGGACTATCAATAAGAAAGCAAATGATTCTAAAAATAAAACTAATTATATATTGTAAAATATCGAGTATCATTTTGAGTCTTGTAATTAAACACTTCCATAAAGAAATGCTTTCATTTGTCTAATAGAGTACGTATAGATTACCCGAAGTTTCATCAGTCTTTAATCCTGGCCTACCTACTAGTTCAGGAGACAGGTGGGCTTAATCTGTCTTCGTTAGGGACCACGAAAATGTCCTCCACTCCATACGGATTATAAGATTCATTGGGCTCGTGATAGCTCGAGCCTAGATCATGATTACCTTTTTACTACCGCTATTATGGCCATGTCAATCTTGTGACAACGCTCAGTACCTTATTTTTGTAAGAAAATAAAACAAGTTATACGAAGTTAGTGTCTTTATGAATTCTTTTTCCGACAAATTTGGAAGAAGTAAGATAATTGATTTCATAAAGTGAGCGTTATGTTATTCCTAAATACATATAAGTTCTACATACTAATGAAATATTAATCAGTTGTACATATTTATTTCGAATATAATGTATGTAAGGCAAAACATTTAGATATCCAAATATAGATATTCGTGACGCACTTTAATGCAACAAAACGACAACTTCGCAGATTTATTGGAGCATCGGAAACCAGGGTTCCCAATACCGATGCAATGACGTGTCGCAGGTCGCATCCTGCGCGGTCGGCTGCTGACGTCATAATTCACGGGGACGTCCACCCGCATAGGCGAGCGCATGAAATATGACCGATCCGTTCGATTTACAAACGACTGTGCTGATTTTGAAATAAATGTCTCTGGGAAAATTGAGGCGTCCTCGGCAAGTCTATAACTGTTGTAGTTTGTCTATTGTGGATATCGACTTTCTCGTTAATGTTTAGTTATTGATCTTGAGAATGTTTTTCGTCTACAGTAAATGAATGTTATTGGTTTGATAGCTTACAAAGGATGCTATTGTGTGATGTCACTGCTACCAATGTTTTTCAAAGATTGTTTGCTAGTGAAGAGATCTTCATTTTGATTTTAATATCCGGTAATTCATTTCCGACTCAGATGGAATAGTAACTACTATCATATTTGCAGTACACGTGCGTACATGCGTACATGTGCACTGATGCAGAATTCTCGAGAATTCTGCATCAGTGCACAACCAAAAGTAGATATAACTATAAATTTCTTAAACTACATATATTATTCTGTCTCTTTTCCTCATCTAGATCTTTTGTATGGTTACCGTGTGTAAGTGCTAACTTTTATAGCGTATTTACAAAATAAATAAATAATATCATTATTTCGTTTCATCTTCTTCGTAATAGTCTTGATTTTGTTTTGTCTAACATTCAAGGTTATCTCAATACTCGTTCATGATAAGTAGGAATCCAATAAAACATAATAATATTAGGAAACATGAGCTCGAAGAAACACATACTTTAGCAAAACATTCTTATATATGTACATATATACCTTATATTGTAAACTAGAGCGTTGTCTGGAATTTAGCGAGTCTTAATATGATCCTTATGACCTTGAGAGTGGAATATTCAATGTTCTCCCGGCCTTGACCGATTTCTTATAAGTACATTCAACTATAAATATTTGATAAGTTTGCAAAACCGGGTCAGACTGTGCTTTTGTTACAATAGTTGTTGAATGCTGGGAGTTTGTGGGGGATAGCATTTCGTTTTAGTTTGTAAAATGAATAGTACGTAGTTTGTTTCGATACTCTGTTTAATATATTGCGTTTCAGTTTTGGTACATTTATATTTTATTACATAAATAATGCTTGAATTCAGGTTAAACATTTGTTTTAGTTAACGTTATACTGTATATTCTAGTTAAAATAACACTTATTTAATATCACCACTAAAATAATAATAAATACACACACTTTTAGATTCTCTTAGTTTTCGATAACAAATAGGTACATTTTTTACAACAACAAACTCGAGAGCATTTGTTTACTTGGTAGCGTTATCTACGATAACTACATCTACAAAACGCTTCTGTTTTTGATGAACCTCTAGTTCATTTAAATATTTTCTCGGTTTGAGAAAATCCGTCGCTGTATGTCTTGCGGTTCCTTATTCTATAAAATAAATATTACAAGTAGCTATTCTCTGTATAACTCCCAATATCTTCTTCATAGTTTCTGTGTGGTAGCGTCCGACCTATCTAAGTAAAAGAAGTCGATCAATAGGTAACCAAGTATCAGGAAATTGTTCTCAATACCGCTATAAGAACATTCTGATTTAAATAGTTTGTAACTGCTATAAGAACATTCTGAGTTTTATAATAAGTTTCATTGGTGTATTAAGGTTTTTTCTTATATAAATTTAAAATAATAATTCGGTAAGTAATAATATTTTCAATTTCATCCCGAGAGCTAAATATCACCATTCCATGGCATTTGGTTATTTTTTTATTTATTGTTTGGCTATATATTATATTTGTTTTAGATATTGTATGGCAAAATATGAATGAATTGTCTGTGCTTAACGTTTCATAGATAAGATGAAAATTACAGTGAGTTTTTGATTTAGGGTTCTGGATCGATCATACTTTTATTGATAACCTTTTCAGTTCGATAAGTAATGGAATCGTATCTGAATCTTATAACACAAATACGTATATTTGAAGACATAAATGAAAGATATTTGTATATAAAGTATTGAAAAAAACATTTGAAATGTTGCATGCTATCTGTAGAAATCCGCATTACCTAGTGTTGTAACTTGGGAGGACAACAAAAAGTGCAAATGTTGTGTACGTCCGTTTTTCTTTACGAAACTGGGTCATCTTATTGTGTCTTTCCGTTTGCTGTTAAGTAATGGCATGTTTGCTTGAATTCTTGGTGACGCCATTGTCTTGGAAGATACAATATATGAGCATCGGGAAAAGTTTGTTCGTGTGTAATGAGTATAGCTACAACTTTATGAAATAAAGTTGTTGTTATAATTGGTTGTAGGATTTTTTGTGCTTCTTTTAGAGTAAGTAATTCAAAACTTTTTTCTTTTCTTGAGAAATTAAATTATTTCGATAGCATATTGATTTGAAATATCGTGTATCCATCCACTCCTAAATTTTAATTCGTTCTATCAGATTCCAGCAGAGCATTGTTTTCACACATACTTGCATCAAATAAGAATGTTTCATACTCAAATTTTCATTGAATCTAATTGACAAATTAATTAGACTTTTGGTTTCCGTATTCTGTTATGATCAGTATTGTTTCCGTCAATGTTAGTCTTTTATCTCCATATTTTGTAAAGTCATAATATGCCATTTAAGTAACTTTAATAGGCGATCAATATTTTCAATTCTCGTTAGACTATTTAAGCTAGTTCTACTAAAAGTCGTGTTCGTGAAATTTTTATAAATTGATATTTATTTTCGTTTAGCACTGTAATTTAATCTTTTCTAGTCATTTTTATAGTCATTTTCTTTTGGAGTCGGTGTTCCTCATTATGAATTTATTAAAATATTTTTAAGAGAAAAAAGGAAGTATTGTATTATTCTTAAAGCTACCAATTTACGCATAAGTATACAAGGAAAAAAGACATATACAGGGTAATTAAGTGATATATTATTTATGTGATACAAATGCCAATTCATTAATACATTATATCAATAATATGAGCAACGATTGTTTTCCTACTAACCTATCTACATTAGTAATACATTTTCGTTAAACAAACAGAGTAGGTAATAAAATATATTACTCATCTTGAATATCTGTAAACAATGTTTCCAAACAGCTTTTACAAATAATATTAGTATATTTGAAATATGTGTAATTTATTCTTATTAAATATCATTGTACCTACTTGTAAGAGGAAATACGAATATTGTTTTCAACAAAGAAAATGTCATTTTCTCTTATTTTGCCGCCAGATCCATTAGGAAATAAGCTTTTACTCTTATCATTTGTATTAAACTTGGAAACAAGCATCAAAGGGACAATCAATAACATCGTGAAAATGCTTTTTCAGTTCTTTAGATCAGCGCCATCTATGTTCTGTAGCATCGCAATGTTTGAAGTAGTTCACACTTTTCCCACGCCACGGCGTTGTTGTGCAAAAGCTCCATTGTTCTTGGCTTTGAAGCGCCTGCATAGTAACATCACCCTGCGCTAGGTGGCGTTGTTCACAAAACTCATTTTTAAACTAGAAGAGATCATTGAATTATTTTCTAATCCAATTATATGGAACATGTATTAATGAATTGTCATTAAAAAACCACAATATCAAACTATCATCATCAAACAAAATAGACCTAAATATACTTTTGAACTTTAATAAATATGTGCTTTATTATTGAATAATGCACATATATATTATTTATTAGAGTATATATATACTTTTAATTAATGTAATTTAATTAATTATATTAATTTGATTAAATATATTTATTTCTATTTTGTTTATAATATATTATGTTTGTTTAAGTCATATCCATTAATAAAGTATATCTGAAATAGGATTTATAAACGCGGGATGGATGCGATTTGGATATGTTTTGATTTTAATTTTGTGAGTCTAGTAATAAAACTGTATCGATATAAATACTTGCTTAACATACTTAAGAGGAAGTAATTTATAAGCATTACATCATCATTAAACTATACAAAGAGGTTTATAATTATTATAACGTTTCAAATATAATAAAATAAATATAAAATATATGAAATAAAGAAAGCAATAAAATATTATTATATTTATATTACTTAAACCTAGTGACACATATTGCAAAGAAAAATGTTATACAAACCCAAAGACATTTAAATGACTAGCCATGTTACTCGATAAAACATAGGTAGAAAAGAAGGTAAATAAAGTAGTATATTATTGTATATCATTATTTATTTTTGTATTTAAAAATGTAAAAACAAGTTCTGTATTCAATTTAGCTTTTAAAAATTCAACAGAGCCACATATCTTAATTATATTATAAAGGTATAATTTTTTTTAAGTATGAATGAAAGGAACGATGTTTGTTTGTTCCTCTTTGAATTGAACGAATTTGAATGAAATTCGGCATAGAGGTACACTGTAAATTGAAATAAAATTTGGTATACCTACTTAACATAAATTTTGTAAAGAGACGCCGCGGTAACCGTGCATTCTAGACAAGGAAAAAAGCAGTCACTTATTAAAATAATAGTTAATTCTGAGGCAGTTCGGACTTCGCTGGATCGGCTAGTAATTTAATATTTAAAGTTTGAACACATAAAACATTCAATGAAAGCAATTTCAAAATAAGACATATTTCCATACTCTAACCCATTTATTGGATATTTAACCCAGATCTGTGAGGAAATAATTGTATGTCATTACATGTTTCTCAGTACGACAGTTACCATCGGATAATCTAAAAAAAATATTTGAAATATTTCCTTATTTATTTTACAATGTATAAAACTCTATTTGGGTTAACACAAGTAACATCGAATAAGCAACTGAAAACAAAACATAACGTGCAAACAAATGCAACTGTGTTATCAAAATTACTTGATTATATACTCAATACGGTTATTTTCAGGCTTACATTGTAGGTACAAAGAGTTTTTCCCGGAGCTTTCATCAGTAATATAGCCCCAAAGCAATACTTCAATGTGCGATAATAATCAGAAAAATACCGCTGCGTTATTAGCTCCCCCTAGCGTAACAATTAGAAAATTAAATACGTAACAAGGTTGGAAAAGTTTTTACAAAAATTGTAGCGGTTTGAATAAGGTCGGCTTTCAGGAGACACGTCGTCGCCATCCTTCGTGGAGGTTAGCTTGCGTGCAGTTCGTTATAGGCCAGAAATAGAGCAATACGTTGCAGAAGAATCTAATATTTATATAATTTTTATTTCTTTTTTGTATGTTATTTATTTGGAAATAATTTACATCAATATCAATTTCAATGTATTCTATTTGTAATAAATGTGAGAAAGTTTGGAAGTCTGATTGTAATGGAATATATGTTACTATGACACGTAAAAACTACAAAACGGAATGAATTAAAATTTTGCACAAACGTAAATATAACTTAAAATAAATTTACCCTGGTACTGCGGATGAAGCCCTTGGGAGAAGCTTATTTCTTTATATCTTATACAATTTCTACTATAAGTGTGGAATTTTATCATAACAGAAATATTCCAAAAGTATGGATAGCTATATACGTTTGTATATATAACTACATACACATGGGTATAATATAAGATAGAGGAATAACAAAACATTAAAATTAGGTAAACATTTCACATTTTTTGAACTACGCGATTTCTTCATATTCCGTTCTTTACAACGAGTTATTTCCTCACTGGATTCATTTTAAAGTGAAAATTTCAAGTAACTTCTGGCGATTCGAAACTCTTAATTGAATAAAAATATTTTGAGTCTTAGTTTGAAAACTTGTGGGGTCCTTGTTCGTCTACAGCTGTTGCTATTTCAAAATCTTTGAATGGAAGGAATTGGAGATAATTTTCGTTTTAATCCTTATCTGGTTAAGGATAAATTACAATGATGAATGTAAGGAGAACTCTTTCATTTTAAGATTAGTCGGATTTTAATTGAATTGGCTTATTTGGAAATAAAATTGCTTTTACTTATAATAAAAATGACAAATTTATCTATGTAATAATTTTATTGCACACCATAAAAATATAGAGGGTACTTATTTGGAAATATTACAATTATCGCTAGGAATATACAGTATGTAAATAATATGGGTAAATTCAGTGTGAAAGTCAAACAAAAATCATACCTAATAAATAATCGGCAGCAACTGCTTAGTCTGGCTCCGGGCCTATAAATATTGTACACGATGTTGGTACCACAGAGGAACTTTATCATAGCGCACTGGAATTAAGCAATTACATGCAAGTTCTGAAACTTGGAAAACAGAAAACGTCAAACATCTTTTTATTCCTTCACATTTGCAATTCAATTGGTCTAGCTAGTTTAAATGACTTGACGGCTTTGTTTGCAGCAATATCGTTATGTAGTATTGTAACTGTTTTGAGAAGAATAATTTCTTGCTTTAGAGAGTTTAAAATTATAATTATATTAAAAATTATTATATAAATGTGGATGGATGGAGAGGGAGGGAGAGACCAAAGAAAATATGGATGGATTGTGTGAGAAGTGATATGGAAGACAGAGGAGTTAGCGATAGCGTGACGAGTGACAGGACAAAATGGAAGAAAAAAACATATTGCGCCGACCCCAAATAAAACGGGACAAGGGCAGGAAGATGATGATGAGAGAGTTTAAAATTAGTAGTAGTGTTATTATGTAAATACTTTGACCACTAAATAGTTTTTTTTTTAATGAAAATGATCGAAAACTTTACTTATTAAAAATGTAGTTAACTTCAATTTTGTTCCTCATAATGTAATTAGCTGGTTAATATTTTAGTTAATTATGTACGTTCTTTGACGTTTCAAAAGTACCTATTTATGGTTTAGTTGGAATAAATGATTTTTATTTGATATTATTTATTTACGTTCCAGTAAACCCCTGCCTGTGATGGCTATCTGCCGTGCCCAATGGCCTTTGCATAGACTTTAGCCTTTTCAGTAATTTTAATTTCCGAAATGATTTTTCATTTCAGGATTAGTATAACAATTGCTAGCCGTCGCAATAAAGCCGTAAACATGCAAGAAAAACCTCAAACGTTTAGCTACAAGCCCATCCAAATTTGCATTAAAAAATATTAACAGCGGGACATTCGCTGTCGGTAAAATTTCATTATTTATATTTTACGTCAGTCCAGCGAGCGGTTCTTTTATGTAAATATGATTGTGCATGACGCAGGCACCAACTTTACTGAAATGAGTTTGTAACGAGTGGTGCCGCATACCGCATGCCGACTACGTGGTCGACGTTCACAATAGTTTTGGTCGCATGAAAATTTGTAGTGTTTTATTTGTTGTCGTGTTCTGAACGGGTAATGTTAGGTACTGGATTTAAATGGCTTATTTTATATGATTCTTTATTATTTTTGTCAAAATGTTTGGTTAATTTAAAAAAGAAATTATATTTGACTTTACCTAGACAGATTTTAATGTCCAATGATTCTCGTTTATACAATTGAAAGTTTTGCTTTAAAAAATAATTTGACACTTATTGTGACATGAGAAATCGTTCTTATGTTTAAAATACGTGTAAAAACATACTAAATTTTTTATAAGGTACTACTATTACACATTTCTTGGAAAACTAATAAATGTGATGTCATAAATCAGTAAACATTACGTTGTATTGTTTTACTCTTTCTCTTTACAACAACGAGCCTACAGTAGTATAATTGCCCGCATTTGTAGAGTTGCTGCAGTCAAGTTACAAGCTACTTTCCAAACTTATCTGTTGTTATAATTTATTCACTTAAACTTTATCGAACTGTCTACGTGTTAAGAATAAGAAGTAAATAATTCAGTAATAACGAGATATATATACAACTATCCCTGGCTATTTTATAGTACTCAAATATTTTTATAATTTGACATCTATTGAAATATCAATAAAAAAGAAGTGGAGAAATAGACACAAGTTATTCAATTAATAGATAAGTGTTACCTAAGGATAACTTATTTCATATTGAAACGATGAAAATAAACTATAGAATTCCATTCCTTTCACAATGAAAACAAGGCGTGAATAAGTAATTAAGTACGAAACTTTACACGTCGTAGCAATTAAATACCTTCAATTCAATAGATTAGCATTTCCAAGAATCGAAAGTCGAGTTAATATCTCCTATTATTCCGCAGACGTAACCATGGCACGGTCGACGCCAAAGGGAATGCCACAGCCTTCGAATTGAAACTGGAATTGCTAACAGAAAGTGCTTGGAGAAACAATGGGCGGGATCTAATTGCGGGGTCCCGGACGGGCGGGAACGTAAACGGAACTCAACGCACCGCAATCCACGTAGCTCTGACTACGGCGTAGCATCGTAGTAACGTAGCACCGTAGCACTGTAGTGCCGTAGCACTAACAGATGCCAAAACGTACAGAATGCGATTACCACGCAGATTCGGTTCACGAATTTGTATGGTATACACACATCACGTAGAACTTCTCATGAAACTGGCTTCTTGAAATATCATCGTATTGGATTATGATAATATTTTATTATTGGTTGTATGGTATGTTCTTGATATTCCAAAACGTTGACTATCATTTGGATTCCTCAAACAATTCTTTATTTTAACGCGAGAGAAACAGTAAAACAGACAAAATATTTTAAATTTGTTGTTATTTGTCGATCAAATAGGTAACATAACGTTTACCCAGGTCGTTTGTAATTTGTTTAAAAAACGCGGCGAGAGCATTTCGTTTCGTTCGTACTTCATATGGCCGAGTTTGCGTTTCACTCATTCAATTATGCAAAGCTACCATTTGTTAACAGATTTTAGGGTAATTCGGTGAATGTCGACTCGGGTATGCTAATCAGCTTAGTGTCCGTTATTTATGTGGTACATGCTTACAAACATTTAACGGTATAATGTGCCCGTTTACCGATAACGTTATTTCACGCAATTAATTGCAGAAACACTCACTACCATATGATTTAAAGCCGTATTAATATTCGGCCGGATTGTTTTTGTTTAACGGTTATTTTGTGTTAATTCAATGCAAATGCCGATAACGGTCGAAAACATTACCGGTGACTGGTCCTGTTTTTGCGTTTGTAAATTTTATGGCAGCCACTGAATTGTATTATCTCAAAATTTATAAATAATTATGCTTGTTTAGTTGCGTGCTTCGGAGAGTTATGTACATACATTTAGATAAAATTAGAACTTTGTTATTAAACAAAAGCAGTATTAAAAGTAAATTCACTTCACAACATAAATTCAAAATCTGCATACGTAACTGCTAAAATACTCATAAATTACTTATCAGCAACTTCTTACACATCGTTACATTTGTATGTCGTATATTATCTTCGCTGACTCGAGATAAGAGGGAAAGCGCTTAAATCATTTTGCTGAATCCAACGTTTAATTTCGAACGTGGCAAATCAAAATAAATTTTAATTGATATCGCTAAAGAATCTCTCGTAAAAACGTCGCGAATGTAAATTTCAACAAACTTATCGTTGAATTCGATATCACTTCACAAATTGAATGTCAGGTATCGGATTACTAGCATATTGATTGTGGTCGCCGTAAGCTCTTATTGTGTGCACTGTGGTTTCATTACAGTCACGACAGAGGGCGCTTCCGCGTCGCCTCGTCGCCACAAAAAGTGAACAATTTTCTGATAGTTATCTGACACGAAAATGGTTACGTTTGACATGCCATTTATATTACCATTTGTCAAACAACGGTAGCTGTTGGGTGCAACGATTTAACAGACAGGTACGCTCGAAGATAGTCAATATTAATAAATTAATAAATTACTTAGGGTTCAACAATAATATATTGGACTAATTCTGTTTTTATTCTTTATTTTCTTTTGTGTTATTATTTGTGATAACTTCTTTGATTTATTAAGTTATTGCCACTAAACTTTGTTTATTATTGAGTTGTATTTGATTACATAGAACAATATTTTTGTTACAAACTAACTTGTGAGTACAACGTTCACTTAGAGTACCTATTGTTTGTTTTTAAGAATAATAATATGTATTTACTCAAATATCAAAACTAATAAAACATATTGCATGTCTTATTCGTGTATCCATACATGTGTGCATTAATAGTATTATTTCTATGCTATGTATGTATTATTTGCTATGTTCCAAACTATTATTTTTACACAAAAAAACTACGCTCATAAGAATTTTCACGTAGAACTCAAAATACGAAGAAAAAAGCATTAACGACCTTATGCAAACATAACCTCTGCGTATTACTTAACTTAAAAGCATACACACAAACAAGCTTCATCAAATTTTGTAAATAACTTTAATAAAGCATTATTAGCACTTCTAGTTATTGTGAATCAACACAGAAATAAAGTTTTCATCTCACGATTCTCGTATAGGATGAAATTCT
Source organism: Spodoptera exigua (assembly GCA_902829305.4). Taxonomy (NCBI): domain Eukaryota; kingdom Metazoa; phylum Arthropoda; class Insecta; order Lepidoptera; family Noctuidae; genus Spodoptera; species Spodoptera exigua. The sequence goes on from LR824615.2 coordinate 6,443,402, forward strand.
CTTTGATGAGTTCACGACTACTTCATTTCGGTTTGTCTGGAAATTCCAACATGGCCCGATGAGTCATGGACTCTTTTTACTTAATTCAGTAAAAATATATGTTATTAATTGTTTAATATATATACAATTTACGAGCCAATAAATAGCCATTTAGTTTCAATTTCAAAAATACTTTTATATGATACTAGCTACTCTCGCACGGTTTTACCCGCTGCTCGGCTCCATTTAATTGCAGCGTGATGTTTTATAGCCTATAGCACTCAAGTACATTGTAGCGTTCAACCAGTGAAAGAATTTTCACAACCCGACCAGCGGTTCCAAAGGTTACCCCCTACATACAAACTTACAAATTTTACTTCTTTATAATATTAGTATAGAAAAAAAAACGGATTGAACTAGGGCAATTTTACACATTCCTGATAGTCTAGTCATCTCATTTAAGCGTAGGCGAACTATGCTTGACATGGATGGGCCGACACAACCGGAGTAATACCACGACTCTATCGAAAATCAGCGTGACCAAACGCTTGTGTAAACAGATAAGAAAATGACTGTGGATAAGTCGGTAGTATAAAATAAAACTGAAACAACGATATAACATCGCCTAAATTATGATGAAACAAATAATTTTACATTTCAAGCTAACTAGTAATAGAAACAAGTAATTAAAACTAATTACACAACTAACTGTAAACTGTAACAGCCATTTTCAAGATTGCTTTGGCTGCCATAATTAATGCAGTTGAAGTTATTAGAGAACATAGGTTTACGACTGCGGCGGACGCCTTAGTGATTTGAAACGTACAGTCACACACATGTGTAGTGTAGTGTATTGAACTAATAACTTTGTACCTTATTGTGTGTATATGAATACTGGTATTGCTTGTGAACGGATGGATTAGTCTTGATATTTTAATATTTTTTTAAATGACGAATTTAATTCAGTTTTGTTTCATAGTAGGTAGTCGTAATCGGCGATGGTCACAACAATTTTAGTAAATATTTTGATTCGATTTTATTTTTAAAATATGTACATATGCAATTTAGGATTAAAATTAGAGAATTTTGATTGTGGTGGATGCCTTATTAGTTTGTAACGTAGACATGTAAAGTGTGCATCTATTAGATATATTATTATTGTAGGACTAACTGATAGTATCTAAAACGACCGGTGTACCAAATTCAGACATGGTCTTAAGTTTTATTAATAGTTCTTTAAATAAGTTAAGTTTAGAATTTAGGTATTTAAAATGAAATTAAAGTGTGGCTAAGAAGCCACGAGGACGTTTACAGATAATACCTGTTAGTATTATTGATAAGTATCACTAGTTAGGTCGTTGACTATTAATCAAGTAACGTATGTTATTATATGTACCTAATAGCAAAGAAAGGGAAGGAAGTGACCCAATTGAACAGCTCAGTGCTTTATCGTTTAGTAGTTAGGACATACTCAATTATGGTCTATTGGTTTAGGTACCTAATTAACTAAATTTTAATGTAAATAATCTTAGCATGTCTTCGTATCGACAAATTTAACTTAGGAATGTTGTAATCAAGGAATTACTTATTTAGATGTTAGCTTAGAAACTAAATCCTCTAATTATAAAAAGACATACCAAGATGTTGACCTTTAGTTAACCATCCAAGCCGGCCGACCTTACACATTCATATCATTTCAAAAAAACTCTTTATAATATTAGTATAGAAGACAAGCACAAGACATTTTGGTTGTACGTTGAACAAAGATTTTGTAAGTGCCAGTTTATCAGTGTTGCTCTGGTGACTATTCGTTTGTTCCAAAGTGTTTATTTCTAAAAAGAAGCACAAACTATATATAGCTATTTTAAAAAAGTGACCATATATTTCTTTTCTATTTACTCGGATATTGATAAGTATTACACATTTTGCCCACAAAATATACCTCATATACTTCTATAATAAATCTTGTGCAACAATTTGCGATAACAAAGTAATTAATCTATGTGAAACGTAATCATTAAAACTTTTATAAGTTACTTTCATAACAATAAATGTTTTACGTGAATTAACGTAAAGGTCATAAGTTTGTTCGTCGAACTCTTAATAATAATCCCAGTAAACAAAATTAGAATAAACAACAAATTACTTATCAAAATAAATAATGAATTCTAAATTTAATACTACTAAGGTTTATTTTTAAATGTTTCTTTGCTTTAATTTATTACGCGAAAACTGTTACTTGCAACAAACTCAAACGGTCACACTTCGCGTTTTATTAAGCGCTTATAATTTTATTAAGGGCGTAGATTAATTTCCTTCTCAGAGGGAACTTGAAGAGGGTTTATCGTCCCACACGTGAAACACTCGCTGGCAACAAAGGGTTTACAAAGGGTTTAACTATACAACTTTCGGGTGACAGTCATGGGACAACTTGATACTTGAAGTCGTCATAAACTTGATTATAATTTCAGTCTTTGAACTTGCTACTGAATTTAGGACTATGATTGATATGTGACGTATGCGTTTAGTTGATATTACTGTAATAATAATATGTTTAATTAATTTTAGTAACTTCGTAATTTGTGCACCAAATATTCTATTTGTTAGGTTAAGAGATAGCTAACCAGCTTAACTGAAAATCTTACTTTAAGCAATCGTGTTTTAAATGCCTTTAGAAAGGACCCGTGATCTAGGTAATGATAATAGTAAGGGTATTTTAAGTAGGGATTCTAAAAAGAAGTCTACAAATATATGGTAATGTTAAAGAAAGTGTGTACCTCAAGATTCGTGAATAGATAATTTTGGTCGCTTTACGATACACAGGAAACTCTTTACTCCGTTCCTCAAGGCGTTTTTCTTCGTTGAAGTGCGGGTACACATTCCGCTATAACATTTATTTCTCGTAAAAAAGTTGTTTGCCTTTCTTAATAACAGTTATTCGGCTTATGCTGGTTCCTTTTTACACGTTTGTGTTCACCGTGAAAAGAAAATTCTCGCGTTATGTCGGTGTATTAACATACAAGATAATAAAGAGGAGAAAAAACTTCTCACCGAGAGCCTTTTTGAATTTTTTTCCGTATTAAAATCTGTTGTTATGAATAATCTAATTGTGGTTGTTTATGCATATTACTGGGTATTGTTATAAGGAACAATTTCAGAGCACAAAGTTCAATTTATTTGTATGCTTTATTTTTATTTTTTGAAATGTTCAGATGTTGATTATAAGTGAAAATGTGTATTTATACCTAATGTATTAAGGATCTTAAATATCATCATCATATCGACGTGTAATCGATCCAATCTAAGTCTCTGAAGTTGAAGTATGTATATATAGTATCTAAATGTTAAAAACTACCTACTCTTGCATGGTTTCTCACTCGTCGCTCGCTGCTCGGCTCCTAGAGATCGTAGCGTGAAGTTTAATAGCCTATAATAGCACTCAAGAATATTGTTGCTATCTATCAGTAAAAGAATTTGGAATTCCAACTAATACCCCCTACATACAAATTTTACCTTTTTGTTACATCAGTATAAAGTCTGATATTATCAGAATATATCATTTCTTATAAATATGTGTTGTAATATCAATTAAAATAACATACTACTAAACACAACGCTACTATTAGTTAGTTTAGGTTGTTGCCAACACTAGACTAAAAAGGTTGGTTAGTAGTGTAATAAAAAAAGAGTAAAAAAACAAAATAAACTGTCATAGTGTCTAGTAAAAAATATTTTGTCTCAGTGTGTCTTGGAATGTCTAATAAATAGTGTGTCTAATAAAACAAGATAATATTACAACATCTTTTATTCAAATCTCAACAATATGCAAGAAAGTACTGTGAAACATTTGTTTGTGAAACTTATTGATTGAGTCTTTGACATATGTCATTATTCAAGTTTTGCCTACTAATTCAACAATCGATAATGTGTGATTATTCTGTTTAATTCGTGTTACTTGTGGGATATAATAGTCAACTAGTTTCCAAATCAAAAACAAAATATTAGTTTTCTATACAATCAATTATTAAAATATAATCATGTTTTAATATTTCATTTCATTTTTTTATATATAAAAAAATATTCTTTTTGACATAATAACATTATGACGCCACTATGTTGCGATTTTATACAAAACATAAAAAATTAAAAGTTTTTCACACTTAATAAAAATATGACTTGTTGTAAAGTACCGGATTAGTTCTGTAAATTTTCTACACAAGATCTATTTAGATATTTTCAGTATACATAAACCTTATATGTTATCTGTAATACTGCACGATTTTATTTTAATTAGGTATTAATAACATTATTACGTAAAAGACAAATAAAAAAAACCCTCTTTTTAATAATTATATTGTGTTTATGGTAAGTGCCAGTAAAGTAGTGCGACAATAATTAAGTACCGAACTATTCCTACTTCAAAAGTTTGATTCCGAGAATTAAATTTCTACGTACAATTTATATCAAACACCAAACAGAAATGATAGGGTCATGTACATTTTAAATGTTAGTGTTCCTATATTTTTAAGCTGTGAAGAGTAAATGTACAATTAACAACTCGAACGCTCTGTACTTAGTACTAACACTAATTACAATGAAATTACAGCTCGTACTAATTTTCTATCAATTCCTTTTGAGGGATCCTTTGTGTGCACCAGTTATTAAGACACAAAGGTGGGGTTCCAGTCGTATGTGCGAATAGATGGTGCGGAAACGGCTTTATCGATTTTAAACTACCCTTTATTACCGTTTGTTAAACTCATATTGATATTGGCTTTTTAAAGAAACGCTCCGTTTCTTCCTTTAACGTTATTTGAAGTTTTATTTTATGTAGTTTCTATAGTCTGTCTGTTTAGATCGCTTATCTTTGAAGACTTAGTTTTTAGGTTTCGGTTTTAGTGCCTATGAATCGCCGTGTGTGCTGTTTGAAACAAGCTTTGTTTTATTGCCACTAATTTCCTACAATTTGCTACTAAGTTCTGTGATAAAAGCTATAGAGAAGGCAATATTGTTGTACGTTACGATCGTTGCCTTCAGTTTTTATTGTGAAAGTGAAGTGGTTGTTCACAAAAGACCAAATTAGACGTAATAAAATTAAAATAGCTCTACGCAATCTAGTTTTTACACGATATAAAAACTTAGGAACTCGCCTCCAATGTTACCACTTACAATTTTGTTAGCCAGTCTATTTCCAAATGCAGGTTATTGTGGTGGAAATCCTAATAAGTTTTATCCATCCCGGGAACTGAACACAACTTGACCGGCCCGGGAATCAAGACGATAAATAGATTCATAAATGGATCATCATCATCATCAGCCTATAAGTGCCCACTGGTGAGCATAGGCCTCTCACTCACTCACACGGAGAAGGTTTGAGCATTAATCACCACGCCTGCTCAAGGCGGATTGATTTTAAACTTATAATTAGAAATTATAAAAGTACAGGTTTCCTCACGATGTTTCCTTCACCGTATGTCAGTGGTGTCTATTTAATCATAGAAAGTACATATGAGTCGGAAAGTCACATTGGTACTTACCAGGTTTCGAACCCGCGCCCTCATGCATGAGAAGTGGACACCTTAATCTCTGGGCCACCACGACAATAATGACAATCATAAATCGATGGTAGACAAATATTCACAAAGCATAAACAGCAAAAAAATACATAAAGGAAAAAACAACAACTCTCAAAAAGTCTATGGTAGTCGTTTAAGCAAGCTTCCCTTGGCCGTAGAGTAGCGTCAGTACTTTTTATTTTTTAATATTTTTTTTTCGTAGTTTCGAGCGAAGAGCTCCGAAGGCACGGTAAGGGGTATTGAGAACTCAAGCTTTACTAAGAGTTCATAATTGTAGAGTAGCTTGTGGAAAATGCTGTTGGATAAACTATGCTTACTGATGAAGTTTTTAGTAGATGCTAATTGAACTTTGATTAAAGGAAACAAGACTTGTTTTTAAGTGAATTAATTAGTAACAAAGTTTTTATTGGATAATTCGTTTATTGGCTTTGTTTGTTTGGTCTTTTTACAGTTATTTTACTTTTGATAATATAGTTGATTTGATTCTAATATCAGTAAGATAATTATTAAATTCTTGTTTAAAGTTTCGTTTTTAGGAACTTATCTTAAATATCACGTATTATTTAATATTAAAATATGTATGACAATGCCTTTATTGTATGTACATAATGAAATACATACTTCTTAGGAAGACATAGGAGTTTTGACAAGCTGTTTTCAATGATTTTTGATGCTAAAGAATCTCTTTTACTACCGAAAATAACCAAATGAAATTGATTGTTTTAGATTATAACAAGTTTATTTAGTTAACGTTAATAAAAAATAAGACTTACAAAACAATAACACTATTAAAATCATATCGCAACTTGAAGCTATTTATTAAATTCGCTTAGCAATGAGCCGTTGAAATTAAACAAGTTTCGTTCGCCCGATGTTTCTGCACAATTAAACTGTGTCATATTTTTGATGTTAAATGAGAGAGATTTTAGCACGTTGCCTTTGCTTATCTCATTTTGTAGGACAAATAATCAGAGGAAGTTTTTGTACGATGCATTTATTTCTTTTTACTATCTTTATCTATACATATATATAAAGGAACGTCGTGTTAGTTACTCCACTTATAACTCAAGAACGGCTGAACCGATTTAGCTGAAAATCGGCAGGGAGGTACTCAATACTCAATACTCTTAACTATCTAATATCTTTATTGCTTTTCCATAAGCACATTTAAAGGTGGTAACAATTTGTGTGAGATCAATTATGGACCCTGTAGGGCACAGCAAAAAGGTAGTTTAGAGCCAGGAGAAGGACTTAGGATAGGATAGAGTAGGTTAGGTAGAATATGGTAGGTAGTGTAGGGTAGGTAGGGTAGGTAGAGTTGGGTAGGTAGGGTAGGTAGAGTAGGGTAGGTAGGGTATGTAGGGTAGGTAGGGTAGGTAGGGTAGGTAAGGTATGTAGGGTAGGTAGGGTAGGTAGGGTAGGTAGGGTAGGTAGGGTAGGTAGGGTAGGTAGGGTAGGTAGGGTAGGTAGGGTAGGTAGGGTAGTTAGGGTAGGTAGGGTAGGTAGAGTAGGGTAGGTACACAAATGACGGAAGCGACGCCGCGGGTAAGAGCTAGTAGTAAATATAAATTTAATTAAAATGTTAAGTGTGTGAGTGTAAGAGCTATTAATGGGCCGGCTAGAACAGAGTGTTACCACGGCCTTACAGATAACACTTAATTTGTCATTTGAGTGAGGAGACCTCTGTATTGTTAGTAATCTAAACACTCCTTTTTTGAAATAAGTCATAAAAATAAAATAAAATAAAAGGAATACCAAAATAAATATCTACGAGATTATTTTGCTGAAGCATGATTGTGAATAAAAAAAGTATTTACCTATTGACTTGCAAACATTTTTATAAAATTTATAAATCATTGACAATTTATTTAGTTTTCATCATATTTGAAAAACATTTTAATTAAAAATTGGCTATTTCGGGATTGTAGATAAACGTTTAAAAATATTAGTACAAAATATATTTTTAACATTTTTGGTTTATTTTTTATATTATTTATATTAAAAGTTTGACTGAATTAATATTCCATCGCGTTACAATCGCGAAAAAGACTCTTTTCTTGTCATAAACGTGACGGGTCACGGGTTCAATTCTCGCACGGAACAACTCTTTGTGTGATTCACAAATTATTGTTCCGGGTCTGGGTGTCATCTGTATGTGAAATTGTATGTTTGTTACGGCACCCACGTCACAGGAGAAAATCCCAGAGCGGGGCAAAGTTTATTTAAAAAAAAGTACATTGCAGCAACAGACCACATCAGCGCTCGCTCAAACATAATAGGTACTACGAACATGAACATTATAATCAACGTATGACGGGCCGCACGACCAATCGGGTGCACCGTGTGCGTAGACAAGGCCTAAAATTCGTTCAGCACAATGGTAATCATAGGTATCATGATTTTTATTTTCAGACTCTGTGACGGCAAGTTCGACTGCTTAACAAATGGTTTGGACTATTATTCTACAACTTTGGATTATTGAAGATTTTTCCAAGAATTCCGCTGTAGCAGCACGCACTCTTGAATTATGACCGGTTATAAAAGACTTATCCCATATTACATAGGAACTCTTAACAAAAATTGTGAAAAATTCCTACATTGTAAAAGTAAAGTTATTTGTTTTTCTCTGTCTACCCCTACCGTGATATTAGGCGTGATAGTATGATCATTATCAGTCAACATTTAATTCCAAACAATCACAAGTTGCCCATATAATTAATTTTTATTCACGTCATTCATATCAGGTCGCATTATGTCACGATTTATTTCCCATATCTCACTCTGTACGCAACAAATCGCGGGCAATCGCAACGTCAAAATCCACAATGGCGCCCGCGTAACTGCCATCGCAACAAGCTTCATATTTAATTACGGGCCCATAACTGACGTGATTGCATTTCCTGCAACTGACGTACTGGTTTATTATTTTGCCAATTTTGAACTATATTAAATTCTTAGAGGTGAAACTGGGGCGTGTCTCTAATATGTCGTCAACTCGTTCGTTGTGTGCGTGCTTGAGAAACGGATAACAGTTGATTACAGTTATTTAACGTTATTGTTTTAGTTTTAATTAATTTTGTGTAGCAAAAACGGGTAGTTTTTTGTTACGAATGCGTGTTTCGAAATGTTTGTAGATTATTATTAACTATTTTATAGCTAGTTTTTATGTTTTAGTTCATTAATTAATATTCAACTTCGAATTTAATCATATTGTTTTAACATTGGTAACCATTAATTTAAATTCCAAATGGGTAACATTTGTTTATCGTTAATTTATTTTCAAAATCAATTAATTCAGTTTTATCACAAAACATAATCGTTTATATCACGCTGATATATCATGAAAATATAGAAAAGTCACGTTCGATAATAAATATCATTTGAAAACTCATTACAATAAAACATTTCCATACTTTTTGAATAAACCTTAAATTAATAGCGTACGCAATAATAAACTTTATTACACACAATTATTGCGATCCCATCATTAGTTCGCTGGCGTCTATTGAGATTCATATTTCGTCGCGCGTTACATTCCTTGGTAACATATCTAATGAAAATTCCACTTTGACATACGTGCGTGAAGACTGTCGTTCACTTATTAAACCATTTAGCCACGTACAGGTTTTATCTTTATTCGCTCGGGTCCCGTACTTTATGTGTTAGTTATCTACAATAATGGCGCTCCTGTCGACTGAGTCAGACGTCAAACTTTGTTTAACTCAAACGCACGGTTCACTGCTTAGAGTATGAAAAACTTATATAGCCTTTCGTGGGTTGAAAGTTATGTACTTTGAGTATGTTTTCTCTAAAGATTATTATGAACTGATATCTTTTAAACATTTTTAATTCGTGTCTTTTGTCAATGGCAGGGGATAAGACACTCTTCATCTAATGTGCGTATGTTTAAAATAATTTAAATTAAAACAAAAAGCCACATGTACGCACCATATCAATATCATTTGCGAAGCCGCTGCACAACGAAATATTGGTTACAAGACAGTTTAAAAAATATAAGACACAAAAAGATCCCATATAAAACCAAAATAGAAATGCCACTGAGTCAAACAAAATATTATTCATACTCCTAGGTGGAGTGCTACAAAATTATGACGAAATTCGTTGGAGAACTCTTGCGTTCTTCAGGTGCATCGATCGAGTGCTCGAGCTACCCGCGGAACTTTCCCGATGACCGGATTCAAATATTTTCACTAAGTGCTGAATCCCCTTGAAGCGTTCTTTGAACCAAAGGCATCTTTGTAGGCTCTGCTTTAATGCTTACAGATTTTTCAATAAATAGACGTCCAAATTTTCTCTTCATATTTACGTTTGCATAAATATATGCTATATTTTTTATTATTTTTGTAACTTATCATAGTCATGTACGTAATGTATTCAACTGATAACTACCAAAAAACCAGAACATCACGGCCTCATAAAAAATACATCCATAATCACAAACAATAACTGTGAAACAAACTAAAAACAAAGTATTCCACGCTGTAATTTGTTGGAACTCGGCACTGAACACGCAATTAAGTGTTTCAAATAATTACAGGGAACAATTATCAAAGTGGCACCATTTGTGACTTCGTCAGCTGTGGCGTTCGCCAAGCTAGTGTCATTTCTTTTATTTAAACACCGCTTAGTCTGCGCCCGTGGTTGTTGTCTCACTTCTATCTGCCAAGTTTCGACATTTCGACTTTTATAGACCATCTGTTGGCGCAATAACAGTATCCAATTGTCACTGTATTGCCCCTTTGTCTTTTCCCTTCCTGATGATTATGACGACTTTTAAAATGATTTATGTTACTGAATTGAATGTGATTTTAAAATGTTACAGTTTAATTAATGTTTTTTTCTAATGTATTGCTGGGTTTGCTTGGGTTTATCTGCATAGAGCCAAAAACTTTTGTTTTTTTTTTGTAGATGAATTTGTTTACCCAGTGAAGTTATATTTTTGCTATAAATCTTTGACAAGATTACACGCCGTAAAAGAAATAAGCACTAAGATTTTTGTAATTTTCTTTTATAAAAAACGTATACTTTTATTGCCTTAAAAGATATCGAAATAATAATAACACAAGTACTTCAAACATTAACCTCAATGTTAACGGAATAGATACTCCACTAAGTTGAAATTTGACGAGACGCCCGTATTAATTAATACCGTCCATTAGCATCGCTTGCTCCGTCTCTGAGAGCTCTATCGCCCTAAATGCAATTAGTTTACACCGAAGCACCGACACCGCGCGACACCGCCCGCTCTCAACCTAAATATAATTCGCGCCCTAATAAGATTACATCGTCGAGTGTTCATAAGAAAATATTGTAGTTCCTAATGAAATATGCGACGAACTTTCAGCTCAACCTTTTACATAAAATCTCCGCTAATATTGTAAAGGCACCTTTTGTACATCTAATTATATCTTCAGAGCTTTTTTTCGAGATGGAAATGTAAATAAAGGGTTATATTTTTATTTCTGTGTTTCATCGCTCGTAATTATACAAAGAAATTTCGGTACGGCCGTAATTGAGATGATTATCAAAAAAAGGCTTGATTGTAAAATGTAAATGCGTTGTTTCGGAACGAAGCGTCCAAGGCTTGAGCCTTGACAATTAGCTTTGTGTATAATTATAATCATTTATTTTAATTTTTTGCTTTATAGCAGAAAAGTGTTTTATCATAAGTAATTTGAAGGTAAGTTAACTTTAGGTGGTCTTACATTTTCCCATGAGGTCCGTAAGAGCCTAGTTAGGGATTAAATTAGGATGAGGATGTCCACTAATAACATAACACTTCCTGAACATGATTTCCCTTGAGACTGTAAAGGTCAAACGGTTGTGAAGGAAGCAAAGTGAAGATCTTTCATTACTATGAATTCAAAAAATAAGTAATTATAAGATACACCAGTTTTTGCTAATACTGATCTAAAAAAGTCTGTTTATTTATGCAAGTATTTAAGTCTTCCTTTGCCACGTAAAACTCAGTCTACCTATCCTAGTGTCATTTGGGTTGGAACTCATAGTATAACCAATTAATACATATGTAAGTTAAAAGTAACAGGCAGGTCTTATTTATTTAGTGTTCATACTAAATTGTATTAAAAAAAAAACACTCAAAAATTGTCGTTTGAAACAAAAACAATTGCACGATACTTCTATGTGCAATGTTGAAGCGAGAGCAAATGGCATTAGGCTTCTCTACAGCTCAATGGCTCGAGACTCGACAGTTTAGAGTAGAATCTCACGACACTGAGGCCGAGCAAATTGTAAGGGCTGGTGTACACGTAGCCTCTTTTTAATTTTGGTCAACAAGAGATCTTTACCTTCGTCATTTAGAATATACAAGACATCTTGTCACACCCATATATTCATAAATGTTTTTGGTTGTCTTCTAAAACGATTGACGATGCGAATAAATTGTATTTTTTTTGCATTGTTTTAGACACCGCATTACGTCAAAATATAACTACACTAGCTTTTGCCCGAGGCTTTGTTCGCGTGGTATAGTGTCTTCCTGCAGATTTCTGGTTTAAAACTATTCTTTGCCCTTTGTCGAGTTCCAAACTGTACCAAACTTTCACACAAATAGGTTCAGTAGTTTAGGCGTGAAGAGAAGACAGACAGACAGTCAGGTGGAGTTGCTTTCGCATTTATTATATTAGTTTGGATGGATTTAAATTTTATAATTACAATTATTTTTTTAATCTGTTTGTCATGCGATTGTTCAATACAATCATGCTATTTTATCTAAAAATGTTCATCTGAAAAGTCCTCAGTCGTCTATGCAAAAGGAGTTTGTGTGCCATAGCCCTAACACAAATTATTAGCACAACTTCAAACCCCCGCTCCGTTCTTTCGTCCGGCTCGCTCGACAAGCCCTCAATAGATTCATTAAGAGTCTAACGAGATCTTCCAGGGTGAATCACAAATGCTTTGTTTCACTAAATACGATTTATTTTGTTTGTTAATATTGTGTACGGAGCTGCAGTTTTGTCTCAGTTATATGTTTGGGAGCTACTAAAGATTGCTTTAAATTTAAATTAATATTTATAGAATTTCCGTAATTGGATTACGATTCAATAAAAATATTGTTTTGTAAAACTTTCTTCAGATCTTTGTAGGCTTTTGTTTATTTTTGAGCTGCTTTGTGATAAGTTCGGTAGAAATGTGATGTTTATGCCGAATTTGAGTTATCATATTACATTGATGTTTTCGTTTTGAATATCGAATTATTTTGTGTGTTGAATTATACTTATAATCATAATTTTAATCAACTGATAAATGTATGTATATGTGTACAATTATGTTTAATATCAACTTTCATTGTATATTATTCATTTGTTTAAACTACAACTGTAAACCTTATATGACTTCAAAAAATAATAAACAATTGCACTTTTTGAAATGTTAATAATTTCAAATGAGGCACTTTAAAATTGTCACACAACGTCACTCGATATTTAATCCATAAACTCCTGCTTAATCAAAAATCGATCATAATCCACCCCCAGCGAGCCTAATCAACGACTCGGTATCGCTTCACAAACATATAAGCATACTTATACATATATATTTAATATGCGAAAGCGGTTAAAGCTGCCTAATTATCAAAGCTGTCGGTAAAGTAAGTTATGGAGGGTGAATTTTTAATCGACCTCTCATTTCGACTTCACGAAGGTTTCTATCAAAACGTATTTGCATGCAAATGCTATATTGATTCAACTGCTAATTGAGATCTGTGGATAAATCGTGCAGATTTGTAGTTAGTTCACTTGTATTACTACAAAATTTTGTTCAAGTGTGATAATAGTTACTGTCAAAATGTTTCATGGAATGTATCCATAGCAAATATCTTTCTTATTTTAATTATTGATTCAGGCAAGCACTTTTCATTTTTACGCTGCGTGTTTTACAAGTGATAATAGTGAGTGTTTGACCTTCTTCAAGAGTTTATGAGAATGAATATCTATATAATTTTCTTATTTATAAAAATGGATCGCAAAATGTGTTGGTAAGCGCATAACTCAACAACGCCTGGACCAATTTTGGTAATTCTTTTTTGTTGTGTTTGTTATTGTCAGGAGAAGGTTCTTATTAAAGAAAATTTTAGAAAAGTAGAGGGGAAAATTGGAAAAAAGTGACCCTTTGAAAGCGAGATAGTTGTACCAGAGCAGGAGAAGGAATGGGGGGTTTTTAGTCAGTAAGAGTCTGACACTCTCTCTCGCCTTACCCTGGGCGGGAGAAGTCATTGGATGATTTTCCCCTGACAAAAAAAAGCAAGCGATAACCTTAAAGGTACAATATGTAGGCTGATGAAAGTTGTGCAAGAAACCTTAATATAAATTATTGATCTCTTTGAAATGTGTCTTAAAATCGTGTTCACTTATTGTTGTAAGCGTACATTGAAGGTATCACCGACGCCCTTCAACCCTTCAGGCAATCCAGTGCACCCTTCATTTTCGTAAGATATCCTCAAATATAATAGAGATTTTCTAATTGATAAAGAGATCTTACAAGTGACAGCATTAGAGGGACAGATTCTTTGTGTCGTAAATGTGAAATTAAATTATATTTTGAAATAATATATAAGTGAGATCATTTTAGTGATTGGATATCGAGGGTTTAACAAATTGAATTTGGATAGAAGCAGTTTTTTCAATCTGGGTTCTAGAGCTGCAATAACGGAGTGCAGTAAGTAAATACCTTACAATATTGTATATAATAAATTTTTGAAATATATCTTAAATAAATTCTTTAACTTTTTTTATTATATACTTCTTAAAAATATTTTTTTCACGTTATTTACGAATATAAATTAATTTTACAATTTTATCATAATTTAAAATTTCGCCCGTATTTTGCGAAAACGCGGCACACAGCGGCCGCCATGATTGTTTTTTGGTCGTGACATCATTACGTGAGTAAATACCCTACATATAATATAATAACGTACATTTAGAAAATAATTAAAACAAATCTAAGAAAACAAGCCATTAGCCATAAAAGGCAGGTGCTCAAAATAAAAAAGGTATCAGACGAAGAACATTGAATTAATCTTATTTTTAATTCATATTAATTTGTTTAAAATATTTTTAACTTTGAATAAAGTATAGAGTTGAAATACTTAGATAAAACTGCTAGATCAAAGTAGATCCTAATAAATTGCCACTTCATTAAAATCTTAAGTAGTCTGCATTCATTTTTGTTTTGGAATTGTTTATGTTTAAGTGAAGGACGTTAATATACATTTTGAGATAGAAAACGTTTTTATTGATCCAGGTAATAACTATTAGCGGCCTGTTTCTTTTCTTGTCTGGAGGCAATCATCCAATGAGTTCTCAGGCCCAGGGTGAGGCGAAAGGGAGTGTCAGACTCTTCCTGCTACAGCACTGAAGAGGTTGCTTTTTTCCGATATCCTCCTCTATATAAAACCTTTTTCTGATTTTAGACAACATAAAATTAAAAAGAAATCTAAATTGGTCTAGCCGCGTGATGCCCAGATCGCAGGAAATTGGAATTAATTTTTATGTGTATACTATAAATAACATTTTTATTACACTATTAAAATCTATTACGAACTAAAATATTGGGTTTCCATTTCATAATAAAATTTGGCACAGTGATAGATACTAGGCTACTTTTTATCCTTTAAAACTGCTGGCAGAAGCTAGTCATAAACGCATATCAATGGAGTTTGACTCAAAAAATTGTGTAATAAATATATCAAGAAGTAGGTGTGGTTCAGCCGGACATTTCGTGTGAAGAGAGTAGTGGCTTCATAAGCACGCTTTCTCAAAGTAATAATGAAAAACCGTCGCGTTTTCCAAATTTGTTATGCAAATGTCGATATTAAACACGTTCATTGTAGCACTAAACGTAAATCGATCGGAAGCGTTGACTCAACGTCTCCCAAATCACGAATTTAGGGGCGAGGTATTTTTCAAGTCGACTGCAACCACGCGATAAGCGCTCGTTCGGAATGTGACCGAATTTCAATCAAATTTATGAGTTATAATAATGATTATAGGTACTTTATCTGTGCTCCGCATAAAATTTGCAATTTCACTGAAAAGGTGAACTGTAGTGTAACAAATGCGTCGGCAATCGTAAGGCGCTGATAACGATTCGGAAAATTAATCTCGCTGAAAAAACGAACTGGGGGAGTTCGAAATGAGAACGAAACACGGATGGATTGATGCGTTTCTCGCAGTTAATATTTATTAGTCACCTTTTACAAGCGATTTTCGACACCAGTTTTTCTTTTTGATAAGTGCTCATGTACCTTAATTATTTTATTTTATAAATAAAAGCTTGTAATAAATATCAAAACTTTCGCAAAGGTTCTAACTTTTATATGAAACAAAAACAAGATAAATACTATTACGAAAACAGGGTTGTACGTAGTTTAAAAAAAAGTTGAAAATATCTTTTCAAAATTTTAACATTCAACTATTTCCAACAAAGTTCTTAATTTATTTTCAAAAGTAAATACGCCATAAACTTCTGCTCACATTGTAAAAGAAAACACTTAACATGAGAAAACATAATATATGTACGGCGAATTTCAAACGATTTCCCGATATAATAAGTTATTATAACACTTAGCAGAAGTCACCGGGTGAAATCTTTGTTCTACGCCGCCCGGGGAGCGGCCGGACCGCTCGCAGCGATTGAAATTTAAAATATTGTACCCTTTGCCATTATGCGAGCTTATTCACCCTTGAAATATCCCTAGGGGGCGCCAGGTACAACGATTGGGGAAAATATTTTACACTTGTTACTAAGGATGTCGCTTTCAAGTCTGCCATTACAAACTTACCACCAAAGAAATTTCAAACTTACGCCTAAGATTATACAGTTCAAATCTGTGTGTTTCGTTATGTGATTTTACCAGAATATTTATGAAAAGCACTTAATTAGTGTGTCGAGAATGAAAAATTGTTATTGAAACCGAGTTGATTGAACTGGCGATTCATAACTATGTCATTTTGGATGCGACACTAATGAAAACGCGATTAATCACTGCTCTCGGAAAGTGAAATGGTACGCGACGCGTGATTCTGCAATTTGTACTGCACTTTGTTATTATTGCCCTCTCATTCGATACGTTTTTTCTTAATGTGGTTTTTCAAAACACTAAATGGAATGGATGCTGCGGCGGAAGGGTTGAGAGGGCTTTTGAAAGGAATCGATTATTATGTGATCAATTTAGGAAGCTCGTTTATCCGCATGAACAAGTTGTTTTAATTTTTAACAGGGGCTTTGCTTGCTTTCCGATTTCGTAAAAAACATTGATGGCTTTTGATGTTATTAATTCTATGCTACCGTAAGTTGGCAGCATTAACACAAAGCATAGCATGTTGGGTGAGTATACTTTCCCAGACAACAAGTTCGTTCAATGAGTTATAGTTGAATTGCAAGATCATCAAACTTTGTTGTTTCATCGCTTGCTGTTTGTACAAGTATGCAACCAAAGTTGATTACGTTCGCAGAACCGGGCCCTCCAATATAAATTCTTGTATCTTTACATAAATTAAGCGCTTGCACAGACCAAAGCACGCATTTAAAGGTTAACAAACCGTTAAAATCTGCACAAAAATAATTAAGCGAATAACTTCACTCATTAGTCGGCATCAAACTCGGCAGTGGTAGGTGCGGAGGGTACTACTTTGCCGCATTACTGCATATTAGGTCCGGACCACTGAGCGGAATACCAACGTTTACTTGATAAAATAAATTTGAACAAAACAAACGCATCCGCTGCGGCGATATGAATCCTCTCTGAAGTTGTGCTAAGCGGCATGGAAGTGGAAAAATTGTTGCCGGGCATCGGCTAATATGTGAATACTTGGAATACCACTATATGAGGTTTTGTCGCCCCATTGGGGCAGGTGCTGTCCTATGCACGCCTTTTTGATGGCAAATACTTTTGTAATATCACACATGCATTTGGTTCACAAACTCTGAATCTCACCAGAAAGAAAAAAATCTTTTACAGAATCATTTGAAATACAAAATTCAAACTGGAGTTTAACAAATTTTGTTAATGAGAATTTATAAACCGACCCTCTTTTACATGAAAAGCTACCCCAGTTGGTAACTAAGTCACAGGTAAGTAATCAGTCTCAATTCGCGTCTGGTTCAACAGTCTGCCACACAAACACTATTGCCGATTTCAACTCGTAACTGAATTTAATCCGAATTGAAGTGTCAAGCGTAACGAGAGACTCACTCATGACAGTGTAGGGCGACCATTCGTTAGTCTAACTCTTTTGGTAAAACGACCCGGGGATAAGCCGGGTGCACTGTTAACATTCTTTTCAATAATGATGGGAGGGGAGACGTGAGTGCTCTGTGTCTTGTTTATTGGATTTTTTGTTGCAATCTACATATGAATAGAACGCCAATCTGTCGGACGATGGAGGGCATCGAGTCGAACTTGCATTGTTTGCCACACAATTCTATTTGGAGCAAAAATAATGTTTGCACGCACTGTGTGCTATAGTAATGTAATTATCGCATGTGAACAAACATTTTTTGTTGGCTAGTTGGCGTTTAACTATGTTAGAGCAGTTTGCTTTGATACGAAGCAAATTAATATTAGTCAATTCATTTTATTTTATTATCAAAAAATGACTAAAAATATACGTGCAAAACATTGATCAAAGATATCTGGAACCGTATAAGTTTGTAGCAACGAGTTAATGTTGTTACAAAATTCAAAATTGACGACTCCAAGTATTCTTTATCTACTTTAAACTTTTACTGTGCAACAACAACGCGCGTGTCGGTCGCTTTAATAAGTCCCGTGCATGATAAATAGGATCAAGCGCGGGGATGTACGATATCTTTTGTCTCTGTCACTAGTTCGCGAAAGTAATCTTCTGGTCTCTTCCTGCATTGCTTTGGGGTTGCGGATTTAATACGACGTTTGTGGACTAGAAAACTTAATGAAAGTGTGGCAGCTCTAGTTGTAGCCGTCATTATCGACGGCTTTGCACGCAGATAAAAAGCTTTTTGTGACGTTATGGAAACGTATGCCGCTTTGGGGTTAAACCAAACGAAGTGGAACAATTTGAATGTAGCCTCTGTGCATAGCAGCTTTATTTTAATCTGTGGTGAGCTTGTTTTTTTTAGTTTTCATGTTGGCTCGTTTGTATTTTTAGTTTTACCTGTAATTGATTTATTAGTTTGGTAGTAAATACTTATTTAATTTTTCTAAAATATTAAATAATTAAGATTTGTTCTTATAAGAAATTCACATAGATAGATATATATAATACTAAACATTTAACATAAACAAAATCAAATCCCATTGTTATTTTTAATGAAAATAACAACTTTTAGTTTTTTTACGACAATATTGAGCTTTATCATGTCCACGGCTAAAACAACAGAAATTGAAACAGACATACATTTAATCAAGTCGCTTTTAATTTCAAGGGAATAAAATTGCGTACTTTATAACCCTAAACAGCGACGGATGTTTTTTTTCACCACTACGACAACATTATGAGCCGGTGCACGTGCCATTCGGTCTGATACTACCACTGACTGTACTGAATTCGTTACGCACACATGCACCTCTTTAATGGGGAATGGGTTGGTATAGTTACCATTAGAGCCACGGAGAATTTAGATGTGGAGTGCGAAGTGCCCGCAGACTGCTAAATTTTGAACATATTTTCTTTTGCAAATAAAGATGTATCCAATACCTATATCATTAGGTACTAACAAAAAAAACGGGTAACTGGTTTCTGATACTTATACTATGCAAACCTAAAGTAAAATACTTTTATTCACAAATATAAACTATCTTTTTACTTGTGACTGTTATCCATTTGTATTCTTCAATTATCACGAATACCTTATTTTAATCAATTGATATTAAAAAACATTTTTGCATGACGCTAAATTACTTTTTAACGAATACTTTGACAAGCACATTTATACCAAAACCGAAGGTTTAACCCGATTATGGTTCGCTATTAATTTAATTTCGTTCCAAATTTTTACTTTAAGTTTGTTCACTCCATTCAATTATTACTCTGTGTTCAAACCCGAGACCCTATTAAAGAGGTGCACGAATCGTGTAGTGTATCAAGGTTTTAATTTGAATTTCGACCTCCAGTCTTGATGAACTGCTTTCGAGAGCTTCGTCAATAGTTGTTTTGGATTTTAGGAAAGTTAGAAACTGAGAGTTGTCGAAACGACCTACGAGAATAAACCTGAATAGTATGTCAGTAAACTTTCTTAAGTACATGTGACTATGACTCGTTTACTAACTTTCCACTTCGCATTATTTCTGTATTTCATAAAGAACCTTTCTCAGAAATACATACTTAATTAAAAGAGATGGTTCATAATTAAGTATTAAAAAGTTTAATAACTCACAGACGCTTGCTTCTTAACGAACTTTTCAGACGGATTGTTGAAGAAAAAATGTCAACTTGCATAAAAAGTTTATGGGGTTTGCTACGGAAGATTTTATCTAGTTGCTGGTGTTTTTGCATTTTGACCCTTAATGTGCAGTAATCATCATTTAGGGTTTTGTCTATAAGGGTTTCAAAATTTAAAGACAATCATGATGAGGGCAAAACCATTAGATCCTTTATCCTTCAACTATTTAGAAGATGGAATGAACTCTGAAATAAACCACTTAGCCTACACAAATTAAACCATGTGAATTATCCCCACTCTAAATTACATTCGAATTTCCGTAGAATTAAACGACCGAAGTCCGAACATTTGAAAAGGTCGCATCTATTCGCACAACACGTTCAACTTACACAGACGGAATGGGCTTGGGCAGTGGACGGAGACAAAGTGACGTCATCAATATAACTGAGTTTAGTTCGGACGGTGGCCGCCAGGGGGCAAGGAACACCACATTAGTAGTAGATTAATATACTCGTATCGTATTGGATGGCATCGTCGTCCCTTATTGGAGGTCCTTCGGTACACGCAGTGCCTATTTGAGTCTGTTCGCTCTGTTGGACCCAGTATCGTGATTTGGGCAGATTCATTTTTGGATCAAAGAGTCATATTATTTAATCAAGTAGAAAATACTTTTAGGGTTCAGTTGTTTGGAAGTAAATGGGGATGTGACTATATTTCCAATGAGATGGGAGATGCTTGCGAAAATAAGTATAAGAAAAAAATTACAATTGCAATTTATACGCCACTAATATAATAACGTAACATCATAAACAATGGTGGTCGTAATCGACAATAATGGGCATATTTGTATAAAATTTGACAATGCAATAATTAAGCACATCTAACCATATGAATAGTAATTATTCATTTGCATTGGTTCAAAGCAAACTTATTTAATAAACGCAGTACAAACCGCGGTTAATTTGGTCATATCCAACGCCTGATTA
The DNA here is from genome assembly GCA_902829305.4 of Spodoptera exigua. Classification (NCBI taxonomy): domain Eukaryota; kingdom Metazoa; phylum Arthropoda; class Insecta; order Lepidoptera; family Noctuidae; genus Spodoptera; species Spodoptera exigua. The sequence goes on from LR824615.2 coordinate 6,464,349, forward strand.
AACCTAGTCAAATACAATATACTGATTGTTTTACTCATTCATCATTTTGGTTTGTTACAATATTTATGTTACTTATTATTGTGTAAATTGTTCTTTTTCGGTTTTCAACCTTATTTCGAAATGGATGCTCACAGTTTTCAGGTTTTTCACAGTAGGTATTGTTGATGTAGGGTTGAAATATTGATTGTAAATAGATTTTAACTGCACGGTTAGCACATTGGATATGTGCCTGGCTAAAGTCTGTATAAGTAAGGCGTCAAGTTACAAATAAAAAACCATAAACGAAACAAATGAAAAATTGGATCATGATTTGTAGCAGTGATTTGTCATTAATGTTCGGAAATAAATTATTATATGAATTGAAATATATTAATTTAAATGCGTTGTGCATTAAAATTAATATTTATTTAAATTAATATTGTTTCAATGTTGTCTTCAGTATATCCAAATATAATTTAGATATCTTCAAGGCTAGAGTGACTAGGCTCTTAATAAACTAGTGCGCCTTACTATCAATGATTGCATCACAGCTTACCATCAGGTGGGATGTTAAATACTAGTTTATATCAAGTAAAAAAAAACTATAAATATGCTACAGGTTTGTTTACCAACAACATAAAAGGTTAACGACATCTGAAGTATTGGATACAAAGAGCAAAAGTCCCCATGTCTGAAAAATCTAATCAAACTAATTGAACAACAAATAAACCCTTTTCATGTAAATGAAAATCTAATAATTAATTCTTGGAATAAAATCTTACCTGAACTCATTACAAAATTAATAGGAACGACCCTTTGAAATTCAACAAGCACAGAGCGGGTTAGTTCAAGTGTAAGGTAAAATGATTATGTTCTGAACTCCGGAGTTTTTGCATTTCGCCTTCCCCTCACTAGCAACCGTATCTATAATCACTAACTTAATTAGAATGGACTTGAAGCAAAAAATATTTGAAAAAATTAACCGTTTAATTTAAGCTGTGATACCGGGGTCTAATATAATTATTAACTTCTGTCACTCGAGTCTTCCGACTAAGAAGTTAAGTTCCTGTCTCGTAGTCCCAGTAGATGTTGCCTTAATGATTTATTCATTTCAATTTTGTTTTGAGTTAGTCTCGTTTGGATTTCTATTTCAAATTTTAGTGTTTCAAAATTGAATTCTCTAGAATTTCTAAGAAAGATAAAATATTTATTCAACTTTTTTATATTCTTAAATATAAACATACATAATGTTTATATCGCTGCACGATCAGCGAGGTGGCTGGATTCCCGTACGGAACAACTCTTTGTGTGGATCTCAATGCTTTTCCTCTGGATCTGGATGTGCTATGTATGTGAAATTAAATTGGTATCTCTCTCGGCTCCAATGGTCTACAAGAAATTTTATATTTAAAGGGGGTCTGATGTGCAAAACTAACTTACCCAAGTTTCATTATAAAAAAAATAATAAAATAAAACTATCAAGCAAAGTTTGTTTAGTTACGTTCTTATTTCCTACAAACATATGCTAATTATTTATTACTTATACTTATTGACTTATAGGTTTCTGATTCTCAATTAAATAGTTGGGAACATGACGTCCTTTTTCCGTTGATAGAGAATGACGAGAGATTTCCAATCAGGCCAAATAAAGTTACTAAAATATTTTTTTATTATCGATACCTGTCAAAAAGTCCTTTTTTTAATAGTATGCTGTAAAATATACACGATTTTCTTAGTACTTACTCGTGAGATTCACAGACAAAAAAGAAAAGCTTTTAAGCCAAAAATACAGAGCAACAAAATTGTCAGTATAAACCAGCAGTAAAAAGGAGGATAATTGTACGGACAAAGTACTAGTTATCCTTCTAAATTGCTAGCCTTAGCCGGAGTAAAACACAAAATTAAGCTGTTTATAACTGGATCCCTGAATGGACGTCCTATAACTTACGATGGTAAGTGCCGAAATGGAAATATTTTAACGCGAACAGTTGTTTCGCAAAAGTTTTAGTCTGAAATGAATTAGTAATTAAGTTAGATGAGACCGTGGACCAATTTATTTCACCTGGAGTGAACGACTGTCCCTAAACTTCAGTTTAATTCGCTACTTTTATAGACATGCTTCCGTATGAATAATTGAGTCATGCTGCGTTTACGTTAAGACAGGTTACAGTTTCAAATGGATTATTACATTTTATGTTTCGTTTGGTTTTTCAAATAATGTCAGTATTTTGTTTTTTTAAACGAATCAGAGTTGTATTATTGTATTATTTAAGTTTAAGAAACAGTTTTTTTTAATATTATTATTGCTGTTAATTAATCAAATAATATATTATCATGTTGACGATATAAGCGTTGCAGATTTTTATGTCATCTTCATAAAAGTTTCAGAATTAATAAAATATAAAAAAATTCATCTTCCAATAAAATGAAACGTAAAATGCTTAAAAAGAGTAAATAAATTATTCCGAAGGTAAAATAATACCTCTACTCAAAATGACTTTTAAATTAAAAAAAAATCATCACCACACTGAACTCCAATAGTCGGATGGGAACGGACAATTTTGTTATTGAAATAAAGGTTTTTTGCCGATATTTATATTCAATTCACGATATTTTTGCTTGGTACGAAATTTATTTTCATATTATCCGCGAACATTCACTACATCTATTATTTCCTTTTCAAAAGGATGTCACGTTTAGCTTACGTTTGTGACTATTTTTAGCTGTTATTTGATTTAGAAACAAGACTATTTTTGTATGCTGGATATAAAAGGGGTACTTACTTACATTTTATGCGTATATCGTTGTGGTTACATATAAAATTTATAGTTAGTAGGTACGCACTCGATAATGCGATATATTTGCTCTACGGATACAAATTATAGCAATTAAAACACTATTGAGAAACTTGTTTGCCGAAATTTAAAATGCAAACATTTTTTTTTTATATGAAAACATAATGTATTTCCAATTTATGAACAAACTTTTTATATAATAATATTTAAATTACATTATTGCTTACTAATTTTCAAGAGCCAAAATAGATTTTATTTTATTTGCTTTCGAGCAAAGCATAAAATGTGCATCAACATTAGTTATTCGAGAATAGAAAAGAGTAAAGCATCGAACCTTCTAAAACTACGCTTTCTAACGTCATTAACATTTTATTTATTAATATAATTAACTTTGAACGTATCGGACTTTGTACTTAAGGCTTGTTTAAAAATTTAGCACCAGTTTTCTCGGCAAGAGTTTGTTGGCCCCCACGAGCCTTCACTCTTAATTATTACTTTGGGAAAATTAAGACTGTCGTTTAGCCCGAGTGCCCACCCGGCTGAAGGTTGTGCCTCTCTTCCATTTATCTAAATGTACTTTATCTTGCCAGGGGCGCTATACCCACTTCAATGCGTGGAGACGATATTCGTAATGCGAATTTTAGATTACTGATTTTTTGATTTGATTTTTTTTGTAGCTTGGTACAACAACGAATGCTTAGTAGCTAAAAGAAAAATATTCATTTATTACACAATGTTACACAACAACAAATTGACCAGAAAATCATGCATTGTAGCAGTAACGTCATCAGAATTTATCACCTCGAACACGTCGACTTTATCCAGACGAATCCGGGACATTACCACAAAATTTCTAACACGAAACACAATTAGCGACTCCACGCGTCCCGTATTCTCTATGACGGCTCAAAGTAATGACGATACTAGGCACTACCGCGTTAAGTACATTACCTATTGTAAGTGTACTTTGAGGTGCCTGCCCCGCACCGACGCAGCGAAGTAACGCTTTTACTCTAATTATGAGCTTCAACATTCACACACCTATAGGCACATAATGAAGGGAATGTACGAAATATATGTATATTATTATGTCGCTTATATTAATACAAAGGACGCCTCAATGTTATTTAGACGGGTGTTCATTAAAGTATTACGCATTTAGTGTTGGAATTATAATTAATTTTCAAATGCTGTATATTTTGGGGGTTTTCTAAATTGGAGGAGGTATGAAAGATGTAAGAAGAAAGACTTAAATAAATAAGCTACATCGTTCAATGCAGCTTCAACTACACAAAAGAAAAAAAAACAGAAACGAAAAAAAAGGAATTAGTTTTATCTGGGCCCAAATATATTTTTTTATGTATATGTAATGAACATTTAACAAAAAAAAAATCCCTACTAAGCAAATGACAAAAAACCACAGTCAATATAAACAATAATTTATCAAAACACGCAAACGCCTCAATAGATTCTTAGATTATTTGACATTAAATTTGAAAGCAAAGGTTAAATTTAATGATCTTTTATCAACATTTGGGACGTAAAACTAGGGTTAAATGCTGAGTTTAACGACTAGTTTCAGATGAAGACAGATCGTAAATTTAAGAATTAAATTTTATTTTCGTCAAAATTGTTGTAATTTTTCACGTTATATTCAAACCATTTTAGAGTAATACATAATTTTAAAAAGGGAATTTGTGAATGGAATGGAACTGGGTATTCAAATAAGTCAAAGTCAAATCATTTTTACAATAAGATTACGAAGAAAAAATGTATTCGAGGCAGTTCGTTGGTGGCGCTATTTTTAAATACAAAAAGTTTTCATGACGATACCTGAAGAGACGAAGAAGCAAGGATTTTAATCCTATTTTAATAATTGGGAAGAAAAAAAATCTTAAAATATTATTTTATATCAGTTTTGTTCACAAATTTGACAAGTATTTCCTCATTCTATCTAACCAAACCTTTTTTGACCAATTAAAAAAAAAATGCAGTGTTACCCTTAGAGCTCGTTACGAGTAAAAACTGGGCAAAAGCGTAGGACCTCATAAATAATGTTGTCCCAATTAATTTGTTCGTTCTTCACTAGTTATTTTACTAAAAACAAACATGAAACTAATACTGTTTTGATACAAAAACCGATTTTCAAAATTCGTGTCGCTCTAGAATAATGTTTTGCAAATTAATGGTTAACCAATTTGGCGAAGATTTTCATTTGCACCGCGCAAATTGTGGTCAGCACTCATTTTCACTGTTGTTGTGAATAACAAAATTTAATCCAGCGTTTAATAGGATAATGCTAAACGACAGCTAATTGAATCGCACCTAACTACATATTATGATTTGTTAATTAATAGTTTCAAAGTACGTAATTAAAGCTGGCAGCGGATCGATAGTTTGATTGCCATTTTACACCACAAAAATCCTTATCTGATTTAAATTCCTACAGGTAGAGTTGTAAAAAAATCACGCAGAACCACTGAACAAAGAAAGCAGTAATAAAAGTAATCCAAGCATTAAATGGTACATAAAGCTGTAAGAAAATTCATTAACTCAACGGATTATATCAGATTAGAAAAGCGAAAACGAAACTCTTTCTATAGCTGTTTTTACGACTTCTTATACCTTCTGAGTTTTCTCATTAAAATTTTGAAAGAAACCGCTAATAGAACCTCTTAAGTATCTACCAGATACGTAGATATGTTTACTGAAGTATCTAATTCTATCCCAGTCCTCCATCAACAGTAAAATTTTATTATCTGCGACATGAATTAACATTTTTTGTTGCCATTAAATTTTCCGTCTCCTGGCCGGGTCGACGCGAATGGAGATTAGCGTTGCATCTCTAATTAAATCTGTTTTATGGCTTGCTCACTTTACTGCCAGTCCCCTTCGATATTTTTCCTCTGTAATAAAATCTTTCAAGTAAATGTGACAAATAGTATGATAACCCTTTCCTACGTTCTTATTCTCGACTTGGGTATTCTTCGTAGTGGACGTGAGCCTAAAATAATCTATGATATGAAAGTAAACACATTTAAAATATATCAGCGTGTAAACAGAGAGTACAAAGCTGAAGTACGAAATGGGAAAATATTACATCAGGATAAACCGCTGCTTACAGTTCGTTGTAAGGTTTTATTTTAAGTGCTCCGTGTGTACTCGTATGTTCACTTTTTTTATTTCCGTAGCTCCGTATGTTTCGGAGTAGCTGTCACGCGGCGCCCGGAGCGGGAAGCTATTGTAGATTCTTAAACATATTTTCAGCCCGTACAGGCATATAAATATTTATGAAAACACTGTCCGAATTAAATCCAGTCTCAACGTTTACGTCGCTTCGTATTGTTTTCGTTTTTTCACAGACGTCTGAGCAATAAAACGTTATGTAGTCGTCGACGTTGAATGATTAACTGCTTGTTGGTTTAGGAGGTCGATTGTGCCCGCTATAAACCGTATCCTTCACTACTCGTAAAACTGAACGGAATTATTTTTCTAAAAATTCGTTTTATGGCTTTGAAATGTGAATCACGTAAATTCTAGTTAACGTTATCAAAAGTCACACGAGTCAATTCAGAAAAGAATTAGATTTTTTCGAGTTTCAAAATAAAGACGTTTATATTATTATATTGTTTATGACTGTAAAATATGCTTTTGTCTATGTAGGTGAACTTACCCGGTACAAGTTATATTAGGTTTTCTCATGAGACCATCGAGATAATGTACCAACCTACTTCAGACGTAGACGGTGTCTAGGGGGAATCAATAATCCCATAACACACTATCCTTCAAAATCCATTTATGAAATATCACATAAAGCAGTCCGGTTTTATTTATTCGTATTCGAACGGAGACAGAAAAGATCAAATAGCCTTTGTCCTTAGTTCCTTACCCCTCTTTACTTATTCAAACAAAATTACATATGCCTGCTTCTGGATCGCCATTGCCCGAAATTTTACGCGTTGGAGATAGTGTCATGAATATAAATCTATAGTAAAGGACACCACGGAGAGGTTAGCTCAGTTTACGGCGAAGCTCACTTTGCATTCTTTGTACGCGGGCCCTTTATGGTCGCTTTATAGACTTAGGTCCTTTTGCATAAAACCTCGATGGTCGAAGTTTTCGCCACCGTTGACCGGTCGAAGTCATGAATGTTGAATTCCGCATCACTATTATTGTGCGGACCGGTTTGCATTGCATTCGTAGTTTTAAAATCACCTGTGTGGGACTGACAATTCCATACAGTTGACTTTCTTTTTATTTCATTCATTTTTATTACATGATGATAAAAAATGTTTTCAGCTCGATGGAACGTTTTATAGTTTATTTGAAGGACAATGAAATTGTTGTTGAAGTAAAAACGAAAATAAAAGTGGTAGGTATCTTGTTCTGAAGTAAATGGTAGGTATACAAATACTATTAAACATTTAAGTGAATGTTTAGCGCCTTCGGGGTTCTCTGTTAACTATTAATCCCATTTTCTTTCACTGAAGATAACGAAACTCATTTAAGATATCTCACGAACGCCTTTCAGACGTTTTGGGGTGCAGCCCTAGTCTGCGCACCGAAGGGAATAGAATAGACTTTCAACCTTTTTGGAAAATAAATGTGAACCAAAGAAAAACATTAAACGTCTACTGAAAACGTTACAACGTGAAAAGTTGACGTACCCAATGTGCATAGATGTTATATTATTCCGGACGATGTTATGTTATTCCGGAAATTACATTAATGGTGTTTTAAAAAGAAAGAAGGAAGTATTTGTTTTTCCTCCTCTTTATTAGAAACAATCACTTAGCAGTATTCCTTGGAAAAGTTTTTTTTTATCTTATACATATTTCATGCTTGAGTCTTCTCCATGGGATTGGTGTTCTATGATACGTATTTCGTCTTAAGAGACCAAAGGTTTCACTTTATGTCTAATAAAATTTTCTTCAAAGTATTCTTAATTGAAAATTCAAATTTATGCATAAGCTCTGATTGTGAAAGCGGGTCGCTTTAGGAAGAGGTACGGTCCAGGACACAACCGTTTAAGAGATTCAAGCCTTCCCCGACGAGCTTGGGCTTGTTGGCAAATTGCGTTGATGAAAAGTACGTCTTAGATTAAAACGAATTAATTTAATTACTTCTTACTTAATCCAAAGTAAAAATGATTTTATTGAAACGATGTCAGCGGTTATGTTTTGGCCTGGATTTATTTATGTACCTGTGTTTATTTCGTTTGAATTATTTGTTTAAAAGTAACGTGTTTAATCTAACAATTAAGAAGATAATGAACAAGTTACAGGGATTAAGTTATTTGCCGACTTACTAACTGCAAAGCCTTTTCGTCTTAAAGTAAAACTTGAAGTTCTTTCGCTTACTTAAGTTATCTATCTTTTGTAAGTCCAGAAAATTCTTTAGTACTGCCTTCGCTGTCTTTAACATTAACGGATCGTAGAACAAGTAATAAAGGTAAATTGTTTGTTGTAACCGTTATTATTTGTTGTTTTTTATTCACTTGAAATGGGATTGGTTTATTTTATTCAAATACTTACAACTTTCATAAGTATAATACTTTCGAGAATAACCAAGATTTAAATTATTGGTTCAACTGAAGACCAGTTCTTACTAGTCACTTTGTCAGTCAGTCGTTAACCAGTTAGTTCCCTTGAAATGAATCTGGATAAAGGTTTTACTTGGTTATATATGGATAAAGAAAACTTATCATTTCATTTGTAAATTTTGAAAATGTGTTTATAAGGATATTATAGTCGATTGAATAAAATAATGATAAAATAAATACAAACTAGAATTTTTAATTTTCAATTTCATTCTGATTTATTTTTCTTATAATTCGCGTAAAAGTAACATACACAGTCACCGTCACAACATACCGTATCGTCAATACATTCAAGACTCCCACTCGTTTTCATTTGCGTTGAAAACAAAGTTCAATCGAGTGTTAATTCGAATCGTTTGATGTTTACCACATTGTGTTATACTACAAAAAAGTGGTAAAAAGTTGCGGAACTCTCACAGCAATGTACAAAGGGTCTTAATTGAATCAAAGCGAGCGAACGAGGTGCGCCCAACGGGGTATGAGTAAAACAAATCACGGCCAAATGATAATTTAGCGCAGTTCTGTGCCAAAATATCTGTTACATTGGGGTGTCGCAATCGGATGCGGAATCTCGCACCGCGCCCTCTTCCGGACATAAATAAAATCAGACGTTTATTTCATAACGTCGGAAGTTTGATAAGGAGTTCCTGTGTTTCTGCGGCATCAAAGAAGATTTGATGCTAAGCCCACACACCTGCTGTCTCAACATTGTGCTGTTCTGAAAAGACTTTAAAGAGAGGAAAAGAATAAACGAAATTGTTTAGATGTGTGTGAAATATAAGGCGACATTTTGTTTTTATTTTTATCCACACTAGCGTAGACATCACAAGATGAGGGCCATTATTATAAACTTATAATAACAATTAAAATAATATGGTCTTTACCTAGGAAATTGCCGTTTCGCATGAAAAAATTTAAACGAATTTATTGATTTGAAATGCGATGAATATGTAACACTAATCAATAAACAAATGACAACTTTTGGAAAAAGAATCCCATGTTTTTAAAACAAATTTAATTAGCTTAAGCCTAACAAAAACTATTTTGATTTGAAATGGCCAGTACTGCAGAACGGCAATTTTATAGGTAAAGACCTATTATTAAGCCCGAATAAAAATTATCACATCAAAAATATTTCAATTAAAACATGAAAAAACCCAACGAAGGATATAAATTATATTCATAGCCGTATGAGGCCTTAAAACCTGTTATCATAAGGGAGTATGTGATAGCAATATTACACGGAATTATCTTCATTATATACCCGACGTACCCTTAAACAAATTAATTTACACTGTGAACTCAACATAAAGTGCTTTTAAAATCTCGGACCACAGCAGGTGTTACCAACATTAGGTAAATTGTTAGCCGTCGCCATAATCTCTTTAGCCTTTTGAGTCGTTATTTTTTCTAAACGTCCGTAACAGTTACTTATAAAAGCAGAAATAATTTAATAAAACCGTTATATCTTCCTCGGGTCACGTAAGAGGGCGCTTCGGGGGAAAATTACATTTTGTTTGGCCACGTCCACGACACGCCGCCGACACGGGACAACTCAGTTAACGAGTGTTCAGGATTCTTACTATATTCTCATATCTGCCATCTCTTCAGATAAAACCAGTTTGTGAAATCACATAACATAGTAGTAAATAGCTTTTATTATGTTATTTTGTTGTATTTTTACAAAGAAATGTTTGGTAGTTGTTGTTTCTGTTTTTGTTTTTTTTTTATCCGTTAGTTGTTATTGGTTTTGTGAGGCACACGTGGGTGGTTTATGGGATTTATTTGACACAGTAGTTAGATCAATTCGAGCATAATAAAAAATAACAATTATTTTCTTTTATAAGTAGTTGGTGTCTGTTTTATACCTATGTATCCATGTTCCCCTTTCCCTATTGTACGTTCGAAAGGGTCAATCCATTTCCAAACGAACTCTGTGCGCATTAATTCCTCCAACGCTGATGACTCCCGAGGGAAACTTTAATAGAGCTGCAACTATACCTACTCGGTGTACTACATAAACCAAAGTACAATACAATATAAATAAAAACTTTGCCGTTCCATTACCAAGGGCCGCCTGTACCCGCCAACATTATTCCGACATTAGCAAAAGTTCCGGACGTCCGAACGCTCCAACTTTCTACATGAGAATAAAATGTAACAACAAAATGTTAATTTCAACCCTACCCGGCGACGAATTAGGTAATTTTGTACGAAATTCGACGGCCAAAGGTTCGTACGTGTTGGCATTTTTTTGACGTGTTACGTTAGGAATGTGACAGGCTGGAATAGAAAAAAAAACGAGTTTCAGCCTCATCTTTGATAAGATCTACCCTAAAAAAAAGAAGCTCAAGGTCGCTCAGCGCGCTATGGAGAGGGCTATGCTCGGAGTTTCTTTGCGAGACCGTATAAAAAACGAGGATGTCCGCAAACGAACAAAGGTTTCCGACATAGCCCAGCGGATTAGTAAGTTGAAGTGGCAATGGGCAGGGCACATAGCGCGTAGAACCGACGGCCGCTGGGGCAGAAAGGTTCTCGAGTGGAGGCCACGTACCGGCAAGCGCAGCGTGGGACGTCCACCCGCAAGGTGGACAGACGACCTGATTAAGGTCGCAGGAAGCCGCTGGATGCAGGTCGCTTCCAACCGGCCTATCTGGAAGTCAATGGGGGAGGCCTATGTTCAGCAGTGGACGTCCTGTGGCTGATATGATGATGATGATGATTAATATTATAGACATTAAGAGGTACAAAAGTGTTTTTGGCATATTTATGATCGATATTTGTATTGTTTGTTGATATTAATACCTATCATATTTGTGTGTGTACTCACTGACCATTATTGAGTTCACTTTGTTTTTTACCTTTTTTTATAAAAATATTCAAAGTTTTTTTGTAATTTTGAAGTATTACTGATACGATATAATTGCTCTGTACAAAACAATCTTCTTCTATATGTGTAAAACATTACTTAAGAGTAACATATTAATTGTTATTCTTTTTATTTTATACTGGGATCTCCGCGTTGGAACAAATTTAATAATCTCTAGAATTCACCAGGTTTTCCCTCGACTCGTCATCTCCCCCCGACAACATCTATACACCAATGCAAGCTCATAGATGCGAGTCACCTGGGAAAAACTGGATGCGATACTTCGTACGGGACGTGTTACCCCATCCATCGTCATTTATGATAAGTTGCGGTATTTTCTACTCTGACATTGTTAGGCTGAATATATTATTTTTATTAGTTGTTAAGCGACCGCTTTACCCCGCTTTAGAGCTATTTAAAATTCCTTTGCCAGACCACTTTATACGTGTTCGCGGAACGTTTCGTTTAAAATTTTCATAACTGGCTAGATGATTATGGGAAAAATACAGTTCGTTCTTCATACCTGAACCTTCATTTTGAATTTATTCGTCGGCAGGAAATGTTATAAGAAATAATTTAAATTTACGACGAGGTTCAATTACCGTAAGAGTTTCTGAGGTTTCTTAGTATACTACGTATTGATCGTATTTTGTTTATTGTGTGATTATTTTTCACGAGTACTATTAAGCTTGGAGAACGAACAGTGAAGTTGGTCTTTTATACCTGTTTATATTGATATGGGCTCGATAATGTTACTCGAGAAGTTTTACTGTTAACGTAGAGAGCAACCACAAACCAAATGGATGTACCTACGTACTTAGTGCTAGCGGATAGAGATTATCCTTTCATGTGGCTTTTTGAAAGGGAAACACGTGGACTATGAAAATAAAGTTCATAGCTTCTAAATTTTCCTGTAACGGTTGCATATTTGAAGTTTAATGGTAATGCAGGTGCAAAACTTAAACATTTTAAAAAGTAGTAAAGCAAATTTATTTGAAATAAATATCAACTTATTATTTAAGGAGTTAAGGATGAAAGTCCCACATGTTGGAACACAAAGGAACTCCAGTAATTGAGGGTTTTCAAATATTGGAAGACAACACGTTAGTCACGTTCGTTACTGTACAGACACAAGTTGTTGTAAAGAGGGGGAAAGTAATCTTCTATAATGCCTCGTTTTAATTTCCAACCGTAAATAATAATTTGGTCAATTTTCCACAATTTCGGTTGCGTGCACAAAGTTTTTATTACAATTTTATTGTTATTTAGGCGTGTTTGTTCCTTGTTTCAGATTACATCGGAGGTTTTAAAGGAGTCGGGCGCTAATGTGAGTTTCTCAATTTCAGTTTTTGTTTATTTAAATACGTTGTAATTGAATTTCTGGATGTAACTTTTTTCGTACAAAATTTTAGGACTGTCGTAAAGTTTGTGTACCTACGCAATGCGCACTTACTGCGTAAATAACAAAGTTGTGTGTCCGGCCCGTCTAACTCGTGCACAATAATAAAATCCCACAGCAGATAGGCTCACGTAATACCAAACGTAACTAGTGGCCAGCGAACTTTTTAGAGGGAAATTTTAGTCAACAGAAAGGTAGCCCAAAACTATGAGCGTTAAGAAACTTTTATGAGCGGGCGAGCCATTTAACCGCGAGTCAAGAGCTAATCCCACTAGCCGGCCGCCGTGAACAACGCACCTGAGACCGAGCTTTTTATTTCTGTTTCACATTTCCACCTAATTTCAGGCCGGTGAGGCTGCCGAGGTGGGCTGAACTTTGTCGGGCGTCATAAATTTATTTAACGGCCCGAAGGCAATAAGAGGCGGAGTGTAAAAAGAAAAATACGATACCAACGTGCCTAGCCGTTATTGCAATTAAACAGAGGAAGTAAATCTTTCAATACGAGCGGCGAGCGTTCGCCTCCCGTTTCCTGCCTTAATTTATCGCTTTGTTTTAGTCAGTGGCGCGTCCCATTGACGGATAGCGATGTGTTTGATTAAAAAACGCAAGTTGATCTCACCACCCCTTCTAGGCGGGACGCAGAATACTAATCCGACTAGACTCCAATAAGTGCCTCCGGTTGGCGCCATTTTATCACAGCTGCTTAAACTGTACCCAGTCTAAATAGTGTCATGAACTATTTTCTAAACTACGCAGTCAAATGCTTTATCTTAATATAATACCATTTAAAATATTCTAGAATATTAATTTCTATAATTTTTAATACTTTGTTATAACACAAAGTTAAAAAAAAATCATCGACCCTTACAAATATTAATATTTCACTGAGTATTAAGAAGTAAAATGTAATAGAATTAAAAAATGTGACAACAAATAAATGCAATAAATAAATGCAGATCTCACCCTCTGGATTCTTGGAAATAAAATCAAAGAGTGAAATATAACATCTGCGTTGAGCGTATTCAAGCGGGAACGGTTCCGCGTATTATATCGTTCATTTCTTTTTCGCATTTTTTTTTTCATTTCCTCGAAGGAGTTCTGATAAAAAAGCAGTGGATTGGCTCACATCTACAACTCTATTGCACTCCACACGTATTTAATTTGCTCACTGTTGATTTATCCCACATCTATCACTTCATTTCTCTTTGATGCGCCCGATTTTCCAAACGATTTTGGAAGAAGAAATAATTCGACTGAGAATCGGAATAAATATGTACGTATCAATTTATTCGCATAGTACGCAGATATACATTATGTTTTCTTTTTTCAAATGTTTGTGTAGGTGTCATTGCTATTTGATCGAGTGCTGAAGATTGATCTTAACTTAATTTACTATGTACTAAAAATGTAGATAAACAAATTTACTTCTTAATTGAGGGTATGAAAAAAGAAATGATGAAACATTCTATTAAAGTTCAATATACAAAACTACGACTAAATACTAAACAATTACTGTCTTGAAAATGAAAATATACTTCCAACTATCAGCACGACCAATTAAAAAATAAACACTGCTTGTAATATTGCAAGTAATACTTGTAAGTCTTAATAGGTTTCGCATTCAGTTGCAGTTGTTACGCCACTTCTAAGGGCTTGCGCTGAGTAAATCGCGCAATTTCTGCGGTAATAGGAAAATGAAGGGACGAGTGTTAAATTCAAATTGCTTAATGGTTCGGAAGCAGGCATTTCATTTTCCATTCGAATTGTTACGTAATTTACTACCGCGTGCGTAAACGACGCGAGTGTCTTCTTTTGTTTGTGTGGAAAATATGAGTAAAAATATTAAAAAGTAGGCTAAAATATTACTCCGACGTCAAATACAGGATGATAATTGGTTACTGTTGCATTTGAGTAATGTTCTCGTTGCATTTGGATCTGTCTGTAACATGATTTTGGTTAATTTCCCGTGTGATGTTTCCAATTTTAAATTCATTTTACATTAGTCTATAATTTATTATTTAGACGTTTCCTTACTTTTTTACTTTAAACAATATAACACACAGATAGGTTCAGGCATTCTAAAGAGGCGAAACATACAATGGACAATGTTCAATTATAATATAAAGAATGTAAAAATAATCGTCCACGCAATCGAAGCCACGGCAACGTATTCTAAAAATATTTCAATCACGATCATTACGAGGGGTCGTTGATAAACAAAACTATTTCAATTAGTCGATGGTCCGGCGCGACAAAAGTATGGCCAGCATAGAATGCGTTCAAATATTCATGCCGGTATCGATTCCCCTCGTCGACCGATCGACATAATACACCCCCAACTAAAGATGGTATCAGCCGCCCTTTCAGACAAACGTGTATCTATAACCTTAGAATAAACAATAATTACCACTAAAATACAAAGGTAAGTTCTACCTTTATTTGCTGTATTGAAATTACTTATTTGTGTTTGGGGAAATGCGGCTAATGATTTCTCTTTGTATGTATTTCATTCATAAATTAGATCGATGTCCTGTGAAGTAGAGCATTTGTAAATGTCTAAGCAAATTACTATTAGCATGGTATACATACGTGCCATAGTAACATTACCTTCAGTTCGCCAATTTTCGTGCTTGTTAAAGGCAATAGCAACGTGCCTATCTCCGTTTTCGTGTTCCATTTCCAATCTTTGGCTGAAAATGAGATTTTTTCTCGGAATAATGTAATTACGCTTTTATCCTATTCCAGAATCCAATCCAAGACTTGCGTTTTCGGTAACACTTGACCAAAGTATACCTATTATTGTTAAAAGCAGTGATTTTTATTTGACAAATACTTTTCCCATTTCTTCGAATTGTGAATTAAAGTGGAAATAATAACGGCTAAGCTGTTTAACATAATTATGAAGTAGAAGAAGAAGAATATAAGTATTTGAAAACATTTAATATACATCCTACTTTACTATAATTGGCCGGCAAAAACAAAATTGTATCTAAAAAAACGACAATCAAATGGACAGTCACACCGTTGTCTTCTTTGAAACTCTTTTTGTAACTAAATCTGTTGAACACAATTAACTATATGACTATTGATATTACCTGGTACATATCCAGGATAGGATAATAATTATGCCAGCAGAGTTGATTCGTGTCAAATTTGTGAGCGGGCGCCATCTAGCCTGGGCTGCTCTAAGCATCCTTAATATCATATTTATTTTCTTCCAGTCTTTTGAGCAAAATCTTTTTACATTTTTCTCAAAAATGGGACTAACAAATAATTTAATAAACAATTTGGTTGTGAGACTTAGTAAAAAATAATATTCGAAAAATAAGATAGTCGAATAAAATTCAGAACGTTGAAAAATAATGATTTATACTTTGGATCGAAAAATCAAATAAATAGCTTTACTAGAGGACTGACTGATAGACATACTTTTATCTAAAAAATATAATAAATATAATATAATTTTGTTATTTTTTTGTTTTTATTGGTCGTCGTCTTTGAATTAGACGCATTAAAAAACAAAATAATTATACAATTAGGTGTACAAAAAACATCAACTATTTAACACAATATTCAAATAGGAAACGATCTTGCAATAATTATTTAAAGACAGAGACAGTTGTCTTTAACAAATACACTATCTTGTATTTATTTATATAATGACAATTCCCTAAAGCTTGCCATCTATGCTATTGAATTTAGTCGTAAGCATACTACAGCTACTGAATAATTAATTAAGTCACCATACGGCTAGGTAAAGCAAAGGGTTCAAATGAAAGCGAGACAGACTCCCAAAGAGGCAGTTTATGAACGAAATTATTTTAAAATTCTAATTGAATGCAGTACTTAATTAAAATGTAATTATGTGTAGATCGTTACATTTTCCTCGAATAGATTGTCGTGACTTTATGTGGAACGGCTATTTTTTGTAATTGGAACTATAAATTATATCGCCATGTTTACCTACTTAACAAACTGAATTCAGTTATGGAATGTTGCCAAAGAAAATTTCGTAGGAAAATTATGTATATTATTAACTAAACGAAAAATACACAAAGCTTGAAAAAGCGTCAAAATTTACATACTTACACAGTTTACAGTTACAGTCATAGATTACAGTCATAGATCATCACTGCCTGTAAGTGCAAACTGCTGAGCAAAGGCCTCTTCTCACACAGAGAATATTTTAAGCATTAATCACCACTCTTGTTCGTTCAAGGCGGATTGGCGATTTCAAACTTATAATTCGAAATCATAAGTCTAGGTTTCCTCACTATGTTTTCCTTCACCGTATGTCAGTGGTGTCTGAATAATCATAGAAAGTAACTACAACTTGGAATATATTTTAAGATAGTCAGGCCACACCGACCTGACTATCTTTTTTTTATAGCCTATTGTGTGCAAAGATCTTATACAGGGTGTAAGGGACAGCCCTCCACAAATTAACAGGGTGCAATCGGCTCCTTATTCTGAATCATATTCCAGTGAAAATTCTTTCAGGAAAATTTCAATTTCTTTAGACAACAAAATTGTCCAAGTACGCCCAACACCACTCATCAAATTACTACCATAATGCCGAATTTCAAGCAAATACCAGTAATTCGCTAGGTTTAATACAACGCAAAATTTAACAAAATATGTGTAAAAATAAGCTTTCAAATTAAATTCGATAATTTTATTTTTAGATAATCACTGAAAAAAGAATAAAACAATATTAAATTCTACTATACCAAAAAATATGTTACCGTTGCAACTATCTTTTTATTCAATTTAAATATTTTGATAGTGAATATAGTCTTAGATATAATTTTTTAGTACTAAAATGAACTTGATAAATAAACATAACGCTACCATTTTGTCTGCATGAATTAATTAAAGTTTGTGCCATAATTGTGTTAAGTGTTTTAGACTAAGTTCAAAATTCATTTAACGTTATAACTACATTTAGTATTTATACGTTAACAAAATAATAGAGAATCTATTCTGAAGGGACCAATTACTGTATGAATCATGTTATTTGGCCTTAGTCGTATTAAAATAATTATGAACTAAAGTTAGGTCTAACCAAAAATATGTTGTGGGTGTGATTAAGGTCACAGGAGCCACAATCCTTTTTCTCCCCCCATCCATCCTCAATACCAAAATCTCCAAAACCCTAATCCCCAGAAGGGCGACAACGCACTCGTTGCCCTTTCGTGTAGCGGGCGTCAATGGGCAGCACCGATTGCTTACTATCAGGCAATTGGTCTGTTCATTGGCTGACCTTTCAAATAGAAAAAGGGGTCTTGAAATAACAGAAAAAATTACACGATCTTTTTAAAAGCCTACCTATGTTATAGACGCAAATGATTGTCCATTGATGAATGGATAGATGATTTTTGAATTTAAAACTACTGAACATTATGAATTAAATTTGGCATAGATCTAGATTACAGTCTGAAATAGGCTACTTTTACCTTTGTATTGCTAGTGAAACCACTAGCAGTAGTTAGTATTAATTAATTAAAAGTTTTGATTGCAAGAAGTCGTTTAACATATTTTATCTAAATAATCATTATTCTAATTAATAAGTAATCATTAGAATTATGTTTTCCGAAAATAAATATTTTTTTAAATATTGTTCTGTATTCCTAACGTGGAAATTAAAAACTTGTTTTTTAATAATTACGTAAAGCTCTCTGTTTCTCGAAAAGCTAGAAAATAATGTCACACAGATATCCATAAACATCTAGTACAGTCAACTTGTAGACAGTGCATACTTTTTTTATCTAATAGGTCGGCAAACGGGCAGACGGATTACCTGATGGTACGCCATCAGCGCCGCCTATGGACACCCGCAATATCGGAGGAGTTGCATTGCCTACCTTTTGGGGATTGGGAATTTGGTGATTTAGAGATTGGAGGAGGGGAAGAATTGGGCCTCTGGTAAACTCATTCACACGGCGAAATATAAAGCTGTGGTTGTCTCACGCTAATTTCTGTGAGGCAGCCGACCCATTCGTGACGAAGCATGGTTCTCCCACACTTAGTGTTCCCTATCCCTTGAGTATTACAATAATATGGTGACCATATTGTCAGTGATAGCGGAACTAATCAACATCGAACAGCCAATAGTATTATAAACGTGTAAATCACTATAATGTAATGGCGATATCAGATTGGCCCGACTCAATTACGACGTCTCTGGCTATTACCGGCTAATATACGGCCGTATTATTGTTGCACATGTAGTATACAACCTCTTTGAAGATATTAATGTGATTGTTGTACAAGTGGTCTTAGTTTGTCATACTATAGCTTGTTATATCGTGTTGCAGTGTATAGCATGATTTCAATGTTCATTTAAGAGACCACTTTACCTGAAGTTTAACTAAACGAGAATACCTATGTCATTACAGGGCCGATTTCATGATTAACTATAGCATTTAGTTTCCATCAAGTAACTTAAGTCAGTTTAATCTAGTTAACGAACACATTTTAATCTTTTTTTTGGAAGGGTGTGACAAATGGGTGTGACAAAAAATCAAATGACTGTTTTTTTATGTTATAGGTCGGCAAACGGGCAGACGTGTTACCTGATGGTAAGCAATCAACGCCGCCCATAGACATCCGAAACGGACTAGACTAGACTAGACGGAGGACTTACGGGTGCGTTGCCGACCTTTTAGCGATTAAAGATTTGGAGATTTAAGGATTGAGAAGGGATTGGGGGCGGGGAAGAATTGGGCCTCACGGCGAAACACAACGCTGTGGTTGTGTTGGCATGAGAGTGTCACATCCAGAGAGTTTAATGGGAAAAGCCTGCCGTAACCTTCAAAAACTGCTGCAACTACAGCCGAAACCTACAGTAGATACAACCATGAAAACACCGAAACAGAAACACCGAAAATCTGGCGCGTCCCAGGAACATGAATGACTGTCTTGGATCCAACAGCGAAACAAATCAGTTAATATTATTTGAGGAGAAGAAAAAACCAGCCAGTCAGACTTCTATTGACTAAAAACCGTCTCTTTCCTTCTCCTCTCTCTCTCCTGGGACCGCGATACGATACTGCACTTGCTTTCGCAACCCTTGCGTGTACCCATGTAAGCATAATGCAATATTTTTTGCCAAGTACTCCAAAATAAACGCATTCTTATTAAAATTAGAATAGGCACTAACACTGTGTAGTTAGGTGTCTAGTACTTAACTACATACAATACTACAGCTGGCTATAAGCTTACTCAATTCAGTTGTCTTCAATCTTCGGCCTTGATTCTCTTTGTGAATAACCAATGGTCTATTATGGATAACTTTATCCAAACTCATTTTCAACATAGCAGACATATTTTTCAAACTGGCTGATTTCAGTCAGATCAGCAATATCATGATTATCAAGGTACTAGCCAGCATCTGTCATATTTAGACTTTTTAAAGCAAATCGACCAGCAACTCAGTAAATTCATTAAAAACGAATATAAGGATGTAATAAAAGTTACACAAAGAATTTAGCTATAAAATGCGTGATTCAAAAAATATCTTCCAATTACAATAATCAGGAACAAAGAACATAAATAGTAGAAAAGGAATTTATAATACCACAAATTAAGGTACTAAGTAATTGGCGGTTCCACCCCACGCGTCCCATCAGAAAATTAATAGGCAAATGGAAAAACATCGGGATACATCGTCATAGTGCGACAGTAATCATTGTTGATGCATTTTTGTGCCAAATCACGAATACGTTTTCATGTTCCATTGTAATTATGCAAATGACGCGATGACGTTTATGTGTGTGTATGCAAATCCATCTAGGAACACAGGTGTCTGTTTATCCATCTGATTTAATAACTGGCTCATCGCGAATCGAATGAACGGCATTGTATGCGGAATATCAATGCCCTGTTACAACGCATTAGTGGAATAGACAGATAGCAAATAGTACAGGGGGGCACTCTAGGCCCTGGGAGCTTCACAGACACGAGCACAGTGCCTCAGGGGCTACATCCCTCCGAAATTAATAATCTTCACAACAAGTTCTAATAAAATTTATGCAGTTTGATGTCTGCGAGGTACTAACGTAAAACTATGAAGCTAGTAATACCTATGTATATAAGTAACTACGTAATTGAAATTCAGAATTTAATACTATTTGGCAACCATTAAAATTATTTTAGGTAGAATTGTATCGTTGGTCCGTCTGATCGAAATTCTGTTTATGGTCGTAAATTTTAATTTTGGTCCTCGTTAAATTAAATCAGCAGACATAAAAATGATATAAACACTCCATAAACGTCATGACAAAGATCAGATAACAAAAAAAATGTTCAACCCCAGGAAATATTGGGGCAATGGCAACAAAAATCTGGAAAAAATCAACGTCATTTCCTCTTGTATCTAGAGTTCCGTCCTGTCGTCTACATCAAAACTGATAAGAGAAGGGTGAATGCACGAGTGCGTCCAGGTACTTGGGGTACTACGGGGTGTTGCAAGTGGGGGGAGGGTGATGAAGCACGGTTCAGGAATACCAACGTGATTAATGGATTCCGCGCGCAACGATAATGATAATGACCCTGTCTGCAACCGCGGACATCATCGGAATCAATGCTGGGAACAGCTTTTTGCATAGTTGGCGCGCAATGCGTGGGGTGACTACCATCAATGGAATTATTTTGCACCCCGCTTGCTGTTGCTGCTATAACAACAATACATTAATTTTTAAAAGAATTTTAAGTAAACTGAAATTATACGTCTAATTTGATGATTTGGTCATCTTGTTCGAACATGGAGTTCGTTATTTTTAATGGTGTGCATGAAATTATAGAAACTTTTTTCCCGAATAAACTTTAGAATGAAACGTTCACACGTTTCCACAAAGACAATAAGAGCTCTAATCGCTTGATGTCCATACGGCAGTTGGCGCTTTTCAGAATACCAACAATGGGTAGGTTCCATTATCGACGCCGCGGCTGAGCGCACCCCTGTCTCTGAAAATAAAACAAATCCTATGCGCAAAATCATTTCGTATTCGTATGGTTCGGTGCACATTCGTGGCTTCACATTGTAGGTATGTAGATTAAATTTTGACAGTCGACTTATCAAAGATAATGCTGCGGTCCAGCCGAGCGATTTAGTCGGGAGAGATCATGACGTGGCGACGTCACACTCAGGGGCGGTGCATGTAGGTGACTGTCAGCTGTTTTGACTAAGGGATATTGTGATATGACTTCGACGATCCCATTGTACCAATCATGCACATGTAGGTACTATATTTGTAAACAATTTCAGTGTTCTTTAACAGTTTACAAAATAACTAATTATATGAGCTATTGCTATTATTCAGGAGAAGATAACTATTGAGAATTAAAGTTTATATTACCGTAACTAGCCGCAATATTCAATAAAAGTTGTAAACACACTGAGCTCATTGGCTGCACTCATACTCCATAAGTCAGTTACTGAGGTAGGATAAGCCGTGAGTAAATCATCGGGCGATGAATACGAGGTCTGCGCGTTCGCTTGATAACGATTAAATATGGCTCGGTCGCTCATATTGTGTGTACTTAACGCGACCCGGAGTTGTGCGATGAAAACCTCCAGATTTATGTGTGTCACTTGCCTTACTCGGAAAATGCTCGATCGTAATGGATAGTGATAGATAGTTCCAGTTTTGTTCGGTGTACTGCAGTAAATGTTTTTTTGAAACATTTTATTTTGTTATTTTTTTACCTAAATAAAGAACGTTCGTTAAGCGTATAAACTTTTGGACAATCAAAACTAACCTATCTATTCGAAATAAAATTAATCGAAAACAATCGAAATTGCCTACGTGAAACGAGTTTTGAAACTCAAATCAAACAAATGAAACTTTCCTCAACTCACTGCAGTCTGAGGAATTTTACCCCAAACAGTAAAAAGTTTTCGATAAATTATTGCAACACTAGCTATCAGCGCCACGCTATCCATCCGTTTATCCACAATAGTGCCGCTTGAACCAGTGTTGCCAGATAAAGTATTATTGGGAGAAATCTACGAATTTATACAAAACATACTGACCATTATGTAATTATTTCTTGTAATTATGCACTTACTATGATTGTTTTATTAAAATATTAATAATTTCCAATTTACACAAGAAAAAATCAGATTTAAAAAATTTTATTTTTTTAAAAATAAAATTTTTAAAATCAGATTTTAGAAATTAGTCACCGACCTTACATAAAATTTCTTGAAACTAACGACTTACTCATGTGAATTTACTGAGAACAGCTCGGCTATTTAGCACAACAGTTTCAAGTCACAACTAAATTTCGTGAGCGCGTTGCGGATACGTTCTCCGTGTGAGCAGAGGCCTTTGCTCAGCAGTGGGCACTTATGGGCTGATAATGTGTTGCGGCTACGTTGTGCTATGCGACATTGCCGCGACGCGTACTCTCTTCTCAGTTATTTAACGTGAACATATCGTTAATTTAATAAATTTGGTTTGCTCACGATAGACACTACTTCACATTAGTCACACTTTTCTTCTGGTCATCTTAATAACCAACTCTCGGGGGTATTTCTGAAACTAACCTTAGGAAATATTTAACCACAAAATTGTACCAAATTCGAACAATGTCTATTAGCTGGCAACATTCCTACCCTTAAAACAGGGTTCAATATCCAAACACGATTAACACAATATAAATGTCGCATTGATAAAACTGCGTGAGCTAGCGTTAACTGCTAAATAGCGTGTGACTAATGACTGCGTTCCACGTACTACTGTATCAACTGTTACTGTTTTATTGCATTGTTCATCCGCGTACTACGATAGGTCGGGGATGTTATTGCTAGGAATTTCATTGCTTTCTGCTATGTTTTTGGTGGTACGTATTTTCGTTTGTTTTTTATGGCATCGAGCGGCAAACGAGCTGGCGGTTCAGGATATGGTGCTTTACATCGACTGTGCCTATTAACACCTGCAATACCATAAAAGCTAGATACAAGTGCGTTACTGATCATTTAGGCTGTTAGGGGTTTGGGGATTTTTGTTAGGGGGAGGATAGAGCCACAGGTAATTTTTATTACGCAGGTTTTCTCAAATATCTTCGTACTTTCTATAAAATATGTATTTTATAAAAAGTACAACGGCAAGTCAAGCTGGACCTTTCGTTCATGGCTCTCCTAAGTATACACCAGTAGTGTATGACGAAAATTTTTGGCCTACGCCAACGCCTGCGCCTTTAAGAGGTTGATAATTCATTTTTATAAGTTGTTCATAATTTTTTAATATTCACCAAATGTTTATGTGCACGCAGTTTGAAACGTACCTGACTAATACACGCTGACTACGGTCATAAATTGAGTCTGAGTAATTAATGCAGATAAGTCCAAGACTTTTGCAAATAAAGTTATTTTAATATACCTTTATAAATCTTTGAGTAGGCAAAACCTTTATGCATTTATTTTAATCATAATCGTCTTGCAGTAAATTATTTATTACAACAGCGCCATTGAAACACGTCGTGCGAAGTCGTAGCAAAAACAGCCTTTATATTATATTTTCTATACGGAATTTACATAAACTATCAAGTACACGCACCTACCTTAAAAAAGCAAACTGCCTTTGAATATAAAACTCACAAGTTATGAGAACTTATAATACATAAATACTAATATTGGAACGTAGTCAATTTTACCAGAAAATAAGAAAATGTCCTGAAACAAACTAATAAAGTGTAATGATAAAAATCTTCTAGTTTCTTAAGGACGTAGTATTTCGTCGGTCCATTCAATTTACATATCGTACATTATCATCTTTGGCTCCCCTCATATAATTTATTTGTTTTAATAAAATCCCAGGAATGGGCTAGTTTTCATAATGCTGCGGTGTCTATGGTTATGGGCTGTTTACATGCGAGCCCATAGACATAAACAGTGCAGTGTTTTGGCTACACACACAGTCAAGACGCCTGGTGTGGACTGAATAGAGATAAGGCAGTTCGTACGGACCGATGCTCTATTTGCACCGTTCGATTGTGTTTACCCGTAAGGACCAATGTGCAATCTAGAGTAACGAGATAATAATCAATTGTGATTTGTGTTACACTATTATTAACTTTTTTTTATTACGCATTGACATTTCGCATGTTAAATAGAAAAGAGATCTAACTCCTAAAGGAGGTTGTCTCAAAATTGAACCTTTTTATAGAAACATATATTTTTCAGATCTACATAAGTACCTTATTTTTTGAGTTAGGCCTTCTTTCTATTAAGCATACGATTTGCTACTTAGATTTTGTAAAGAAATGGTAGGTCTTCTCATAGATCTGCTCCAGAGCCCTCGTATTACGGCACATTCCTAGAAGTACGATTATTCACACTTCTGAAAACACTTATTTGAAGAATTTATATGCATTGTCTATGTTTACCTACAGTTTTTTAATTATAAAAGTTTGATAAGTTTGGTTTACGATGAAAATATGTATAAAAGATGGAGTGATGTACTTATTAATTGTGAGGTTTAATTGGCTTGCTAGAAAAATATTAAAGTACCTAACGTTTGCCTTAGCGTAAATGTTATGCTGGCGCAGGGGCGCAGCAACCGTTACTTAAACGAGAGTATTAATGAATTTTTTTCCAAGTCACTGCTAGTCAATAGTAGTGATTATGATAATGATAATTATGGTAATTTTTCTTGTAAAACAAACTAATTCTATCATTTACTTCTATGTTATGAAAACAACTACGTAAATCAATTACTAATTTTTTTATTTGTAATCGATTCTTTCGTTCTAAAGTATAATAAAAAAACTACTCACACAAGCAAAGCCATGTTTGAAATGTGCAGGTGGCTCGTACATGTGTATCGATGATTATCAAGGGGTAACTCAAAGAAGTATTTCGTGCTTTGTTACTATTACCCCTCAGAGGCCGTTCACTTTCATTAAATTGATGCATTTCCAATACAATTTTCTGTCTGTAACGAACGAATATAGAAGCAATACGTAGAACTAATAATACATTATTTTCTAAAGTTTTATCGATGTCGATTTTATTTTGTTGAAAGTGGAATCGTACAGTAATCGACGAAATACAAGATAAACAGTTGAAAATTAAATACAAAAATGTTCAAAACCGAAATGTAGGTATTGCAAACACAATATATATTTATAATTAGTACACAAGCTATGAACTTTAACAACTATTTTATCCCAAAAACAAAGCAAATCTACATAATGTTTGGCAAAATTTAATCTCATTTACCTTAAAGCCGTATACTAAATCCTCCTTTAAGTGTATGTGCTCATTAAACACTAAATAATTTCTATCAGTTTAACCTCCACCGTTAAGTAGCGCAGTTCAGACTCTGCTTGGTGTCACTAATCTCATTAGCGAGTGTAGACACAGATGCTTCAGTGTAATCCTGTTGCTTCGAGCAAGGATTTGCATAAACAGTTCATGATTTGTGTTCGGTTTTACCCTTTTTAATTTTATTTTTTTCCTCAAACCCTCTTACATACAATTTCAAACCGTATCTTCAGGAACGTGCAGCACAATTTCCTTCAAATAATTTTAATTATTAAACACTCGAACACGTGTAAATGAAAATGGATTAGCTACCTCTAAGGAAAATAAAAAATATTAACTGGGGATGTAAGCGGCTTCATTACGACGCACCCTTTACTGCGTTGGACTTTTAACCACGCGGTAGCTCCAATCCGATGTTAAGTATTAAGGAACTAGTTAGCATAAAAAAATATAGGGTCCCGACGTCATCAAATTTTCGTCTGCTTCAAATAAGAAGAAGCGAAGCAAAATGGATTTCAGATACTGCTGCAGAAAGTGATGGGTTAGCAATCAGAATGTGCTCACTCGTGACAGTGCTTTTTCAAATTCCACATCTGTATATCCACGTATGTTTCTGAATGCTTTCAAATTGTCTGGGAGTTCTAAATGGCTAGTCCAGTATTCGCTAAAACGACTCAAACGATTTCTCTGCAAAAGGTTCTCTTATCTACAGAAAACTCATTCAAACTTTTGTGACTAATTGAATATTTTCTCTTAAAATGTGATCATAGGTGACATAAACATTCCACATGCACGTACGTACGTTTTACTGATTCACGCGTTTTACGAATTGCAACAAGAGCACACAAAATCCGGAACCCATTATTGACACGCTGATTTCAATTAATTTAAACATCAGCACTATCTCATAACCGAGGGGGAACACAAATAGCGGTAGAAACTCAGCAGAAATGGATGGTGAGGCAACTGGACTGTTGCAAAGCGTACAATACACTACCTATCGATAAATTAAATTGCGCCAACACCGACCACATACAGTTAATAGGTAAATAATCGAATATATGTATGTATCGTAATACGTTTAGCTAGACGGTCAAATTCCCCTAATAGATCTAATTTTAGGATAGACACGTTATAGCAGCAACATGGCGCTTTGTTTGTAAATTGATTTGATATGCACACAGTTGCATGTTCGTGGATAGTGATTGTTATGACTGCTATCGAGAGTAGGGTTGCTGAAATTTATAGCTGGCTATGAAATGTTAATTTCGTGGTTGACCTTGCAGTGTTGATTGGGGATGCTGAGTGTGTTTAATTTAAGGTTGCTTAAATAATTATGCTTGATATTTTACATAATCATAGATACTATACGTTTGAAATTTTAAATTATGTCTAAAATAATAGGTTAAATCGCCACTACAAATATATTAGTAATTATAATAATTAGGTCGGGTTTCATAAGTTTATTTCTAAATATATTTTGTTGATATAATAAAATAAACTAGCATAGTACGAGTAGAATTACAACCACCCTTAATTAATATTTAATCTCGTAATCTTTAGAAAAATATTTAATTTTGTTTAAATCGAACCAATTGAAGCACAAAGTACATACAATAGAGACTGTATTCCGCGTACACAAGTAGCCCTCGGTTTACCTACTCATTGGTGAATCTGAACTAAACAAACAATACTTCAATAATATACCGAACAAAAGCATAAGAGTAGTTGTTAGATCAAATAAAGAAAAGAGCAAACCCCTTAAGTAAATCAACGTACAGGCGGTACGGGGCAAACATTGGTAGTCGCGAATCGATTGCAGGCCGCTACAAACGTACAACCCCTTATCTCAGCCGTGCGCACGTGTGAACCCCGTTCAATTTTAATTTCATGCTCAAACAATGACGCTATCGAGCCGGCTATTATTTTGTATAGTCGCCAAGGGTTCAGTTCATCTAAATCCGCCAGATAAGCCCTCAGCTCTTTGTCGTCGCCCGGCCCGATAGCTAATTCAGGAGCGAAGCCGTACATTCGGGACCTCCCGTCTGTTGCCACGACACTTTAGATTCGTCATTAGAATATTGAAATACTCATTAAAAGCGACTAATTCTATGTAAACTGCTTCCTGTAATCAGCGTTCACACATCTAAATACATAACCTCGAGCTCCGGTGTTTGCGAAACAACTTCGATATAATTTTCAGTTCAAATGAGATTCCTTCAATTTGCATTCAAATCACGAATACAATCGAGGAGTCATGAATATTGCGATTGAATATTTTTTTTCTTAACCAAACCTAAATCTTTTCAGCGGCGAAAGGTAGTGTACTATTTTTTTCTGCCACAATTTTGTCACCTGTATACTATTATAAATTTGAATATTATTCTTAGAATAACAGAATTTATTTATTGCAAATTAATGTAATAATTGTCTATTATATTATATAATTATCATAGAAACAGAACAAAATTTAAACGGTCAATATTTGCACCGTATATTCACTTTATCATTGATATTTATAAGTTACAAACAATTCGTGAGATAATCCTTTATACCTCTATAAATTGAACAGTAATCTGAGTCCACAATAAAATAATGTACTTTACGGCCCAAACAAACTGGAAACTGTTTAACAAAACCTAACTATAATCCGGTTTCATACCTAGATAAGGGTACCTCGCAATTCAAATCGGAGTACGTGCTTCCATCGAGGATGATTTACCAAATTCCCGACTGCGGATCGCATCATCACTACCCCCGTGTCTGTGTTTATCAAAACACTTAACGATTTAATATGTTCGCTGAGCCCTTCCATTCAACATTAACGATACTGTGCCTGTATGCACGTAGATTATGAGTGTTAGCCCTTGATGAACACTGCGCATAAGATTCTTATCTTTAGTAATAGGATTAGTTTTGTTACCTATGATCTTTATGTCGTCGTGCATAGAGACTATCTCGTTCATCTTCGCCATATTGAGATCAGCTTTCATTGCCATGCAAGGCAAAGGGTGGCTTTAAAGTATCATTATTTTTCTGTTTTATCTCCAATCAAAATTTAACAAAATGTAGCTGATATTATCTTGTTTGTAAACACACTTGTTTCATTCTCAGAAAGAATAGAGGTAAATACAGGTAAACTAAATATATTATTAGCAAGTTCAATATATGGTGTTGATTTTATGAGAGTATATTCTTCTAAGACTGGCAACACATTGTTATGGTTATAATACAATTTAGAACTAGATCCACGCAATTCCTTCCATATTCTTTATTTAAAAATCATTATTATGAAAACACTACATCCGAATAACACAAGCGTGGGAGAGCCATGCTTCGGCACGAATGGGTCGGCTCGACCGGAGTGATACCACGGCCTCACACACAAGAGCGTTGTGTTTCGCCGTGTGAGTGAGGCCCCTTCCCCACCCCCAATCCCTCCTCAATCCCTAACCCCTAAAAGGTCGGCAACGCACTCGTAACTCCTCCGCGCCGTTGCGGGTGTCCATGGGCGGCGCTGATTACTTACCATCAGGTAATCCGTCTGCTCGTTTGCCGATCTATAACATTAAAAAAACACCTCCTAAGCATAGCTATTCATAAAAAAAAATTAAAATCAAAATATTGTATTACATTTATAAAGTTCAACAAAAAATAGCATGATAATATAACTACATTCAAGTACCTAAGATCTTTGTTGAAATCGTATCCAACTTTCCCCAAAGAGACCTTGAAAGAATAGCTTCCATTTTACATTTATCTGACCCAGTTTGTTCAGAAAAGTAACAATGTTTTTCAATAAAAATACAGGTGGGTA
Source organism: Spodoptera exigua (assembly GCA_902829305.4). Taxonomy (NCBI): domain Eukaryota; kingdom Metazoa; phylum Arthropoda; class Insecta; order Lepidoptera; family Noctuidae; genus Spodoptera; species Spodoptera exigua. The sequence goes on from LR824615.2 coordinate 6,494,080, forward strand.
CATCTTTGAATGTATTGTTTGACGCGTTGTTGAGCTAAGCTGACTGTAGAATCAATCCTATTATAATATTATATATGTGAAAGTTTCTTAGAATTAATGTTTGTTATGCTTTTAAGCAAAAACGGTTGGACCGATTTGGTTAAAATTTGGTACCTATGTAAATAGGTTCACTGGATTAACACATAAGTCTGCTTTTTATCAACATACAACGCGGGCAAAGCCGAAATAAAAATTTAACTCCACGTAAAACTAATTTTTATCTAAATATAATTCCTAAATATTTCAAATAAATATAGGCACATTTTATCATTACCGGGCGATCATTTCAACGCTTTCTATTACACGGGTCACAAAGTTTTAGTGATCGTTAAAACAAAATGCATAAACGTCGCCTATCTACTGTGAAATTTAAACAAAATTTTATTTAAAGTTTACTGTCAAGAGACTTCGAAATTTAAGTATATGAAGTAGCTACTTGGTACAATAAACTCGAACAATGTAAGCTCTCAAAGTTATTACAGAAAGGGCTCGTTTACTTGACACAAAGTGTCTAAACCAAGTACAAAATATCGTCAAAACTCGACCTCTTTGTATTACAATCTACTTTTAGGTACTATGTAACATCCATTAGCAAACTAAATGGAATCAATTTAATTAAGAACTTAATCCAATGTGTGTAAAACTATTACAATAACAACTTTATTACTTTTCATGTGCTGCTAAAACATTTTTGCGGCATTTCATCTCGATATTGCTTTAAAGTGTTGGAAAATTACTTACACTATAATGCTTGGTTTACAAATTAATTGAATAACATTTACTTTGTCAGTTCCAGAATAGGGAAAGTTAAAACTTTTAATACTTAGACTCCAGTCGTGGTTCATTTTCATCTTGAAAACTCGAATGCAGCAGCTACATTGGCCGTAAAATCGTTATGTGTCATAAAGAAAAATACCAAAAGTTTATACTAAAACAAACTAAACATATTTCTCTTATTTCATTACCCTCACACGAGACAGCGTGTTCCATAAAACCTAACACGTACACAAGAAGTTGGATTTTCTCTTTGATTTTTATCGATCGAGATTTTCTACATCTAGACAAGTCGTAATAGGGGAACTTCTAATAAGAAAACTTGTAATAGACCGTTTGGAAGTCCGATCCTGGCGATATCGGGCTAATGAGCTAAAACAGACTGGTGTGCGATGATTGCGTGCCGTCTGGCTTCACGATGTAATTTAGTATAACAGTTAGCACCGTAGCGTAGTTACACGTGTGTTTCTGCCTCGTGCGCTGCCTACTCGTGCTAGGTTATTTTCTGGAAGAATTCACCTACCAGTTTGATTTGGTAATAATTGGGGTAGTTTCCTAGGTCAGGTAGGAAAATAAATTAATTCGATGTTTCAATACTATAAAATATTGAAAAATGACTATACTTTTATTTATCGATCGATCGATACACCAAGTTTTAGATTTTTTTTTAGCTAATTATTGTGAAATACATAAGTAAGCTACTTGACGCAAAAATGTTATGACGTCATAGCTGAGTTTTTCATACAAATTTAGAGTTACATAAATGGTTGTTAGATAATAAATAATAATAATATATTTGTTCAATAAATCGGACTAGACTTGAAATAGTACGTAAACTCACCATGGAAACATTTTTGCAAAAAAAGGTTGTTAGATAATAAATAATAATAATATATTTGTTCAATAAATCGGACTAGACTTGAAATAGTACGTAAACTCACCATGGAAACATTTTTGCAAAATTTTCTTATTACCGAAATGAAAGCTCCGCAATGCCTCGACAAATACAAAGTACAGATGCAGCGATACTCTTGCGTCAATTCTTTGTTTACATTATCTCAATTAAGTCTGCGTTCGTTTACTCCCATCCTTTACAAAGGATTAAAATTTTTGTTTGCATATAACTCGCGTTGTATCCACGCAATGTGTAAACTTTATTAACGCTTTCATACTTTGCTTTTGTAATTTAAGTAGGTCTATGAAATTGTTAGCACTATGTATTTGTTTGTACTTAAAAATTAATATAATTATTAATTCATATTTTTTAAAACAAGACATGTTTGTTTAGATATGTACATTTTTTTTTAATATGTTTTACTGTGGCTTTTCGACCTTAAATAATTTTATTAGATGACACAATGTATCTTCACTAAAGTAACATTTACTTTTTATTTTATTTAGATTTTGCTATCACTAAACCACGAATACTGACTGCACGTTGGCGCGGTGGCTGGGCAACTGCCCGCCGCGCAACGTGTCGCGGGTTCGATTCCCGCACGGAACAACTCTTAGTGTGATCCACAGATTTTTGTTCCGGGTCTGGGTTTGATGTGGATGCAAAATTGTATGTTTGAAAACGCACCCACGACACAGGAGAAAATCCTAATGTGGGGCAATTAAAAAAAAATTTAACCCATTTATTGGACCATGCGAATCCGATAACCATATACCAAAAACCATTTTTAAACATCATTATATCATTGTTGTTGTAGGATAATGGAAGCACAGTTTGGTAAAGGTCTTTTCTCACACATAGAAGGAATTACTATTTATCACCACGTTAGCAGAAGGCAGATTATTGATTTTAACATTTATATAAACACCATATAAAAGTACAAAATAAAAGAAAAGCATTTATAACATTTAAACTCAACAGAGAATTAAAAATGAAATAAAAAAAAATCTATAATAAATCCATGGATACCGGTACGAAAGGAGATGGAGAGCGTTAATTGAAATTAAACAAAGATTAGCTGGCGATTGCCGGCGGATCACCGATGCACCGTTTGCAAGAACCGATCTCGTTTTAAATGCCAATTCACGGAACTGAATCCGACGACTGAATGTTTATTGGAAAGTAATACTTAATCAATTATATTATTGCGATAGTTCGTTTTATAATTAGGTATTATTATTGTTTCATAATTTTCAGAATAAAAAAAAAGTATTTATGTACTTAAATTTCTTTTCTGAATTTGAATTTATATTTAATTTTATAAATACGCTAGTTTATTGAACCATTCTAGTTTTTAGTTTCCGTTAGGAATATCCATATAATTATAACGTCAGTTTTTTATGATATGCAGTATTGCTGAAATCTAAAAACTTGTTATTCAAACAGTTTCTCGTTCAACGTGTCCCGGGTACGATTCTTGCACGGAACATCTGTTTGTGTCATATGCAATTTAAGGTTCTGGGTCTGGTTATGATGTGTATGTAAAGTAAATCAAATAAAAAAGTAAGTAAAGAAATAATACATTCTTAAATTACAATTTGATCAATTATACATAATATAGGTTAGCCTAAAAATACTTCCTTATATCTAAAACATAGTAGGGTCTGGTATTAAAACTAATTGGTTCTGTAAATCAAGGTCCCAAGGACTTTATTTAATTAACGAACAATAGGATTAAAATGGATAAATTACGTACGAATCAAGCCCAATACTCATTAGGAACCCTATGTTTAGGCTTAGATCGATTTAGGTAATTAATTACAGACTAGAAACCGGGTCTATTTAAAGTTCCAGCCAACGAAGAGTTTACGAGAATACTTCTACGAAAGAAGAATAAATTAAAATAGATTTCTTTTTCTCTGACATTTTTGTTAAATGCCCAGTGTAATTAGATTTTCTGGTACCTTTTCTTAGGTTTTTATTTCCAGGAGACTATTTTTATATCATTAAAAAGTTTTTGTTTAATATCTTGGCCATTCTATTTATGTACATTACTTATTGTGGTGACATCACATTTTCTTCTTCAACTAAAAGTAGAAGCAATAAAACAGTGTATAATTTCATAATTATCTAATTACATAATTAATGGTTTTGTTTTAGCAGGCACGTCAGCAGCTCAAGGATTGTCTTCAAAATTGACTGGTCCACTCTTCGACAAGTCTGTCTGCTTAACATAAACATTCCTTTTTCCTGCAAGGTTGTGATAAAAATTGCCAATTACCTGATACATGTCGTGAGTCCTAAAATTTTCCTTGACGGAACATCCAATTCTGATATAACACGAACTTTAGAAAGGCGATGAAAACTAGTTACGATAAATTTAAGATTCAGACGAAATAGGTCTGGTTTTTTTTATGGCATAAGTCGGCAAACGAGCAGCCGGATTACCTGATGGTAAGCAATCGGCGCCGCGCATGGACACCCGCAATACCAAAAAAGTTACGAGTGCGTTGTCGGCCTTTTGGGGATAGGGGTTGCGGATATCAGGATCGGGAAGGGATAGGTGAAGGGAAGGGAAACACAAGACTGTGGGTTGTAACAGGCCGGTTTTATGTGAGGCCGTGGTATCACTACGCTCGAGCCGACCCATTCGTGCCGAAGCTTGGCTCTCCCACATTTAAAGGTTTATCTTAAACATTGGTCTATTTAATTCACAAGTCACTTAATCAACAAACGGAAGGCTTCTTTCATTGTTATCTTCTATTATTAGCCTGGCCACCCTGAATTTATTACGAAGCTATAACTCAAATAAGTGAATTCGCTTTTATGTATAAGAAAAAAAAACTTATAAAATTCTGGTCTACTGGTTGAAACCGAACAATGGACCCTCAGCGATGCTGGTCACGTTTTGTCGCCTTAAAAATGTGACGCTTAAATCCATAAAGTACTCGAAAGTATTACTATTCCTCGTCGGTATTTCCTTTGAACTGCATATAATTATATTAGATTTTTCCTCCACTAACTTTCTTAAAACATTCATGGTTGAATAGATTTTCTTTTTGGTATTTTTTAATAATGTTTGATTATCTTTTTTTTTATTAATTTAGGTATTTTGTTTGGCTTTTATTTTAAAATAAATTAACAATTATTTATTACGATTAGTCATTAAATACACAGTTTGTTTACACGAATAAAAGTCAGCGCTAACTAAGATTAATTAAACTGTTTTCATATAAATAATAGGTTAAGTAAATTTATTTATGTACAGTCAAGAAAAAAGAGCCACTAAATTATTTAATAAAAAATAAATTATTATATTTTAAATATTAACTAAATAATTTATTAAAAAATCTCATAAGTAAGAATAACCCAAAACCTCAAAACATAAATTGACCTAAATTATTGAAATAGTCTATAATTTCGAACAATTAAAATTACTATTTCATTCTTTAGTTATCGGCCTGAAACTTTGGAATGTTGACCAAATTCAGTCGTTGATTGTACAAATTAACTTTAGTATACAATAGAATTAATAATAATTACGAGTATTTGTGAAGCATGAATGTTTGGAATTTAAGCTTATTTAGTCTGAGTTCAGCTAGGTTCATTAGAAGGTTGCTTTAATGTCAATAAATTGTTTGACACTTATTACTAATTACTAAAGAGTCTGCCTTGAATTCCCTCCTATAGTAATAAATAGTCAAGTCAAGTCAAAAGTCAAAATCATTTATTTCAATTAGACCACAGTAGGCACTTTTGAACGTCAAGCAAAAAAGGAAATAAGTATTTCAAGACCTTTAAAATTAAGCGTGTCAGTCTGTCCGTCTGTCCTCTAGTGAAGCTATTTGCTAGTTCCAAATTTCTATGGAGAAGAACGAGCAAGAAACTCCATGATTACTCTAGTACTCTAATACTAGTAATGAACAAATGTATGGACATTTGATTATTGTACTTTAAATGTGAATTCTAATTTTCTAGGTCAACCTCGACGTGTAATTTAAATAATGAACACAAAAATCAAAACTGAATCAATTTAACATAATAAAAAAAATTTCCAACGAAAATTAAAATATCAATTTAGAATGACTCGGACAAATTCAAACGTAGAACAACATTATCCTTTATCAGTTCCTAATCCTTACAAACAAGCAATATATCTGTTTTATTAACCGACTTCAAAAAAGGAGGAGGTTCTCAATTCGACGCGTATGTTTTTTTTTTATGTATGTACACCGATTACTCGAAGACGCCTGGACCGATTTGCAAAATTCTTTTTTTATTCGATAGGGTATACTTGCCATTTGGTCCCATTGTCATGAGGTCAGGATCTGATGATGGAATCCTGGAGAAACCGAGGGGAACTTTCGAAAATTGTAGGGGCGAGTAGGTTTTTTGTATGATGTTTAAGTAGGCCTTTAACAACACTACAACTTGACGAAGATCAAAGTCGACCAGATGCTGGAGCTGGAAGACAGTCGAGGGATCTCCTTGACTATTTGGAGTAATTGCCTTGTGTTTGGGCTTGAATGATTTGTATTGGCGAGCACTTTGCAGCAGGCTTGGTCGTAACTGTCATTAAGGGTCTGATGATGAGAACGAAGGACAGCTCAGGGAACTCCTGAACGGTTTACAGTAACTACTTCGTGTTTGAACTTAATTCATTTATATTGATGAAAACTTTGTACCTGTAGGTATGTATCATACCAACTGAAGGTCTGCAGTTTACCTGATGATGGAGACAATTGACCGTCGAGGGGATTCCGGATGGAAACGAGAGACAGTCGACAGAACTCCTCAACGATTCATTACACCTTGATGGATTGTGACTCTCATAAGGGATCTGATGATGAAGACGAACGACAGTCTAGGGAACTCCTCAACGGTTTACAGTAGCTACCTCGTGTTTGAACTTTATTTATATTGTTAAGAACTTTCCCTCTCCTAGAGAGATAGCCTGTATCCCAGCAGTGGGAACATTAAAATGGCTGATGATGATGATGATGATGATGATGATGATGATGAGAAGTTTCCCATTTCTTGGGATCTATATTTTTTAATCGAGCGGCTCCTTTCGTTGGCCTACACATAGCTACTTAAAAATATATACTATTCAATATGTTAGTTTATATTTAAAATATTACTGTAGTTTACAGAAGAACTTGCAACAGACACTAAAAAGAAAAAAATAAAAAAAACTACGTTTAAAAAAACCGACTTCAAAAACAAAAAAGTGTCAAATAAGTAATTAAAATTGATATTTTAATAGCACTCTTACGTACGCGAAGCTAATACTTTTAATATTAATAATAAAACACTATCAATTCTATGTGCTACCTATTCATAGGTTTGAAGTCGGTGCCAAGCCCTAAACAGAATAAAACTAAATGAGAATTAAGACTGTTTAACTGCTAAAAGACGAAATTTCCGCAACTAACTACGCAGCTACCTACTACTACTTTTAACAAGTACGAGAAAACTTTCAGAATTCATAATTCATCCAAATATCTTTTTAAGCTATTATACAATTTCGCCGGTAACGAAACCATATAGACTTTTGAATCTACGCCAACGCCATCAATTTCTAAATAAAATCGGTACTAAATTTCTTAAATCCTAACCAACAAATTCAAACGCAAATTCAAACCGGTGAGTGTAGGTACTCATGTAATCATGCTTATTATATTATGTATTAGGCTTGGCACCGACTTCAAACCTATGAATAGGTAGCACATAGAATTGATAGTGTTTTATTATTAATATTAAAAGTATTAGCTTCGCGTACGTAAGAGTGCTATTAAAATATCAATTTTAATTACTTATTTGACACTTTTTTGTTTTTGAAGTCGGTTTTTTTAAACGTAGTTTTTTTTATTAATCCCCAACACGTTACAATATTGGTGTTGATTATGAATAATTCAAGCTGCAAGCTACACCAACACCGTATCTTGAACACTAACAAACTGCGGTCTATAACTGTATACAACCCAATATCGCCGAGACGGCATACCGATTGCCGATCTGCATATCCGAATAGTTAAGTGATATTCCAACTATCCCGCTTCGTACGCCTGTCTATAGAAACTGAAACATCATAAAATCCATGGAATGCCCGTAACGGCCGACCCCACTCTATGCGCGCACTAAACTGTCAATGTATTGAATTACAAAGATGATTAATCAATTTACAAATACGACCATGTCTCTGCATATCGATTGCAACTAAAGTGGTTACCCATACGTCAGCGCAGGGAACAACGCGCGCTAACCACTTTATTCTCTCTTCTTTATTCCCCTACTTCTCCTAGTTATTTGGCCCCTTATTTTCAGTATGTAAGCGCCAACCACAGCAAATATCTTCGGTCCACAAATAATCGTCTCCTCCACTGTCCCTCACACCGAACTGACTTTATACATTATTCTTTTTCTGTCCAATCAATTTTGCTGTGGAATGCGTTGCCCACGGATGTCAGGACGGCAACCAGTCGGCTATCTTTCAAACTTAAAGTTCACAATTATTTGCTAGAGAAACTGACAGATTCCACTAATTAGTGTATTGTTATTTTTGTTCTTGTATATACTCGTAATCTATTCTTCCCATATTTAATTATATTATTTATGTATTATTTATATGTTATATGTGTATTTGTAGGTTATATTTATTGTATTCATATATTATATTTTTGTATTATATGTATATGTCGCCTTATATGCGTATGCTTTTTAATCATTTGTGTGCTTGTTTAGAACCTATTGTTAACACTTCTCTGCATCACCCGTGAGGTTGACTGGTAGAGAATGCCTTCGGGCATTAAGTCCGCCTTTGTATGTATTTTTTTTTATATGTACATAAAGTGTTAAATAAATAAATAAATTAATAGGATTACTTGAATTCTTGAACCTATTCTGTTATTTTGGATGGAAATTTAGGGTTTTACCTCAAATAGCTTTTGTAATTAAATAGTAACTAATTTGTGGAATTTTAAGATGATTTTCTTCTACGCAAATTACATTATCCCTGTCTAGACAGTCGCTATCACGAGTATCGTAATTGCAACTGAATAGATAAGATAAATTCCATCGACACATTAAAATAATTTACATTATATTTTAATTGAAATTCGATTTGTTGCACGTTTAATAAAATACACAAGTAACATAAATTGCTACCATTTTACGAGTAAACATAAAATTAAGCAGTTTCATTTACTAATGTAAATTGTCAAAATGTATTTACAAGTTTAATTAATTACATAGAATTTGTTAACAATCATCTGAATTTATGTTTCCACCAGGAATAACTAGCTAGGTTAATATTTGAATAACAAAGAAATTCAATTTGATTAATTAATGAGCTCCGCACACAATTTTGTTTGTATTGTAACAATGTCTACTTTGTAAAATGTTTACCGGATTAATTCTTACATTATTGAAGTTCAAACAATTTTCTTGAGTGTGTTGGCAAAGATTTCGACAGTTTTCCACTTTCTTTGTCCAAAAAATTCAATAGAATGTTACCCTGTTGTAAGAAATAGAACTGGCGTGTTAGACTCCCTCTCTGTCTAGTTTATAATTTATCTGACTTATACAGTTTCTGAAAGGTTGATCAAATCTCTCAATCAAATCTATCAAGTATCCCCACAAGTGACAATGGAATTGTTAGGAGGGTGTTTATTCTAAATTTCGTCTACTAACGATTACAATATACCTACTAGAGTTAACTACTTTTTATAGAATTGTTATAGAAATATTTAACTATAATATATATACCTATTTATATATTGAATTATTTCAATTATGAGTATGCAACAATCTTGTACATAATTATTGTCAAAAACAGTTAAAATGCCCCAGTCAAAATTCTTGATTACTTTTAAAATTAAGTTTAGTATTTCAAATATTTTTATTAGCAGCTGAAGTATGAATAATACACAAACACACATTTTTACAATCGCTTTCAGTATCTAGCTATATAAATCCATTTCTAATTTTAATAACAGAAAACCAAGTTTACAATATTGGTATAATTTAAGCATTAAAATACCTTTAGAATTTGTATGACTAAAATTAAATTTTTATACGCGCACCTCTCATAAATAACAAAGAGGAAAATATTTCAAAAAAAGTCAAAATAAGATATTGTTAACTTCACACAACATCAACATGAAATAAATAGTAATACTTATTCACATTGCAATATCAAATCATTTTTTTTTTTGTTAACAAAAGCTTATTTCACACTTTGTGCACATGGCTGTATATCTTGTCTGATTTCTCAAGAGCGTAGCAAAAAATATTTGGCTCGCATCAACTATACTGTTGCTTACAATTTTACATACCAGTAGAGGAAGAGTCGAGGAAACTCGTTGTGGTGTTCTGTTTTTCTATATTATAACTGTTGTTGTTTCTTGATTATTAAATCTAAATGTGTATCTATCAAAAAATGCTTGCTTCATTTTAAGTGTGAACAACGATCTTAATGAATGAGCGAGATAGCACGGTGATTCATAACTTTTGTATTTTTTTATTTTTTATTTAGAACGGAAAACATGTATGTACCGTACCTATTTGCTACTAACAAAAATGGCAACTTGTACTACTATTACCCAATTACATGTTTTAGTTTCGTAAGCATTAAGTTAATCGAGTTTAGTTGATATTGAACTGATTTCGTAGTATTCTTATGGATTACGAATACGAGACATTGAATTGAAGAAAAATAGACACTAACTGTATTTTAGAGAAATGAGAATTTATGTTGCTTTGTTTGTTCAATATTGATTGCAAGTGGTAACAAAAATAAGACAAATCAAAATCCAGTGTTATTAGCCTAAATACATCAGTAATACAATAGTAGCCATTCCAAATAAAATATTTTCATAGAGCGGCAAACATTTGTTGAATTCATAAACTTTTTCATAGGCCGACTTTTTCCCCTGCCGTGTCGGATGCCCAAAAGAAAGAAAAGAAAGAAAGAAAGAAAAATCATTTATTCGGTACAACACCAGGCACAAACTATACAATGCAAACAAAATAACTATGAATAAAAAAAAAATCAAAAAAAGAGCACAAAATATGTAGATGTAGGTAGGATATACAAAAAATTCCAATGTTAAATACATTAATAACAGTGTTGTGCCCGATAGCTGCACCAAACAGGTCCAGTTCAGCATAAATGCCAGACATAGTGCCTGACGCTGATTTTCAACTGAACCAGTGGCTGTGACGCAACGGACGTAAAGCAGTTATAAGCGTGTGAATATAAATGTAATTGTTATGTAAATATAATAAATACTTACTTATACCATCATACATTATACATAAACACATAATAATAAAAGTGTGAAAGCATGTAGAACAAGCAGTGAAACCCGGGAAAGGGGAATGTCTCCCATATGACAGGCATCACCTCGGGCACTGCTGCTTTTTACCAACCACCCTTACCGTAAAATAGGGACGAAATTGGGCCATCATTCTATATTACAATTTTGAATTAGCCTCCTGCGTAATCCTCTTAAAATCTAGTGCGAGCATTCAAAACGAGTTGTGTGATTTAATATCCTAAAATAAATACGCGTTCTATTTTGGTTGCTGGAATTAATTAAGCGTGGCGAAAATCATCCCTTGCTTTAAACACAAATTTTCGAACATTTGACGCTGTTATTTTAGCTAGCGTGAAACAATTTAACATGAAATAAAATACATAGTTGCAGAAGCTCGCTGTATCAAGTTCTTCCACTACATTATGACGGCTAGTTTTAGAATTTTCTCATAATAGTGGCTAGGTAGTCCCATAAGCCGGTGTCTCTCCGACTCCATATTTCATACTTGGCCGGGGAATGCCTGGCACGCAACGGTCCCGCGTCGAATAATGGTCAGCGTGAGGTATTCTTGACTAGCTTCATTATTATTTTATAGAACTATGTTGGGGAAATTGAAGTTTGCCGATAGACTTTTCTGACTACTACAGAAAGTTTGAAAATATTTTAGTAGGAGGTGGTAAGTCTCTGACATACTTAAACATACTTATAACTTAGTTTACTTGTGAAATTAATAAATTATTAATAAAGTACATTTTCGTTTTCTAACTATGCCTTTATATTAACACGAACGAAGTGTAACTTAACACCAGGGGCACACATGCTGAATCTATAGAGACGTATTTTCATAAAGTGTGAAAAATGGTAAGGCTCTGTTGTTCAGAGGTGCGAACCGAGTCTCATATTACCGATAGACAAAACGATCCGACGGCAAAAACTACCAAACAAAACCAACCACAACCATCTAGTATTGCCAAGCTGTTTACAACTGTAACACGAAAACAACACGGTTCCATTTTGATGATAATCTGAGTAGAGTTGCGCTGTATTACTTCCGGCACAAATTATACTTTATCCTTGAAGACCCAGAATAGACAAAAGTCACCCTGCTTGACGACTGCCTCCATTCGAATTTAGACTTTATTTGTTGAGAACAAAACTGCCATTTTTGCTCTCGTTTTATTTTAGCTTCCATTGGAAAATGTCATCGCGACAGGACTAGGCGTAAGTGAACGCGTCAAAGTGTAAAATGAGGGGTTTTGCGCCGTGTCAGTGAAAGTCATTAGGAATGGAATGGATGAAAATTGCGTGCATATTTAGGTAGCTCTCTAAGTTAATATGAACGACGTGATGAAATGAAAATGTCCCGGCGTTTTTGTCGTTTAATCTCGAGTGATTTTTTGGACCATTTGGAATTTGGATTTTTATATTAATTTTTGTGTAGATGAATGATAATGAACGGACGTACGGGATCTCTTTATTTTTAGACTGATCTGTTTGTGTGTGTTGTATGCAAGAGTGTATATGGTTATTATTTTGCGTGTACGTAGTGGGTTAGATGCAGTGCGGTGGCTAAATCAAAGACAACAATGGGTGGGTCGGATTGTCTGCGCGGCGCACTTTGCGCCACTTTCGCTACTTTGTGGATTGTGGAGAGGCGACGGAGGTGGCGGCTCGCGAAATTAGATCGTACCGTCGGAAAAAATATTTACCTCACTGATTGGATTTTATATTGATGGCCCGTATTTTATTAGAACACTCGTTGTCTGTTCAGTTTGTTTGAAACCAAGAACTGTACGGTAAATCTGCTTATGAAACCTTAAAAAATGTTTCGTATTTTTTTACTAAGTATCGTAAATTTAAGTCACTCCTTTTCAGCAAACAATATTAAGTTTAATTTTTTTTGTTGGTTGTAAGACATTTTGCTGCTGTCTGTATTGCTAACCAGACCATTAAAAGCGAGGGTGTGAAAATTCGCAGCTTATTTTCACCGTACGTTAGTACGGATCGCTGTAGCTACATCAACTACACACTTACATATACATATACATCGGTAGACTGTCTGCAATACAACTGTTGCATAAATAGAGGACTTTTCAATCACTGATTAGTCTAGCGCAGAGCAAAGTATTATCGAAAATATCAAATTCTGTTCTTATTGTTCTTTATTTACGGTAATTAAATATAAGACGCACTCTAAGGCTTAATGCGACTAATAACTTAATAGGCCAAGTATGGATGTCCTCCAAGTTCACCTCTATCTAACCCTTTGGGTAATAACACGTGTTCTATTATGTTATGTTTTTCAACCAAAGCTTCATAATTAAGCCTCGAATCCAATTGATTATTTCATTACCAAAGGGTGTACAGATTTAATAAATCATAAGGTACAATTACTTCTGACGTCAATGTCCCAGAACTACCCCTACATTAACATTCTAATTATACGACAATTACTAGTCGAAAGTTCTCAATAAACTAACATTCGATTAATTTCTAATTAAAACAACGTCGATAGCATAACTTCATAAATGAACGTTGAAATTAGGTATGAATTTCATATTTTGAAAAGAATATTTTTTATTGAAAATGGGGAACAAAAACCGGTTGAAACGAGAGGCGACAGTGTAGCAAATTAAAAAGTAGAAATATTAGAAGTGCAGTTCTGGTGCGGTGTTGTTGTTTCATTTTTATCTGGCCAGTTTCTTTTGTGCCTGGCATGCTGTTATCTGCCAGTCTGGCGCAGTTGGCAAGTTGACGGTATCGTTGCATGTTTTGCCAAAGACGCAAACTGAACCTGTCATGGCTTCTCGGTACTGTGAAACAATTTTCTATTTTGCGTACCTTGGACACAGTGATGTGATAATGTCTGTTTGAATTCAATTTTTAAAGTGAATTGTTGAAAATGTTAGTTAGTTTCAGTATCTGTTTTTTTTCCATAGAGACATGTTTATACCTCGCCTTTTATATAAATTGTGTAACTATTCTAGTAAAATCTGAATCATGATTTTTTTTTTTCACTTACAACTAAGTCATTTAATCCTTGTGCGGCCTAGTTACTGTATAATTCAAGACGTCATACACAAAGAGATTAAAAATCTTACCTAATAAAATTTGTAGAAATTTATGAAATAAAGAATATTTGCAGCGTTATTTATAGTTTTAATAAGTAAAATTAAGTTTCAAATAGTTCACAAGATGAGTAACAAAAGGAGACAAAGGCGCCATCACTAGCTGTCGATAACACAGGATCTATAATAATAATTATAGTTGTGTTCCATTTTCAATATTTTGCTTAAAACATTTAACGTTTCCTCGTACTATTCAAATGTACATTTCCATGTTCATAACACTTAAGGCGGCTTGGCGTTCACAATTTTAAGTTACTATTCCAGGTAAATACCGCTACCTATATCCGTGGGGTAACCCTTTAGCTTCTTACGACACCCCAGGGATCTGATGGGGTACCCCTATCAGGAACCCGTAACCGCAGACGCGGTAAGAAGCTTGGTATGAAGCTATTTATAGATATTACTGAATTAATACCAAAATTTGTTGGTTACTTAATTTATTTTAGTTAAACGTTAAAACAAGGAAAACAATGTATATTGTCTTTTTAAAAGTGTTCTGGGTAGTGGAATAAATACTACTTTATGAGTGGAGTGTACGGACGTTCAGGTTGAAAAAAGAACAGATGACCAAATAATATTTTAATAAATAATAATAACTCTATGGCTCAATGTCAAATTGACAAGAGTAATTATTGTTATCAACAATTTTTGGCATTTTTGATAAAACTCGAAATCAATACAATTCTTTGTTATACAACGTACCTAAAAAAATGTAGATGAATCTGCTTCTTCTGGGAATAAAGTAATTGTAACCTTACATTACGAAAAAAAAATACCAAGCGGTATTATTGCCACAAATATTTTAATCAAATAACACGCACATTTTTCACAAAGCGTGGGAGCTCTTAACATTGTATGTAATATCGAATATCATGTCATTTCAAAAACAGAACGGCATCGAAACAAAAACGGTGATGAATATCTCAGTTCCTTTCAAGATACAACACAAAGAGCACGCGTCACACTCATGTTGACGCGCTCTTAAGATCTAAAATGGGTTACTGGGGTACCAGCCGATGAGGGCGGCTTTCATTACTTATGCACTATTGTGAATATTAAATACAACTGCCGGATATGTTATTTGTGTTACATTAATACAAATTGTATTAATGTGGGATAGTAATATAATTATTGTTTACAAAATTATATGTTAAATTATCATAAAATAAAAAAAATACTATATTGCTGCTGCTATTCATACAGCAAGCACAAAAAGGAGATTAACTCCATCTTAAATTTAGATATAAATAAATAAGTTTTATGATAAAATTCTAAAACCTATAGTAGCAGCTAGATAGACAGAATAAAAGAAATGAAAACCAAATAAAAACATAAGAATGTTAATACAAGAGTATTTTTTAAATTTGGAATGGCCATGCTTCAGCACGAATAAAAATGGTATATGGAAATGTTGACGTTGTATAACTGTATTAGATTTATAATAATAATAATAATAAAGCCCGCAGGGCACCTTGAGGCGAGGTGACGGGAATTAGCGATCCCGCGGGCTACCATCATCCCGATTGCTCCAGGGAGAAGTCACCGTTCCTCATCTCCGGCTTGCCTTCATTGGCTGGCCGGAGTGGACGATGACGAGGAACAGGTCTCCCACCTCTGGCTTGCCTTCATTGGCCGTCTAGAGTGGAGTCGCGAGAGTAGTGATCCTGCTCGGAGGGTGGAAGCTGTTCGTAAGCGGCGAGTGGGCCAGTGATGCAGGATGCTTAGGCAGATGCAGATGATCTGAGTAGAAAGCTGGTGGCAGTTTCTTCACCCTTCAGCCACTCACATTTCCGTTGTCCCTCTGTTGCTATTACTAGCAACCATTCCCGGGGGCCCGGTCGGTGAGTTGGCGAGTCTCCACCTGCCATTTTTACGTGTATTTATTACATTGTTTCGGCAGGTGCCATAGTCCTTCGATAGTTCCCATCCTACTAGCCCATAGCAACTCACACCCATAGCCTTGTATTTTGTTTCCATCATCCGCAATAGTCCTACACTAACCGGGGACTGTCCTTGGATGCATTTCCATAGTGCATACAGGGATAGTCGCCGGTTTGTGTCCCGTATCAATTAGATTAAAGTTGTCTAAAGGGCCTCTGCGCAGTTGGCTTCGGCCCCTCGTACGCCTTCCAAATGACCGGGACCCTGTGGTCCCGTGATTGGTAAAGACATACAAATAATAATAATAAAATTTATTTATTCAGATAACTCAAGATCCATACATTACAAAAAATAGGAACACTGAAATAACTAATATTGAATGGTTAGCAGGGACTTTGTCCTCTGCACAAGTTTCCACAAAAGAGGACAATCGTGTCGGTTAGCTATAGCACTCAAGATGCTGTGACGACTTCCACGCAGCCGACTGATAAAAGATGCGGTCTTTTTGCGCCAGATTGCTATGAAGCCATCCGTGTGTGCATCAGCAAACATTGCTGATGCGCTACAGAATCGTGGAAGCCGCAACAGCGCCCTGAAGGCGTTGTTAAATTGGACCCGCAGAGCATTGTAAGCTCTTTGGGTGTATTTAACCCACAGAGCCCCCGTGTACAGTGACGTACAATATGCTGTAAATAAAGTAATTTTGACTGCGTCTCGAATCTGCGCGCCAACATATTGGCCCGAACTGACAATGCTCTGCGTTCCCTCTCCATGTCAACATCGTCTTTTAAATCATCCGTGACCCAATGCCCAAGATATTTAAATTGGTACACTCTGTTTAAAAATTCACCATTAAGGATTAGCGGTTGTACCGGCGGACTTTTGGGACCCGATTTAAAGACCATGTATACAGTCTTTTTTACATTATATATGAGACCGTGTGAAGCCACATAAGACTCACAAACTGCAAGCAACTTCCGGAGAGCACTGATCGAGGGGGCCAGCAGCACCATATCGTCTGCATAGCTGAAGTTGTTACAACAAACACCATCAACATAGCAGCCGACACGCATGGCGCTGAGCCCCTCGATCAGCGCATTTACGTACAAGTTGAAGAGCAAGGGTGAACTCAAACCTCCCTGCCGCACCCCACACTCCAACCCGCTCGCATCCGAAAGTTCACCCGCCCACTTCACACGGTTCTCCTGGTTTAGATACCAGTACCTCAGGAGTGATGCCAACTCTGGGGGCACCCCAGTTTCTGCTAATTTCTGCCACAGAACGTCATATGCCACCAGATCAAATGCCTTACTCAAATCCAGGAAACAGGCATACACGGGAGTACGTCTATCTGTATAATACTTGACAGTGTGCTTCAAACTAAATATTGCTGTCTCAGTTGACAACCCAGCTCGGAACCCGATAAAAAGTATGATAAAAAGTATGATAAAAAGTATTTAATCGAAATAATAATCCAAACCATTTTACTATTGACGATCAATCATATAGCTTTATTCCCAAAAAATACCTAAAATAAAAGACTTAATACCTTACATAATAATAATTCGTCGTTGTTGCATAACAACCGCTGCTCGGATTTCCCCAAAGGAAGCTAACGGCCAATATTTTCTCTCACTTATGTTGCTTTTCGCCAATATTTCATATTAATCCGTTGATACGTATATCAGCTTTTCCTGTATTGGTTTATGCGGCAGAAATATGTTGGCAGAAAGAATGCTACTTTATTGGGATAGAATAAAAATATATTGTGTTTATATTGCTTTCATAATATGCTTCGTTCTGCAAGTCAGATCAGCTCGAATGGTAAAGTTTAGAATGGAATTGATAGCAATGTAGAAAACAATTTTTGAAGAATTCCATCCAAAATGAAAGTATTACCATTTCAAAACAAACATCTTCCACACATTCACAGTGTAGCAGTAATTCAATTTTCTCCGTAGCTTGGTGCGCGTATGTCCGTATGTATGAAACCACTTTGTTGCCGGCGTCAGGCCCACTGCATTTCTTTGTACAAAGGGGCACGTCGGCTCCACGTGCATGTACCCACATCGCCGCTCCACCTTTGTAGATACGTAATGAAACTAGAAAACTCAATACTCCACTTAATTAATAAACACATATTTTACACTTCTCGGAGCGGAGCTTAGCACAATAACACGATGCCTACATCTGGTGTTATTCCGTTCATAAAACGCAAAACGGCTCTTGGCACGACGCAATTAAAATAAGATGGAAGCGAGTAGGAGACAGCATTGTCTTTCTTATTCTCGCCCGTCTATAATTTAGATAATAGGCTAGAAAATATTCTTTTGTCTTTCAACAGACTATCTGGTTGTTAGCCGTCGTTCGATTTTATTTGCCAAGAATAAGGCGCTCTGTCGGCTATCACTAGAGCTTCACTTTTATGGCGTCAATAATTTGACAAAGGAACTTGGTACTTAACGTCCTTGCATTTAATGGTAAATCATGAGGCTGATTATCTCAAACCGTTGCTTTGTTTATATTTATATTATAATTACTCAAATCCTGATTGGGTCGTTAATAAACAGAAGACGTACAATGGCTCAATTTAAAAGTGAATGAATAGAAGACTTATTTTGATAATAAAATTATAGAGTCCATTGTTTCGGGTCAGAGATCACTACTATCGAATTAATTCCAAGAATAAAATTTAGTTTACAAAGTTACTTTTAATATTCGCGAAACCTTTTAAATAAACCCTATTTAGTTTGAAAAAGGATTCCATCGTCATAATTACAATTACTGTTGCGAAACAGATTTTAAAAAGGTTTTAAAATTTCGTATAAAGTGCAATTCACATTGCAATAACTCGCTGCGCTCCCAGCGAGTACCATGAGCGTTCTAACTATTGTTAATGACCCACCGAGGGTATAATTACATTTTTTCACACCCCCTAATAGCAATTTTACTAATTTCGTTAATTCCAAGCACGAAAACTTACACCCGTAGTAAGAAATTAAATTCAAACTGAGGTTTGCGATGATGAAAAGTTTTAATTTTATTTTACGCAATGCTTGAAAATTCTAATGTTAATGCATTGTTTTTACACAGAAGACTGGAAACAAATGTAAAGAAAACAATAGATTTTTTCCGTGACACACACAAAATTTATTGAATATAATTATTCAGTAATATACCATATTCAAAGAATATAATATTCAAACTGCACGGTTGGCGCGGTGGCTGGGCAACTGGCTGGCGTGCAACGTGTCGCGGGTTCGATTCCCGCACGGAACAACTCTTTGTGTGATCCACAGATTGTTTTTCCGGGTCCAGGTGTGATGTGCATGTGAAATTGTATGTTTGTAAACGCACCCACAGAGACCAGCTCCGTCGTTCTGGGGCACAGAACGGCTCATTGGCGGGAAGAGTGGATGTCGCAGCATACATGGAGTCTGATTGAGGACAGAAGAAGGCTTCACCTGAGATTGCTCGAGGCCCAGGATGACGCTACAAGAACCGACCTGAACGCACAGTATCGTCAAAAGCGGAAAGAAATCTATCGCAGCACCCGCAAAGATAGGAGACAGTGGGCTGACGGTATTGCTGATCACGCTCAACAGGCTGCAAACGCTGGGAACCTAAAAGAGCTATATAAGGCCACAAAAACCCTGACAGGTAACAACAAGCCTAGAAAGAAAAAGCCACTGAAGTCTAAAGACGGTCAGCTCATTGCAACATCCGAAGGGCAGCTGCTTCGCTGGCGTCAGCACTTTGAGGAGGTCTTTCGCATGTCGGCTACAGCGACACCTTGCGCACTAGCTGTTAATTCCTCACCACCTCGGCTACTTGACATCAACACGGAGACTCCAACAGCTAGTGAAGTTGCTGAAGCCATCCGCTCCTTGAAATTAGGCAAAGCACCAGGACTCGACTTGATAACCGCGGAAATGCTTCAAGCCGACTTATCCTCCGCTGTCGACGTCCTGTCGCCTCTTTTTGAAAAAATCTGGACGCTAGAAGAGTTTCCTGATGACTGGAACAAGGGGCTTATAATCACAGTACCTAAGAAAGGAGATCTTAGTCAGTGCGATAACTGGAGAGGTATAACACTGCTCTCTATTCCCGCAAAAGTTTTTTGCAAGATTCTCTTGAATAGACTGTCAAAGGCCGTGGATCCTCTTCTACGCGGGGAGCAGGCAGGTTTTCGATCGAACCGTTCATGTACGGACCAGATCAACACTCTTCGTATCATTCTAGAGCAGGCAACAGAATGGCAAAGGGAGATTTATCTTACCTTTGTCGACTTCGAAAAGGCCTTTGATACGTTGAAGTGGTCTAGCATCTGGTCCCGTCTGCTGGACTTGGGGGTTCCGCCAAAGATCGTCCGGCTGTTGGAGAGCATGTATAGGAATTATTCCTGTAAAGTGTCACATGATGGCCTTATCTCCGATGACATAGTGGTCCACGCGGGTGTCCGACAAGGCTGCCTCTTATCGCCGCTTCTCTTCTTGGTCGTTCTGGATGGGATCATGCTTCGCACGACTCACAATCGGCGCCGCGGGATAGAATGGGGATTATCCAACTGCTTGGAAGATTTGGATTACGCCGATGACCTATGCCTGCTGAGTCATACCCACGCCGACATGCAAGCAAAACTGGACGACCTGCGGCAGGAGGCGGCAAAAGCTGGCCTAAGAATTAACACGCGAAAGACCAAAGAAATTAGAGCGGGTGTGAAGAATCCTACACCGTTGCTGATTGGCACAGAGGCAGTGGAACGCGTCCACAAATTTACCTACCTCGGGAGCGTCGTGTCAGAGACTGGAGGTACTGAAGAGGACATCACTTCAAGGATCGCAAAAGCCCGAGCTACTTTCGCGCAGCTAAGACCTGTGTGTCACGGAAACTGACCCGAAGGATTAAGCTGAAAGTCTTCGGGTCCAATGTAAAATCCGTACTGCTCTATGGGTGCGAAACGTGGAAGGTAACCAAAGACATCTCACGTCAACTTCAAGTCTTCGTTAACCGATGCCTGCGTCGCATTCTCGGAATTTACTGGCCCGAGACAATCTCCAACATAGAGCTTTTGGAGAAATGCCACGAAAGCCCAATCGACCGACAGATCAAGTGCCGCAAGTGGGGATGGATAGGGCACACGCTCCGAAGGGGTCCTGGCCACTTACCCAAGCAAGCCTTGGATTGGAATCCCCAAGGGAAAAGAAAGCGTGGCCGTCCACGGCAAACCTGGCGTCGCACCGTACTGGCAGAAGCGACGAGCATCGGTATGACGTGGAGTGAGGTGAAGCGTGAAGCTCAAGACAGATCGCGATGGAGAACTTCAGTGGACGCCCTCTGCCCCATCTAGGGGACACAGGATATTAAGTCAAGTAAGTCAAACGCACCCACGACACGTTGTTTTTATCAAAAAAAAAAAAAAAATAGGTACGTCTTCTCACGTGAGTTACCTGAGAAAAGCTCTACTAGATTTCAGGTCACAACGGGACTTTTATTCATGAGTAGTGTGCGTGTCGTGGCTACCACAGGCAGTTGACTGACTTGGCCGAAAATAATTTTCATATTAAATCACAAAAAAATTTTGAACTAGGAACAAAATTACCCAGTTACTTGCGATAGCTATAATCAACTTTATAATTTTAGTCGGAACTTGTAAATTTGAAACTTTTGCATCTCAAGCCTTTGTATTGAAAATGGACTTTTCATTTTTGCTTCAAACAAAATATTTGTTCGTA
The DNA here is from genome assembly GCA_902829305.4 of Spodoptera exigua. Taxonomy (NCBI): domain Eukaryota; kingdom Metazoa; phylum Arthropoda; class Insecta; order Lepidoptera; family Noctuidae; genus Spodoptera; species Spodoptera exigua. Next base: position 6,515,852 of record LR824615.2, read on the forward strand.
CTCTCTGATTACGAAATTAATGTTTAAAGTTGCTAACTTTTCGCAATGATTGTAAAACAAAACCCGCAAATCATTTGAAAAGCGGCTCTCTGCCAGGCTCAATTACTTTTTAAAAGATAGACGAGGCTTTTATAACTTTTCTAGGGTGTTTCATTAAAAATTTCCTCAAAGGGACGGAGCTTGTCTCATTATTATATAGGATTTGAAGAGGACAAGGTGCTGCGAACGACGAAACTCCGGTACAGTTTACCTAAGGCGAGCGTTCAAGCTAAAACGAGTTGCTATTAATATTTAATGTTTCATCTTTCTGCCTTTTTTGCTGCATTTTAAACATTTTGTTCCACAGCGGTACAACTTACAATTGAATCATCGATAATAGTACAAGTAAAGTTTTGACAGTTTTTAACTAAGAGAACTTTAGCTCACACATATAAAATGAATGTTTGACTATATTATTGGAAACAGAATATACTCGATCTTAATTTAAAAAATAATATTTTAATTGTAATTAATTGTTAAGTTGATAGTGTCATTCATTTAATGGATCGGTTGATTGAGTTGCATTGAATAACCCTTCAGTGCATAAAGGCGAGGCGACGTGGTAAGGCCAAATAATTACGAACTGGCTCACGGTGGAATCTTTGATGCCTTAATCAGGTGAGGACGGGCAGCCACGCCCGTTGCCGTAATTAGAATGTCTCCTTGTATAGCCCGCACCTTTAACATGCGAATGAATAACGAACGACACTTAATTTGATGCCGATGAGGTGTCATCAACACTAGATGGCGCTCTAGTACCGAGCATCTACAGTAATTAAAATGTTCTAGAGATTTTTGTGTGAAGTTTGAAATGTTGGTCAATTTAGAGGTATTATTACGTTTAATTGTCGTAAGCGCAGATTTCTTAGTAGTCAGATAAATGTTATCTGAGGAATAAAATTGTAGCTGTCACTATCTTATACAAATATTCTGACGCGACAGCATAGCATTATAATTATCCCCCAGGTAAGTTTTATTTTACCATTGAAAAATCAGCCCTTAATCGTTAGAAAAACAAAATAAACATTTATTAATTCAATGGTTGGGATCACCTGTATATTGTTATTGGATAAAACTAGGCTTAATGTATAAAATGGTTATTTTTCGAACTATCTAGAACAATATGGTTTAATTAGTCGGAGTGGGAGAGAAGTTCGGTCCTCCCTTGCTCCCGGACTAATGATGCACATTGCAATTACAGCAGCTTACAGTGCGGACAATTACAAACACCCATCTATTATTACGGGCTCTATTGTGTGCATTTGCTTAATTTTACTTTCTGTTTCGTGTGCACAAAGGGTGTGCTAATACAGATTTTAGAGACACTGATTGTTTAGTGTTCGTGATATTAACACTCTAATAAAGACGAGTGCTATTGAAACTTCAAAGTCACTAGTGTTTAAATATGCGGTCACTTCCACATCAATTTTTAAATTCTACTACTAAATTATGTAACTTTCATAACAATACCTAATTACTCGCTTCGTGACTCGATATGAAAGTCTTAATGACATCTAATCAAATCTAAAACTAAATTGATAATCCAGAATATTAAATTTAGTCGCGCAATCAAAATGCAAATCATATTCTTTGAAAAGACATAAATTTTAAATTGTACAATCACAAAATAATGCAAACTCTATTTACGTTCAATAAACCTCGAATTATTAGTTCAAAAAATTACATTTTTATTTTTGCACATGAATTATTCAACATCAACATAATTTTCAAACGAAAACCAATTCGATAGATAGATAAAGCGGGCTTGAGTTTTCTGAGTGAAAAAACCTATACCTAAATCGAATTTCGAACTGGATCCATTTTAAAAATGTCACACTACGTATCAAGGGATGCATTAGAGCTTTACATCTGGCTAAGGTCTAACATATCAAATGGAAAAATTTACATACATCACTGAAAAAGCGATAGACGTGACAGTTAATCGAATCTCTGAACAGACGTGAGGCGTCCACTACATACGGCTTACAGCGCTCAAATAAAAAACCGCCACAGAATTGCTTTTTCCCGAAAACGATAGTGTGAATGAGTGAGTCCTTTTCAAAGGGCGGTGCAAACAACGAGTCTCTTTTCACGTTGCGTGTGTAACTATACAGTGATTTGTCCGCGGGTCAATTTTTATGACGTTACGTGTAATATGATGCACTGTTACTCGAGCGGTATTAAAAACTAAACCTTTATTTTTTGTGTAGATTGGTGTATAGTGAATATAGAATTGTGTTTTCTGCTGCATATACATATGCCGTAACACGTGTGGATGCGTCGTTTACAATAAAACATTTAGTGTAATACTTTTTGGCATAACATTAATTGTTGGCTGTCGGTGATTTTCGCGTTTACTACAAATTACAGTCTACCTTTCACTGATAGTTTCGTAATAAATAAATCTGGTACAACTCATTGACTAACCTTGGGGATCAACCCCTCGTGATCTGTGGTCGACATCAACAACTTTGTATAAAATCGTTTCTGTTTCGAAAAGTACAAGAGAGCAATAGATTGAACATTCTAGAATTCAAACAGCAACTTGTAATTGTTGCATTTTGATTAAGCTTATAAAACTTTATTTAATATCACTGACGCTGATTGGCACCACAAACGAAGGAGAGCGCAAAAATCCTCAAAGATATAAAATTCCATCTAGGTTTATAACAATTTTAATCCACCTTACAAACTTTGTCGTTGAAGAATAAACACCGAGAGCGGCATTTTGTATAAAAAAATTAAATCCTCTTTCCCGTGGCACGTTATCTTTCGAATCGTACAATATTCAGATGGAACAGGATTTGTGAGTTTAACTTTTTCCAGTTATTATTCATAAATGCAAAGGCGCTAGATATTAGGAGAACTCACTTCAGAAGTTGAAGGATTGGATTTTCGAGTTGGATTGGATCTTGTCAATATAACATTGAACTGAGGCTGATACTGCTTTTGATGCGATAATGTTTTATTTTGTTGGTTATTCGCGTTCGTGGCTTATTCGATTCGCTTTATACGGAATATCGTGCTTTCTGAATATTCTCGAGAAGTGGTATTTTGCATCTGGAATACCCAGAGCGGATAAGCTGATCAAGAAATGTTTTCCTAGCTATAACAGTCCTACAGTTTGATTGAAAAATAAAGATAGTACTTACTATATATAAACTAGAAGATATTTCTGTTTATCCTCATCAATTTTTTACAAATTTATCCAGTGATAGCCACTTGCAAAAATCATTTTGCTATCTGTCATAATATGTAAATATACGTAACATTATAAAAATTTAAATGTAAAGTAATTGTATAAGTCAAATTAGTAACTATCTTGAGACGTACTAGTCATCCGAGAAAAGCTCTACCAGTGCCTATTCATGAATAAAGGTCCTGTTGTGGCTTGAAACTGGTATAGCTTTTCTGAGTAAAATCACGTTAGTTAGTCATTATTTTCAAGAGGTTAAAGTCGAGCTAGCATAATTACACAATACATTTTTATTTATTTTGATATAACAACATTTTGTTAACAAAGTATTTTCTTTTTTACAGACACCATAATGTGGAAAAGATAAAAGTAGAAGAATTTGAAGTGGAAGTAAGATGGACGCTGTGATGCGTTCGGTGCAAAGTGCCATGGCTCTGCTATGGATCCTCATTGGATTGGGAGCCGTCCACGCTGTCAAAGTTGTTATAGAACCTCTGCCCAAAGGTAAGTGCATAGAAAACTATAATAATGAAAAACGCAAAAATCCAAGTACCTTATTTACAGCCAGAATTTTAATTAATGAAGCTTTAGAACCACTATCAAAAGAGATCGGCAATATATCCAAGAGGATTCCCATCAAACACGTATCTAATTTCGAAAAATGCAACGTACTAAAGTAGATAAAACAAAGGAGGTACTAACCTGTCCCTCACAGAGGGTAAACAGAATCGAGCACCCAGTATTAATTTAGTTTTTTTTTTAAGTTGAAGTCGTGAATCGTCTCCCCCAAAGTTCTCCCCCAGATGTTGGTACGACTGACTTCTCTTTAGTTTCGTTTAATTTCCTATCTCTCTTGTCGTGACGTTTATTACGGACTTGCTCACTCACACCAGTAACATCCAACCTACTTTTGTTCGCGGGCACTAATAACCGTTTGGAATTAATTTTTATTCGTAGCTCTTCGCTGTCTATTTTCGGACTGTGCCGCGACGCTTTATTGTTTTCGCATTAATTTACAGTCCACAGCTGCGGGTAACGCGGATTTCTAAGGAGTTTTTATCTGTGCCTTCAGTATTCTTTCTTTAGAAAGTGAGAGCTCCTATTAATATTAATTAAAAGTTTGAATAATTGAATGAATTCGGAATTGTCCTTCGTTGTTTGGTTTCCACTGACAGTAAATCACGACAATAATTAAAACTCAAGAGGTTCCGTTCATTATGCAATGTTTGCTAGTGACAGATTTTATCACCATTAATTGTGAACATTACTTATCGCATGCTACGATGACGTTATTTGACGAAATTGTGTAGTATGCTGTTATTTAGTTTAAATGAAATGGTTAGTGTAATCAACTAAATAATTAAAGCAAGCTATAAACAACTCGGAAAGCAAGTCACGAAACGAAGGTACAATTAAGAGCTCGCAGTCGGCATATAAAACACGAAGACGCATTCTTTTTGCAGTGTTTCAGGTAATTACTGAAGAGAAAAAACGTTGGCACATAAAATTCTTTATTGATTTACACAAACAAACGTTATGTCTTGGCATTTAGGTTTTTATTTGTGTGTGTTTGCGTCTATGTTGCAGTTCTATTACAAGTCCATGAGAAATTCGCAGTCATTTGTTTTTCTTAACATTCTGAATGAGGTGTGTTAAAGTGAAACAATCGTATTTAAAAAAGGGTGATGTTGATTTCGATACGCTTAAGGGCTGGCTTTTCAATAGTCAGATAAATGCTATCCGAAGAATAAAATTGTTGCTGTCACTGTCTTATACAAACATTCTGACGCGACAGCAACATAATTATTCCCCAGTCAACTTTCTAACCATTGGAAAATCAGCTCTTACGAAATTTGTAAACAGTTCAATAGAATTATTTATTTTTTGTATTTTTTTTAAGTAGGATTTCTTAAAGCAAAGTAAGAGCTTGAACTTCAATAAAAAATTTTTTTTGAAAATATTTATACATACATGTTCTTGACCGCAACGATAGTACTATTTACCGGCAACCATTATCAATATAACCAGTATGCTAACCAAACCTGCCAAAGCTCAACACGACCCAAATCAGTATAACAAAGCAAATTCATCAACATGATGCATCGTCCTGCATACTATACTATGAACTTGTCCCACACTGGTCCGTCTGCCTACAGGCGTAGATCTACGGCTGCCAATTAAAACTATAGATGGTAACATGTCGTCGACGAATGGCCCGACTCATACAGACACGCTCCGACATTTTACGTACAGGGTGTTTTGTTTAAGCGATTCAATTATATTATTTTATGTGTGTTTTTTTATGACGTAGGTCAGTAAGCGAGCAGACGGATTACCTGATGGTAAGCTATTGACGCCGCCTATGGCCACTGGTAACCAAGTATGTGCGCCTTTGCGTTGTTAGGGATTTACGGTAAGGAGATTTGAGGATACAGTATGGGGGAGGGAAGTATGAGGCCTCCGGAACCTCACTCACACGGAGAATCACAACGTAAGCGCGCCGGTTTTCTGTAAGGCCGTGGTATCACTCCAGTCGAGCCGGCCCTTTCATTTCTCTCCCATTTGAATTTCTTTAACATTTATATTAAGTATTGTACAACATTTAGATAGGCATATTATTGAAATGTACTTATTATAGTATAAATAGCTTAGGTACTGTACTGACCCGGTTATTTATTTAAATGTACGTAGGTATTTGTTGTAAAAGTATTTTTTGTTAGGTCGAGATAATTAGGATTAAAGCAGCTAACAATATTTTTCCCCTAAATATGTTTTATATTAATTAGCCACGACTTAAGAAAAAGTTTTTTTACTTTTAGTTAAGTAGACGTCATCAACAGTAATTAATTGCCTTCGGATAGCACCGGACTGCTCTCAAATCATTACTAATCCAGAAATACGATTATCGGTCCATCTCTAGGTATATTAATTTCCGTTTTATCTTAAAAGAAGGAAAAAGTTCAATAAAAAGCTTATTTTATCACTACTTAGCATTATTAAATTATTCGCGCTCCTTTTCTTTTTTGGAATCATAAAACGTAAATCTAACAAAGATTCTGTGGGCTTTTACTTAACTTTTACGACGGTGCCTGAGTTTAACGGTTAGGTTTAATTACGTTTGTACTGTTCTTGGTAATTTCATGCTTCGCTTTCACATTTTGCTTACATTGTTTTAAGTTGATATTGAGTGTTCGCGTAAAAGATATGGCCACTTCACTTCTGTTCGCCTTAATTTGGACACTCGGTATGAATACAAAGTCACGTTTTACTATAGTGTTATAGAAGACGACATCTATTTGATGTAGCGTAATCCAAAGTTCAGCTATTACTTTATTTTGTAGCTTATCGTATAGCGCGACTTTAGAGTGGATAATATCTATAAAATTGTATTACACAAAGCATTTCATTACAAAATTATTATTTTTTAAACATACTGAAGATAGATTTTAGTCTTTAATACTATGTAGGTAGGTATATTTTTACGTAAATACTTTGAAAGTACCAGTAAGTAACTTTACCTAGCCGTCAAAAGATACACAAAATTTTGTTTAGAAACACTCTGTTTTTGTTTGTTGAGGGCCCCGCTTGAATGGGGGAACGATTTGTGACACTAAAACAAATGACGCGCGCCCCATGCTCGATTGACGACGTGACATGACCAAAACTGCAGTAACTAACTGGCCAGTCAATATACGGGTACACGATTTTATTTTTAGAAAAATAACAAACAAATATTTTTATAACATTCTCTTTTTAATTTTTTTAAATAATTGCTGCACTTGTTTTGTTTTAAATAGCAAAAAAAAAGAATGAATATAGAATATTGTATAAATTGTTTAAAATAATATAGGTACTGTACTAATAAACTGATTCTCTAAAATCACACGCAAATTCAATCTAAATCTTTTACTATGTGTTTATAGGCAGTTCACACAACATTGCAAAAAACTTTTATATCCAAATAGTATGCATGAAAAATAAAACCGAAACACTTTGAATTACACGCGCTTCCCGTTAATCTGAAATAGTCTTAAATATTCGTGGTATAAGGAATGAAACAGCTGTTGTACATCCCACGCTAGTGGTGAGAAACAACTAAGATTTAAGTAATGGGTAATAATGGGTTACGCCTTTAGGCTACGCGCCAAATTTCCACCCCTATTTCTTCACTACTGTGGAATATAAAATAGTACGTTTTTAATTATAAATTGGTTACTCTTCTTGCTCGTTCTTCTCCATCGGAATCTACACTTTGGAACGAGCAAATAGCTTCACTAAGAGGACTGACCGACAGACTGACACGATATCTTCAAAATTTTGTTTTGACGTTCAAAAGTGCCTGTAAAGCTCTAATTGGAATAAATGATTTTTGACTTTTGACTTTGACTTTGTTAAAAGCGAATATCATTTAATGTAGTATATATTTTTTAATAAAATTTCTAGAAAGGCGAAAATTTATTTCTCTTTTAGATTTTTCCGTTTGTTTTAATACATTTTTATTTTATTTATATTTAACCTTTATACTAAACCTATATCACAAATAGCTAAATCAACTTTATTATAAAAACAACATGTAAATGTTTTTAATAATTAAACAAGAATTTTTCGACGCTTTGTACTAGTTTTTGTATCAGTTTATTTTTATACAGTTAATATTTTAGGTCTAGTTGTAACAGTTTTAACCTAGTAGATATATCCACTTAAATTTCAATGTATTTTAAAATGTGAAGGTAAATTTTTTTTTTTTACTTACTTCATAAAATTTGTAAAAAGAACTTTAGTAGGCATAAATATCTAATTTGATTAATATAACAAAACCTTAAAAAAATGTTAACAACGTGATTCAAAATTCGAATTAAAAGTGGCTCAGCTTACTTTAAAGTGAAAACGAGCAAAAAGATAACAACGAACCTCCTTTCAAATTAAGAACGCCAATAAAGAAATAGAATTTATTTTTATTAAATATACGAAGTCTGTGATGAGAAAGCATTTTATCATTTCGGCCAGAAACGTCATTGTCTGATTGTATCTGATAACATGGTTTGGTAGGAAGGAGTAATGTTCCCGAGGAAATGAAGGACGAAATCTTTGAGAACCGCTCCCAAGGGAAGGTAGGCTGTGATGATTAACGTTCTTTACACGAGTTACTGTTGTCTGTTGTACAATAACAACTAAATAGACTTAGTTATTTGTTGTTTGCGTTTACACAAGTTAATTAGCTGAGATTAGGACGAATAACGTGTATTTTTATTCGATGATTGCGGAGAAAATGTAAGTAATAAGAGGTGGGAAAATGTGTCTGCTATTAGTATTTTCTTACTTTTAGATGTTGATGTCTGAGTTTTAGGAATAAACCTAGCTTTTTAGTGGTAAATCTAAGTACATAAATTCAATAAAATTAAATGGAATCGACAAATACACATCCGCTATTTTAACGAGAAACAAAACACTCTCTAACATATAAACAAACTATTACTCGCCAATACCCAGTTTATTTTATTCCACAAAATTCCATTTCACACGAACAAAGACCGAACGTAAACTGATTTGAATATATTAAGCTAGGAAATAGACAATTCGGTATCACTAACGGCAGGTTTGACGAGCACACCACTATATTGAACAAACAGCTTTTTGGTTCAAAGTGAAACAAAGTAAATCACTGTCAAAGTTCAATGGAAAGACAAAGAGTATCTAAAAACAATATGAAGAGATCTCATTTCAACCCCAAATACGATTCCGATATTGAATAAAATGCTTCAAACGGGATCACATGAAAGTCCTATGGATATCGTCGCGTATAAACGGTTAAATATCAATATGCAAACAGGTTTTCTTCTAAGTCAATATATCGTTTTATTTGTACTCACTATCTGGTTTTGATCAAATGTCTTTTATAGGCATGATATTGATTACATTTTTTATTCGACATGCATGCCGTCACGAACGTGCCTACTGATAAAATCGATATTAAAAATACGTAGTTGGAATTTTTACGCACTATTGTAATGAAATTAAAATGTTTCTTATTTATTTTATCGTCTGTTTAAAGGTTTTGTCATGCTCTACACTACGGAACAACACCCACGTATGTTTTTCTTTTAATATGAATAATCCTAAACTTAAAAAAATGACAAAGGAGTTTTCAAATGACGTCAATACTGCCAGTGTGGAATTCGAATTTAGAATCAAAATCCCGTCATAATATTTCAATAATCATATTTTATTCATATCTGTTTCCATGATTCGATTTTCAAAAAATCTTCGCCCGATCGCATCCATTTCACCACTGGCCGTCAACAAAAGGAAAAACTCGTTGATAATCCCAAATATTCGAAGTGAAAACATCTGTTTACTCGAAAGCGAAGCTATAAAATAGAAAATATGAGATAAAATTTCCATCGACTTAGCTGTTGCCGATATGTAAGTTGTTTTACATATTTTCAAAGGTATCGTGTGTATCGTATTGTCTGGAAGTAAGAATTTCAATGAAAAGTTTTCTCGAAGTTATTTCCATTATTATTGATGCAGTTACAAAAATATAAACACGATGTGATGCGAATCATAACATCACTAACAAATATGATTACTCATAATTCGAGATAAAAGTCTTAATAATAATGAACTCGATAGAAGCCACTCAAATAATATCATATAAAAACAACCTTTTACTAGTAATAAATTTGGTATTGGGTCACTCAACCTACGCCAGTCAAATTAGCGTCCATTAGCTTCGTATATCACGTATCGGTATACATAAAAAAATTATTTATAAATAACAGAGCTGGAAACCTTTGACCTAAGGCCTAAACCACAAAGGTTAATCAACTTAGGTACGGTTAATAAAAAAGTATATGTAAGTACTCTTTAGTAATATGATAGAATTTCATTTCTCCTTTTGATACAAAAGGTCTATGGTCTAGTTTAACTTTTTAAAGATAACGACTATGGTAGGTCGAGTGGGCCTTTGTCGAGATTTTTTGGACTTGCCAATTGATATTGGAACTGGCTGGTTACATTTTCAATCGGACGAATTAGAAGTCAATATTCAGCAGTGGAGTCTTGTATATACATATGTGTGTATTGTATATGTATATTGACTATTGTTTTTATACTGAGATCTGAAGACATCTTGATAGATGATATACAGCTGATATGGTCTTTGTTATTCAATTTGTTCAATTATTTTATGTTACCAGGGCAGCATAGAGGGTAAGGTTATTAACCTTATTTGCACGAAAAGGTACAACAATATAAGTACCAACGTATAAGCAAAGTATGATTCCTGATACGCGATATTTTCCTTGTTTCGTGTAATATTATCACGTTGTTAGTGAAGACTTATGAAATGTACTTTGGATGAATTTATTTTTTGTCTCGTATTCACGAAACAGGATATAATAGTATTATTATGGGCGTCGAGCGTCTTATGTTTGTTTAAGTAGGCGATTCTTAAGGGATTTTGAACGTCATTTTTCTTTCTTACGATTTTTTTATTGTAATGTTTATAAGAAGATATGAAACCTAGAAAGGTATGTTGTTTCTTAATTTGGTGCATGACGTTTGTTTATCGATGCATTTTTAGAGTTTATCGGACGATATAAGCAATTCGTTTTTAAGCATTGTCTGCATTAAAGTTTACTCGTAAATTATAACTGTAATGTAAAACATAATTTTAATGGGAGATATCTATGCATTCCCTGATCAAATGTTTAAAACGTTGATCAATCAATCTGGCGGGCGCTGTTTACTTTAAAACTGTTCTGACTGCAAAACTGACCACGATAATAGGGGCGAATTCTGTTAGTATTTACGATCACGTAAATCAATAGTGGTCTCTGTCCACATTAGACGATTTATTCGATTTGTGGTTTAACCCTCGGTGCGCCACGAGGGGCTACTTTGGTATCTTTTAACGTATTCTAGACATCGCCACCTGCCCGTTCAATATCATTCGCAATGTAACCGCCTGTGTGGAAAAAGGAGCCGATTACCCTTGTTTACGCACAAAATAAAGTTTTCTTCTCATTGGCTCAGAGATAAAGCAGCGCAGAGATTAAATTCGGGTCGTGTTTGCTGTGAGACCCGCGCGCCCCATGTAAACGACCCTAGGTAAGGAGACAAAATATCATTTGGCATAGCGTAATGGCCTCTGAAGAAAGGTTACTTTACGACTTCTTATTTGGAGTCTTGTAATGAGTTTCGTAACGAGAGGGGAGCAGCAAATGCTGGCCGCTTTGATTTTTAAATGATTTTAATTTAAGTAACGATTTTTAATGTTTATTTTAAGCTTAGCACTCTATTGCCAGTCGCCGCTTTACTGCTGTTGAATACTAATAGATTCACAGAATTTGTCTAATGGAGGCATCCTGCGGGTGTAATAATTTCTGTTTATGTGAGCCATTGACTCAGGAAAATGGAAATAAATTATTTATTTTGATTTTAACCTAAACAATTTTTTACCGTGTTTATTATATCAGGCAAGTAGGCATGTGACAGTGGAAGGAGTGCAAAGCTCTTTACTCTGTAGAACCAGTTCGAAATGCTCCAGTAATCCTGTCACTTTAAATTTGGTTTCAAGTCGGGACCCACGTTACCTACTTTTACGTTCGAAATACTTTGTCTTGTTTATGGAAAAGTCAGGAGTAAAGGACTCTTTTGTTCGCTCCAACACTTTACGTATTCATTAGTTTGCTAAATGATAAATATGTAAAGGTTTTCGGGTAAGATGTTATTTTGCAACACAATATTTGTGTTACCTTCGCAATGACATTGGGCTTTCAAAGTGCCTATTTTTACTGTACAAATTTTAAAGCAATAGTTGTATTAAAAAAGAACGATGAAAAAGCAATAAAAATAAACACGGAAATAAAACACGTGAGCATCTGGCACGGAACAAAACATTGTATAGTTCCATTTTTGAAATTAAATAACGGACAAACAGCGAAAAATGTAAAAGCTTACATCAAAACAACACACGTATAGGACCGCTCTCACGATATGATCCCACGTCTCTCTCGGGACCTCGACCCTAATTGGACGTGGCCAGCCTCCGGAATCAGACGTCGATTATTTAATCTATGATACCACATCTTATACAACTTTTATAGATATCGGCTTGCACAAATTGGCTGAGCGATTTGGAGGATTGTTTCGTGTTTTTATTTGATTGCTTGGACATTTTCGAGGGAAATTAATATTATGTTAGATTGATTTGATATTGACTGTTATCAATTATTATGTATTTTATTTGATTTCTGTAGATTTTTTATATTCAATAAATACTTCGAAACTTTAATCAGGCTTAGTGTTAACCTTTTTAACTCGTCTCAAATTTGTGGAAAACTTTAATTAGGTTAAGAAATTTTCGTTAAACATTTTACACCCAAATTTTTGTCACCATCCCTTTTCTTATTATAATGCTAACGTATGTTCATAGTAAACCTAAACACTTTGGTAAAATCAATAAAAATCTTAACCAGACAGATAAAAATAAAACCAGAGTCATACAAACATGCTTCAGAACGTCTCTAGCTACTTGAACTGTCGATTTCTCAAACACTCCAAACTGTAGCGCCGTTAGCTTACTAGCCACCTCGGCCAGAGCTACGTGAGTGGTTTCAAGATACCGTATCTTCGATCCAGGCTATTAGCAACCGACAGGCTGCTGGACTACCAATACTACAGCATATCTGTTGCATTTGCAATAAATCATACACATTGGTGTTCTGCAAATAGAAAAGTTCAGTCGTTCATGTATTGTGTACGTTTCTATAAGATGTTCGTTGTAATGTTGACTTATAGGAAAATGGTAAAGCAATTGTTACTTTTAGTCGTTTGAATGGCAATCGTTTTCTAAACACATTTTCAAAATGCTTTAAACAAATCTCCAAGATTTTCTACAAGCGTCAAGGTAAATTACATGAACTAACAACTTCTGCAAGTTTCAGTTCTTGATCCAGACTAGTACATGAGACAGAACGGTGCACGAGAGTAACATAAATAGTCTGAGCGTTCGATTAACAATGAATAAGCAATGCAACTAACAGCCAATTGTTCCAGAATAACTTGAAGTGAATTGTGGCATTGGATTAACTACTCACTGCGACCCGACTAAACTTCGTCTGCTGGAGATCATCCCTTATAATATTCAATTTAACTTTGACACTTCTCCCGTCCTACAAAACCACTGTCAGCTTTTTGTTTTAGGATATCATTTCTCACTTCTCGGATTAATTATAATTTGCGACAGAATAATAATTTCACTTATAAAGTCGGCCTTAGGAGCTCATTTTGAATGAAGGCTTGACGTTGACGACAAACTTTTCAAAGTTGGAATTCGCAACACCACTTAGACACACGTTATAGCGAATCATTGAACCAGAACTTGATGTAAGTAAGTACTTACTCGTACGTGCTTAATCTGACGTGCATAACCTTAATGTTACTGTACCTATGTAGAGCAATATCGCAGTAATTTCTGGTTACATCCAGTGCAGGATTGGTTCCAGTGGGGTTATTGTCAACTGACCAACCTCAATTTAGATCAATCTATTCTACACCCAACTCCAATTACAACATAAACTACTGCGTGCGTTACATTTTAAGAGGGTTAATAGTGATATTGGACATAGAAAGGTTATAATTTTTGACGTTTTAACTTTTTTACTCTTATGTATAAGATAGACAGTACCTAGATAGCCGATGCTTCGATCTTTTTTTTTTTTAATATGAATCGATTAATTATCCCAGAAAACCCTTATGAACTAAAGTTTATAAAAATGGTTTGACCTGTTTCTGAAATTCCATTATAAACACATTTAATTATATAACTTACTATAATAACCGTGTGTCGTTTAAGGATAATTTTCCATGAGGATACAATTACACGAGACTAGATCAAATGCTTTCTTCCTTTTATCATTCATTCATTTACTGACGTCAAAGGTCACAAGGTGAGTTGAATTACGTCACTACGTATTATATGTATAACTTACAAATGTATAATTGTTTCATCAGAACTAAGTAAAGCTCAACACAATTACTTTCACTTAAGTTAGTGGGTGGACTTAGAAAATGATACCTTAGAATTTCAGGAGCAGCTGTTGCTTTAGGATATCTGAGTACACCAACGCGATTGCTTGTTATAAAATGGGCAAACAAGTTAAATCACAAGTGTGATTGTTCGGTAGGTGGTTCTAAAACCATATATTTATTTCGATATCGATGTCGTCTTTTGTTTTTACATTTAGAATAGGCATAATGTGACTTTATATATTAGTACTAGCTACACTCGTGCGGTTTTTCCCGCTGCTCGGCTCCATTTAATCATAGCGTGATGTTTTATAGCCTTTAGCACTCCGGAACGTTGTAGCTATCTACCTGTGAAATAATTTTGGCAATCCCACCAGGCAGCGGTTCCAAAGATTACCCCTACATACAAACTTAAAAATTTTACCTCTTTATAATATTAGTACAGATAAATAAATTTTAGAACATGTTTTTCTGTCCTTAGTGCTCGTCATTTTGATCTAGAAGTACATATTATCAACTAGAGAAGAATGTCTCAGCTAATTGACTTCAGTCTTTATTTTTAATACACTTATATACTTCTAAAGATACTTTGATCTTTGTATGGCGATAATCAACTTGACCACCTATTTATAGTGTGTATTTCTTAAACGCAAGTATTATGTTTTAACCGTACATTTTATTAATTGAATACAGTTTAAACAAACTCCATTGAAAAAACATAATTTCCTCTCTCTTTTTAATACCAATCTCAGTAAAAGTATCGTATAATATTCACAAAGTCAGGAAATTAATTAAGCATGCAATAAGAAAATTAGTATTTTTTCAGTCTAACCTCTTTCCTTTGACCAGAGAGTAGTGCGTCTGACAGGCAATTTTCTACATTATTATAATGTATTTGTTCTTCTTTATAATATTAAGAAATGTGTTTCTTATATATTTCAATCCATCAAATAATAGGAATAAAGGATGCTTGTATAATGTTCTTTTTTTTAAACAATATTTTGCTGGTAGTGTTTTTTTTTGTTTTGCGGGTTATTTAACTTTGGGCTCGAATAAAGAACTTAATGTTGTACGTTAGGTACATAGTCATTTAATAGTCACTTTATTTTCAAAATCGTGACTAGTTCATTCAAGTTAACATTAAATAGTATGTATCATTGAGTACGAAAATTAGTTTTGCATTAAAAGATCAACAATCATCATATTGTCACGGAATCAAGACCCTACCTACAAATACAAAGCATTTTGCTTTAAGTTTTTTCATCAGAACGTCTTAGGAATTTGAAATTGTTTGTCTGATTCTGTGGTCCCCATAGGATTAAACCTGGATGTCTTCAAAGCCTGGGTGAATAGTTTGCTAATGGGTAGGCGTGCCGCACAATGAAACGCATGATCGCTTACTACAAGGAGAGATATTGACCCATTGCAAAATTTAATATTTTATGTACGAAATGACTAGGTAATAATATTTATTAGCTTATCTCTGTGTCATTAGAAAAGTGATTGGAAGTGCACTTGGCAAGTACAAGATTTTGAGATCCAAAAGTTGTTGAAAAAATATTGTTTTCAATTTAGTACTCACTGTCTTTGAAGTTCAGATAGGCGTTTAATTAAAATAAGCCTCCTTATACTAGGGATACTATAGTACTAGGCACTCAGGATTAATGCAATTAGAAAAATAATTCATGTAAGTTCAAATTCAATCTTTATCTTTTACTTAATACAGTACAAAATAAACTTGACAAATAAAAGCCATCTTAAATATTTCTCAATGAAAAAGTTTGGGAAAAATGTAACTTTATTTGGCGTCTTGACATTAAATGTCATAAAGTACTTTCTCTGATTACTTTCGTTGGACATCCAATAACTTGATTGGCACCGAGTTTCTTTTGTTACATTCAATAACTGTAGCTAGCCAAGAAAAAAGTTTCTTTACTTATTTTCTGATAAATCAGTAGTCAACTAAAGTGGCTGTATGGTACAGAACTTTCGTGAGAATAACTCTACGATTAAAAAAAACTAGGCTCATTTCTTTTATCCTCATAAATTTCAATGAACATTTTTAGTTCAACAAAAACGAAACGATAGGAACGAGCAGACGGATTACCTGATGGTAAGCAATCGGTACCTCCCATGGACACCCGAAACAACGGTAGAGTAACCGATGTGCGATGACAACTTTTTGGGGATTAGGGATTAAGAGATTATGAGATTTGGGAGGAGTTGGGAAAGGGGAAGGATTGGGCCTCCGGTAACCTCACTCACATAGCAAAACACAAGGCTGTTTTCTTACATAGAACAAAACAACAATTTCAGGATCAAAAACTAATTGAGAAGTAATATAAAATGCTAGACTTATTTAGGCAATTGACCATACACACGCGGCTGCGAATAACGGGGTCTCGGGGTTCCAAAACAAAGTGATTTTCTATCAGGAAATTTATTAATATTATATCAAGGTAAGACGTTGCTAGTGCTTTACTTCAGCACGTACATTTTTCGGAATTAGTAGCGTACAACTGTACTCTAACCTAATCGGATAAAAAGCCAAACATAAAAAAAGTATATCGAAGCTTACCAGGGCAAGCGCAATAAGGCAACGCAGTCTCAGCCTACAGCAGAAGAAGGAACGAAGGGGCATTTAGTCAGTAAGAGTCTGATACTCCCTCCCGCTCTACCCTGGGCGGGAGAAGACATTTAATGATTCTCCCCTAACTAAAAAAGGCTTACCTACTTACCTTGTTCCATAATCATTATCATTATAAAACGTTATAAAGTATCATAAAATTTAATTACAATTTAAATACGACCAACATTCTTTACTGAAACACACTCTCAACTCCAATTCTAAGAAATTATAGTTTCCTTTCAGAGCAGGTAAACACAAACATTTATAAGACATTTCAACAAACACTCAAAAGCACTTGGAAGTAAGGAGCGCAACACTTAGAACTATCTCGTACTAACAGGCACTTGAAAATATTTCAATTCCACTCATATTCCTACTCGACTCTATAAATCGATATGCATAGAAAATTTATTTTATCGATGCTTGATAGGGTCACGATCGTAATAATCAATATTAATGACACGTATCGTGTAAATTACTTTATTAAACTATATTAAATATTTATTACAATCCCATTTCTTGAACGAAAATAATAGTACTCTAATATTTAAGTAGTAATTGAGACTCAATTTTGTTAAGCAACCGTTGACGTAGAGTGTCAAAAATAGAAAATATTTCATGGTATTAATACAGAAGTATGCCTGTTTTGTTGGACTTTATAGACACATATGTACACATATTATTGTACTTACGTAAATACAACTACTGGACCGAATTCCCGGACCGGGCAAAGTAATTATTCTCGAAGTAGGAATAATGATGTAACTTATACCTTTGCCTCTTCTGAGAACAGACAGAACGTTATTAATAAAATATAACAATAGATATTTAAATACAGAAGAGCTGAGAAAAATTAAACAACGTTTCTCACTGAACCGCTGAGGCTACCAACCACATTAAAAATCTGGGCTATTCCATAACTTAACAAATGACGGTCAAAAGCTAAGTGTGTCTCTGACCCAAACTGACCATTGAGGTGATATTAGGCCTTTTCACAATAAACCTCTTTGGTTGGAGAGTACCCTGAAAGTAAGCACTAAAAGATAACGTATAACCGACGTTACCTTAGAATTAGAAGACATTTTCTATAGAAAAAGATTCGACCTTGAGCTTCCGAATACCCTTTAAGCGATATTGAGAACGAATCTAGATGTTTTCTACACGGCTACCTACGTCCACTCAATCGTTACTGATATCACAGACCTCATAAAAATGTAGGAGAAATGTAACAAGGATGCGGGATTTCTTAGGGAAAGTTATCTTGTATGAAACGTTTTTAGGCCACGTCTAGATTAGGAATGGATCACTTTATCACTCTGTATGATTAGAGGTGGTTTGGAAAATATTTAGGATAAATCGTATGGAGGCTCAGATAAAATCATGCGGAGTGCAGATAGCTATCAGATGTTTACTAACCTACATAGATATATACTCGTGAAATATGTATTTTTGAACTATAAATAATATAAATGGAATGTAAGGATGTATTTCTCATAACGTAAAAGCATAACCTACAGTGAATACCAATTTAAAGCATGAGAGAGCCACGCTTCGGCATGAATGGGCTGGCTTAACCGGAGTGATACCGCAGCCTCACAGAAAAACCGGCGTGAAACAACTACACCGTTATGATTCGCCGTGTCAGTGAGGTACCGGAGAAACAATCTCTCCCCCTTGCCCCATCCTTTCCCCTATCTGAAATATCCGAAACCCTTATCTCTCTTCATAAAAGGCCGGCAACGCACTTGTAACTTGTTCTCCTTTGGTGCTGCGGGTGGCCATGGTCGGCGCCGATTGCTTGCTATCAGGTAGTCCGTCCATATAAAAATAATAATGCTAGTTGTCTCTAATCGAAATGATTGTGAATGCGTCTTGTAAATCATTCGCTTTATTTTATTAGTACAAACAGAGATTGCAAGGACAGCTTTAAAACACGCTGTAAATAACAGCATTACACATTCCCCTACATCAAAGAATCGAAATTATGTACTTCCATAAAAGTTTTATAAATCCGACCACAGTAACTGGATATAACTAAAAATAACACACGTAGTTTACTAGAGAAAAGTTCGTTATTACATATGTTGTTTAAAGTTATAGAAAGTAAATTTTATTACGCTTGTTTGAAATAAAATAAATTGCGAACTATGTTCAGTACAAACGAGTTTATAAAACGGAGGAAATTGTGCTTGTGGTATGCTTGTGTTGTGACCAAAGGTTCTGTACAATGCATACTTTAATTCTGCAAATATACTTACCAAAGAGCTGATTTTTCAATGGTTTAAAAAAGTTGCCTAGGGAAAAATTATGATGCTGTCGCGTCAGAATGTTTGTATAAGACTGTGACAGCAACAATTTTATCCCAATATATATCAATAGCCAGATAAATTTATCTGGCTATTGAAAAATCAGCCCTAAGTGTTTCACAAGGTCTCAACACAGCTGATAGGTACCAGATAAATATTAATATAGATTTTAAAATCTACTATGTGCCATATGAGTTTGTCGGGAAATTATGTCAATGTGACCTTACGGGGCTAATGCCTTTTTGAATATTTATATAGGTATTTCAGAATAAGAATTACTAACAGACAGCAATTTTAGTGATAATTATAACGTCATTACAGTTTTTCCATTTATATTTAACCAAGGTGTTTTGAAAATCTTAATGGTAACTGTGTATGATGTGTACTATCTCCATAGTTTAGCCCTATCCTTAGCCGTAAGCAAGTACTTAGGATTAGAAAAATATAACTTAAAACCTTATTAGTCGATTTATAAGTCTCTCTAAAAACGCTGCTAAAATAATAATAACAATAAAATACACATGAAATTACTTGATCTACATTTTATTTTAATCGAAAGAGACAAAGTTTCAATAGAGAATAAGTAAAAAAATCTATAATCCTTAATAAATCATGTTGACGTTTCAATCATACATATACCTAAATACACAAAGCTCTCAGAAACAAACAACATTTTAAATATGAACAAAATAGTTACACGACCTCTATCATCGCTGGCCATTCGAGACAATTGAAGGGTAGTCTATAAAATTCTTAAGTCGAAGATCGAACTGTATCCGACATGGGAGACAGTTTTGGTTTCGTGATTTCATTGCTATTAGGGCGGGCGGGCCGTTCCACGTTTATTGTTCAAGATACGACTGGATTTGTGGAAGCAATTTCCTTTATACATTTTGTTTTGTCCTTTTCCTGCAGTTTGATGGTCCACTTCGTGAGTTGTAGCCTTAGTTCGATTTAGCAAAACTCCGTGAATCGATACGATACGCATCTCGACCGCAACCTGACGGAAAGAACCTGCTGGAAGGGGAAAGAATGTAATTATACAATCCGATCACGTATACAGTTGAACGGAAACTAATTTAGCACCAAAGTTCTTTTAGAAAAAACTAAACAGTGCCTGCCTGTTTAACGTGTGATTTAGAAAAATAAAAGCTGAATTTATTTGTATTCAATTAGTTTTGCTTAAGTTAAGAATAACAAAGCTTTGGATTGATACTATAAGAAAGGTAGCTTTTCCTTAGTAACAAAGTAACAATTTTTTTGTTGGATTATGAAATAAAAATAGTCCCACAAAACTGTATTCACAGTTTGTCTGTGGAATTACTATAAGGAGGCTCTCTACGGTAAAATGATTTTTGTTAACACAGATACCTAGATTAAAAAAAATGGAGATGTTCGCAAATAACTCTGAGTAAATACTAGCTAAAATTCTCTTTGGATACAAAAGTTAAACAAGATTTTTAGGTCAGTAATGTTAACAAGACTAACTAAATATCGAGAGTTTTAAATTTGCTTTGAAGCTCCAACAAAAATGTTATTATGAACACAAATACTAGTAATATATTTGAAAAGGTATATTAATTATTTTAAAATTAGTATTCTAGGAATCTATAATAGTTTTCGTTATATTTGTCTGGTGTCCTGAGAATTTCAAATGAATATAACAAAAGGTATTTGTTATAGATTACTAACAATATTTAATTTTAATTACCGGCCTTAATTCCAATCATAACTGTCCTGGCGGCGCTGATTGCTTATCATCAAGTGATCACTTGACAAAGGCCTTCGTGATGCTTACCATAAAAAAAAAACACGAAAGCGTTATAGAGATATAAACCGGGGTTTTGCTTAACGGATGATAATAGAATGTATATTTAGAGAATTTGATATTTTCTAATGAATCCCATTTCTTTGAGATTACATAAAATATTATATATAAAAACTACGTCACATTTCCCAACCAATTACCTAAAGCAACAACATAAATTTCCTCAAAGCTTGGTAAACGTAGTATAAAATATAAAACTGTTTACCCAAACCCAAGTTAAAGATTCATGTGGCTCTACAAAGTCATGCTTTCTCGTACAGGTAAGAAAGTGCGCGTCCCTTCAACGCAAATAAACGTGACATCGTCATTCAGACGTGGGCCTTACAGGCTCCAGACCTTGCCTTTATTCAAAAGTAGTTCGAAGGTCCTTTGTGAATTCTTCCCGTCCATTTTGTCCAAGCAAGCATTCGGCATTGAATTTTCTACGGTAAACTGTTTATGTTTGAATAGTTTGGACTTATTTGCTTGTGAATTTAAGGACCGTTAGCCGTATTGGGTCAGATGTGTTGTAACAAACACAAAATATTATAAATACAACCAGTCTTATACATTTGTTATTTAAGATAAAATACACATGGAGGCAGAAATTCTGAAGAATATTTCCAATTACATAATCATTATGTTTCAATAGACTATTTAATTATAGATAGCTTTGACAGCCTAACGATCTAGGCCAAGTTGAAAGGCTTTATACAAACATAATATTGAAATATCTTGTCTCTAATGACAGGACTTTCGTATTAATACCAATCCTCCCTTACGTTTGTAGTTATCTAAATAACATTAAAGACGAGTGTAGTAACTAT
This sequence comes from Spodoptera exigua, assembly GCA_902829305.4. Classification (NCBI taxonomy): domain Eukaryota; kingdom Metazoa; phylum Arthropoda; class Insecta; order Lepidoptera; family Noctuidae; genus Spodoptera; species Spodoptera exigua. Next base: position 6,537,690 of record LR824615.2, read on the forward strand.
CGATCCATGATGTCTCGGATAATTTACTGTATTTCACTATAATTTATGAATACTCCTCGCATTCCGAAGCAATAATTATTTCACGAGCGCTTAGTTTCAGTTAAGATATATTAATTATTTACGCTAGTAATCGAAACACGTTTGTGTCTATTTGTATCTACAATGACACGTTTTCACCTATAAGCGTGGTGGTACATTTTAGTTTGTTACAATCGTACTTACTTATACTATAGAACATCTAATGACAGTAAAAGTAATCTTAGTGTCGCCTATTTTGTTTACTTTAAACTTGGTAACATATATGGTAAAGGTTCACAGTTGAATATTATAAAAAGGGATTTAAAGGCATCGCAAAGTTTCCTAAGAAAAAGTAAGAGGCCCATTCTTTTGCACGCAACTGTACATTTACTTAAATAAAGCCGTAAGTATAACATCGTATCGTAGTCGGCAACAATGTATCGCTCGAGAATAAAGCGTAGTCTCGAAACGGTGCCATTTGAAGGAATCAATCAAAGCCAAACGTTCGCACAATCAGCGTGCGTGGGACGGACGAGCTAATCAAACTAAGGGTCTGTTCACACAGACCGGCTCGGAGAGCATCGGCGCGCATTTTTCTTTTCACACAGACCGGATCGTATACGCTTGGAGTTGGTCGGAGCGGAGTCGTCAACTATTCCACATAGACCGGCTAGAATCGGCCTGAAAGCGGATGCGCTCGGAGCCGATCGGATGTGCTCGCAGCCGGTCGGATACGCTCGCAGCCGGTCGGATGCGCTCGCAGCCGGTCGGATGCGCTCGGAGCCGGTCGGATGCGCTCGGAGCCGGGTGGATACACTGCAAAGGCAGTACCAGTATTCCACGCAGTCCAAGTTTTGTTTTCGGTGTTAACGTGTGCTTTTCGGAACATGGATTTAGATAGCTCCGATGAAGAAATATATTTGCTAGCAAGATTGTTTGAAGCTGAACAAAACAAACGAAAGCGCAAGCGAAGACAAATATGGGCAAAAAATATTTGGAAGAATCGATTAATCCATGGGGAGTTTCACACCATTTTCGAGGAATTGAAGAATGACAGCCTTAAATTTTATGAGTATTATCGTATGGAATATTGGCAATTTTTAAAATTGACAGATTTGTTAAGAGTACATATAACAAAAACGACTACAAATTATCGTTGCACCATTCCAGCCGAAGAAAGATTAACGGTAACTTTAAGGTAAGTAAATAAAAAACAATCATTTATAATAATCATCTTATTCAGGTCACAAGATCACAGCCGAAGCTTTGTTAACGTATGTTGCCGTTATTGTCCTGATTGATTGAAATATCAAATATTAGACAGTAAAAGAAACAGTTATTAAACTAAACATTGCTTAAAATTAAATGGTTAAAGTTAAAGATTACACCTAATTGAATGGCTGAATGTAATTAAATAGTGCAGATTTGACTTTCATTATTTTGATTGTCTGTGTTTATTAATTATTTTGTATTTTGTGTGTTTGTACTGTACCCGTAAGTAGTCTGATCTGGATAGTTTTGACAAATATAGGTTTCGTTTGATAACTGATGGTAAGTAGATGGATTAGAGGATGGCGGAGAATTTATTGGCAAAGAATAATTCAAATCTGCACTATTTTCATACAGACTCAATTCAGCTTCGTTAACAATGTCAAAAACGCGCTTTTTAATTCGTGCTTGAACTTCTTTTGGAAACGTTTCCACTGTATCTGACATAGACAAAAAAAAATTGCGTAATGCCTTGTCAAAGGGTTTAGTATTTTTTTTTTCTTCAAGATATTCTTCGAAAACCGTAGCAACATCTTTGTTTAAGCGTGTTCTCTTTTTCGAGTCGGAAGTACTTGCAAGCGATTCAACTTCGGAATGGTCAGAACGTTTAGATGATGTCGATGCTGGTGGTAGTGGTGTGCCAGGTTCCGATTCATCCGATGATAATGTAACATTAGATATTTGGTTCCGATTACGAAAAAACGGTATTATAAACGAAAGTTCTTTTTCAAATTTTATTAATTTGGATGATGTCGCACCATCGCCACTCTTCCCTTTTCGGTTATGATAAGCTTTTCTGAAGTTATCTCGCAGTTTCTTCCAACGATCCATGCACTGCCTAACTGGAAAAAATAGAAATAAATAAATTAAAAACATCACCCTCCTTTAGTTCATCGGGTAAATGAGCATGCAGTCAGTGGACTGTTTTCTTTAATTTATACTTCGTTTTGGCGCGGCAATGTTATATTTAGATTTTTTGTTTGTTTTTACAGATTCCTCATTACTGGTTGCAGTTTCAAAAACTTGTCATTTAATTTCCGAATGGGAATTTCTACAGTTCATTCAATAATTCACGAGACAATCAGAGCAATTTGTGATGTTTTGATGCCCTTAGTTATGCAGATACCAGATGAAGAAATGTGGGACAAGGTCTCTCGTGATTTCTTTAATATTTGGAATTTTCCTAACTGTTTGGGCGCTATAGACGGAAAGCACGTCAGTATACAGGCACCAGATAATAGTGGAAGCTTATACTATAATTATAAAAATTTTTTCAGTACAGTGTTACTAGCTGTGGTAGACGCGAAATACAACTTTTTAATTGTTGATGTCGGATCGTATGGTAAAAATAGCGACGGTGGAATTTTACAAAATTCAAAATTTGGAAAAAAACTGAACACTAATAAGTTAAAGCTGCCCCCAAATAAACCTCTACCGAATACCACTGAAAGCTTACCACATGTTTTCATAGGAGATGAAGCATTCCCTTTGAGCAATAACATATTGCGGCCGTATCCGAGAGAACAAACAAGAACAGACTTATCAAAAAAAGTATTTAATCTGCGTTTAAGCAGAGCAAGAAAAGTCGTAGAATGTGCATTTGGAATGCTAACTCAAAGATTTGAGATTTATCAAAAACGAATGAAAATCCAACCGAAGTACTGTGACTTAATTATATTAGCAACTACATGTTTACATAATTTTTTAATAGAAAATCGGACGCCATCACCAGGACAAGAGAATGTTCTTCACAGCAATATGAATTTATTAACAGCGATAACAGACAATAATGATGAAAATAGTTCTAATATCGACGCAGGTATAACCATAAGAAATAAATTTAAGGATTATTTTTCAGCAAGTGGTGCTTTAGATTGGCAAGATCAAGTGGCCACTCGAGTTTCTTAAGTTATATTTAATAAAATTGTTCGCTACTTCTTGAGTAGGTATATTGTAACGTTCAGATACTCAAACGATTTTTACGAGTAAAGTGAGGGTACATTTAAACTCATGTTATTCCTGTTTTGACTTTGAATTTAACAAGTTACGGCAAATTAAGAAGCCCTTACTTTAGAATTCGTTCGAATATCTGGAGATAGGTGTAAAACAATAAAATCTTAGTAGGTACTTACCACTTAACCCCACACATTTGCTTATTTCCTCCCACGCATTGTCTTTCATTACCCGATCGCTATACGATGGCTTGGTTATGTCAAATAAACACTCATATTTTGACACTAGTATTATTAATTTTTCGTCAGTCATGTTTTCCTACAAGTGCATACAACTGTTCCGTTTGAAAACTTCGAACACAAGTGATTCGAGACACGATAGAAATACAATAGGGGCGCGAAAGCCGGCTGTCGCTTGCTTGTTGAAAGCAAAATGGCAGTCGGCGTGGTGCGACGGGCACGCAATCGGAACCGATCGGCTGCGCGAGCGAGAAAGAGCACGCAATCGGAGCCGATCGGCTGCGCGAGCGAGAAAGAGCACGCGATCGGAACCGATCGGCTGCGCGAGCATTAAAGAGCATGCAATCGGAGCCAAACGGCTGCACGATCGAGAAAAAGTACGCGATCGGAGCCGGTCAGCTCCTCTTATTATTTCACACCAAGCGCCTTCAAGCATTCTTAATGACAAAAGCTGTGCACATAAAAAAATAAACCTTAATACACATACTAAAAACTCTGTTTTCATCGTGATAAGAATCTGCTCTCCTCTCCGAGCCGGTCTGTGTGAACGGACCCTAATGGCTACCGGAGGGCCGGCCGATTGGACTGGAGTCGATGCCGCAACAAATCACAACAATAACACTGACGCCTGATTGATTACCCTCAGCGACGGACTCAATTCGATCCCTGTTACACCTGATTGATTCTTCATTAACATGTTCTTTGCCTTACGTCTGTTCGTCTTGTAAATGTTGCTATTACTGTAAGTATACGTATAAATGACTGGTAAGGTAAAAGGCCTCGCTGACTTGAAATTATTAGAGATTTTCTCAGTGAGTGTGAGTAAGTTGTTACATAGGTATCGAATGACATGTTATATCCTAACTTAATAAAAGTCCGTTACCAATAAATAGTCTGAAGTTTTCACTTTGACATAAATTAATTAAGTAATCCGTTTTTTTCTATAATATAAGGCGGCAAACGAGCTGCCGGATCGCCTGATGACGGTAAGCAATCGTCGTCGCTCATGGGCACCCGCAGAACTAGAGGAGTAAACGAGTAGTATACAAGCGCTGCGTTGGGAAATTGAATATTGTGTAGGAGAAACAATGAAAATATGCAACACAAGCGAACTGAACGTAGTGACAACTTATCGAGCCAACTAGACCAACGATGCCGAAGCGTGGCTCTTCCTCACTTAAATCTTTCCATAAAAGTGAACTTGCATATTTATAATATAATAAAATCACTCCAAAACAAACGAAATCAATAATGTTCACTATTGTTTCATAATTGCTACCACAAAAACCTTCTCACGTGGAACAACTGCTTCATTTTTAGAAGCGTTCGTTGCTACGTCAAGCTGCCGTCAAGTTAGCGTCAGTGCGGGCTGGCTCGACTCTTCGACCAGACATTTATTAAGTAGGAAATACGGATGAACTGGCCCGAGCGCTGCTAAATTGTTCAACAATTGTTGTAACAGCGTTTAGCCGATGTTTGTTTTAAATTAAGTGGTGGCCTCGCTCTATGTTTCACATTCTCGTTATCGGCTTTTATAATTTAATGTTTGAACTAGTGTTAGAAGCTTAAAGTAAGCTAACAGTATTTTATATGAAACTGAGGATTAAAACATTATTCTTCTAACACCATAACATCATGATCTGTGGTTTTACAAAAGTAAACAAGTACAAACAAATACTCATTTTATACAACAACAACTTTTCGCTTTGTAGAAATAACAAATCCTAACGATTCACGAGAAAGTCGTGTGAACCACTAAAGCTGATAACTGGTCACACAATATAAAACGTCACTTAGTATTCACCTGTCGCCCTGTATTATACCAACGGGCTTACCATGCAGTCGGACATGCATTTTCGAATGACAGCCACTGGTCAGAATTTTGCGGATGCAACACAAAGGTACTTATTTTTTTCGTCGGACCGACGTAAAATCCAAATCAATGGTTAGCTCGACTCACTTTTGTTATTGCTGCTATTATATTCTGACCAACGCTTCCCCGACTATTTCTGGCTTTTTGGCTACTCTAAGCCGTCTGTTTGAACTCGTGGTTCCTGCGAAAAAATTCATGGGCATGTATTGTGAGCGATGCTATCGCTTTATCTTCGGATAGTTTAAATTCTTTACAGTAGAATATTACCCACCTAGACTTTCAAGATGATTTCCTAAGAGATATCGACTTACGTGCTCCACGGTCCCCATTCATCAATGTTATTTAAGCTTCCTACAAAATTTTGTATGAATAACATCGTAGTATACACGAGACTTGCCTCCAGGCACAATATTGGCCGACACAAAAGATAAGCACGAAGGACTACAAGTTAAGAGATGACGTCGACGTCATATTTCTTTTATCATGTCTTAAAGGCAGGTAACATTACGTCATCTGGCGCACATCTTACTCTGCAGCTCGTTCAAAATAAACGTAGAACAGCTGCTTATTGTATCGCTGACAGCTAAGCCTTGGTACTCTATTGTGAAGCTCTTCTGAAGAAATAAATAATAGCGACTTACTTGATCCTGCGAAGCTACAATGCGTCGTCATTATTTCGCGCTTATAGAGCCACGGCCCTCTTTTCGTTATATGTTCACAGCGTTAGCGAGGCGTCATGTCAAAACAATTGAACGTTATACCGCCAGCTCTTGAAACTTCACAGTTTAACATTTCATTCTACTGAGCTCGACACGTCGCTACGCATTTGTTTCGCGTAGTTTACTAGCCCATGGCATGGAATTAATATTAGTTGAGTATCAGCTAAAGTTATATCTAGTGATCATACATGTGGAACAAATTACTCCTTTTTTTTTCTTCTTCATACAAAAAACTGCTGACCGTCTGCAAAAACTTCAAAGAATACTAGTCTTTTAAGCGTTGAAGTAGGACCTCTTTGTTGTTTACTCTTGTATGAATGTTGGCAAAAAGTAATAATAATAAAACAATGGTTATGATAAGTGTGTATTACTGGTATATTATATCTGGACCGTACAGAGTTCGCATCTATGTCCGCTAAAGTACTCGTTGTCAGGATTTCGTTTTCGAAAAGTTAATGAAGTGTACCGCACACGTTACCCGTGTCAAACCGTCAAAAACACGTCATATTTCACGTGTTATTTTTGTTTTTTTAAGCGATCACCACGTCAGTTTTATTTAGGATTACAGAACAGAACGCGGGAGGAATGTGGCTATAGCCAAAACGGCTTATTCGTATTCGGGCATCGTGCACTAGAAATGGTATACTTTACTGAGTGAGTGTATTGTGCTGTCATTTCGTATGAAGTTTGACAAAGGTATAAAAATAAAGGGCGTGAACATTATACTACACTAATTTGTGTGATAGTTACATGGGAAGGGATTGTGTTGTGATACGGTGTCGTGGCGTGTTACCGTCAGGCCTTCGCCGCATGGCTCCAATTTCGCAGAAGTGTTTCGCTTGACGCTCTCCCAACGCACGGACAAACTTTTTTGGAAACTCGATACCGACATCGAACAAAAAATTCTAATATCACATTGTACCAAATCGAATAGCTCAATTTAGATCGTGTTTTTGTTATTTCTTTTATTTTTTCTATTCGATTTTTAAACGTTTAAATAAAAAATAATTTCAGTGATTAACACTGACATGTTCCTAAAAACGGAACATGATAGTTTTTTATTTCTTTTTTTAAGAATTATCATTTCGCAACCAATGACAGAATATATTCTATTATAGTTATTCTAAGTTATGATTAAATAAATACAAATTATTCTTATCAGTATTATTCTCTTATGCTCTCAACATAAAAAATAATAATACCTAATTTTGGTTAAATTGAAGTTTATCTAAGCCCAATTAAAATAATCTTAACTTGTATATTAGCAAACTTTAGTATCAATTTGAACACAAAATGTTATAAAGGTTAATATTGATATAGATGTTATTAAAAATTATATTTTATGGGTCAGATGAAATTACATTTAATTATGCATTTATTTTATCACAAGATATTGTGTAGATAATATATTTTATTTATTATAAAAAAACTTACGATGTAACTGTAATTCCCTCCTTTTTTGTGGGTGCGTTTATTAGCACAAGTATAATTTCAAAACCCGGTATACACAGACTAGAATAAAATAATTGTGAATCTTGTTAAGAATTGCTCTATACCAAGTCCTGGGTCACGAGTCGTGGTGAACTTCATCATACATATATTTTTAAATTTATTAATGAAACAATCATTGTTAGATAAAAATATTTAGTAAAAAGTTCATATATGTGTATCATCGTCATATACATACTAAATATAAAAAAAATCTATGTTTTTTAATTATTTTACAACAACAATCTACATATATAGATAACAAACAATATAACAGGTGCCAATGACAGCTCTTCATGGAAGGGGTAAAAACATTTTAAAACTCAGCTACCTATCCATTAAACGTAAGGGTCAAAATAACGACCCCGATTACGTATAATGCGATCCCCAATTAAAATAAATTGTATAATAATATAGTGTTACAAAAACCACGTTTTAAAGCAGATGTCTTCATTGTAAGTTCAAAAAAAGAATTGAGATGGCGCTCTATGCAAAAAACATTCACAAAATTTTGCAGCATACGTTACAACACTACCTGCTACTTTGTGACATCTTGACGTAAGGATGCTACCCGCGCCCCTGAATCATTTATAAGCTTGCAAAATTCGTCGCAAGTCTAGTCTCAGACTCTAAATTTTGATGTTTCATTGTTCTAAGTTAATGCAAATATTTATGTCAGACTTCAGCCTTTTTTACGTTTGTCTTTCAACTTTAAGCTATTTTCTTTTTTTATTATTTTAGTTAATAAATATGCTGTATCGTTTTTTGATAAATATCGTTATTATTTTTACCTTAGTAATTAATTAAAATTATATTTTAAAAAAAGTTAAAAAAACCTGTTACTAATTAAAGTTCCCAAATTTTATCGGTACGCGAATTGATCGAGTGACATCCCTAAAAGCTTCATCTGCCACTTGAACGATCGAAAGGTACGACGGCGCGCCGGTATCAGGAAGGAATGTACAGTGGGTGACTTGAACAGTTCCTGTCCCATTCGCTCCCAACCGGCTTTGCCTAAGCTAAATTTGTACGCCGTCTCATTCATACACACCAACATTTTCAATACTTACCTGCGTAAAATGATATACATCTGTTGCGGTATCAACCTCTCCCTCGCACCTACGGTCCCAAATGCATTGTTGATATACGCGTCCCGCTCGGACGTCTCATGAACAGGGGGTAGACGGTGTTGGTGCACGTTTGTGTTGGTGTTCGTTTATTTAGTGAACTTGGAAGCTCGCTTTCGTGTTTGTGCATAGGGTGTCGGGTATGATTGTGTGCGTGAGTTGTAGAGGCGCGACATAGCTTTGCCGTCTCCATGACTTAAAAGTTTTGTACGGAATGAGACCTGCGAGCTAGTTCTGCGCCGGCCGGCACGCTTGATACACGCGTGTGGGACGCTCGCGTCCAACTTCTTCGTGAATCTACGAGTTTTAAAACTTGTTTTATAAAATATTTTAACTTGAAAGTTATTGAACTGTACGTTATTCAGTGACGATTAACATTAAGTTGACAAATAAAGTGATTATTTCTCATCGTAAATAGTGTGTTGTTTATTTTTTTCTGTGAAACTGCAACGTGTTTGGTTCAACGGACTACGGAGGAGGTTGGTCGTCGTATTCTCGTGTATAGGCTATTGTGCATCAACCAAATAACTCCGACATATTTTGTCTCTTATTCACAAAGTTTACTTTTGAAGTTGGCCGCGGCAGAATAGTTGAATAGAGTTATGAAATAACTTTTCTGAGACGGTTGAAGTGATATTATATATTATAAACGTAAAGTAAATATTCAAGGCAATACTCATTTGTTTTTTACAAAAAAATCTACATACTAAGTGAATTCTTAAAACAAATAATAAAAATACTATTGAAGTTAATTGTAGTACAAAAAATTCAGCGTTGATTCGTACATATACAAGATATAGGAAAGATATTATTGTGTAATGACCATCACGAATTTCGTGAGCGGTGTCGGTTGAGTTGAACAACCTGGGAGGACGCAAATAGACACAAAACAGACAGTACACAAATGTACGTTAACGGCTCACAAACTGTTCCCCTTTATAAATCATATTCAGGCCTTAAACTTACTCAAGTCATAATGCAAATAGTTTTTTCTTCAATCAACTCCAATGTCCAAATACTTAAACTGAATTAAATTCACTATCTTAAAAAAGTCATTTACATTGTTTATTTAGGACTATACCTATAAAAAAGTTAATTAAAATATCTGTTTTCTTACAACCACTCAATAAACAAAACTTGTAAAATATATTTTAAAAACAATAAAAAGAAAGCACTAATTTTTAATAAGAATTTTAATGAATTCTACGTACTTTTAGATTTCATTTTAATAAAATAATAAAAATGAAAAGGATAGCACGTACTTCGATTTTGTTGAAAAAAAATTCCACAATTCGTTTAACCAAATTGTCAAGAACTTAGATAGACCTAAATTAAAACACTCTTAAATTTAGATAAAAGTTTAAATATACCTACAACAACATGTTATTTTAAGCTAACTGAATAACTTAATCACACTCCAAGGTAAAAATATCATAGTATAAATACCATGCATATGAAACAAATCCCACCTATAATATTATGTGCAATAGAGGCAAACGATTTATTCAAAAACTGTGAAATAAAAATAATGTTTAATTTAATTATCTATTTAAAATATTAAAAAAGCACAAATACAATAAAAAATCTACTGACGTTATTATTTTTCAGACGAGATTATTCTTTTTTTGCTCTAAAAATAAGGTTTTCAACTGTTTGTTTCATATACAATAGGGTGCCAAAACGAAATGTTTGTTTTAAAACAGCTCGAAATAATGTACATACATATTTTTTAAATTTAATTTAAATATGAAAATAATGTATTCATATACGATAAAAAATAATATTAGAATGTAACTAATTAAATGAAGCATGAAATTACATTTTTAATTGCATAAGTGGACTGAAGAGAACTAATAAATTGTATATATAAAATTATAAGTATTTTACAAAGCATATTTTTTATGCCTAGAAAATAAAATTTACAGTTTTTGAATTTCTTGCAGTAAAGCTTAATATTTAGTTTAAAATATAAAACACAGAATTAAGTTATATTTTATAACTTTATAAAATTTAATAAAATCAAATGTATGGTTAGCATAATGATAACAGGTAACTCAGTAATCAGTATAACAATTAAATATTATGTAGGCACGTAATTAAGCACATTTTTGCCGATTAATAACTTAACAATTCGAATGTATGCTAATGACATTGAACAGGAAAGTATGATTACAAAACAAATAAACGATAAAACAAAATATACCTAAAATTATCACCCACCCAATATTTGCGAAAATAGATCATCTAAAACCAAGCTATGCTCCTATCAATCGGCATAATGTGTTCAGGGCACCCATAAGTGAGGTCAATAGCATTACGACGGTCCCGAAGTTCGTAAAAATCTCATTGTATAACGTACTAAACTTAACCCCACAGATATCAAAGTGGCCATAAAGTCCCCTTGCATCCCGTCAGAAGAATTACTAACATTGCCACCTTGTTGTTTCTCCTTGTCCTAAACAATTGATATCTCTATTTGTATCAATAAGGCGGCAGCAGACGTTTACGTGAATTTCGTACGTGTCTCAAATTCAGAACCATGCTGGACGGACGCAGCATTTATTGAAACTATTGACATTTATACTAGGTTTATGGATCGTTTTTGGGGAATATATCGGAATCATATTTGTGATAACTGTTTTATTTGGCTCTGTAATGGTGTTAGAGTATAAATATGGACTTGGATAGATAATAGAAAATACTGTATTATCCACACGCATATCATAAGTGATTTTTCAAAGGTAAAACATTTTTTTTGTAATTACCTAGATTTAAACAATATTACCACCATTAGTTTATGCAAGACGAAAATTAATATTTCACCATGTTAAATGTCAATGCTATGTAATTCATAAATCTAAGAGTAAGGTATGTAGATTCTCCGCTAGTAGGTACTAGGGTAAAAGTAGCTTCAATGTACACACTTATAGGTAATGTCCATCATTGCTAAATTTCATTCAGATCCGTTGAATAGTTTCAACTTGAAATAGTAATGAACATTCATCTATCTATCACACTAAAAACTTATGACGAAAATGATAATATACTTGATGAGGTTAACCTCCATTTAAAAATCAACGATTACAAAAGTAAAATGGAGAACAGCAAATACATTACTGAAAACATCATAAAACGCAAGTCTCCATTATTTAAAACTCAGTCAGTATAAAGCATAACACCATAGCACAAAGTTAAGCCAACTTATGGTGGAATTTAATATTAATTTATGTTCGTATAGGTCTGCATAGAGAGGTCGGTCCATCCCTTTGAATCTAAGAACATTTCTTGAGGTTGCGGTCTGATCCAATAACTCTGTTAGTACCATTTAATTGATTTTGTACAACAGAAACTAATTAGAATTGAGGTTTATGTAACCGAACAGTATTAATAAGTTATCGTGTTGACCCTAACATCATCTCGTCTTATTAATCCGTTTTGGTTAATTGAATTAATTAATATTTGCCACGTGTGCGTTTATGGTTGCCTAGTACCTAAACACAGGTTGGACCTCTGGAAATTGAAAAGAATATACTTATTATGCAGTGTAAAGTGTATGTAGGTGATGTCAATAATGAATAAATAACAAAATTAAAACTATTAAAATTTATTTTACATATTAAAAACCAGCGTTCGTATAAAAAATAAAGTACTCATAATGAGTTTAAAAATATATTAGTAAAATCTTGGATGTTCAGCACATTTTTTCTTCAAAGAAATAAACGCTTATTTTGTACCAGCGTGAAAGAATCAAATCAGTAAGTTAATATAATAAACAAACAAACGTTATGTACAAAGTAAAATAAAAAAAGCAATTTGAAGTAACAAATAAATTTCTCGCAAATTCTTTTAAAAACGATTGCTTAAAACTCTTTCGATCATAAAAAAACGACTGGATAAAGTATTGAAATAGCTTTCTTTGGAAAAAATATAGTTTTATGTTTATCTTTTGAATTAATGATGTTTATCATGCATACTTTTTTAATATTTTGAAGAAAATTTACAAAGAAGATTTTAAGCTATCGCCTATTCTATTCAAATTCTTAGTAGAAGATTTGTCTGGCAGTTCATCGCTTTTGTTTTAGAAACAGCAAAGATACGCAACTGTTCATAATCCACTCAAATCAGATAAGATTCCAAATGTACATTTTAGATTTCTTATATACTTACAAATCTTTTGAATTATGATATAACCGTTCATCAAATTATAATCTTCACAGAATACATAATAAAAATAAAATAAATATTAAAACCTTCCTGTCTGTAAATTCTGACAGTCATTATCAGACGTTAATGGCCACAAGTCATTTGCTAGACAATACCTTATTTTTGATTTTCAAATCGAGTAATTGGAACCGATCTACACATTATACATAAATTGCGTTTAGTTTCACACTATCATCTCAACAATATTTGAACAGTATTCGACCTAAAGAGCTTACAATTCGCTATTAGAGTATTAATAATTCATAGCTTACTTCAAGGGGCGCTTGTATCGTTTCTGGACAAATTTCATTTACTTGTATGACTACTCTACATTCGATATAAATCGATTGATACAGTATTTGGTTTTTAACCGACTTCAAAAAAAGGAGGAGGTTCTCAATTCGATTGTATTTTTTTTTTTTTTTTTTTTTATTTTATTTTTTTATGTTTGTTACCTCAGAACTCCGTCGTTTATGGACGGATTTGCAAAATTTTTTTTATGATTGAAAGGATATGCTTCCAGATTGGTCCCATTCTTTTCAAAATCAAGTTTTGATGATGGGATCCATGAGAAATCGAGGGAACTCCTCAAATATTATAGGCAACTATATAGTAATTTTAATATTTTCATAGAGCACTCAAGCATTTACAGTCAAAAAGTAATATTTGATGGGGTGGAACTGGTGAAGAAGATCAGAAATGGGTGATGAAACTTGACACTCGCATAGATATCACAATCAAGGTAGTTCAGCAACTATGAAAATGCACTGTAAACCAATGATCTTAAATAATTATGTTGGAAATGTTATCATCGAACTGATTTAATGATGATTATGGAGCTGGAAGGTAGGCACTGGAACTGCGTACCTAATTAATATATCCTAGCCGTGTTTGGGCTTGTTAGAATTGTTATAAGATGCACTTTGGCTGTAAGGTACTATTGAACTGATGTGATGATGAAGCTGGAAGGTTGGCATGGGGCCTAGTATTGTGTAAGCTTATTAGAGCTGTCAAGAGCAATGGAAAGGGCTATGCTCATAGTTTCCGTGCATGTTCGAATCAAAAATGAAGAAATCCGCAGAAGAACCAGCGTCACCGACATAGCCCGAAGAAATGCCAAACTTAAGTGACAGTGGGCACGGCACATTGCTCGTAGAACAGATGGCCGATGGGGCCGAAAGGTTCTAGAGCGGGACCGCACACCTTTGGGGGCGGAGTTTGGCCTAGTATTGGCTATTTTGCATTAGTCCACGTGGACTGCGTTTACACATTAGTGGTGAAATGCGTCATTGTGTTCTTATCGTTTTCCTGGTAATAGGCTAAGAGAATTCATTGGCATTTTTAACAAAACAGTCGTTTTAAATGGGTTACAAAACAATAATTGCGTCGTACAAAACAATAATTGTGTTTCTTTTGTGTGCACATATGTAGATAATACTTACTTAAAAAAGGTTCATACATTGAATGACTCATAAATGTATATTTACAATAGCGATGGTCTTTTGTATTTTTACCAACTTGTCTATATATGAATGTTCTTAGTAATAACAAAATAGTATTCTTCATTTAATGGGTTACAATTGATACAAAACAATAATTGCATCGGTCTTTTTTCTATGTACGAATGTATTTAATCATAGATACTAAATTAGATTGCATTTGGTATCTTTGAACTTTATCTGTCTGTTGATGAAAATATCTAGTTTTTTGTTATTTGGCGAGAACTAATATGAATTTATGATAAGATTATTATTTTTTTTTAACTATAAGTCATAAGTATCTCATGCATCATATCATCTCTCCTCGAGATCAAAACGATTACACAGTAACAATGTACTATGATATGTATTTCTACGTATAAGTATGACATTGGTAACTTTTTCAAAAGAAATGTAGGAACGATATTGACTTCTTTGCCATAACACATTATAATAAAAAAAAAACACTAAACGGCTACAAATAAAAAAAAATTTTACAAAATAAAAAAACCGCCTTCAAAAAAAGTCAAGCAATAAAAGTTCCTACACTAAAAAGTAAAAAATAACAATTTGAATTACTGTAAAAAAACTTAGTTTATAGGTAAACTTATTTGACATTAATATTTTGCAAATATTCAAAATTTATTACTTATTTTTGGAGTCGGTGCCAGCCCATGCAAGGAAATACAAATGGGCAACAATCCCTTGAAAAACTACCTCTTACTTAATTATAAAACTACTTAATACCTATTTGCATACTCAAATATAGGTATATTAATTAAGACATAAATACAGATTAGACTTCTCTACAAAAAATGTCCGATTTGCACATTTTTTTTAAATAAAAAATATATACTTACAAAAACATTTTAAGTACATTGAAAATGTTTAAGCATTATGTACGAAAAATGGCACCGGATATTAAAAAGCTAACTAACATTAAGTTTCAACATTAAAATGCTGGCACCGACTCCAAAAATAAGTAATAAATTTTGAATATTTGCAAAATATTAATGTCAAATAAGTTTACCTATAAACTAAGTTTTTTTACAGTAATTCAAATTGTTATTTTTTACTTTTTAGTGTAGGAACTTTTATTGCTTGACTTTTTTTGAAGGCGGTTTTTTTATTTTGTAAAATTTTTTTTTATGTACTAATAAATTATTACCTACACACAAAACTATATGAATTTATTTTTTACGATTTTTGAAATAAGAACTACGTGATGGCGCCATTTTTTTTAAATCCTTCTTTGTAGTCAGTTTATAAGCAAAACAATTTCATTTCACTATGTAAAGCATTTATTTTCTAATATACCACAGGTTTCGCTAACGCGTCTGTAACTCTTCTGGTATTGCAGATGTCTATAGGCGGCGTTGATCACAATGAATCTATTTGCCTCATATTCCATTAAAAAACATTTTTATAAAATAAAATAAAAAACATTAATGAATAGACGTAGTTGCTTTTGGACTTGTGTCTATAAAAACTTAATAACTTAATTTGCGAACTCTCAAAACCGGCTGTAACCATATTAGGACTGAAAATATAGGTAACCGCTCTATCGTCCATTCTCGTTTTAAGTTTTATAAAATTAATACTTAACTTCAATGTCATTATGTAATTTTATATACATAACTATATAGCTATTAGCTGCTATTATCAGATATAAATGAAAATCTGGGCCTTTGGTGCTGGTTGGGTAAAATTAATTTGTACGCATTACTATTCTTATCTATCGGGTCTTGTAAGGTCTAATGGACTACTTGCACATTGATGACATAGATCAAACAACAGCGCTTTGTGACAAACGTAAACCTTTTTGAAAACGATCTCTAACATGTGCGATATGGCACACTCTAACTAACTATGGAAGCGGTATCGGCACATGTCTAGCTGTCTTCAAGGCCCTTTGTGAATAGATTGTTCATCAATAGGCATGTTCCGTTGCAGACCCCATCATCGCTTACCACCAGGCAAGATAATCGCCCATTGTAATATAAGAAATCTTCTCTACGAGAAAGTGTATATTCTAGCCGAGCATTTAATGAAATATCAATTGGTGTTGATTAGCTAAAGAAATTTAGTATGCCAACGCAAGTCTTTCCTAACTAAATATCTCTACAAAATGACCAAATTAAAACTTGTTATGTATGACGAGCTTAAATTATAATTTAGTGGTGATTGATAAGCCCCAGATTATCATCATCATTACATATCTGGTTACGAAGCGAGATATAACTGACTGCGATATGATCAACACGATGAAATGGTAATATAACGGGTGTATTGAATAATTAGTCTGTTCAGGTATCATGCTTATTAAAATGTATTTAAGAAAATGTCCAGGGGCTTTAATATTTTTTACCGTAGAATTTTCGCGGGTTTTATTATATAGTTTGAAACGCTTATTTTTCCATCGAACCTTTTTGGCGAGACCAGTTTTTATATCCTAATTATTTAGACCATAGTAAACTGAAAAGAAAAAAAAGCAATCAGTCAATTTAAGTAATGCACAGATGAATTTATCGTTTAATATATGTTGCTGTTGCTACTATCGACATCAACAAATTACAATACGATAAAAAATGTTTTAAAAATTTCACCCTTAAACTAGTTCTTATCGTACTCTCTATACTATCTGCTTAAACAAGAAAAATTTAACATGATTTGTATTTGAAATTGCATTTAACCATATCTCTAATTAAGTTCAATTTCAATTGTTTCCTTAGTCATGAATTAAAAAATGTTTACATTTTTCCGTATTTAGTTAGGTTTGATGAGTTAGACCTCGTTGATACTTACGCGGCAAGTTACACGGATCGTCATCCATTGCTCAGAAAATTCATAAAATATTTTTGTCTGCGCGTGATAACGCTGTCTTCTACTGCAATGTTCGACCAATGCACGACGCGACGCCCGTGTGCGTAAACGAAGCCTTAGACATAAGAAACAGAATAATTTAATAACATACATGACATTTCAGATGTCCTTTGTCCTGTTAATAATCATTTTGTCACCTATTCCAAACTCATAAAGTTCAAAATAAAGTGTAACACTTAAGTAAAATAGAACAATATCAAAACAAATAATTTTAGAGCTGATTTTTCAATGGTTAGATAAAAGTTATCTGGGGAATAATTATGATGTTTTCGCGTCAGAATGTTTGTATAAGACCGTGACAGCAACAATTTTATTCTTTACATAACATTTATCTGACTATAAAAAAATCAGCCCTTAGGTTCAAATCACGTATTAAAATATCAAAAATGAATTTCGACAGCAAACTTTCAAGCTAAACACCACTAAAATCATTAAGACCATTAAAATGGTAATTGTGGTGCGAGCTAATGTTAATTTGCTTAACTAAGATGTGTCGGCTGATATTTTTACTTGGTTTAATGACGTGATATGGATACGGGTTCAGGAGGAAACATCGAGTATTGTGTTACGAGGCTCACTGGTCTTTATCGAGGCGAAATTTCATTATAATCGTACCCCATTCCACCTACCATTCAATTGGAACACCTTCATACAATTGGGAGGGTTGCCTCAATGGCTTGTCGGATGAAATTTCTTAACATTCTTCGCTCATAATGAGCAAAGGCTGTCGTGCAATGGCCAGTAACGGTGTAATTGTACAGCGAAACGAGATCGACAGATATTAAAGGAAATTAAATCCGCTTAATGAACCCCAGTAATAAAATTATAACATTTAATATTTCTACAAAATTTTCTTGATATTTTTGTAGAGAAAGTTTTAATTAAATTATTATAGGCTAACCCCAGAATGGTCTAGACAGTTTCCAGTCTTTGCTAATATAGATTTAAATAGTAATTTCAAGTTTGATGCAAGCTCCGATGAATAAGTAACATATGAACAAAAAAGTGTTTTAATCTTTATAAGAGAACTTAGAGAACAAATAAATAAAAATGTATTCCTAAATTAAAAACACGGACCACGTTAATAAATCAAAAAATGGAATTTTATATACAGGATGTAGATACGAAGTGAAAGAATAATAATTTACAAGATAAAAAATCGCCTATCAACGTTCATGACCAAAGTCGTAGTGAATCACCTGGTAATGAAGACATCATTATAGGACCGGTTCCGATGGCCGAGGGGCTTTTCCTGTTAAAAAAACATGTTTATTGGATCATTGGTTCTGTACAAAACGCGATTATTCGAAAGAAAACATAATTAAATTTTGTAACTGTTTTAAAAATCTTACTTTTTCAGAAGTATACGACCAAAATGATCCAAATACAGCTTTTAATACTTTCTATGAATTGTTTGTATTGTTCTATAATTTATGCTTTCCCGAAATAAAAATAAAAATATCAACTAGGCAACGTCCTAAATGGATAAGTCGTGGTATTAAAGTTTGCAGTAAAAGAAAAAGAGATTTACTATGGAAATATAGATTGTCACCTTCAAACCTCAATAAAGATAAATTTAAAAAATTTTCAAAAAAATTTAAGAAGATTACTCAATTGACGCAAAAAGCACAAAATAATAATTTTATACATCTAGCAAAAAACAAATCCAAGGCTACATGGCAAGTAATAAATAGTTGTAAATTTAGAATACCTAAGGAAAGTATTATGCGAATAAAAATTGATAACAGGATATTAAATAACCCATCTGAAATTGCGCAAGCTTTTAACAATTTCTACATTGATCAAGTACAATATAATTGTTCAGTTAACACGGGGTCCCACTCATCTCTAAATAATACTTGTTCTTCCATGTTTATGCTTCCAACTTCTCCACAGGAGGTATATTATATTATAATGCAATTAAATAATACAACTAGCACCGGATATGATGGTATATGTACAAAAATAGTAAAGTCAGTTTCTAAATATATTGCTCCTATTTTAAGCCACTTAATTAATACGTGTATAGCAAATGGTAAATTTCCTGAAACATTGAAGGTACCAATTATCAAACCACTATTTAAAAAAGATGATGTTGAAAATATGGCCAGTTATAGACCGATAGCACTAGTGCCCATATTCTCAAAAGTTTTTGAAAAGGTGATATGTAAAAGAATTAATGACTATTTTGAAAAAAACAATTTATTTACTGACAAACAAAAAGGTTTTAGAAAAAATATGTCTATTGATATGGCCATTTATGAATTTTTAAATCTAGTAACGTCACGAGTAGATAAAAGACTGCCAGTATTAGCGTTATACATGGATATGTCCAAGGCATTTGACTACGTTGACCATGACATTTTGCTCAGGAAATTACACTCGTATGGCATAAGAGGTAACGTTTATGATCTTCTTGAATCTTACCTTAAGAACAGACAACAATTGACCGTTATAAATAGAATATGTAATTTAACTAAAACTGAAACAAACTACGAATCTAATTACAGAACTATAACACACGGAGTACCCCAAGGAAGCGTTCTCGGACCTTTATTATTTCTTATCTATATCAACGACTTCCCCACGTCTACAAATTACCCTATGATAATGTTTGCTGATGACAGTACAATAGTTTTTGATAATAATGAATATGACAAACTTGAATGTGACATAAACAATAATATAAAATCTGTAATAAATTGGTTACAATGTAATAATTTAAAAATTAATCTGGACAAAACTTTAATTATGAAATTTGGACAAAGAACAAACAATAAATTAAACCTAAATATAAGTTACAATGACATACGTATTGCTGAAACAAATAGTACAAAATTTCTAGGAATACATATACAAAATACATTATGTTGGGATATTCAAATAGAAAAAGTATGTAGTAAAGTTAATCAATATTCTTATGCTCTATATATGTTAAGAAAAACAGTCAGTAAATCAACGCTTCTAACTGCTTATCATGGACTTGTAGCGTCAACCTTGAGATATGGTATCATGTTTTGGGGTAATGCGACTGGGAAAGAAACTGTATTTATTGCACAAAAGCGGTGTGTTAGAGCTATCTGTAATCTGAAACAAACTGATAGTTGTAAACCTTTCTTTAAAAGCTTGAATATACTAACGTTGCCTTGTTTATATATCTTTGAAACTGCTTTGTTCGTCAGACGTAACCTTTCAAAATTTTCGCAAGTAAGTAGCCTTCGTAGAGCTGATAAATTACATTTAGCCTCGTGCAAAACTGCAATGTTTCATAAAAGCATATTCGCAATGGCTCCAAAAGTTTATAATCAACTTCCTAAATATATAAAAGATTCTGACAATATTAATGTATTTAAGAAAAGACTGTTTATGTTCTTGACAGAAAAAATATATTATTCAATTGACTCTTTCCTTAATGACAAATCCAATAGTATTTAATTATTATTTTATTCTGATCCATGTTATGCTTGACTGTAGACATTTAAGTATTGACCTATTTTGAAAATCATTGTATTTTAAACTTTAATTAAGCCTGTATATGTTTGTATTCTTTCATTTCTATAAAATTTGTACACCGATATGGTAGGGCATAGAGATCATAAAAAATATTTTTTGTAACACCAATTGTAATAACCTATGTTCACAAATAAATAAATTTGAATTTGAATTTTGAATTTGCTACGAATTACGACAGAAGCTTCTATTTTTTTTTCATAGAATTTATTTAACGCATGGCCAGGTCGTTAACTTAAATATTTGTATTTAGATCTCTAGAATCGTGTTCATCATATTGATGCTTATCGGATGTTAGGCGCCATTTTGTATCAAATGATCAACGTTTTTAAATCCAGTTTCGAAACGTTGTAACAATGTTAAAAACCTCCATTGTATTTACATTAAAAAACTAAGATTATAAAATTGAACCGATTTAAAATTTCATCTATCATTTCGTGGTACGTTCTGATCCCTAGGGATAAAAACAAAATAAGAAATGAGTTTTAATGTTGATACCCTTAAAGTGTTATTTAAAAATGGGGGAGATTTGAAATATTTACTCCAAAGGATCTACTGTCAATTGAACAAAAATCGCTCAGGCGTTTAACCCGTAGAGATGTGATAAGTATAACCGACATCATTAATCATTCGAAATAAAATTTTTGATACCCTCCTGTATGACAACCTCTAGCCGAGGGTCCATCATCATGTACATTAAGGACGAAGGATAATAATATTACATCTTTCATACATATAATACATTCTATTGAATTCAACGTTTTCGTTTGAAATTTGTATGTTATTATGTCAGTTTACTTTCGTATCTAGGTATATTTAAATAATAAAAACACTGTACTAAAATAACACAACAGATAATGTTTTACATTCATCTGTTCTATGGGGTTAAGATATTATGACCACCAATCTTGTCCCAGGCGCTTATCTTACCCGAAAAATTTTTTTCATACCAAAGAAGTCAATAGCGCAAATGTTTGACGAAAAGATGTTAACGCCTAACTCTAACGCCCAGACTTTTGTATTCAATTGTCAATTAAATGAGACTTCTAGAACACGATTAAATATTAACTGGAATAAAAGATGTACTAAGTTCCGTATCCCAGTTCGGGTAAACCCAACTAACTCGACACGTATCTATCCCTTTCATAGTCCCTTTTTTGAAGGGCCCTATCTATTTAATTCATCTCTGAACTCTTCCAACGATCCCTGACCGCGTTCAGAGATATCGGTCACATGACGACCGCTGCGAAAGATTTGAGTTAAATTTAGTAGAAGACATTTATTTACTTATTCAGCGATGTCTTTAGGTAATCATTTGTGAGTGTAGAAGATCATTACTGATAATACCAATGTAGGTAATGGATTAACTTCCAACGTGACGCACGCTTATGTTTGAGGTCTAATTTCAAATACGATATACATTCGTATTATTTGATCCAAAAATACTTTCTATTATTATATCTTCATTTATTTGATGATACTGTATTAATGTTAGGCATTGTTTGCCTTACTAGTATTTAACTAAGTAAGGGTAAAACATAAAGTACCTACGTCTGTGTAAACATTAATGGCAATCATTTCCCATCCCTAAACCATTTAGAATCCCTGCAAAGCAAACATATTTTTGCAATTAAAGGCCTATAACCGCCCAGCCGAATATCTAGCGCGTGGCAATTAAAAACAAAGCAAATACAGTATTTTCTATGTTAACCGCAATAAAGGGTAGCCGATATACCCCTGTTGCATATCGCCATGCGGTTTCCATTACAGAGGTGTGTTTAATGCCATCGGCTCGTGTAATGGTCTTTGCTGCCATTAAGCTACCCCATACTGTACTACTTTTTTAATGTAAACTCAACAAGCAGAATTGTCATTTTTATTGTCAAATAGGCGTACGCAATGTTTTTTTCTGGTTCCCTATAATTTAGTTTTATCGCTTTCATTATATTTTTATTCAGGGTAACTGTATAGGTGACATTTGTTGCTATATCTGTTGCGTTTGTTGGTTCCAATTGTGTTTGATAGATTCGCGTGATAAATTGTTTCTTTTAACGATCCCAAATTGTTTATTTTGCGACTAACAAAAGAATGTAATGGTAGTTTTGATAATTATTTATTACAAGGAGTTTTTTGATAGATACTGCTAGTCTTGAAATGATGTACAAAAGCGTTTATTAACTTGAAACCAGCATTTCGTTAAAATGATTACTGGTATGAGTAAACTTAATTACTAACACTACCTATCTAAGCTGACTTAATTACTATGTTTCGCCAGTTAATACATATACTAACTACAGTACAGTATAACAAAATTTAATGATTGGCAAAGCCATAGGTGGGTTAATTACTCTAGCCTAATCTAAATTAATTGCAAGTTCATAGTACTTTTAGCAATTAATTACTTTAACTTAATTTCAACCACACGAAGTTGATTTACTTTGTATTTATTAACGAGAGCCGTCGCGTCGGTTATTCAGGCGGAATTTAGGCCTAAAAGCTAGGCGTAATCAGCTTACAAAGGCTATCCTTAGACTGAATGAGTAATGCCTTGAATATGTTTTTATGATTTCCTTTTAGATTAAAATTATTAGACAGAATGAGCCGGAGTTTGGTTGTCTAAGATAAAGGTCAAATTTAAAAAGGTTGTCTTTATTTGCAGAAGAAACGGGAAAAATGACGTGGAATTGAGGCGTTTGACTTTTAAAAACTTTTGGTGGTTAGTGTTTGTGATTTGATAAACTATGTTTGAGGTGAATTGTCGGACTATGGATGCCTTAGGAGTGGTCGTGAGATGGTCCATTCTCATGCTGATCGGCGTGAGTTGGCATGTTAATTCTCAAACAGTGCAACAGACAACTGAAGTGGACAATTCATATAATTTTTATTATGAACAGCCTTGCTGTTCTGGGACTGTTACGAAGAGCAAATATCACATGCGACATAGGCGAGGTAAGTTTTTTGTTTTCAAAATAGAAATGTAGATATTGTGGTACTAACCGAGCATCCGATATTATCAATATTTTTCGTATTTTAAACACCATTTTATAATATTTATTGAGTCGTCAGTATTATTTTTTACCTGACATCATTAGAAGGTGTTAAACCAAAACCAAGATACATGAATCACAAGATGACTCAAAATGCTTAAAATCTCACACACACATTAACACACAACAACTTACACACCCACAAACGTGTTACAAGTACTCCTATCACTAACACATTCAAAATTGAGACGCTTTCAAGGGTACATGATGTAAAGTGAGAGGGAAATATATGTAAAAATAGGGGAAAGAAAGAGATAGAATTCTCCTTTTGTTTCTTTGCGCTCCCCGTGACGTTGAGAGTGAAGATTTTAATACAGTTGTAGTTAATATTTTCCCCTTTGACTTGTGAAATAATGAATGTTATATTGTGTATTACATATACACGATTGATTGATATTCCTAAAGAAATAAATAATTTAACGGTTTAGTACATTTTGAATGTGTGTTCGTTATTGAAGTAGAAGATTGCTTCTAAGTAAAATTTTCGACTGTATAGTGTATTTAATGTAAGTACATACCTAGTCGAATTCACATGCACAAGACACAAGGATCATGATTCTCAATCTTCAACTCCCTACCCAAAGAAGGTCGTCAACGCATTTGTAACTCCATTGCTGTTACCGGTGTCCATGAATGACGCCGAATGTTTTACTCTCAGGTAATGAGCTTCCTCGTTTGCCAAGACTCATAGAAAATCTTATAATAAAACTTTTTTCTAAAAATCACCAATAACCAACACTACCCAATAAATTAACCTGTAATTATATCATTAAGTTACAGGTGACAATACAAAATTATTGTTATTACTGTTGTGGCTTTACTAGGGTTAGAGTCATTGGTCATCCTAAACCGCGATATTAATGTTAAATTTACCGCTACCACTAAACAATATGGGCTTAAACAGTTTGTAGGGGCTTAATGAATTCCAAACTTGTGTCATTAACCATAGCTGCAGTAAATTAATAACTATTTATGTAACCGTCGATTGGTCATAGATATCATTATTAATGTTGTTGATAACGATGACGATAGCATAACGATTAGGATAATAACAGATTTTTATTATATGGAAATTCATCCAATGACTTCTCTATTCCTGACTAAGGTGGGACGGACGGCCAGCCTCATACTGACTTAAAACCAACCCGTTAATTCTCTAACTTTGATCACAGTTCAGGCACAGTAAAATAAATCCCTACTAACCCTAATCCCTTCGTCGGTTTTGCTGAAGTCCAAAGTCATGCTGAGCTTGCTTACCTTCAGGTGATCCGTCTCCTTGTTTGCTGCCATGCCATGCTACATGAACAAAAAAACTGCGTAGCTAATTTACTTTACAAGTTGCAAATGTAAATTCACAGGTGACCAGTGATTTAAAGTCTATAACTTATTTCTTTCATTTACTTTACAAAGCATGCAAAAACCCTATGCTTATTTTTACTACCAATTTAGTTAAAAATATATACCTATTTATAGTTCTAGATTTCTATCGCCACTAACAGTATCCAAAAATTACATGTCTAAATAAAAAAATATATAGAAAGTGCCATTAAAATAAAACCTCAACATGTCCACTCAAAAATATTAAATTCGACCGTTTAAAAAGTATTCAATGGAACGTTACCCTTTTATGTGACAATTTTGTCGTTGTATATATATTATGTACGTGTACACCGCCTGGCCAACTTTCCTACAACACTGGTTCTACTAATGACAGGCCGCTTGAATACTCCACCAAAGAATGATCACAAACTTATTCATCCCTTTATTCGCGTTGGGTATTCCAAGGTTTCGACCCTTGTAATTAGCAGCACGCTACTAATTTCGGCTGTTTTATTATTATTATTTGTAGTTTGTAGCCTCAATGGCGTGTGGTATCTGAATAATCCTATCCGGAAAGGATGTGTGTAGATTAATGTCTTTTTCTACATAATAGTTTCTATTTATACTACATAGAAGGGGAATAAAATACTTGTTTGATAGAAAGAAATTGTTAAAATAGCAGTCTATTTTTACATTTCGATTTTAAAATGTTTTTCATTATCGTAATAAATACCGTTAAAATAAAAACTCAGTAAATATCGAAAAATGCAAAGAGAAGTGGTTTGAATATCAATATTTATTCATTTGCCATATAGGAGCTACGGTTTTAATGTAGGCACTCGTTTTATATACCTATATAAACTGCAATATCATAATTATATTTAAATAATTCAAGGCCTACACCATCTTTAAACATAAATTACACACAAATCGGATGCAAATATGCTGTTTATAATTGCACAATGGAATTCTAAACCGGTGCCTACTAATATTATAACAGCGATCGTGTTTCCCTAAAGGGAGATGGGATGTAAAATTTAATAAGAATTTTAACAAAAAAAAAATGTGAATGTAGACATGCATGCGACGTATGCAGCTGACGCCAAAATATGGGCATATTATGATGTCCCTAATCTGGTTCACGGTCTGTTGATCAGGACGGCTCTCTCGATAACAATAACCGACTTAATACGCCCGATAATCGGTTTTCGCTATTCGAAAACATCCGTGATTGACACTTTTGATGACGTTTGAGCCGAAGCAAACGCCCCCGAGTTCACCAATCGTTTTCCATTACGCCGAGGGGAGTTTACAATTGCAAATAAAATATAGAACCAAATCATTTGTGCAAGTGGTATTGGCAAATAGCAAAATTGTGTTTGATTAATCGCAGTAGTTATTCGTGGTAAATGTTTTGATTTGATTGCGATATGATTATGATTTATTACCTAAAATAGAAAGATTTGTTTGAAACAAATAAAACTTCTACAAAATTAAAATAAATATAATAAACAAAGAACCGCTTTCATTATTTCAAGGCCATAATTTCAACCGTCTTTAGAATCTTAACTAGCTACTTTTACAATTGTACTAATAAAGTATTCTAGAGAGAGATAACAATTCCTCAATGATAATACGGAGCACTAAAACAAGCCCCTTAATGCTTTAGAATTCTAAAGCCAAACAAAAGTCGTTACAACCCAAGAAACGACTACAAACACAAAAGAACATAATATTTAACTAAAGTAGGGAGCTCGCTATTTCAAACTTAAGTGACCATGAACTGAAACACTCAAAACGATCCAAGAATGAGCTGGATGAGTCTGAGAGGCAAATGTCCATGCTAGTGGCGAGCAAACAAAAAATACGCACAGGCCGAGTTGAAAGAAAGAGTGCACTTAACCAAGCAAAAGCAAAAAAGGTAAAAAGAATCACACAATAAGCGAAGGAGGCAGACGGTGCCACGTCCGGACTAGACGAAACTTGGGCGAACAATCTGACCGCTTTGACTTACTGACCATGCGTTTTGATGCCTTCTAACTATAGCCGTGTTTTTGTTTCTCGTTTCATTTGATCGCAAGTTTTATTGACAATACTACTGAACCGTGCTATTTTGGAATTTCCGTTATTCCTTAATGATAATTGTTATTACTCGTCTATAAATTTTAACAATTGTAGTTTTTATTCGTATGAAGTTTTCTAACTTTTATTTTAGATTCGAATTATTTATTTGAGCTTTGTCGGCAGCCAGGTATTATTATGTTCACATTTATTTTCTGAACAGCTCTGACAATTTGGAGCTATTTTCGCTACCCCTACACAATAGTATTTGACACACGACACAGAACAACACAAGATGACATTACCTATTTCGTATATGGGTTGGCCACAAAACATTTTGCTTAAAATTTAGTCACGTAGTCAGTGGAGGGTGTCCCATGTCGCGTCTTCAAACCATTGCGATGGTCCATTGTATTCTCACGAGACAAAAGGGTTGAGCACCCTCCAAGGAGGCTTACCTTCGTCAAACCGCTTTTTGGAATCAAACGTTCAGGTATTTGGAATAGATTGGAACATTTTATCTCGTGTTGTTGGTTCTGGAAGAGGACGATTTCTTTATGTATGTTGAATGTTTTGTTGCTAATATCGTATGCCAAATCTTTTGTTGTATCTGTTTTGAGATACAAGTAGGGGTACTCCGTATACATAATAATATGTGTTCTTTTTTATATGCGCAGAAAATATCGCTTTCCATTTTATCATTTATATCGATTTTTACATGGGTCAAATATGCCATGAATTACTGAATCGTTTGTTACGTAAAAGATAGAACAACATATGTTAAAGTAAATAAACATTGCCTTCAAAAACGTATTCTTAAAACTAGTTATAAGTCAATACATGTATATTCTACATACTTTTGATATATTACTGTTAACGTTCAAATTATTTAATGAAATCTATTTGCACTGACCACATTGCAAATAAACATTGATTACTGTGAATGAGCCATTAATTTTAGATACACCTTCAATATTTTGGTTTCATTTGTAGATAAATTATATTAATTTGAATGTTAAACACGTTGTTGTAAATCTATTTTAAAATTATAAGTACATTTACATTTATTAATTAATTATATTTAGTTCATGTATATGCTATGAAGATAATTTTGTATTTCGTCAAAATTAATTTCGCTTTCATTAGAATTTAGAAATTTTACATACACCTACAATGCTTGCTTTGCATATCAACGAATAGATACGGTAAAATTCAAAAACTTGACGTAGGTTGATTACTTTTTTAAACAAAGGAAAAAAATCGAGGCTTGATATTATCAATGGACGACAAACGACCTTAGAACGGAAACTCTAGCTAAACAAACGATTACATTTGCCGGTATTCTTGCGCGCCCCAACATTTGCTTTGCAAAATGACCGCATTCAAGAGTAAGCGTTCCGTCGACACTGCTTTACACAAGTTAAATATTACAGCTATTTACTGACAGTTATGAAACGCTATTTCGTACCTAATTGTTTTATATCGCACTACTTTTTTCAACAATATAATATTAAAAGGTAAAAAGATTTGAATGTTTCCATGTTTTATATCAAATAAACTCCAAAACTAACGAATGTATTTGAAAACTTGAAATTTGATAGCAAGAAACAACTTAGGCTACTCTTTACCACCGAATCGTCCTAGAAATCAGGATCTGTTTGAGCTTAATCTTTTAACTTGAAAACGAGTTATTTAATATATCATTAACGACAAAGCCAGTCCATATTGACTTTGGAAACCGAATCGGAAACAATGGTCTTCTCAACCATAAAACGATTTCACATTAAACTTATCCCAGAACATTTTAAATATAGGCCTATTATCGTTTCAAGCATAGTTAAGTAATTCATCGTAGTTGCATATATTTGGCATTTTATATTATAAACGGGCTATTTTCGGATACATTTTGCCGATGAAACTGCTCTGATAGCGATGCAACCTCATATGAAAATAAAGCGTCCATTGTTAGTGAATATTGCGTGAAGTAATGGGAAAAAGTCGGGGTTTTATAAAATGGTTTTATGCTTGCATACTCTGTGAGGCGAGCAGATAGAGCCGGGTGGCGTGTGGCAGTCAATTCGGTTGAATGTTTGGTGCATTTATCATTCATGCTGGAACTAAATTTCTCGCATATTTTTGAGATCATTGTGGACACTATTGGCGTTATTTGACTTTCTCTAGTGCGTTCAAAATCTTTGAAAATACAATGGCTCTGTTTCACAATGCCTATTTAGGTTCATGCTAGTTCAAATCACCAATAAATTTTACGTGTATTTTTTATTGCAGTTACCTAGTCGCGGATCTTTTCACAAATATATGACCTTAAAGAGATTAAATAATTAATGAATAAAGTGTAAACAAACGCACTAATTAGTAACAGTGCATTTGTTTCGTTATGCAGTCCAACAATAATAATTGCATTACGCCCGGAGCGCAATTTCATCGATAAGTTCAATTTACGCGAAACGTTATTGCAAACTAATTAATAAAATTATTTTAATTTTACATTACATGTGCATACATAACCGTTGGAATAACAATCTGTCACAATTGTGACGTAATCAGTTTATTAAAAGCTGCGGATGTCATTTAAACCGACATGACTTTAACGAGATGTGTTAGGTTGCTGCATATTGTTAAAATATTGAAATTATATTTTTACATGACACATTTTAATTATAGGCATACATAAATGTTAATTTAATTGATTCCATTATTTTAGCGAAAAGACATTGATAAATGTAACGTAAATCTAAAATTATTAATATATAGTTATTCCGTTTTAGAACTAAGTAAATAAGCAGCGGCATATAATATGAATGTGTGTATAGGTAGAATCGAAAGTAAATTAAACAGCAACGTGTGTCTTCACACAACCCGGCAATACAATTACTCGCTCCGTATGGTTATAATATTGCACAAGCCGTGCACCACACAGAAATCTAAATTAAATTTCATTCAGTACTTTATCTCCTTTGCCGACGGGACCTTGAGTCAGGCCACATTAACTGTATTAAGGCCGCTTTGTTCACTTTAAAACAATTGTGGCAACGAGAAGAGAATCCACAAATTCCACTCGTAAAACACTCATCAGAAACTCCGCTGACGTCTGACGCCATTGTTGCCGAAAAGCATCAAAATTCTTCGCGTCTGGAAAATTTTCAGCCTTTGTGCGGCGAATGGCCGAACATTGAAGCCTCACAAGTTACTTACTTAATCTCTGCTCCGCCCCCTTTGTGTTCTAGTCATCAATACTTTTGGAAATTGCACCTCGAGCAACTTGTGCGACTGGCGGTTTGTTCGTGTACTTATTGGGAACGGAATTCTACATCGCGGCGTACATTTCGTTTTTGGGTTTCAAATCGAACATTAAAAATTAGGTGCAACTTTTGAACTGACAGTTTCTATTTGTTTGTCCACTATTCTGACGCTTCACAGACGCTTTCAAATCATGTTTTTCCATATAGAAGCTACAGTAGTTTTAAACCCAGATTTTGTTTTAGAATAACAAAGCTACGAAAGACTTAGTCTACTTGAACAAGTAACTCCAATTCCAAAATTATAATTTCCTTACAAAGTTGTACTGCAGTTGTTTAATTTAAATAAAGAAGTAATAGAAACGATCCTGACAAAACGTTTTTAATGCAATAATAATAAATCTTTCTTGCAGCAGCTTGTCCCCGGACGTTCTCTTAAAATTTCGTTTGCACGAATAATGGAATAAGTTTAATTAGTTTCCTCTGCAGAGGTGCCTAGTCTTAATTAAGCTTTGGTTTCAGCCATAATGTTAGAAGTCCCTGTTTGTTTTCGACGCCTACAAATCCTATTCTAGGTAGTTGCCGATTCTAAATATTTACTTTAGTGAACATTTAACGAACAACGTAGTCTGTTGTATTTTGCCGCTTTGATTTTGTTCAGCGTTTACGTTTTATTAACAACTTGATAACGTTGCAAGTTTGAACTAAGCTAATGAGCTTACTTAATAAACAGACTGACTTACGAAATGTGTTTGATGACAGATTGAAGATTTGTCTCTTTTACATTTGTGTTTTTAAATAAGTAGTGAATTACTAAAAAAACTAAGCTGTAACTGTTTTGGTGTCAGGAACAATAAACACAAAGAACGGGTCTCCTTTATCGAGTCTCCTTTTATTCGAATGCAATCCGCTTTCGTCAAAGGTAATTCGATACGTGGATCTTGTTCGTTTTCTGTTCGCACTTAAGCATTGCGCCTTTAGTTTGTTTTAGCTGTAACTTTATACTCGGGAACTTTCGTTCGCGCCCCTATTGACACTTCCAATCAAAACATGTGAATGAAATCAGTGTACGGCTCCTTTGTCCTGTTCTTTTTTCAAAATCGATGTAAAGAATTGTTTTAAAGGTATAACTCCGATATAAAGCTTTATATTTTCCGATTTAATCCTTCTTCCGGAACAAATTTTGAAACGACTTTATTCCGGCCATATGAAGTTTGTGATTGCATGGCCAACTTCATTCATACGTTGAATACCGAATATATTGAATAAAATGATAAATTGAACTTTAATGAATGGCAATAACGTTTCGAACCATTTAACAGAAACACTCAGTAAACAGACCAATATCGTAACAAAACAATGTTTCCAGTTGTCGTTGATTTGTAAAAAAGAGAGACGCGACACAACGGTATTTATTCGAATTGTGAATTAAACATTGATATCGATGTATTAACCGTACGTTTACGATCATCGATATAAATCGTCTGATATCGATGCCATAAAACAAACCGCAGGATTACCGATTTAAATTCGTCGATATCAAAGCAGTTAAAGGGGGCCTTTACAAATTAATGATGCCAATTTCCCTAATGACATTGTAAAAGGAAAGTTTACGATTAACGATTTTGGTTTTCACGATTGTATCGTTGTTGGCTAGGTATGTTTACCTCACTATCTTCCGTTTTTGGGTATTTATTATGTTTTTTATTGTTGTTTTAAATTATTTCATTGTTTTACAGAACCAACTGGAGTTTTTGTTTTTGTGGGGGTAAAATCATAAAATTACAAATGACTGGTCTCTGCCTGGGTGGGGTGAGAGAGTTGGACTCTTACTGACTAAAAACCACCCAGTTCCTTCTCATATTCCAGGCCGGCGCCACGGTTTATCGCTTGTACATTGTTGCTTATACCCGCAACCCCGGCTGAAAATTGGAGTTTGAAAGCACTAAAATAAAACCTTCATATATTTTTTTCTGTGGTTGAAAGGTAAAGAAATAGTGGCTGCGTCAAAAAATGAAAAAAAAAACAATAAAAATACTTAGAAAACAAATAATCAGAAAACTAACGAAGAAGCTCGATACAATTGGGTGACTTGGGTGATTGTACAAAAGAACAAGTGTAATGAATTTTAAAATGTCAATATTAATTCATTCAAAAATTCACAAGTTACAAAGTCATGTTAAACTTTAAAGTTAATTAATAAACGACCTTGATCACTGCGTGTAGAGTACAAAATCGCCAATAAAAGTAAATGACTAAGGAAAAAACAATTTGTTACTTACTTTTATTACTACATAAAATGACATCTATGGAACTCCTCCACATAAATAAGTTAGCAATAATTGCCACCACCAAACCCACACTATTATTATCTGAAATATCTGAAACCACTATTAAGTACCTACAATCCATCAAATATTCTGTAGTATCTAAGTTGGCCCAACAACACCCGTAAAAAGAGTAGAGTTTGTGAAAAATGTAATTTTCTTCACCAGAGTAAGAAAAAACAACACCAAGAAAATAAAAACAGGAATTATAGAAAATTAGCAAACTATCAATGACAGTTAATTAAGAAATTAATAAGAACCAAAAGTTTATTATAAATTAAAATGCAAAGCAATTATGTCAAGCACACAACCTGAAGTATATTACAAGGTTTCAATCTTGTAAACTCAGGTAAGGTCTGTTAGAAAATTAATTATCAAGTGCCTTTATCAGGTGATCGGCCTGGGGCACCGTATTTCAATTGGGATCTTACTGTGTTTACTTAGATTTGATTTGTGCAATCAAAAACAAATGTCTCGAGATTGTTCACCGTAATTAAACTTTGGGGGTCCATGTTGTTATTATGGGATGACGTTGATGATATAAAGTTTCTGTTCCATCATGTATAGATATTGGTTTTATGGTGCTATCATGGCAAAATTTTACAACTGTACCTAAGTCTAATTTTATTATTTATGCTGAGTATATAATTAAAGAG
Organism: Spodoptera exigua; assembly: GCA_902829305.4. Lineage (NCBI taxonomy): Eukaryota > Metazoa > Arthropoda > Insecta > Lepidoptera > Noctuidae > Spodoptera > Spodoptera exigua. The sequence goes on from LR824615.2 coordinate 6,571,118, forward strand.
GTTTTTCTCGAATTCTCTCAGGCTTTTGATGCTGTTGAAATTTATTTTGTTTTAGTTAAATAAGATTACTTCTTCAATATTTTTTTTTTAAACATAATTAGGTACCTATACCTACTTTAGGAATTTTTGGACTATTAATATCGTTTATAACTTCTTAAGCAATGGTATGCCTAAGGAGTTAAAGTTACAAGTTACAGGTTAAATTCTTAAGCTGGCTTTATGTGTTTTCAATAGAAAAATAAAATTGACTCTTCTCCATTTTTTTTGTAATTATTTAAGTAACTTAATTAATTTTTAGATACTGATTAAAATTTATTATTAAATTCTGACAACTGTAGACGATTTAAGAGAAAAAAAGTAATAACTCCCGAAAGATATCCATTACTAGAATTGTCGATTGTGCGAAACGTCTGCCATTACCTCGATTTCGCGAAACAGTGACGTCAGCTCTCAAATATTATGAGCATTTAGTAAGTGATTTTCAATTTAAAAGTATTTTTTTACTAATAAAAATATTACAATATAATTTTGTAAACTAATAGGCATTTAGCAGTCCTCTCGTATAAAATATATAATACAACACGGACAACGGACACTAAAATTTGATGCTACAGAATTAAAAGTACCTAAGTCGCAATACGGCAATACCTCATCCATTCTTTGCCCACTCCTTATAAAACGTGAAAAAGAAAAACTTGAAAAATATTTTTTTATACCTTCTTCACCTAGTTAAGTTTTATTGGAATAAATTGCATTCACTTCACGGCACAGAGTTAACTTATAAAATGTTGAATGAGATTAACTTTTCATGTCTCCTAGACCGAACGGGTGTTAAGTGCTGCGACATTCTGAGGCTATTAATCATGATGAATGCAAGCTGGCTCAAATAATAATATGAAACTTTTAACTTAATTAAAAATAAGGCTGGTATTTATCAAAGATCTGTATATCCCATTCCTTCATTAAATTAGTACCAGCCAACCCCACAATAGGTAATGCCGGCTTCCCAAATTATATTACTTTATTGTTATTCTTTTTTACTTTGTTCCCCCAAACTAACGTAAATTGGCTTGGGATCACGCCACTGTTACGATAAACTGCGCCATTGGATTGGTTTGTTGTGACTTTGTACTACTTAGTTTTATAAAGGGAATATTACTCAGAAACGATTTCGCGATCACTGACTCTTTTATAAAAGCACGAAATAATTTTATTTGCGATTATTGTACCGTAATGTGTTTTACGAAAGGAAATTCGTGGGACTGTAAAAGCCCAATATTTTATTGTGCCCAACTTACGAGACCGTAAATATTTTAGTGTATGCGGCGTTTTTAATATTTCTATGATTTCTTTGAAAGTTAGCCTAAGGACATACACGTAAGCCAACCGTACAGATTTATATTACAATTTATAGGTTACCATTTTAGAGAGAAATGAAATATATGAAAATTTCTGTTTACACTGCGCAACCTGAAAGGCTTGTAAGCTCCGTTTTTCGTGTTCTTTTAAACATTTGCTATGTGTATCTGTTGCTTGAACAATAAATGTTTCAGAGGCCCAAGGCAGCATCTCATCTGGTTATCTAAATTAAAGAGTTGCTGATTAATTTTTGTGTCACTTTATTACTAGTATGTATTTGTCTCATTTTAAAGTTTAGATTATTTTCAAACATGTAGTTAGATATTTTAAAAATTATATACCCAACATGCTTTATGGTGGTCCAGAGCAGGAGAAGGAACAGGGGGGTTTTTAGTCAGAGTCTGACACTCCCTCCCGCCCGGCCCTGGGCGGGAGAAGTCATTTGATGATTTTCCCCTCACAAAAAAAAAGTTTCGAGTATACAAATATTACTTTTGACGCAAAAAATTGAATACTTGGTCCACTAAACAGTTATATTTACGACATTTTCGACCCTGACTTGTTATACACAAGAAATCTGTAGACGGTTGTGAACACAAGGAAAGAACAATACATAAATCGGGCTCAAACGATGTTTCCTCACGAAACGATGATCCTACTGTAATACTGGTAAACCTTTTGTTTCTGCGGAACACAAACAATTCTCACGGATTTCGGTGACACAAAGTGATAAAAGGGTCATTGTTTCGCGGTTTGTCGGAAATAATCGATATCATTCGGTGATTCGGAATCAGTTATCGAGTGGGCGGTTAAGGGCCCTTGAATCGGTCCATATGCTCGTGTTCGCACGGTCATGCAGTACATACTTGTCATGTGGAGCGTCCGGAATACACGTCTAGTCGGACTTCAGTTTCAGCGATTGGCTAATTGAAAACCTTTCAACTCGATCAATTTGAAATTTGAAGTTTTGGATTTGTCACTTGAGCTCGTTAAGATCGGTTGATGCAGTCTTGTGGGAATGAGCTTTCGATGACGTCAATTTTATGATTGAGTATACTCGTGGTTGTCAAATAGTCATTTTGATTATGTTGGTCGTGCTGTTTGTCTCTAGTGGCGAAAGGGTTCCAGATATTGCACTGTGTGATTAGAAGTACACACAGCATATGAAAGTACAGATTGCTTTGCTTGGCTTTACTCTGACCTATTTTCGCGTCGGATTTCTGCAAATTATGGGAGCTGCAATGGTGTGAACTCTTTGAAGTTTGACATGTCGGATATGGATTCGAAATCAGAGCAGTCTATTGAATAGATCCATTTGTTTATTAAACGCTGCCAGATTCGGTTAAAGGCATTGACTCTGATACCAATTACTAAACAAAAGAATAAGCAACAAATGAAAAGAAACCAAACATGGTTCTAAAATCGTCTTTTATCTAAACACTTGAGCGCAACCCAATCCAATTTAAATTTATCCATTCAACGAAGCACTACATTTCTAAAGCCAAATATACGTGTTGAACAAACAGAGCGGTTCATCAGTGGTGGTCGAAATCAACGCGCTTCCGACTGCTGATTGTTTAGATAATCGCGTGTCATCGAGTTAGACTCGGCGACGAATTAACGCGATTGCAGCCGAAGCCGACCGAACGAGGAACTTCAACGAACCGACCGACTTGCAGATTGTGATGATTGGTTTAGGTTTAATCTTGTTCAACTTAGTGTTATTGTTGAATGTGTAATGAATTTAGACTAGAGTGCAGACTTCAGCTGTATACATAAACGGTGAAGATGCAGTGTATAATAACTTTATGATACCATGAGTAGCAAATTTAGTTTGAAGTGATGTTTTAAGGAATCGATTTTATTTTCGTCTAGTCGACTTCACAGGAAAAATATTCCAGTTATTAATCAAAATCTATCGTCAGTTTGAGTAATCCCTTTAATCCACTTTCTAATAACAACTTTCCTTTTATCTCTTAACTCAAATATTTAAACGTAAACAGAATTTCTCCGAACCATGAAAAAGTAAAGGAAAACGAGAAAAACATAACCGCAGCAGTCAATTACGAGGCTTAAAAATATCTGTGGTATTTTTTGTTCTAATACCCAAAAAAGGGTTCTCAATCCTTTAAACCGCTCGACACAACTTAAGATTCGTTTGCGTTAAACCCGCGAAATCTGTACCACAGATAAGTATTTTTTTACAAGCGGCTTACCACTCCACTAACCCTGAATATTTTAGGCATTTTGTTAATATCCTAATCCTCCTTTTTTCCTCGGCTCGGACTCTGAGGGAAGTCGGCATTCACTGTTAACAGTTTCATGATTAATGACTGAAAACTCTTTGATGGCTTTTTAATTAGAGCTAAAATAGGGGTGTAATACCGGTTGGTAGCGGGCGCCGACGTCGGCCGCGGGAAGGTTGCTGCGGCCACAGCTATATTTCATAGAGGGGGAGAGGCGGCTTCGAATTTGCAAGGCTAATAAATTGCGGAATACCTAGGCCTTATTGGCTCAACGTTTAATCGTTCGGGCCGCACTGGATTATTTTTAGCCAAGTTCCCGGCGCTTCTTTGTGTAACTGTAGCAATTGGAAAGTAAAATGCTAAACGTATTCTTGCCTTTGTCCGCGGCTCGACGTAAGCGCGTTTACTTATCGGTAACATAGGATTGAAATTTCTAACTTTGCATTACAAATTTATTTCCTCCAGCCGCGGCCTTCCAACTCGCCTTTCAGGTTATTCCAATTCGTCGGTGAAAATGGCGATTAATATTCAATATGAACGGCCTGTTTGAGTGATTGTTTCTGTAGGTCGCTTTACAGATTAAAATCAGCATCGAACAATGAAAATATTATTAATTGGAAGAAATTGTACGCACCTTTTGAAATTCTAAAAACAAATGTTTGATTTCTGGTAGAATATTAATCTTTATCTTTGATAAATATTAATGTCGCTTAGCTAAGTAAAATACGTTCGATTCTGATAATTTTAAAGCAATATATTTTCCTAGAAATGTTGCGAAGATGAAAATTATTTTATCGTAATAAAAGGTACATTTTAAATTATTTTACTTACATAATATTTTTGCACGCTTTTTATACTTAAAGTTTATGAAGTATTGAATTTACATCAAACTTTTGTTAGAAGTAAGTTGTAACGATGTACCTTTGCAAAAGTACTTTTGTCGATGAAAACTTACAGAAAGTAGTATTCACAACTTAGAATGAGTAGGTACTCAAGTTACCTGGCCCCTCGTCCTGGAATAGTTTCTTACTTATTCCATTTCCTTAACTTGACTGCAACAAGATTGCAAACAAGTGATAAAGTACATTATTTACATTTCAATTTACGACATATTTACACTTAGTGGCAAAATATAAATAAGAGACAAGCAAAAACGACACGGGTGATAAGAATATTTGGATGAATCAATAATTTTAACCGTGTACCAATATTATAGATTATAAATTATTATTTACAACAGCAAACATCCCTTGCTACCAGTTTTGAAAGTCACGAATTCCGTAGAGGGGTGGTAGCCGAAAATATTCGTATTACATCGTGGCGATGTCGAAAACAATGACTCGCAAGAAAGTACGTTCTAAGCAGCCACTTTGAGCAATTAGGACAAACAAAACATTTTTATGCGAAGCCCGTTTTGCCTGACTTCGGTTTTCCTTGTAAGCGGAGTAACTTGTTCGTCGACTGGCGGGCGGGTGTTAATTGTGAAGATTTAAGGTCATCTTCGGGATCTGCCTTCGGTGGGAAAGAGGAAAAATGTACTCGGTCTTGTTTAAACACTTTATTATTAACGAAAGAAAGAAATACTGCTTACTTTCGTGTTAAGCCTTTCTTGATTGTTCAAAATAATTAAATTACAAACTTTTATTTGCAAATGGGTGATTTTTAACTCAGTAAAACATAAAGGTTGTCTAAAAGAAAGTTGACAAATGTATTCTGTAACTATAAATACCTATACTAAGTAAGCCCCAATGTAAACAATACAGCCTTCCCACATTATTTGCATATATTGACGTTTTACAAAAATCTCTTCTCAATTTTTCGCCCACATCCGAACTGTTCATTAGCATAATTGGTTTACAGTTGAATGTATGGTTGGACGTATAACGTATGAGGTGCATCCATAAACATATATTGCAGTATCGTCATTATACCTCGTTTGCATAAGTAGTTTCAATGAATTCACCCTCCGCAACGTCATTTACCGTTTAAAATTCTTCGACATCGTAACTTTAATATTCCACTTTGTGTCTTTTTGGAGTGGGGATTTAAATAGAACCTGTTCCTTAAGTTAAAAGTTAGTTTGAGGTGGTATTCAAGCATTATTATAATGAGTTTTAAATGCTATAAGTTCATGTAATCTATGATAATATTAAATTTGCGGATTTAACTAAATATCTCTCAAAGTGATTTATGCGTAAAACTAGTTAAGTACTACAAGTTTCAGCAAGTATATCCAATGATTTACCGTAATGTATGTATAAGAGATTATCACAAACAAACGAACCGAAGCACTAACACTAACTTCAGAACATTGTTCAGCAAACGTGTTTAAGTATAAGTAAAACCACTAAACTAATACACAAACAATGACAATGTTCCGAGCTAGCTTACACAGTAAGGACATCGTATAAATTATGTAGGTAGCTACACATAGCTGAGTATCCAAAATCTATTTGCATTACAACCATACGACGGGTCTCAGATGTTCCGGAGAATCTGTCTTGATATATGGACGTTATTACGAAAACAAACTTTTAATTGCACGTAATCCCCGTGTTGTATTGTAAATTTTGTTTTCGTTCGGTTTTGTTCGTAAACTCGATGTAATACACGGTACGTATTTTGTTGTTTTTGAATTGATGAGATTTTCAATTTGTAGCTTAGCTTGAGTGACGTTTCTGTTTTTATTGAAATATTGAGATAAATATGCTTATATTTCAAAATAAATTCTACAAAAATACAAATGAAAGACAATTTGTTTGGTAAACAACTATGATGATTTTCCAAGCATCGTTTTTCCAAGTTTTTAAAGAAAGATTAAAAAGGAAAGGGGCTAAGTTTAGCAAGTGGTAAAAACCCGTAGCATTTGAAAATCTAGAGAGCAGCAATTAAACTCGCATTAACTAAAATATGAGAGAAAACCGCAACTTACTTCCAGTCGCAAATGGTCCTTCTGTTTAAGCAATTTGCCTAAGCAACTGGCAAAATGTTTTCCTTTTCGAAACTCACACAAAACAATTTCTCACTGAGTCCGCTCTGTCCATTCAGTATCCGGAGGAGCAAGTTTAACTCCAAACAATAGTTAAGCAACAAAGAAAGTTGCGAAGTGGCGTGCTGCGGCCGAAGAGTGTGTGTGAACCGACTTACGGAACCATCGCCCAGCGCTCGTGTACGCTTCGAGTATTCTGTAATCAGTGCAAACAGACTCCCACTTACAATGTTATCTCGTCTCAACTAACAACTATTTTCATGCTAATATTTGTCTAGACCATTTCTTTCGCACTTATTTGTTTCTGAAACACTTTTGAAACTAAAAGGAACGGTATTTGTGTAGCCAGGCACGTTTCGAGATGAAAATCCTTACGCTTTGAATACCAGTTCCAACGTTTTACTACATAAAACATTCTGAGCAGGTGTTTTGAAAATTGTCTTGTATGAAAATATTTGTATTATTCTTCTAGTTTTATCTTAACTCATTTTAACACAAGTAGGTGTTCACGATAAGAAATTATTCAGGAAATAATAGTGTCGCTTTGAACCAGTTTATAACGTCTGAAACATGTTTTCAAAGCATTTTCAAGATCTACCTATAATCTTGAAAATCTATAAATATACATTCCAACGGATTTTCGCGTTTCCTAACGCCTTCAAAACTTTGTTCTGTTAAGAAAGTCTTGCAATTTTCCCTATATCGGTGTTGTGCGCGTGAGGGAGCTGATTTATTTGCGGGTATGAGGCGTGAAGCAAATGAACTGCCCGTGTAGCGAGATGTACGGCGAGACCGCGCCGTAACTACGGGGTGGAGGCGCCTTAGATCACACGGGAAAGCTATGTACGGAATATCTTAAAACATGTGTAACAATTTTCGCAGTTCGCCGTGAGGTGAACGTGAAATGTGTTGCAGTTAATATTTGAACGTGCGCAACTAATGTTCGTATGTGAAGAGTTGTTGGTTTTTGTGGGATTACTTCACAGAAAGCTGAAAAAATTTAGTAATTGAACAGTTTTTGAATAGTAACTACAGTAAGATATAGCAAAATTGATTGCAAATAACGACTTACCAACCTCGCCAGTGTCAGCGTTAGCTTGCGCGCTGACTAAAACTAAAATAGGACTTCAATATTCATCTGTGGCTTGAAACTGGTACAAATTTTTCTAGGTTAATTTACTTGATTTAGTAGTTATATTCAATCAATTTTTACACTTACTTACTTACACTTTAACATTTTACATCTGATAATGCAATCTCATCTGATCATAAGAAGGAAGCAATGTTTAAGGGGTACGTTTATTTACGTACGGTAGCGGTTTAGTGACAATTTGTCCGTACACCACTTTGTACACAGACAAATAGTGATAGTACACCGAATCGTTATCCGCCAGCAGTTTGTCACAGGCAAACGCATTAGCGGCTGTGGCGGGCTGGCGACTTGGCTTGCGGTCGAAGCCTCGTCCGAATTCCTCTTACCAAAACTGTCATCACAGACCGACGATTAGTCAAGCTGCTAAGTGCTCCTTCCCGATTGTTTTTCTCTTTACCACCGTCGGAAACTGTAATTTATGCGACTTTGCAGTTCCGCCACAGCGTCGAAATTTGCAATCGGCGTAGATCCCAGCAAAACCGAAGGTTTATTTATGGCATGGAGAGTTAACTTTTGAACTGAAAGTTCTGCGGGTGCAGCGGTCGCCAGACCTTTTTTTGTTTGCAGTTGTTACTGACTCCGAGGAATATAGTGTTCTCCGTTCACATATATTTTACATCCGATTCTTTTTACAAACACGATATTTTAGTTTTTTGTTCATTTAAGTTCAAAGTTAAAACTAGTTACCAGATTTTACAATCTTCGCATCAACTGTAGATCGAATTTGGTATTTATATATTACATATAAACTTTTAAATTGCATCACGCTGTTTTTATGACATGCGAAAATTTTCTTTTATTTTAGTTTTCAAAAGAAGGACATCATTAAAATCGCACACAACTTGCACTGCTTAAACGAGCTAAAGCGAACAAACAACAACACCATACACTAACGAATCCAAAGGTGACAAAGTAACAAAAACGGCCGCGAAAATAAACTGCGAGAATCCAGAGACAAAAGTGCCCCTTGTTTTGAACAACTGTTTACTCTATGTATTGACAAGCAATGTTTTCTCTAAAAGAGGTTCAAGCAAATAGTATTGGAGTGAGGGTGTCGACGTGATTGCGCTAAGGAAGCTCCTACACTTTGTTTGTATAATCCTCGGCCTTTGATTAGCTACTTCTAGTTTCATTGACGTAAAAGGACCGTCGAAATCAATATTGATTTTGTTTATTGAATCCTTCTACTCTGATTTACTTTAGTATTTACTGGTTATAAACAATTTCCAGTTAACTTCATTAAGACATGGAATTGTTCAAGTAATAGTGTCCAATCCCGCAATTTACGAGTATTTGCTTGATATTTTTAAACCTTATTTTTTTCCATAAAATATTGAAACTATTTTTCAGAAAAAGATATGCGTAAAACAAAGCACATGAGATTGAATAGAATAGTCTTTCATGTTTAACTAGCTTAAAAGTCCAAGTTAAAGTTTAAGTCAAGAGAGAAGTAGAGCTTAGACAAAATGTTCTTAAACTACGCTTTTAGATGCAAAAACTGCTCAAGTAAGAACAGCTTCTCCATCTTAAGTTTCGTTTCGATTGATATAAATGGAAAACTCTTTTTTGTCTTTAAATCTTGGCTAGATACGAGTAAGGTCGTAACACTCGATCTTCATTCATTCGAGTCATCGCACTCGTTTCCGTCCTTTGATTTATACCCTGCTCCGTCACAGGATTGGCTAGTTTTGAGTAAACTATCAATACTGACAATTTTGTGTTGTGTTTAAAAACTTTTTTCGACGTTCTTTCTAAATTCCAACTATTTTTTATCTTTTTATACCAAACTGTTTTTAATATAATAAAAAGGTGTCTTTATACCTAAATAAAATTGTTTCATTCGGGTGACAATTATTTTCAAGAAAAATTAAAATTATTTGTAAGTATTTTAGTAAAGAAATATCTACTTATTTTACGAATGTTATGAACTTTAATAGAAACTAAAATAATTTTGATTCCCAGTTTTATTTAGTGGATTTTATTAAAAAGGTATTTTACTCTATCTATTTACTCACTTAAAAATTTGTTAATAGAAATCTTATTTTGTTTCAAAAGCCATTACTGTTTTATTACAAGACGCATAAACAAATTATTTGTGAGTCAGGTCTCAGTCTAAACTGGACTACATGATAAATTTAAATTGATTTACCCTGGGCTAAGCCTTGAGTGCGTTAGGGTCAACCCGTTTAACCTAAGATAATCTAGTTTGTTCTTGTTTTAATACGAGTACCAAGTGGGATTAGGGAATAGAAACGGAACGTATGTTTTAGGATTTATTGCGTGTGTATTTGAATTTATATTAAATATTATTTAACAACAACACTAAGTTTTAAAATATATTACATTTTGTCATAACAAAGTTAGTAAAATACTGTACTTCACCATGTAATGAAAAACTATTCATTGCGAACTAACAAGAGGGAGTTCGTCCAATTAAAAAAATTTTAGAAATGATTTTAAAATTCGAACAAAGGACCATTTGACCATGGGTCTATTGGATATAAAATAATCTCATAATAAAAGAAATAAGCAAACATAATATTGCACAAAAGACCTTTTATTTTATTGTCACAAAATCTTGACCGGATTGTGTTTTCACAGCGGTAGCGGTGTTTCCCCATGTTTTTATACCCACAGGCGTATTTTGATACACACTACTTGTATTCAACATTCGTAATTACATTCGATTTAGGGAAAATTGTTTATATGGCAAACTGTTACACAAATACTCCTGTAAAATTACCAATTTTGTTACAGTTCTTATTTTTTAATATTATCATGTTGTTTTTTATTATTAATTAAGTATTGTGTCTTTTTTATATGATTCGATTTTGGAAATTATTTTAGTTTTGAATTTTTTGTTTAATTGATATTTAAGATCCTTATTACAAGTTACTAGGAAACCACATTGCTCCCTCGAGTCTAAAATTGAGAATAAAATTTGTGGCTTCTCCCTCAAAATTCTCAGGTGGTGACGCATTTAACACCCCTTGCAGTCACTTAGCAACGTAAACGAAAAGGGTTTTAAAAATTTAACGTCATTATAATAAAATGGACTAAATATTAATTTAACATAGTGTCATTTTATATTGGTATTTTTATTGATTGGAGTTATATTATTATGTTCTTAGGGTTGGGTGCTAAAATCAAAATGGCCGCCATTACATAAGCTTCACTTCACTATTATGTAAAACTAAACATCGTATGACGCTTGAAATATAAAAGAGTTGAGAGCTTAGATCCTCCCACCTCTCAGGGGCAACAATTAAAACATAAGGGCTGGGGGTGAGGGAGTAACTACTGAGTGGAAACGATGACGGTTCTCGCGCTTCCGTCGGCTTGTTACACAACACAAAAATACATACTTGGGTAAATTATGTCTCGTCACGTTCGCGTTTCAAATTGAAAAAGTTCGCAGTTAATATTTCTAAAGGGTTTTCCATGAGTTTTGAAATAAAATAGGAATGTGAGGGTGCATTTTTAATTTTCACTTCGCACTTGATTCTGGATGTGTGATGATAGGATATAATATGACTTTTTTGCAAAAGAAATAAACTTTTGAAAGATTTTTGTCTACGGTTATATTTTATTATTTCATAAGTCGTGTCTATAGGTATTATCTGTCTCAACATACATCAAATGAAAACCAAATATTATTACTTTTCCGATAAAAAAAAAATACTGTTTATTATATCTTCCAAAAGCCAAACTACTTTTAATGCCCCTATATTTTAGACTCGGATTGTTCTGATGTCACAACGTTCTATACGGGGTGTAGTGGTGCTACGTCAAACATCAAAAGTTTATCGTATGTACTACTAAAACAATGAATCCGATGTATGTAAAACGAAAGGGGTGTCGCCGCCACGATAGTTCTCATGACGGCCCACCGATGCGGAAGGAAGCCGCACTTGAGTTTTTTTCAAAATGGCCGTCTGTCAGACGTCATTCAGACGCGCGAAACAAGAAATTCAAGATGGCGGCGTAAAAGGGGTTTACAAGTTGTTTTGGCAGTCTGTGGGTATACATCTTAGAAACTTTAACTTGACTAAAAATTATTTTAATACTTGAATTTGAAAAATTGTAATGATGGACCTGGCTTCGATGTGTGAATATATTTCCTTAGATAATATGTTGAAACCTTTTTAACTCATTCTCTTTACCAATAACAGGGGATCAAAGAAAGTAAAGAAAGTGGAATGCGCGCTCCATTCCTGAAAATAGAACTCATGAAAGAACTCATTAAAAGTCAAGTTGCAGCCTCTAGCACATTCAACACGACCTTTAACATTTTTGACACAAGAAACAAAGCCCACATTTTCCATTCGCGCTTTTCATCTGACCTAGAACCTTTTTATCATACGAGAGTGGAGCGTTTCTCGGACTGTAGTGTCAAAACGGCTTTTTCTCTTAAATCAAAGTGAAGCAGCTCTCAGGCAGCGGGCAGGGCAATATGAAACAGGTCGAGCCGAGTGATCCGCACTCCAAAGGGCCCGGCGCGGCCGTCTCAGATGTCGCTCAGAGAGCCCATTCGCGCGGCTCGGCCACACCCTCCACTCGACTCGCACATAAGCCTACGAGCGGCCCGCTTTATTTATTATGTACAGCCATTAACGCCACTGCCATCATGGCGGCGAGTTTTTCAATTTTTAATTTCCCTCTTACCGCTGGTGACACTCGACAGACGCTTCCCGGATTGACACTTAAGTTGTAACTCATTGCGCCGCCAGTCGCCTACTGACGGCTAAATGAGTGTCTACAACGGAAAGAAATTGCTTTTTCATAAGCAGTTCTCGGATTGTTTGATATAATACAAAATGCGGGAAATATTTTCAGTCGCGGACATTTTACTTTTAATCTTATTTTCGCTTCTGCTAAACCTTCTGCAAACTTTTATGGCGTCTCAATTCATTCAAACTGAGTCAGTACATTATGACTAACTGCAAAAATTTATAAATCGTATGTCAAAAACATGACTAAAAATCTTGATAATCCATTCCTAAACTTTGCACGCATTTCGGTATTTTTGACAGGCTAAACCGATAAGTCTACTTTATCCACATACGATTTCTTTGACACGTGTTAATTCTACGTAAGCACGTAGTTAATAATGTGTATTTGTTCGTATTTAATACGGCTTCTCCATACCCCCGAAATACGTACCTACCCGAAACTTTTGTATACTACGGCTTCTAAAGCTGCCTGTCTCAAAATGGCGCCCTGTCTTTTGGATACTCACATTTCAATAATAATTACTACCTACAAGGACAATTCTGAGCACAATAGAAGAAATCTACTTTAGAAAACTTTGCCTACAAAAATCGTGTTACTATGAGTCTCTTTGCCCTTACAATTTGCTGTAGCGAGAGGTTTGTGCCGATAACAGTTAAATGTAACGGCGACGTAAAGGGCACTAGGAGTGAGATCGGCCAAACAGCGGTGGCCACAACTATCCGCGATGAACGTCCGTTCGGACCGGCCCTAGACACAACTTTCCACTGCTGATTCCGCAAATTTATTTCATTAAATTTAATTCTAAACTCTCAAGGGCCGCCTGGGAATTCGGTCAGAGGCAAACGAGTTAAAGTTCACGAGTACCTACTTGGCAAATTAATCTTAAGGGAGTTTCGATGTTATCCTGCTCCGTGGACTTGAGTGCGCTAAGTCCGTCGGACGTTATAAATTAACAAACCCTCGCCGGTAATTAAGCGGAGGTGTGCTTCACATCGAGTTTAACGAACAAAAATTCAATTAACCCAAATTGTGTTAGGACAATTTTTCAACACAGCATGGTCTATTTACATATCTCGTAAATTTAAATCTGTCGAGCCGCGTTGATCCGTCTTCATTACGAATTTGAAACCTCTTCTTTATAGGGTAATGTTACCGAACTAATCGAATTATAAAATATCCCTAATATATATATTTATTAATGAAATACATCATGTATTTCTTATGTAGCTGGCCCTACTTAATAAAGTTCACGAGTTCCTGCTTGGTCAATTAATCTTAAGGGACTTGCTAATTACTAATGAGCATTTAACATAATATTTGATGCAATATAAAATTGTATTTTTTTTATTTAATATATACTTTTTTTTCTTTGCAGGTAAGAAAATTAATTTTCATGAGACTCCGAAGAGACTGCAAAAGGTAAACGTAATTAAATTGGTTATACACCACGTAAGGTGAAGGTGAGACAAGTAAAAAAGAAAAGGCACAGTGGATAATTAGTACTACCTAAGTACTTGAAGATTTATACGGCTCTGACTAATGAGCTCTAAATATTGTGCAACATTAGTCAATAATAAAATAATAAATATAAATTCGAATTATTGTGAAACAATCGCATTTATTTTCTTTATATTTTTTGCCTACCCAAATAACTTAAATATCCTAACTTCATAATTAGAAATCCATAAATATCGCCATTTTAGACGCTTCTTCATTTGCATATTCTGCAACGTAGGTCGGTAGTGTTTTAGACGAAGTAATGTTGTCGGTTCATATCCTAGGAGTCCCTTGGCGGTCGTTCATGCATCGCTTTTACTTTACCCACGATGTGGAATTAAATGTTGATTAATATGGTGCATTTTAGGGCCGCTAAGCGCTAAGGCCGGGAAAGCCATTCAGGTGTTCAATTTAGAGGCACTTTGCAACTAAGAAGTAGTTAATAGTTACCCGTTTAGTGAAAAGCAGCTGGGCTGCATGGGCCTTACCTGAGGGCCCTTCGATATGGCGCCGGGGTTTCGTTGTAATTAATTGGTGGATCATAAAACGTTTTTCCACAATTAACGTACTTTGAAAATACATAATTATACAAAATCGACACATTTCATAATGTGCAAGAGATCTTATTTCAATAAAAAAATTGATTTTGGTATGCGTTTAGGATATAAATTGTGTTGTAAGGTTTTATAGGTTTCATATAAAATACAAAATTGTTATGTGCTTAAATGGAGCAAAACAAAAACTAGCCATATTGAATTTTATTGGCCCGAGTACGTTGGCAATAAGTCACGCAAGTCTACCATAAAAATATTTTTATGAAAAAATGAAATGAATATAATTTTATTTTTCGACGCGAAATTTGCACAATTCTGAACCCTACATCTGGAGTACGATTTGTCATTTCGATAAAATTAAAACAAGTAGTAATTCTCATAGTGCGGCTGGTCCCTTAAGGGGCCTGTCCTGTCAATCAGTCGGCAGTCGGCCACAATAGATCCAATAAAATATTTACAAACCTAATCCTGTGTGGCTGCGAATCCATTATAAATGGTCTTTTATAAAAGTTCGCCCTATCATATTGCCCTAGGGTGGCGTTTAATAAGGCGCTTTTACCTCGTAATCGTTACTTATTGATGTTCCTATGTCTAGACGCGTTCGGTTTTCCATTCAGTTTTCCTGAATTTCCTGTCACGAACCTATGAATTATTAGTTGTTACTGCAATTTCACGTACGTGCATCAACGTCGGAGATTGTTTTAATGATAGTTATTAGTTTTCCTATTGACGTACACGAACCATTCAAACAATTGAAATTGTTATCGTAAACTTTTCAAATTTACGAATGAAAATTCTTTTATGTTAAAATATTGGGTGATGGAACAGATTTTTGTGTATTCGTCCATTTCATCGTTGATCATTGTCAAAAAGTAAATTGATGTTTGACAAAGTGAAGTCACCGTTAAACTTAAGCCGGGGAAGCTTTTAAGGATAATTAATGTGCATTGAATTTTGAACTTTGAAAGAAATTTGTCATCAACGATGATCAGAATATCGTTCTGTAAAGACGATGTTTTAGATTTATGTGATTATAGAGTTTATTTTGATTTGCATTGCAATATCTTGATTACTTGTTGACTAAGTAATTGGTTGTGTAAATATTTTTATTGATTTTGTTGGCAAGTATTTTTAAACTCATGTTATATTTAATATCAATTATTACAACACATTTTATGATCTTCTTTATAAATTAGGATTACCCCATTTACTGGGTAAGAGAAATAAGGTGAAACTCCTATTTAGTAAGCTAGATAGAGTTAATATATTGGTCTACAGTTCAATTAAGTTACTACAATACCTATATTTTTCTACGATAGTACCTACCGAAAACTGAAATGGAATAATCCTACACTTTATTTGGCACGTATTGTGGAATTTATTTAAGTATGGAGAAAGACAGGCACTCATTCATATCTATTTTCCAAAATGTCTAATATTTTCAGATATTTTTCATCTTCGTCATCTTGTTAAGATCTCTGGAATGTTAGTACAGCAATTAAAGTCTAAAAAAGTCTTAATAAAACTTCAGGATTAAACTTTTCTCGTTGCTTGCTACCGAATTGACAGTTCTATTGTTTTCTTGTTTGGATAAATATTGTTTCAATTAGTAACGTTTTAGAATATTGCAAGCAATTTCTGATACAAAAATATTATAATTTAACAATTTAAATGCACTGCTACTTTGATAATTTTTGTTATAATTTTTTTTATTCAATTCGTATTTACCGAACTTGTGTTAAGAGGGGCTTATGAGTCAAAAGACACCATCAACCCTTCTCAATACTGTTCCGAACGAGAAATACAACGTTTTAATAATGTTTTTAATACACTATCAAGATCAGGCTTTCAAACATAGGGGTTCCTTGCTTTAAAGGGCTATTTTCAATTTTCGTATAAGTCCGCGAAAATCCCTTCACAGCTCGAAAATCCTTCACCCCTAATCTTAAACTTCAGTCTTTGCGAGCAAATGTCGTGCTATCAGCTCTCCTCAGAGTAAATAACGAGTTGAAAAATGACAGTAATAACTATCGGGGATAATGAGTGGGGCGGAATGCCCCGAGGAATACATGGGGTGCACCAAATGTTGCAGCGAACGGGCAACACAGTGCCGCAAGGTAAACAAACCATTGCCCGCGGTTTTTCCGTTGTTTCAATATAAAATACGTGCTTCTGGCGTTTTTGGTCATACTTCCTTTTCATTGGGATTTCATAACACTAAAATTTTTTCGTTCCCAGCATTATTTTGAAATGAAAAATGAATTAAATTTTCAATAATAAAAGTAGGGCATAATCACAGCTTTTCTGCATTTTATGTGAGATTTCAAAACTCATGTTCTATTTTATGAGATGCACATTGAAGTCATTTCAGTTATTCGGTCCACAAAGCGTTCTTATCAGAACGGCTCATTTCCACTCAATCCTGTTTCACGTGCCATCATACACGACACCGGGGATCCAAGCTTTTTAAACTCTCGACGCGAGGGGAAAAACGAGCACAAATTTATCAAAACTCCCGTGTTCTTTCCATTAGCAACATCTCAGATTGTAGGAGTTGTGAGCGAGTGCGTGTTGCGCGAATAATGATGTAATATACGCGAGACGGTGTAATGACGCCTTTTGATGGTGCCTCCTCGTAGCGTCATTACAAAAGTCACCATGACTACACGGTGCTTATGTGGAATAAGATATTATGGCCATGATGCGTTTACATTTTTTTGGAACTTGATAATGAATAATTTATTCAACGTCTCAGATAAAAGACGTAAACACGTATAAAGAAATCTCAGAGAAACACAATTTTCACAATGTAAAAGGCGCCAATTTTCAAACAAAATTGGTTGTGGATGATAAAATGGAATACAATGTTAAAATACATTTTGTGAAATTTTAATTTTTGCGGACAAAACAAGTTTGCAGAGGTACAAAAACCCAATTAAAATTGTTTGCGAATGGCTGAGTAAATCCGAGCAAAAATTGCTGCTACGCAAATAAGGACTAGGTAAGCTCCTTCTCAATTTAGGTTCATAATAAGATATTCATAAAGATGTTCCGACGAAACGACAAAAGATGGCGAGGAGACAAGCGCGCTTTCCAACTAAAATGTTAAATTACAAGAAGCCAAGAGACTTATCCGCAACGGGAACAATGGGACCAACTTTGTTGCATCTGTTCTATATGAATAAATAAGTAATATACAATTAAATAATCTTAACGAAACTGAAGACTTTCAGACAGTAGCACGGGTAATTAAATGTTGATCTATTTTCAAAGAGACGTTTCTGATAGTTGTGGTGTAATATAAAATTAATATTTTTTATCACAATAAAACATCTGTTGTCTATAAAATAGAAATCTCATCATCATTATCATAAATCGCCTGTTAGTGCCACGGCTCAGCAATTTAAATAAACCAGGAAAGTACATATAACTCGGAAAAACTTGCATTACATACCAAATATCTAACCCGCCTTTTCATGTATGAGAAGCTTAAGTCTCTACCTTCGGGCCACCGCGATATACTTAAGGAAATATGAACAAATTCAGATTTAAATATTTTATATTGTTTAATGTTCCATTCTAGATCTATTATGGTTGATTAAATGTTTCTTGTTCTACCAGGAAACCGGTAGCCGTCGATCAGAAAATCAAATCCGGTGCAATTTAATCCCGAAGACGGTTAATCGCGGCTCCATCGACCCTAAGACATGAAAATCTACTCATTTGTCAGGGTCTCCCCTATTATTGCCCGTCAGATGAACATATCAAATATCATTCGAAATTAATCAGGCCACCTTACCATCCCTTAGACGTCATGGGGCGTCTTCGAACTGTTTTGCTTGTCAGTCTATGTATGTCATTGTATTGTGCGCAAACAAAGGGCCTTTGATTTTATTGTTATCTTAAATGTTTGGGGATTTTGGCTTTTTGATGTTAAAGCTAATATCAGTTTGTTATTAGTTGGTTGGTCATTAAATATAACGCAAATACTAGTTGTTTTTTCCATAATGCTCGATTGTATAATCACTATGATTTATTAAAAGATTTGAAAAAAAAATCACGCAATGAGCTTTAATGTCATTTACCTACGTATTGTCTACATAAACCGGGGATCCATTTTTAAACACATTGCCCCTTCACTGTACGTAGGCAACTTTAAAATAAATAGCTTCACATAGTATATATGTACCTACAGGCTTAGTCTCAAATGTCAGGGCAAGTATCAACCATCCGGCTCTCCACTTAGAAGGCTTACGTCTAACCAGACCCAGATCATTTTGATCGGGCCCCTTCTCGTATTAATATAATCTCAAGAAAGCTTTATTTTATACTCCCCCGTCAACAAAAGACAGCAAATGTATTGCAGTTATAAGTCAGACGAATTAATCCCTATCACTTGACAATAAAATGAAAGTAGCATCACAAGAAGTTAATAGAAATTTATTATTGTCTCCGGGAGATTTTGTGATTAATATTTTTGAGCTGTGTGCCTTTTGTTAGACAAACGTTAGCTTGGGATTAAATGTATAATAACTTTATGTTAACTTATTTTTCAAAGTATCTAAAGTATTGTTCGTACGTCTGTCTTGTACATACATGACCATCATAAATTCACTTTCAATTATTTAAATTCTGGTAATATTTTTAAAATTATACCTTAACTCATCCAGTCAATAAATATTATACAATCATGCCTTTCGATTTATTTTCTAAAAATAAAATGTAGACTATCAAATTTATGTTTTCCTGTCACAATCACTTAATTCAGTTGAAATCTCATCAAGAGTAAGTTCAGTGAAATAATTTTCCGCTATTCCGCCTTCTTATTGCCCATTGCACTGCGGACCACATTTCAAACAAATTGAAAATCAATTTAACGAAGGGTCCCTATGAAATAGGCGGGAGACGTCTCAAAGAGGAACAGATCGGAACTGTGCGTAGTACTCCGATGAGGCGAGAAATATGATATTGCTTTCTTTATTATATTAAATCAATATAAAAAAATATATATATATTTAAATGTTACTTGTTAGTGATAAATGATAACTTTTACCGAAAAATATTTCTTAAATAAATATTTTTGGAGACTACAAATTACAGGGTCGTATTATTGCATCGCCTCGCCCTTCATTCGCAGGAGTAGCACCTTGTTGTCACGTGGGACATAACCTATCAAGGGAGGGGAAGAAATAGGAAAATACATCACCTTAAAGCGAGTAGGGAAGATTCATATCAGACAGGAAATTCGACTCGCGTCTCGCCTTCGAGTAGTAGATTTTTTGGAAGAAACCATCTTTCGCTTTCACATATGGACACCTGATTCATGAGTTTTATCTACAATGAAATGTGCGACTAAGAATTGAATATTACCGGCTTGTCTCCGTTCCAGAATTAATGGTAACGAGGATATATTTTCGTTTTATTTGAAAAATTTATTTCGATATTTGCAGACCCACTTCAATACAAAGGGAGACAGAAAGTTTTATATGACATGTTTAACATATAAATTATTCTGAAAACACGATTCTAAATCAAATCAACGCTACTGATTCGTCCATAAAAAGTAATGCACCCACATCTACTTTATATTCAACATTTAAAATTGTAGATAGTTTCAATAAAAATGCAACTAACTTAGGGATGGAGGTGAATAATACAGCGGAGATGTAACTCAATTTTCCACATAAAAATTGGCATTCTTTTGTACGTACAGTTAGTTGATTCGCGCGCCCCATCACGACGATACAGCGATTATTATTACGTTCGAAAACCCATCAAAAGTTACAATTGAAAAGTTAAAGTATTCCGGGTGGGACGGTAAGCCTCCCTCGTCTATCTACAAATGAGTTTGGTGTAGGAATATTCTTTTGTGTACACACCATGCCGTGCAGTCACAGTTGTACGCTTAATTATGTTTGATATTTTTAGTATTCCGTTTGAAATAAGAAAGCAATTTTCATTTTAATATGCTCCTAGCATGTGAACTCTTGTGACTTATTTTTTATTTATACTTTCTAGTTTATAATCTTTATGTTCTAGTTAGTTTTGTTTGGATTATTAGATTTTCTGTCACTAGATTGCATTTCTATTTTTAAAGTATCCTAGGAATTTAAGGCGTATTCGCTACAAGCTATTTATTTCATTGTTGAATTCATGTAACAGTCAAAACAAACAAACAAGTAAATAAAACACGAAAGCACGTATTTAAATTCAACATTAAGTTAACTTTATAAACCATACAATCGATAAAACATCTACTAGGCGGAACTTATCTCCTTCCGCGCTGCATTCCAAAACAATTTTATTAAACTTTTCTCCCGCTTCGCCTATTGTTCGAGCGGCGGGCCTCGGTGCAAGTTCCCTAAAATTCTTTTCTGTACACTTTTTTTTTCTAAAAACAAATTACCCTTACCCTCCTTGCAAGCGCACCTTAAAACACGAAAGCACCACCCTGAATAATTAATACAATGGTAGGTTAAATTCGTCCAAGTGTCAACTTTCCCTTAACTTTTTAAAATA
Source organism: Spodoptera exigua (assembly GCA_902829305.4). NCBI lineage: Eukaryota > Metazoa > Arthropoda > Insecta > Lepidoptera > Noctuidae > Spodoptera > Spodoptera exigua. The sequence continues at coordinate 6,592,169 of LR824615.2, forward strand.
CGGCACCATCAAAAGTGCGGTCTAAGTCGACGTCTAGACCTTTTATCTTGCGGAGGGTTGTTTATTTAATTTTACTTATTTTATTGGAAGTGACAATGATTTAGGAAAACTTTCCGATGGGGATGCGCACTTTTGAAGATACATGAACACGTAAGGGCTTTTGTTTGATCCTGATTGACGAATTTATCTTGTCCGTGTAAATATTATTTGATGCAAAGTTTTTCGCAAATTTTGAGCTGTCGAGGCGCTTCTTTTATATATTTTGGGGAGGAAAAGAAATTATATTGATAAAGTGGATGCATGTAGAGCAGGGTGAAATATGTTTAAACAAAGGGGACTAAAAATGTAAACATGTACATTTTAGGGAAAGAGGACGTGACATGTTCCGACTGGTTCTTTTAAAAAGCCAAATTAAGTTTTCCTCCTTGCCATTCCAGTGCAGAAATTTGACATAATTCTAATGCACTTTGTTCACATTGTTTTCCTCTTATACGTGATGCTTAGTATTATGTGCAGGTTAAAAAAATGGCCAAATTTTATGCAATCCAACATTTTGTTATAAGCACGTTGTTACCTGGCGTTAATTCTGACAACGATTATGACATCAAGTCTTATATGTAAATCAAAACCACCCCAAGATACTTTTTCGACATTTCATAATACCGATAGTAGGACTAGCATTAACCCGCTAATCTTCTCTTTCAAACATAGGAGTTGCCTTGGCGCTAATAGAGTTGTCAATAAAACGTCGATCGTTGGTATCGGTCACGTGACTAATTCTGATAAAACTTATTGCAACAAAAACTTTCTATTATAAGTATACCGTTTTTTTATACTTTCGCGTAAGCAATGCCCTTTAAATCCCGACAATAATTTCCCTGGGGGCTGCAGGCTGGCCTTTGACAGGGGTGGTCGTGGACATCGAGGGTGACCGGGGCCAAGAACTTAGTAAGGGTACTCGGATAGGGTCACTCCTTAGTCGTTTATTGTTCCACGACGTTTATGGTCAGCAAAAGGGCAAAACCGAAGGTCAAAACTCGGGCCTGGACCCCCAGGTAATTTCTCAACAATTAATATTGAATAAAAGCCTTTCGAAGTATAGAATTTAATGCTTATCTAAAAGGTAGGAAATTAGTCCACCAAGATTTATTCGAAAATTTGGGAACAAAGCTTGTTTATAGTTTAAAATTTATTTGTGTCGGCCTATATCGAGAGTTTGGAACGTTTTATATTGAAATATGGACATTCTGGGAATTTCATAGATTTATTGTTTGTGGTTTACAATTAAGTATTTAGGATAAAGCATTTGCTAGATATGATTATAGGAATCTAAGAACATTTTGATCACACTTTTTTGCAAAAAATCCCTCAAAGGAATCTAACAATACTGAATTAGATCCTTCATACTGCATCGTAACGTAGTCATCCATATTTACAAGTTTCATATCAGGTATCTAGTTAACAGACGAATACAGCCCTGAGGCGTTGTATCCCCCGCGGATCTAGCATGAGTCTTTGTGGTGGTCCACAAGCACGAAGCCAATATTTCCCGGCTTGTATGAAATGCAAATACAATTTAAAAGTTTACATATTTTCTCAACCAGACAGAACTCGCGCCTACGGCCCACGCCGTATTACACTACTTACCTATGTAAACTAAACACATGGAGAGTTACAAGTTTTTATTGCCAAAATAAATTTTGAACATCAAACATGAAAACATAAAAATATTACTGTTCACTTTAAAAAAGATATTACTGTTTACAAAATATAAGTATTTACAAAGGCTTTATTGAATATTTTTGAGTTTGGATATTTTGAATTTTTTATTAAGAGTTAAAAACAACCCGTACTTGAAAAGAATCCATAATGAGATTATTAACACTTTGATGATTTATTATTTCTTGCATCAACAAAATAAGAATCTCTTGGGTCGCCTTAGCGCCTGACAAATTATATTACCCAGGGTAATACAGAAAACTTATTCAACAAACTCTTTAGAAAGTTGAAAGTCAAAGCCTCTTTCAAAGTAATAATCCTTCGGTGACTCTCTCCTAAGTTTTATTCTTAGAAAATTGTCAGTCGACTAGCATTCCTTTTTGAAAACAAAAATCCAGTAATTCTATTTGACAACTAGCTTCTTTAATTAAACGCGGTGTTTTATTTTTTCAAAATTGCTAACTTCACAAATCGTTGTTTTCTGGCTTGTTAGATCTTTTCTTTGAACTTGAATAAAATAAAATTAATTATTTTTTCTTGCTTTGTCCAGTGCATAATTGTATTGTTGTTGCGGTTATTAGTATTCGTTTTCCGACAATGAATGGACTTGCTCCGATGTAAGGACAAACTTAGCGAGAGGACGAAGCATAAAATAAGGAATCATAATTCAAATCGAAAAAAGTTTTCCCGTGCCGGGTAATTTTTCCCATCTTACGGGAAGTTTCTCTAGAGGGGTCGTGGCTTTCGCCTCAAGGAAATCTAAGAGAGGGTTTACATTTTTAGCCTTTCGCCGTGTCGTCCTCTTCACTTTATATCGTCTTTTGATTACTCTCTCAACAAGTTATGCATATTGTAAAAGTCAAGTCGCGGTTAGAAAAAAATTCGGCGTCTCTTCTTTGCGTCTTGCTGCTGTTGATGTCTCGTTTTTCATACCTTTTATGTTTTTCACTTTAGTATGAATGAATCCACCTTTTATGATGATTATGATTTGTTTTTCTCATTTTAGCTTTCTTCGTTCTGTAATGAATGTGATAAGGTTCAGCGTTTTGCATGCATATCTGATGTTATCTTTCGCTGTGTAATCCTAACAGAATGCTTTGCCTAATTGAAGTACAATACCACAAAGTACAGGGAGAGTATTCTTTAAAGCAGTGCTAACGCGCTATGCGCTGTTAATTCCCCTTAAGATCCCAGATCCACCCTAATTGTTATCGGCCTGCCCGACCCTTAATGGTGTTTCTAATGCGACTAATGTATTTTCGGGACATTTTGCAGCTTGCCTGGGGACACTTTTCTGTTTGTATGAACACTGTGGCTCCCCGTCCCTCTAGTCACGGTAACTGTATTATCTGCAAATATGTTCACAATTTCTATTGTCCATCTGAGTGGTACGAATGCAATGAACATAAATAAGAGATATACGTTCAGTATGTTGAGTGCGTTTGGTTTGCCTCAATACATCTTACTTTATTCCGTCTCCTGACAGAGGGTAGCTTTAGTATTCATAAATTTTCAGGGATCGTCCTTTTAGTTTTGCAGACTTTATGTTAGTTTTAGAAAAAGTATGTTTCTTTAAATACGTTCCCCTGTTTTAATTCGTACAATGTATTCGAAATTCAAGTACCGAAACGAGGATAAGTTTTATTTCTCTTCAGTTTATAGCCTTAATCGTATTAGGGTGAAGCAAATAAAAACTCAAAGTATTGAAAATAAACAATACACTCTAGTCAGCGGCACTCGTAAAACGTTTCGTATAAACGTAGCAAGGCGGTAAATTAGATTTTATTTTATTTCTTAAACAATTTGCGGCCGGACACAGACAAAGGCCGCATAGGTTCGATGCCGTGGTCAGCAATTCAAAGGTTTATGCGGGCACGTTTATTACTTACCTACACTCGAAATAGTGTTGTACGATTTTTTTACGCGCGTATCGATATAAATCCTTCGATTAATGTTTTGTGGTTTTAGGCGTATTTTTATACAACATGATATTTTATCAAATAATTTGTTTGAATTGAAAAGCTTAGATGTTCACTAATTCTAAAAATATTTGATAAGATGGTTTTGTTTAAAATTGAAAAGTTTAAATAAAAATTAAGGTTGCTCTTTCACCCTGCTACAATCTTAATTTGTCTCATTAATGTTTCAAAAACAGTTTTAATTTAATAAAACTTTAAAAGAAGAAAAAAATACTTAAACGGAAAATATGTTTAATAAATGTAGGTAATAAAAAAAAAATATTTCGGTTATAAATATGTTTCAAGAAAAAATCGACACTACTACATCCCTATATAGGCCTAACGCGACGATTTTGCAGTGACCACCGCTCGAGCCCCAATCGGTGGCTATTGTCCGGCCGTGTTCTTGTTCACATTAAAACGCAGTTAACCATTCTTTATTGTTTTATCCTCGACCATTCGCCGATAAATGTCCTCGACTCATGGGAAATGTTATGGTGCAGTACAATTTCGGTTCCGGCCAACCATAATTAAAGTCACCTTTTATTAGAAATCTGCACTCCTAGTGTGGGGACATTGTGTTATTTTAGGATGTACATGGGGCTATAAAATTTAAATCTATGTTTGGGTTGGTTTAAATAGAATTAGACTTACCTTCTAATTAATCTGGTAATTCATTGTTATTAAATCCTTTGCCAACCTCGGATTAAATTACGAAAATTTATTTCGTTATGCTAAGCGCCAAAGGTAATTTTATATAGCCGTAATTATATCACCCAAAGAGATTTTCTTAGCAACATGTAAATGTAATAGAATCTAACTTTAAATAGTTCTAGAGTATGCACGATTAGCATCGTAAGATAAGTACTTACGCATTCCGTCCGATACTCATATCGCTGTGCGGTGATTGTAAAAAAAAATATACAATGTTCTACAAACCTCATTAAAAATCTTTATAACGACAAAATGCCGATAAAAGACTTAGTTAGCTCTTCTGTGCATCAGTTTATGATGATACTGGTTAAATTTGAAGTACTTGAACCGCTTTATAACTATACTAGCTACTCCTACGCGGAGTACTTACTATACTTTAACCCGCTGCTCAGCTCCTTGGGATCGTAGGTCTTCCCCGATAAAAGGACTAACAAATACAACAAGAATTGTTCAATTTGAACCAGTAGTTTCGAAGATTAGTGCGTTTAAACAAACAAACTCTACAGCTTTATTATATTAATTATTTAAAAAGTATGGATTCCCAGTAAGATAGTTATGAATCTCTTTCTTAAAACTATGTTACGGTATATAATGTCTCACGCCAAATGCCACGATTCTGATATTCCTTATTTGTTTCTTCTACATTCATCAATTTTTTTGCAAGCTAGTCGATTGAGGTTCTTTTATTTTACCCTTTTTCAGAATGTTGCATAGTATTATGAGACAATAAAAAAATATATTAGGTTGTAATGAGACATGACTATTCCCATTTAAAACATTTATGTAGCATTATTTGAGTATTAAGATTCAAATAACAGCACAATTACACATGCTCGTATGTTTTAGGTAATCAAGGTAATATAGCTTTAACAAAGAACGAAAATGAAGATAATATTAACCAATCACGTCTTTATACTTAACAATTTTTATTATGTTACCAAACTACACAGAATCAGAGAATAGGTAGAGCCAGCAGCTTTTGTTTGACCTCCAGTAGATATCTACAAGCGCTATTAAAATTACTAATAGTGTATATGTAAAAATAAATGTTATTTTAATTACCACTAAACAGTAAGTATTACCATTGTACACAGTGTTCACTGATTACAGTACGTAGTACACATTAATCTGATACGGCGAGCTTATCACCATTTACCGAATACGATTCTTATCTCGAACAATAACAAAAAAAGCCAAAAGGAAAATGCCGGTTACAATTGAGGCCTGATCTTTCCTTACATTAGCGGTTCAAAGTATATCCGGCTACAAAAATAGTAAGGAGATTAGATTAATACAGAAATAACTATATATTAAGACATACGACTTGCAAGTTTCTAAAATAAGAACAGAACAGGTTAAGCCATTCTAGAGGAACATTGAAAGACACGAAAACATCAAATGAAAGATTCAAGTATCACTATTTTATTCACAGAAAGATATTTTCGCGCTCACCGGAGCGACGTCTAAACAATAGTAGGCAGTTTCGATTCAACAAGAATAGATTGCCATAAGTTAGTTCAGTGCGAGGGGAAAGTATTCCCGTATCCAGATCCCGGAGAACACTATGAATTATAAATGCGAAGCCCGCCACGTAACGCTGTCACTCGTGTGATTTTGAGACAATCTGATTTTGTGTTTTCCCGTTTTGGCCTTTGAATGTTTTATTAGGTACTCCCGTACGCTTGCGTGTAATGCTCTGTGGCCATATTATCTCGGCTTTGTTTACTCACGTATCGTTAACGTTATCGAACACTTATTCCTGATTAACGTTTGTTACACGTTTACCCTATTTCCTTAACCACTTCCCAAACATATAAATATTGCATGATTCCTTTCACGTCGTGATGAGGGTAAGGATGTATTGTATCAAATTCACTTATGCTAAATACGTATACTACAATCTTTACGTGGGCAAGACAGAAGATTGACTTGAGGGTGGTGTTGCTAGCAGTGCATCAGTCGTTGTATATAGTTACTATGTTGATCCTTTTGTTGATTTCATAGTGTGAACAGTAAAATTTAATGAAATTTATTTGTCTTCAAAAAGTTGAATCCTTACGAACTTGAACAGGTGCAATATGTTTGGTCTTATCAAAACTAAGCTGCACTGAACAGTCAAGAAAATTGCAAAATTTTGAACATATCATTTTCACGCTGTTTTTTGCTTACACTCGCGGGCGGTAAAATCTGCGATTAATGTCTTCAGCTATCCCCCATACGGATGTCAAACTTTTCCTAATTAATTGTAAGATTTTAATCATGGTTCTGGCGTTACGGAATTATTATGGACCGTTTAATTTCCTTGCCCTACGCCCTTCGGCGTCTTACTGCGCTAATGCGTTATTGCAAAATTTTAATCAAGGGTGTGAGGGAGTAATTAAATTATGCAGGCTGTCGTATGCACTCCACGTTTATAAATCTTCGATGTTTGCTTAGGAAATGCTAACAGTCATATTATTTTATCGCGGCAATATAACAGTTGCCCCTCAGTGTCAACAGCTGGCAAAACTGTTGTTCCCGATTAAAATTTTGGACGTTTCCTTAAGTTTATTGCAATTATTTTGCATAAGCATTTTCTGAGAGCCGTAGATAATGCAATTAAGTATGACGTATAAAAAATATGAAATACGTGTCACACCATAAACTATGAAGAACATTCATATTCAATTATAATGAGACTCAGCGCGATGTAAACGCTGCATAATAAAAGAGGTTTATTACTTCAACACGAAACCGCACTTTAGTCAATTTGCTGAACCGCCCGCCAAGTCAAAAGTAGAGGCAGACAGACAGCAATAAAGTTGTATTTATGTAGTTTGCCAACGAATAAACTCGAACGATGACTTCAGATCTCAGCATCACTGAAATCTTCAGAAAGCAAAAATTAAATTAAAGTCTGCGATCTCAGCAAATGAATCGCGACCAATTGGCCTCGTGTTGGGCTAAGATCAAATAATTTTATGAAAATGAACCCCCAGCCCATTTAATTAACCCGACCTCCCCCTATTAAACTGGTACAAGAATTCCCTGGTTAAACATTAACATTCGTCAGGAATTTAATTCGAGGGCAACTCTAAATAATATAGATACCTTACACTTTTTTGTCTTAATTGTATTCTTCTCACACGTCACAATGTAAACTATAGCTGAGATAATTAATTTTATTGGATTTTCTTTTCGCTAGAGAAGTTTTAATTACTACAGGGTGTGTAACCGTGTTTTATAAGCCGGTGCTCGCTCGCCTCGCTCGGACGCTAATTGTTTGTTGCGGTCGTAATATCGCTCATATTCGCTCGCAGGCCTGTAAATTTTCCGATTTTGGCTACATAATTCATTAGCAAACATTGCTATTACGAACACGTTCACTAATACTTGGATGATTTTCTAAATATCGACAAAACTACACAGTACTCACAATAGCAACCTACAAATCATTATATTGATTAATTGACCCAAATTTAATTTACTCGTGCACAAAACAAACCATCACAGGACGTGATCGAACTCCGATTGGATAGAGTCAATGCTTATTGAAATTAAGGACGTAGAATCTGAGCTCATCAAACATTAAGCCCTTACGTGTACCTGGGGGCCTTCGCTAAATAAATAAATGGAGCAAATGAAAAACATCCACGCCTCGCTCGTATCGAAACGAAACAGTGAGAATTCGTCGGAGGCAATAATAAATATGCATAGCGCGTCTATGCCACATCCTCTGTGATTAGTCGTGTGGAGGCACAGAGCCCCCCTAGCCACTGATACGGATAGGTGAGTGATAGCGAGGGGGCCTTAGAACTAAGCAACCCCTAGCTAATAATGCTAGTATATCTCTGTAGTATTGGCGAAATTTCTTGGATATTGCCAATATGGGGTGTTCACGTGCGCGCACTTTTGTTTCTGACAAAGCGCGCCTCACGGCTGGGTAACGTTCGACAAGGGAATCCGTATTCAAAGTCTAACATTATGTGTGGGACGAAAATAGTGTGGGAGCAGTTCGGATCACTCGCCTGTCACTGTACTAAAATAATGTAATAAGTGTTATTATTGAATTTTAAAATATTAAAATAACATATGTGATACAAATGTATTTTAGTAGCAAACTAGGTATGTCTTTGATAACACCAAATTAGTTGTATCATTTGCCATGTTCTAAAACTTTACGCCACCGTATGTTAACCACCTATTTTACCGAAACCAAAGTTTTATTCCAAATCGGTTAGGAAATGTTGTTAACCGAATAAATCCTCCATAAAATAGATGTATAAAATAACTATTTACTTACTTAGATAGTGTTGGCTATTATATATGCAAATATTTTATGTAACGGTTTGGCTTGTTACCTAGTAGGTACCTCCTATATATACATATATGTGTAAACTAGCATATAAATTTACGCCGTAAAAGCATGCACTTTATAGCTTGGTGTGGGATGCATTATATTCGGTAGAGTTATATGCTCTTTGAGCTGTCTTGGTAGAAGAATGACTCCCAAGACATGTAGCTGTAATGTTGGGGAGGCATACAGCCTTCGATTTATTAGAGGACATGTTCATGTTTATCTCACCTGAGATGCCTTACCTTGGCATCGGCTTGAAAATAGTATGCTAGCTGGGATGGGTTTATTTTAATATACATATATACTTATAGTAAATTTTACTTAAAATAAACGTATTTCAGGAAATAAAACAGCATTTCATACCGCAGCTTTACTACTGAAAATGTACACTACAGAGCGTGAAAATTCTCGTGCGCTTGATTAGAATATTTTGAAAGGTTTCACTTAGTTAGGTACATACATTTGTGAACCTCATCAGGTGTGTGCAAGAAACAAGTGAACCAGAAATAATTCATGCGGCGGTTTCTTCACACTCGAGCAGGGCTCTTTACAAAATTAATTCCCCTACGTGACACCCGCGTACCAATTCAATGTAGACACAAAATCGCAACAACTGAACGTGGAATTGAACGCAGAGATTCACCTCTAGCGGTTATATTTATTGTTATTGCTTGCCGATTGCGCGCGAACCGTCGGCTAAATCAAATTACGAGTCCGGCACAGCCCTAAACAAATTTCAATTTTCAATTACGCCCATGTAGGTGTGGTGGCCAGGACCTCCCTAGAGGACCTCTGACTTATTGCACGGCATCGAAGTGATGCTTCAATAATATATTCAGAATAATTGTTTAAACTTGGTACGGTGGTGGTGCCCGACTCTATTGAATCGCTAGAGAGTCAATAAGTCATGATTTATGTCGAACCCTAGTAGTACAGATCACGCGATTAGATGTGAATATGATTTTATGACTTTTATAACACGATGTAGTTTTTGAAAACAGTTGCCGCGTCACGCTTCTTATTGATTTCATGTGGCAATAAAAGAATCGACGCCGACCTTAGCCTCCCCATATACTTTTTCCAGTTCAATGAGCATAAATTGCAATAGGATTCCACGCGGTGGATGGCCCCGAATATTTCTTGCGAACCGCGCGTATCTTCTGCGTAGAAAAGGTGCAAAGATTTACCTGAATCCCCTATAAGGGCTATCGTTAAACATTAAAACATTTATTGTACGATAAATCTCCTTCTGTGGTTTGGCACCTAACTTGTACCGCCCCATACACCAACAAATGAAAAGTTAAATTCGTGTAAAAACACGTTTCAATCGAATTTGTGAGCTTTCCAAAATTTTATTTTTTGTACATCTTTACTTTTAGTTAAAAGCTACCGGAGGAATACGTTTGGGCGACGGCGAAGATGTCGGTATCCTATGATTAAAGTTTACCCAATTCAATGCGTTTGCTTAAGATTTTATGTAAATTATTTTTCGACAGCTCCGTATTTCCCGAAAACATTTTCTCTGTATATAAACCGGGTTTAGCAAATTACAAGCAAACAACTTTAGAAATAAATAAGTGAGAACCTTATACCTATTTGATTGGTTGTAAAAGATTTCGGAATGGCATATTTTCCTTTAGGATCTTAATTCTCCCTGTACGTTTGTTTCTGTGACACAAATCAGTGGCGTATGAAAACAAACCGATTCAGGCTGACATATTGGAAGGGAGCCCCTACTCGTTCAAACGACAATAAAAGCAATAGTTGTATCCGAGCGCGTCCCGTTCCAATGAATTCTTACGGAAAGCCAATAAGAAAAAAGTATTACCAACAAGGCTGCCGTGATAGTCAATATAGAAGATGCAAGACAAACAGGTAGCAATATCTGTACACCCATAGAGTACACCGGCGATATCAATAAACGGTGTGATGCCGCGACGAAATGCCGAGACAAAGTAGGGACGGTGCGCGTGCTCCACCAAGATTGGCGACGATTACCGCACACGATTCTATCAACCCGGCCCGCTCTCTGCACTCGCGCTACAATATTATGAACTTACTCACAGCATCATTAATCTTCTCAAATTAAACGAATTGTAGGCAATAACAAAATAGCTAGCTGAAAAGCAAATACTTTCGTGCCAATTTGTTTAAACAGCAGCTTTCATCGAGTGCAATGAAAATAAACATCTCATTTGACTTCATAATGCAATAACTTTTTTCAGTTCAGCATACAAAGCAGAAAGATATTAAAAATGAATCGGGCTCGACGTTCCACGAGCTCAATAATCAATAAGCAGTTTAAATAATACGCAATAAAACGCAAGCTTCGGATATAGTGTTTCAAATGTTCGATTTCTCCGACACGGGCCATTAGCGGAGCAAAGGAAATCTGCAATCTCAAGAGATTGAAAATCAAACAATACGAACGTTTGTAACATAATACCATTTGTTATTAAGGCACAAATGTGGCATTAGAGAGAAGTAAGGCAAAGACGAAAGTTGCACCGCGTTCAACGCGAGGGGGAGACGCGACACAAAATGTTTATAGAGAGAACAGTGTAGGGGTAATGTTAGTAATAAAATTTTATACACCTTAATATTTCGCTGAACGATGAGTCGAGGCGTGTGTGAAATTATGTACTCACCGCGTTGTGGCGAATTTACTACTTCCTCGTCGAGCAAGAGAGGTATTTTTTTTTTCGTTGCACAATGACAATGAATTCAATATTAGTTGCAATTTGTAGCGGTATTTTTACATATGTGTCGCCAATTAAATTCAATTAAGGGACATGCTAACATTAAAATAAAAGGAGTCCGATCATTTCCGGGCGATGTTTTATGAAAATAAACAAGAAATGGCGCTAACACCAGCTCTGCCAGCTAGCTGATTCAAAACGTCGTTTCGCCATGTGATAATTTATGTAAATGAAAAACACATTACCCTGTTTCCTATTCGAGGCGCTGACATGTGTTCAGAACATGTTTATTGCCGTGTTTTGTCTTTATTATCTCGACTCTCATGTCACTACTTCGTTCTATGTGTCGTCGCGCCGCCGTATTTCATAATTTTTGCAGCTCTCGACTGCGAATTCATTTTTATCACACTCTAAAAGCTATGTGATATATGTATGCACACTAAAAACCAGCTACGTTAGCTGAAATGCATTTTTTAATAACCATTTCTGAGAGCGTCTGAGTTTCCTTTAAAATAAATCGCTTATATTAAATTCGTGTAGATTGAAAAAAACTTAATCAACTCCACAGAGCTATAACAGAAACTAGATATCCGCTTTATAGCATTATTAGGAAAAAGTGCCAGTAACACCGCAGAACGTTTTCTAAATTACCAACGCGAACCTAATAAAGGCTAAGAAGTTTTAGGTGAGCGTTTGGTAAAAATACGGTGTCGCAAAAGTTTTCTTTATTAGTTTCTCCCTTTAATCCGGCCAGGCGTGTCCCAATGTCTTTATGGCGAATTTTCAATCTGAGTCTGGGTGGAAGCCAATAAGAAATCAACTATTTTTCCCTGATTCCCGTGCATCGGTTCGAGGGGAGACTCGCTTCTTTACGACTTCTTTTACGATTGGAGGTGCATTCGGAATTAGTCCGCACCATCGGGAGAGCCTTTTCGTGTCTACGACGAAAGGTAAAAGGATTACAATGACGGAATTTTTCTTGCCTCTAAAAATTTTAAAGCCTTTATTTTATTGAACAAAGCGAACTCGTAGTTTTCGTCATTTCTAAAATCTTTTGATAGAAAATCGACGTGGTGACGACGGCGGCACACAACTTTGATACTTGGAGCGAAAAGCGTATAATGCTCACTTTTTAAACAACTAAAGTTTTCCTTACAACATAGCCGGTGAATGTTTACGATATTGTTAGCTTTTTTAGAAAACAATTTTGCGTCGTTTTCCTGTTGCCAAAGTTCCGAACCTTTTCCAACAAAAAGATTTCAGTACTAAAGGATTTTGTAGATGGCATCTCTTTCGTATGCTTCGTGTTTACTGTTAATCAAGCGAGTGGAGTTATGAAGCGAAAAATAGTAGGAGAGCAAATCTGTTAGTGAGATTTGGCTTTATGTGTAAAGTCCTGTATCTAGACGATATTCATTTCAGTTGTGTATTTAAAAATATTGTTTATTGTAGTCCTTTTATATAAACTCGAGTAAACTATTCTACTACACTAATATTAGAATGTGTAACAATATGATTAAGGGACCGGGCTATTTGTAATCTATGTATAGTATATATCGATATCATGTCAAAAGTAGAACTTACTATACTTATAATACATCATTAAAGCATAATAATTTCACTTACAACTCAAACATTTATTTGTACGTAAAATGAATTTGGAGCATCATAAGCATATCTTAGTGGTTATCATGATACACAAAGATATAAAGAGCAACTCACGACAAAAAATATAATTAAAAGGCTTCATTCTACAAAATAAGTTAGTAACGAGGGATGAGACGAGATGAAGTTCTGTTAATACTTTATTACGACTCGTGTTAGATAACTCCTCGGACTTTATGGCACTCTTTTAATGGCCACTGAGTCCGGCCCTGGCGACCTCTACCGTCGGTTTACTGTTATTAATATTTTAAATACATTTTCAACTTTAATAACGTATTAAAAATTTAAGGGATAGACTAGTGGCCATTAAGATTGCCTGGTTTATGTTTTCGCTATTAAAACTTACTTATTACGTGCTGGATTAATTTTGTTTGCTACACTTTATTTACTGTTTTACCAATGTAAATTCTTACTGAAACATTATATCGGTAGGTATTTTCGTTTCTTGACTTGTCTGATTTGATGGATATTCTTACCTATGAACTAACTAATAGGACTTCTAACTTAAATACTTTTTCATAACAATATAGCAATAGTCTTGAAGTTATAAAATAAAGGACAATGGCTTATGGCTGTTGATTTGATAACCTATATTCATATTTGCTATTAATAACATTTGGGCTTTTATTGCACAAATTTCATTAATAGCTTCAATAGAAAAAAGCGCATGAGACATGGTGAATAAAAGTGACTCCACCACAAAAAACAAAACAAGATATTCTGTTATATTTCAAATTGATAACAATACTGGATCTAAATAATCAGAATATTGTTAAAATGTTAAAACTCTTAAAATTATTTCCATATCATTTATCAAATTCATTATTAAGATATTATGTAAGGCGTAATTTAAATAGTGGCGTTGCAATTAACCTTATTTAAAGAAGCATAGGTATATTTATTACTTGACTTTGTTAATTGTTACTTACAAAGTCTGCAAGTGTTTGCTTGTAGTACCAGAGCGACGCAGTCTGTGTGTTATTCCGTCATACTCGTATGTTTCTCTGTACCTAATTTCAGGTATTCCTATTTAGTACTTTTTGCATGATAAACTCAAACATACTGATATTGAAAGTACTCAGACAAACTTTCGCATTAACAAAATCAGTAGAATTCATATTTTCCCCAAAAACGTTTCGATCATAACTTCTTTATACAAAGGCATATTTTATGTAAATCTAGTCACTTAAACTTTCCATTCCTTACTATTATGCAAACCTTGACCTGTTTGCATACTAAACTAAACCGAACCTTCTTAACACAAGCATTTATTCTGAACATAGGTACACACATATAGAGGAACACCCTCTCTCCGTGTAATATACATCATGTATCCAAAATTCATTCGGTACATTATCTGTACACGTGTCGCGATTAACTCTGTTAACTCACTTCAAGTTGCCGACGCCAGTAACTGAGTATTCAGTGAGATCGTGACTGAAATATCATATCATAAGCGAGTTAATTTAGTTTCCCCCTGTAGATGGCTCAGCGGTATTAGTAGTTACTACTGCCATGAAGAATATTCGTAAAAGACACAAGATTAGTAGAGGTGTATCTGCTGCTTATTTACTTTGTCTTGTAAATACATAAACAATATACAATGTTGTAAATACTACACTTAAATCAGAGACTATTTAAAAGGCTGAGATGAAAGCTTCGCATTATAATTCCAAAGTAAACAAAACCTTCTAAAAATTATGAGTTGCATTATTATCAATCAAATTATATAAAAATTACTGTCGAAATGTTACATTTCGCTTTGCTCGTGTTACTGTTAAAGACACGGCCGATAACGACACGAAACAAGCACCCGCGGGGCGCGTTCTGAATTAATCCAATCCACAGATTAGGTATAACAGAAAGCTAATGGGCCAAAGTTTCCATGTAAGCCATTGTGTGCCGTTAATCTAATCGGTGCCGTGTATAACGATATTTTGATATCAGACCGTACAATTGCCAAATGAAAAATACGCGGATTTCCTGTCGACCGTAATCGCCATGTAATCCATCAAATGAAACGATGGTGAACGCTTTGCTTACCGTACGAAAGACTGCCCTATTACGTATTGTCACGATTTAATACGACTGATGTATGAGTTATTTACATGGTATTTATTTTGATTGATTGTAAATATAATGGTATGTTTTCACATAGAACGAACAATTTGCATAAGAAATATTGAAATCATGTCATTTATATATTTCATCTGCTTTATTAGTACCTACCTAACCTGTTACTTATTCACAAAAGGTATTAAAGTGTATCAGTAACCTACATACAAAGAAAACAAGGGTGTTTTCCCTTACAAATTACAGTATCCATAAAATACAAAGCATGTTGTTTGCTCAAACTACCCTTGACCAAAATAATGTCGTGTGATAGGATCTTTGAAACGTGCGCGGGTTTATTATAACTTTCTTCCTAAGAGTTCCAGCTGTGAGGGACCATGCTTCGCCCCTCTACGTCTCTCTTCACCCCCTTGTTACCCTTCACCTGACCAACGTAACTGTGCTCATGCGATAAAACAATTACCTACTACATGAAGTCGCGTTCCGACTACGAACTTCCAGCCTTAAATCGTGAAACTCATAATTCTAAGCATAAATACGCTCATAATATTTGGCTTGAATCAAAGAATATAAATTAAATCTGAATTTATTATGATGAAAAGCTAATAAAATTACTTTTTAACGAGGACATTTTTTATTTGTTTCAAGTCTTTAGAGTAATTAAAGTTAACCCTTGCATGGCAGATTTTTATTAAGTACTTGCTTCATTAAAATTTTAACCGTTAATGAGGCGATTGGATGGTCATAAAATTGGTCAGCTTCAACCATAACAAAAGTCAGAAAGCGAAATAAAACTTCAAGAAAAATTAGCTATAAACATTTTACTTCTGCTTCGATAAGCCGAAAAAGATTAAAGGAATGTAGTAACTATTTACCATATCGTATTATTAAATAAAATTCTAATTAAAGAAAAAAATAATCTAATAGCAACAAAAGCCAGGTTCTTACTATCAGATCTGGGTACGTTGTCGTGTTACCGTTTAAACAACTCGCGTGCTGAGCTAGCCAGGATCTTGATACGGTAAGGCCCGCACTAATTATAGTTTTGCTTATTACCCACGACCTCGACTAGTTATTGTAACTACGCCAATAATTTGTACATCTACTGTTGGCCTAAATATTGAAACAGTTTTTAGATCAAAACTGACCTGGCGGTGCAACTTCAATAACGGCTATTCAAAAGTAACAACTGATTTCGAAATAATATTACAGAATACAAAGTAGATATGCATATATAGTCTTCTACATTTATAAAATAAACTCTGTGGCAAAAATTTTAACACAAACATTGTAGAATCTAGCACGGACTTTGTAAGTCTAGTGTGTAGATCATCTGTGCTGAAAGTCGGGATCAACGTGAATATTCTCCGACGCTGAAGGTTCGACACTAAACTCTACATATTTCATCGCCACGCGGGGCTTGTCGTCCTATCTTTCATTGCATCTCCTGTAAAAATCACATATTCAAAGCAAGTGAATTTTTCATCAGTCAATGCTATGTAGGATCACAATAAACTTTTAGTGGGCGTTCCTTAGGGTAACGTTTTAGGACCACCTTCATATTGAAAAGTCTGTCAACTCTGGATGCTGTGTTATAAGTATTTTTTTCGTATAATCTAATATTTGTTGTTGTATATGGAAAAATAATATTATAACATAAGAAAATTTCGTAAAATGTTGTTATGATAGACATTGACACGTGGTTGTGAAAAATTCATACTGTCATAAACTCAAACCCAACGGCAACTATAACTACAGCTAATGGGCGATGACATTCTAGAAACGTCTGATATTACGTGGCTATAAAAAGAATACATTTGTTCGACGTTCATTCTTCCATAATAATTTCTCTACGTGCATTTTGTTCATAGTCAGCGAACATCTTTTTATTGTTCATAGCGCTGACTTCTAAGATTTCTTCAATGTATTCTTTTACTATAATTTGTATTCGATAAAAGTTCTTATGATTTTCAGATAATGTGTCTCAGTTTATTACTTCTTTAAGGATACATCTAAAGTATTTTATCAGTATGTGTTGTCGGTTGTATCTAGCGTAGTACTCTAAATAAAAATAAATGCCTGAGGACCAACTTACATACCAAAACATATGCAAATTGCTGTTACAACAGTTCCCAAATCGTGTCCCAAAGGTGTCTCGTGTGCAAGCTATACTGATTTCTGAATTCTCTCACACCTGCCGATTCCCTACGACATCGCCTTTCCAATTCAAACTACATTTCAACTGATGTATGTAACGTCAAGTCTTTATGGATCCACTTACATTATACTCCAGACATAAAGTCGTGCCTTTTTCTAATCTCGGTATTTACATATCGGGTTTCTTTAAAAGCCGTGGTTCATTGAACATCTATTTAATTATTTTTATATATTTGAATGCTTAATCCTTTATGCATCATTCTGTGGCCTTTAAAAGTAAGATATTATAGATAAGGTACTTAAATATTTGACTTACTACATTAAAACGAAAAAGAATATCTGAACATGGAAAATTTTGAAATAAATACAAAACAAGCTTCCATTGACGGTGTTCGTTCGTAGGATCAAAACTTGCAGAGTTAGGCGAACATGACGGCTGGCTTCGTGAAAAATATATTCTGCAAAATGATAGACGTACGAACGGCTCCCAGCAAAAATACTTCCACATTCCCAAGTTTTAGGCCAAGCTATTTACACTCACATTTCGTTTTACCTACTAAAGTAAATTTGAAATATAGGTAGAAAATTTCTAGTTTTCTTTTACCAAAATTAAAAAATCTGTATGCATATATAATGAAATTACATTTTAATCGTATTAAAAAAATTAAAACCTTTTTAGTATCGATGCCTTGAAAAGTGTAATATTTTTTTTTGAACACTTAACTCTTTGTCGTAGTCTTATTACTTCAAGAAAACAAATCTATTCTTAATAGACAAGGGACTGACGAAATACCATTTAATTAAATTAATTATACGAGTGTCATAAATCAAAGCTATTAAATATATTTTGTTACATTTTACTATAATATAGGTAAAATTTTGAATGATACCTTACATATCTTTGATGTGCTCATCAAACACTTGAAACGCGTCTAAATACGCTAATATGTGAGTCTTTATGCTATTTGATATTTTCTACTTTAAACGTAAACATTTTCTCCTTCTAAAAAATGTGATATAAACTGTCCGACAATGCTAAATGTTCAACCCTTTTTAAACATAACAATAGACAATGGACATTCCAAAGAGACTTTTTGCAGTAAGCCTTTTCAAGATAGGAAAATTATTTTCGTTTATTATATAGTGATACCACGGCCTCACAGAAAACCGGTTTGAAACAACCACAGCTCTATGTTTCACCGTGTGAGTGAGATTACCGGAGACCCAGTCCTTCTTTCCCTTTCTTTCAATCTCTAGAAATCTTAATCCCCAGAATGCCAGCAACACTCGCCACTCCTCTGGGGTTATGAGTAAACATGGACGGTGACAATCACTTAAAAAATAACTTCGTATAAATTGGAATTAATATAAAATAATTTCCAAAAGTACGCATGTCCACTTATTGAAACGTGTTATTTAAATTGTATTTTCGTCTTTTCAGATCATGTACGCGAATTTTCCTGCGGCACACTATATTATCGAACATTCTTCGTGGATTCCAAACGAGACGCTCTTTACGTGGGAGCTATGTAAGTATTCACAATAAATTAATTGTACCAAAAATGATATCTTTAATCAATTACAGACCAAGTTGTCTTTTTAGTCTTAGGTTTTAATTAAAAGCAATTATTAAACCCAAATTTCATGGAAAATAACGTGGCTTATTTATGTAATACTTCTTTTACGATCCACCTAGCAATTCATAGACTAATTCTATCTAGTTGCTAAGATCACTGCCAAAACATTTTTTGCCGACGATGTCCGGGGCAAAAAATTGTTACGAAATTTCAGAATGTTTTTAAAATGTCCTTATAATAACATTTTTATTTTGCATTTCTTACAAAAATCACAACAAAATCAAATACAATTTTGGTCTTCAATTCAAATGTACACGTATCTATCATTTTCTCGGCACAAAACAAAACCAATCGTTCCAATACAATCAAATAGCTATTTTACGAGTGCCTCCGTATCAACTTTACCTTTGGTTCGCTACGGTTACCCATCAACCAAAACCGTTTGACCTCTGGTTATTCATAGTTTTACCCAACCAACGCCCACAGTAAAGATTTTTCGAGGAAACGGAAGGGTCAGTTTATTTCGGTGATTCAATAAAAGAGGTGATATAGGTCAATCGTGTGTGTCACGAAGGTAACTAATTTCGTTCGTTGAATAACAGAACCGCATTCTGAGCAATAAAATGATTCTTCTATAAATGGTATGGGAACTTTAGCGCAACTTTGTTACATATCCCCCTCTAGTCCGCAGTAAATTTACCAAACTTTTGCATTCAAATATCCCAAGTTAAAAGAGTTTTACATTCCTTTCATGTTATTTTATGATGCCTACTTCTTTCCAGGGATCGACTGTATCGGCTGAATATGAATAACATCAGCGCATCACATTGTGAAGTAAGTTATCAATTAACATATTTTGATGATACAATAGTAAAAAAAAATCAAATCAAATATTATTAGTGTTAAAACTGCATTAATTATACTGAAAAAATAAAGTAAAATCATATTAGTAAAGAATAAACTTCCGCCTGACTTTAACCACAACTTTTTGTTCGCAGAGAGATTCCATAAATCTGGAGCCCAGCAACGTTGCGCAATGCGTGTCTAAAGGAAAATCAGAGGTAAGTTAATTAAGTGTGTACATAAATATCACACCAATGAGATTAAGTCGTTCACATTCCTTGCAAAATTACTTACAACTAGCACTATTTCCATCAAGGGTTAATCCCATTTTTAACTGTGAGCGGCGGGCGGCAAGCATATTTCATAGCGGGGGGCTTACAGCCATGCTCTACCGCGCTATATTAAGGCCGTTAATTTTGATTTACAATCGCAACGTAAAAGCAATATTTGTTTTATTTCTCGGCGGTTGGAAGCTGTCTCGAAGATCGGGGAACGGCGATTATAGCGATTTGCCTCGGTGCGTCATCCACTAATTCGATAATACCCACCCCATACTCGAACTGTTACACTTCAGTGGTTTCCTATAAATTTTGATCTCTTAAAATGTTCGGTTCTCACTGATACAACCACAGCCTTACTTATACGTCCTCATAATAAAAGTCGCGATGACTCTGCATATGGTGTCGTATATATTTATAACTCTTTGTTGGCATCCCTAGACATGTTTATATCTAATAAGATAGTCATAAAACCAGCAACCAGAAATGGGCTGTCTCATACGAAATGTATAAAGTCTTGCCGTGAACAGTAAACCCTCTTTGTGGCTTTTAAAGGTGTACTGAAACGGCGGCAGACACAAAAACTGCCAAAAGCAAATTCACGAGTTTACTACAACAAAATATCACGGTAACATAAACCACGCAAATAAAAGGTCAAACTTCCGCAATAGCGTGAGAAGAAAAGCAATAGACCACATGCTACCCGTTCAAACTCTTCCGATGGAGAAAAAAGTAAATTTGTTTTATTAGTATCAAAGGGGGCTATAAAAAAGAAATATCCGCGAGTCTATCACCTCGATCGCGAATGGAACGGCCACTCGTGAAGACTATAATCAAAGTTTCTTGCTGTCGGCGAGTTTTCTTTTCTCTAAACACGATGTCGTAACACGAAAAAGGCTGGAAAAATGCCGTCGGCAAATTCCTTAAGGCGGCCACCGGTCCGACGCTCGCCTTGTTGTTTTAACTTTACCGCTCTTTGTGACGCTATTAAAGAGAATTCACTGGTTTAGGTAAATCAGAAACTCGAGCTTTTAGATATAGATTTAGACGAACATCTATACCTCTAGAACTCAAGTGGTTTTCATTAATTTAAGCCCTTGACCCTTAACATTTTATTCATTAGACTAAAATACAACCCAGACAGAGAACGTACTTCGTGGCACGCTTTTATAAAAATTAGTAAGCAATAAAAACATTTTGACCACCAGCAAAAAGCCTAAAAAGAAAAACGACATAAATAATGCCAAACTGCTTCTCAGACGTACGCTTACAGAACCCACTTACAATACATTTCTTTTAATTTCCCTGTGCTTATTACGACCTTTGTGTACGAGTATCGTGGCAAAAGCAATAAAATGTTCCGCATTGGTAATGCAAATCAGCGCTCTTAAATTCCTAATAAAAACCATTATAGAAAAACAAGAAGAAAACCTTTTTGGTAGAAAAACGCGAGGAAAGCCCGCCGTAAATCTACTTACGTACAAAGTGGCGAATAATTAACGAAATGGTCCAATCGAAGGCATTAGTTCCGAGTGGAGTTATGCGAGCGCTGCCGGCTAAGTGCCGTTAAAAGAAACTTAGACGCGAGCTTGATTGTTCTCTTGCTTAATTCTGATTGTTTCCGAGTGCAAAACAGTTTTGTGTTCACGTCAGTACCGTGGCTGAGCGCTCACAGTATATTAATCCGATAATTACTTTAGAACAATCTCTTCGAAAGTTACCGAGCTCGGCCGAACCAAAGAAACGGTGCAAAACTTTTTATTAACAAACAAAGCACTCGGTTAATTGCTTACTTACACGTGCCTATTCCAAATTGAGTTTTACTACGTTTTCTGATTTTGTGTGTGTAGCAGTAATATAAATAATTTGCTAGATGTTTACCTTCTCAATCAAACAAAGAGCTGCAGTATACATATATATATATATATATATAAAAATACGCCCGTTTCAGTACATTTATATTCCATTTTTATATAGGTAATGCTTTATTTTTTCCTAAGGGTAATACAATTTCCTAGCTGTCATGCTCTCTTGTATTTTGTGGTTGTTTATTCTACCTTTGAAAATCAACATGGATACCTGAAATATTTAATGTTTGGTTTGAATGTATACAAAACCTATATAACGTTTATGTTAAGCTAGAAAATTCTAAAGACAAAGAAAGGAGAAGTTACAATTGGTATAAAATTTTAATTAGTCAAATAACAATGCTATTTTTGAGTAAAGTAGGTAACAATGTATCGAATATATACAAACGATTCGAATGTATATGAACGAAATTAAAGAAATATTATAGGCACGTAAAATTTAAAAGTAACATATTAAGTAATAAATATAATAATAATCTTTATTTTAAAAATACAACAAACAATTGTTTCTGAATTTAATAAAATCGCCTTTCGAGTAGCAAAATCGGAATACCTCTGGCATGTGGAGTTTTTGTTCTGACGTACAGAAAATTGTTTCCAGCTTGACGAATGACCGCAAAGACCACATACCAATCTACTGTTATAAACACTTTGATTCGTATTCGCTGTGGAACTTTTGTTTCATATTGTTATTTTATGAATGAATTTTAATCAACGTTTCAAGTTTACCTGGTTCATTGTATTTATAGATGCCGAATAATAGCCAAACTATTGTTAGATTTTTCAGTCTCTTAATTTTGTATTGAGGTTGTTTTATCTACTTATTTACAAACAAAACTTTTAATAGAAAATAAAAATATCCATAAAATTTAGTATTCTTTTTCAATATTACAATCTACATAAAAATCTTGCCACTGTGGAACTTGTAACAGAAATCAAGCATCACTCGCTTTAGACAGAAAAAAATGAACTTTAATGTACTGTAATGAACTGAAATGGACCAATATAGCAGTGTTTTAACCGGTAAAGCGAGCAATGCATTTCTGTCGTCCGGAATATTAATGGCCCGTTTAATATTTATGTCGAAGGCAAATTTGCATAATCACAGCCTGTGAATACTCATATACACCCACGTACTTTCGAATTACTATTATTCCAATGAATTTTGCCCGAGGTAGGCGCATCGCCCATTGATGTGTTACGATTGTTTGTGTTCAACTTTATTTTTGTTACGTGTTCACAATGAAGGATTTCATGTTTCATTAATGTCTAGTTAAATTTGTTCATTTTGTCAAATTGTTTGGATTGACTATAGCTATTGACTTATAAATAACAAGAAAAAACTGTAAATAAATTCGCGTTTAGGTACGTGAAATTAAGTCTGAATGCAATAATAGCGATATGAACCTACATAGGTTATATAAAAATGGGATAATACTACGAGTAATAAAAACAAAACTTAACCACACCTTAAAAAGTCACAAATCGCACATCATGAACTAAAATAATTTAGTGACGTAATTTGAAAATAAATTACATTCCTAATTTAAATGTGTCTTTAAAAATATTTTTTGTGTGCAGATTACTAATATGATTTCTTTTTCACAGCACTTTGACTGCCGGAACCATGTTCGTGTGATTCAACCGATGGGAGACGGATCCCGTCTCTACGTGTGCGGGACGAACGCACACAGTCCAAAAGATTGGGTCTTATACGTAAGTAATTTATTTATTTTAAATTTCAGGTCACTTCTTTTAGCTTAGTTTTAGCCTAAAAACAGTTATAACCAGTTCAAAAAGGAGGCAGGATAGTCTATACTATGTATACTAATATTATAAAGAGGTAAAATTTGTAAGTTTGTATGTAGGGGTAATCTTTGGAACCGCTGGTCGGATTGCCAAAATTCTTTCACTGATAGTTAGCCATTATGTTTCTGAATGCTATTTGTATAAAACATCACGCTACGATTAAATGGAGCCGAGCAGCGCGAGAGTAGCTGGTATTCAATATATTTTTGTATAACTTTCTACGGAAAATTTGTTAATCGTAAAATTATAGATACTTCGACTATTATTGACGCACATTCCTTTAAATTCTTTGAAAAGATAATGTAGGTGTGAACAGATACCTGATATCCTAATGTACCTGATATGTGACGTTAGTGTGTAGGCGTACAAATACGTACACATCCATTCAACCCTTACGAAAAAATAAATATGGTATAGTGATCTATTGAATTTGGTCGCGTATAAACTTCGTGGATACAAAAATAGATTTGCCACTACGTCTTAGACTTTTAGCTACAAGTTTTTTTAATTTTAATTTATTCCGATCAATTTAAACGTCGTCAACCAGATGTATTGGACCTTCACCTATGAAATTACTGTTTTTTAAAAACGTAAATTTGGATGTGTTTATCTTTGAATTGACTTGGAATTGTAAGGTGAAATAAACATTAGGTTCTGAGCATGACACATTTTTTTCTTGGAATTATATACATCCTCTTAAGGCCCAACCTAAATCTAGGTCGAAATACATATAGAACGGCCCAATGTACTAAAAATAGGTGCAAGTAGTTGTCACCCAGAACACTGATTTAGTATAAAAGTGTACCTATTAATTTTAAATTGAAACTAGCGGGATTGTTTAAGCCAAAAATTTTTTAAGCATAATGGCATAAGTTTATGTCACTGGGATTTAATGATTTTAAAAAAATTGCGTGACACTCCGGTTCTTTCATTTTTTGTCATTTGATTAGGTTGTTGGGCCTTACGAGGCTATATAAAACCAATTTTACTGTTTTACCGTGAGATTGATTAGGAATAAACAAACAAAACCTAATGACAATCGAGAGACTGTCTTTGTTCAGAATAGCTTTAACAAAATTGAAATTAAATAAAATTCGCTTACATTCTCAGTAAATTCTCAGACAATTACCAACAAATATTTAAGGAGCAAAATGTCTATTCCAAGCCAGACAAGTATAAAATAAACAACGAAACGAGACTACTTTATGCGGCGATTTCTATTACATGGCCAACACGAGTAT
This sequence comes from Spodoptera exigua, assembly GCA_902829305.4. Taxonomy (NCBI): domain Eukaryota; kingdom Metazoa; phylum Arthropoda; class Insecta; order Lepidoptera; family Noctuidae; genus Spodoptera; species Spodoptera exigua. The sequence goes on from LR824615.2 coordinate 6,617,106, forward strand.
CTCAGCGCACACTCTGGGAACATGCAACGAAATGCGAGCTATTATCTAAAGACCCACCCCACTCGAACTGATCCCAACATGAGCCTTGGACAGCAGCCAGCGACGCAACAGATCTCCAACAGGTCCCTAACATATTTCTGTAACAGATAAATGCGACACAATTGAAAGTCTGTCCCCCCTAATAAATTATAGAGAAACTTTAAAACGTCTCGGAAACACGTTTTAGTTCCGTAAAGTTAGTCTCTTTATTTATTAGAACTAATTTTGAAAGTAAAACAGTTTTAAATTAAGAAAAACAATGTCTCCGTAATCGAGTTCGCGCGGAGCTAAAACTAACAACTTCTTTACATTCTCCAAGACTCGCAATTTTCCTAACATTGTACAGTGATGCTCTTTAAATTTCTATTTCGTCGGTTTATACCGACGACATTCTCAACGAGACGGTATTAAGCGTCCATTCTACATGCAGCTGGATGCATCCAGTACACAACGCACTTCCTGGCTATAAGGAACCGCGGCAAATTTCACGGGTAGCGAGTCCAAATGATGCCATAACACGAACGAAGATTTCCACGACGTCGACAAATTTCTAACTGAACGCTTTCAGATCTCATCGAAAAACGGGTTTGACTTCAAAGAAATGTTCGACATAGAAATTCAAAATAAAATTCCCCACCAGTTTATGCGACCACTTTAGATTTATTATTTATTAGGCACTTACACTCTGACCAGTGCCGCACCGACGACCAAATGGATGCCATTTGTGTCCCCACGATGCGATGATAAGTGAAGTTATTTTTATGAAAATAATTTTTAAAAACTCATAAAGCCAACTTTTCACAATAGGTATCGAAAGCAGACCGCAATAAATTTCAGTGTGGCCTGTTCACCTCTCACTTTCCCTGCTCTTGACTTTCATATAATTTTATGATGTATTGCCGGTCGTTTTGACCCTTCACACGTTTTATAGCATTTCTGACACTGTAGAGTTTTGGGATTAATAGGTGCATAGAAAAATATGAAAATGGAATTGTAATGAAATTCAGTCTGAAGTACACTCTCACTTCTAGGTGATTTATGATCGTCGCTATTCCGGATAAAGTTTACAACTGCAGAAATATATGCCTTTAATCTGTATAAGCCTTTAAAATATTCTTAAATTGAGTAACAAAATACGGTAAATGGTTTTTTCAAATAAAACACTTATTGAACATTTTCTGTTCCACTTCCCGCAATAACAATAAATCTCGTGAGTCGAAAATTCTCACTAATAGGAAGCCAAAAATTGAAAATATATCATCTATACTTACGTAGGGAGGGGACACGGGACCGCGTTGATCCCGTTCCTCGGGACTCTTTTGTACAGAGCACTGTCAAAACAGAGATAGTTGCGCATTTAAATATGACTGGATATTAATTCCGTTTGGAAATTGATTTAATTAACTCCCGGATTTGTTAGGGACTCATTGAAATTATTCAAAGAATTTTATTTTCTGTTTCAAGCTAAAATTGTATGTAAAAGGACTTACTTAGTAAAAATTTTCTTAAAATACAATAAGTTTAAAAAACAACAACTTTTAAAGGCCCAATAAAAATAACTTTTGCAGTAAATTTAAATTGAAACAATACTAATTTTAAGAAAGTAAAAAAAAACAGAATTTTGTACAACACTACAGCACAAAGCTTTCACAGAGTAATAAATAAAATAAATACAAAGTGCAAAGTCGCGCTATCTACACTATGAGTAATGGGTCGCTCCTCTTAGGGCGCGTCAGTTTCAAAAATTGAGTGAAATCACATGTACGCGATTGATAGGGCGAATGCGACTTGCGGGAACGCATGAACGAAATCGACCGAACGATTCATATTTGTTGCAACCACCAATTTATATCTATTCTGTTACAAATAGCTGTAGCCGATTGGAAGGGTATTGGAAACAAATGACGCGGTATTTTGTTTGCAGTGGTTTTCATTTTTTGTTTTCAATATTGTGGTCGTTGTTGAAAATAGGGATTGCTTTAATAGTATTCGGATTTCGTTTATGTTTCATTTTAAGTAGAAATACAGCTTATCTAATTTGGGAGCTTGTTAATTTTTATAATTATTATAGTTTATTCTAAAAGCAATTTTTATTTTAATAAGTCGTTAATAAATAAAAAAAGTACTTACATAGGTACGTTAATTCTTTTAAAAGCGAAAAATATTACACTGAAACAAACGTTATTTACTTTGAAATAAAGCACAAAATTACGTTTCAGCGTGTTATCTTTATCAAATACTCGTTACGAGAAGCTTTATGGTGATTGCTCTACATTTTTCCACCTCATTTGGTAACAGTGACAAAAAAACAGATTCTCGTTTTTATTTTAAATCGGTACAATCAATAAGCCGGGCTTATCGCATTTTTTATGAGATAAATACGATGTATTTTAAATCTGCTATTAGGCACGTAGAAATGGTTGTATTGCACGGAGCAGGTAACAAACGGCCATTGCTTTTATTTTTCGTCTGATCACACTTGTTCTTTTAGCTCCGGTGTTGCCAACGGGCGCGCTAAATTGTCTTTGTGTCTCATTCTTTGTGCTCATAACGTTCTACCGTTATTGTTGTTAGATTTATTGGGTTTTATAATTACTTGTTTCAGTAACCCTTTTCTTGTGTTAACGTTGTTTACGATTTTGCAAAAATGCAAATTAATTTGTACTTTATTTACATTGTTTTGCGTTTTATTTTTGTATGTTATACCTTAACGCCTTAAAGTATAATAACCAAATAACAATGGGTATTCATATTTACAGTCTTAAACAGGCACCCTTAATTTCGGATTTTTTTTTGTGGAAGACCTTTTTTAATTCAAACAAAAATAATATCATAATTTTTATGGCATTCCATTAAATATTTTATATATAAGATATTAAGGAAATCACACTTGACTGCAGATATGGGTTAAATTGATTTTGCAATGGAATGACCATATTTTCTCCTAAGGGTTACAGGATTCGATTTCCGTGAGGGAACAAACATTTTGTGTACCCACCATGTTTTTGATTTATGTGTCTGATCGTTCCGACGTTCATAAATGTAACAGTATACCTTACCAAGTAGATACAGATTGCAAAAAAACTAGTTAACTTTTTAAATCTCTCAAATTCAGAAATCCAGAAGTTGCGTTTGGATAACGATTTTTTTATAATAACTAGCTTGTAATTTTTGCAAGCAGTAGTAAGGTACAGCACCGAGGTCTCGGCCTGAATCAGGACAGGAACGGGAAGGTTTTTAGTCATCAAGAGCCTGTCCTTCTCTCCCGCCCCTCCCTGGGGGGAGAAGTCATTTGATGATTTTACCCTCACAAAAAAGCATTTCAATACGTAAAAACCTTCTAAATATTTTACTTAACGATTGAGATAAAAAAATTATTAAAATACCATGAAACTAGTACTAAACATTCAAAGTTGTCGATAGTGAACTAAAATCAGTTATGTCCGCGTAACATTTTTCTAGTTTCGCCGAACAAAAGCCGGTTCTGCGAAACTTGTGTCCTAAAATAAGTTGTTCAAGTTTCCAGTGCTGTTTACTCAAAACTTTACCGCGAACACAAACTAGGGGAGGTTTTCATACGGACCTTTACAACTTTTGTACACATCCCTGTAGTTATCATAAGGGTTTCGTGTTGATCTAAAAAGTTTCGCCTCCGATTCCGCTTGATTAGGTTTTTCTCCTTTTTCTTTTATTTCTCGGAAATATCGAGGATTAGGCAGGTGAGATGCTGGCTAAATGATGTGTAAAACAGACCAACGAATGTGTTATTCATGAGGTAAAGTGGTTTCAAAAGTAGTGCCGACAACTATAATACTTAATGCCTGACAATACAGTCGTAAACTATAACTTTTCTTTGTAAATATTAAAACAAAGTGCCTTTATAGCAAAACATTTTTAATTCAAAAGCTTACAAAGTAATGTAATAGCACAATTCAAACTTCGTGTCTAACGGCCAGCTGTGTGTACTATACAATAAACTGCATAAACACAATGTTTGGAACACAACTAGCCTCAAACTCGAGGGAAACCATCGCGAAACAACCCACACATTGAATAATAGATTCCAAAAGTGCGTGATAAATGGTCTAGGACGGTTGATAAGTGGCGGGCCCACGTTAGGCACACACCGTCGGCGCGAACTAACCTGCTATTATACTTAAATTATCTATCTTTACACTGAACGTAAATTACAGAGCCAAAGTACGTGTTCAACATTCGATTACCTCGAATTGCATTAAACAAAGCCCCTTGAATAAAGGCGAAATTGTCGATACCAATGTAAAACTGTTGCAGCGTCGCACCGACGCTCGGACATCGCATTCAACACAAAATTTCTCTGTCATTTCCCTCTTTGTAATATTATTATTCATGTTGATAGATCAACAAGCTTTTGTGTCATCAAACAATAATGTTTATAGCATAATAATGGTGCAAATTCAACTCCCGCGCCGCATCGTTGAGTGCACTTCGGAAAATCACTTTATAATCTATGCAACGCCGCATTCGGCTGAAAACCGACGCCGCATAACCATTTTTGTGCATTACATGAATGCAGCTGCCCGTAAAATTTTATACAAACAACTTTGAAACTAAGTGTAGTTATTTTGTATGTGGAAATTGACTTAGTTTCAAAGTGTGTATTTGTGTTAGCTCGATGAACGGTTACCGTGTTTCGGAATTTTCTTCATAAATCTTATACTTTACGTGCAGTGGGTTTATTTTTATTTTAGCTTTGATATCTTGATCTTTAATTCCCACTGTGAGACCCGAGATATTTTTATAAGGACACGAATTAGATTAAGAATACGTCTCCAGAGACAGCGTTGTAATTGGCAGCTTAAGGTAGAATACAATAATAAACTCAGGTTTTATTAAATTAAGGTCATTTGACATAACGTGCGTGGGGTTCGCATGATCTTTGACATCCCACGCAGATGATACAAGAAACTGAAATGTCATAGATATCTAAGATTATTTTCCTCGTTACTCTTATAACTATTACACAATTGTACGAGTTCTTACGAACACCCACAACGTAAACGTGTTTTACTAAAGAAAATGCTTTGCTAAGGACGTCAAAATCAAATCAATATTTAACGCTTACATACTACGTCTATTATCGTTCGTTTTCTTGACAAATTGATTTTCATGGAACGTGTTCTTCGAGGCTACATTTTTAATGTGCCTTTAGCCTGTAATTTGTGACGTCAACCCTGCGTTCACTCAATTAAATGTTCGTAACTATTGTCTTGCCAGCGTTCTTACATGACAGGTTAATTTACTTGAGACCTGTCATTCTCACTTGAAGGAAATACCTACCAACGTGTCTTCACGACAGTTGCGGTAATCACTAACTACTTACTTACTTACCATACTTTGTAGTAACTTTCAATTTTAGCTCTTTTCCTATAGATCCTAGACTGTAAAGAAGTTCATTTGTGACTTTTTTCCAATCTGTGTGATTAAAAACACAAATATTACTTACTATATGGCCTTGTTTAAATGGTTTTGCTAGAATTTGATTAGCTATTCTCTTAGGACACTCCAGTTAGTTTAGTATTCAGAAGCGCTTTGTCTTGTATGACGGGAAATGAATAGGTTTTTATTGATCTAAAACCCATAGCCGTATTTCACGTGTCGTGCTAGTCTGTGCACAGGTGCAGTACCTCGCTATCTCATTCGGAATTAGTGGCCACTATTGCTTGTAGTTCTATTGTCTATGCTACGTTCGTTGCCCTGTTAAAATGGATAATGTTAGTAAGATCACACATTATGAGTCTTCAACAATTTATTACCAAATCGTAGAATTTTATGCATTAATTTTCAAGTAGATAATATATATCAAAAATCCTAATAATTTAAAGATTAAATTGCGATATTCATCTGTGCAAAAATATTCGTCACAACGAATTCTCTACTTATTTCTTTTACTAATTCTTTCGTCTCTCGGATTCAGACACCGACAATATTATATAATCTTTTATTACATTCTGATGTGATTAAAATGTCACGTCATTGGGCTGATCTTCAAAAATTCAATAAAATTAATTTGAAGTGGAATAATTTTAATAACTTATTCTGAAACTTTAAGATTTGTCATTTTTATTAAAATTAATATATTTTTCTTTGTTTTTAATTCTAAAATGGAACATGGTAATTATTTTTAATACTGATTATTTATTCATAATATTAGATATATTTTTGACCGTCGTCGTAGATTTAAAGTTACAGAGTAAGTAAGGACATACATAAATTATTTCGTATGTTGGTATCTTATGCAAGCCAGGCCCAACTTTTCCTCCGTTCACGTAAACTCTGCTTATTTCTATTTCAAGCTTGCGAAATGTGTTCAGTGTCTGTGAGTGATACGCGGCTAGCCAACTTGAAGACGAACTTAGATATTTTGACTATGCACATTTTCAATGGTTTGTTTGTATGTTCATAGTTCATCGTTATGTGTAGAGGTGGGAGAATTTAAGGAGGATACATTTAGCATCTGTGTGTTTCGTTTCTCATTGAATCTGGAGAGCAATAATAAGTGACGGACGCCAGATATATACATATGTAGGTACATAAAACATACATTTTACAGCCGTATTCAGAGGAACTCCATTATTACTTAACGCAGCCCTAAGCAATGTTTTCGGGAAAACATTTAATAAGTAAAGTAAGCAGTTAGTGTATGCATTTATGTCAGTCGCACTACTAAAATTTAATTCGTTTGTCACTTTTTTCTGAACATACATATTATATATAGAATTATGTTGTTCACTTAAATATAATATCTACTTTCCAACTTTGATTTGCTTTGATTTGGAAACAAGTTACAAAATAAAGAATTTGTAATCAAGCTTTAAAACATAAATAAAAAATTGGATCACCTTGTATGTAGGTACTGTTGCTATGTTGGTAATATGAATATAAAATATATTTAGTTATCAATCGACAAGCAGAAGAGATTGATAAATGTAGAAGAAGCGAAATAGGAATATTAGAATCTTGTATTACATTATACATAATTATGTATGTATTACTAAGTAACAGTTTTATTCTTCAAAGTATCTCAATAGAGCATATAAAAAGCTGCTATTATTTAGATCATTGAACCGAACAAATGCTGTGTATGTGTTTCTGTATAATTTAGTTGTTTAGTTATGTATTTTTCATTGTCTCTAGATATTTCTATTCAAGATACTTAATGTATAAGTCTTAGAACTCAGACATCAAGAATTCTTTTGAAATATACCAAATATAATATCGTAATATAATATTACATTCATTTTTATGTATAATACGTTGTGACTAGGTCTTAAATAATTCGATTGGTCTGAGTATCAACTAGGTAGCAAGCTAGTCAGCTGGGTACCCATTTTAAATGATAGTTTTTATTCAAAATACTAATACTAGTTATCATAGTAGGTACATCAAGGTTCTTGCGGGCAACGCAACAATGTACCTACTTCAGAATGAGCAGAAGATGGAACAGGATGATTTTCAGTCATTTAAAGTAGGGCACACCTCACGCTCTGCCCAGGGCAATAGAAGTTATTTGATGATTTCCCCGCCCCCTTAAAAAATATTAACACCGATTTTGTAATTAGAATTAGTACGTTCTATTTTTAAAATTTCTACATCAGCTTAATGCAACTAACCCACTCAGAGCTGAATTTGCTCAGTTATTTCTGGCAAAACATATTATCCTTTAATCTTCATTCAATCAAAGACTTTCGAAACAATTTAGATTAAACTCAATTTAAATTAATATTTATACAAGAGCTATAAGTACATTAGTTATACCTAAAGCAATATGTCGTTATAAATTCAGATCATCCCCGCTGGTTATTAACTGATAGTGACGTGGTTGTCAAAACTTTGCCTCCCCAACAATCCGTGAACCCTTATGCGTTTGAAACTTGCTCGTACCAATATACGCATTGACAAAGACAACTTTCGTAATGTACGTCGCAACTCGTAACGTATTCTCAACTTGTAATTATTGTTTAAACACGTAACTAGTTATTATCTGAAGTTGTCGCTTCCAAGTCCTGTGTGAGTAGATACGTTCCCTATTGTTTCGATTTCATTTTATACTTGTAGGAATGGAAATTCTGTTTGTAACTTTATTATTACTTATCTTTAATGCCACGTGAATTAGTTTTTTGTGATAAAATCTGTGTATATTGAATATTTTATAATTATAGTTGCATTAAAATTCCTAATCCCAAAGATACACTTGACTAATAATACAGATACGCTCAATACTGAAAGTTTAGTGCTAGACGTTTTTTAATTTCCAAGGACTATTTTTTTTTTTGTAATAGGTCGTACTTGTAGACTGTATTTCTGATAGTAAGCAAACGCCACCACCCACGGACAGCCACCAACACCAAAAGAGTTGCGAGTGCGTTGCCGGCCTTCTGGGGATAAGGGTTTCAGAGATTTAGAGATTGGGGAGGAGTTGGGGTAGGAGTAGAATGATTGGGTCTCCAGTAACCTTACTCAAACGGCGAAACACAACGCTGTAGTTGTTTCACGCCGGTTTTTTCTGAGGCCGTAGTATAATTCCGATCGAGCACCTCACGTTTATTCGATTCGTTGATTAATGAATTGCGTTAAAGAGCAAACGAATTGCTTCAAATAAACTTCAATAAACTTGACGAAAATTCTAGTTATCTATCTTTGATGTTAAACAAAACTACTCTATAAGAAAATATAGATATGCCCTTCAAAATTTAACGATAACGAGACATAATTCCTGTAATTACCCATATTAACAAATTACCCTTGTCATTCACCATTATTACATGGTTGGTTATATAACATCCAATATGTGTACTTAATCACCCAATCAAGTAAATTCCTGCTATTAGAACCTCGATTAGAACATATATCACGTCAGATCCAGGTCAGATTGAAATATCGTCAGCTAACAATATTTGGCCTAGATTTTCTGCCTATGATTTCTATAAGAATGTCGATACATATTTTCTGGATAAATCTAAATCATTTGTCTCAGTCAAGGCGAAAAAGAATAGGCTGGCCAGAAACGCCAACGCCATCAAACTTATTACTATTTGTCATTTTGTCCATAGTATCTATTTTCTTATGTCATAAACGTGTATGATTTCAAAAGCAAACTAAGAATATTTCTTCATTGATCAGAATATTAGACGTAAAGTCCTAAATAACTGGATAGATCGGATGATGATGATTTTCTACAAACGGTTTTAGTCCATATTTTTTAGGCTACAAGTTTCTTAATGAGTAATTGTGTAAATACCTATATAGTGTTGTACAGTTGCATTCGAAGCAGACAACGTCCACCAGTTCACTCAATTTCGCAAAAAAATGTTTTATTTCCAGAAATTTAATGAGAACGTAACTATACATTATTACCAAGTTTGTCCAAAAAAAAAATACTGATCACTCTATTAAGAGAATCCTGACTTGAGCGGAAATATTTTAAATATATTTTATCATAAACATTCACACCCCATTGAAAATTTAAAAGTAACCGACGATCCACTTTCTTGTATAAATATTCACACATTACCTGTCCTCTGCAAACTCGTAGTGAATGTCTCGAAAGTTTCCCGTAGGATATTACGTACCTAACGTATGTATTCACAATGTATCGGGAAGCCATTGTCGTATATCATACGACCGCGTATCTGTAGGTGCCAACTATTCTCTTGTCTATCGTGTTTTACTTCAAGTAACATTGTAAACTTTTAAACGTTATATCGTATCTAGCGAAGTTTGTTCGACGTGTACTCAGAACCATATTTTAGGGTAATAATGACAAAATTAGTTCTTGGTAAGTAAGTACTTGGTTGTTTTGAAGTTATCGAGTATGTCAAATATTTAGTTCTTTCAAAATATAATGTGTTGCTTGTATCAGGTTATGTTGTGCGGTTAGTTATAATAAGTTCTATAATTAAATTATTGGCCCTTTTTATGTCATTTCAGATGAAGATACCGACAGACAGAAAATAAAACCTCATACACTCAAATGCCTATTCACTCACTAACGTGAGTGAGACGTTCGTGAAATGATGAATTTGCATCATAGTTGCCTGCCATATACATGTATATAACCCGTATAAAATATTATTAATAGTATTTGTGGGTGGAAAATACGTGAACTATTACAAACAAAATTAATTTTGTAAGCAATCATGACCTCGCTTTTGTCAATTAAAATTGAAGAACTAAAAGGTTCGAAATCAGATAATTTATAAGTTGTTCAAGTGAAATTCATGTAATATACCTAATTGCTTTTTCTTACAATTACCTATTCACACTTGGTCAAAAGAAAGAAATTTTGTAAATTAATTATTGGGTAACTTGAACAATTACGAGTATTTTTAAGTTGGTAGAACATTTATCGCTACAATTTTCCGATTTCAATTCTATTACTGAGTGATTAAACCGTTTTGATATATACTAACGAGCGGTATTGAATTATAAAGTTCTGACGGTTGAATTTTAACTTACAAAAACATTAAGCTAAGAAAATTATTGATTGAATCAGTAAACGTAATTGTGTGTTCAAGATCTAAAGCAAACTCGTTGATCACAATATAAACACTATAACACCGAATACATGTAATAAAGAGTCTAGACACGAAGTAAACATCAATAAAAGTTGAACATAATACGACGAACAGTTAATATCTTTAACAAAAATAGATTGCCATCATAAATTCAAAGACAAAATCTCTCCTCCGAAGTTTCAATTCGCATCATTAGACGTCAACGTTTCATTCTGTGAATGAAAAGCCTTCTAGATGCTAATTTGCTGTGCAAACAAAAGCTAAGGCCTAATGAGGGACGCTTGCGGGTCCACAGACAAACTTTCTTATTCAACCGAAGAGAGGCCGCGGGCCCTTCCGCCCGGACCATTTGCTTGTTTATCCTGGACTTAGGATACTTCGATGCTGAAAGGGAAAATAATGTCGCAAAGAGCTTCACAATTTGGTGCAAACTTCGGTTTGTGTTGTTTTGTGTGCCAATGGTGTTTACCGGTAACACCTTCAATTGTTCCATAGAATTGCGCTTTCAATTCCATTAAAATGTTTATTTCACCCTTCATTTACTTCCTGCATGCTTCAAATAATTTGGTCCGTTTGGTGCATCAATTAGTAATATGCGTCAGTAACATGTTGGTAGCGTTACGGTTTTATTGCTTATATTGCTTAAAGATCTTCATCATGTTCCACAAATGCTTTCAACATCTTGGGGTGCAGGCGACACCGACGTAAAGTAAACCATGGGGTGCCAAAATATCAAAGAACTTTTTAATCTTAGGGTAATTTAAGAATTGATGAATGATTTTTTAAATAAATTTGTTCAAATTGGTCAGCCAATATTTGAGCTTAAATAGAAAATCATGATTAAATAATTACAAGTATTTTCGTTCAGTATTCACTTTGTTTCAATTTGTTACTGGTCTGACTGTTGTGACTCTGCATTCTGCATCTGCAAGAAATTTTACTAAACCTTGAGCAACATGTAGCATTGTATTGGGATTGTTGCAGACCTTTTCCGTATATTTATCCATCATCGGGTAAAATATCTTAAGGCGGATTTATTGGCATTATCAAACACGATTTACGTGTGTCCAGTTTAAATAACGTGTAAAGCTACAAATGGTTTTCCGATAAAAGTCAAAATACAAGTGAGGAAGGAGGAAAATCTTACCCTCCGGCGGTCGGGCCGGCACGTCTTCGCATGCCTAATTTAATCCTCGGCTTATTGAAATAAAAACGACATAGGTTTTCGACAGGTGCCGCGGGCGACGCGGCTCGCGGGAGGGGCGGGTCACAGGTGGCCCCGATGGTCGCAGCGTCGTTAAAATTTACATAAAGTCTCAATCCACGACGACGGGCGGTGCTGGCCACCCCACGTTTATGCTACATTTAGTAATTTTATGATAATTTCGAAAACCGTACCACCACCCATCGCATTATACTAATAGAGGAATTCTCCCAAGCTCCGTACAATGCCGAAAAAATTCGACCGCCTTCAAAATAATAAGTTTCGGTTAATAAATCGCGTTCAGTGCGAAACGAACATAAATTTTTGGAAAAATTAATAGCAGATGTGTTGTTGAGTTGCACGGGGGACGAGCCGGGGGCGATCCACTGGCCACTGCGCTGTTACTGACTTTGAAACGCATAAATTCAGTCGTTACGTTTTGTTTTTTAGATATATTTTTGATTAATGGCGCATAAAATCGAAACATTCACGCGTGGAAATTTTAATATTTTTGGAAACTTTTTATTCACCCTCTACTAACATCCCTACTTTGGTATTTAGGAAATTGGGGTGTTTCGAAGGTTTAATTAACGTGTTTACGAAAACGCACACCCTTATGCACAAACAATTGTGGAGATAGGTACTTTATACGCAGTTTAAATTAGAGGGGATATTAGCTGCGAAATAATTACACTTTCAAAACGAAATTACAGAGGTTACGATAAGTTATCATTTAATAACAACGTTGTACTGATTGTGTAACTTAGTTTACCGTATTACGTATGTACATACTACTAAAGCTTCTGCTTTGGTGTCTAATTTACTGTATTACTGAATACTGGAGTAATTTTGCTTAGCAATTCTCTCTATGTTATGTAATTTAGTTCCATTCACATTTCATAAAACAGCACCTGTTTACGCAATATTCGAGTGAAACGCACTTACAGTACCATAGTACCCATTCAAGACAATAATCTTCTTTTGTTACAGTCCAACTTGACGCACCTGCCACGACACGAGTACGTGCCGGGCATCGGCATGGGTGTCGCCAAGTGCCCGTACGACCCAGCCGACAACTCCACAGCCCTGTGGGTGGAGAGAGGCAACCCTGGCAGCCTACCTGCCCTATACTCTGGCACTAATGCAGAGTTCACCAAGGCGGACACCGTCATCTTCAGAACCGACCTCCATAACTTGACGACGGGCAGACGTGAATTTGCCTTCAAGAGGACCCTGAAATACGATTCCAAGTGGCTCGACAGTGAGTATTAATACTTTTATAACACAATTGATTTAAATCCTCTTGATTTTTGTTTGTAGTATTAAAGAACACAAAAAGGCTATTTCATTTTATTGTGAGATTTATTATGGTTTCGTTGTATTCAGACAATTATTTCCAGCGTTAAGTACGAAATGGAGTAAGTAAAGTAGGCAAGCGCTAATAAAACCTACATAAAATATTTTTTGTTATAGAACAATGTGGATACTTAACGTTTTTGGGGCAACATTTGCTGCCATAATAAAAAGGCTATTATGGTTTACGTAACTAGCCTAATGACTAATGAGCAACATTCCTTTCTAAGTATCAAATCGATGTTTTCAGGTTGACTGAGTCACTGTGGGCCAGTCGACCGAGTCGATAGCGATACAGAAATTAAATCAATATCGAAATGAGCGTAATCATTGCTACCTAACAATGGACGAGTTTCCATTAAGCTGAAAGCGAGCTGGTAATAATAAGAACAAATGTTACAATTATCGATACGATTTACACGGAATTTGGCCCGTTTGCGATTAAACTACCGAAATTAAACTGTTTGCGCTTTACTGAGTATCAGTATCTCCCTTCCATGAGCTCAGGAATACCTGTTAATACAAATTTTGTTAAAGCCTTTATATTAATTAATTATTTTATTTATATTTTTGTGTATTTTTTTTTATTTTTGCTTTGATAGACATTCATATATATTTTGTCTAAGACTCTTACAGCAAACGAAAAAGATTAATTAAATTGTATCTAAAATTTGACGCTCTAAAGGTATATAAAATAAAAATTGATTCTATCATGCAAACGTATTATGTGCCTTTGCACAAATCACCACAGAATATATAAATTATTTTATTATCGCTATATTATCTATCCTAAATATTTAAACAAACTTATGATATAAGAAGTTTACTAAAAATTTTATATTTTTTGGAACAATAAACCCTAAGTACATAAGTTAAGGTTTTTTACTTGTGATATCAGTGATAATACTAACACTAAATTGAATAAATTTTATAAAGGCCTCCCTGAATACCTGACACGTACTTATGAAGCGGCATTTTAAAAATGGAATTTTTAAATTCAATAATAGTGGAACAGCTATTCATAAAAATGCTTTTAATTTTAACAGGGGACAATTATTAGGAGCAGTTGGGAGCAACCCTTTCACCCGTTAATTTGTGTGGCACGGTAGCAGTGAAATAGAAATTACGCTTGTGTACAAATTTGCCTAATTTTCGTTAATATTGCTCTGTTCATTACATTCGGCCCTTATTACTAACGTTTCAAATGCCACTAACAGTAAATTAATTTCATTGGTTCCCCTTTTCGGCGGTTTTCATTCTATTTGTTAAAGATTCGTTTTGAATATATTTGTACGTAATTTAAATGCTAATCGTAACAACATAGAATTGAAAATTATTTTATGCATTATGTTTGTAAAAATATAAAGTAAAATGTTTACATTAATAAATTACTAAAACAATCATATTTAAGAAGATGGGTATGAAGATTTGTGGCGTGTCATAGAGACGCCATTATTTAGCTATGGGCAGTAATGAACTGATAATAATCGCAATTATGATATGTATTATAATTCAAACCACTTATGGTTCCATTACATTTATTTCATTCAAACCTAATGCATGACCTAAACTTGCATTAAAAGCTTCTATGAAAAAATGACAAAAAATCAAATTAAAATTAAAAGTTTTTAAAAACCAAGCATTTATCAGGTAACTCAATTAGTCCTGGGACTTAACATACCTATTAGAGACATTTTATATTGATATCAAATAAAATTATACAGTTAAGTATTACGGTCAAGCAAACTGTACGTCAATAAAAATTTTAGTTCAATATGTTTAATGATTATCACTATATTAATGAAGATATTAGTTTATTATAAGTGTGGGAGAGCCATTCTTTGGCACGAATGGGTCAGCTCGACCGGAGTGTAAAACGGCCTCACAGAAAACCGGCGTGAAATAACCACAGCGTTTGTTTCGCCGTGTGAGTGAGGTTACCGGAGGCCCAATCTTTCCGCTCCCCCAATCACTAATTCTCCAAATCCCTAATCCCTAAAAAGTCAGCAACGCACTCGTAACTCCTCCGTTGCGATTGTCCATGGGCGACGCTGATTGCTTACCATCAGGTAATCCGTCTGCTCGTTTGCCGACCTATTACATAAAAAAAAGATATCTGCTAAAAAATTTAGCGACAAGATTCTACTTCTCAAATACACATAGTTACATACATTTAACTTTTAATAAAAGCTTGTAATAATATAATAGACATTCTGTGTAGCATCAGTAATAATGCCACGTACGTCGCATTCATCAAACGAGGGTTTATCATCACTATTCATTAAATGAAGCCAAATTTATAGACGTAATAATTTAAAAGTTTAGAAACCTTATTACTTATTAAACTTGGTATCTTAAGCTTTATGTAACTGCTATTGTATCGTATGGTAGATGAAATTATTCAACGATATGAATAGAGATATTTGATGTAAGGCGTGCGTCCGTATTCTGTAATCCACGCCACGTGGCGTTTTCATTATGGGACCAACAAATAAGCACTTATTAATGCTGGCTATAAACGTCCCGTGTGACATAATTGTCACCCACGGCTTCATCTAATATTTATTGCATATCACATGAAATAACAGCAATTTGATACTGTGGAATTAACTTTGATTGTGGGAACGCACGTTCAACAGAATTTACTAAATTTATATTCATAATAAACGAAATTGTAACACTATGAGGCGACTATTAATTTTATTATTAAATGAAAATTTTAATGTCTATTTATTATTTATTTATTTAAAACTGATTCTGAAGTTAGTTTAGAAGTGGAGTAATTTAAAGTGGTTTTACTTGTGACTATCAATTAAGTATAACTTTGAGTGTCGAAAGTTTTTAAGTCATTGTCTCTTTGTGTTATTCATGAAACGGTTTTATTAAATTGGTATTATTTTGTTCTAGAACCGAATTTCGTTGGGTCGTTCGACGTTGGGGATTATGTTCTGTTCTTCTTCCGTGAGACGGCTGTGGAGTACATCAATTGTGGTAAAGCAGTCTACTCGCGAGTGGCAAGAGTTTGCAAGAAGGACACTGGTGGCAAGAACATACTGAGTCAGAACTGGGCCACCTACTTAAAAGCAAGACTGAACTGCAGTATACCTGGAGAGTTCCCCTTCTACTTCAACGAAATCCGTAAGTATTATTCACAACTTATGTAGTATGAAAGTAGACTTTATAGGAGTACACTTAAATATTAGTTTCTAATATTTTACTTAAAATGTTATGAAACAGACTCTACCAACATACATCAACAAAAACATTTTCAAACTAGTCTCAACTTAAGAACGTTGTCGGATCGAGACTTACCTTACATTGAAAGCACACAAATATTGACTGTCAGTCTCTAGCAAACATTTTGAGTTCAAAATTCAAAAGTGCATACGATTTTACGAGAGTCTATCCGATTCCTCTCTGTACTTGGGCCCGAGTCCTCCCAGACTAAGTTCATATAATATTAACAGTGGGGGCTCGCGCCGTGCCTCGGTTTTTCACGCGGACCCACTACAATCTCTGCATAACTCATGAGAGTGTAATAGGTACTCAAGCGCTCAGTATTTACAGAACTTCTGTTATTTACATGTCTGTGCGAGCAATTAGGCTCGTGCGGAAGTTGGCGATCGTTTTTCTAGATTGACATTGAAAATGTACAATTGAATTTTGCTTTGCTTTTTAACACACGATTTACGTCTGAATCGTTTTATTACATAACATAAAATGATGATTACTTAGAAAGACAGTGACGTCAAAATTTTCATAGTACCTACACAATGAAAAATTTTGACCCATTAAAATAAAATTCATTACATTCAGTACATAGCAAACCTACCATTACATTTTTTGGCAATAACATGAATCAATAGACTTACGAAACCGATCGTTGCTTTGTTTTAATGCAAATCTTTAAGTCAATGGACATCACTAGGAACAACGCACCTACATCCAGCTATGAAACTTGCAGTGCAAACGCAAGCTATTAATAACAGCATCAGCCAGCAGGCAAACTATTGCAACTTTACCAGCGATATTACGTTGAGAGCCCACAATTATAACAATTTGATAGTTAACTAAGTTTCAACAACCAAGAACAGATTAGGCATCAGGACCGCGCTTGATAAATTTTAGCTTCAGTTGTCCAATAGTTAGAGAATCAATTTAAATTTAAATTGCTTCTACAATCTCTTTGATATTTTACACCTGACTAGATAGAGATTTAATAAAATAAAACTTTGAAATTAAAAACTTTCCTCCCTAATGTTTAATCTAGAATGTAGATAAAAACAATTTTATTTCAACGAAACTTATCTAGTCTACATTATTAAATTTACTTTGGGTATTTAATTTTGATGGTTTATTGGAGATTTATACTTGAAACTGGTTAAAAGTAATGTGAATATACAAAATTATAATTAAAATGGTGGTGGTGTATATTTTAAACATTGACTCTAAAATGGGTGTTTTAGTTAATTTATTTAATAAATTGTAATAGCTTAGTCAATATAATTTTATGTTTCTATACATATTTCAGCTAAAATATATTAGAATCGTGAGCAATACTGCATAATCTATGCACGAATAAAACCAAATTCTACCGCAGCGCGTCCACATAAAACTGCGGAGCAGATTCTACATGTACAGCCATCCATTTGCCTTTTCCCCATAGGAGTAAATATAAACTAGAGGATACTCTTTTAGATTTGTATACATGAAAAGTTTATATATCTTAGATTCCAAATCTTTCCGATATTTTCGAATGTCGTACGCAATGAAACATTTAATGATTCCTAAACCACTCCTAGGCAACCGTTTTGTTCCGAATCCAAGTATTCAGACCTAGGTTTCGGAATCATTACATGACATTATGTATAATATTCGTAAAATGAAATGCCATTGGATAATGGACAACATGATAAGACAACCAATATTTAAGATAAATATTTTAATTTTTTAAATTCAAATAAGCTATTGATTACAGCAAAAGCCTTTCCAAACAAAAACATCATAAAAAATGTATCCCAAAATCCGTAACGCAGCTATATGTACGTATTTTTTCCGACTTTGTAATGCAACAAATTTTCTATTCCAACAGAGAGTATCTACAAAGTACCTGGAGACGACAGTCGGTTCTATGGCGTCTTCACGACTGCCTCCACTGGTCTCATGGGATCAGCCATCTGCACCTTCACAATTGGAGATATTCAGAAAGCATTTGAAGGGAAATTCAAAGAACAAGCATCTTCAAGCTCTGCCTGGCTTCCAGTTATAAGCAGTAAGGTTCCTGAGCCGAGGCCGGGGACATGCGTTAATGATACAGCATCTCTACCTGACACCGTCCTCAATTTCATAAGGTCAGTTGTTTTAATTTAACGTAAAAACATTATCGATAATTAATAGAACTGTATATTTCAATAAAATATTGGCTGTTTTGTACTAGTTTGCATTTAAACAAAGTGAAATTATTTCCAAATTGGAAAGTAAAATAAACTCCACTTCTCACACTCTAACAGATTATCGGAATTTACGACGCATTGTTCAATTTATTCATTAAAAAAAGTACCGAACGAAGCAGAGAATTAATTTATTTTTAAAACGGCCGAGCAGCCGGATTCGTAAAAAGAACAAAAGGCGAGACTGTCGTTATTGTAACAAGCGCGCCGGACGTAAACAAAGTAGAAAATCGTCACTTAAAAACGCGAAACACGATCCTGTCGCCGACGAGGTCTCTAGCGATTCCAGAATTCCACGCTCATTGAAATCCACAGGCACTTTTATCTGGCGACACGTCCTGTTAATTATCCGACGCTCTCACCCCGAGAGCGTTCAATTATTTTTTTTCCCGCTTTTCCATGATCCTCATGTGGAAACGTTGAGATTTTAACACTTCACCTGAACCAGTCTGCTGAAAATAGTATAACATTTTTTATTCATAACGAGTGGAGGTTTTAATTAAATGAATGGTATTTTGTTGTTGGCGTCGAAGCAGTCTGCATTGTGCGACATTCGTGCCGGCGACATTACCGTCGCGCGCGATTGTCGCCGGCGTCGCAACCTTATTGTTATCAACATGCTTGTAATGTTTCCGCCGTTACGCTCCAATAGCTTTTCCTTTATTAGACACCAGTACACATTGCATTGTTTAAGAATAAATCTACTTTTAAATTCATTCGTATCTCTATCTACTTCGAAAAAGTCATTCGTATCTTTTAAAATTATAGTTGCTATATAGAGATGTCCACGCAATTCAATTTAAGAATTAAATTTGAAAAAGTCAAAGTAACTTTTCACAATGAGACAATCAGTGACAATAGAAACAATAGCTAATATTAAAGTCCCTCTATTTCAATTTATTATCAATTAAAAGGTTTTTAAACTTGCTAAGAACTAATCTAATTTTGGACATTTTATTGCTAAACTAGCTAATTATTAATAGAATTCTTCTTCTGAATTTTAACAAAATTCAATTTTATAATTTTCTGCTAATCACATTTTATATTTTTCCCAAGAAAGCGTTGGATATTCTAAAGTTTTGCTCTTATTTTCGAATTCACGAGTTTCTGATAAACTTCCCTTTTTATTATCACCTAGAAATTTATTGTTTTTGTATTATCATACTCGGTCAGTATAAAAAGAGTATCGAACCAAACAGTTGCATAACATTATTATTACTTTAATGTTAAAAATAAATTGAAATCCTTTGCCATACAGATCGCATCCGCTAATGGACAGCGCAGTCTCCCATGAGAACGAGAAGCCGATATACTACAAACGAGATCTCTTCTTCACAAGACTAGTGGTCGATAAAGTTAAAGTTGACATGATGGGACATCCGCTGGAGTACACCGTCTACTATGCCGGCACAAGTAAGTAATTCTAAAATCGTTATTTGAAATTGCACGTATTATTTACAAACAATATATTTCAATTTGCTTTAAATTGCTATTGTACTTCGTGCAGAAATGCAGTTAATCTCCTAATTCGTTAATAATTTTCTTTTGTCAGTCCCAATTAAGTTGAGAACATGTACAATTATAAATTAATTCATAAAATATTTAAGATTTTCCCATTACCACATAATTTGCAATAAATAATTATTACAAATAAGTCTGTTTTCGAAAGTCTTTGTATTTATATTCTATAAACAGCGTCTAATGTATAATTAAAAAATAATAGCTCTAACTCAAAGGAGGTCCATTGTTCAAGAAAATATTAATGTAAAAGTTTTTCACTGAAAGTAACTTTCTTCTCACCTCTACTTTTATAGATAGTTTGCATTAGATAGATTTGGCTTCACCAAATATTATAATCTTTTAGTCACTATTCATCGCGTATAAAGATTAGGGAACCAATTCATACCCAAGGGCCACACGCCACGTAAAATCTTCACGTGAACCCATAAAACATCCATAATATGCAAATTTTACTCATCCTAATGGAAAAACCTGATAGCTAAAAATACATGGGTGCTTATATCGCAGCATATTCCATTCCTTTGTTAACAAAGAGTAATGGCATTTTTATGGATCTGAAAAATAAAACATTAGACACACAGACGACCAATGCTTGAAACAATTAGCGAATTCCGAAGCGCAAAGCAACGCTCGGAACAATCAGTGCACGGATACGCCAGGACATAAAATTTCATAAAAGCTCACGAATTAAAAATGCCTTCCACTGGGAAATTAAAAAGTGGTAGCGAGTGAAAGTGGCACAAAGGCCATAATTCGTCGCATCCATGACGGCTGGACGGACGTCTGGATGCCATCGCTGTGCACCCTTCATACCATGAAACAGGGGATTTAGTTCAAAACATGAAAAACCGATTATACGTTCATTGTTTGTAGCAAAATGGCGTATGAAGCTTTGTAGTTTAAGCGCTTTTGGTACTTCAATTTTATTGACTCCTAAAAAGCTCGTGCTAAAGCTTGTAAATCCCTGAGCTACAATCAAAATATCTATAGCACAGGTAAACGGTTGGTCGGTTTGTTCAAAAACAAACATTTACGCCCTAAATTAAATGCCATCACACCAGTGTTACTTGTTTTGGAAGTTGTTCAAACTCTTATTACTTCGTTTTTACCAAAAACAAGTAACAATTAAGATTGTAATAGGCATTTCGCTTGTGCAAAAATGTATCTCGACGTTTATTCCGTCCGCATTTTCGTAGCAAGTGCTACGTCGTAGCCGACGCGACGGTATGTGTGCGCGGTTCGGAGTAGACCACAGAGAGTCAACGTCACATTTCCATTGCCACATAAATTCGGGCCGCCACCGCTGTTCTCTAAACAACGCCTCCAAGTGGTAATTTTCGCCCATGTTGTTGCAATTTTCACCAATTTTCTCGAAAATCGTTCTCAGCTGAATCACCCTGCCGAGTGGATTAAACTCACGTAGATATCTAACGAAGGGGGGTTCGTTTACGGAACAACTTTTACGAAAGAGAAGCTTCGTTTGAGCTGGCGTTTGAAATGCTTGTGTGTAGAATATTAAATTGTTTAAACGTTACCTTTGACGCACCCCGCCTTACTATAACCACGTACTGTAACAATTACTCTAACTTAATCTACACAATATAACTTCGAACCAGTGCTCTGAGACTAACTAAGACTGTTTCCCTGAACACCCCGAATACTATTAGTAATACTACTAACATTTTGGAAAACAAAGAGACTACGACGCATTAGTTTTATGCAGTGGGTTGCACACTTGCACAATATGCATGGCTGTATATTCAAAACCACAGAGGAAAGGGTAGCGTCCGAAAATCCGAAGCGCTCTTAGTTCACTATTATTTACACTCGAGCGCAAAATAAGTTGCTCGAAATTCCGTCACAAAGAGCCCGAGGCGTCCCGTGAAAAAGGACAGTTTACTCTTTCAATAAAGAGAGCGGTCGTGCGCTCGCGTCTACCGCGCGATATTGCCTCAGCGCTTACTCCATTTTGAGTACTTACCGCGTTATAATATGCATTAAACTGCACTGGCAGAAAGTTGTAGCGGCGCTCGAGGTGCTAGCAGACAATGAGAAATGAGCGTATGATGCTCCCGCAATGCGGGCCCCACGTCTCGCCTCATTCCATTTGTTTTATCACGCCTAAATCACTGTTGCCAGACAACTTTTGAACGCCCCGCCGAGGTTGATAAAAGTTTGACAGCGACTGTCGTGTACAGGCCCTGGGATCGTGTTTGTCAATGAAAGGGAACGGAGGTATCAAAGACGTTAAGAGTATTTAGAAGTTAACGAAGTTAATTAAATTCACCGAGTTAGACGTCGACGCCACCACTCTTTAGTATCAAGGGCGCCTTTGTAAACAAACGAACATATTAATGTTAACGTATCGCATGAATACAGACTCTCTTAACAACCAACTCGAAACATAATTACGGCGTGTTTGTTGTAAAAACAAAATAAAGTTTGTTGCCTATTTTTAGGCTATCATAAAAAATTGTACAGCTGTACCTCTATATAGGAAATCAAATTGTAAAGTAAGGGGTCAGCTTTGAGAGCGCGTGCTGTGTTCGGGACTGCTATTAAAAACGATTTAAAATTCACAGAAGGCTTAACTGCCGAACCACCGCTGGAAACGTCACAGCAATTTGATGACGTAATTATGTAAGCTCAGAATCACAAAACGCTAAATCCTTTGATATTTTTCGGGGGTATGTAGTTTTGCATGTGAAACAGCTCCATTTTAGTTTTGGATCCACTTTCCATTTGAATACTCTGTTTCATCATGAAATCGTATTCACGCGTATTTAAAAATCTGCATCTAACTAATAAACCATATTTTTGAGTATAAAAATAAATTCTTAATATTTATTTATGATTATTACTAAATAAAGTTATAAATATTTGCTAAACGGCTTTATTTGCCCTTTTAGTGTGTAATAATTATAAAATAAGTTACCCTGCATAAAGTGTAGCGATACGGAGCGTATATCGCTCTTATAAGTATCGGAAACCCATTTGCCTAAGTGCATGAAGTCCAAGTTTTGCCATAAACATGAAATGCGGTCCATGCAAAATGATATGTTAAGGTGTAGGTGAGGTATGGCGGACAAGTCGGGCGGGGTTTATGTAGAGCAAGTTGCCGGAATGGAGGCAATCGTGAGGAGTTAGTGTACCAGCGTGGACGGAACGGAGTATCCCCAACGTGGCATAGCTCCGTGCTTCATCGACGTGCATTGCCCACAGGACGAAAATGAACAATATTTATTGCCGAGTTGCGGTACGATATGCCGGAACGGAATTTCCGAAGTAATTTATAGTTCGCAACACCTTGCCTTCGTTGCTCCGTTCCGAACTCATGCTATAGTTCAATTTTGATTTCACGTCGGCTTTAAACGAAAATTCTTCAAATAGTTCTTAATTGCTCGTATATCGTAAGTATTACCTAAAAACGTTTTTATTAATCTTTACCTCGGGTCCTTTTTGGGAACGAAGGTCCAATCGAATTGAAAATACATTAATTATTCCATTACGAAAACATTCCGGACAAGGGAAAAATTCAATCTGGATTCGTCGCACCGCATTTGAGAACCATTTATAAAACGATCGCGCCTTCACACAAACACAAAGCAATTAGTTATACCTATAATTAGCATTCGAATCGCGTTCGACGGGAATAAACATTGATTTTTTATTCCCCCAAAACTGGAGGGAGGCCACGGTTCCGGACGAGATTGGGAATACTAATGTGTTCACTTTTGAACGGTTGTTCGCGCCCTGCTAACGCCCAACGTTTTTTGCATAAAACATCTCATCAAAGGATTGCTTAGGACCCGCAGTATATTGAATATCAAAAGGTGCACGAACGAGAAAGTTTCGGGAGGTAGAGCGGTCGCGGCATCCCTAATATCGGCCACTGTGAAAGCCTTCTTTAAAAATACACCTTTGAAACGTGTTTGGAATAATCGCCTGCATAACTTAGAATGTTTGTCTAGTAGGAAACCAAAAATGTGTTTGAAGTGTTTGAAAGTTTTTGATTTGGTTTGTAACAAATTTAACGTACAACAATTAATGTAAACCATATTATAAAATTAACAACGAATATGATTAAATTGTATTTACTGTATTGATACTGCACACAGTGATGATATAGTTTATCGACGAAGTTCGTTATTTTATGGGTTATCATGTAGGTACTATAGATGGGGAAACAACTTTAGAATGGGTGTTATTAAAAGTTTGGTGCCCTAGTTGTGAATGATTGAAGACAATTACCCCATGAATATCGATTGAAAAAATAAATCGGGTTAGAAGATTCATGACTATAAAATTTTCTGGGGACGAATCTCGTAAAAGTCAGCAGAGCGCTCGTAGGCAAACGTTAAAAACCCACGTTCGTCGATTTACGGCGCCTATAAAATACATATTGCGATTCGTGATAAAAGTCCTTGCCGAATTCGTCCATACCGCCAATCGCTGAATTTATCTGGCCTGTCTATGAAATACATTTCGGTGGTCTCCATCGCTACCAATAGCCGCAGAGCTGAATACTGCTCATATCAATATTTCAGCGTTTCGAAATGTTCTTGAAATATTTATTAACTAGTCGTTCCAACATTTAAAGCAAATAGTAACAGGAAAAAATTGACGAATACTAACTAAAGTTATAGGAAGTAAAACAGGAAAAATACATAATAACAAAACTCTTAGCAACACACCCCTTAGAATTTACAATACACTGGCACCCTGAAATATTATGCAGTAAATTTAGTTGCAGGTGCTGTAATGTAGGTATAAAAATACAAAAGGTAAAAAATGTCACGGTGTAAACGTCGAGATGAGGGGAACCCGACCGATCTCTAACTGGCAAATCTATACGTTAAACGTGGACTTTTTTTATGAAAAGCAATAAAGATGTTAGAGCTACTTTGTGTTTGGGAATTTATACCACTTGGAGGAATAAAACTTATATTGTTCGGGGATCGCAAAAAAGTTTTCACTTAGGCCTGTCGAAGCGAAATCTTTATTGGATTGCGGGATTATTTCTTTTGAGGCGGCTGTCGGGAGATGCTGTGATCGTTCGCAAGGAAAATAATATGAAAGATAATTAAAGAGTTGTTTTATCTTTTATCTCTTTGGATTTGTTCGAATTGATTTCTACACATACTTGTATCGGTTTGTTCCTAGAGTATTTTTTAAATAGAAACAGATAAAATTAATGTAATTTGATCATGAATAGCGTTTTGCAACGAAGGCTACAAATTATATCGGATAAAGAATTTCAACAACATTGCTTAGTAAATAGTAAGTTATAAATAGGCGTAATAAACGCCAGTAGCAATGATAGGCCTCGAAGACGTCTAGTGATAGCTAATTAGGATACTTAACACTTACCATACGCAACGTGCGTAGATATGGCCGTTTTCGTTTCGTTTGTTTTCTTAACATTTCAAACAAGACTTACTTGTTCGACGTTTTCAGTGGACGTTTCCTTATGAAATTTGTTATTGTTTAGACGAGGGCGATCTTCGGGGAGCGGACCCGTCCGTTCACGTCCAATGTGGGATTGTTTAATTATTTTGCTCGGCCCGACCGTGATCGGAATTAATTACTAGAAGTAAATTTATTTATAGACCACCAGCGATTGGAGATCGTATATACGTGGACTTTATATTATGTATGCGCTTCAATTAAGTTCATTAACTTGAATACGATGGGGGAATAGATAAGTTTATCTAATTACAAAGTTTTAACGTCATGTTTTGTTTATACTAAGGGACTATTATGTTGATATAAGGTTCTATTTGGTATAATTTATTCGATGGTATTTTTTCGAAAATAATAATTTATGATTGTGTACGAATATACCACGCGTATTATCTTGAATGATTTAGCCTAAGCGTAATTTCTGTTACTTAATATTTAAGGATAAATTAATAATGATCATTTTATTAAATTTCATTTATAGCTACATATACGCGGACTTATTCGTTAGGTAGGTTACGCCTATTCAAACATTAAAATTACAAACTCAATTAAAGAACGAAACTTTTTATTTGAACAGTCTAACTTCAAAGCAAACTGGGCCACCATTCTACCGCAACTTTCTTAATGATTTAAAGAGGACAAACAATAATCAATACTTAGCAGTTCAAACATCAACCGTCGCTTCCTAATTACCGTTAATCCTACTCGAACTGAAAGCAAAATGTCTTAACCGACTTGGTGGTATAAAATCCCTTTCATTGCTGTTTCACACGAGATAGTGTGATGTGTTAAGCTTAAAACATGTAACAGTGTTTCTCGTAAACAGATTTGAGTTCGGTACCTTGTACTGCCTCCCCACATTTGCTTACCGACAAGTTTGTTGAATGCTTTCTCATGTTCCAGCTATTATCGCATCAAGATACTTGTGCGTCAAAACGTGGAGACACTCTAGTTGTACGTTGTCATTGGACGGTTTTATTTCTGTTGTTTTAGGCGAATTTGGTGATGTACTTTCTCTGTTAAGAGAAGTTTCGCTATAATAAAGAAAATTACACCTTGCATTATGTTTTAATGTAGTATTATTACTAATTATTGTCTTAAAACATCTACAACCAACTAAAAGACATATTTTGTTATTATCAGGCTACAAAATATCCTAAACATACATTTTAATAATCATATTAATTTACAAAATCTTTATCATTAATGTAAAATAGTAGTTGCATACATAAATATTTCTCGCTCGAATTTCACGTTTCTCTTCAATAAATCCCTGAGAACATACCAAACCGATTCTATAGCTCAGAAATCACGCGTTGCCACGAATTTCACAGACAACATGCTCCAATTACCGAGTTCCTTATACGATATTCAGGAAACATAATTACGGCGGGTTGGTTCCGTCACTCAGGAGCTATGCGCACACGACGCGCGACGTTAATGGGGCCGGTGTCAGCCTGATGTCTCACCTTGTTACTTATAGCTCTAATCTCGTTAATTCCATGCGAATGTGTGTCAAGTAACTAATACGTACAACTGCTTAAAGTATTATCAAGTTTTAAAGCAGTTTAGGTTGTATTATGGGTTATCGGTACATTGTTAAATGTATCGTGTTGAATATGTACTGGTTTATAGAGTACAATGTTAAAGAAATAATGTCGTAGTAGTTTATAGTTGGCTAGCGACTCATTCCGGCTTCGATGGGATACAATGCTGAAACTAAATTTCACCGCAATTTAATGGATGAAAACATCAAAATTTGTTGAGTAGTATTAAAGATTAGAGCGTTCATAGGGGAATACAGAAAAAGCGCCTTTATTTTATATTAGTTGTGATAAAACATAGTTGACATTCACAGAGCGAAAAGTCAAGACGAATTCCTTTGTTTTCGTTTTATATTGTCAATCTACTTGCTATTCAAACTCTTTGTGATTTATTTCACTATCAGAAACCTGCCTTTTGAGTTTACCATCACCATTAATATAAAACTAATGCGTATGCTACACACTACCCGACTTTATTATCCTTTCTTTAGCAAAATAGGGTGGCGGGAAGTAAATTGTTAGTTCTTCTATGCCCAATGGGAATGCGAAATCCGCATTGCAAAAATAGGGGTCGTTGTCGATTTAGCAGTTTTAAAAGCTGAATGGTGTTTTTGGGCCCTTTATTCGACTATTTCAGAAGGGTTATTTTAAGATTTTGTTTTGGATTTACATTAATTTAATTTAACGTTTTTGTTTGAAGGGACTTTTTTATAATAACTAGCTACTGTCTCGCGGTTTCACCCGCAGCTCGGCTCCCACATATCACAGCGTGATGT
Organism: Spodoptera exigua; assembly: GCA_902829305.4. Taxonomy (NCBI): domain Eukaryota; kingdom Metazoa; phylum Arthropoda; class Insecta; order Lepidoptera; family Noctuidae; genus Spodoptera; species Spodoptera exigua. Next base: position 6,645,012 of record LR824615.2, read on the forward strand.
TTTATAGATTATAGCCTTTCTCGATAAATGGACTAAAAAACACAATAAGATTTGTTCAATTCGAACCAGTAGTTCCGAAGATTATTGCGTTCCAAAAGCAAACTCTACAGCTTTATAATATTAGTATAGATGTGACATGACATCTAAAGGTGTCGAATACAACCAAATAGGAGAATAAACATGTCCTCAAAAAAAGAAATCTCGCCTCGTATCATACTACGAAAAGAAGAAACATAAAAATCGAAATGACCATCCCGAATTTCCTTCAAAAACTTAAAATGAACAATTTCAAATAAGAAAAATGTTCACAGCGGTAGATATTTTATCATTCAGATAAAATATGAGCTTTGGATAGAATGAAAATGAGGCTGAAGTGTGATGTAAAGAGCGATTGTTTGCCGTGTCAAACCACTTGTAAGAGTCGACTCGGGTAGGTTATTATAATGTCATTTGTGTCGCCTGCAGTCTGTCTGGTTGAAGCTGTAGTTATAATATAGGTATTATGAAATTTTTTCGTCACTCTCAATGTCTGTTTATATTGTAAAAAAGTAAAAATATATTAAAGTAATCGATGTGAAGCAACAATAAATGTGCATGCTTTAACAAGGATAATAAATTCGAATAAAATTTTACCATTTGTTAAGGCCATACAGTGTAGCCATCAGATGATATTTGACTTAGTCTTTACAATCTTTAACCAGACAAACAAACTTGATGTTATTTTATCGAGATGTATTTTAGGATCAAGACTCTAAAATAACCACCTAATCTCACCGTAGAAGCAAGTGCAGTATTTCAAATGACGAGTAAAACAGCACTAAGGGAGATCCTGCATACCCATAAATATTCGGACATAAATGAGCTTACCAACGGATTTTAAGAGTTTATACTTGCTGATGAGATCATTTCAAATTCAGGTGGCGAGGGTTTTGACCAACGTGGTGGACATAGAATTTTGAGCGTAAATGATGCCCCCATACATTAAGAGGAAAACATTTTACATTTTGTAGACAGTGAGTAGACAGGCTGATTTATACAAATATCTATGACCGTTTCTTTAAAATAGACGCGTTTTTAGGCTTTCTTCAGTGCCAACTTAGAACGAAGCGTAACGTTCAATGCCCATTTCCTCCGATAGTGGGTTAAGATCACGGTGATTGTTATAACAAAACAAGAGAATTTCCACAAATTATTAGTTACTATTTTTGCGCTAATAAACAACATAAAATATGGCACACTAAACATCAGCTTGGAACATAACACGCGAGCAATTCACACAATCAATGTGGCACATTCATTAACGACAAGGACCCCAATATAATTACTGATTTATAGCCCAACAGCTATAACTTAACGAACACAATAATACGGGGCCCAAACCATTCCGTCTTACGCGACACACTGAGACACGTAGCCTAGTATTGTACGTAACACGGTTAGGTAATTTCGCTATATGCCTCTAATCCAATTAGCTATTAAGATTCGTGGCCCGAATATTAATTCGCTCCTGATTCGGCCGCTTTGTAAGGAAGCTGGGACTGTGACCTTATGTACAATGGAGGCTTTCATAGGCCGCGGTCACGTGCTGATTGCTATTGTGCCTATCGATTGTGTTTACAGAGATTGTTCTGTATTCTCTGACAGGAAAATACGCCTGGATTTTTTTCTGAATATTGCATGTATGATGTGTCGTCCATTTTATAACTTTATTCGACGGCCAATATCATTTTACGCGAGGAAAGGTCAGATAGGTCAGCCGATAAGGACAGACTTTGGACAAACTTGAAGTGAAATATATAATAGATATTCAGGATTGAATTAAGAATTCAAAAGAAAACCTTAATCATTCCGAACAATAGAATATTAAAGCTACATTCAAAGAAAAGACAAAGTAGTGCTCAAGTTAGTTTTACATTTTAGAATAGCTAAAATCTAGATGAACAAACAATAGGTTGGACGTTTCGTGACTATTGTAGGGAAGGGAATTAATTGGGGCCATCACTTTGAGTTGTCCCCACCATTTATCAGACAGTTTGAACAAGCTGTTGGGAACGTTCTGTTCGTTCTTGACGTTTGTGTTCACACGTTTGCAGACGATCACGAAACCTTTGAAATTCCACCTTGAATTTGTACCTTGTGATTGTTTATTGAGTCTCGTAATATAAACTATGAGGTACGAGAGTAATATTGTAGTTTAAGGACTTAATCTTGATATTATTGGCCCAGCTGAAATATTGTTCAATAACTTTATATTAATTCCAAGAAACTACTACGAATTAATCGCTCTGTTATTTTCCTATCGATAAGTATAGGCCCTAGTATTTATGTCAGACGTTGATTATAAAGAACGTGTACTTGTCATTGTCAAGAAAACCAAGTAGGAGAGTATAATTTTCCAATGAGTAGATAATAATACTCATCAAACGATACTGCGAGGTTTTGAAATTAAATATAACATCACGAATGTTTTTAACCGATTTCGAAAAAGGAGGAGGTTCTCAATTCACCGTTCTCAATTCACTTTCTGTTAATTTTAAGTCTCAATCATTACCTCTTTTTGTTAATATTAACCACAGAAATTTCTAAACCTACATATGTATCAGTCTTCGGTGGCCCATCTATAAATACAAACCACCCAAGAGAAATCCTCTTGAAACTACTATCATAAGCTCATTATACCATTAAATAAAGCGTACTCATACATTATCGGATAATTAGCACTTAATTATAATATTAACAGTGATTAATGCAAACATCGGCTGCTAAGATGTTGCTAATAGATCGCGGAACACGGCACTGCCGGAATTCCTGATACGTGTCACTTATGTACGCGATACTACTAATTAACTAAATACCTATCTACATACATATATGTATGTATGTATATGTGTTTCCTAAATGACATTTAGGTAATTGAGCGTTTTCGACAAGCGAGCTCTGTTGCGAGACTGATAATAGATGGATGGTGTGTTATAGGCACTGATTGGGTTCGCTTAGATTTGCTTCGAGTGTCTTGTAATACAATGGTGGATTATTACAGGCGTTTAGTATATTCTACATTTCATTGATTATCCGCGTATAAATATTTAAGTTTGCTACGCGATGTATTTATTAACTTACCTTAGCTAATGTAGGAAGCGTTCAGTCAATGTTAGGTGTATGTTTCGACATAAAAATGATTGCCTCAAAACTCTACAGAATCAACTACAAACAAGATATAGTACAAGAAAATCTGACCAAATGTTCCAATTCAAGTCAAAAAATTAAAGAATAAAAATGATGGACGTAGTTTGGAAGGACAATTTTAAATTCATCATAATCAACTATTTGTCTTTATCTGTTGCAGATGAAGGAAAAATACACAAAATCGTGCAGTGGAACCGTAACGGTGATAGCCAATCAGCGTTGCTCGATATCTTTGACGTCACTCCAGGAGAACCTATCCAGGTATGATTGCTTTTTTCTTTGGCGCAAAACCTTTGAATGAACTGTGTTCATTCGTTTGTTTCACATTTCTATTCAGGCATGCGAAAGTGTTTTGTTTTTATGTATGACACCCATTTCTTTGTTACTTCCAATTGGACAACACAGGATTAGAAGGATTACACATATTTATACTGGTTGATGTAAGGCTTCTCTACTTAACACCGACCAAGGCAAACATTGTGTAACTGTGTGTTAAAACAATATCTGTTTAGAAAAAAATAACTAGCATGTTTTTTTGACTGGCAATTTTTTTTATTTATATAAATAACAAAAAATAAAATTTGTTTTATATTTTTTTAGGCAATGGCAATATCCCGCATGCACGGATCCCTCTACGCAGCATCTGACAGGCGAGTGCTACAGCTCCGGCTGGCATTATGCGCGCGCCGCTACGACGCATGCGTGAGATGCGCACGCGACCCTTACTGCGGTTGGGACCGCGATGCCGGTGTCTGCAGGGAGTATATGCCTGGGTAAGTCGAAATAAACTTATGATTTTAATATTAAAAAATACAATAACATTTCCAATTAATGCAGTAGTAAAGTAATTACCAATATTATTCTTATAATACTAAAACTTAAAAAACATTCTAGAATCGAATTGACTTTCAATATTATTGTTAAAGTTCTCTAATGTAGTTAAAACGGCTCAAATCGGCTACGCCGTAGCACCTATGCCTACGGCGCACGTAGCCAGTTATGAAACACGCGTAGAATTCTGTTTCTTCTATTTATATTTGGTACAAGGGAATAGTAAATAAATTTGAATTATATGCTAGTTGGAAATATTTCTAAGTAATCCTCTTTTTTCAACACAGCCTCATTCAAGATGTAGCTAACGAGACTGCAGATATCTGCGACTCTTCTATAGCTCGTAAGAGCGTGTCAGCGACTTGGGGTCAGAGCCTTCATCTTGGCAGCTTCGTCAAAATGCCAGAAGTGTTGCAACCGAGAGCTGTCACGTGGTACCACTACTCTAGGGAAAAGGGAAGACATCCAATAACATTCAAGTAAGTTGATAAGACATTGAATAATATTGTTCCTTGTTTAAACATTGTGCCTATTCAAAATATCTAACGTCTAAATAGCATTAATTCAATTCAAATAGGTAATTGCTTTAAATCATTAACTACGTAACGAGTTTAACGCAATTAGTATCAGTAGTTCAAACACTTAAAATAAATTAACAATAATACAATACGGGTGAGCGTTAAATTTTCCACGAAAACTAAAGTCACCAAAAAGTTCAGTTACCCAAAACTTTCCTAACACAAACTTTGCTTGAAATTCACGAGCTCTCTTCAATTAACGCGTGAACCGTGAACCGAAACTCCGACTGAATCTAATATATTTGCCTGATAAACCGACATTTCTTGTTTAATGCATCCCCTGAGCCCAAAAACTTTAAACGTTCCACTTAAAGCCCCACAACTTAATTGCCTACACCTGCAAAGTAATTTTCACTGGTACAGTCCCGAAGATAAATACAATTTGAATAGCTTTTAAAGTTATACAGAAAATACTGTAAGTGAACACGCATGCAACAACATTAATTAAAGGGCTCCCAAATCTTCGGTTATCGCACTTCCGCCGCCACAATTAAAATGCAAGGGGAAACTTCGGTATTAGCGTTTTATTTACCATGTTTTATTCACCCACGAACTTGTTAAGCCACCCGATGGAATAGGCAAATAAAAAGCGAGACTTTTCTGCGTAATATCGTATTGAGAAAAAAAAAATATTCAGAGAAACATTTCGCTTTGGCGGTTTTCGTGTTATTTGTATCTTTAAATTCCTAATTTAAATTTTCTTTCTTTACTTTTGTAAGTTAAATTCTTAACTCTTTATTTACATAAACAAAACTCTCGAAGAGTTTTTACAACTGTTTTTGCGCGCAGACATTAATTTGTTCGCAGACAGCCTCCCCTCGATTTAGAATAGACGAACTCATAATGAACAGATTCATTTCAGATATAGATTAATCACAAAGTATCCTTCATAAATATTGAAAGCATTCCCCAACGCTGGACGTCTCATTAAAATTTTAAACAAAAACATCAAATCCACAAACCGCAGAATTTAATACTTTATAGTAGAAAGGAGTAATCTTGATACTTTATAAAAATGTTAACATTTTGTTTTGTTGTTTTTGCAGTAAGCCAGAAAAGTATATTGAAACTTCAGAGCATGGTCTGCTGATTATTTCGGTGAACGAAGCTGATGCAGGAAGATACGATTGTTGGCTAGGAGGTTCTCTACTATGCTCTTACAATATCACTGTTGATACTCATAGGTACGTATTGTAACACTACTAAACAATTTTTAATCGTTTTTTCACGTTGTTGATCATCATGATTTCTTAAAATTACATTTTTCTATTTCAGGTGCTCTCCTCCAGAAAAGAGTAATGAATACCAGAAAATTTATTCGAATTGGTGTCACGAATTCGAAAAATATAAAACTGCAATGAAGACTTGGGAACGAAAACAAGAGGTAACTATTATGTTGAACGCAGATGACTTTATATTCATTTGAAAGTAAGATATCGACAAATTTTCTAATGTTTTTTTTTTCTTTTTCAGCAGTGCTCAAGACAAAATGACTCGAATCAGAACACACATCCGAACGAAATAGTGTGATAGCTTCTGAACATCGCCTATCTCATGTTTCAGTCTGTTAATTATTATGCAGGAGCTATACCGATACCTTACGTCTCGGCTGGCCTGAAGTACTTCAATATATTCTCGTGAGGAAATCCGTCAATATCATCCGCTCCATTACGATCTCATAGTGTCTCCACAGTTGTGTACGTCGTGCTCAAGACTTAGTGCATTCGACCGTATGTGACTCCCTATAGACGTAAATATCCCTTTTGTAAAGACGTATCAAAAGTGTAGTGAAACTGACTTAATTATCTCAATAGTGCATCGTTCCAAATACTCGGCGGGAACATGAATAGGTGATTATTGGACACTCGAAATTTTTACGAACATTTTTATTAATGAAAAATTTAAAGGAACGATTATAAAGAGCGTTGTGCGTTGCATTGTTGGTAAATGGAATGTAAAATATTTAGTAATCGAAATTATAAGTACGCTTTGTTCGTTGGCTAAGTGATAGAACAATTGTTAGAATTATGGGATGGTATTAATTTGAATGTTTGTAGATGATTTTATTTAAATTCTGTTTACATTTTAACTTTGTAATAATAATTGTGTATTTTAATCCTGTATGTTTAGTTCAATGTAAAGCAAACGAATAATGCTTCTTGATAGTAAAAACTTTTGTAAATTGATCAAGAATTATTATTTGTTGTAAGCTAGCGACTCGAATACAAAGATATGTATTGCCGTGTGTTAGTACACCGCGATCGTAATTTGAAATCTCCGAGGGTTGTGGGAGGGTTCGCCTCATTATTTTTCCCCTATTTGTGTAAATAGTTACCTAATTTTGTTTGACTGTATCTATTATAAGTGTACGTATAGTATGCACGTCCCTAATGGTAATGAGTATAATTTAAGCCTGTGATATATAAGAAACTCGTTTAGGAAAAATATTTTTAAGTATTGATCGTGGACTTACTAAGACTAAAATTATCACTGAATAATATAGCTGCAACATTTATTTTTTGTAAAAACACAAATAGGTCTAAAGTATGCGTTTACTAAACATATTTTAACTAGCCGTGTCTATCTACAAAGTTGTGAAACAATTTACTCTAATACCTATGTACGTGTATATTTGCACAAGCTAATATTTCATTTACGATCACAGCAATATATTAGCAAGTAATACATCGACTACTCAAGCTCTCGTAAAACTGACCGAATGTTCTTCTAATACGAAATAAAATAAAATAAATATTTTTATGAACTAAAATCACGATACTTTCACATTTTACTGTATAAATCAATTCGAAAAATTTTAAACCAATTTGTGTATAGAAATAATTGAAATACAAATAATTCACCAGTTTTATGAGAGTTTCAAAAACGTAATTTAATCTTTATTAGTAAATATATAGAACACAAAGTAGAAGAACATTTAATACATTTTAGAAAAGTATCTCTGAATATTTTTGTACAAAACTCCCGTATTACCCATTTTAGCTCACTTTCCAAGTATCAACTAGTACCTATTCAATTTATTCGATTCCATATCATACAATTGTACCTAAGAGCTTGTACATATAATCATTATCGCATCAAAATATTTACATTCGCAGCGGTCAAATATGAAAATGTATCAAAATTATATGAGTACTCTATATTTTTTCTAAACATTTTTTCGAGTAACGCCATTTAATATCCGCTGCCAGAATTATGTAAAATACTAAGTTTAATTTATTATAGTACTTATGAATTTTAAATAAGAGTACTATTTATTTCTTCAATAGAACATTGTAATAATGTATGAACTAGTAATGCTTTAAAACCATTCAAATGTAGCATTCATCGTTATTTTAAATTATGTGTTTTTCATCTCTTCACATAAATTGTACTTAAGGGTATTAATTTATTCAATTGCTCATTATGGTACCTATCTAGATATTAAAATGAATTTCATTTTGTTGTATGTATTGTAGAGAAAGTGATAAAATTATTGTGACCGTTATTATAATGAGCCCTTCGCTATAACTGCTAAAGTAGTAATAAAGTATAGCCCAATAGGTGCTTATAAGCTTTCGTTTTGCAAATATTATATAAAAGTATTTTTCAGACTTCTCTCATATCATAATGTACATACATAAATCGAAATAGATTATAAATTCGTAAGAAATATCTGAGCTTCGTCGTTTATTGTATTAGTTAAGACTCAGTACTTAAGTATTCTAGAAAATAAACTAAGGATTTCCCTCCTCTTGGGAATATCTTGCGCAATAATTATAATTACTAATTACTATTATCTATACTTATTTAATAGCTCTGTAAATTTCACATGTTACTAAACTAAGTTAAAAAAATTCAAAATGTAGCGTTAAGATTTTATATAATAAATTTATGAAATGTATCTTTCAGTTTGTTGGTGTTTCATTTGGTACAACCCTATTGGTGTTATTGTTTGTTTTTATAGAGCTATCGTAGAAACACTGAGGAGAAAATGCTTAAAATAGTGTCGATTCATCAAGTCGCATACCGGGTTGACATTTTCGTCATAACAGACCGGTCCGGGGGCCGGCACCCTCGAGCAACGACCGAGGGACTATAAAAAGTGAGGGCGCGTAATTATATAGTGCCACTAAACTAATTTCACGATACATTGCCGACGAAATCTGTGCTTGGCACCACCTCGCCTGACGACGAAATGTGATTTTTCTTTCATAACCAAACGCCTGATTACTATTGTTATGTGTTATTTCATATGAATTGCTAATGTTGGTGGCAACGATAGAATTGGCCCTCGTATTAATAAGCCTATGAAGGGACTCATTGTTTTGACCTTCGACTTTTCAAGGTTTTCGTAGCGTGCCTTTCATGTGGGTAGTTGTTTTGATAATAACTGCTTTTTAGCGGCACGTCAAATCGTGTTTAATAATGTGATACTATAATGTACACCTACCTACAGGAATTTACATCTTATCAACGATGACATAGAGATCGTTAGGCCTTGAATTATTTTCTCATTAGCGCTCAGTGCTTAGGTATACTACCTATCATTTTAGCGTTTGTAACGTTACACCTGCTTATTTTCTACTGATATTATAAAGCAATCACGTATGTCTGGTTCCAAAATATCGTTTATTTTGGACAACATACAAAGTACATAATAATATTATGATAGTTTTAAAAACAAAATATCTCCATATAACCCTTAACTGTATTTTATTTCTGTGTAAAACTATATTTTTGTTTTCAAATCTAGCTGTTATTGTATGCAGTAATTACAGCCGACTGTCTAGTCTAGACAACCCTCAGTGAGCAGACTATTTACCGATTCGAAATCAGCAAATGCGCTCACCCTTATACCAATTAGCAATCCCACAGTTGGTCGGTAATACCACGTTCAGTATTACTATATCTATAGCAAAAAGGTTTCTGATTAATTAGTCGTTTATTGCACTTGTTAGACAAGTAGTGGAGCAAGACCTGAATTAGGACATTGATTTATTTATCTTTAATTGTACACATTATTAAAAAAAGCAGGCTTACAGCTATATACTTAGTGTACAATGGGCGGTCTTATCACACGGGGTGATTTCTTCCAGACGACATTGATACTTCAAATTAAATATTTAAAAAAAAAAACTTAAAACATATACATATAATATTTTGGATTCTGTAATGGGGTAAGCCTCACATCGTCATATCATCAGCCTATAAGAGCCTACTGTTGAGCAAAGGCGTTCACACAGAGAAAGTTTGAGCATTAATTACCACGCTTGCTCAACGCCACGATTTTCTATTTAAATTATAAATAATTAGAAATATTAAATAGAAAAGTGTGTGGTCTTAATGTCATAGAAAGTACAAGTTATATGGTACTTATAAGTTTAGTTTTGGACACGCACCTCGTGCATTAGAATCGGACGCCTTAACCTCCGGGGTAAGCATAAGTTGCTGTAATTCGAAATTTGTTTTAATCGTTGTTATTAAATTATATCCAGAAAACTCATAAATACCCGCTTTAGAGTAAAACAGAACAAATTAGTTTCACAAACTAGTGCTCAGAATAGCCCCGCTTAGAACACGAGGGGTTTAACTGAAGCACATGGTATGCGAGAAGCAAGTTGTGACAAGTTGGTGCTTCGTCTCAGGAACTGAACTGCGGATTAGATTGTAGATTGTGCCATAAACCTAAGTGGGTGGGGAGCTAACAGATTTATCAACTGTTGTATAATTGTGTTGTATAGTGGAACTCAGAATTATAGTTTCTAGTTGTCCTTTTTTATTCCCACTTTATGAGTATTGTTTGTGTTTCGTTTTGATAGATATGTTACACAAATTGTTAGTGTAAGATTACATATAGATGGTGTAGGTAGCGAGTTTTTTTCTTTGTAGTGAGATAAATTATTGCTTATAAAGATTTAAGTTATATGAAAGAAGGATCTTAAAAATACTGGAAAAGAACAATAAGCTTAATATCGTATTTTCTCATTTTTTATTTTACCAAACTCTCTGCTGGTTCCCTGCAGATAAATAAAACATTGCGTTCATGACTATACATTTTCTTTTTGTTTCTTTTTTATTTTAATCAGTCCCTTTTTTAACGGGAAAATATAATAAGCAATAAATTACATACATCAAAAACAAACAACGGAGGCTCAATTAAAACATCCGGAACAGCGTCGAAAAATTAATTATGACCGTAAAATAAAGTCGCATAAAAACATTTTTTAAAGGGTGGGTTCCGAAGCATTGCTGCATAAAACCGTGTCTTCAATAGCATCATTGAAGCATGTAACGTTTCATTTCACGGTGCGGCCGCCGCGTGCTTGCGGAATTCGTCTCCATTAAATAATTACGCACGGCGTAAAACGGAGAGAAATTATTAATAGAGGGACGCTTAAGATGGATGGGCTTGTGCCCTATTGCAAGAAACTGGTTACTAGTTGGTGACGCTTAATAAAATCATTTTTGCGAACAACATGTATTTATCATCATTTAAGAGTCCAGATGCCCATGTATTATTTTTGAATCTATTCTACATCTATTACACCTCACCTCACTACGACTTATCTGACACATTAAACAACTTCAACAAAATCCATTAAAACAAGACATCCGTTAGGATGTCTTGTAATTAATATTTCAAACCATGAAGTTGATAGAACCATCTTAAATATGGATAGTGACTTAAGAGTAAGTTTGAATAACTAAGTCATAAGACGATGTCCAAGCTTCCCAAGCTAACCCTCTGTGTATCTAGAGATGGTCTCACGAAAACGCAGCGAGGTCAGGCGGCTAATCCGTTATTACATCGGCACGGGATGGGCCGCGGTGTCCCACTCTCGTAAGCGCATTAGTCGAATTAACAATTAGTCATGCCTACGTCTGCCCAGCAAGTTTGCACAAATTTACATAACAATAAAGCCCTTCGTAAGCCCAACGTTTGTTATGGCGATTTTTAAATTAATTGGATCGAGAACCATGGAGAATTTGTGGGCTTTGCTCCCTGCGTGGGTCAGTACTGTAACACTATGTGTACTTGTATACGCAGCCGGACAATCCGATTTTTATCACATAGATAGCATTCTTGTAATTAAAAATGAATGGAAAGGGTTGCATTTGCACAGATGGATGTATATTCTGCAGTGCGATTTAGAGTAGTGATTGAAGATTACGATAGACATTTTAATTTTTATGAAGTATAGGAACAATGTGGTTCATGTATAAATTGTACTGATTAATTTCTAAGGGTTTTGCGACTGTAAAATAATGGCGACGTTAATTTGTGATTTTGCTGACTCTACTGCGTTAAAGTTATTACTGAAATACGTTTTAAATAGCACGTCCATTACACGTTATTTGCAACTGACATCATTAAAACAATTAGTGTTATCGGAAAATAATCTCGTTATTAACTTATTGTGACAACGTTATGATGGCCTCCGTTCACTGGACCGGCGACAGATACGCTCGCGTCCCACGAATCAAATGGGCAACGATAAAAGCACGAAACTAAATCGAGCCTGGAATAAGCAAGAACAATGGCGGGCTTAAATTGTAGCATTGTGAACGAACAGTAGCCGACACGTTCGCGAAGAATAGAGTCATTTGCCTCTAACAACATTAATGCCAGCCTGACCCTCATACCGTCAGTTTTTGTTTGTTAATCTACAGAAAAGGGCGTAACTCATTTTGTCAACTCGTAATTTAATTTCACTTGAACCCCAACAACTCTACGGTAGGCGGCTCAGGACATGGGCAACAGCAATTTACGTTGTTAATTTATTGTATGTCTACGTAACGGTTTTAGAATAACTACTATTTATTGGTATTATCTTTTTCTGATTCAATAAATATTGCTGTGCCTACAGATATACGTAATATCCGGAATACCACTACACCGCAGCCGCGTATTTTATAATGGGTACGCTATAAATTTCCAAAATAACAATACGCAATACGTGCAATCCCATCGTTATCCTGAAAGTTTAATGTCCCTATACAAACCCGCCGTCATTCCGGCCAAAGGTGACGGTCGCTTTTAGAAATGCTTAAAATGCAATTTTACGTGAGTACTTTTATTTATGGCCCCCAAAAATGTAAAATGCAAACGTTTTATTGCGAGGCTTTATAAAAATACGAAGAACAAACAATGTTCCCGGTATCCCAAGACGAGGGGATGTCGTACCATATTTTTGTCCTTACTGACGATGCAGCAAAACATCTTAAGTAGGCGAACGCAGGTAAACAGGGGCTTACTTTAACATTTTTGATCACTTTATGGTGCCCGTACAAAAGATCCTATGAAAACACATTATAAGATTTATTAGCATAATTGCATCAAGAGAATGTAAACAGTGATGATTTTAAAGTCTCCGAACAGACCCTTTGAAATGAATTGAAGATTCAAATGAGCGATAAATTTGATTACTCCTCTCTACAAAGAGATTTAATTTTGATAAATCAGCGCTTATTGTTGTTGAGATTTATTATGTTTGCTTCAGTGATGTCAACGTTTTCAATAGAATTGAAGTCTATCTAATCGGGTGGAAGATTCGCCTCCTGATTGCTTGCGCTTGACCGTAATCAAGTAAACCCAAGATTTTTTAAGGGAGTAAGAAATATCATGTGCTATTATAACAATATTTCAAGCCGTCCAATTAGCTTTTTATGTAGGCAAGCCAGCAGCGCTATACTCGAGTCTACTTTGTCTGACGTAATAGCGGTATTACCCTCTTTCGGAGCAACGTCGTCGCAAAGCGAAGTATGTTGAAAAATGTGAAATATTTAAGATGCAAAATTTTATAATAAGAATCGCCGAGATTACACCTTGTGCTCATCTATTTTTAATGCTGCGCTGGCAAGTGGGACCTTTTTATTGCCCCCAAGCTCTAGATTAGTTTTGTTCTGTGAATTTGATGCATATAAAATGAGCTCGATTATTCAACGCCCTGTGCAACTTGTTTGGTATTGTGCCCACTGCAAATATGAATTTAAAATGAGGCCATATGACATATCAGTCGTTGCGATGTTAGGTATTAGTTAAAGTTCTTTTTGTATGTCCTGAGATACAAAAGAATTGCTAGCAAGATTAACATGCTTCTCAAAGCACAGTTGTATGTTATCGACCCATATTGTAGTAGTTATTTAAAATTAATTATTTACAATACATTTCTGGTAAATATTGACATTTGGCCCGTATAAATCGCAAAGGAATATCAATAGCATCGACAATGGGAAATCAATATTAATAAAGTGTGAAGGGTTGCAAGTTGCGAGTAACGTACAACAAATCTATTGCGAACTTCAGCTCCCAAATCCCAATCGAAATTACAACGACATAGTATGACATTCTGTGTCGAATAATAGTATAAAGGAGAGAATACGAACATGTGCAAAAAATATCTGGCGTATGCATTTGGGAATTTCGCGTGACAGAAAATTTAATACGAGGGGAGTCTAATATTAAACCTCGGGGACCCATCACTTTTAATATTTGGTCGGCGTCCTAGAGGGCTCCTAAATTATTTACCAAATGGAAAGGTAATGGTCGAGGAAGAGTGCGAATGAAGGTATGCAAATTTTATAAGCACGTATTGTTGGCCATAAAACGTGTTAGCTCCTCTTAAATCGGCATAATGAAGAATTCGCGGCCTGCAAATGTGTTCACACAATGTAACGCGCTCGACACCAAAAGTGAATTTGGCTTTACGTCGTAATTGTAATTTATGCTATCGTAAAATGTAGGGCTTATAATTTGTGGCACATAAGCAAGCCGTATGAATTCGATCCGTTTACATTACACGAAAAAAATACGCTTCAGTGTTATTTTGTAATACTAAAATCCAAAAATCCAAGCTCTCGTTTTCTTCATGCATTTTTTTCACCATAAAACTAGAACTATGGAGCACTTGCTATTTTTTTTTACTGGGCCCCCAGCGCTTTTTCCAATAGACAGTCAATTAAATTCGAATCTCCGGATGAATAGCCTTCGAACCTAATAAACAGCGAACCAGCCGACACGACCACAACGCAGTCGCTAGAAAAATATCCATTTCATGTCGCTGAACAAAATTGAATTGTATAACAATTGGACCTTTTAGCTTCGTTGTCGGAGAGATTTATTGGGAAAAAATCACCATTAATTCGCACACGTGTCCTCGATTAGGGCGAAGGGGTGAAACGGGAGTCACGGGCCATAAAGAGTCACGCATCGCGGCCGACTGCTAATGACGCCGGTACCATGGACCTGCGAGCAATGTGGGCACCTAGCTACCTTATTACGTACATTCACCTAAAACTTTGTGACGTCTAACTAGTTTTGGTAATTGCGAAAAAGTCAAGTCGGTATGGAATGGGCAAGGTGCTGTTGAATTTCGACCTTATTTTCAAATGAATTTACTAATTGAGCCTAAATATCATTTTATGCACGCTGGCAACAGGGCTTAAGGTCGCAAAAGACGTGAAAAAAATCATATTAATGTTTTCTAATTTCTGTAAGAATATCGGTTTATCAATAATATAAAATCTTTATTATCACAATAAGCAATATTTTCCAAATTCGCTGTCTAAAACACGAATTATAAAGTTTTGACAGCAGTCTCTCGAAAATAAGCATTTATTTAAGCGTGAAATCCGAGTTACCTAAGTTTAACTTTATAATACCTACAGTTGTTGTATCTCAACAAATAATTTTCAAAGTCGATGGCTGAAACAAAACGACTAGGACTTAGACAGGCGAGGCTTAAAAGATGTTTAAAGGCAAGAATGACGTTACAAAAGGATATCAGTCTAAAGAATACGGAAAAAGGTTTTTATTACTTTGTCAAGGATATTGTATGTCGAAAAGATAGCTCGAAGATTTGGCGAACATGTTGCGTTTTCTTTTTTATTGTTTTATTCAAATCAGTATACATCCAGTACGTGTACGTTACTTAAGTCGTAAAAACAATATTCATAGAAAGACGTAAAATATAAAAAATGTCTGCCTTAGCGTTTGAAGCAGATACTTTTTTTGGTCTCATAAAAATATGTAAATGACTGGCAAACTTAATGTTTTAGTTATAATTGTAAACATATTGCCAATTTCTATAAACATTGGTGAAATAGCAAATTGCCGTACTCAAACACATTTTTTTTTTAATGTAATAGCTCGGCAAACGAGCTGACGGATTACCTGATGGTAAGCAATCAGCGCCGCCCATGGACACTCGCAACGGAGGAGTTACGAGTGCGTTGCCGACCTTTTAGGGTTTAGGGATTTGGAGATTTAGGGATTGAGACACACTTAAAACATTTAATAAATAGTAACAATTCCTTAGTGATAGTTTTGGTAATCTGGGTACTTTCAGGTTGAGCTTGAGTGAGCGAGTTCCTTATTGGTAGGTTCCATCCATAGATCACATCATCGCTTATCACCTGTCGGAAGAGAGGCCAAACGCCAATCCATTACAAATAAAAAAGTTTCGAAAACAATAGCCAAGGAATCGATTAAGTCACTATTGAATAACTTTGTGTATTTTGTTTATTTTTCGATGTATCTGTACTTGCTACATCGCTTCCCATCTACCGATACAGTTGCTACGTGGCTTACGTTAGGAATAAATAGACTGAAAATATAGAATAGCGTTTACCATCAAACTAAGTTAAGTTAAAATTTACTCGTACATACTAAACTTCAAAACTTATACCTACTTCTATAATTCATTTGATATACATTTATCTATAACAACTTACCGTATCTACATTTGAGGGAGATGGCGCCTGTTAATCAGTCTCCAGCGTAGGGGTTCATTTTGTTTATTTGAATGTTCGCTCAGATTTAGTAGAGAGTGGCGCCCAACGACCGGATCCGAGAGGGTCTGGCTGCCAAAGATTTCTTGTAATATTTTTTAGAAGAAAAATGTTTGTACCAATACTTTTTTATGTATCGAATGCCAATTTACTAATCAATACCATTTACGCATTTCCTTTTTTGCATTAAAATGCACTATTGTTTTTTTAATTTTGGGAGAGCCATGCTTCGGCACAAATGCGTCGACTCGACCGAAATCGGCGTGAAGCAAAGCTTACGCTGTGTTTCGCCGTGTGAGTTTACCGAAAACACAATTCTTCCCCCCTCGCCCATCCTCAATCCTCAAATGATCTTTCCTTTAATCCCTAATAATCTACAAGAGGCCAGCACCTTGCAGTGACTCCTTCGGTACTATGAGCGTCCATGGGCGGCGCTGATTGCTTACCATCAAGTAATCCGTCTGCTTGTTCGCCAACATTAAAAAAATATATGGGATCATCAGTCATAGGTATGGGATCAGGAGCAAACCCTTAACAAAACCGGTGTAAGTACCCTTCTTTGCTAAATAGGCGTCCACCATCAACACTTAACTTAGTTGGTGGGTTGAGTTGGTTTGGTCATACCATATTAAAAAGTATTTTGCCTAACTACTAAATTTATTTTTAAATATCATATAAACGAAACAACAAATCCACATAATTACCTCACCTAATTAACCTCAATGGCCGGTAAAAAGAAAAGAATATTTTTTCTTCCGAATACTTCGTGGACTTTTTTATATTAGAACGAATGTTTCATGAAGCTAAAAGTTTATTCTTATACTTTCAACGCCCAAACAAAACTCGTAAACTGTAAAATATGATAATTTTTATCTTTATTTACAACAGGCGTAATATCAAAAAAATTTATCGTTTAAGGTCGATGAAGGCTGGAATTAAAGTTAAAAATTATGTTCGTAACGTAAAAAGTAACCTTCTTGATTAAGAGTACTAAGTAACTAATTTTCCTTCAAACCTTGGACTAATAATGGTGGATGCTAAACGAAGTGGGGGCTTTCCTTAAGTCAAAAAAAAAATATATATTTCGACCTTACAATATCATAAAACTACCTTTTGCCCGCGACTTTGTTTGCGTGGAACTTCATGGAGATTTTTGGTTTAAAAACTATCTTATGTCCTTTCTCGAGTTCCAACCTATGTATGTACAAAATTTCACACAAATAGGGCCAGTAGTTTAGGCGTGAAGAAAAGATAGACAGACAGACATACACAGAGACAGAGTTACTTTCACATTTATAATATTAGATAGATAGTTTGGATATTCAAAACACATCACAATCTTACTAATTGATTTTGCTACCATACGTATGTGCGCTTTTAAGTAAATCGAAGTTCTATTTAATTTTTAAGAAATGAATATCGTTGTTTTCGCCACATTCGCGTTTGACATATCGTAAAAATTTATTATTGAATTCGATTTGTCAAACGCGCGACTTCATTATCTGGAAGCCATTTAAAGTCAAAGTCAAAGTCAAAATCATTTATTCCAACTAAACCATAAATAGGTACTTTTGAAACGTCAAAATAGAAAAGTAGTCTGTCAGTCTGTTCGTCAGTGAAGCTAGGTGCTCATTCCAAATTGTGTTTAAAAATCACACTGGTTCTACTGAACAATTTGATAACGAATCATAATTTTGTTCGTACTTAGATCATCCCGCCGTACCATGCAACTATACCTAGTGGTAATATACATTATGTACTTATGCAAATCTGCATAAAGTCAAAGCAAGCACTGAAACATTAATATTATGTTTGCATGCCAAACAATGGTCGTGCACAATGGGCCGTAGATACTCATACAACAAACATAATTGATTTATTAATAAGTACACATGCCTACATTCCCTATCAAAATTTAATCAAGTTTAAATACACAAAGACTAAGATGCACATTACGTAGATATTAAAACCTAACTGAAACTGTTTATTTTAGACGTCGTAGTGGCCTCGAGATTAAGGCACCCGATTCTCGAGCCTAAGTTGTACTTGAGGAGCTGGCTTTTAACGATGGGACTTTTTCTATGTTTTGTGTACATTCTAGATTATTTAGATACCACCAACATACGGTAGAGGATAACATTGTAAGAAAACCTGGAATTATAATTTCTAATTATAAGTTTGAAATCCAACCCGTCTTAAGCAAGCAATTGATTTAAGCGCAAAACTTATCTGAGAAAAAAATTATAAGTACGGGTTGCTCATCAGTGGACAAAGGGTCTGCTGATGTTTGATCACTCAGCTTGTTGTTCAGCTCTTCTCATCTAACTTCCTTATGAATATCGTCACTCTACCTAGCTGGAGGTCACCCTACACTTCATTTGTCTATAAGCAATGACCACTTCAGAACACGTCGAAGAACCGATGACCATTGAGGTAGCCCAATGGTCATCAGTTCTTCGACATATAAGTGACCTCCTCACATTCATTTCAGTGTGATAATTCTTTTTAAACTTAAATCCTCCATAGGATCATCTCGTTCCAAATTCGACCCTTCAGAGAGATTCCAAAAAAACTCCTCTCCATAGCCCACTGCGTGATTTTAAATTGGTGGGTCAGCCATATTGTCGGCGTAACCACCGCCTTGGCTCCGTATGTCATGATTCGCTGATGAGTTTTGTCTTCAGGCTTTGCGGTACCTCTGACGAGAAAAACCGACCAAGTTGCCTACATATATGATACCCATCCAAACTGAATTCTAGTCTCACTCACGAAGCTGTTTCAACCAAACTGTGTAGTTTGTTCTAGGAAACATACCCTTGAACAACTTCGAGAGGAGATCCAAAAAGAAAATTTTTAGTTCTTGGTACTCTACATGTTGGATTTATTAAAATACAAATACATTAAAAAAATGATTTACTTTGTGCGTACGTGATTTTAAAAGTAAGTTTTAATGCTCTCCTTAAATAAGTCAACTACTCAAAATCAGTCCTTCAAAATTCCTTTTAAAGTTAACAAAACTTTGTAGTAAGTTGTTCGAAAAGAAGTACCTAGTAGCCTAGACTAGGCCTTTTAGGCCTTAGGTATTGCAAACTTTGAATATGAATTTAAGTGCTCTGAAGTGACGTTTCTATAAAAACTAATTTCTTTACAGTTGAATAGTCTTCAACCTTCCATATCCAGTTCAAAAACTTTTTGCACTTATGATAATAAACAGATTATGAATTCGTTTAATGTTTTAAGAGAAATTGCTGTAATAATTAAATTAAGTGAATAATATATGGATATGTGCTACGAACTTATTTTATCACCAGAATTTAAGTTAATTCAATATTTCGAATTATTTAATTTTAATTCATTCATGAATTGTTTAGTACTAATTAAAAACTAATGTACAAAATAAGACATACATTTTTTATGGAAATAAAAAAATCACGTGCTATTAATGAAAGAATCGGTGGCGGTAACCTAATCCAAGCCGTAGTGTAGATCAAAGGGAACGGGAAGCCGTCTTTCCCGTCTTCTTCTGCCAAACAGTTTTACTACCTAAGTTGGAGTAGGAGCATTTGAGGGGACGAAAATCTTCACGCGCCAGTTGTGGCGGATTGCGGGATGATCTGCTACCGATGGCTCCGCAGAGGGTATGCAAGGGTCGCTTGACCAGAACAATGATTTCTCAATCTTCAAAAAAGAAAGGAATAAAAAGTGTGATACAATAATTTAACAAGCATGGTGTTTATTTTATTTACATGATAAATTTTTCACTTTATATGGTATCTGATTAGTACATACAAAATATCGTAAAATTCTCAACCAGCTAAACAGCACACTAAGGCATGTCGACCGCATGCTTGACACCAGTAATGCACACAAGACGTGCTAGACGGGTGTCCGGTTACATTTGCGGTCGCTGAGCGATGCCTGCACCGACCGCACCGTTCCGCGTGAAACCGTGCCGCGCCGTACCGCCGTCCCACCGAGCCGAACCACCGGTACGCACTCTGAATCACTGTCATTGCTACATTCTCGCCACATTACTCCAAGATTGGAATTGCAGCTTTGATTTTGGGAATGCCAGTGGAACTGTAATTAGCTATGTAGATGAGCGTTGATTATGGATAATTTGAACGGCGATTCTATTTTAGCACCTTCTTTACTACTTACTCTTTCTTCTACTTATAACTTAATTAAGAACGGTTTTTGAAATATTATTTAAATATAGGTACCTAAGTGAACAATTAGAAGCGATTATAGATTCATAACACTTAAAATGATCTCTATCTCTGTCTCTCTTTACTCATTTACATAATATTCTCAATTAAGTTAGTAGTAAACCTTGTATACCTATTCGTACCAATTTTCATTTAAATATGTTCAAAAGTTTCCATGTTTTGGACTTCAATCCTTTTTATTTATTTATTTAATAGTTAAAAAAATACCTATCTACTTAAATACAATAAAAATCTATTTTTTATTATATATTTTTTTAATAAATAAATATATTATTTGGCACAATAAATCGGCCTCATAACATAAAGTCTCGTACAAGTTTGGAAGAAAACTATAAATTTTGACAATTTGAAATATTTAAGTACTGAATTTAACTAGCCAGCCAATTTTGTTGTAGTTTTAAGTGGAACCCGTGATGAGCCTCTAAGGTTATGTCGCCCTTATAAAAGTTAACGAGAACTTTCTAAAAAATATTCTCTAAGTTTAATATTGAATATTTTTTTTTAACTTTGCCCCACGTTTTGATTTTCTCCTTTGTCATGAGTGTGTTTACGAACATAATTATCACTCAAACAGGTCTCTTCTGTGTGAGAATCTTACCCACGATACGATACACGGCAGCCGGTTACCAATCTGCGCTAATCGTGCAGATTCAAATCAATAAACGTAAAGACAAAATAATAAATAGTAAAACAAATAATATTTTTTAAAAGTAATGTTGGAGTTTCTTGCTCGTTCTTCTCTATTCGAAACTACAATTTGGAACGAGCACCTAGCTTCACTGACGAACAGACTGACAGACTACGTTCCTATTTTGACGTTTCAAAAATACCTATTTATGGTTTAGTTAGAATAAATTTAATGATTTTGATTTTAAAAGAACCAGATTAGCAGTTTCATTTATTCATCCATAAATTGAAGCAATTTGAATTTAACAGCTCTATTTCCCATTACTCTTACAAAAAGATGCAATGAGCAGAAAGCACTGAATCCTTGATTATTTAACTTATTTCGAGTGGAATTCCAACGGAATAATTGCAAGAGCGTATATTTTTTTTCTAGAATAGCTAAGCTCCCTACGAGATTGCAGAATCTAAGTTCGAGATGACTACAAGAAACTGAACTGAGTAAGTTAGAGAAATTTAGTTCTAGAACCAGATATAGTGAAATAAATTACTTTGTATTATCCGTTCCCTAGTGGATTAAGAGAAGTATTCCAAGTTTCGAATCAAGATAGATGTTGTTTTGTTTTAGTATTTCGTTGTTTTGCATACGAGATAAAAATCACATTTTTTAATTTGTTATATTAAAAAAAAAACTTTATATCTTTTTTTTATGTAGTAGGTCGGCAAACAAGCAGACGGTTTACCTGATGGTAAGCAATCAGCACCGCCCATGGACACCCACAGCGGAGGAGTTACGAGTGCGTTGCCGACCTTTTAGGGATTAGGGATTTGGAGATTTAGGAACTGGGAGGGGTTGGGGAAGGGGAAGGATTGGGCCTCCGGTAACCTCAATCACACGGTGAAACACAACACTGTGGTTGTTTCACGCCGGTTTTCTGTGAGGCCGTGGTATCACTCCGGTCGAGCCGACCCATTCGTGCCGAAGCATGGCTCTTCCACACTTAAAAGCTGTGATATACAGATATCATTATCACTACATGGCACAGTAACTTATTTACCATCACTATAGCTATTGTTGTGTTTTATTTTTAGTATTTTTATCTTTTCTACTATTTATTTATTTATTATTTATATCCTTAAACGTTTTGTATTTCTTTTTTTTTTTTTATAACTTTATGTATGCCATAAACTGCCCGTATTAAATTCTTCTACAATTAACCTCCATCCATAGGTTGTCTGGAAGAAATTGCTTTTAAGCGATAAGACCGCCAATTGTACCATTTTCTGTGTTTATTGTTTCCTGCGTTTTTTTATCATTATGGTGTACAATAAAGAATATTCATTCATTCATTCATTCATTCATTCATTCATCATTTATACCTATCATAAAAATTATATAACTTTTATCTATTATAATAAATTCTTCTATATTAATAAAAATAGGAAGAGTACCATTTTATTTTTTAAGTTGCAATGTTCTTAAAAAAAAATGTTGTCTAATTCAGCCTTATCATTCAATTTCGTTTAGTAGCTTTTGCGAGTCATAATTAAAAAGTTACGAATGTACACATTGATTTATTATATTACTGGGAACTATACCTAAACTCTTTGGTATAATCCTGCGCCGTTGGTCGAATTCTCTGCCACCAGTGCGAATGCTAAGCTTTGTGCTCGTCACAAATAATATAATGAACTAGTAATAACAAGGTTATTGTAGAACACTATCCTAGTGATACAAGTAGAACCTAAATCTATTACAGTGCTTTGGAGATAACTAGTGAGACGATATTGTATTAGAAATTTCCTTTTGTCCTTTCGTGTCAAGAATATTCCGATTGTAAATTAAATTTTGCAGCGTAACGTATTTTAGTAATACTAAATTATTATCAGGTACTGTCGATTTTGTAGTGGTCGTGGTGGTGCAAAGTCTGAGGCACCAGCTTCTCGCATATAAGGGTGAGGGTTCTAAACCTATCAAGTACCAATATTAGCTATACGTAATTTCTATGATTATTAAGACACTAAGACACGGTGAAGGAAATAAAAATGAGGTAACCTGGACTTGGTGATTTGAGATAAGAGCCTTTGCTCAGCATTGGGTTCCTATTTCTTCCCCCGCCCAGTTAAGGCGAGAAAGAGTATCAGAGTGTGTGGATACTGTCCAATTCAACTATCTGAAGGCCTACCATGATGTGTAAAAGCGTAAATCTTCCGGGCGTGAAAGAGGGATGGAGCTATAAAAGATGTATAGCTTCATCGCTCTTTCTCGCCCGGAAAATTGATTTTTTAGCATATCATGGTGGGCCCTCTGTAGCCAATAAGGCAATAGCTTTTATACCAAAATTTTGCAAAATGAATCAAATGTTTTTGATAGAGTCACTGACAGTCAGAATCATTGAGTACTCAACAAGGCTAATAATTAACATATTGAACGTAATAAGACAAATTATTTGTAGTGTGTCTATTGCTAATTCAGATATAAATTTTTCACTCGGGACATCACTACAGGATGCTAAAAGCTTGCATACGTAATCTGCTAAGATATTCTGAGTGCGGTATTAAAAAGCATTTCGAAATGTTTGCTAATTCCTCGCCAGAAAAGAACAATCGCAGCGCGTGAGTGCTGTGTGTTGTGCATTACCCCAAGATTGGTATAAGTTGTAGGTTACAGCGATTATAAAAAATATTTTTTAAATTATTTCCTTTTTGTTTTATCCTACCTATAGGAAATCTTCGTCTCATCATCAATGAAATATATTTATAGTTTCGCAAAACATTAAAATTATTTATTTTGCTGCTATAGTAAGTGTGCTATTCTGCAATGATCATTATTACTGTGTACTACTTTTCCTGGTTTATTTAGTGCCAAATAATAACAAAAATAATCTAAATCCAGGCCTGCGTCTGTGAGATTACTCAAGAAATATTCCACCCAGAAACGAAACTGATGGGTGCAAAATCTTTCAATTCAATAGCACGTACATAGCTCCGTTCATTCCAGTATCTTCATTAGCAATCAATTCTTTTAGAAAAATCTTTTGACTTGTACCACGCACAATTGAAACAGTAGAGATTAGAGGGTATAGACTAGTACACCAACATGAGCCGGGATTTTCACTACAGCTTTATACATTAACTTCCTTTATACTCGTGCATTTAAAGACAATGGATTGTTTTATTTATTCGCACTGAACGAATATTGTGGCACATATACCAGAAGGCACTTTTCGTTCAGAAATTATTTTAAAATGTTTTTCAGCAACTTTTATGTTTATTATTTGTCGAGATAAGTTTTTATTTTGTATCCTCACTTTTTTTGTAAATAAAAATTATTGATTCATTATAAGTGGCACATCATCGTCTAGAACTATATCAGAGTAAACCTCCTTCATTTTGTCGAATCAAAAATAAAATGTTTGAGAATAATGTCAAATTGAAACAGAACTGTTACGTAAGTGACGAAAACACTTCAATCTTTGTTAAGACCATAATAATTCATCTTGTTAGTGCATCTTAATTTCAATCTACAAATGACCGTTGCCATCATCGTAGATTGTGACACCCTAGCTATCTGGGCGACCATCTGACAAAGCGTCGTCGACCGATGTTTGCAAAACGAGATAAGCGTGACCGATCTCTGGACACCCTTACAGGAAGTGACGAACAGAGAGTTATAGAGTATCATTCATATTTTGAATTGTGATTTTGACATAGTTGTGTACAATAATAGTATTACACATACAAATTTTTTGACTGCACGGTAACTGGCTGCTGCGCAACTTGTCGCGGGTTCATTTCCCGCACGGAACAACTCTGTGTGATCCATAGATTGTTGTTCCGGGTCTGGGTGTTGCATGTGAAATTGTATGTTTGTAAGCGCACCCACGACACAGGAGACAATCCTAATGTGGGGCAACGTTTTTTTAAAGGAAAAAAAAAGAAAAAAAAATTAAAATATATCCCAACTCAGCAATAAACCATTGCATTTTAAACAATGACAGTAATTGAAGGAAAAATAACACAGAGCGAAAGTGTTCACTGTGTGTTTTTATTGACATTTTTGTTTAATTAGTTTGAATTTACTTATTGTCACTCGAAGTCACTCGACTGTTGTTTCTTTTATGTTTGAATGCATTACACACACACACGCGTACATACATGATACAGTTACGTACAGAAATATCACCGAAATTCAGTAGTGTAATCAAATTACCAGCACAATTGTAGTACATGGAGATTAACCATGCAAAAGTGCAGCGAAATATGATTACAACGAGAGCATTGCGCCACTGCGACGGCTAACTCGATTTATTATCTACACACATTTGCATAGAACTACACCTCTGAAATTTACGACACTCATTCGACCCACAAACACGTATTTTGACTGCACAAACGGTCGAACTTTTTGCTCATATAAAACACTACGACATTAGCTATCCTAGTCTTATCGGGTCGCATCCGGAATCATAACAGTGCATAGCCGGCTCCATAGCATCGTTGTTCGTGACGGAAGCAGCTCCTCCGGCCAGTAATGCGTTGACCTAGGTCGGCCTCCTTGCGACCGCTGCAACCATTACTCATTGAAAATTATACGAGACTAAGTGGTGTTTCGGGTACATTCAGTCATGCGAACCCGCGCCCTGTTTGCGAACATCGAATAACAACGCAACTCGAATGAGGTTTGCGTGTATCGATTGTTCCTTTAACGATTTATTGCTTCGAATTTTTCGCTGATGTGTTTCCCGTTGTTAGAGTGTAGCCGAATCGATGGTAGAGCAATGGTGTGGAATGCGAATTGGTCGGGACGAGCTGTATATTTTGCATGTAAAATGCACATGTGTTTTAGTCAACTTTATAGGTGCAGTCAAATGTATGCAATAACAAAGGTCAACATGTTGAATTATTCAAAGTGTGTCTACCAATGTCATGCCATTGTTGGTGTTGCTTTTTTACCGAAAAAATATATTTTTACTTATTTTTATGAAATAAACAACGATGTATACCTACATGCGCTTAATTAAATTAAACATTATTTTATGTTCAGGGGTTGAAAATATCAACATAGATATTTTCAACCCCTGAACATTAGTTTAATTACAAAATGTTCTACCACATAGAGTTAAATAAAAACTTCGACGACCGTACACTTCACTCCAAAGTAACATATCCATTAGCCGTTACAGAACTACTAACAACAGAGATAACAGTGAACACATCAAAGTTGTACGATAACCCTTGAACTTAAACCCTTTCACTAATCTGGCCACAAGAGACGACACGCGTGCTTAATCCATCAGGAGTGAAATAATGAATGATGATTAATAGTTTTGTCTGACGGCGGAAGAGGGGTTACTTTGGCAAATCATTGAGTTGGGATATCAATGGTTCTTTTATGTTACTGTGTGATATTTCTGTAAGGTGCAACTGAGTTTTTCACAGATGTGGGTACTTATGTTTTGTGTAAGTATCTTAAATGTACTTTATTAATTTTGAGGCTGTAGCCTAAGATCTCGACAAGGTTGTACAGCTAGATTATACATTTCAAATAAAAAAAATGTGACATGATTTATAAAATTAAATTTTGCTTAACTTATTACAACTTTACAAAAGAGTAATGTTAATGTAAAACATATACATACATGTACATTACTTTGCATACACTTGAGAAGCAAGTACCGTGTCATTTATTTTCTCCTTCATTCACCAAAACATGGGCACCCTGAAAGCATTTCCCAAGGGTAGATCATATGGGAGGATGGAAAAATCGGGTTTAACTTTGCTAATGGTTCAGACAATGGGTTCGAACTATTATAGGCAAGACATAAGAGCTTAAGTCTCGCGGGAATTTTGATCTGCGGACTAGGATAAGCCAGGAATTACGGCCCATCCTTTGAAATAAGAACCTAGTCATTGAAAATTCTGTATTGATAATAGGAATGAATGGGTGGAACTGATAATTTTATTTCAGTACGATAGGGCTTTGGTGGAATTGGCTATTGATGAGTCTGTGGTCCAAAAAAGAATGGATCTGTGAAATATTTTTTTAGAACACAGCTACATAAAATATGATAAACCAAGAATATTTTTGTGTGTATGTTTTTATAACATATCATTTAAAAGTTTGTACATAAATAATTTTAGGTTATCAGAAATTTATCAATTAAAATTTATCCAGTAAAACTTAGAATAATTTAAAGCTAACAATGAATAATGTGCGACACTAAAAATGAACCCTATATCTAAGTCAGTATTAGAAACTTGTCACATTTTTGACAAAGTTAAGACAATTTTTTTGTATTTTAACCACTCTGGGACTAAATTTATGAAAATTATTGTGGAAAAACTCTACCTAGTTTAAGCCACAACGGGACTTTTATTCCGTGTTGGCTGCTCGACGTCTTGGTGGTATCGCGCGTTTGAGTAAGATTAGTTTTCAAAAAGTAAATACTAATTGTGATAAATCCACTGTATCAGTCTCATAAAGACATCCAATCACATTGAAAACTTAATTGATTAGAAGTTCGAGAAGATGCGACCGTCGTACACCATCAACGTTCGTGAGGTAGAGCAATATTCGCTAGTGTCGCCCTCTGTCCATCTAAGTCGAGCAAATTGTTTACGACAACCCAGTTTTCAGAGGGAAACTATTTAATTCAGTTGCCGTGCCATCCCGGGAAATCGGAAGTTGGTTCTAGTGGGGCACTCACTACTCATGGTACACTGAAGTCCTGAATACAACTAGTTATAACGATAATTTGTATGTGGCGTAATTGAGTGATTTAAATTGATAGATTTTGCAACGATTTGTGTATTTCTGCGCTTTAAAGGTCCTCTAGTTTAGTTTGATACAAATTTTATGATATGTATTGCGATGAGTTTCGAATATATTGTAACATTTATTTTTAGCCTTCGCCGTGGAAAATGCTGTATCGTGTGCTGTGCATTCAGTATGTTAAGTTTTCGTTAACTCACTAACGGATCAATAATAACTAGATTCACATTTTTTACGACATTATTACATTATTGTGTATCATTTTATTTCATCGTAATGATGATTTGCACTGAAAATTGTCAGCAATATTAACATTTTGTACCCTATACATAAAATATTTATAAACCTGAAATATGAACAATAAGAAGAAAAAGAAAAATGTCTTAAAACATTTTTCGCGTAGCTAGCTAGACGTTCAGGAAATGAACATGTCTCGGTCATAATCCGACAGAACACGTCGCGGGATGTGTTAGCATAAATAACTCTTACCACTAAAACTTTTACGTCAAAATATCACCCTGTACATATTTTTAGATAAAACATTTTTCGATATAAGGCTAAATATAAAAGGTAATCTGACATTACATCGTAATTAATAAAGATATGCAAGAAACGCTATGGTCTGCTTGTGAAAAATACAAAAGTCTGGGTTCGGGGTCAAGCGCTATAAGGTACTGCAGCCTCGACCTGGAGAGCTGGAGATGGAACGGGGGGTTTTTAGCCACTAAGAATCTGACATTCATTCTCGCCATAACTTTAGCGAGAGAAGTCATTTGAAGATTTTTAATCATCAAAAAAAAAAACATTATAAAGCTGTATCTTAAAAATTATATTAGTCAGCTTTTTGATCTTAGCAGTCAATAGTGAACCACGAATAATTTTCGTATATTTCTTTAGTAACACGGATGCAGCAGTCTGGGCTATGTGACGGGGTAACGAAGATGTGTAATGTAAGTATATTCTGAAAAACGCATCATAGTCTACTTCTGTACTCAAATTTTAATGTTAGAAAAAAAAAACAAAAATCATTGAATTGACAAGAGACTTACTTAATTATCTAAATTCTCTTCTAAAACAGGTACGGTACTTACTATTCATGAAACACAGAAATATAAAAACAAACAAGAAAAAAAAACATAGAAAGAAATACAAAAATAATAATAAAAAAATCCATTGTTATTTATAATATCAAATCTTTACAAAATCGAATTAATTACCGTCGTAAAACATGAATAATGAACAAATTGCTGCATCATTTTAAAAATAAACGCACTGATTGACTCATTTATTCGGCGTCAATATAAAGTATTTATCCACCGATGCGACATCAATTCCGCATTATAGTCTGCCGACCAATGACAGTGAAATACTATCGTCCGGAAATATATTTTTAAATAAAAGCACACGTGAAAAGCCCAATATTAAGAGTGTTTAATTAAACATTATTAATGGATTCAGATACAATATTGTAAATGGACAAGTTGGATTTATTCCCAAATATTATGGCTTCTTGAATATTATGTTTGTGTCGATTAAAATTTTGTATGTCTTTTTCATTTTGGGTTTTTTCATTAGTTTTTTTACAATACCATTAAATATAAAATATGTAAGTTCATTTTAGACGAGTTAGTGTCTACATCTATATTCGTTAATTTTCATGTATAAACGTTTTGTTTGATTGTATGTGACTATCTGTTATGTATCAGAAAAAAATATATAGAAGGATTTGTATGAAGTTGTCCGGAATCTATATAAAGGTGTTGAAATATATTGTTCTACATTTATGTAGATGTCCTGTTAGCAATAAAACATCATAGTTATATAAAAAGCTATAAATTAAATTAAAATAATAAAAAACAATAACTTGTACACCAAAAATGTCTTGATAGATCTGGTCATATCATTTTTACATTATTTACAAAACTTTGTTGTCTTTAAATCACTATACGTTATCCTACGCCGTATGTTACAGGTGCAAAGTATAAAATAGGCAAAATAAATAAACCTTCTTATTATGGCTGCTAACCGAGCAGCCATAAAGAGAAGGAGCTCCTATCCAAGCAAGCTGTTGGATAACCTTTCGGTTAGAGATCGGCGCCGCTCAGGACACCCGCAACACCAAAGGTGTAACAAATGTGTTACAGGTTTTTTAAAAAAGAGTACCTACACCTGTTTCTTGAAGGAATGAAAGGTGTACCGGTTTGAAATATAAAATTAGGCTGTATTGGTTGTAAATATTTAAGTGTAACGTGTTGGTTAAAATATTTAATTTTAATGATGTTTTTGGAAATAATGACAAGGGCACGGACCCCGAGTCCTTGGAGTTATTGTATGCCAACAATCTATGTATATGATGGGTATGAGAAATGTTTTCGTGTAGGTAAAATACATCAATTGCAGTTACGCTAACTCTTCGAAGTGAAGGTAATCAAATGCTTGACTATGCGCTGGCGGACAGCATTATTTATTTTACAAAATTCAAATTGAAATTCTAAAAAAACTAGTATCACCCAAAATTTAAAATATATTTTCCAATAAAATAAACGACCTTTTTAAACTCAGTAATGTTTTACCAGTTGACACTCAGTTCAAGTTATTACTATTAAAACAACAATTTTTTAATAAAAAAATAAAAAACAATATCGGATATCCTGTATGCACTCGGTCAATTTCTAAGAATAGGCTTCTTACTCTACATGTCTTCAACACCTACGGCGAACGAACTACCGATTATATTGTATCGAAACTTATTTAAGTTAGCGACATTAACGTTAAGTATATTTGTAAAACCTCATTTTATACAACTTCGATTTTGAGATAGATTTATTTCAGCATAAGTTTAAAACTTAGTGGTTTTTGGTTGCTATTTTAAGTTGATAATCCTGTATTATTTACTGTAAATATGATAATTAAAAGAAAAAAAGTAGCAAAAACTAACTAAAATATTTTAATTTTGTCCCTAAAACCTGCAACGAGCCGCAACGAAACAAATGCACGATGATAAAACAATCAAAATCAAAAAGCATCAACGGGCAACCCTGATTGATGTTATAGTCTGACGCGTCAAATCCGGATGAAAACTTTAAAGCGGTCCGACATTTTAACCGGGCCGGGCGTAATTGCAGTAACAAGGGTCCTCTAACGTTATTTAGTCCGGTCGCATTAACGTCCCGCCGCTGTCACGTTCCCGACACACTTCGCTTTTAATTATATTTATTTGCCAATACACTCATTGTCACTTTCCTTACTCGGGGGTAATATTATTACGATGAGACGGTAAAATAACGGCGATAATTTATTTTGCGCTTTTATGCAAGTCTTTATCGCGAAAAAGCGGTGTTTTTTGTTATAAATATCATTTTACCAGCTTCGGCCTGCAGCTTCGCCCGCGTGATATTTTGTTAAAAAGTAGCCTGTGTTCTACTCCGGAGTGTACCTTATGCCAGTGCCAAATTTTACCAGATTCGTCCAGCCGTTTTGGCGTTATTCATTAACAAACATCCAAACAACGTAACTTTCGCATTTATAATATTAGAATGAAGTAACATAAATTGTGTTTTTCCCTGTTTTTATTCTGTAGTGGTATATATGTATACTTGGTAATATTTGTTAAATAATAAGGCGTAAACAAAACTTACAGTTAACTATCAAAAACTGAGGTCAATAAAATTCACAATAATGTGACGGTCACCCGAAAATGATCGAGAAATTGCGTTACAAAATCACCAATCACTACTAATTAACATGACTAAAATCAGAGGACCCAATTTTGAGGCTTTTAACTATCCATTGTTACAAAATAAAGCACTGTCAGGGATGAAAACTTTGTGTACTTAATTATATCGATGAATGGCGATGATTATCGATACAGAAAATAGTTTACTCATTGGTATTGTTCCCGCCCCGTCTGTCAATCAAACAAGATCGATTGGCTAGTTATGTGCAAACTGTTGTTAAACCCAGATTAACGCACTGCGATAATCTATCCAATGACAACACCAGCACGCACACACTGACAGTCTCGTTCCAAATTTAAATCAGATTACTTTTTAATCGTGGTGTTTTATTGTGACGTGCCACATCATTTATACATCTGTCGTTGTTTTCAAAACTTAAAGTTTTTTACATGGAACGATTTTTTTACTCATGGAATAATTCTTATAAGCATTCTAATAATGTGCAATATTACATGTATTAATTTAGGTTTAACCAGAGAAAAACAGTTGAAATTATTGGATGTGTAATGTGTAATATAAACTCAATGGTGGTCTCATACAAACTGACTCGCTCACAATATGCACTGAAATGAAGTGCTGTACTTACCGTGGACCTTAGTGAATTGTATAGCAGTGATCCTCTGTTACGACCTCTTGACATCCTGCAATCACTCGTGGCAGACATCTCGAGTCGATATCGTATATCGAACACTCGAGAGCAAGTATCGAGTGAGAGTCAAGAGGCCTCGTAATGTGAACTAACGCACACTTGATCGTCCGCCTGCCGAAGACCGAAATTCGATTAATGTTTGAGCCCGTCGCTACTCACTCCGTTTCAAGTTCGCTACGACTAATCGAATCTCAATTCGACACAGACCCGAAACGTATTTCTAGAGTTCGTTTCGACTGTTTGCAATGCACCTGTAACAAGATACTTTAACTGAACATAATTACAACAATTTAACTATTTAAATAAATATAACATTCACAATTTCTTTGTACAAATCTTGCATGATAAAATTATGTTAAAGAACACTCGTCACAGTATCCGACAACGTTGAAAGGACCACAATGCAGCCAATTATTCTGTTCTATTGTCATACAAATAAACCTCAACCTTTACCAAAAATGGAAGATAACCAAACTGACACGAGCGTATGCGAATTGAATCTGAATACAATGTCAGCATAACTAAAGAGTTTGACTTTAGACTAAAACGACTGTCCACTGTAATATGATCCCCCATGTTCTGCGTTCCATCTTAGTTAGAGGGCAAAAAAGGGTCAGAGGTAAGCAACGTCGGGGTCTGGACTAAATGGGGAGCTAATATCATTGGGTTGTTCCGCGCCAGCGCTTGAGTGACAGTCCCCTGTGCAAGGCAGAGACTGAAATTGTTTGTAGAAGCGCATTGCGGGAGAGTCGGCCCGTCAACTATAAAAATTGCTTTCGTGAGCAATATACTTGCAAAATTCTAACATCAGATTTTCTTTTTGTATAAACGGTAAGAAATCAAAATCACGTAATTTCTAAAAATTCTAATTGATAGGTAAAGATTTCGTAAATGCAAAGATTCATGATTGTTTAAGTACTAACGTAAACAACTATAATAAATTACAAAAGGTTGATAACCTATCAGCTTAATACATTGATAGGTAATTGAAATCAGTGCGATTAAAAACGATATAATTCTACTCTTACTTTAATTATTTGTTTTTTTTTATAAGGATACAGAGTTTTATATCATTGCCATTAGTTGGATTTCCCCTGACGATGAAGTTTCTAGTTGCACTTTTTGTTTTTGGCGCCATTGTTCACGCGGAAGATGTCCAATTTTCTGGACAGAGTCTCGCTTACGGGTATATACAAAATATAGGAATCCCAGAAGCGGAGAGAATTCGGGAAGCTGAAAAATTAGGAGCATCAAGAATAATTGGAGGGGTGCCAGCTGCTCTTGGACAATACCCGTTCCAGGTTTGACTTTATCATTGAGTACATATCTAATAGTAAACTAACTGTCTTCGCCTATGGCATTGTGTTTAGCATATTGCTTGGGTTATTCCCCAAAGGTATTACCACTGTAATGCAGAGTAGTCAGGTATTAGGCATTATGTACATAGTGATAAGTTTGCTATAAGCATGAATGAATTTGCTCGCAGTAGCTCTTTGTTTTTAGAATTAATCTATTAATATCGATGGCGTCATACAAATTATATAGGCTTTTTAGATACATAAGCGTAAATAAGATACAAAGAACTATGATTTAGTTATTAATCAATGAATGTGATAAACACGAAACGGCCACCATGACGGATGACCATCAGATAGAAGATACACAAGACATGAAAATAAATCTGCCTGCCGATTTTTTAACTATGTATTTAATTTGCAGGCTGGAATTCTTGGTGACGTCACCGTGGCGGGTAATCCAGCTACTAGTGTTTGTGGTGGATCTCTTATATCAGCCAGTCGTGTTTTAACAGCAGCTCACTGCTGGTTTGACGGTCAAGTACAAGCTTGGAGGCTTACAGTAGTCCTCGGTTCAGTTCTTCTGTTCAGTGGTGGTACTAGAATACAGACTAGTGCAGTCGCCACTCATCCCAACTTTAGCCCAGCTTTAGCACGCAATGATGTAGCTGTCGTTTATTTCTCTAATTCTGTATCTCTATCAGGTAAGTGAAGATCATGTAAAACTTTTTATTCGCAATATTGTGTGAAAAGAAGAATGGAAAAAGAACAAAGAAGATATTATTGCTTGTTAAAACATTAGCAATGTGCAATACTTCTAAGTCTCAAATTATTGTAGTCTTGTGTTTTTTGTTCATGATTTTTTTTCTACAATGAATTAAGTTCTATCTACGTTTCATTGCAGCCAATATTGCACCTGTAGCACTTCCTAGTGGATCTCAACTTTTTGAGTCATTTGTGGGAGAGAGGGCAATAGCTGTTGGTTTTGGTGTAACTAGCAATGGTGAGTATTATCAGAAAAATCCTAAGCTGCAAATAGATAAAAGGAGTAAGCTTGGCATTCTTATTTTAAAAGAAAATTGCACTTGTGAAATGTTTGTCTTTTTCGTTCTGCGTTGAAGAT
This sequence comes from Spodoptera exigua, assembly GCA_902829305.4. Taxonomy (NCBI): domain Eukaryota; kingdom Metazoa; phylum Arthropoda; class Insecta; order Lepidoptera; family Noctuidae; genus Spodoptera; species Spodoptera exigua. The sequence goes on from LR824615.2 coordinate 6,679,829, forward strand.
TGTAAAAAGTTGTTCAATTAATCCATTTTAATTTACAGATGGTAGCATCGGCTCGAACCAGAATCTAAACCACGTCAGTTTGAGCGTGATCTCAAACAGCGAGTGCAATTGGGTGTACCCTCTAGTCTTGCAGTCTTCTAACATCTGCACCAGTGGTCTTGGTACTGTAGGGATATGTGGCGGAGACAGCGGTGGACCTCTCGTCATCACCAGGGACAATAGACATGTCTTGGTATGTATTTTCGTAGATGTAAACTATTAATTCTCTTCTCGTCCTCTTACTTCTTTTTTTCTTCTAGCTTTTCTCTTTCCTCTTGCAATTTTTAGTTGCACCTTATTGCAAATACGTTAACTGTTGGTAACTGTGTAATCTTACTAATGTTATATTCGCAAAAGTGTTGTCACTGCTTCACGTAAAAAGTACTAGACGGGTCTGAGCATGTTTTCACATAGTTATAGATAGATGACAGTGTAAAATAAAAAAAGACTATAGTTTATCCAGTAGCTGATGGCCTAATCTAATTATAGTTTATATACACTAATAATAATATTGTTTTTCAGATTGGTGTAACATCTTTCCGCCACGGACTTGGCTGCGACAGCAGTATGCCAAGTGCTTACGCCCGTGTCACATCGTTTATGGACTTCATCAACCGTCACATTTAATCAACAACATTAAAATCAATAATAAAAATCTTGTTTTATTTTTAATTGAATTTTATTGTTCTTAATTCAATTTAATAAAATAATAATAAGTATATTTATGGCTTTTATTGGATTTGGAATCCGTATGAAATGTTTTTTTTTGTCATTTTTGTGAAATAAAGGTTTATATAGTCATTTTTTATAGGGCTTTATCTATACAATCATCAATACTATTTGTAATATTGAAAATATTGAATGCAAACATGGCTACTTTTGAGTTAGCAGAGATTTTAGCAAATACTACTGGCACTAACTATAATTTTTCACTAAAGAGATATAATAATATAATTTGTAGTGTTGTTCGTAACACTACAATAACATATCTACCAAAACCATGATTTTACGTAAATAATCTCGATACTAGAAATTAAGAACTGAAATTATACTAGTTTTATATTAGTTTTCATATTGTGTAATTATATTGGTTTTCATATTTATATAATTATTTGTATAAGTGTTGCTTGCTGTGCTTCAACTTCACAACAGCCTTGAAACAGAATAACACTCACACTTGCTATTATATCCATTGAAAAAGTAAATAAAACTATTTACTTAATACAAACTCAATACTATTTTTTAACAAAACACAAAGATAAACTGAATAGTTGGCCGATAAATATAGTATCTGATAAATATTAGTATTTGTAAATATCATTAAAGATATTTCAATAGAGAGATAAAATATTATCAAGCGTTCTGAAGAGAGGAGAATAAGTATTGTTTACATACGGATTGTTTTTTTTATTCGATCCTAATCTTTGCCTATTTAAAAGGCAATCTTAAGTGATTTCAATTGTATAGAATAGTTACTGCGATTTCGAGCGTACCTGTGGAAATTCGTTCGAAAGGTATGATAGTTTTGTATTCGTGATTTTTGAGGTTATGTTTTATTTTATCTGTAACTCGACGCGTCGTTTGTTATATGTATCTTAGATTAGATTTGTATTATATTTTATCTTAGAATTAGTGACATTTGCTTCTCGAACATTTTTAAGGAGTGCCAGATCGATAGATTATCAATTTCCATTTTTGATAAATACTTTTAAAAAGTTTATTAATGAATTAGACTAAATTCTTAACAAACACTAATTATCTTCAGCCTGTTAGATTCATAAATCTCAATTTTTTATGTTTATTCAAATCACACTTTCTATGAAAATGTGTTTTTTTTTAGTATAGATATAATACTAGTAAACATATCATGTGTGAAAATATCAATAATCTTGTTTATGGAAATAATAAATGCTTACGAACATCCCCAATTAGAGCAACTCGTTGGGTTAAATAGCTGTCAAGGGTAGGAATCACCTTAGAGACCAAAGCAATCTGACTATGACCATTATTTTAAATAAAATTACTATATTATTTACCAAATAAATTGTAATAATAATAAACGTAGATGGTGGCTAAAAGCAAAACCTCTCCAACATGATTTTCAATGCTGTCTTTAATAAGCCGAACTGATTATTTGTTGTAAAGTAATAAATTATATGTTGCAACGGATGTGATAAGTATCTACACAGAGTTGCCAAGACACCCATTCTTTTTTAGGTTGTTGTACTTATAAAGATAAAACTTTTTGCATTATCATTGTAATATTTAGTGCACACTACGTCAAATCGTGAAAAAAACAGCTTCCATTTTTTCTATGCAAAAATATACATGAAATAAAAAAATGTAGTAAAACTATTCTATACTGAATTTAATTGGGCGGCACAGCTTAACACCAGGTAATCCGCCTACTCGTTTGCCGACCAATGACATAAAAAAAGTGTGCTGCAGTATTTGACACACAATCGCCGTTTATTCATTTGTGATTGCCATGTGAATATAAGGAAGAGTCAAATTACGCCCAATGCTTTATTCAACATTTTCTCATTTCTTGTTATTATTCGGAAATCTGAATTATAATAATTCTTTTAATAATACTAAAAGAGAAGTAATAGGAAGCGCATTTGGAAAAACCTAACAAACTGTATTATCTTAGAGTAAGTATATTTTTTCCTTAAAAGGGAAGGAAAAACCATTTAATTATTTATCGGTTAAATATTCGTATCAACATTTTAATGCATTGGCAAATGTTAATCTGAAGGTGCTATGAGATTTCTACGTGATAATCAAATACTAATCACTGTACATTTTTGATAACACTCCTACACCTATCAAGTCATTATCAACAATTAATTGCGTCAACTTGACAATTATTATCTATATTGCCACTATAAAATAAAAACAGGATTCATTCTGCATCTAGTTCGATCCGTGACCAAGATGAAAGCCTTTATTGTGGTTTGCCTGGCTTTGGCCAGTTTCGCCTGTGCGGAAGAAGTCCTGTTCCCAGGCAACACCGCGTATGGCTACCTCGTGAGGTATGGTATTCCTGAGGCCGAGAGGATCAAGGCAGCTGAGGAGAAGCTCAGTAGCTCCAGAATTGTTGGAGGCGTTCCCGCTGGACAAGGACAATACCCATACCAGGTTTGTTCATACTCTCTCCTTATAAATGCATCCTCAACTTCAAAGAATAAAAAGAAAGTATCGCAACGTAAATAGTGATAAAATTAAAACGTTGCACCAAAATTAACAACATTTTTGATTTCATATAAATTTATATTCTCTAACCGTACATTCAACTTCTAGGCAGGTCTCCTCATCTCGATCATCGGTTTCGAAGGTTCCGGTGTGTGCGGTGGTTCTCTCATCAGCGCTTCCAGGGTGGTGACTGCTGCTCACTGCTGGTTCGATGGCATACACCAAGCATGGAGAGTCACTGTTGTCCTCGGCTCCACCACCCTCTTCTCTGGCGGTACCAGAGTTGAAACTAGCGTGATGGCCATGCACCCCAACTGGAGCCCAGCTCTCATCCGTAATGACGTCGGTGTACTCTACTTGCCTAATGCTGTTCAGTTGTCCGGTAAGTGATCAAAGAATGATAACTGAACTGAATTCTTATTAACCGTAAAAATTGACATTGAATATGCTTCACGTGTATTCAAAGTAATAAAAGAAAGAAAAATAATATGGAAATTAATCCATTCTTTGTACGTATAAATACGAAAATTTATATCGTTATCTTTTCCATTTTCAGCTAACATTGCACCCATCGCTCTTGCCAGCGGATCTTCCGACTTCGTTGGTGCATCAGCCATCGCATCTGGTTTCGGTTTGACAAGTAGTGGTACGTCATCTACTAAGAATTTTAGCCACATCAACATTTTTGTCAGTGATTCAATTTCTAACAGAAACTTCTAGATATTTTTTAAATCTTAAGTTGTTATAAATCTAAATCTAGCTGAGATGACTTAAATAATTTGGAAGCGCCGATTCCTAAGCTTCAAACAGAAAATCACTGATATGATCTAGCAAACATTTTATTTAAACATTAATTTTCTAGGTGGAAGCATCAGCGCCAACCAGGTCCTGAGCCACGTTCGCCTGAATGTCATCGCTAACAGCGCTTGCAGCTTCGCCTTCCCCTTCGTTCTCCAGGCTTCTAACCTCTGCACCAGTGGTGTTGGAGGTGTTGGTACCTGCAGCGGTGACTCTGGTGGTCCTCTTGTTGCTACCCAGAATGGACAGAACGTTTTGGTAAGTATTTTATTTCTTATTTATTGTTTTTATGTTATTCGAAATAATGGTTTAATTTTATTTTAAGAAAGACAAAATATTTGTTAAACACTGACATAAGTAGATCCCTAATGCTTAAATTATAAAAATATAGTACCACCTTTTAGCAGTATTTTCTTTGTTGAGTCATAAAAAATATCTTTAATTTTTGTCAAAATGTTTTTCAACTCTTGTTTCTTTTACAGATTGGTATCACCTCGTTCGGATCTGCTTTCGGTTGCCAAATCAACTTGCCATCAGTCTTCGCCCGTGTTACCTCCTTCGCTAGCTTCATCAACCAGCACCGATAATTTTACAAAAAAATACTAATTTACTTACCATCTAAAGAATTACTAACTACTACATTTTTGAACTTTTAACCAGAATTATCAATATCATCATGTAAGAATATAAAAATAAGGCTGACAAACATTTTATAGTCGTTCCTGTAAATAAAAACAAAAACTTTTTTTAATTTGTTTGTTTTATTCACCTTTTGTCAGCTAACTTCACGATGGCAAAAATACTTTTTTTAAACATATAGCTCTGTTGTTCCATACTAAAGTGAATCAAGAAAAACATACGGTATAAAATTATGTTAATAGATACTATGCGAAATCAGATTTACTGAATGGTTAATAGATGTCTCTATCTATTGACCTAGAAGACATTAGGCATCTACTTTTTACTAGTTAGGTCTCTTACGAGTGCCATGAACGGGCGCATTGCCATACACTAACACCCGGTTTCCGAAAGGCCGATCAATGATTAAAATCAATTTAATCTCTTGTCAAGTCATCTGATTGGTTGACTGAATTATCAACAACCAATCAGATGACTTGACAAGAGATTTGACACCTAGTTAGTTGATTTTAACATTGATCGGGCTTTTGGAAACCGGGCATCAGTGTACTCAGTTCTAACAAAGAATTTCAACAAATGAAAAAGGGGAGAATGAAATTTAAACAAAAGCCAATCGCCAAAAAAGTTTGGTGACTGTAGAATATAATTTCGTCACCAGCCCTTTTTTACAAACTTTTATTTAAATTGCAATGTATGTACATACATACACATTTGTCTATGTGTATGCTTGTGAAGTCGAATTTTACAAATAAATTTTAATCTAGTAGAGGAACTACATACACAGTTGAAAGATGCTGGATAACAGTACTCTATTCATCATAGAATCTTCGGAGTTTATATTCTGTTATATATGTATAGTTAAATTCTAGATAATAAGCTATAAGTTAAAATAGTAGATAATAAGTTAAGGTTATATAGAAGATAATAAGATTATCTTGGTATTTTTCGTACCTTCAACACAGATATGAAATCTCAACTTTGAATTTTGTGAAATATTGGGTTGCAAAAGTTTAATTAACAACTTACATTTTATTTAAACACATGTTTATGACAGAGAACTGCAGTAAACTTGGAGTGATGTCTCTTGATGATTGTGTTATTTTTAGTAATAAGTTTATTATTTTATACTTTAGCATATCATTTTTCTGGTTCTAGAATCGGTAATGTTTCTCCTATCGTATTTTATTAAATTGAAAGTAAAATTGATTATTAAAATAAAAATATTTAAAAACTATGTCGATAGTTGTACAGTATGCATACATTTAGTATGCAGGTTTTTTTTATGGAATAGGAGGCAAACGGGCAGACGGATCACCTGATGGTAAGCGATCGGCGCCGCCTATGGACACTTGCAATACCAGAGGAGTCACAGGTGCGTTGCCGGCCTTTTAAGAAGGAGTACGCTCGTTTCTTGAAGGTTTGAAGGTCGTATCGGTTCGGGAATACCGCCGCCGGAAGATCATTCCAAAGCTTTCCTGTGCGGGGCAGAAAATTACGCGAAAATCGCAGTTGTTGACTGCCAACCATCTATGTGATGGGGATGATTGATGATGACATTTTTTCGCTTGGAACGATAGCGAAAAGATACGGCGGGAATCAAACCGATCAATTCCGCAGAACACCAGGTATACCTGGTATGAAAATAAAGAATAATCATCACAACAGAATAGCCATTGTTTATCTAATCAGCTGTATAGTAAAAGAATATTAAACTTTATTGAAAACTCTATATAGTTTGGTCTACCAATAGATAACTGTGAGGACTGAACAATCTGAACATATTAGGCATATGAAGTGAAGATAACTCTTGATTAGAACCCACTGGCACGTGTTTCTTGATAAGCTTATGTAAGTAGTCTATACTAAATTATAAAGAGGTAAAATTTGTAAGTTTGTATGTAGAAGGTAATTTTGTGACGAAAAATTTATATTTGTCATGGTGGCCAGGAGGGTAAGACGCCCGCTTCCCATGCATGAGGGTGTTGAAACCTGGCAAGTACCAATGTGACTTTTTCCGAGTTATATTTACTTTCTTTGATTATTTAGACACCACTGACATACGGTGAAAGGACACATTGTGAGGAAGCCTGGGCTTATAATTTCTAATTATAAGTTTAAAATCACCAATCCGCCTTGAGCAAGCTTGGTGATTAATGATTAAACCTTCTTCGTGTGAGAAGATGCCTTTGCTCGGCAGTGGGCACTTATAGACTGATAATGTGATGTGAATTTAATAAATTCTTACTAACACTAAGTTGACATATCATTCAAACAATCGTATATTTGTAATAAATAAAAAGTAGGTATTGCGGATGATAATGTCGGATTACAACTGTGTCGCATTGTAGCAGATTAGATTAATTTAAATAGTTAATTAGGAAATCACAAACAAAGTATTAAGATAACGTTTATTTTGTATTACGCCAAATAGATTGTAAAATTAATTGGAAGACTAAGGGCTTGTTTTAATACATCTGAATATCCGCTATATCACATAAATTACAAAAGCGAAAATATTTTTTAAACCATTTTCTACACATAAGTTTATCAGAAACTTTGAAAAGACCCGTTGTGACCGGAAAATTTAACAAAAAGGCTTAGGCATTGGTCTGATCTGATCCAAACTCCTTTAGATTCCACTATCAATGATACCCCACACAGCCAGCGACAGAGTTAGATAGTGGACGATCATGTGAAAGAAAGTGATGCAGAAGGGGGACCACGACTCTCAGCAAAGAGGAATGCAGCGCAAGGAGGATAGTACAGGTCCAAGACGATTAGCAAAAAAAAAACAAGAATAAAAGCATTTTTTTAAAATCACACGAAATCTGTATAGATCTATACTTATAATAAATCTGTAGAGCGGTCAATTCTGTTCATGAAATATATTTTAAAAATAACTATCAGGGGTGATAAGTGATCAATACTGATGGCAAAAATGTAATCTGAAAAAAAATTGTCGGTCTGTCTGTCTGTCGGTCTGTCTGTCTGTCTGTCAGGCTGTCTGTAAGTTCCTTATAGAAACAAAAACTACTCGACAGATTTTAACGAAACATGGTACAGTTATTTTTTTATATTCTTGGGCAGGTCTTAGAATACTTTTCATCACGCTACAATTAATAGGAGCAGAGCAGTGAATGATAATGTTGGGAAAACGGCAGAAGTTACTTTATTTTCTTAGCTTCCGTCGCGTGTGCAGCCTAAATGGTTAAAGTTACATAGAAATCATGTAACACGAGAATGTTTCACATAAAATTATGTACAAAATATCCTGCAACAGTTTATGCCTATGTTTTATGGTTGACTCACAATAACACGTGTCCTCCCACTCACTCCTGATATCTCAACAGTTCAGAGCATTCTAATTATATTTGTTTACTCTTACGATTATATCACTCTCTCTATTCAATAAAAAAGGATGATAGAAATCAGTATAAATGCGTGCACCTTTTCGATGCCACGCTTCAAGATAATAATCGATATCAGTACATATAATAAACAGCATGAGGTCGGTGTCTGTACATGGAAGATAAATAAGAACTTTACTAGGGAAACTTTATAATTATACGCAATAAAACTCAGAGCAATGTGTTGTAATTTTTATCCTAATTACTTCCATACCCACAATCATTTGGACGAAGTCGCAGACACAGCAAATTTAATATTTCAAGTACAGATTTGACCTTTCTAAAGATTTATTATGAGTAATAGAATAATATTGCCAGAAAGTTATGTTTTGTGGCGCGCTAAAAATCAATAAATAATCGGTTTTGAGTTGTTTCAATGTGTTGCTGTAAGTTTTCCTCAAAAAATATTGACAGCATTGGATTCAAATATTTTATTAATTGAATCCAATGCTGTCAATGCGTAAGTAGGTAACTCTGTATATCTGTCTGTCTCTCCTACTGAACCGATTTGGATAAAATGCATCACAGACATAGTTTGAAACTCGAAACGAACAAAGGATAGTTAATATCCCGGGAGTTTAAAAGGAGAACTTCCCGAAAATCCTACGAAAACGGGAGTTATGTGGGTAAAACCAAAAATCTGCCAGAACTCACTATTCTACGCGTACGAAGTCGCTGGCAGAAGCTGGTTGAATTACAAAACATAAAACTATCAAGAGCGTATTTTGATTGTACTTAACAACATCTTCTTTGTCAGTTTGGAACTAATACGCCGTGTGAGTAAGGTTATCGGAGGCCCAATCCTTCCCCTCCTCCGATTCCTCCCCAATCCCTAAATCTCCAAAAGTTGTTATTTTATTCATTTTGAACTACAGAGAAAACTAATATTAATGCTGAATGGTTCATACATTTTTCTCAGATTTACCCAAGCAACTATGGCTAAATTATATAGAACTATTAGGAATCACTGAATAAATAATTATTTTATTGATCACTACGTTCTTGCGACTGTTGTTCTGATGTTTTACTCGGAATATCTGGGACACATTACGTTGGACTACAGAATAAAAAAGCTGATGTTATTAAAAAAATTATAAATAATTGTATACGCCTTAAATAAACAAATGATTATTAAAAAGTCTCGCTTCTTGAGAACTTGGCTTTATCTGATATAAATAATGACGTATTTTTTACGTAATGCTCGAACTTATATAAATACTAACTTCTGTGATTTTGTTCTTGCTCAGTGATTATTTAAAGTATCATCATGAAGGTCTTCCTTGTCCTAGCTTTGGCAACTCTCGCCTACGCGAATGTAGAACCCGCTCTTGACGGTAACACTGCGTACGGCTACATCCAGAAATATGCCATCCCATTGGGAGAAGAAATCCGCAAAGCTGAGGAACAGATGATGCAGCAAAGAATTGTCGGTGGTTCTCCTTCCAGTGTTGGTCAATTCCCCTACCAGGTTAGTGTGCACTTAATGTATTATTGTAGTGTAAAAATTATCACAACCGAATTATTTTAATCTTCAAATGACCTTCAGGATTTGTATGAAAAATTATTGTTTCTATAAAACGTCCAAATGATTATACAGTTTATTTATGTTTCATAGGCTGGTCTTCTCGCTTCCTACGCCGGTATCGCTGGCACCGGTGTGTGCGGAGGTTCCCTTGTCAGTGCAAGCAGAGTTATCACCGCTGCCCACTGTTGGTTTGATGGCGTGAACCAGGCTTGGCTCTTCAACGTCGTACTTGGCTCCAACACACTCTTCTTTGGCGGTACCAGGATTGAAACCAGCGCTGTCATCCTTCACCCTAACTGGCAGCCTCTCCTTGCTCGCAACGATGTTGGTGTTATCTACCTACCTTTCGCTGTTGACTTCTCAGGTAAGTCAAATGACAAAAAAAAAGATGCACTGTTTTTAATTCTATACAACTGTGATGAAAAAATATTTGACCACATAAGTTTAACGTCATTTCATTATTGTTTTTCAGACTCCATCAAGCCCATTGCCCTGCCTTCTGGGGACTTACTGAACAATAACTTCGTCGGTGCCACCGCCGTTGCTTCTGGCTTCGGTTTAACTCAAGATGGTAAGTTTTTATCAAACAATTTACAATTTTGCTACATGTGAACCAATTAGATTCGATTTTAAAAACAAGATGGCTGAAAATGTACGTTAATTTTAAACTAATCCACTAATTTTCTTTACAGGTGGATCGATCTCAACCAACCAGTACCTGAGCCACGTCAGCTTGAACGTTATCTCCAACAGCGTTTGCTCCTACGCCTTCCCCTTGATCTTGCAATCCTCTAACATCTGCACTAGCGGCCTTGGTGGTTCCAGCACCTGCAGAGGTGACTCTGGTGGTCCTCTGGCTGTTACTATCAACAACGAGCCTGTCTTGGTAAGAATTATTAAAATTATTTTAGAAGTTAAAAACTCAATTTCTATATTTTTATTTTACTTTGTATAAACCAGGGACTATAGTTGATATTTAGCTTCTGTCTCAACTTGTGCTTTGATGAACTAATATTAACGTTGTCTTTTCTTGCTTCAGATTGGTGTTACCTCCTTCGGATCTGCTCTTGGTTGCCAAGCTAGCTTGCCTGCAGCTTTTGCCCGTGTCACATCTTTCGTCGATTTCTTCAACCAACACATATAATTTTTTAGCCAAATATAATTTAAGTTTTTTGTTCATAAATCAATGCTTTTTATTAACATCTTTAAGTTGATAAATCAATAATTTTGTATGAACCAAAACTAAAGCACTCTTTCAAAAACAATTAATGGTTAAAAAAACTAAAAAACTCTCATTATGTGTCACGCTCAATTGGCATATCCCTTTCTCCTGACGAGGATGTCATCAATACGATTTCGTCTTTGGTATATTTTACTAGTAGCATAAGATTTTATCAGCTACCTCCCAAATCCATGGTTATTTTAATAAACAAAATAGCTAGATGGAACAATAATAATGATGTTAAACATTGAACTTCGCTTTACTATGTATAATATCTTATATTATACATTTTGCAATCAAAATTTTTATAACAAATAAACATTTATTATTATTTATAATAATGGTCAATTTTGTCTTAAAACTCGATCCAAAAATTATAAATGTGTTATTTTTATGGAATAAAGCTGTAAATGAGCAGATGGATCACCTGATCGTAAGCATTTGGCGTCGCCCACGGATACAGTCAATATTGTAGGTTGCAAGTGTGTTGCCGACCTTTTGTGGGTTGTTAGGGATTTGCATATTGTGGATAATAAAATTGAGTCTTCATGTAATTCAGGTTCTTTGATTTATTGACATGGTTAGCTACAGGCTTGCCAAAAGGTCATAAGAAAAACTTCATGTCAACTAATGAGCCAATAATTATCAATAATATTAAATACTTGTAAAATTTGTATAAGTGTAACTATTCAGCGGCACTAGCTAAACAGCTCACCCCATTCCTTATCCTGCTCCAGGCCGAGATAGCCACAATTAAGCTCTACCCACGATTTCGGCTGACCCAAAAAGTCCTTAGAAATTGTTTAAGCAACGAAATTATAGCTAATAAATTTTGTTGTTGTAGTTGTTTTTTAAATATATTTGAGTATAATAATATAAATAACAAACCTTACAATAATTCAATAAACATTTAGGTATGGCTATAATTATAGGTTTCTCAATATAATCAATACTAGCATATTACTTTCAGCAGTCTGTATTAATCTTGCTTAGCAGTGTAATATACAAACTATATTTACTATTACTTAACACGTTAAACGCCATGGGGGTCACCGGTGACCTACTACGGTAGCGAAGGATTTGCCTTCAACAGTTTTCTGTCTGCAGACACAGGCTTAAGTTTATTATTGAAATAGTATTTGATTCAGAAAATGGGTAAATTACTGAATACTTAAAATGTCTCAAATAAATTGGAGACCGCCGAAAACAGATATGAAAAAAAACATAAGCAGGACATATTATTATGAGAGTAATGTCGTAAATATACTACAACATAAAATACGTCATTTTATGCATTATTTTAAATGCACTGCTGTTTAAGACTGGATCGACTTACATAGTTTCATGAAAGTCCAGAAAATATTAGTTGATCGTAACTAGACAATAACGTATAAATTACTTAAAACGAAATTTATTTTTATATTAAACAATTTGCTGTGGTTAGTTAGGTACGTGACATTAGATATGTGGCAAGAAATAACCACCTAGCAGTATACTTGTAGCGGTGGTGGTACGAAGTTAACCAGGTTATAAATAAACTAGCTACTCTCGCGCGGTTTCACCCACTGCTCAGATCCATTTGATCGTAGCGTGATGTTTTTATAGCCTATAGCACTCAGGAACATTGTAGCTATCCATCAGTAAAAGAATTTTGCCAATCCGACCAGCGGTTCCAAAGATTACCCCCTACATACACACTTACAAACCTTTACCTTACCTCTTTATAATATTAGTACAGATTTGATCACTAAACAATTTAAGAATAAACATCGAAACAAAATCGTATGTACACACGTCAACGTTTCTTATTAACAATAGATATGTACTTATAAATATGACATCTATTGGACAGATGTTCAATTATGTATATCACAATTTTGGTTAGTAACTACGTACCTACAACGTGATACCCTATATTTTACACTTACATTAATTTTACAGCGCTTTACAAGATTCTACAAACCTTTGTCGGCATTGTAGTCTTCTCGTTGTTTCACAGATGTCGCTACTCGTAGCTATATTACATGTATACCCTCTCTGTGCACATGAAATGACTAAATGCAATGATGATAAATCCGTAAAAAAATAGTTTTCTCTAATTAACAAATCTATTCGATTATTTGAAAATAGTGAAGGTATTTTTTATTTGTTTTAAGTACTCAATATTCACCATTTTTCCTGTGCAATATGAGTGATCCAAGAACCACACCATACACTAAATAATTCCATATGGTTTATTTTTTGGGAGGAAGGCTCATAATAATGTCATCATTTGACTTCTAACGCCCTGGATTGCCGTGAGGAGCCATGAGGGAGCGTAAAACTCATACTGACTAAAAATCACCCCATTTCTTCTACTGTCCGCGCCTTAACCCGCAACCCCGACTGAACATCGCCTCTATTGGGCCGCATCTGTATTTATATGGTATTACGTGGAACGTGGATCGACGACGTGGACGTGGGTCTTTAAAACTGTAATACCAATCTTTTTTATACTTAAATAAAATTTGTGTTAAATATTTCGGTAATTACGCGGGTATTAACGAGGGAAAATAATTATTTAAATACCTTGATACAGTCTGCTTGTGTCACGACCAATGCAACCAGGTCGAAACGTCAAGCCTACCAAGGTATTTAAATATAATTATTTTCTGCGTTAAGTTAGTTCAGTCGGACAAATGAACCTCTAATCAGCTCCCAGCGAACCAGCAACTAGGTATTCTATGAGTTATTGTTTAGATATTGAGATTCTTTAAATACATACATCCACTTCATCTCTGCTTTGCTAAATAAAATTGGACAATGAAATTTAGTTTCGAGTTTTCTTGGTAAAACAAATAAGTATGTATATGTATATAGATAATGGTTTCGCTGCACGGTTGGCGCGGTAACTGGTCTGCGGCACAATATGTCGTGGGTTCGATTCCCGCAGTAAACAACTCTTTATGTGGTCCATATTGTTACACGTCTGGGTGTGATGTGTAGGTGAATATTTTTAAAACACATCCACGACACGAGAAGATCCGTGTGTGGGGCATCGTTTTTTTTTAGATTTGCACGGAGAAGAGCGAACAAACTCCATAGAGCGTCAGCATACACACAATAAGAATATTTTGAAATTCTGAAAGCATGAACACGAGTCTAAGAATTAACTGTGAGAGAGCTATACTTCGGCATGAAAGGGTCGGCTCGACCAGAGTGGTACAAAATATCAGAATTCTTGAAATCAAAGTAAAAGTGTCACTATGTCGTTCTATCCTCTAGTTGAACTATTTGCTCGTTCCAAAGTGTAGATTCGAGTGAAGAAGAACGAGTGAAAACCTCCACAGTTACTCTTTTTCAATCAATTTCACAATTCATTTTTGTGTTTCAAATCATTTTATCGATTCTATTATGTGAAAACAGTGTAAAACAAATATTAATTTAAAGCATCGGAAAAAGAAAATCACCTCAAGGTCAAACATTCAGACAGTGTCAAGTTGAACAGCCCCAATTGACGGCGCTCATGCAATAACACGACACGTACACCAGCACCACCCAACTCAACCATATTATAAGGAATTGAGCGATCCAGTGCCCGTGCCACGGCCAACAAAACCTCTGATTTAGCATGATAACTCTAAGCTGACACAAGTATCTACATTCTATACTAGTCGCATATGAATAACTTAAATAAAAACACAACATGCAAATTTTCCAAAATTGTAGATGAACAGAGAACTGTCAAAAAAAAATTATAATCAAAAATAAAAACTGAAAAATGTTACAATGTTTTATGTTGATCGGCAAAAAATTAACCCAACATATATACTATCGTTTTTATACACTATTAATATAAAGTTAATGTTTTTTAACTTAATACTTCTACAATATTAATAAATAATCTTCAGGCATATTCTAAAGAAAACACGCACCTAACTGTAAAGGTTGAACTACTAAAATAAAACTTTAAGTCATCTACCATTCAAACTTAATGAATATCTTAATCGTAATTCGTAATAAACTATTCCGACGTAATTCCCTCAGAAAATCCAGTTTCTCTTCTTATCATTAAGCCGTACTTTCCGCTTAATCTATACATCAGCATTATACATACGTAATCGTTTTTTCCCAAGTCGTGAAGAACTTATCTATACTAATTAATGGGCAAATTTAAATGTCTCTTTAAGTTACTGGATATTTTATAGGATAGCTCGTCAAATTAGTATACAAATGATCTAATGTTACATAATCGGCACCGCCCATGGATATACACAACACAAAAATATTCAGAAGTTGTTTCAACCACTTGCCTGTGACTCCTCTGGTATTACGGCTACCGATCACTTGCTGACTGGGCATTCACACCCTCTTAAAAAAATGGTGGTTCCAGGTTTGTATACTTAGTCCAGTCATCTTAGTAGTTTCACCTCGGATTTTAAGATACCAAGCTGTATATTTGTATAAAGTTTTATTTTGACATCCTTAAAGGTGCCTCAAAACCTAAACACTGTAAGGTGTCTTCATCTGTCAAAAATTAAGGTAAGAGGTTTCTGCAAATGACTTGTTCCTTATGAGAAAAAGAAAAAGGCTACTAGTGTCAAGGTATAACGGGACTCTTTTTTAATAAGCAGCAGTGCTTATAACAGGCGCGTCATAACATAATCCAACAAAAACACAAAATTGCATATTATGCAGAGCATCTAAATGTAGTAGTGGATCAGATATAAAGTTTCGTACGGCACATTGCGCAGTAGCTTGTCCACTACCAAAAAAATACCCGTAGACAGGCACTCAGTAAAACTTGATAAAGTGCCCAGAAATTAAATG
Source organism: Spodoptera exigua (assembly GCA_902829305.4). Taxonomy (NCBI): domain Eukaryota; kingdom Metazoa; phylum Arthropoda; class Insecta; order Lepidoptera; family Noctuidae; genus Spodoptera; species Spodoptera exigua. The sequence continues at coordinate 6,695,463 of LR824615.2, forward strand.
ACTTAGTATCTTTACATATGTATACTTAATATCGTATCAAAGCTACATCTTTAAGAATTTCAAAAGATTTTAAAGGTATAATAATACCAAATAATTCCAATTTCTTTCTACCTTCATACCACTAGAAAATTAGCAAAAACGTCACAGCTTCAAGGTGGACATCCCACCCGTACGCACAACGTAATTTGCTGCGATTCTTTGCCGGAGTTTGTATTCCCCAAATAGGTATAAGCTGGTTTTTTCGTTTTGAGGCCCGAGTGAATAGAAACGAATTGTCTTTATAGAAAGTCACATAATCGTTTACCATCAGCCGAGATATTAAAAATAAAGTAAGAACGCGTTGTATTAAATAATTTCAATAATAATAATAAAATAGTTGAAATTTTTCGTAAAAAACATTTTTACAAACAACAAAAATTTGTAAAATAATAAAAAGGGAAAAAGTTAGTGAGAAACCCAAGATAAGGATCACATCTTGTAGGTCTATTAGTTTTTATCAGAAACTAATCGGTAGCGGGTGATAAAACATCGTATAAATAAGTAATGAATTTATCGTTTAGGATCATAGAATAGTTGGAAATAGATCGCAATACTTACAATGAAGGTCCTATTTGTACTTGCTTTGGCAACTTTTGCCTACGCTAAAGCTGAAAGTAACCCTCAAGCCGCCCATACAGCTTTCGGGTATATAAAGAACTACGCAATTCCATTGGCCGAAACAATTCGTAAAGCCGAAGAACAGGCACAAATCAACGCCAGTGGTAGCAGAATTATTGGTGGCGACCCTTCACCTCTTGGTGCTTTCCCATACCAGGTAAAGAGGATCGTTATAAGACATTACAGTTTATGTAAGAAATTAATATGGGAACGATTGTTTATTGTGTTTGGATTTCTGCCAGAGTCATGGGTGACCATGGGCTTCGGAATTGAATAGAAGTTAGAATGAGGTGGTTTACAATTAAAGTCTGTTACTCCTCCCCGAATATCCCATCGATCATTCGATGGGATTTCCGATGTTCCGATGTTCTATTACACAAACAGAAAAGGATTGGAAGTTAAAGGGAATAAAATCAGTAGAAATCATACGCAGCCTACATTGTGACAGTTCTTTTAATGATGTACCTTTTCTATTTTTTTTATTTAATACCTTTGTTTTCAGAGAAATAAATAGAACACAAATTATATAAATAACAAAATTACATTTTCCTCTTTCTAGGCTGGTCTCCTGGCATCCTACGCTGGTATATCTGGTAACGGTATTTGCGGAGGCTCGCTTGTCAGTGCTAACAGGGTTCTTACCGCTGCGCATTGCTGGTTTGATGGAGAATACCAAGCATTCATGTTCACGGTCGTTCTCGGCTCAACAACCCTCTTTGCGGGTGGAACTAGGGTAGCTACTAGTGCTGTAGCTGTGCATCCCAACTGGAACCCATCAAACGCACGCAACGATGTTGCTGTGATCTATCTACCTAATAACGTCGCTTTCTCAAGTAAGTACAATTAGTAATAAAATTTATACAAAATCAAAAAGAAATACTAAAATAATGATAGTTTTTTTTATGTAATAGATTGGCAAACGAGCAGACGGATTACCTGATGGTAAGCAATCAGCGCCGCCCATGGACACCCGCAAAGGAGAAGTTACGAATGAGTTACCGACCCCTTGGGGATTAGGGTTTTGGAGATTAAGGGATTTGGGAGGGATCGGGGAGGGGAAGGATTGGGCCTCCGGTAACCTCACTCACAAGGCGAAACACAACGCTGTGGTTGTTTCACGCGGGTTTTCTGTGAGGCTGTGGTATCACTCCGGTCAAGCCGACCCATTCGTGCCGAAGCATGGCTCTCCCACACTTAAAGTTTAGTAGTAGTTTTTGAAAAAGCAAGTTTATTAAAATATTTTAATATTTTTTTTTTATTTTAGACGTAATTGCACCTATCGCTCTTCCTTCTGGATCTCAACTCAATGAAGACTTCGCCGGTGAAACTGCGATTGCCTCCGGCTTTGGTAAAATTGGCGACAGTAAGTATATGATGATATCATTCTGTCCATCCATCTTTACTGTGTGTTAATAATACACGCGCAGCGTAATTTACGAAGATCAAATTATATATTATAAATAAAAATTGTCCATAAAATTATTCAAGTTTCGCTAGGCTATAGGTTTATTTTTTATAATTCTCGCTAAATATTTTGAAGCTTTTCTAATACATCTTCTGACTACACTGCTGCTTAAAACCCGGTGAAGGTTGATAAAATCGAACTCCTGGAACTCAGTCACATTATGTTGTTCGATATTTATTATTGATTTGTAAATTTAGAACACTATTTATTATATATGTACCGGTTATCGTACGTACTGTAGTCCTAAAAAAAATCAAAGGAGTAAAAGATATAGTCTTTATAATCAAAGTGCAAGAAATAATAATGCTTTAATAATTTTTCAGACATCAACATCACATCCAGCCAGTTTTTGAGCCACGTCAGCTTAAGTGTGATCACTAACTCCGTCTGCCGTTTTGCCTTCCCCTTGTTTCTGCACTCTTCAAACATCTGCACCAGTGGAATTGGTGGTCCTGGTACATGCCAAGGTGACTCTGGCGGTCCTTTGGTTGTCAACAGGAACGGTCAACCTCTTTTGGTACGTACAAAAATTTCGTACTTTCTGAAAACAAATCGGATATTATTTTTAGGTACTTCAATAAATTGAGAATGCGATATTTAAAACAAACAAAAATGAACCTTCATGCACAGTTATTGCTGCCAACATTTATAATGCTTCACTTGGTAAATTTGATGATTGTTATAAATGTCTTTTCTATTTGCAGGTTGGTATCACCTCTTTCGGTTCTCCTCTTGGTTGCGAGTCTAGCATGCCCGCTGCTTACGCTCGTGTGACATCTTTCATGGACTTCATCAATCAACACCTTAGATAATTTGTGAATACCTTGACAAATTGACTTGTAAATAATAGGTACATAAATTTTATTTATTAATATAAAACATTAATTATTGCAATTAAATATAGTTTTTATTATACTTTTATAATACCGAAAAGCAATTCTTTAATGCAAGATAAAAAACTGTAATCCGTAACTCTGGGTGGACCTATTTGTTTATGTACACCTGAAAAAGTGCTAGAGATGCGTAATCTATAAGCGCCTGTTTCACTCGCTACCTTTATAAATTCAATTGTTCAGTAAAATCTTACTTTAATTTAAAACGGAGGCAGTTACACCTGAGGGTGCAAAACCTGGCAAGTACCATATGTACTTTCTAAGATTATTTACACATCACTGACAAACGGTGAAGGAAAACATCGTGAGGAAACCTGGACTTGAAATCGCCAATCACCTAGAGCAAGCGTGGTGATTAATGTTCAAACCTTCTCCGTGTGAGAAGAGGCCTTTGCTCAGAAGTGGGCACTTATAGGCTGATATGATGATTATGTCTCATGATTGGTGGGATGCTGTTTTTTTAGTTTTATATTTTTAAATGATATATAATATTGATAAACTACTTGATGAAAAAGTAAAAAATACCCAATTGATAGTTGTTTTTTATTTAGTAGGTCGGCAAACGAGCACACGGATTACCTGATGGTAAGCAATCAGCGTCGCCCATGGACACTAGCAAAGGAGGAGTTACGAGTGCGTTGCCGACCTTTTAGGGATTAGGGATTTGGAGATTTAGGGATTAAGGAGGGATTGGGGGAGGGGAAGGATTGGGGTCTCCATCATAGATTGATGGGGATAAATACCACTATCTTAGAGGATTAGACTTGCTCCTAGACTGACTTATTACTGAGTAATATTCGTAAACAAGTAATCGATTATTATATTTAAAACTTCGTTTTGCTCTAATAATACTTTTAAACGTAGCAGTGTAGCAGAAATGCTATACGCGTAGCAATATACTACGACGACGCGTAGCATAGAGAGTCACGTTTAGTTTATAAGAAGTTATAGGTACGTAAACGGTTCCGAGACTATTTTATTTAAAGTTAGTTTACATTTTGGGAAATCATTTTACTTAGCTTCGTTGGTAATGATAACTATTTTCAGTATTTTAATAGAATTATAGACTTAAGATATATTTAGACTTTAGATGTAGAATATATTTGTAATTATTGGCTCTAATTCGAATTTAATAATATTCTCTTACATTCTATGCCTATCTGTTATTTATGTTATAATAGTAAGTCAAGTGTTTCATTATAACTAAATATAGCATGTAAATGTCGTGATTTAATTAAGCTCAAAAGATAATCGTCATATAAGACACATAATCCACAATCAAGGTGCCGGTTATGATATCTGCCTAATGTTTCATATCTGAAGAAAAACAACTGAGAGCAGCTTATCATTTTAAGAATCAAGAAGATTCTTTATTAAGTAAAGGTTATAGGGATATTACGTACCTATGTTGTAATGTCAAACCCGTACTTCCAAAGTTGATATTATTTAGTTAAACAACCAACTTGTGAAATTAACAAAATCATGCAGTCACCATAGTCACACGTGCAAAATTCCAAGTTTCATTATTTAAGTAGGTATGTATGTATTCCTCTGTGCGTCTTTATTGTGGCTAGTCGACCATCTTGGCAACAAATGTCAAGTTATGACTGCTGCTTGCTAATGAACAATTAAGTACATTGTAAATGGACTGATAATTTAAAACGAATAAGGTTGAAATAAACAGGCTTAAAAACCCCTCTCCGATTTCATCGCCATTCTCCGAATTTTTCACCAGATTACCTGCGGCATCGCCTTGCTGAAGACGGATCCCATGATGCAGAGTGGTGATTAATTCCCATTCTTTATATAATCTAGAATTATTAAGTTAATCAATACTTTGTCAACAATCTGTGATTGGTCCTAAATGCGTTTTGATTTTATTCTGTCGTAGTTATAGATAGCATAGATGCCTACTATCTCTGTTATACATATGTATATGATGTCTTAATTATTATTATAATCTACAAGATTGTGATAACAACGTACTTTCCGATGATTTGTTTAGTAATATGTGTAATAGATTAAAAATGAATATAGGTATACATATTTCAAATCAAATATTAATAGCTTGCATATTAATGCGCCAGCAATTTAAACGATTTCATTTTGACACAGAATTCATTAACAGCATGTTTAATTTTGTCATTTTTTATCGGGACATGTGGTATATGTAGGTGTATAAAAACATGCCTCTTGGCACGGGTATTGTCGTATCGAAATTGGACTAAAATTGAACGAGATTTTATTTAACTAGCTTCCGCCCGCGACTACTCCCGCGTGGTATGTTGATAAAAAGAAGCCTATGTTCCGGAGTGTATCCTATACTGTGTCAAATCCGTCCAGTCATTTTTGTGTGATTGAGTAACAAACATCCAAACGTTGCAACTTTCGCATTTATATTATTAGTAAGATTAACTTCTCCGTATAACAACACGTATAGTGGAGTGTTAGTGGTCGCGGTTTGGACCTCCCTCTAATATGGATCAGGTTAAATACCAGACAAGTACCGATGTAACTATTCCAAGTTATATCTAGTTTCTTCGTTTATTTAAATGTCACTGTCATTTTATGGAGCAAAACATCGTGAGGAATCCTTAGCCTCTTAATAAAAGTTTAAAAATACCAATCCATTAGTATGATGAATTATGATCTCACCTTCTCCTTGTAAGAAGATGCCTTGGCTCAGCAGTGAATACTTACAAGCTGATGATGAGTGGAGTGAATGGCTGGGTTCCAATAAATAGACTTTTTATTTTCTTGCAACAGTTTTTTGTGTGATCAATAATACATATATAGGTCCAAATTGAGTGCCTTTAAATCACACATCCTATAATATAGTATAATTATGTACTTTACTCGACCCTGTGGAAGTATATGCACCACTCTTGTAGTATTATCAAAGTAGAATTATCGCTTGATCTGATATAATAATTAAGCCAGAACAATTTGTACTCATACGATGATAGTGCACTTATTATCGACTCTTAATTTAATATTATGTGTTTTTATCACATTCTGTTAATCAATTTTAACATAGTAATCTCTTTTTTACTTATAAACTGCTTATAAAAATCAGTTTGGAGCACAGATAACAAATATGATATTAATACACCATGTAAATAAAATGTTGGAATGTGTGAATATCCGGAATCGTTACAGTTGGTATGGTTTTTTTGGCTTATGTACCTAACTACCTTCGTACATATATATATATTACCTTAATCTATGTCTATCTCCCTATCCCTATTACCTGCCTCCAGGCTTCAGAAAATAAGTAGTTCGTTTAGATATCAATGTATACGCTTTTACAATAAAATTCCAGCGATATTCAAAATTTGAGCCTCAATAAATTTAAAAGTGTTATTAAGGCTAAAATAAAAGACTACTTAGAAGATAGTCAGGCTAGGTAGCCGCTGTAACGTCTGCACAGGTCATGTTGACACATGTAATGTTATAAACATGTTGCACTTTTTATGTACAGTTTGACATTACTTTAATTTTAGTTTTTTTATACAATAACGTTATCACCTATTGTGATATTTATTTCTTGACATTTTTATTATTTTCTATTATTGTTAGTGTAAGGACTATGTGAGACTTGCCGCGCTTTTTGACTACCAGCTATCTGCGTTCTGACAGTTTGAGTACTTGCGCGACCCACCCAAATGTTCTTTTGATCGGTATTGTCGGACAACTCAGCAGCAGCAGCTATACTGGTTGCAAACTGACACTTGCGTGCCTGTATTCAGAATGGGTCCACTTAAACTGGTGTGGTTCTTTCCTCAAAAGACCACTACAGAATGAACTTGCACGGTTCTCTCACATTATGTTATTTTTACATTGTCTGGACTTGAAAAGAGAGTGACCTCTGAGTTTGTTTCGGCATTTCTTCTCAGAGTAGTCAGATAGGAAATGCCGGCTTCATCTAGTTTTTCACATATAAATTGACGTGAAAAAGTGCCGTTTTATGGCCTATTTGCATATATAAATTCATTTTTTCATTGTTTCATTGTTTCATATCATTAAAATAGTTCCATAGATAAATAGTATTTGTATGAATAACATTTTGTTTTTTACGCAGCTCAGAAGTCAGAATATAAACTAACACTTGAAACTGCCCAACGAAGGATTCCTGTTTTATGAAGGTAACGTCAATATCTAACTTCACAAAAATGCAAACAACAAGCTATAATTGGTGTCAATTTTTAAGACATTCCCAGGTTTAGTCATAACACACCCCTTTTTCAGCTACATAATACAAAAAGCAAGAATAATTAAACTCACTTGGCAATACAATTCACTATATTCAGAGTTCACAAATAATTATAATCTTATGATATGTGACGATTACGATTAGTCGATTTTATCGTGAAAATGAGCTATATAAACAAAAAGTATAATTAAAGAACACATTTATTTTTTGATAACAGCAAAATGAAACTTCTGGTTGTGGGCTTGTTGGCCCTGGTAGGGCTCTCCGCTGCTAGGAACATCGACATTGAAAATGTAATTGACCTAGAAGCCAACCCGGTTTTTGGTTATCATGAAAAAGTTGGTGCTCCATTGGCTGAAAAGATCCGTAAAGCTGAAGAAGAAGCAGCTCTTAACCCATCCAGAATTGTGGGAGGTGCTCCAGCCCGACTTGGGCAATTTCCCTACCAGGTAATAAATTTTCTCATGAAATAACCAAAATATCAGTATCTGTCTTAACGTTTCCATCTAAATCAATACTACTGTTCTCTATGCTTAACATTTGCAGTCTAATAATGAAAGATTAATTATTTTACAGGCTGGTCTTATCATCATATTGCCACTCTGGACCAGCGCTTGCGGTGGTTCTTTACTTAATTCAAGGAAAGTGATTACTGCTGCGCATTGTTGGTTCGACGGACAAACTCAGGCCAGAAGTTTCACAGTAGTTCTTGGTTCTATCACTCTCTACAGTGGTGGTACAAGATTGTCTTCTTCCAATGTCGTTATGCATCCAAACTGGAGTCCAAGTCTTGTCAGAAATGACATCGCTATAATCACCTTACCTTCTGCTGTGTCTACTTCAAGTAAGTATTGAACAACATATCAAAATATGAAGTTATCGCTACACAACGTTACTCCTGCTTAATGTAGATAAGATGAAATGTAATCTTCTTATTACCATGCAATAAATTTTCATAAACTAATTTTAAATATTTTTTACTGCAAGGTATTTTCTTATTCGATTCGAAACTAATTTAGCATACATGGTCAATAGATTATTGAGGGAGCCTTCATATCATAGTGTTGGAGATGATATTGTTGATTATCATAAAATATAAAGTCAATGTCAAATGTCAAAGTGATTTACAGAGAAATTTTGGCATGTCAATAACATTATAAAATTTGATTCACAGACAACATTGGATTCATCGCTCTCCCATCTGGTAACGAGATCAATAACCAGTTTGCCGGCTTTACTGGTACTGCATCTGGCTTCGGTTTTACTAGAGACGGTAAGCACATTGTCAATTGTTACTTAAAATTTCAAAACCTAAAACATTTGTCTGCTTAATTGTTTACTGGCCATGTTACATGTATACATGATCATAGAAGTACTCAGTCCGTCCATTATAATATTCGATCAGCAACAATAAAAGATATTTGTAATAAAGTATTTTTATGTGAACAAAAATAATTTTAAACGACCTGACGGATTACCTAGGATAGATTACCGGATGGTAAACAATCAGCGCCGCCTATAAATACCCACAATACCAGAAGTGTTACGAGTGCGTAGCCATGGACTTTTGAAAGAAAATTTAGAGATTAGGGAAGGGTAGGAGTGGGAAAATATTAGCCCTCTGGTAACCGCACTCACACACTGCAAAACACTACGCTGTAGTTGTTCCATGCATGTGAAGTGGTCTCTCTCCGGTCGAGCTGACCCATTGGTGCTGAAACTTATCTCTCCCATACACCACACATACTTTTAAAATTATATTTTTTTTTTATTTTAAACAATTAGTAATTTTTTATTGTTAATTATTTTTCAGGTGGAAGTGTGAGCCCGACTCTGAACTTCGTCGACTTGCCAGTGATCACAAATGCTGTATGCAGTAACAGTTTGTTCTGGTATGTCCAGCCCTCTAACGTCTGCACTAGCGGTGCTGGCGGTAGAAGCGTATGCCATGGTGACTCTGGTGGTCCTCTTGTCGTCACCAGCAATAACAGACGTATCTTGGTGAGTGTTCGAACAGATGTAAAAAAGAATTGCTTGAATTAAAAACTTTACCCTTGACTTTACTTTATCAGCGCAATACGAATTTATTTCGATTCTGGCAATTCAGGTCACTACATAGTATAAAACAAAGTCCCTATATCGCTATGTATGCTTAAATCTTTAAAATTAAATACATAGAGAAATCTGTTTAATACATAAAGTAATAGAAGAGTAGGGTTTTTCTACTATACTACATATGTAATTAAGTCGGGTTTTCTTTCCTTACGCTATAACTCCAGAACGCACGAACCTATTTCCACGGTTTTGCATTCGTTGGAAAGGTTGTAAAGGAAATTTCATCAGAAAAGCGGGAACTTGAAAAAATGTAAAATCGACATACACACGGGCGACCGCTAATTACAAACATCCATAAAATAGTTCAGAAACTTAGCATTAGCATTGCACTCATGCGAAGCCAGGGTGGGTCGCTTGTGTTATAATAAAGTAAAGTAAAATTTATAATCGTGTACCGAAATAAAAAAAAAATCCTATTATTTGTTTTCACAGATTGGCGTGACCTCTTTCGGACATTGGGACGGTTGCCAGAGCGGCCATCCTGCTGCCTTCGCCAGAGTCACCTCTTTCATCAGCTGGATTAACCAAAATCTTTAAATAAGTTATGAATAAAGGCACTATTAATAAAAAATAAATGTTAAAAATAAAAAATTTTGTCTTCATTTAGATTTTTATTTAGCTAAATTAATTCAGAAAACTACTGCTTTTGGTAGATAGTGTAAGTTCCGATTGCCTGACATCCATGAACACCAACACTTCTGGACCGGTCCTCTTCGGGAATGTTACGATGATGTGATAATCTAGATTCCTGTTCAACGCACTTGTGATACATGTGGTGTTGCGTGCTTACATAGCGATGTGTGGCTACGGTCTCCGCTTCCCACTATTTTCGATACATTTTCTGCCGCCAGATAGCGCTTCGTACCTATGCGCCAGGTATTTTAAAATAATGTTGATTTTGTTGTGGGTTACGGCCCAGTAAGTTTGCTGAACTAAAGATTGAGCTCAAAAAGAGTGCCTTTGTGCACACATAGCGCTTGCCCTGGCTATCCCAATTTTTTTAAGGGGGAAATTCGTCAAATTCCTTTTCCCGCCCTGGGTGGAGCGAGAAGGAGAGTGAAACTCTTACTGACAAAAAACAACCTCATTCCTTCTACTCTGGCACAGGGTCGTAATCCATTATTGCACTTTCACCAGCAATCCTGGCTGAAAACATTCGCTGTAGTGGTCTAGTTCTATCAAGCATATAGTAAGTATTTGCTATGAACACTCCTAAGATTAAATTATCAAACTTTTTAGTTATAAATTAGTTTTTTTTTTAAATACATAAAAAATCGAGTAATTTAAAGCTCATTTTAAATTTTACCAACATTTTAAAAGCCCTTATAAATGACCTTAGCAACTTGCGAGATTGTGTTAAGCGCCATCTATTAGGTAGTGCTTGAACTGCCTTTGTATGGGCTTACTACACACCGCTGTCTTATCTTTTAGGGAATATAACACGTGATGTTATAATAAACCTCTAAATCGTTATTAACATGTGACATTTTGTCAACTTATGTAAACTAGCTTCTGGTCTGTATTCATTATTATTCACCTAACGAAAGAACATCCTACGTTACTGTTACCCAAATCATTTAGTTGTTATCATATTGCCATTTATACTTAGGCGTGATGAAATGCAATATATTATTTGAAAACTATTTATAAAAAAGCCTAGGAATATACATACATATTATTTTAAATTTGTAAAAGTTTATAGCATTATAACAATTTACATGCATTGCTTTTTAATGCTACAGGATATTCACTCCTGACCATAGGCTCAATGAATTCCAAACTACTTTTTAACCTGTTTTGCATCTGCCAACATTGTGGGTCAAGCGCAATTATGTACCATGACCTTGACCAGGAGCAGGAGAAGGAAAAAGGTGGATTTTAGTCAGCAAGAGACTGAGACTCCCTCACCCCAATCTAGCCGAGAAAAATCGTTTGATGCTGCTGATTTCCGGGACCTGTTTCTCATCTCACACAGTAACTCCGCCTAATTTTCGAAAAATTACAAGCGGTTTCTAAAGGTCTGATAAACAACACAAAAATAAAGTAAAAGGCTGTTGAATCTCTTGTGAAAAGCATTTTTGCTAATAGATTTCCTACTTATCTACTTCGCTAAAATAATAATAAATAATAAATGTTTATTTATGACCACTGTTGGTAAACTGTCTTGGTAGTTCAGAAGTTAAGGCAACTGCTTTAATACTTAGAAAGTACAACGTTAATTCCATCAAGAAGTCATAAGAGCTGCGTTGGCGGTTTTTTTGGGAGTATTTGAGGATTGGGGGCTTGGGAATTTGGATCAGAAGTGTGGGGTAGAAGAAGGTTGGGCCTTTTTTTTTTGTCGGGGGAAAATCATCAAATGACATCTCCCGCCCAGGGTAAGGCGACAGAGAGTGTCAGACTCTTACTGACTAAAAAACCCCCGTTCCTTCTCCTGTTTTGAGCCGAGGCCGCGGTGCCACATTGCGCTTACCTCGCAATCTCGGCTGAACATCAGCTCTGTGGGGCCCCGTCTGTGGTGGTATATTGGCTCTTTGAAGCGGACGCAGAAAGCTACGCGCCGTACGTTCCGGTTTGGTTTTGGTCGGGCGGTGAGGTACCCTAACTCGCCTTCCGCAGACCCGTACTTACGGTGGCCGGAGATCATCTCTTGATCTCCGACACCTGGAGTGTCGCCCACTGCGGCGGCTGAGACGTGAGGAAGAGGAGAGTTCCTCACGCGGTCCGCCTCCTTCTTTGCAAGCATACCTAACTGCTTCACAGAAAGAGGAGACGGATTCCTGGTTGCTCTCGCTTCCCACCATAGCCTCGACCTAAATCTCCACTTTACATTATTTACACATTTTTTATTTCCCTGTTTCCTGTCCTCTACTATTTTACTAATTTACACAGAATAATAGTTGAACCAAACACCTAATCGGCATGTAACACAGCCTCGTTAGTAGAATGGTTAAAATGACACTGCCAAAAAAAAAAAAATTGCTGGTAGTAATAAATTAACTATATTGAGAGAAATATTCTTTCGTCCACATTGCTTGTCTCCCTTCTTGTTATTATTTTCATTAACTTTTATTTATCTACTTATCGTTTTACCCTAAGAACGAAGATATTGTATTCTTTTCAAGATACCTAATCAAGTAATTAAGTTAAATCATAAAGACTATCAAATCATTTTAATCTTTAATTCATCATGATTTTAAATTTTTTATAAGACTTGGGGTAGCCGTGCTTCGGCACAAATGGGCCAGTTCTCAAGGCCACACAGAAAATATATTATAAAGCTTGCATTGTGTTTCCATATGAGTTAAATTACCGAAAGCACAATCTTCTTCTTCCCCTATAGTCGATTTCCGAAATCCCCGATCCGCAAATCCCTAATCCCCAAAAGGAAAATGCACTCATATCATAAAAAATAAATAAATCAATTATTTTCTCAATTTATTTAGATTTACCTTTAGTTGATGGTTCTTCAGAAACTCATCAAGTCACATTGGTAGGTACTTGCCAGGTTTCGAACCCACACTCATGCTTGAGAAGCGGGCTCCTTAACCTCCGGGCCACCACGACTGACTTCAGAAACTATTTGCGCACAATGTATGAAAGTTTTTTGAAAACAAAATATGCCCTTTGGTGCTACAAAGAACAGATAGACGACGACGACAGTAGCTCATTTGGGCTGGCTCAACTAGTGTAGTAGGCCTCACAATAAAATCGACTTTTAACAACACTTGCGTTTTGTTTCATAGTAATTGTAAGTGAAGCTACCGTATCCTAATTTCCTCACACCAAAGACCGAATAGATTGGTAATTGTTACTTGTGATTTGTGATCATTTGCCATTCTATCCCATTTGAAATATCTCTTAAATCGGATAAAATGTGTTACATAATATTTTGCAATATTTATTTTAATTGTTTTGTTTTTCATTTGAAAACCGCGCATATGTGTATATTATGATTATATTTTTAAATTTAATTCAATTATATTTTTATTTTATTCATTTACATTTCAATTAAATTAAGTGCGTAAAATTAATCTGTAATATACCATCGTGGAAAATAACTATTTGGTTTTTACCAGTCCCCGGGATATTATTATTTGTGATGTTAATAAATGCTTAAAAACATTCGTGGATTATTTAACACAATTGTATCTAATCAGTCATCTAGTTATTTTAATCTACCTACAGGGCGATGCTCATTCTGTGTGCAAAAATAATGGAAAAAATCCATTTGTACCAACTTCATGTCATTGTAAACAATAAAGCATAAATAAATAATAGTAAGAGATACTAATAAATAGGCAATCCTATAGCTTTAATTTAGCAAGATAAAATAGTCGAATATATTATATATTTTTCTTTTAACGATGACGTTATGAAATAGGTGTATGTTATATTGAAACAAATAACTTGTTAGAAACACCCTTTATGTGATTAAGTAACTAATTAGTGATTTACTTTTGTCTTGTCTGTTAATAAAGATTAATGCTGTGATAGAACAATCAGCCTACGAGCGATTATTATCATTATCGGACTAGAAACGTATAAATACTCTTGGCAAAATAGAGAATGCACTTATTTGCGAGTATTGACAAAATGAAAGTCTTGGCTGTGACACTATTGGCTCTGGTAGCGGTCTCCTCGGCGAGGCACATCGACCTAGAAGATGTGATTGACCTGGAATCCATCACCGCCTACGACTATTTCAACAAAGTCGGAATACCTTTGGCTGAGGCCATACGCAAAGCTGAGGAAGAAGCTTCCTTGAACCCATCCAGAATCGTTGGAGGATCAACCGCCAGACTCGGTCAATTCCCTTATCAGGTGAGTCATAGCTTCTTTTGATACAGATCTGTTATGCGAACTCTAAACCATAATTCAATTTAAATCTATTTTTTATAGGCTGGTCTCGTGATTGAACTGGCAGGCAGAACCGGTGTTTGCGGTGGTTCTCTCCTCAACTCACGAAGAGTCCTTACTGCTGCTCACTGCTGGAATGATGGTCAAAACCAAGCCAGGAGGTTTACAGTCGTCCTTGGATCCGTTCACCTATACAGCGGTGGCACTAGGTTGAGTACGTCTAGTGTAGCTATGCATGGAAGCTGGAATCCCAGCCTTGTCCGTAATGACATCGCTATGATCACCTTGCCTTCTGCTGTTTCTACTTCTGGTGCGTATATTTTCTAACATCTATGTATATGCTTCTTTGTTGTACTCTGATCTAAATGTGAAGACAATGAAAAAACATTACAAAAATAAAATTCATTTATAATATTTACAATACAAATAAATATTTATATTTTCTAGCAATTAACAATTAACTGTTTCATAAAAATAATTTCATATTCAAATTCTATTAACAGGTAATATCGGTTTCATCGCCCTGCCCTCTGGTAATGAGCTCAACAACCAGTTTGTTGGTGCCACTGCTACCGCGTCTGGTTTCGGCCTCACCAGAGATGGTAAGAAAAATTAAGCAATTCTGAAGTTATACGGTATTCGATGATTATATTAAAAATTGAAAAATATTTTTAAGGTGGAAGTGTCAGCGGTGCCTTGAGCCACGTCAACTTGCCTGTGATCACGAACGCAGTGTGCCGCAACACTTATCCTATCTATATCCAGTCCTCCAATGTATGCACCAGCGGAGCTAATGGCAGAAGCACTTGCCAGGGTGATTCCGGTGGCCCACTTGTTGTGAACAGCAACAACAGACGTATCTTGGTACGTTCCGAAAAATAGTATTTATAAAAATTGAATTCTTATAAGGCTTATTAGTAAAAAAAAATATTCAGTAGATATTCTTCTAACTGGCTCATTCGACCATCACTGAGGAGGCGTTTGGTCTAGTGGTGGATTATCAAAGGCATTCAATACCTTTTCTAAATTCCAGATCGGTGTGACTTCCTTCGGACACAGAGATGGTTGCCAGCGTGGACACCCAGCGGCCTTCGCAAGAGTTACATCCTACATCAGCTGGATCAACCAACGTCTTTGAAAAGTGACAAACATTTTGGATGTTCTTACGCACAACAATTTACTGTACCATGGACCAAGGAATTAAAAGACTTTCTTCACAATAAATTATTTGTTTAATTAAAAAAAATCCTATAAATTCGGATAAAAATTAATTCTTATCACACTATAGGACCTATCAGTTTCATCCCTTAAAGGTCTTTAATGGTTACAAAAAGACATTTTCATATAAAATGTTTATATGACGAGTATGAGTATGAAAATCAATTTTTCACTCTTATTCATGAGCTGCATGCGCGTCGTCGATGTCGCACAGCCAAGCCTCGCTAATACTGCTGATCACTAAGACTCGTCTCTTTTCAGTTTATTCACGTGAGTAAGTCGTAATTTTTAATAAACTTTTAATAAACACCGACTTCAAACCTATGAATAGGTAGCACATAGAATTGATAGTGTTTTATTATTAATATTAAAAGTATTAGCTTCGCGTACGTAAGAGTGCTATTAAAATATCAATTTTAATTACTTATTTGACACTTTTTTGTTTTTGAAGTCGGTTTTTTTAAACGTAGTTTTTTTTTATTTTTTTCTTTTTAGTGAAAGTAAACTACAGTAATATTTTAAATATAAATTAACATATTGAATAGTATATATTTTTAAGTAGCTATGTGTAGGCCAACGAAAGGAGCCACTCGATTAAAAAATATAGATCCCAAGAAATGGAAAAGTTCTCATCACCATCATCATCAGCCATTTTAATGTTCCCACTACTGGGACACAGGCCATCTCTCTAGGAGAGGGAAAGTTCTTAACAATTTAAATAAATTAAGTCCAAACACGAGGTAGCTACTGTAAACCGTTGAGGAGTTCCCTAGACTGTCGTTCGTTTTCATCATCAGATCCCCAATGACAGTCACAATCCATCACGGTGTAAAGTTCTCATCAAAACGAATAAATTAAGCTCAAACACAAGGAAGCTGCTATGAATCGTTTAGGAGTTCTTTCGACTGTCTCTCGTTTCCATCCAGAATTCCCGCGACGGTCAATTGTCTCCATCATCAGGTAAACTGCAGACCTTCAGTTGCTATGATACATACCTACAGGTACAAATTTTTCATCAATATAAATGAATTAAGTTCAAACACGAAGTAGTTACTGTAAACCGTTCAGGAGTTCCCTGAGCTGTCCTTCGTTCTCATCATCAGACCCTTAATGACAATAACGACCAAGCCTGATGCAAAGTGCTCGCCAATACGAATCATTCAAGCCCAAACACAAGGCAATTACTCCAAATAGTCAAGGAGATCCCTCGACTGTCTTCCAGCTCCAACATCTGGTCGACTTCGACCTTCGTCAAGTTGTAACACTACAACTTGACGAAGGCCTTTAACAACACTGTTAAAGGCCTACTTAAACATCATACAAAAAACCTACTTGCCACTACAATTTTCGAAAGTTCCCCTCGGTTTCTCCAGGATTCCATCATCAGATCCTGATCTCATGATAATGGGACCAAATGGCAAGTATACCCTATCGAATAAAAAAAGAATTTTGCAAATCGGTCCAGGCGTCTACGAGTAATCGGTGTACATACATAAAAAAAAAAAATACGCGTCGAATTGAGAACCTCCTCCTTTTTTGAAGTCGGTTAAAAACCTTTATTCAAAACCTAAATCTAAAACTTAACTGGAATTGAACCGGTGCCCTACTACTTTGTTATCCTATCATTTTTATTTATCTGAGCTACCAATTGCACTGTAAATATATACGAAAATGCGTCTTAGTTTATAACTTTTATTACTGTCTATTAATTATTATTGACGCCACCTGTTAATTGGTTTGCTTGACTTGGCTTAGATGGCGCTGTATTAAGTACTCGGAAATAAGAAAATAAACATAATTTATGTGTATTTGAATATAAATATATTATTGTTTCTTAATTATTATTTTAACGATTAAAAACCGTATTGTGTGCCTCTGCAATGTAAAGTTTTCAAGCTTTGCAGGATTATTTTCATTTATAAGCAGCGCCATCTAGTGTTCAATGGTAGCGTTATGCAAAACCTGTCTGTCAATAGTCGACCTTAAGCTCTCCATGCGCTTTGTACATATAATATTATAATTATTATATTATTATAATAATATTACTTACGATAAATCTGTAGCGAGGTCAATTCTGTACATAAAAAATATTTTCAAAATAACTATCAGGGGGTGATAGGTGATCGATACTGATGCCAAAAATGCAAACTGTAAAATTTTTGTCTGTCTGTCTGTTGTCTGTATGTTCCTTATAGAAACAAAAACTACTCGACAGATTTTAACGAAACTTATTACAGTTATTAGGTAGGTGACCCAAATAAGGCCTACCTTAAGTTTTTTATTATCTAACTAACGGGTTTATAATAAAAATGCACTGGTAATTTGAAATACTTATATTTATTTATTAAACTTTGTAATAAATGAAACAAAATTGCTTTAGAAACAAAAATCACTCTTTTGTGAACACAAATAACTAAAATGTCACTTCGGCCTTATTGGGAACCCAGTGTCTTAATAAAGCCATAATAAAAACAAGTAAACATTCAACTTCTTAATGAATACGAGACGTTGTCAATACTTATATTAAATCGAATGAGATCACATTAATTACTTTTGATCATTTTAGATTAGATTTAATGAGTTTCTCATCATGTAAAAGTACCATATTAATCAGCCTTTTTCATCTTTTTTTTTAAACAATCTCCTGAACAGTAAAATATTTTATCAGCGGGTATGAGTCCAACACACACCTCATGATACCAAACGCCACAAGTAAGACATTGTCGCATATCATCAACTCGTTCTTCTTTACAAGCTGGACAGTACCAAGAAGGTTTACTATTGTGACGTTTTGGTTTAGATTCCGTAAGCTTATCTGCTGCCAAGGAAGCAGTCTTTACTGAGGTCTGCTTTCGCGTTGCAGCAACTGCAGGTTGTGCAGATGTACAGCCAGTAACTGACGCTGATTTTGGTGTCTTTGTGTTAATCTTTGTCATGGATGAAGTGCTAGGAACATCTTCTACTCTTGACGATGGTACAGTAATCTGTGATGTTGAATTCGTAGCCCTGTCACCAAACAAATCTTTTGTTACTTCTTGAGCTCTGTAATTCATAGACTTTTTGCATGGAGCAGACGCTACAACTTTAAACTTAGGAGTTGGTAAAAATTCATGAATCTCACACGTGGTTGATTGATTGTCTATCTTCTGTGGAGTACCAGCATTCGGATTGTTTTTTAAGAGCAAGGACAGTGGCAAATTCTCAGTATCCGTGCCTGACCCATCTGAATCTTCCATATTTGCAGTTGAAATCTCTTGTTCCCCCGATTCAGCAGATAAGACAGCAATATTCTCACGGTTTGTAGGATTCGGAAGTTCTGACAATGCAGAGGGCGCAAACGCTTCTTCAGGAATAGCATCTGGGTTATATGGATATAACCCTGTGGCGCGAAACCCATTCGAGATATTGGTAATAGTCATACATTTTGGCCATACTTGTGAGAGAATGACATTGAAGCTTGTTTTGTTAAGGGTTCGTTCGGGATGCTGACTGACGTATTTAATCAATTCTTGGTCCCAATGGTGCTCAAAGGAACGATAAACAGATTTATCCATGGGCTGTAACTCGTGCGTGGTATTTGATGGAAGGCAATATAAAGTGATGCCACATTTCTCAGCTTCCTCGACAATAGTAAAGTCCAGGTGGCATTTTGCACCATCAAATATGAGGAGACATGGCCCTGAGGTTCTGTATTTATGCAAATGATTAATAAACTCTATGAAAGTTTCTGTCGTCATACTTCCCTTTGGTGTCATCTTCACCAGAGAGCCTGGAGGTAAATTGTCTTGGAATTCTGGCTTTAGCCTAATATCATTGGTGGAATAGCTGATCCTATAGCATTTCCGCAGCCAACTACAGTCACACTTTCAGCATGCTCATTCGCTATTTGATGAACTCTTTTTCTCCCTTTGGCTGTCAGAACTTCCTGCTGATGGTGCAAAGATATGCGACAATTTTTTTCATCGATGTTGTAAATACTTTCAGGTTTATGTTCAATTCCAAGTCTATCCAGCACACTTTTGTATTTGGAAAAGTGATCGCTAACAATATCTTTATTTAATTTTTGAGCACGAGCTGGATTCATCATCTGCGCTTTACGACGTGCTATTTCTGGGTGTCGTTTAAGAAATAGCCTCAACCATTTCTTCCCCGCGACGTTTTTGGCATCATTGAAAGTGTTTGGAATTTTCTTAACTTTACAAAATGAAAAAGCCTGTACGCGCAACATCTTTGATGTCAACGGCATTCCAACATCAGCCAAACGTATGATTCTTCTGACAAGTCCAGCTTCTTGTTCTGTAGTCAATATAGCCGACCGACCTAGCTTTCGTGTAGTCGACCCACTCGCTAAATGGTTACGTAGGGTTCTTCTTGGGATTTTGTATCTGGCCGCAGCAGCATATGTAGATAATATACCTCTTTCTACCATTTTAACAGCGTTTTCCATCTGTTATGAAGTCCATTGAGCCCTTTTTTTCCTTGTGCTAGAAGCTGGTGATTCGTTTTCCATGATGTTACTGAAAACAAGGGTTTATTATTTTACTGTGATACTTTTCTAATTGACATAAAACATTGTCCTAATAAGGCCTGTAACTGTGCCGTTATAAGGCCTATACATTTTTTTTGTAGGCTTTATTAGGGCACGGCACATGGGTAAACAAAACAACAATTATATGGAATACATAGATATTACAGCTTTTTCACTTATGTGAGGAGATGGCTACACGTAAAATTATCCTGTAGACAAAACACACCACACTGTGTACAAATAAAAATAAAAATACTTACTGTTTACGCTGCCAGAATTTTATAAAAACAGGCGTGCGCTCCGCGTCGTAGTTGTTTTCGACTGCAGGTTCCAACACGCTCGCGGCACGGGCCACTTGCTGTGCTTGTAGGTGTAAGTTAATGTTCACGCACACATCCACAAACATTGGCGGCCATTTGAAACCGTGAAGCGGGAAATTTAAAAAATAGGCTTTATTAGGACATAGGCTTTATTTGGGTCAACCACTTCTTCATATTCCTGGGCAGGTTATATGATACTTTTCATCACGCTACAATTATTAATAGGAGCAGAGCAGTGAACGTAAATGTTGGGAAAACGGGAAAAGTAACTCAAAATTTAAAGCTTCCGTGGCTTGTGCAGCCGTAATGGTAAAGTTACATATGTCATGTATCACGAAAATGTTATACATAAAATTATCTAAAAATATTACACTGCATATGTCTCTCTTTTATGGTTGACTCATAGTAACACGTGCAACTCCTGATAGCTTAGCAGTTCCGAGCATACTGATTATATTAGTTTTCTCTTATGTTTATAATATTCTCACTCATCCCAAATTAAAAAAGTTTAGATTAATACAAATTCAATAAAAATAAACATAGAAATCAGTTTGAATACATGAAATAACGCTAAGAACACGTGCACAAATTGCGATGCCATGCAGCAAGATAATAATACTGTGAGTATGGGCCGTTTAGTTATTAAGCTTTCCTTTTACGGATGGCCATGCATGAACGTACTAAAAATATAATAACAAATAATTAAATTTATTTTTTATATAAAATATATGTATAATTAATTAAAAATTAAATATATATTCAAAAAATAAATAAAATAATAGTTATTATCAGTGTCTCCTTTTAAGGAATTACGATAGGGTTATAGTAAAATGCTTGAAGGGAATTTTAGTAATCAGCAAAATACAACAAACCAACAAAATATTATAAATCTGTGTATTTCCTATTCAATTTTGTATCCTACAAATTAAATCTTCTTTTTTATTTAATTGGTCGGCAAACGAGCAGACGGATTTCCTGATGGTAAGCAATCAGCGCCGCCTATGGACACCCGCAACGGAGGAGTTACGAGTGCGTTGCGACCTTTTAGGGATTAGGGATTTGGAGATTTAGGGATTGAGGAGGGATTGGGGTGGGGAAGGATTGGGCCTCTGGTAACCTCACTCACACGGTGAAACACAACGCTGTGGTTGTTTCACGCCGGTCTTCTGTGAGGCCGTGGTATCACTCCGGTCGAGCCGACCCATTCGTGCCGAAGCATGGCTCTCCCACACTTTTCATCTTTTGTAGAAATTTATAATTATTATAAAGAAGTTTTCAATCTGTAACTTATAGTACGTAGGGGTTAAGCTTTGGAACCGCAGGTCGGATTTCCAAAATTCTTTCGCTGATACTACAAGTTTCACTACAATGTTCTTAAGTAAAATAGGTTACGAATTATACTTCCACTTCAATTTTTTTACGTATCCCAAATATTGCTTTAGGCACTGGTGTTTTTAAAATCCGTTATAGAATACTTTGATACGCGGGCGGAAGTTTGTTATTATATAAAATGTAACATATACTATTATACGTACACTAACATACCAGACCTGTATAACTCTCATGTAGTATGAGGTAAGCATTAACTTATTGCCAAGCACAATACAATACACGGTGCTATTTACAAGAAATTTTTATAATAAAAACCGTAAAAAATCAATAGTACTTTGCTCAACTCCGATGTTTAAGCTTGCGACTCGACTTAACGAGGCAGTCACATTTAGAATACAACCATCTCTCTTTAAAGCTAAGTTAAACCAACATACCTACATAAAATAGCTCAGTTTTGGCTGAAGCTGTTAAAGAAAAAAAAGATATTCCGTGTTTATCTTACCAACACAAATATTGCACAATATTATTCAACGAGTAAGGATAGTTTTGAAACTTTGCGTAATTTATAATGATCTATTATTATATGTGTATATAAAAATCAATGCCACTTTTCGTTGTAATAGTGTAACCACGATAACTTAACAATGCCTTTACAGATTTGGCCAATTTTGGTCTTAAATTATTCGTTAGAGTCCAGAGAAGGTTTGTACATACAACGTGCTGTGATAAGGTTGGCTTGATTGATCCTATTGTATTGACATTTGACGACTACTCTCTTTCTTGTATTTACAGTAACTTTTTGCCAAACAATATTTTTTAAGCATAGGTGGAAGTAGATGCTGTATTTTATGATATTAAAAGTAATTTTAAAATGCAAAAACAATATTTATTATTCACTTGTCTTTAACAATAACGATATCATATCATCTAATCAAATTGATTTGGAAAAAGAGAAACACTTAAAGGCGTTGATTGATCCAGCTAACGTAGGATGTGACTCTAGCGAAGACAGCGGGATGACCACGGGTACAGCCATCAATGTGTCCAAAGGAGGTAACACCAATCTGAAAAAAAGAGGTAAAACACATTACTTATTTGATGCAATATAACCAGAAAGATAACATATGAATAACTCTTTTGCCTCTGTATGTATATTATTGGTTGAAAGCAATGTGGGAGAGCAATGCAAGCTCGACCGAAGTGATAAAATAGCCTCACTGCAAACCAGCGTGAAAGAACCACGGCACGGTTTCGCCATGTGAGTGAGGTTACCAGAGGCTGGATTCTTCCCCTCCTCCAATCCCAAAATCTCCAAATCCCTAATCCTATAAGGTTGGCCACGGACTCTTGACTCCTCTGATGTTGCGGGTGTCCGTGGGCGGCATTGATTGCTTACCATCAAGTAATCCCTACGCAACTTTGCCGTCCTATAACATTAAAAAAAAATATAATTCTGAATACCAAGATACGCCTGCCACCGCTGTTGACTACAAGAGGACCACCGGAGTCACCGCGGCAAGTGCTTCTGCCGCCAGCACCGCTGATGCAAACATGCGACGACTGAATGAAGATAGGGAAGGTGTTGCGGCATACAGCATTTGTAATCACAGGCACGTTCACGTGGTTCAAGGCACCGCTGACACTTCCACCTGAAATATAAATTTTTACTTGCCAGTTGAGCTAAAAATTAGTTTTAACTTACTTTACTTACTAACTTAATTTCTTAAGTGTGGGAGAGCCATGCTTCAGCACAAATGAGTCGGCTCGACAGGTCTTCCACTGCCTCACAGAAAACCAGCGTGAAACAACCACAGCATTGGGTTTCGCCGTGTAAGTGTGGCCCAATCCTTTCTAGTAGTCTACCCCTTCCCCAATCTCTAAATCCCCAAAAGGTCGGCAACGCACTCGTAACTCTTCCGGTGTTGCGGATGTCCATGGGCGGCACTGATTGCTTACCATCAGGTAATCCGTCTGCTCATTTGCCGTCTTATCACATAAAAAACGAATTTGTTAAATATCTACAAGAATCATTTTTATGTTCTTACCATCTCTAGTGAGACCGAAGCCGGAGGCTGTGGCGGTAAATCCAGCAAACTGATTGTTCAGTTCACTACCGGATGGCAAAGCGATGAAACCAATGCTACCTGTCAACAAAATGTATTTCAATCTCACTGCTCGGCAAGACTCACATACCTATATGTAATACTGGCTGAGTCGGCTGGAAAATTTTAAGAATGACACAAAATGTAGATATCAACATTCTATCATCAATTTGTTTTACCTGCTATAACATTTTTCGTGCCTAAGTTAGAGCACTAGTTTATTGGAAATACACATAATTTCTGTTATTGCACGTAACCAAAAGATATATCCAGTTTGGTGCCATTGTTTTGGAGTACCTAATGTGTGTTAAATAAGTTCCAAGATATTTAAATATCACAGACGGGGCCCTAAAGGGCTGATGTCCAGCCGGGGTTGCGGGGTAAGTGCAATGAGGCACCGCGACTTCGACCCAGAGCAGGAGAAGGAACAGGGGGGTTTTTAGTCAGTAAGAGTCTGACACTCCCTCCCGCCCGGCCCTGGGTGGGAGAAGTCATTTGATGATTTTCCCCTCACAAAAAAAAGGTATTTAAATATGAAACGCGAAAGTTTAAAAATTAGTATAAAATAAGTTGAATGAATATGTTCTAAAATAATATTTCTTAATAACTTACTTGAAGTAGAGACAGCAGAAGGCAAAGTGATCATTGCAATGTCATTGCGAGCGAGACTAGGATTCCAGCTACCGTGCATGGCGACGCTAGTGGTAGCCAACCTGACACCACCACTGAACAAACGAACTGAGCCAAGAACAACTGTAAACCTTCTGGCTTGGGTTTGACCATCATTCCAGCAGTGAGCTGCAGTAAGTACTCTTCTAGAGTTGAGCAATGATCCTCCACAAGTACCTGTACCTCCTGGTACTTCAACAAGGAGACCAGCCTGCATACAATTGTAGAATATAAATATAATAAATA
Source organism: Spodoptera exigua (assembly GCA_902829305.4). Taxonomy (NCBI): domain Eukaryota; kingdom Metazoa; phylum Arthropoda; class Insecta; order Lepidoptera; family Noctuidae; genus Spodoptera; species Spodoptera exigua. Next base: position 6,720,078 of record LR824615.2, read on the forward strand.
TTATATTTACAATATAATTGTAGGTAATAAAAAATACAGTATTTTTTTTGAAAATGGATACATATTGACATTAAGTAAATACATCAACAACCGAAAACCTTTGGCCAGGTAAATAATTAAAATATATATTTTATTATAATTGTGTAGCAGATAAAATAAAACTAATATCAGTACCTGGTAGGGGAATTGTCCAAGACTAGCAGCAGATCCTCCGGCAATTCTGGATGGGTTTTGTTCGGCTTCCTCTTCAGCTTTGCGAATTTTTTCAGCCAGTGCAATTCCGATTTTATTGAAATAATTGTAGGATGTAATCTTTTCAAGATCGATCACATCCTCAAGGCCAATGTTCCTCGCGGAAGCAAGGGCCGCCAGAGACAACCAAATTACAGCCAGAACCTTCATACTGTCGGTGAATAGAATGCAGATGTTCCGTTTTTTTTCAGTATTTATATCATTAATTATCATTAAGGGATATCTGTTAGATAATGAACAAAAATAATTCAACTATCAGAGGATTATAAAAAAAAATCGGAAAGTTTTATTTTATGAAATAAGTCAGTAAACAATTAGTGACGGATTATCTAACAGGAAACAATCGGTGCTACCTATGGATGCCCGTAACATCTGAACAGTTACAAGTCCGTGGCCGGTCTTTTGAGGGTTTGAGGAGGATTTAATGACTAGGGTTTTGACAGTTAGGAATGAGTAGATATGTCATAACCTCTGGACAGTCACATGGCAGAAAACAAAGCAAGCGTTGTTTCATGCTTTGCAAGACCATGACATCTCTTCGGTCGAGCCATCCCGCTCCACCGAGGTGTGGTTCTTTCAAATAAAATAGAAATGTAAACGAGAGGCGTAAATTGTAATAAGGACGGTGCATCACTTTTATTCATCGGCAAAGCTGTGTTGCCTGGTAGCACAGTAGATAGAACAAATAATATGAGCCTCTAAGCCGCCAATTATATACTGACTTTACAATACAATCTGTGAGAGCTGTCATAGAACCTTTTGCTCTAAAAGAACCTAATATTAATGAAATAAAGGTTTTATTTTTTGACATAGTTAGAAACAGCATTTTAGACTTCCATGATTTAGATTAAGATACGTACTCGTAGATAGTATGTGTTGCATTCGTCCGTGCGTCACTGCAGGGGTGCCAACTGAAAATCAGTGTTGGGTGCTTTGTGCCCAGCTTTTCCTGAGTTGGCGACCCATTCGGATTGGGCATGTCCGCCATCCTAGGGTTGTATTATTGTAACTTTGTTAGCGTTATTGTTTTGATTAATTTTATTTTTATTTTATTTTGTTGCCCTGCTATTCAAAATTTTTATTGTATTTTTTTTATTCTTGTTGTGTATTTTTTTTTGTTTTTGGCCTTCCTGTCTCGGTCTGAATAAAAACAGTTTTCTTTCTTTTCTTTTCTTTCTTCTTTCTCCATGTTATACAAAACTTAATCTAAATGACGAATTTCCTATCCGAATAACCTTGAACTAAACTGGCCAATCCTGGACAGTTCAGAAAAAATATGTATAAAATGATGTAGGAGTACCATGCAATTTAATTTTTAGCGGTCTTTAGAGGAAAGAGCTACACTAGCTTGAGAGGGTCTGTTTTGATGTCAGGCAAGTGTCAGTTCTAGGAATTGTCCAAGGATATATGTATATTCTACCCAAAAGAACATTTCGGTGAGTCATACAAACACTCAACCTGTCATAGTCAGATACGGTGCTTACACTGTTCAAATATTGTAAATATCATGATTTTTTTCCATTGTTCTTATTTTTTGAAGACTAGAGATGGGTGTACCCACATAACATATTTTCTCCACCCTTATTTGTTATGTTAATCTTATCTTATTATTTTAATCACCATATATGTATATATTAATATATGTATTATATATACTGTTAATAATATTAAGTTTTTATGTGCTTCAATATCACTTTCAAAAACATATTAGAATCCTAAGTGCTATTTACTTTAAAAGAAATTAAAATACTTTTATTTTAATTTCTTTAGATAACTACCCGCGGGCTTACTTCTGGCTAATATTATATAGCTAATATACAATATTACCAGTAAATATAACTATCTCGTGGTTATCCCTTACGAAGCAAGGCAAGTCTTTTGTATATATAGATACGAAATAAAAACGGGCGGAGAATAGAACCCTGCGGAACACCCATCATGATTTTTTTCCATTTACTTCACGTCTTTAAACCCTTTCATTTAGGTATGGAGTAAAAGGGTCCTGAAAGGTAATAATTTATTGATACAAACCAAATCGGTTTTACAAGGTGTCCAACATATTATGCCGATATTGGAATATGGAATATTGGGTACCTTACTGACAGGACCATTTTACTTCATACCTAAATGGCAGGGTTTAAAGACGTGAAGTAAATGAATAAAAACCTTTGCATCTTATTTAGAAAAAATATATAATTCTATGTTGTTAAATCAAGTGTTACAAAAAAAAAATATGATGTTGTAATATCGGTCGATTATGACTTGCAATACATTAATTGTTTTGATAATTAATTGTATTTTCCAGTGACGTTACTCCGTAGGAGGTATGTCCACTTATTATAAAACCAAAAGTACCTTACATGTAAAATGTAAAATACGGCATACACGTAAATGCCATATACCTTCCCTATAAGTTTGTATAATTATTTACTATGGTCCCGCCCCGGCTTCGCACAAATGCGATGCTGATACTAATTTCATTCACTATTCAATCCATTTGAACTCCCAGCCGCCGCAGATAGCGACACTCCGGGCGTCGTCGGGGATTAAGAGCACGGGTCTGCAGACGGCGAGTAAGGGTAGCTCGCCGCCCGACCAGAACCAGACCTGAGCGAAAAGGCGCTTTAGGTTCCGCGAGCCCCTTTATGAGCTAATAGACCACCACAAACCTATTAGGGCTTTTTAGCAGGGGTTGCGGCGCAAGCGCAACAAGACACCACCCAGAACAAGAGAAAGTAGGGGGGTTTTCAGTCAGTAAAAGTCTTAAACTCTATCTCGCCTCACCCTTAGCAAGAGAAGTAATTTGATGATTTTCTTCTCACAAAAAAGTACATCTTTTTTATTTAACTACGATTAACTATCTTGAATAATATAATAACATGAAATTACGAGGTTTATAAATAGATAGCCCTTATTTTTCCTTACTTTTCATTTAATTGTATTAACCAGGTAATAAGAGTGGGTAAGAGAAATAACGGGAATCATATATCTATTCTCTCTGATAAGGGTAGCAATTATTTTATTTTAGCCAAGTTTTTGATCACTATCATAAAAAAGGCATTTTTATGTTTGAGAGATGACCAGAAAATCACTAAATATTCGAGGACAAAATATTTTAGAACAAAAAGGGTACCTTAAAACGCGCACATCTTTACTAATATTATAAAAAGGTATTTATTATTTTGTATGTTTGTAAGATTGTATGTAGGGGGTAATCTTTGGAACCGGATTGCCAAAATTCTTCACTGAAAGCTACACTGTTCTTGAGTGCTATAGGCTATAAAACATCACGCTACGATCAAATGAAGCCGAGAGACGGGTGAAACCGCGCGAGAGTAGCTAGTGTATTAGAAAAATAATATAGTTTTATTGTAAAATATCAATGCAAAACTACAAGATACACTTAAAATAGGTATACACACATATATATGTATATAGTTCGGGACGTGTGCACTATACCCAATTGTCCCATAGTGACAAAACTGGGAAATACAGCGTTACGTAAATAGACTACCATTTTTGAGAAACATTGCTATCATAATCCACTGATAAATATCTTAATTTGACTTAATTATTTTAAGGCTCTTAAAACCAAATCAATCATTTATTAGTTATATATAAATACATGCAACTTCTTGCTGTAATTTTTTTACTCCGGCAGTGCTCGGCTCTGCACGACTTCTCTACGACTCAGAATATGATCAATCTTACTTACTGGAACTGAACTGGACTTACGAGTTTCAAGTCATGACGGGACTCACTGTGTTGGACAGGATTTACTGTGTCGTGGGAGTCTAAAGTGTAGGAGACCAATGCCTCACAGACAACCGGCGTGAAACAACCACAGCGCTGGGTTTCGCCGTGTGAGTGAGGTTACTGGAGGCTCAATCCTTTCACTTCCCCAATCCCTCCTCAATCCCTAAATACCCAAATCCCTTATCCCCAAAAGCTCGGCAACGCACTCGTGACTCCTTTGTTAATGTGGGTGTCCATAGGTGGCGCTGGTTGCTTACCATCAGGTAATCCGTCTGCTCCTTTGCCGACCGATCACACAGAAAAGGTCCAATTAATCAATCTCTGAAATCCTAATCCCAAAAAGGTCGGCAACGTACTCGTAACTCCCCTGGTGTTAAGGGGAGTAAACCGCCTGCTCGTTTACCGACCTATGATAAAGAAGAAGTCGCGACGACGTTGCTTAACATCAGTCTTTTAGTCTCCTGTAACTATTAGAGTTTTTCTCTTAGATCTAATTTTCTAAACTTTTAGATCTAATATCACCGATGTAAGAAAACTGCTCATATCTTTTAAGCTAAGATTTCTTGATAAGAAGTAAGGTGTACCTAGGTCCCTATTCGATAAAATCCATATTTCCAATGATAATCTGTAAGTCGTCTCAGCGGTAGAAATATACTGTGTACATTACTGCCAGGCGTATTAAAAACTTAGATACACCTTCAAAAATTAAAATACTCAAGTTTACGTACGGTTGATGGAAGCAATACAATTAAACATCCATCTTAATAATATTAATATTAGTGGTTCTTTATCAATAAGTCCTTGTTACTTGCTCCAAAAAAAATTCTAGCTTTTTTCTTGAAGATTTAGTTGTGAATCCCACATTCACAACCAACTACATAACATTTTTACTGAATGAAGGTATGTAAAAGAAAAACCTGAGTGCTATTTTTGTTCTATTTAAACGAGATAATTCTTTAAAGTTAACTAATAATGCTTAGAAGAGAGAGAGAGAGAGCTTGCCAAATGTACAAAGTAGAAATTGCGACGTAATTTTAGACGGATAAAAGTGAAAGTTGTCAACTATAAGGTATCGCATTAGACAATAGGTTTCAATGGGATTCTCACATATAATATATGTATACGCATTTGGCGAGATGAATCGCAGCGGCTTTTGTAGTTCGATTAGACTACTCGCAGACATAAATACATCAAAATTGGTTTATTTTAATTACTTGTATAGCATTTGGTCGGTATCTTACTTTGGGGTTGAGCTCTGGAAGCCGAATCAACATTGAGTCTGCACAAGCGGTTTATTCGAACAATATGAAACTTGCCCCATCGCGAATCTCTGTGAGAAATATTTATATCGATAAATATCGAAACGGTATTTTGTCAATTTAAATAGAAAATATTTTTACATGACTAAACATTTACAATATAAAAAAATGATGCGATAGAAATAAATATAATACATAGTATAAGGAACAATAGACTGGTAATATCACCACTCCGACTATCCATGGTATAAAAATGCTTCTTGGGGCTATGTTGTATTATGTTTATAGAATACATAGTAGTTTGAAAATAAGTTTTAACGAAACGAAATTTAAAACTCATATTAGGATCAAATCTGATACTACAAACTGTCGAATGAAATTTAGGATAAGAATACTTGACATCATATTAGTTCGGACACCTGTCTCCACTGGACAATCATCATCAGCCTGTTGTCGTCCACTGCTGGACATAGGCCTCCCCAATTGCACGCCACTGAGCTCGATGTTCAGCTCTTCACATCCCGGAGCCGATCACCATCAATGGATCTCCTCTCGAGGTTGTTCAAGAGAACATCTACCTCGGACAAACTATCCAGTTCGGTAGAAACAACTTCGAGAGAGAGGTTCGTCGAAGGATACAGCTTGGCTGGGCAGCGTATAGGAAACTCAGTCGGGTATTCTCGTCAAAGATACCAATGGACAATACTCATATTATATTATATAGTCAGTTGTTACATAAATATTCTAAAAATTTATGAATACATACTTTGAATCGATAATGGCATATTTTTTTTTTTCTTATTAATACGAAGCATGTGTAGCATAATTTCAGATTGCTCCTCAGTATGCGTGTGCCAGCGCTATGTTCGATGCGGTATAACATTTAAAATTTATTCGTTGTTATCATGTCTTTTTTAGAGTATCAATTGATTTTTGCTCGTTCGTCTCCATTCGAATTTAAACTATCTTCATTGGCGAACAGACCAACTTTGGTATATTGTTGATATTATTAGGGAAACGAAATAAAAGAGATATTTTTTTAAATAGTCACATTTGTCTTAAAGTTATCTTTTGTATGAAGTCGTATTTTCGAAAGATTTAGAGACGTTGGTTGATCCAGCTGATGTAAGAGGTGACTCTAGCGAAGGCAGCTGGGTGTCCACGCGTGCAGCCATCGATATGTCCGAAGGAGGTCACACCAATCTGTAGAGAAAAAAAGCGTGCATAAAAACATGGAAATGAACTTGAAAAATAAAACATGTGGTGTTGCAAAATATGCACAAATAGACCAATAATAATGATATAGCACCGTTTCCCTGGTAATTGAATTTCAAAAGAAACTGACCACATGGGCTTTGTTTCATACGTGCACTACAACTCAGATAATAATAAAATTGCTGTAAAGAAATATACGAACCAAGATACGCCTGCCACCGCTGGTGACTACAAGAGGGCCACCGGAGTCACCGCGGCAAGTGCTTCTGCCATTCGCACCACTGGTGCAAATGTTAGAAGATTGAATAAGAAGGAAGGTGTTGCGGCACACAGCGTTGGTGATGACGGGCAAGTTGACGTGGAATAAAGATCCACTGACAGCTCCGCCTAGAATGATTAGTACAGTTTATTAAAGACAAAAATTTTGCACAAGCTCCTATTCAACTTGTGACTTGTACTTATGCATTATGTTTGTGAAGTAGAATTGATATTTATGGGCATTAACAAAGAAAATATTTTACCATCCCTGTTGATACCGAATCCAGATGCAGTAGCAGTAGAGCCAGCGAATTGGTTGTTGAGCTCGTTACCAGAGGGCAGAGCGATGAAACCAATGTTGCCTGCAAAAAACATACAGTTCATTAGTACGTCCTTCTTAAATGTTTTGAAACAGAAAACGTAAACCATGGTGCTCGATATTACTCACTTGATGTAGAGACGGCAGAGGGTAAAGTGATCATGGCGATGTCATTACGTACAAAGGTTGGATTCCAGCTTCCATGCATAGCTACGCTAGTAGTACTCAACCTGGTGCCACCGCTAAATAAACGGACTGACCCAAGAACGACTGTGAATCTTCTAGCCTGGTTCTGACCATCATTCCAGCAGTGAGCAGCAGTAAGGACTCTTCGTGAGTTCAGAAGAGAACCACCGCAAACACTCTCCCAAGAGCCCATGTCAGCAATAAGACCAGCCTGAAATTAAATTTCATAAGTATTTCTTGGAGCATGATTTGCATTGGTATTTTATTCTAAAATTAGTATTTTAAAATTATTACCTGGTAAGGGAACTGTCCGAGATTGGCAGTTGAGCCTCCAGCAATTCTTGATGATTCCTGCTCAGCTGCACGAATCTCCTCAGCCAAACCCTTACCAATCTTGTTGTGGTAATCATATGCGGTGATCATTTCAAGCTCGATCACATCTTCGAGGTCAATGTTTCTCGCGGTGGCGAGCGCCACTAGAGCCAATAGAGTCACTGCTAGGACTTTCATGTTGCCAGTACGTAATGAATGCAATGTTTTACTGCGCTGAGTATTTATAGTCTATTTCAACATACATTATCTGTTTATCGTTATTAAAAACATAGTAAAACCCACATTAATGATAATGTAAGGATTATCATTGCTGATATTATTATTATTCCTTTGATTTTCAATACATCAAAATACATACATACATATTTTTTCTTTTCGCATGTGTGGGTTATTCTCGTGTTGGGTACATGACAAGAAAACACAATACATGCGAAAAGTTATAAAACAATATGTGTAAAAAGTCAATTTTCAGCACGAATGGATCGGCTAGACCAGAGTGATGCCACAGCCTCACAGAAAAATGGCGTGAGTGCAAATACCGGAGGCCAATTTCAACATTTCCCCATCCCTCCCTAATCCTTAAATCTACGAAACCTTAATCCCGAAGCAGCAGGAAGAGCCACTTCCACACTTATGCAAACATCTTCATCATATCAGCTCTAATCAGTACATTTCAATTAAGTAGTCAAATATCTAAGAATATTTATTCAAACTTTCATCCCCTTGAAACAGGAATTTATCAAAATCATTTTTTAGCGGATGCATACGTCATAACATCCAACTTTATGGCAACCTTCAAAGAAATCAAGGTCAAATCAACTTAGGATTTGGGCGGACCTTAAAATATGCGCAGATCACTTATCCCAACTATAGCGAAGCGGCAACACCAAAGTTATCGCTTGCGAGAAATTAACAAAGACGAGAAACCAGAAACTACCTGTTTGACAGTTTGACTCTTTTATTCCAAAAAGGTTGTTCATAGTTCTAGAAGTTCCTTATTTGTAGGTAGAACATCACAACGACATCGTTAGATTGTGATGAATGGCAGATTATGATGATATTTGACTACCAATTTATCACAGATAGCACAGCTCACTTAGCTAAAAATTGTTTCTGTTTTGCTTCTACTCAGAAAAAGTTTTAGATGCACGCCATATCTATTTTTGGATACTTTCGATATCGTATCATCATATAACGCATACGATACCTATTGATTGATACGTTGATCCCAATATATTGAAACCGCTTCAAAAGCATTATCATAATTTACCAAATCAGTAAATAATTTTAATTCATGAACAACTATCTCATTTAGATTTATATCACTGACTACGAAGTTCGTTTTATGAATGGACTGCTGATTATGAGATTGTAATGATGTGTATGTATGTATGTATGTACGCATTAGGTATACATATGTATAGCAATACTCAAAAACTGTTTGGTAGTGGATAGTTGATTCTAGATTTGTTATTTTAGGTTCTTTCTTTCACATAATAATAACAAGTAATTGTATCTATACTATTCGGTAACTATCATGATGTCCCCAAAACCTGAGGAAACCTGGACTATATTATATAGACGTACGATGCACTAGAACACATCGAGAGGCGCGAGAATGGACTCATCAACAACGATGCGCCACTTCCACTACTTCACAGTGGATAATCCACGCACGAAGTGTCCTGCCTCTAGTTTTTTCACCAGAACTGCTATGGTGTGGCATTATGTGCCGAAGTCTGTGTTTCCTGAAGGTTATAAGCTGAATGTCTTCAAGGCCCGAATGGGTTGATTATGGATAGGCTTACTGCGTCGTAGGCATCATCACTTACTGCGGCTACCGTTTTAAATAAGTAAAAAATTATCTTATTACAAGTTTGAAATCATCATTCCACTTTGAGTACGCGTGGATATTAATGCACATATTAAGTTTTTCGTGTGAGAAGGGGTCTTTCCACAGCACCTACAGGGAAACAATGAATATTTTTTGGTACACGTGGGAAATTATTTGTATTTCTTCAGCTTTTTTAATTCACCCTTGTAATTGACTGTTCACAATAGTACAATCCTAGATTAGGCTTAGTCGTACAACACTTCGAAACGCATAGCGTCGCCTTTCAACAAAGCGGCGTCTATTTCTAATACTAGACCTAATCTTTAATATTATGGCATAATCGATTGTGTTGAAATAAACCATCAAGGTACATAAAACTCTTATTCTTCCACTATTTGACCCTGGATGACTCTATGAAAAAAAAACTTTTCACATCCCCGCTCGAGCCGGCACGTTAGGGTCAAAAACAGTTTAGCCGGGGCTGCGGGGTAAGCGCAATGAGGCACCGCGACCTCGGCCCACAGCAGGAGAAGGAACGGGGGGGTTTTTAGTCAGTAAGAGTCTGACACTCTCTCTCGCCTTACCCTGGGCGGGAGAAGTCCTTGGACGATTTTCCCCTGACAAAAAAAAAAGGGTCAAAAACAGTAAAAATTTTTAATACAATCGAAAAAACAATGTTGAATACAACCACAGTAGCAGACGTTACTGGTTCTTTTAGACTAAAATTATTATCACCTTTAATGGCATGTACAGGTATCTGTTTGCCTCTCATGGCTGAGTGGAAGTAGCGACTGTTGCAACCGAGGGCTGGGCACGCTGTTATAGCAGCAGTAAGACCCCTCTTTGAGGAGTGGCTTGAGAGACGCCACGGCGTCCTCACCTTCCGCCTGACGCAGGTGCTTAACAGGCACGGCAGCTTCGGTAGGTTCCTGTTTCGGATCCAGCGGGAGGAAACGCCCGAGTGTCGTCATTGTGAGGATCACCTGGAGGACATGGTGGAGCACACGGTGGCGGAGTGCCCTGCTTGGGCTGAGCACTGCCGTGTTCTCAGGGAAGTGATCGGCGGCGGCGACCTCTCGCACCCGGTCTTAATCGAGGCCATGGTGCGGAGTGAGAGGAACTGGGAAGCTATCTCCTTCTGCGAAGCAGTTATGCTCGCAAAGGAGGAGGCGGAGCGCGTGAGGGAACTTTCCTCCTCGCGCTCCAACCGCCGCAGGAGGTGACATTCCGGACGTGGGGATCGAGAGATGATCTCCGGCCGCCGTAAGCGCGGGTCTGCGGACGGCGAGTAAGGGTAGCTCGCCGCCCGACCGGAACCGGACCCGAGCGTACGGCGCCTAGCGTTCCCGCGGGCGCCTCGAAGAGCCAATAGACCACCACAGTCGGGGCCCAATAGGGCTGATGCCGGGGCTGCGGGGTAAGCGCAAGCGAATCTGACACTCTCTCTCGCCTTACCCTGGGCGGGACAAGTCATTGGATGATTTTCCCATGACAAAAAAAAAACAGGTATCCGTTTGCCATCATAAATGAAATTACTCATTTGATTGATGGTCATCAAATTGATACCAAAACCCAGAAAAAATACCCAAAATGATATTAATAGATAATTATGATAAAGTAGGATAATCATTCCTTTAATTGCAATTTTAATCAAGAAAAAATATAAAAAGATCGTATTAACGTGATAATCAAATTGGGTTTTACATTTGAGCAAGATTTGATAAAGAAGACAATTTTAAAGCTGCAATTAATTTATCAGCTTTGTGATATCGTGATAAGAAAAACAGTCTTATTTATTGGTCTAACATAAGAATAAATTATTTTATATTTGCAGTTTCTATATAACATCTTGGTCTCTGACTTATAACAACACTGCTAAAAATCGCTTATTGCATTTATGTGCATCGCAATCTACAATTTGGTGAAATAAAGAAATTATAAGTTACACAATTATTGTAAAGAGGATGATTGACACTTCAACCACTTTAATTGACCTTGGAAAAAGGTAGTTGACGGATATTAAGCCATAAAATATTCATAAAATATTCATAATTTTTTGAAGGGGTACCTATAGTCATACATTTTTCCCCTGCTCTTGCTTCAAAGCGGCCTCTATGACGCGCTAAATTGGCGGGACCTATTACAAGCATATAATCCACGGATTGAATCCAAGAAAGATCGGTGTGGAGAATCGCCGAAGGCGCCCAAGCGAGTAGGAGCCACGTAACGTTTCCTCCCCGGTCATCCGCAAAGCGAGGGAAGTACATGAGGATTTTCATAAAAATGTTTGATGAAAGGCCTCATTAATAAAAAAGCTTGGGTATGACGCTACGATAATGCATATTTTTTTGTCAACTCGCACGATGTAATGTGATCATTGGAGATTAGATATACGTCGCTTACGTCAAGCATATTTCGAAATGTTTTCAAAAATATAAGATACCGAGCTAAGTATATTATGCATAACAAGCTTTTATTTTTAACTTGCAATAAAACATATAATATGTTAGTATATTTGTGGTACTAATAATATTATCTGTAAAGTGCAACTTCGCATCGTCATACGCCTTTTTGTCGCAGACCAACTTTATCGTTAGGTTAATTTAAGAGTGGGAAAGCCGTGCTTCGGCTTTAAAATATTTTGCAGCCCTTTTATCATCACCAAACTGAGTTGAAATGTTTGAAACACGTCTGTAGTTTGCATGATTTAATTAATAATCCACAAAATGACTCCAAGGGGTTTCGTAGTTCTAAGAACTTGCCTATACTCGATAATTTTTACTAAAAAAAATACTTAAGTATATCTCCTGTAAACCAGTATAACTTTGTACCTATCCAGTATAAGTAACTGTTATCAAATCAAAATGTTAACTATCCTTCCTGTCCTCATCCTAAGCTTCTTGAGATTTTTATCCATTCCCCTCTATGTGACGACGTCCTCTTATCACATGATCTTTTTCATATCGATTGTAAAACAATCTCTTTCTCTACTTTCTGTTATCGTCCCCTATATTTCTTGCTGTCACATTTTAATTCAACAGCAAGTTTTAAGTCAACACATTTCACTAGACTAGTTTAATAATATTTTGTTAAAGATTACCTGTAATAAGAAATAAATGCGAAGCCATAACCATTTTTAATTTCCCAAACGAAATCGAAAAAATTTATACCATAGGAAATTAATTTTACTAAATAAAAAATATTGAATTTAAAGTAAAAGTACGCCGGTAAAATAGTAAAAAAGAAAGATAAATAGCAAAAGTATTATAATTTACTTCATGCAAGCAAAATGAAATCGAATTTTGGAACAAAAAATATACCTAGAAGTCAATGAAATCCTCATTGCGCACACTTTTGTACCTTTTATAGTTTTGGAAACTGGGGCAGGTCCCTTCTTTTTAGTAATAAAAGACTCATCTTTAGCGAAATTTGGGAAATCATCAAGTGATCTCTCGCTCTCAGGGCGGGGCAGGAGTAAGTCAGACTCTTACCTTACTGACCCCCTGTGTACCTTCTCCTGCTCTAGGCAGAGGCCGCAGTGCCTTATTGCGCTTGCCCCGCAACCTATCTATTGGCTTTTTGAGGGCTCGCAACGCGCCGTACGTTCGTTTCTGATACTGGTCAAGTCCCTTACTCGACGTCCGTTGCCATTGCATTAGCGACCTTTAGGAGATTAGGGATTTGCAGATTTAGTGATTGGGGGAGGGTAAAGATTGGGCATCCGGTATCTCACTCACACGGCAAAATACAACACAGTGGTTGTTTCACGCCGGTTTTCTGTGAGGCTATGGTATCACTTCGGTCGAGCCGACTTATTTCGCTGAAGAGTGGCTCTTCCACACTTAAAATATAACGATTTTTATATTTTTTTTACTTGCAATAAAGTAGTGCTTGACTGCGATCCCACCTGATGGTAAGCAGTGATGCAATCGTAAGGCGCACTAGTTTATTAAGAGCCTATTCACTCTAGCCTTGAAGACACCTAAATTGTATTCGGACGGAAAGACTGCAGCCGGCAAATTTTAAAAATGGGAGTTAAAGAAAATATATGTATTTTAAGATTTTATTCATAGTAGAGTTGTCCAATATATTTGAAAATGTTAATCATACTTAGTTCGTAGCTTTAAATCATATATAAGTTGAATCATTTATCACAGAAAATGATTGAATGGACACCAGAAATTGGGAAAACCTAATTTCGTTATCATCTAAATCCATAATTACCGTAACATTCGTTAATGATGAGTCGTTATCATCCTCTTACCAATTTATATTTTTTGGAAAACAAAATGTACATGTTGTATCTTGAAATCAATCAATAATCAAGAATATATTATCATACTAATCTCAAAGCATATAACTCATCATCATCATCAGCATCACCACCATCATTATCATCGTCGTCGTGGTCATCATCATCATCACCACACCACCATTATCATCTACATCATCATCACCACCACCATCATCATCATCATCATCATCATCGTCAACAAGCCGATGTACCGAATGTGAGGGTAATGTTTATTATTATTGTAAACTTAACTTAATAGAACCTATAGTAAGTCCTATTGACTTACTATAGGTTCTATTAAGTTAGTTTTTGAAATCTGATCCAACAGACAAACTGTGTATACAGTTCTGTTGGACATTTTATACTTTTTATAATGTAAAATGTACCTTTTAAGCAATAATAAATAAATAAATAAATTATTTTTACAAAAATCTTAACACCGCGATTTAGGATTGTGACGAAATCATACAGGGCCATCTAGTGAAATTAACCGGAAAATACGCAGGATAATAACTGTTTTATGTATGAACCGATTTAAACAAAACAAATATACTAAAGAAACGTTGTAGTGATACCGCATTCAATTAGTCGTTTATGAGATTAGCCCGAAACGAAACGAAAACGTACAGACAAATAGACATACAGACTGACAGACATATTGACTGCACGGTTGGTGCGGTGGCTGGGCAACTGGCTGCCGCGCAACGTGCCGCGGGTTCGATCCCCGCACGGAACAACTCTGTGTGATCCACAGATTGTTGTTCCGGATCTGGGTGTGATGTGCATGTGAAATTGTATGTTTGTAAACGCACCTACGACACAGGAGGAAATCCTAGTGTGGGGCAACGTTTAAAAAAAAGAAAGACTAACAAACAAACATTCTAAAAATCATTGTTTGGTTTCTATTACGTGTATAAAGTTGCCTTAGTAAAGTTTTTTCTACTTATCTTCCATGTACAGACAAGCTTTTACAAGTTTTATTGATATTAATAAGAAGTATATCAAAACAAACAACGGACGTCGTTTCCTATCTTTTTTACCTGAGGATGTTAGTCGAATTTTGGACCCTGGACTTTAAAGAGATTACCTCTGAGATTGTTTGGGTATCTCAAAGTTGTCATAATTCTGCCCACATCATGTGGATTTTTGTGTCATGTTGACGTGCGAGTTTGAGGCCTACTTTCGCAAGCCGGGGTTGCGGGGAAAGCTCAATTAGGCACCGCGGCCTCGGCCCAGAGCAGGAAAAGGAACGGGGGGTTTTTAGTCAGTAAGAGCCCAGGTTTGGGCAGGAAAAGTCACTTGGTGATTTTCCCCTCACAAAAAAGGCCTACTATTTGAAATAAGTACCATGTTCAATTTTTCAATTCACGGTTGAAAATATTATTTTTATCCAAATTCCTTTTTTGATAATGTTCAAAGAAAAGTCAAAGCTATTTTATTTGTAGGCTTAAAATTACACAATAAATTTAATTAATTTACTGGAACGTATTGGATTTGGCATGACTGAATAAGATAGGAGAGAGAAACATCCTGATAATTAATTTCAACTAGTTGTTTTTTTTAATTGGCTTATTGACCGATTTGTATTTTTTGTAATATAGGCTACATTAACATAATCTTTAAATTATATTTAACCTCGATATACTTACAGCAAATAAAACATAAAATAACATCCCACCTTATCAGACTTTAAATTTCCCAAAAAGTCATGCCTTTTCAGTTACATTTGATCCATATATCCAGGAACACTCTGTATATCCAAACTTATCATAATTATCTGATAAAACAGTTAAGGATTATTATAGAAAGGTCTAGTTAATTACTCAAGATACATTCATCAATCAATTGTTTTGTTACATAAGGCTTGATTTTCTATGTTTTTATAATAACTATCGTGAGACATACTAAATTAACTAAAATTCGCGGGTTACTCACGTGTAAATGTTGAGAAAAGCTCTACTAGTTTCGAACCACAGAGGGGTTCTTCCTCATGAGCAGCGTGCGCGGACGCGGCGACGTCGCCGCGTCCGCGCACGCTTTACATGTGAGTAACCCGCGAATTTTAGTTAGCTTGATTTTCTGTTGAGATAAAAACATATATTTTTTTACGGTACAAACAAGCAACATAGTATATTTGTCAAAATAACCTGTTATTGTTAGGTCAAATCTATAAATTAAACCATTTTTTTCAGCTTTACCAGCATTGGCTTTTAGTGACCCCTTGTACTTAAATATACCTACTATAAGTATATTACTTTAGTAGTGGTTCAAACAACACACTAACTTCTAAAAAGAATAATCTCAATTGCTGGCATTTTTTTTTAAATTTACCCTTAACGAGTACGTTTACAATTCAAGCTTTCGACAACATTTGTCTTCTAAAACCTGAATTATTTGAAAAGGCTTTCGAATAAAACATCCAATTTGTATTTGATTTATGAAGTAAATCAAAACTGTAGTAAACTAACATCTACCTATAGCACAATCACGACATCAGCCGAAGTAGTGATGACCACAATAATGAACCGCGGCCCCAACTTGAAATAGAAGACAGAACGGGAAGGTTTTTTTGGTTATATTGGTAAGTCTGACACTCTTCTTCTTCTTCTTCTTGCACCACCAATGGCAAGAAAAGTCTATAATTATTTAGCCGCTCAAAAAAAGGTATCTGAACTTCCACATATGTTTTAAGTAGTGTACGTAAAAATAAATAGAAAATTATTAGTAGTTCTAAGATTGAGATCTGGCCATATGCAAATAAACAATTTTAATTTATTTTGATCGGGAATTATTTTGATTCTCAGATTACGAAGTTTCCAAAAATAAACGAAGTCTAAACCAAAATCCAAAATTTGTTTTGTGTTTTTAACTGAACTTTCTTTAATTTGATTTTGTTATTATATTTTGAGGTTATAACACTTTTCTGTAACATTGTCGTGATTTGAAAGCCTGTATTATAATAATACACTTCTATTATTATCAATAGTAGGTTTTCAATACAGTAAAATAATTAAAGGAAGACTAAGCAGGCGGTCACTACAAAAAAAATATGATTTCGCCTTAAGCCAAGACTATCTACATCATTATATCTTTTTGATACAAATCGAAATAAAACAATATCAGTGTACGAAATTTGATATAAATATGATTTAAAGTAATAACAAGAGCATTAATTAATTATCATTGTAAACATGAGGTGGTGTGTAGTGACACTTTTTGCACTAGTAGCCGTTTCGTCCGCAAGGCACATAAGCCTTGAAGATGTCATCGAAATGGAACAAAACGGTGCACATGGATACCTCAACAGAGTTGGCATACCATTAGCTGAAAAAATTCGTAAAGCTGAGGAGGTGGGCCAGGATGCTAGTAGAATTGTTGGTGGCTCATTTGCTGCAACAGGGCAGTTTCCTTATCAGGCGAGTGTTATTGTGTACTTGAAATTAAGATTTCATATGATTATTGAAGTTCCTAATAAAAATAAACTTAAAAGTACTTTTCTAACTACTTGGGATCGAACCGATCGATCGAAACTCTAAATATCGGACAAAAAAACAAATTTAGTCCTTTTTGAAGTTTCAATAAGAAACACTACATAAATTCTATTACAAAGTTGAAAGACAAATCGCAATATAAATTCTATTACAAAATTAATATAAAAAATATAAAGACAAATTGCATTATTTGAATGAAATCACTTAACAATTATTAATAGAACTTTTATTTTGCAGGCTGGTCTTCTTCTTCATTTGCCGAATGCTACGCCTTTCGGCGGTGGTGTACTAATATCGAATAGAAGAGTTCTAACAGCTGCTCATAATTTCAATGACGCCATAGTATCAGTAACGAGAGTTACTGTTGTTCTTGGGTCTACTACTATTTTTAGCGGTGGTACCAGAATAAGCACAAACAGCTACGTTTTACATGAAAGTTATAATGCTGCCACTGTTAGGAACGATATTGCTATGGTCAACCTACCCTCTGCTGTAGGGTTTTCAAGTGAGTACTTTTTAAAGAGACAGTCAATCTTAGTATAGGTTTTAAGACATTATAATCCAGAATTATTAAAAAATGTATTTTTGTAATACTTGTTTCCAGATACTATTGCTGCCATTGCCTTACCTTCCGGCTCACAACTCAACGAGAACTTTGTTGGGAGCACTGCAGTTGCATCTGGTTTTGGAAAAACTGCAGACAGTGAGTAGAAAAACAATAATTCGTATTTATCATTTATTTGCTTAGTTATCTTAATAACTTATCTGTTAAAACAGTCGGAGGTGTGGTCGCCAACCAGCGCTTGAGTTTCGTGAACTTACCTGTGATCTCAAACTCGGACTGCTCAAGAGTTTATGCTAACTACCATTCCACTAACATATGCACTAGTAGGGCTGGTGGAAGAAACATCTGCACTGGTGACTCTGGAGGTCCTTTGGCCGTTACTAGGAATAATCGGCCTGTTTTGGTACGTACTACAGGAACATTATCATGGCCGAATTTCTGGACATTAATCAGCGCTTTCAATCTTTAAAAAATGCCATCATAAAAACTTACTTTTTATTTTCTGCAGATTGGTATTACTTCGTTCGGACATTGGCGTGGTTGCCAGGCTGGAGAGCCATCTGCATACGCGAGAGTCACTTCCTTCATGAGTTGGATTCAAAGGCGACTCTAATATTAGAATTATATTAATAAAAATGACTGGATTGTGCAAACATGTGTTGAATTTAATTAGTTTAATTTAAAACAATGAAACGTTTTTGCGTTACGTTAGGTTTTTGTGTTTTTTATGAGGCTATTATAAATCGGAAAAAAAATATGTAATGATAAGAATAACCAATGTGAACTGTATAGGTATAGGTTTAATATAAATTTTATAACCAGTATTGTAAGTTAAACATGTAATGTTAAAAGTTGCTTTAAATTTGTGCTTCATTACATAATTAACTAAACGTGACTTGAATTTGAAGCTAATTGGTGTAAACAAAATACCAATGTATTTAAATAGGATACTTATAAAACCTTTTGAAATGTTTAATTGGCGCCTTTTAAGTTGTCTGAGCAAGCGTTAATTTAAAACACTATATTGAGTTCTGTCGAAACTTTAGTGAGTATTACTTACGTACCGTACTAATTATGTTATTTTTTGATAATTAAATATATACATATATTATTATGGTCAGCTCATACATCTAACCTCTACATGATTGTCTACGTATATACAAGCAGACGGATGACCTGGGGCCCGAGTCTACTATTTTCAAAGTGTTGTCATTCCTACACGATTCCATTGTCATTTTGCTAAAATTTCGTAATCTGTTAATTCAAAATGGCTGCATTGGTGTTCGGCGATGTCGTAATAGAATTATAGTACGAGATGTCTTGTAACGAATACAAACAATAACTGCACATTAATATTCTAAACGGAAATCATTGAATAAAGGAAATGACATTTTTTATTAATTTACCGCATTATGTTACCGCAGTATGTATCTAATATTAATTTGTCATTATGTACGAGATTACCGTTCTAAAGAATTATTTCAATGAAGTGGAATTGGAAAGTCATAATGACGCTATAGTGTTAGTAGATTACCAAACTCGTCAAAATCAACAATTTTGAAACCAATGATCTACTATTCTGACACTATTGTAATAGCAGACTCGAGGCCCTGACGATAAGCAATCGGCACCGTCCATTGACGCCAGAAATATCAGAGTAGTAAGTAGTTGCAAATGCATCAACGGTCTTTAAGTTATGAGGCATGTAAGGATTGGAAGAATTAGGGCTCGAAAGGATTTAGCCGCTGGTAATGTTAAGTCGCAAACCTCGCTCAAACGACGAAACACAACATAAGCGTCCTTCCAAGTCAGTTTTCAGTGAGACCATGGTCATTCCGGTCTAGCCGGACCACTTATGCCGAAACATGGCTCTCTCACTTTATAAAAGTTTTAGTGGTTCTGTTTCGTTGAAACGTAATAATTTTATTTTATTTATGAGCATAGCAAAGTTTTACTGTAGTCCAATTTGCTCAGATGATTTTTTTGTGTAGCAAATGTCCTTTAATTAGTATTCAACCTGGTAGGCTGGTTCTGTCTTTTTCTGTCATCACCTCAGTTACTTATTTATTTATGAAATCGCTACACTCATTATTATTATCAGTCATAAACCCCCACTGCAGGACATAGGCCTCCCAATGACATCCTCATCAGACGATTGGTGGACCTGCATTCAGCAGCTATGACTTTTATCAAAAGCACCTCAACCACCGCATTTCTATGTTTGTTGGCCATTTCTGGTTGTAGTTTAGTGTAGTAGATACAACTGTGAGTGTGACGCGATATTGCTACTTCCGCGTGTAGTAAGTACGCTATCTTATATTTTTTTCCCGTCTCAATCACAAAAGACCTTGAGCCTCGTGTATAGCGAGGACGCATGATGTCACGCCTGATCCATATCCCTGGCTGTTAAGGAATACCTTTTCTGCTTGTGTATACCAGATATAAAGTGTCGGGAAGTGATTTTAGGGATCATCGCTCCTGAGAACTTTTTTGTCTCAGGGTATTTCCACACTTTATTTGGACGAATATATGTCGCTGTATACTGTATTAAGAGCATACGCTAGGTCCATTGGATATATGTGGTACACAGAAAGTCCTAACTTATATAGATTTGATAAGATAAGACGACTCCCTCTTGTCTACAGCCACCCTGGCTGTAGACAAGAGGGAGTCGTCTGCCCTTTGTATTTAGAATAGTCAATTTATCTTTGTGATCCAGAAGCATTAAAATCATGCAAAAAATAAATTACTTACAACAATTTTTAAAAACAATTGACGCAAAGAGATTCTTTTGATTAGATAACTGATTATTTGATGATGAGACTACGTATTGTTTTTATGGAATAGATTGGCAAATGAGCAGACGGATTACCTGATGGTAAGCAATCAGCGCCGCCGATGGACACCCGCAACACCGTAGGAGTTACGAGAGCGTTGCTGGCCTTTTAGGGATAAAGGTTTTAGTTATTTAAGAATTGGGAAGGGATTGGGGGGAGGGAGGTGATGGGGCCTCCGGTAACCTCACTCACACAGTGAAACACAACGCTGTAGCTGTTACACGCCGGTTATGGTTTTGGCTCTCTGGTCGATCCGACCCATTCGTGCTTGGCTCTCCCACACTTATTGTATTTTGTTATAATTTTTTTTGTAGGCTAGATCATTAAATGAGCATTCGGGACACTTAATGTTAGCAAACGACGCCTCCCATAGATACCCGCAACACCAACAGAATTACTATAGCGTTGTTGACCTTTTGCAGGGAGTTGAAAGCTAGTGATATTAAGCAGTGCTTATTTTTATCTTAAGTATGTACAGTACACATCATTCTCTAACCTTATACAGAATCGAGGAACAAAAGAAAAAAGAAAACGTATCAAAATTAGCTGGCCTATTTATCAAATTGTAACAGATATCGATTAATTTATGAGGGAAATATTTTACTGATAAAGTGAACCAAGCTATTAAAGACATCATCGCATGTATTGGTATTTCCTTGATTCGATCTTTCAATTTAATAGATAACAATAATACTATCAACTCGAATCATTGTTTGTGTCAGGTACATATGTATATCTTCAATTAAGGGCTGATTTTTCAATAGTCAGATAAATGATATCTGAGGAATAAAATTGTTGCTGTCACTGTCTTATACAAACATTCTGACGCGACAGCATCATAATTATTCCCCAGGTAACTTTTATCTAACCATTGAAAAATCAGCACTAAGTAAGTAGTGATTATCTCAGACAGAATGAACTGTGTAAACTTGCCAACTAATGTAGCTAATGTCACCAGAAGAAAAGTCTGCATGCATATTAATATTATTGATACTATTTTATTTTATTTACTTCTTTCATTATTGGCATACATAAGTTAGTTGTCGGGTTTTTGGAAATTATGTAGAAAATGCCAACTGGTGAATAAAGGCCTCTCTCGTAGTCCTCTCCAATGAGTCCTTGACAAAATATACATTGAACCTAATTTTACTTCGTTGCTCTCAGGGTGTTTTTGAATCTTTCTAGGAAGCCAGTCAGTTGATACAGTCTTTTCAATTCAGTATTTAAAAATTTAATATGACTTATAAGTTTTATAGTTAAAAAAGCTGTGTGTGTAAAAAGATGATGAAACATAAAAAGAAGCAATATTATTTACTAAGCTCCGCAAACGCCCTCATCCACTTAAAAAAAAACAGCGGGTATGTTAATTCAGGGTATCGCTTATCTACATATATAACAAATTTGAAACATAACATCCCGACAATCCCACAAATTTGCACATTTATAATATTACTAGCTTTCGCCCGCAGCTTCGCCCGCGAGGTAAGTTGATAAAAAGTAGCCTGTGTCGTATTCCGGAGTGTCTTATGCCTGTGCCAAATTTCATCCTGATCCGTTAAGCCGTTTTGGCGTGATTAAGTAACAAACATTCAAGCATTGTAACTTTCGCATTTATAATATTAGTAAGATAGTAGGATATAAGTTTGGTAGTTAGTACTTTATGGATATCTGTTTACTTGTTCACTTCTGAATCATAAAGACAGCTTCTGCTATTTTACACAATAGTGATAGCTCCAATAGATACGCAATCAGCCAAATCGAAGATTACCCATTATGAATTGCTCTGATTAATTTATTTATAAGTACTTTGCACTGATAACCATAATTTACAATTTACCAGCTAATCAATATTTATGTAATGCCAATGATCAACATAGATAAAAGTAGGAGTATAAAATACAAACCAATTTAGTTTTTAACTTTAGTTTTAGGAAAATGAAGTTTCCAGTGGTATATTTTTTGGCTCTAGTAGCCTTCGGATCTGCAAGGCATATTAGCCTCGAAGATGTCATCGAATTTGAAAGAAATTCCGCGTATGGCTATATTGAAAAGATTGGTAAGCCATACGCCGATAAGGTTCGGATAGAGGAAGAAGCTGCTCTGAATAATCCATCACGAATTATTGGCGGTTCGCATGCAGTACTTGGACAGTTCCCTTACCAGGTAAAAACTTTTTGTTGATTATATTCATATATGGCATTGAATTTCTGGACTGTGAAGTTGGCGCAGTGGTTAGGCAATGGATGCTGAGTAACGAGCCCAAAAATGTGGTTTCGCGTCTGGGTAAGACGTTCATGTGAATTTGCATGTTTGGATCAGTTGATTCTGTCGTGAAATGTTTTTTTTCATGTTATTCAGGTTGGACTTATAACGGAATATCCACGTGGCAATTCTATAGCTAGTGCAGTTCTAATTTCTTCAAGAAGAGTGCTTACTGCTGCTCACAACATAAATGACGCTGTTGTATCAGTGACGAGAATTAATGTTGTGTTGGGCTCCATTACTATTTTTTCTGGAGGTACTCGCCTGGTGAGCACAAGCTTCGTTTTGCACGACAACTGGACGCCTCCAGTTAGGAACGACATCGCTATCATCAATTTACCATGGGCAGTTAGCTCTTCTAGTAAGTAGATTCTAATAATAAGGAAAACTGTTTATATTTTTCGTTAAAATAAAATAAGTTTAGTTATTTATGTTACGTTGTATATTAACTTATTTTACGGATTTTTATCAACAGACATTCTGGCCCCCATCGCTCTGCCTTCTGGCGCTCAACTGAATGAAAACTTTGTTGGTGATATCGCCATTGCATCAGGATATGGCTTGACCTCGGAAAGTAAGGCATGGTTTGATAATATTTTGTGTAGTAACTATCGTTGGATATACTATATTACTGAAAAATGCGACGTACTCACATTAACCAGTTCCAGTGTGACTTAAAACTGGTAGAACTTTTCTCGAACAGTTCAAGTGAACTGTATTTTTGAGAGGTTTCAATATTATTTAATATTTACATTATAATGTAATTAATTAATTTTGTTGTAATTATATTTTCCTCAGCTGGTGGCATACCCGCTAACCAACGGTTGAGTTTCGTCCACTTACCCGTCATCTCGAACAATGAGTGTATTCAAACCTTCGGATCAACCATCCAATCGTCCAATTTATGCACGAGTGGCGCTGGTATTAGGGGTATTTGCACTGGTGACTCCGGCGGCCCTCTTGCTGTTACAAGAAACAACAGGCCAGTTTTGGTAAGTAGTTTTTTTATACTTCACATACTTATTTCTTAACGGAACAGCATGTTTTTATATTGTTGTTACTAACAGCACTATTTTCTTGCCATATGTAGCTACAACATTGTGGTCAATGAAGCTATGTACTCATTTCGGATATGGCAACGCTAAGTATTAGTTATTGCATACACATTATTGTGTTTTATGGGTGGGCGACAAACCGGCAGACCGTTATGATATTTGTGGATTGAAAATTTGTGGTTTTGGCCTTCGGAAACCTTACTCACACAGTGAAACTCAACGCTGTATAATTGTTTTCAGCCGCTTTTCTCAAGTCGACTTATTGGTGCTGAATCATAGGGTCTCCGTCGTCAAAATACTTCGTTAAAATAATGGCCGCTTAGTTATATGTAGTCTAAGACGTTAGTTTGTTTGCTTAATATTTTCTTAAAAAAAATAACAAGAAAATTCATTTCAAATCTTCATTTTTTTATAGTTAAATTTTTATTCTTCCTTTTCAGATTGGTATTGCTTCATTCGGCTCACTCCGTGGATGTGAAGCTGGTCTACCATCCGGCTTTGCTAGAGTTACATCCTTCATGAGCTGGATCAACAGACACCTATAAAAGCTAAATTCACACAAAGATTAGTCAATAAAAAACAACTAATTATATAAATAAAATATTCTTAAAAATATAAATGTGTAATCCTTAATTATTATTACCTAGCCAACCTTTCTTTGGAGGGCTGGCAATTCTCAAATGACATCTCCCGCCCTAGGTGCGATGAAAACGAGTGTCGACTTTTTTTTTTTGAAAAAACGTTGCACCACACAATGATTTTCTCCTATGTCGTGGTTGCGTTTGCAAACATACAATTTCACATACACATTACACTAAACAAAGAGTTGTTCCGTATAGGAACCGTTGTACAGTAGCCAGTTGCCAGAGGCCGCGGTACGTTATTGCATTATTGCACTTGCACCGGTAATCTGAAATATTTTGTGTACTCTAAAACAAGTCATAATAATATTATAGAGTTGTTATTAGCAACTCTTTACACATTTTTTTTTGTAGAGTAACTATATCATGAAATGAATCACCCTAAATTAACTGAGAAAAGCTCGATGTTGTGCATACTGTAGTGTCATTCTGTAAGACTTCATTCTAAATTTCAAATCTGAATCCGCTGTGAGTAGTAGTACACTAGCGCTACACTTTCTAATTGAATTAATTTACAGCAACATGTTGATAGATAAAGTATAAGATGACGTTAAAAGTGGCATTCTAAAATTTAATTTCTCCGTCACTTCGTCGGTCACTTTTTTCAAAATCAAACAAATTTTATAAAAAATTATATGACTAAGTCGTAATTTTCAATAAATACTCATTGCATTGTACTCTACGCAAACGCTAACTGAAGTTAAAAAAAAATAGCGGTCTGACTCACAATATTAAATTAGATGTCCTTACCGCCTGTTCCTACACGTGAAATAAGTCTACTTCAGTGCTGACCTCTTAAAAAAATTGTACGAAAGCCAGGAGAAAACGTCCAACTAGTCCTTTTGGTACGTTCATTGTTCACTATAAGAGTGATGTGATCAGTAACTAAACGTATAATGTAGGTGCTGATGTAATAAAATAAATATAATTCATTATAACCATTTATTAACGAAAGTACTTCATCAACCTAGAGTATTGACTGAAAGTTCCAAGTGTAATGGTTGTAACTTGTTTCTTGTTGAATAGATAGGCAAACGAGCACATGGATCATTTGATGGAAAGCAATCGGCGCCGTCCGTGAACACCTGCAACACCAAAAATTCACAAGTGCATTACCGATCTTTTGTGGAGATTTGAGGGTTGGACCCCTCCAACAGACAGTACTTTGGCCTACGGTAACTTTAAGTTTGTCTCACGGCGGATTTTTTGAGGTCACTCCATTAAAAGTTACATATTTGAGGCAGTTTGACCTAGAGTCAAGCATAAAATTGAAAATGGTTACATACCTGTAAGCGCCCGTCCCTTCATTCGAGCCGCTTTACTCGTGCTGACGTATGAATTTCTATCAATTTAACTTCGATTGTTGACCTAAGCAATTTAATATAATAAGTAAATTGGTTATTTTAGTTCCACAAATTGTTGTTCGTTCTTTTGGGCCTGTCCGATGGGTTACTTCAGAGTGGTTTCTGCTACATTGCCATCTTTAAAGTTAAACGGTTGTTCGGTCAGAATCCAAAACAAAAGTAAATTATTACATTAAAATTATCTTCTTATATATAAAAATGGATCGCAAAATGTGTTGGTAAGCGCATAACTCAACAACGCCTGGACCAATTTTGCTAATTCTTTTTTTGTTGTGTTTGTTATTGTCAGGAGAAGGTTCTTGTCAAAGAAAATATTAGAAAAGTAGAGGGAAAGATTAGGAAAAAGTAACCCTTTGATCGCGAGATAGTTGGACCCGTGCGAAGCGGGGGCGGGCCGCTCGTACTAAATAATTATGTGGTGCAATTTTGATCGTCAACCAATCTCCCCTTCTCGTCGACGAACTGTACTTTTGTAGTCATTTTTCATTTTGTAGTCAACATCGCTACTCATACTACTATCGCTACGCATCTACTTTTCCTAATTTTTATCAATGACCTTCCTCAGCGAGTCAGTCTTTCCCAATGTCTGCTGTTTGCTGATGATCTCAAGCTTAGTCTGGGTGTCGAGACATCGGCAGATTGCGAAGCTCTGCAAAGAGACATAGACGCGGTAGGAGACTGGAGCAGCGAAAACCGTCTTCCATTTAATATCGAGAAATGCAAAACGATCTCTTTCTCACGTAAGCGCCAGCTGATCAATGCAGCTTACACTTTATCCGACGCTGCCCTTCAAAGGGTATCAGATATTCGTGACTTGGGACTTCAATTGGACTCTAGACTTAACTTTCATGACCATGTGACGGCAATATGCAAAAAGGCAAACAAAATGCTTGGATTTGTCATGCGTACATCATCTGAATTTAATAATTTAGGAGTTGCTACTGTTCTCTATAATGCCTACATACGTAGCAAACTTGAGTATGGTGGCATAGTCTGGGCTCCATCTGAGGAAAAATACAATATTATGCTTGAAAGGGTACAACGTAAATTCGCTCGTTGGTTATATAAGAAAAGGTATGGCTACTATCCTTACTTATACCCTTCCTCTTTTGTAGCTGGTATGGTGGATCTGGAGACCCTCAAGTTCAGGAGGGTGGTGCAAACAATATTGCACTATCTGTCAATAGTGCACCATAAAGTAGACAACCCTATAGTACTAGGCATGGTGAGGTTACTTGTTCCCAAACGACTGGCATGGAATGAGCAAGGGACAGTTGCGCCGAGGCGTCGGCCTCGCCTTTTGTGGTGGCCTCAAACGCGCACCAACTATGCGTTGCATGCACCGACTGTTCGGGCACTGGGCCTTATTGAGGATATGATCGCTCGTGACAATGATATCGACATATTTGCTGACCACTTTAAAATGCTATGTGCTAAAACCGAAACATTTGTCAATAATTATTTAATGTAATTTTATAATGATGTACTTTTGACCTGTGTGTGTGACTTCTACTATTGACATATTGATTTTTATTTTATTTTTTTTTATTTCTAGATTTTACTTTTGATATTTCGGACTAATTAATGATTTTGACATGTATTGTAAATATTTGACATTTATTATTGGATCTTGATGTTGTATTTTGTATTGTTTTTAAATTTTGTATTGTTTTAATAATTGATGTGCTTTATATTTTAATTAATTGGCTTGCTGGCGTTTTGGTGCTCACTGTGAGCCAGTAAGTGCATGTTCAAATAAATAAATAAATAAATAAATCGCATCCTCATAACCCATGCTTTATTTATTACCGAGTGATGACGGAGCGAATTCTAATTCTAGACACGTTTATCTAAAGTAGACAAAAATACAAACAGCAAAGCACGTCAATATTTAGGATTTACAAGCAATTATCCAAAAACCTTCATTATTAACTTTATCGTATATTTATCACATAGATATACGTGGGGAAACCAATTCGTTATTTCCAGTTTTAATTTAATGTTGATACTAATCTAACTTAATACTAATCTACTTCATATGGCTTATCTCTTGTTATATAGACCTGCAGTATATAAACGAATATGAATATCGGTACGTGGTGAGTTTGTTGTGAACACAAATAACAAAATGAAGTTCTTGGCAGGGATTCTGTTAGCCCTAGCAGTGGCCGCCTCCGCGAGGCACATCACCCTTGAAGATGTTATCGATTTAGAAAAAAACACTCAATATGGTTACATTTCTGCCATCAGCTTGCCTTTAGCTGACAAAGTTCGTATCGCTGAGAGCGAAGGTAGACAGAATCCATCCAGAATCATCGGTGGTTCATTTGCTGCTCCGGGAGATTTGCCGTACCAGGTACTTCAAAACATTTTGTATTAATGCTGAAACATGACATTTGCATCTTATTTATGTACAAAAATAGTTCTCAGTGATAAAAATAAATATATATTTATAGATAACACTTTGTTTTGCAGGCTGGACTTGTAGTCCATCTACCCTTTGGTAACGGTATTGCCAGTGCAGCTCTCATCTCCAGTAATAGAGTAATAACTGCTGCACACAACTTAAACGATGGCGTATCGAATGCTCTAAGTGTAACTGTGGTCCTTGGAACTACCACTTTATTAGGAAATGGTGTAAGGTTTACCACTAGCGACTTCGTTTTGCATGAAAATTTCAACATTTTCCGTTTAATAAGTGACATTGCTATTATTAACTTGCCGTCATCTGTTGAATTCTCAAGTGAGTATTTTTAAATTGTATAGTTATGTTAATGATATATACCTTCTGAATATTAAGTTTAACGTATTTGAATAATATCAATCCCGAATCGAAATTCATTCTTACCAAACCCCAGATGTCCTCGCTCCCATCGCCCTACCTTCCGGATCTCAGCTTGAAGAGGACTTCGCTGGTGACATTGCCATTGCCTCTGGTTTCGGAATCAATCCTATACGTAAGAAATTTTTATTATTTACTTACTCTACTGTCTTTGTAGGTTTTCAAACTAATAAGTTTATATGTTACACAGTTGGTGGTGTAGGCGTTATCTCAGATCAACCTGTTAGTTACGTGGACTTGCCTGTGATTTCGAACAATGAATGCGCACAACTCTACGGAAATATTGTTCAGCCTGGCGTAGTATGCACAGGCAGCGTTGAAGGCAAAAATATTTGCACTGGTGACTCTGGAGGTCCTCTTGCGGTGCAAAGAAACGACAAGCCACTCTTGGTAAAAATATTTAAATAATTTAAATAGAAACATATTTTTTGCTCAGAAACTTGCCATTAGAAGCCATTGGATATTTTTCGCAAGAGAATGCTTAGTAATGACTTTTAAATGTACAAGCATATTTTATTTTATCGAAAATTCCTTTTAACTATAATATTTGTTTAATTTTAATGAAATATTTTTTCTTACAGATTGGTATTGTATCATTTGGAACACCTGGATGTTCCGGTGGCTCTTATTCTGGCTATTCTAGAGTCAGTCACTATATAGACTGGATAAATAAACTTCTGTAAAATACAAAAATGTGTACATCTAAATCTGTTTTTTACTGCAAAATCCGTCTTCGGTTACGTCCTTCGCTTTGACTCATTCTATTTTTATTATAACTCATTGATAAAAACAACCAACTACATTAAATTTGCTGCAAACGAGCTGACGGATTACGTGATGATTAACAATCGACGCCGCCAATGGACACTCACAACACCAATGGAGTTTCGAGTGCGTTGCCGGCCTTTTGGGGATTAGGGTTTTTGATTTGGGTAGGAAAGGGCAGGGGAAGGATTGGGTCTCCAGTAACCTCACTCACAACAAAAACAACACTTTGATTGTTTCTCGCCGGTTTTTTATTTGAGGTTTTGGTTGCCTATTATTTGAGGAGCTGTGAGAAACTAACTTTTAGAAAAGTTTTCAAACAAAAACTCATAAGTTGTATGTTATTGTTATGATATGTACTTCGATTATTCGGAACGTGCGAAGTGGGTGGAAAGGGTAAAGAAACCGATCGCGGCACAAATATGTAAAAAAGGACAAGTAAATAAAAACACTCTTAAAAAAAATAACTGATTTTTATTTCCTAAAGTTCTGCACTTGTTAAACAAAAATTAAAAACTTATTATCCTTTTAAAATAAATTTCAATTTTCTAATAGAACAAACAAACATAACAAGGGGTCTCAAGGGGTATAATTTTAAACAACTTATTAGAATTTTATATACCTAACATTAAAACAATATCGTTACTGTAACACATTAAAGTACTTATATGAAGTTAACATAAACTAGCATTATTTACCATATACTGCTCAAAATAAAAATATCACACATTGTCATCCCAGTTACATACATTTGTAACTGAACATGAGTGTAATATGAATGGCTTTGTTTTAACTCTATTACATTATTTTATAAAAATATTAAGTAATTAACATTGCATACATTTTTATCAAATTCAACGACAGTTTTTTTTTCAAATGTAGATAATTGGACATTTAGCTTCGACTCGCTTTGTCACACAGTCTTCTTCCACCACTACATAATCAATATTAACGCACAGCCATATTATTATTCGCATTAATTCTTTTCTCTTCCCTGCTCTTCCTCATCCCTCACATGTTCTGCTAACACCAATTTTACATTTTAGCACAGTCTGGGGTAAGAAAATGATTGTGTGTTTATAACACTCAAAACCTGTTTTTATAATAATATCAATTTTTTATACAATTCAATAAAATTCCTTTCTCTACATATATTTATTGTCTTCTATGGTATATTTTACTAACTCGTGTTGATAAAAATAAACAATCTGTTGACATTAATTTTTTGACACATGTGGTGCACGGTCCGAATACAGCCATTTTTGGTTGTCATACATAACAACCCTTTCTTGGCATGAAATAGTACTCTTTAAATTAGTCGGTTATAAATGTCTGTAAAAGAGTGTTCTATAAAGTAACGATGATAAATTACACGATAAATTACAATTCCGTCAAAAATAAATATATTTTTATTTTCTGCGTAAGTAATAGTTTTACAAACCACATACATAATGTGGAATTTAAAGAAACAGCCAGAGAATTTGTAATTTTAACTTTAAGTAAAAACCGTAATTTACCACAAATCACATTATAAAGAACCTACACAACTACATTCGTTCACGAAAATTATCTCTGGATCGAACTTCGTATGCGTGTCCGAAAATAAAATAGAGTAGGGTCTTCAACGTTCTTTCGTTCGAGTTTCGTTCGTTTCCGAAAGTTTCGCTTCGAAGAAAGAGAGTAGACCTCCTGGGGGTCTACTCTTATTCTACGAAAAACGAACTTTCGATCGAAACTTCGCGTGTTTCCTACCACGGTTTCAATTCGTTCCGAAATATCGTTCGAACGAAATTGTTTGACATTTAGAACCTACTCTAATCCTTATTAGCTCCGAAGGAACTTTTGAATTTGACAGACGATTTTTCGGATTTTTTACTTCAAATTGACGAAACCAAAAGTGTTACCTTTTAATTTTCGTTTAGTGTGGGTTTTGTATGAAAATTGTTTGAAATGGCTACAAGAATGCTCTAAATCGAAGCTCTTTTACGTGAAGAACGTGTAGAGCGTAGAAGGAACCGGCGCTGCCTGCGCAATCTACTTAATATACCTAAGTCAAATTCCGGACTTAGAGTTTGTAGGACAGTCGCCTATTATTTGAGGAGCTGTGAGAAACTAACTTTTAGAAAAGTTTTCAAACAAAAACTCATAAGTGGTATGTTATTGTTATGATATGTTTGCATGTACTTCGATTATTCGGAACGTGCGAAATGGGTGGAAAGGGTAAAGAAACCGATCGCGGCACAAATATGTAAAAAAGGACAAGTAAATAAAAACACACGAAAAAAAAAACTGATTTTTATTTCCTAAAGTTCTGCACTTATTAAACAAAAATTAAAAACCTATTATCCGTTCAAAATAAATTTCAATTTTCTAATAGAACAAATATAACAAGGAGTATAATTTTAAACAACTTATTAGCATTTTATATAACATTAAAACAATATCGTTACTGTAACACATTAAAGTACCTACTTATATGAAGTTAACATAAACGAGCATTATTTACCATATACTGCTCAAAATAAAAATATCACACATTGTCATCCCAGTTACATACATTTGTAACTGAACATGAGTGTAATATGAATGGCTTTGTTTAAACTCTATTACATTATTTTATAAAAATATCAAGTAATTAACATTGCATACATTTTTATCAAATTCAACGACAATTTTTTTTTCAAATGTAGATAATTGGACATTTAGCTTCGACTCGCTTTGTCACACAGTCTTCTTCCACCACTACACAATCAATATTAACGCACAGCCATATTTTTATTCGCATTAATTCTTTTCTCTTCCCTGCTCTTCCACATCCCTCACATGTTTTGCTAACACCAATTTTACATTTTAGCACAGTCTGGGGTTGGAAAATGATTGTGTGTTTATAACACTCAAAACCTGTTTTTATAATAATATCCATTTTTTATACAATTCAATAAAATTCCTTTCTCCACATATATGTTGGAAACAGCGAAACGGCCAGGAAATATTCTTGACTTTTATTATATTATACAGCTTTTAAAATCAAATGAAAAAATACAAAATCATAACTTTTAAACTTTCGCGTTTCATCTTAAGAACATTATATTTACGCGGGTATTAACGCGGAAAATTATAATTTGAATACCTTGGTAGGCTTGACGTTTCGACCCGGTTGCACAGGTCGTGGTCACAAGCAGACTGAAGACGCGATGTCACAGCTCCCTGCATTCGGGTGATGAATCTTCACGTGATGACATCGCGTCTTCAGTCTGCTTGTGACCACGACCTGTGCAACCGGGTCGAAACGTCAAGCCTACCAAGGTATTCAAATTATAATTTTCCGCGTTAATACCCGCGTAAATATAATGTTCTTACAAAATCATAGCAGTTCACGTCTCGTCTTCCGTCCGTCTCGTCTTTCGTCTGTTTCGCTTTCATTCGTTCCCTTTCTCGCTGTCCCGTTCATCATCTCACTCGCGCCGTTCGGATACACGTCTAAAACACTTTAGTTCAATCTATCACACGTTTGGATACATCCCATTCCCACATTCGGCCGTCCTGATCTTAGTCTGTCCTCAGACTAAACATACAAACCTAAATCTTTAATGTTAATTATAGTGACATACTTCAGATCTTATGATAAATGCTTGAAAACAGTTAAAATATTATTATGAAAAATGCTTAAGAACTTTGGTAATAGAACCCATAAAACAATGCCATGGTTACATGGTTACAACCATAACTCATCTATAACTGTTAGCAGATTACAATAATTACTAATACAATGTTGTTTACACTAACCAACTATACTGAATAATCAGCAATATGCTAAGTACACATAAAAACAGTACATTACGGTTAAACATCATTCATCCTTCCACCATCAAATCAAGGTAAGTATAACATGTAAAAATGTTCACTCTGTATCACTCATATAGTCAGGCCATGGCTTCATATGGTCTGCTGACGCTGTAGTTCTGTGAGGACCTTCCGCTTGTGAGTCAGCCTTATCTAAATCATACCTATCATTTCTCTTTACCTTCACCACTTTGTAGGGTCCCAAAAACTTCGGCTTGAGTTTAAGGCCTGTTCCAAATTGGGTTCTCTTCACAGCAACAAGTTCACCTTCTTTATACTTCTTGCTTTGCTTTCTCTTCTTGTTATAGTTTCTTTTATTCTCATCTTGAATTTTTAAAATCTGTTGCTTTGCACTCTTCCTTAATTCTTCCCTATCCTCAATGAAGCTGTCCCTTTCTTCTTGTCTTAATAAGTCTAATATTTCAACATCTTCCTTCCTTCTCATCTTCGTTCCAAGAAGCAATTGGAAAGGTGTATTATTGATACTTCTATGATACGTGCTGTTGAGTGCTCTTTGCACCCTACTCACCAACTTATACCACAGTGTAGGTTGCTCCAGTGTTAGTTTTGTCAAGACCCCGATGACTGACCGATGCACTCTCTCAACTTGGCCATTTCCTCTTGGAACCCCAGTGGTTATTTTTACATGCTCTATTCCCTCTTGCTTACAATACTCAATGAAATCATTGCTTGTAAAGGCAGTACCTCTGTCAGAGACAATTCTTGCAGGGTTACCAAACACCTGTTGATGTATTTCCAGCTTCTTCAATACTTCTTGAGTAGTTGTGCTCTTTGTCGGAAACAACCACACAAACTTAGTGAAGCCATCAATAACTGTGAGTATATAGTTATATTGTTTGCGAGTTTCGGTAAGTGGTCCAATATGATCAATGTGCAGTGTGTGTAGCGGTGTATCACCCTTTTCTATGGGGTTCAAAAATCCTTCTTGTTTACCTTCCTTTCATGAAGCAAGCAGACATGGAATACAAGTAGATATATATTCTTCAACTTTCTTATCCAAGTGGGTTATGAAATAGTCTTTACTTATCAATTCAATAGTTTTCTTCTTTGAGAAATGACCGTTATCATGTGCTCTCTTGATAATTTCCACCTCCATCTTTTGTGGGATAACTAAGCATCTTTCGTTTCCTTTACATAACAATCCATCCTGCAAATAAAAATCCTTATATGGTTTTTCTTCTTCCAGTATATTCTTAATGGCCTTGAGTCCATTGTCAGTCTCTTGAGCACGTCTCAGAGAACTATGCAAGTCTGAAAATATGGGTGCGACAAATGGGTGTCGGCTCAGTGCATCTGTATGTTTCATTCTCGATCCCTCACGATGCTCAATAGTAAAATCATAATCTTGCAGAAATATAATCCATCTTGCTACCCTAGGTGATGTGGCCAGATCCTTTTTATTTAATGTCATCTGAAATGCTTTGCAGTCAGTTACTATTTTAAAATGATTTCCAAAAAGATAGTGTCTAAACTTTTTAATTCCTTCAATGATAGCCAAGGCTTCTAACTCGTAGCTTGTGTATCTGCTTTCAGCATCAGTAGTTCGCCTGCTCATGTAATATACTGGATGAAGATCACCTTTATCATCTTTCTGTAGTAGTATAGCCGCATATGCCACACAAGATGCGTCAGTATGCAGCTCAGTGGGTGCTTTTGCATCATAAATCTTTAAAACAGGTTTACTTGCCAACTTATCCTTTAGTACATTGAATGCCAAACTATGTTCTTCGTGAAACTCAAATTTCCTGTCCTTTCTTAACAAATCTGTGAGAGGCTTCGCTATAGTTGCAAAGTTTTGGATGTATTTCCTAAAATATGAACAAAGTCCCAAGAAACTGAGCAGTTGCTCCTCATTCCTGGGCTCAGGAAATTTTAGGACCGCCTCGGTCTTTCCTGGCGATGGCATAACTGCTCCACCTTCAATTACATGTCCAAGATACTCCACTTTTCGCACCAACAGCTGAGACTTCGACCAATTTATTTCCAGGCCATACTCCATAGCAACTTGCAACACTTCTCTCAACCTCTCAACGGCTTGTGACTCTGTTAAAGCTGGAATTAATATATCATCTATAAATATTATAACAACACCTCTAGTAATAAGGTCTCTAAATATTATTGAGATAAAACGGGTGAAAACTTTGGGACAGATAGATAGGCCAAACGGAGCTCTTAGAAATTCGTACTGACCCGTCATAGTAACAAAGGAAGTATATTTTATAGATTCTTCGCTAACTCTCAAATGGAAAAATCCATTTTTGTGGTCTAGGGCACTAAACACCCTTGCAGCAGCCAGCTTATCAATGTGTTCTTCTATGATTGGTAGCGGATATTCATCTTTAACCATCTTCCTGTTAATCAACCTATAATCAGCACATACTCGCAAATTACCATCTTTCTTCCTTACTAAGACAAGTGGGCTTGCATATTCGGAGAAACTTACCCGAATAATTCCCTTATCCAACCATTCTTTGATTTGTTTGTCTACCTCTGCCTGTTCTCTGGGTGCGATGCGCCGAGGACGTTGAGCCACCGGTATGTCATCCTTCAATATGATCTTCAATTCAATGGGTGCCTCTTTAGTTTGCTGTGGCTTATATGAATCTACTAACTTTGCTACTTCTTCTCTCACGTCCTGGTCCATCACATGACCTACAAAATCAACAGAACACGCACAACAATCCACACCACGCAACCAATCATTTGGTTTCATCCATACAGATCCACCTTTCATAACCGTTATGACATTTCGTAGAAATTCGTGACCAATTAACACTTTGAATGGAATAGTGTCTCTAGGAATAACGTAGAATACGACATCACGATACGTATACCCATCGATCTCAATATTTGTCTGGAATTGTCCAATTGGTGTTATTTTAGAAAGTCCTAATCCGGTAAGAGTTATTACACATTCACTATTAAACACGGGAGAACCTATTTCTTCATAAAAGTCCAATCTAATTAAGTTTACGTCGCTTCCTGAATCTATTAACGCATCTGCTATGTTTCCGCACAATAACTTTACACTCTTTACTGGTTTTGTGAGAATTCCGGGTTTGTTTACATCTAGAACGTCAACATCGCCGCCATGACACTTGTCATCCGTCATGTCATGATCTGGGCCAGTCGTCATTGCCGCAAGTGTAGCGCTGCCAACCTCGCAAACTCGGTCGTCGATCGCTGCGCCCCCTAGCGCCGTAGTGACGAATGTCCGCTTCGACTGTGTTCGTAATGTTTCCGCACTGCTGCCGGAACCGGAAGATGTTGCCGCCGCCGATGATGATGATGGCAACGGTTTTGGCTTCAATGGGCAATTTGGAGAAATATGTCCAAACCCGTTGCATCGGAAACACTTTTTCCCTTGGGTTTTGTGCGGACAATTTTCGCTCCTGTGGTTTTTCTCTCCACAGTCGTAGCACCTGTATGACGAAGCCTCCTCCTTGCGAATGTTACTGTCTTTTCCCTTTTCTATATAACGGGCCTTCTCTTTGATCATCTCATATATTTTTAGCTTCTCTTTCAATTCTGAGTATGTGGTAACGCCATACAGCATTATTTTATTAATTTCGTTGTCTCGTATACCATCGATAATGTATTTGATGGCCACGTAGTCCGCCATCTTTCCTCTTTTTCCAAGCTCCTTCATGACGAACATATAGTCAATGCATGACTCATTTGGCCTCTTCTTTCTAGCACTCATCATCTCGTGGATAGTTTTTGCATCGATCGCATCTGGAAATTCTTTTGAGATCGCTAGCTTAAGCGATTCCCAGCACTTGAATGCTTTTTCAGAGCTCAACCATAAAGCCGCTGTCCCCGTCAGTGAACGCCGCGCCACCAACAGTCTTTGTGTCTGCGTCCATTCAAAAATATCACCATTGTCGTCTATATCTTGAATCCACTTTGTTACAGGATATGCATTGTCCCTGCCGTTGAACTTCCTTATGACATCTTCTGCGTAGTGAAACGTAGTACCAGTACGCGTTGGCCGGTCGAGTACGCCGCCATCTTCGTCGTCACGCGATTGACTCTTACTTCGTCTTCTAGCCATCATAACCGTCGTAAAATCGTACCGCCAGCAACGTATACTTTTCCACGGTCACTACCGCAGGCGCCAGGCTGCCGCACTCGCGCTGTCCTGTAACTGATCTTCTTTTTTTTTCAAACGGGCACGTGTTCCGGCACGCCGCCGTTCGCTGATTTCGCGTATCCCGGACGAGCCCCCAAAAATTGTAGGGTGTTGGAAACAGCGAAACGGCCAGGAAATATTCTTGACTTTTATTATATTATACAGCTTTTAAAATCAAATGAAAAAATACAAAATCATAGCAGTTCACGTCTCGTCTTCCGTCCATCTCGTCTTTCGTCTGTTTCGCTTTCATTCGTTCCCTTTCTCGCTGTCCCGTTCATCATCTCACTCGCGCCGTTCGGATACACGTCTAAAACACTTTAGTTCAATCTATCACACGTTTGGATACATCCCATTCCCACATATATTTATTGTCTTTTATAGTATATTTTATTAACTCGTGTTGATAAAAATAAACAATCTGTTGACATAAATTTTTTGACACATGTCGCGCACGGTCCGAATACAGCCATTTTCGGTCGTCATACATAACAATCCTTTCTTGGCATGAAATAGTACTCTTTAAATTAGTCGGTTATAAATGTCTGTAAAAGAGTGTTTTATAAAGTGACGATGATAAATTACACGATAAATTACAATTCCGTCAAAAATAAATATATTTTTATTTTCTCCGTGGAATATTATAAGTAGGTAACCACATACATAATGTGGAATTTAAAGAAACAGCCAGAGAATTTGTAATTTTAACATTAAGTAAAACCACAAATCACATTATAAAGAACCTACACAATTACATTCGTTCACGAAAATTATCTCTGGATCGAACTTCGTATGCGTGTCCGAAAATAAAACAGGAGGTCTACTCTCTTTCTTCGAAACGAAGCTTTCGGAAACGAACGAAACTCGAACGAAAGAATGTTGACGACCCTACTCTGTTTTATTTTCGGACACGCATACGAAGTTCGATCCAGAGATAATTTTCGTGAACGAATGTAATTGTGTAGGTTCTTTATAATGTGATTTGTGGTAAATTACGGTTTTTACTTAAAATTAAAATTACAAATTCTCTGGCTGTTTCTTTAAATTCCACATTATGTATGTGGTTTGTAAAACTATTACTTATAATATTCCACGCAGAAAATAAAAATATATTTATTTTTGACGGAATTGTAATTTATCGTGTAATTCATCATCGTTACTTTATAAAAAACTCTTTTACAGACATTTATAACCGACTAATTTAAAGAGTACTATTTCATGCCAAGAAAGGGTTGTTATGTATGACGACCAAAAATGGCTGTATTCGGACCGTGCACGACATGTGTCAAAAAATTAATGTCAACAGATTGTTTATTTTTATCAATACGAGTTAATAAAATATACTATAAAAGACAATAAATATATGTGGAGAAAGGAATTTTATTGAATTGTATAAAAATTGATATTATTATAAAAACAGTTTTTGAGTGTTATAAACACACAATCATTTTCCTACCTCGGACTGTGCTAAAATGTAAAATTGGTGTTAGCAGAACATGTGAAGGATATGGAAGAGCAGGGAAGAGAAAATAATTAATGCGAATAATAATATGGCTGTGCGTTAATATTGATTGTGTAGTGGTGGAAGAAGACTGTGTGACA
The DNA here is from genome assembly GCA_902829305.4 of Spodoptera exigua. Taxonomy (NCBI): domain Eukaryota; kingdom Metazoa; phylum Arthropoda; class Insecta; order Lepidoptera; family Noctuidae; genus Spodoptera; species Spodoptera exigua. The sequence goes on from LR824615.2 coordinate 6,759,204, forward strand.
AAGCGAGTCGAAGCTAAATGTCCAATTATCTACATTTGAAAAGAAAACTGTCGTTGAATTTGATAAAAATGTATGCAATGTTAATTACTTAATATTTTGATAAAATAATGTAATAGAGTTAGAACAAAGCCATTCATGTTACACTCATGTTCAGTTACAAATGTATGTAAATGGGATGACAATGTGTGATATTTTTATTTTGAGCAGTATATGATAAATAATGCTCGTTTATGTTAACTTCATATAAGTACTTTAATGTGTTACAGTAACGATATTGTTTTAATGTTATATAAAATGCTAATAAGTTGTTTAAAATTATACTCCTTGTTATATTTGTTCTATTAAAAAATTGAAATTTATTTTAAAAGGATAATAAGTTTTTAATTTTTGTTTAATAAGTGCAGAACTTTAGGAAATAAAAATCAGTTATTTTTTTTAAGTGTGTTTTATTTACTTTTCCTTTTTTTACATATTTGTGCCGCGCTCAAATAATAGGCGACTGTCCTACAAACTCTAAGTCCGGAATTTGACTTAGGTATATTAAGTAGATTGCGCAGGCAGCGCCGGTTCCTTCTACGCTCTACACGTTCTTCACGTAAAAGAGCTTCGATTTAGAGCATTCTTGTAGCCATTTCAAACAATTTTCATACAAAATCCACACTAAACGAAAATTAAAAGGTAACACTTTTGGTTTCGTCAATTTGAAGTAAAAAATCCGAAAAATCGTCTGTCAAATTCAAAAGTTCGTTCGGAGCTAATAAGGATTAGAGTAGGTTCTAAATGTCAAACGTCTTCGTTCGAACGATATTTCGGAACGAATTGAAACCGTGGTAGGAAACACGCGAATTTTCGATCGAAAGTTCGTTTTTCGTAGAATAAGAGTAGACCCCCAGAGTAGGGTCGTCAACGTTCTTTCGTTCGAGTTTCGTTCGTTTCCGAAAGTTTCGTTTCGAAGAAAGAGAGTAGACCTCCAGATCCTTCCAATAATTTCGTTATTCATTTTTATTTATTCTCCTTCTCACTCTTTAATTTTTCATTTCTTTCACACAAAAACTTCCAGAAAGTTCCACAAAAACTTCCATCAACTAAAAAACTTCATGCTTACGGCGGGACTCGAACTCGGGGTCTCTCTAGTTTAATCCGAACGCCTTACCGATTACACCAACTCGTGTTGACAATTCACGACGAAATTTACAATCTTTAGGCAACGTTTGACAACCATCCATTGACGTCATGATGTCAAAGAGTTTGAACCACTTTTCCGTCACAATACTTTATCATTCATAATGTTAGTAATTCCACATTAATATTCAAGTATGTGGAAAATAACACTATACTTCAAATGAAACAATAAGTACTTCTAGTCCATAGAAATATAACGCATTCACATTTTCAAACCAAAGTTATCATAGGTTCATAAACAGAAACTCAGTATGAACAGTATATGCTTTTTTTTAAGGAAGGAAAATCTCGAAATCGCAACACCACCTAGGGTTTGGCGAGATGCTGACATCTACTAAAAAATCCCCCCGTTCTTAGGACAACTGCTCTAACCCAAAAATAAAAAATAAAAAAAAAACCGAAAAGTAACCTCGGCTCATATACATAGTCGTGGTGGCCCGGAGGTTAAGGAGTAAATTATTTGCACTAGATTATTTACAAATGGAACGCCTATGCATCGCGAGACTTAAAAAACTACAAGATCGAGTTCTTTTCCTCATATTGGTCCTCTATTAATATAATTTCATGAAACCTGAGTCGAAACTTAGTTGGAAGCTCCAAAAAATCCACTAACAAGATTTGAGGCCAAATTTAATACTGAATGTGGATGGATTTAGGAGCGTTTTTTTTTTCATTTACATATCCTGCAAATGCCACATTTGGAATAATAAATAAAAATACTTAAAAGCTTTTTTGTCAGTAAGGAAAATGAAATAAATTACTAGTCATATAATATTATCTCGGGGAAAATAATTAAGGGAAAACCTAAATGTAATATGACGCAATATTATCAAAGAAATCAATAATTATCTACTGAATTTTAATAGGTATCGTCTGGCAATTGAAAATCTATATAAAAGACATGATCATCGGTCATCGAGTTTTAAATTTAACTGTAAATAGCAAGATGCAGTCCTCGGTAGCAATTCTGTTGGCCCTAGCGGTGGCCGCCTCTGGGAGGCATATTACTCTTGAGGATGTTATTGAATTAGAAAATAACACTCCCTACGATTACATCAAGAGCTTACCGCTGATCCAGGAAGTCTTTATAGAAGAAAAAAATGAGAAAAACCCATCCAGAATAGTTGGCGGTTCATTTGCAGCACTTGGACAATTTCCGTATCAAGTAACTATAACGTGTGGCTATTATTATTATTAAGAAGATACAAAACAAAATCTAAAATACATTTATTTTACAGGCTGGACTTTTAATCCATTTACCATTTGGAACTTCTATTGCGAGTGCAATCTTAATCTCCAATAATAAAATACTAACTGCTGCACACAACTTAAACGATGGCGTATCAAATGTGCCAAGTGTGACTGTGGTCCTTGGAACAAACACTCTAATGTCTGGTGGTGTGAGACAGACCACTAGCAACTATGTTTTGCACGAAAATTATGACATTTCCCTGTTAAGAAGTGACATTGCTATCATCAATTTACCATCTCCAGTTGCGTTTTCAAGTAAGTTGAGTTACATACATTTTCTTAATTTGTTTTAAGCTGATGAAGAATAATTAATCAAATGATAGAAAAATGCCAGTAAAATGATAAATCTTATAAAACTTAATAACCTTATAAAAAAGGGGTTATTTACGCATACAAACTTAACTTGAATGTGTGTCAATGTTACTTAATAGTTCTAAACTCCAGGCTTCATCGCTCCTATCGCCCTGCCATCTGGATCTCAACTTGTAGAAAATTTCGCTGGTGACGTCGCCATTGCATCTGGTTTTGGAATCAATCCTGCAAGTACGGAAATTTAACATTCTTGTTATTTTTTGTTTGACAGAAATCTCGATTTTATTTGACTTATAACCCTACTTCTTCATTTGCTACACAGTTGGTGGTGTGATTCCAAACCAGCCGTTCAGCTACGTGGACTTGCCCGTGATCTCCAACGACGAATGTGCCTTATATTTTCCAACAGTTGTTCAGCCTGGAATTGTTTGCACGGGCAGTGTTGTTGGCAAAAATATTTGCACTGGTGACTCTGGTGGTCCTCTTGCCGTACTGAGAAACAATAACCCACTCTTGGTAAGTATAGTAAAGCAGGCTGTAAGACACCCACGGGTTACAAAATTTATAAAATATTCAGTAACCTCATAAAAAAATATATCGGAGTAGGCATGGACAATATTGTGTATCGTTTTAAACGGTGATCCTTGTAAAAATATTAATTTATATTATTTACAGATTGGTGTTGTTTCATTCGGACGACACGGATGCGATGGCGGTTCTCCTTCTGGATACGCTAGAGTTACACACTACGTAGACTGGATTAATGAACGTGTGTAAAATAAAACATAAATAAATTTATATACAATAAATAAATATATTGATGTTCAAAAACACTTTTTAAGTAATAAATGAAGCAAACAATGAATAAATAAAATTGTTTTTGTAAATAGACCATAAAACGTTACTTTTACACTTCAAAATTATATGTAAAACACTAGATGAAGTCGGCATTTCTTATCTGACTACTCTGAGAAGAAATGCCGAAACAAACTCAGAGGTTCGTCTCTTTTCAAGTCCAGACAATGTGAAAAATAATATAATGTGTGAGAACCGTGTAAGTTCATTCCGTAGTGGACTTTTGTAGAAAAAACCACACCAGTGTAAGTAGACCCGTTCTGAAGAATGGCACGCAAATGTCAGTTTACAACTAGTTAAACAAAAGGGTGTAGCTGAGTTATCCGACGAACAATACCCTTCAAAACAACATTTAGATGGGTCGTGCAAATACCCATACTTTCGTGGGTATCGAATAAAGTCTTTTTATTTATATTTTAATGTGTAACACAGTGTGTTTGATTAGATGTTTGCGTTTATCTTCGAAAAATTCTTATTATACATTTTTTAACATGCTAATATATTTTAGGGTGGGTTTACAAACAATTTCTGGATCACACAAAGAGTTATTTCATGCGGTAATCTATCTCGCGATACGTTGCACATCACGCGAACCACCTCAGGAAAGCAGCTTCTATTCAAGTTTTAATATGAAACCCGTGTAATAAGATGTTTCCATACCAATACCGACCTAGACTATTAATAATAATTAATAATAAGAATATAATATTCATAGGGAAACCAAATTGTTACTGTACGTTTAGGTTTAGTACTTACTAGTTTTTATCTATATCTAAAATCGTTATTACTAATCTGTTAAATATATGTCTTATCTCTTTTAAAATTATTAGCCTATATAAATGGGAATGTCTCTTGACAATCACACAACGTATGTGAACGGCAACATGAAGTTGTTGGCAGTGACTTTGTTGGCTCTAGCAGTGGCCGCCACCGCGAGGCACATCACGCTTGAAGATGTCATCGAATTAGAAAATAACACTCCCTACGATTACATCAAGAGCTTACCGCTGATCCAAGAAGTCTTTATTGAAGAAAAAAGTGAGAAAAACCCATCCAGAATAATTGGTGGTTCATTTGCAGCACTTGGACAATTTCCGTATCAAGTAACTATAATGTATGGCTATTATTATTAAGAAGATACAAAACAAAATCTAAAATACATTTATTTTACAGGCTGGACTTTTAATCCATTTACCATTTGGAACTTCTATTGCGAGTGCAATCTTAATCTCCAATAATAAAATACTAACTGCTGCACACAACTTAAACGATGGCGTATCAAATGTGCCAAGTGTGACTGTGGTCCTTGGAACCAATACTTTAATGGGTGATGGTATAAGACAAACTACCAGCGACTTTGTTTTGCACGAAAATTATGACATTTCCATATTCAGAAGTGACATTGCTATAATCAACTTACCATCTAAAGTTGAATTTTCCCGTGAGTATTATATCCACTTTCATTTGAATCTCTTTTTAACCGACTTCAAAAAAGGAGGAAGTTCTCAATTCAACGCGTATTTTTTTTTTATGTATGTACACCGATTACTCTTAGACGCCTGGACCGATTTGCAAAATTCTTTTTTTATTCGATAGGGTATACTTGCCATTTGGTCCCATTGTCATGAGGTCAGGATCTGATGATGGAATCCTGGAGAAACCCAGAGGAACTTTCGAAAATTGTAGGTTTTTTGTATGATGTTTAAGTAGATCTTTAACAACACTACAACTTGACGAAGGTCGAAGTCGACCAGATGTTGGAGCTGGAAGACAGTCGAGGGATCTCCTTGACTATTTGGAATAATTGCCTTATGTTTGGGCTTGAATGATTCGTATTGGCGAGCACTTTGCAGCAAGCTTGGTCGTAACTGTCATTAGGGATCTGATGATGAAGACGAACGACAGTCTAGGGAACTCCTCAACGGTTTACAGTAGCTACCTCGTGTTTGGACTAGCTACCTGGTTAAGAACTTTCCCTCTCCTAGAGAGATAGCCTGTGTCCCAGTAGTGGGAACATTAAAATGGCTGATGATGATGATGATAATGATGAGAACTTTCCCATTTCTTGGGATCTATATTTTTTTAATCGGGCGGCTCCTTTCGTTGGCCTACACATAGCTACTTAAAAATATATACTATTCAATATGTTAATTTATATCTAAAATATTACTGTAGTTTACAGAAGAACTTGCAACAGACACTAAAAAGAAAAAAATAAAAAAACTACGTTTACAAAAACCGACTTCAAAAACAAAAAAGTGTCAAATAAGTAATTTAAATTGATATTTTAATAGCACTCTTACGTACGCGAAGCTAATACTTTTAATATTAATAGTAAAACACTATCAATTCTATGTGCTACCTATTCATAGGTTTGAAGTCGGTGCCAAGCCCTAAACAGAATAAAACTAAATGAGAATTAAGACTGTTTAACTGCTAAAAGACGAAATTTCCACAACTAACAACGCAGCTACCTACTACTACTTTTAACAACCAAGTACGAGAAAACTTTCAGAATTCATAATTCATACAAATATCTTTCTAAGCTATATACAGTTTCGCCGGTAACGAAACCATTATAGACTTCTGATTCTACGCTAACGCCATCAAGTTAGAAAATCGGTACTAAATTTCTTAAATCTTAACAAATAAATTCAAACGCGCCCGGCGAGTTTAGGTACTCATGTAATCATGCTTATTATATTATGTATTAGGCTTGGCACCGACTTCAAACCTATGAACAGGTAGCACATAGAATCGATAGTGTTTTATTATTAATATTAAAAGTATTAGCTTCGCGTACGTAAGAGTGCTATTAAAATATCAATTTTAATTACTTATTTGACACTTTTTTGTTTTTGAAGTCGGTTTTTTTAAACGTAGTTTTTTTTCATTCCAAATTCCATAAGATAGAGGCAGTGCCAATTTGTAGTGACTTATACAGTTCAGTTATGCTTATAACTTAAGAGGTGGATTAAATCTTGCAAACACCTCAAAAGCGATCCCTACGACCTGGTACCCTAGGCCCAGTTTTATTATTTTATAAATCAGCCCTGGATACTAGATATATAGATATAGAGATAAGATAGTTTGATTGCGTAACGTATTGCTTTAAATTCAGATGTAACTTTCTTTAAAAAAAAATCTAGGTATATTGTGCAGCTAAAGAAATTGGTCCAGCTACCCTGGTTTACATTTTCACCGAAATTTAAATATCAAATCAGAATCGACGTGCGTCCAAATGTTTTTTTTTTAGTTACTTATTGTGCTGGTCATTTCGTTTTCTCATAAATATTTTGCCATGCTGTCACATATTCACAGCAATGGCGAGTCTAAAAAATAAAACATCTCAAATGTCGGTCCGACACATATCGAAATACAAATAGACATTTCATTTCGTAAATTTTCATCGCCAGGTAACCTCGCTGCTATTGCTCTTCCTTCGGGATCTCAACTCGAAGAAGATTTTGCTGGTGAGGTTGGAATTGCTTCCGGTTTTGGAAATAATCCTTCAAGTAAGAAAATTTTAGTATATTTAGTGAATGCTCAGAAGTATTAAAACACTAAAAAAATATTTATAATACTTTTTATACAGTTGGTGGTACACATGCAAATCAGCCACTTAGCTTCGTCGACTTGCCTGTGATGTCAAACAACGATTGCGCGAAAATTTACGGTTCGTTTATTCAGCCTGGCGTTGTTTGTACGGTTGGTGTTGTCGGCAAAAATATCTGCAGTGGTGACTCTGGTGGCCCTCTTGCTGTTGAAAGGAATGAAAACCCCCTCTTAGTAAGTTTATGCTCAGTTGAAAATATAGAAATTGTAGCACACTTTAGTACGTGTATCCATTTATAGTGAATTAGTTTTATGAAGTTTCATGAAGCTTCGCCCTTCGCCCGATTATAAGGGTGTTTTTGATCCTTAATCTACACATTTGATTTGATTAGGTCGCAAATGTAAACAGCCTTAAATAAACCAGTATCATTAGAAAACTAGGAAACTAAAGAAGGGATACTGATTGTGTTGTAAAACGTTTCTTCTTTCAACAGATTGGTGTTGTTTCGTTTGGGCCCAGGTTTTGTGGAGATCATGGTCCAGCAGGTTACTCCAGGGTTAGCCACTACATTGAGTGGATAAACGAACGTCTTTAAAATGTTTAAAACATAAATAAATCCAACAAGTTTAAATAATATACGAATTGTTTTATTTGACTACTACTCATTATGCAAAAAAAAACTAATCCTTGTGATAATTTTAGGATTTTTGGTATTTTACCGCAAAAAATGTCTATATATAACGAGGTACATACATCATCATCGGCCACTGCTGAGCAAAGGCCTCTTCTCACACGGAAAAGGTTTGAGCATTAATCACCACGCTCGCTTAAGGCAGATTGCCGATTTCAAAATTATAATAATTTCCATACGATGTTTTCCTTCACCATATGTCAGTGGTCATAATCTTAGATAATACATATAACTGGGAAAAAGTCACATTGGTACTTGCCAGGTGAAGTACCTACTATAGTAGTTTTATTTATTTGATTTAAGTTAAATGTTGCCACTTTGCAAGTTGCAAACTAGGCATATCACCTAATGTTAAGCGATCATTGACGCCTACGAACACTAGTAATACAGGAGGCGACAGAACTGTTATTTGCCTTTTAAAAACGAGTGCATTCTAATCTATATAAATTATAAGTTAAACAGCCAACCCGGATCAACATAAGAATAAATCAGTAAAAGCAGTACCGAAACCACAAATCACAAGGCATTTCATAGAGGTGCCGCAACCTTGGAATAAATCAATATCTGTTTAAAAAAAAGGTACTGACAAAGCAGATTAAAAGAAATATAACACCAATAACTATAACTAGCTTAGTAGAGTAAGTATTCCAAAATCAAAAGTTAATCTAAAATACGCAATACTGGCATTAAATTTCGTTCCACACTGGTTTATCTAAGAACACTGACTGAGTTTATGATAGTAGAAAAAGTCCATGTTTTTGATTAATCACCAGATTTGCGACTAAATAATAATAAAATATTTTAGAACGTACTTATTGCCCTCGATACTGTGTATTTATCTTACCTATATCTGCCTTGAAACTACGTAATAGAGTGACATTCTTGGAGAAACCAAATTAGTTCAATTTCAATTTTATGCTGATTTTTATCGAATCTAAAATAAATGTTAATCTGCTAAATAGGACTTATCACATTTTCGAGAGCAACAGTATATAAACCTGAATGTCTTTTGATAAATCACACAACATATGTGAGCAGCAACATGAAGTTCTTGCCAGGGATTTTGTTGGCTCTAGCAGTGGCTGCTTCCGCGAGGCATATCACGCTTGAAGATGTCATTGAATTAGAAAAAAACACTCCGTATGGTTACATCACCGCGATCAGCTTATCATTAGCTGACGAAGTCCGTATAGCTGAAGCGGAAGGCAGACAGAGTCCATCCAGAATTGTTGGCGGCTCATTAGCTGCTCTTGGGCAATTCCCATATCAGGTGGGTTCACAAAATAAATATGAAAACATTTCAAATCAAAGCAAGTCGTTATTCTATAGAGCTTTAGGAAAAATGACAATAACTGGACTTTTTACCCCCTATTGTTGGTAGAAACTTCAAATACAACCAGTTGTTTTCTTTTGCAGGCTGGCTTAGTATTACATCATCCTATTGGTGATGGTGTAGCCAGTGCAGCGCTGATCTCCAACAATAGAATACTAACGGCTGCTCATAACTTAAACGATGGCAGATCCACTGTCCCAAGTGTGACTGTGGTCCTTGGAACAACCACTCTAATGTCTGGTGGTGTCAGACAGACTACTAGCAACTATGTTTTGCACGAAAATTATGACATTTCCCTATTAAGAAGTGACATTGCTATCATCAATTTACCATCTCCAGTTGCGTTTTCAAGTAAGTTGAGTCACTTACATTTTCTTAATTTGTTTTAAGCTGATGAAGAATAATTACTAAACAAAACGAAGTGTGGGAGAGCCATGCTTCGGCACGAATGGGTCGGCTCGACCGGAGTGATACCACGGCCTCACAGAAAACCGGCGTGAAATAACCACAGCGTTGTGTTTCGCCGTGTGAGTGAGGTTACCGGAGGCCCAATCCTTCCCCTCCCCCAATCCCTCCTAAATCCCTAATCCCTCCCTTACACATACAAACTTAACTTGAATGTGTGTCAATGTTACTTAATAGTTCTAAACTCCAGGCTTCATCGCTCCTATCGCCCTGCCATCTGGATCTCAACTTGTAGAAGATTTCGCTGGTGACGTCGCCATTGCATCTGGTTTTGGAATCAATCCTGCAAGTAAGGAAATTTAACATTTTTGTTATTTTTTGTTTGAAAGAAATCTCGATTTTATTTGACTTATAACCCTACTTCTTCATTTGTTACACAGTTGGTGGTGTGCTTCCAAACCAGCCGTTCAGCTACGTGTACTTGCCCGTGATCTCCAACGACGAATGTGCCTTATATTTTCCAACAGTTGTTCAGCCTGGAATTGTTTGCACGGGCAGTGTTGTTGGCAAAAATATTTGCACTGGTGACTCTGGTGGTCCTCTTGCCGTACAGAGAAACAATAACCCACTCTTGGTAAGTAAAGTAAAACAGGCTGTAAGACACCCATGGGTTACTAAATTCATAAAATATTCATCAACCTATTTAAAAAAATATTTCGGAGTAGGCATGGACAATATTATATGTTATATTATAATATCGTTTTGGACTATGAACCTTGTAAAAATATTAATTTTTATTATTTACAGATTGGTGTTGTTTCATTCGGACGAGGCGAATGCGATGGCGGTTCTCCTTCTGGATACGCTAGAGTTACACACTACGTAGACTGGATTAATGAACGTCTGTAAAATAAAACATAAATAAATATGTTGATGTTCGAAAACACTTTTTAACTAATAAATGAAGCAAACAATGAATCAGTGAATTTATTTTTGTAAAAAGGGCATAAAACATTACTATTACACTTCAAAATTATATGTAAAGCACTTGATGATGATACTTTGAGAAGAAATGCTGAAACAATCTCAAAGGTCCGTCTCTTTTCAAGTCCAGACAATGTGCAAAATAATATAATGTGTGAGAACCGTGTAAGTTCATTCCGTAGTGGACTTTTGTAGGACAAACCCCACCAGTTTAAGTAGACCCGTTCTGAAGAATGGCACGCAAATTTCAGTTTACAACAAGTTAAACAAAAGGGTGTGACTGAGTTATTCGACATTTGGATGCGTCGTGCAAATACTCATACTTTCATGGCTATCGAAATAAAGTCTCTTTATTTATATTTTAATGTGTAACACAGTGTGTTTGATTAGATGTTTGCGTTTAACTTCGGAAAATTCTTATTATAAATTTTTTAACATGCTAATATATTTTCGGGTCTTATACAAACAATATCTGGATCACACAAAGAGCTGTTTCATGCGGTAATCTATCTTGCGATACGTTGCATATAACGCGAACCACCTCAGGGATGCAGCTTCTATTCAAGTTGTAATATGAAACCCTTGTGATAAGACGTTTCCATACCAATACTGACCTAGACTATTCAATCAATCAATCAATAAGCTCTCTATCCTGAACTTCATATGTTGTATGTGAGGTATTTGTTTTCCTCTTTTAGAGGATATCCCTTAGTTCAGTGTGCCTTCTGGCAAAGGCCTCCTCTAACATTTTCCATTGTATCCTATCTCTGGTAACCCTTCTCCAGTAAGGGCCCGCTGTAAGTTTTAGCTCGTCTTCCCATCTTTTGAGTTGTCTTCCTCGTTTCCTTTTTCCATCTCTGGGATACCAGTCTGTCACAATTTTACTCCACTTATCCTGAGTACTCCTTAACATGTGGCCCACCCATCTCCATTTTAGTTGGTCTATCTTCGTAAGGATATCCACAATTCTTGTTTTGGATCTTATAAGGGTATTTCGTTTCCTGTCTTGCTTCTTGATGCCCAACATGCTTCTCTCCATCGCTCTTTGACAGCACTGCAGCCTATCTCGGTGGTATTTCGAGAGAGACCATGTTTCACACCCATATGTGATGCAAGGTAGGATGCAAGTGTTGTATACTTTCCGTTTTGTACCGACGCTAAGGTCGTTGGCCTTCATGATTTCTTTGAGTGACCAATATTTTCTCCAACCGTTTGCTATCCGCCTTTTGATCTCCTTGTCCGTCTGATCCTTGAATGAGATGATCTGTCCCAGGTATATATACTCTTCCACGTATTCGAGAGGTTCGTTTTTTAATGATATAACTCGGTAGTCAGAGTTTGTCAGAAGCTTGGTTTTAGTGGTATTCATGGATAGCCCTATTTTCTCACTTTCTCTGTTCAGGTCTTGGATCATCTTCTCTAATTTTTCAGGGTTTTCTTCGACGATGACAATATCATCTGCGAACCTTAGGTGATTTAGTCTTCGTCCATCTATGCTTAGACCAAGTTGGTCCCATTCCAGTTTTCTGAATATATTCTCCAACACTGCAGAGAAGAGTTTGGGGGATAATGGATCCCCTTGCCTGACACCTCTGTTTATATTGAAGGTCTCCCCCAAACTTTCTAGTTGTATTCTTGCTTTAGTGTTGGAGTATATAGATTTGATGGTTTTTATATATTGTGTGGGGATTCCTTGGTGTTCAAGACTTTCCCATATGGCTTTGTGGCTAATGCTGTCGAAGGCCTTGGTGTAATCGACGAATGCCATATACAGACACTTATTATACTCGTTGTATTTTTCTATGAGTTGTTTGATAGTATGTATATGGTCCACTGTGGCAAAGTTTTTTCTAAAGCCCGCCTGTTCCATTGGTTGGTTTTCGTCTAGTTTAGTACTTATGCGGTCTAGAATAATTTTGGAGAAAACCTTATAGACGTTGGACATCAGACTTATTGGTCTATAATTTCCAATATCTTCTTTTGGTCCTTTTTTATATATAAGGATTATATGAGATGTTTCCCACTGCTCAGGTATGTTTCCTGAAGTTATAACTTTGTTGAAGATTTTAGTTAGAATAGGAGCCAGTTCTTCAACTGTTCCTTTCAGCAACTCATTCGTAATCTTATCAGGGCCTGGTGCTTTATCAGATTTTTGGCTTAGTATTGCTTTCCTGACTTCACTGGGTAAGATTTCGGGCTCTGGGTCTGATGGGCATGGGTTAGGTGTACGGATTTCATAAATTCCCTGATTGGTGTCATCTTGGTTGGAGTATAGATGCTGGTAGAATTGTGTAGCTGCTTTGTTTATTTGTTTTCGATTTGTGATGTTGCAGTGGTTATTTTTCAGGGTTGGTATCCATTGATTTGACTCGCGTAGTTCTTTAAGAGCTTTTCTTGTTCCTCCAGTAGCTAAAATATGTTTTTCTAATTTTTGTAGCCTCCCGGCCTTTCTATCTTTCCTGATGCCTTCCTTGATTTTCTTACTCAGCTTGATGATCATTTGTATATTCTCTTTTCTCATTTTGCTATTGAATAGACATTTTCTTTCCCGGATTAGTTGTAGTGTTTTATCTCTCAGTATATATTTATGTTTGGGTGGTTTACTGCTCTTGGTACCGGTAAGATGACTTTGTAGTTTGGCATAGCTTGCTTTGACATCACTTTTGTAATCTTCCAGTAATTCCTTGCCAAGTATTACCAAGGAACGGGCTGTAACTTTGGTGTCTTCTGGATGATGAACCATGCTGGATGTTGTAATATGTTTTCTAGATTTTTTGGGTGGTATTAGTTTGAGAGATGCTCTTATCATACGATGGTTTGTATTAAAGTTTAGCTTTGTTATTACTGAAGTGTTTGTAAATAATCTTGGGTGATTGCACATAATATAGTCTATCTCGTTTTTGTATTTGCCATCTGGAGAGGTCCATGTCCACTTGTTTTTCTTGTTTTTCTTGAAGATACTATTCAAGAGAGTTAAGTTGTGCTCCAGTGAAAATTCTATTAGCCTTTGCCCATTTGTACTTCTTTTGCCATGGCCAAAGTTCCCCAGTACATATTCGTCTTTGTTTTGCTTGGTCCCTACTTGAGCATTAAAATCTCCCATAAGAACAATTATATTTTTTGGATATTTGTATATAACTTGGGAAAGGTTATTGTAGAAGACAATGTGTTCAGATATTGCAGCTTGTTCGGTTGGTGCATAGGCTTGTATTATTGTCCATGTTTTTTCAAAGCCAGATATTTTAATAAGTAAAATTGCAATTCGATCATTAACTCCAATGAAATTCAGTATATTATTTCTTAGGTGTGTTTTTACCATGAATCCAACTCCTCTTTGTCCACCAGTTTCTCCTTTGTTAAACATAATATATTCTGTGTGTTCTTCTATTGATTCACCAGCTCTTCGCATTTCGCTTATTCCCAGTATATCCCAATTGAGTTCTTTCAACGCTTCCTCAAGCTCTAATAAAGATTCATTTGTTCTTAATGTCCTGGCATTTAATGTTGCAAAGTGTAATTTGTTGCTTTTTGTTAGAGGGTGATGGTCTGTTTCTCCCGCGGTGACCAGCCGTGGTGGGAGCATTGGTTGTTGAATTTTGTTTTGGTGTTGTTTTGGTTGTAGATTTATTTGTTGTGGTTGACTTAGTTGACATAGTTGCAGTTTGTCGGTTCCTATTGGTATTGCGTTAGTTTTTGTATGTAATGGTCCCCGAAGTGGAGTGTGATCTCTCCCGCAGGTGTTGAAATGTATTTATCTTTGGCAATTTAGAGGTACTTTTATTCTGCTGGTTGGGGCTTGGAGTGTCAGATCTTTTTCTTTTTTCACTGTCTTTATTTGTGTTAAGGTTTTTAGTTTTTGCTTGTAGCACTGCCTTCGGTAGATCATGTGTAATGTATGTGCCAGATTTCATTTTCTTTTTGTTTTTTAAAATCTGGATTTTTTTCCCAAGGGTTGTGGTAGCCAGCAAGATTGGTCTGATTTTGACGTCATTGTCTCGTTTTTTACCCAGTCTCTGAAGTCTATCTATCTCCCCTATTTCCAGATTCACCTCAATTTCTTTCAACGTTGACGTGACGAGCGTAGTCAATTGTTCGTGACTTTCTTCGTTAGGCTCTGGGAGCCCATGGATTATTACGTTTTTACGCTTGGTGTTTGCCTCGAGATTTATTAGCTTGTTGTTTAGTTTGTTCACTTCGTTTCGCAGGTTTTGGTTCTCTTCAATAATCGGTTTTAGTTTTTCATCCACTTTTTGTAATATAACGGCAGTAATATTTTCTGTTATAACATTAGTTTGTATTTTTAGTTGTTCTGTCATTTTTGTAAGGAGCAGTGACATTTCTGGTGACAGCTCGGAAGACATAACTTACGGAGAAACGGAACGCAATTCTTGTTTATGAGCAAGTTTCTGAACGCACACTTTATGTTGGTTTGGTTGGTGCTACTGCACAAAGACAGCTTTGACCGACTGAGATATAACCTCAAAGCTGGATGACTAACTTTATTTTGAAATTGGATCACTGAATCACTGTTTTTGTTGTAAATTTTTATTGTTTATCGATGCACACAAGCACTGAGTTTATGTAGGAAGGCACTGGTTTGACTCGCGGGTGTTAATGTGCACTATCTTTATTTTATTTGTGAGAGCGTTTACAATCACCCGCGACGTTTAGTTGTACCGCTACCGGACCTAGACTATTAATAATAATTAATAATTGCGATTGTCCTTGGGTGCACTTATATAGTGCATACAGGGATAATTGCCGGCTGATGTCCCAGCACATTTAGATTAAAACTGTTCAACGGGCCTCTGCGAGTTGGCTTCGGCTCCTCGTACGCCTTCCAAAGGTCCGGGACCTGTGGTCCCGTGAAAGGAAAGAACAAACAAATAATAATTAATAATAAGAATATAATATTCATAGGGAAACCAAATTGTTACTGTACGTTTACGTTTAGTACTTACTGGTTTTTATCTATATCTAAAATCGTTATTATTAATCTGTTAAATATATGTCTTATCTCTTTTAAAAGTATTAGCCTATATAAATGGGAATGTTTCTTGACAATCACACAACGTATGTGAACGGCAACATGAAGTTGTTGGCAGTGACTTTGTTGGCTCTAGCAGTGGCCGCCACCGCGAGGCACATCACGCTTGAAGATGTCATCGAATTAGAAAAGATCACTCCTTACGGTTACATCACCGCAATCAGCTTACCATTAGGTGACGAAGTCCGTATAGCTGAGGAGGAAGGCAGACCGAGCTCCTCCAGAATAGTCGGTGGTTCATTAGCAGATCTTGGACAATTCCCCTACCAGGTAGGCTCTTAAGATAAATACAAAATAATTTCTAATGAATCTGAACAAAAATTAAAGTAAGATATTTTGCTCTCAGAATAGTTAAAAAAAATACAATGTGTTTAATTTCGCAGGCTGGCTTAATTTTACATCACCCCTCAAGATCCGGTCTCGCCAGTGCATCCTTAATCTCCAACAACAGAATTCTAACTGCTGCACACAACTTAAACGATGGTTTTTCGAATGTTCCAAGTGTGACTGTGGTCCTTGGAACTACCACTCTAATGTCTGGTGGTGTAAGGCAGACAACTAGTGACTATATTTTGCACGAAAATTATGACATTTCCGTAGTCAGAAGTGACATTGCTATCATCAATTTACCATCTCCAGTTGAGTTCTCAAGTAAGTATTGGTTGTGACACTTACATGATCTCAATTTGAAAATTGAACTACGTAAATTGGTATAATGTAATTTTGAACAAAGATTTTCCATTGCCCTCTTTTTGTTTGAGTTTCGTGATACTAATTTTATATGGGTACCTATCTCTAAAATCCAATAACTCAGTCGTTCTAATTTGCAGACACCGTCGCTCCCATTGCTCTGCCTTCTGGATCTCAGCTTGAAGAAGATTTTGTCGGTGAAGTTGCTATTGCCTCTGGTTTTGGAATGAATCCTGGAAGTAAGAAAACTTGGTATTATTTCAATACATTTCATAATCAGCCCCTAAGTGCCCACTGGTGAGCAAAGGCCTCTTCTCACGCGGAGAATGTTTGAGCATTAATTACTACACATGCTCAAGGTGGCTTGGCGTTGAATTCAAACTTATATTTAGACATCATCAGTTTAGGTTTCCTCACGATGTTTTTCCTTCACCATATATCAGTGATGTCTAAATAATCATAGAAAGTACATTTAACTCCTTTACTCTTTAAATTTTTCCTACTCCTTTACTCTAACTACTTTACTTGCCTTAACCTCCGAGCCAGTATTATTATTTCAATAGTATTTTTATTTAATTTGACTTCTAAATCTATTCGTTTATTTGTTACACAGTTGGTGGTGTACTTCCTAACCAGCCGTTCAGCTACGTGGACCTGCCTGTAATCACGAACGATGAATGTGCCGTGACTTTTGGAACATATATTCAGCCTGGAATTATCTGTACGGGAAGTGTCGTCGGCAAAAACATCTGCAGTGGTGACTCTGGCGGTCCTCTTGCTTTACAAAGAAATGGCAACCCATTCTTGGTACGTATAGTAATAACTACCTTTAAAATTCTTAGGACCATATATTCCTTTTTAAAATGACAACATCTAAATATCGACATAATACTCATTCATGTATATTGTATACTTCTATAAGGTAGTGATGAAGTCCATTTTTATCTCCGACTAGACAAAGTGTTTTCAATACATTTTTCGGATCTTCATCAATAAACATATTATATAATATAGTTTACAACATATAATTACGCAGGTATTAACGCGAAAAATTGATATTTAAATACCTTGGTAGGCTCGACGTTTCGACCTGGTATTATCGTATCGTATTTAAATATATGTTTTAAATATGAAACGCGTAAGTTTAAAGGTTAGGATCTATACAATTGTTCTGAATGTTCTGGGTTAAGTCAAATGTGTTATTCTTCTTGCAGATTGGTGTTGTTTCGTTCGGACGCGGTGGTTGCGATGGCGGTTCTCCTTCTGGATACGCTAGAGTTACACACTACATTGACTGGATTAATGAACGCCTGTAATAAACATGAATATATAAAAGTACTTAAATAAAATTATAATAACTTTAAAAAGAAACCAGTATTTCATTTTTTATAATGATGATGATGATAGGTTTACTCATGATCCTTTAGGTGAATACAGGAGTGTCAGACTCTTACTGACTAAAAACCCCCTGTTCCTTCTCCTGCTCTGGGCCGAGGTCGCGGTGCCTCATTGCGCTTACTCCGCAACACCGGCTGATTTATATGGTATTCTGGAATAACTTTGCGTTCATGCAAACAGGTTACACTTTTTATAACCATATTCTTCTATTTGGTAACACACACCATAGCAATAACAGTAATCTAATAATTTCTAAATAAAACGTCTAGTTTTTAAATCTTCAAAAAACAGCTTATATCACAGTATACTAAACAATACTTTTCACAACTCTTTAATCGACACTTATAAGGCATCGCGGCCTCGGTCTGGAGCAGGACAAGAAATGGGGTGATTTTTGTCAGTAATAGACACTGACACTTCCTCTCTCCTCACCCTAGGTGATGGAGGAAATAATTGTGATTATATTCCTTTTAAAAAATGTGTACAGTATATTCTGTAATTAACATTGTATTAGTTGTAGTGTGATAAAAAAATGTCACGATCCCGATTGCACCCTAGCCTCCATAATATTATAGTTAGAACATCATCCAATAATTGCCTGGGAGGCGCGGGCGACAGTGTCAGCCAACCCTTTGCGATACTTGCCTCCAACTGCCAACATGCAATTGTCCAATTCAATACATAAAAAGACCGACCTCGAAGACCAGAAATTCTTTTTAAGTAAAAACTTGAAAAGGAATTCTCGTTTCGCCTTGCCCCTTGCTTATATTTCTGTCTCTTTTCTACCAATCTAACAAAATTGACTTACATGACACAACTAAACAATCTTGAAGATATCTTATCTAATGTGTTAGATTATTAAAATTTAGTAAAAATAACTAGTAACCTTAATTGATTAGAAGAAATATGAAGTTTTCAGGAGCAATTCTATTAGCTCTAGCAGTGTCAAGTTCTGGGAGACACATCACTCTAGAGGATGTAATAGATTTTGAAGACAATCCCGCGTTTGGGTATCACACTAAAATCGGCATACCACTAGCCGATAAAATCCGTAAATTAGAAGAAGAAAATCCATCCAGAATAATTGGTGGATCCCTTGTTAATCTTGAAAAGGTACCATATCAGGTCAGTCTCTTCAGTCACTGTTGTAAACATTTTAACTTTAAAATGATAATAAAATTGAAAGAATAACGCTGTATTTATCGTTTTCACTCAGAATAAGGAAGTTATTGGAAAAAGTCAATTAATCTTTTAATTCCAGTTATGCCTTTATGGTGATCCTGATAAGCTTTACAATTACCAAATAAGACACCTGCTTTTCTATCAAAACATAAAAAAATCATTCAAAAGATAGGATAAAATAATAAAATAAACGATTGAAAACTAAAGACAACAAACACATGATCTGCATCGGTACCCGGAATTTATATCATAATTAACTATTACGGATCAAAATGACAAATTATTATTTTAAAACGGAAATTCTTATTAATTTATCTATCACATGTGCTTGTTGTCTTGAAAATTAAAATCTAAAGATAAATGTTTCGTTATCTAGAATCGATTTTATGTACTTAGTGTGGTATAATATAATATTCGATTTTGTTCTTAGTTTCTACACTTTGTGTCATAAAAATTGATCAACTGATGGTATTGGGGTCATACATAATCACATAAAAAGTAATAGACTTGCCTTTATTTAAACCAAAACCCGTCCCTAAGATGACCCACTGACCAAACAGCATAATATGCGTAAGCACATCAGGTCGATAATGTCAATGGTGGACAGCGCGCAAGGGATGGACAAGGGTGGTATCAATTGCTTACCACCAAGTAATCCGCCTGCTTACTGCTCAATTGCCACATCCTTGTATTACAGACTTTAATGTAACATTAAAGATACAGAGTACAATCTTATCGCACAAGGGGATTTCTTACAGACAAGGGAATCGTAAGGGAATCGTAAAAAAGATTTGGAATCTTTCTTACGATTCCCGAAATCTGGAAGGGTTGTTTAGTATACAATTCTAATAAAATAAGGCGAAATGATGGCACAACAGTCAACTCCACTCGGATAGTTGAGAGAAAAAACCAATGTAATGTGATTCACGTAGGTAGTGGCACAAATTATTAAGTATTTTCAAGGCTGGTCTTATCTTTCGTCTGCCGATCGGGACATCAATTGCCGGTGGAGTCTTGATATCACAGCGAAGAGTTTTGACGGCTGCTCATAATTTAAACGATGCTGTATCGTCCGCAACAAAACTCACCGTAGTACTTGGAACAATTAATATATTCATCGCTGGAATAAGACTCGATACTGAAGAATTCACTTTGCACGAAAATTATAACGCTGCCACTCTAAGGAATGACATTGCTGTCATCAATTTACCTTATTATATTGCCTTTTCTGGTAAGTTTGAAAAAATTGAGGAAAAAAATACTTTCGTGATATTAATTGTTTAACCCTTGATATCGGAGCGTATTTTCTATTGTCATATTATACCGGCAGACAAGAGATTAAATAATAATGTAAAACAAAAGAAGAACCACAATTTTTTCAGAGACTGTCGGTCCTGCTTATTTACCTACAGAATCAATGGAAGAAGAAGATTTCGATGGGGAGACTGCTATCGTTTCTGGTTATGGACATACCTCTAGTAGTAAGAACGTTTTATTCTCATTAGATTTTTCTGTATACGCTTTAAAAATTCATATTTTTTAGCTTTAGAATTTCATGCTTTTCCAAAAAAGAACGCCATTTTCCCGGTCCGCTACTACAATATCATAGCAGACCAAG
Source organism: Spodoptera exigua (assembly GCA_902829305.4). Taxonomy (NCBI): domain Eukaryota; kingdom Metazoa; phylum Arthropoda; class Insecta; order Lepidoptera; family Noctuidae; genus Spodoptera; species Spodoptera exigua. The sequence goes on from LR824615.2 coordinate 6,779,708, forward strand.
GAAGCAACGGCAGATAATTCAATTAATGTGGTAGTAATGTTGATTGTCAAAAAATACTTTCTACGCTTTAGTTATCTTTAATTATGAGGGTATATTTTTTACGATGATACTTGACTTTAGCACGACGGTTTGTGGGTAGGTGAAAAGAGACCTATTGTGTAGTGCCACGAACTATTTCTAGCGAAATAGATAAATAACATTAACAAAAAATAATAATTAATTGCATTTCTGAGATTACTACCGACCGTTTTTGCAAATAGGTTTATACAATGATATTTTCTTGCTACTGAAGGTTAGCAGTCAGCTTTTTCAATTTGTCTTTCAAACTGAGTTGCCACAATTTGACACCCGAACATTGTGTATTAGCATTAATGTTTTGAAGGAATAACTCTGGGTGATAAGACCGCCCATCGTCTAGAAATAAGCCTGCTCTTTTGAGATTTTGTGATACTGTGTACACTATATACCCATATCCATAAATAAATAAATAGGACAGGTAACAAACTCACTGATTACCTTTTGGTAAGCAATTATCGTCACCCATGGACACCGGCAGGGTGGCTGGCAGTGGTTGGATGAGAAGAGCTGCGTACAATTGGGGAAGCCTATGTCCAGCAGTGGACGACAACAGGCTCATGATGATAATGGACACCCGCAGCACTAGAGCATTTTGGGGTTTGAGTATTGGAGATGAGGAAAGAGAGACCTTTTTGAAAATAGAGCCTCGGTTCCTCACTGAGACGGCAAAACACAAGGCAAGCGACGTTTTACACTGGTTTCGTTTGAGGCCAGCACATTCGACTGGGCGCAAATGCAGCATACTATTACTATTTCATCCTTTACTCTTCTCATATTTATCAGTTGTTGTCTTACTTTAAGATCGGCATTTCGTCGTTTGGAATCGGCAGATGTGAAACTGGTTTACCATCCGTCTTCACTAGAATCACTTCCTACATAGATTGGATTATGGAACGCTCATAATACAAGGACAAAAATTAAAATGTTTTGTGTAGAAAGAAGTTCAACAGACAAAGTCTGCAAATGTTTTTTTTAATAATAATAATAATAAATAAAGTGTATCCTGTACAATAAATAACGATCCCTGTCTCTGTTAAATGTATATTTTTCCTGTAAATTATTTAAAATAAATAAATTGTATTCTTAAAAATTGTTTTAAGTATTTTATTTTTTTATATTTAACCATTATTTAACTAATATTATTTTTATAATTCTTGTATTTATATTATTGTCAAAATTAAAAACGTATAAAACCTTAAAATTATATCTATCTAAACTTTGATTTTCATACTTACGTACTTAATATTAACCTGTTAATACTACTTATATAACTTAACATATATAATACTAATATATTACCTATACTACACACATATACATATATAATACTAATATATACTAATATATTAATTTTATTATTATTGTAAACTTAACTTAATAGAACCTATAGTAAGTCAATAGTTTAGAAATCTGATCCAACAGACAAACTGTGTATACAGTTTTGTTGGACATTTTATACTTTTTATAATGTAAAATTTACCTTCCAAGCAATAAGAAATAAATAAATAATAAAAGATTTTAATTCCATATTCCATAATCAATTTAGTCGTTGAATATGCCGATTGGTACTATAAAAGGGCGTTAAACACAGACTGCACTAGCTACGAGCAATTTTAATAGTCTGATATCGAGGAAAGTAAGGAAGTAAGTAGTAATTAAGAATGTCAGTATTCTTTCATTAAGTAAGATCATAATAATCAAATTATGTGAAATAATAACATACATTACTTATTCGGAAGTAGGTCTACTGTCAAAATGAAATAAGGTTTTACGCTTTGTTTACCTGCCTACACAAAAACAAAACTGAAGGGGTAAAAACCCGAAGCCTACTTTGATATCTCACATATCGGCGCAAAATTTTCGAGTCATCAACAGCAAAACCAGATTGTTGATAAAACTGATAATAAAACCAATCAGGGAATTTTACCGTATTATTAATTTTTATAATAACATAATAACAAACTGCAAAAAGTCGGCTAAAAATAAAAAAAATACCCATTACACAGGTTCCATACATTCTTGATTAATTAAACAATTTGGTAAATAACGATTCTACAATCATTTTTCCGTTGCTTTATTTGAGCTAGATTATCCCTATCAGCCGCTTTTTACCCGATGCCGAGCATCGATCTACATATTCGAACTCTGGCTGGCTGGAAGAAATCCTTACATTTGGCTAGATGTAGTTCTCACTAAAGAAAATAATTTACAGCTATAGAAATTAGTTTATCCAAACTAATATTATAAATGCGAAAGTAAGTCTGTCTGTCTTTTCTTCACGCCTAAACTACTGAATCGATTTGTGTGAAATTTGATAGGTACAGACATTTATTTTGAAACTCAGGAAAGACCATAGGATAGTTTTAAACCAAAAATCTTCCGGAAATCGCTTACCACACCAACGAAAAAGCGCGCGGAAAAGCTAGTTTTTTTTTTATAATAACTCCTTACTCATTTAGATTAACTGAGAAAAGCTTTACTACTCTTAGTAATGACGAATTCGACTACGCGACGTCGCGCGTCGCCGCGACGTATGTACACGCTTCTCATGCCCCACACAATTACTGTCGCTGCAGAAAGCACCAGTTGTTTGCCATATCAACCTACAGAACAACCAGTAGAGCCAAATCCCAAACATACCGCGCATGATGAAACGTTTAAACAGATTCCTGGATGCACAACCAGATTGTAACGTGTTCTCGAGCAAAAGAAGACTTTTATTGTCAGAATGTTTGGCGAGATCGATGAGCGAATACAGCAATAATATTGTATACTATTTTTACTTTTGTGCCTTTATTAAATAGGTATATTTCCTAAGAATTGAGTAGTGTATTGGTTTTGTACAGAACTCTTCAAATAAGTAAATTAATAACAGTCACGTGTGACTTGATTATTATATGTATATCGCTCGTATAGTTTTTCTCAGTTTAGTAACATTAATAAATCAACATATTTTAATAAATTCAGTATACGTAATGGTAGTTCCTAATTCTAAAAATATACTTTCCAAAATTATTTATTAACTTTAAGATATAGGTTACCGAATTCGCTTACGGTTGCCGGATATCGCCGCTTGATCCCAACGCCCGGAATGTCGCCTTCTGTGGTGACTGGCCGTAAGGAGGATTCTCACGCGCTCCGTCTCCTTCTTTGCGAGTCTTACTGCTTCGTAGAAAGAGGAGACGGCTTCGTAGTTCCTCACCATGCGTTCGACTAAGACCGGAGGGGAGAGGTCACCGCCATCGTATGCTCCATCGTGTCTTACTAAAACATGTTAAATTACGTGATAATAAAATATTATTTTTGTCACCATTCTTCCTTTCAACACGATCGTCGAAAGAGTGGTTTAGCGGTTCACTTTGTGTGATCCACAAATTGTTGTTTCGGGTCTGGGTGTCATGGTGTATGTGACATTGTATGTTTGTAAACGCACCTACAACACAGGAGAAAATCCTAAAGTGGGGCAAAGTTTTTTTCAAAAAAAATAATTAAAGAATGAAAGGGGAGACCCTACTACTGATGATGAATTCAAACAACGAAAGCACAAAATTAACTCAGAAGGACAAAATACAAATCACAAAAACGTAACACAACATTCTGAATCTAATTATTATTTATTATTGTCTATAAATATTATAAAGAGGAAATTGTAGGTACAAACCTACAATTTCCTCTACATACAAATGTAGGAGACAATATTTGGTAACCGATCGAATTTTCAAAATTCTTTCTCTGGTAGATACAATGTTCCTGAGTGGTATAGGCACAATATACATACCTATACTTTATTCATGTACGGAAAGTAGTTCCGCCAGGACGCGAGCGAAACTGCGCGAAGTAGCTGGTACATTACAATATCATCTTTTTGGTTTGCTCACGGAGTTAGTTGTACGTTAAACCCAAAATGAATTTCATATTTTAATCACATCATGAAACAAATATTTAATATATATTTAATTCAGCATGCGAGGGCTAAGCTTCGGCATGAATAGATCGGAACGACCGGAGTGATACCACGGTCTGACAGAAACCCGATGTGAGACAACTATAGCGTTGTGTTTCACTGTGTAAGTGAGGTCACTGGAGGCAGAATACTTTCTCTCCCCGATCCCTAAATCTCCGAAACATTAAGTCCCTAAAAGGCCTTGGAATAGTAGGTCTCCTCAGGTAATCCGTCGTTTGCCAACCTATCACATAAAAATTGTATGTTACATTGAAAATTTGCAAAATTATCATATTTTTTGCAATTTGTGTTGTTAAAATTGTTACGTGCATGCTCACACACATAGATTTAGTTTACTGTTAATTAAGTTGTTTTAAGAAGAAGAACATTAGTATATGTTCTTAATGTTACGTAGATGTAATTAAGATAAGAGAGAGCGGCCTCTCCTGACACAAGTGTTTTCACACCTAAAAGAAAAGGTCAACCTCAATATGGGAGGTATTCCATGAAGCACACCCAAACGAAGCACACCCAACGAAGCCCACCTAAAGTATACTACTTAGCACACCCGCTTCAAATAAAAATTTAAAATAATTAATTTTCTATTCCACGAAGCACACCTACGAATATCACTCGCATAGTGCGGGGACTGAGTGGAATACTTTAGGTGGGCTTCGACTGGGTGTGCTTCGTTTGGGTGTGCTTCGTGGAATACCTCTTGTTGTACAAACTTTTAAATGTAATAAAACATTTTTTTATTTTTTATTTTCATTTTACTGGAACAATATAAGATTAGATTTGAAATAATTCGATTTAAGATGCATTCCAAAACATTTTATACTAATGCTTATAACTCGTACTTATAAGTCTTCCTAGAAAGTTCTTTGACCACTTAGCATTTAGACAGGGTTTTCCATCGTCTACAATGACGTTGGTAATCCATATTTTCCCAACGTTATCTTTTAATCTGGTGACAACTAACTTACAAAAACCCTACGATAAACTAATTAACTTATCATCAAACTAATAACGTTGATATCTACAAATTATCTGAAAGTAACTGTATAAATAGTCAACCCTGAAAATCGTAACTCATCTTGCTTCCTACGTTGAGACAATATGAAGTTCCTGGCTCTAGCACTCTTCGCTTTGGCGGCGGTGGCCACCGCTAAAAACATCCACTTTGAGGATGCTATCGACCTAGAGGACATCTCCGCCTACGGATACTTGTCCAAAATCGGTAAGCCCCTTGCCGATGAAATCCGTGAAGCTGAAGAAAAAGCTAGTGCATCCAGAATCGTCGGTGGTTCCCACTCCGAGCTCGGACAGTTCCCCTACCAGGTAATTATGACACTTAAAAAGAAAAACGTGTTTGTAAATAAAAATTAAATAATAAATGCCTTGCCTTGCCATTACCCTGGGCATTTTTTTTTTAATTGAAATTTATTTATTGAATTTGGCACAGGCTGGTCTTCTCGCCGACTTCTGGATTGGTCAGGGTGTGTGCGGTGGTTCTTTGATTAGCGCCAACCGTGTGCTTACTGCTGCTCACTGCTGGTTTGATGGTATTGACCAGGCCTACAGATTCACCGTAGTTCTTGGCTCAGTTCGTTTATTCAGTGGTGGCCAAAGGTTTACAAGCAGCAATGTTATTATGCACTGGGGCTGGAACCCCAACTTGATCCGCAACGACATTGCTGTAATAAGGCTGGGCTCTGACGTGTCCTTCTCAGGTTCGTAGCATTTTTTAGATTAACGTTTAACTCCTTTTGATAGTAGTGCTCTCATAACCAGTGAACTATTTGTGTGCATTTTTTGTATAAAAGTATTTTTAACTTTCTTTTTGAGTATTTGCTCTAATTATTTAAATTCGTTTTCAGACATCATTGCTCCTATCGCCATTCCAAGCGGAGGCTTGATCAACGAAAGCTTCGACGGTGAAGTCGCTGTCGCCTCTGGATTCGGTCGTACCAGCGACAGTAAGTATTTTTGTTTTGTACTAATTTTAACATTATTTTATTGTTGCGTATCAGACTAACATATCGACTTGTTTGTTCTTAGATGTTGGAGTCTCAGTCAACCAGGTGCTTAGTCACGTCGAACTTTCCGTGATCTCCAACGCGATCTGCAGAGCTTCCTTCCCCCTGTATATTCAGGACTCTAACATCTGTACCAGCGGTGCAAATGGCAAGAGCACATGCCGTGGTGACTCCGGTGGTCCTCTTGTTGTCAACGTAGATGACAGCCCTGTCTTGGTATGTATTTTAAATAAAATATATTTGTTATATCGCTGACTGCCTTGCAAAACTAGTATTGTCCAGCTTAATTTTTTCTGGAAATTATTCCTGCAGAAGCAACAATAGCTGTCCTTGTTTTTGGACTTAGTTCTCCATAATAATATTTATAGATTATTGACATTTTCACATGACATCATTACTGAACTGAACTTCATGTTATTAACAATTTTCTTGCGAAAAATTGTACTAATATTCACTTTTTCAACAGATTGGTATCACTTCCTTCGGATCTGCCCGTGGTTGCGAAGTTGGCGCCCCCGCTGCTTTCGCCAGAGTTAGCTCTTACGTTTCCTGGATCAACGATCAGCTTTAAATAAGATGATCTTGAACGCATATCTTGTCTCTCTCTTCTATAGTAACAATCTCACGCAAAATGGTCAATAACTTTATTTCATTACTAAATGTATAATTTTTTTACTTTGTAAGTGTATATACACATTTAAATCTGTTAATAAATTATATTCACATAATCAATTATTTTCTGTGTTTATATTGATTGCTTATCGTTCCTAAATTCAAAAAATATACTGCTTATTCGTTTGTTTAGGCTTTATTTTATTATTATTTTGTATGTTCCTTTCCACGCACGGGACTACAGGGTCCCGGACTTTTGGAAGGAGTACGAGGAGCCGAAGCCAACTCGCAGATGCCCTTTGAAGAACTTATATATATGTGAAATGGGTCATCAGCCGGCAATTATCCCTGTATGCACTATGAAAGTCCACCTAAGGACAATCCCCGGTTAATGGAGGACTATTGCGAAATGTGGTAAAAAAATATAGGGTTATGTGTACGGTTTGCTATGGACTGGTGGATATGATAACTATGGAAATAGTTATAGATAATAGAAATAGCCCCTGCCCCTGACCAATACTGATACATACCGATAAACAGGCAGGGGGTAACTGGCAAACTCAATTAATGGGCCCCCGGAAACGGCCGCTAGCATGTAGCGACAAGGGGGCAACATACGTTGAGCTGCTTGGGGAAGGAGAGGCATCCCACGGCTATCAGAGCAATCCCGGAAGTACAGTCAAGACCCCTACCAGCATCTTACTGAAATACATCCTTCGAAAATAATAATAGACAATACAAAAAGCACCTGACAAAAACGTAATTGCCGTCAGAATAGCATCAGGTGCATTGCCGGTCTTTGATAGACAATGTTTAAGAGCATTTAGTATTATTTCATCTAAGCATACTTTACACTATATACAGGGTGAAAAAAGACACTTAACGAAGCCGTTAACTACGCATACTGCAGTTCTAACTAAGTAGCTTTACGCTAAAATTATCACTGGGAAACGACTTTTATTTTTAGGTATCAAAAAAATAATAATTTTATTGCGCGCAATGTAAAGCAAACGGGCTTCGTGTCATTGTGTGCGAAGGTTCACAGCTTAGCATTAAAACTCTGTGATAAATACGTAGGTCCACGTTTTACTTCGCAACAACAAAACAATTATGTAAAATAAAAATCCTACTGAGATGCACGATGTTTTTTGTGCGGGTCTGCATTTATTTATTACGTACATTACTGTTCGTAGGTAACTTCAAATGCGTAATTTATTTAGAAAAATCGAAAATTCAGGTAATGTTTGTTTGGATATAAGTTTTGTAATAATACATAGAATTCGATTGCGCAAAAAAAAAAATTAAAATGCATCTTTGACCTACAATATCTCGAGAACGCGTGCAGACCCAGCTACGGTCTTAAAGAAAAAAAAGATCCAAATAATGGGTAGAATACGTGGCTTTCGGCTTCGTTAAGTGTATTTTTACACACTGTATACTAATATTATAAAGAGGTACATATAATTTGTAAGTTTATATGTAGGGGGTAATCTTTGGAACAGCTGGTCGGATTGCCAACATTCTTTCACTGATAGGTAGCCAAAAAGTCAAAAGTCAAAAAGTCAAAAATCATTTATTTCAATTAGACCACAGTAGGCACTTTTGAACGTCAAGCAAGCAAAAAAGTATATAACAAGAGCTTTAAAATTAAGCGTGTCAGTCTGTCCGTCTGTCCTCTAGTGAAGCTATTTGCTCGTTCCAAAGTGTAGATTCCTATGGAGAAGAACGAGCAAGAAAGTCCATGGTTACTCTTTTTCAATCAGTTTTACAATACATTTCTTTGTTACATCATTTAGTCGGTTCTGATATGTGAGAACAATGTAACACTAATGTTCAGGCAAAAAGTACGAAAAAGAAGTGAACCTCAAGGACAACATAATTACACAGCCTGGAGCTGACCAGTCCCAATAGGCGGCGCCCGTTCACGAACATGACACGTACACCAGCACCGCCCAACTCAACCATATTATAGGGAATTGGGCGATCCAGTGCCCGTGCCACCGCCAATGAGACCTCTGAGTGAGCATGACAGCTCCCAGCCGACACAAGTACCTATATTCTACAAGTCTTACTTAATTATAATAGGTTACAGGGCACTCACATTTACAAAAACTTAGAAGATCATCAACAATTAACAACATAGTGTACAAATTAATAATTAAAATCAAAAATTTCTCTAAACATCCTGTGGAGTAGGACCAGCCAGCCTCCAAGCATTTTTATCTTGTATATAATCATTTAGTTTGTAGTATGCTAGTTTACATAAATGTTTCTTTATACATAATTTGAATTTGCTTTCATTTAGATTTTGAATTTCAACTGGGATTTTATTATAACATTTAACACAGAAACCCAGGAATGACTTATGCACTTTTGCCAATCTAAATAAAGGCTGACTCAATCTATTCCTATATCTAGTATGATAATCATGTTTGTCAGATACCTTTACAAATAAGTGTAGGTTTTTCCTAACATACATAATGTTTTCATAAATAAATTGACTCGGTACGGTCAGAATGTTGATCTCCTTAAACTTTTCTCTGAGAGATTCGCGACGACGTAAGTTATATATAGCTCTGACTGCACGCTTTTGCAAGATAAAGATAGACTCAACGTCGGATGCCTGTCCCCACAACAGAATTCCATACGACATGATGCTGTGAAAGTAGCTAAAGTACACTAGTCTTGCCGTGCCTACATCGGTTAGCTGACGGATCTTCCAGACAGCATAAGCTGCAGAGCTCAATCGTCCTGCAAGAGACCTGATGTGGGGCCCCCATTGCAACTTCTCATCTACAGTGATCCCCAGAAAAGTAGTCTCTTTTACAAATTCTAGTTTCTGATCATTTAATAATATATCATCACATACGTTACTTTTAACATTTGGTAAAATAAATCTAATGCATTTAGTCTTTTTATCATTTAGTAATAAGTTGTTTATTGTAAACCAATTTTGAACCTTCATTAAGGCATTATTAACTTCGTCATACTTGTGGGTTCGTCTAATTATTATAAAAATCAATGAAGTGTCATCAGCGTACAATACCATATGCGGTTCATTTTGGAACAAATGGAGCAGGTCATTCACATAAACTAAAAATAGAAAAGGACCTAATATTGAGCCCTGCGGTACGCCCGTAGATACGCTAGCACCCAGTGAGTTAACTTTGTTGACTTGTACTTTAATTTTTCTTTCTTGAAGGTATGATTTCAATAAATCTAGGGATACCCCCCGAATGCCGTAGTGTTCTAGCTTCAGTAACAGCGTATCGTGCTCAACACAGTCGAATGCCTTTGAAAGGTCGCAAAATATTCCGATGGCATCCTGTGCTTTTTCCCACGAGTTGAAAACTTGTTTTATAAGTGATACTCCTGCGTCCGTAGTGCAACGTCGTTTGGTGAACCCGTATTGATGGTCATGGAAAATAGAATTCGTGTTAAAGTGACGCAGCATTTGAGTAAGCATCAACCTTTCGAACACTTTACTGAGCACTGGCAAAATAGAGACCGGCCTATAGTTATTAGGTTCTGTACTATCACCTGATTTAAATAATCATCATCATCATCATCATATCAGCCACAGGACGTCCACTGCTGAACATAGGCCTCCCCCATTGACTTCCAGATAGGCCGGTTGGAAGCGACCTGCATCCAGCGGCTTCCTGCGACCTTAATCAGGTCGTCTGTCCACCTTGCGGGTGGACGTCCCACGCTGCGCTTGCCGGTACGTGGCCTCCACTCGAGAACCTTTCTGCCCCAGCGGCCGTCGGTTCTACGCGCTATGTGCCCTGCCCATTGCCACTTCAACTTACTAATCCGCTGGGCTATGTCGGAAACCTTTGTTCGTTTGCGGACATCCTCGTTTTTTATACGGTCTCGCAAAGAAACTCCGAGCATAGCCCTCTCCATAGCGCGCTGAGCGACCTTGAGCTTCTTTATAAGGCCCACAGTAAGAGACCACGTTTCAGTTCCATAGGTCATCGCTGGTAACACACATTGATTATAGACTTTCGTCTTAAGGCACTGAGGTAAGTTGGACGAGAAGATGTTGCGTAGTTTCCCGAACGCTGCCCATCCAAGTTGGATTCGACGATTGACCTCCTTCTCGAAATTGGACCTACCTAGCTGGATCACTTGTCCCAGGTATACATATTCGTCAACAATTTCGAGGTTAGAACTTCCAACTGATATCGGATAGGGCGTGACATGGGCGTTTGCCATGACTTTCGTCTTGTCCATGTTCATTCGGAGCCCTACCTGTTGAGAAACTCTACAGAGGTCATCGAGCATTGTGCTCAGATCCTCCAGCGATTCTGCCATGACTACAATGTCGTCGGCAAACCGGAGGTGAGTGATGTACTTGCCGTTGATGTTGATGCCAGATCCTTTCCATTCCAAGAGCTTGAAAGCGTCTTCCAATGTAGCGGTAAACAGTTTCGGAGATATGACGTCTCCTTGCCTTACACCTCGCTGCAGAGGAATATTCTTAGTGCTCTGGTTTTGTACTTGGACCGACATAGTGGCGTTTGTGTATAAGCACTTCAAAACCTCGATGTACCGAAAGTCAATATGGCACCGCTGGAGAGATCTTAACACAGCCCAAGTCTCGATCGAATCAAAAGCCTTCTCATAGTCCACAAACGCCAAGCATAGTGGCAAGTTATACTCCTCGGTCTTCTGTATAACTTGCCGCATCGTATAGATGTGGTCTATGGTACTATAGCCTTTCCGGAAACCGGCTTGTTCGGGAGGCTGGAAGTCATCGAACCTACGTGTGAGACGATTTGTGATGACCCTCGAGAATAACTTGTAGACATGGCTCAGAAGTGAGATGGGTCTATAATTTTTCAGTAGAGTGTTATCTCCCTTCTTGAAGAATAGTACCACCACACTTCTGCTCCATGCCGCCGGCGTTGCTCCTTCGAATATGACGGAGTTGAAGAGCTTCTGAAGGACTCTCAGTACCGGTGTTCCGCCCGCTTTCAGAAGCTCTGATGTGATTCCGTCCTCGCCCGGCGCCTTGTTGTTCTTGAGCTGCTTGAGGGCCATCCTAATCTCGTATAGGCTGATGTCCGGGATATCCTCGGTATAGTGTCGGGTGAGTTTAGCTCTTGGATCGGCGACTGAGCTAACAGGTCTAGCGACCGATGTGTATAGCTGTCCATAAAACCTCTCGATCTCACCCAAAACTTCGGCCTTCGTCGACGCCACACTGCCATCCTCCGCCTTCAGCTTCGTCAGCTGTGTTTGCCCAATAGACATGTCCCTAGCGAACACTTTGGAGCCTTGGTTCCGCTCTATCGCTTCTTTAACCCTATTGGCGTTAAAGTTGCGGATATCGTGTCGCATGGACTTCCATATTTGTCTATTGAGCTGCCGATGTGCTTTAGCATCGGCAGAGGTCTGGAGTACCATAGCACGTCGTTCTGCCATGAGTTTGAGGGTGCGATCGGTAAGCTTCTGCGGTCTGTCTTTTCGGCGGGGTCTAAAAAACTTCGACCCGACCGCATGGACAGTTTCTACAAACCTGTTGCTAATCTCGTCCACTGACTCGCAATTCTCCAGGGACTCAAAACGATTCGATAGCTCGATCTGAAAGCTCTCGGGACAACCGATATGTGCATTTGAAGGTCGGAGCGTAGACTTCATTAGACGTGATCTTTCCAGCTTTATATTGATATTCAATGTGCCTCTGACCAGTCGGTGATCGCTGCCGGTTTTTACTTTATGGATCACAGAGACATCATTGAACATCTGTCGCTTTGTTGTCATGATGAAGTCGATCTCATTTTTTGTGGAACCGTCCGGGCTCATCCAGGTCCATTTCCTGTGAGACGGCTTCTGGAAAAAGGAGTTCATCGCAAAGAGGTCCTCCTTCTCCAGGAACTCAGCCAGTCTCTGTCCCCTGTGGTTCCGTTGCCCATACCCGAATTGCCCCACTCTCAGCTCGTTATCGCCTCGAGTTCCCAGTTTCGCGTTGAAGTCCCCCATAACAACATTGAAGTAGGTTTTATTAGTATGTATGGCCCTACTTATGTCCTCATACATAACCTCTACTTCCTCGTCTGGGTGTGTCGAGGTCGGTGCATAAACCTGGATAACCTTCAACGAGTATCTATTGGATACCCTGAGTATCAGGTACGCCACCCTGCTCGACACACTTTCGATGGTAAGAATGTTGTTGACGAGGGACCTGTGGACGAGGAACCCGACACCACCTTGGGACAGTTGTTCGCCCTCCCGGTAGTAGAATAGGTTGCCGGATCTTAGGGTTATCGTGTCCTCGCCCTCTCGTCGGACTTCTGACAACCCCACAATACTCCAGTGCAACCTACCCAATGCCTCTTCCAGCTCAATAATCTTCTCGTCTGTCCTCAAAGTGCGAACATTGTGTGTTACCAGGGCCAGTCGTCGTCGGGGGTGGTAGCCTTTTCTCCACCTCCGGGGATTCTTAGCACCCCGTGTCCCGCCGTTACCCTGACCGCTACCACGGTAGCCAGGAACGGCGGGACTGCCGGAGACTGGGGGCCTGGTTTTATCTGAGCAGTTCATATGGGGGGATTTGCCAATACTCACCACGCTTGGCAGGCGGGTTGGCGAGGGCAGTTAGGTCACCGATAATTTTTAAAGAATGCTGCTCCCCATTCCTCGGTGTCTGGTCGCAGTTTTAGGACGTACCCGGGTCCGGTCCGATTTAAATAATGGAACTACTTTACTATGTTTCATTAAATCCGGGAAAACCCCTTGATCTACATTTTTATTAAAAATGAAAGTTAAGTGCGGCGCAATAGTCTCTATAAACGACCTGCACACTCGAACAGACATTCCCCAAAGATCTTCAGTTGACTTTACTTTGATCTCATTGAACGCCTTTATTACTGCCTGGGGGGTTGTGTATTGAAAGCTAAAGTCAAATGGACATTCTTTGACGTTACCCCTGAGAAGCTCGACAGAAAGAGCTGGAGATGATTTTAACGTTTCCGTAGTTTTAAGAGGAATATTTTTAAAGAATCTTTCGAATTCCTGGGCAACTGACGAATTTGAACTAGTATATCCCTTTTCGGTTTTTAAGTTAAATTCAGTGTTTTGTGATTTATTTCTACCTGTTTCTTTATTAATTATATTCAATGTAGCTTTTATTTTGTTTTCCGCGGTCCTGATTTTATTACTAATGTGGAGCGACTTAGCATGCTTACATACTATTTTAAATATTTTTGAATATTTGGAAACATGTCTGCGAAAAGCCTCGCTACTATTAAATGGTTTCAGGCCGTATAGCTCAAATAACCTGTCTCTACTTATACGAATTCCTGGTGTAGCCCAGTCACAGAATTCAAATTCACACTGAATATTTTTACGTTTAAAAGGAAATAGTTTATCGAATTGTATTTTTATAAGGGATAATAAATTAGCATATATCTCACTCGGGCAATTATTGTCTTGTACTTGGCTGCATAATTCATGTTTTAGCTTATTATTTAATGAATCAATTTTTTTGTATGTGATTTGTCTAAACAATATTTCCTTTTTTGGCACAGTTGTTATAGTATTAAAGTTAACTGTGAGCTCACTGTGATCAGATGGTAATCTATTTACAATTTCACTTTGTAAATAATCACAGTTACAGAAAATATTATCTATACAAGTTGCCGAGGTGGATGTTACTCGGCCCATCCGAGTAACATCCACCTCGGCTCGGCTCGGATTTTTCCTTGAGGAAAACATTAGACAAATCAAATGATTGAAATAGACTTAACAAGTTTGTACAATGAGAATTGTTTTCTAAGAGATCAACATTAAAATTGCCACATACTATTGTACATTTACTACTAGTACATGTTTTCCGCAGTACATCTTCCATTGAGAGAAAAATATTTAGATTCTGTAGGTATGTTAGGAGGCCTATAAACACATACTACAATACGCCTATCCAGCTCAACACAGGACAACTCTATTGTGTGTTCAATTGACAGCAGAGCAATGTCTTGTCTTTCTTTATATTTTATTGAGTTTTTTACTAAAATCAGGCTACCACCATGTATCATTGCTTGGCGGCTATAATTGCTGCCAACACAATAGTTATTGAAGTTATTTGTTTCTACTTGATAATCTTTTAACCAATGTTCAGTTAAACAAATAATATCATATTGGAATTTCTCTAAAAACAATTCAATTTCTAGAAATTTTGATGATAAGCCCTGAATATTTTGACTGTATAATGACAACAAGTTATCTAATTTAGTTTTATGTTTTAATTTAAATTGATGCTTAATAATATTGCCAGAAGAAACCTTTTCAATGAATGTGGTTTTTGAGTAATTTAATTGGTTATCTTCTGTTGTCGTGGAAGTCAGTTTAAAAGAATACTATCCGGAGTACTATCCACATTTGTCAATAAATCTGGAACCTCCTTCGTACTATTGTATGTAGCTACAATGTTCCTGAGTGCTACAGGCTATATATAAAACATCACGCTACGATCACATGGAACCGAGTAACGGGTGATACAGCGCGGGAGTAGCTAGTAATTTTATTAATATAATAAATCTGTAGAAAAGTAATTTTTGTACATTGAAAAAATGTACAAAAAAAATAGCCAGCGTGTTAAAGGATAACTAACCGAACCCATTTTCGTAATTTTTGTCATTTTTGTCTGTTTGTCTGTTTGTCTGTTTATATGTTTGTTTGTGCGCGCATCACGTAAAATCTACGAATTCAATGCAGACAATGCTTATATACAAAAATTCTACACAAATTGAGGTATAACTTAGTTTTTGTTTCATCGAAATCGGTTCACTCTATCAGAAGATATGATTAATTTAGTGAGTTCAAGAAGTAAAACAACACTCATTTCCGTATAGTACTTGCAACGACACCCTAAGACAAAAAACAGAACTAATGTTGATAGTTGATATCTTTATTCGATAGATGGCGTTGTGCAAATACGTTATTTTCTGAATAAGATTAATTATGACATTATTGCTAGGATTTTGCATTTGAAACTCAAAGTTTGTTTAATCTACTTACAAATAGAAAGTTTTCGTTTCAACTCTGTGTTTTAAGTATAGCGTCGATTGGCAAAAGCGTGGTTTACCCCATGCGCACATTCTTTTGTGGCTGGAAGAAAGAATTCGTCCCGACGCTATAGACAGTGTCATAAGTGCAGAATTTCCAGACCATAGCGCAGATCCGATTTAACATGACATAACCCGAGACAAACCACCTTGCTCGCATTTCGCCTTTGCGAAAGAGACAATTTCACCAAGTCTCTGTTGTACAATGAAGAGCCACATTATTATACTTACAACAAGCAGCAAGGTGTTTTTTAATGCAGGAGACGTGGAACTGCTGTAGAAAGTGAGATTTTTAAAAAATACGTGATTGGATGCATTATTTGGGTGCACCGTGTATAGAGTATACACGGTGCACCCAAATAATGCAGAGTGTTATTATTTACGCCTTCTTCTTCATATAGTGCGAGGGCCTACTTCTTTTACTGATCTCCGCAAAGTGGACGATATAGAATATCCCTCATTTCAGGCTGCTTGCCGCGCACGGCCTTTATTAGATGGCGATCAGCATTGGGATGATGCTTTAGCCGAAGCATGCGTCAGCGATAGTCCACATCGTCTTCGTCATTTGTTTGTTTTATTGACATTTTGTGGCCTATCGGACGCTGGGCAGTTGTGGCAAAAATACAAAGACGCGTTTGCCGAAGAATTTTTCAGACAGGAAAATAGTAATAGAGAAACTTCTGACCAAGTACGGGAAAACTGCCATAGTAAGTCTTTGCTAGCTATACAAGATATAGTTATAAGTATAGGAGGGAACCTTCTTAGTCAATACCGCTTGCCAACGCCGACAACTGGTGGGGAACCAATAAATAGGGAGTGTGCATCAGAAATAAATTACAACCCTGAGGAGTTAGCAGAAATAGGGCTAAATGGCTGTTCAAATATGACGTTAGAACAGCGTCAAATATTTGATAGAGTATGCTGTAGTGTAGAAAATTCTTTCGGAGAAATTTAATATTGTTTTTAGATGCACCTGGTGGAACAGGTAAAACTTTCCTCACTAAAATGATCTTGGCTCAAATAAGGAGCCAAAACAAAATTGCCCTTGCGGTGGCCTCCTCAGGAATTGCAGCCACTTTATTACCAGGAGGAAGAACTGCAAATAAAACATTTAAAATACCAATCTACTTGGAGCGCACATAAAACCCTGTTTGCAACATCTCTCGCAATAGTGATAAAGTTAAGGAAGCTGTAGATAGAACGTTGCGAGATATAAGACAAAATGACCGACCGATGGGCTTAATGGTGCTATTCTGTGGAGACTTTAGACAGACGCTCCCTATAATACCCAGAGGAACGAGGGCCGATGAAATAGGTGCATGTTTAAAGAGCTCTTTTTAATGGCGTAGTATCATATCATCCAATTTGAGCTTTAATATGTGAGCATATTTGGGAGGTGACGCAAACTTCAAATTGGTACCTAATGGTACATACATGACTCAAAAAGGTGGTAAAGTAACTTTAGTCGAGAGCCTGTGTTCTTCTGTTGCCTCACAGCAAGAACTCATTTCTTCTGTATACGGTGATCCATCAGATCTCTCGAATCATGACGCTGCTTGGCTATGCCAACGAGCTACTTTGGCACCTCGCAATGACCAAGCAGCAGCAATCAATTCTCAAATATTGGTACATGTTTCTGGAGAAAGTAGGGAATATTCATCTATTAACACGGTTTTGGAAGAAGGAGATGCCACCCACTATCCAGTAGAGTTTTTAGACTCTCTAATGACACCAGGTGTTCCAGCACACAAAATTTATTTAAAAGTTGGTACTCCACCAATCATTCTACTCAGAAATTTAAGTCCTCCAAAAGTTTGTAATGGTACACGGCTGAGAGATACAAGTCTCCAACGCAATAAATGTGCAATTCCCTGTAAGGGTCTGTTACCCCATGACCATACTTTTGATTGTTTTTCACACGGCGGACTCTATGTTTCTCTATCACATGTTAGCAACCCAAACAACCTTTTTGTATATGCTCCGGGTAATTCCACCGCTAATATAGTATATAGGGAAGCATTAACGTAATCAGCTATACCAATATTATGAAATAAATATATAAGTATACTACAGTCAGGATCTTAAATAGCAAAAAAAAATTTCTTTCTTGAGTGGAGTTTATATGTGTATAGCCTACTGTTATCTAAACGATGTTGTTTTGTTTTCGACAACCACGCGAATGAAGTCGCGGGCACAGCTAGTTTTATTAACAAAATCATCAGTAGTTTGCTCTAGAAAGGAAGATATAGAAGAGTAGATAGAATGGTACGGATCTAACTAATAGGTGAGTATTACAAATATTTCATAAAATCTATTATATTATATTATATTATATTTTAAGCCGCGATGCGTCGAACGCGGCAACTGTAACACAAAAATAACCCTTATAGCATGATTCAATGTTCACGTGCGACGCCGTGATGGCTTATTATACGAACTGCTAAGCTATCAGGAGTTACACGTGCTATTGTCAGTTAACCATAAAAGATAGACATATACAGTAAAAAAAAATGTTTACGTAATAATTTTATGTAAAATATTTCCGTCATAAACAAATTCTATGTAACTTTAACCATTAACGCTGCACACGCGACGGAAACTTAAAAAAAGGAGTAACTTCTCATGTTTTCACAACATTTACTGCTCTGCTCCTTTTATTTGTAGCGTGATGAAAAGTTTACTATAACCTGTCCAGGAGTATAAAGAATAATGAAACGAGTATAAAATAGTTTTTGTTTCTATAAGGAACATACAGACAGACAAAAATTTTACTAATTGCATTTTTGGCATCAGTATCGGTCACTTATCATCCCCTGATAATTATTTTGAAAATATATTTAATGCACAGAATTGACCTCTCTACAGATTTATTATAAGCATAAATAATTATGTTTAAAGAATTATATAATTATCGAAAAATAACAGAATTTTTGCATTTTGGTTTAAAAAATCGATATACCTATATATTAATATTTATTGTCGCTTCTTTTAAACTGGAGATATCAAAAGACTTCTTGTTCTATCGGCTTTATCGTATTCTTATATACATATATGTATACTTACTGTTTATAAATCTTCTGGACCGTGCAGTTTATAAGATAAGTATATGAATTGTTGTTTGAATTTGAGTTTGTTAGTCATCATATATCATTCTTTGTATTATCCATTTCTCCATAAAGATCAATGACCACGTACGTAAGTTTAAATGAAAGATTGTCGCAAGCGAACTTTTCACCGAAATCGTCCTAATCAAAAGTGTAGAGAACCAAGAGGGACCAATTTTTGTATTTTTTGTCTCTTTCTTGTTTTGAATATGTCTGAATATGATATGATCTTTTAAATTTTCGTGGCTTGTGACGACCTGTGCAACCGGGTCGAAACGTCAAGTCAACCATGCGTTAATTACCACTTAAATAAATATATGTTGATGATATGATCTGATACGATAATGGTCAAGACTATGTTTTAATATTATATATTTTTAGGTTTGGTCTACATGAATGTCAGAGATACATAAATGTTCATTTCTTGAGCCGTAAATTATATTGTTCACACCAATTGACACACGAAATTATTACACCAAAGTTCCAACTACACAAAAGTTGCAATTAAACAAAGTTCCGATAAAACGAAAGTTACGATTACACAAAATGTTCCGTCCCAGTCTGTGGTTCGTCATATCGTCGACCGCCGCCGGTACCCCGACCCTTGAGGGGCCTCAGCGAGGCAGGGGTTGCGTCGCGGCACGGTTCGGTCAGATCGCTGTGGTGGGCGTGTACTTCTCCCCGAACCGAACACTCGCCGAGTTCCACATCTCATTGAAGGAGTTAGTCACCGTCGTCGTCAGGTTCCGTCCCCTACCCGTGCTCGTCCTCGGGGTCTTCAATGGTTGAAGACTGGGCCCTGGAGACAGGCGTAGTCGTGTTGAACCGGGGTTCTGTCCCCACGTGCGTGCGGATCGGTAAGACCCCTCTTTGAGGAGTGGCTTGAGAGACGCCACGGCGTCCTCATGCGTCCCACGCAAACGCGCGTCGCCGGGGCGAGGATCCTCTGCCTCGCCAAATTAGTGCATGGCGGAATGAGGCGAGATCTCATGGCTGAGTGGAAGCAGCCGAGGGCCGGGCACGCTCCTATAGCAGCGGTAAGACCCTTCTTTAAGGAGTGACTTGAGAGACGCCATGGCGGCCTCACCTTCCGCCTGATGCAGATGCTTACTGGGCACGGCAACTTCTGTAGGTTCCTGTTTCGGATCCAGCGGGAGGAAACGCCCGAGTGTCGACATTGTGAGGACCACCTAGAGGACACGGTGGAGTATGCGGTGGCGGTATGCCCTGCCTGGGCTGAGCACCGCCGTTTTCTCATGGAAGTGATCGGCGGCGGCGACCTCTCGCGCTCGGCCTTAGTCGAGGCCATGGTGCGGAGTGAAAGGAACTGGGACGCCGTCTCCTCCTTTTGTGAAACAGTTATGCTTGCAAAGAGGGAGGCGGCCCGCGTGAGTGAGCAATTCTCCTCCTCGTTACGTTATTATTATTATTTTGTTTGTTCGTTTCAGGGCCAGGGGCCCCGTAGAGGGCCATGGATCGCACGATCCCCATATACAGCCTCCGGCAGGAAGTTGACTCCGACGTTGCCCCCACCCCCCTCCCAGGTTGGGTAGGAGCCGCTTGAGCGCGGCCCCAGTCCATTCCAACTTAGAAATGGGACATCGCACGGCAATTACCCCTGTATGCACTATGAAAGTACACCCAAGGATAATCCCCGGTTGATGCAGGACTATTGCGGAATGTGGTAATAATTAAAAGGGTTATGGGTATAAGTTGCTATGGACTGGAGGATATGATAACATGTGGTGGTAGCCAGGCAGGCAGTTGAAACAACTGATAATGCCCGCATCCTGTTCATTTCCACTTGTTCATTTTTTGCAGTTGAGTAAATATTTATCCAGTCGATTTTGCGGCGACTGGGCGTAAAAAGGATGGCTCCTTCACGCGCTCCACCTGCTTCTTTGTTGCTTCCCAGTTCCTCAAAATGAGTTCCGCTAGGACTTGACGGGAGAGGTCATCGCTATCGTATGCTCCATCGTTTCCTGACTGATTTCCATGGATTACTAAACTATGTTATGAAACTAACACGTAGTAATAAGTAGTTCCCTCGGGGAGCGAACCTAGTTGTACATAGCATGAAACCTAAAATGAATATCGTATTTTAATCTCATCGTAAAACAAATATTTAATATATATATTATTAACACAACATATATTTTTTATGTGATAGGGTTCATTTTATTTCATACCAATGCAAACTCAAAAAAGACTTGTACCACTAATGGTAGTTACAAGTCTTCCTAGTTTTCTCTGACCACTTACCATTCAGACAGGGTTTTCCATCGTCTACAATGACGTTGGTAATCCATATTTTCCCAACGTTATCTTTTAATCTGTTGACAACTAACTTACAAAAACCCTACGATAAACTAATTAACTTATCATCAAACTAATAACGTTGATATCTACAAATTATCTGAAAGTAACTGTATAAATAGTCAACCCTGAAAATCGTAACTCATCTTGCTTCCTACGTTGAGACAATATGAAGTTCCTGGCTCTAGCACTCTTCGCTTTGGCGGCGGTGGCCACCGCTAAAAACATCCACTTTGAGGATGCTATTGACCTAGAGGACATCTCCGCCTACGGATACTTGTCCAAAATCGGTAAGCCCCTTGCCGATGAAATCCGTGAAGCTGAAGAAAAAGCTAGCGCATCCAGAATCGTCGGTGGTTCCCACTCCGAGCTCGGACAGTTCCCCTACCAGGTAATTATGACACTTAAAAAGAAAAACGTGTTTGTAAATAAAAATTAAATAATAAATGCCTTGCCTTGCCATTAATCTGGGCATTTTTTTTTTTGAATTGAAATTAATTTATTGTATTTGGCACAGGCTGGTCTTCTCGCCGACTTCTGGATTGGTCAGGGTGTGTGCGGTGGTTCTTTGATCAGCGCCAACCGCGTGCTTACTGCTGCTCACTGCTGGTTTGATGGTATTGACCAGGCCTACAGATTCACCGTAGTTCTTGGCTCAGTTCGTTTATTCAGTGGTGGCCAAAGGTTTACAAGCAGCAATGTTATTATGCACTGGGGCTGGAACCCCAACTTGATCCGCAACGACATTGCTGTAATAAGGCTGGGCTCTGATGTGTCCTTCTCAGGTACGTAGCATTTTTTAGATTAACGTTTAACTCCTTTTGATAGTAGTGCTCTCATAACCAGTGAACTATTTGTGTGCATTTTTTGTATAAAAGTATTTTTAACTTTCTTTTTGAGTAATTGCTCTAAATTTTTAAATTCGTTTTCAGACATCATTGCTCCTATCGCCATTCCAAGCGGAGACTTGATCAACGAAAGCTTCGACGGTGAAGTCGCTGTCGCCTCTGGATTCGGTCGTACCGGCGACAGTAAGTATTTTTGTTTTGTACCATTTTTTTTAACATTATTTTATTGTTGCGTATCAGACTAACATATCGACTTGTTTGTTCTTAGATGTTGGAGTCTCAGTCAACCAGGTGCTTAGTCAGGTCGAACTTTCCGTAATCTCCAACGCGATCTGCAGAGCTTCCTTCCCCCTGTATATTCAGGACTCTAACATCTGTACCAGCGGTGCAAATGGCAAGAGCACATGCCGTGGTGACTCCGGTGGCCCTCTTGTTGTCAACGTAGATGACAGCCCTGTCTTGGTATGTATTTTAAATAAAATATATTTGTTATATCGCTGGCTGCCTTGCAAAACTAGTATTGTACAGCTTAA
Organism: Spodoptera exigua; assembly: GCA_902829305.4. NCBI lineage: Eukaryota > Metazoa > Arthropoda > Insecta > Lepidoptera > Noctuidae > Spodoptera > Spodoptera exigua. Next base: position 6,802,255 of record LR824615.2, read on the forward strand.
TTTTTTCTGGAAATTATTCCTGCAGAAGCAACAATAGCTGTCCTTGTTTTTGGACTTAATTCTCCATAATAATATTTATAGATTATTGACATTTTCACATGACATCATTACTGAACTGAACTTCAAGTCATTAACAATTTTCTTGAGAAAAATTGTACTAATATTCACTTTTCCAACAGATTGGTATCACTTCTTTCGGATCTGCCCGTGGTTGCGAAGTTGGCGCCCCCGCTGCTTTCGCCAGAGTTAGCTCTTACGTCTCCTGGATCAACGGTCAGCTTTAAATAAGATGATCTTGAACGCATATCTTGTCCCTCTCTTCTATAGTAACAATCTCATGCAAAATTGTCAATAACTTTATTTAATTACTAAATGTATAATTTTTTAACTGTGTAAGTGTACATACACATTTAAATGTGTAAATAAATTATATTCATTTAATCAATTATTTTCTGTGTTTATATTGATTGCTTGTCGTTCCTAAATTCAAAAAATATACTGCTTATTCGTTTGTTTAGGCTTTATTTTATTATTATTTTGTATGTTCCTTTCCACGCACGGGACCACAGGGTCCCGGACTTTTGGAAGGAGTACGAGGGGCCGAAGCCAACTCGCAGAGACCCTTTGAACAACTTATATATATGTGAAATGGGACATCAGCCGGCAATTATCCCTGTATGCACTATGAAAGTACACACCCAAGCACAATCCCCGGTTGATGTAGGACTAATGCGAAATGTGGTAAAAAATTATAGGGTTATGGGTATGGGTTGCTATAGACTGGTGGATATGATAACTATAGAAACATAATGACTACTGTACGGATAAACAGGCAGGGGGTAACTGGCAAACTCAATTAATGGGCCCCCGGAAACGGCCGCTAGCATGTAGCGACAAGGGGGCAACATACGTTGAGCTGCTTGGGGAAGGAGAGGCATCCCACGGCTATCAGAGCGATCCCGGAAGTACGGTCAAGACCCCTACCAGCATGTTACTGAGATACATCCTTCAATAATAATAATAAACAATACAAAAAGCACTGACAAAAACGTAATTGTCGTCAGAATAGCAACAGGTGCATTGCCGGTTTTTGATAGACAATGTTTAGGAGCATTTAGTATTATTTTATCTAAGCATACTTTACACTATATGTATATATACTAGTATTATAAAGAGGTACATTCAGGTAACATTCTTTCACTGATAGGTAGCTACAATGTTCCTGAGTGCTATAGGCTATCTATATATATATATAAAACATCACGCTACGATCACATGGAGCCGAGTAGCGGGTGATACCGCGCGGGAGTAGCTAGATATAATAGTAGATAGATAAAATCATCAGAGGTTTGCTCTAGAAAGTAAGTTATAGAAGAGTAGATAGAATGGTACGGATCTAACTAATAGGTGAGTATTACAAATATTTCATAAAATCTATTAGATTATATTATAATTTAAATATTTTAAGCCGCGATGCGTTGAACGCGGCAACTGTAACACAAAAATAATCCTTATAGCATGATTCAATGTTCTCGTGCGACGCCGCGATGGCTTATTTTCCGAACTGCTAAGCTATCAAGAGTTACACGTGCTATTGTCAGTTAACCATAAAAGATAGACATATACTGTAACACAAGTTTTTTTAGATAATTTTATGTAAAATATTTTTGTCATAAACAATTTCTATGTAACTTTAACCATTAAGGCTACACACGCGACAGAAATTTAAAAAAGGGGGTAACTTCTCCCGTTTTTACAACATTTCCCTTTACTGCTTTGCTCCTATTATTTGTAGCGTACTGAAAAGTATAGGTACTATAACCTGTCCAGGAGTATCAAGAATAATTGTACCAAGTTTTGTTAAAATCCGTCGAGTAGTTTTTGTTTCCATAAGGAACATACAGACAGACAGACAGACAACAATTTCACTGATATCTTGCATTTTTGGCATCAGTATCGGTCACTTATAGATAAACTTATTAACCGACTTCAAAAAAGGAGGAGGTTCTCAATTCGACGAGTATTTTTTTTTTTTTTTATGTATGTGCACCGATTACTCGAAGACTCCTGGACCGACCTTAAGCACCGACTTTAAACCTATGAATAGGTAACACATAGAATTGATAGTGTTTTATTATTAATATTAAAAGTATTAGCTTCGCGTACGTAAGAGTGGTATTAAAATATCAATTTTAATTACTTATTTGACACTTTTTTGTTTTTGAAGTCGGTTTTTTTAAACGTAGTTTTTTTTATTTTGAAAATATATTTAATGTACAGAATTGATCTCTCTACAGATTTTTTATAAGTATAAATTATTATGTTTAAAGAATTATATAATTATCAACAAATAATAGTATTTTTCCATTTCCGTTTATAAAATCGATATTATTAATATTTATTGTCGCTTCTATTAAACTGGAGATATCAAAAGACTTCTTGTTCAATCGGCTTTATAGTATTCTGTATACTTACTATTTATAAAACTTCTGGACAGTGCAGTTTATAAGATAAGTAACAGAATCGTTGTTTGAATTTGAGTTTGTTAATCATCATATGAAGCTTTGTATTATCTACTTTTTGTTATTTATTAATCTATTCATTCTTGAAGATCAATGACCTCGTACGTATTTTTAAATGAAAGATTGTCACAAGCGAACTTTTCACCGAAATTGTACTACATGTAAAAATGTAGAGAACCAAGAATGACCAATTTCTATATTTTATGTATTTTTCTTGTTTCCGCTCTAGGTCAGGAATGTGTCGATGTTTTAATATAATATTTTGAATAAAAGTTCAATTCTTGAGCCGTAAATTATATTGTTCACACCAATTGACACACGAAATTATTACACGAAAAAATTAAACAAAGTTCCGATTACTTATACAATAGTTCCGGCTCGGTACACCATTGTACGAAGCCTGGCTCTATTTTAATTTAAAGAGGGAATAGGAATATGACACGACGCCCCCCGCACACAGCCATGCCTATGCATTTTCATAGGTGTATACGTCATAGTGCCTACATCGTACCTTTATATGTATATGTAAACATAATATATACGTTTTAATAAATAAGCGCCTGCACTTTTCTCACCTGGAAGTCACGTTCTTACCAGATATTATAAATTAATTATATTTGTAGGCGTCGATTAGACAATCTATCCCCAGCTCTAGTGAAATGTATTAATTACACACTAGAAGCGTTTATACCATCAGAATTTAAAATAGAAAACTTTCTTACACAGTTATCAGGTTATCACACACACTCTCTCACTTTTTCTCTCTCTCTCTCTCGGTCAAAAAAGAGTCGTGTATAGCATTTGGTGCCTATAAGACTAGTTTAGCAATAATCACCAAAGGGACAAAAAAACTTAGTTTTCCTACAACGGATTGATACTTACTTAACTTTTGTTTTTCAAAATTATTTTGGGTATTGGGGATTGGGGGAGGATAAGAATTGGATCTGAAATCCTTTCCCTTCGGTATCAGTATAATTATTATAGTGACAATCATCGAGTCTTCACATTGACTTGCAATTGGTTTGAAGAAATTAACAATTTTATAGAAGATGTCATAGGCCATAGTTCGGTAAAAGATATTCCTATTTTAGACTAAACTTCAGACAGGGTTGCGAGGCAAGCGCAATTAGGTACTGCAGCCTCGGCTTAGAGCAGGAGAGGGAAGCGGGTGGTTTTAGACAGTCAGAGTCTGACACTTCCTCTTACCTCACCCTGGGTGAGAGTAGAGGATACGGTGGAGCATACGGTGGCGGTATGCCCTGCCTGGGCTGAGCACCACCGTGTTCTCAGGGAAGTGATCGGCGGCGGCGATCTCTCGCGCCCGTCTTTAGTCGTGGCCATGGTGCGGAGCGAGAGGAACTGGGACGCTGTCTCCTCCTTCTGTGAAGCAGTTATGCTCGGAACAGGAACAGGGGGGGTTTTTACTCAGTACCTAAGAGTATAACTAAAAAAGTAACTAACTAAAAAGAGTATAACTTAAAAAGAAAATAAAGCCTCTACTACTACTACGCCTAAACTTCGATCGATATCAATTTTCGTTATTAGTTCATACACGTTTTGTTTATTATTTCTGGTGATAGCAAATCTTAACCTAAAAATAAACATAAATATTTCACAGGCTTCATGCCGTTTTTTGCCAAAATGAATACAATACATTATTTTCTGAACTTACAGGAATTATATCTTCTATATCTTATAGCTATACGTACTTTCACTATCAAGTTTTCAAATGTCCAGAAAGTGGGCATTATTCTTTGTAAATTTTTTTTTAGGTTAACTATTAGGTAGTGTTAATCTACCAAATTGCCGACTTCATTGTGAAGTAGGATTGCGATAATCGATGCTTTCTACTTAAGTACTAAACAACAAGATCAACAAGATTTTATTAAACTTCGTTCACCAAAACTTCTTGAACCGCGGATGGTTGTGGATTTTGTGAGACTAGCAGTAATCTTCACGATTAGTTCTTAGGAGTAAGCCGTCGTTTTTAATGTACAAACGATTTTCTCATAAAAATACTTAAATAACATTTATTCTTGGAATAATTTTAAGGCGGAATAGAGCTCGAAAAATAATTCAAACCTCTCAAACATGCTTACGCTAATGACTAACGGAAAGTGTATTATAACAAAGAAATTTAAATTCGAAGGAATTTGTATTCTATTGATGTCTACGACCAGTTGCCTGCACAAACATGTACTGTAAACAATAATTGTTTAAAACTGCTGTTATCAAATTAATTAGAAGATAAGAAATCAATATCAAAGTGTGCTTACATACTGACTAAGTATCATGTACCTACGTCTTATTTAGAGATTAAAAAAACCCAACAAACTTTACATTAAGTAAAATAATTAGGGTTCTGCAGAGTTTTTTATTGCGGAGTTCAGCCAATTTGGAGATGGGACACCTGATTGTTAGCAATTAGTGCCGCTCAAGGACACCAGAGATCATCATCATCTGTTCACAGATGAAGCTAGGCCTATCCAATTGCACGTCACTAAGCTTAACGTCCAGGATTTTTTAATCAACCAGTGCCAGTCACATTACAGATGGCCCCTCTACAAGCTGTAGGGCATCCTTCACTAGGTTTGCCTAGACGAGGTCTTTATACCCAACCAAGTTTCTTATATGCGGCCTAAACAAGCTGTATTCTTCTACGAGCCTCTCTTTGTTCTTTCTTTTAAAATGTGTGGTTTGCCTTATGTACAAATAAACTACTGAAAAAGCTCGAGAAGAAACCTGTTGAGGGTGATTGGCTCCGCAAGTTTCCTCCGCTATTTATTAAACATTGTCTTAGTATGGTGATCATTAAGTTCATCCGAAGTTCAATGCAAGTGTAAGTAACGGCCAGGCTGTTCAGAATACATTGCGGATTGTAAGTCCTGCATGGTTTCAGACACAATGAAGATATCATCAATCAAATCTCAAATGTGAGCGATACTTGTCGTTATATACATCCCGTCCTTTCCGATGCTGCGTCTCAAATAAAGGGTATGTATAAATAAATGTAAGTAAGTAAAATTCTAGTATCTCACTCTTCAATGCAGGAGGATAGGTTCAGAGAGCAATTTCAATACGTGAATCGACCATAATTCCGGAATATACCAGGTTTCGATACAGTAAAAGATTTTCTCATACTTCACAAACTTGACATAATAGAAAAACACAGAAGAAAGGTACTAAGGAGTATAATCGGGGAAATTATACATTATCCAGCAATTATCATGCAATAATACAATCTTCCTCGTTGTGTATATGTCCTAGGTCTATGGTCCGTGGAACCCGGCCTGTTCAGGAGGCTGAAACTCATCAAGTCTACGCGCGATGATGAATCTGGAAAATAACTTATAGATATGGGGCAGAAGATAAACACATTGATAGTCCTTAAAAAAAAGACATTTTTCAAGTACCTACTTACAAACTGACAATACCCATGCAATATGTAACAAGCTATTCATAACAACATATTATAATTTAAGTGTGGGAGGGCCATGCTTCGGCGCGAATGGGTCGGCTCGACCGGAGTGATACCACGGCCTCACAGAAAACCGGCGTGAAACAACCACAACGTTGTATTTCGCCGTGTGAGTGAGGTTACCGGAGGCCCAATCCTTCCCCTACCCCAATCCCTAAATCCCCAAAATCCCAATCCTTAAAAGGTCGGCAACGCACTCGTAACTCCTTCTTTGCTGCGGGTGTCCATGGGCGACGCCGATTGCTTACCATCAGGTAATCCGTTGCTCGTTTGCCGTCCTATCACATAAAAAAAAACATAACCCGAGACAAGAAGCATTTTATTTTCATCACGTCGCCCCGTGTGTAATGCTGTATAAAACAATTGGTTTACTATTAACGAGGGGGTTAATAGAAAAATAGCCGTTTTTTGTATGTTGATGTACGCTCTATTATTATTTAAATTTACTTAACGAATAAAGTAAAAACAGGTTCCATCAAATTAAACCTGTGATCCAGTGTCAAGTTAACAGTTACAATATTCCATCTTTATAGAAAATAGCATAAGAATATCCATAACATATGTAACATATGTAAAAAACTTTATCGTGTGAAAGGGGTGTTTTATGTGTGTGGCCTATTTGCAAAAATAAATTCATTGTTTTAAGGAATACTAGAAAAAAAATTAAACTTTGTACCTATTTCTTTAAGGTCACTGCAGTAAACATATCTACTTTATTAAAACACGGAATCACACCACTTTAACTACTACAGATAAACCCTGTACTATACATTAAGCATGCCTACGTACACGAACGCTTATCAAAAATCTGTATCGATTAGATTAACTCATTGTACTTATTAAAACCAATCGATTTAATCATTTACCTACTATAAAAAATCATGACCACCAAATTTTTATCAAGACGCCACGCCGTCGTATCGGAAATAGTACCTAGTAAACTTGAAAAATCACATTTAAATCCCAGAGTTGCGCAAGATTTATGACTATGATACTGACAGTGGCCGGATGTTTCTTTTTCATGTGATTGGTCGGCAAACGAGCAAATGGGTTACTTCATGGTAAGCAATCAGCGCCGCCCATGGACATGGACACGACGCGACGGAGGAGTTACGAGTGCGTTGCCGACCTTTTCAGGATTAGGGATTTGGAGATTTTGGGATTAGGGAGGGATCGGGCCTCCGGTAACCTTTCGCCGGTTTTCTTTGAGTCTGTAGTAATCACTTAGGTCGAGCCGACCCATTCATGCCAAAGAATAGCTATCCTACACATGGTTGTTTCTTAGAATACGAGTAGATAGACACCTTCCAGGGTTGCGGATACAAGCACAATAGTTTACAATGGCCCCGCCCCAGAGTAAGACAAGGAACGGAGTGGTTTTAATCCAGTTAATGTCTAATACCTACTCCCTTTCGCATCATTGAATCACAGTTAAATTGTTTACATAAATAAATCTCCGTCTATCGATATGCATGATATAATTAACAATGTCAAAACGCCAACCCGCATTGAGCAAGCGTGGTGATTAATGCTCTAACCTTCTCCGTATGAGAAGAGGCCTTTGCTCAGCAGTGGGCAATTATAGGCTGATGATGATGATGATGATGAAATCTTTTTAACCTGGTAATGTGGACGATGGCGTGCAGAAGCTAGAAGTTATAATTTAGGCCATGTTCGGGACCTCAGCGAAGTTTCAGTTAGTCTAATTGACGAATAATTTTATGTACCTTCCAATTCAAAATACAAATCCAATATCACAACACAGATGACGAATATATGTGTAGCATGAGTAATTTGTTTACTTTGAAAGTAAGTAATAAATAATTGATGAAGATTTAAAAAACATATTTTTCATAGATACATATCTGTGTAGGTACCTACTCTTCTTTGTTTTACAACTACTTCCTTACATTGTTAATTCGGGTCTAAAATGCGAGAACAGTATATTTCTTATATTAAACTAAGGGATCAGAAAAGGAAAACCTCAAGAACGATGATACATTTAGGCAATTTGGAGTTAACCAGTCCCAAATGATGGCAAGCGATCCAGTGTCCGTGTCTCCTCAAATAACAATTGAACATGACAACATCAAGCTGACACATATACCAAGATTCTTTTAGTCCAGTTTAATTTTAATGGGTTTCAGAATACTTAAATCGAAACTGTTATTATAAATGCGAAAGTAACTCTGTCTGTCTGTCTGTCTTTTCTTCGCTCCTAAACTACGGAACCTATTTATGTGATATTTGGCACAGACATAGTTTGGGACTCGAGAAAAGACATAAGATAGTTCTTAAACCATAAATCTGCAGGAAGTCACTATACCACGCGAACAAAGTCGCGGGCAAAAGCTTACAATAATTATTAGGTTCGAAAATAAATTGACACTAATTTTAGTGTAACATTTCATGAGTAAAATCCGTCTTAACATTAATAACTATCCGAGGGTACACGATCAGCTAGCTTCCTAGCATTTTTATCCTCTATAATCAATTGGTTTATTGTATGCTTATTTACATAAAGTTTTGTTTTTACATAATTTAAAGTATTAATCGAGTGCTTATGTCTCACAAGTTAAAACGGATATCATCATAAGAAAGGTAGTTAAAATAAATATACATACCTACTCTATTAAGTTTGATAACGCAATCAATTATCAAAAACTATTTCAAATCATATCTCAAAATTATCTGAAACTTACAGTATAAATAGTCAAACAGAAAATAGTATAGCATATTGTTTCATCAATACCGGCAAAATGAAGTTCTTGGGTCTGGCTCTCCTAGCTCTGGCGGCGGTGGCCTCCGCTAAAAACATCCATGTCGAGGATGTTATCGACTTGGAAGACATCACCGCCTACGGATACTTGGCTAAAGTCGGTAAGCCTCTTGCCGATGCAATCCGTAAAGCTGAGGAGGAAGCTAGCGCGTCCAGAATCGTCGGTGGTTCTGCCTCCAGCCTCGGACAGTTCCCCTACCAGGTAAAAAGCAATTTTGCAATTAGCAACTTATTGGATAATCGAAGTCACTTTACTATAGAACTTTAATAATTGCCATTGTTTTGCACAGGCTGGTCTGCTCGCTGATTTCGCTGCTGGCCAGGGTGTGTGCGGTGGTTCTTTAATCAGCGCCAACCGTGTGCTTACTGCTGCTCACTGCTGGTTCGATGGCCAGAACCAGGCCTGGAGATTCACCGTTGTCCTTGGCTCCATCCGTTTGTTCAGCGGTGGTACCAGAGTCACTTCTTCCAGTGTAGTCATGCACGGAAGCTGGCTCCCCAGCCTCATCCGTAATGACGTTGCAGTCATCAGGCTAAACTCTAACGTTGCTCTCTCAAGTATGTATAATGACCAAACATTTAAATACGTAATTAGTAATTCACCCTTCAAATATTAACAATCTTTATTGTTTACATCAATAGGCAACATCGCCGTCATCGCTCTACCCAGCGGTAGCCAGCTTAACGAAAACTTCGCCGGTGAAACTGCCGTCGCTTCTGGATTCGGCCGCACCGTTGATGGCAAGTCCTTTTACACAAAAATATTTATGTTATAATCGTTTATTGGAATGACTTATTTACAAGTATTATTATTGCACAGGCGCGGGTATCACCATTAACCAGTTCCTGAGCCACGTCTCCCTGCCCGTGATCACAAACGCTGTCTGCAGAGCTTCCTTCCCCTTGATCGTTCAGGACTCCAACATCTGTACCAGCGGCGCTGGTGGCAGGAGCACTTGCCAGGGTGACTCCGGTGGCCCTCTGGTTGTTACCAGGAACAACAGCCCTCTCTTGGTACGAATTTGAGACTACTTCAACAATCTTACAACATTGGGTTATGGACTAGTGACATATTATTGTATCAATAATTTTCTTACTTTTGGTATTACTTATCATACCATCTGTACAGAAAATAACAACCAGGTACAGAACATAACATTTATTTTTTATTTACACAGATTGGTGTCACCTCTTTCGGATCCGCTCGTGGTTGCCAGGTCGGTTCCCCCGCTGCTTTCGCTAGAGTCACCTCCTTCATTAGCTGGATCAACAGCCAACTGTGAACAATAAAAACAACGGCTACGAATAAAATGTTAAGGAAAGAAATACTATCGGAATACTAATAAAAATAACTTAAATTAATTTCTTTCTTTTATTTAATTAACTGACTTTAGAAATACTTTGTGATATACCGCGTGGTGACGGTAATTTGTACACAATAGTCACCACTCTTACTATTCAGGCAACCACTTTAAAACAACAATACACATTTAACAAAAGTCAAAGAGTAGTGTACTCTGATAAACTTGGACTTTAATAAATATGCTGTACACTAGAGGTTATGGTAAACCCCTCTTTTGTAAAGGGGGCTTATCCGTAGTTAGGCAGTGGACTGCCACGGACTGTAGCTTTAAACATTTCTAATTTCAGTGATAAACTGCCAATCTCAGGTACTCAGCGCAGCTAGTGTATAATTATGAACATAAGTTTCCACACTTCTTTTGATATTATTCTGGAATCTCCAAATAGCGGAGATTATGAGATTATGAGATTATGAGATATTATTTTTTTTTGTGTGAGCTGAACTTCTTTGCCCGATTGTTGAGTATTGGTAAAATTATACATGAAACAATTTTAGGTCTTAATGATAATTTGTCTTTCGGTTTCTGTTTTGTTTATACACGATACTAATATCGTACCATCGCTTCTTATTATTTTGTCAGATCTGATTTCAATGTGATAATGGTAAGCCATCGTAGCTGTCCATAAACACAACACCGGACGAATTGCGACTGGGACAGTAACGCTTTGGATGTTGTAAGGGATTTGATAATTGAGAATTTGGAGATTAGGAGTGAGAGGCTAGAATTGGAGTCTTTAGTCACCACTATCAACATTCGAAAAACAACGCAAGCGTTCCTTCACGCCGGTTTTCTAAGGCTGGGTATCACAATGTCAAGTAGCTCATGTTGTGGTATCGTATCATTCATCATATCATTCATCGTATCATTCACCCAATCTTTTTTTGCGAGGGGATAATCATCAAATTATTCCCGCCCAGGGTAAGGCGAGAGAGAGTGTCAGACTCTTTACTGACTAAAAACCCCCCGTTCCTTCTCCTGGGCCGAGGCCGTGGTGACTCATTGCGCTTAACCCGCAACCCCGGCTAATAGGCATCAGGCCTATGGGGCCCCGTCTGTGGTGGTCTATTGGCTCTTCGAGGCGCGCGCGGAACGTTACGCGCTGTACGCTCGGGTCTGGTTCTGGTCGGGCGGCGAGCAACCTTTACTAGCAGTCCGCAGACGCGATTCAATAACCAGATATACTCGTGTGCAGATGGCAACAGGTTTGTCTCAAAGAAAAAGAACAATCCTTTGATTGCGAACAATCATAGACGTAGCCTACTATAGTCACACTCAGATAGCGGCCAGGAGTTGGGGGTATGTTATAAGTCATTAAGAGTCTGACACTGTCTAACGCTTCACCCAGGGTGACAAAAAACATTTGATGACCATTCCTTATGAACAAAAAGTTTTTCATGTCTACAGTTCAAATAGTTAAAATTATTTTAAACGAAGTTATTTTAAGTATCGTAATTAGACGGTGTCTGTCTAGTACACATTAATATACCATAGAATAATTTTGTCTGTTTTGTAAATCACGTGTACGATTACTTAGACTTTTATCAGTAGATTAATACTATTCTGTCCAAATAAGATAAAAATATTGATCAATTAAATTTATTTTCTTTACTTTATTATTATCAATCTTTTCAGAGGCAATTTATCAAGAGAAGATTAAACTTGTGATAAGAAGCTGACATTGTGAATATAATGTATTTTAACATTTTTTTTTTCTTTTCAATCCTAATAGAACAGTTTTTGAATTTCGTAAATCGCGAAATACTGTTCCTGACGCTAGGGGAGGTTGCGTTTGCCCGCAACTCCGTTCGCGTGGAATAGTGACTTCCTGCAGATTTTTTGTATAAAAACTATGTCCTTTCTCGAGTTCCAAACTATGTCTGCACCAAATTTCACAGAAACCAAAAAATTTTTTGATACTTTTAAACGTTCATATACTTAGTTTAGATAGGCAGAAACTAAAAGAACAATCAATAAGATTTTGTTCAATTATTTGTCACTGGGAATTGGCAAACACGAAACGGAGACGACAGTAACAATAATTTTAACAATTTCATGTCTTGTACCTACATTTGAAAATTTTTCGACATCTAGTTTCTTAAACTTTTGTATATAAAGTCTACAGGAGTGTAGAATAAAAATTACAATGTTCCATTCGCAATTTCAGTCTTATCTTATAATCCCAATTTTCTAATTACGTTCAGATAATGCAATCAATAATAATCATCACACTAATGTATACCATATCTTGAAATTATCTGACAGATGCAGTATAAATACGCAACGACAAATTAATAAACATATTGATTTATCAATAACGGCAACATGAGGTTCTTGGCTCTGACACTCCTGGCTCTGGCGGCGGTGGCCTCCGCTAAAAACATCAACGTTGAGGATGCCATCGACCTAGAGGACATCACTGCCTACGGATACTTGGCTAAGATCGGTAAACCTCTTGCCGATGAAATCCGTAAGGCTGAGGAGGAAGCTAGCGCATCCAGAATTGTCGGTGGTTCTGCCTCCAGCCTCGGACAGTTCCCCTACCAGGTAACAACCAGTTTTTATTTTCAATCACCTTTACAGTGTCTGCCCCACTGTACACTTTATTCATCATCGTTTCTTTTGTGCAGGCTGGTCTTCTCGCTGACTTCTCCCAAGGCCAGGGTGTGTGCGGTGGTTCCTTACTCCGTGCCAACCGTGTGCTTACTGCTGCTCACTGCTGGTTCGATGGCCAGAACCAGGCCTGGAGATTCACCGTTGTCCTTGGATCCGTCCGTTTGTTCAGCGGTGGTACCAGAGTCACTTCCTCCAACGTTGTCATGCACGGAAGCTGGAACCCCAGTCTGATTCGTAACGATGTTGCCATGATCAGATTGAACTCCAACGTTGGTCTCTCAAGTACGTAAGCACTATACAGAATTTACATACATTTTATCGTTTTAAAAACCACACGATGTTTGTGTAGTAAGTAGGCGCCCATTTTTCTACATAAATAAGTTTACCATATTGTGTTTCAATAGACAACATCGCCGTCATTGCTCTCCCCAGCGGTAGCCAGCTCAACGAAAATTTCGCCGGTGAAAACGCTATCGCATCTGGATTCGGTCGCACCAGTGATGGCAAGTATTTTAACTTATTTCGAAGTGTTCTAAGTCAACTGAATTGACTAATTAACAGGCATTAAAATATGCAGGAGCTGGTATCAGTACCAATCAATTCCTGAGCCACGTCACGCTGCCCGTGATCACCAACGCAGTCTGCAGATCTTCCTTCCCCTTGATCATCCAGGACTCCAACATCTGTACCAGCGGCGCTGGTGGCAGGAGCACTTGCCAGGGTGACTCCGGCGGCCCTCTTGTTGTCACCAGGAACAGCAGACCTCTCTTGGTAAATAGCTTACGAATTTTTACACTTATCTTCATGCATCTTGCCTGGGGTACTTTCGTATTAACTAGATATCACATTTTTTAATGTATTAATTACATGTAGTAACATTCACGAAACTTCTTCAACAGATCGGTGTCACTTCCTTCGGATCTGCTCGTGGTTGCCAGGTCGGTTCCCCTGCTGCTTTCGCCAGAGTAACTTCCTACATCAGCTGGATCAACGGTCAACTATAAATATGTTAACAATAAAAGTTCTAATGGAAAACGTTGTTAAAAAACAAATAAACTTTTTTTTATACGACTAAATATTATTTTATTTTCTTGCCCTCTACAACCCACCAAAAGCGATACTGGGTTTTAATTAGATTAGGATTATTTATGATAGACAGAGACTAATAGCTTATGCTTAATTTACATGAAATAGTAAACATACGTTAATAAAAATTTAATCAATCTCTATTTTCACCAGAGATCCATTTATCTTTCCCTCAGTAGGGTGAGTGGGACTGTGAGATTAAAAACCATTTTGTTCTTTCTCATGTTCCAAGATGGATAAATCTATAATGTCCTGCAAAATAATTGAGACTGAAATACCGGATTTGTGTGGTCAATTTAATGTTGATACTGTTTTTATTAGTTAGAGCAAGTCTGTTAGCACATATACTTCTTAACGATGCTCATTGAATAATTATTTGTATATTTAGGCTACTTATTAATTAAATTATTATTACTTAATAATAATTAATACTTAAATGAATGCTACTTTAAACCGCAAGGCAGTTGTAGCGAGCTGTTGGGTAGTGGCAACCCCACGGACCTGACTAACGGGAGATGTCTTGTTCTTCATTTCTAGTTCGTCCTCGTGACTAGCTGAGTGAACACTGATGAAAAACAAGCTCCCACCTCATTCTTGCCTTAATTGGCTGGCTTGAGTGGAGAATCGCAAGAGTAGGAGTTGAAGGAGACTCGGGGAAAGGATTTATCTCAGTAAGATGGTGGTAGGGGTTTTGACCGTACTTCCGGGAATGCTCTGATAGCCGTGGGATGCCTCTCCTTCCCCAAGCAGCTCAACGTATGTTGCCCCCTTGTCGCTACATGCTAGCGGCCGTTTCCGGGGGCCCATTAATTGAGTTTGCCAGTCACTCCCTGCCTGTTTATCCGTATCGTAGTCATAGTATTTCCATTGTTATCATATCCACCAGTCCATAGCAACCCATACCCATAACTCTTTCAATTATTACCGCAATTCACAATAGTCCTTCATCAACCGGGGATTATCCTTGGGTGCACTTTTATAGTGCATACAGCGATAATTGCCAGGGTGTCCCAGTCAAGTTGTTCAACGGGCCTCTGCGAGTTGGTTTCGGCCCCTCGTATGCTTTCCAAAGGTCCGAATCCTGTGATCCCGTAAACGGAAACGAACATACAATTAATACTTAATATGATTTTATCTGATTCAGCATCACTTAAAACTCTCAGGTTTCTGTGTGATACTTCACAATTTTAGCATTTGATTATATAATTTTATTTATGTCAAAGTCAAAGTCAAAGTCAAAAGTCAAAATATATAGCATAAGCTACAGCTACACGACGAGTAAAACTTTCCATTAGTGATTTCATTATATTTTTTACAAACATATT
This sequence comes from Spodoptera exigua, assembly GCA_902829305.4. Taxonomy (NCBI): domain Eukaryota; kingdom Metazoa; phylum Arthropoda; class Insecta; order Lepidoptera; family Noctuidae; genus Spodoptera; species Spodoptera exigua. Next base: position 6,817,422 of record LR824615.2, read on the forward strand.
ATCATAACTTCATATCATAATCTTTATAAATACTAAATGTTTCCCACATTTCGGCATGAATGGGCCGACTCGACGCGTCAAACAAAACTTGCGATGTCAGTGAGGATATCGGAGGAAGGCCTAATAAGAATGAGCCTTCCCTCCAACCTTAAAATCTGCAAATCCATCCGCAATCGAATTTGTCACCATCTACAAAAGGGCCGAGAATGCACTAATAACTCCTATGGTGTCTCTTATGGTCCATGTGAGTAGTATATTGTTTACCTTTAATCGGTTATTCTCCGATTTTATCCCATTAAAATACATAAAATTTTTATTTTTGGATTATAGATTATCAAAAAGCGTCTAGTAAAGTTGCATTGATTGATAAGTTGAATAAAAATGAAAGATAAAAAAAACGAATTACACGAATACATTTTTGACGACTTATCAGAAAATACGATTTTATTTTATATCGATTAGTATACATACATACAAATAATAAATCGAATAGATTTATCCTAACTAATATTATAAATGCGAAAGTAACTCTGTCTGTCTGTCTTTCTGTCTGTCTGTCTGTCTGTTTGTCCTTTCTTCACGCCTAAACTACTGAGCCGATTTCTGTGAAATTTGGTACAGACATAGTTTGGAACTCGAGAAAGGACATAGGATAGTTTTTATTCCAAAAATCTGCAGGAAGTTACTTTTCCACGTGAACAAAGTCGCGGGCAAAAGCTAGTATAAATATAAATTACATAAGTTCATAGATCCATTCGATTAATTATTTTCATTTTTTCAGAAACTCAAGTATGTACAATATATGGAAATGAGAGAGTAAATTGTCTCTACTAGGAAAATATAATGAACGATTACTTACTATAACTTAAACTATACTGTTACTATTACACCACATAAGACTTCAAAATAGGTAACCAAGTTTTATGGAATAGGTCATACATATACCAAGTGAACCAAGGAAAATCGCAGAAAGCCCTTGATGAAGGTCCCATTCAACCATATCTGAAAGTCGTTAAAATAAAAAAAGATCATGAAAAATTTATTTGGATAAAATATTTTTAATAAACAATGGCTTTGGTAAATCCTGGTAGCACTGTTTTATATGGGGCAAATTTTTCAATAGTCAGATAAATGTTATCTGAGGAATAAAATTGTTGCTGTCACTGTCTTATACAAACATTCTAACCGACAGCATCATAATTATTCTACAGGTACTTTTTAACTAACCATTGAAAAATTTACCCTTAATTAAATAGACTTAATGTCACGCACATTTACTACCACTACCTATTGACTTTTTATGAGTGATGCAGAGACAAACAAATATTAGGTGCACAAAGTAATTCCTGAACAATTACCAATACCATCCACTTTCCTAAATATTTATTGATATATTTAAGTATACATAAAACAATACCTACATACTAAAATTACATATATTACTAAAATGTATTAAATACTTTAAGTCATTGTGGCAGTGACTTAGCTAATCTCTCCAAAATGAATACCCGAACCTTCTGCTTGCACGAAAAATGACTAAATTTATGTTCCATCCTGTCACTGTCGGCGAGCATTCGACAGCAAAATAAAATATACAAAACAAGGAATTAAGAAATTTTGTATTATGAGTAGGACATTGGAAGAAGTGGTTATTAGAAGAAAGAAAAATGTATTTGTTGTGGTTTGCGCATAATGTGCTGGAAGTAAGGAAAAAGGTAGGCAGGCAGAAAAGGTGAGTTCAATGGCAAAACAGTCGTTAAAATCGTTTGAAAAAAGTGTACTGGGAAGTTTTCAAAAGTCTAGTAATCGTTTTACCGATACACAGTTCCGAAGAACTTCAAGATATCGATTGACAAAGGGTAAGTGTAAGTTTTATCAAGAGGTAGATGTTAATTTGTTGACTCGGTTATGTTAAAGAGTTTACGGAAATGTAAAAGTAACGTAGTCGGCTGAAAATAACAAATGGTTTTGTGATATACCCAGACCCCAGGGATGCTAAAACTAAATTTGATTTAGTGAAATAACTAATCAACAGTAGCTGAACAGCAAATAATATATTTTCTCCCTACGCAACTAACTTTAAAATACAATTAAGAGGAGAAGTGAAGAGCACATAATGCGAGATCGCTACAAAGACAGTACTCCTCTTGAGAGCTCGGGTCATTTCGTTTACCCTGGGCCTCAAATCTGCTATAACAATAGTGTCAGAATAGTAAATCATTGGTTTCAAAATTGTTGATTTTGACAAAGTTTGGTAATCTACTAACACGATAGCGTCATTATGACTTTCCAAAATGCGGTTAGTAGTTAATAAAAAAATGTCAGTTCTATTATTCAATGATTTACGTTTAGAATATTAATGTGCAGTTATTGTTTATAATTCGTTACAAGACAACTCGTACTATAATTCTATTACGACATCGCCGAACATCAATGATCAGCCATTTTGAATTAACAGATTACGAACTTTTAGTAATAGCCGGAGTTGTTAGTAATAGCCGGATTCATTCGTTGGTATAAATAAACAGTCACCCTATATGATGTCAGATTAAGTAACTATATACTACTACTATTTGTTTCCTTTCGTATTGATTCTTAAATCTATGATTCTTAAATCTTTCTTAAATCATTCTTACGAATTAACATATAGTTTATTCCTTTACGTAGAAGTTTCGGAATGAACTTTTATCCTTAGTCTTGCAAAGCAAATAAGTTATATGAATTTTATAATGTATCCTACCATAAACTTTGTCATCGTGTTATCCATTTCTGCAAAGACAGTGGTCAGCCTGCATACAAAATTGTTTATTTAAAAAAAGAATGCTGATACCAAAGTGCCTACACAAACAGGCACGTGTTTGCTTTTCGTTGCATGGCTGTATTTCATTTCTCGCCTAACCCGAACCTTACAATGCTGTTGACACGTTAATGACCATGCAACCAGTCAAAGAGGTAATAGTGGTAACATTTCGAGCGCCTAAATGTAAATTAAAATCGCACTAGATAGACCTTAGGATCGCATAAATTGTAAAGATTTGTAGACTACCTTCATATAAGTTCCCAACGTGGTACAAATTTAACTGGAACATATCGGTTATCCGAAACTCCGAACATTGTAAAACAGGCCATTGTGACGTAGACTACCAAAAGCTGTGACAACAAATAAGGATATCCTAGATGGATCATGAAAATTACCGACAATTATGTACCTTATAACTTAGAATAACATTTAATAATGAATCAAATTTTTAGTAAGGTTTACCTACTTACCTATTTTCACAAATGTTATTGCCAATTTATACAATTTGTAGCCAGATGATTAAGAAAGGGATTAGTTTGTGACATTGTGGGTTTTTCTGCATTCTTAATTATTTTGGTATTTTCCAATCCAAGAGCATTGATTCTGTAATCACGATATTCCCTGATAAATTATTTTATCAATAATATTATAATCATCACAATAGCACAAATATCGCCAATAATTATCTGTAACCTGCAATATAAATACGCAGAGTCAAACATTTTGACATATTGCTTATTAATCAATAACGGCAACATGAGGTTCTTGGCTCTGACACTCCTGGCTCTAGCGGCGGTGGCCTCCGCTAAAAACATCAACGTTGAGGATGCCATCGACCTAGAGGACATCACTGCCTACGGATACTTGGCTAAGATCGGTAAACCTCTTGCCGATGAAATCCGTAAGGCTGAGGAGGAAGCTAGCGCATCCAGAATTGTCGGTGGTTCTGCCTCCAGTCTCGGACAGTTCCCCTACCAGGTAACAACCAGTTTTTGTTTTCAATCACCTTTACAGTGACTGCCTAAACCACTGTACACTTTATTCATCACCGTTTTTGTGCAGGCTGGTCTTCTCGCCGACTTCTCCCAAGGCCAGGGCGTGTGCGGTGGTTCCTTACTCCGTGCCAACCGTGTGCTTACTGCTGCTCACTGCTGGTTCGATGGCCAGAACCAGGCCTGGAGATTCACCGTTGTCCTTGGATCCGTCCGTTTGTTCAGCGGTGGTACCAGAGTCACTTCCTCCAACGTTGTCATGCACGGAAGCTGGAACCCCAGTCTGATTCGTAACGATGTTGCCATGATCAGATTGAACTCCAACGTTGGTCTCTCAAGTACGTAAGCACTATACATAATTCACATCCATTTTATCGTTTTAAAAACCACACGATGTATGTGTAGTAAGTAGATGTAAGTGTTCTACATAAATACATTTACCATATTGTGTTTCAATAGACAACATCGCCGTCATTGCCCTGCCCAGTGGTAGCCAGCTCAACGAAAACTTCGCCGGTGAAAACGCCATCGCATCTGGATTCGGTCGCACCAGTGATGGCAAGTATTTTAACATATTTCGAAGTGTTCTAAATCAACTGAATTAACTAATTAACAGGCGTTATAACTATGCAGGTGCTGGCATCAGTGTCAACCAGTTCCTGAGCCACGTCACCCTGCCCGTGATCACCAACGCGGTCTGCAGATCTTCCTTCCCTCTGCTCATCCAGGACTCCAACATCTGTACCAGCGGCGCTGGTGGCAGAAGCACTTGCCAGGGTGACTCCGGCGGCCCTCTTGTTGTCACCAGGAACAGCAGGCCTCTCTTGGTAAATAGTTTGATCTCTAAACCAAATTTTATGCTAGATGCATAAAAATTCAAATTAAACCCAAGCCTTTCTTTCGTATTAACTTGTATAATATTCTTTAAATGTAATTCACGAAACTTCTTCAACAGATCGGTGTGACTTCTTTCGGATCTGCCCGTGGTTGCCAGGTCGGTTCCCCCGCTGCTTTCGCCAGAGTAACTTCCTACATCAGCTGGATCAACGGTCAACTATAAATAAGTTAATAATAATTTTCCTTGTGGGAAACATGTTATTAAAAAGCAAATAAACTTTATTTTATACAACTAAATATTAGTTTTATGTCCTCCACTACCAACTAAAATAAAATAGACTGGAGTATCAGACTCCAGTCTTAATAAAGACGATTACTTATACCAGATTCCTACTTCTACATTTACTGGTAATAGAAAACACAAGTTCATATATCTAATCCGTCACTAGATAGTAGAGACTTAATGACTTATCTCAACCTGGGAATTCAGACTCCTGCTGACTAAAAATCACTCCGTCCTTTCTCTTGCTGTGAGCCGAGATGGAGTTCATGATCGTGTCTGCACTTGAAAGAAATTAAAAGTGTTTTTTTTTTCCTGTAATTTATATTTGATTTTGGAACGCTTATAAGTTAATAGCATAGTGGGGATTCGGAAATTAAGTCACCAGTTTCTTAGGAAGCTGCTAGTTTTAAACCTAGCCAGGTTATGTGGGAGTTTTTCTGAATAATATGAGGTCTTAACGTTTATTTATACACCACTGACAAACCATGAAGGAAATCATCTTGGGGAAACCTGTGCGTATACGTTTCAAATCGTTTATTTGCCTTATACAAGTGTGTTAATTAAAGCTAAAACCTTGTGCACTAATGATGTGATGAATAGGTCCCTAGCGATCCGGCTAAAAGCAACAATACAAATTATGGAATGATAAAAACTTGAGAAAAATAAAAAAGTAAATAAAAATGTAATACAATAAAAATGTAGTAATATTTCCCTCGTTAGTTCGTAACTTAACCATAGGTCTACTGAGGATACGATGGAGCATAGAGGATACGGTGGAGCATACGGTAGCGGTATGCCCTGCCTGGGCTGAGCACCGCCGTATCCTCAGGGAAGTGATCGGCGGCGGCGACCTCTCGCGCCCGGCCTTAGTCGAGGCCATGGTGCGGAGTGAGAGGAACTGGGACGCCGTCTCCTACTTTTGTGAAGCAGTCATGCTCGCAAAGAGAGAGGCGGCCCGCGTGAGGGAGCAATCCTCCTCCTCGCGCCCCAGCAGCCGCAACTGGCGACACTACGGGCGTCGGGGATCGAGGGACGATCTCCGGCCACCGTAAGCACGGGCCTGCGGTCGGCGAGTAAGGGCAGCTCGCCGCCCGACCAGAACCAGGCCCGAGCGTACGGCGCGTAGCGTTCCGCGCGCGCCTCAAAGAGCCATACGACCACCACAGACGGGGCTCTAAAGAGCTGATGTTCAGCCGGGGTTGCGGGGTAAGCGCAATGAGGTACCGCGACCTCGGCACAGAGCAGGAGAAGGAACAGGGGGGTTTTTAGTCAGTAAGAGTCTGACACTCCCTCCTGCCCGGCCCTGGGCGGGAGAAGTCATTTGATGATTTTCCCCTCACAAAAAAAAAACCATAGGTCTACTATTACATCTATTGAGACCTCTCTAGTTAAGAACCAATTTTGACTTAAGGAATTGTCGAGAACAAGTCGTGTCGCAAACAATGCACAAGAATATACTTTATTTCTAAACTCACACCTTTGACCCTTGAATTGCTTCCATCTTGGCTAACATGCTACATGGTTGTATAAAATCACAATCTACGAAAAAATAGCTACATAACAGGGCGTTATAACTATGCAGGTGCTAGCATTAGTATACTCTATAGGTACTATATATATATAGGTATACTCTATACTACAGTGAAAATACCTACATAGAATATGGACTGGCTCATATGTTGTGTAAGTATCTTCACTTCTTCACTTAGTCACCAGTGACAAGGGATGAGAGGGATAGGAGAAAGAGAAGAGGACGGGTGGATTAGCTATGCGTTCCAAGAATAAACAAACAATGCCTGTTTTTTTTTTAATACTTAAATGTTATAATACAAACACACCTTACAGCTTAATGGGCTTATTAACTACGATACGACATGCACAAAAATCGAATTGCCATCAGAAATAAACAGTTACCAAAATTGTACTGCGATATAATTTACTTAACAGGAACTCATAAATTAAATTGTTCATTACTTATTTGGAAGCGCCATATCGAAATACGTGCAACTCAAATGTTCCATTTATTGAAAGACTGTGTTGAAAGACGAGGCATAAAACTGACTGACTGACATAGTGATCTATCAACGTACAGCCAAAACCACTGGATGGATCGAGTTAAAATTTGGCATGCCTTTACCTGCAAAACAACCTTTTTAGCGAATTTAAAGTTGTATTAATTTTCTTGGATTTTCGACTGATTGAACTAAAATTAAAAAATAAATTACTATGATGAAGATGTCTGCTAGATTAGGAATTCGATCTGATAATTAACAGATTAGTTAAGGATATTGTGTACCAAGAAGTTTTGTAAGATTATTATTGTCAAAAAGCTATAACATTGGTTTATGCTAGTAAACGCTTTATGCGTATAAAATATAGAGTAGACTTGATGTCATCGATATTCACTACATGTACTAGTCAACATTTTGGGTGTAAATTCTATACAATGACATAAATGTATTCTATATTTACTTACATCTAGCGGCCGCCCGCGGCGCCGCCCGCGTGGGTTTTGAATTTTACACTATTTCAAGGTTATTTTTCAATTTCCTCTACGTACAAACCTTTTCTGAACTTCCATGAAGAAACGAATCATTCAAGATCAAAATTAGCCAAATTGGTAAAGGCATTGTTGAGTTATTACATTATAATAAAAAGTGGAATTGATTTAGGTATATATTGTATATAAATCAATATAGATTACCATAACAAATCCTTAGACTAGCATTACAAATTTAATATATAGGTACATGCTATTTTTGGTCGTTATTGCAATGACTCAGCCAATTTCTCCAAAAGCAACACCCAAACCTTCCGATTGAACGGATATTCTGAATATAAAAAATTCGAGGGGAGCGCATTCCACGGAATGGATGTTGTTTTCAGAAGAACGTACATATTTGCTGTGGTTGGCGCATGTGTACTGGAAGTAAAGGATAAATAGGCAGCCGAAGAAGGTTAGTCAAAGGAGGAGAATAGAGTATGGGTAATAACTTTAGCCGATGTGTAGAACATGTTTCCGTTTACGGAGGTTGAAGACGAATCTAATGCAGTTATCTTGAAGTCATCCAAGATCATGATTATTGAGATCTACAATCATAATTATAACTAATTTTACGGAAAAACAAGGCCTGCAGTATCATTCACTTGGTGATGGAAAATTGACTTTCAGGACGGCTATATGTACAAGTTGACTGTGTCCTAGACTGAATACGGGTTCACGAGGGTTGATAAGCGATTTTCATTATATGAAATTAAAAAGCTGTTTACAGATACTGGCTTGAAACATTGGAAATTAAAAGAAGTGTAGGTAGATATTGGACGGAGTTAAACCGAAAGAGTAGAAGTAGAAAATTTCTAGAGAGAGTGGACAAAAGCTCTACGCCAATACAATGGAAATGTGCCGGAACAAAGGCAATTTTAGTAACTATTATATTAATGATAATTTGTACTTTCATTTGTTATCAGATGGATTTAGAAAGGTGTTAATTAATTAAGATTATAAAAAGCACATTGTGGGTTTTTCTGCATTGTTGAATTGGTATTTTCAATCAAAGAGCATCATTTTTGTAGTAACGGTATTCCCTGATAAATTGTTTTATCAATAATACAATCATCACAATAGCACAAATATCGCCAATAATAATCTGTAACCTGCAATATAAATACGCAGAGTCAAACATTTTGACATATTGCTTTATCAATAACGGCAACATGAGGTTCTTGGCTCTGACACTCCTGGCTCTAGCGGCGGTGGCCTCCGCTAAAAACATCAACGTTGAGGATGCCATCGACCTAGAGGACATCACTGCCTACGGATACTTGGCTAAGATCGGTAAACCTCTTGCCGATGAAATCCGTAAGGCTGAGGAGGAAGCTAGCGCATCCAGAATTGTCGGTGGTTCTGCCTCCAGCCTCGGACAGTTCCCCTACCAGGTAACAACCAGTTTTTGTTTTCAATCACCTTTACAGTGACTGCCCCACTGTACACTTTATTCATCATCGTTTCTTTTGTGCAGGCTGGTCTTCTCGCTGACTTCTCCCAAGGCCAGGGTGTGTGCGGTGGTTCCTTAGTCCGTGCCAACCGTGTGCTTACTGCTGCTCACTGCTGGTTCGATGGCCAGAACCAGGCCTGGAGATTCACCGTTGTCCTTGGATCCGTCCGTTTGTTCAGCGGTGGTACCAGAGTCACTTCCTCCAACGTTGTCATGCACGGAAGCTGGAACCCCAGTCTGATTCGTAACGATGTTGCCATGATTAGATTGAACTCCAACGTTGGTCTCTCAAGTACGTTAGCACTTTATTTGATATTAATATATTGTATTGTTTTAAAAACTACACGATGTATGTGTAGTAAGTTGGTAGCCTTTTTTCTAGATTACTTATTATTTTTCATATTGTATTATCAATAGACAACATCGCCGTCATTGCTCTGCCCAGCGGTAGCCAGCTCAACGAAAACTTCGCCGGTGAAAACGCCATCGCATCTGGATTCGGTCGCACTAGTGATGGCAAGTATTTAAACATATTCCGAAGTGTCCAAATCAACTGAATTAACTAATTAACAAGCGTTATAACTTTGCAGGTGCTGGCATCAGTGTCAACCAGTTCCTGAGCCACGTCACCCTGCCCGTGATCACCAACGCAGTCTGCAGATCTTCCTTCCCTCTGCTCATCCAGAACTCCAACATCTGTACCAGCGGCGCTGGTGGCAGAAGCACATGCCAGGGTGACTCTGGCGGCCCTCTTGTTGTCACCAGGAACAGCAGACCTCTCCTGGTATGTATTTTAGATTTAAAATAAAATAGTAAAATAAAGTGCTGTTAATGTTAATAACACGTAAACTAATTTCATGTAAAATTAATACTGTATTAATCCGAATTTCTCTGACAGATTGGTGTTACCTCCTTCGGATCTGCTCGTGGTTGCCAGGTCGGTTCCCCCGCTGCTTTCGCCAGAGTAACTTCCTTTATGAGCTGGATCAACGGTCAATTGTAAATAAGTCACGAATAAATACGATTAATTAGATAACACTGACAGAAAAATATTGGTAAATTGTGAATAAATTAATATTTATCAAAATTTAAAGTCTTATTTCTTTAAAATTTCGCTATAGGGTATTTCCAAGCCGTTTCTAGTGGAATGTGACTCACAAAAAGTAACTGATTATATATTATCGAGTATTACCTATACTATACTATCGAGTATGTCTAAAGTCAAATTTTAGATCTTATCGAGTGAGTGGACTTGAGCAATGGCTTTCTTTGAGAACTGTTGTACTACACGGCATAAGTTGGCGTCGGCGATTAACGAAGGGCTCTGGTTGCGGCAATTATTACGCTAATTAAATTTACGCTATGTTATGACTAATTTATTTCATAACAACAGCTCTAGAGCTCACCCACTGGTAGTCCCAGTACCAATTGAGCTCTAAGAAAGCGCTAATACACTTTCAAAATGTAAATAAAAAAAAACTCCCTGCGGATTATCGGTATCAAAAAACGGTGTATAAAAAGGTAGGTATTGGTGTGTCATATTCGTTGTGCTGGTTACGTACCTATATGACTTGATTAATTCGGATAAAGCTAACACAAAGGTAGCCATTTGGAGCAATGCAATGCATCATGCAAAAGTTATAGGATTCAAGATAAACAAATTATACAAGTTTGAAGATTCACTATTTTAAAAAACTTTCCAAAGTGCTAAGTAAGAAAAGCACCGAAAAATTAGTCAAAACCTGCCGCGTTATTATGACAATATTGCTTAACATACTTAGGAGATTTAGATCATTATTTTATTTGTTCTAGTACCTTTAAAAAGTAATTATTGTATGAAGAATAAATATGATGAAAATTCGTAGAATATTTTATTTGGATCTCTGAGAAATCTGTAAATACGTCCATTGTTTCGTTGGTTATTGAGTATTTTACCTAATTTAACAAACACCTTTTCCATAGTTTTAAATGGGTTTTTGGGAGCCAATGTTGGAAATATACATTTTAGTGGCCCGGGGAAGTGTGACGTGGCAATGATGACGTCACGTTATACGCTGATTCTAATTGGCGTTGGTGTTCGTCGGCGTCGGTCCATGAGTCGATTTGACGTTTCCCGAGTGCTAACGAACGTGTACACGAGTACTTTGTTTACAGCCTGTACTCGTAGGCATGAAACAACACATACCGAAATATTTCTATATTTTTGTAGGCTGGACTGAATCTAAAATTTTCCCAGTCTCAGTTTAAGCACCTACTCACCTACTCAGACTCATTTAACAGTTTTATAGCCGTTTTCTGACCAAAATTGTTCATAAGCAATAGTTTTCATAATATTATCGTGAAATAAACTCGGATTTACTGTAATAACATTAATAACATTAGTAATTTAATTGTAAAAATCGAACTATTGTAGAGCTTCCAAGTTCATCGTCAAGATCAAATCATATTAATATTATAAACGCGAAAGAAAACAGTTTATAATAGTAGTACGGATAATTGTTATTATTTCATATAAAAATACAGAACGGATGTCAATGTTATTTAGCGTTGAGATAGGTTATAGTTAGATATTTTTGATACGTTATCAATTAATATCAGATATCAAGTAATGTATCAATGATGCTTGTAAATGTAAAAATATAGCAATTAATTACTTACTATTGAGGCGACAAAGAATTGCTAAGAAGCAAGTTCACATAACAAATAAAAAACACCTGTTTTTTTTTTCATGTGATAGATCTGTTTCTAACAGGTGGATTACCTGATGGGGATACGAAAGGAGTTACAAGTACATTTCCTGACTTTTGAGGATTAGGGTGAAGGGTTTCGAAGATTTAGCGATTGGGGAGTGATAAGGGAAAGGGGAAGGATTGGGCCTCCGGTTGTTCACAACGCAATGGTTTTCTGTAAGGCCATGGTATCACTCTGGTCGAGCCGAAGCTTGGTTCTTCCTCTGGTCCCATTTAATATTTCTATACGATCTTGAATAAGTTGATAAAAATCAAAAATAATCTAGCTCTATCTGAAGCAGATGGAGTTTTTGTAATGACTTTCTTATTAATGATTTTCTTCTCATTTATATTTAAATTATAATGGTTTTTGGTTTAATATAAGGAAAATTATCCATTATTACATAAACAAGAACTTGAATTTAATTTGTTTTAGTTATCATCAAAACTTAGCATACGTAAGTCTAAGTAGATAGATATTGTACGATGCCGTATTTGCAAAAGTGATAATGCATCGGAACGTGATCAGAATTAGTTAATTAATCATAATCTAATCCGATTGAGGATGTAGATAACGTCAAAATATACCAATTTGTGGGTTTTTCTTTCATAACAAAAGTCAATCAATACACATGGCTTATAAATTTTATAAATTGCTTAAATATACACTTGCGTATTGTCAAAAATGGAATGAGTTTGTAGTTTCTAGATTGATGGCCTAATTTGTAATTTTTTAATAAAACAAGATATTTTTTAGTAATTTTATCGGTACTTACTTGCATCAAAATACTTTAGTATACTAAAATGCAATTAATATTCTGATTTACTAAAACGACGACTTTACCGTCTAATTCGTCATAATCCTTTATTTATAGGTTATCAAACCAGATTTCCTTTTTAGTACGCTTTTACTACCTATCTAATTATTTTTAGTTTTGAAAGATTCGGGGCGGGTTGTAAATCATAAGCATCCATTCCTCAAAATGTGGTACTAACCACATATGGTTAAACCAACCGAAGGTGGCTCTAGCCAATCACTAAAACTGTTATCAAGTCACTAATATCGTGTTTTTTTATGATAATCGTTAGTGGGAAATACATTTTATAATAAATCCTTATCTCTTTATTTTCACATCCCAATTTACCGGGTTTTATGACAAAGCCAGCGGTTTAAGCGAAGTACTTAGATAAAAAACTGTCTAACCAGGTGCTAAATAAGTGTTCAAGCTAAAAAATGTCTACACAAATAGTTAGATGAGAAAAGATAAATGACATGATAGCACTTGCTCCGGCAACCATAGCCAGGCATCGGCTCTATTTGGTCATTTTTGTAGAGGTACGCTTGGTTCGGGTTCTGATCGTGCGGTGCTATCCTTGATCGCCTTCGGCTTCTAGCAAGTCAGATGCGTGTGGTTACCGCTGCTTGTGACTTCCCTAATGACACGGCGGTGGTCAATTCAAATAAGTAGTACGGACTGCCATCGGCTGCAGAATATGATGGAGCACACAATTGTGTCCTATGGGTGGTCCGCACAGTGACGACACTCATCCATTTATTACCCGACCTCTTTACTCCTCCTTTGGAACTGTAAACCGCCACAACGTGTCCTAGCTGCCGGATTCTAGCAACGACTGACGTTCGCAACCAAACCTAACATGTTATTAAAACAAGTAACAAGTCAACTGGTAAGCCAATACAGCTTTAAGTATGTAAGTATATGAAAGATGTTACGAAAACCTCAATCCATTCCAAAGAAAACTAAGATCCAGCCAGATAAATTATGATCTAAGTAAGAATTATAAGTAAAACGATAGAAGGAGCCATACTCGAGCGGAACTCGTAGACACTGCGAGCCTTCGCGCCCGCCCGTGAACTTGACGCATACTCGTAAACTATATGTGGACTAGACTTCTTGATACTTGTCCTATTATTTGTTTCTTGTTTTATTTTTAATATTGGATGGAAAGGTAGATGTTGACGACGATGGAGCATGCCTACCTTTAAGCAACCCATAGGTACTCTCGAGACTTGAAGAGACGTAGTTACTACAACCACTGACTCTGGCAATTCTAATTTTCTGGTTATTCACAATTTTGAGGAATGACATTTAAAAATGAAAATAATATCTTAATAAGAGATAATAGCTCATCAATACATGTATAATCGAAATAAATTAATTGATTTGACATTTTATTAGACTGAATGTCATAACAAATTGTATTTGATACCAAATTATCACGGTACACCGTCGACTAATCAATTCTTAAATAGGTAGGTTTTTCCTAAAACAAAGAAATGCTAAATTATATTCTTCTACACTATTTGAAAGGAATTATTAGTGAGCGATAATGTTGTGACATTATATGTCATGTCAAGATTAATCTTGCAGTCAAATTAATCAGGATTATGGTAGCTTATAATTATTGGATTACAACGAAACAGAACTAATTTGGTGGGTTTTTTCACGTGATTATCTCTTTATGCCGTTATCGGCCTGACGACATCATTAAATAAATAATAATGGGATCGCATATTTAAAAATACACTGTAAATTAAATAATTAATACGTCATTTTATTCATATTGCAATTGTACGAGTATAGGTAAAATAAGAATAAAAATGGCTAAAGCTCACCCAAATCAAGGATTACATAATCTATCATGGAATATCATCTAAGTTGTTGAAAATGTTCTGGTGCCTCCTATTACCTTAATTCTGAATCTTTGCAATCAAGAACATTTATTAATGGACCAAAGACGGCACTAGTACACCCAATTTATAAGAATGGGTGCAGAACCTGTGACAACAATTACAGGCCAATTGCCATTCTGTCCCACAAGTAGGTAAGCATTTTAGATCCCACATTATTCCACATTTATGTCAATTATCTTTGCAGATCAGACCTAACCTAAATAATCGCACAAATTTGCCAACCAGGTTCATATCATAACGGGCACGCTACTATAGCAGCGGTAAGACCCCTCTTTGAGGAGTGGCTTGAGAGACGCCACGGCGTCCTCACCTTCCGCCTGACGCAGGTGCTTACCGGGCACGGCAGATTTGGTAGGTTCCTGTTTCGGATCCAGCGGGAGGAAACGTCCGAGTGTCGTCATTGTGAGGATCACCTGGAGGACACGGTGGAGCATACGGTGGCGGAGTGCCCTGCTTGGGCTGAGCACCGCCGTGTTCTCAGAGAAGTGATCGGCGGCGACCTCTCGCGCCCGGCCTTAATCGAGGCCATGGTGCAGCGTGAGAGGAACTGGGAAGCTATCTCCTCCTTCTGCGAAGCAGTTATGCTCGCAAAGGAGGAGGCGGAGCGCGCGAGGGAACTATCCTCCTCGCGCCCCAGCCGCCGCAGAAGCCGAAATTCCGGACGTCGGGGATCGAGAGATGATCTCCGGCCACCGTAAGCGCGGGTCTGCGGACGGCGAGTAAGGGTAGCTCGCCGCCCGACCAGAACCGGACCCGAGCGTACGGCGCGTAGCGTTCCGCGCGCGACTCAAAGAACCAATAGACCACCACAGTCGGGACCCTAAAGGGCTGATGTTTAGCCGGGGCTGCGGGGTAAGCGCAATGAGGCACCGCGACCTCGGCCCAGAGCAGGAGAAGGAACGGGGGGTTTTTAGTCAGTAAGAGTCTGACACTCTCGCCTTACCCTGGGCGGGAGAAGTCATTGGATGATTATCCCCTGACAAAAAAAAAAATTAAGGTTCATATCATAAAATTACAACATATATGTATATAAGAAACTACACAAAATCTTTAAAATTCTTAATTTATACAGACGCACGTTAAAACTTAAAATCACCCAATGGCTACTGCAGTAAGATTAGGTATCTTACCACAGAAAATCGCCTGACATTCATCTTATGATTCAAATAACTTCAAAAGACACACTCATACACTCACACTTATAAACTCACCCATATTTAAACACTCAAAACACACACCCATTTATACTCAAACACACACCGTCTCATACACAAACTCCTACTTATATACTCAACATACTAACTCCACTTTTTAAATAGTATAAATTAAGTTTTCTTTCGTGAAGCCGACACTGTTTTAGTCGTACTAACTACCTCTTAACATACGCTAGACCTAAGGTTTAAAGGATATAGTTGACAACGTGCTAATGATGCGATATTGTTTATGTTAAGACATTACTACGTATACCTACAGTGCAATGTGTTAGTACTTTTTTGTAAAATAAATATTGTTTTTATTTATTATCACAAGCTACCTCAAAACTATCAAAAATTAATTACCTTTTCCTAATCGATATTTTTATTAAAAGAACACAGTGCCATGTCACGTTACTCGCAGTATACAAAAACGTATCATCGTAAACTCTATAATCCGGCGTGCAAGTTTATTAAACCTCAGTAACATGCGGCCCCGACTACCGTTCCGTTGAAAATTGAGATGAAACAATATGGAATTTCAATAAGTTGGACTGAAACAGACGCACTTCAGACATCGTCAAACAATATTTAATAATGTACTTATTAAATTGCTTGTATTGTGCCTTCTGCGTTTTGTGAGACACGGGTAGGTAACTAAATAATAATGAAAGATGTTCGCGTACCTCTAAATACCTAAATAAGTTCAAAGATATTAAAATCGGAATAAAATAAATCTAGCCTAGAAAAACAATTTTATCTTAATTCAAGACAAAATTGTTTTTCTTGTTCCTATCATACCATTATCTCTGAATTTCCGATTTGTGATATTGCATGTCTTTCTAGATCGATCACCAAATAGGAACAATTCATCAAATATGTCAAAAAATTTGATAATTCCAAAAAATATTTGATTAATACAAGACCATTATCAGTAAATCTTCTCAAAAGTGGCCTTAGTAAGTACCTAATTACTTAAAAGAATTCAGGTATTGATAGGTAGGTACCTAAGATTTCTTTCTCTTCAGTTAGACTGTTTTTGTTCAAAAGCGTTTTGAAATTCTTTATTAACTGACCAGGCAGTCAAGAGATCCCTCAATCTGCAATCTGGGTGCCACTTTTTTTAAAGTATGTATTTTCTGTTACTGGTGGAATTTCTTACAGTTCTGGGGCCTATGGTGGTAGGTTTTTAGTGGCTGACGTGAGAGCAGCATAAGAAGTACTTCTTTTTTATGTAGGTCCATGCAATATACTTTACCTTTTTTTGTAAGGGGAAAATCATCAAATGACTTCTCCCGCTCCAGGGTAGGGCGGGAGGGAGTGTCAGACTCTTACTGACTAAAAACGCCCCCGTTCCTTCTCCTGCTCTAGGCCGAGGACGCGGTGCCTCATTGCGGTTACCCCGCAACCCCGGCTGAACATAAGCCCTATAGGGCCCCGTCTGTGGTGGTCTATTGGCTCTTTGAGGCGCGCGCGGAACGCTACGCGCCTTACGCTCGGGTCTGGCTCTGGTCTGGATCTCCGACGCCCGGATTGTCGCCTGCTGCGGCGGCTGGGGCGTGAGGAGGAGGATTGCTCCCTTCACCTACCTCTTTGCGAAAAAAAAAACAGTCCAAACTTACCTACAAACTATTTTAATGTTACTATTTTAATTATATTCACGTGTCAGTCTTACAAAAAAACCCTCGATACGAAGTGATTTTTAATTATTCATTTTGTTGTAGATATCTAACAAACAGTGTTGATTAAGGATGATTAATGTTCTTTTTATCTGTATTTCAATTAAACAAGCCTACCTATTTGCTATGTGCATTTAATACCTAAGTTTCTATCGGCAGCACTATAAACATTTGAAATAAAATAAGTCAGAATGCGTTAACCAAGTAAATAACATAATATAACTATTTAATAATTTCTGGTCTTCAAAATTAGTATAGTAATAAGGCAGTCAGCAGGACCGCGCTACGTCAACCGCAATGAGGTAGCGCGGTCTCGACCTGTTGCAGGAGATTCTCTCCCAAGACTCAAGAGCCAAACCCTGGGCGAGAGAAGTCATCGCAATCAGCGCCGTCCATGGACACCCGCAACAATGGTGAAGTAATAAGTATGTTACCGACCCTTTAAGGATGAGGATTTTGGAGGCTTAGGGGGAGGGGAAGGATCGGGCTCCGGTAACCTCAATCGCACAGAGAAACACAACGCTGTGGTTGTTTTTCATAAAAAACAATATTATTAAGACATATAATTTTCTCATTA
Source organism: Spodoptera exigua (assembly GCA_902829305.4). Lineage (NCBI taxonomy): Eukaryota > Metazoa > Arthropoda > Insecta > Lepidoptera > Noctuidae > Spodoptera > Spodoptera exigua. Next base: position 6,835,220 of record LR824615.2, read on the forward strand.
AATTCAAATGTTAAAGGTCAAAATTGTCAGAGATAAGAAACCATGGTATAGGTTCATATTAACAAATATGTCATTATCAATTCATAAAAACATAGTAGGTAAAGTTTCTGTGTTATAAGTAAGTATACACTTTCTTATAAACAGACACTTTTGTCAACTAAATCCCTCTCTTCAATGTACCTATCTAAAAAATTAAAATTAGTAATAAATGTAGTTTTATTGATTGAAGCATACATAGGGATAAAGTGAGTTCATTTTTAACTGTGTAGCTATGAGGAAAAATAAACAATATTTTTGACGAATTTTATAGTTTTAACGATATCTTGACGTCCATGATGTCAGGTCACTGATTACAATTAGGTACGTAAATATAATTCATAACATGATATAATTAAATAAAAACAATAAATATATTAAGAATACAATTATAGCAACAATAACACTTTTTATGCTCGCCATAGAACATTATATCTACACGAACTTTTCTTTCCTTATGGAAACCAAAAAAAAAAAAAAAAAATTTAAAATTTTGCGCATAAGTATAAAAATCATCAAATTATGTCCTCTTTTGCCCTTTTAATAATAAAGCATTTATTTCGGACAGGATCCATACAAGAGTTCGATATCAACATCATTAATACGATACATCAAAATTTAAAATGCCACACACAGTAAAATCAATTATTAACATTGAAATAATCTGTTAAAAATCCATTAAGTACTTCAAAATCCACTAATTAAATAAAATTTATATTAAATACAATAAAAATAAGTACATTTAAATTTCAATAAGTTAGTAAATAAAATTCCTAATTAAAATGTAAAAATAAAACTAATTTTAATTAAATGTCATTAAATTACGCCAATACCCACCCGCACCCAGTGCTGTTGGAATGGACAATCCCATCGTGAGGCAATAAGTTTCAGGATGCTGTTGCCGCTGTCTCGTAGGCGCTGCAGTAGAGATGCTGCTTTTTTTCGCATTAATGCGGGAAACCCGTCAATGTTCGCTACAGCGAACATACCCGAGGCACTGCAGCGCCACGGCAACCCCAACAGCATCCTGAAGACATTGTTATATTGGACGCGCAGGGCTCCGTAGGCACGTTGGGTATACCTCACCTGTCACCTGAATCCTTTAATTTGATGATTTTATGATTTACAAGAGAAGACATAATTGGGGCGAAAGGAAGTGTCAAACTCTTACTGACTAAAAACCATGTTTCTTCTCCTAATTGAGGCTGCTAATTTATAGCGCTTGACCCGAAACACCGGCTGAACATCAGCCCCAAGCGGTAATATTGAGTCGCGCTGAACGCTACGCACCATGGGCTCAGTCAACATAAACTAACACTAACAATGAACAAGCTCACAATTAAATAAACGGATATGGATAAAGCTTTAAACTTTAATCAGAATTTAAAATAAATTTACAAAAAATAAGCAAAACAAAATATATCAATAAGTCGGTAATACGGAAATAATGTCGTGGTGGGCCGAATGTGAAGGTCTTTTATGTATGAGGAATTGGGTACGAAACCTGACAAGTACCTTTTCATTATGACACCACACACATACAATGAAGGAAAACACGGTAAGAAAACCTGAACTTTTTCTAATTATAAATTTGAAATCGTCAATCCGCTTTGAGCAAGCTTGGTGATTAATGTTTGAACTCGTATGAGAAGTGGGCACTTAGGTATAGATCAATGATGTGTATGTCAAGTCAGTAATATTGTATTTTTTTAGAATACGCACTAACTAACGCAAGATTATCAAAAGTAGTTTATGCTTAAAAAACTTTTTATACTACAACTAGCTAGCTTGTTATACATTTTTGAAATTTTGTTTTCTTGGATCACATTGATTATTTTACTGTACCGTCTATGATGCGTTTGGGTGTTTTTATCTAAATGATAACCTTGTTTACCAGTTAAATAACCGATTTTTGGTGGTTTGGTTGCTTAGGTAGTTATTGTGACTGAATGTTGCTATATAGATATTTTGACTCTGACTGTATGTTTAGCGATCAATAAACGAAGTTATGAGAAATAAAAAAACTCCATTCAACAACCTCTGTGACTTTCTATAGATTGACCAATTTATTCCAATGAAACTTCATTCAAGATGTTATGGCAACTGCTAATGATAAAAAATTAATAGTTCATACTTCAAATGCAGCTCTGCCTACTCTTGGATAAAACTGGACCACAAAGCTAATGTTAAATAGTCTAATTTATTACTACAATAGACAATTTAATAAAAAAATACGGATCAGATTGTGCTACGTAATGCGTACTACACATTAGCGATAGGCGCACCTATGCATATCAGATGGCCTGATTATTATAATGATGAAAAGTATTAACCGTATTACCTTCAGTAGTTTTATTCCTGTTAATACTCGCTACTTCACCTTGGCTGCAGATTACTTATATTGATATTAATGTCTCCTACTTATATTATATCCTGCATGACTTGTATTCAGTAGTTTTTCTAATCGCTAGGCGAATATTCTTATTTTCGGTGTTGGAAGGGACGAACGAACTGTTCGACTCCTTTTTGCTGAAAACTTTATTGTACAAAAAGGCTCCCAGGAAACCATTCCATACAACAGAAGAAACTTGTTTATTCTTAGCAGTAGGTACCTAGCTATGGCCACAAAATGAAACGATGATTTATTTAGGCACCTAACCTACCATCGTAAAGGTCAAAATATATCAATTGCCATAACAATCATGAAAAATAATTCCATATTTATTTTAATTAAATTATCATATTTGATAATAAATATTTATACCATAGTTATCTATCTATCATCGTAACCTTTGCTTGGGTCGAGGTCATTTATCGCTCCTTGCTTACGTGTGTTGGTGTTGATCAAGTATTATTATGATCCCGTGGGCATTACAGTCCTCAGTCTATTTCGATTCTCGAACTGAACGTCTCGTCACCATGGGTCGCCTTACTCCAGAACAAAAGAAATTTTACAAAGACAATGGTTACATTTTACTCAAAAATCTAATTTCTGAAGAAGAATTATCACGAGTGATAGACGAATATGACAAATTATTTAAACGAAAAAATCTAGAACAGATGGAAAATTCTTGGGTCGGGAAAAATGAAGACAATAGGAAAAGTGACAGTCCTTACACTGTAAGTAATAAACAGATATTTTCCTTATAACTTTATTCTTCTCTAAAGCGACAAACATTCATAGACAGCTATGCGTTTTGAGAAATTTCGGATCCATGCTTTAGAATTACAACCGTTCTGTCGAAACGTGCTTGTTGCCAATTGGTTTACATTCGCATCTTTCTGTTTCCAAATAAGTTTTAAATTTCAGAATTTTTAATTTTTTGAATTTCCGTCCCATCTTACTTTAACACGTCTCTTAGCCAAGTAAAATACTTTAAATTAGGGAAAAACAGACTTAAGATAAGGAGTTTAAAGTTATTTTTTCTAAGTCCATTATCTTAATTATACCTACTCGAGTTGCATCTATGTAATCGCTTATGTATGATGATGATAAGTAGGTTAGTGACGAAAGTCAGCGTCTTCTGATCTGATTGTAAATAATTTAAAATAATTTTGTTATTGGTTACAGATTAATAAAGATCATTAAATTTATTTAAATTTAAACATAAACAGCAACACACTTAATTGTACTGAAATGATAATCTATAATCGGAGTGAATTTGACTTAATCAATAAAATATGAGATTTTTTCAAAATTGTCTTCTAATAATGAAATATAACTTCCATCATAAAAATCTAATAGGTATTTAATTATTTTGAAGATTTATCTATTTGATAAAGTAGGTAGGTAACTGTGTGTTCATTTGCAGAAATGAGTATCCAAACCAAACAGATGTTTGGAGAAACATTTTCCACAGAAAACTTTTGGAGAAACATTTTACTAAAATTGAAGAAATAGGTTTTTTGTCAGGGGAATATCATCAAATGACCTCTCCCGCCCAGGGTAAAGCGAGAAAGAGTGTCAGACTCTTACTGACTAAAAACCCCCCCGTTCCTTCTCCTGCACTGGGCCGAGGCCGCGGTGACTTATTGTGCTTAACCCGCAACCCCGGCTGAACATAAGCCCTTTGAGGCACGCGAATATACCTATGCTGTCTTGTCTCACCTGCTTGTCGTCCAATAATTATATTTGGAACTTAATATGTAAATTTGTCTAAGAAATTAACCAATTATTTTCATTCACCGGCTACGAACTCCTACTAAATGGTACCCAGGTGCTATGAAGCACGTTAAATTATATTATGAATTTTGTTTACGTCTCAGGTAAAAGGAGTTCACAACCTGCAACATCATCACGCGGTATTTGGAAAGCTGCTATACAATGACGAGATATTGGACGCTCTAGAAGATGTGATGGAGACTGAGAATATCATGTTGCACCACACCAAAGCGCACTTTAAACCGCCTGAGAAAGGGGCTTCGTATCCTATGCACCAGGTAATTCAAAATTAAATCATTTTTAAACCATTGATTGCAGTTACTTTTGAATGTCAAGTAAGAATAATCAAATATACCTAATAAGTATATATGTTCTCGTTCCACTAAAGGTAACATAGCTAGTTAGTTATATTTTGCGAAATCTTTGTTCTGGTCGTGATCTGATTGATTGTGGTTTATTTGTGTAAACCTAGTAACCAGTAGAGTCATGCAAGTGTGAGAAACCCATGTTTAAACACGAATGAGTCGGCTCGACCGGAGTGATACCATGATCTTACAGCAAATCACCGTGAAAAAACCACCGCGTTGTGTCCCGCTTTGTGAGTTAGGTTACCGGAGGCCAAATCATTTTTCTTCTTTCGCGCAATTTATAATTCGATAATGACCTCAAATTTCAATTTCAGGATTACCCCTACTTTCCTTATCAGAAAGATTCCATGGTAGCAGTGTTCATTCACTTAGACCCAGCGACTCCGGAAAATGGCGGACTACTTGTGTACCCTGGTTCACATAAACTCGGACCTTTAGAGGACGTAGGAAAACTTCAGGGTAACTTCCATTTTGTCGATCAGGTAAAATCATTCTTAAGTAATTTTTTATTAATCAGTTTTTAAGATCGTAAATTAACAAATTTTATTTATTTTTTTAGAAAAAGTTCCCAATCGAGAAAGCTACACCCGTTATTGCTGATCGGGGTGATGTAGTCATTTTCTCCTACTTCCTTGTTCATGGCAGCACGCCGAACTTATCCGACAAACCACGTCGTATGTTCCTAGCCCAATTCGCGTCTGCTGATGACAGGCCTATAGGCGAACAAAGACCGCAGCCTGGATACGGCTGGTTGCTGAGAGGCGCGAATTTCGCTAAAGACGCAGCAACTTCAAAGCAATTCGATTATAACTAAAAAAATGTGTTCCCTACTGCAAAAAACCTAAATATTCAAACCAAATGTAATAAAGTATATTTATAACGAATACATTGTCTCTTTTATTTAACAAGGTAACAGTAATACAACCTTGCTCTCTTCTCTTGCTCATAACTTCAATTCGGGTTGCGGATGCAAGCGTAATAATGAACCGGAGCCCCAGCCTGGGGCTCGAGAAAGAGCAAAATGTATTGAAAGTATCTACTTTTCACACATTACCTAAAAAATGCACAAACATAATCGAACCGATACATATATCAAAGTTTGTGCCCTAACCACGTGAGACGTTTGGCGCCCCTTTTAAGAATTAAGTATTCATTAATGTATTCCGCGAACAGCTACTTTTTTATGGAATAGGTCGGCAAACGAGCAGACGGATTTCCTGATGATAAGAAATAGAAATAAGCGCCGCCCAAGGACACCTCAACACCAAAGGAGTAACGAGTGCATTGCTGGCCTTTTAGAGATAAGGGTTTCAGGTATTTAAGTAACTTGGAAACAGTTTTTTATCCATCAGGTAGACATTTTATTTTTTCTAGATTTATTTTAGGTATATATTCCTACTATATGCTTTTCAAAAGCTGGGAAAAGGTAGTTTTGGTGGTCCAAATTAATTAAAATTTGTTGAAAGACAGCATTACATATTTATAAAACAAATTACTTGGGGTTTGGTTCATTTAGTTCAACTAAAGGTTGTACCTACGTTGACGCTGCGGGCTGCCGCGCTACTTGTCGCGCGGGTTCCTTGTATTAACACAAATTGTTGTTCCGGATCTGGGTGTGATTTGTAGGTATGTGAAATAAGATAGAAATGTTTATAAATGCACCCACGACACGGGAAAAATCCTAGTGTCGCGCAACGTTAATTTTAATAAAAAAAAAGGTGTAGTGGTAATTATCATTGGGGAGTGTTGATGTAGATAATTTGCAAAATCAACTAAAAAAATTTCCATAATGCGTGAAAGTCTTATTCCGTTCTTCGTAGGTAATGTTTCCAGTACGGTTTGAGAACATGACCAATGTAAGTTATTTTATTTAGTTTTTTTTAATAGGAGGTGGGAGGTAATCCGTAATATCATCAAATTACTTCTCCTGTCCAGGGTTGGGCGGGATGGAGTGTCAGACTCTTACTGACTAAAAACCAGTAAACTCCCTCTGACTGACTAAAAAATTTTATTGGTTAAGTCATTAATACACCAATAACATTTTCAGGACATACCAACGGTATCAAGAAGTCGTGTCAAAAGTTGGACAGTAATATCACTTACGGTATGAGGTATACCAATTGTAGGTATTTCTCTCCAAAAACACGTTTTAACTTACAATGCGGCCGACGTATCTTGACGAGTCTGAAGTTAGCCGATTAGCTGCGCAGTACACAATTTTGTTCCTAAAAGATCCATTGCGCAGACAAACGGCTAACTTCAGACTCGCCAAGATACGTCGACCGCACTGTAGGTACTTAAAGCTTAAGCAGCAATTAATATAATTATATCGATTAAGATTTGCGAATATTTTTTACAATATGAATAGGAATGAATATTGTTAAATGTAGGCATCTGAGGCTAACTGGTTTCAGCTTTATCTGATACTAGCTAATCCCGTGCGGTTTCACCCGCTGCTTAACCCCACTAGTCGTAGCGTAACGTTTTATTGACCTTGAACATTCCTATAAATGGACTATTAAACACAAAAACGAGCGAACAAGGAAGAGAGTAAACGAAATAATTAACCGAACCGAAATCACACAAGACGAACTGATATCACACGAGCCGAATCATACGTGACGGATGGAAATCATATCTACTAGCCAAACCGAAATCACTTACTTTTCAAGACTGTGCTCATCTTCGGGCCTCCACTTCTTTGCACTTCGCAGTTTCTTCCTATGGATCGCAATCAGCGACAAGCTCTTCAAATCGCTACCTTGTTGTCTCGGATCGGCTAAACTCTTCGGCACTACGTAAGGATGTAGCCTCTCTATGTGTTCTCTATCGCATATAACATCGTGGTGAGTGTTATGAGGAATTGTTTGGTTTGATCCCCGCCGCATCTTTTTGCCATCGTTCTACGAGGAAAATTTTTTCATCCACATCCCATAGATGGTTGGCAATCAACAACTGTGGGATTTAGTCGAAACTTTCTGTCTACCATCAATAAATACGTGTATCACACGATGTTTTTCAACACACTTCTGAACAAAATAATACATAATTAATATTATATAAAAAACGAGACGAGTTGTGAAAAAATATTCGTGATGGCGGGAAAAATAAGTAGTATTCCTATGATAATTCCTATGCGCGCGCATCGGCCATAGACTAAAAAATGATATTTCTTTTTTATGTTTTCGTTGTTAGCATTTTAGCGCAAGTGTAACTGAACCAATAATAGGTAATTAAAAAAAACTCTATTAGGTACTTACTTGTGCATAATAGTAATGAAAAAGTCACAGTTTGATTATAAGTGCAATTACGTGCCTAATTGCTGTGGGATTAGATCCACTTTATGAGGAAGTATATATAAATGTATAAATGACATAGATATTTTTAACAAAATTAAAATACAAAGCTTGGTTTTCTTCCTTTTTAAATTTTATAAACTGTATAAGGCGTGTTTTTGATCAGGTCTTCCGGTTGACTTTAAAATTATTCTACACAGTTAAACACTGAACACTCACAGCCGTCTGTATCAAAAACTATGCAAGTGCGTTGCTAGCTTTTTGCGGATTAGAGCTTTTAGAGATTCAGGTATTGGGCATCCAGTAACCTCACTCACACAGCAAAATACCACGCTGTGGTTGTTTTATAATGCTTGAGACAATCTTATATTTTCATTGTATTAAAAGAGATCAGTTTTTAGCAATGCAGTTAAATTTTCAAATGTTGCTTATAATAGAAATTTATATGAATTAAATAAATACAAATGAAAATTACCCGTTTGGTTCAAATCAAAATAATTGAACATGTAATGCTCGAGATATATATAAGGTTTCTTTGGAACGCTTTTAATGGCGTCGTCGGATTTATTGTCTGTGCTGTGCAACAGACATTTTGTTCATTGTGACAGTGACAGAATATAGCAGAAACAAGCCAATTATTCTGGAAAATTATTTATGTTTTTCTAGAAAATGAACGACAACGAAGATGAGCTGACCACATTTTGTGATTCGGCGGTAATTTATTTATTATTAGAAAGAATAAAATCCAGAAAAAATGATATTTTATTTTCACTTGTTGTTGTGTTGTTTTTTGTAGGCATCTCTTGTCGAAGGATGTCGTCTGCCTGTGCGTATGCAAGGAGGTGATGACTGGCCTTTAGCTGAAATTATAAGTATTAAAGAAATACGTGGACAAAGAGGATATTATGTGCACTATGTGGACTGTAAGTATTGTTTACAAAAGTGTTAGCTCAGTCATGTCCGTCTTCTAAACGCAACAAATCTGTATTTAGGCGGTTTAAGCTGCGAAAGCTACCAATTTATACTGTAAATATGCTTCTAATCACAATATATATGTTATTTTTTAACCAAAAGAGTATGATGAATAAGAATGCAACATAATTTATTAAAATGTGTGTTAACCACTAACGGAAGTGCTAGTTTATGTCTTGAAAATGGAAGAATATGTTACTCAACTACATAAACATATACACTATTATAAGTGAGATAATAGTTGGCTCACAATTAGCCTTATTAACTTAGTAAAATGCAAGTTTTTGTGTATTATTGCATATGTTTGCGCTTATTCTGGTAATCGTTAATTTTTTCCTCAACTTTTTAGTTAACAAACGTCTCGATGAGTGGGTGGGTGAATCCTGGTTGGACACGAGAAAGGTACAGTTTCCAAGAAGAGATGGAGTGTCAACGGGGGGAACAACAACTCCAAAGAAGACTCACATTGGATCAGGAGGTGGCGTCATGCCCAATTTTATTAGTATGTATTTTTGCTTTATTCGACATTGGATGTTCATTACTCCATTCCAAACTCTGGTACAGTAATTTGAAAATTATTACGCAAATTATTTTATTTGTCTACCAATTAAGGTAATTTGTTAATAGTAATTTGTCTAATTGCTTGTTGTTATCTAGAAAACTTGGTGGTTTTATTTCATTTCATCATTACAGCCATTAATTTGATTACCTTCATATTTTTCCGGGTTCCTGGGCAAAAAGACAACGGATAATATTAAAGAAGGTTTATTGAGTGATGGTGATATATCATCAGCTTAATATTTACTAGCCTTTTGACTGCAATTGGCTTAAAGTTTCAAAATTTCCTTTATGATGGTAGATTGTTTTTGTTGCCGCTACAGTAAATTTCATGCATGTTTAATGTGTTGTAGTAATTAAAGAGATTGCTTTGTACAAGTCAATTAATTTGTTTAGTCTTTAGAATATTTTAAGCAAATGCATAGTTAAGTGTAATTTTCAATTGATTGTTAGCTACATACAATGGCCGCTGACTAACATGTTTCTCATAATCACAGTTTACCATCGTAATATCATGATACTAAAACTCATTGTCATGACAATTGGCCATTAAATGTAACATTTTTTCTGCAGATGACACTGTCTGCAATGAAAGTCAGAAGTCTAGTACCATACCGAGTAGACCTACTATTGCGAACCAACAAGTTCAGCCAAGTCCACCCCAACCTAAAGTTCATGAGAAAGCCCATTTAAATGCACTCAATGGTTCAACGCCAAAAAATGCACTCGGTACGTTGAAATTTATAATTAAATTATGTTTGTGTGCTTTGCATTTTACAGCATTGTATGTTTTTCCTGAATTCATGTTTAGAAACATACAAAAACATATTTGTATGTATTCTATAAAGAAACAGGATATGCAATAACTATATATAAAACCCCTTTACATTTTCTTCCTACAAATCTATTATTATATGTGAAATATTTATGGAATTTATTTATGCAATTTATTTCATAATTAGTGCCTCAGAAATCCTTAGTAAATTTATGTAACCTTCATATATTATACTATTTATTTGGGTATAGATAAACCCAAGCATGTTGAAACCAAGTGAATGGATATCAGATAGTTCCCCCATTTAATACATAGCTTATACCATAATTGCTAAAATGTCTTGATAGTAATATTTTATGTAGGGACTCGAAAACAATGTGTCCGGCAAGCTTTTTTCAACTTTAATGTGATGCATGTTATATTCCAAATCAGATATTACATTGACAAGTTTTGTATATCCCAAAATAGTGAGTGCCCAGCTTTAGTGTTTGTCCAATATTTGCAATAGATGGTGATTGGATTTATTTGTTTGATATATATAGTATAATAGTACTTATAACATAGCAATAAGGTTGGTTCTCGTCTTACGTTCAACAAACACTTATTCTGAACCATTTCAATGTTATTATTAAAGTGTTTGAAGATTGATTGGTCCATAGTCCCTTTATGTTCAGGACCTATATAGCTTTATCCTTTTGTAAAAATTATTTAAGGAACAAAATGGAAGGTGATAATTAATTCATTGTTTTTTATAATATATGCTTTGCATCTATGCTTAAAATATTTATATCATGTTAAACAATATAGTAATAAGTAAGTACTTATTTACATCATTTATTTAAAGCTGCATTCACATACTCTTCAACATTTAAAACAGCATATAAAAATTAGCTTTATTTTTATAACCATAGACTGTTTTTCGCATGTTTTTATGTGATTTTTCATTGTTTTGTCTAACTTTAATGTGTAAGGTGTGGTTGCCGGTGAGCCGCGTCAGTTGGTGTCTCGTCCAGCAAGCCCAACGTTGGGCAACGACTCGTCGTCGCTCGTCAATGGCGGAGCTGTACTTGCGGCTGCTTTGCAGAAGAAAATGAATAGGAAACGGAAAGCGCCATCTATAGACAATGAAGTATGCTTTCTATTTTAAAAGTTGTTTTTAATGTGTGTGTTTCGGTGAAGGGTATTACAACATTTGTTATGTCATATCTTACATTGTTACCCTAATAACATAAAAGATTAATTCCTAAAGAAACATAGAAGCATATTGTATAAAGAGAATACTTAAGAAATTAATCAAAAGAAATAAAATATTTAAAAAAAAAACCTCTCAAGTGATGCATATTAATATAGTTAAATTGATATAACTGTGTCTGTGATATAACTGTGTCTGTGATATAACTATGTCGCTTAAATACCACAAAGAGTGAAGCAGAAAACTCCCTTTAGGAGTAAAAGCTAACACTTTCTACCACCACAAACAGGTTACCTACCTACGCACAAACAGGTAAATCAAAACCAGTGAAAACCAACCAGTCAAATAAAAGCAATTATTTACAGGAGCCCAAGCAAAATTCTAAAACTTTTCAGGCGGAACCAGTTCCGTCTGTTGAGAATGAAGGGAGTGAGAACACGGCTAGTGGCACCGCCACCCCTACCACTAGGCCGAGGCAGTCGGGCAGTATGGTCGCTCATGGACACGACGACCTTGTCACACGTATGAAGAATATTGAGATGATTGAATTAGGAAGGAATCGGATACGACCGTGGTATTTCGCCCCTTATCCTCAGGTGTGTAACTATTTGTAATGTAGCTTCACTGACGAACAGACTGACAGAATTATATTCTACTAGCTCTTACCCCCGGCGTCGCTCCCGTCATTTGACTACCTTCCCTACTTACCCTACTCTACCTACCCTACTGTACCTACTCGACTCCACCTACCCTACTCTACCTACCCTACTCTACCTACCCTACCCTACCTATTCTACTCTACCTAACCTACACTATCTATCCTACTCTACCTACCCTATTTTACGTACCCTACTCTACCTACCCTACTTTACTTACCCTACACTACCTACCCTACTCTACCTACTCTACTCTACCTACCCTACTCTACCTACCCTACACTACCTACCCTACTTTACCTACTCTACTCTACCTAACCTACATTACCTACTCTATCCTATCCTATGTCCTTCTCCTGGCTCTAAACTACCTCCCTGCCAATTTTCAAATAAATCGGTTCAGCCGTTCTTGATTTATAAGTGGAGTAACTAACACGACTTTATTTTGTATATATAGATTTTGACGTTTCAAAAGTAGCTATTTATGGTTTAGTCGGAATAAATGATTTTGACTTTTACTTTGACTTTGTTCTCAAAACTGCTGTCAAGTACTTCTAGTTGTTTGGTAAAACGGTAGATGTTGTTTATTATAATATTATTATATGAATTGTGAAATTGAAAAGGAGTTATGATGGAGTTTCTTGCTAGTTATTCTCTATAGGAATCTACACTTTGGAATGAACCAATAGCGTAACTAGATTACAGTCTGACAGACTGATACACAAAGTTAAAGTCCATTGGAATCTACACTTTGGAACGAGCGAATAGCTTCACTAAGACGACTGACCGACAGACTGACACTTTGTATCTTTAAAGTTGTGTTGACGTTCAAAAGTGCCTGTATGGGTCTAATTGAAATAAATGATTTTGACTTTGACTTTAAACTTCTTGATATTATTTTTTTGTTTGACATTCAAACCTGTCTATGGTTGGTCTGTTTGAGATAAATTATTTGACTTGACTTTGACTTTATATTATTTTTCCATCTCTTTTCTTCGCGTGGGTGTCGTAAGGGCTTACAACTATCAATGTATTATTATACTTGTTTGCCTACAACTTATTTATGTACTTAATAAATGATATGTTCCAGGAAATGGTTAACCTGCCTTGTATTTACATATGTGAATTCTGTTTGAAGTACAGAAAAAGTAAAAAGTGCCTTGAAAGACATTTGGTAAGTTATTAGTTTAATTTGTTTTATTTAAAGCTCAAGCTACTGACAGTGTAATATGAGATTATCCAAATTGATTGCAAACCTAACGGACTTTGTTTTACATTATTAAAACCGGTAATGGAGATTATTTTAATATAAAACAAAGTCTCAGATTAATTTCCTACTTCTTTTATTCAACTTTTCAATCTCTATGGTACCTACTGAGCTTTGTGTATCTGCCAATAAACCTTTTTTCTATTAATCAGATGACATTTTGATGATAAAATAGAATAGGTGTTCCAATGCTATTCGATGCCCAATTTCTCTATCTTTTTCTCTCTATAATGTTAATATTAGTAATATTATAAATACTAAAATTATTATTAATACAATACTTATAATATTCTTTCATAAATTAATACAAACTACCTTTTTTTCAGATCAAATGCAAACTAAAACACCCACCCGGCAATGAAATATACCGCAAAGGCAGTATATCATTTTTCGAGATAGACGGACGAAAAAACAAATGTTACGCTCAGAATCTCTGTTTACTAGCCAAACTGTTCTTGGACCATAAAACATTGTACTACGATACGGACCCTTTCTTATTCTACGTTATGACAGAATTTGATGCCAGAGGTATGTTGTTTTGGTGTTACAGGATTTTGTATTTTAATTTCTCTGATAAAAGTTGGTTTTTGATTGATAACAGTTTTGATTTTCCATTTCATCGTTTCAAAAGATCTCAACTATGAGTGTAGTTTTTTTTTAAGTAGCTCAAGATCTTTTCTAGTGTCCTATTATTTTTGATGCTATACAACAACTCTAAGCTGTAAAGACACGTACAAGTAAACTTATTTAATGAAGAGCATCATCTATTGAGTCAAAAGCCTTAATATTAAGTTGATTCAAATCATAAAATAAAAGTAATGTATTCCGGGATTATAAAAACAACTGGTTTAAATAGCAATAGCTCGAATAAAATACGCAAATCAAGTATAGTTTATAGCCATATCACTCAGGTGTATTGTAGCTATCTATGTGTGAGAATTTTGGAAATCCAACCAGCGGTTTCAATGATACAAACTTAACAATTTTACCTCTTTATAACATGAGTATAGATTTAAATCAGACATCATTAATATAATAATATGAACACTAATCATTTTAAGAAACATTTTGATTTACACTTACTATTTGTTATTTCAGGATTTCACATAGTAGGATACTTTTCTAAAGAGAAGGAGAGTACAGAAGACTACAACGTCGCTTGTATACTGACACTGCCTCCATACCAAAGGAAAGGTTATGGAAAACTTCTTATAGAATTTAGTAAGTACATTTTGCACCTTTTTTCTGTTTGAGGGGGTAAAATCATCCAATGACTTCTGGCTAAAAACCGTCGCATTTCTCCTCGTTCGGGGGCCTGTCAGCTCTTTCTTTAACATCAACCTTCCTCGACGTCTCCATTTGAAAAACACCTGTATTTTTAAAGTATAAAAATCACCAATGAACACCCCCAATTCCAGAGGAGTTTCAAGTGTGTTGCACCCCTTTTGTGGGTTGTTAAGAATTGGGGCCTCCTATAACCTCAATCAGACGACGTCTTATCTTTATTCGAGCCTTATTAACGAGCCTTCGAGCCTAACTCATAAAAAATGCCACAATGGTCTACTTCAGACTGGTTACCCTCGAATCTTAATTTTGTTACTTTGGAAAGAAACGCCAGCTTGTATTTTTTCAGGTTACGAATTGTCAAAGTTTGAAGGGAAGACTGGATCACCCGAGAAACCTCTATCCGATCTTGGTTTGTTGTCGTACAGGAGTTACTGGGCTCAGACTATATTGGATATTCTTACACACATCAAACCGGTCGGAGATAACGAAAAACCCATTATTACCATCAAGTAAGAATTATATTTTTTTTCCATTTTTCGACAGATATCTCCCAAAGAAACGGTAGAATGCATTTGCCACTATTTTATGGGATAATGGGATCTGGGATCAGACGTGCCCACGTGGTATTGTAAATGTTAAGCAGTCAGTAACGAGTGCGCTGCCGCCCTTTTGGAGGTTATGATTTGAACGTTGCGAGATCCTGGGGAATGAATGAGGGGGTATACACCAACTGCGAAGACTTGTTTGTACCATCTTTCAAATTGCGACGTTCATGAACCTTTAAGCTCGTACTTAGCCTATACGCATGCTGAGCTATGGCCTAGCAGTGATCAGTTTCGGATTATGGAAGATAAAGCAGTAAACTTACACGGGAGTCATAACTACAAAAACGTCTCTGGTTTGGCTAGAGCTACAGTAAAATCCGTAAACTATAACACCAATTTATCAACACTACAACTTTTTAATGTATGATAAATAATAAATTTACTATAAAAACAAATAAATACAAAATTTTCTGTAAAAACTTTACACACTGACACTTAAAACTTTTACTCGACAACATAACATAAAAAAAATAATGAAGTCGTGATTTCCTTTCTGACTACTTACAAAACAAACAAACTGTAAGGCTGTAGTCTGTGTAGTCTTCCTACTATAAAGTTAAGCGAAATAGAAAATTATGTTTCTTTCAAAGTTCAAATACCTAAAGTCACAATACCCTTCCTCAATTAAATCGATGGAACAATTTTTCTTTTTTTTCCCATTTCTACAGACAATATCTAAACTTTTGAACTACAATTTTTCAGCGAGATCTGCGAGCTAACCAGCATAAAGAAAGAGGATGTTATAAGTACACTACAGAATTTGAACCTTATAAACTACTACAAGGGCCAATATATTATATCGGTCAATGAGGTGAACTATCATTTTATTTTAAAACTCAAGCGAATGTATTTATCGTGAATTTGATATGTTTTTAATCATGATAGGAAACCTTGCAGCAACATGAAAAGGCGATGGAAAAAAGAACGCTACGCATCGATCCCAAATGTCTTCACTGGACACCGAAAGATTGGTCGAAACGAGCCAAATGGTATGTTTCTATAATGCTGTTCCTTTTTTGCTATTTCAACTCATTATTGTGTTAGTAATTACTCTATACAGTTTAATTTAGTAAACAGTGCATTGGTTTTTTAACTGAAGATTATTGATTTTGCGCTCACTAGATGACGCTAGTAAAGCTTAAGGTCCTGTCAGTCTAATAAGCTTAGCTATTACAAGTTGGCTAGCTACTGACTCGCACTAGTCCTTAACTTACACTAGCGCCTTTGGTGGCGCGAAAATCCTCATTTTCTCCATTATGTAATCATTTTGCAAACAAGTTGTCAAGTGTTGTAATCGGGACAGAATTAATAAATATGAGCAACTGTATGGAGTAACATTCATTTCAATATCATAAAGTCATGTCACCTAATATGACATTTATATTAATAGAAGAAAACTTCACTGGAATCACCAATATGATGTGAAGTTAAGACTCTGGAGTAAATATATTTTCTTTTGTCACCAGCGTTTGAAGGCATAGAGTAAAGGAGACGCGAGCTATCTAACTCTGGCTTCCGAAACGTACGCAGTTTGTTAATTTTGTATCTAACATTAACACCATGTTACTCGCATTTATTCATTATAGTCATTCATCCACGCTAACAAGCTTGGGATAACCAACCTACTAATTATTGATTAGCAATTATTTTTCATCTATCATCATAATTCTAGGTAATAAGGTGCAGTTTCATTATTTTAAGGTGCAAGTTACCTTTACGAATTATTAATTTAGTCTATACTAGAAGTTCACGTTGATTTAAGGTATTAGTAGTAGATTTGCAGTATTCATTATGGATCGACTTATATCAAATCACAAACTTTACGAGTCAGGTAGAGAATATTTCGTAAAGGTATTGCTAGTATATACGTATTGCTATATTATAGGTTGACTTTGTATTAACATTTTGTGCTTGTGCTATATGATATCGGTTGCTCATTACACTACATATTTACTTTATTCACCACTTCATGTACATAAGAAAAAGTGCTATTTTCTTATTTATTTTAATACATTTTATTCGGCTATAAGTGGTTTAAGGTACATCGACAATCAATTGGTTTAGCTTCGTACACTTTCGTGCGTTCGTACAATTGTACCTTATTACGAACGTGCGTGTGGAATGGATGCTATCGCTCTTGGTCTGACCACTAGTAAAAAACGTCATATGCAAGATCGATGCAGTCCTTATTGGCTATGTGCAAAGCCAGTAGTGGCGGACAGGTAACGACCGCAGCGCACAACACAGCAGAAATTGGAAACAAATGCGGATGATCAGCTGTCGGTTTTTATTATTATAATATATTTATTTTACAGTAAAACGATTGAATAAATTTTACTTAATGTCAACAATACTATTTAAATCTTTGGTTTTACATTGTTATTATTTGACAGCTTCCGCAAATGTTATAAACGCTACGCGTTGCCATTGTCGCGCACATAGCCAATAGCGAACACGACGCTTTTGCGGGCACTCATTAATACTGATACAACACTCGCTTTACTTTTCATTACAACTTGTACATATAAGAACATCTTACGAATGGGATTGGTATCGGAAAATTATTGGCAGATACTGCTAGAAACCCGGATTTATCTGGATTACTTCCTAGTCAAAAGCCCAAGGAATACTTTCAACTATAGACTGTAAAAAAGCACGAACTTTTAAAAAAAAGAGAATCTGGTACTTCAGTATAAACGCTCTCAAGTCACTATCAACAAAAGGAAGTCCTTTGAAAGTGTGATATTCTATAGCTCTAGAGCCCCGGTGTCATTATCAATACATAAAAAGGGTATATCCCTAGAACCTAAACTCGTCTTTATGTCAGTTTTCTATCCAAAAGCTAATTCATATGTAACACTATTTCCGCAGATGCACTGCATTTTCCATTCAATCATCGCACTATTCACTTTGTACTAGCCTAACAATAAATGTTATGACTAATCCTCATAATTTTTTAAATACTCGACACTTATTAACTTTCATATACATCACAAAGCTCAACAGATATTTTCGCGTTTCCAAAAAAGATATTTTCGCGTTTCCGAAGAAGCCTCTGTCTTAGACCCATTATCAAATTGTGTATAAATTTAGTCACATCACTTTAACTATCATACATTCGAACTAAATCATATTCTAGTGTATTTATAGATTCTATAGTCTTTTAAAATATTCTAGACTTTCCGTAACAATCCCATTACCTACACTGTTTATATTGTGAATGTTTCGCTATAACACTATGGGCGTCAAGACAATTTATAAAACTTAACGTATTTCTAACGAACGTTTTTTTTAAATTTATAGGTAGTTGGCGACGTCTATGCAGTTTGGAAGATCATCGGACAACGGTAACAACTTATCCTACTGTTTTTGCGGTAGTCAATACATAGTAAAATAGTAGATTTGTAGCATTTCTCAAAAAGTGTATTATTAGATATGATTGTATGGTTAGTATAGTAGTACCTTAATATGTATTGAAGTATTGTGTATTCTACCTCGTACATAGCAACATAGTATCTTATTACTATTAGTAAATTGTAAATATCTGTCCAGTACTAAGGCTGTTCAGGGTTTTAACTTCAATTTTAAGTATTATAATCAAATCTTTGCCTTTCATTTGGCCTAATCTTATTGTCATGTGTCCGAATTCAACAAAAGAGGTGTTTTATTTTTCCTAAAATGTGGATATTGTGATACCACCAATGACCTACTTTTCAAATTTAAAGAAAATGATTGTTTTTTTTTACCGTAAGGTTTAAAATCCCTTACTTACAAGTTTTATTAAGAAATAGTTTCGTGATTGATGTGTCTTACTTAACTTTCTCGATTTTATTTCTGCTTCTTTTACCTGATTTGGAATGTAATTTAATAAGTTTTAATGTTAGTTCTAAATAATTTCATTTCACCATTCCTTAAAGTTGCACTTTTTGAGAACTGCAAGAAGATATAGATAATAATTTCTAGTCTCAACAAAGACCGGTTCATTTCTAAATAACAAAATGTGAGATTGTGTTGTGTATGATTGAAATTCTGTTCAGTAATGCTCGCTACATTAGCCACGTAAGATATTCAATACATTTCGATATGTAAGCCCTTATTGTGATATTAAATAATATCAGTTTTTAATTACTTCTTGTTTCATTACTAAGATAAAATCCATGCTAAATATAAAAATAAATTTATATTGTTAGGGATATGCTTGGTTTAGTAAAGAAGAAAATCAAACAAATTTGTATGCAATATAATGATTTATTCTTCAATATATAAGCGCAATAATTTTGCTTTGACTGTCAAAATATTTATATTTATGAAGCAGGTACAAGTGATGTTTACAACACTTACAAAACCTAATACGAATTATTATTTTTTGATATTATAACAAACAACGGTCCTTACATGATTATGGTACAATATGATTACATTTTAATCACTTTGTGACTTAATTAAAATTTTTAATTTTAACGAATAATTATGAGTGTTCAAATTATTTTGTAAATCTATAGAAAAAATTTAAAAAGACTCGAATATCAAAGCATTAGTACATAGCAGACTTAAATAGCAAGATATAACAACAGATTATTATAAAAATTGATTCGAATACTCGTATATAAATTATAAAGTTAAATCTTATTTTGTAACAACAATAAATCGTTAAACAAATGTAATACTAGTCGTCATATAACTTACAACCGAATGTTATGCAATAGTAATGTACTATCACAACTGTCCACGAGAGGGCAGCAGAGATACACAGATAAATTAAATAGAATATGACGTCACACGTTGATCAAATAACATTATTACATGCAGCGGAAGAGAATGGAACCAGTAATGGTAATACAAGTAATTATTCAGTCATTAGCAAACTTTTATAGGCGATATTTGATATCTAGGAAACTGGTTTCAATACTGACGTTTTGTATAAAGTCATCATTATTTTGGTGACAAGAACCACGCTCGTTCCGAGATGTAATAATTTACTGACCAACACTAACGTGACAACGAATAGACCTTCCGGAAACACTAAACTATACCTTCTAAAGTTAATCTTATAGACAAGATTACTACGACGGTACCATCACACTACAAAAGCGAATAAATACTACAAACTTTCAAACAATCAAAATTCATAAACATTGACCGAATATAATGAAGTAGAGAAAACTACAAATCTAAGGGAAGTCCATTACATTTCGCATCGTAACGGCCTTTCTAGAAACTACCATTCTGGAGATTTGAACTTCTTGTTAGACAAGATATAACAATGAACGTTAAGTTCGAATTGTGCTCTGTGTTAATAAATATATTTTTTCTTGCTATCACAATATAAAAATAAATGCTCGCGCGACTGACTGCTCAGTAAAGCAGCCACATGGACTAGGATCACTGGTATGCAGAAGGCACTGTCTTTGTATAGGTCTGCATTACTGTCTGGGCTTCACAATACACCCGCTTGGAACACGCATGTTATTACAATTGTTGCGCAACAGTACAACTCCGGTTATTGCGCAATATCAATAACCATGCTTATTTCCAAAGTCACTAGGATCATTTTCCAATTTAAACTTTTCGCCCAAACATCTACTCAGTACTTACAGTAAACTACTAACTCCATATAAAAATATTAACAGAAAACAAAATCGCTTTAGACCGAAATTAATATACAGAGGCACTTTACAATGGTGTTTTTGTGAACACTTCAAGCGACTTACGTACGTTAAAATACATTTAGTCCATTCATCATAGTCATATGCCACTTGTTATTTTTTATTAATTTTGTCTTTGTGTAATATACAATAAGGTTTTTAGTCGCATGACAATGACATGTGACAAATGGTAGAATTCGTCATGTTGCTTTGTGTGCACATACAATTCGTTACATGTACAATCTTAATTATAGAAATGTCAAGTTCTTAAAATTAATTGATTATCGTTCGTAACAAGTAACGCTTGTTGCACTTACGATAATATTAGGTATATCACGACTTACTTTGAGTTAAAGCACCTTAAAACTAATATTACCTTACACGAATTGTAACACATGTATAATATGTGGAATATATCTCATTATTATAATCTGTGAATATACTTCTGTAACAAAAAATATATAATTTTGGAATTTCAACAGGAGGTACTGTATTACTATATCTATCATTGTACTGGAAGTTAAAGGCTATGTATTGTGATGTATTTGGGACTTCCATTCATTCATATTTTCAAGTCACCCATGTGGACTAGACACCAATGGTAATACTAAAACGTTCTCAACATTGCACCGTTTAAATCAGATCTTAATAAACAAATATTTTAAACAGATCAAAGCAAAACCATAGAACTTAAAAAAAATTAAAACGAATGGTAATTGTTAGAATTAGACACTTATATAAAATAAAATATTATGTGAAATACCTACCTAAATAACTGTTACACAGTTACTGCTTCGTGTTAACGTAGTCATAATTACAATCGAATAGGGAGTTCTAAGTTCACAACACTAAAAGAAAAGTAACGTTTCATTTGAATATTGTTTGTGCTTTTTTGATGAGTTTTAGAATTTTATTTTTTGCTATTTCTTCTTTTTAATAATGTTTTTTATAGTTCATGGTTGGTTTGGACTCTAAATGTCACTCCATCTCTTAATCATACATACTAGCTACGTTATACAGGCACCAAACTATCTCTACGTTGTTGTTCTACACAGTAGACATATGATTTCGTTTCGAAATAAATTTCCCCGCCCTTTGTCGTTTTTTTTTTCTGGCACTATGAAGCTTTATTATGAAATACAAAAAGGTTTTTAATGTTTTATCACAACTGTTGTGTAGGTATAGTTATTACAAAAGTGATTTGACTGAAGTAAAATTATGTAGTATATTCTATTGTTATTCTGATAATTCGTACATTATAAAAATAATTCTCAAAATTTTTGCCACCGAATTGAAAAATAAGTTTTATGTAACAAAATATTAAAGAGAAAACGTTTATGTAACATGTAGATTGTAGATATAAGCTATGTTTGGAAGATCGTATGGAATTATTATAAACGGTGACACTCTATTTCGAATTTTAATAACTCCAATGCTTAAATTATACGTATACATGTCGAAAATAAATTTGGACCCGACAAAAAATGATTACTGATAATGTGGATGATCTAACTACACGAGGCATCCATCATTAAGGCCGTTATTGAGTTTGCTTGTCGCTTCGGGGATCGTATTGGGGTATGTGTGGCACTGCTGGTTCCCCAGGTTATAATTCGCCTCAGGATCATAATAATCCTGTTCTGAGTCGATCGGGACGAGAAGATTCGTAGACTTGGGCAGGTAGCCGTCTGTGGTGACGTAACTGCGTTCCGAAGCTGGTGGCAGACTGAGAACACTGTCGGGTCGATTGTATTCGGGGTCTGTCAGCTGAGGTGCAACATAGATGGTATCTAAGGACGATATAGTGTCGATAGAAGAGTCCCCGTTAAGTGGGGTGACACATGTATAGCTGGACGTGAGTATATTGGCCGACTCTGGTCGGATGTAGGGAGAGTGCGCGTCGAACGACACTGGGAATGTTGTCGGTGAGTCGTAGGGGCCGATCATGTTGTACGGCGTTGTTGGAGACTGCCTCGTGTTGGAATTGTTTGACTTCACACACGACGCTGCGTGGATCGTCAACATGTCCATCAACCGACGCTTTTGAACTTCTAAGTCCTGCAAGAAAATAGAAATATTTATCACAGCTATCATTTATTTAGTTTTAGGTTAGTTACTTATCGTATTTGCCGTCGACGGTGCTCAAATTATCACTAATAAGTAGTTGACTCCTATTTCTTATCGTAGTCTACGAGCGTCACTTAAAGTTATCTTCGTAGTGAAATGGGTTCAAAAATTATATTTTTCATTTGTGTTGTGTTGGATTAAGTACCTACGGATTCTTTCCAAATGAACCTCTTTTAACAAAAATACTCTATTAACAAGATTAAAGAAGATTTAAACAAATTAA
Organism: Spodoptera exigua; assembly: GCA_902829305.4. Classification (NCBI taxonomy): domain Eukaryota; kingdom Metazoa; phylum Arthropoda; class Insecta; order Lepidoptera; family Noctuidae; genus Spodoptera; species Spodoptera exigua. Next base: position 6,858,389 of record LR824615.2, read on the forward strand.
ACAACCAGAAAACTAGGTATAAATTAAGATCTGGCAATTCATTGCACTTTGTAGCTAAATAAAAACACAGTGGCTCACCTTAAGTTGGGCCTTAAGGTCTATGTTCTGATTCTCCAGCACCTCGCTTTCGGTGACCAGGTTGACCGTCCTCTCACGTTTCTTCATCCTACATTTTGTTGCAGCTATCTTATTTCGTTCTCTCCTACGCCGCCTGCGCTCCTCGTCCTCTGGTGTAAGCTGCAATGAAAATATAGTTTTTTAACAAATTGTTAAGCTATACAAATCATCTCTACCTATAGATAAATCATTTACTATCAAATCGTATTTTGATTACCTAGTTGCTTTCATGACTAATGTCGACAGCATTTAATATTCAATTTTTATCGAACTACAGTTCCTTCTAATTCGTATAACCTGCCCACGTATTTCGAAAATTTGCATAATACAATGGCTAAACAAAAGAATAATCAATCCAAAGCCCGGCCCATTAAGTAAGGCTACTCGATACGCCGATCATTTCTCATTGCCATAATGCTACCTTTCAGAATCAGGAAGTGAAGTCACGACCATTGCCACATTTGCGATGCCTTCTTCGTAAGCTCATAAAACTTCAATGAAGCCGTTGAATTACAATGCTGCGCATTCGCAATAAAAGTTAGTTTAGATACGATTTGCAATCTTCCGCACACATCTTTATTTATTGCGGCTACATGAGAAGTGCAGTCGTTGGGCGGTAACGCGGTAACATACTACTCGCAAACTTGGACATAAAATATGCATTTAGCAAAACCTCGAATAGCATATGTATGAATGAATGAAGTGACCCTTGAACGTTTAAAACAATTCTAGGAGTGGCTCTAATGATTTTATTATTCGAATAATAAATATGCATAACTGGGCGTGTGATCAGTTTTTATAATCACGGACGAAGTTGTAATGAGATGATGGGTAACGTGTGTCAATTGGAACAGGAAAGATAACGGTTATCCTTGGAATAGGTATTCGCAAAACCATAAAGTTACCAATAGGTACCTAGGGTAATCCAGCGTCATTGCTGTTTTTAATTATTTTTTGCAATTATATGGCAATAAGATAAACTCTACTGTGTATTTATTTTAATGTTCCCTGAAGTCCAACGTCCTAATGCGTTCTGTATTGGAAGTCCAGAAGTCACTGAATTTAGTACACTCGCCATCCGGCCTCGCGGATATGCAAATTAATATCTAATTATTAAAAACTAAGAGGTGGAAGAAGGTACGTGTGACTTTCGGATCATTTGTTACACAGGCATACCGGATACCTACTAACTGTAGTTATAAAATCACATGTTTTTAATCTAAATAGTGTACTCGACACGTGAATCCCTCGTTTTCCTTGCTAACAAATGGCTACGTGACTAAATAGCAGTGCTAGGTACATTACCTACTGTTGCCACGGAGGTTGAAGCTTTGCTTTACAAGCATCATTGCGGTTAGAAGTGTTACCATAAAAGCAAATATGTTTCGACAATCTAAAATTATTCACAGAATTAAGAAAGGTTTCCGTATTTAAGCAAAAGAGTATTTAATATTTGTATTGGCGGCTATTATCATAACAGAGGGATCACTTCGTGAGGATTCTTACTATTTCTTGTCAATTTTTCAAAGGCTTAAAGTTTACTTAAACTCGAACACTTTTTTGTGACAGTTAGCTTAAAATGTGCTTTGTTGACGAAACTTTAGGTATAAGTTTATACTATATTTATATTGAGTTATGTTTTCCTTTTTTGCGTAATGGCAGCGAGTACTTAGTATATTATGATTTTAAAGGCCTCCGCCTTTCCATATGTATACATGGGATGATACTTGCAACCTGCAACCTCTTGCTACTTCAACCTCTCTTTATAATTGACAGTGCGCCCATATGCACTTACATATGTACCAATAGGTATATAGGTGCTAGCCGTGGACCCAAAGTAAAATGTTTTAAGACTATCATATCATTATTATCTATAGTTTCGAATATACTCACCCCATCAGACTTGTTGGTAAGCGTGTGGCTACTGTCGTAGTCGTCATCACTCTCCTCCTTCTTCATCCGCTTCATGCCAACGTCCGTGTCGCTCCCAGACATCTTCCGTTTTGACTCTATCGACAACTTCAGACCAGCCTTTATTAGTTCCGAACACGTCTGGAAAATGAAAATTGGGTTTCTCAGATACTTTCCGAAAGTTTTATAAACGATCTTCGTTTATAAAAGTTTCTGAGTAGGCATACAAAACATTTACCCCCTTATTACAAAACAAGATTTATCTTTAGTCCAGGTTTAAACCATTGAGTCGGGTTTTGAATTTTGAATCTTATTGTCATCCACCTCCAATTCGAAATACAAAAACTGGCTCAATGGTTTAGTCCTAGACTAAAGTAAAACCTTGTTTTGTAATAAGGCCGTTAAGGATTTTGCATGTTTCATATAAAGGACAATACATTATACTGAGTAAAAATTCGTTCTGTCCAATGCCCAAGTAACTACTTTTTCAACGTAACTTCGTCTTTTTTATCGTGTTGACCATGTTCTATCAATTCTTAAATTATTTAAAATATTGTAGCTATTACTATGAAATCGGCGTGTTAACAATCTTATGCTTGCCTCTCAAGTGTACCGTCAAGATTCTAACAGGTTGACTTAAATGGAGACGTGCGCAATTTACATTTACTCGTATAATAGCTCTACATTACCAGCGCTTCAACTCAACTAACTACCGAGTAATTTGACCGAATATGTATTCATTCATTCCAAAATCCAACGTATTCATTCCAAAAAGGCTGCAATTAAAGTTTTAATCAAGTTATAAAACGATGCTTTCAATAAGAGATGTTGCACAACTTCAAAATAACAATATTGCAGTGTGTAAATTATTTATGTGCACTTCACCTGTTCTCCAATGAATCATAACTCCTTAAGAGCTCAAGGTCATAATTGAAGATGTATTCTCAATACATGAGTATTACGAGAATGTTGAAATGCAATTACGATTTCATACAATTGTGCGATTCCAATTGAAGTCTGAGAAAAAATAAACACACGATTGATATTACAATTATTAATTATCAAGGTGGTTTGTTTTTCTCACATTTTCAACGTCCGCCCATTGTCTAGACCCTCCTTACCTAGCCTTTGGAACTGTGCCTACGTAAATTACTAAAGAAAAAACTGGTCGATTCGTTCAATAGACACTAATAACGTTAATTTGAATACGAGGTCAAAGGAAATCTACAAATTATTCATCCTCTACGCGCATGTTTATGGAAAGTGCAAAAGCTGAACAACAGTTCTATAGGTAGGCATATTGCACTTGACATTAGCCTATAAATATCAAAAAGTCAGATATCTTTTTCTATACAAATTCGGTTTGGGCAAAGATCTATTACAAATTCTTTATTACGAGGAAATATACTGGGAACATGTAAAACAGGCCATGATAATTTGAAATTACGATACGAGATCTCCACAAATCTTAAATCCGCGAGGGCCTAACAAGCGTATGTTTCAAATGAGAGCCAAAAATAAAAAGATAATGACCGCCAAAAGTTTTTTTTTGTTTTTGGAGACATCATAAAAGTGCAAGGATGAATAATACTGGTTCTTTATATATCAACTCTTAACGACTCTTTAAAAAATTTCGAGATGAACACGAATGTACAATTAGTGGGATTTAGTTGTCTTAAATATTAAGTTATTATAAATAACTTGCCTTTGCCTTTTCACTGTCATAATTACTACTTATCCGCTCAACATAACTCAGTAATCTCAAAGTTCATGGATTCTTATTATCTTCTAATATATTTAAACGTTTGATGATATTTACCTTTTGTATACTCGGCGGAGTGCTTGAAGCTGGTGAAGTAGCTGACGAGCCGTTTGACATGGAGGAGTTGGAGTCATTTCCGCTGCCACTCTGAAATAATATGGGCAAATGAGACCTTGTTTTGCACGCTGACCGAACACCGCTAATGGTATATTTTCCACCTCGATGCCTTTTGTCTAAAGGTGTGATGTACCTATGTTATATGGGACAGTTTGCACGCAAACGCCATTAGCCAACGCCATACCTACACGAAAGTTCCTGGCGAGTCGTTTTTATGTAATTCCACCTTTTGTTCGGAAGTAGCTTTTAGTCTCTTTTATCTTCAACGTTTTCATAATGATCATTTCAATGCATTTATGTCCTTTATTTGGGTCATGACACACTGAGAAATATGCCCTTTTTTGCGTTGTTTTTAGTTCACCACCAAAAGAGTTTCTGTCAGCTCTTTTCATTTCAGTTTCAGTCTTTTTTAGTTATTTTTAAGTATTACCTAGTGGCAGTTTGGTTTTGGTAGCCATATGTGCTAGGTATATGAAGTTAAGGCTGCTTTGTTACGTAATTGAGTAAACCACATTAATTTAACATTTTCCTTAACAATAACTTCATGTTTAATTTTAAAGTAGTTGGCATGCTACCTCATACTTTAGTTTAGTTTGAGATAGCACATGTGGGTAAGCACACTTTTTCGTACCTAGCTCAATGTTATTTGCTCTCAACCGAACTTAAGACTTCTACCATAATTAGAAATTGAGGCTCTTCTGTTTTATACTTCCACAATTTTACACTTATTGGACTAGTCAATGCTACTAAATTAATTATTTATTTTTGTGGCCAAGGAATTTTAGTACAATAACAAATGACACATGCTACCGAATTGTCATATCAAACGGTTAGCATCAAATAATTGTCCGCGCTGTCCCATTGTTTTTACGCTCTAAATTGCTCGCCATTCACGTTTCAGTGAAATGAAACTCATTCATGAAACGGCAGCGCACGAGTCGAGATAATCAACACTACAAATAATACCTACGTATACCTATAGCAGAACGATAACTAAATATAGATAACCCGATATCAAGTGTTACCGCGGCGCCATTGAGTCTGCTGCTAAACACAGTAAATAAGGAGTCTGCATAAGGTGCATGACCTCATGCTGCTGCATGCTGTGTTATCCAATGTTTATAATGGGGGAGTGATGGCTGGTCACGTGGTCATAGTTACGTGGCACCTTAGACTTGGCAACCGTTCAAAATACTTGTAACACTTATTTTACATTCTAACGAGCGTGCATGGATGTGACCTAAGTACTGGAAAGATCCTACGTGCATTGTGAGCGTCCAGCCGCTCCGTGAAAGCACGAATAACAATGAGAACTTCAAGTACTCAAGTCGTGCACTTTAAGCATTCACCCATTTGTTTAGTTTTAGTTCCTGGAGATACTCCAGTTGTCAAAGTTTATACAAACTTTGACAAAATAGATATAAATTCTAAAATAACACTGAAAGACTTCACGCTCATATCATTAGATATGTCTTGCTACGAGTACATAGTGAAATCTTATTACTGTATCAACATGATTCCACGCACGCACACTATATAATTAACTTCAGATAGGTACAACGTTTCATTTTTCATTCGAGATTCACATTATTCATGCACGTGCGGTAATAAAAAACCAAGCTATCATATGTATGTGCTAACAAAAAAAGTATAAGTCGCTCACCTTGAAACTGGCATTTTTCTCGTAGTTGTACTGGTCCAAAGGGTTGGTCATGGTGATGACATCGTTGACGATTTCGGGGGTTCTGAGGGTAGTGGGGCCAGCGGTTTCAGCCGTCAGCATGTTGATCATGGCAGCGCTGAGATTGACGTTGACGCTAAGGTTGTAGGTGCTGGCGGTGTCGCCGTCCGTGCCCACGGGCGCCGAAGGCGATGGCGATGTATCCTCGCACTTGATTGTCGGCACCGTGGAGCTCATGCTCGTAGAATTCATTATATCCTTGTATGGAGCCAGTTTCGTATCTTTTTGGTAACGTTTTCGCACTAAAATTACCGGTAGCGGTTAGCACCTAAATTAAGTATGTATATGACTATATCACGATACGCACTATCACTAACGTATAACTAAATATCACTGCGTGTGGTAAACTTGTTACAAATGGCACTTAGTCTTCTTAACAAGAAGTCTTCGCGGGTAACGTTCGTTTCACTGTTTTCGCAATCTGAAAAGAAAAAAAAAAGAACTGTTAGTTGTTTTGAACTCTTGAACATGAAAATGTGCATACTTAAACTTAATTTAAAATAACCTAAATATGGCTACGATTAAACCGGATCTTGAACCATGACCCATTCGTAATCACTATCATTACAATAAAAGCGGGTTATTAAATGATTCTGACAAATCGCTTCTCGGCGAAACTGTAATTATTAGGCATATCTCTCGAATAATTTAGCTTGTGTAATATTATAGCAGCATACCTAGAGCCTGTAAATCTTGTTCTAAAAATTTTACCAGTAATCAACTGAAGGGCATTTTGTGTTTCGCAAGAGGCGACTCAGAGGCCCCGCTTTCGCAAGAGTGCACGCGGCGAGTTTTTAATTAGACCTATCTGAACATCACGACCTCGCAGCCAGGATGCGACTCCAATAAAACGCTTTTTTACAAGCCCCAATTGAACGCTAGCCATAAAATTTAAAACTACGCGCACTTTTTTACGACGTATTTTAATGCTCTTCCGCGTCGTCTATTGTTCGTTCCGTAGCTCGACAATCTACGGTGTAGCTGGTATCTATAGGATTAGTGGCGAGCCGGCTAATGCAAGGACATGTATGGATTAAGCAGTTAACGAATGCCGTGTCGATGTTATCGCTATTCTAGGAGACTACGTTATGAGGAGATTTGGATTATAAATTATAATTAGAACATGTATCGTGACACGAACATTCAGTCAATCAAAACAGTAGCTAAATATAATAGTCCATATATAGCCACTTGACTCGAAAGCTGTCTGGCGCCTTGACCTGAGTTGTGTATCTGTATATCTCATATCTGTGGCACGTAAACACAATAAAGCACAGAGTCTGTGTAACCTAGTTGCGGCGGTTTTGCTTATTCCACTCGCGGAGTCGAGGAAAATGTGCCACGACGCCAGAAATATGGAGGTACCACATATGGGCAGACATCCCCAAGGTCGACGATGTTCTCGGAAAATAATGCCTTGTTATGAAGATACCAGTGACCGCAACTGTGTGTTGTTTCGGGTTTACTATGTACATATCAATAGTAGTTGTGTTTAATACTTCATGTTTATTCAGTTCTATTTACTTACTGATCAATCATTTGGGCTAAAGCTGTACGTTGTCATGTTAATATGAATTCAGATTAACTTCTCTATTATCTAAATGCAGAAAATGTCCGTTAATATGGCACCTTATTGATTAAAACAAAATTTATCTTATCTGCTCATATCTATTATTCAATTGTAATTTGGTAAATACCAAAACATTATCAGAAACTAGGAAATGTTTATTAGGTAAATTGATATCTTTTATTTTCTATTTTGCACGTATTGTGCAATTAGTGTGTAATTAATTAAATTGACAAGGCCTAATAGCCTTATCAGCTGTCTCACATAGAATTATTATTTAAAGAAAAAATGTTCTCATGGGTAAATAACTCGAAATTCAGGATTTCTTTGATTTAGGTTTCCAATGCATAAAACGAAGGACGATAAAATTGCTTTACGCAATCTTGAATCTATCAGTAGCAATGACTGTGTTTGATGAGTAAACGAAACACATCTGTACAAACACGAGCTCGCGACTTGCCAAAGATTGTACGTAAGATTTTACGTTCACACAATAAACACACAAATCTAATGGAGAAAGCAACAACACAGAGAAGCTAGGAAAACTTTATGCTCAAAATTGCAATTGCTATGCAAAACCCACTGCCAACAATGGGTCACTCGGTACTTGACTGCATCATTTCAACCGAAGCTAGTAATGCGTGGGCTCACATAACTGCCTTTAAGCGAATATGCAAATTATATTAGGTAGGTAGTAGGACGTCCGTACCCGAAAAGGGAAAAGAAATATAATATAAATGTATCCGCTCCAAACTGTGTAGGCTTCGGCTTAGGTCGTTTTATATTATATATGTATGCACGGCAAGAATATTTCTGTGGTTTTATCAGTTCAAAAACGGTGTGTAGCAATAATATAATCGAATTCTTTTGTTATTACATCGTACAACCCTTTGTTTTAATAAAACTCAATTTTGTATGCCCCAAGTAATGTAACAGCGATATACTTGTTTATTGCCTTAAAGTTTTTACACGTAAAGAGAAATAACGACGCAAATTCAGCGCACTTTAAGTCGATAGCGTCTCGAAAGTTTTATATGGGGATACTTAAATTCTCTCTTTCTTACGTCTGTGACATAAATACGGATGAAGGAGAGGGGCAATGGGATTGCCATAAGTTTGCAAGCAAAGGGGTCGAGTTCTATATGTTTAAAACGTCGCTAGAGTGCAATAAAGGCGAGGTCGTTACGACTCTTTGTCCCGGCGCTACTGAGTTAACGAGAAATGGGTAACCTAGTTTTGGCCGCACCCGCTGCGTACTACGTTGCTTGTCAACTTAATTGCATCTCTCTGAGTGTTTTCATAATTAGAAATGTTAAATATCAACTTAACAAATAGGATTGTATTTTTTTGTAAAAAAATGTGGTACTTATATAATGGTGCGTAGGTACTTAATTAATCTTGTTAGTACTGTAGCACTGAAAACGATAAGTTAATATTACAATCCATTAAAAACTGCTTTATCTGCTAATTGTGTTTAAAAGCTAAACAATGTCACCTTGTTTTATCCTACACGTTATTTTTAGATGAAACTGTGTTCTATCCTCATTGTACTATTTTGGGATCGGATGTCCACCAAGGATCAACCGGACAATGTACCACCGACCTACATGATTTTAATTCGGTTGTAGGCGAATGTCTGACAGTCCCTATTTGAAGACCTTAATGATATTTTAACTCAAGGTAGGTACCAAACTTAGTCGTAAATACGGTCATATAAATAATACGATATTAAAATTAGAGCAAGGTGGTTAAAATTCTGGCCAAGGGAAGTATGATTGTCAAATTGATTTACCAACAAGAGGATGTGTTAAATACTTAACTTATGAGACAGTAATAAAATATCAAGGGTCTCTAATGGACTTTATTCTTACAATGATACTATGAACTACATCGGTTTATTAAACGAACATTGTACAGGTATAAGGTACAACTTGTTATAAGCAATAAATGCTACGTTATTTATTGGTTTTATTATTAACGTTTATGTATTTATCATTACATGAACGTGTTTATTTAATGTTGCCTATAAATTATATCTACAATTATGCCCAGTTTTACGCGTTGCATTGTTTGTGGTAAACGCACCTGAATGATTTTCTCCCTTTCAGATCTGTTCCTATCTCCAATTCTATATCATGTAACAGACATTCGTTATGGTAGAGAATGTTTTTTCTACGAAGTCAATACCAGTTTGAGACGATATTGTTGAATCACTGACGAACAAAAAATGCCCAAGTACGTACTTTAATAGGAAATACTCAATAGTAAGTACCACAATGATTTTGACAAGCGTAACTGATGATGTTGTACGCTCGTACAATGAAGTAATAAAATAAATATGTCTGCAATATTTTGAGTTCATTATTATTCAAGTGTAGAGGACGTTATTTTTTAACACAGCGGCAACAAAACAATGCAACTACAATTAACTGAATGGAACGGAAACAACGAATTTTAACATCGGTATCCAAATTAGTTGATGGTGTTAGTTTATTTGTTAGGTTAGGTGCGTTTTTGGCTATGGTGGTTCCGTATGTATTCTAGCACCGTGCAGAATACAGTAAATTATCAGCTGTATAAGCTTTATAATTAAATTTACAAAGTTTTAGGTGCTTCGACTTAATCGCGTTCATTTGGATTATACTAAACTTAGTAACATTGAATTATTTTTCTTTAATTCTTGGCATTGCCATGAATCGACAATACAATACTAATAGTATTTACGTCTAGTTGGGTTAGATTATAACCATCTGAATTGACCACATCTCTTGCATTAACCGCAGCTATAAGCCACGTGTTAATGCAACACAACACGTGATTGTATCGGCTCTTTATTCATACAAATGAATTTAAAAACAAAATTTAATAGCGTGAATTAATTTCCATATGTGAGCGTTTTTATTCGCCGGTAAATGTCACTTTAATGGCGGTCTGCATTCGTGTATTTTCTATTGTACCTATGTAAATATTCAGTAGATATAAGTTTTTGTAAAGAAACTTTTGTGTAAATTTACAGACAGAATCCGTTTATTTCTTCACAAAATATACCATTATATTGCAAAATCTGATGTCTATTTTTCAAGGAAACATAAGGGTCACTTGGCAACATAAAGGAAAAACATTTATAATTCAGTAAAATTACGTTTAGCTGAACCCTAATCCAAGACAAGTGGCGCCATTGTTCCAGCTACGATTAGTTGGACAATGTCGGCTCTGAAGGCGAGTGAGCACGTTCATCAATTATACTGTCAAACAACACACGACCCGAGCCTTTATCAATACACTGATACCCAACATGTATGTGAATTCTATGACATGGTTTTATAATATGAAGTCTAGATCAAGGCTGAATAGGATAGCCTTTGTAAGCAAAGTTGATAAAAGAAATTGAAGAACAAACCTAAAACTGAATCACTAAAAATATGTGGATATCCTCCATCTCTGTCTAAAGATCTAACTAAACATTCACAAATGCCAATAGATACGTAACAACTAACCGATTCGATATAAAATATCCATTGAAATTCTTGACCAAATTGACAGAATGTTCGATACTACATAGCGACAATAAACTCTATTGAATAAGTCTATCGAAGCCAATAGCGAATAGACTCGGAATATCAATGATTATGTTAATGATTTTAATTCATCGTAGGAACAACGTTTTCTATGCTTAATAGGTACTTGATGGGACCCACTATGTAGGCTAAGGACATTTATAGCATTCAATGGTATCTCATAGTTTGATCAAAATTAAACCACTAAATTACGGATGTTTATCTAACTTGGTCAGGCATAACTATCTTAATAAATTATGTTAATGTTGAGTTGTAAGGTTTTTTTGAAATCTGTTGTAGGTGGACGTTAATTGTACGTTGTTGTAGACAAGGGCTTATACATTATATTCTGATAAATGTATACTAGATCTTTTGAAACCATTTAGTTAATGCACCGACAGACTCGCCAAAAAATCTGATTTAGTTGTAGCCTTTTGTTTCCTAAGAGTTTTATTGCAATGAACTCGAAGTCTCATTATAAAAAATTGCAACAGAGCAGTAGCTTCATAATCTGCCCTCTAAAAGACATTATCGATCAAACCTTTAAGAATCGCAGTATTCGAAAAAAAAACACATCAATAGGGCTCCATAAAATGGCAAATTAATGGTCAATATAGTTATCGTTTCTGTCAACAATAAATGGCTCGGTCAATTTTGATTTACGTCTGTGATCTCAGAGATAGGTGGTTTATGGACTGAACTATGCATCATATCTTGTCAGCATTGTGTAATGTGTAATGTCTCGTTATTTATTAAGTAATGTTCATTCATTTATCACAACGATATCGCTTGAGTGCTTGCTCGCTATCTGTGTATTGAGCTTCGTTTCATTCTCAATTGCACTTGTTCTTTTACTTTAGAATTAGGTTCGTGCTGTTTTCTATACTGAAGGCGCATTTGCTAAAAAATCTGTATTCGGATATACGTTGTATTTTTTTTCTTTTAAGAGAAAATTTTTTGCAAATAATTATTTTTAACGTTGTGTGCTATAATTATGTGGTTTGTAGATGTGTAGTTGTGACTAAAATAATTACTTAAAGAATTAAGTATCCTTTGAATAAGTTTTTTACTAAAACATCTAAGTACAATGTATTCATCTTTTTTGTTACTTCACGTGTACGGTCGAGTGTTTACTTTGGGTGTTTGACTTTTAGCCATACCGGTAGTGTTTATTCAATATTTAGAAATGTAGCTATACATGTCTAGTAGTTTATTCATTTAATGTCATCTATCATTTGTAATCTTTGAACTTCTGTACAAAAAAAATACATAAACAATTTTGTGTAAACATTTATTATCCCAACTTACGTAGGTAATATATGCGCTTAATTTACTAAATAAACTTCTATCGGAAACATTAACCTCAATACCTTATCAGATTTTGTTAAGTGATTGATATAAATATCAATTATAGAAAAAAGAAGTAAACATAAATAAGCCGATCAATTAAAAACCGAATAGCCTTATAAAACATTGTTGCAACATTTAAAAATACACAAGAAAGTATATCAAACGTTTTACGATTAGCTATGGTTATCCAAAATTTAAAACGATATTCCTTTTAAGGTTTAATTACCAACTGTATCTACCTAGAGTCAAGCCGAACACAATTTGGCTTGATTAAGGTCAATGGCACTAGTAAATATTAACTTCCAATTATTATAATTCTTTACTCGGAAAATTTAATTCATGTTCGAAAATTAAAATTAATTAGTGAAGGAGTTTGAAGCTATAGCGCTTAATTTATATTCATTGCGTTGAAATTACTACGCACATTAATACCTACAAATCTTATGTCAGTTTTAACGTGTTAACTTACAAGCAGCATAACTGCTTCGCCGAACCTAATACAATTACAAAACAAGATTTTAATCAATACAAGTTTATAACCAATAAAATCTTAATTACTACTTTACTGCACTACAATTAAACCTTTTTATAGAAATCCTATAAAACCACCATTATTGTGGCAGCTAGAAGAAATTATTTTCCGCTCTGCCACGTTTTTAAGAGATACCTACAACTGGTTTTAACTAAAATTATATTAGAAGCGAAAAAAAAAACGTAAAAAGAACACAACCGCAGAGTGCAAAACCCCTGCATACTTAAATGCAAATAATTTGTTTCTTTTTTCACACAAAGTCAAATCCAAAGTCAGTGTGAAGTGTTCGTCGGCATCGTATAGCAACAGAGGTTCGTCCTTGACACTCGTCGGCGGGCAAAAACTATCGGTCGTAATTCGGCGCGTCGCCGTCGGCTGGTGGGTGTGTTCCGTCCGACAGAAACTACGCACACAAGCTCAACCTAATCCCATACCATAGATTATAATTGTATCGACACACCTTTTTAACTAAGCACGCTTTTATAGAACACGGATACAAGTGTGTGCGTTTTCAATCGTCGTTTTTTACTCAGAAAAGAAATGTTGCTGATTCGTTCCTAAGTATTTTTTGCTGTGAAGAATTTTCTTGTAATGTTGGGAATAAAATATGAAACAATCTTTTTATTAGAAGATTTTATTATACGTAGTTTTAACAACCATCAAATCGAACGAATAAGTTCACAAACAAAATATTATGAAACCACATGCTTAGCGTTTGATGAATAATTAATTTAATTGAATTATTAGTAATAAGTCAATAAATAAGCATACGCACATGGGAATGTTTTTCTGTCTTTACGACAAATTACAACGTCAATTTATTTAAAAACATAACTTCTTGTTTATGTTAAAACATCTATTACCATATACACGAGAGCCTTGAATAAAATTATCACGCACCCATCACCGAAGCTTTTAATAAATAACCTGGTAGCTGGCAGCCTACATTTAGAGTAATGTGACCGATCAATTGTTTACCAACATAATTTTGTCGATTTCACGCATGATTGATACCTTATGTCAACATAGAAAATCGACCACGAAACACGAAATAAATACTTATATTTAAACCTATATTTTAAAAATGCTTTTAAAGTCCCTAAGTAGACAGACAATGCTAATAAAATCCTTCATGCTTGATTTGAAAGTCACGCTTTACTACGAAATGTAAATATTGATTTTAAACAGCTGTTTGCTCGTATAAATTGTAAATGGAATTTGATTATGAAAATAACCCTTACAGATGTTGAAAGTTAGGCGTTTCGCCTATCGAATCTCTTCGAGATATCATCTATATATTCTACTATATCGTCGGCGCCATCATTATTTGCTCGCGTGTGTGTACTTACGTAGAAGGAACAAAGGAAGTTTGGTATAGTATTGTTCATGGTTTTTGAGTCTGGCGATCTGTAGTGTAGACGAAAATTTGCAATTCAAACATTTGTACGATTTGACGCCCACATGTTAAAAGTTCGTTTTTTTAACATACTATGCTGTAGGTTATTTTTTATATACGTGTACCTATGTATAGGCAAATAAGTCGCAGTTTATTTTTAAAATATGTTTTGTTTACTTGCAATTATATTAATTCTTGTCTCGTTTTGTTTCTCGTGTGTGCAATGTGCATTAGATATTTCCTCCTCCTTAAAGAGCTAGAGCAATAATGTTATTGGTCGATTTTGGAATATATCATAAACTATATTGCATACTATAACTTACGTACGTATTACGATATTAAATTAACGAATAGGAAAATGATCATGCCAATAATAATACTAAAATTAAATTTTACGGTCGATAATACAGGTAAATGTGTTCACTTTGTTATTATCTGTTTTATATTTATTAAATATTCCAAGAATAATATGATTTGTATCGAATATAGAACTTGGAAATAATATTGTCTCTTCCTATTGCCTGCATCATCTAGTTTTCACATATAAATTGACGTGTAAAAGAGCCGTTTTATGGCCTATTTGCAAAAATAAATTCATTGTTTCAGTGTTTCATTGCAATGATTTTAGTACACAAAGAGGCAACTCCAATCGAATAGACTTTTGAATAGAATTACTACGTAATTGAGACCATTTAAGACCGTTTATTACATTTATATCAACTCCTCAATAAATAAGGAATCCAATAAACAATACTATTAAACTGTTGATTTAATATTTTCCTCACATACATATATTCAAGAAGACATCCATCTCCGTGCAGATACATAGATACCTCACAAAATAACCTTCACCGACATATATAATTTTATTATACAAATACATATACTGTATTATACCTTACTTTACCGGATTATTAACATTTTATGCGCGTTGTATTCACTCACGATTGATGTATCTAATTTTAACGTAATATAAATTATTTATATGTCTATATGTATGTATAATCGTGAATATTTAGTGTCATTGTATTTTGAATGGAATTTTCTTTAACGAAATAACATTTGAGGTCATAAAACGTCGTGAGTTGGTTTGTAGTACCTACATAAAAAATACGAAGATGCCATCAAAACATGTTGTTGAAATAAAAAACTTTAAGTACCATTCACAACTCGCACACAAAACTCTTTATAACAAACAAATCACAAGCAATCTGCACACTGCAATTTAAAGCGAGAATAAAGCAATAACCACTTCAATAATTGTAAAACATTAAATCTATTAACTATAAAACTATTTATAAACTGCAGTTAAACGTGTATTGGATCGATTAAGATCGAAAACCAATGTCATACAGAAGGTCCAACTAAGTTACACCCTCGCACGATTTGTATGCGGAAAACTGCAAGTATTGAACGCGATGAGGTGCACTTTGTTTCACGACCTTGAACATTTTACGACAGGAAACCAATAAAATGATAATACTCGGACACCGACAAAGCATAGGCTGATTACGTAGATGCTGTTGCCACACGTTGTCAATAGGTACAGGACAACAAATTAGGTATAAGGAATATTAGTCAATGCGGAAAATGTGGACATGCGCATAGGTACAAAATAATAATGGTCTTAGACATAAATGATAAATATGACTTCATAAATAAATTAAGCTTAATTAGGCAAATGCTACTGCTACGGGCAATATTACTAAATTCATTTTTCCGCTTGCTACTTTAACCTAAAATTTGTATAGTCCACAACACTTTTATTAAAAGATTCAAATTGTGAAAAACACAATAAAAAAGCAAAATAACTTCAAAAGTTTAAAAATAATTAAAGAAAAAGCGGCTACAGTCATATAGAAACATCCAGAACTAAATCCGTCTAATGGATTGATGTGCACCCTACTGTGAGGTACCTACTTGTGTGCCATTCGTACGTTATTGTGGCTAAACTTAATCATCATCATCTCACGAAGGTCGTTTTACACTACAGTATTTAAATCACTTTTATACACATAGAAACTAGACAATATTACCATTACAGTACCTTAAAATGCTATTTTATAATAAAGAATTCATAATTAAAGCAAGGAGCAGAAGATATCAATCTAAACTCTTGGAAATGTAAGTTATAATCACTTATGTTAAACCTGAGATAATCTTAAACATGTTTTATATATATAAAAAAAATCTTAATTAAATCTTTCGTTCTCTCAAAATTGCTCTGTAATCTGAAACTTACAGAAATCTCTCACGGACGTTAAGTGTGGATGAATGTTCTAAGAAAACCAAATAAAAGTCTAGACTGGTAAACAAGTTCTAAGTTTGTGTATTGTAGAAAATGTCGACGGTTATGTCCTCTAACGGGACGGACTTGTAAGGCTCCACAATGTAGGACGATGGGCTGCGCGGGAGTCATTATTATACCATGTTTACGATGTTCAGATGCACTGATGTTTCTTTTGGAACACATTTTTGGGCGCGTCCGGTTGATTTGCCATAAAGGTTTGTCTACTTATGGACACTAAATAATGTTAACTAATGGTTCACAACTTCGTTTTGTTCTTCTTTTGGGTCACTACAAAGAAACAAAAACCAAAAATATTGCCGCTAATAAAGTTTCATTTTAAATAAACTTATTTTCACCCAATTATTATTTTAGGTTAAGGAAAATGAAATACATATTGGTACAACAACTCTAGGTAGGTACAAAGAATTTCAAGTAATACACAAAAATAAGTTATTCTTAACCGCAGCCCAGTCTGCTAGTAGGTCACCATATAGGTATCTGACCACAATACAACTTTTTAATACAGTGACCATATGACTGCTTTTATTTAAAAGCTGAGGTCATGCACCAAAAAATATCAACATGTATCATATAATTAAAATGAAACTAAAGGAATTCGGAAGGATCAATACGAAATATTAGCATATTAATACTAATAATGCATAATAAGTAATATAATATGCAAGAATGCGAGGCTGCAGGTAAAATTTAAAATGCAACAAATCTTCCATTTTGTTCTTTTATCCATATCCATACCAACTTTCCAAAGTTTCATAGGTTTCCAATTTTAATTTTGATTCTTGCACAGTTAATCCGATCTTAATCGCCATGATCTAATGTTAAAAGGTATGCGAAACTTAAAACTTTCGCGAATGTAACTACATGTTTCGAGAATTTGTGGGTGTGGAACAGGTTTTGATGTCACAAAAGATACAAAAAACGAGAAAAATAAAACAGAAAATTGCGATCAGCAGAACGCCGTTTCGGTATTCTGTCGCGCGATATTTTAGGATTCGTTTAATGTAAATATTGCTTTAAGCGCATGATTTATGGATTATTTAACTTGTAATGTTTTCTCTTGCCGAACACCCGGTGTCGACATTACGTATCGAAATATTGATCCGATAAATAATTATTAATCTGACCTATATTACGAGGATCAATACATCTAAGAGAAGATATAAAGAGATCCTTGTGGAAGTGGTTTGAGTCATACAATGATGGAGTAGTAAATCTTCGAAACAAATTATTAATGTAAATAAATAAGAATACAAAGGAGATCAAACAGTATGAAATTCTCAAAAATTAAAATAAAACTTCCGTTGCTTTGTCAGATTGCTTGCATATGTTGAAACTAGTCTTTTGTTTATCTAAAGAAAATTATCTTTGAAACTTAATTTAACTAGTATGCTAGATTCTGATTTCACGTCTTGTCTCTTTAGAGCGGTATTCACGTGGCAGCACTAAGTATGACCTATATTTCATTATGTCCTAATCTATGCGTACCACAACCAATGCGTGTCTCAATGTCACAGCGTGATAACTTGAGGAAACCTCGTCTGCAATACGCACGTATTAATCTATTTCTTTATTAAATATTTCTATTTCATGGTTCTTTCCGTTATACAAATGGTTTTTTTTTTGATAGTATAAATACCTATCTGTGTTCCTTGTTTCCTCGTTTATTGTTATAACGGTAAATCCTATGTTAAAGAGGTAAACAAGTAAGTACAGTAAATTGCCTAGCAATATTCTTTTATACGTTTATTCCTGCAAAATTATATTCAAAATGTCTGAACGTGTGAAAACTGCGAACGTGTCTTGTGGTTGTTGTTTACAGACAAGTGGTTTCATGTAGTATCTTCTCGTTATTAGTACTTATCTTTTTTTTTTTATCTTACCTAGCAGAAATTACAAAGTACACTTCTTGTTTCTTGATAAGATCTTTTTGTATTCAAAGATCTGTCGCTCTTATTACTATTCCTAATTACAATTATAAACTCATTTTAATAAAAGTATTCATGCCCATATGTTTGTATATCTATATGTTTATGCGATGTCTAAGAACCGCCTAACAGCCAATGTACGTTGAATGGCAGCAATATAATTAATAATGTTATTGTTTTGGTCCCCAAGGAGAGTAACGAAAACAAAGCGTATAGTATCAATATTAAAACCTTTGTTGTCGTTGCTTCAATAATGATTAGATTGACAAAGCAACGAAGATAGTTGCAATCATAATTATTTTATATTGCATAACATTTTTAGAAAGATTTAAAAAGATAACATTTATAAGAATTACAAGTATCCTGAAACAAATAAAAACAGAAGACTTAGTTCTAGAAAGTACTACTAGTAACAGGCTTGAAACTAAAATCTTTTAGGCTATAAACTAGCATCAGTTTTTCGAGGTCGCCATATATTGTATTAACAAACTAGGATATTTACAGTATAAAGTGGCCTCGGCGAAGACATAGTAATTGCGAGAGCCCGATTAAGGCTCTTTACGATCGTCTACGTCGGCTTGATGTGTTCCCAAAGATTTATAGGCTACAACACTCTCGGTATTAAGTTCCAGGCGTCTCTTGAAAGCAACTTAATTCATTTTGTGGATTATTTTGCTCACGCCCACACGTATACATGTATATAGTGCTTAAGGGAAGGTTGCAGTAATTGAAATCATAGTGACGGTATCTATTATCAAGACGATCCTTATAAATACTTGACTTGTTCGTAGTCTTTTTTTTTTGTGATAAGAACCTCTTTCAAGCATTTACGGATAATAAATTTTAAATATGCAATTTATTTTTAAGCACGTACACTATTACTGTATCTGCATTATGTAATAAGCCCTGTTAATGCTATTGATTGTACCTGTATTTTATCTACGTGTTCCATTTTTAAATCGATTGGGGATTTCCCCGGTTTATAAATAAGATAAGACACATTGCTGTGCTGAATATACACTGCAGAGTACTTTGAATCTACTTGACCATAGACATGTTAACATTCTGAATGTGTGTGTGTGTGTGAACATTTTATTTGTAAACTACACAAGTCCTGATCATTCTAATGTAATTTATTGACATGAAATCCAATATTGGTCCATAAAACTTTGCAACATTGTTTTGTTATGTCCGTAGTTTAGATACGTTGTATGGTTACCCATAAACAAACAACATTATGGCCCGTAGTCAAGTTGCACCCAAGTGTGATACGATTTACATTACAGTATTCATATTTACATGTTAGAATACATTTCAACTACCATCTTATAAGTCTTGAATTTTAAATCAAGTTCGCTTGACAAATGTGGGCGTGTTAGAATTTAAAGGGTTTGTTTCGTTTTCTTTATTTTGTATATGATATTATTTGGCAAAAATGCAATAACAATATATAATATATGTTACAAATAAACCCACACAACTGCAACACAATCTCCGTCCGAAACTCTGAACCTAACAGCGCGTAGGAGCCGACAGCCGACATACTTTTTTTATACCACTTCGTCAATGTCCCTTTTTATGACAAAATTATTATCCATGAATCCGTAATATTTGCTTATTGTAATGGAAATCCATTAACGCACGCCCACGACGACGTCCACAGATTGTATATGGGGCACAGAGGATATGGGTCAAACACTCTATTATGTAACTGACTTTAATAAATCCACAGGCAAATTGCAAGAGGTTTGATAATCTCGTTGATTTTATGACGGTTAATTGTGTTCGTACTGTTAATCGATTGTTGGGGAATGCAAATTTAATTGATTGACCTTAACTGGAACTACGATCGTGTGAAATATCAAAGCAATAAGACCTATAGAGTCAGTAAAAAAACAACTATAAACACATCAGTAGCTATTCGAATTTTGTTGTTTTTTTTGCAGGTAAGCAATTAAATGCCTTTGAAAACGTATAAGGCATTGCCACGTGTTTACAAGTTTTTGCAGTTCCTGCGCCAGTAACACAGATCGGTCGCGGTCTGGCCGTGGTCGCGCGACTAAAACTATAAAGATATTACAACCCGCACACAGGAAACATCAACAATGTTTATGATATTAAAACAACACTGTCTATAAGTAATTCGATTACTACTCATTTCATCTCGACACGATCACAGATAAAATAATAATCAACAAGGTCACCGGAGTCACCTCGTCTGATATTGATTAATGGGAAGTTCTTAATATACTGCTCACGATTGATATTATTCGTTAAAAATGTATTTACATTAACTTCGACACTAATTAATTGGATTGGTGTGAAAACAATCTTGGAGACCTTTGTATTTACACGTTTTAATTAAAAAAATAAATGAGGAGTAGTTAAGTAACTCTGTTTAGTCAGAAATCGCAGCTGCGTGTGAAAATCGAATCCGCTTTGATGCGTCGTGACGGTTTGCCTTCAGTACAAACTCATAGATATTCAGTTACGTAATAAGCGCGCTGGCATAGGTTTAGATCGTTACCTCTAAACGTGTGGTTGTCTGTGGCCGTGGTCAGTGCACATCCAGTGTAGGCGTGGCCTCGGTTCGCAGACTAGCTCTCTGATTGGCGGAACATAAAAGGCAGTTGCATTTCACTTCGTACTTGTTCAGAATGCTAATTAAACGGCTAATTTTTTCAAATTACGCATTACTGGTTAAAGAACGCAGTTTACGCGAATATTAGCATGTTTAGCGCACTTAGACGTATTTACTTTTAATGGGAAACATATTTTCTTGTCATGGTTATCCATATAGTAAAAAACATTAACCTTTAATATCTATGTGGGCTACAAGTAACGATCAAAATCTAATGAGAAGTCATTTAAAAAAATACAACAGAAATTAATTAACTTTGTCGAATCATTAACATCAGACTTGTATCTGCTGAAGTATTTATGTTTCCTTGTCCTGATTAACTTGAGGTTTGATAAATTGATAAAGACATGACAATACAGCCATAATTAATTTGAAAATGTACATTTCAGTGGTGATTTATTCTTTTTTAAAACAGGAAGTGGCCATGATATCGGTCCGGGAAAAGCTATTAAAAATGTACCTAACCGAATCATCTGGCCAATAAAAAATGAGTATAGCCGACCTCTTTGATCCAATATGTCTTAACTATCATAGTGTTGTGCAATTTTTGTTCACATGCTATAGTCATCATCGAGTATTTATTAATGCCTATCCAAGCACATGTTTTCGGTGGTAATCGTCCTTATTATATTAAAAGCAAAGAAAAAATACTTTGACTTCATTTTAGTTTTTTGTTTAATGGATAGTAACATCGATTGATGTTAGATAGAATTTCGAAAACTTTAGGGAGCAACGTAAATAATCGATTTAGCCGACTTCAAATACAGGAGGAGTTTCTCAATTCGACCGTATAAGTATTTTCCATCTATCTAGTTACAAATATATGTATGTTATTCGCTAATATTAATAAACCTGTATGTTAATACCTAATGATCATCAATCAATTAAAACAATTTTGAGGAATTCGTTAATCTATGACGATTCTCGCATGATTTTTCGTATCGCGATATCTTAATGTAAGTGTGAACTAACGGCACTATCGATATAGATTATCTTTAAGAATGAAGTGCTTATCATGACACTAGACACATTTATAATAAGGAATAAAATCCACAGAATCATTGTTAAAATAATATTATAAAGTAGTAAGTAGTGGTACTTTACCTATTTATAATATTAGCTCAATTCTAATCGTAAAACAATGGAGGAAAATGTTTTTTCATTAAATTCAATTATGAATCTATGACTTTCCTGTAGTTAGATTTGCCTTAACTGTAAACCATGAACTGATTTTACAGTTATAGTATCAAATGCTTAGTACTTTAAGAGCGATGCAATTATTAACTGCATTACAAGTTTTATAAACAGCACTAAAAGCGTAGCACGTTTTGATCGCTGTAAAATACAAATATCATTTGCCATTTAGTATCCAATACCGAATTTTCACATCCAACACAAAAAAATCGATTGCACTCTTAATACCTCTTGTAATTGCATAGCATGTACTTGATTTTGTTCTAGATCTTTCCAGGCAAGAAGATTACCAGTTGTCTATAAATATGATTGGCAGGAATTACTCCGAGCACTAATTTCCATATACTGACCTAAATCTGTCTACCTCAAGATAACAGCAATCTTTCCTAACTCGCTAATGTATGAGCACTCTTATCGATAGGGAATTTAATACAGTCTGAGTCAGCTATTGAATTATAACAATATGACAACGAAGGAACATGAAAGGAAAACGATCAAAATATACCTCAGTCTGTTTGGGGCATTGCTCAATCAGTCCTTGGTTTGGCTAGCCAAAATAACAACAACGGCCACATATAATACGTTCTGTGTGGCGACAAAAATACAAGAGCAATGTTTTCGGTTGACAATGACACAAACGACTAGAACAAAGGGTTTCAATAGATAATAGAATAGAATAAATTCAAAACAAACACTCGCTATGAATATTTTCAGTCGTGTCTAAACAACAGTCTCTTGCGATTGACAAGCACCTATGAATAAGTAGTTAGAATGGTGTTATTTTAAAACAAGCACCTTTTTTTCTACAATCGACGTTAGATCAAGACCTATTTCAGTCGATGGGATTCTAATTACACAATTTACAGTTCTTCTATTCGATGACAAATTAAAACTTGCTTTTAATTTAAATGTAAATTAAAATATTCTAACAAGAAGTTTTTCATTGCTATTATTTTAAGGCAAAATGGTAGATTGTGTACTGCAGAATAATTTTCATATGTTTTCATAGGAAGGCCATGCTAATTCATTCTTTAAGTGGAGCTTACCAAACAAGGCACAAATATTGACTATTTAACATGGATTAAACAAACATATGATTGTTGACGTACCAAGAAACAAATCGCAACCTGACACTAATATCACAGAGCTTTGTTCAACCGTCGTTACTAATCAACACATTAGCAGCTAAACACTGTTTGCCTATCAATTTTTTTGTTAGCATTTGCAAAAGACCATGAATTTGTTACATAAGTGACCTTGAACGAAGTAAATCGATATGCAGTCGTGCAACGCTGTACTAATGGCGATATGATGGCCACTATAGTGTTAATTACAAAAAATTGCGTTTCATACTCGCGTTGTCACTTCTTAATACGTTTTTAGTAGTAAGTTGACGATTTAAACATTGATAGAAAGAGAAACAAAGATAAAGGCAAGAAGCCATTTGTC
Organism: Spodoptera exigua; assembly: GCA_902829305.4. Classification (NCBI taxonomy): domain Eukaryota; kingdom Metazoa; phylum Arthropoda; class Insecta; order Lepidoptera; family Noctuidae; genus Spodoptera; species Spodoptera exigua. Next base: position 6,881,959 of record LR824615.2, read on the forward strand.
TTAGTATTAAACAGACGACCTAGTGGCAGGGACTGCGATGGGAAGATATGATTACGTAGAATTTGAACATTAGAACCGGCTAGGTTCATTATGAGCCCGATGCCTTCGATGTGATCACGGAGGTAGAAGGTAACCATGTGGACTGACTTAATATGAACTAATGCATTTTATGGGTTTGGAATGCCAATAATGAGGGAAAAATAAATATGAGTTGGATTCTTTCCAATAAATATATTTGCAATAAATAATCGACAATGAACAAGCCTTCAAAATACATTGTTCTTACAATATTTTCCTTCACCTTTTGCTCTGCAGCTTCTAAATTATGCGCACACGTTTGAAAAACATGTCGGTACACGCCCGCTACACGACAATGACATTTATGTTCGATACCCCTGCCAACGAGGGTAACCACTGACTTCTAATTTATTTGTATCTTCAAGACAAAGATTGGTCCATAAACATAAAAATAATTGATTAATGTTTAAGAGTAATAAAAGACTGTATCGACTTGAATTTCGCTTTCTATAGAAACATTCGCCTGATGCAGCAAATTCTTGAAAAGCTATGTAAAACTACAGCAATTATTATGTACTGAAATTCGAGCGAGAGCAAACATAGAAATCTAAACAACGCGTTTCGCAGCTGCATATGAACGCATTCTCAGCACATGACTACCTGACCAGCAAACAAAACAAAATATTATATTTTGATGAGTCGACAGGGCATTACCCTCCTCGAGTTTATACAAGAACTGCCAATTTAAGAATAGTTGCAACGGTACTCGCGTGCAATTTTTAAATAAACATTCTTTCTTGATTTACAATGATGTTAAGCTCAATTACAATTTAATTCCACTTTATAGAGATGATTTCGAACGAATATGATACTGGTTTACCTATAATAGTATTTTGTTTGTCCTAATTTAAGTCTTCTGTCTTCTGATAACTCACTGTGACAGAACGATTAACGTGTAAACTTAAACAGTAAAATAAAAACTAAAAAATAAAACACAACAAAAGTCAATGTTTTATGCAATATTAAAAAAAATAATAGTTGCTGTCTTGGCAGTTTGCCCGGGTACCTATTCTTGTATTTTTTATGTGACAAAATCAGAAACACTAATTGCATAATTATATTCTAAAGTCCTTTAACGTCTTTAAGAGTTACTCAATAAGTATTATTACAATCCCTTGTATCTTTTCCAATCTTAAGAATACTCAATAAGCATGCATGCTTTTAATAACTGTTGTAAATAAATTACTCACGACATTATGGTCACATATTTATATTTAGGTACCATTAATGCGTTCTCCATGAACTATTACAACGCTAACAATGAAACTATTAACATTAACTTGGCAATAAAAATTTCAAGAGAACTGCATAAATATTGACCTAGTTACAAGTTCGCAGTCCCCATTTGGTCAGGATGTTGAGGCATTCGTTTTATCTAACTACGCTTTGCCTATAAATGCGCATCCCCCAGTATTCAGAGAACCCGCTTCGCCGAGTTTTACTCATTCTGTGGCGCGCCGTGTCCTATTTATTATTATTCTTTTCACTTCAATTTTATTTTTCCTTTGTAGTTTCTCCAATAACCAATGGTTTACGATGTTGTCTTTTATACTCAGAAATTCAACTTCATCTGTTATAATCTGACCTAATTTTTGGTAATCTGTTGCTATTTTTACTATTCTTCTTAACAAATGTTTCCGGTCGTAACAAATCTCTACTTATGTAAGAAGACCTCATTGTTCATGTCCTTTAAAATAACAATGACTTTCATTATGATATCTTTGCCAGATTTACGTTGTTGTTATTATTCGTGTTCCATTTTAGCCTTAGCGGTATCTATCTTTGTTTTCTTGTCATGTTTGTTTATTTCTCATTTGTCCACCTCATTCCTTATGCTAAATATTATATGAAGCTATCTAGCTGGCGTCTCAATTCTTCATTTTCGAACGCTATGCTCATTCGCACCTTAACTAATTGGACGTATGCCAAACAGGACCACCCAAACTATCTGACGCTTTATGATCATTGAACTTCTAATATCATGCTAATGTAATCTGCGTGTATGTATGTTGTTACATAGGGATTGTGTTGTTCTTCTCGATGGGTCCCCAGCTAGTTAAAATTTATTATAAATTTTATTTTATACACATTTGCTGTTACGTCGTTGAATATGGGACATTGCCAAAAGTTGATAATTTACGATCGGATACGTCTGTATTCAATATAAAAATCTGATCGTAAGCTTATTTAAATAATTTATTAAGATATAAGTATTATAAGCCAATCTGGTTTGTTGGAGCATTTTAAATTTATTTTCCTGTCAAAGAAAATATTTCATATTCGGTTTCCGATTACTTTGCTTTGAAAGCATTAGACGCTACCGTCTTGTTTTGATGAAAGGTCGCTACGCCCAATGACAGGCTGATAGACGGGCTGGAAAGACAGATAATAAAAGTTATTTTTTGAAAAAGATTGTTCACTAATTAGTTATTTGTATACCTACTATTTTTTTCTTATTGTACAATTGTACCACTATCAATGGCAAATCTTCCTGTATAATCTTATCTCACGTTGCGGGACGGTGTGCGATACATTTTTTTTTTGTCTAAATTCTGTTTCAGATTATTAAGATGACTATATTCTAAATATTTAAATCTAATTGAAATACTTTTGTACTTACTTTCCACAAAAGATATCAATAATCCCAGGAACTTTTGTTTGTAGAACAATTTATTATTAATGAACATTTTATCGAAAATTTATGATGACTGTTATGAGATTCGGTAGTTGATATGTAAATATTTAGAGCTTTTTCCTACAAATATTTACTCAAATATTGAACCTTTAAAAATCAAATCTGTTTGGAAAAATCCGATAGATAGCAAAGGCTCATAAGTATTTTTATCAATTGCATCACACAATGTGTGTTAGTGAAGAAGTAGAATACAAAGTCTACGTTTAATACACAATGCGTTGCCAGTTTTCCGACTTCTTAAAATAATTGCACCACGCTACTACTTCAATAACTTTTTTAATACTCAGGATAATTATTTTATCCAACAGTATATTCTATGCCTATAAATCATACCCACATAGAAGACGGTGGAAATGAAAGTTTATGGAATAAAAAGCTTCTAAGCAAAAGCGAACAAGATGAGATAGAACCAAGCAAAAATAATTTTAGTTTATGTATTGTCTACTAGTCTACTAGAAAATAAACAAAGTTAACTGTTTATATTACGAGTATTACATATACACGAGTAGATATTTTTTAAATCAACCTGAGCTTGACACTTGGGCGGCTGCCAAAAGCCAATGTTCGGTAAGTGAGAAAGTACAACACAACGAATGTGAACATTACGCAGTATAATAATTTAGAAAATAATTAATAAGACAATGAACAACAAGCAAAAATAAATCCACTGAACATGTCAAATGATCCTGAGGAATTGGCGAACTGATTTTATATCTTCGCTGTATTAAATGTAACAACTCAGCTTTAAACATCAGCAAAACACAGTTTTGCAGTCGAGCAAGAAAATTGATGTGATAACATGATCTATTAATAGCTAAGTATTGCAGTACAAGCCCCATAGACATCTTATGCAGCAAATTATTTGTTGGAGCAGAAATATTTATTTTTAGATACGATTATTGCTTAAGCAAGACTGGCAAAGCTACAATTTAGCAAAATTTTCGCTATTTCTGCGTACATAAGCAATAACCAGTGTATAGGCGCACGTGCGTGTCACGGGTAGCGTTCACACCCAATATACACATTAAAATTAAATAATAGCTCAAGGCCTACTGTTATTTTCGTTTTAATACAACAGCAGCTTTCTGCCACGATGTTGATCGCAATTTTTTATTCACACCAATAGGCAACTTGCCATACGCAGCATATGTTAGCATCCTTAGCTCATCACGCAGTCCCATTATCCGACTCTAAATAGAAATAGGTGATTGATTCAATATTTGAGTTGTATCGAAGTTTGATGCATTAGCTTTGTTGATCATTAGTATTGACTGATTATTCATGCACAAACCGTCAATGATTTATTTGGGTACCTTTGTATTTTGTTGAAAATAGTTTTTGCTTTGTTTACAACATTGACAATAAGTAGGTACCTACTATTTGAAATAATGTGACTTATTTCAATAACATTGTGAAGAACAACCTGCGTGATGGGGTTGTCTTACAGCAAACGTTAGAGGTCATAGCAACAAAGAAAACGTGTACAAAAATAAAATTCAACAAAAAGTACAATTAAATGTTGGCGAAAATAATTTAAATTGGCATCCGGCCGTTTTCATTGGCTCAAGATTTTTAATTCGTCGCGTAAATTGTTAAGCGTAGGTATGTGTTGACATGTTATGACATGGTTCAACCGTATTATATTTTACGAATGCTCCAATTTGAATTCATTCATTGAAACATTTATTCTATTGAAGTTTTTCAGAACGTGTTGTAGGCGGTCTGTGATTACGTAACATTTAGTTAATGAGTTCAACGTTTCGGAACATGTAATTTGGAGCAATAAAATCAGTGTACCAGTGCTGGGTGCTTTATGGCATATTTTGTTGATTCCACGAAGTGTTTCATGGTACAATAGCAGGCCATCATACTATGATGCGGCTCAAAGAATTAACCCAGATCAATAGATATTAGAACAAATTAACTTTCAATAGTGTTCAACTACATTTAGCTACGTTTATTAGCTAATTCTTGTCAAGTTTCCAGTAAACTCAGGAAATTACATACACGCCGTTCCAACTCATTATCTTAATGTATTTAGAGTTTTGTCATGTTGATAAAGATATGACAGCGTACTGAGCTCCGAGTCGGTGTAAAAAATATTTAATTTTTTAAAACTTTTAAACGATTACCTAAATATAATACGGCATGTAGCCTACATAAAGTTTCTTTGAAAATACAATTCCCTATGAACAAATGGGAATTAATGACGAGTAATTAGGATGGCAAATAATTGCGTGTTTGTCTGTACTTATTCAAAGGCCGCCTGACTCTCCCTAGTGACGGCCGATGGTAATGAATTGGGCTCGTTAGCTGTCATAACTAAGGCTGAAATACGTTTTTAATAAAAATCGACCTAATTCTATATTTTTCTTTGCATCACATTTTTTGCTCCGTAAAAATAATCTAGTAGTTGACAGCGCGCATTTTTCATGAAAATTAAAAAATTGTTATTTAATTTGGGTTTTGTGTGTTGTTTTTTTATTGTTAATTTGAAATAGTTTGTTGGTATGCTATTGTATTTATTAGCTCATTGTCTAGTTTGTCAAGCACTACACCCGCACAAACAGCATTTATAAAACAGTGGCATACATTAATGACAATAAAAGTAGAAAGCGACAGCTCTATTATACTTTTTTGGCGCCTTATCAGTTTGAAAAACCTTTAGTTTTGTAAATTAAAAATACATCACTTAGTTTAATTCTAATGTGCTGTGAAATGACGAATATTTACAATAAATTAAAAAGTGGTGTCCTGATAGTTACCTTCTTCTCCAAATTTCCAAATATTCCTCCAATTGGCATACAATTGGTTTAAAAAAATATTCATCACATATTTTCCTTAAATTGCCATTGAATGAGCAAACCGCGTAGATAAGTATAATTTCATTCGAGTAGACATTATGTCCGTAAATTCCAAGATTACGTATGGCTCCATTTTTTTATAAGACTACAAATTGAAAAATGTTCTTTTAAATTAATTGACGTGTTCCACACTTCATATTTTACGTCGAAACTACTCAATACACGAAACAATTTACATATTTTATGTTAGAAACGACCATAAGAATAACTTAAGATCTCGAATACCCACATTATGGTCATTATTTTTGTCCTAATGGTACAGTTATGGTCCAAATATAAAATGTAATGGGATTTCCGTAGGGCACGGCGGTTTTATATCGACGAAACGAAGACAGGGCTATTATTTTCAAATAGATTTGGTTGCTTTCAATCTTTATTCTCCAAACGACCTTTCCTTAACGGATATCTAGTTATGATTGATTTGACAAAATTATTGTAATCGGAATTCGATTACGAGTATTAATGATAATTCGTTTCCTTTGCGTGAACTGGAAGTCATTTCATGTTTTATGATAAGTTAGCGTAGATTAGCTGTAGCTGGTATGGAATAGATCGTTCAAACGAATGCTTATTTGAATAATAATGTCGAGTTCTTGAACAATTTGTGTACAGTTTGTAGAAATATAGTGTTGCGTTTGAAGTTAGCAACGATATGGTGTTTACAATGTATTAAAAGATGTAATGCATTTCTTATTTTCAGTCGCCACCTATTCCAGCCTCACTGAATCAACAGCAACATGAGAAGATCCATAAAAACAATGTCTGCCCACTCGCAACCTTCACGTCACTAATAGCTAGACCCAGCTGAACTCAAACACTTTCGAACTGAATTCAAACGTGCACCTAATAACCTTCACACATCAGCTGTGACTGAAATTATACGCATGTCAAATTGTATCAGACGGATGATTTGTAATGTGTTTCGTGTAAATTATGAACTAAACACATTAAATGGAGAGGAAAGTCAGTTTTTTTTTTGCTTAAGTAACTATCATCATTAAGTCTATATTTTATTGTAATCGCATATGTTTCTATTTATACTTTTCTATAGCAAATAACCTAATTATGAACAATTGCGCAAAATTTGGGTGAAATTTGCCTTTAAAAATTATTGAAACTGAAATTAAATTTTCCACGAACTACTATCGTTCAATTTTGGTAGATAATTACGATGCGACGTAATTATGGTAAATTATAGAACGATAAATAATTTTGTTGATTAGCTAGGTAGATTGTATGTAAAAAGAAACGAGATCGCTTATTAATTTCAAAAGATATATTCAATTAAAGTAAGAATTGGTAGAAATCAGTGATAGGTACCAGGATATAATAAATCGTGGCAAGATATCTAAATGTTAGCAAATTAAACGGAGCATATAAGTAATAGCGCATGTGTTTATGCCTTTACAAATGAGGCCAAGCTCGTGATTGGCCACACCTGTGCAAGAGGTTGAGGACAGCAGTCAACTTTTTATGAATAATATTCCTAATTTATGAACCTCTTATTTTTATTTAACTTGATAATTTACTGAGTAGTTATCAATCAATTGAAGTTTTTCGACCTCACACGTTTTGAGGTTACACTGACACTTGAAGCTTTAATGCTCTAACTTGAACGTGTTTATCCGCCTAATCTTATATTTTTTACATAATTTCTGACTGACGTCTGCAAGTCATTTTGTTCTAATGATCGTTAACAACAATGGATAAATGGTTTTCGTTCCGCGCTTCGTTGTTAGGAATTAGTTACGGCTAACATCACATCATTTTTAAAGAAAAAACTTACATGTGGCTCGTCAGAACTGTAGCCAAAGCAGATTTATTATGAATGCGTGTGAAAGGTATTTTAATTTTATTTTATTTATGATACAAAATAATTTCATACTTTCGCCAATTAGCTGCAAATGCAATTCATCTAAACTTCGTGAGAACTAAGTGGACTCTAAACCCAACATCCTGATAAATCGCATATGCATCGCAAGGTTAACAGGTCCAATCCGTTTCCTTTGACTTGAATTTAGTTGGAAACCGACATCCTTATCGCTCTCAGTCACCGGTGGCCGACGTTAGTCGACAAATTGTTATTGAGTTGCCGCGATACCACGACCCTACGGTCAACACAAGGAGCTTTCTTATCGCCCCAAATATACCTAACCGAACTTTCCAATTAAAACCATTTGACACTCAAGAATCAACACGCACCCTAATGGACATGACCCGCTGTAAAACAATGGACGCTTTGATGGTGCCTTCACTGACCTACATTCTGCTACATAGTACTCCACTATTACTTCACCACATAATAAATATTTTAACTTCTGAATACTATGTTGAACTGCATAACACACTTGACACGGCTAACTAAACTAAGTACATCGTTAAAGTTATCAAGGGGCAAAAAAATAAAACATTCCTGATAACATTTGTAATAAACAATCCAGTTCAGGTTCTGAAAGAAAGACATTGTTCAGTGCAAACAAAACGGTTGGCTGCAGGTTGTAATATTTTAAACATTAAACTATAAGTCTAATATTCACCTCATTAGCGACATTCTTCAAGAGTCTGTACAAATTTGTCTCGGCGTCGCGCGTCGTCGGCGCGTTTGATGTGCGGACGGCGCGATAATTACAGAATTAATGGCCTGATACAGAGAAGCAGTTTTTATCGTAATTAAGAGTGCGCTATCGATCGACCCAGTTGTGCTCCACAACGCTGCACTAATTCACAACCAACCTTGGGGAAACTTAGTGGTTTGCTTGTGCTTACTTCTAGTGCATACCTATCGTAACAGGCAATTATCACCACATTAATAAAAATCCATGTCTGTTACAAAATCAAAAAAACTGTTTCAAGAATATTCCACATCTGCCAACAACCGAATGATATAGGATTTAGCGAGACGTGAACTCCGTTCGTTCCAGATATCCATAAGCGGCATTAATCATTCTAATTGGACCTTCAGTTTGCCCTGTTTTTTATTTACGTTGCAAACATCCACTTAGCAAATAGAGCCTCGGTTTTCATTAGAAACGTTTGGATATAATCTGCGAGGCAAAAATGGAACGCCTAAATAGCACGCAAGGTTAATGTGTTGCAGTATATTAAAGGCGTCAATAAGAAGCTGACATTCCTAGAGCGACCTGTAACCTGATTGCTGTGTACCCAGCTCGGGTCGTGTGGCAATGACACTCCTTTCTTTATCTATGCGGTGCCTTTGATTTTCTGCACATTATAATGCAAATTGTCAGTGCTGATTTCACTCTACTTTAAAAGCATAATTTTCTGGAAAGAATGTATATGTATGTAGGTAAGCTTATCTGCTTTAAACTGATCAATAAATTCAATCTATTTCCATTCAAGCTGGACGCTCAATCACATTAACATAAAATGCAAATCAATGTTTCGATTAAGGAGTTAAATTAACAAATTGGACATTATTGTCATAGGAAGAAAAAGGGGCCATACCACGCGTCTGTGGCAAAATTAAAGTGGAGTATTGTTTGCTCGCGCCAGCCACATCTGCCCGCGCACCAGACTCGTTCGACGGTAGTTATAGTGGAAATAATGTTCTGTGGTCGTGAACGTAAACAATGATTAATGGACTCCGAAAAGTTCTTTAGGTGATCTACCATTGTCGTACCATTACAAAAAGATACTTTGGTACATTTATAAATACAGTTCTGGAAAGATTAGGGTAATATTTATGGAATATTATGTTGGTTGTATAATTGAAAGATTATTCTTCGGTCAGCGGCTTTACCCGCAATACCAGATTAAAAATAACCTATGTTATGGTAAAATATTTTAATATCTATGCTAAATTCCATTAAACTGCACTCAGTATAGTTTTTAATGTAGCAAGTATAGTAACAATTATCCATCCATTCATCAATACTTACTTTCGCGTTTATAATAATAGTATTATAAGTAATTGTTATCAAAGTAGGGATCACGATATAACCTCATCATCTTTAATATTTTTCAAATAAAATCAATTATAATCATTATCGTCAAATCGTTTTTCTTATATCAATTCACTTGTACCATGAAGCTTATAAGTACATGCATAAAACCTTCAGTTTGCACGAAGCAGTTAATTTATTAGTCGTATCGTTATCACTTAATCTTAATTAAGCCCTCCTAGATTATTTTTATCTCGGAAAATTTGCAATTGCAAATGGCCGTCCGAGCCGTCTCCGCCTGACCTGTTTGTGAGATGTCAAATATTGGTTTCATGCAAACAATCTTATCCGCGCGTCCGTTTACTTGGCTCTATATACAGGGAGGGTACGTGCAACCACTATGTATATACAGTACCGGACGTTAATTAAAAAGATTGTTCAGTTTTGTTTGCTCAAGCATCAACTTTATAAATGTTAGCCGACTGAACATAGAACAGCTTCCTTCAAGGTCTAAAAAAGATAGAAAATTGTTGTAAGTAGGTAGGTATAGCAGTACTGTTTACCAGTAGCTATTCTCAAACGGAAATGTGCTGTCAATCATACTTGTTGATAATGATGATATATCTTTAGAAACATCTGCAACTGCTGCAATAAAAACTTAAAATAATATTTTTTTAGGATACGTAAACTGTGGCGTTTTTATATTTAGTAATCACAAAAGAATTAGGTAAAGCATTGAGCAACATCCGATACCTATAGCAAGTAATAAATAACGATGCTTTTAATAATAGTCTCCATAAAAAATAACGACGTAGGCGCAGCCCTTCGATCTGCATATGAATAACTGTGTTTACTAATCAAATATTTATTTTTCCTAAATTGTCTATCAATTCATCAATCACGATCATCGATAAAAATTTAAAAATCTTTAATTGTCATTTTTCTGCCCACGCTTCAGATTTGTAACTAGGATAAATTACTTTAAATCGTGGTCATAATGAAAATAAACGCAAGATTAACTTTAACATCTATTAACTTTATATATGAGTCACGGAATGATTGTTTATTGAATTTGCTTTATAAGGGTGTAATTACTACATAATTTATATTTTTCATTACGATAAAGGATGGGTAAGCTTTGTAAGGTGACCACAATTTTTCCTCAAGGCGGAGCAGATGTGATTTGTTTCAATAAATGTTTATATATACAACAATTAATACTGAAATATTTCATGACTGTGAGAGAAAAAATTCGTGATTATCCTCTACTCTAAAGTTATCACATAGCCACTCATTACATCTGTCTTCGCTTTACTTAATGATAACTATTAACGTAGGGTCAGGCGCTTCAATCAAGAATTTGACGTTGTTGATGTATTAATATGCGTAGGTGTTGACGGTCGTCCTTCGTTGTCCACTTCAAGTGATCGACGTCTACTTGAAAATTACCGAACACACAAAACAAAAACAAACAGACTCATGTTAAAGTTTTAATGCGAGTGTCGCAACACCGTGCGGTATTCCTCCCAAACGTTGAAGCCAAATTGACCTTCTGTCAAGGTCAACCTAAAGAAACATCGAATTGAAACACCAAAAGTGTTAATTTATTATTTCTGTAAACGCATGACTTCCGCCCTTTGAGCTGTAGGAAGTGATTAAGTACTGTTTCGATATAAAAAATAACAAAAGTTTGAACATACTATTCTCACGATTAAATAATACCAACCAAATGTATATGTGTGAAGGTAAAATAAACTCTATATGTAAGTGTTGATCAACATTGCTTGCAGTTGCCTACCGATCTGTTCGTTTGTTTATTCTACCCACTGATCTTGTGGGACGTGTGACGGCTTGCCTATAATGCTTATGTAAGTGATGATCAGAAAGAAAAATTGATCACCTTTCATCTGTCTAATTTGTTTATGTATTTTCCAATCAGCAGCAGTTAAATGTGAAGGTTCATTATACATGGTGCGAGTATAGCACGTGCATGTGTGTATGTGTGCGCTTTGAATATTGAAGTGTTAAAACAAACGTACTAATTAACATCCATTCAGATGTGTGGAGGCCAAGTTGATTCATGTGTGCTGCTTGAATGTTCTTATCACGGATGTGTGCACTCTTAGCGTTAAGTGCAATATGGTATTCAAGTCACCATATTGCTGCTTAGAAATAAGTTTTAAACATCGAATATTGCATTCCAACTACGTAGCTATGTTTTTCTTTGTTCCGAAAATGTGTCACAACCATCTTGTTTTCGGATACGTCTGTCCAAACGTTCGCTGGGCTCTCTTATTAAACTCGTCTGTTACATTGAACAATGAAGTAGAAGATAAAACAGATCTAGTGACCTCTTTTGAGGCTGGGGCATTGTTAAAACGATTATTTTCGATGTACGGTCGCTATAAAAAAATCATTGAGCGCGTGGGCGAAGGACCATTCATGAGTCCAGTTTTGTAATAGCACTTATGCGCCTATATCATTTATGTATGTATGTTATTTATGTGGTAAAAGAGATAATGATTACATCTTATTGTTCAACAGTGCCTGAAATATTACATAATGCCCGGCCAGCAAAATTGTTAAGCTGTGTTTAAACACTGCAGACTGTATGCTATATGGAAATACAGAATTTTAAAATATAAAATGTTTAATACTTTTTGTTCATCGACAAGACTTTAGTGTTTATTTTAAAGTGTAAGCTTTATAATACAAACTGGCTTTTGTTTTCGTTGAGCGGGCTGTGTGAGGCAACAGGCGGGATGTGCAAGAATTAATATTTTCTTGAGTCTGGATGTTGTGCAATATCTTTATAACTCTCTCCTCTTGGAAGATTATCTCGACGATTCTTCATAATATTATCTTGTAAATGGGTTCGTGGCTGGAATATTAATGTTCCATGTAGTGCCCTATTAACATTATTCCTTTTGTTCCCAACCAAAGTGTATTTTTTCGTATCTGACGTTCTTGTTTATTTTCTTTGTTTAGATGAACATTATTGTTTCCGTATTGGAAAATAATTATATGATTGCATGCTTCATAATCTTTATATGGGGAATTGATCATGTTTTATGTGAAATGCTCAATATGTCTATTTTTATGGTAGCCTTTTATTGGATATCTTTTTTGGCGTCATCCGTATTAGTTCAAAAACCCACCTTCTTTGTATTTAATTGAATTTATTTGATAAATCCGTTCATTAATCAATTTGGTGGAAAATCGATTCGTTTCAGTGTCTTTGTTGCGCTCATTCATAGGTCGCGCGCCGCCAGCCGCCAGCCTTCAGTGTCGAAAACATTAAATGCCAATGTTTGCAATGCAGATAAATAAATTTCTCATTTTATTATTTATAAAATTGTTTACCATATTATTATTGAGTTTTTATGTAATAAAGTACAAATAACATTCATGTTTTATTCATATGGACCTTTATTTGCTGTTTGATGGCGATGCTATTAAAACTGTTTGATCATGCCGGTCAAACAGTTGTTGTCCACAGAGTACGCGTAAATAGTTAGCCCGGTCAATATTACACTTAAAAATTACCATTAATTATAAACTGCATAGAGTATAATTTGACAAATCTTGGACATGCGTATGACTTCCTAGAAAACAAGGCGTTCGCTTGCCAAGGAGCTCTGTGTTATAAGGAGAGCATGCGACACAATTCATGTAAGAATGCAATATTTCTAAGAGTACTAAACGTTAGTTATTATACTTATGTAATTCGTCTGTTGAAAATTCGTTAAATTCCTCATTGTTCCATAGAGTATTGTTCAGTCGCCGGCTGGGCGCCAACAAGTGTGCGACGCAACTTGATATTAGGTTAACTTTACATAACGATCAATAAATTATTTCAGTGTTGTACTAAATTTGCGAAATAAAGGGCCTTTGTAAGAACATTCATGTCCTTTTCAATTTCTGATAAACATTTTGATTTTGATTAACCAAAAAGAACTTTACTGTAAAAATCGAGAACTTTTTCTATTCGTCTGAAATAATCTGACGGATGCAATTATTTCGTCTTCCAAAATGAATCAATGTTAAGGTTTTGTGGTACCTACCGCAAAACCGAAATTTCCACGGATATAGTTTAGCTCATTCATTGAAGAATTACTCACAAAACTTTGACGTACCTAATAGGAAATATTTGTTTGACACTTTTGGAGTTTTCACAAAATTCTACAAGTTTATTTTCCTGATAATAGAATGTATAATTTATTTCAATAAACATATTTTTTTAACACTCATATCGTTTATTTATTAATTAAATCAGTCTATTACACAAAAATGGATGAAAATTTATCAATTTTTCAATGTTTTAGGTATGCAGAATGTTCTAGTGAAACAGAAACATGTCGGTGTGTTATCATTTTAATTAAACAATAATACAGCATCTTCCTTCCTCTTTATTATTAGGCTATAGTATTCTGACATTGTCACAGTATAACGCAAATGACAATAATGTTTGACGTATTACTTTTCATATAATAATTATTATTGTGAAACTAGTAGGTAACCTAGTGACGACCTCCTCTTTTACCCAATACTCCTGAATAAAATACTTTTATCGTTATCGTTATCGTTATATAAAACATTTTTTTAATGAAGTATCTGGTGTTAGGCCATTATTTTTTTACCGACGGCTCTAGGTATCTTAGGTTCTATTTAAGCCTAGAAATGTTATTAATTATACTTACGAAATCTTGAGGTTAATTTGGATGAAAGACAAAATTCAGATACTTGTGTATTTTGTTTTTGAAAGCCTTTAGATATTGCAGACTCATTGGAAAGAAATGAGAGATTTTGTGCAAAAATCTTATCAAAAATAAATATTTATGTACAAATCTTAAAGGAGGTTAAATAAATAAACGATTATGTGCTTTGTAACAGCCATAATGTAGGTTCTACACAAAAATACTTTTTACTTAAAGAGTAGCATTTATGATATTATTTCTTCTTGCCGTTTTCAGGTTATATTATTCTGTTCTAAACGTTTAAAAATCATAAAAGCTAATAGTAGAACTACAAATAAAATCTTATCAGCGAGTAAGTACAAGTGCAAGCTACAATAAAACGTGGGACGGGAAAAACATTTAATTGTATGCAAATTAAACATTCTTTCCGATATGTTCAATATGTTCGCGAAAGTGTTCGGAATGTGAAAATTGAACGGAATGTTATCACAGCTTACGCCCGGTTCCTATAATTGACAAACGATCCGTTTTAGTTACGAATAGTAGTTTTATATACGGCTCGTAAGCTAAAACCGTTCCTATAAACAACGTCTCGTCATGCAACTTACTGACGGCTTGCAACTAACGGATGGGAGGGTATCGGTAAGCATATTGTATGAAGATGACAGTCTATGGTGTTCCTATAAATATTTTAACCGTCGGTAGACGGTCAAGTTGACTATTCGTAATGTCATTTGGTTACGTGCCGATGTCGGTCGGTTAGAGTAGAATTTTTAAAGTAAGTTCACTGATTTCGCTTATAAATCTTAAAATGTCGAGTTCAGATAGTAGTAAAGAAGCATTTGATATTATATTAAACTCCAGTGAAACTGATTCAGAAGAAGATAATAATAGAGGTAACAA
Source organism: Spodoptera exigua (assembly GCA_902829305.4). Classification (NCBI taxonomy): domain Eukaryota; kingdom Metazoa; phylum Arthropoda; class Insecta; order Lepidoptera; family Noctuidae; genus Spodoptera; species Spodoptera exigua. Next base: position 6,897,098 of record LR824615.2, read on the forward strand.
AATACAATAGAGAAAGAGTGGATTATTTAGCGTTGCTGGATTCTTACGAATATCAAGTAAGATAGAAGAAGATAATAATAGAGGTAACAAAATATAATAGAGTAAGAGTGGATTATCGACCCGATAAATAATCATCTGAGCAGTTACTTTATAATTTAATTAATTATCTGCAGCAAGAAAATAAATTACTAACTTATTTGGTTTTAGATGTTTCGAAGTGTGAAAACGGCGATTTCCTTTGGTGGCTCTTACGAGCTCATGCTGTTATACCTAATAGTTACAGAAGTGCTCCATAATAACATTCGTAGTTTGTGACAAGTAATGTTGATAAAATGAAATATATACCTATGTAAATGTGATGTAGGTAATTCTATATTTTATATTTATAAAAATAAGTGGGTATATTCAACCTTGCATGTGTGAGCCAGTCTCTCAATAAATCTGTTACGCAATTGACGTGCGACGACGACGACGATTGATATTAGATTATACAGAATATTTACCTATGTAACCACATTATCATCCAATGATGTATTAGTAGGTAGTAAATGTACAACAAGAAGAAGAAACCTTCTCCTTTTTTGTTTACTGTCGTTAATTTAAAAGGTTTTTATATTTTTCAGTTTACACTTATGGATGATGATATCAAGATAAGCAGCAGTAATGAACTAACTGATAAATATTAGTTCTCTAATAAATGTTATGAAAAATAATAAAACGAAAAAAGATGAATGTTTTATTTTACAACTGTTTGAAACATCCTAAATAGCCTCCATACCAGTTAAATAAAAAAACGACATTTATTCCAACTACAAACTAAATATTATTATTATAATCATTATTTTCCCTATTGGCTCCTATTTCAATATATTAAGCTTAATGCCTGATTTTTCTGTCGTTTTATCATAGTATCTTGCAATTGCCAAATAACGTTGGAGCCGCCCGTCATCCTGGTTCATTTTAATCTCTTTGGCTGTAATAAAGAAAGCTCATTAGCACATGTTTTAATGTTACAGTAATTCCATACACAATGAAAAGACAAAAGGTGTCCAACTACATATGTATGTATAAGTCACATAATATTTATGCAATTATATTTTTACTTATTACATAATTAGAAATTGGACCTTTGTATGGGAGACACATAAACACTGTTAATATAGAAGTATTGTTACCTTTGCTTTGCAGAAGCTTAGACATAGAAGTCATTCCATAACTATATACATGTGTTTTGCACTTTGTTGGCACAATATCCATTTCAAACAATAACTTCTATATAAGTCAGTTACACGATGCCACGATGTCGTAGGCAATAACAAACACGTATCTTGTTATCAGTAAATTATAAATTGTAGATGAATTGAGATTGATTATTTGAAAATATATATTTGTTTTTGTTTAACGGATGTCAAACGTCAATGCCAAAGCTCTTGACTATTACAACGTTCCGTTTCTATGGTGTTAGCTGCATTCAATTTGTTTGGTAAGGGAAAATGATCACGCAGATGCCTGCGATGTCAAAGTTTTAGTTAATAAAACTAAAAGAATAATTCGTATGTAAATCCGACTTATTTTATCTTGAATTTTGTGTTATCTTTAATTTCAATTTTACTTATAACGAAACGCTCATCTGTCAATGAAGAGGACTCGGTATTTCAATGACTAACGGACGTTCGTAAAGAAAACGATTATAGGAACGGTATCTACGATTCGTATTCGGTAGTTGAAAAACGGATAGTAATGCGTATACAACGACGATTCGTTAAATATAGGAACCGGGCATTAGTATTTGACGATTTTATCTCATGTTATCTACTAGTGTCGACAAATGCATTTTGTGTGGGAAATACAAAACAAGTATGGAAGACCTTTCAATTTAGACAGTTAAATATGGCCGAAAATTCCTTATAAGGTATCTATGTGTGGGTGTAGACGAGATTGTTACTGAGATATTAGTTTCTGTAGAAGGCATTTTAAGGTATGCTTAGTTTAATATTAGTTATATCTAATGCTAATTGTTTAAGGTGGCAGTTAAATATTTTCAGAGCTTCCCTTGCAATCGAAGATAAATATAGAGAGAAAATTGGTGCACGAGGTAGAGTCGACCGATAAATCAATTTGACAGGCTTCAAACAAGCCGCCGGCTGACTCGATAATTATGTAATCAAATCATATGTTCCCGGAAAGTACCACATGTATAAACTTCGTAAATGTACTCTTACGATCAACAAATATAAACGATTAGCAGCAGCGTGTGAAGAAGTACGTTCGTGGTGAACCGCAGTGGTGCTAATCAGGAAAGGATAGCTTTGAAGCATTCTGCAGATGGAACAAGACGATAATACTTTAGAAGAAATTTTAATACATTAGCATCTGGATCTTGTTCCATTTTGACGTCTTAAAAGCAAAGCGAAAAAGCCAAGGTCACGCGTTGTTCAGCTTACCTCAGCACGTGCCGGGCACTGTGTATTCCAATAAGTCTCTCTGGATGTTCCTGGCGACTACTGCTCCAAGTCCTAGAGCTCGCAGCGAGAACAACTTGAAGCACAGCCTCAGTTTCACTGAGATCAGGATAAGAACCGCGAGTCGTATCGCGTCCGCACCGCCCGGCACTTCCACTACACGCCGACCGATCAAAACATAGCTCTCACGAACCTTTTCGACACACAGACTCGATTTGCAAAATTTATTCATCGCATCCGCCGAAAACACGAATAATTTTTATGAGCTGCACCGAAAGTACGCTCGGAACTGAGTTTTAACTCCGATCCCGAATGTTTTCTTTACGTCCGACATGTATGAGCACCAATAAACTGTGAGGAAAACACCATAGACGCTAATGCAGCTCGAGAGCCGCCGGAAAACTCGATTTCGCACGTTAAACAGTGTCGAATGCGTGCGCTCGCCGGCCACACCACCGCGCTGTAAACAGAGAACGCGCCTCAACAACACACGCACACATCGATACCGTACGTATCGCGCGCACACATGCGCCCTGGCTACAGCGCGCGCATTCTGGCTTGAGACTAAAATAGATATCGCGTCAACTTCGACCAATCACAAACGACCTTTATCACGCCATAACGACTTCTGATCGGTTGAGGCTCCATTGATAGATTGGCTACCACAAGGCGTTTCAATTCGCGATTAACTGAAAGTTTTTGATAAAACTTAAGTGATATGAAATCTTAACGGTCGGAATTATAGATTGTAATCTTTAAAATCATAAAAATTGTTTTGGCACTTTCTTATGATACCGAACGGAGATCAGAGAGTTCCTGCGCAAAAACGCTCTAAGTACCTACTAAAAATATTTGGCGGGAGTTTTAACGAAAATTATCGTTACCGCTATGCACATGCTACAAAGTTGTACCATAATACAAATTAGTTAGTGGTGTAGATAGGTATATCTTGCATACAAATATTATCATATTCAGAAAATTCTAGAACACTGAATCTTTTCGTGTGGCCAAACACTTAAAATTGTTGCGAACAATTTCCACTTCCAGGATGTATTAATATCTGCTCTACAAAATCAACTTTGTTCATTCAAAGTTTTTATTTTTCGTATAAAAGTCAAACAGTTTGTCAATTTATTTCATTAACAGTTTGAAATCAAGTTTGTAGCAATACACACGTAGGAACAGTGTTTTGCTTGTATATTGAAATCAGGGGTCACGATCACCCGTTTTTACAAGTAACTTGTAATGGAAAGAAACCTCTAAGACATTACGTTAAAGTTGGTATTCAAACAGCAAGATGTTTTAAAATCTTATGTAATGGTGCGGTGGCTAGTAGATTATTATGACGATTGTGTATGTATGAGTGCGCAGCTTTGAATGTTGAAGGACTATTAAACTCTTTGGTTGGTTCCGTGAGCTTTTATTACTAGTCATTTTAATTCTTTTGCTCGAAATTCGTTCAGATTGGTAACAACAGACTCTTATAATGCTATTTCATTGAAACTGATGATAACGACATTGTCTGTCACTTATCATGAAATGCGTCCTATTTTTGACGGAAAAATACCTACTTAATACCTAAAAATGAATAATCATAAGTGATCTGAATTGTTTCTAGAAAGCATAATTCTTTAAATGCCATTTTAATCATAGTTGTTTTTTCTGTGTAGTACGAACGTACATGTATAGTTAAGTATCGGTTTTTGTGAAGCTGTGACGACTTAAACCGTCTCCTCTGTAATTCAGTACGGTAGCTGGTTGGTTTGGAACTCTTTCTCTTCACTTTCGTTTACTATTTATCTGCTGACTTGAAGCCTTGAAACTTATTTATCATTTTGTCAATTTTTGTCATAATTTAGCCTAGAGTTTATAAAAAATAATTGGCTTCTTTTAGCATCGAATCGACAAACTCTATGCCAAAAAAATTCGTGGCGTTGTTTTTCAGACTCTCAAATTAATTGGCTTAGTATTTTGGCCCTGTCTCAGTGTAATTCGCAAGAACACTTGAGAGTCTTCCTCGGATGCGACTTCTGCGAATTTTATTAGAAATCGGGTGCTGTCCAAAATGAATAATAACTATCATAAATAATGAATAATAACTATCATAAATAATGTAAAACTCATTTTTATTTATACAGTCGGGTTCTAGAAAAATTCGAACAAATTGAAAATAAATCTATAAGGTAGAAAAAATCGTGATTCGTCTTTAGTGGTTTAAAATATCCGCTTAGATCGGCAAGTTATTTTAAATACCTAATTAAGTAATTGTTTTCATCGACCAATCATAATTATGTAGCGTTTTTATTAAGTGTTTTTGTCTGAATTTGTTGCGGATTTCTTTACTTACGCAAGTACTGACGTCATAATAATCTTATCTTTAGTACCTACAATTTGACACGTCGACAATATTGGCGTGTTAGATTCGCTTTACTCTGTTTACCTATCTTAGGCCAAATATCAAGATAAAAAGAATTAGGTCTTTATGTGATTATCTCCCTTATTACAGAAACATTGTCCATTGCCCCCTTTTTCGTCAGGGAAAATCTCAGACAGACCCCGTCTGTGGTGGTCTATTGGCTCTTTGAGCCGCGCGGAATGCTACGCGCTGTATGCTCAGGTCTGGGTCAGGTGGCGAGCTACCCTTACTCGCCGTCCGCAGACCCACGCTTACGGTGGCCGAAGATCATCTCTCAATCCCTCACGCCCAGAGTGTCCCCTACTGCGGTGGTTGGGGCCTGAGGAGGAGGACAGCACCCTCACGCGCTCCGCCTCTTTCTTTGCGCGCATAACTGCTTCATAGAAAGAGGAGACGGCTTCCCAGTTCTTCTCGCTCCGCACCATGGCCTCGACTAAGGCCGGGAAAAACTACCCCTACACCTGCTACGACAGCTATAACCACATTTTCATTTAATATTTTGTCTACTGTTTTTTTATTTTATTGTGTCTCAATAGTCGTTCTATATTTACTCATCTGTATCTGAATTTTTCATAAGACAACTCATAGGACAGCAAGAATTGACGACCATCTTAAAAAATTAAGATGCATTTAAAATTATAATAAACGGTTAGGTTTATGCATAAGTTTCGATTGCAGTTCAACGATTACAATATCACTAAGGTATAAGTAATGACAATGTTCTGTAACAAATGAATATCAACAGACTCATCTGCTGTCTGTTACGTTCTTTGGAATTGTATGTACCAATAAACATAGAATGTTATAACTATTCCAATATTTTAAATAAATTAAATATATTTATATTACTTTATATTTTATATAGGTAGTTCTATAATTTTCAACGAGGATAACAAAATAAACTAATCACTGTTATCTCCACATTTGCCTTCATGTGCATACATACCTAGAAGATATAGGTACCATATACATAAATACATACCGAGAATTTAATTTAACTAGACTACCTATGTAGTATTTGCTTATTGTAAAATATAGCGTAAAAGGTAAGATTTCATAACGTTTGAAATGCATTATTACATTGATGTGTAAACTCACGATGAGTTACAAGCTTGCTACGCGACTACGCGGCTACGCGGTCAATGTCGACGCGGGCAGTAAATTCAATACAATATTGGAATTTATATGAATAAGTATAGAATACCACAGTGTTCTAACAATACCTAATACTCTAACAAACTAACTTAAACGTATTATATTTTATTTCATATAATTTCTGTGAACAGAGGTTTCTTTGTACGTTGTCAACTTGTCAAGTTAATCATAGCATTGTTTAGTTGTACAGCTTAAATGGTGAGTCACAATTTACTGGCAGTTTTTGACTAAATGATACATCTTTGTTTACTCTAGATGAGTGACCGCCATTGAAATGTACACACATGTTAAAATAATGTTGGCTCTTACAAGTACGGAATTAAAATTTAAACTATGCGATGACAAGTAGGTAATACTAAAAGGAGTTTCGATATCATATTTCAAAAGTACGTTTCAAAGTGTTTTCGATTTTTAAATAATTAAATTCCTATTGGTATGGGAACTAAATGTCGTGAAGCTTTGTAGCGAGCCGCAAATAAACGCTTGGCGTGACATTTTCTCACATACTGCTGACATTGTTAATCATTAAAAGGTATGTGTAATTAGACCACCTAGGAAGAAAATAAACAACTACCAACAAGGTACTTTAATACTTAGTTAATAAAGTTCAGTTTTTATTGGTTCTTTTTTCAAAATATTTATTGATCCTGTAGGAAGTTCCATTCAAGTATCAACTTTATTACTTTTAAGTTAAGCATATAATAAAGAAAAGTTCTAAGTAGACTATTGACCTAGATGCAGCCTTTATTTTTTTAAGGTTAACCTAAATTACCCATTGATACTATACCTAACTCTGGATTTAAAGTGGATGTTCCGATAGTATTTTGATACATTTTTCTGTCGCGTTATTATCCGTATATGCATGCATGTATCTGAAACGACGAAAATATCGCATTAAAGTCATCAAAAAGAAGATGTCAATTGTTAAATATAAGCTTTCTTCGTAAATATGGAGAGGCTTATAATAATTCCCACACTTGGTGGGCAGCTTGGGAATCGTAGTTGGTTAATAAATAAGCTTATGGGATGCTACTGTTCGTCCCTAATCACAGTATAGTTTTTACGGTTATGATTTTGACAGGCTATGTATACTTATATGTATGTATGTATGTTCATCTGTTCCCTCATAACTTCTAAACTACTAATCAGATTTCAACATATGGCATATCATTAGAAACGTATTAATTGTCCGCTGTTTATAGGCTATATGCGGTATCACAAAATCTAATGTGGCGTCCTCTAGCAGACAAAACATGCAGAGTAAAAAATAAAGTTAAGATAAATATGACGTGTTTGGTATCATTTGAAAGTGGTTTAGTTGTACATTTTGAATATATATAACTATATATATTACTAGCATTTGGTTGTGACTTTACCTGTATTTATGGGCTGATTGCATATAATTCACATCTTTTCGTTCATAGCTTCTACTACTTAATATTAGTTCATACTTTTGTTGATATGTGTGTGTACAAATACACCAAAATAGTACAAATAATAAAAATTATAAAAACTAAGACAAAAACCGACGCTGTAAAAGTATAAAACAAGATTTTCAGAATACTACGACTACGCCTTTCAGTATTCTGAAAATCTTGTTTATACTTTTTCAGCGTCCGTTTTTAGGACTTACGGGTTGTAATCTATTTAGTACTGTCTTAGGAAGAAAGAAGCTATACACAAACTGATCGCACACACTCACTCAGATAACAAACATTATATCAAATTTTGAAAATACATATTTTTGCTTTGCATTTTTTAAACTGTGCCGTACTGGGTCTATTTTGAGACTATCCTTAAAATAAAACACCATAAAAACGTACCACCTTTCTCTTAACAAATGGAATTTTAAAAAAGAATTAAGAATTTGATTCAAACAGGATATACATAGCCTGGCCATAAATACTGTAACAAATAAAAAAAAATTTTTCTATTGCAACGGTATAAAAGACAATAATCACATTTGTCCAATGAGGGTGACCTTTATCACTCAGAATTTATCCCTATAATACTTATTCAGCTTTTTATTAATAAGTAACTGCATTAGATGATTCATATTAGTGTCGTGCCTAATTTATTTAACCTTCGATTTTATTTAGTCGTTTAAAGAACAAACTTTTTGCTCTCGACGACGGATATGTCGTGTCTCATATCATGATAATGTCTTGATTTAATCCACAGAGTGTGATTAACTGATCCCGTGCTTAAATATACTACTAGGTACTTGCCTTGAAGAATTTTCTGGTGCTAATAATATTGTATGTTAGCATAATAATGTTCTTAAAATTATTGGGGTTCTAACTACAATTGTTCAGAATATATATGCACATATCTGTTTTGTTACGATAATTCTTAAATTTCACTTTCAGTTTCAATTACCAAAGTATTGTTCCAAAAAAGTGATTAGCATCATCTTGCATTAAAATGGATAATATGATATCGAATTCATTAAATAACGTTTTTATAATAACGTGAACATATCACAGTGCCGTGGCTTTTTCGTCTGCATATGCTATTCGGAGGCAGTAGAGTAGATAGAGGAGCACATTATACACAGCTTAATATATCTCTTGCCCGTGATAATTTTACAGGAGTCTGAAAGTTATTAAATTTAAATAAAAGAAGACCCCATCTTGGCTGTCGCACTTGCGACCACTCAATCAAAGAGGCAGTCTTTTAAACCTTTTTGTACAAAACAAGATATGTCCCTAATTGGAGCCTTGCCATTTAATTCATTTAAAAGGAAAACCGATTCCTAGTATTTGTTCATTTATTCATTTACGTTTTTCTGCAATGCAACCTGCATAGTCTGACTCATACAGATAGAATTGACTCGATTCTGACTAAAACATGTACATAATAAAATACATTTACAATAAATATTATGCAAGTACATCTCTTTTATTCACGGCCCTTTAAGTACGCCATATAACTCATGTATTTCATTCATATACTGCTGAGGAAATCTATTTATATAAATGTCTACGCTTATACAAATTTTATGACATAAATGAACAATTATGTAACCGAAAATTTTATTAAAAAAAAATGTTTTTGGTAAACTTATTGATACAACAACTGAACTAGGTACAGATCTGTTTCAATCCAAAAACCGAGCTATATGTATAATAATTTTGCTTATTTAGTAAAACTACAAATTTGTATCTAATTCTATTAGGAATAGGGATTGAAACAGAACTGATCTGAAATAATAAATTGGCTTAATATTGTAATAAACAAATGAATTCACATCTAGAGATAAGATAGTCTGATATAGTCCAACAATAACAAACTCTACACCTACAAATTACCTTGTCGTAGCAACGAATGACAATGGCCAAATTCTTGTGTCGTAATTAAAGCTCAAAGTAAAAGGTATTATTATGTCAGCGCCAGGAGAAGTGAGGAGGCCCACACTTGACATATTGACGGGACAAAGAGATGGCGCATGTCCATAATTTATCTACCGCAACGACGCCGCGGCTACGAAAGAATAGTGGGGCTATTCTTCCGTATGTTTTACATGCGGTGTGTAGGCGGACTAATGTCAAAAGTTTTGATGGGTACACCCTGTATTGTTATCTTAAGACAGTTGAGTTGAATGAACTATACTCATTACATTTTTTTAAAAAGACTGAGAAATTTTGTCAGTTTATACGTGTTTGTGTTACGATGAATCAATGTGTTGATCTGGTATTCAAAGTTCGAAGGATAAGGTTTAACATTGTTAAACCAATAACAATTAATTATAAAGGACATGGCCAAAAAAGTACATTCCACGTACACAAACAAAATTAATACACTGTAAAATACAAATAGAAATATGAATTATTACGTAGTTTTTAGCCTCTCCAGACTTGACAATTATTATTAAAAAATATATAAGTAATGTATGTGAATTCAACACTCGTACTTAAACACTCGTAGAAAACGTGTGATATGATCGACAAATGCATTACACTAGGAACATTTTATTAATACGAAACTGTATTCATTGGTTCTAGTTGCATTTTATAAAATACTCGTATTATAATAATATTATGTTTTAATTTTTATTCAAATCACCGAAAACAAAAAAATAAACGAAACGGAACGCGTTTGACACTTTTGACAGCGTGTTTCTGTTATCCTTGCTAATAATACTGGAGTACCGGACTGTTTTGATTTTGGATTTGTTTTGTGGATTACGATGAGGTGCATCAAATGCGGAATAGCCATACAAAGGCTACAGAGGCGTCTTATATTCTGGCTTTCTGCACACCATCCAACAATACTTTCGCGTTGGTTAACCAATGCTCAAATCCAGGTATGAAGTCGGAATAGTACAATACTCAGTCTGTTTTTTATGTTTTATAATGGTATGCGGATTCATTTGTCAACCATGCTTCTCATTATTGAATACTGAGGCTGGTGAACATGAGACTACTGGAGCATAACATGGTTTGCCTTGGTTGTGGAAAATCGGTTCGAAAAATAAGACACCATTATGTCAGTATGGACTCTCTATTGCTGACTGGCCTAATATTACAAAATACTATTAATGTGGTAAGCATTTTGTTTTTAATTCATTATTTTATATATCTACTTGTATTTATCTATAAAAATCTATAAAAAATAGCACTCATAGTATGAATGTGTGATTATAATATCTACCTTTATGTATTTTTCATATTTGGATAGACTTCTTTCTTTCTTTTCTTCTCATTTTACAATAACATAAAACTTGAAAACATGTGTAAATAAACCCCAGTTAGAATAACTAACTGGGGTTTATTTTCAGCCCTCAAGAAACAACTATGTTTGTCATGTGTGCTGGATGCGGGCAAATAGACAGGCAGTGCAGGACTTATCACGAAACTTGCAGGTATTGGGTTCGGACAATGTGCAAGAATCAGCTTCAGACAACGTGCAGGAGTTGGCTTCTGATAACAACGCAGCAGCCCCTTATGTTCAAGTAGTTAGCCCACCAGAGCCACCACCATTACCGCCTGTTTTAACCGGGCCGTTTCAAAGGGAAAGTACTACCATATTATTACCCAATTATACAGAATATATATTACAGAAACGTACAATCCATATACACAAACATAATAAAATACACTGTAAAATAAAAATAGAAAAATGAATTATTACGTAGTTTTATTTTATTTATTTTCCTTAATAAATAAATCATTACTATTTATACCTATTCATTTGTTTTATTTTATAAATAAGTAAATAATTAATACGCCTTATGGTTTTTTAATGGCATATCCTATTTTATGCTTTATTGTCAGTAATCTGACAAAAGGTTCAGTGAAATTATTATTGTCTAGTGTGTTTTAATGACAAATTCTTCATGTGTTTTATTTATTGCAATTTAATATAACAATATTCACGAATGTAAAACCCCAAAAATCATTGATGGACCTTGAATTCAATAACTGTGCCAACGCCCATACAGAAACGAACATTCCATATACACAAATATAATAAAATACACTGTAAAATAAAAATATAAAAGTGAATTATTATTTTATTTATTCTCCTTAATAAATAAATCATAATTATTTATACCTATTCTTTTCTTTTATAGGTTTTTAAAAGAAAATCTTATTTCGTGCACTTACGTGCCAGTAATCTGACTAAAGGTTTAGTGAAACTATTTTCGTCTTGTGTGTTGTAATTACGAGTTCTTCATGTGTTTTATTTATTTCAATTTAATTTAGTAATATTCACGAATGTAAACACCAAAAATCATTGATGTACATTTAATTCAATAACTATGCAAACGCCCATACAAAAGTTGGCCATGTCCTTTTATATTTATCATTAAATTGTTGTGATGTCATAATTGACGTTAAATCGTTATTTGTTATTTTATCTAGTTGCCAAGTCTTTTTATCTGTTTCACTTTATCAATGTAGGTACAAACATTTTACAGAATCTTCATTTTCCATTGGGAAATTTCTGTTAATAGATTAGAATTAAGTAACTTACATAAATACGATGACGCAAGTAATACTTTAAAATATTATCGATCGTAATTTCAAATAAAGTTGGCCTTAAATGCACTGGTACGCATGTAGGTATTTTAATTAGTTTTATAGATTAAACCATATTTTTTAGTTAAGAATAAAAATACTACTCTACCTTAAAACAAATAGGTAACTGACGTACCGCAGTTCAACCTGTTATTTGTAAGTTTAGACTTAAGTATGTTATGTTTTAGGAGATATAGAGAGAGATAACGTTCAACGTTTACAAAATCGAACGTTTACAAACTTAATATTAAATAAAAACTGAAAATATGTACATTACTTGTACATATTATGATTACCTAATATAAATCATTTCTACTTGTTGTTTCCTTTATAAAACAATATTTCAATGTTAATTTTTCTACACAACGTGTCAGACAAGGAAAACAATGTACGAATTATTTGCTTACAAGAGAATATACATGTATTGTTTTGAAAATATAGAATTTTCCACAATAATACACCTATTTTTTATGTATATCATTTTAATTTTTTCTAATATAGGTTGGACCTGTCGTCGTTAATAGCCCATATAAAAGTGATATTATAAAAACAAAGTGATATTAGTATTTTTTGAAAATGACAGTCCTATAAAATACTTAATTAAACTAATTTTTTAATATATTTTATATAGCGTGTATTAAAAACATTAGCAATCTATAGAGAATTTAACTTGTACTATATTTTTCTTTATCATAGGTAGGTAATGTTCACACTATTCTATCGTAACACCCGCGCCGTATCCTCAAAGAGTCACATCACTCGAACCCCATAGTTCACATGTCAGTATTAGAATTGATGTCCTTTGTTATGTAGTAGTAAATCTGCTGCAGACAGAGGGTTAAGACACAGCGACTATCGTTAATAAACGTCGGGAATTTCTCACTGGAACCATAACACGTGCGCCATTGATAATGGGCAAACATTAAGATTATATGGTGTTTGAAAATATTAATGAGTAGCTGCCATTTTAGAGTAACGATGGCACCGAAAATGTTCAAAGTTATTAATGATTTTTTTAATGAAATTTTGAAGAACAACTGTTCGGAGTCTTGGAGCGTTGGAGTTTGTCGTGTTCGTAATTTATCTGTGTAATGAATTTTGTGACTAGAACAAATATTGTTTGTAGGGTATGAGCAATCGAAAATAATACTTACCTTACTACCTAATTTTGATAAAAGAATGTATTTCAAAATAATTAGGTATTTCGTTTTCTTGAAAAGTTTCTAGTGCGTACAAAGTTAACTTATTAATCCATCTAAAACAAATAGACCATTGAGAATTATTACATTACTAATTATTATTTATTTATTTATTTTTTGCAGTCAGGAAGGCATTTGGCCTCGTCACGCCTGGTAGTAAGCGATGATCGATGATGCTATCCTACGATGGACCACGTCTATATTCTATAAAAACCCTGAAAGCGTTGTTGAAAGGCTTGCAGATTTGCTTCTTCGTTCGAGGCCTTGAAGTCAGGCCTCCACTAGTGCAACGTCTTTGATGAGCCTCTTGGCTCTACATTTTTTGCTGATATATTATTGTAAAAAGGTCTTCTATTGTATCTAAACTCAAATAATTTATAAATGACACACCCAGATTAATTTTCTTATACGTAATTATGTTTTAGTAATATATATATACATAAAGTAGGTAGGTAATCATTCTAACAAGAATCTAGATATGAAACAGGTGACTAAATTTAATATCGTTTTGTTGGAAACAGAACAACACGCAGCTGCGTGCACACCTGCTATCAGTAATTTTAGAAACTGCAAAAGTTATATGTGTAGGTTTATACCAAATTTAAATTGATGTCGTAAGTGCTTTCTTTGATTAATGTTTTTTTGATTAGTTCGCTTAAGTTTAAGAACAATTTAGGTACGTACAATCCTTGTTTATCTGTGTTTAAGATCGATCGCAGCATTTTTTTCTGTAATGGGACGCCAAACGAGCTGATTTACCTATTACCTGATAGTAAGCAATCAGGGCCGCCCATGGACACCCGCAACAACGGTGAAGTTAGTTAGAGTTCGTTGCCGACCTATTGGGTATTAGGGTTTTGGAGATTTAGGGATGGGGCCTCTAAGGTCCAAGCTCTTTAATTACTTAAAATTGTCGGTGTAAGCGCAATAACGTAGCGCGGCCCTGACTTAGAGCAGAAGAAGAATGAGGTAGTTTTAAGTCGGTAAGAGTCTGACACTCTCTGTCACCCCACTCAGGGTGGGAGAAATAACTAGATGATTTCCAGCTCAATAAATAAAATAAACAGCCGACTAAGGTTTTTCCAACTAAATAGTTATTCGACTGATAAAATAATCATCATACAATTAGAATTAAGTACTTACAGTAAATGGACTGCCTTTTCGATAATTGTCGTGACGTCACATACTTACCTATATATGTATATGCAAAAAAACACAATCATTAGGTAAACATACCATATAACATACAAATAATACCAACATTTTATTGGCCACCGATTCAAATTATCTTAATCTACCAAGAATACTCTTTAAAATGTAATCAATCGAATGCACCTAAACTGTATTTCGATACAATTTGATAATGCAATGATTAATTCACAATTCAATCACCTATGATTATGATTTCCGATTAATCGCGTAATCATATCTCACACATTTATTATAAACAAATACTTAAAACACATTGCGAGACCTTCGTTCTAAAAGGTGTTAATTTTTTATCTGTTTACCAAGGTTTATTTGTCATTTGTTAAAGTTTATAATGAATTTTGAAATTTGATCCATTGAAATAGCCAAATATATAAATAAATGAGAGACCATAGGTAAATGGGTACCTTCGCTATTTCGAAATGACACAGTTCAGTAATGTAATAATATAATTATCTAATAATCATGCAGTGTACACATGTGTAGGGATGCGGTGTGGAGCTGTTTTACTTATTTTATAGATATTCTGTAACGTTATTGATAGTATCCTGTTTTGTGTGCCTAATAAAATAAATAAATAAATGTATGACTTCTTATTATGTTTGTCATTGTTTTCAAAGAGCGCTAAGGAACCTATCTGTCATGATTTCCACTTGCTTTCCATGACTAATGCTAACCAGTAGGTACATGATGCAACGATCCGAGTTCAACCTGTTATTCACATTTAGATCTCCTAGACGATCAGGTACAAGAATTAAAACTCTTTTTTCAAACCCTGTCTAACCCTTAATCTTTCGTCTATGGCGTTCCATCGCCAACAGGACCAACTGTTCACCAATTACACACTTCTAGAGAATGCAACTCACACCCAACGCTTTTATTGTTAGGTCAAGACAATACAACAACAACAAATGACATCTCTAGCTGAAAGTGAGTAAGAGAGTATCAGACTCTGCTGACTAAAAACCACTCCGATCCTTCTCCTGGTCTCAGCCGAATCGCCAACGCCAACTCGTAACTCCCCCGTTGTTGCATCCACCGGATAATCCGTAAGCTCTTTTGCCGACTTTTTTTGTCAGAGGAAAATAATCAAATGACTTCTCCCGCCCAGGGTAAGTCGAGAGAGAGTGTCAGACTCTTACTGACTAAACCCTCCCCCCCTCTCCCGTTCCTTCACCTGCTCTAAGCCGAGGCCGCGGTGACTTATTACGCTTAACCCGCAACCCTAGTCGTTTGCCGACGTATCACATTAAAAATGTGCAATAGCTCCGCCTGTCATCTGTAGCTAAGCTTCGAACTTCATCTTTGTCACACAGACACCTTAAGTAATTAATATTCTCGCAACCTTATGTAATTAACCAATAACATTTGAAACGTGATCGTTCCCATACTACATCAAAATATGGCAGCTTATAAGTTGTATCTTTTGATTAATAATGAATTGATCACACGGTAGTGTCAGGTTACTGTGAAGAAATTAACACTTGTTTTATTGTTTTAAGAGACGTTTTGTAACATTTAGTATTTTTAAATTGACCTTTTATTACTGGCATGAGTTGTTAATTGAGATGTCTCTCAGATAATCGATGTTACATAATTGTTTTGTAGGGAGTAGATATTCAAAGTACAGAAAGAGAGAGAGAGAGTTTTAAGCTTATGAACCTGTCTCGCGTCGCTCTATTGGTGGCGCGCGGAGTCAGTCGAGCGGGGCGAGCGCCTGGTGCCTCGACAGGTTGAGGCACGCAGGGCAGAACTCCGCCAGACCTTAATAGCGGAGTGGCAGACGCGCTTAGCGCAACCCGCGGCGGGGCACGCCGCTATAGAGGCGGTAAGGCCCGTTCTAGAGGAGTGGCTCAATAGGAGCCACGGCGCCCTCAGCTTCCGGCTGACGCAGGTGCTTACCGGACACGGGTAAGTCCGGGCTGTAGTGTCTACTATGGTCGGGAGCGAGTCAGGGTGGAATACCGTCGCTACCTTCTGCGAGGCCGTGATGCTCGCAAAGGAGGCGGCGGAAAGGGAGAGAGAGGCTGCCTCCTCTCTCCGACGAATGCTTCGGCGATACCCGCCCCTCCGACACATGGGTTATTGGAGGAACATCGGGTTGGTTTTTAGTCAGTAAGAGTCTTATGAACCTGTGCTTTTGAAGTCTACAATTACCCTAACATAGACAACTAAACCATATGAAATGATGATCGTTATCTGTAATACCTACCTATTCCTGTCAGATTGGGAATTACCTGTAGGTAATAATATACTGAAAAGTAAGAAAGCTATTTTTATTTTAAAGTAGAGCTTCAATTAACTACCAATAGATATGCTTTTGTATAATCAGAAAATAAACACAAACAAAACAAAGTCTAAGCAATTTTATTCTAAGAAACTTAATACCTACCCATAAAATTTATCGTTAACATAAATACCTTCCTAGTCCTATTACACAAATCTTATACCAAGAGCTACTTGTATACAGTTTATAATCAACAAATCAATAAGCAAACGAAAACCATTAAACTTAGGTACAGAAAATCAATTAATTTGTATAGTAAAATAAAATACACTAAGAATAGTCTATTAGGTATCATAATTAATTCTAAACACTTAGCTTCAGACATAATAAAGTTCAGATAACTGCGTTACTATTGATCCTTGCCTTGACTTTGTATTTATCTCAGTAGCCATTTATCGATCAAAGCGCCGCCTCTGAGGAACTAATGTATAACCACATTAAGCATGCATTTATAAGATACGCACGCATTTGCGCGTAACGTACTATTAGAAATAATTGATTTGTAATAAATTGTGTAGAAATATCGTGGTTAACAGAAAATATGAATAGATCTCATAAATATAACTATTAATAAGTAATATCAAAGTAGGTACCTAATTGTTTATTTCATTAAGCTGTGTGTTTCTAATATAAGCTGAGTGTTTTCGAATCAAGAAGAAGAATGAGTTTTAACTAAATCTGAATTTTAAAGATAACTTGCTAATGAATGTTATCTCATGTACGAGACTTTAATTAGAAAATACAAATAATTTTGGAATTTATCCAAATATTTTTCCTTCTTAAAACTTTTTAACAGTCTTAAAGCTTTATGTATGACTAGCTACTCTCGCGCGGTTTCACCAGCTGCTCGGCCTATAGCACTCAGGAACATTGTAGCTCATATCAGTGAAAGAATTTTAGCAATATTACGACGGCAATGAGTCGTTCCAAAGATAACCCCCTACATACAAACGTACAAATTTTACCACTTTATAATATTAGTATAGATGATTTTAAAATCCTTTACTAGTAGAAATATTCACTTATAGGTACATTTGCACATTTTGGATGGAATGATAAAACAATTAAATAACATAATAAAAATAAAATGTTGTGACTGCAAGTCGCCTTTCAAAAAACACATTAAGATGAAGATTGCAATAGGCTGATGATTAATTGATGCCAAGAACCTGACCTTGGTCAAGACCTATTCAAGTTCTTTTCAGGAACGACATTGTAAACCCGTGAGAACAAATCAACACAAACACAAATCAATCATTAAAAACATCGGTGTATCCTTGAAAATGAATCAAACGAGGAAAGTCAATTACTAATATTAACTTATGAGAAACGATTACTTAGATATTAATCTTATTAAAGTTTCAATATTCAATGTAACTGCCCACAAGTTAAAGGTACGAGGGATAAAAACATCAAACACCACCAATCTTCATATATTATAAGTTGGGGCGAAAAGGAGGGACAAACTCTTACTGACTGAAAACCAGGGCGGTTTTCTTGTCCCTTATCCCAAACAGGGCCGCAGGACACCACTGTGGCTACCCTACTGCTAGAAATCGGACCTAGTAGGCCTCATCTGTGTTGATCTTAAAGTTTTTTTAGGCACATACAGAACATACTGCCTTATTACATAATTATGAAGGTAACCCATACATTTTCAAGTTTAACGCAAAAAGTTAAGGTTGAAAGTCGATTAAAGAATTTTGACCACATAAGATAGCTTATAGAGAATGGAATCTGTAGGTACTTAAAGGTAATACCATAATCTCTTGATGTAAGTACAAACATGTAACTATTTGTGGTTTTTAATGGAATTCTTATTGATAAACCTAATTAGGACTGCCTTGTGAATAAAACTGGTGGTAACTAGTAGTGTTACACGATATCGTGAGTTCCGTTTCAAGGTAGGCCTATATGGGTAATCCCTTTGGGAATTTTTAAGGTAATCTGTAAATACAAAAATCAATGGAAGGGTCTCATCTTTCTTAACCAAAGTTTTTGTTCGGACTATTTAATTTAGTATGTCTTTAAGTAGTATGCACAATATCGGTCGAGTCTTTCTTCATATGTTACGTAGCGAGCTCGTACTGGGCTAGTCCACTTAAGTTAATCCAAAAAACGTACTATGTTTGTACCATACCATAACCTTTGTGCCATGGAGTTTTTGGGGTTCCTAATGGCAAAAACTGAATGTTTTGAAATTCAAAAACTGCAAGAACTTTTATACATGCAAATGTTATGTTACATACATACAAGTATTATGTTACTTGTTTTTATTGAACCCTTCATAGTCGAGCCTGGCCTGACTTGCACTTGGCTGCTTTTTGCAATATTGACGCTATGTATAAAATACCTATGTATGTGCATGACCTTAATGTTGCCTAATGAAGCTGAAAATGTCCGACCAATAATAATTATCTATTTACTGTCTCTTATAAACGTAATGGTTTACGCTGAAAGTATGGTAAACCAAAGAACAAGAATAAAACTGAGATACTTCCAAGAGACGCTTACTATATTTACTATTTCCCGTGCTCATATACAATACCAACCAGTACACTTGCCCTTACAACTACACTTCCAACTAACAGTCACTTTATTCAGCAATCAATAAGCAATTTGGCACGAATCAAGGAACTACAATTTTGCTTTCAGTTAGCATTACCTTGTAAATGATTTTTCAACACATTAAGCCTTGGCATTTAAAAGTGAATGAAGAGACGACACATTAGTTCTGTAGGCACGGCTAAACAGGATTGTAATGTGTGTTAAAAGCAAACAAGCAAGTAATTGTAATCCAATAAGCCGTTTAAGAATTACGAAATGAAATAAAATCATAAACAAACATATTACGTTGCTCGTAAGTAAATGTGAAGTAATTGCCTTAAGTAGATAAAGGTAGCGTTTTGAAGCCGGATGTGTTCGTTAATTTAATAATATCACGAAAAAGATTAATGGGCTAACAAATTATGTTAAACATAAGCTACAAAATACAATCCTACGCATTCACTGATTCGCCAATCGCTGTCCTTTAAACGGCTACTTAATTAATGACACTACATAATTTGAAACTGCTGTTTTTTTTTTTATAACGAGTTGGAAAACTCTAGCAATGTTTTAAATGTAATTTCGTTTATGAATCTAGTTTTTATTGCGAAAATAGTACTCGAAGTCAGTATAAAATCATAACTCCGATTGTGTGACCGATGTTCGTTCCATTTGAAAATGTTCTTCTCTTCTTTATCTATGGAGTGGTTATTCGGTGCACGGCGCAGGTCGGCGTCAGTTGTTTTCCTTTAAGACACTGGTTTTAACGGTTGATGTGTCAGCTTCAGCAAATTATGAAAAAGGTCTTATACATTTTTTTTTTCAAAATTACTTATAAGTACCTATATGATATCATGGCGCCGAACTTGATAGATTAGTTATAATAAAGTCTACACAATACATAAACATGAGATTATTATGAAGTAATACTTATTTATAGAATCAAGATGGTAGTTCAGTATATAACTATATGTACATTCATTTTCAACATACCTACATTTCGCAAATGCTCTACTTAGGTCAATTATCTTAAAATAATACCTAATTATTATAGCTTTAAAAAGCGCCTATAATAATGTTCTTGATTCCCGATGTCCTACTAGAACGGTATTTCATTTTTTAGTTAAACTATTATACTTTTACGTGTAAGTTGACCAACTATGTAGGTACGTCGCTATCGCGTCGTGAGCAGTGACGATAAAACCGAAGATGACGAAGAAGACGACGCAACATATTGATTCGAAATTTAAAACACCTTAGTTGACTTTTTTGAAATCACTGTTGCGGGCTTTAGTGTGGGGGTCGCGGCACATGGCACAAACGTGCGCTTGATCTGCAACCCCTGACCAGCCAAAACAGGCACAAAATGAGCTTCCATAAATAAATAAAAAATAAAATAACCACTATCATATATTTATTCAACCTAATGATTAAAACAACCTAACTATGTTCATTGAGCTGTATGAAGATCAGGATATTTTCCAACATAAAATATCGAATGTAACGCTTCGTGCAGTTTTCAATGTTAAGCATGCAACCTTCAACAAAGTAAATACAAAGCTCTTCAGTCTGTATGCTATCACATTACTCGATCGCACTTAAATGAAATATTATTTAATGAGGATCTAAGTATCTTCTAGTGTTTTTAAAAAGTATTCAGAGATTTTTACACGAAAATTGATGTAGTAATAAGATATGCATGTCCAAAGTAACTTTGGTATTCAAAGACCTTTTTGGCTTTAACTACATAGTTGTAAACAAGCGTACGACACGTTATAAACGAGACGATTTGTATGCAGAAGAAGTCACGATATTTATATTTTTATTGTAATAACCGTAGACATTGTTGAGCCATTAGGTCTAAAATTAGCCCAGCACTGGTGTACTTCGTGAACGCCACATTATCCTGGTTAGTGGAGGCGGCATGTCGACACTATGAATGCAGCTGAACTTTACAATCACTTATGATATTACCGTGGACGTCAGAGCATACTAACAACATGATTGTTATAACATTGCGGTCAGTGGCGAGTTAGGTATAGTCACGTGATGACTAAGGACCCAACCCACGGACAAAAGGACCTGGTCGGAACAGGTCGTGACCGTGACTCAATCCTTCGATGATGTAATTCTTCGTAATTGATTCGATGATTCGTATGTTTAGTGATTGGACGTTGCAACTAGAATTGTCGATAGTTTTATGTCGATGGAAATTTTGTAGAACTGTCATATGTACCTAAACAAAACGAAACAAAGTTTCATGTAACTAAATGTTAATGTTGTTATCCTCTATTGTTCTATGCAATTTTCAGGAAAAAATAATATATATACTGCAACAAGATAAAGAAATTAAACACAGCCCTGTTAAATTTGATCCTGGTATGGAATCATATACATTTCATCAGCTTTGGTACCTAAAATACCTACTCACATTCTTGGTTTGTAACTATTTGTGTGCCCACGAGATTAACCATCTACGTAAGATGTTATCAGTAAACAGTTGTGACTTTTGGCCCTCTCAGTTGTAAAACTAGGTCATATGTGCGAATAATCCTTCATTCAATGGGATGTCATTGTGAAAGATAACAGTTACAAGGCTTTTGGAAAAAATTCATTGCTCAACTAAAAGATACGAACTATGCGATCTTAATTTTATGAAAATAACAGTGGAATACCCTGATAATAATATGAATAAAACGAAGTCACAAGTGCCAAGAACCTAAACCTACACATACATTGACATAATACTTTGAATGTGTGCATAAACACTAGATGCTAATTCAGATAACTAATAAATCGACTCACCTGAAACCCGAGAACATCGTTTAGAGACGGGATTGAAACAAGACGTGATTACTAACGCCAATTACCTAGTGCTAGTTTGAGTCACATTTGCGCATGACACGTGTAGATAAATAGAACATGCGAGAAGTTGACAGACTGTCGATATCGACAAACAATTATATGCTCGTACATCACTTAATTCCAACCGCAGTTAGCACGTCAGACGCAATGGATCTCTTCGTCACTCGTGACATCACAACTATTACCGAATGAAGATGACATGGAAAGTGACTTATATTTAATACGTACATCGTAGTGCGTAAGTTCACTTGGCAGAAATGGCTCTGAGTCCTCGCTGACGCGTATGCTAATCGTCAAACCTACTACAAAAACAGTTTAAAAAATACCTAATATATTGAACTGTAACCTATGTAGATATTTATTAAATTTAGCATTGAACAACTGAAACGATCCATTAAATTTCACAATATAAAATTCAATGCCATGCATTATAATGCAGAGCACAGCAAACATCGTGCAACTTGCCGCACGAGTTACTCTTCCGCACCCTTATAGGTAAGTGTTTCTCACTTACACCAATTTGATCGTTAAAGGAGTGGACAGAAGGCGGATTTATTAATGAATTAAACCCAATCGGACAATGCAATCGCAATTAATAAATCTTAAATAATACATTGATCGATTAAATAATGATTTATATCTTCCTTACTTAGCATATTATGCATTAAGTAGGTAGTTGATTATTCAAATAAATTATCTTTGTCATTTTATTCGCGTAAAGAAGAGGCGTCATAAGCCACAAAAAGTTCCGCGTTACTTGATTTTTTAATTAATTAGAGGTAAATGTTAGAGGTATGGCAAATGCCAAGGCACAAGTAATTAAATTTTGATATTCTTAATCAGAAAGTTAGATTAGAATGCTTTTGTTTGTTAATTAACACATCAATCTCTGTCAACACTCAATAAATTGATTTTTCTTTCAATATCATTATTGCACTAAAAAGTTATACGTATTTCACAATATTAAATCCATTTTGTATCTTTACAGTCATTATATGTAGGTTCTTAACGCTTACTACTAAGATAGTACCGAAAGTACTTACTTAGGTAGATATGGTAAATTGTCACGACTATTTCCAGGTAAACGTTTTCTTCTCATCTTGTAAATTCTTGTTAATCTCAGACTTCCTTTAACTTTTTATTATCAATAAGATAAGTATATTGGTATACTTGATACCAATATACTTATCTTATTGATAATTACACTGTCTCATGGTGCAGGAAAATGTCAGACTTACATTTTTTGTGGCTGTATATGCCACTTCCTAGTGTTTTCAACTTTCCGTGTGGACGTGGCACGTCACTTGGTAACGTTCTCAGTACTAAGGTTGACATTCCTGGAAGATTTTGGAGCATGAGAGGAATTTCGTACAGCGTTTCAATCTCGTATAATTCAAAAGTCCGTCTTACCATCTAATGTAGGTGACAGGTTGCTGATGTTATCCTGCGGCCTGAACATAAGAGAAGCTCTTCGCTTTTCCGGGTTTTATCTATTTAAAATGCTATGTTACATTTATTGTAAATATCACCTTTATGTTATGTTACATTTATTTCAATATCACCTCCATAAAAGATCACTACATAGTAAAACAAAGTCGCTTTCTCTGTTTCTACATGAGTACTATGCTTAAATCTTAAAAACTACGCAATGGATTTTGGTGCGTTTTTTTCAATAGTTAGAGGGATTAAACTGGAAGGTTTAAATGTATATCACCTATTACTTAAATAAAATCCATTTAATAGTAGAGAAATTCAGTGGCAGCAATGCACCCGTGCGTAACTGAGGTGGGTTTCTAGTTTATTTTATACATAAATATGGAAGTATTACCCAAAGTGGGGATTTCTTTGGATAATAAATGGCATACATACGAGATACTGTAACTAACGTTACGGTAAGTTCATTTTATTTACTCCTTTGAAGTACCTGCTGGTTTACTAATCCAGAAAAACCCGTATCTAATGCCGCAAGTTGTTCAATATTTAACATGTTAGCGGACTGACATCATTTCTAAATATATGGCTGGACCCTAAACACCATATTTATAGCGCCCCAAGCGATTGCAGGCTAGTCACTCAACAAAATTCAATTTGCCTAGATAATAAGTGCATGATAAGGTGGACATTAAGCTTAATTGAAAATCAGGATAGCTATTATAAATTAAATAGTTAAAGCCGTTACTGCGTTAAACGGTACGCACCGAGCTTTGCATAAAGTTCACGCTTCACTAATGTATTCCACGATCGCTGAGCTCATAGCCTTTATTAGAATTCTCAATCAACATAAATGTTTCGACTGTATTATACACATTAGAGCGAGAAACTTTCGAACAGAACCTAGGGCTAGCGCTGACTCCGTAATGAAAGGTGTGTCGCTCAGGAATTCAAGTAGAAACTGTACTATTATTTCACGCGTTAACCCATGCTAATTGTACTGCGAATGTGAACTATGATCTCATTGATACTGTTGTCACACTGGTAATTTTATAACTCCTTTCTAGCAGTAGTGTTATGACTTAATTAATGCAGAACTGAAAAATATTTCAAAGGAAGTATAGAATAATTCCAACGTATATTACATATACGTGTTTTCAACGTTTGCTGCCTCAAACTGGATGTACCAGATTTTTCAACAGATCGAATAGATTTATACATCACCACAAGGTGTGGCCGTCAAACGTATGATCATTTTTTAAATAATTCAATTATGTTATTTCGATACATCTTGTACCTGTGAATTGTAGTGGGCAAAAATTAAATCTCAATTATTTTTGCAAATATTTAAATACCAAAATGTAATATTTGAGATTTTGAGTCTTTTATTTCAGACAAATGTTTTTTTTTGTGAGGGGAAAGTCATCAAATGACTTCTCCCGCCCAGGGCCGGGCTGGAGGGAGTGTCAGACTAAAAACCCTGTTCCTTCTCCTGCTCTGGGCCGAGGTCGCGGTGCCTCATTGCGCTTACCCCGCAACCCCGGTTGAACGTCAGCCCTTTAGGGCCCCGTCTGTGGTGGTCTATTGGCTCTTTGAGGCGCGCGCGGAACGCTACGCTCCGTACGCTCGGGCCTGGTTCTGGTCGGGCGGCGAGCTGATGAAATGGTAAAAAAAAAATATGCTCAAGTTACTGGTAGCGGATGTAAGCGCAATAATGTATCTACAGTAGCATCGGGACAGAACAACACCAATCCGGTGATTTTTAATCGGTAAGAGTTTGCCAATCCCTCTCGACCTGGCTGCGGCGAGAGAAGTCTTTTGATGATTTCTCTACCACAAAAAAGGATCCATCTATGATAGTGCATATTACATATGTGGAAACTATATAAAAATAGGAAGGGAGGTAAGTACTGTACAGAATTTTTTTTTGGCAACAAAAGTTTATGAACTTTTCACATTTTGCCTTTACAATCGAAAACGTTAACAACTACTGAAAACTAATAATAAAGTCATTTATTGAGCGTGCATGCGATTACTATAGACATTGAATCTCTTTCACAAATGTAAGGGCTATACTATAATAGATATGTATCTATTAGATGTTTACTGAATCTTTACTAACTATCAAATTAGGAAGATAATGTGACAATGCTTAACTTTTTGTTAACGATGAATCCAAAATACATAATATATTATATACATAGTATGTACCTATATGATGACTAAGTCTACACACAATTAAATGTCGTCCGACTTAAAAATTGAATAATAGGATCATGTGGAACTTAAAATATATCTGATACAGGCAAAGATGATCTAACTTTTGTCAAGTCGTGTTCTTTATTTTTTGTGCTATAACACAAGGATGTAAGTATGTTTGGCGTGACTAATACATTCAGTGCTGTAAGCTAAATAATCTATTTCGGCTTCATAAAATCTTAAGTCTTACAAAAAATCTTTTTTATGGTCCTATATCCTAATCGTTATTTGGCTATACATACATTCTATAAACAGCAATTTCTTTGAAATATCACAAAAATCGTGTTTTAGCATCGCTGATGGTAAGCAATCAGCGCCGCCCATGGACACCCGCAACAACGGAGGAGTTACGATTATGTAGCCGTCCTTTTAGGGATTAGGGTTAGTACCTTGATAGGTTTGACGTTTCCGCGTAAATTATATGTTGTAAACTTGAAACTTTAGAGATTTAAAGATTGGGGGAGGAGAAGTAATATTTCGCCGGTCTATCCGACACATTTGTGCCAAAGCATGGATTTCCTACACTTAAATATCATATTACTTTTCCTGTCCTGGGTAGGTCAAGAGGCAGTGTCGGACTCTCACTGACTAAAAACTACCCCGTTCTTTCTGCTCCGGGCGGCAGCCAGGGTACATTATTATACTTGCAGCCGCATTCCGCAACCTCCGCTGACAATCTAAATACATACTAAGTAGCATTTTTCGTCGTTTCACCCTTGTCCATAGTATTCCTTGCAAGTTTTTTAAGAATAGTGGGTAACTAGGTATCTACGTTAAACGCAAATCGTTTAATGAAATACCCCCCTGTACGGGCTTGTCGTGGTGGCCCGGATTTTAAAGTGCCTGTTGCACTTTTTGCCAGGTTCCGAGACGCACCCTCACCCCTGCCCGAGCGTACGGCGCGTAGCGTTCCGCGCGTTCCTCCAAGAGCCAATAGACCACCACAGACGGGGCCCTGAAGGGCTGATGTTCAGCCGGGGTTGCGTGGTAAGCGCAATGAGGCACCGCGACCTCGGCCCAGAGCAGGAGAAGGAACAGGGGGGTTTTTAGTCAGTAAGAGTCTGACACTCCCTCAAGTCATTTGATGATATTCCCCTCACAAAAAAACCCCTTGCAAGTACAAATGTGACTTTCCTAGTTATATGTACTTATAATTCCTAATTATAAGTTTGGAATCCGCCTTGAGCAAGCCGGGTGATTAATGGTTAAACCTTCTCCGTGTGAGAAGATGCCTTTACTCAGCAGCTTAAAGGTTGATGATGTGAAGGGCTTTAATCCTAAGACAAACAGAAATCTTTGTTATTCTGTGCCACCACTAGGTGAATCTACCTACAACAGAAACAAGGAAGTTGATTCAAACATTCCGTTTTCTGCATTTAGCTTGTCAAGTAACTACTGGAGCTATGTTCTCTATACCGAGGTATCAGTGAAGGATTAAGTAAATAATATTGTAACAACATCATTTAGATCTCAATCATTTTGTACTTAGTATTTTAGCTTCTTGGTTGACAGCTGTTGTTTAATGACTACTTGAAGGAATAGATTTGAATAACTTAACATGGTAAACACAATGCGTTCTTAGAAATATTTGTAGGTCGTAAATAATAATTTCATTGTTATTAGCCAGTGTTGTTATGGGTAAATTGCATAACTTGATGTCACGTACTAAATTAAATTGCTATTATCGTCGAGATTAACAAAATAGACATGACTTAAGTAATATTTCACCTTCCAAGTGCACTTAAAGCCAGCGAAGATGAGGGCTTGCCGCGAGGGGAAAATTGCCAAATGGCTTCCCTTGCTCAAGGTAAGGCAAGAGGGAGTGTCAGACTTTTACGGATCAAGCCTCCTCTCCTGTTCCATGTCCTACTTCAGGCCGTGTTATAATTGCCTTATTTTCTTGCTCCATAGCCCCGGCTGAACATCGGCCCTATCCCATCTGTGGTGCACGCTACGTGCCGTACGCTCAGGTCTGATCCTGGTTGGACGGCGAGACACCGCACAGGCACCGTCCACAAAAATGAGGGATTGTCTTCAAAGTACTTTCGAATGCCAAATTTAATAACCGATTTCATTCCAAAAATCGGTAAAGATTTATCTTTATTAGATTGTTATTATTCCGAATATAATTAATAACCAAAGCAGATTTATTACCGTACATTACAGCCATGTTGATGTTAGTTCTGGATAAACCTTTTCCACAGAGCTAGATAAATATTTGCCCTAAGAGAAGTTCTCTGCTATGTGTCTATGCAGTATCTCGGCCAAAATTTCATTGAAATACGCTATCTGCCGTTTCACTCTATTAAATCACTTCTCATAGTAACCAACTAAATCCCGTTTAAATAGGCAAGTTTTTAACTCGGGAAATAGTTTATTTAAAAAAATATAAATAATTCCATTTCAATAGCAGATTAGCAATTTTATAAATGTTTTCCTCGACTTTCATGAGCAATAAATAACCTACATTCTTATAGATTTTTTTCTCAATACAGATTAATTATTACTATTGAGATAAAGACATGTTCGCATTAATTACGCCGCACCATCCAAGGAACTTAATTTATATACGTATAAGGAGATAATTATATGAAGTAATTATGTGAGATACAAAATGATTCATTATCTTCAATAAAGACGGGTAGGTATATGAAGTAAATAACTAAATAGGTACCTATACCTACCTAATCGCACACATTGGCATTGTATATATAACTTTGTAAGATTTTACATTTGATATATTATTATTACATGACGATATGAGTTGTTATGATGATGTCAAAATTTATTTATAACTTATATATGTTGTGTTAATGTTATGGGTATTATTTACACGTTTAGGTAAGGACCAATTATCCTATGACTTAGGAACTTAGTAGTAGCCTCAAAGAGCCAACAGACCACCTTAGATTGGTCCTAATAGGGCTGTCAGCTCGCGTTGTAAGTCAAGTACAATAATGTACCGCTCAAAAAAGGGGGGCGGGACGGGATGGAGAGTCAGACTCTTACTGACTAAAATCAACAAGCTACGCGCTTTTAAGTGTGGGAGAGCCATACTTCGGTACGAATGGGTCGGCTCGACCGGAGGATACCACGGCCTCACAGAAAACTGGCGTGAAATAACGAATGAGTTGTGTTTCGCCGTGTGAGTGAGGGTACCGGAGGCCCAATCCTTCTCCTACCCCAATCCGTTCCCTTTCCCAAAATATCAAATCACTAGGTAATCCCCAAAAGGTCGACAACTCACTCGTAACTCCTCTGTCGTTGCGGAAGTCCATGGGCGACGCTGATTGCTCACCATCATGTAATACGTTGGCCCGTTTGCCCGCCTATCACATTAAAAAAATTCCCCGCACGTTGTAGATCGTCGATCGAACCCAGACGTCCAATTTTGCGTTTGCGGGTTAAGCGCAATGAGCGCCAGAGCAGGAACGGAGTTTCTTTAGTCAGTAAGAGTCTGACACCCTCTCTCCCCATACCCTGGGCGGGAGAAGTCATTTGATGTTTTTCCTCTGACAAAAAAATGCACTCCGCTTCCTTCATTGCGAGCATCACTGCTTCGCAGAAAGAGGAGACTGCTTCCCAGATCCTCTCCGCCCAAGCACTTCCCTGAGAAAACGGCTCAGATCAGGCAGGGTGCATCGTTACCGTGTGTTCCACCATGTCTTCCGGGTAGTCCTCACAATGACGACCGGGTGTCGTTCCCTTTCCTCCCACCGTATCCGGAACTGGTACCTCCCGAAGCTTCCTGTCAGGTAAGCACCTTCGTTCCACGAAAAGTGAGGACGCCATAGCGTCCCTCTAGCCAGTTTCTCAACATTTGATGATTATTCCCCCTCAAAAATGAAAGGATAATTTAGACCAGAATAATTGAATGAAAATCTCGCGATGAAAAGCGAAATTTAAGAAGACTAATTAATAAACTTTTAATTGAATTTCAACCATATTTTCGACGTAAGTAGGTACATTAGTAAATTCTAGAGTAAAATAAGTTTATGGAATCTCTGCTTGATTTTTGATGCTTTGATTAACCGAAGATATAATAATTTTATTATTTATGAACGTTTATCCGATAAAGTTCTCTTTAAATATTAAGAATACCTAGTCAAATCTAATTTCTTAATTCAAACCACCGGCGGTCAGCAATGGAGAGCCATGCGGCATCAATAAACCGGCGTGAAACAACGATTTTTTTTTTGTTTAATTGTGTGGATGGTCTTTCCGGAGGCCTAGTTACCGACTAATTTGCTGTTAAGAAAAACTCAGGGGATATACTTAATCGTTGATGCTGTGTAGATCTTGAATAATGAACTAGCTAGATTATAGTTCTGTTGCCTACCTACCTATGTATGTTCATAATTTACATGTAAGTACTCGTATGTACCTACGCTCAGTATAACATGATGGACGAACATAACTATGATATCTGGTTAATTATAACACCTAAAACAGATGGCGTTACCTTTCACAAATACCTAATATGACAGCTAGAGCGATGAGTTTAATAATTTACTGCAACTATGCCACATTCTGCAACAGCATTAATATACAGAACAATTCTTTCTCTGGCCCCAAAAGTGGGACGATTTCAAATAACTTTTCTGGGAACTGACCGCACCGGTGCCAAGTGTTCGCTGCATCACTGTCATTGCCAAACAAAGTTAGTTATCAATGCCTAATCAGCCGTGGTGTTATTATAAAATGCACCTAGCTAAATATTTATTATCACAAGAAAATTGTTGTGTCAAATTGTGTATGATCTTATTATATATATATATATATATATATATATATATATATATATATATTAGAAATATTAGGAAGGGACTTACGGATTGTTCTAGACAAGGAATATCTATAGAAAATCGATATTCCATGTTCTAGGTTTCCAGAGTTCAGCAGAAGTAAGAAGAGACGATTTGTCATTCATAACTATCAATAAATCAACATAGAACTTGACTTTGTAATGATATAAGTAAGTAGGTACCACTGGTAGGCGCAGTAGCTTTATTTGGCTTTATCACTGCAATTTTACTAGCGACATAATAAATTATTACTTAGGTAAGTACTACGTAGGTGTGGACTAATTAAACAAAAAAGAAAAAATACCTACATAAAGGAACCTATAATAAATACCGGTCCCTACCGTACCTACAAAATGATTGTTTAATGCGTTACATCAAGAGCATTATTTAATGTGATAAATTAAATAGGTGTGTGGTAAGTTAACATCTGCAAAACTGACAGTGCAATATTTAAACTTTTCGCGCCATTAAAAAACAGACAGCATTACGTTTTGTTGTTCTTTTTCAAACCATAATATTTTAGAGTGACGAATGCTAAGATATTTACCTACGATAGAATTATGCTTTTTATGAACCCAGGCGATAGTAATTTATTTACAATACGTGTAGTACGGTACCGGTAAAGCTTTATTCCACTTTCAACATTGTATGCTATAAATGTGACACTTTCGCTTTATCGTATCTGGAACACAGCTATAAGGTGTGGTCTACATTAGAGTAAAGTGATACTAAATAAACACGAAATAAACCCTACAAGCAAAAATGTAAATAACTCAAATTAAATTTAAAAAATAAACAACAAAGTTTATGAATACAAAATAAATAAAGTCAAAGTATAAAACTTATATTATTTGGACAGTTATTTTGTATGTTGCTAACGATTACCGACTTTTCCAAAAATATTCTGACTTTCAATTAAAAAAAATGACTATCTAAAGTTTCAAGTACTTTAAAGTAGTTTTAAATAATACGTAAAGTTAAAATGACCGTAATTTATGTAAAAACATTCATTATTTCAGTACCTACTTTAGTTTAGTGAAAAAAATGGTTGTCACAAAATTGAAGGATGTGTGTGTCTAATTGCTATAAATAATGAGGTAACGTGCAAATAACAATTATCATCATGCAATCAGAATCGTTT
Organism: Spodoptera exigua; assembly: GCA_902829305.4. NCBI lineage: Eukaryota > Metazoa > Arthropoda > Insecta > Lepidoptera > Noctuidae > Spodoptera > Spodoptera exigua. The sequence continues at coordinate 6,928,897 of LR824615.2, forward strand.
ACCATGACATTAAAGGGTTATAGACATCGTAATGTAAGTGGACAAGAGTTATAAATAATGAACAAGAGTTTATTTTTCAAACTTTCATTAAAAATAACAGGCCTATGTGTGTCTGCCTTTACGTCAAATATCTTTCACTTTTGAAAGGAAAACATTTCAAAATTTTAGGAACCTATTTTTAGCGTATATTATTCCCACGTTTTAGATTAAGTTACTTTCTATATTTTTAGTTTAGTTTTACTCTTGAAGTGAACTCACTTCGAACAGTATGGGTCGCAAATCTCAATCAAAACAAAATCCCAAGAAGAATGCGGGGAAGGAAAACAACAAGTTCATTCAACAAAAACGTAAAGAATTAGCAGTTCTCGTGGATAAGGTGTTAAGATTGACGAGAGTATTCCAAGCTTCTACTAATGTGATCAAAAGTTGGGAACATCATTTGGAAATTGATGCTCTCATTAAAGAAATATTGAATCTAGAGGGTCCTCAGCCTAAAAGTGGCCAGGGCAGGCATTCAAACATTGAAAAGTTTAACAAGTGGCTAAGTGAGAATGAGGTGCATCTTGATGGTAAGTGGGAACTATCTTATACAGTTTGTGCAGCAGATATCAAAAAACAAGAAGTCATATCCATTTTCCTGTGTGTCAACATAATAAAATAGAGTTTTAGCAAAATAACAGACTGCATATTATTCTTTATTATTGTGTTTATTTATTTTTAAATATAGAACATATATGATTACTTGTGTAAAGTAATAGTACGTAGGTAGTATAGGTAATTAGTATAAATTAAAAATCTGAATGCAGGCTTATCTTCGGTCTGCTCAATGAAAAATGAAACATAAATACTGCTATATAATGAGACTGTTTGTGAAATCCACTTACTATACTCCGCATATAATAAAATAATAAAACAAAACAAATATCTCTAATACAACTGCAACAAAATTACAGGCATTGAAATAGCAGAATTTGAAGGATATGAGTTTGGTTTGAAAGCAACTAAAGAATTCAAAGAAGGTTCACTTCTTCTGACGGTGCCCACCAAATTAATGATGACAGAGAAGAATGCAAAAGAGTCTGAACTAGGAAGCTTCATAGAAATAGATCCATTACTGCAAAATATGCCAAATATAACACTTGCACTGTTCCTGCTATTGGAGAAAAATGATCCTAGTGAGTATTCATATTTCTTACTTAATATGTTCTGTAAGCCAAGATCTCCTTTATTAAGTTGATCAAAAATTGTTCAAAACTTGTCCCAACATCATATTTTATGATAATTCATTGTTAGTTTTAAATATACATCCAGATCTTTTAATTCTGATGTATGTTTATGCAGCAACCTATTAGTTATTACAAACTATAATCTATATAAATGCCAATTTTTATTACAATTAGTAATATTAGTAGGATGTGACCCCAAAAGGGGTATGCACATTCTTATTGTTTTTACTTTATTTGTAATACATAGTGTAGCTTATTACCTTCCTGATATTCATTTTAAATGTTTCATAGCTTTACAAAGGTTACAATGCAGATCTCTTTAAAAAAATAACATCAAATGTGGGTCATCAAGTTTGCAAACTTAGTTATAAAGTCATTAGTATTGTAAACTATAAGGGTTTTTGGTAGATGTATTTTAACTTACAATTTCTTTTTTAGTATTTTGACTGAATGACTGACTAAATGATTATGATGATTTATGATTTCTAAATATACTAATGTGTGTTTCAGAATCATTTTGGAAGCCGTATATCGACATATTACCTGACAAATATCCTACTATTCTCTATTTCACTTTGGAAGAGCTGGCAGAGCTTAAGGTGATTATAACTTTTAATTGATTGGATCAATATTAAAATTTCTTCCAATTGTGGTAATTTGAGACAGAATAGAAGAACAATAGGTACCTATGTGAATGCATGAATTCACTTGGGGTTTGATGATGACTTGAACTTGACTGGAGTTTGACTGAACTGGCTGTAGTGCAATATGTTTGATTTCCACATGCTCACCAAAGAACAAAATTTTACGAAAATTAGACAAGTGTTTAAAAGAATTATATATTTAAAGGTATCAAAGATATTAAAAGGTTAAACAATAAGCTTGCACGTTTCCAACATAAGATCCTTATGAGATGCAAGAAAATACTTGTTACTTTTGTGGGGGGTAAACCATCAAATGACAACTCCCATCCTGAGAGATATGGAGTGGCATGATAGGGAGTGTCAGAATCTTATTGACTGAAAACCACCTCTCCTGCTCCAACCTAAGCCTCAATACATGGAAGGAATAAATTGTATCTGAGTAAAATTTTTTAAAGCTATTTCATGTCATATTTTAATTCATGACGAGTTGTGAATAATCTATTAACATTGTTGATTAACTTTTCCAGCCTTCACCAGTGTTTGATTCGGCCCTGAAGCTCTACAGAAGCATTGCAAGGCAGTATGCATACTTCTACAACACCATCCACTTAATGGACTTACCAGTATTAAAAAAACTCCAAGAAATATTTACTTTCGATAGCTACAGGTAAGTAAAATAAAGATTTAATAAATTATTCTAATTTATTTATTTTTAAGACAAATCTATAAAAATGAGAAACACTCAAAAATGTCTTTGATATGTCACATTGCACTTAATTATAGCATAATACTGAAAACGAATAAATTTAGGTCCAACGGAACATTGATACAATCAGTTACTCAGTTAGTAGTAACTTACATCGCACAATACAAAATTTATCCGGTTTGTAGAAATAAAATTCTAATTAAATTAACTTAAACAAGTTACTTGAAACAGCAAAGCAAGTAAACCGTTGTAGTTTTTTTTTATAATATTGATCTATTTTATAAAAATCTTAATCAATATCAGGTCACTAGTTTAAATTATGAAGCCATTTCCACAATTTGTGATTTAAATAAAATCTTATAGTACTTTATTATTGCAGAAAATACCCATTTAACTAAATATGTTACAGTATTATTAAATTACTTAATCATTTATTTCTTAAAATTGACCATTAACTTAGTATTGTCTATTGGAATGGTTTTCTCAAAGTGTCCCACATGTAATCTGGAGAATCTTTGCCATTTTGTGAATCTAAAGTGTTCAATGTGTAGATATTCGTTGTTTGCAACATTGGACTAATACTGCGTGTACTACTATTGTTCTTGTGACCTTTCCTATTCTCGAATACTGGCGTTGGAATGCGCTCGTCACCAAAACTGCGCTTTTTCCTTATAACCGATCTCTGCTGTTTCCATTTGAACACCGCGTAAGTTAATAAGAATAATATCATTGCTAAACCAGCGATACTAGCTGTAGCAACTGTCACAGATTTAGTTTGGCTTGGTATTTTATCTAGAATACCTGACGCATGCGCTGGATTACTAGTCTCATATGGATTCATTTCTATCTTCTCATCTGATCCTGATGCGATATTGTTTTCAAAATTATTGAGATGTTGTAGATCTTCCAGTACGATCAGACCATCGCCATCCGCGTCTTCATCCAATCGTATCTTCTTAAATGGTTTTATTGACCCTGGAATAAAAATATTTAATATAGATTTGTCTGTTTTTTGATTAATATTAAATTATATTTGTTTTATTTAGCTTACCCTCTAAAGTATTCGCAGATGTATCATTATTGCGATTTCGCCCCATCAAAGAGAATATTTCATTCCAACTAACAACATCGTCTTGGCTTTCGCTTAAAACTCGACCCTCTCTATTAGTTTCACTTGCTTTAGTTGCATTCGTGGCATTGGCAACGGGTATAGTGGTCTTGGGAGTCGTTCTTTCGACATGTTTCAATGGTGAACTTTTATTTTCTGACTTAGTAAAGTTATTGAATAAGGACATGATTCCCATATTTTCTGCATTTTCATTAACATTACTGCGGTAGTCCATTACTACAGGGATATTTACGTTATTAACCATGGTTGGTTCGTCAGTTGTTATTCTAGTATTGGGATCGTGCAAATTAGCATCTAGAAGAGCCCTTAATGGATAAGTCTCTTTTGATATAGGCTCTAAAAGAGACTTAGATAAGAACGGTTCTGGTGGGTTAGGTTCCCGAGATGCGTTGTGGAATATGTCGGCCAAATGCACATGGCTGGATCCACGTTCCCTATGCTCTACTAATTCGCTTATTGTCATATTTCGTTCCATTAATATCTTGGACAACTTGGCACTCGCTGAAACAAATAAATAATGGTTTTATAAGATACCAAAAGACGTAACTCGACGATTTATAGATTAATTTTTCACGATTTATAGATTATTTTTTTAATTTTTCATATTAGATTAATTTTAAGCGCTTTTTGTTTACTTTTCAAGACAAACAGTCTACTGCAAATTAAAAAAGAAAACAGTAAATAAGTGTTGTGACAACTGAATAAAAAATATGAGTACATATGTAGTTTAAAACTTACTTCGAGTGTCATTAAGAATTTCTTCAATCTCTATTTTAGCAGTTTCTTCTATTGGACTGGGTGGTTGAGTCACAAATGTTGATACTTTGATTGTGGACTGCGCAAGATCACTTTCTGTATTGCGGTTACTTTCAGTTGTGATGAAGTCATCTAGTGCAGTTGTATCAGTTGCTTCTTCGACTGATTTCGGGTCTTGTGTTCTTGCAATAAATTCAGATGATGATACTAAACTACCCAATCCGAACAGGTGTTTTATAAGGTCGTCTTGTGGAGGTTCTGTCGTAGTATTCTTATGCTTCAAACGTTTCCTTTTTAATCTATTATTAAATGCTTGTCGTCTTAGTCCTGATGAATTTGCAGCAGGTCTCACTACTACTGTAGCTTTCTCAGTTGTCAACTTAGGCGTTTCCGTTGTTGTTTCTTTTACATAAGTAACTGTGGTTTCTATCACTTCCATATTAATGTCATCCAGCTTGCTGCTTTGATCATCATCTAGGTTAAAGTCTTCCGAAGAATTATTGTTGTTGTTAATAACTTCAATAGCTATAGTAGTCTCATCTTCAAAAACAGCAGTGGTTGTAGCTTCAGCTTCAATTGTGTTGTTCTTTCCATCTTTCTTGTTATTCAGGATCATAGGTAGAGCATCCTTCCATTCCCTAGATTTTGTAATGTTTCTTCTGTGATGTGCGTACTTCTTCGAATTCAATGCTACTAAATCTCTACTTAGATGTCCTTTGTACGTGTTGTTTAACATAGGTCTCATTCGTAATTTCTTTCGCGTTCCTATAGGGAAACGATGTCTTGTAGATATTTTCTGCGTAGGTTCTACAGGTTTCAAAGTGGTTGTTGGGATATCTTCATCTTTTTTAGGTTCTTCTGTTGGTATTTCATCAGGTGTTGGAGTCACATATTTTGTTTCGACATTAATCGAAGTTTGTTCTGCCGAATCTGTTTCGCGTATATCCTGTTTATTCTCTGTTATATCGTTTCTTGGATTTTTATTTTGGACTTCTAAAGAATCAGGTGACTTGAATATCGACACAGCGTGCTGTTTACCATTAAGCAAATCAGTCAACGATAAATTGTGCTGTTGGAGTATTTCACTTAGACTGGTACCATTGGATCTCTTTAATATATCTTTTAATGTAAGTGGATCCATTAAGTTGCTATCCTGAAAAATATAATTGGAAATAAATAACAGTGCAAAAAATCAGAGGTAACAGTTAAAAACGGGTATCACTCAGATGTTATTACGAAATTTTAATCCATTCAACTGCGGATCATAGCCGCGACGCGCACGCTACTCATGAATAATAGTCCCGCAGTGACTTGAAAGTAGTAGAGATTTTTTCTGTTAATTTGATTAAGTAAATCATTATTATTAATAAAGTTAATACGGTTGTAAGTATATCACACGAAATCTAAGTTAGTGCACTACATCGATATGTTTAAGCTACGATTTATTATACACTCTTTTGTTCTCTAGGAAAGTTATCACTTCTATTTCGTCATAAAATTTTCCTATATGTACCATGATCACTTCATCCATCGTAATACCGGGTTGAAGTGCTGCAAATGTTTTTTTCGTATTTTGATTGAGCTTATCTTTACATTTTCCTAAGATAAGCGCATCTTGTTTTGCTTGAAGTTTTCGTAATTTTGTTTCGTTTATGAATGCTTCAACTTTTTCTCCAGCTTTTGCATGTTCTAGCAGTCGTCGTACGGCTTCGCTACTAGTTTTATTTTTAAAAGATTTCCCTATTTTGGCATTTAATGCCAAAGATTGGTCCTATAAATAATAATTATGCATTAAGCATGTCAGAACTAGAAACAAAAATGAATTGCAAATCATATCTACTGAATAGTCCGCTATCTAAATGTATTAAAATGTGCAGACGCCTTATTTTTCTTTTTTTTTATATTCTGTATAGTATATGTTTGCAGGCGTTCAAACTGATGACACCAAAGGCGTAACCGGTTTTAATGGGCTGCTAGGGATTTGAGGATTAGGGGTTTGCAAAACATATCGTAAGCCTTGTCTCATATTCTGTGAGTTTCGATTTAGAAATTGTCTTTATGTATCTATGATTGTGCTGGTGCATAAGCTGCGTGTGCATGCATAAGTCATTGTTGATTTAAAATAGGTGTATAGTGGTGTTATGAAATCATGTATTTAAATTATAGATTTGGACATTACCTGTGGTTTATCGGGTTTCTCGGTAACTGGTGTGTCGTTATGTTGGTCTTTAGAACTTACACTTTGACTTCGTTTCGTTGGCCTAAGCGCTGTCATTCCTACGACTTCTGACGAAAATTCTGATAAAGATTTATCTTCGACTAACTGGGCCTTGGGCTCACCAATAACTTCCCTGTCATCAACCAAGGGAAATTCGACGTTAGTTGCACGATGGTCAAATTCTACCTTTATTTTAGTTGGAGCTAGTTCAGGTAATTCTCTTTTATTTTCATGTACTGGGTTGTCTTGCAGAAATTCTGCTCTTGCTTCAACTTTGTGATGGTCCAATGGTTCTGCGTTAACTTGTGGTTCTGGAGTTTGACTGAATTCAGTTAATTCTGACCATTTATCAAGTGATGGTCGTTTTCTACGTTGTCCCCTCCTTCTCATGGGTCTGTCCAAGCTCACGACGTCATCATTCCACCAAGTCGGTCTATTTTCTTGTTTCTTTCGCCTCCTCTTTGGCATTTCTGTGGTTTGGCGTGTGTTGTCAAAGTCAACGTCGAAATATGGCTGGGGTGATTCATCAGGATAAGTAAATCTCTCTTGTGGCACGAGGTCTTCAGTTGAACTTTTTTGTGGGCGACGTTTTCGTTTACGGCCAATTCTGCGTCGCTTTGGAAGTCCCTCCTGGGAATCGTTATTCCAATTGTCTGCATCCTGTGGCTCTTGTAGCGGGGGATCTACTTCCAATGCTCGCCATGGCTGAAATTTATAAAAAAAAATCATAAATTATGTGTACCTTGTTTGTTGACTACTCATAACTAGTGTGCTCAATAAGCACCGAAAACTAAAGAAGTTTGTCTTTTTTCATTTTGTCATTTTTTGTAGTATTCTGCTTAGGCTGTAAGTTTGTGATCTATAACATAAGTCTGTTCTGATCTGATCTGGCCTGATTATAAAACTAATTATATTATATATTGAACTATAACATGTTCTTTTAAATACGTAGCAACAAATGTAACTCCATATTTAAAGCCAGATCTCTCACATTAGAATTATTTAGGTACTGTAAATTTAAAACATCTATCATTACATTCATCTACTGTCGGTTGTAATACATGCTAAATGATTCAACAGTATTCATTAAAGTGTAGCGATCCGTAACTACTTAAAAACACCCATTAGCAAATGGATACAGTATGCTCACAATTACTAGTTTTTAGTGTTCTCCAATACAATTTGCTCAAGTTATTCACTTAAACACACTACATATATTTGTACAATAGGTATATCAACTAATTTTATTTTGAATTTGTATTAAGTATACTAAGCATTACACCACTTGCATAATGGTACCCAATAAATTTATGTGGCACGAAATTGGTACAAATGATGTTCTTGACTCAAGTATAAATATCTAGTGCATATGAAATGGGTATTTAAAAATTGTGAAGCAAGCCGTTAACCTCACACTGCCAGTAGTTTTTTTAGTCGGGGTTGCTTCTCAAGATTAATTAATATAAGATTCCGCTGTCCCGGTCTGGAACAGGAAACGGAATGGGGTGGTTTATAGTCAGTAAGAGTGTGACACTCCCTTTTGCCCCTCCCTGGCGAGGCGAGACAAGCAATTTCATTATTTTCGCCTCAAAAAAAACCTTACATTTGCAAACAAATTCAAAGGTTTATATTTTGCGTACTTAAGTACGAGCTACTAGTACATTTTTTTTTTTTTTTTAGAAAGACTAGGGAGTGTGGGATTTTTACCTCACTAAAACCACCCCGGTGGCCACCCTCATCACCTGTAAGGGGCCCCGGGTCCTCTACAAGAGACCTGCTCCGGAGCCCCCACGATGAAACGCCTGTGACGGCACATCCCTCGAGTACGAGCCTCGCTGTGTACGGCGGTACGTGACCACTGTACCACCGTCTTCCCTGGGACCACTGAATGAGCACCTAGAGTCCCCCCTCTATGCACCCGTGACCCCAAAGGTCCGCCTGAATTTCATGCAGGCGGGATTCGGCGTATTAGGCGTCAAGGTGGTTGCCTCCTCGACGCCTTCTACGAGCAGGATCGGCCCTCTCGCGAGATCTACTAGTACCTACCAAATTAAAAATAAAATATCGTAAAGTTGACTAAAGGACTAGACATGACTGAATCTGAGCAGCAGCGTTCTCTAATTGACCTCCGAATCTTTTAAACTGCATTTTTAATCAACCTACAAAGCGGAGGCGGCAAGTGTAGAGGAAACCTATGGTCCAGAAATTTCGAGTCATTGTCCATGAGATAATAGAATCATCCACAATTGAGTAATTTTCTCCTCTCACGTGGTGAAGGAATGAACATTATTCACCACGCTTGCTCAAGGTGGATTGGCAATTTCTAGTTATAAGTCCAGGTTTATCTCACGATGTTTTCCTTCGCCATGTGTTAGTGATGTCTAAACAATCTTACAGTTTTAAAAAACCATACTGGTGATACCCAACTTACCCTCAACACGACGACGAAATAATAATGCATTATCTGTTTATCAAATACATTGTTAAACATGCGGAATTCGGAACTCCACAAAGCTTTTACTTAGCCGATACTTTTTATATGACCGTTTATTCATTTGCGTTTATGTATTCACTTAATAATCGTTGTAATTCCGCTACTAATGCGATTGTTTTGTTTTATAATTAGCGTTGTTCAAGCAGCAACATCGGTTGTTGCGTCTGTGATTGGAAAATGAAATAGTGAAAGGTCATTTGTTAGGTGAATGACATTGTAAACCCGCTCATTCAGCTGTCGAGAAAAGTGAATGATTATTTTTTTATCTTATAAACTTGATCTTCTTCGTAATTTCACTTGTAGATTTAGTTTGTTCTTAGAAGCTGTGTCTTTAATATTATACTTTTAGAGAATTGAATCTCTTCAAAATGGTCAGCGAAATGCTTCAATTTTGTAAATTCAACATCTAGTCTTGCAAGCGTCTTTTTTGCAGATTGTAATGTTATTTCATTTACTAAATGACTAGAATTTAATAATGACGGCAACATAACAATTATGTGCTAACACGTCTTTATATCAAGCCACTGATATCGCTATGATTAGTATAAAAATAACACATCTAATTATAACAATAATTAGTCCATATAACATAATATAAGATCAAAAGACCGTAACGTAATTTTCGCTGTGGTTTTATCACATTTTTGTTGCGAATGCGCGCACGCATCTCGCATGTTACGTAAATGTAAGACGATGCGACTCTTCGTGCTCTAAATAGTGCGTTCAATGGATAAAAAAAACTTCGGATTCTCAAGTCTTGTGTGAAAATTTTAGACAATACTAAAGTATTGGATAAAAACAGACTTTACCTCGTGATTAAGTAATTGTTGTTTTAGGCGAGACATTGGTTGATCGAACGGATGATGCGTTGCGTGCAACACCCGTAGAAAGTATTTGATTACACTTGACTTTATAGCTGAACCGATCGTTTACTCTAAGACTGGTTTAATTTTAAAGTCTATTTTCCGCTTTAATTGATTTATATATCCGTAGTAGAAATGACCAAATACTTTACGCTTTTTATGTTTGTTTTTATTTACGTAATCTTTCTGGTCTTCCGTGTTTTTCGTCGAATATATATATGTGCATAATGTTTGTTGCCAGTCATCTTCACAAATTATTGAGGTTAAAAGAGCGATATATTCACGCGTCTATGGAAGGTGTATAAGCATTTAAATAGCGATTAGTCAAATTTATTGATTTGAATTTAAACCGGTTAGTCGGGTTCTTTTACTTTACGATATGTTGTGCCGGTGATCTTTCTTGCTTCTGGACTTTGTCGTTTGTTGGTTTTAAGTACTCGGCAACTGGCTGCCGCGCAACGTGTCGCGGGTTCAATTCCCGCACGGAACAAATCTTTGTGAGATCCACAGATTGTTGTTCCGGGTCTGGGTGTTATGTGCATGTGAAATTGTATGTTTGTAAACGCACCCACAACACAGAAAAAAATCCTAAAGTGGGGCAACGTTTTTATAAAAAATAAAATAAAATTAAAGTTTCATAATTGACAAAATTTGCACGATTCGAGTAAAATTTTCAGAAATATATTTATACTAGCTACTTTCGTGCGATTTCACCCTCTAAATAAATGGCATTAAAAAAAATGGTCATGGTTTTATCTATTTCACTAAGTTTGACACTTAATCATTTTTGAAAATATACCATTCTGCATTCGTGTCGTTTTTTTATCCGTCGACATTAGTTGCAATAATTTCCAAGAATGGAAAACTCGTATTGAAGAATCCAATTGCCCTGAAAAACACTAAACTGTTACATCTTGTTTGCGCCACTCCTAGGCACTGCTACTAGGGCTCCACCTAGTGTTTTTTATTTCGGGATTTATTCAAACATTCTTATGTATGTTGGAACCATAATTACAGAAACTATTTATGGTTATCTTAATGCGATCGTCCCCCTAATAGGATTTCACTAATTCCCACTATTTGTCGCTATGTATGCTTCGATCTTTAAAACTATGTGACAGATTTTGATACGATTGAATAATATTCATAATTCAGTAGGCATTAAATGTAATTGTTACATTAATTACGGAATAATTGAACTTGTATGCTCTACTAATGTCAATTTCTTGTTTCGATTATAACCGTGTATTAAATAAAAATTTGGAAAGTACACTTCATTTATTTGTAAAGAAAGCGGTCTAAAGTGTATCCTTCACTACTGACATCAAGTGCATTGACGTTTAAAGTTTCCAAGTTTCAGATTTTACACTAGTGATTGCAACATTGTATTCAGATAAATATTCATAGCGACCTGTAATTTGTAATTCGACACAAAACTCCTTTAAAGGAACTCTGAGAATTATTCATAGGCTTCGGGTGTTTTTGCTAAAACCACATACCGAGAACGGCAGAATAATTATTTGTTGTAAGTTTTGCAATTACTGAAATCCTTACTCGAAGTGAGCTACTTGTAAAATAATAACGAACCCAGTTTTTCTTCTGAACCGTTCTGTGTTTAGGTAACCTTATTAGTTTAAGTATTCGAAGTCTCTATTGTCTAATAAGCAGACTATCTATGTGGTATTACATACATATGTAGGAGAGTCATGCTTCGGCAACTCCTAATCCCCAATACTCAAGTGCTCAAACCCCTATCCCCAAAAAGGCCAGCAACGCACATTCGTTAATGTTGCGGTTGTTACTGCGGCGCCTATTACTTACAATCGGTCTGTTGGTTGCCCGATCTCATATAAAACAAAGGAATAGTGATTAAGTCAAAGTCAAAATCATTAATTCAACTAAACTATAAATAAAAGTACTTTTGAAACAAAAAATAGAATAATAGTCTGCTAGTCTTCGTCAGTGAAGCTAGGTCCTCGTTCCAAAGTGTATGTGTGTTATGTGTTACTGGATCTTTTTTTATGTAAAAGGTCGGTAAAGACCCGCAACGAAGGAGTTACGAGTGCGTTGCAGACCTTTTAGGGATTAGCGATTTGGAGATTTAGGGATTGAGGAGGGATTGGGGGAGGGGAAGGATTGGGCCTCCGGTAACCTCACCCACATGGCAAAACACAACGCCGTGGTTATTTCACGCCGGTTTTCTGTGAGGCCGTGATATCACTCCGGTCGAGCCGACTCATTCGTGCCGAAGCACCACACTTAACATGTTTACAAATTTCTTGAGTAATACTGATGATGTCTTAATAAAGAAATCTATTACTATCGTTACAAGGCTGGAAATGTGGAGAAATTCTACTTGTATTTACTTCTTTTAGGCCCACGGGCGCCAATCCGCAGGGAGCGCTAGTTATTGTATAGAGATGATTGGTTTCTAAGTGTCCATATTAGTCAACTTAAATGTGTTAGTCATGACATTTCAATAGTTGTGCTCGAGCTTCAGGCGTAACGGAAGAATTTTTATTTTCAATAATTATTTAGAATGATTTATTGATTCTTGGTTTGTTCGATTCGCTTTGCTTGCTTATTACCTTATGCATAGGCGCCAAGACACTATTTTCTTTTCATTTATGTATCTAGTTGGTTAGAAAAAGCCCGACAATAAATAAATCACAAGAAAATATGCACAAAACACAATTAAAATTATCCATACGACACTTATTTATATAAAACATCTAATCACAGAAAATCCAATCCAAACTAATATTATAAATGCGATACTGACTTTGTCTGTCTATTTGTCTGTGTTTTCTTCACGCCTAAACTACTGAACTGATTTCTGTGAAATTTGGTGCAGACATAGTTTGGAACTCGATATTTTATACCAAAAAAATTACACTATTCCACGCAAACGGAGTCGCAGACAAAAGCTAGTGAAGCCATAAAACACTTCATCAAAACCAATTTACTGAGTAAAGTAAATTAAATTTTACAAAAAAACCGCATTTCATCGTGAAACACATCTGTTCAAATAAGTAAATTAGTTATCTCATCTTTGAATAAAGAAAGCTGTTACAAAATGATAGTAACCGCTGCCCGCGGCCCGCAAGGAAAGTTGAAAGTAGCGTGGTACCGGTCCGCAAACTTGAATCAACAGCTTCATGCCATGTGACTTATGTTAATACGGGGTCGTTAATTGCGTAATATGTTAATATAATATTACCACATTGACGTAAAGTATGGCACACCGTAGAAAGCAACGAAATATGCAATTTTTTTAAGATTGCATATTTCGTTGCTTTGATGTTGTGATGCAATCAACGAAAAGTTTTTGCTGTTTATTATCGAAGTTTTTATGTTTATTGAAAATAAAATGTCTTTTTTAATTTACTTGCATGGCGGGTGTTTCTCCGAAGCCTTAAGTAAAAGTTCTTGTTATCAAATAACAGGCACGCTATGATTAAGAAAAGAGTTCCTTTACAATGCGATTGCTAACCTCTGTTGTACAAAACTTACTATATAACAAATATTTTCCTTCATTTACACAATTGAATACACCACAACTAGATTTGTCCAAAGTTTGACCTCAACGTGTAACCTTACTTGAACTTTATGACAAAAGCATAGACTATCGTCTGTTAAAGTATATTGCCGGTTTATGTAAGATTCAATTAACTATAAGAATAGTTGAAATGCTTCGTTGGTGTAGGCACAGATGGCAGATATAAGTGCTGAGTAACGATTTAATAGTAATTTATGAGTGATGGATTTTTCAATTGCGAAATCGTTTTCGATTTTGGACTTGATATGTGGCAATAATAGCACCTCTAATTAAAAGACACAAGATCACTAGCTTTTGGCAAATTTGAAACATCGAAGAATAAGAATATTTATATGCACAATGTATAGTAATAATATATCTTTGTAGTTAGGTCAATTACAAATAACAGGAACCGATAATTTATAAAACTAGGTTAACATAGCAAATTTAATTAACTCTGGATCACATTTACCCTGTAGAACGGTGTTATTAATCTGACTTTGAGTTCGAAATCATATGTAACACACTATTTGTCGTAGGTACAGGTGCCGAATGTATGCCCAGCGATCATAAATAGAACTGGCCCCCAAACAATAGACTTTACGACGTAACATGACCCTTAAACTGGTACCAATCTGCTCAGGAAAATAATGATTTCACATATTTTTATTATTTATACCCAAAAACGAGCAAACAAGCGATAGTATTTTGCTTACAACAAAGGAAAAAATATCTAGTAACGTTGTTTATTCTGGAGTATCCTTTAAAAAATCGAGTACCTATGTTTCACTGGCAATTAATTCAACTAATTGCATAAGCTTTAATGAAAAACAACGAATTTGAAAATGTATATATGATCGTGTAATATCACGGGCCGTTGCGTGCAGTATCCAACAGACCAAATTACATTATAATACACAGTACACTGAACTGAAACTGTGTACCTATATCTTGGCAATTTGTTCGCCATATTTGTACAGATCATATCTGCAACATACATGATACAAGAAGAGAAAACGTTTGATCATAAACGGAATTGTATGAAACAATATTAAGACTTTTTTTTAATGAGGGAGAAAATCATTAGATGTCTTCTCTTGCCAAGGCTGAGGTGAGGGGTGTCAGACTCTTACTGACTAAAACCAAGCTGAGGTCGTGGTACCTTATTGCGGTAGACCCGCAACCCTGGATGACATATCTACAGTCATATATCGATTCAATATTTCCCAGTTCATTAAATTCCTGTCTCATTTCAGTTAGACGCATTCCACGTTCTGTTTTTGTCATCGGTCTAATCCGATGTATTATTAACAATTTCCAATAGGAAGTATCAGTAAAAAGCTAACGCGACGCAGTTAATGTTTAAAAAAAAGTAAATAATTGCTGAAAGACTATACCGGTATGCGCACAACAGCGCACCGCTTGTACTATCAATCAATATGCCAATATATCACTTGTTTCAAACATGGAACTGCAGCTTTTCTCGCCACTGGCCTTAGTCTACACACGTCAATTGTCTAATTGATGCGGACAGGCGACCACGCTCCACTTACTCCATGCACCTCCCTCAGATTTCTAGACCAGTTTCTAGACTAGTCTAATGTAGATCTAGACTTTGTATGCTTCCTATCCCTTCTTTGTAACTGGTTTTCACTTTGCTAACATCGAAATTAGTTCCGATTCTTTAGATCACGGAACCTTTGTAAGTACCTATTCGGTGTTTTTGTTTTGATTTCCCCTTGTATTTCTTTTTTAACTCAGAAAGTAAACGTGCTTTGGTAATTTGTTTGTTTATTTACCCGATGTTATGGATTTTGATAAGTTTTTCTCCTCTCCTTTTTTTATGACGGGTTTGTTAAGGTGCTAAGATCGTACCGTACATTGTAGATCGTAATTGTTTTTTATGTTTTCTTTAAACTTAAATAGTTGTCTAATTTTATGATTACTAAGCAAAATTTGTATGAAAGAAAACCTTAGTTTCTGTAACATAACCAGTAGTATTGTTGCACAAAAAAGTACTTAAATGTTTATAGCCGAAAGTTTGTTATAGCATTGTTTTATAAACATTTTTTTCTCCTTAAAGAGAAAAGTGTAAAAATAGAAAACTATGTAAGCACAAAGCCATTGTTATGAAACAATCGCAAAAAGAATGAATAGTTAGAATCAAAATCAATTTCTTGTTAGTATGAAGCTACGTGTTCCTGCTGCCTGCTATTAGTGCAAAGACCTGACAGACGTTATCTTAAACGTTCAAGTGCCATAAAGATGATGATACTGGTTAAAGTCCTGTTTTAACGTCATTGGCTGTACTCAAACCTAGCGCAAATTTCTATTTTTCCCCAAACAGGAAGAAAGTTTGTCTTTTTCCAATCTAATATTTCAACTAAGCCTGATTTTAGTGTATTTATTTCAGTGCATCAAACAAAAGCCCTTACTTTTTGAATATACTGCTAATAATTTGGTTTTTGATACCAAAATAATATATAAAATGTTTTACCTGATCGTAACTAGGTGCTCCTGTATCCAATTCTCTCGGCCTCAAGTCGTGTCGATACTCTGCCTCTAAGTCTTCTTCTGCAGAATGTACTATAATCACCAAAGCGGCCAACGTGGTCAGTAAAGGCATGGCGGATTTCCAAATTATACCCATATTATATCAAAGCGACAACTGCAGGATCCGAACGCACTAACAGTACGTCCACACGTATTGATGCACAATTCTTACACTGCACTAATAACAGTTCCAAAGTTAATTACAACTCACGCAACGACACAATCGATTGACGAATGAAACTTGAAGTAAAGAAACCAGTAGACGACAGAATCCAAGATAAAGAAATAGAAATAGTAGAAAAAAGAATCACCGCGAAAATCACGCGCGGTGGTCCTCGATTTTTGAAAAACGTGCTCTCTGCTATGGTAGTTAAACGTTTGAGTCTGTTTTATTTTCACATCATGATTTTGTGTTTGTGAACAATCCGATAACACCGATGATCTTTAAAAGCAATTATATTACTGTACAATTTATTAAAAAAAAATCTCGTACTACAAGTTTCCCGCGCTTTTTTTATTTGTGAACGTGAAAGTGACGATGGCGATTGGCGGCACACGTTAGTCCGCGGCGGCTCAGCGCGTTCGAGTGATAACTCTTCAGCGGTAACTGCATAGCGCTTACTTTTCTTTTGTATTTTAATAACAACAGCATTTTGTGTTTGTTCAACAGTGCTCATTCGCATTTGCAATGTTAGATCAAACACTGATAAAACCTATTCAACCATGTCGCCGTTATTTTTACCATGAAGTTGTTCTCTAATATACATATGCATATTGCACAAGATTGATATCCAATTGTCTTAGCTTTGTGCTATAGATCAAAGAAACGCTTACAGCTTCCCTGTTTTTATTTATTTTGAACTAGCTGAGCTGACAAAATCCGTACCGTCTCAAAAATAACTACATGTGCTGACCTTTTAAACCTTCCCTGGGCTTCAACGAATATTTTAAGACCAAAATTATCCAAAACGGACTAACCGTTCTTGAGTTTTAGCGAGACTTAACAAACAGCAATAAATTTTTATATATCAGTTTTTTTAGATTTATGTCCATACTTTTGACACAGCTAAAAAATGGCGTACTTAGTAGGTACTTTAAAAAAAACAATTGTGGTTTTACTAAAAGAAACAGTTGAGTTACTCATATGCAACTAGTTAAAAAAGTAAGAAGTGTTGATAAATCTTGCAGAGGATTGTAAAATTTGAAATCATTTTCTTAAAAATTCTCTGTTTTCTATCCTGTTTTTATTCTGACTTGACAATTTACCACTATTTGTTATATACTAGCTTCTGGGTGGATAAAAAAATACCCTATGTGCTTTACTGTAATCTACATACCTCTGTACAATTATACCATTCCATTTAATGTTTTCAGTAAGTAGTTTTTTTGCGGCAAATAGCTGTCAACATCCAACTAACGCGAAAGTTTATACATGTATGTGTATTTTATATGAAAATTTTGAGAGCCTAATTAAAAAAACGTCATGAGAACTCTGCCTTAAAATCTCTAAAACATTTAGTCTGGGTTAGCGCAGTATCATTAATTATTTCATAATAATAATAGTAAATATCCATCATCTAATAGATTCTAAGCTCCCTTAATTTCCATGCGGTAAAGATGGCAAATCACAGTATTATGTGAAACGGAATGTGAGCACGCGCCGCGCCGCCTCCCCAGCGGAATGCGCGCGCAGCCCGTGACGATCACATGCGCGAATTAGCGTCGTTTGTTAATCAATTACTTGCATCTAATAATATGCAAGAGTATAAAAATAGTTTGAATTGAGTGAGAGAAACCATAATGTTATAATTATCATAACATACCTTACCATAATGTTGTGATCATCATAAAATTATACTATAATTATGGTTAAAAAAATAAAAAAAAATATATTACGCCATCAAACTCAGCAATCGTTTTTCACATTAACATATTTTCAATTTCATTTTCTAATATCATAATGGTATTTAAATGTACAGCTACACAACCTATAAATAGAACCTATTTACTCAGTAAAAGGTTTATGGCCGCCTCATGGAAATTGACCCAATAACGCATTTAATCGCAAGTACGTGCATAATAGGAGAAGCTGCTATTAAAACAATAAAAAGCGTGAGTAAATAGCTATAACCAGCGTGACCAATAAAAAAGTTATGGAAAAGCTGAAGCACAACCAAAATTCCAATATAATCATAGTTAATACTCACGGAAATTGCAACGTAACAATTTAATTGGACTTTTTAATTATATGTTGTGGTTACACACATCTTACGCCAGACACATATTTGTTTGATAAAATTGCTTAAGGCACTTAGTTTACTATAATGAATACTGTCTACACTTTATCGAACATAAAAAACTTCCGTATGGTACGAAAACTAGTGTTTCCTTGTTTCCCTCGGTAAATTTCTAAGCTAAATATTTCTTACCTATGCTAACTTGTTCCGCGTACCATCGTGACAAAGTAAGAATTAGAATTTTTCACGCCCACTTGCGCGCCAGCATTTCTCTCGTTGTATTTTCTAGCTATAATCCGCTAAGTAAGATTGTGTAACTCACAAATAGAAGATGAATGACACAATTTACGTAACTGCTCTTGATAAAATGAGAAGTTTTGTGCTAACTTTACACCTGTGCCATGTATGCTTTTACTAAAACTGTTATTCATACTTTTCGTACTACATGTTTACAACATTAGAATCGCGATATATTTAACCAAGTTGTTACTATCGTCAGGCTTATTTGAGATTACTTGATCCGAATTGTTATTTTCTATGTACTTTAATTTATTATAATGAGCATCTTCTAACCTAAGCTTATCGATCCACTAATCTCATCTGATGGCACATTGTATGGGTCATTGTTAGCGTCATATGACTTCTCACGCGTCGCTCTTACTTTCCATACCACTCGCATATTATACTTGATTTAGTGAGATCGTTGTGACGACACAAAAAGCTCGTTATACGGAATAAGTCAAGCGATCAAAACGTATCATCGTACGCGTTCGAGAACATCATAAACTAAGCATTCACTCACGTATGTTAAAGTAGACCATATCGAGTAGCACAAATTACTTCCAAGTTTACTTACGATTAAACTTTCTTATTATTTGTTTCTTTATATAGTATAGAAAGTATTGCGAAAATTTTCTTTAACTGCCTGAACAGGAATTGCTTAATTGTTTTTCTTAGTATATTTTAATACAAATATTCATATTGTAAAATAAT
Organism: Spodoptera exigua; assembly: GCA_902829305.4. Lineage (NCBI taxonomy): Eukaryota > Metazoa > Arthropoda > Insecta > Lepidoptera > Noctuidae > Spodoptera > Spodoptera exigua. Next base: position 6,948,254 of record LR824615.2, read on the forward strand.
ACTTTTTCACTATCCCTTCTACTGCCATCGCTTATGCAAAGGACATATCCCATTTGCTTTTAGGTTACTTAAACAAATTTTTTGAGATGAGTTATCAATTCCTGGTCATATTCCGATCTTCTCGAATTTAACAGAAACGAGATTTTTTTGTATTACAAAACATAAGTTCCGTGATCCTTATTTATTGTTATGTCTTTTTATTATAACTTCTGCTCTGGCCGAGGTCGCGGTGCCTCTTTGCGCTTACCCCGCAACCCGGCTGAACATCAGCCCTATAGGGTCCCGTCTGTGGTGGTCTATTGGCTCTTTGAGGCACGCGCGGAACGCTACGCGCCGAGCTTTTGCGAGCATCACTGCTTTACAGAAGGAGGAGACGGCGTCCTAGTTCCTTTCGATCACTTCCCTGAGGACACGGCGGTGCTCAGCCCAGCTCTTCTCAAAGAGGGGTCTTACCGCCGCAATAATAGCGTGCCCGTTATTGTTATGTCTGCGTTGTCAATCAATGTCCATTCATGAACGGAATACTGAGTAAAATTGACTTATTCACCGACAGTAAGGTTATTTGAATGTTGTTGACAAATACATTCACATGTCCTCAGTATCGGCTATTTTTTTTTAATTTCATTCGTGGTAATTAGAGACACAATAGTTAGATAATAGGCTTCTCTCCTTCGTTTATTTAGTAGTCAAATACTGGAGATAGTTTTATCCTCCAGGTAGATTCCTAAATCGAATATTATTGGGTTTATGATTTTCAATATTCCTTGATACTTCTCGATCTAGATTGAGAAATTCGGGATTGTTACACAATGTCAAATAGCAGCTATGTACCAAATTAATTTGAATGTAGAACGTAATATGTATGAACTATGTGCCATATAAGTTTATAGTGAACTTGAAACCCGTAGGTAGTGGTGAGATCAAGCTTAGAGTAATTAAACTGGCATAAATTTTATGCGTTCTTCTCTTTCTCGTTGAGTTTGAGCAAAAGCAAAAGCGCAATTTTTATTAAAGAAATAAAATATTACTTAATTAAAAAAGCCGACGTTGTTGTATGATCATGATCAGAATATTTTATTCACTTTATTACTTCGCTTGTTTCATCATTTTACGCAACACGGATTAGTTGGAGATGGCACTTTCATTTTGTATACATTTTCCTATAATTTGTAAACCACAGATCATTTCGCTAATACTTACTTATTTTGTGACTATCTAAATTGTGCAGAAAATTATTTGCAAGTCTTCTAACCATTATTTACTTAGTTCTCCAGGCGGGTTGTAATTTTGTTATTGAAAGTGACAATAGTACTTACTAAAATTTTAATTTCCAAATTAAAATTAGTACAGGCTTAAGAATTTTACCATAGGTGGACATAACAGAAACAATTTCCAAGATCGAAAATCCCATTAGATACCTCGCTTGCTACCATTAGACCTACATACTATATTAATCAATTATGATGAAGGAAGACCTCTTCCTGTGGGAAGACGTGCTTTGTCATTGCATATAAAAATGAATAAAATATCAAATGTACTTTTTGACTTATTAGTACGGCTTTCGTCACAATATGCTTTCTTTGATGGGGAAAATATCATCAAATTACTTCTCGCCCAGGATGTGGCGAAAAGGAGTGTCGGACTCTTACTGACTAAAACCACCCTGTTCATTCTCCTGCTCTGTCTTATTGCGCTCGCCCCGTAACTCCAACTGAAGTTCTGCCCTGGAGAGCCCCTCCTATGGTGGTTAGTAGCTCTTTACGCTCGGGTCTGGTTTTGGTCAGGCGGCAAGCTACTATTGCACGCACTTAGTGTAGACGGATACGATCGCTCGATCCCCGACGCCTGGCGTGAGTATCACGGCTTTGCAATAATAGGAGACAACAGCCCAGTTCCGCTCGATCCGCTCATTAAAATATGTTGAGCTGTAAACTAACTAACGAGACTTGTCATAAACAATGACATGTCTCGTTCCCGAAATAACTATTAGGCATAACGTAGTGGATGTTTTATCTACGACTTCCACATTGTTCTGCCACCGCATATTGGGCGTGTTTGTAAATATTTCACTTCTAACAATGTTGCATTGTGAAAGTAGCTAGCCTCTATCCGTCCGCTAAGAAGTCCATAATAAATAATTATAATAGGTACTCAAACACGCCCATACTTAATGAACTACGTGAATATTTTGTTAGATAACCCCCAGACTACAAATAAGACAATAGGTTAACGTTATAAGAGTGAAAATCGCAATTGTTTGAAAGTAAGAGCTTGTTTCAATCAACACCTATTGTTTGTAGTTACGCTAGCCATGCATATGTTAATAATTGTTACGTATACTTAAGTGGAAATGTAAATGGGAGAAAATTTTACCATTATGTGTATTTTTTTATGTTCTTTCTTATGCGTAAAGGGCTGTGTAATTTTGTAATGTTTTAAGTGATGAAGCAATTTGTGGTTAAGTACTTTTTACCTAGTTTGTCGCTAGTTGTTAATTTAATTGACTATAGTCACTATGCTGATATACACCTATCTTCTACGTAAATGTTGGTTATGAAATGTTGTATTTTTCTCGATTTTAGATTCTGTGCCAACAGCATTTTCCAATAGGTATACATACCAATATCTTGGTCAGTGGGTAGCCTTAGGGGCGGATATCTTCTTATAAATTAATTAATCAAAACCTAAGCGAACGCCTGCGTTCATGCACCATTTTTTATCTTCTATTGTGTCTCGAATTACCACGATTAAAAAAGTAATTAATCCCAATGTTCAGTATAATACAATTAATAAGCATTGTCTGGTGAAATGCACGTGAACATACCCGCACAGTGTGGCGTGATTCATTCCAATATTATCACAAATAGATTCTTTCAGTCTTACAAGCCGACTGAATGGCAATTATAAAGGAATTCTTCACTTTTTCCCTAGTAAATGTGTTAACCAACTGCAAAGTAATGTTGGTCGATACAAATTCTTAATGAAGATTTATTTGCACGACACCGAGGCGACGCGAGTTACGGTCTCAACACGGAAATGTTTTGTCTCTCGTTGTATTTGCTCTTTTACCATGTTACGTAAAAGTTTGCAAGATACCCAAAAAATAAATGTGTAAATTTTATTGTTTAAAATATGTTTGAATGTATGTGTTCATTATTACTTCACATGTATAATAATAATTTTAAATAATGTTTGTATCGTTTACTCTCCTGGCTTATGCAGGTTCCCGATGTCATTTGTGTGTATTTTACATGCATTTCCATAGGTCGTAGCGTCGAAACAATTGAAGATTAACCTTGCTCATTCAACTATTGTTTCAGATGGGCAGTCTCCACAGTGATGACCAGACAAAACAATATCCAGCTTGCTGATGCTGACGTCACGGCTTTCATTCCGCTTTGGGATATGTGCAACCATGAACATGGCAAGGTAAATTAAAAGCCTTATACATTCTCACCAGTCGGTATCCTCTTCAGGTCTATAGCAACTAGTACTTATATAGAAACAGATACTGCACTGAACTAGCTATGTGTAGCCAACCCAGTTTACTTATTTTTTACTAAATAATTGTCTCAATGATTACTTTTTTATTGGTTAAATGTTCTTGAAAAACTCGTCACTTATTTAATTTTCTATATTTTATACTATACCTTCTATCATGATTATAACATGATAATAAATTGTGCATGTTGCCAAAAATTACAACGACGTAAATCAATTCTCATATATCAATAAAATTACGATGATAATAAATAATAACAGCATTATTTCATAACGAATTATTTATTATTGAATCTTAACATTTTGCAAACTTTCTATTAACAAACGCTGGAAGTAGTAATTTTCGAAGAAAACCGCTTATTCGTAATTTGAGTTACGTCGAATGCCTAGAACATAAATATTATGTATTAAAAATAATGGCTGTATTGATGCACGGAAATGTAATTTTCATTTGTTTCCACTGGAGTTTGCTAGACGTTGAATTGTAAGGCCTAACTGCCAGTGAGCTCAGTAATCTGTCTACCTTATATAAATAATCCTTCATTCTACACCTCGACGTTATTACGCAAGACGAGCAGCTTTTAAAAAATAGTGTTATATTTAATACATAAGTGACTGATTCGTCATCAGCTAATCTTGGTAAAGTTGACCCTTTCTGCCTGCTTACTCATTGGACTTGCAGCTATAATTTCCAAACATTTGGTCAAAAATTCTGTTTGTAGTAGGTATAGACTGTTGACCTGACCTCATTTCATTATAATAATTTTATAGATAACTGCAAAGGCTGAAATGTGTATATAATTCATCATTGTAATACCATTCATTTCCCTAAATTCTTCGACAATGCACACTCGTATTCGAACCGAACACAAAGGCCATTCTGCAGTTCCTCTGACAATAGGTGACGCGACATTCAACTGTAAATAATAATTGATGTCATCTGAAAAAACAAAACTATTCTCATGACTGATGCTTAGCAATGAGTAGTATCAACTTCTACAGAACATGTCGTAGATTAGAAAAAAAAATAACGCTGAGGTAGCTGACACAAGCACTACTTGGGTTGCAGAGACCTTTACATTCTTTTTAGATTTAGTCCTAATAGTTGATACTCAGATAAAACTTTCATTTATGTAACTATCTAAACTATCTAAATTATGTAACAATGCATTGTAAAAAGTGATTGAAAAAGAGTAACCATGGAGTTTCTTGCTCGTTCTTCTCCATAGGAATCTACACTTTGGAACGAGCAAATAGCTTCACTAGAGGACAGACGGACAGACTGACACATAAAGTTAAACCTTATGATATCTTTTTTGCTTGACGTTCAAAAGTGCCTTTTTTGGTCTATTTGAAATAAAGAATTTGATTTGAACTAGCTACTCGTTTACGGTTTCACCCTCTGCTCTGCTCCTACAGATAGTAGCGTTATGTTTTAAAGCCTAAATCCTTCTTCGAGAAATGGACTAATGAACACAAAAGTATCGATCAATCAACTCGAACCAGTGGTTCCAGAGATTAGCACGTTCAAACTATTCGGCTATATAATCTTCTTTAAATTTAAAATTCTGCTGTACGTGTGTATGTCATTGACCTTCTCCTAAACGGCTTGACCGATTTAAATTATTTTTTCTGTATGCGTTTGAGTGGCGCCCTGGATGGTTTAGATTCACAAATCAGCCCGGCAGATGGCGATGATTGTTTGACAAAGCATGTGATCTCGGAAACGGCTCTACTGATTTCGCTGAAATTTGTTATGTAGAGTTTTCAGGGAGGTCCGCTAGTATTTTTTTAAACTGCCCCACACTAGGATTTTCTCCTGTGTCGTAGGTGCTTTTACAAACATACAATTTCACATGCACATCACACCCAGACCCGGAACAACAATCAGATCACACAAAGAGTTGTTCCGTGCGGGAATCGAACCCGCGACAACTTGCGCGGCAGCCAGATGCCCAGTCACCGCGCCAACCGTGCAGAATTTATTAGTATATGTAGATGTTTCATCTTCATCTCAATGGTTTGTATGTCCTTCCAGATTACAACGGACTACAACAAGGAATTGGGTCGTGGAGAGTGCTTCGCCCTACGAGACTTTAAGCCTGGCGAACAAATCTTCATATTTTACGGGTCCAGGCCGAACGCTGACCTGTTCTTACATAATGGGTAAATTGGTAAACGTTTACTATGTGTGTCTTGTGGCTTTGGTTTTTTTTTATGATTCGTTTCTGAACACAGATCTGATTTCTGACCAATAGATCTTGGGTGCAATAAAATAGTTTAGATCTAATTAAATTCAATACTTTTTACGCAACGTCAAAAACAACAAAAAATTTCGTTTTATTAATTAAAGTTTTTACTTCCTTGGTGTAAATATTTTTATATAATTTCTTTATGACTCAGGATTATACCCAATCCTTGAGGAGATTATTGTTGGAATGAGGTAGTTTCCTGGTTCAAAATTAAATTAATACGACGTTTCAATACAATAAAATATTGAAAATAACTATACTATTATACATCGATTGATCGATACACTAAGTATAAGATATTTTAAAGCTAATTATTAAATAATAAGTAAGCTATTTGACGCAAAAATACAATGACGTCATAACACAATTTTTCATACAAATTTTATAGAAAAGTATCGTTTTTGACATTAGGATAAAAGTAGTGAATTTGACTAGTGGGAAACTACCGCATTATCGATTTTCTCAGTCAAATTCTGAATGGAATCTGAAATCATAGTACTCGCGTAAATAATGTTTGTTATAATAGGTCTTTACCTATGAAATTGCCGTTCTGCAGTACTGGCCATTTCAAAACAAAATAGTTTTTGTTAGGCTAAGGCTAATTAATTTTGTTTTAAAAACATGGGATTCTTTTTCCAAAAGTAGTCATTTGTTTATTGATTAGTGTCACCATCGCATTTCAAATCAAAAAAATAGTTAAATTTTTTTCATGCAAAACGGCAATTTCATAGGTAAAGACCTATTATTTTAGACTTGACAATCAAAAATAAAAAAAAGTGCAATCAAACAAAAACACTGAACCAATAATCTACTTAATATGTACTTGAAACGGCTTAATACGTAATAAACAATCGTAATGAAACGCTATCCAATCTGCATGCAACGGTATCACATGTTCCTGATTCATAACACTTATATAACTCATTACAGCTTCTTCTAAGTTATATCATTCACAGCGCGACATGAGTGACTTGCACTTACTACTCGATTGACATATCTGTACCTAATGTTGTAATTCTATATGATTTCGTGTTATTTAATATCGCAAGGTGTTGTTCGTTAGTTTTTTGCTGTATTTTCATTTAAAGTGCAATAAAATATTGGTTTATTGCCGGTCTTGTGGGGATAAGGAGGTTTGAGGATCTAGGGATTAGTCAGGGATTGGGAAAGAGGAAGGATCGGGCCTCCGGTAATTTTACACTGCGAAACACACTTATGTCGTTGTTTTATTCCATTTTGGCAGTTAAGTCTGTGAGGCAGTTTTTTTTTACTTTTGGACTATCTACTGTGTTGTGGTTGCGTTTACTACCATACAAAGTCACATACACGTTACACCTAGAGTCGGAACAACAATTTGTGAATGACATAATAAATTTAGGTATTTTTGTTCCAAAATAAAAATGTATTTCTTTTTATTTCCAGATTGGTATATCCAGACAACGAACACGATAGCTTGTCTATATCGCTGGGCGTGAGTTCAAGTGACCCGCTCCGCGAGACGAAGCTGTCCCTACTGACCAAATTGGGTCTTGCGGGCGTCACACACTTCAACTTGTACCGGGGACCCAATCCCATCAGTGCTGAACTCTTAGCTTTCATACGGATATTTAATATGAATCAAGGTAAGCACTAGTGTGAATAATATGTACCAATATCATATTATTGTAAATTGTGCTTTTTTTAATGTGCAATAGAATCAAACAATTTTTTTTTATGTGATAGTTCGGCAAACGAGTTGACGGGTTACCAGATGGTAAGCAATCAGCGCCGCCGATGGACACCCGCTACGACGGAGGAGTTACGAATGCATTGTCGACCTTTTGGGGATTTTGGGAATAAGGAGGGATTGGGGAAGGGGAAGGATGAGGCCTTCGGTTACCTCACTCAACGGCGAAACACAACGCTGTGGTTGTTTCACGCTGGTGTTTTCCGTGTGACCGTGGTATCACTCCGGTTGAGCCGACCCATTCGTACCGAAGCATGGCTCTCCCACACTTAAAATACAAAATGTTCTTTCAGAGGAACTAACCAAATGGTCAGGTCAAGGATTGCCAGGGGATTTAGTTTCGTCTGACCCATCTAGTGCTGAAGCAGTTGGCGCCGACATCGACCGACGCGCTTACACGTACCTGCTGACACGGTGCAAGCTCATCGTGGCCTCTTACAAGGAAACTGGAGGTGGCGATGATATTTCACTGCATAGGTACGTATATTCGTAGCGTAATTTTCAAATATTTGATCCTTTAGTCAATTTTTTCTACACAAGAAACAAACATAAAAAAAATATTTATACATTCTTTACGGTTGTGGAGTAGCTATTCAGATACACGAGACATCCTGAAACTGTTAACCTTATTAAATGTCTTTACTGTAGCAACTGTAATACAAAATTTTACGCTCTTTTAATCTAGTACGGTATTTAACAACAAATTGAATTAAATACCTTTATTGAAATGCAAAAACACTACTTTTTATAAATTTTGTACGAGATCTTAATTTATAAAGTAATAATGTTTCCACATCAAATGGCTTATGGGAAATTACTAAAATTGAGTATTATATTATATTTTAACAACTTTTTATTGAAAAGTCACAAGACCTAAGTCATTCTTGACCTTAAAAACTACCCATTACCTACCTACTTAATATATCAAAATTTCAGGAAGAACGTGAAGCTGCTAAAGAAATGCGAAGTACAAATGTTAGAGGGTGCCATGAAGTATCTGGAAGAGACTATAAGTAAAGTACCCACCGCTGCTGAGGAGAAATCAAAATAATTATAATTATCTATCTGATGAAAATAAACCTTCTATCAAATATACATCCTATAAAGTATAGAACAAATGGTTATTCTATTACTTGACCAAGATCAATGTAAAATGTAAACAAAATCATGAAGGTGGAATTACGTGTTGATAGTCCCGTCGCAAACGGACACTCCCGCCTTCTCACTCTATTCAGTGACAAGCCTACGTGATAGCAAATTATATAGGGAAGCACAGAAAATGATTTTCTACTGATTTAGTACGACCAGATGAAAACCTTTATAGTTTGTTTACAAACATTTCACATCTATGATGGCAAATGTATAAACATTTGTTCCAACTATCTTGTTCTATATCAATTATAAATACCTATAATGCTGATAAATGAAAGTTTGAATTCGATTATTAAATTATATTAATAATGTGTATCTGAAATAGGAATGGACGCATTTTTAAAATCGCTGTAAATATATCCTTTTAAAGTTTTGTTTTAGACTTGATCTTGCGGTCAAATTTATTTATTATCTAATTGTATCTAGGCCGGTAATAGAAGAAAAAAATCCTTATATTTATCATAAATATGGATATTATTTTCATCAAATATACTGTAAATAAGTATAAATGTGTACTGCGATCAAATCATGACAGTATTTGTATATTTATGAGTAAAAAGTTTACTAACCAAAAATGTTCCACCATAATCAAATTCGAGTCAATTATATTCATAATTTTGTTAAAAACAAATCAAACGGACTCGGACAAATTAAATAATTTAATTTTGAATCAAGTTAATGTTTCATTCAGTATTCAGTTTTACCTTCAATGGAATATTTTTGTCGTAAGTACCTACCTACAACTTTTTTATATGAATATTAGATTAGATAATATTTACTTACTTAATTTAATATTTTTAGTTACATCGAATTTCAATTACTGGGATTTTTTGTTATATTGTTTGTGTGTTTATTATTGTTTTTTAGTTGTAATGTACTTACTTTTGTGTGCAATTATTATTTTAATATACTTAATATTGTGTTTTTCTTGTGTTTAATTTTCCGAAATTTAAACTTTTTACTCACGACGTAAATCCTCGCTCCAAAAGGTATAAATGTCTTACAAGTACGAAAGTTAATGCGTTGTGACAAATTCAAAACATATTTCGTATTTATTATATTAAGAATCATCCATCATAGCTGAGTTTAAAACGGAAGGGAGTTATTACGGGGGTAATGTACTAATGTTTATATTTTAATTGTTTTTTAACCGACTTCAAAAAAAGGAGGAGGTTCTCAATTCGAGTGTATTTTTTTATGTGATATGTCGGTAAACGAGCTTACGGATTACCTGATGGTAAGCAATCAGCGCCGCCTATAGACACCCGCAACAACAGAAGAGTTACAAGTGTGTTGCCGACCTTTTGGGGATTAGGGATTGGGGGAGGGAAATGATTGGACCTCCGGTAACCTCACTCACACGGCGAAACACAACGCTGTGTGTTTTACAAGACTTGGCAGCGTTGCGGATCGTGCAATCGACATGTCGGCACAAAGCAACTGCCAGGATCCATCTAAAGGACCATGAGCAAGATGTTACGTCATAGTGCTACGATAGATACATCATCATACATCATACGATACGATATTTTATTATGCTTTCACCTTTTGTTTTCTAATATTGGATTTCGTCCAAGGATTTTGTAGTTTTCAATCTCAAGTTGTTTTATGTATGGGTAACAGTTACAGCTCTAAGAAGTAGTAATAATTTTAGCTAACTTTAATTACATAGTGAGTTAATGTGAATGACTTTTTATAATAATGCATAAAAGTGTTTGTGGTATGTAAATAAATAAATAAATAAATAGGATGCAAAAAAAATCATAATATCTCATATTAATAGATATTAACATACATTACGCACATGTAAATAAATAAATAAATAAATGTGGCCCAAATTGTGCATTCTGCAGAGAAAACCTTTTTTATGGTAGGATAGTAGGGTTTTCAGTCTCAATGTGGTGGTGCACTGAGATAAGAGTTCAGACCTTGAAAATTTAGAGATGTACACTTTCAGGGCGATTTGCATCATATTAAGTGACGAAAGGTTGCTGTCAGGATGGAATTAGAAATAATCATTCACCCAAGCAACTCTTAGACGCGTATCGCAGGTTTACCATTAGTGAGACAGCCTCGAGACCACGGGTTTCCCGTCTTTAAATCCATCACCTCATGCGACTAAGTACATGAAGCATCATTGCAAAACACGGCTAGGCTTTTGTAAGTTTTAATAAAAGCAACTCGGCTTGCAAACGGATAAATTATTAAAACAAAAACATGTTTATAAATTATTTAATTTTTCGTTTTAAAATGTATCTAATAATACTCATATTTATTATTGTTAGATACATTTCATTCGTATAAATAATATAAAGTATTAAATACGATTTAATTATAATATTAAATAAAATTTAAATAAACCCAAAACTAATATGTACAGACATTAAGAATACCTAAGTTACAAAAAATAAGCTAAAATATTGTAATTGCCTTATAAGCGCTATTATTTTGATATGGTATTTTCTTGATATTTATAAATAAAATTATTCGATATAAAATCTATGCAATAAGAAGATAATCTTTAGGTACCTATTATTATGAAAAGCAGGATTTTTCGGAACCATTTTTTATGAACTTGGCAATACTTACTGATTACAACTAAACACACAAAATAAGCACTATTTTGTTACTTAATGATTTAAGATGTATTTAACTCTATTTTAATACTTATTTTATCACAACTTGAGAACTGCATACATAAATAGTAACAGACAAACGGAGGAGGTATATTTTGTTTACATAAAAATATAGATCCTCACAATTTGTCCTAGTATTATAAAGAACATAAATTAATGTACACTACATGCTTATTACAGCTACATTTCTTGTAATCTAAACCTTATTACTAAGGGTATGAAGTTAAAATTAAAAAGGCAATTTAAAGGCACCATTTTTTTGTCCTACAGTTCAATTGCACTTTATGATGAGTAGTCTATTATCAAAATAAAACTAAATGTAAAAATTGGGTATAAAACGGACCTTTCTGTCTATCAAACGAAATTTATACTTAACATATCTGAAAGTCGATCTAAGTATTTGACAGAAAAAAAAAAGTTATGTCCAGAAATCGCAGAGTTAGCAAAGTGCTCGAGTTAGGACCACGGACCGGAAGACGTCCCGACGCGTCGGCAGATATCTTGTAGGGAGTCCCAATAATCGTCAGAGTCTAGGGGAGTACCCACCTAAATGGATGCGAGTGGCAACTTTTCGTTTGACGTGGAGAAGTACCTAAGAGGTGAGTCTACTTACAAGTGAATGTCTCCCAGCTGCATCATCAGCTGGTAATGAATGTCAGAAATCTACTTTAAATTTGGATCTAATTCCAGTTTTGGCAATATTTAGTCGTTGGCGATAAGATTACTAAGTGAATGCTCGAATCAAAACACCGTCAAGGAAAATAAAATATACCTACGTACATATACCAACATTTCCAAATCCTTACTGCGTAAAATAAAGTAAAACAAAACTACTGAAACAAATGGGATTCTGTTCGTGTGGCTATTTAAATAATAATTGTGCAAGGAACTTCTACAAACATTAGAATCAGATAAAATTGACATCTCATCTACCAATCCTTCAATAATCTCAAACAGATTATTCCTTCAAGAATCTACTTTTAGTAATGACAACCATTCCACTAAGATTAATTTCACACGCAAACTTACTAAATTGTACTTAAATTAAGATAATATTTATTTGATCCTTCCTTTATGGGGAACATATGCATGATGGGGTGTTCTTGGTTCTCCGCGCCTAAACCCTCGCGCGGCCGCTAATACGCCTCCACATAATGCAGCGATAAGCACTCCGCATGACACCATGATGGCCGACAACGCTGATGTCCTCATACAAGTCTGGCCTTCAGGAGCTACTGGAAACATTAAGCATTGCTTTTGTAAAGGAACTTACTTGAAGTAGCTGGGAATTAAAACGACGTGTTCATAAATTTAACTGGCAAAGCCTTCAAATTTAATGGGGGTTTTAAAAGCATCTGTCGAAACGTCCTGGCAATTATGAATATTTGCTCTTCTAGTTCTATCTTCAAAGACGAGGATTCCATTAAAGTACAAGACTGCTGTGCGACCTGATCCGCTCCTCTGCAGTACGGTAAAATGGGGTAAATAGAATTCAAGGGGTGAATATATACTAGGAAAATTCGCCAACATCTAAGCACCCCTTTTGTGTAGGTACCAATTCACGCCTCAAATTCTATTCGCCCCGTTTTACGGTATAGCTTTGATTCCTTAAGCCTGCCTTCTGCGCATTAACCGTTGGTTTAGAAGCAATATGAGTATTATCCTTCAGGTTGGCAAACTAACTAAATAAATATTTAGTCTTCAGACTAATTCTGATTGCAACTAAATACTACTTAAGTACTTACCGCCTGTGCTGGCTGCTAGTTCTGGATCTTCCTCGCCTTCCTGCAGCACTCTAAGTGACTGGAACAGTGAGATGTTCTCGGAGAGACGTGGAGCGACACTCGAGGCAGGGTCCAAACCAGGCTTCGTGTCAATGGACCGCCGCTTAACGCTCTTCATGTTGCGCCAGTGGCATGGTTGAGACTGAAATCAACAAATGTGAAAAGATAAGGTAAGAATTTACATTATTTTTACATTGATTGTAGATCATAGAAAAAAAACGCATTCGAAGTTGTATCCGATTTCTACTTTTGTATTAGAAATCGGTAGTGCTATAGTCAGAATTTTAATTCGATTTCTGATTTGACATGACCTACTGTCATTTTGTGAAATAATGATACCACATATAGCAGTGTAGTGATGAACACAAAAATCGTCAGCACGTAAATCGAAAGGCCACATAGATCACTACAAAGGCTTTGCTCTATCAGCAGTTAAATACTCACAGGACATCTTCCGTGGCACATTCTGACATCACACTCGATGTAAAGCGCAGGCGACCCAGTGAACCGGAATGTCTTCATATACGCGTACACTTGCGTCTCAAACACGCCAGACTCCGACCATGAGCCGCGGAAACGAGAGATCAGCTTGTCGTCTACTGGACAGCTGGAACAAAAAACAAATCAAATTAAGGTATAAAAAATGTACCTTCCGACAAATTTTAATAATCTTGGAGTTGCCAACGGTTGAGACTTGTTCCTTTATGGAATAGATCGGCAAACGAGCAGACGGAATAACTGATGGTAAGCCATTGGCGCCGCCCATGTGCATACGCAACGCTAAAGCAGTTACGAGTGCGTTGCCGGCCTTTTGGGGTTTGGGGTTCCGGATATTTCAGAAATGGGAAAGGATTGGGCTTGTTTTTCAAAGTTAGATTTTGACTGCTTACAGGTGACGTCTGCACCATAGTAGATATGGTTAATATTTAGATACAACACTACAAACTAATAACTGAAACTCGACTTACCCATATTCATCAATAAGCTGTATCCGTTTGGTTGCACCGTTGTGAGCGAAGCAGTCATTCACGACAATGTCGAATCCATCTAAACAAAAAGTAACGTAAAAGTTTAGTTTATTACATAACTCTTTCTTAACGAATTTGAATTTCTGAGATATCTATGTATGTATATCCATAACCGCGGTAAAAGTAGCTCAGCTCAAAAAAGACATCGTTTTCAAACTAAGTATCTACATGATTCTGAAAATCTTTCTAGTGTAAATAAACACTCATTCACTGATAGATAACTGTGGTTGTTTCACCGGCGTGAAACAACCACAATGTTGTGTTTCGCCGTGTGAGTGAGGTTACCGGAGGCCCAATCCTTCCCCTTCCCTAATCCCTCCCCAGTTCCTAAATCTCCAAATCCCTAACAAGTCGGCAACGCATTCGTAACTCCTCCGTTGCGGGTGTCCATGGGCGGCGCCGATTGCTTACCATCAGGTAATCCGTCTGCTCGTTTGCCGACCTATTACATAAAAAAAATAGCTACAATGTACCTTAGTGCTACATACGTTTATTAGGGATAGTTTTGTGGAAATGTATTAACCTGTAAGTTTAATTAAGGTTCTTTGTGCTTATGTTCTTTTGTTTTTCTTTGTCTAAATTATTTTACGGTTATTACCCGGATATTGTGTTATAAGTTTACTAATAATATGTAACTGCATTTATCGTATTAGGTGTGCCTGTAATGATGAATGTAATGTTTAAATATAAATAAATAAATATAGGCTATAAACTATAGGTACTTGATTTGCGTATTTATTCGAGCTATATCTTCAACCGCTACTAGTTTATACTTATTGTAGGTTAGGTAACAAAATTAGTGCTAAAACGATTAGCGTTCCTATGGGTATACGAATACCAGCTATAGTACCTAAACAATTCCTTTTAAAATATTCTGACATACTTCACCGAACGTCATTGCTCCCATACCGTTCCATATAATAAAATTTACCAAAAACGCAAGATCTTGATTAAGTAAAACTGATTGAAATATTTCTGGAGCCGCATTGCAAGTAGACATGCGATGTTTGCCGCTTGACCGTTATGATATTCGCCCTTAGGTTACGGTATTTAATTGTTATTGATACTTAAAATTATGTAGTTCACTTGTACTACGGTAAAACATAACTGCTGATGACAATTACCAGAACCTAGTTTACCGATATTTTGTTACTTTTATTTCAATTTATAACCATATCGATTTACATGGTCGGTAGGTATTTCGTTGCGTGTTTTAGGCTACAGCAAGTTTACTCTAGTATTAGATATGTTTTTGATTAAGCGATAAACACCGCACCATCTTCATTTAAGAACACTATAATCTGAAAGTAAACACTATATTCTAAACCATACGAGATACGAGTCTGCGTACGGCGACTGTTCTCTAAAATATTCAGACACACAACACAACCAGACGAGCTTAACTAAATTGTAGACACACAAAATGTAAAATGTACAGAACCCTATAAACATCCAAATTTAAATGTAGAATATCTGAATACATACCATAAGCGCTCCTCATGTAAATAAGCAAGGTGAGCGGATCGCCAACGCGCACGGGCCCTGAGACGCGAGCTCCGTTAGCACCATACCCTGAGCGGATCTCCATGTAGCATTCAGGCGGCTGCAGTGTAAACACTACAGGGTTGCCTGTCGCTACCCTGGAACATGATAAAGGTATGTAGGTTAGTATAACTTACTTTTTTGAAGGCAGATGCCATAAAAAAGTAGGGCAAGAGGGAGTGTCTTACTGATTTGCAATTATTTGAAAAAAGAAGCGATAGACACAATTTTAATACTAGAGGCAAAGATAGGCTGGCTGTGCCACGATTCCGTCTGTCCAAAGTACAGAAATCCTTTATGGGGTTCTGTGTAAATTGTTACAATAAAATTCCAAGAAGTGTATTAAATCTTAATGAACGAAAATTTAAAACTTATATTAAACGCGAATTATGTAGACAGGCATACTACAAACTTTCAGATTATATTGAGGATAAGAATGCCTGGCAGCATGTTGGTTCGGCTCCACTGGACAATTCTCAAATATGTAGTCAGTAGTTATCAAAATTCTCAAAATTAATGAAACCTTGAATGAGTTTATATAGAAGCATTCTTTTGGATTGTGAGTACGCATATGTGAGCGCCATGTACGAAACAACAAAGGATTAAAATTTTAATGATAGATTAAATAGACCATCATTTGTTCCTTTTTATTAACAACTTGTCTCTGCATTGTTCTCACATAGGGGTACAGTAATGTATAAAAAATGTATTATTGATGAATTGTAAAACAAATATTTTTTTTAAAAGAGTAACGATGGAGTTTCTTGCTCGTTCTTCTCCATTCGAAACTACAATTTGGAACGAGCACCTAGCTTCACTGACGAACAGACTGACAGACTACTATTCTATTTTGACGTTTCAAAAGTACCTATTTATGGTTTATTTGGAATAAATGATTTTGATTTTGATTTGATTTCATTTTGACTAAAAACAATTCTATTCAATCTTCTGCTCAGAGTCGAGCCACGGTACGTTATTGCTGGGGGTCCCCCCACAGCGTTGACTTCCTCGTAGTGACCCCTGGGCAACGTCGCGCCTGACCACCGTAACGGAGTGGCAGGCCGGCGGCTAACGAACGCTGTGAATCGCTTGCTTTAATTGTCGTGAGCTTCCGATATTGTTGGTGGCAATGCCACAACCACTGAGGGACGCCTCCGGGCGTTTTCTCCCCAAAGGCCCTTCTCAGGGCCAACCCAAAGGCCCTTCTCAGGGCCAACCAAAAGGCCCTTCTCAGGGCCAAACTAAATCCCGGGATGCTTCGGCATCAGAGACCAGCCGCGCACCATCTGCGGCGAGTCTAGCACGTGGTAGTGACATCGTGTCGGACTTTTCCGACAACGAGTCGATTTTGAGTGGCACGACTTGCGGTTCCACACGCCAGTCAAGAAAGCGGGCCTTCCTTAGGCAGGACTCCAGAGGCTCTCCGGACCAAACGGAGAAGCCTGCGAAGCGGGCGGTGATTCAGGCTGACTTGGAAGAGAGGATCTCTTCCAACGAACAACGTGCGAGAACCACCAGAGCCAAGGCTGGCTACGGCGCCTCCAGCGTCCTCTACGCGGACCACTCCGTAGAGGAAATGGAGCGCATGGCTCTGGAGGATCAGCAGGAGATTCTGGAGGTGGCCTCCAAGTCCTCCAATTTGAAGGGGACCTTCCAGAAGGCCCTGAAATGCCGGGCAGCGAGCTTGCTCGGCATCGTCAAGGAGTTGGCACAGCGCACCACCTCCGACGAAACGCGGCAACTGCAGGCGAAAGTGGATCGCCTGCAAAAAGAGGTGTCGGCGCTGCACGCGCGCGTTGCCGAGCTCATGGCCCGGCCTGAGGGGACATCGGAAGGTCCAGCGTCGATGCCCGCCCCCTCCAACCTTGAGGAAATCATCCGCAAGGTCGTAATGGAGGAGAGGGCCTTCACCAGGGCCTGCTTCGCAGGAATAGAGGACCGGCTACTTCCGGAGAAGCGGCTTCGCCCTCCACTCGCGGCGGATAAGGTATCCGAGAGGACCCCTAGCGCACCGGGTCCTTCAACGGCCCCAGCCCAGCGGGAGTCCAAGGGCAAGGGAAAGGGTAAGGGGAAGAAGACCACCCCGGCCGCCCCGACTGCCCAGACGGTCCCTCAGGACCTTCCGAGGGAGGACCCACTGCTGCCCTCCACCACCCCTTCCAACCAGCCGTGGGTGAAGGTGGTGTCGAAGAAGCGGAAGGGGAAGAAGAAAGTGGCCCCCAAGCCTCCTGCAGCCAAACCTGCAGCCGCAGCGGAGAAGAGGAAGAAACTCCCTCTTCCTCCGAAATCCGCAGCCGTAGTGGTCACGCTGACCCCTGAAGCAGAGGAGCGAGGGGAGACGTACGAGTCCGTACTACGACGGGCTCGCACTAACGTCGACCCTACGCAACTCGGGGCGGGCAGGGTCACGTGCCGAAGGACCCAAACGGGGGCTCGTATCTTTGAGTTCTCCGGGGCTCAAGGCGGCACCAAGGCGGACCTCTTTGCCTCGAAATTGAGAGAGGCTGTCGCGGACACGGCCAAGGTCGTGAGGCCGGTCAAATGTGTGGCACTCGAGGTGACCGATCTCGACGACTCGGTCACGCAAGAAGAGGTGGTAGCCGCGGTTGCGGCGGTGGGAGGCTGCGCCGTCGAGTTGGTCAAGGGTCGCACCATCAGACCAGGCCGCGGGGGTATGGGCACGATGCGTTTGGAGTGCCCCATCGCAAGTGCCAAGGCAGTCCTCGCCAAGGGTCGCCTGCCAGTGGGGCTTAGCTCGGGTGGGGTCCGAGCGCTTGAGGACGAGCCGATGCGCTGTTTCAAGTGCTTCGGCATCGGCCACACCCGGGCTCTCTGTCCGTCATCTGCCGAGCGCAAGGAGCTCTGCTTCCGCTGCGGAAAAGAGGGGCACAGGTCGGCCACCTGCAAGGCAACTGCTCCGCATTGCGTCGTGTGTGCGGCCAATGGTCGTCCAGCCGACCATGTGATGACGGGCAGGAAGTGCCGCCCACCCACAAAGAAGGGCAAAGTCCAGGCGCCACAGCGACCTGCCACTGCTGCCGCCGTCACTGAAACCCCAGTTCCAGTGCCGGCCTCCGAGGGAAGTGCCATGAACACCGACTAATGGCTGGACATCGTCGACGTGTTCTACAGGCAAACACCAACCACTGCAGAGCGGCCCAGGACCTGCTGGTCCAAACCCTTGCGGAGTGGTTGGTGGACGTGGCGGTTGTCGCCGAGCCGTACTCTGTCCCTGGCAGCTGGCTGGGTGACGATAGCGGTTCGGTTGCACTGGTGACGCGGTCTTCCACGGACTCCCCTCCCCTCTCGCTCTTAGAGAGGGGACCGGGATACGTGGCCGCCGCGTGGGGAGACATAGCCCTCGTAGGGGTGTATTTCTCCCCAAACCGCCCTCTCTCGGAGTTCGAGAACTTCCTGGACCTTCTCGGCAGTGTGGCAGATAGAGTGGCGCAGCGGCGGGTCCTTGTCGTGGGCGACTTTAACGCCAAGTCAGTGTCATGGGGCAACCCGACCACCGACGCACGAGGACGCGAGGTGGAGACCTGGTCCGTCTCATCCGGACTGTCCCTTCTAAACAGAGGCACAGTCCACACCTGCGTGCGGCGGGAGGGGGGCTCCATCGTGGACCTCGCCTTCGCCTCCCCTTCTTTGGCGGCCTGCGTAGTAGACTGGCGGGTGGAGCGGGTGGAGACTTTGTCTGACCACCGATATGTGCGGTTCGACATCTCCACCCAGGGCTCTCCTAGGGCGCGCGAGGTTCGGTCGCATTTCCCGCGGTGGGCGCTTACCCGCCTGGACCGGGAAGCTGCAGCGGAGGCGGCGTTCGTCCAGGACTGGCTGTCGCCACCTGTCGACGTCCACGATGTGGATGCCACGGCAGCCCAGTTGAGGGACTCCCTGACCGAGGTTTGCAACTCTTGCATGCCTCGGTCCCACCGTCCACCTCCTCGACGCGCCGTTTACTGGTGGTCAGAGGAATTGGTGGAGCTACGGACCGCATGTGTGAGAGCCAGGCGGGCCTACACCAGGAGCCGGCGGCGGCGTAACCGAGACCTCGTCAATGAGGATCGCCTTTACGCAGCCTACGTGGAGGCAAAGAGGGAGCTGACGGCCCGAATGGGCTCAGCACAGGATCGCGCGAGGGAAGAGATGGCCGAGGGCCTAGACGCTGATCCCTTTGGTAGGCCGTACAGGGCGGCGCGCAACAAACTGCGCCCGTACGGCCCCCCAGTGTCCGAGACCCTCGAGCCGTCGTTGCTGGAGGAGGTAGTCCAGTCCCTGTTTCCGCGCAGGGACAGCAACTTCGCTCCGCCTGTGATGAGCGCCCCACGGGTTATGGCTCCATCGGTCGAGGAGGAAGTCGATCCAGTGACGGTTGATGAGTTGGAGAGGGCAGCGTTCTGCCTCCGGGGGAAGAAGACAGCCCCAGGTCCGGACGGCGTCCCCGCAAAAGTGGTGGCCATCACCGCCTTCCAGATGGGGGAAAGATTTCGGGACCTCTTCAGTGCGTGTCTGACGCGTAAGAGGTTCCCGAAGCCATGGAAGGAGGGCCAATTGTGCCTCCTTCGGAAGGAAGGGCGGCCGGTTGACTCCCCATCGGCATACCGACCCATCGTCTTGCTGGATGAGGTCGGCAAAATGTTCGAGCGGATCATCGCCGCCCGCATCAACAAACACTTGAGCACAATTGGCCCGGACCTGTCGGACGCACAGTTCGGCTTTCGAGCTGAACGCTCGACTGTCGACGCCCTCTCCCGACTCAAGGGGCAGGCGAGGGAGGCGATGGATGCGGGGGATGGATTGTTGGCGGTGTCATTCGACATATCCAACGCCTTCAACTCCATTCCCCACTCCACCATTCTTGAGGCGCTCCGCTTTCACGGGGTGCCTCCTTATTTGCGGGAGCTCTTGGCGGACTACCTGCGGGACCGCACTGTCCTTCTGGTGGACAAGTCTGGCCAGCTGCGAAGGTACCGCGTCGAGTCCGGTGTTCCGCAGGGCTCTGTTCTAGGACCACTCCTGTGGAACATCGGGTTCGACTGGCTCTTGCGGGGCAACCTCCCCCGTGGCACGTCTGTCATCTGCTATGCAGACGACACGCTCCTCACTGCCCGGGGGAGAAATTTCGGAGAGGCGGCCAGCTTGGCTTCGGCGGGTGGTTCAAGGGTGGTAGAGAGGGTCTCCCGCCTAGGGCTGACGGTGGCGCTGCACAAGACCGAGGCAGTGTTCTTCCACGGGTCCCGGCAACGCCAACCGCCTGACGCGCACATTCACGTGGAGGGTGTCCGCATTGGGGTGCAGGCCCAGATGAAGTACCTGGGCCTAGTCCTCGATAGCAAGTGGCGCTTCAGCGCGCATTTCAGTGGGCTATCAACACGCCTATTGAGGACTGCGGGCGCCCTCTCGTGGCTCCTCCCTAACCTCGGGAGACCTGGCGACCAGTGCCGGCGTCTATACGCCGGCATTCTGAAGAGCATGGCCCTATACGGGGCACCTATCTGGGCGGACTCACTGTGCAGACGGGAGAACGTCGCCGCCATCCGCAGGCCACAAAGGGCCATTGCACAGCGGGTGGCGAGGGCATATCGCACAGTGGGTTTCGCAGCGGCGTGCGCTCTGGCGGGTACCCCTCCTTGGGAGCTCGAGGCATGGGTGCTCGCCAGAGTGTACGACTGGACGGCGGAGCAGAGGGCGCTCAACCGGTCCCCGGCCCTTGGGGAACGGGAAAATGTGCGGGAAGAGGTGAGGGAGGCCATCACTCGGCACTGGGCTGAGGAACTCGCCTCCGCAGAGTTTGGTCGCCGGACGTTGGACGCCATCGGGCCCGTCCTGATCGACTGGCTCGATCGGCAGCACGGCTGCCTGTCGTTTCGCTTGGTGCAGGTCCTGTCCGGGCATGGTTGCTTCGGATCGTACCTGCACCGAATAGGGAGGGAGGAGTCGCCACAATGCCACCACTGTGGCGCCGCGGTGGACTCTGCAGAGCATACCTTAGAGGTGTGCCCATCGTGGGACGAACCCCGCCGCGCCCTGGTGGCAGCGGTCGGGAACGACCTCTCGCTCCCCAGCGTCATAACATCCATGCTGGGGAGTGAGGAGGCATGGGCAGCGGTGGCCTCCTTCTGTGAGGACGTCATGTCACAGAAGGAGGCGGCGGAGCGCATGCGGGAAGAAGATCCTCTCGCAGCGCCGCTCCGCCAGCGAAGAAGGGGCGGACGAAGACGGCGTACACAACGTCCGTCGTCACCTGCTCCAGGGGGTGATCAGCGGGCGACAAGCGCGGGGGCGCAAGCGCCAGCATCGCACGCATCACCCGTGCTCCGGCCATCATAAAGGCTCCTCCCTAGGGGGGAATTGAGGGGCCTGCCATGAGGCGGGCAGTCGCCGGTGGGGGACTGGACGTCATGGATTCCCAGACCCCCTCCACTCAGGCGAGGCCGGAGTGCCACTGGGTTTTTTAGTGGGTATACCGGGAACGACTTTACCGGGGAGTCCCACATAACCCTCTCCCGTCCCCCGACGGGAAGGGTATGCGTAATAGCATTTTTCCCAGTGCCGCAAAAAAAAAAAAAAAAACGGTACGTTATTGCTCGCAACCCCGTCCGCAGGATAATATATTTATTATACCTATAATTTAAATTTTACGCGACCGCAGCTTTTTCTGAGAAAAAATTACCACCGTGTGAAGGTCATGGCAAACTTCTCTTAGGGCCTCTGTGGGCTACCAATGAAAACAGTATTGATTTGAACTGCTTAATTCAAGTGTTACAAAAATGCTGTTGATTGACCTACCTACCTAATTACAGGAAAATGCACCAATAAGAAATGGGTTCATCAATGCCCTAGTTTGCCATAAAATCCAGTTCCCCGATTACATGCAGTTATGGTTATGATAATTCATTTTATCACCGATCGTCACAGATAATCGCATCACAATCTGTGTCAACAAGATCATGCGTGCGCGACGCCTCAGCGACAAATTCTATCAGCCATGGTTTTGCGAACATTTTTGTGGTTTGAAAATAAAATAAATAAATGTTTGAAATTTCACTTTTTCGCAATGAAATTGAACTGAAAATATTTTTTGCGAAAAACTCAAGCAATTCATCTATTTAAAGTAGAACATCCATAGGTTACAGAAACCACAGCTGCGTCAATTTCTTTCCGGAGAAACGTGTTCTCGCAGTTTTTTAGGGTATCGGTAATTCAGTGTTAGGAAACTAGATTACTAGTAGAAATCTATGAGTTAGAAGTAGTTCGACAAGATATTAAAGCATAAGTATTAAAAATACATATTTTACTCACTCTACGTCCAAAAAAGGGAATGTAACGGTCTTCCAAAAGTCGTATCCATACTCGCAGGTGACCTTGAAGTGCTCGTCTAACTCCTCCTCAATCAACGAGTTGTATTGCACCGTGATCGTGTTCCACATGAGGTTCTTCTGTCAGACAAATACAGGTAAAAGAGTTTTAATAAAACTTATTATATTTGATTGCTTACTTATCGAGTAGGTACCTACTTTGAAAGAGCCGCAATCCGGTAGTTTACAACTAGTCAAATTCAATATTTTTATTGAAATGTCAAAAACGATACTAATCTAAGAATTTTATATGAAATCGCAACATATAAAGTTTTGATATTTTAACGTCAAAAGCATAGATACTTTTATATGAAAAATAATCCATCTTATTTTATCTTATTTTAATTTTAGATTTAGAATCAAAAATTAATTTTATCGTCAACTCAATGGATTAAAGTATGATTATATTTTATTAATTCATTGTAAATCATTCATTCATTTTACCTAGTAAGCTACCCAATTATGGTGCCTCGTTTATCATTACATCTGTTGAATGCGCTCACGATGTAGGGACTCATAGAAAGAAAAGGCAGTCTAGATTTTGGTTCGTACACTAAGCAGAAATTCAGACTTAGAACTTCAGACTAGAAGTAAAATAAAAGTTCTCCTGAATCTTGTATCGGAACTCAGACAATAGACATTGTAATCCACTCAATAAGTATTCAAATAATAACACTGGTAGTTATTATTTAATTACGAGAACTTTAACAGGTCTTTTCATAGACTTCACTGCGCAACAAAATACATATCTACATAACGCTAATAAGTATTCAGAAAATAAGATGACTATGAGGTATGCTATGTAACGATAGTCGTGCGAAAAGCATCCTGTCATCTCGGCTTCAGATGATATCGCCTATCACCGCTCAGAAAGGTACGTGAGCTCTACAATCTTATTTTAACTGATCTAGAACATAATAAGCCTAGTTTGTTCTCACAAAGCCTTCTGTTTGCAAACAACATCATATAGATCACCAATCTCGTTAATTCCCTACCAAATAAGGTATAAAGTGGTCATTTTCTTGATGTTTCATCTTAGCAGGGTCATTGTCATAACAGATTTATTCTAGAGCCTTTAACATAAGCCTACAAGTTAGATAGGCCTTGCAGTGGTTGCAGTTCTGTAGTATACTACTGATATTTTAATATGTGCATAGTTATTTGCATCCTTTTATTGCCACAATATTATTATCTTAACAAGCATCTGCCTTTCCATTACCTGGATAAGTAGAAGAGTATAATGTTAGTCTAAATCATATTCTACATAAGTGCTTTTTAAACTCGTTGTAATAAACATCGATACTCCTCACAAACTACAATATAAGTAGATTAATATGAGAGGTTTTTATCTTTTACTAAAAAAAATAATCACGAAATGTATTGGTAAGCACGTAACTCTAGAACCAATTATTTTTGGGTGTGTTTATTTATTGTCAGCAGAAGGTTCTTATTAAAGATAACAGACCTAATTGTGGAAAATTAAAGGGGAAAATTTGGGAGTAAGCGATCGTTCCGTCGTTGCTGAGGTAGCTGGACACCTTTACGAAGATAATGTAATAATAGCTATACGGAATACTAACACAATTTTACAAGTAAAGGAAATATTAATAAATGCGTATACTCACAGTAGGATGTTTCCTGCTATCGTCATGCTGACCGTTCCTCCCCAAAGTTCCACATCGGTTGAGCTGAATGTAGAACTCGTAGTAATCACGCCCCGTCCCATTAATGTACATACAGTCCGGGTCGTATGAGTAACCTGCAAAATAAATATGTGTGAATTTTTTTTTTTTAAATTACATTTCATTTTTCAACAACTGATATTGGTAACAACTGCATCTGGATTTCAATTACACTCTTTTTATAGGGAATGCCTGTCAAAATGTCGAATTCTTAAGTAGCAGAGAGGGGACTATCCAATGACTTCTCCCGCCTTGGGTGGGCGAGAGGAAGTGTCAAGCTTTTACTAACTCAAAACTACCCCTTTCTCTCTCCTGGTCTGAGCCGGGCAGTGGCATTGCGCTATGCCCACAACGTCGATCCACAATAAAGGTATAATAAATCACAAAATAACCTAAACCAGCAAATAGATATAATAATGTAGGAAAAAATCTATTGAGATTAATACACAAAAAAATTGCAAGATTGACCTTACCACAGCTATAAAAAAATGTTTTAAAAGAAAGTGGTATGAAACCGAAACCGCTGTAAACGTGCTCACTTACACCAAAATACCTAATATAATTACTATCTAAGTGAAACGGTGGCATAGTTCACGTAACTACTAGCATGGTTGCAAACGCTATGTAATTACTTTTATAGTCCCAATTAACACCTCATAAAGCCCCTGTTACTTCTGTACACTTAATTATGAATGGACATTAGTCACCTTAATGACTGCTCAACCTGTTTTTACTTTTATAACAACATAACCTCAAAATGTAGAATACTAGCAGTCTGTTTCACTTGTGACCGGGTGCGGTATCTGGTTATACTCACCTACTAGTAAATTTTCTCTCTCTCACAATAAATACCTAATTCATTACAAACCTTACAAAAAAATCATTAACTGATGACATAGTTTTTAGCTATTTACAATAACAATACATCTCATAATACGTTTACCCCACTATTAGAGTATGAATGTATTCAATTTTAATTTAGCCTATGTGATTAACATAAAAATTGACCTCTTCATAACCCCGGAAGCATCCCTCACAAAGTCTAGACTTTAACAAATAAAAAAACAATAAAATCGAAGTCAAACATTGAAAACAAGAAAACGTACAACATAATATAAATAAAAGCTTTTTAAAAGGTAGTAATTTAATATTCCTTCAAGCGTGTAACGGTAGAGCGAATCAAGTAAGCGACTGTCCCACGAATCACTAAACAATGCTAATCTCACACTAGGAGGGCAAATTATACACTTACAATACTGTACATTTTAATATCCAGTAATCTTGTAATAGCTTCTATAGGCTTATGGTAAACGTTTTCCCGTGACTCTGTGATACACTTAGGTTTTATTGACGTGGATTAAGTAGACTCGGCGATCTAGCTTTGATACGCGTGCAATTCACTTTCAAGGTCAGATCTATGATAAAAATAATTTACCGCCTTTTTTAATTTCGCGCGTTTGGAGTTATAACACCACTGTAGCTGGTGGTTTTTATAAAACTGCCAAATACATGGTACTTATTTACAATCATATGAATTAACGCCACTAACAAACGTTCCTTACACCCTTCTTAGATGTATAAGTAAACTTATTAGTATTTACTACTAAAATCAATTTGATTCCGACACCCAAACAACGTAACCAAACCAAAACAGATTGATTGAGACAGTTTGGTGATAGGCAGTGCGATTTACTTCATAGTCTATTTGTTAGCAGGCCTTTTGTACCGTTAGTACTATGAGAACATTTCATCCAGCGACGCCGACTCGATTAGCGTCAACCACGTCTCGCGAAATCGTCAAATCTGACATAACGGTCGTGCCCTTTGACAGTTTAGTACGATAACACATGTAGTACAAACACAGAGTAGTAAGTAAATGGAGAGCTAATGTGAGAACGTGCGTGCGAAAATGGGCATGTACGATAATCATACGTGCGAAAATGAACTCTATTTCGACATATTAAAAACAATTGAAATTTTATAGCGAGCTGGGCTGGAAATTTAGTATAATAGTTTTTATCGTCTACGTAATGATTATCGGGATATTCGAATATTTTAGTGTGTATTAAGTACTATTTGATAAGTAGCTAAATGAGCTTTTTTCAAACGATTATTTAACTGTTTTTATTGACTACACTTGTATTGCAGACGAAACATTTTTAAATAAGAGACGTATAGAATTATGCACATCAAAGCAGCATTCTTTACAACCTAACCTAAAAAAATTGGAGCCTCCAACACAGTCATATTCCACTGTTTATTACAAAAGAACAAACAGACATTGTGTGAGTGACGCCGAGACGTAAGTAACAATAAGTTGATAATGACACTCGTCTAGCCTACACGGCTAATTGTTTCAGTTATCTGCACTGAATGAAGCTCTAGATAGCTAGGGACTTTTCTTAGTAAGGTAACGGTTGATCAAACTTATATTTTCTGGCAAGATTAAAGATATTCATTTAATATAATGCCTTTTACCCAAATTTATTAGGACCGAGATCGATATGCATCTATAGTCGAAGATAAGCTAGTAATTAAAAACATAAAACTTTAGTAGGTACCTACATTTAACGAACATCGTCCTACAATAATATTAACATGAATAAATCAATCAGAATAATGTAAGCTGCTGAAATTATAACCAGTGAATTATAATAATAGAACCCATGGTCATAAAATTGTATATTAATAAAATTAATACTATTTGTATCAAATCTTATACTTAAATAGAAAATATTTAAGTACTATTAATCTGTGAGCCTTCTGTAAGAATAATAAAAAAGATTATAAAACGAAATTAAAGTATTTTCGCTTTTTAAGTAATTAGTAGTTGGTTAACTGATACTGACCTGCTGAATACACCAGTCCGGAGAATGACCCGTTAAAGCCGACTCTTATCTTCATGAAGTCATCTTGGCACTCCGCTTCAATATCTGATGACAAAAATATAAAATGATTGATACAATTTTTTCACAAATAAGCTATTTTTCAAGGAAACCCTACAGAGCTAGGGATTTCATCGTATGCATATAACACCTGCAATGCTACTTTAATTAATTAACAACCGTAGTTACTATAGGTAAGTATTATAATCATTTGTATTAAATGATCGTATTTTTATGCGATTGTAGTAAATACATTGACAGATATTGTCTTTACAATATTGTGTAAGCATACAAATTGTGATGATATCTCGCGGAACGCGTGGCGGCGCGGCACCTTGCGCAACCCTTTGTGTAGTATTTTATTAGTTTTTATTGAACTATTCACGTGAGTCAGGACGCATAATTACACATCGATTATGCAGATACTATTGTCCCAACATTACCATGAAATACGATAGTTTTGTAATTGTACACTATCGGCGTGTTTCCAAAAAAATAAGAAAAAAAAATCCTGATCTGTAATATAATGTACTAGTTACTGTCCCGTGGTTTCACCCGCTGCTCGGCTCCTACAAATCGTAGCATAATGTTTTGTAGCGTATATAGCCTTAATCGATAAATGGACTAAGGAACACAAAAATAATTGTTCAATTTGAAACAGTAGTTCCGGAGATTAGCGCGTTAAAACAAACAAACAAACGAACTCGACAGCTTTATAATATTAAAGTATAGCTATAAAGTGTAGCTTTATAATATAAAAATAAAGGGCCGCGAAATTATATGTCAGTTTTACGGATTTGGTATCTTGCATGGTATAATCAAGCATGGTTTTTTATTGTAAGTCAACAGAATAAATCATAAAGAATCAATTAATTTTGTATCTTTTATGAAATAGAAAAAAGAATAAGCCAACTTACATTGCACACGGCTCCCATTAGTGCGATGTCTCCTGTACTCTCGCTCCCATGCCGGTGGCTCTCTCCACGCCGTGTCCACTGCTGGAGAACGAGGCTTGATGCTCACTGGTATGTAGCTGTTCTTCTCCGATAAAAACACCACCTGTATACAAGATGCAATAGTTAGTTAAGATTAGCTTTTTTGTGTTGCTAAAAAGTAAAAGCCTTATGTATGTTTAGATGTGTTTGTGATTATTAATAGATTTTGGAAAAAAAATCAAGTAGGGACTAAAACTCAGTTTTCCATCCAACGTCTAAAAACATAACACGTAAAAAAACACATTTAATTGCAAGCACATAATCAGAGCATTGTCAACCACCGTATCCGCTGTTTCATAAACTCACTTACATTTTGTGTCGTGCCAAGGTTACAACAACTAAAATCCAGATTACAGCTAATAATAAAAATTTACTCATGGTAAACATAACAACTTAATTCTTATACTTCATAGACGGCTGACCATCTTTCGGAAATTGCGAAACTGACCCTTAAGACCGTTTAAAACTGGCACAACAGTTATGCTGTATTACATTGTTACCATATTTAATTGAATATTACTCATTTTGTATTACATTCCATACATGAAGAACACTCCGCACACTGGAGGTTTAGCAATCAGATAGCCCTGAGATAACATAAGCCTAACCACCACCTTCCGGCACACGCGACTTTTGACTGCCTTCAACAAATAACACAACCTCCGCTAATTAACACCTTAAACGTTTTTCAAATGGACAAACAAAAAATATTCAGAAACAAACCCTTAGTCACTCAGTGACCAACTGCAACTAGATTGCATCCATTATCTGACCAGAGAAAAAATTCAAAACAAACTAACGAATTACGGCGTCGGTAATTCACCATTTCACAGTCACGACCCCTTCAAAGTTTTGCACAAAAAAGACGTAAATGGCTGTAAGTATGCCAGGGCAGTTCGCACGCCGGCAACCAGTACCTACGCATTATAAAATTGGGCCAGTAGAGTGCGATAAGCGCCGCCCGTCGCCACATCACTTTGACAAATTGATTCCGAATAATATAAAACAACAAATAAAACCATTCAGGCCACATCATAGTCCGCCGAGACATCGCTTATCCCTCGAAATAGAAATGCCACGAATTGAGAACACTTTCATTCAATTTTCATGTAGTTTACATTTACTTACTTAAAAGCGTTATTTACGTATTGAAGTTATATTGAATATAGGCACAACGTAATAAAGAATTTAATGAATGCCTGTAACTGTTATCCAATTTAAATAATGTCGGTCGAGCCGTAACCGTTCGCATTTCACGGCATGATTACAATTAAAAATAAATATTGACAGATTGACAGTCAACCATTGCGACTATGGAATCGTCGATGGTGTGAATGACTTCCGAATGGTGCTTCCGTTTCTTACCAATCTTAAAGAGCCAAACCCTTAATAACAAGGAATAACATAAAATTGCTGTTTGGTTTTACCTTGATGCGATGAGTGACCCCGGACGCAAATAGTCACTTATAATATCTCCAAAATATTGATACAAATAAAATATCTCGAATTACGTCTCTATTAAATAATATAAAATGGTGCCCAATAATAATTGTTGGAGTAATCTTGTAAAAAGTCGTAATTAATCATTTCGGTATTCATTTACTGTAAGGGATGTTAGTGTTTGTAGGTCACGCGGTGTGTGATCGTCGCATCGTTCATGGTTTAGATGCAATGTGAGTCAAAGAACAGCTATCCTGCCACTTGAACACAGGTCACAGATGGATATCGCTGTACTAACACAAATACACAATGCGCGTAACACTCGCGGACGTTTCTCACGACTTAATTCGATTAGCTCAGTGAAAAGTTTGTGTTTTATGGTGTAAAATGGCAATTTTGATAAGAATAAAGACAAGACTTTAACTTTATTTGATGAACAACTGATATCATAGATGATAAAAATAAAGAATTATTCATGAGTTAGAGCATCAAGGACAACAGTTATACATAATAAATTAGCTTCGTTAGCCGAGGA
This sequence comes from Spodoptera exigua, assembly GCA_902829305.4. Taxonomy (NCBI): domain Eukaryota; kingdom Metazoa; phylum Arthropoda; class Insecta; order Lepidoptera; family Noctuidae; genus Spodoptera; species Spodoptera exigua. Next base: position 6,978,773 of record LR824615.2, read on the forward strand.
GTATGATTTATATCACAGTTTTTCTTGAAAAAAATATACAACATGGCTATTAAAAGTCCATAAATTGAGAGCGGAACTACAGATGATAACGTGATCAGATTAGAGAAGCCCTTCGCAACGTGAATATTGTATATTGCACAAGTCCTGTGAGGCTGCGGCGGCGGCGGCGTGGCCTCCTCCATTCAGTCGGTCACTAGAGTACGAGCGCGTTGAGCAACCTGCTGACTGCCACCGTATGCGTAGCACACGGGAACTCACGCGTGAAACAGAAATAATAGCCCGCTACCCAATCAACGTCATATTTCAATTTATTCCTCACCTCTAAACCTTCATTTCACGCCTTTCTATTCTCCAATAACAACCAAATACAAACAAAATTACCATTTTCCACCAATCACTTAACTGTGACAAAAAGATAAATTGAAATTCGTAATCTGCAAGCTGCAACACCTGCGTGTGCATTGTTATATTTTAATTGCATCTCGAAGTAGTCCGCCGTCTCATAAACTAAGCCTCATACCATACGTTCTTTCTTTACAGATTGATCGTAAAACCAATGTCACAAATAAGTGCTGCAATTCTGCAAAACGAAAGGAAAAGATACTGTGTCGAATCGTGTATTCTTAGAAGAATTCCTTCAATCAGTCCATCAATGGTCGTTCAAATGGGTGTAAATTGGTGATTATTATGTTGTACCTTTCACCCACTTCTGTGTTCAAGTCGCGGGTAATTGGGTGATAACTGTGACGATTATTTGGCTTGCAACTCTTTTATTTTGCGCCCTCGAATACACGCATTCCTAGATCACGGAAAATTGAATAAAAGTGAAAACAAGTAATTATATGACTACAGCATTGTATTGAGTCGAATCGTGGCCAATTTGCTTTTCTATGTTTTGTAAATTCTCTTTGCTGAACTATTTTAAATCTGTTTTACCTAGGTCGTCGGCGAAAGTAAATTAAACCAGTTTCTTTTCTATTAATGTTTCTATAATGCTGATCTCATAACACGCATCGTTAAGATTGACAATTTTTTCTCAAAGACAACAATAGTAACTAACTGTCCAATATTCAAGTCATTGACTTTGCGAACAAAAAGATTGAACAATGTAAAAATCTGGAAAATAATTGAGTTGTAAATTCTAGTTAACAAATCTGCTATTTTCAGAGCCATTAAGCACGATGAAAGAGACAGGGCGCGCGGTGGCGTATTCTTTTATATCAAGGAATAGTTCATTGTTCGTAGCGGTGTAATAACTTGGATGTACACACGTATTACATGTTGCCATGTTGCTACTTGCTACTCCACAAGGCCGACTCACATGAGTTTGTACATTGATCCACTCATGTGGCCGAATAAAGTGAAGTACAAGAAAGTGAAACTGAGTATTTAACGTGTCTTTATCACTTTCGTTGATAACTTGACGTGGTATTTAATTATAATTTAACTGCACATCTGTGTTGCGGGTTCGATTCCCGCACGGGACAACACTAAGTGATCCGCAAATTATCGTTCAGGATCAGGGTTTGATACGTATATGTTTGAAAAATGAACTAAGTAAAGAATACTAGCACTCGTATACTTCAAAGACAACTAATTTTCTTTTTCTGCCGTTTTGTTTGACTGCTGTAGTGACGTTCTACAGCAGTTTGACTTCTTAATTTTGAAGTAAATAATGCACTCACCGGATCTTGTTCACTGCCATCACTCTTGAGGGCTTCTCTCGTTTCATTCTGCAAACAAAAGTGTTTTGTTGTAATTGTTTTATAGTATAGAGTCTTAGCTTATTTAGTGATTGCTTTGGTTAACATAGATATTCTAATCTGCCATACTAACACCGCAACTACCAACCAATAATCATGTTCAAAGTATATTATCGAAGCTTGCCTTGAATGTAGCTATTTTACTTTACTAAATAGTATCTATAATATAAGGTTTGGAACTTAGAAAAGTGTTAATATGTATTAATTAGTTCACGGTGGGGCTGACATGGTCGTATATAATGTGCAAGACCAAAAAACCCTAAATTTCTAGTAGATATCAAAAAAAGAAAATCATGCAGGCTAATAGATTTTCAATCATTTCGTTTTATATTAAAGTTTGTATTTGTTAAAAATGTATGAACCTTTAGATTGCTGGACAGGACAGGGTCAGGAGGATCATCGCCAGATCCCTCATGCAGTTCAGCTGACGCTGACGAGGAAACTGACACGATGGACACCTCCGTCGACTCCGAGTATTCTGCCGAGTCCAGGTGCTGTGATGCTGAATGGACCTGTTGGGGAAAGGTCTTATGTTAAACATTTTACAGGCTAATTGTACTCTCTACGCTACTTCCTTAATAAATCTCGCCGGGCCAAAACCAGTCGATGAGGAATGTGCGTTTTCAGTCAAATCTTCAATCACTTGGACACATTATTTTTTCCAGGCGCCTTCCAAAAGAAAAGAAGGCTTCCAAAAGAAGAGGATACAGTTGCTTAACATAGCATTACACGCGATTCTTCATTTTTTACGAGAATGGAGCTGATATCATTTAGCGGATTACTATTATTTATACATATAATATGAAACATCCAAATTAAAAAAGTAAAACTCTGCATATCTTGAAAATTGAACTAAAGCGCAAAGGTCTCATTACGACTTTACAGCAAACAACACATAGAGTTCCACAAAAGCAAAAAAAAAAATTTAATCACATAAAATAAGAATATAAAAAACATACCCTAGAGGTAATAAGACAACAGCACACGATGAGGAATCTGAAATAAAACAAAAGAAATTACCCACACATACATATCCAGAACAATATGTAAAATTGAAATAGAAAATTAAATAAAGAATTATATTGAATAAAACATTGCGAGCTAAATTGAATCGTGATACATTCTAATGATCATTTATATTTGCAAACAAATGTAAGTAAACGTGGCTAAACTTAGTTTCGTGATACAGTGCATTGTCCGTAATGCTACCACCTAATGATGGGTCAAAACACTGACCGGCATAATGATAGGCCACAAGAATAGACCCATCCCAGAGAATCAATATCAATAAAATTGTTGAATCACGTACAAGTTTGCGATGAAAATATTATATGTATTAAACATTTTCAATTTATTGTGAATCGTTTCTTCAAAAGTTAAAGGTGAACGAATTCTTCGTTGGACGGCGATGTTTACGGTACACGTGTATAAGAATTGTTTTTCTATTAAATGGTAAACTGTACATTTTTGTTCGGTGAGTGATACAAACAATTCTGATTCAGTAATACATATAATATGTTCGTGTAGGTTACAAATAGAATATTTTAAAGACTGCTAAATGAACGGCACCCACCTAAATCAACCGCGATTTATCACAAGATAAATATTAGTGAGAAATATTTGCCACGAAATAAATTAGCAGCTTAAATTTATTATCTCTTGATATTGTTCTGATAAAAAAAACTTATAATTTTATCGATTTGTTGCTTAAATTATTATGAAATCATCGGTAAGAATCCCTTTATTTTTGCGGAAAACTAGCGGATGAATGACCTATATGACGATAAAGAATTGAACGTTGCCGACCTTTTGGAAGTTAGGGATTTGGAGGAGGAAGAGGATTGGGAGTGGCCCAGTCACCTCACTAATACGACCAAGTACAATGCAAAGTTGTTTATATGAGATCGTAGTATAACTCTGGTCGAAACAACCCATTCTTGCCGTAACACATGGCTCCAACACTTAAATCGTGTGCACATTTTGTGGTGCAGCCGCTTTCCCAGCAGACCGCTGATAATTTGTAATTAAGAAAAAGCAACAATCTAATATGTTTGTGAATGTTTTCATAACTAGTAAAAAGCTACATTAATCATCTAAATTTGTGACACGACAAGCTTACCAGGAAAAAGAAATAAATACAAATCTAACATTACACTTCGACAAACCACCGCATCAAATAGATTCAAAGACATCTTAATCTAAATACAGATTTGTTTAGAAGTAAAGTATTCTCCAATTCCAATATTACAATAAAAGAACACCGTTACTTGTCCATAACTTTAAAGGTACAATAGATTTTTTGTTCTTTAAATAAATTCATTCAATTCTATCAGCCTAATGTCTGTTGTTTGAAGCAATCGTTACAGTTTTAACATTATTAGGAGGAATGTGCAGTTCAGTGACCCCACCATCGAACCGTGACCTCTAATGTCCTTGAGTGTCAATAAACTAATCGAAATGGATGAATCATTGTTCACATCACGCTGTGCCATTTTATAGTCATCAGAAATAGGAAAAAATGTGCAATTTTTGAGTAATTCATTTATAAGATAGGTTAAGTATTTGGACTGGATATTTCAAAAATAAAAAGATAATGATTAACTATAGTTTTTTTTTTATATTCACATTATATCTGAAAAGTAAGAACCACACGAACGGTGAGGCCTTTGTTCAGGTGAGGACGTTGCTATTCATAATCACTTTATTCAATCATACAGTATTAAACTTATGTAAAATAAGTTACCAAATATGACTAAAACTCAAAGGATGAGTTTTCAAAACTCAGAAACATCGTTCATGAAATGGGTTTGAAAATATTATCGAAGTACTTCTGTGAAAACCCGCTCCTACATTTTATCCTTCTCTACACAAATATTTCCGTTTGTAACTACGTAATAGCCAATCAGTCGCATTACATCACAACCTTATCATTTCATTCGCATAAACTGCGCTAGTTCGTGATTGTACTCGCAATTAATCGATACCGAACGTTCCGATCATCGTTAAATCGAGTTATAATCGTCATAATCGCTTTGATTTCGTGATCGAGAATCGAGTCCGTTATTCGTGCACATCCAGGGGGCGACATGGCGTAATACTCTGTTTTGTATGAAGCCCTGCAGGTTTAAGATGACTGAAAGGCACGAAGGGTCATTCGATCCCGGGGTTAAGAATAGCGGGATCGAGTTTAATCGAGTTAGATTACTCTATTTTGTTTGGGTAATAGAAATGGTAATCATGTTTAGTATACGTGAGCATATTAAATTAGAACATCGCTTTGTAGATAATGGAGATATTTTGTCTAAATGCTTAAAAATGTTTTTTGCGTATAAACAAAGACCATTTTATCATCATCATCAGTAGAGCATTTTTCGTCTCAATCTCCACGCTTGTATAAAAACAACTTACTTGCTATTAAATGTTTAATTCACTGATTGTAACCCCTATAAGTATTTATGAGTCACTGAATTGAACATTTCCTGACGAAGAAACAGCAATAAATACTTAGCGCTAAACAAAACCTTATACAAAATTAACCTTCAATATCTAACACTGAATATAACGTAAGCCGTAATATTGAAATTGTAACACACTGCGTGAGTTCACATTAAAATCTCGTAGCCGATACGAGTTCGTAGCACTTTATGTCGTTGATGTCTTTTGTTCACGCCACTTGACGGGGACAAGTTACAACTTAAGCGAACGTTTTGTAAAGAAATTAGAGTTTTTGAATAAAATATACGTTTTCTCTTATAACAGATATTTTGTTTATGAATATTGTAGCTGGGTTTAAGTACATCGAAGACCGTATCTTGGTGTAAAACTTGCTTATATTTTTATTTTGTCCTTATTTTTTTAAGATGCGTGTACCCGGTGAAAGTGCGTAAATGAATAAATATGACTTTTTCCCACCAAACAAATCAGGAAGAAATCACACTAAATCAGTGCACACAAAAAGGTGACGGTCAAATTGCGAAACAGCCAACGGATGCTTGTTATATCATATTTTAGTTCCTCTATTAAATTAATTCATTTATTGCATAATTTTCACAGCAAGTGCGCGTGCGCAGGCTCGTCGTTTCGGCTGGGTTCGTCAGCGGTCGGAACTGCTCGGCCTCGGTCGGCTTCCTACATCTCCTATCGTAATGGCCTCATTTCCGCTTCCTAACATTCACGTGCATGCTCAGCTAATGCGGTATAACTAGGTCGTAATGTGTGTAAAGGACGTTGCTCATCCCTGTAAAACTTTGATTTGGAACTACGACAATTCGAAGTCAAAGTCAAATTGCCTATTTAAATTATGCCAATGTTTATCATTCATGTTGACCGCTTTAATGCGTCAAACAAAATACATATAAAAATTCGATCACCAGGGGGGTGAATACATATTTTCTCATTTCAAAGTATTGATTCCTATGCAATTTTATTGAAAACTCAGTTTATCCCATGTTTGTCCTTTATCATTTACATATATGAGTTACGTTATAGTTTAATACTAGCTCTCAATGTTAGTAATATAAAAACATCGAGTGCGAGGTAGTAGGTACTATCTCCATGGGGTTTTCTTATAGAATATCTTCCTCACGACTAGCCTTTAAAATCAATAAATTTTTGAGGTCACCCCTGAGTCCTGACCAATTAAAATATTGACTAAATGCTGGTATTCAATTACTAAGGGCGTGTATAAAAGAAATTGTTTAATACCACATTTTTAATTCAACAAATTCACATTTCTCAACTCCGTCCAAAATCTATCAAATGAGTACTGAACAAATCCGTCGTTGTAATTCAAAAACAATAATTATTTTCAGATAATTTTAGACAATCGCCACTTAAAGTAGTCGGTCGCGGATGATTTCATACGAATTTCTACAAAATACTTCAAATTAGTGAATTTCATGGCGAAATGTTTTTGCTGACACTTTGACAGTTGAGAAAAAATACAAATCCAACCATCCGATCAGTTGATCACTTTATTTTATTAGCTAGCGCAATACCTAATATCTAATTAGTTTTTATTTTTATAAAGCTGTGAATTCTGAAATGGAAATACCCAACAACGACAAGTACCACATTGATATGATATGAGTAATGCTGGATGACTCAGGGCGGGATAGCTGAATGTTGGGATTTTCCTCTACAGATTGTTGTGAACAAATTGCAGCTGTGAATCCCAGTGCGCCTACTTTGCCTAGTAAAGGGATCATGGCAAATGAAACGAGGCTGTGTTTAGTGGTGAAAGTCTTGCATAAATGAGTATTTTTATGGCATATGTTGGCAAACATATTACCTGATGGTAAGTAATCAGCGCCGCCCATGGACGCAATACTAAAGATGTTACTTTTGGGTCTTCTTCTTGGATATTCGGGATTTAAGGATAGGGGATTTGAGGATTGACGACGTGACTCACACGACAAAACACAACCTATTATAAATATTGCTTCACGCCGGTTTTCTGCGATGCCGTCGTATCACTCCGGTCGAGCCGGCACATTTGCCGAAACATGGCTGCATTTAGGTGTACAAGATTTGTTCGAATCTATACGAGAATTGAAATGTTAGTCGTCGGCCATCGCTGAAAATCAGCGCTGTAACACTGTCTCGCATAGTGTCGCTGCATATGCTGAACGAGGGCCATTTCGCATGTTTGTGACAGATATTTTTCCTTATATTACTCTTTTTTTATATTGTATTACCATGTTTTTAGTTCTTGTTTTTAAAAACTTGTTTGTTCTGTGTCTTATGTGCGTCCTAGACGCGAATTAATACTTTTTCTTTCTTTCTTTTCTTTCAATTGTTCATAATATAAACCCAAATATACTCTATGGACACTTTGGGTATAGTAAAGGGTAAAAGACCAAACATATGACAACATTCGCTAACACGGTAAAGTTCAAAAACAATCATCGCATTCGTGCAGTACGTAATCTGTGACACCGTGAACAGGTCACGGCGGCGGCGCCAGGTTATGGTGGCTATAGTTTGTGGTGACGTCGGCGCGTGGGCCGCATGTCACACCAGCCGTGTAGTAACGGTGCGTTCCGCAGGCCGCCCCCACTTAGCACTCACATGTGTGAAACTCACTACCACTCACACTAACCCTTGCTCTATGTCAATGTGATGCTGTCAATACGTCTTGTTTCGTTTGCTGTTTGTTAGATAGTAGTTGTAGAACATTTTCTTTTCTGAAATGTGTCCTAGCTAGGTCTATTTATGATCTCCGAAAACAACTAAACAAAATTTTAAGGAAATCGTTAAAGCCTTTTCCGAGATTGAGACCATATTACAAGAATTGCTCGTTTCAAGATCTACATGTTATCTTTATTTGAGTAACATCTGGAAGATAGATATAAATTATCTATATATCTAATATCCATGTTTCGCAGTAATTCCGATCCTGCGATGTACTTGATGATTAGGTATATACGAATACTTTATGTTTTATTAATGTTATAAATAGGATCATAAATGAATCCTACATGATTTTATGTAGCTTCGATATTTGCTTAAGTCCAAAAAAGTTAAAAACGAAAACCCCAATTGATTCGTGATTCCCCAAATTAACGAAAAATGAACTAACAAATTATATAAGGATGCAAAGCATAATTGGAAAATACTTTGTATTTCTTTATGGCATTGGTCGTCAAACGGTCAGACAGATTACCTGATGGTAAATAATCGAACCCGCCCATGGACACTCGCCACACTTAAGGAGTTACTACAAATACGTTGCTTGCCTCTTGTAAGTTATTTGGGATTTAAGGATAGGGGATTTCGGGATTGGGGATCAAGGGGGAAGGATTGCGCCTCCGGAAACCTCACTCACACGACGAAACATAACCTAAGTTTTGCTTCACGCCGGTATTCTGAGAGACCGTGGTATCACTCGAGAGACTGTCGATTTGTGCCGAAGCAAAGCTCTCCCACACTTAAATTATGCACTCATGACACAGAAGAAATAGTATAAGGCATCATAAAAATAAACTTGACTGCTGTACCTTAAGTACTTCGATGATACTTTAGCAACACAAGTAGTAACAGTATGTAACATGCAATACGCTACTGCTTAGTTTAATGTTCATATAACACAGATCTCACAAAAACACTGGAATGGTAAAGCGAAAGTTGTTTCGATTCAAGTGAAATTTATAATGTACCCTGTAACCCGACCTGTTTCACCACCTACATGAATATAAGTCAACTTTACGTACTTTATAATGTAAATATAATTTTTCTCGAGAGTGAATAAACCGATATCGGTGATTCTTTTTTTGTTGTGTTGTTTATTGTCAGGTGAATTTAGAAAAGTAGAGAAGAAATCGGGAAGTTGTGCCCTTTTTCCGGATTTTCTCTACTCGTCGCTCTTCGTTAGTGAGATAAATATAAGGTTTAGGAGGGTTTGGGACCGAAGGAAGAAGAGGCAGGCCGCTAGATTAAAAATAAAAATATATGTATTTATGTAAGTATAGGGAAGTATAGTATGCAAAAAATCAATTCTACTTTACTTCTGCCACTGTATGAATATGAAGATTAAAAACCTATCATGTATTTTGGTGTTTGTACGCTTCCATGATTGTCTTTAAACAAATAAATCACTATTGTTTATGTCTAATCTGTGAAATGAAGTAAAATCAGAATAAAATTTTACTATTACTAACACCAAACACCACATTAAAGCAGATTTGAACGTCAAACAAAAACTTAAAAATAAAAAGTGTCAGTCTGTCGGTAAGTTGCCTAATGAAGTTATTTCCTCGTTTCAATGTCTAGATTCCTACGAAGAAGAACGAGTAAGACACGCCATAAATAAATAAATTGTAAATAAAAGCTACGATCTCAACGCCGACGGCGCTTGCTGATGATGCCGTTTATACTACACGACTTTTAAGGTAGATAAAGCTGACAATGAAGTCAAACCTGGACCATTTCCAACTCAAAATGAACCAATCGTAGAATTTACAATATATAATCAAAGAATTTATTCTCACAAGTAGATTTTTTAAAAATTTGCTAACATTTACCATAGAATATGTTATAAGTAGGTAATTTCTTCTTTAAGAAGAAAATATTTCGACTTATAAATCCACTTGCTACTCTCGCGCGGTTTCACCCGCTTCTCGGCTACATTTAATCGTAGCGTGATGTTTTATAGCCTATAGCACTCGGGAATATAATAGCTATCAGTGAAAAAATTTTGGAAATCTGACCAGCGGTCCCAAAGATTACCGAGTCCCTACATACAAACTTACAAATTTTACCTCTTTATAATATTTGTATGGATTTATGGATAAAAATAGTCACACCTTCACTTATTAATTTCTTCTCTTCGCTTTGCAACAATTTCTACACTTATAAAGGGGAGCATGGACATGGCAGTTCGTTCAGCTTTACTAGCGGGAGCTGTATTAAATTGATAAAGATAATTATTCAATAACTATCTGTAACTAGATGTAGAATTCTGCCTTAACAAGCAAATCCCAGAAAGCTGATAGGTTAGGTTTTAAACTATAGTCAATCGACCCTTACGGCTCCAGCGGGAAGAGTCGAAGGATAACAAGTGTTTAACAATGAGGTTAACAAAATTCTACTCTGCTAAATGAGTATGCTGTATTTAATGTAAAAAATACAATAATTCATACAAAAACTAATGACTGATCACAAATTAAAAAAAGCCGATATCCTGAAAAACTTTCAGCTTGGTTAGCCATCAACCTCTATTTGCGCTGGTAATCTATTCGCATTATAGGCGTATGTACTTACAAGGACATGAATTAATACGTCGTGTGTTTTTTTATGTTCAATAAAATGCGAGTTTATCAATTATATTTATACAATTAAATCGTAATTTCTCTTAGCCATTTTACCATTAAATTTATAGAATTATTTATTTATCCATTAAATTTGGCTACATCGATGTCGATAATTATTTTGTTCTTTATTTTTTTTTAATCAGGAGAAGTTTCTTACAGTAGTCACCTTTCGAAAAGTAGAAAGGGAAATCGGGCAATAGCAGAATTTTCGGCGATGTAGCGCTAAAACATCGGGGTTGAACATCCGTGCAAAGCAGAGGCGAGCCGCTAGTGTACATTGTAAGTTACGATAAAAGATACTTACATACAATGAAAATTAAATAGGTGACGACACTAATGTCAATATTTTTCTTTTCACATATTAAACTCTAAATCATTTAGTTTGAGAGTGATTGAATGTATAACACCAACCCCTAAGCGAACGCCAGCGTTCGCGCACCTATTGTTTTTCTATTGTGTCACGAATTACCACGATTGACACTTTAAAAGTTTATATCTAATACTAGCTGACCCGGCAAACTTCGAATCGGCAACAAATTAGGTAGTACATACTTTGTTGTTTTACGTTTTTTTTAGTTTTTTTCTGACATTTTAAACCTTCCCTGTATAACCAAGAATGTTTAAAGACCACAATAAGACATGTCGATATAGTATTTCTAGAGTTTTAGCGAGACTAATGAACAGCAATTGATTTTTATATATAAAAAGAAGAAGAAGAAGTATTGTCTATATAAATGGGCTATTAGAAGGGCCTACTACATTTTATGGAATAGGAGGCATATGAGGAAATGAATAAGTGATCAGCGGCGCCCATAAACACCCGCAACACCGGAGGAGTGACATACACGTTGCTGGCACTTCAAGTGCTCGTTTCATAAAACTTTAAAGATTGTATCGGCTCGGAAAACATCCTAATGAAAATAATCACGGATTTTAAGTTTCCTTTCATGAACTTATCGAAATGATTATTGGAGTTAATTATCGTCGAATCAGGAATTATGGTCACAATCTGAATTCCCAACATTAACTTTGGCAACACAAAACGTAAATCCATTGTATTTGAAAACCAACATCAACAAATGCAATCTAACTACATAGAAATGAGAACAATGGTTATGATAAATGATGTTGCGGTAAAGCTCCGAATCTTTTGGTAAAATTATCGGCCTTAAACCTGCGCCTGCGTCATTCGGCAGCTGCTCGAATCGTTCTGAAACTCCGATACAAATAAGCCATGCCTCTTATTCCGTTCAAGCGTAGCCGGGTCACAGAACTAGTACAAATATAATTTTGCTGTAGCGTCGCGAATTTACTTATTTCTATTGATTTATTTGTCCAACTGTAATTCTTTGGCAATGAAATTGATTGTTCGATGGCCGTTAGGATTTGAATAAGATTCTTTCATGTATCTATAGGCTGCGATGTCATTTGTTTCAGACGTTGTAGTAGTACAAAGAATATGTTTTCATAGAATCTGAAGGTTTATTTAATCGTCATCGATAAAGTTGTATACAATAAGTACCATCTGCACAAAACCGCAATATAAGCCATCAAGGCCAATTTCACTCTAGTATGCAGTATTTTATATATGAATGTGAATCTTAAAAGATATTTAAAAACAAATCCATTTAAAAATAAGAATAAAAGCAAACTGAAAAAGTGAAACCTTCACATTTCCATACTCTAGTTACCTGACACTTAGCACCATTTTGCACCAAGCGATTCACGAATCACACTTGTTCATTCGATTCTGTAACACTGCCACTACGATTTCGAGCTTTAATCGATAATCACTGTACGCGTGAGTGGTGCGTGCGTAAGTTCGCGGCGGCTCGCAACAATCGAGTCGGCAACAATAGTCGGTTGGTGCGCGGCCGTCTCTCGCGACGTCTGACCATCAAGTGTTGGTCGTCGACTCAGCCTCCAGCGTGCCTCCTCATCCGCGTAATGCTTCCCGCTGCGGTGAGTCCGCACAAAAGCGCGAGGGGGCCTTAATCACTTCCAAAACTATTTGAGGAAACAACGTCCAGGTGCGAACTCAGTCACGCTCAATCCAACCCGACTAATGACAGAGTTCAAAGGCAATTAGCCTGCAGGCAATCATTACATCAAAAGTTCTACTTTAATGCAACAGGTTTATTAATACTACATATTTATTTTACAGAATAACGTCTTTTAATAAATTAATTACAATACTTAATTAGAAAAAAATATTTTGGTAAAAGAAACAAAATCTTTCAATTTCAGTTGGTTAGTAAATTAATTTAGTTTATTCGTTATATTTTATAACTAACTCACTTTTTTGTTTTGTTACTTTTAATTTTAAATAAATGTAGTTTGTACAATATGTTGAAATAGTTGCTATACACAATAATTTAATATAGTATTCCGAGTATCCTCTCCATCCGCACGATCAAGTTGAATCCGATTATTAATGACGTTATTGTTACTACTCCAATTGTAATTTTCATTGGCCTGAAAGAGAAAAATATGAAAAATATTAATCGACGGAAATTAATGTACATATAGTAGTAGTATAGACGGAACGCTTTGAAACATCAAAATTGTGATAAAAGTGTACCGAACAAATAAATTAAAACAGACGTCAATATAAAATCACACATTTTTATAGTCTTCTAGAAAGATAAGTCTAAGCTTTATTGAATTTTGGGGAGATCCAAGGATTATCTGAAACGTTTAAGATCATACTTTGATCCTATTAAGAGCATTTTTTTTATACAAGGCTGGGAATCCTTTAATATATTTTGTTAGAATTACTAGTATCAGTAGAAGAAAAGCATACGGTTTGTTGAAGATTGAAATTACCGTTCTGGCGAGGTTCCAGGTTACCGAGTAAAATGATTACTACTACGACAGTAAGGCGAATTGCATATATTATTATTCTTACAACTAATACTTAGGTATAATTGCTGTGTTAATGTTCCTGGCGAAATATTATTCCACTGAACCTCATTGTAATGGGTATACGAACTTCTTAAATATTAAATATGTCTCCTGAATATTAAACAGTACTCAGAAAATCTATTAATATTTTAATTCTAGAAGGACAACTGAATGGGTAAAATTAATGAAGTCGTTGATTACAATAACGAAAAATAGAAATAGTGGCAACTATGATGAAGAAAAGTTACCCAATTTTTTAATATCACAAAAATAATAACCAATGTATACAGACTGTACCCCATCATGTTGGTCTTAATATATATAGGACAAAAGATAGGTACTATCTTTCAAAATATTATTTAAGACAAATAGCAATGTCGCTATCATATTTTTTTAATATATCAGCCAATAACTTGGCTAAACAGGTTACTCCTATTGAGCAACCAAAAAATATTGACATTCATAATGAGTCACCTAATACTGACATTCATAATAATTTAAATTATTAAATAAGATAATAGAGACAAACTCTTGCAAATTAAACAGTAATAAGGTTATTAATCTGGTTCACCAAAACATTCAAGGCTTTATGAGTAAAGAATTGGAAATAGAGTTATTTTTAAATTGTAATAATGTGGATATTTTGTGTATTACTGAACATTGGCTAAAACCCCATCAACTCATGTTCAATTTTGGTAAGCACCAGATTGGTAGCTCGTTCAGCAGAGAAAACGCTATACATGGTGGGTCACTTATACTGATAAGTAACCAGCTCAAATTCAAATATCGTAAAGATATAGTTAGTTACTCTGTTGAGCGTACTGTTGAAATAGCCTGTGTGGAATTGGAGCGGTTTATTGTATTAAGCGTGTATAGACCACCTTCTGGTTTGTATGACTGTTTTGAAACAGTAATGGATGAAGTTCTAAGTAAACTTACAAATTCAAAGAAATCCATCATTACATGTGGTGATTTTAATATAAATTTATTAGAAAAATGTAGTTTAAGCACAAAAATTGTAAGTTTGTTTTCTTCATACAACCTTGCGAATTTGTTTCTGGAGCCAACTAGGATAACACCCACTAGTGCCACTTGCCTGGACAATATTTATACTGACATTGTGCCAGTTAACAAAGAAATAATTTCAGTACTTGATTCCGATCACTGTGGTCAGTTAATTTCTTTAACAAAAGAAATAAATATAGTATCAAAACAATTTATCACAGTTAATCCGAAGACTAAAAGACGCATTGAATTTTTCAAAGCTAAACTCAGCAACAAATTGCCTTTGTTGTTGAATTATAAGAATTCTAGCACTTTATATGATAAGTTTTTTAAAATGTACCTAACAGAGTTTAAGTCTACTTTTTCAGATAAAACTATACCAGCTAATAGCAATGCGTCTTTCGGTGATTGGGCAACCACTGGTATCTATAAGAGTAGAAAGCGCCTCTATGAGCTTTATAATGAGCGGACATATATTAACACTGTTGAATTCAGTGAATATGTAAAAAACTATTCTAAATTATTCAAAAAGGTTTGCTCTATTGCTAAATCATTATTCTTAAGCTCTAAGATAAAGAACAGTACCAATGTTATCAAAGACACTTGGAATATTATCAACAGTGAGGCAGGAAGGTCTAAAAAGAGAATAAATCAACATAGTCTTGTAATTGATAATAAGTTAATAAAAGCGGATGTAGAAATTGCAACTGCTTTTGAAAATTTCTTTTCCGACATTCCTGTATCCACTACTAAGTCACTAATTCATCTCCCACTGTTGCAGAGTCTTTACTCAAAAAACATGTTGTAGCTTGCGATTCAGGGTTTTCCTTCGAGCACATAGATAACAAGGAAATTGTTAAAATCTTTAATACTTTGAATAACAAAAAGACTGCAGATCTATGGGGTAATTCTGTGTATATTACAAGCTCTGTAATAACTATTGTAGCACCTGTATTAGCTCAAATCTTTAATAACTGTATTGACTGTGGTGTGTTTCCTGATCTTATGAAATGTAGTAAAATAATTCCATTATTTAAATCAGGTAGTACTTCTGACCCCACTAACTTTAGACCTATTTCAGTGCTACCTACGTTCAGTAAAATTTTTGAAAAAATTATTTTAGATCAAATGCAAAGATTTTTTAATAGAAATAAATTATTACATGCGAAACAGTTCGGATTTACAAGGGGTCGTTCAACAACTGATGCCGGTGTTGAACTTCTTAATCACATTTACGACGCGTGGGAGGACTCAAGCGACGCTTTGGGAATATTTTGTGATTTATCCAAGGCGTTCGATTGTGTGCTTCATGATACACTGATCAGGAAGCTATCCCATTACGGAATAAGAGGTGCATCTCTGGACCTTCTTACCTCATACCTGAGTAATAGGGTTCAGAGAGTTGAAGTAAACGGAGTGGTTTCTGCCGGGTCTGTTGTGAAGATGGGTGTTCCGCAGGGTTCTATTCTCGGCCCGTTTTTATTTCTTATCTATATTAATGACTTGCCTTACCTTGTAAGGGATAAACACGAGATAGTGCTGTTTGCTGATGATACCTCACTATTATTCAAACTCAGACGACGACAATTAGTTATTGACAATGTAAACAGTGCTCTCTCAGAAATAGTTCACTGGTTTGGTGTTAATAACTTATTACTAAACGAAACTAAAACTAAATGTATTAAATTCACAACACCAAATGTTAAACAGGTAAAAACCAGTGTGCTTGTCAAGGGCGAGGAGTTGAGTCCTATAGATACAACTGTCTTTTTAGGTATAACCCTGGACGCTAAGCTCCAGTGGGGCCCTCATATAGATGGCTTGTCGAAGAAGCTCAGTTCTGCAGCATATGCCGTTAAAAAAATTAGAAATTTAACAGATGTAGATACAGCGCGGTTAGTTTATTTTAGTTATTTCCACAGCATCATGTCATACGGTATTTTGTTGTGGGGGAATGCTGCTGACATTCAGTCTATTTTTGTTCTGCAGAAAAGGGCTATTCGATCAATCTATAATCTTAGTCCGAGGCATTCGCTCAGAGAATTATTTAAGGAAACTAAGATAATGACGGTTGCCTCACAATATATTTATGAAAATGTAATTCACGCTCATAAAAACAAAAGCTTATTTAAGAAGCATAGTGATATACATAATATTAACACGAGGGGGAAAAACAAATATGTTGTCCCTGCCTCCAGGCTTCAGAAAATAACTAGTTCGTTTAGATGTCAATGTATACGATTTTACAATAAAATTCCTAGCGATATTCAAAATGTGAGCCTCAATAAATTTAAAAGTGTAATAAAGGCTAAACTTTGCTGTAAAGCATTTTATAAAATAAAAGACTACTTAGAGGATAGTGTCTGCACAGGTCATGTTGACATGTTTGTAACATAAGTTACACTTTTATATACAATTTGACATTACGTTTATTTTTTATACAATGACATAATCACCTATTGTGACATTTTATTTTTTATTTGACATTTTTTTTATTTATTTATTGACATTTTTATTATTTTATATTATTGTTAGTGTAAGGACCGTGTGAGACTTGCCGTGCTTTTTGATTACCAGTTATCTGCGTTCTGACAGTTTGAGTACTTGCGCGACCCACCCAAATGTTCTTTAGATCGGTATTGTTCGTCGGACAACTCAGCAGCACTAGCTATACTGGTTGCAAACTGACACTTGCGTGCCTGTCTTCAGAACGGGTCCACTTAAACTGGTGTGGTTCTTTCCTCAAAAGACCACTACAGAATGAACTTGCACGATTCTCTCACATTATGTTATTTTTACATTGTCTGGACTTGAAAAGAGACTGACCTCTGAGTTTGTTTCGGCATTTCTTCTCAGAGTAGTCAGATAGGAAATGCCGGCTTCATCTAGTTTTTCACATATAAATTGACGTGTAAAAGTGCCGTTTTATGGCCTATTTGCAAAAATAAATTCATTGTTTCATTGTTTCATCAATTTAGCTCAAACAATCAGTTTAATAGATTTTAAATCTTATTGCCAATTACTATTAGAGTACAAAATCATATATAAAAATAACAAATCTTACCCGTCAGCATTGTGGAAGTAAAGAGCGCTTCTCAGCGTGTAGTATACCAGCTGCATATAGCAGTAGATCAGGTAGTACAAAGCTAGGGCTGTGGCAGTCACCGACAGTTGCACCAGCTGCACCACGTCTCCAATCACCTGCCACGACTTGCTTCCCCTCTGGAAATATCGTATTCCTTATATTCTTAACCAAACAGCCCATTGTGAACTCCAAAAAACAATTCCATCATAAATGTGGTAAAATTATTATTGTTTTTATTATTTAACACTAGCTTCCGCCCGCAACTTCTGCACCGCATGGTGTGTTGATAAAAAGTATCCTATTCCATAGTTTCAAATTTCATCCAGATCCGTCCAGCGGTTTTGGCGTGATTAAGTAACAAACATGCTAACATCGTAACTTTCGCATTTATAATATAAGTAAGATAAAATAACCAAAAATTAGTTTGTAACGAGTGAAACTCGCATACAATGTAATTTAATCACGTTTGTTGTATATGAGGCCCATTTTTTATATATTGTTTCGTTTAGCGGCAACAGAAAAATAATATAATCAGTTCCAATGTCAAGTGTCTAGCTGCCACAGTAGCTTGGTGTCATAGACAGAGGGATGGACAGCAGAGCAGAGTCTTAGTTATTGATTTCCCCTTCGGAACCCTAACAGTCAGCGAAACACTAAAGAAAATCACCAAACGACTTATTTCGCACAGGGTGAAGTCGGTCTCTTGCTGACTTAAAACCCCCGTTCCTTCTCCTGCTCGAGGTCGAGCCGCCGCCGCGGCGCCTTACTATGCTTGTGTCGCAACCCCAGCTGAACATCGGACCTGTTGGACCCCGTCTGTGGTGGTATATTGGACCACTGAGGCGCGCGTGAAACGCTACGTTCGGTTATGTAAAAATATATATGTATAGGTACTAATATACTTCAAGCTAGCTAAAAATGTTTAACAATTATGAGTATTTTTAGGAGCTGACGTTGGTGAAGCATAATTTCTGCTAATGAGAACCAACAGAGCCTAAATTTCATGTGCATAGATAGGGCTTATTAGGAGCGATGGCCAGTCGAGGTTGCGCTTGCGAGTGCAAGCCCAATAATGTCCGAATAATGAACCCGACAAAAGCAAGAACGGGGCGATTTTTAGTCAAGAAAGGTCAGGTATTCCCCCTTCGTAGAGTAGAAGACAAAAAATAACAGAAAATTCCCGTAGCTGTTAAAATAACAATACATTTCGCCGTTCCTAGATAAACCGATTAGATCCATTCGATAGCTTAAAATTTAGAGTTTAAGTGATTGCATTTTATATTAAAGTAGGTGTTTTAAGATGCTAAATAAGCAACTAGCTCGATCTCTCAAGTAAACGAATGGCCGTACCAGCCCAGTTTAGCCGGTCGACAGACGAACACTTTACTGTACTTGGTCTTAACCTAGAGAGATCACTATCAAGTTTTAATTACACTTTAAACAAACATTACGCGGCTGCAACCTCAATTGGGTTCATCAAACAAGGTTTCATTCAGTACGAAAAATAAATAAAACACTTTTAATAAGCGCTTACTTCCTTTTCCCTCATAAATAAACGATGTAAAGATTTTTATTTTTTGTTTATACGCAGTTTATTTTCAATGCACTTCTACCATTAACAAAAACTGAAGTTGTGTCCTACTCCTAACTTGTAATTCAAGAATGGTCAGAGGTAGATAAACCTATATAAAAAATAGAACAACATAGCTAAAATCACGAGACATAATTAGTAAGTATATTTCTCTGTATCCACTGCAATCTAACTTTTGCGAACAACAAATTAAAGTGCAATGAAGGCACGTTAAACAAAAGGGCTCAACTAATCCCGGAAGGAAGACTTACCAAGCTATATACAACACTACGAATAAACGTATAATTACAAGTATTACAACACAATGTGTAATAAAATGTGGTGTCCCCGAATTAACACAGACTTTAATGGAAAAGATAAGAATTAATTTAATACGAGTAGGTACTAATTCAGTGTCGGAAACCTTCGGCCCATCCGCCGCGTTATCCGGTAAGTGTTCATCGATATTATATATTGTTTTATATTATAATTTATAATTAACTTGTACATTTATGTTGTTTACTTTTCCTAAATTTTATTTTAAATTCTTTATTTGTGTTACATACATACATGGTTTTGGTGGCCTGGAGGTCAAGGCTCCCGCTTCGCATGCATAAGAAAGCTGGTTCGAAACTTTCCTAAGTTTTATGTACTTTCTTTGCTTATTTAGACACCACTGACAAACAGAGGAGGAAATATCGTAAATAAATCGTGTCTAAGCAATCCGCCTCGAGTACCTAAGCGTTAATTCTCAAACCTTCCACGTGTGAGAACATGCCTTTGTTTGACAGTGGGCACTAAAAGCTGATGATGTGATTTAATTTGTGTTTATTATTATTGATTGCGCTAAGTACAAAGATAGAAACATTTTTGGAATACCTACGAAAGTTTCTAAGTAATTTAAAAACGAATGCCTGTCGATATCATCGCTAAAAGTGACTAAAATGTTTATCTGAATACAAAACAAATGGTCTTGCAGTCAGAAAATTTGGTTTAATATATGTCATTATTAAAACATTCTATACCTAAATTATAAATTACTTATTTTTTTTTTAAATAGTGGTACTATTTCGCATTTCGTTTCAGTTCTTTAGACTACATTAAATGATGTAGATAAAATACTTAGCACTTAAAACAGCATGAGGTCTTTTAATCTGCTATATTTGGAAATAAATATTAACTTGGTAAAAATATTATTATGTAAACATTAAAAATGACCATTTCACCTTGTAGTGGGAAGCGGCAGTGTCGCAGGGCGCGCCGCGTCACGATCCTAGTCTCGATCCTATCTCTGCGCACGAGCATCCATTACCGCGTACCAACACTCCTACGCCCACCGCCGCCCGACTGAATCGCCACTTTTACGTATATTGTTATCACAACAATGATCGTATTATGATAAGGTGAAAAAAGAATCTGGCGAAGTTAAGAGGGGCTAATTATTATTACATCAGAGAGAAGACCTGTCTTTAAAATGTAAACAAGTGCCGTTAATCTACTATATAACAAGAATACTGTTTGGACGATATTTTAAACAATCTTTATTTCTCTTTATTAGGCAGCCAAAAAGTAAACGAACTGAAAGAAGCCATTAAACACCCAAATGTCCAAGACGGGAAGGAGGATCCTTTATCTAATTTATACAGTTCCTGGTTCCTCGCGGCTAGTCAAAGGGCAGGTCGCAGCGTGTCCGTGTTGTAACGTAACAAGACAAGAGCAAGACATTCCTGAATAACGACAGGCGATGCATCGAGCAGGAGCGATGCTCGATAAACGGCGCACGAACCAACCACCTCGCTCACGACGCGCGACGCCTAAACCGACGCCAGCGCCAAACTACAATACTTATGACGATTATATCGGAACTACTAATTAAGCATAATGACACTTCTTTATCTACACACACACACACACACACACATTGAGATTGAAAAAAATACTATTCAACTGTATCAGAAATAATCTGTAAAGATACATTTACCTTTTTATCTCTCCAACAACAATTTTCTACCGAGTGCTTATGTGGTTTTTCGTGTCCGCCGCCGTATACGCATGATTTGTCGTACTAAAAAAAATAAAACATATTAAAACTATTCCTTCCTTGTTTAATATAAGTTTAATGCTAAGTTATTAATAAAACTCTGGCTGTATTTACTTATCGGGCCGCCATAAGTTGCTATGGCCCCGGAATAGGGATTGAAACTTTGCGAGGTGTTTTTTTGTCACTGATTTAATGGCACTCCATTAAGCCTTTTTAATACCCAAAAATGTAAGAACTACTTGAAAATATTACCGAATGTTTGAGCATAGGAGTTGGCGGCGATGAACTTGGGAATGTGCTTATGATAGTCTTGAGCTTATCACTTGTCCGTATACAACCACACTTCCGCCTCCATACTTCATTGACGTCCTCACTCCCTACCGGCGGCCCCGACCACGTGCGAGTCTTGGGGTCCGGCACGAGAATACGTGCGTGGTCGCAAGTTTTCTCTGTCATCACAGCTCTCTAAAATTGTGCAAATATCTTTTTATCTATCCGGGAAATAATACTTTTTTAACTTAAAGTCTACTAATTTACCATTAATTTTGTGCCGGGGATAAGGGCTTACTGTTGTGATCACACATACCATCACTCACATAAAAACTGACCTCCACCTGTATCAGTTATTTATTTGCTATGTATGACAATATAATATGCTGTCACATATAGTAGCACGATACTCCTGTCGTGCGGTTTCACCTGCTGCTTGTTGCCTATGTTACCCGATGTTTTAGAGCCTATTATAGCTTTCTCCGATAAACAAACTCTACAGCTTTATAATATTAGTATAGATGTTGAAAGGGCCTCTGCGAGGCCTCCTTGGCTTCGGCCCCTTATACGCCTTGCAAAGAACTAGGGCTCTGTGGTCCCGTGAATATAAACAAACACACAAGATAAAAGTAAAAGGATGATATAACCAATTCTTAAGCTTTCTAGGTACCACACATTTGAGATTTTTGAGGTTGGATAGGTTTGTAAAATAAATTTTCTCAGAAGCGGTACCTACATTTCCTTATTTTAGAAGTGGCACTAGGATACTAAATAGACATTCCACCCTCAGTGTTGCCGAATACTACATCTTAACCTTCGTATCTTAATCTTAAAAATAATAAATATACATTAAAATAGAAATAACAATCAACTTACATGCACCATTTGTGAATTACGTCGATTTTGTATAGTAAGCGAGATTTACTGTTGAATAGGCTCGATTCATAAACTAAGCATTTAAACCTACCTATTAGATCGAAAGAAATATTGAATTTATTAATAAGATCACATAGTACTGAAGATTTTGATGGTAACATAAAATAAAAATAACATATAACAACAAAAATGACGGGAATACAATGTCACCTTCGTAAAGCAATTTATAAAATGAGGCGTTATTTTTAATTCGTGTCACTTACGTATGAAGGATTGAGTTTGGCAAAAAGTTTAGATATATCTTATAGTCTGTATACACAGCAACGATAAAACTGCGCAAAGGAATTGCACAACATCTACATTTGTGCAGTGTTTTTGTACAATTTTTTTACAGAATTTTTGGTTGGTGCAAGACATCTTAGCAAAGTTTTAAAATCTTTGCGGAATACACGCAATAAGGTAAGGCAGCCTCGACGTGGAGCAGGAGAAGTAACGAGGCGGTTTAAAGTCAGTATCTATGAGTCTGACACTCTTCAAACCTGGGCGAAAGAAACGATTTGGTTTCCCACCTTCCAAAAAAAACTCCAAAGTAAGTCAATTCCCACTTAGCACACTACGTGATTTTCTTCTCTTTTTGCACAACACAAGCCAGATTAGCGCAAGCACATAAATTTCCACGCACATATCGTAGATAAAGTGGACGCACTACCGCCGTTTGATAGACTGCACAAATGAACTGTACAGTTTGTTTGAGCAGTTTTATCGATGCCCGCTGTCTCTGCTTCATTAATAATTATATACATATATTTCATCATCGTATCACATACTAAAGAGGTATGATTAAAAAAAACATGTTATTAAAAGATGTGGACCATTCTCTCTATCTCTATCTTAAATATCTAGATATCTAATCTTTTTTTTTATGCTATAAGTCGGCAAACGGCTGACGGATTGGCGCCCATGGACACCCACAACACCAAAGGAGTTACGAGTGCGTTGCCGGCCTTTTGGGGATAGGGGTTGCGTTGCGGATATAACGATCGGGAAGGGATAGGTGAATTGGGCCTCCGGTAACCTCACTCACACGGCGCAATACGGCGGCGACGTTTTAATACTTTTAATCATCAAAACGGTTAATCTTTCAACTCATTCCAATACTTACCAACTATTTAAGCCAATTTTGAGGACACCTACGTGTCCAAGTTTACGGCTACGAAATTCAATTTACAGTCTATTAACGTTTTGATCTAAAGCGGAGTGGCATTCGTGGAAGATTGTCTCAGGCGCCGCGGCCCAGTAACCGACGACCGACGATGACAAAGCACGTACCGCCGTGCACCGTGCGAAACACTGCACAAATTATTTCACACTCAATTTTGACCCAATTACTGTTATTTGTTGTACCTCTGTTTGTAAACAATATTATAGGAAATATTACTGAGAAAGAGATTAGTATATACTTTTTATTAAAACATATCTTACGTCTTTGCAAAAGGTAAAAAAGAAAGGTTATATACCTACTTACATATGCATACATGCTTACGAAGTGCATAAAACAAACATAACAATAGGTATAACAGAAAAATATTACACAAAAAGTAAGCCAATAAACATACGAGGTAAATAATAAAACTTAGGTGTCCAGCTACCCAAATTTCAGCCGGGGTTGCGGGGTAAGCGCAATGAGGCACCGCGATCTCGGCCCAGAGCAGGAGAAGGAAAAGGGGGGTTTTTAGTCAGTAAGAGTCTGACACTCCCTCCCGCCCTCCACGGGAGAAGTCATTTGATGATTTTCCACTCACAAAATAAAGCTACCCAATAGTAGTTGATACATGAATACGAATCGTTAATTTGAAAAGTTTGCTTATCGAAATAAATAGGTATACGAAAACTATGTAGGTAGGTACTTAAGGAAAAATATTTTTGGAACTTAACACCAATTATTTTGCAATAAACTATTATAGAAATTCAGTCTATTAACGAACTGGCAAAGTTGCAAATGTATTCAAATTATAGCTTAATTGGTTTCGGCGATAATCGCTTCAGTCAAATGGCCCTAATTTACGGCGGTGCCATACCGTTCCGCTATTGTTAGTGTTCATACGGATCTTTTACTTTCGTGCCCCTATGTCAGTTATGCGTTTCCATTGAACTATTTGTAAAAATAACGCTAACGACATCTTCAAAGTTTGATAAAATAATAGATTAATTATTGAATATCGAGAAACTTACGACTATCTTATGTATAAAACTTAATTTTAACTTTCAGTCTTGGGAATAGAAATGTCGTTGTGTAAATATTAAAAATATCGATACTGATGTTAAATACTAGCGAATTAACGATTTTCATACTTCTCTAATAGACCAAATCAGATTCTATTTAAGAACTAAAAATATATTTAAAATCTAAAAGCTGAAAACGTACGTTAGATGTGATTCTCGTTCAACAATGGACCCCAACTCTCACAACCGATTAAATGGTTAGCGCGGCATGCGTGTTTTCGACACTGTGAATGTGAACTCAACTAATTCAAATTACCTTAGACAGTTACATGTGGCATAACGGTGAATCACAAATTCTATACATTTCTCTCATTGTCACTGCAAAACACATTATGCTTCCGTAGACCGTGAGAATACCGAAATGTTACGCGAACGTTCGCAATTGACGTGCAAATCTTGAATTTTATTGCCACGCCATGATTTGGCTGACATAACATTTAACTGTAACATAACGTGCGCTCCCAAATGTAAGTATAACAGTGCGAAATTCATGTAACATGTACCATGTGATAACTATTACGCTATATGTACTTACTATGTTTTACTTACCGTAAAACGGGGTGAAAAGAAGTTGAGGGGTAAATAGATACACGAAAGGGGTGAATAGATATTGGCGAATTTTCCTGGTATCTATTCACCCCTCTTCCGTGTTTACTCACCCCTCGAATTCTATTCACCCCGTTTTACCGATAATTAAAGTTTTTTTTTTGTAGGATAAATCATTAGTGTAGTGGAAGGAAGTATCAGACTCCTACTGACTAAAAAAATACCTCGTTCTAAACCCTGCTGTGAATAATTGCGCCTGACCTGTCACCCTGGCTCTGGCTTAGATGTTTTTGATTCAGAGGGGGAATAATCACCAAATTACTTCGCTCCCTCTCCTGGTTGCGACGAGAGGGAATATCAATCTGTTACTGACTAAAAACCATCCCATTCATTCTCCTGCTCCAGGCCAGAGCCAATGTATAATATTGCACTTGCAGCTCCAGCTGAAAAGATACTATTAAGTAACATTATGCTGTTACTATATTAGTATAAATTTTAGGTAAAGGATACTTTTTTAAGTATTTGACTGCCGACAAAAACTGTTTAAGACTAACCCTCCGCTAGCGTCGGAAACCATTGTCCGATACGGCGTTCTATATGATAAATACATTGCCTTACACTGGTATGATCCTCTGTGTTG
This sequence comes from Spodoptera exigua, assembly GCA_902829305.4. Taxonomy (NCBI): domain Eukaryota; kingdom Metazoa; phylum Arthropoda; class Insecta; order Lepidoptera; family Noctuidae; genus Spodoptera; species Spodoptera exigua. The sequence continues at coordinate 7,004,566 of LR824615.2, forward strand.
TTCTATCGCCCTCATCTTAGTATTCCGTTTACAAAAATAGGTGGGTACAATTTCATATACGTACACATACCTAATGCTCTTTTCTCCTCACGTCTTTTTGTTGGCATATGCTATAAAAGGTACGTATAAGAACTGCAACACATTTTTCTATTTATATGATAGAACGGCAAACGATCAGACGGATTAGCTGAGTTTAAACAATCATCCGCCACCCGCAACAACGGAGGAGTTACGAGTGCGTTGCCCTTTGACCTTTTGGGGATTTAGTTTTTGGAGATATATGGATTGGGGAATGATTGAGCCTCCGGTAACCTTAAACACAACGCTATGGTTGTTTCACGCCGGTTTTCTGTGGGGTCGTGGTACCGCTCCGGTCGAGCCGACCCATTCTTGATCTTAATTCCATTCCACACCATATAAAAATTAAACTAGGACCTATATCTTTGTAAGTATACCCCACTAGGATTATACCTACAATGATAGTTTTTCAAAGAAACTGTCGGTTGGTAATTACACAATTACAGACCGACTTTTAAACGCCGTAATTACTGTCTCAAGTACCTACCTACGTACCTAAGTATTTGAATATTGTGTACTGCGGTAAGCGGTTAGCCAGCTTTAAAAGTTTGTGGCTTGATTTCCTATTGTTATCAACGTAACAATATTTAAAAGAAGCAAGTTTTTTAAGAGAACAGTCTGTGATGTTACGATTGAAAAGATGGGATTGAAATATTAGTAAAGTTTTCCTAATAGCCTTAATATTACAAACTTAAATGTGAAGACACACACAATTGCCGTAGGTGTATAGGTAGGTACCTACCTACACATGAACAGAAAAGATTTCTTCGTTACTTTTTAAATATTTTTCACATATCTATAATACATAATTAGAGTTTCAGCTACTTACTTGTTATTTAAAAGATTTAACTTGAACGGTGCCAATTTTATAGACATCTTGATAAAAGCCGATTACGTTTGAAAAGTAGGTCTTCTGTTGAAGATAATGTTTTTTTTTTTAAATGTAAACTCCTTATAGGTATTTGTTTCATTTCATTATAAAATTGTCAGTAGATAGTTATAGACCTACTTACTTTTAGAACTTAGATGATGCTCACTTTCACACTCCTTATAATAATGGTCTATAGTCCCCTTAAACCTCCAGCCTAAGTGATTACAAAAACCCTTCTGTTTCAACGCTCAAATAACTCCAAACAAAAGGGACAATCAACCACCGTGCACAGCTATTTGTTCTGAGCTTTTGTTTAAATAAATTACCTATTGCCAGTGAAAACTTCGGATTCTAGTTATTTCACCGTAAATTAGGATAACAGAAATAACTTAGTCACGGTAAAAATCAACATTTACAGCCTACCGAGTTTAAATAAGTACAACAAATGATTATTCTGTGTCAAATTCCTAGAGTTAAGTCGGTGTTTAAAAATTTCCGAGTAGGTAATTTTAATCTACGTAATTTTTTTCCCAATTTTGGCTTATAAAATTAAGGTACCCAGGTCATACCCAGGTCTACATTTTCAGTAAGTAGCAAACGTTCTCATATGTCAAGTGTGGAAGAGGCGTAGTAGGTGTGAGAGAGCCATGCTAAAAGTGGGAGAGCTATGCTTCTACACGAATGGGTCGACTTGACCGGCGTGATACCACGGACTTACAGAAAATCGCCGTCAAACCACCTCAGCGTTGTGTTTCGCCGTGTGAGTGAGATCACCGGAGACCCAATCCTGCCGCTTCCCCCAATCCCTAAATCTCCAAAGCCCAATCCAATTTCCCAAAAGGTCGGCAACGTACTCGTAACTCCTCTGTTGCTATGGGTGTTTGGAGATCCGGCGCTAATAGCTTACCACCAGGTAATCCGTTTGCTCATTTTGTCATTATATCAAAAATAATGTCTTATCGCGAGTCAAAAAATCATATACCTACCCAGTCGCTAAAAAATATCAATAGTAGATACCTACCCAGACAATTTTTTTTTTACTTTTTTTCGGTTTATTTCTTTTCCTGACTAACAATTCTAAGATCATACTTAAGAACTCAGATAAGAATAAGTAGCCTATAAAGCTACCGCCACCGCCAGCGGCATAATCAATATAAATAAGTCAATCAATCAATCCAACAGGATTCAGGAAATACCTCAGTCTGGGAGGAATGGAGAGCAATCGAAGTTTCCTTTGTCAGTTCGGTATGGTCGTCACTAAGCCCTACCACCCGGTGGGTGTCGCGAATCGCACGGTCGTTCACTTCGCACCTGCCGCGTTATGATCGCTTCCATTACCTACGTGTTACGTCGGCATCAGTTCTTCTGTGAATACCTAGGGTTTTTTACTAATGACTTCTCATTTTATTAGTAGCGTTATCATTATGTTTTTTGGTTAAATCTAGCACATTATCTACGAATCTTTTATGTAAACTACTTAGTAGATACATCTTCACTTGCTTTACAAGTGCTTACCTACTAAGACTTTCACCATTGAAATGTATGTTCTAATTACAAAACAAATAAGTACTTATTTTACTCAAAGTTGCCAATATCATACGAAAACGTATCTGTGGATGAATTTTAATTTATCAAAACTAACAGTACCTATAGGTAGATATACAAATAAGAAGGGAGGAAATCCAAAAAAATCAAACACAACGGACCATTAAATTGGTACAAGTCATCTAGCTCGTTTACATAAACACAACAAACAAACATTGAGATATAAATACGCAATTACAGCATTAATCAGCCAAGGTGAAATTGTATGTTAAAGCGAAAATTGAACACGGTATGAACAATGGCCCGCGGTACACAAGGTCACAGATACAATAGAGGAGCGCTAAGTACATATTTTGGAAATGCGAAGGTCATCTGCCGCGATCCTCGATAAGCCCTTCCTCCTTGTTAGCAACGATAACCTATTTCACGCTGCTGTGGACACGCTCAACCCTATGTTTACAACATCGAGATAAAATAACATGATGGCTCATTACAAGTAGGTTGAGTTCAAATGCGACTAAAATTAACGTACTTACGATGATAAGAATATTTTTCAAAATTAGTCGTGAGGAATGAAGAGTGAAGTCTAATCAGACTTATATCGGATTTACACAATTCCTTACAGAACTAAGAATATTATATGAAAATCTGCTTTAATACATTAGAAAATATTTGTCTACAAGGCTTGCTGGTACAAGCCCAATATAGTGCCGCTACCGCCATTCCCGCAATTTAGTAGGAAAAAGAACTGGTGGATTTTAGTCAGTAAGAGTCTGATAACTGTCCGTCGACAAAATAAAAGTCTTGCATGTTCACCATAATTTTTAATAAATAAACACATATATTATTACATTAACGCTGCTGAAGCTACAGTCGGTGTGAACAGCCGTAGCACTCGTGTGAATATTGTTTCGAAAGCTGACCACAGCCTTACAATTTTATACAGTTAATCAACGCTAACATCTCTCTATATTGAATAATATCTGTTCATTTAAATACTAGTCAAATGGTCTACTGATATAAGACTAGCAATGTTGAGGATCCATTTTAACTTTTAGCTTATAATGCTCTTTATGTATGGAATGTAATTGGCACTGGTCAACTGTATAAAACTAGACTGTGACATTCTATATCTAACTTAACTACTAGGGCCAGCGACAAGCTTCGTGATCAATGGAGTGTATCAAATAATGAGACCCATACAATAAATAAAAATCTGATCAGGGGCACGTATGTACTTACCTACAGCTATTAAGTTACTTAGGTACCGCACAACGACATATAAAGAAACAGAATTAATTTAAGTGCGCTCTCCTATGCCTATAAATAATTTAGATAGAACGCACAAAATAAAAGTGGCAAGAGAAAAATTAACAGACAAACCCCTGACCATTTAATCATCGCAATAAATCACAGATTGAAAATTCCAAAAACTACCTATCTGAAATACAAAATGTAAATCAGTCAAAATGAATAAACAATTACATTTAAAAAATATAAAATTGCATTGGAGTCACAAAGGGAATGTGCTTGCAAGTCGTCGGGACGACGATGACACTTTCACTAACACAGAACGACATTAAGTTGTGCTCAATATACTAAACAATGTCCATCTCATCACACCAACAGGCGCGATCTACACTAACATTTCATTTCCTAACTACTGTATACAGATCCACCATAACTAATATTTAAAAAATATATTCCATTGATATAGGAAAATATACATAAAACACACCCACTTTGATGCCTATCTTAACATACTTTATATATAAAACTTGTACATGTGTAAGCGGAGGCATGATAGTACATTGTGTAGGAAGATTAAAGGATTAATTGTTCAAGGACTACACTCTCAATATTTGTATAGTAAATACTGATAATGCTACCCTTGTATTATCTTATACTTGATTAACTATTGATATAACAAGGTATAGGTGAATGACACGTAATGACAAAATATATTATCACAAAATACACTCTGTTACATAACTTTAATACTTTTTGTTACGTTCAACACAAAAGGCGACCTTTATATAAAACAAAGAAACAAAACATTCTCCAGGTACAGAAAATTTCACTTGAAAATTCCGAGAAAATACCGCTACGTACACGGTTTAACTTTAAACAAATTTTACCTACTACAGAACTTTAGGTACACAATTTCGACACACAATCTAACGAATAAACGACAAATCCCTAATCATACTTTATGGTAACATCAATGTTATTAAGAAAATATTTTCTGCGCCTGTTTTATATATAGGTACTTTCAGTTAATCCAATGCTAGAATATTTTGTACGTTAGGCGAATTTAACTTCTATCTTATACTTTGCATTTATCACATTTAATCGAAAGCGTACTAATATCGTGATAATAAAAATGTTTTGATAAAATACAGAACAAAATCACTATACATGACACACATCTAACATTGAAGGAATTGTGTGCTCGAGTTTAAAATGTACTGTGTAGTCTGCGCGTACTAAGTGATGCCACACGTTTACAAATAGCTCTCATTTCTCGTCTTAATATTTTAATATTGGCGATATTTTTCCTATTCTAAGCTATTCTAGCAAACGACAGCCTTTGTTTTTAATTAATATCGACCTTTTAACACTACCACAGACATCTGTAAATTAATTTGCCTACTAAAATCCCAATGCATAATTTTATATCCGTCTCTCAACCGTGCGTCAGCTGTCACGCATTATCCTGTACCTCATTCAGACTCAAGCATTAAAATTTCATAAAATAAATGCTTTGAAATACGGGAGTTTCCACAACATAAATCCTATATTAAAATATCTTAAGCGCAAAAAATTGCAAACACACATAAGTAGACTAGTACGAAAAATACGTTAATAAGAACAGTAAACAAACTCTGATAATCTAATTTATGAAGTAAACGTCATCATGGCATATTTAATAACTTAGGAACATGTCTCGAAAAACATTTTACAACAAAATGATTGCATTAAACTAACAGACATGTAAGTTAAAATGAAAAGAATGTTTTAAGTAGCTTAAAAGCTGCAAAAATCTATACAACACTGCCATACCGCTTTTCAACCTTACATGGAATTCAAGTTGGTACTCTATCATGGCTACCTACTTTGGAATTTATACATCAGTCTCAGTTTTACTGCTTGTGCGCCGACTCCTGCTAACGGACCCCGGGTTCGCCCAATGGGGACCACTCAGTAAAAATTTCTTCACATTATATTCCATTCGCGCCAAATCTTCCGGCGTTATCTCCTTATTGCCTTTAGCTCTCAACCCTTCGGCCACTAAATCCGCAACAGTTTCTCTATTCTTCGTAGTATCGCTTATCTCAGTTACCGTTGCATCTCCACTTTCGACTGGAAATATCGTTTCTTTAGCAACGTGACCAGCATGTTTTGACACTGCGATCGCATGTTTGGCCATTTTCTCTTGGTTTTGCGGAAGGACGTTGTTATGGGCCCATGAGTTATGACCCTCCCTTGCGTACGACTTCGAATACTTGCTCACAGGATGAGGCATATTCAGCGCCAACTCATTTAAAGTTTCCGTTAGCCTCGAAAGCTTACTGTCTCTTCTCAAATTTCTGTTAGAGAAGTTCATGTCCTCTTCTAATGGATCGTTAAAATTATTTTGTTGTTCCAAGTTCTTTTCTACCCATTCAGCAACTCTCAGCAGTTGTTGCTTTTGCAGTAAAGCAGCGCTATCGTCACTTGATAAAGAACTAGTACTTTGCTCGTTCGTAAAAACTTTATTATCGTTTACTTTTAAATGAGTTTGCGTTAAATTTGGATAAACATTTACAATGGGAGGCAATGGCTGTTTGGCGACGTCTGGCTTCTTCTCCAGCTTCGGCATGTCACCTAGAGGTGGCAAGTCTTTCGAAATCTTAGTATTTTCGAGTGAGTGAAGTTGCGACATGTCGATTTTCCTTAAAGGTTTATTATATTGATTAGTTAGTTTGTTTTGCTCATAACGATCAAAGTTGAATATTTTTACATCGTGATTATCAGTCGGTGTAAAAACATCAACAGTTTTAGCTTCCTCGCCATCGTTAGTTTGAGAATTGTTAATTTGAGAGTTATTATTATCAGCATTGAAATCGTTAAGTAAGTTATCGATTTCAGATGTGTTTTGTTGACTAGCAATGCTTTGGGATTTGTTATTATTGTTTTCTGAGCTGTTAGAGAACGTGTGCGTCTTCAAAGGTTGTAAAGGCGAAGAAGAAACATTCAGCAAGATGGGGTTAATACATGTGCTTTTAGCGGTGACACTAGTGTCTTTGCTGTTATTGTCAACGTGGACATCAATAAGCGTGCTCTCTACGACGATGTTATCATTTTTAATGTCTTCATTAGTATTTACAGTTTCTTCGGTTTTATCTAGATCAATAAAATTATCTACATCGTCGGCGAGATCTTTAAATATGGAATTTTCATTGCATTTGCTTTGCCGTCTATATAGGACGGGTGGCACATCAGGCTCTGCGTTGTCAAGCAGGATATTTTTAGATCCTGCTTGCATGCGTAAGTGACAGAACCTAGGCCCAGGCCCCACTTGAGTATTAGATTTGTGTGTACTTACTGTTGATTTAGCAATGGAAGACGTCCGACTAACTGCCCCCATCGAACTATGTGAATTCTTTCTTAGACTGATATCATCTCCCGTTTTTTCAATAAGTGGTTTTACTTCTTTATTGTTTAGGAGGTCTTTGTTTAGTATATCCTTGTTTATCAAATCCTTGTTCAGCAAGTCTTTGTTTTGGATGTCTTTATTGATTAAATCTTTTGTAAGAAGCGAATCGTCATTTCCTGCACTCTGAATACTACTTTTCTTGCTTGAAATCGAACTCTTTGTACGATCACACAGCTTGTGGTGCACTGCAGGCTCCATGCTCACACTACTATTTTTTCTATAGGATTTCAAATCCTCTGCTTTAGGCATTGCGTCTACTTGTACAATGGGTTCCATTACGTTCTTTTCATTGACTTTGATGGTATCAATAACAATGCCATTGTTTTTCGGCCTCTCAATAATGGATGGCACTACAGGTAGTGGATCTTTGACTGGTTCAGTGCTCTGTGGCAGAATGTATAAAGGAGTAACAACTCCATGATTAATAGACTTTTCATTGATGACTCTAATCGGGTGTGGCGAAATACTTCTAATACTGAGGTTGGAATGTAATGATTTCACATCAGAATTGCAGTTGAGACAGAGAGAATTCTTCATTTCTCCGCTTGAAATAGTTTGTGTGGCGACTGAGTAATAGGTTTCATTGTAGCAGAATGGTTTGTTTTGAGATTTATTGCAGGTGCATGTATCACAGTGTTTGGTGACAGTGTCTTGGATGCTGTCTTCGAGGATTTTAGACATTAGAGAGGCTGAGATATTGAATTCATATTCACTGGCATCAAAAGTGTCAATGTCATTACCATTTTTGGATTGTGTTGAGCTCGACGGTTTCGACGTCTTAGACATGACGTACTGAGACACTCGCGCCTGCGTGTCAACAGGAAGCTGTGAAAAAAAATACTTGGTTGAGCACATTTTCAAGGTATTGCACCAACAATGTTATCACTGGAAATGTTCTTACGTTATCCAATTTCTGCGAAACAAAATTATCCGGCTTACACTGGAGCAGCTGAATCGCCAGATTCATATCATTCTTGTATCTCTCCTGCAAAAAACATAAAATATTAACATAACCAGAATGTATATTAACTTTTCTGGGGACAAAGAAATTACACTTACATTTTCTTTTTGCAACATGCTATAGTTATGCTTTGACTCGGCTAATCTCACAGATAAAGTAGCAATATCTTTGGTTAGTTGACTTTTCTCTCCTTTCATCTTATCCACCATCTGTAGAAGCTTGTCTTCAAGGACCTGATTCAATTTCTGCACTCTCTTATGTGAATCATATAACCTGTGAATAAGATGAATAGATAGAAATACATGATAAGAATATTTAAAAAAATTATCGGTATAAACAAATTGCCATTTTACATAGTTGGTGTCAGGGTCAATATCATGTCAACTATATAATCAATCAATCATCTACTGCTTTAAAGAAATATACAAAAACGACTCTTTAGCTCTTTTTACTTCCATTATGCAGGTACTACTCAACAACTACGAATGCACGGTTGGCGCGGTAGCTGGGCCACTGGCTGCCGCGCAACGTGACGCGAGTTCGATTCCCGCACAGGACCCCTCTTTTTGTGATCCACAAATTGTTGTTAATGTGAAATTGTATGTTTGTAAACACACCCATGACACAGGAGGAATTACTGGGAGTGAGGCAATGTTTTAATATAAAAAAAAAAACTGTGTGATTCACAACTTCCTATTTTAGATTTGTGTGTAAAGGAATAATTGTGTAGCAGACAAAATTCTACTCATGAGTATGAGCAACTAGAGTAACTTGAAACTAGTTATTAAGGTATTTAACTAGTATTGTCAACCAGTCATGTGACTTACTCACAAAACTTAAACATAATAATTTAATATGTCTCATGGAAGTTATATCAGGAATTACAGAAATAAAAGATTTATTAATAGTTGCATTTATCTGCCTACCTTTCATACTTCTCCCGCCAGGTGCTAACTTGTTCCTCTAAATCATTGACTCTTGAATTAGTCTTGATGAACTCTCCTTCAAGAGCTACAATGTGACTGTCCCGTTCTGAGAGGTGTTGCCGCAAGTGTTCCACTTCGGCATGTAACTGCAACCCCTCGGCATCACCGTCACACTCCTAGCAATTTTGTGCAACATCAAAACAAACAAGCAAGTGTGGAGATACTTTACATTGAGAACATATTTTAGAGAAACATAAAATGCTTAAATTATTTACTTTTTAAATATTCATGTTAATGTATTAAGGGTTCATAAACATATCAATATGTTTGTGTATATATATATATATTAGTAGTCAATTTATGTGATAAAATATCATTAAACTTTATAATAAAATGTTTCTTCGTTTATTTACACAAGAATACTTTTGAATCAATATGCAAAAACCAAACTAGCTTTGTAACAAATAAAACTTGTTATTTGAATTGTTTTTTCCTTAACAGTGTTTATAGAATCTTGTTACATTCATGCAAGAAGTGAGTAATTAAGACATAACATGTTTACTTCTCAGAAAAGCAAGGGAAGAGGTGTGATTAGTTCCATGCAAATTTCACCTATTACACTAAACACACAGTAAATCTACTTAGACAGTTTTCCTCCATATTATTAACCTACATCTGTGTGTTATTTTGTCGAGGAAGTAAAGAACATAAGGTCAATAAAAAACTTGACTAATGAACCAACAATTCAACAACATTTTATGTTTCTCTAAACATAGAAAATGAATAAAATACTACACTTTGAAACTATCATTGCTATAAAAGTGAACATTGAATTTTCAATAAAGTGTAAATATGCAAATGCAAATTAGAAAAGAAAAGCAATGTGCATTCTATGTTAAATAATCACTCAAATTACAAATATCAATAAAATTACTGTTTAAGGTTTTACTAGATTATTTTTAATGAGATTTTACCATTTGAAACAGCTTAACCTTGCATAAAAGTCTGGTGAATGTAAATAGTTACCAGATTCATGTTTCATGTTTTACAATACATAATCAATGATTTCTTATCCCCTTGAGCTCTGAATCATTACAAACAATATTTACACTTAAGAGAACAAAACTAATAAAGTATTTGGAAGATAAAAATGTATAGCCATTATTTTCTAAAACAACTGTATGCACTAATGGCATATCTAATCAAAGCAAAATCAATTAATACTTAATTATCAACCACAAGAAAAGACCAGCTTAGAACTTTCTACAACCAGAAGACGATTAAACAGCAAAACATTGGTCAATTTTTACCTTACAAGGGGAATTCTTAGTACTCTCATCCATTGCAAGCTTTAACTATTACTTCACATTTCAGATTATCGTACTTCCAATTTGTCGAATTAATTGAACAACGTCACACACAAAGTGATTTTATTAGCTATTTATTACCAATAAGCCACTGTTAAAACAAAATAAAATAAAATCAATCTTGACACACAACGTGAAATATTTACTTATTTTATATGCTTTTGCCAGCTGCCAATGTTTAATGACTCATATAATCAATTTACTTTTTATATATAACTGTAAATGTTATATACATAATGAATTTAACTCAAAATTGGATTTTCCCGAAAGAAAATTCCTTCTGTGATGTGAATTTCGATTATGTGGCTGGATAAACCAACTGACGTTTGTCAAACGTCAATTAAAATTTTATCATTTACACAACGACAAGCCGCGCTTGAAACCAAGGATTTTGCGTTTGTCTGTGGAAAATTAGCGTACATTTTTATTTTTAAATCCCATCTCATTTATTTTTCGGTGTGTTATTATCTCTATTCCTGTAAAATAAACAAGTAACATAACATTTAGTGACAAAAATGCTATTCATAATAATAAGAAATTGACAATTGATGCCAGCAGCATACATTCACGTATTCTAATGTGTCGAATTTCTTCGATGGATTTTACACTTTGTTACAAAACTTTAAAGCAGCAAATATATTGAAATTTCTTTCCTATATGTTTTTGATACAGTGTGGGACTTCGACAAGCGACAATGGGCACTTGCAAAATTAAAGGAGTCACATATTTGTATTGCCGACCTTAGCAATTGGGGATTGCGATTGGGATTGGGGAATGTGCATTGTATACCGGAAATTCAGGATTGTCATTGTTAATTGGGATTAACAATTGGACGTAGGAATTGACATTTTGGATTAGGGTATTCCAGTCCCTCCTGAGAATATTCTCTATTGAGAATAGGCATTGGGAATCGAAGATAGAGGGCATTCACAGGACAAAACACCAGTTAACCTTGATTCTTCACCAAGTATTTTTTTACGGAACATGTAATAAAATAAAGTATAAAGGTTCCTACATGGTTCAATATTTACCATTAGGTTAAAAACTGCATTTATAATAAATCTATTTATCGACATTGTCTTGTAGATACCTACCTAATGGCACTTCATCGAAAAAGGCTTAATACATTACTTACTTACATAATCGCCTGTCCTAGCTAAAGAACTACGAGTATAAGTAAAGTACTAATAGTTAATTTTTGTGATACCGTAATCACCAGTTCCAACCCAGTAGGTATGTTCCAAATTTTAGGTATCCTTTTTTTGTGAGGGGAAAATAATCAAATGACTTCTCCTGCCTAGGGTCGGGCGGGGGGAGTGTCAGACTCTTTCTGACTAAAAACCCCCCTGTTCCTTCTCCTGCTCTGGGCCGAGGTCGCGGTGCCTCATTGCGCTTACCCCGCAACCCCGGCAAATTTTAGGTATCCTTAATGAGTTATCTATTAAAAAAATCAAGTTCACCTCAATACCTATATTAAGGCACAAGATTTTGAAATTTACCGTGAATGCCTTTCCACGATTACTTACTCTCAATAGGTACGCAAAGTGCAAACACAACCAGACAAGAAATATTTTTAACTACGCATCTATTTTTCACCAGGTTGTGAAAGAGTTGAAATGGCCCCAAGTTTAGATAATTCTCTACTAATTTAGTTTTCATACGTATTTAAATACCTATACAATATATGTATTTAAGAAGGACTATAACTTCTACTGAAGGACACATTACAAATCTTGTAAGTATTCTGAGAATTTGATGAAAATACCTATTAAAAATAAATATTTACGGAGGATTTTCCGAAAAAAAACATCTATGTACCTATACCAACCGCGTTGTGAGCGGCAGTATCAAAGCTATATGTGTGTGCCGACGCACGTCTGGAGCTGACGAGGGATCTATTTCGGGAAACGACTGCTTCGTCGAACATACATACGTGTGAGTCCATCGAGTCGACACTCCTTTGTCTGATTAAAATCGTATTGGTCGTTACCTATTTTAAAAACGCATCCTCGCGACTTGTGTGCTCGAATGTAAGTGCGTCTTGTTTATAAAAGTATTCCAAAATGGGAAATATGGCCAGTAGTGCCCCAACGAGGGAACAGGACGCAGATAACGTCACAAGTGAAAGTGAAATAATGAACAATACAAGTGATCTCCATATTGATGAAACAACTGAAGCCTTTGAAATGGCCAGTGAAAACTCTATGAACGAAAATGAAGTACGGGCTAGAGCAAAAGAGGAAGAAATGAATGAATTCAGAAAGCAGCTTGATATAAAACGTGAACAAAGAAGACAGATTTTAGCGCGACATCGTACTGAAAAAGAAGAATTAGAGAAAGCCTTGCAAAATGAGAAGGCGGCAAAACTGGAACTATTTGAAAGCAACAGATTGCTCTGTGAACTTCTCTCGAGAAACAATATCGAGATTCCTGATAATCTTATCCATTTGAAGGGGAACTGCGAACTCACAGATGCCTTAGCCAAAATGAGAGAAGACTTTGACGATTTGAAAGTAAATAATTTAAAACTTCGAAAGGATCTGTCAGAAACTAATCGGGCACTACAAGAAGCTTACACTGATATTGCAGACCTGAATCAACAAAATACAGAATCCATTAAACAGATTCGTGCTTTGAAAGAAGTGGTGTCAGTTAGTAAAACAATGATTAGTCTTAGAGAACAACAACTGAATGATGTAAGTGTTGCTAATACCCTTAAATTTTTTATTTAACTTTGCAAAAGACGAAATTTATTATTTTCAAAACCTTCGCCCGTACTACCAGGGCGAACAATTGCCCTATGTACTTATTGTTCATATTGAATTGTTTCAAAAAGTAACAAACATTCATGCATAACTTACAAACATTCGAGCTTATAATATTAGTTGCAGCTATGGGGCAACGCAATCCACATTGCCCCATTAACCTAAGTATTTCAAAATTGAGCTATTGCTACCGCCTAACTTAGCTAATATAAAACATTCATTAGGCTTATTTATTCTAATGAAGCAAGCTCCAGGTCATTGCCTAAGCCAACGACCTGGAGGCAGCATGGTTGCACCCGGTCAGGGACCGCTGACGAACGGCATGCGATCGGAACGCATCATCTGGTACTTGGCGTCTTACGTTTTGACAAACTGCCAACTCCATGTTGTTCTCCTACAGCAGCTGTAATAAACTTTCCGTACATTTTTATATGGCTATCAATTAAGATAAACATAATATGATTGACGCGGGTCATAACGCATATCACATTAATATAAATCTTTGTTCCTAACTACATCATAGGCAACTATAACTATAAGTACTAAAACTACTATATAAAATTGAATTTTTCAGTTAAAAGAAAAACTAAATGAAATAGAACGCACACTAGCGGATCGCGAAACTAATCTGCTGTCAGCCGATTTGAGACAAGAATATGAACGACAACTACAAAATATTCGAACACTCAGAGGGCTTTACGAGGAGCGAGCTCGACTGGCCGAAGTGTCCCGACAACGACTGGTCCGAGAGTTGGATGAACATAAAGTACTTTATCAAGCTGAAGTAAAAAAGTAAGTATTAACTATCAAATGTTCAATATCATCTCCAACAGCTCATTCCGTCGCCATGTCTAATCTTAATTTTAAGCCTTTCGCATTCGATCAGCTAACGGAGTTTGTTATACGTGTCCTTCACCATTGTAACTATATTACTTTCAGGAGCAAAGACCTCAATAATAAAGTGGAAGAACTTGAATCAAAAATAGATTCCCTAATTGAAACTATCGATAACAAGAATTCGCAAATATCTACAAATCAGATAGAAACAAACATCTTGAAGGCCGAGATGGCAGTCGTAAATAAAGTAAGTGTTGAAAGTTTTTGTCATCATCCTTTAAAATATTAAATATTATTTTCTTAATACGTTTTTTTATTATAGCTTTTCTCCCAAGTGCTCCTTGGTGAAAAAACTAAACAAGATTTAGATACACTGGTGCAAAGACTAGAAGAAAACCATGGCATACTAACACAGATGGCTGAAAAAGAAAATGGATCAGAAGCATCATCAGCTTTACCTAAACTTTTGTTAGAGTTAGTTAGTCAAGTGGATGAAAATGAAGAAAAATACATCGGTGAGATTTCAAATGACAACGATCAAACATCCAAAGAGGAAACATCAACAGAAAAAGATTCAGGTAATAATTGATGCAACGTATTTTTATTTTAGAACGTGTTTGTCCTTATCATAATTAAAACCGTATTAATTTCATAGATGAGCAAAAACCGCAAGTAACAACTGCTGAAGAAATAGTAGAAAATCTACCGAAGGTCTGGAAAGTACTGATAGAACTACTCAGTCATCAAAATGCCCCCGAAGGCAACTCTCCCGAAAAAGTTACAACGTGTTATAAATCCGTGGAAACAAAATCGGGACCAGTGTTAGTGCCAAGCGTTAGTCAGACTTACATCAGATTAAAGGTAATTGCTTATCTCATTGCTGCGACCATTATTATTTTTTAGATAAATTGAGTCATGGTCAAAAATCACAAAGTAAAAATAAACATTGTTCATGATCATTATTTTGCAGTACTCAAAAATGCGCAGCTACAGTTTGGTAGAGTGCCAATTTTTTGTTTAATCTCTGAAAACAAAACAATAATTATACTGTTTTTCTCTGAATCAGCAAAAAACACGTACTTAGGTACATTATTTACTGATACAATTTTGTTAAAATTACAGGATCTTATACTAGAAAAATTAGGTCTTATAAAAGAGGTCAACCGTATGAAACAACTCAATGGTCATCTGGAAACTCGTTTAGAAGAACAAGAACGAAGACTATGCATGGTCACAAACGAGTTAAGCAAAACATGGCATGTTGTTGGTCGACTAAGGAGGCATCACCATCAATTACACACCCACGAAAAAATACTAAAATATGAACTACAACAAAAGAGGAAGTTATTGAATGAACTTAAAGAAGAACTTGAATACTGTCGGGAAAAGTGGGAACAAGCTCGTGAAAAGAACACTCAATCTGAAAGAGATTGGAGAACCTTGAGAGCTGAATTCTCGAGTAGAAAAACAAAATCTGGCTCACCGTCGTTTAATAACTCAGGAGAAAGTGGATATAGTGATGAAAGACCATCAGATGAATCTTCCGAATCCAATGATGAAAGCGAATATGTAGCGGAGCCGCTTACTAGATGTAAGAGAAAGCTAAAGAAATCATTTGACTCTAGCACAGATTTTAACATAGCGGAAAGGGAAGACCCTGCCAGTGATATGCTTGATGTTGCTGATTTACCACTTGATACACAAGAAGGTGAAGATAATCATGATTTAACTTCAGAGCCCAGTAAAAGTGAACGATTTCCTAAAAATGCAATTATATGCGAAGAAACAGAAGATGAAATTGGAGACATAACTCACGATGACTCTTGTCCAGAAGAATCACACGCAGATGACAATTTTATTGCTAACTCTAATGCAGAATGTAACGTTCCCGAAAACAATTCACTTATAGGTCCAAGCACCTCTAATGAATCATCAACAATATGTTTACCACTGATTGACCCTGTTGAAATTTTAAAGAATGTTCGTCTTCAAAATGAGAGGCTTGCTAGAAAAGATCAAAAACTGAACAGTCTTGAAGCGGGCAGTGCTGCATTGCTAAAAAAGACACAAACAACGGTTAAAATAAGTGAACAAATAAGTGATACTCTAGATCATCTTATAAATCGGCCGACTACAAGTCAGACATCAAGCGTTTGTGTAAATGAACCTGAAAAATCTACCACCTTACAAGTCTATAATGACACAGGCAATAAAGAAATCTCAACAGATATCCTCACAGAAGCAGTACAACCACATTCAGAGAATGACTTTGAAAACAACATAGGTCAAAACTGTGAAGCAACGGACCAGAATGTAAATGATGAGAAAAGTAAAATAAATAATGAACCAACTGTCGAGTCCACCACGACCGATTCTGCAAATGTTACCTCAGTCAACGACTCAGCTTCAAATGTAGAAACACCAGATTTCAAAGCCATACTAGAAAGTGTTCGAAAACAAAATGAAAGGCTTGCTAAGAAAGATGAAAGACTGCAAAAGTTAGAGAGTAGTTGTTCGGAGGTAGTAAATTCTATAACTGATACGCTTAAAACAGGTGATGAAATAATAAAAAAACTCGAAACTCTTCACAGTGAAAAACCACACGGCAGTAATGAAGATCCGAATGTGTCATCAGGAGATGGTAATTCTAGTTCCGACAAAGAGGATTCTGTGCCTTCGACATCTGGTGAAATTGATCACGAGGCCCGCTTCGCTGCGCGTGATTTACGATTAAAGCGATTGGAAGAACAAACAAAATCACTCGTGAACAAAGTTAACAAAACAAACTCTAAAGGCGTAAAAATACATTACAAATTAGAAGAACTGCATAATATTTACGGTTCAGAAAGTTCTCGGGCTGGCACACCGTCAGAAGATAATGAGGACAGAAGTAATGCTAACGACTCTCAAGAAGAATAAGGTATATTTTTATATATAGTTGGTGTCTTATGTTATTTAAATGTTTTTTTAATTCGAAATAAAAGTCTCAAATAGAGAATAAATGTATATTCTTGACTATTCTCATTGTATTCTTATTTATCACAACAAAAGCACCAATGGGCTTATTAAAATACACATATTTTTGGTACAGATCAAAGATAGAGATTTTCTTAATTCTCTTAAAAAAATAATTCATTCAAATTGTTCATTGATTTTACAACACAAATTCTTGCAGGCTATATCCCGCAGAGGTATAACTAAATTAAATATAAGACTTAAAAATAAATTTACACTGGATGATGGTCATACAGACATAATACAAACACCAACACATTCATGGTTAGCCATTCTCCTAAACATTGTCTAAACAGACATCACAAAAATTCGAAAAATTTGCATATCTACAACTAAGCACTAATTAAAAAATTGAAAGGTGTTTTTCAAAGACAATGGGAACATCTAAAGCTACTGACAAAAGGTGCCATATTCGTAATTTTCATTTTGGAAATACAACATTGTGTACTTATTACTTTATAATATCGATGCATCACTAGTTTCACAATACATTGAAAGACACGTTCAGTTTTCTGGTACATTGTTGTTAAAGGATTTGTTATCGATGCCGTCTTTAATGCTCTTAACTTCAATTGATCGCATATTGTCTTCTAACACTGCAACGACTACTCTGTCTCTCTGCACTTTCTCCATATCCTTACCCGGTGGGGAGCTATAGACGCGCCACGCCCATATCGATATTAGTAGCATCTCTAACATCATTATACTGTTGTTTATAACTGGAAAGGAAGAAAAAACAAAATTATTACACTGTTACTACAGATAACGTGCTAAACGGCGATACATGGTAGACAAATAAAATTTCGACCAGCCACCCTAAGATAGGGAAAACTTCTTCAAAACTTTCGAATACCAAACTGCAATCGCAGTCTTTAGTCAGTTGTGCAGATTAAAGCGGACCCCGCGTAAGAAAAGTTAATAATGATGATGCATAGTAAACATGACATACTAGCTTGTCATCAGATAACTTTGAAGGTCAAAAAGAAATGTCCCAGATGCGATCTCTTCCCCCTATGAAGTTCCTTCCTTTATTGGCTTATGATAACCTATTCGAGTATCAGATTCTTTTAAAAAATTACTAAATTAAACATGTTTTAGCATTTTGGGATTACTTACGAGATGCAAATACGGCGGGATGTAGGTTCATAACGCAGGACAAGTTCGCCATGTTGGGCACCGACTTGGCGAGTCCACATTGCAACTTCACGATGATCAGTACGAGCTGTACGACCAGGAACCTGGGGCGTGGTGCCCGCCCCACGGATATCGCTGCCCGTACGCACATCACTACGCCCCACATGCCCGATAGAATGGACGCCGCGACGAATGGTTGGAAGTATACGAAAATACTTTGATATAACATCTGGAAATAATTAGATTAAGGGAAGTCAATATTTTATCTTTATTTTATTTCAATAGGTCCAGCGACAGAATACGGACTGAGACAATCAGCACAGTAAACACAACATACAATACATTAATCTGAAGTCCAATTATGACTGTACACAGCATTCAATGTTTAACATGCTTCAATAAGTGACAATAAACATGAAGTAACATGAAGAAGCTAACAAATAACACCAATATTATCACAACTTACACAAATAATTTCTAAATTCATTATAAGTGTTTAAAAATAAGTCTACTATATGGCATATTGCGTTATTCACTTCACGCTTCTCTCATTTTCTCCATGAATGGAAAATAATGACTTAGTGCTGACCTCAATTTGGACAGAAAGAAGAAGAAGGACGGACATTTCAACTTTTTTATTGGTAGGTTACCCTTACCAATGTATATGGAATGTAATGAAAATTAATCAAATCGTATTGTAATGAAAGATCTCTAAAGAATGATGTTCAAAGCTAATATGAGTATCTAAATATATGTATGTTGATAAAACATACTTATGTAAAAATACTTACAAAATCTTCCGACCAGATGACGATTAGAATGAAATAAATAATTCCTTGAACAATTGGTATCTGAAGGACCAAACAGCGCAACCACATTAGACTTGCTCTGAAAAAAAAAAATAATTTGAGTTAATAGCTGATTCCTTGGGATTATTTTAATGGAATAATAACACATATTTTAGGTTAAATTTAATGGTATGCAATTAGCCTGGTATTTACCACGCATAGTTATTATGCAATTATACAAATTACTTGAGTACCTAGATATGAATCTATTAAACTTATTTAAGAAATCTACTAGGATCGTGGAACAGTGCTTTTCAAGGGACACGCCCCTCTGTAATACGGGGCTGATAATATAAATGACGGAAACAGGTGTAACATTGTATATGTGCTTTGACTATGCCTACGGAGATGGGCGTATGGTTTTGTTTTTTTTATGGGATATATCGGCTAGCAAGCAGACGGATTACCTGATGGTAAGCAATCGTGCCGCCCATAAACACCCGCAACATTAAAGGAATTTTTATGAGTGCATTGTCGGCCTTTTGGAGATAGCGATTTTGGATATTTATGGTTTGGTAGGCATACGGGGACGGATTGGGCCTCACTCACACTGCGAAACACAACGCTGTCGTTGTTTCGAAGCTTGGCTCTCCCACACTTGTTTAATATAAATGACTTAAGTTGCAATTAAGCTACACAGTATAATGACTGCATACATCGTTGGTGCAAGTAAGTGTGGCGCAACTCTTTGTGTGATCCACAAGCTATTTTCCCAGGTATGGGTGTGATGACTGTGATGTGTAAATAAATCCAAGACATAGGAGAAAATAGTATTACTGGACAACGTTTATAAAAAAGAAAGAATCCTTATTTATTAACTACTAGCTTTTCCCGCGACTCCGTTCGCGTGGAATAGTGACTTCCTGCAGATTTTTGGTATAAAAACCTATGTCCTTTCTCGCATTCCAAACTGTCTGTACCAAATTTCACTGAAATCGGTTTAGCAGTTTAGCAGACAGACAGAGTTAATTTGCATTTATAATATTAGTTTGGATCTACGTGGAACCTTCCTTAATGCATAAACAATATGAAAGCATAAGCTTCTATCGTATTCAAATAATTAGTTAGGTGCTCAGACATGCAAACTTGGTTATTTATTAAGAAATGAATATTTAGACGCACTTCTGTAAATGAAATAAATGAATGCAAACAACAACATAGGTAATTGTCATAACCTTTTCAAGGCAAGAACACTAATTAGTAGTGTTTCGATTAAAGAGCGATTAAATAATTGTTACCTTTTACCTGATATTGCTAGTTGTTCGTTATTCCTCTACAATTACTAAGTATTTAGTCTGAGTAAACAAGTTTATCAAATAAAGTTATTACGCGAATTACATTTAAGTTTTTTTTTCAACTAGTCAAATTCAATACTTTTATCCAAATGTCAATTTTATCCAAACTTTTCTATGAAATTTGTATGAAATACTGAGTTAGTAATTTAACTTATTTCTTAACAAATTAGCTACAAAATATCTTAAACTTAGTGTATCGATCGATCGATGAATAAAAGTATAGTTATTTTTCAATATTTTATTGTATTGAAACGTCGAATTAATTTATTTTTAAAGAAGGAAACTACCCAATTCTTAGCGACGTTAACGCAATAGGTGGTTTATCTGCAAAACCTCATTTTATGTTCGATTTTGAGATAGATCCATGATAGCAAGTTTAAACAATAGTGGTTTTTGGTTGCTATTTTAAGTTGATAATTCTGTACCTATTATTTAATATAAATATGATAATTAAAACAAATAAAAACTTATGCGTGTTAAAAGTACCGCAAGCTAATAATAAGTATTTTAACATAGCTTAGCATAATATTAATAAAGAGTTTATTGGAAAAATATAACACTTCATACAACTTTTAGCATGTCATTTCAATGCAAATATAGGTACTTAGCAGTGCCGGATTAGCCACGTAGCAAGAGTAGCAAATGCTACGGGCCCCGCGGATTGGAGGGCCCCGCGCTCAAATAGGTATTTCGTAATTACACCACTTCAACAGCAAGACATATTAGAAAATGTTTTGTTTACAAAACAACTGCAAGTAATTTGATTTTTTCTTAACGAAATAAACGAAAAAAGACAAATAGTCGGTATTTTGTATGTGTAAGAAAAGGAAAGCGAGTATTTGTCCGCTCGGTTGGTGCCATTGGCGGGCGAACCGAGCCGCCGCGAACTGCGCGCACGCAGTATTTCCGCCTCACCTCTATGTATAATATCTATCACGAAAAACGTTGGTATCAAAATGAACTACAATAAATTGAGAGCGCTAGCTACACACAAGTTATGTGTTGTACTACTTGCACTGCACTAAGCACATGTCGGCAACACTGCAAAACCATTTGGGGAATTCCCTGATATTGCCATCGATCGAGCTATCCGTAACTCGAACAAATAAATTAGGAATTCTATTGACTCTCAAACAATAAGAAATTGATATACACTTTCCTTTGACTCAATATAAAAAAACTACTAAGCACTTTAAATGTGAACTATTTTTGAGAAAAGTTGTCTTGACATTGGTTCAAGTACCGTTTTCGTGATTGACGTGGCGCTGTGTGCAATTCATTCAATTATCTTTTTACCGACTTCAAAAAAAGGAGGGGGTACTATGTTCGACTGATAGTTTTTTTTTTTGTATATTCACCGATTACTCCGCCATTTATAAACCAATTTCCAAAATTCTTGTTTTGTTTGAAAGGTTATACTCCCGAGAGGGTCCCATTTTCATGAGGTCGGGATCTAATGATGGAATCTAGGGAAACCGAGAGAGGAGCTTTCGAAAATTGTAGGGGCGAGTAGTGCTACAACTTGCCGATAGTCGAACTTGACCTGATGATAGAGCCGGAAGACAGTTGAAGGATCTCTTTGATTATTTGGAGTAGTTATCTTGTGTTTGGGCTTGAATTATTCTTATTGGTGAGCACTTTGTACCAAGATTGGTCGTGACTGCCATTAGGGGTCTGATGATGAGAACGAAGGACAGCTTAAGGAACTCTTGAACGGTTCACAGTAACTACCTCGTGTTTGGACTTAATTCATTTATATCGATGAAAACTTCGCACCTATATGGGTTACAATGGAGTTATGGAGTAAATCTGATGATGGAGCAGGAAGACTGTCGTAAGATCTCTTTGAGTATTTTTTTTTTTTTTTTAAAAAAAAAACGTTGCCCCACACTAGGATTTTCTCCTGTGTCGTGGGTGCGTTTACAAACATACAATGTCACATACACATGACACCCAGACCCGAAACAACAATTTGTGGATCACACGAAGTGTTGTTCCGTGCGGGAATCGAACCCGCGACACGTCGCACGGCAGCCAGTTGCCTAGCCACCGCGCCAACCGTGCAGTCAAAAATTTGGAGTAATTATGTTGTGCTTGGATTTAATTCATTTATATTGATGAGAACTTTGCACCTATACGGATTACGTAAGTATATTGAAGGTCTGCAGTATAAATGATGATGGAGAACATTGACAGTCGAGGGAATTCCTCAGCGATTTACAGCACTGAACAGTGACTAACTCAGGACTACTACTATTATCGTGATTTTCGGTCTCAAGTAGTCGTCGTCTTCTCATTCGAAAACCATTATCCTTGCTTGCTCTGCCAAGTGAATCATCCAAGTCATACCAACCAGCAAAAGTATTAGAAAAATATTGATCGGTACTTCCTAATCATCAAACTAAAAATAATTTTTGTTTTGCTTGGCACCGAATTCAAAATTATAATATGGTTAATATTATTTTCTATTTAACTAAGTGAAAACATGTATTAATTTCTGCAAAGAAAAAATATTTTTTGCTTTTTAGCTTACTTTTTGAGGTCGGAATATTTTTGTTAAAAATTATTTATTTCACAATCGTCTGATCAAGTCCTTAAGACGGGATACGCCCTTTATGAATAATTATATGGCTACGTCCAAGCAATGCGATCCTTATTTTCAGATATTAGAGGCAACAGCCAAAGATTTGACTAACTGTGAAGAATACCAGCAACAGACATCACGACGAATCAAGCGAAATACAAAGTACGACCTTTTCAGCGGCTCTAATACACTCGACGACTATGTTGAAAATCAAACACCTGGACAACGTTTCGAATTTGAGGTGTTTGTTGTCATAATTGATAACGTACTGTCTGATATAACAAAACGTATAAAAGCATATCATAAAATTACTAGTGTTTTTGAAGTATTTCGACTGATAAAATCTCTTGCAACAGAAGAGATTTTGAAAAAATCGTCAAGGATGTTCAGTGCTTACGAAGATGATTTGGAGAACGGCGAATTAGTGCAGTTTGTAGAGTTGCTGAAAACAGATGTGGCTACTGTAATTGACAGCAAGAAACAGGAGCCTCTGGAACTGCAATTTTATAAACTTTTATTAAATAATTCTTTAGAATCGTGTTTCCCAAATTTAGAAATTGCCTTGCGTATTTACTTATCTCTCATGATCACTAACTGCAGTGGCGAACGTTCTTTTTAAACGTTGAAACGAATTAAAAATGAATTAAGGAACACTATGGACCAAGAACGTCTTAATCATCTCACCTTGTTGAATATAGACAATGACTTGCTTAAAAAAGTCGATATTGAAAGTGTAATAGCTAAATTTGTAACAGTTTTGTTTTATTTAATACCCTTTTGAGAACCGTTAGCAAACCAAGGGCCCCTTGACAGAATTTGCTACAGGCCCCGCGCTGGCTTAATCCGGCACTGGTACTTAGGTTTATTTTCTATCATATAAACATTATTATGATTAATACGTAAACAGATTTATTAATGCAATCTATTCCATAAATTGGCAATAATAAAAAAAACATCAATTGATTTATAATTCTAGAACGCAGTTAACTTATGTTGCTGGCTTGATAATTGCTCATTAATATCTTGGTATCTAGGTATACAGGTACCTATATATTCATTGAATGAATAACGACCTAAGTTGTAACAATAAACAGGTTCAAGTAAGTAAGTATGAACTAGTACTGGAATAAGTCTGTACATATTCGGTTCAAAGCGGTTCTTTATAGTTATGAATATAAATGTATTGTTTTAGTTGCTTGCTCTAAGTCTAAAGCGACATTTGTTTTTTTAATTATTTGAACATAGAATTTATATAAAACCATTTTTTTTAGATTTTCATTTTGCATATGCGAGCGCCATGGCCATGTTCGAGGATTTACAATTATTGAATGATGAGGAATTGATACCATCGTTTGTGCTTTCTTTTTTGTAATGGCTCTCTTTTTGTGAATGTGTGAATATATTATATCGATTGAGTACATGATTTTTTTAGACCTTCACTTTTATTTTTACTTTATTTATTGTAAGAAGAACAGAAGCAGAGTAAGCATCAATCTTCTTGTAAACATGTACCTAACACTCTCTTCGTTATGTCTACAACAAAGTTCATACCTTATTTAGTTTTGACGTTCAAACGTGCCTGTAAGGATCTTATTGAAATAAATGATTTTGACTTGGGAGGCGAATCCAACGACAACTGATAATATTAAGCAAGCTGTATCATTATTAAAAAAAATCTACATATATACGAGTACCTAAGTATGTCTTGCACCCATTTTTGTTACTTTGTTACATGATAAGCATGAAATACGTGCAGTTTTGCTCATCCTCCTCGATGATTAGGTACATTCGTGTTAGGTATCTAGAGTTTCTTTGCAAAAAAAAACTTATCAATAATTCATTAAGTCATTAGAAGTCTGAATCATGAACGTTGAACTTACTTATGCAACTTCGGCCTTGGTATAACGCAACACGGCCAACAGCAGCATGGCATCACCCTCGTCTCTAGGTCGGCGCCACCAGCGCTTCTGTAAACATTCAACAATCGACAATCAATGTCCTGTGTTCCAAAAAAATATAAATAAAAAAAGTATTTGCTCATAATAATCGATGCAATTTAAACTGGCATTCTAAACGTATTGTCAGGTTTTGCACATTAACAGTCTACACGCGGTTTCGCTTGTAAAATTTCACGAATGAAAGTGTGGACAGAATGATCTTCCTAGCTAAAGGTTAGATATAACGGTCGGTACAATAATGACTAAAGATATTAAAAAAATACATCGATATACGGGATATGTGAAGTGTGTGCAAAATAGTTTGACCTATATTAGGTAGGTAGTTAAATAAATATACCTACATAAAAATAAGATACAAATACGTTTTGTTCGTTATCTGACAAAATACTTAGTTGTATAAAACCTAGATACTAATTGGAATAAAACCTCTTCGCCATATTTACGCCTACAATGATTAACCTTCGTGACTATTAATCATATTTAACTTCAATTAAAGCCGATGTTCAATTATTTTAGTAGCCGCAGTGCTTTTTACCTTAGCTTTGCAAATCGTGACACAAATTATATAGGTTCTCTATTTGTCTATATTTACATTATTGCACGTTTAACTAACTCGTGATAAACATTATATGAACTCGACTAGGCAAATATACTCAGAATGCTAATTTGTTTATTTCATAGGTAGGTAATTATTGTGTTTTTCTTTGTAAACAGGAACCTTATCTTAACGTAGCTAAGCATATTTTGCAATAGCATCAGTAGCGCAAAAAACAATATTTCTGTACCGAAAATGTTTTTTTTTTTTAATTTCCTGTTCTAAAATTTCTACATCAAAAATCCTAACAAACCGTCGCTTTACACTACGGAAAAACACTGTTGTAAAAATTAATAATACATAATTATGTATTTCAAAACCTGCGACAAGACGCGATTCTATCTGTGAGAGGTAAGCAATTCCGTTTCAACATGGTCCTCAGCGCGTAGTAGTAAACACATCTACACACAAGACTTGATGTAGCGGGTTACCTAACCGTACCGCAATAGGAAAATATTCGCTATTCTGTAGTACGCGTGCATTAATGCATACGTAATTCTTAATTTGCTGTGGTAACGTGGAACGTAAAGCCGAATGAATGACTTGTCGAGCTGACGTAGTTTTAGAAGACCAGCGGGCCTACTAAAGAGGGATGGAGCTATACACCTTTTATAGCTCCATCCCTCTTTCTCGCCCGGAAGATTGACGCTTCAGCACGTCACGGTAGGCCCGCAGTAGCTATTCGATTTTTAAATTTTAAATTTCATACGTGTCATCCTTCTCCGTCTACATAGATCTACAAAAATTCATGTTATAGGTAGGGAAACGAAGGAACGAGGAATTCAATCTTCGTTTTATTGCTCGGGGCTTGTAATGTGCGTGAGCAAGAAGTCATTGCTTTAACTACAGCCTATATTTGACCCTTCCGGGAAGCAGGCATGATGTCAGACATTTATATTATAGTAACTTTATGTTATATGTAGGTAGAGTTATGTATTAATTATTTAAGTTTATTGTAAATATTTAATAGGTATTTATTATGTCAAAGAATAATGTTCTAACTATAGCTTCCCATCCTTTATCAGTAAAGAGACAGTAAATAGTGTTTTGTGGTGTGCAAACAAGATAAACACAGAATGCTTTATTAGTAAAGTAAGGTTCATATAGACTCGTTATCTCTTTGCGTAAATCGTACCTAAGTAATAGATAATCGTAAAAGAGAAATCGAAAGCCAGTATCTCAACGAGTCTACGTTCGCAGAGTCCGTACGTGCCATAGCTAGGCCTAAGTACTGCCAATCATTTCTATAATTGTTAGGAATTTCTACGTATTGTTATAACACTAAAAACTATTCATTTTCTACTCAACGGCTAGTGAGTATTATATAATCCAAAATTAATATTAATTTTGTTTAAAATATTATTCACGCTCTAATTCCATTACTTAAATTTGAATAAATATTGCTATTTCTTCATGAAGGTCGAATGTTAAATGCCAACGAAGTCCCAATACAGTCCAGGTGAAACCGCGAGGCGCAACTGGTAACGTTCAAGAGTAGGTATCTAGATCGAATTTTAAAGAATAGCGACCCACCCCGGTTTTTAGCGCGGGTGCAATGCAGATACGAAATTTCTCTACTATTTAATTGATGTTATTATACATATGAACCTTCTTCTTCAATCTATCACGCTATCTATAAAACAAAACCGTATTAAAATCCGTTGAGTAGTTTTAAAGATTTAAGCATACATAGGAATATAATGACAGGAAAATCGACTTTATTTAGGTATATGTTATAAGTAGTATGTAGTGATTAGTTTTTACTTGATAAACTATTAGTAGGTACTCGTAGTATGCATAATGGCTTTTCAATGATATGATATCTTAAAACATTTCAAATTTAATACGTCATGAAAGTTGAATTTTATAATCAAGAAATAGAGCTACCAATGTGACCAGCTTCTACTACGCTTATTCAATTCTTCACCTTTACAAATTGTTGTGTAAAATCGTAAATGATTCGCGAATATTGCAACATTGGTAAAACGTTGAAATTCTCGTAAAAAGAACGGATATACTTTGCAAAGTGTTTTACATAGCTTTTGTCATAATTCACACATGCTGTGTTGGTTGACTGCCTCAAAAAGAGGTCTATATTAAAATAATCATACGTCGTAGGACTGTATTTGTTTAAAGTATATTCTTTAGTCGTGCTTAATTATTAGGTATTTTTTATGTTCCTGTGTCACAGTTTATACAATCGTGTAAAAAATACCTATTATAATTTTTTTATTAGATAAGTACTGGATTTTTCTATGAAATCATCTGACCCAATCAAAAACCATTACTGGCCGTTAATTAATAGAGTTTTTAGCGCGGGGCGCTTCGATTTCCTTCCACGTACAGACACGACGATGGCTATTTTTTAACTATTTAATTCTTATATTTAATTGAAGCATGAACAACTACTTGAAATAGCTAAACTTATTTCCAAATGCCAAAGTTATTATTGTTAAGAATGTAATTACTTCCTTATTTGGTGCAAAAAATACAAAAGTATTTGATTGAGTAGCGAGTACGGAGTTACGCACCTGACCAACTGTTCTGTGCCACCGCATTCTGCTATGACCAAGCAGAAGAAGTGGTAGAGAGCTACCATGACAGATTCTTGGGCTACGGCTTCAGCTGGCAGTCGAGATCTGGGCACAACTATCATTACGAGAGCGCTCGCTGCCACGATCTGTAAAAAGAAAGTATTTCATTGTGTAAATAGATGAGGATGAGTAAATCGTGTTCCGCTACAATAACACCACGTTTGCATGTTTGGTTGAATGGATCTTTAGTATTTAGTCACGCATTAACCAATGACCGAATTACTTATGCACCTGTGTATGAAAATTCGCACGCAGTCATCGCCATGACATACTCGTACGTAGACGGATTAAAAAAGATTTTTTCTATGTTAGAGGTCGGCAAACGAGCACACGGGTCACCTGATGGCGAGGAATCGGCGCCACTCATAAACAATTGAACACCCGCGAATATCAAAAGAGTTACGAGTGTATTGCCGGCCTCTTAGGCGTAGGAATTAGGAGATTTAGGGATAAGGAAGGATTGGAAATCGGGTAGGATTGGCCTCCGGTAACCTAACTCACACGGTGGAACACAACGCTGTGATTGTTTTATGTGAGGCCGTGATATCAATATGGTCGAGCCGACCCATTCGTATCTACTGAAGCATTGCTCTTTCACATACACACACACACTCACAGACAATTTCGGTAACTCTAACAAATCTTACAGATGAAAATTAGATAAAAAATATTACATTACGTAGACAATACTGCACCAATACCTGGTTTAATTAAATTCTCTTAAAAATTTACTCTAAAAGGACGAACAAATTTTCTTGTCATTAACATACGTCATACATAACATGTGTAAAGTTTTTTATTTCTACAGTTATTAGTAGATACTTAGTTAAGACTATGTTTTATTTTGCAAAATATTAAAACTATTATGACGAAAATTTATATTTAGATATTTTTTTAACAAAATAATTATAACTTTTAAATTGTAATGCGAAAAGTATTTACGTCAATGGTGTGAGAAACAACAACCATTTTAATAGGTTAAATTAATTGAATGTACAGCATTGTTATTTTAATTTATTTTATACCTAACTGTTAGCTATATTGTAGGTAACTCTTTACTGGTTCCTGCTTAGTTTGAGGTCGATTATTTTAATATTAATTGCAATGCAACATTTTATAAGACATTCTAGGAAAAAATATTCTAATAATAACAGAAAAGTAACTACATAAAGTGCTTTTCTAGATTCGTTTATTTTATTTTAATTAATAGAAACACACCACATCCCGATCCAGAACAACAATTTGCGTGGATCACACAAAGGGTTATTGGCACCACTTATTGAACACCAATTTCAGGGCTACTATAAAACTATACTAAAATGTATACATTATAATCCAAACCATATTATAATATGTATTATTTATATTAATTTTGTAAATGCGAAAGTAACTCTGTCTGTCTGTCTGTCTGTCTGTCTTTTCTTCACGCCTTAAATACTGAACCGACTTCTGTGAAATTTGGTACAGATATAGTTTGGGACTCGGTAAAGAACATAGGATAGTTTTTATACCAAAAATCTGCAGGAAGTCTCTATAGCACGCGAACGGAGTCGCGGGCAAAAGCTAGTATCACTATAAATTTAGTGTCACTTCTAACGTGAACCGAATTGTTTTATTCTTCTTTCAATTGTTGCGTGAAAATCCTGATACACATAACACATCTAGTTACCAGATTTTAACAGTAAGTATACCGAGTTCTTATTATAGTTTTGGAAAAAAGTGACTGTGTCATTCCGATTACGTTTTTTGCCTACGAAACCCTAAACATATTGCAAAATATTCTCGTTGCTTCTTTCATTTAAAAACAATGATTATATCATTGTTCATTACTACCTAAGTACGGACTACGTATAATTATAATTACTTACTCGATGAAGTCTTTCCCACCGTAAGAAACTGCTACTGTATTAAAATCGGTCAAGTACAAGTAACGAAGTATCACAAATCGTTACATTCACAGTCATAATTAAACATGATTATCGAAAATTTAATCAATCGCATACAAATAATTAGAAACTAAACGAAAAGAAACTAAATCTGCTTATGTCCGAAACTTCTCGCGTTTAAGAGTCCCGTTTTTTGACGAAAAAAAATTATTGTAAGTATTAAAACAAAGTCTTTAAAACTAAATTATTAAGTCATAAATATTGTCTAATTGTTGTCTTTAATTTTATAAAAAAGAAACTTCAGTAGAAAAAGATCTGATGACCTTCTCTATTAATTAGTCAACCTTAGGGTGATGCAGTGACATCGTTGATAGCATCTAGATATAGACAAAATCTATCTATAAATAACTAGTTTCCGCCCGCGGCTTCGCACGCGTGTGAAGTAGGTTATGTATCCCGGGATTTTAAAAACCGTTGCAGTAAAAGCGATAGCTCGACTAAAATACGCAAATCAAGTATAATTTATGGCCTATTAGCAATAGTTACATTGTTGCTGTATATCAGTGAAAGAATTATGGACATCTAACCTGAGCAGTTCAAAAGATTACCCCCTATATACAAACTTACAAATGAAACCTCATTACAATATATATGGTATTCTAAATAAATGAATTCTTAAGTTAAGTTTTTATAATTTTCAAAATAATTATTATTACATTGAAGTCTCTCTGAAACTTATTATCTTTTTGGGGAGCAATTAGTATGACTTCATATAATACGTCGTATGACATAAGTACCTAGTTTAACTAGAAAATAAAATAACAATCGTTGTATAACAACGAATGCATAATACCTAGGCACTACAATACTTTAACAAATACTTAATTGTAATAGTTACAATGTTTCTCACGTATAAAAAAATGTATTTTACATATAATTAAAATCAAAATAATCGTAAAATGACAAGCATCATGGCAGTAAAATAAGAATTACTTAATATAACAGTATTGGCGCATTGTTTATAAATCTATTTCGGTTATAAATTCATTTTCAATTTTACTCGCGTAATGTTCATAGCGGTTTCACCCGCTGCTTGACTCCATTTAATCGTAGCGTGATGTTTTATAGCCTATAGCACTCAGGAACATTGTTGCTATCTATCAGTGAAAGAATTTTGGCAATTCGACCAGCGGTTCCAAAGATTACCCCCTACATACAAACTTATAAATTTTACCTCTTTATAATATTAGTATAGACTAAACTAAACCAATGTCCTGAATATAATTCATTGTTCAGAAAAATTTTAATTTATTGCTAGGTACCGACGCATGCGCTGATTGATTACGCTACCCTGCATCATCAACGATGATACAGGTAAATTTATTGAATTTTCAAGTTTATGACTTTGTGATAAAGACGAAAACCAATTGATAATGATAATCAACAAATCAATGTGCTTCGATATGTTGTACTTTATAAATGCTTAATAAAGGTTGCACCTTACAAGGACTACAGATCTTAACCCGAATCGTCAGATAATTGTTTTAAAATTAACACAAAACGAACACGAAACAAACACGAATGAACTCGTCCGCTTTAAGCATGTAAATTTTTATACTTCAGTACTTTGAACGTTACCTACCTACTTGTAAAATTTATCTGGGCTGCATGTTTTCTTCTACAGAGTTCAATAGGAACAATAAAATTCTTTTTTTGTGGGGAAAAGAGGAGAGAATCGTCATATGACTTCTCTCGGCCAAGGTAAGCGAGAGTGTGTCAGACTCTCACTGACACCACCACCCCGTTCCATCTCCAGCTCTAGGCCGAGGCCGAAGAACAAAAGAGTCACTACATCAGTTTTCGTCAAATTAAACCAAAAAACAGTCTTACCGTTTTAACGATTCTAATTTCGGTAAGATTGTTTCCACGCACACAGTTACAGTTACAGTTTCTATCCATTACTAAGGTGTAGGAATACCTATTCCGAGCCAGAACTTAATGGTGTACTACCTGAAAGGATATCCAAGTGGGCAGAGGTGTAGTTCCATTCGCTGGTTATACGGAACACAAGATTTTTTGCTTAAAATTCGTGCTTGCTTCAACCAACTAGGCAATCATCTTTTGATTGTTAAGAGTATAATTTGGCGTTTCCATCAATATTTTAAGTGCTGAAGCATCATCACTGATTATGTAGGTGCATTGCGTATTAACCAAACTACCTTTGGCCCAGATTTAAACAATGAACACTTTGTAACACAATACCTTTAAAAGGCAACATCGATGTTATTTTGCTGTTCCCTACAGGGTCCATAATTGATCCCAGAGAAATTGTTTCCACCTTTATATGTACTTACGGTAAAGCAACAAAGATATTGAGTATAAGTTCCCTGGTACATATTATCTCTATATATAAATACATTAATATCTGAGTACTAGATATACAGACTTGCATGCTTCGATGTAGTAACTGAAGGTGGTCTCCGTAGACCCCACTGAGTTATTTTTTAGAATACCCTATTATTTAGCATACCAACTACCTTGGCTACATAATAATATAGCGAACATAATAACCAGGGTTTATACAAGACAGTCAATGCAAAGCTATCTTTAAAAAGGTCTTGATTTTAAACAATTTTAAACATGATGACGGCTATCAGAGATCGGTATTCGTCGCCAAATGATTACGAAACTGCGCCTACGCAACAATGACCCACAGCGGGCGGCGGACGGTGTCGCGAACCAATTGTACCCTACTTACATACCACAAGGATCTATTAACATGGTTTAGTATAGATTTAGCAGAATATAATATATACTTAAATAACTACTTGTAACACAACTATGACTTCGGACAATAATTTATGTTGGGATCATTAGGATGATGTGGAATATGTGTTCAATTTTTTCACGCTGTTTGATAATTCTCTTGTGTAAACGGTAGCTTACGTCCTCCAGACTAAGCTAAAATTTTTCATATCAATACTGTTGTGAGATTTTTTTTCCAAGAATTTCTTTAGGATTTTGTTTTTTCTGTGAACGGGTTTCTCAGATAGCTTCTAAGAATAACTTAACTTCCTAAGCTATTTATTATTTTTTCTGTTTCTGTTATTTATTTATTTCTAATTAGTAATTATTTTATTTATAGGTGTATTTATTTACAGCTTTTGTATTACTTTTAATAAGTGAATATAACAATACTGATACATGGTAAAAAATCTTATTGTTTAATACTTTTTGTTCAAACAAGGAAATAAGTTGTCGTTTTATGTAACCATGAGAAGTGATCACGTTTTACCTTTATCTATAATAATGAAGCAACGGCCTGACAATTTAGCACTACGACCTTATCTTAGGTAGAACATAGATCTTGGAACTAGGCCTGGATCATAGCAATGAACAAGTTACCCCCCATCATAACAGCACATGTATCAATCACCAATCTGTGGCTATTTATAGAATTAGCAGGCGTTATAATACTCAATGTCCAGCTAACAAAATCAGAAGCAAACAGGAAAAACAATTATTCATTTAATAAATAAATCATTCCTGTTTTTTTCAGCTTTTTCGTATACATTTCCGACTGGTTGATGACAGAGTAATTGAAAATCTAGAAAAACAATTAATTGCATAAAGTCGGTTGCAATAAGTATAATTATTATTTCACTTTGTCTTGATAAAATATATACTTATTAATACAGTTTGCCCTAGAAGGGGCGAAAAGGGGAGGCAAACTCTTACTGACTAAAAATCACCTTGTTCCTTCTCCTGCTCTAGGGTCTATTGCGCTTGACCCACAACCTCGGCTGAACATCAGCTCTTTTGGACTCCATATAGGTGAGTTATCAGACAGAATTGACTGCTTTAGATCTTCTGCTACCCGGGTAGGTATGTAAGATCTATATTCTAGTCTAGTATAATTTTCGGTATAATAATCTCTACATCACCTTTTTGGATTATTAATTCGTTATAAAATTACCAGTCGTCACATTTTTCGTTTCTTGTCATAATGCCCACGTAAAAGTAATTCAACCTTGTAAGTATATTTTGAATCTGGTTTTAAATTACAAGTTCAAAACTTTTGCGGTCAAGTACTTACTTAGGTTAACGTATAAAATTATTGTTGCAAGGTTGAGAATTACGTAAAATAAAGGATACGGTACCTATTTATAGCTGTTTTATTGAAACAATAAATATATTAGTACTTAGAATATGACTTGACATAGTACCTAATGGTACCTACAGTTATGTTTGTTTGAGTTCAGTTTGACTATTAAATTGAACGTTGGAAAAACCCTACAAGAGTATAATCGATTAATGAATTTTCCAGAAGGCTTTATAGTCTATAGTATTACCACAAAATCGACAGTCATCGTATCAATAATACAGTATGAAGAACATAGCACAACACATCTCGGTTTAAAGATAGAACTGAAAATGTCTGATCATATATCCAAATACAACAGAATAGTTTACCATCATAGTATTAAAAATAAGATGATACTTACACAAATAAAGTGAAAGTGATATTTATATGTTGATATAACGCTATTGAAAGTCTCCTAGTTCAATTAAAAACAAATATAATTCTATAGAAAAAACAAAAACCTAACTATAAAAATAGATAGATAAATGTTTATAGCTAGTTTGTATCACACCCTTCTTCAAACCTTTCACACTAAAAGCCGATAAATTGACATGTTTGCTCAGCAAACTCTGTCAAAGAACAGTTTACTTAGGGTTCGATAGAAACGTTAGGTATCAGTTTTATGATTGCTAACCAATAATTAATTACGGAAAGTGGTTGGTAAATTGATACTGCCTAAATAGTACTCGCTTAGCACTTCATTGGGGTAATAAAGAAAAGTGCCAGTTACCTATATCGATTGAGACATTCTCAATTTATGTGTTTGAAGTAAAATATATCGAGACGCCGGAAGTAATCGTATTTCTAAGAAAATTCTATGGCCATTGGACTAGACATTAAGATTCTACAGACTGTGCGTATAGGAGACTAGCTACTCTCGCGCGGTTTCACCCACTGCTCGGCTCCATTTGATCGTAGCGCGATGTTTTATAGCCTGTAGCACTCAGGAACATTGTAGCTATCTATCAGTGAAAGAATTTTGGAAATCTGACTGGCGGTTCCAAAGATTACCCACTACATACAAACTTACAAATTTTACCTCTTTATAATATGAGTATAGATATCTTAAAGTTTCAAAGGCAAGCAAAACATCAGCGTTTGTTCCTTCTGTCTGATTTGATTTACTTGGTAATAAATTTGGTAGACGGAATCAACCTATTTCAACGAACTACTTAAAACTGTCACGGTTGAACAAGCACTCAGAAAACGCGTCACAGGTTAGTTCAAACTCATTATAGGCATAAAAACACACTTTTAAATTAGATAAAAAAATGGTAACGATGACTTGTGACTATTTTTGGTATCACTATAAGGAAATGGTTGTCAGACTTTATTTAAGCGCCCGATAGTAATTTATAGTGAGTAGACTTTTCGAGTCCAAAATATTTAACATTAAACTCCCCTGCATAGCGAAAATGTTGACCCACTTCAGCATGGTTCTCTTTAACTCGACAATTGATAGGTTCCAAATTGAATATTATTACACCTTTGCCGATCCCTTCAAAATAATTACATAATAAAGTCCGAACGACCCTTGATGTTGTTATAATAGTAGTGTCCAAGGTCATGGTGTCACCCTCTAGAGATTGCTTTCCCCCCAAACAATACAACCTCGACCAAGGGTGGTAGAGTTTGTTGTTCCGTATGTTGCCATTCGTGCGGAAACCATTCGCCTGACTCATAAAAACTAATCAAATTTGCGTGCCCTAAGGAAATGTCACCAATTAAACACACGGTACATGACATTGGAGAGAAATGGACCTCTCTAATTTATATGGTACAAGCTTTTAATGAATCCGATTCTATGAAAAATTACTTATTTATTAATTACGTAAAGCAATTTGCTAAGGTTTGCGCACTTTTATTTTATTATGACCAACCAACTGAAATGGATAACAAGAGTATAGAGAGTAGAGTATGCAACAACAATATGTTGCCACTTTTGCAATTACGTCTTCATAAAAACCTTTGCTTCAGTTATCTGGAAATCCTCGACAATCATTCCACAACCTCCTTATACGTAACATGTAAAATTCCTCTTAAGTCACGAAATAATTACGTAAATAATTTATTTTTTTACTTAACGAGTGTATCGGAAATAGATTAGGTACAGAGTTAGTGATCAAGCTGAGTACACACGATAAAACTTTAATTTCTTCTTTACTACCATAGGTTTGTAGACCATTTGGATGACTTATATTCAACAGAGGACGATTGTAAGTGTAGCTGATATTTTTCTACAGAGCAGTAGTTGTTATGATGATGATGAATTTCTTCTACATATGTCAACAATAATATACGGTTTGACTGCATGGTTGGCGCAGGGGCTGGGCACTGGCTGCCGTGCAACGTGTTGCGGGCTCGATCCCCGCACGGAACAACTCTTTGTGTGACACAAATGGTTCTTCAGGGTCTGGATGTGGTGTGTTTGTTAAAATGTATGTTTGTAAACGCCCCCAAGACACAGGAGAAAATCCGAGTGTGGGGCAACGCTTTTTTTTATATGCAAGATAATGTTGTACTCACGGGATAAATACTTAAGACGACGGCTACATGGTGCATTTGGTCTCGCCAGTGCTTAACCGCTGACCGCAAGGTGATCACGTACAAAGCACATATGACGAGCAACACCGCAAGACCGCAGGCAAATATAACCCAAGCGTATGTCTGGAGAGCTGTGGAAGAAAAAATAATATTATTAAGGTTATTAATGAATATCAGAATGTGATCACTTTTTGTTTTAAGCAAGTACAACATAATGTTTTGTAATTCTCAAAATCAGCCAAAATCTGCGTATATGCATTCGAATGCTTGCACTTTGTATTATCTAAAACTGCATTTCTTTAACAGCATTTTAGTTATTAATACGAAGTTTTCAATAGTGGTATGAGTAGGTATAGCTCATACGTACACCTCGATCCGTCTAAGTTTTTATAGACTAATCGACAAAATGTTGTTTCCACACACAGCTACAGCTTCAACCAGCCTTCCTCATTGAATTTGTATGAGATATGTAGTTGCTCGACTATTTTCAAATTACGATGGGGGTCCATTAATGGTTTGAGCAAGGAATGTGTATGTATCTTCGCATCTCTTCTGACAATCACGTAAGAAAGCGGTTTTAAGCAATACTTAAAAGAATCTCAAGATAGTTATTGCATCAAATGGTTATTCATGGAAAAATCAGAAATATTTCTTCCTTACGAAGTGGAAATAAACGAAGACCCTGCATTAAGTGCTTGGATAAGATAGTACCTAGGCATTGTCCTTTTCGAATTTATTGTAACTAGTCACGCAATCTACTAGGTACGCATTGACCAAGAAAACACCCCAACGGATTGCATAACTACTATTCTTTGTGTTTAAACTGCGAATATTATGATCAATAAATGATAAGCATGTATAACTTCGGTATTTGGAACGTACCTACATACATTATTATGTAAATTACTAAATTGTATACTTAACTACGTAAGCTTTTGGTATTTTTGCCCTTCAATAAACATATCACCTGATGTTTGAACTAATAAAATCGATAATTGTGTTTATTGAGAAAACGGTTTTTGAATTCACAAGTATCTAGTTACTAAGCTATTTCGTACACATGTAGGTACGGTTAATAGAAACGAATAAAGAGCTATGAGAGTTTATTTAAATAAGTACTATCAATTCGCATTATTCATTAGATTCAATCAACAAAGCAAATAACTTGATAAACAGCTAATGTAGGTACTTAATGTATCGAAATAAAGGTGCACAAAATGAGACTTATTAAAATACTTTTATAGGATAGGGCGGCAAACGAGCTCACTTGAACACCTTATGGGAAGAAATTGATTCCCCTGCCTGAATTACGATTCCATCCCGTGATATACATATAACTCCAGAGCAGTTACTAGTTCCTTATTAACCTTTTGCGGGACGGAATGATTGGAGCTAGGTACAGTATCTCACACAGCGAAATACAAAAAAAAAGTGTATAACATAGACTCTCTAGGGTTATGCCGTTAATGGCTTTGCAACATGGGGGCTCCTGAGCAAATCTATAAAAGGTTCTGGTGTCCTCAATGACGATAGTGGTGTTGAGGTTGATGAGAGGGCCACGAGATAAAAACTCCATTCTCCCTAGTCTTTCACCGTAAAAAAATATTAATGGAGATGGACACCTGATTTGAAAAAAATATGGAATAGTAGGCAAACGAGCTGACGGATCACCTGATGCTAATTGATCAGCGGCGCCTATGGACACCTGCAACACCAAAGGAGAAGAAGGCGCGTTGCCTGAAAAATAATTTAATTTTGCCATTTGGACTGTTTCGCTATAATTGTCATAGTTCTTTAATATTCTGAAACAATACAGAAGTCTAATGAACCCATCTTATCTATTGTTTCTATTAAGAACCTGTTTATATGCCTAACCTTGTAGGAGTACATTTTTGAAACTGAGTATCCTTAATTCCGACGTAAAATTATGAACTCCTTTCTTGAACTTAAGTTTATTTTATATTTCTGGTCAGACCCTAGAATAAGTATCAGATAGGTATACTAGGTACTGGTTGTATTTTTATGTATGAATAAGACCAGTTCCAGTAACCGCTTAGCCGCCTAGTAAATGAAGTTGGTA
This sequence comes from Spodoptera exigua, assembly GCA_902829305.4. Classification (NCBI taxonomy): domain Eukaryota; kingdom Metazoa; phylum Arthropoda; class Insecta; order Lepidoptera; family Noctuidae; genus Spodoptera; species Spodoptera exigua. The sequence goes on from LR824615.2 coordinate 7,043,292, forward strand.
AAAAAAGTAACAAAAGCTTAAAGTTGTGCAAAGAAATAAGCCATATAAAATTGAACCACGTTCGTGAGGTTTATTTTTCTCATGTAGGTAAGTACATACCGAGTACCTGGTTCATGCCAACTAAATAATTTTTCAACGTTGACATTGAAAATATCAAGACCAGTAACTCAGAATACAGAACAAACCAGAATCCGCATTATTGCATTTTGTCAAATGTGTCCAAAAACAATACGTCAGTCCCCCCGCTAGCCGCACTTCCCACCCGCGTAGTGTTGCCGATAGGGAACAATTCCCTTGGTTTGGGCTAAAGGGGGGTAAGATATATTTTTTGGGAAAACCCAAAAAAAATATAGGAAAACTTACGATAATTGCAACACACTAATTGTTTACACATTTCATGCAGGTATCATAAAAGTTGACGATTTCTGGCTGTGTTAATTTTAATTACACCGACTATACACAACGTGTATAGTAAATGTGTTTTTTATCCATTTTAAAACTAATATGACAAAGGTTCCACAATGGACAACAATATAACTCACAACAAATAAATAAGTGGGTAAAATTTACACCAAAAATGACAACACTCACAAAATGGCCGCATCATTGTCATAGAAAAATAAATCGGTAAAAGAAAATCAATAATTAATTAAATATACTATTGCAGTCGACGCTTACAGATGAAATGTAATCTTATCCACTTTTTTCGTAATTCCAGCTCCATTTTTACTCGTAGGAATAACACAAGACTGCATAATGAAATTAAAATTGTAGTGGCTTTAATATGAAGCGCGTTGACGCCTTCTGGTTTGTTCTGTATTCTGAGACCAGTAAGTACCCCTCTACATAGACCAATGTTTTCAAATCTAGGTAGATCTATGTATCTACCTAGATTTGAAAACATTGGTGAATATGACTAAGGCGAATATTGTATACCTACTATAAATTGAAGAAAGAAAAACATTTGACGATCGATTAATATATGATTTTTTATATTCTATATTGTCTATTAGTCTGAAAATATTTAATGGACTTGTTAAACCTGATTCTATCTCCCTCAGTCTTTTGCAGGATTGTAAAATGAACAAAATAAGTAACACAAATGCAAACGCAGTTTCTCAATAAGCATACATCTGATTTTAAGTTAAACTAAATGTTAAGGGCTTGGTAGATTTTGAAATATTCTTCGGGAATCCCACCCCGTGAAAAACAATTGTTGGCTATTTATTTTAAAACTTATATATTAAACAGATTTAATTTTGGGTTAGTTGAGAATAAAGGGCGCATTAATATTCCGTAATTTTTGTATCTACCATCTACCAAAAAAGTTTTAATGTAACTACTTAAAAAGATAACCGCTCTTTTATGTTTAAGTATTTCTCACATGCTTAATAAATCTTACTACCTACGCACTAAAGCACAAAATGCAATTTTATTTACAACGTGTAAATTCCCTTTTATACATATCCTCTATAAAATAGCATTTAAATGAAGTGCAAATTACCGGAACGAAGGTACTCGCTATAAAGAAGAATATATTGAATAAAAAAACAATTGCCAATTGTTGCTGACCCTATGACGACATTAGGCAAATACATAAATGCTCAAGTAAAACGTGTTCTAAACCACTTTCTCTTTCCTTCACCTAGTATTTAACTATAGCTATCTATTAATTTAAGTACCAAGATTAAGCAAGCAAGCATTATATGAACACAAATTGTCTAAGATTATCTCACAAGCGTGGTAATAAATGGAAAGCACCTTAAATCTTCAAGCATACTTTAAGAATTAGGTTGAAAAACATGGATGAAGTACCCGATTATGTCAGAATTCGTGACCATTCACGTTCCGTTGTTCATACCCCAATGGAAGACAGTATGCTTACATTTATGTGTTTGTGAATTTTTTTTCATGTGATTGTCAGCAAACGAGCTGACGGATTACCTGATTGTAAGCAATCAGCGTCGCCCATGGACACCCACAACAACAGAGGAGTTACGAGTGCCTTTTGGGGATTTGGAGATTTAGCTGGTTGTTATACCGGTTTTCTGAGACGCCGTGGTATCACTCCGGTCGGGCCGACCCATTCCTACCGAAGCATGGCTCTCCCACACTTAAAATTGGATAATTTAAATGTAAAATATAGGTACATCAGCTATTTCAAAAATAGAATAAATTTAATTTAAAAAAAGCAGCTGATGCAAATTATTTGATAGCTAGTTCGTTTAATTCTTTGTATTTCAAATAATTACACTTTTAATCAAAATGATATTTTTATCTATCTATTTCGAGGATTACGCTAGTCGCGTATCATTAAATTTATTTGGATTATACTTGAGTAAGACAAATATATACAAGCGTAAATGTGCATTATGAACATTTTATAGGTAGGTATATTTAAATATTAATACAATACGACGATTGCATTCGTGTCGCGGGTTCCAACTTAAAGTTTTCAGACGGTCTGCATGTGACTACATGTGAAAAAAATTAGTGTAGGCCACTGGCCAATGTTTTTTAACGGTTTTCTTAAGTAAACAAATGATTTGGGATTTTTAAATCATTCTTATACTCATTCTACATTCGATATATACATACAAGTACCTAATTCTGTTTTTCAAAAGACCGAATACTCCTTAGATTTCTTCTCCTGCCCTGGGCAAGGCGAGAGAGTCTGACTCTTACTGACTAAAAACCAGCCAGTTCCTTCTCCTTCTCCAGGCCGTGCCGCGGTACATTATAATGCTTGCAACCACAACCCCTGCTGAATGAACAATAATGATCTCAACACTTTAAGTATACCTTTGTATGTAAATATAGAAATAAAAAAGTGCATTTCCGCAACGTCCGACATATTTTTTTTACCGTTAAGGCAGCTGACAATGAGTAATCGACGCGTTGTAAATTCCTGTATATATGTCACGGTAAAGTTAAATTGTATGAAAAATAATTTACTGCCGGAGTGCCGGTCCCTAAAGCCGAGAAAGGGTGAATTAAGTGTGTAATTAATTATTTTACAGGAAGTAGTTATTTTTTTAATATGATATGGCGGGAATCGCTCTGACGGATTACCTGATGGGAAGCAATCGGCGCCGCCCATGGACACTTGGCTGGCCTTTTAGGGATGAAGTGTTTTGGGGGTTTAGGGATTAGAGCGATGGGAGATGGAGTAGGTTTGGGCCCTAAGGTAACCTCACTCAAACAGCGAAACACAGTGGTTTTCTGTAAGATCGTAATATCACTCCGGTCGACCCGGGCCATTCGTACCGAAGTATGGCTCTCCCACACTTAAAAGTAGTAAACATTGACGAATAGGGGCATACTTACATCAATAAGATTCTTACACCCGGTTTCTGAAAGGCTTGTCTGCGCTAAAATTAACTAATCTCCTGTTAAATGTCTTGTCAAGTCATCTGATTGGTTGTTGATAATTCAATCAACCAATCAGATGACTTGACAAGAGATTAAATTGATTTTAAAATTGATCGGCCTTTCGGAAACCGGGTGTTAGTTAGTGTGTACCTACAATTTTGAAAGAAAAAAAATATTAGAAGATTTCTGTCCGTAAGTTACCCAAAAAAAGCTATTTGCTCGTTCCAAGGTGTAAATTGTTATAAGAAGTATTCATCGTTGGTCTGAGTGAGACAGAGAGAAGCTAAAAAGATTTGACCCATTTTACATCAAGCCTACCAAAAGAGTTTCTCAAAAAGTTTGAAAACTCGTAATTTTCTTTTAATCTATTTTCACATGAACAAGTTTGATGGAAAACGCGTAGCTAACTACAAGGTGCAACGAACTTTTATGTAACACAAAAGCGTTTGCGTATGTGTTGAATAACGTTCATATTGCTTACCTATATACTAGGATATACCTAAGTAGAGTAATGTTTACATAGTACCAAATTAGGTGATTCAATAAAAAAATGTTTAAAAGATTATCCCTTGTCCGTACGATCATATTCGATTAGTTCGTGACTAATCATGAAGTGCTCTCTTTTAATGAGAGGTGTAGGAAGAAGAAAAAGACGAAGATATTATTGGGATCCTACTGTTTCTGACAATCATAAGGACTTCTTAGTTTGGACGTTGTGTGTGTGAAGTGAAATATTTTATACATAATTATGTTAGCATGGAATTCGATAATATCTACATACATGCGCTGCCTACACTAACATTAAGTGCACTGTCCTTAGGGGAATAAAAAATCGTGGTTTCGTTTAAATATCGTGATGGTAAAATATATTATTAAACATGTTTAAAGTAATTATACCTACATTACATTAACAAACACGCAAAGCAAAGACAAAATTTAGCCGCAATTTTTCCATTATGTGTATTATCAGTCAAATCTACAATGCCTACTTCCCTATTTTCATTCAGAATATTGAAATTGACGCATTATGAGTAAAAGAAGTAATTCGTCCTAACGTTTAATCAATCAAAAAGGAAGGTTTTTTGTGAGGGGAAAAATCATAGAATGACTCCTCCCGCCCGGCCCTGGGCGGGAGGAGTCATTCTATGATTTTTCCATGTCAGTCTCTTAGGAGTGTCAGACTCTTACTGACTAAAAACCCCCTAGTTCCTTCTCCTGCCGAGGTCGCAGTGCCTCATTGTGCGTGCGTTAAATACTAACAACCATACTACCTAATATTAGAAATGCGAATGTTTGTAATTATGAATAAATCTTTGTTTTTCTTTCACAGCGACGTAGATTGTACTCTGTAGAGTGTACTTGAACGTTGTTGAAACCATCTCAACCAACATTTTTATAATAACACAATACCTACAATAAAGACAATGACTCTGACATTGAATTATTTATTTTAATATTTGAACAAACATACTCACATTCAATAAAGTATGATTCACATTTAAGTCTTAATTAATGATTTTAATTTAGTCTTAATTACAAAGATCTTGTCTCAATCAAGACCACAATTGAGCAAATAGATTTCAGGGAAACGACTACGCGAACTAAATAGATATGGCAGTGAATTAAAATTAATGATAGGTACAAAAATTAATATGTCTATTTAAATTAACAGTGTTTAAATTGCATTAGATGTATTGTCATATACCGAAATACATACATACTGGCCGAGGGTTGCACCGAGGGTTTTAAGGTTAACCGCGGCCCTGGCCTGGGACAGGAGAAGGAAGGGTTAGTTTTTAGTCAACAATTGTAAAAGTCTGACACTCCGTGTCGCCATTTACCAACTTTCATAACTTAACTGTTATTAGCAAGCAGTATGACAATTTTACAGTAGTAGTAGTATCTTTGATTGTTATGGCATATGTTGCCAAAGATGCAGACGATTCACCTGATGCTTAGCGATCAGCGCCGCCCATAAACACCCAAAGGAATCCCATTTGAATTGTTAGCCTTAGAGAGCCTTATGATGATGGAGGAATCAACGCTCTTTTCTTGAAAGTCTAAATGTCGTATCGGTTCGGAAATACTGCCAATGACAGTTCCTTCCACATTTTTGCTGGGAGAGGCAGTTGTGATCAACACAGTATTGTCTACCAACCAGATGGTTGGTCAACATAAATATATTATAGAGATGGAAGTAATGTCGTCTGGGTAGGTGGTGAAAAGACGCGACAAGGATGAAACCAAACAATTCTTTGGAGAGCCCCTCGTTGTAAAAGCGTTAAAAGGTTTTTAGCAGTGACTCGGATGAGATTCTCTCTAAAGAGATTATACCGTCTATCTATAGTCTGCATACTTACACGTAGAATTTAGATACGAAAATAAAATAAATAAAGATTCGTTCAATATACCAACAGTCGGTAACCATTGTGTAGCTACAAAGCCAACAAAAGATATGCCTTCATTAAAAAACTTACAACCTTACAGATTAAATTTTTGTTGTCTTACTTGTATACCAAATAACTTAGCAGATTGTGTACATACTCCTTTGACAAATCAAAATATGGAACTTGTACCACCCAAGATATCAGCACTCGTTGGGACGATACTGGGTAGTTGCCAAATCTACCAACAATCTACTCGCATTATGATGCATTAATAGACCAAAATAGTTAGGTATCTTCAAAGTTTTTACTACATTGTATTACAAATTTAATAGGATCGTTGCGCACACATGCAATTAAAGTGAGTATAAAAGTTATGTAACTTTCCACCATGCATTGCGGTGCTAGGCTTATAGAGCGCATTGCGAGTATTGCAACCGCATACCCATAGGCCTCCGAGTTCTACGTAACATTTGCCGTGATTTGCAATCGACATATGAAGGCTGCCAAGTGCCATAGTTTTATGTTTTATATATTACTAGCTACTCTACTTCTACTAAGGTGATACCCGGCGTTAACACATAGGCTGCTTTTCAACTTACAACGCGAGTGAAGCAGCGGGCGGAAACTTGTATTCTACATATCATAAGTACGTAAAATCTATATTCGCATATATTGATTAGCTTTTAAACACATCTGCAAATGCCGAAATAGAAAAAGAAAACTTCTAAATAGAGACGCATGTATATGGAAAACTCCATATTCCACGCTATAGGAAGTTATTGGGTACTTCGAATAACGATTTTGTTCCGTAATGGTTTGGAAAGCTATTACGTGTGCCGATGGCTTGAAGATATTGCAGATAGGCGTAGAAAATGATTCGACACATATACATTTCGATGTATGCTTTTTATTACATTTACTTAAGTAAGTACCTATTTTATGTGTAAAATGTCAAATGTCGATTCACGTAATAGCTTCTCTTTTTTTTAATCGTTGCCCTACACTATGTTTTTACCTGTGTCGTGGGCGCGGTACAAACATACAATTTCACATACACATCACACCCAGACCCGGAACAACAATTTGTGGATCACACAAAGAGTTGTTCCATGCGGGAATCGAACCCGCCACACGTTGCACGGCAGTCAGTTGTCTAGCCACTGCACCAACCGTGCAGTCAATTATTTTTCCATCAACTTGCGCACACAATACGGAAAATAATTAATAACGAAAAGTTAAAATTCGATCCCTTGAAGAAAAGAAAAGCACGGAATTTCTTTATTTCTTTATTACAAAATATACATCTTAACCCATTTTAAACGATATCATCTTCGAATTGAAAATAGAAAAACTTTTCATACCAAAAAAAATACAGCGCAATTAGTTACTTAGTTATATCGATATTGTATCGATATCGTCAGTTGATTTCGCTTGTTTTAACCCTGTTTTTTTTACATATCTCAAATATACATAAATATTTTTTGCGAGTTAACGAATTGATTCTAATAAGTTTTCATGATAGGAATTATTTGTATTCTAACAATCTTAAATTACACAAGTATTTGCTGTGCTTATAAAACAAAGATAATATCTGATGGCACCCAAATATGTGCTAAAGACTTCATAAACATTGGTTTACCTGAAAATAATTACTTATTGTGAATATAATACATACGTATTACGTCACATGAGATAACCACAACATAGTAAGTATAAAACAAAGTCGTTTTCTTTAACATAATTATGTATGCGTAAATCTTTAAAACTACGCAACGGATTTCGATGCGGTTTTTTACACGACTGCCTAAAACACTCCTTGTTTTGATTTTAGAGTTCATGTATGTATGTATGTGAATTTTTAATGTTAAGAGCGATTAAAGAGCAATAGTTATATGTAAGTATAATAAAATTATGTATGAGCATTGCACCCGTGCACGGTGCAAAGTTGCAGCGGGTTGATATAGTAAGTAACAAGTCATACATGACTGCTAGCTTACCAAAGTAAAAAAACGAAGATGTATTTTCCAATCTCAGATCAAGAAACATACTTATACGCAGAATTTGAAAACTATTATCACCCTCTAATATAATTAAACAAAAATAATATTCCCTCGACATGGCTGAATGAGGAATTGATAAGCGAGTGAAAGCTAATCTACCGATACTAGATAATCAGCCAAATTTCAAAAAAACTTACAATACACATTACCTATGTTCAATCATTGAGAAGTAAAAAGCTTTATGTCAACATCATGTAAAACAACATAGTTTTTTTATCATCTGTATTCAGGCGCTATAAATATTCCTAGTATCTTGGCATTAAAATTTTAATGCCGTACAAAGCCTACATTTGCGTGATTTTAAATTGTAATACCAGTGTGCGTGTGACTAACGGTGACGGAGCTTAATCACGCTTGGACTTTACGCCTGCACAACTTCACAACATTCTAAAGCCAACTGTAATGTGGTGTACAAATTGCGTCCTTCAAGGACCCGCTTATTTTTATAATAGTCTGTCATTACCGGCTAACATTTTGCAATTGCAATGTAGGTCTATTTTGCTTTGCAGAAAACACTGTATTAATAAAAGAGTAAGACTGTAAGATAAAACAGCGACTCGGTTTCGTTTTATCTCATAAATACTTCGCATGAATTCCCTTGAACTTTATAAGTCAAGTAACCCTATATAATGAGGGATCACTATCTTTTTATTCTTTTTATTAATCGCCAGACGTTGTAGGAAATTGCTGTTTTATATCAATTACGGTTTCGTTTTATTAACAATTATTTATTTATAAAAAACTTTGTTGTTGTTTTTCTATTTTGTAATTCTTAGTTTTTTTATGTCTACTTTGGGTGTCTATCTTCAGTCGTCCTAAGTTATTTTTAAGACATGTGCAGTAACGAACTATTATAGATAAGTGCTTTATCCAGTAAGGAATAGACATGATGATTTTATTAATAGCATTCTCTATATCTTCCTACCGCAGCCTGAATGTGTATATTTTATTAATAGCTATCAACTGCATGCAGGTAGGTACGAAACGCTTAAAATTGGGATGTAAGTAAAAGAAACTAAAAAAGTTCTCCGTCTTTAAAATCATTTTTGGTTTTAAAAATTATAAAAGCAATTCTCAAAAACCTATCGGTCGTTGAATCGGCTACTTAAATAGAGTTCGAATATTGGTTCTTAGCGAAGCTTATGATAAAGTTAAATTTTTAGATCCTACACAAATCTACAAATATATTAAATTTTATTCTAGATGGTTACTGAAATTGGTCATAAATACTCTTAGTTTATACACAACCTTTGGAAATGTAAATATACATATACACATTGACGTACCTCACTATGTATGTACGTGGATAACTATTTACATCGCGATAAGCTTAGATAGTTATCGTGGGAATCAATACTAGGTATTCTAAATTTGTGTCGATAAGCCTGGTATACAAGAAATAATGCATTTTAGGGTCACATTTATTGATTTATTTGAAACTTTTTTTAAAATATCTCCTTTATTAAGGTCGGTGAACGACCGCCTAGCTAGCAAGGAGTATATAAACACTACATATATTTTACTAGCTAAGGCTACCAACGAGCATGCATGACGAGATTAATGAATAAGTATAAAAAAAGAAAGAGATATATATATAATCATATATATATATCATAATCGTGTAATTTGGCCTTTCATTGTTTCTACCTATCCTAGAGGGAGATGGGCGTGATGATATCTTTATCTATGACGGTATGTAGTATTACTGATGGATAATACTTATTTAAAGTATTTTCCACGTTAAATGTGTTACAGTTTCTGTCAAGTACATAAACTACCTAGCAGCAAGAATTTATTCTTGCATTTCTTTAGGAACTTTCTTTACGAACTCATACTTATACTTAGATATACTTAGGCAAATCTGTAGGATTATACCATTATTAAACCTTTATTGTACCTGTCATTTTATTTTCACTTGACACTTGGTACCATCGATCACTAATAAAGAACTTCTTTATTAGTGTTTTTAAGTTCTTTATTAATGATCGAAGCTTGGTACACAATAACTTTTGTAATATCTATGATGTATACATATATCTACCTATACCATACAGATAAAGCTTTGTAACTAGCTTTTTCTAAAAAATATATATTAGTGTTAGACTCTGCTGAAAATGAATAAGTAACATGAAAAATTTTCTTAAGTTTTTTAACTATTTGTAGGTACCATATAATAATATTATGGTATAATACTTACTAAAAATGTTGTAAGTATTATAACATTTTAACTTGTAACTCAGTCAGAAATAACATAATAATTTACCTGCAAAATAGGTTTCAAAATCGGGGTTTTGATCATAACTGTGGCACAGAAGGGTGGTATTAATTTCATTGTTCGTTTCGGGAAGGGATATATCCGCACTTATGTGACGAGCGGTTAAAACACGCGGCCCACTGCTTGCTTCACCTGACAAATTCATTTTTGATAAATCACAAAGTCCTATTATAAATTATCACTTAAAATGTTTATTTATTTATTATTTAGGGCAAGTTTTATTCATTACATATTCGGTATGTATTTAATTGAATTTTGTTTCACGTTTCGCGTTTACAAAATGGAATTTCGCGCGTCATCCGCTTCCCGCGTTTTGTGCGAGCGCCGAGGCCAAGGCATCTGAGCATACTGCCAGAACCAAACTGCCAGCAGCATGTTCGTTGTCGCCGCTATTGCGTTCACTTTCTTTCGACATTTTAGTGAACTGCTGCCTGCGCAACGTCTGTGCTAGTGATGTTAAAAACTTTTTTCTTCGTCTTGAACCACCTAACTGCCGCAACATTAATATAGGTAGTTGTGTAGAAACCTATACATTTTTCTTATGAACTTACCTATTAAATTAGTTTACAAACTTATTAACTACTTTAGCATTATATTATATATTTATGTTCTAAATATACCTATATACTATTTATGTCATAAAATCTTGGCACAATGCTAAATGTTTACAAACATAATAATTGTGTACGTATTGCTTCACCACATTACAAACAGTTATTTATTTGTCTATGTGACAAATAATATTATATAAAATGGAATAATATAAGAATAATACAAAGATATATGGAATAAAATGATATCGATAGCTAACCTATCGACGATGCACAACACTACATTAGGATGAGGTAATATCGTAGTAACATTAAAAATCAGTGGATAATATCCAACCAGCTTTAACTTCATGCTCTGCTTGTGTCATAGATTGGTAACAACATTGGCATTATAAACAAACAATATAATATGTCTGCTTTACCTATGTCACCAAGAAAAAAAAAGTTATATTATCCATGAAATATAAAAAGAAACGATACACCAAAGCAAAATTTCTTGAATGTATCTTAATACACAATTGTATTAAAATATCATGACTACATAATATATTTATAATATTTTTCAGGTATAATTACTTTTTAGTTGACGGACTACTTACAATTTTATGAACCTCACGGGAATTTGACGCGGGAAACAACCAACTTTCTCTTTTGCTTTTAGAGGATGCGGTTACACATTCAATGTCATACACAGACCTCGGTAAGCTAACTATGCATAGATATGCATATGTTTTCTTAGTAGGCAGTATGATACCTTATTTTTAAGTACCTACAGATGTATCTAGACCTCCTGGTAAATCTGTAGAGCAAGTTTATACTTGATATCTCTTTATACTTCGATTACAAATCGATTACAGAAACGTAATACAAAATTAAAACCTTTCTTATTTTGAACCACTCTTAGTTTTGGTTGTTGACTTAACCAGACTAATCCCTGCTGTGGACTCCGGCCTTCTTAATTAATGACTCCAGCCTCCTTAATTAATGACTCCAGCAAGAGCAGCAAAAAGCTACTAAACACTGTTTTTTAATGATCGCATTGCTGAGGCGACGGTGCTGTGGAGTAGGTACGAACCAGAGTCAATATTAGTCTTGTAGACTAAGGAATATACACATTACCTGAGGTTAAGCAATCGGCGCCACCCATGCCCACTTACAAGTGCCGCAACAACAGAGAAGTTGCAAGTGCGTTGTCTGACTTTGAGGATTGGGGAATTTAGGGATTAGGAATGAGGATTGTAAAAGGGCATTGTCTCAATCATGCCTATTTATCACTTACATTGTAGATAATAAGGTCGAAGTCAGTTTTTCAACTTGCTTCCACTGGTCTAATAATTACTATCTGCTTTTTACTACAGAAAAGCTGAAGCAAAAAGCAGTTTGTTATTATAGTAGATGTACTCACTATAGTAGGTACATCAAATTAGGCAATGAATTACAATTAAAAAGACATTTAAGAAATAACAATAAATCTCTTTGAATTAAAAAGTGCCTGCAGCAGTAAATACTATACTTTTTATTATTCCGACCAGTTGTAACTAAGACTAAATTGTCAGGCGTTCTATTTACATTTTATTTGCGAGTAGTGCCGGGCTTTTACACTGGACTTAATAAACTTATTTACGTTTCTAACTGCAAGTAATTAACCTCATTACCAAATACGACGGGGGAGGCACCTCCTCCCCCCCCCCTCGCCGATTGCCTAACATCAGGTGATACGTATAGTCGTTACACCTGCTGCTGGTTGCTGCTCGTTTGATCCTAAACGTAGATCTTCATAATACAAACACAATAAGGAATAATAAACTGACAATGCATATAATACTAAATTACATATTACCTACTCACTATAAATTTAATAGCCAACCGACTTCTAACTATGGAACAATTTGAATAGAGCATCGAAATCAAAGAGAATAGGTATAAAATTAAATATTTAGGGGGTCGATAAACAGATATCTTAATCTCAGCACGTCTGTCGATACTTAGCTTATGATAAATATTTACGTATAGGTAGGTTATAGAAAACAGACGTAAATATTTACGAGTTTGACGTTTTTAGGGTTCCGTAGCCAAAATGGCAAAAACGGAACCCTTATAGTTTCGTCATGTCCGTCTGTCCGTCTGTCCGTCTGTCCGTCTGTCCGTCTGTCCGTCTGTCACAGCCGATTTACTCGGAAACTATAAGTACTACAGTGATGAAATTTGATGGGAATATGTGTTGTATGGCCTTCGTTTTTTGCCCATAGGAGGTATTGCCCATAACCGCTACAAAATTATGACACTAAATAGTAAAAAAAAGAATTGGGGGTGGGGCCCCCCATACATGTAACTGAGGGATGACAATTTTTTTTTCGATGTACATACCCGTGTGGGGTATCAATGGAAAGGTCTTTTAAAATGATATAAAGTTTTCTAAAAAACATTTTTCTTAAAGTGAACGGTTTTTGAGATATCAGCTCTCAAAGTCGTAAAAAGTATGTCCCCCCCCCTCTATTTTTATAACTACGGGGTATAAAATTCTAAAAAAAATAGAGGTGATGCATGCTAATTAACTCTTTCAACGATTTTTGGTTTGATCAAAGTATCTCTTATAGTTTTTGAGATAGGTTGATTTAACTGTAATTTTGGTTAAAGTTTATTATATTTGCTGCTACGGAACCCTTTGTGCGCGAGCCCGACTCGCACTTGGCCGGTTTTTGTTTTAACAAACAACGAGTATCACTTCTCATAACGTTCAGCTATTGGGCACTAGATGGCGCTAGTCTCCATTTTATTAACTAAATTATCAATGAATAAAATAAAATTTTAATGTTCAACCAAACTCAATTCTACATTTTGCAATGTCGCTACTTTCGTTCTAAAAGACAAAAGAGTTCCATATTACTATATTAACAAGGCGATTACAATTAGTTCTAATTGTGACCGTCTGAACAAGTTAAGTTGGTAGGTATCTGATCTAGAAAATTTCTAGTCTATGTTTACAGTTACTTCCCTTATCATTTTCATTGTTTTATGAAACAATGTAGTCGCAAAATCCTAGTCTGGCCCGTGTGGTATCTATAACATAAGTTTTGGAGTAAAGAATTGAAGGGATCCAACGCAAAAACATGATTTTAAGCTCGTCTTGAAAATACATTCAGACTTAGTTATTGCAAATACATTCTAGAAAGTACTGTCTGAATTAGGTTACTTCGGTGCTTGTAGGTATTATTGATTAATCACAACACATGGATAAAGATTAGAATATCGTTTATTTCCACAAAACAAATGCAAAAACAAGTGCAATGCAATGTTGTTTGTTTATACACAGACATAATATTATTTGCTTATGTAATCAGAAGTAAATTGAGGACATACTTACCTAATTGAACAGATACAGTATTTCGAAATGTGGAGAATTGTGATGATTATGTAAACAGTAGGTACTGGCTTGTTTTCAACAATAAATCATTGTGTAAAATAAACATTTTTAACACTATATCAATCGAAACAAATGATATAATTGTTCTTTAGATTTCGAGCGATAAAATTATGGATTTAGAAATAAAAATAAACATGTTCTTATTAGTAAATTGTTATCACTTATTGTTATTGACGGTTATCTATCTACGTAAGATACCACTACTAACGTCAGTTTCTTTCTAAATAGCTTGTCTTATTTGAGTCATATATGAATTCTTACAATTGAAATATGATTCACATGTAAAATCTAATTGCAAAATATTCAATTAAGTAGAATGAACACATGTAACAATCAAACGAAATGAATATTTTAAAACATTTTTTAAATTTAACGGATCTTAAAACCTGTTAGGCTTGTATTATCAACATGTATTCTAAAAGAAATAAATGTATATCTAAACATTTTAATGACCAGGTAATTTTAAAATAAAATTAGACGCAGTAACGTATGTGTTATCTTTATTCGAAGGTCAAAATAAAACCGTCTATACCTACTTTATTTAAATTATACAACATTGTTTACGGTTAGTATATCAAACACTAAAGAGAAGCTAAGTTATAACCTCAAATAATGACAGATTTATTACAAAGTAATTCAATAAATACCTACATAGATAATATTGAACTTGTTATTAAAAATGACACGTTCAATATTTCAATTATTTTCCGGCTCAAAATACGGACCAAAATGAAATCCTCATGATTATTGTTTTACTATCTATTTTCCATTATTTCTCAACTGTTATTGCTCTAACAAATGATTGTAGTTTTCGGTAGGTACCAAAAATAATAGCCACGTGGTTATTTTAACACTCAACGCCTGCTTCAGCGGGGCCATGTGTGTGGCATTGCAAACTTATTTTTATATTTATTATCCTCGAGGAAATAATTTTAATTACTTATTGTATTTGTTTACAGCATGGAATAATGTTTTAAGAACTTTAAGTACACCAGTAAATTGTTTGAAAATCATGAAGCCAGAGGTATAAAAAATATGGCTACGGAAGCAACGGTCGCACTATTTAGGAGTCAATGACTTCACGTGGCAGTCATTTTAATGTTACTCGGGTAATTACTGCCGTGGTACACAAATACAACTTCCTAAAATGCTCGAGAACATTAAAACTTTTTAGCACAGAATACCTAATTTATAAGTTCATAATAACAACAACACAATTAAAGGCAAAATATATTAATGTTATTTACATTCATCATGATAGCATGATACTCAGTTTGAAACGGTCATAACATAACAATACCTACGTATCATAATAAAGAATCGGCGTGATCGTTGTCTGGAAAAAACCGAGGGCAACGTCCGTTTTTAGTTTTGTTTCACCCAAACACATGAGACATGTGGAGATATTATTATAGACGTACCTACACAACTAAACGCTGCTTGATTATAATTTTCTGCTATTATCATTAAGTTTCAATTAATTAGCGGTAAAAGTTTCTTTATTGTTTACAACTTCCATCTTATCATGACATGGTACATCTATGTAGCATTAATAGGTAAGGTTAGATGCTTAGGCTTATAATTTCGACTTTTTTCAGTGGTTATTACAGTTTATAATATATGCATCATAAATCTAACTCTTAAATTACCCGCCCTCATTACAGCAGCCCATTCATGTAAAAATCAGGTCATTTCTAACTATTTGTTTGTAACTTCATCACATACACACCCGCAATGCTTTATTTTGTGACAAAAATATTTGTTAAGCAATCGTTATCTGATTCTAAACTCATACTTGCCGTTGATACTAACGTTACATTACATACAGTATTTGTCTTATCCATATCATCATAGGTAGTATCTCGTACACTCAGCATCGAGCGTTATAGCTGCGACCTACCTGTCTTCTTTATTAAAGTATTTCATGATTCAGCAAGCCAGTCGGCCGACTAGCTAAACCACTAACACACAGATAAACCGTTCACCGTACAGGCATATCGAGTCTGTCCTGTGTTTATTTACGTCCATCGTATTGTTTGTATACAGCCCGGCACGACTGCGCATCGAACTACGTCATCCCTCCCCCCGCCTCTGGCACCCGCGGAGGCCCGTCTTTCCTACGCTGGGGTCGAGCTGGCTCACTCGCTCATTCATTCGGCAATCGGCATTCGCAAACGTTGTTACTCACCGCCTACTATACCGGTGAGATCTCTAGTCTCTTATTTAATCAATCATTAGTTTGCAACCGATTTATCCTTCCTTCACTATGTTGAAAGAGAAGTCGAGATACGAAAATCGTCATTCTTCTGAGGAACAGAATCGTCCGTTAACCTCCGGCAGGTTACCTGCTATTGAGGAACTCACCCTTGGCCTGAAACAGAAACTTCACCTGCAAGCCAGAGCCCGTGCAGCACCTTACTATATTAGAAAACAAGAACCTGTCGATCTTGTGGAACGATTGCTGGAGCAGCGTGCCCTTGTCGCCGAGGCTGTTCGGAGATTACAAGAAAAGAAGCAACCGTGTCATGAAATTTCTGTAGATTCATAATTTATAAACAAAACATTTTAGTTGTGAAAGTGTCGAACGTGTTGTGAAATCGCTTGTGTGTAAGAAACGTGTCGGGTTACAATGGTGCTATATGCGGAGAGCGTGCAAGAAAGAGATAGCCACCAATGACGTGTCCCGCACGACACGAGTCACGAGAACGAACCAAAATGGCCGCGCGTACTCTACAATCATAATATTTATTCTTCGTTTATAGTGACCTTAACTGATCATGATCAAAGTACTGAATGACGTAACTAGCCTTTAGTATTGTAATTCGTTTTAAAGTACTTATTTCTATAATAATTAAAACTTTGTGACTGAATGTCGCGTTAAGACATTTCCATCTAATTAAATATAGCTAATTTGAAGTATAATTCAAGAGCTTTAACTATTGTTTATGTAATTAATTTAAATATTATATAGCAAATGTCCATTGTCTCTCATACCTCCTTCATGTTTCTATACTTATATGAACCTCTTTATTATTTTTGTAAAACCTTTTTACAATGAGTGACACACTTATCTCAACTACATTACATCAGACATTTCGTTATAAATATTTTGTTCCAGCGAAATATCTAATGTACACATTTATTTAGGCCATTTTAGTGTTATGAAAACTTTCAAAAAGTGATTGTAGAGATAACAGTACATTTAAAATTGTTACAATTACAGTTACTTCCTCGCATGGTGGTAGTTTAGGGAAAATTATCCATGTCACATTGTGCGATTTTATAATGTAGTTATGTTCTCATTGTAACAGTCAAAGTGCAACCTAGAAAATTTGTAGTATTTAGTTTTATAAAATTCCTATTTAGCTAGTACTTAATTTCAACAATGTAGTGTGCAATTGTACCGATTATTAAGGTATAAAAATGGTAATATCATGTGTGCATGTTTTAGTGCATTTTGTGATTTTTAGGTAGTTTAATTTATCGTCGATCTTGTGATTTAGATAAGTATTAAGTAATAAAATAATAATTTCAAGAAATAAATTTTTTGAATTGAGTTCTTGAATTTAGCTGTACAAATATTTAAATAGATATCTACAGATACTTTCAGTGTTAGATCTATTTTTCGTCTATTAAATATTTGATGATTACAATACCTATGTTATTTTATTCAAACAACCTTACTCTGCTACATTTCTTGTTTATACCTACCTGTTATGTATATTACATTATCTCACCACTTGGTATTTACATAATGTAGGTAGGTAATAATTAAAATATTTTGTTTCCTTATTTTCGATCATTGCAAAATGTATTATTAACAAGCGTTTTTTCATCAGCTAATCTTAATTTATCCCATGTGCCTATTAAGTACATAGTCGATACCAATAAACATGAATGTTGGACAACCAAGAATGTCAATATTAAACTGGATAAAACGTGAACTCAATTAAAGATATCTCATATCAATTCAAACTGCATAATAGAGGCTATGCTTAATTTGCTTTTGTTTATAATAACAAGAATATCTGATAACTCTAATGTTTATTTTTGTGATTTTGTAATATCAGCTGATTGCTTTGTTCGGTACTAATAGCGACATCTAGTAGTGAATAGAAATATCACGGATTTTCAAGCCTCACCTATAATTTATTATTATTACCTATATAACAGTGGAGCAAGCATTCACGTGATATTTTAACTTATATCGCCATCTAGTGGTGAGAAGCAGGACTAACGTAAAAGTGACAACCACGTACACAAAGTGACAGCTGACAGTAAGGTCAGGATGACAGTTTTATGTTTACCAATAATCTAGTCTAGTCTGTTTTCTTTTAACTTAGCATAGTTCCGTACACGCAATTTTATTAGGTTTCTTTAATCGGTAAGGGCCATTTCTAATTAATTAAATGATTTCTATTAGTTCGTTACTGAAAATTTCACACATGTTTATTGTTTTTGTGAATCATTTGTAAACTGAGTTTACATTTATGGAATGTTATAAACATTCCGTATTTCTAAATTTCACTACGGTACTCTAGAAACTGAATTACGATATGTATTGTTAAAATGTATATATTTTGTGTAATCTTTAAAATACTGATCCCTTAGTTTCATTATAAATGTTAAGAAATAGATGTTTTATTAACATATTCAGTAGAAAATGTTTTCAAATCAAATTACCACAGAAATTGTATAACAATGTTGTAGTGCGACGCAATCTATATCAAATACAAAGTTTTCGCTTATCATCTGTTTTATACCAGCTGGCAACAAAGTGCAGGTTCAGTATCAATTCGTCAGTGAAGATGGCAGCGACATGGTCCATGGGCCCCGGTACTTTGGAAGTACCTTTATCGTTATTTGCTAAGAACAGAAATCGACTGGCGGACAAGCTAAAAAATGGGCAAGTAGTTGTCCTACAAGGGGGCGAGGATATAAGTCATTACGACACAGACATCGAATATGTGTTCAGACAGGCAAGTGCATCAACAAACACAAATATAACTGCACTCAGGCAGTACCAGTTGCATGATTCAACATTTTATCATGTTTTGTTCACAACAACCAGCAATAATATCTTAATAAAATAGTAGAAAGATCACTTAAATCTAATTAACTTAATACAAAATATGATTTGCTTGTTAATGGTCATAATTAATTAACTCATATAAACCAATCGCTTAGAAAATAATTTCACCTGATGACCTCATTAGATAATTTATTATTTGGTATTTTATTATGTTAATAATATTTAAGTAATACTATGGTACTTAAGTAAGTAAAACTAAAATTTTTGTTAGGAGAATCATATTTGCATAAACATACATTGATATCTACTTTACAAAATCATTATGTAGAATTTATACATTAGCTTTGAATAGTATTTACTATTAGGTACTAAATAATTTTATGTGTTGCCCTTAATAGAAGCAGACTGCACTTGTTCTTTCCTTGAAAATAAAATGTCTGTAAACCGAATAAAAAGAATAATGTAATTGTATGTTTTAGGAATCCTACTTTACTTGGGTATGTGGTGTTCGTGAGCCTGGGTGCTACTTTGTCCTGGATGTAGCCACTAGGAAAGCACATTTATTTGTGCGCCGCCTACCTGAAGAATATGAAATCTGGATGGGAAAGCTACTAAGCTGTGATGACTTCAAGAAAATTTATGCAGTTGATGAAGTCCATTATGTTGATGAGGTAATTCTTTATTATTACTAACTCTTTGTTCTGTTCCAAAAAGGCTAAAACCTTATTTAGTTTCGTTAATGAAATAAAAAATGAAAATAAATAGGTATTTAATAAAGAGTAGATTTTTTGCGCTTCAATATAATAATAATAATTTATTTGTTTATTTCAGCTCCCATCTGTGCTCAGAAGCTTAAAACCTGAAACATTATTGACTTTGGTAAGTTGTAATTATTTAAGTAATGTCATTATCTACAATTCTGCATACCACACAATACATATACTTAATAATATAAATGTTATATTCTTTCAGTGTGGCCCCAACACAGACAGTGGTTTAACCGCCAAGGAAGCAGTATTTCCAGACATTTATGAGTAAGTAAATTAAAAAGAACTTGTAACAATTTACTTTTACTATATTCAGTCAACTCCCTTTTGACCTGATTTGAAATGAACAAAGCACTTAGCTTGAGGACTTTATTATCACAAAATATTCATTGATTATTAAACACTCAATTAGAACTATTTTGTCACCTGACAGTAAAAGTTCTTTTTTTTTCTTATGGAGTGCCAAGATAATACATATATTATAACACAACTCCTTTTTTTTATTTTGACCTTGATGCAAATATAATGAGAGAAGAAGGTTTTTCTATTTGGAAAAAGAAACCAAAAGAATATAAAACATCATTTGGTAGAAAAATTTGATTCCGAAATTTGAGTACCTAGGCAGTTAGGCCAAAAAGACTAGATGATTTTTTTTTATTTATTTAATGGGTCGGCAAACTAGCAGACTTATTACCTGATAGTAAGCATTAAGCGCCGCCTATGGACACCCGTAACGGAGAAGTTACGAGTGCTTTGCCGACCTTTTAGGCATCAGGGATTTGGAGATTTAGAGACTGGGGAGGGATCGAGTGAGGGGAAGGATTGGGCCTCCGGTAACCTCACTCACACGGCGAAATACAACGCTGTGGTTGTTTCACGCCGGTTTTCTGTGAGGCCGTAGTATCACTCGGATCGACCCGTCCCATTTGTGCCTAAGCATGGCTCTCCCACACTTAACCCTGGATAATATCATTTTTACCATTTTCAACTTTTTTTTTCAGGTTCAATGTCGACAATGAAACACTTTTCCCTATCATTGCTGAGCTGTAAGTACCTATATACCTTAACTAATCTGTAATTATATCGCGATAAACATGAAATTGCTCAATGATAATCTAAATACCGATATCTTACTAACTACTTATGTAAATGCAGCTTTCAATCTTATCTTTTGATTGTTTTTCTTTTAGTAGCGGACAGTTGGATTATGTATTGTATTATTCCATAGAAACGTATAGGTACTGTTTGGAGATTGATTTAATAGCCTATTGTCTCTAACTTTTCACCTGTTGAGATCGCAACGTGATTGGTCTTTGATTAAAGAACCCGCAAACCCGTATCAAATCCTTTCCAATTTCAATATCTACCTACATAAGTAAAAGAAACGATTAGGTAGGTTACTATCTACTTATAAACGATTCTTTTGATTTTTTATGGCAACAGCTTACGGTGTCAGACTATTTTTTTTACATCAAACAAACTGTGCCCCGCATTTTCGCTCGCGTAGTTTAGGTATTTAGGTATAGCGTATTTTCACCGGGGATACCTAATAATCTATATCTTATATATAAAAATGGATCGCAAAATGTGTTGTAAGCGCATAACTCAACAACGCCTGGACCAATTTTGCTAATTCTTTTTTTGTTATGTTTGTTATTGTCAGGAGAAGGTTCTTATCAAAGAAAATATTAGAAAAGTAGAGGGGAGAATTGGGAAAAAGTGACCCTTTGATAGCGAGATAGTGGACCCGTGCGAAGTGGGGGCAGGCCGCTAGTAGGTAATAGTTTCGAAGTCGGAACCTATTCAATTCAACATTATGATAGCATAGGTACCTACTAATTATTTTTAAGAGCTTGAATAATACCTAAGTAGGTATAGGTACTTGCTTTAGTATCTTTAAATCACTTAGTTAAGTAGGAAGCATTTTAGTTATTTTTGTGAATTAAATAAAAAAGAAGACAATAAAAATATTAAATGTTACCTAATTAGCTAAGGAGGTACCTACCTACTTAAGTACTTCACGATCGGCAAGTCTGCAACGCACTTATGATGCCCCTTGATGTGTCAAGTGCAGGTAAAAAGATATCTTCATACTTACCTATTCAAGTTACCAGTTAACTTTGGGAAGTTATAATTAATAGCAGCTATACAATAATCTATAAATAACTAATAATATTAATAAACGAATACTTCGGGCCTCTGCGTGTTGGCTTCGGCTCCTCGTACGCCTTCCAAAGGTCCGGGACCCTGTGGTCCCGTGAAAGGAAAGAACAAACATTAATAAACGAATACTAATATACTAATAATATTATAAAGAGGTAAAAGTAAGTTTGTATGTAGGGGGTAAACCAGTTTGGAACCACTGGTCGGATTTCCGAAATTCTTTCACTGATACATAGCTACAATGTTCCTGAGTGCTATAGGCTATAAAACATCACGCTACGATTAAATGTAGCCGAGCAGCGGGTGAAAACGCAGTAGCTAGTTATTGAATAATGCTGAATAAGAACTTAAATATCAATATTAATAATATCACAATCTACTTACGCTTAATTAGATATCACATAGGTATCTATCATTTATTTAATGATAAGATACATTTTTAAATAATGTAAATACGGTCCTTGCCTAATTATTTACTTTATAAACATATTAATTAAACAGGTCAAAGGTTAGCAATGGTATGCAATGGACACCAGAATGTTACAAAGCCCACACAGAAAATCGGCGTGACACAACGCTTGTGTTGTGTTTCGCTTTGTGAGTAAGATTATTGCAAGACGAATTTCCTTCACCCTCCTGCATCCCTTATCACTTAATCCCCCAATTCTTAAATCCCTCCCTAAACTCCTAAAAACAAGGAATCTCAGATTACATTCCCAGAGAAGCCAATTACCTAAGTATCTTCTATTTTTCTTTGTTAAAGTAATAATTATCCCTTGTATACCTTAATCTCCCAATCCTGAAATCCCTCCCTAACCTACAATTGCCGGCAACATGTAACATCTCGATGTTGCGAGAGTAGGTACATGGGGCTACGAAACATCACGCTACGATCTGTAGGAGCAGCGGGTGGAACCACGCGAGACTAGCTAGTGATAATATAGGCCACACAAGTTTTACAACATTTAATAAAAAATATATTCTAGAATAAGTATAGTTGGTTGAGCTAATGATAGTAACAGTAATCATCTTTACAGGCGAGTTATCAAAACCCCTGAAGAGATTGAAGTACTGCGTTATGTGTGCAAGGTTTCGTCTGATGCTCATAAACAGGTAACTAGCTATCTAACATTGTTAAGTATATCGTTGTTATACCTAATATAAAATTACCTTCTTGGTCGATCGGGCACAAGAATGGCTTTGGTAGTCAAAGCCATTACCTACCTAAGTATTTTATGTTTTTCTTTGCTACACGGAGTTTTGTTTAGCAACGAGGTACCACTGAAATTCAGTTAAGAAAAATGTTGTAAGAAAACCTTACCTTACCTACAATTTCAAATTATAAGTTTGAAGTCGCCAATCCTCAAAGCAATCTTGATTCTTTGCGAGAGAAGAGGGCTCAGCAATAGACTACTACTTACTAATCATAAATTTTCTCAGGTGATGTTATACACGAAGCCTGGTAGAAAAGAGTATCAATGTGAGTCAGTGTTCCTGGATCATTGTTACCGCGTGGGCGGATGCCGCCACGTGTCCTATACTTGTATCTGTGGCTCGGGACATAATGGCGCCACTCTACACTATGGACACGCTTCCGCGCCAAACTCTAAGCTCATTCACGATGGTGATATGTGGTAAGTTAACTCATCTTACTTCTTACTAATATTATAAATGCGGAAGTTGTGGTTGTTTGTTGCTTAATCACGCCAAAACGGCTGGACCTATCTTGATAAAATTTGACACAGGTATAGGATACACTCCGGAATAAGACAGACTACTTTTTATCAACATACCACGCGGGAAAAGCCGCGGGCGATAGTTAGTACTAAAATAAAGTTTATTTAAAATCACTGCGTGTAATTAAATAAAGTTGAACGTAAATAGCCAATCCTAATCATGGCATATACATACATATACAGGCCGTCCCAAAACTCAACGATTAAGTGGTGACAGGATTTTAAAACAAACTGCTCTGGGAAATAAATGTCAGTTAATTTTATTATGAAAGAAAATCTAATAAACTTTGAAAACATCCCTCGAAAGCAAGGAGTCCCTTGTATTGTGATGCTTTGAAATATTGAAAAAAATTGTTTCTTTATATTTGTAGGTAATTGGGCAGCTTACCTAGTAGCCCCAATTTTTTCTGTTCTAATTAAGGATTTTAATTTTTACATGCATACCAAACATCACTTTATTAATGCAATTAACTACACACCTACATTACATTTACAGTACCTAAAAATAATATTTGTTAAACAAGATTTATTCTTTCAGTTTATTCGACATGGGCGGTAACTACGCGGGGTATGCCGCTGACATTACCTGCTCATTCCCAGCGAATGGAAAGTTCACTGAAGACCAGAAGCTTATCTACGAAGCTGTGCTCGCTGCAAGAGATGCTGTCATCAGGTATCTATTTATTTATTGCTATTTAAATTTGGTATAGACAAGCCAAGGCCAGGCAAATATCTTTTGAAACCAATTGCGGTTGATGTTAATTTTTTTGTTTGTAATTTGGGTTTGTCCTAATTTTTGGCTACCTCCATGCCAAAAAAGCGTGAATTTAGTTACTACACACTAATGTTAAGAGTTATAGAAGTTTTTGAACTCAACAATTTTAGTCAATAATATTGTTAAGGCACAATACCCTAAAAAGAGTGAGCAGAGAGGAGAGATTGAAGAGGAAGGTGTATATGTATAATAATATCCAGTTATGAATCAAACCCCAAGCGAATGCGCGCACCTTGTGTTTCTCTATTGTGTCTCGAATTATGTACCATGATTGACAGGTATAGTGGAAAGAATTAGCATCAGAACCCGCGCTAAGCCGGGCAGGTTGCTAGTACCCAATATTTGATTGAATACTTCGTTTTCTCAGGGAAGCTAAACCAGGAGTGCTGTGGACTGACATGCATTTAGCTGCCAACAGAGCTATGCTGGAACATTTGAAGAAAGGAGGTTTGCTTCAGGGCGATGTCGAAGACATGATTGCTGTAAGGGAATTTCTAGCGTATTTACTAAGTCATAAAGCATATTGTTTGCTGATATTTAACAATGAAACAATGAATTTATTTTTGCAAATAGGCCATAAAACGGCACTTTTACACGTCAATTTATATGTAAAAAACTAGATGAAGCCGGCATTTCCTATCTGACTACTCTGAGAAGAAATGCCGAAACAAACTCAGAGGTCAGTCTCTTTTCAAGTCCAGACAATGTAAAAATAACATAATGTGAGAGAACCGTGCAAGTTCATTCTGTAGTGGTCTTTTGATGAAAGAACCACACCAGTTAAAGGGGACCAATTTTTAAAAATTTCAATTTATTATAATAAATCTCTGACAGATTGCGATCACGGTCTGTTTGATACACCACCATGCATATAATTTATATATTGTAGTAATTACAGAGGGCAAGTGTGTGATATTACATTGATTATAACTGCTATGGGTACAAATATTAACAATAAAAAAAACCAAGAACAATATCCTAAATTCTAAAATTGAATATCGTAACAAAAAATATACCTTTATTTATTTTTTCGTCTTTTACAGAATGGAATCCACGGTATTCTGCAACCACATGGTCTAGGCCACCTGTTGGGGCTGGATGTCCACGACGTGGGCGGGTACCTACCACATTGCCCCCCTCGACCAACAGGCCCACTCGCCCGTTTGCGAACTGCGCGCCCTCTACTCGCAAATATGACGCTCACTATCGAACCTGGCTGCTATTTCATACCTAGGGTATGTTTGTACATCACTGTTATTTTATATTTTTTCTAATCGCTTATTACTTTAAACTGTGGTTTGTCAATGGCGACTTTGAAATTTCCAAAATGACCATACCTACCTATAATAAAGAAGGATGAAAGGAAAAGTATTTACACAAAATTTATTTTGACTGTTTCATGTTCCCGCAATATTTAGGTACCTACGACTTACAATAAGCCTACCTCTTACACAGAAGTTATCTACCTATGTTCAATATTCAATATATTAGGTTAGTTATTATAGGTCAGATTGATTTCAAAATTCTGTATTGACTAAAGACCCCTTTCTAGAAAAAGAGTCGTACAGGTAATTTGAATTTTTAACACTTTTCTTCCAGCTCTTAGACGGTGCTAAGAATAACCCAGCACAAGCAAAATTCTTCAACTGGGAAAAAATGGACAAGTTCCGAGGTTTCGGTGGCGTGCGTATTGAAGACGATGTACTCATTACCGAATCTGGGGTTGAGAACCTCACATTTGTTCCAAGGACGTAAGTTACTGTTACCTACATCATAATTTATGGAGTATAAATAATTTCTGTTGCTATAGTAACTCATCTATGACTGTAATTTCTTGAAAGTTCCCTAGGTACCTTATTTTTTCCCCTTTTATCCCCTGACTCACGTAACTGGCTTAATAATAATTTAGTTCAATTTTCGTAGGTATTTTTGTGCTAGTCTTACGTTTTCTGTGCGAATCGAAAACATATCCTAACCTACCATTCTGATAACAAAGAACTCGGTTTTTACAATCGCTCTGCCCTTCAACTAACATGATGGAAAACTTAACAACTATCACAAACTATTACTACTTATTGATAATTGGGTAGATTCATCATCATCAGCCAATAAGTGCCCACTACTGAGCAAAGGCCTCTTCTCATACGGAGAAGGTTAGAGCATTGATCACCACAAATTGGGTAGATTCCTAGGTCAAAAATAAATTAGTTCGACGTTTCAATAAAATATTGAAAAATAACCATACTTTTATTCATCGATCGATCGATACACTAAGTTTTAGATATTTTTTAGCTGAATATTAAGAAATAAGTAAGCTATTTGACGCAAAAATACTATGACGTCATAACTCAGTTTTTCATAGAAAAGTATAGTTTTTGACTTTTGGATAAAAGTATTGAATTTGACTAGTAGGAAACTACCGTATTGTTCCAATTATTTTATGATAGTTCTTGAACTACCTATTTTTTTTTTCATCATTTCATGAACAATGTTTCTTTTTTGCAGTGTTGCCGAAATTGAAGAACACATGGCTAATGGAGCTAACTTTAAAAGTTCATAAATGTAACCAGTAATCATTAGCAATGTTTTGTATTTCTTTATTGTATAGTATTAATATATAGTAGAAACTTTTATATCTATGTGTAATCGCATAATATCTGTATATTTATATAAGAATAAAGACATTTTAATATAAATAATATATTTTTATTGATCACAAAACTTTACGAACAAAGCTTTAAGGCTGATTTTTATTACGCAAAAATAATATCTTTTTGTTTTTAATATCATTTTAACAGTTGTTATTTACATGTATCTTATGTAGTTTTTCATTATCTTAGGAATAGGTAAGCTATCTAAGATAGAGAAGAATTGTTGTGTTGATTTAATTCCTCCTTTAACATTCCTAATCATGGCTCTGATTCTGATTCTGGATATGTGTTTTAATGATGGCACGTGGTATGAAAGGGACTCAACTGTTATGCCTTGCGTATTGCTGTCTAACATTTGCAAGAGTTCTTGTTGTACCTGTAACAATATTTTTTGCAAATTATTCATACCTTATACTTAAGAAAAGAAATTATTATTATACTTTCCACATATATTTAATGGGTCGGCATGGATCGGAGTGATTCCACGGCCTCACAGAAAACCGGCGCGAAACAACTACAGCGTTGTTTCGCCGTGTGAATGAGGTCACCAATCCTTCTCTCTCCCACCCTCGATTCCTCCCCAATTCTAAAATGTCAAAATCCCTAATCCCAAAAAGGTCGACAACGCACACGCTACTCTTCCGTTGTTGCGCGGTCCATAGGCGGCGATGATCGCTTACCATCAGACATC
The DNA here is from genome assembly GCA_902829305.4 of Spodoptera exigua. Classification (NCBI taxonomy): domain Eukaryota; kingdom Metazoa; phylum Arthropoda; class Insecta; order Lepidoptera; family Noctuidae; genus Spodoptera; species Spodoptera exigua. The sequence continues at coordinate 7,071,176 of LR824615.2, forward strand.
AGGTAATCTGTCAGCTCGATTGTCGTCCTACCGCATAAAAAAATATAGCAAATAGTACATAATGTAACTTTTTGCTAATAATAAAGTTAATAATAAATACGATCAATGCAAGCAAATAGGGCTACAATGATGGTTGATTGTAAATAAAATATATGATGTTGGCATTTACATACAGGCCAAAAATATAAAATCATACTAATGAGGTAACTTACTTGTGGTGGTATTAAGCCCAATTGCCCTTTTGACAAAGATGTCTGAAGTATTACTTCAGGCTCACACAATATACTGTATTGCAGTAAAATTGGTAATGAAATTGGAAAGAAATTCAACGCTGAGTAAAATACATCAGGAAAGACTGGGCTGTAGTCTGATGTCCATTCTGATGCACTGTTGTAATCTACATTGCATCCATGCTCCATAAGTATTTTGAAAACCTAAAAGTCATAATTTAATATTTAAATTATAATACTCCTATTCCAGTATGGAAACATTATTGGAAATATAATTTATTATAGAAAGAGGACTAAATATTTTTGGGCATTTTATTTTACTAAAAAAAACAAACAAAGAACCAAAAAGTTCCACCCAACTGTTACTTTACAATTAAAATATTTCCAAACTATGCACCAATATTCAATTTTAGTGTGTTTCATGTTGTGTTCGGTATTTATAACAAATCTCATGAAAGGAGGTAGTATATCTACTGTTTATCAATAAATCTCATCAAAAAATAACCATAATGTGATTACCCTATTTACAATTAACTTACTTCATGGAAGCATGATCCATTTACAAGATGTGCATGCACTAATGGTGGACATACACTAACATCACATGCATTAACCTCCACTCCTCTCATCAGGAACAAATAGAAAAATTCTCTAAACTTATCTGGAGACTTCTTATAAATGTATCCACAGATGTTCAGATATGAATTCAATGGAGCATTTGTCTTATAAATAGTTTTTTGCTCATCAAGCATATCTATCCTCTTTTGGTATGACTCATAAAAACTAAAAAATTCTGGACCCAAATCGCTGCTCAATAAAATTTCTAATATTTCTGAGTTAAAATTATGTGGTTTACAAGCATTAAATATTATATTTCTGTTTAATTTACTTGAATCTGTTACAGACAACAATACTTTGAACACTTCTGGACTACTTCCAATGCTCAATGCAATGTCTACAGCCATTTCTCCACTTTTGTTCTTTATGTGAGGATCAGCTCCATTGTTGAGCAAAAAATAAACAATATCATCATTCAACCCTTGGACAGCCAGTGTTAAAGGTGAATCTCCTGAAGAAGTGACTTGGTTTATATCAGTTATAAATGGAAATAGTGTTTCTACATTAGGGAAGTATCCTCTACAGCAAGCTAAATGGAATGGTGTAAAACAGCCCGGGTCATTCTTTATCTCTGGGTCAGCCCCAGCATACAGCAGAGTAACCAATGCTTCATTCTGCATAGCTAGGACTGCATCATGTAGGGGAGTATCTCCATCAAAATCCTGCACATTAATCATAGCCCCATATTCTATTAGTAATTCTATAAGCTGCACACTTCCTTGACTGCTAGCTATGTGTAGAGGCGTCACTCCCTCTGTGCTTCCATAGTTTGCAATATCATCTGCAGAATTTAGTAAAGCTGTGACAGTTTTCAGTGAACATTTGTTTTTACAAGCTAAGTAGAGTGCAGTGTGACCTTCATGAGTCTCAGCAAATGGTCTACATCGGGGGTTCTTTAAAATAAGTAAAACGCAATCATAATTATCATTATAAGCTGCTTCATGTAGACATGTCCATCCCCTGTTGTCAACGCAGTTTGGATTTATTTTTTGAAGTAGACGCTCAACATTCGCGACATCATTATTTCTAGCAGCTAAATTTAGGGCATTTGATGTTGCTGGATTGCGTGAGCTGAAGTCCATGTCCACTACGAATGCTCACTGACCCAACAACTTACAACAAACTAATTATTTATGTGCAATTATGCAATGAACAATAACAAATAATTGATTGATGATAATAACTAAATCATTTGGTCACTATATTAAAAAAATACATAGCGTATTGAGAGTAATAATCTAACATTGAAATAGAAAATATGTTTTTAGCTATCGACTTTTAAACAATGTTATTGAAATTACATTGTTTCACAAACACAAGCTCATGTCATTTGATTTGATGACACGATCGATTGGCATTGACAATGACATTGACATTTTCGTGACGTGGGTCAAATTTAATGTTTTTTTAATGTTCTTAGTCAAAAACTGATTTTATACAATAATTTTATTAATTAATAACATTTGGTTCTTGTTATTATAATTAATTTAAACTGCATTAATGACTTTTTAAACTACCCAACATATACGAATAAAGATACATATAAACCATTTAGGATATCTCTAATTAAAAAAAACGATAGTCCAGTCAGTCAGCGGCTCATTAATAAGACCCTCACCTTACGGCCTGGGCCTCAATGCGCCTCAGCAGTAATCTGAGGCGCAATATTTGACATGAAGGAAAATAGAAAAAAGTACCTAACCCTTCTAGGTTGTTGGAAAAAAAAGAGTAGGTAACGTACATACCTACTTAATACTTATCATCGAAATAATATATCACTCGTAATTAAAACATAATTTATTAAATCCAATAAAAGCATTTCAACTTCTGAGTCATACAAAATTTGTATATTTTTACATAATAATTTTAATATCTTTCTATTTTCCTACTTACATAATATATTCACCGAAATAGTTTGACAGTGAAAATGCAAACTGCTGTTGTCTGGTTTGTGAACCATTATGTCTTAAGAACTCAATAGTTAGATAATCATTTAGTTAAAAACACAATAAATTACATTAACTTGTAATAAAGATCAAGCGCGTTAAGTATACCTAGGTCATGGATATGTTATTATGATCTGTACTTTGAGTGCTATTTCAATAGAAGAAATATATCTCCAAAAATGGGGTTCCAATAAATACCTATTCTGTTTGTTTTAAAAAATTGTATAGGCAGTTTGTATTTTCTACAAATCTGTTTTAAATCAACGTTATCGTGGAATGCGCCTGCGATTCTAGAACGACTTACAAATAGATATAAAAATTGAAGAAAATAATGTCAATTGTAGATTTCTACGTATAAAAGCCAATATTATTAGCAATCAAATCACCATCACTCATGCATGCACATTAAATTCAAATCTTTAGGTAGATTTACAAAAAGTCTTATGCACGCATGCTATAAACTCAATATTTCTCGCTTCATTTATCCTACTACTATCAATCAGTCTAATCTTCAAAACATTGTCTAATTTGATTGACAATTAAGTATTTAATTTATTATTATTGGGTGTAGTTCCATTAGGAAATTTTAGAGGTGACATAGGTTTTACTCGAGGTATGGAGTTGGATCGGGGTGATCGGGGTGAAAGGGGAGATCTTGAACACCGTGCTGCGGGATATGGCCTAGGCCTGAGTTCCTCCGCGCTTCTAAATGTGTTTCGAGCGACTCGTCTTCGATATAGAGATGAAACTGTCGATTCTTGCAGCAAACATCTGAAAAACATTAAGCAGCATAAACCTAATGTTCACAATAATGGACGTATTTATAAGTAAGTAGGTACCTATGAGTAATCAATTCCTTTTTTTAATGAGATAGGTTAAGTTTATACGATCACTTGTATCACCTGGTGGTAAGCAAACGGCGCCCCACCCATCGGCACTCGTAGCACCATAGTTACCTACAAGTGCGTTACCGGCCTTTTGTGGGTTGGGATTTAAGGATATGGCATTTGGGGATTGAGGATGTGGGAGGTCGTAAAGCTTGGGCCTCCGGTAAATTCACGCACAAGGCAAAACACAGCGATATGATTGTTTCACGGTTGTTTTCTGCGACACCGTGGTGTCATTCTGGTCACTTGTCCATTCGTGCTGAATCATGGCTCTCCCAAACTTGCATGCCTCTGCTATACCTACATTCTACTTGACTTGTAACTTACGCTTGTACGTTATTAAAAAATGTGTACGAACTATTTAAATCAAAGGCTCACTTTTCTAATTCTGAGAGTAGTTGCTTAGGGGTTGAGGATGCAACAGGACGAGCACGTCCTAATTTCGCGCGCGTTGACTGAAGCATTTGTTGGGTCACTAACGGCTGTTGAGTTTGTTTCAGATCAGGTTTCGCACGTACTGGATTATCCTAGAACATTATAATATAAGTAGTAGTTTATTTGGTTCGGATCATAAAAAAAAAATTAATTTGCGAAGAATGAGTCAAGTTTAGACTGCATCAATCAATTGCACACATCAAATAACAACTATATCTATCAATTGTTCAGTCAGCTAACGTGACTTGGCTCTCCGATTAAGCTTGCTTGAACCAATTCCTAGTTATACAGTCAATCAGTACCTACCAGTCCTAAGCAGCTCGAGGAGAAAGTTAACTAGTGTACGTACCCTTGTCTTTCTCAGTTTGACATTAGCGATGTCTTGTGGTGTAATAGCGAGCCGGGGTCCCACAATTCTAGGTGGTGCCGAACCACATCTAGGTATGGTGTGTGATCGGACGGGTAATTTTGTCATAGAAGAAGGCGGCGGTGGCGGTGGCGGTGGTGGTGGTGGCGGCGGTGGTGGCGGAGGACATTGAAAACTCGGTGTACTTTCGTGCTTTCTAAAAAAAACAACATGTTAACTTAATGTATCTCACAGACATTGCTTGGCCTGACGTCTTACGTAATTGATTTTGCGTGAAACCTTTCTAGGTGTTACTTAGATATAGATGATCATCACTGATAGGTAAAATGAAAAACAAGGAATTTAAAAATAAGAGGCAGGAGGTTTCTTAATAATATTGCATCATGAAACGGAGTACAGCAAACGGGCATGAAGTATCTGGTAACTTTTCCAGGTCGAGCAAACCAAACGGTTTTTGAAACCTCAATTATCTACCTACCGAAAGGCACACGTACAAGCACTTCGTGGTACGTTTACAATTAAATTGAAAGTATGTCAATTATGTCTACATTCTAAAAATAAATTATTAAAGGGAAAGGTTTACCTGATCTTACCCTCGAGTTGTTCTATTTTTTGCATCATCATTTTCATGCCTTCTTTTAATGTCTCATTTTCTTGGGCCAGCCGTTCCTGCTTTTTATCTACTTCCTTTAAATAAATTCTTAGCTCTCGTAACTCTTCTGTATTTTCATTATTTTTCTGATGAACTAGCGGCTCGCGCAGTATGTCGGAGTACAGTCCAGTGATTGATTGATAGCCCTGAAGAAGAAAGTTGATAATAAAACAATTATCCAAAGCAGGTTGATACTATAGTTGGTAAAGAATATAATCCACATTTTTAATGATTACTGTGTGGGGGAAATCATCAAACTGCTTCTCCCGCCCAGGGCCGCGCGGAACTATACGCGCCTTACGCTCGGGTTTGATTCTGTTCGGGCGGCGAGCTACCCTTACTCGCCGTCCGCAGACCCGCGCTTACGGTGGCCGGAGATCGTCTCTTGATAACGTAGGTGCCTCGCGCCTTGGTTAAGATAATATTATTGGAAGACTCAAGTAACTTTTCAACGTGTCCCACACTCGGTGCGACCATTAGACGAAGTTTTTAATGAGCTATCTATTAGTTTGGCTCGACAGGAGTGCGACACCACGGCCTTACAGAAAACCAGCGTGAAACAACCACGGCGTTGTTAAGCCGTGTGAGTTAGGTTATCGGAGGCCTAATACTTTCCTCCATCACCTAATCCCTCCCCAATCTTCAAATCCCTAATCTCTAAAAGTTCAGCAACGCACTCGTACCTAACTCCTATGTTGTTGCGGGTATTCATGAGCGGCGCTGATTGCTTACTATCTGCTAGGTTGCCGTCCAAATCATAAAAAAATAATTAAATGCAATTTAGTACCGAGAGCAACTAATTATCATTAATACTTCTTGAGTGTTTTAACCACGTTTTAACTTAAGCAAGATATAAATATCTTCAAGATATATACGAACTTGTCACTCTTCGATGTATCAAAAATTGGTTTAAAAGTAGGTACAAGTGATAAAACAGCTACAAATTGCATGTTCTCATCACTCCATTAGTTACATAAGCTATGTTTATGTTTCCCAAGTTATTTATAGCTTAAATCAATTCGAGATAAAAACAAGATAGATAACAAATTTTCAGTAGGTACTGAATCAAGGAATAGTTAAGTATTTACATTCTATAAGTACTACACCTTAAATTTGTGTAGGTATAGCCCTAAAACGATATTCGTAAACAATAGATCAAATCAATTAAATCCAACATAACACAAAAAATAATCGTTGTTATCCTAACGCCTTTTACTTGTAGATAGGATAGGCAGAAGCTATAATATCGTTGGACGTGTTTCTCGTATGAAAACCAAAGTACTTAGATAAATTTTTGGGGATACTAACTACCTTTCTTCCGATCCACGCACAGAGGTCGACGATTTTCCAAGTTTTGGGCTTGCTGTTGCGGCGGTGGTTCCTCTCCTTTCGCGGCGTCCCACCTGACAACATGAACCACTCCATATCACTCAACTGTCCAGTATCCAAAGCACATTCTATCTCTAATTCCACCTTTATGCTATTCTGTGTCAGCGCACCCATAGCTGAATTAGTTTTGAAACAAATGACATAGGTACTCCCCAACTTGGCACTTGTATACAAATACACATAGGTAAACACGAATTAATTTAACGTTTTTTAAAGCTGAGTTATTATCCTCAGTCGCCTTCGACCGTTACCACCGAACTTGAATGTAAAGCGCGGCGATGATGTCACTACTATATTAGCAGCTGACTGAGTGCCTCGAGATGTTTGCAACAAAAAGAGTTAGGTATACTGCGATAACAAGTTCGAGTTGCTACAAGTAACCCCTACTTTGTTATATGTAGCCTTATCATTTTATTCAATGACGACATCATTATTAGTAACCTAGAACTACTTCTTGTTGGTTCGTCGATTTCTGAATATTTTGAGAAAAGCTATTTCTTACGTGCGTAGGTGCTACCTATACTTAATTCCCCAAGTGCAAATCACACACCTAACAAATCGCTTTAATTGTAAATATTAAAACACGTCGTTGTTTTAAGCTTTGTACACTTATGTATCTACTATTTAAGCAGTAAGTAGATATCCAGAGACCCGTTATTACTAGGTGGGTTTGAATCACCTGTTTAATAACATAACTAGCAAAATGTGGATGCAGCTACTCCTTTATAACGATACCTACCTCGAAAAAGACTAGTTTTGATGAAATTCATAATGATATGCGAAATCTACCTTTCGAAGCTACTAATAATGTTAATACTTAGGTATGTGTTTATTACCTGGTGTTGGATTTTCAGAGAAATTATGTTTTATAAAATTATTACCCCTGCGTGATCTCTGAAGGGCTTCTCTGAACAAGTTTGACTCAGATTTTAAACGTCTTTTTCGAACCTTAAATGAATGGTTGCTGTTAATCGATTTAAATGATGTGTCAGAATTACTAGACAAGGAAGACGGTGGCCCCTGCTCTACTTGAGGATCAGTCAGATCAGACGTGCTTGATGAACAAGAACCTGAACACTTCTTTTTCCAAGGCTGCATTTCTTTATTTTCTCCATCACTGGAGTCCCGTCTATAACGTTTAGATCCTACTGACTGTTCTAAAGTCTCATTCGATGTTGATTCCTGCACGTTGAAGTCCTTGCTAAAGGAAAGGCTCACGTCAACAAAGCTGCAGTTAACTGGCAGAGTCACAAATGGTTCCGTTTGTGTGGAACTGCTGGTGGCATTCCCCGAACTAGAATTGAGGTCGTCAGTGCCCATGATGCTCACAAACGGAGGTGTCTTATTGTTTTCATGAGAGGAAATAATATTACGATCCCAAGAAGTATTTATCGCATCCTGTTGAGGGCATTTCCTTATAACTTCGATTGAATTATTGCAAAATTCTCTTTCTTCTGACGTATCGATGACGGCAATAGCACTTTTTTCTTCTTGTTCAAAAGACATCTTGAAGTTTATTCACTCACTTTTTACGTAAACAAATACTTTTTTGTTACATAATCGTTAAAAAATAAACGTGTTTAGTTTGTTTAGCTTAGCATTACTTCAAATCAAAATAGGTATCGAACGTTTGTATCCAATTAAGTAAACCTACCCTCAATTTTAATTTTATTAATATTAGACTAGGTTCTCAATATTTTTATAGATGTCAATGAATTTCAATGAAAGTGAAATTAAAACGCTATTAAAATTATGATTGATTAGATGAATAAGTTTTATTGATAAGAAAGTAATTCAGTAAGTTAATTTTCGAGTTTTTGAAGACACGAAGGATCCAGGTCCTCTGTATCCGACCGAAATTGATGTCGAATTGTATTCTATCAAAACCGATTAAATTAAACGCCATACGGTACGTCACTGTCATTTTGAGTCATATTGTGTCATTCTGTCATTTTAAAGTTTTGGCTGGCTATGGATTTCCTAGTCCTAGTCCTAAAAAGCGATCGATCAAAAGTAAACAAGAAGATTATTTAATTAAACTGACCTGTATTTTCATACTTTTAGACTATTACAATAAAGGGAGCATAATTTTGGGAAAAATGCGTCATGTCTTTAAAAAGAAAATTATTTACTGTGGTGTCATTGTCATAACTTTAATTATTTTGCTGCATCCCGATATGAATGCTCGACGTTCTTACGAGTATATCGAGAAAGAAAATATTCTAAGTTGCTTACATGAAGCAACTGCTGTGAACTTTACTAGCACCGCTGTACTTGACTGTGATTATAACGAAATTATACACGATGAAACTACTCTGTCCATTAGTTTAGTTGACGGAGACCTGATAGAAGGACATAAAATTAAGGAAGGTGGAGAATATTCTCCTTCTAATTGTAAACCAAAGTATAGCACAGCTATTATTGTCCCATACAGGTAAACAAATATTTATTTGAATTGAATAAACTCTTGATACCTGTCACAATTTGTAAGCAATCATTCTAATATTACTTACAGGGATAAAGCTGAACAGTTACGTGGATTTCTAGTCTACATGCACACATACTTTCATCGCCAACACATCCATTACAGAATATATGTTGTAGAACAAGTGGACTCTAGGCCCTTCAACCGAGCCAAGCTCATGAATATTGGGGCAGCAGCTGCTATGAAAGCAGGCTATCCTTGCCTCATACTACATGATGTGGACCTTTTGCCTTTGAGGCCGGCTAACTTGTATGCTTGTACTGAAAGGCCTAGGCATATGTCTTCTAGCATCAACAAGTTTAGGTGTGTAGTTGTCATAACATAAAATACTCTCTCATAAAAAACTTTTTTTGCTGTCTTACCATTCTTTACAACTTTGCTTCTTGTTTTTGGTTTTTTGTTTTAGTTGAGCACAAAGCAGCATAAACCATACATAATATGTATGTAATGGACTAAAACATAACATTACTTTTGTACATTGCTCAGAGAAACCATTTAGTTAATTTCATTTAAAAGGTATGCTATTTTGTTTAATTTACGTTTTGTTATTTTTACATGCAAAAATAAAAATAAAATATTTATTACTCTGTTACAAAATGGTCTTCATTTTCAGATTTGTTTTGCCATATTTAAACCTCTTTGGTGGTGCTATAGCAATTCTTTCAAAGCAATTTAAAACTATTAATGGTATGAGCAATGAGTATTATGGTGTGGCTGGTGAAGATGATGACCTGTATTCTAGGTTAGAAGCAAATGACCTTAAGGTATGCAGGTTCCAACCAGAAACAAGCCGCTACCATATGGTGTCATCTAAGGCTGAAAAAAGGTTGTAAGTATGACTTTTTGTTTTACCAAGTCTGGTTACTTACGGAAGTCATGCACCATTAAGTTTTGCATGCTAGGCTGAAACTGTAATGAGTATAAGCTAGCATATAGAATAGAACTATAACAGCAACTAAATTATACATTTGATTAAAAAAAAACAGAACGGAAAGTTCTTAGAATTTTGAAATTTATAGCTCTGCACTGTGCTTACAAATAGCAATCCACAAAAAGTCTCAGTTTTTCAATAATAGCATTAAATTATTGCTGAAAATATGAAAACAAAGTTAGAAACATTTTCAAGATATACAGATTAGAGTAGTTTTTATTGTTTTTGTATAGGACCAATTCTAGTTCAGCATTCTAAGGCTGTTGACTGCATAAATCCCTGTTGGATCTATAACTAAATCTGTATCTACATCTTAATCCTTTGAAAAATATTGATTTATGTCATTGAAGAAATACAAAAATATTTTCAGGGAACAACGAAAAAAGGAGTCAATGTTTTCTAAGGAAAGGATGGCAACAGATGGTTTAAACTCATTAAAATACACAGAGGTCGCCACTGTCCTTCATCCACTTTTTACCCATATCATGGTTGACTTGTAGCATATCATTGAAAACTACTATAATTACAACCATTTGATTAGGTATTTAAAACTTGTATAGAAAATCTACAAAGCACTTATCTCAATCAATTCTCTGTATGCATGAGTATTATTGGTTAATATTTTAGTATATTATATAGTGTTTAAAAAATTGAAGGTGGATTTACCTTGGTACATTAAATTAAATACCAAATCAAATGAACTCTCATATCACTTGTTCAATTTTGCTTTAATTAAATGAACTTTTAAGACCACTTTAAACTAAGTAGCAAGTTAGTAAGCTAGAATCTTAGAAACTAATTCTCCAAAAATTTACAAGGTCTTTCAACTTTAGCTTGACTAGAATAGAATTGATCAATAGTGTAGTTAAACCTAAAATAAAACTTTTACCTTATGTGAAGAGAGACAGATTTAGAAATACCATTCCATTTATTCTTAAATAAAATAAACCAACTTGCATATGGCTAGTTAGTTGCCAAGGGCGTCGCCAGTCGATGGCGCAGGTGGGGGAGTTGACTACAAAAGTCATTCAAAAAATATAAGACCTATTTTAAAATTAATCGGTGTTGCAGGAGCAACTTTTAAAATTAAGTAGGTACTGCAACAATACGGTAGTTTCCAACTAGTCAAATTCAATACTTTTATCCAAACGTCAAAACGATACTATGAAATTTGTATGAAAAACTGAGCTATGACGTCATAACATTTTTGAGTCAAATAGGTTACTTATTTCACAATAATTAGTTAAAAAAAATCTAAAACTTGGTGTATCGATCGATCGATGAATAAAAGTATAGTTATTTTTCAATATTTTATAGTATTGAAACATCGAATTAATTTATTTTTGACCTAGGAAACTATCCAATAATAATAATTTGACCCGATATTGGTATACAAGTACTCACTTTGCAAAAATAAATTCATTGTTTCATTGTTTCACTCATAAACCTACTTGATACTTAGATGTCTCATTTCTAAATCTGTCCTCGTCGCAAAATTAGAACTAAGAAGACCAAATCTGCTATACCGCTAATGTTCCTATTGTCATTTCAATCTTATTAAAGCAATAATAATGAAACATTGTGATATTCTTGTTGAGGGATTGAACGATATCTGTCCATAGAATTCCGATAGTTAATTACTATAGTGCAATTACATCTACATATTAGCATGTTAAAAACTTTAAACTTTTAAAAATTGTTGACTTGTTTTAAATTGTTTCTATATACATATTAGCAATCGTTTAGCCGAAATACATGTTTAAAAGTACTGCGTAGAATTGTCATTGTTATGTCGTCAAAAGAATACTTTGTGTGAGTTACATATTTTCCAACACAACAGTTCCAACATAAGGATTAGTTTTAATTGTGTCGATCCGCAACTATTGACGTCACTTGCCTGTGTCTGCTGAACGTTAAAAATATGATGATCAATTATGAAATACCTACTCGTGTGATGTACGGTAATAGAAGCATTATTGTAAGTATGTACTAATTTATTGTAATGTAACGTCATATCACTGGGAAACAAAGGAATTGGATGGAAATAAAATAAACGATTAGAAAATGTAGGTTTATAATAGACTGGGTGATACTTACCTAATGGTTTGTTGTGATTTAAGAATATGGTTGACTATTGAATTTGAGATTTAACTCAGAATAAATCGAGTTGTTTTTGTAAGCAAGTACAATTTGTGTGTTGTCTAAATTATTTATCTACCTACGTAATGTTAATACAGTAGTAGTTTATAAAATGTATTGTGCAAACTTAGCCGTCCGACAACAGCAAATATTAATTTATTGACCTACTTATGTATTTTAGAATAACTCGCAAAACAGAATTTTAGATAAGTACAATTCATTATCTTATTTTATCCCTTTAGAAATAGATGTTGCCTAAATAGCCTAGCTAGTGCAATTGCTCAAAATCACGCGAGAATACTTACAGACCTATTAAAATCACTTAAAACACTGGTAGCAAATAAAAACTGTTAAAAGATATTTGTTTTTTTTTTTTTTTAAACCCTTATATTTGCAAACTTGTGGCGTAGCACTATTTGTTAGGTAGGTAGTAAGTAAGAAGGTAACCTATATATAGAAAATAATGTTGCTATTCTTAAATATGTGGTAGTTGACTGTTAAGTAAGTATAGGACTATTTATGGGTTAGGTAGTGAGTGACAAACCCCTTTTAAAAGCAAATAGGAAAGCTTTGCGCTCAAGCTAAAAGACTGTTTGGTAGATTAATATGTAGGTATGTATTTATTATCTTTTTTTTTTTAAGGTGGTTATCGAATTATGTCCTCGCTCAGTGAGGAGCGAGGGAGTGGCAAACTCTTACTGACTAATAACCAACCCTTTTCTTCTGACGTCGCGGTACATTATTGCGCTTGCCCCACAACCCCGGCTGAGCACCACACCACAGATGGCGCCCATTAGGCCCCTATCGGTGGTGGTCTACCAGCAAACCACTATACTATACTTATACTATACTTGTTCAGCAGAGCAATAAATATTTAATGTTATCACTTCAAGTAAGTAACTATTTTAAATGTACTGGGAACTTTAACGAAAACAAAAAAAGTCAGTTGATTGATTTGTAGATATATTTGGCATGAACATTTTCACAGCAGGTGGTCCCAAATCACAGGGGGAATCAATAAAATACATAAATTAATCTGTGGAATAAGTATTGGTAAAATTTTGTCATGATATTTACAACAATAATTACAAAATACTTATATTATGGACATTAAACACAACGAAATGTTAGGGGGGTGTACACGTAAGTGAACACAAAAGTAACATTATTGTAGATATTACATCGAGATATTTACACGAGAACAATTATAGCCTGCCTATCACCATAACCATTTTACAGACATATAATTTAAAATTGTTTCCACATACCTTAAGGAAAAGCCTTATTTTAGCTAAGTAAGAATACAATTGTAATTTGAATGTAAAATGCCACACATTTGCAATTAGAACCTAAATCTAAAAGTTACATTAGGTACACATAATATAATTTTGCACCATAGACCTATCACAAAGTAAGACTCAAGGAACTTAATACTAATTTACAAGAATATTATAGCACTCAAATGTTTTAAAATAATCACAATTTAAAATAACATATCATTTATTTGTCAGATTATGTAACAATTATATTTTTTAGGGTTTCACCACACATATTAATTATTAATTTCGGATTATATAATAATAATATCAGTTGACCAATTATTAATCATCAATGAGTATGGCAACACCTTTGCAATAATATTATTGAAATGTCTTAAAAACAACACAAAAAATGCAAGCTGCACACATAAAACCGTAATCCTACCAAATGCATAATTAATTTGTATCATTTCATTTAATATTTTTTGCAATAGAGGCATTTAATAATTTCCTATTAAGCTCTGCAGGTACTCTTCACTGCTCTATAACCTGAAACTTCTTTTTCTAAATAGTAAACTAAATTCGTAAGATTCAAATAGATACCATTACTCTTTATTTTTAAGTCATGGTTCGTAAATATTCTATTTTATATTCCGCCTGTATCATGAAATATTATTGCCAATGCCTATTCATGTCTTTTCAAAATTGTGGAGTATCAAATCAGTTAGTCTATTTGTACCTTATATTTTGGGGCTTTGAAGTAATATAACTTTGATGACTTATTATAAGTAGAGAATTTAGGCATAAACTAAAAAAGATAAAGTGCAAACTCCTATGTAATAAATCATTTAGCTCATTCAGCTTTCCATGTTAGCGTAGCTGTATTTTAGATAATTTTCCCAGTACTAGATAAACAGTTATCTTAACTAAAAATCGCGGGTTACTCACGTTTAAATATTGAGAAAAGCTCTACTAGTTTCGAACCACAGAGGGGTTCTTCCTGTACTACTGTAGCCTCAGTAGGCTGCGCGACGTCGCCGCGTCCGCGCACGCTGCTCATGAGGAAGAACCCCTCTGTGGTTCGAAACTAGTAGAGCTTTTCTCAATATTTAAACGTGAGTTCCCGCGATTTTTAGTTAATTTAGTATGTCTCACGATAGTTACTATAAAAACAGTTATCTGTACATTATAGTGAACACAGTTTTTTTTATTTCAATACTGAGAGAACAGCATTGGAATAATATTTAAGAATACAGACATATTACAATGTAACTATGGTCGTAAAACAAGCATACATACAAGTCCAAGAACAAAAGAAAATACTAATTTGAGATTTGAGCCGATGTGTAACCAGTCAGGCCATTGTGATTTCACAAGCTCCTCTGGTTGTGTTGGAAGAAGGAGGGCAGCGATGCAACATATACTTACTGCTATCGCCACTACATTTACAGGCTGTTGTTCTCTGAAAAAGAAAATAGACTTATGACTACAGACTTACAGTGCATAATGCCTTGTTTGCAGTTGGAATAGATATGGATGAATTTGTTTAGATTATCATGGCGTTTCAAGAATTTCTTTAACAATAGCAACAATAAAGTAAAGAGTAAATTTTTACTCAGCCCAAATTAGCCCACATAGCACATTGGACTAATTTACTCTGGACTACTATCATATTATTTTTGAAATGTATCCTTTTATGTAAAATTGTAAGCAGATATGAAATGTATTGAAAATAACAACTTACTCATATAAACTAACTAGAGAAGCTCTACAAACTACTACAGGTGTCACCAGGCTGTGCACACAGCTCACAAGTAAGAGTCTCATTGAGACTCAAAACTAGAAGAGCATTTCTCAGATATATCATGTGATTAACTCACTATTGTCAAATAATGTTCTCTTCTAGATTTTAATGGTTATTTATTATGTTAATCTATAATAATATTATAGAGGTCAAATTTGTAAATTTGTCTGTAGGCGGCAATCTAGGGAACCACTGTTTGGATTGCCAAAATTCTTTCACTGATAGATGTTCCTGAGTGCTATAGGCTATAAAACATCACGCTACGATCAAAGGAGCTGAACAGTGCAGCGGGTGAAACCGCGCGAGAGTAGCTAGTCAATAATATAATAAAAATACTATTATGAATTTTAATACAATCTTATATTGCTATCATGATCTAATAAATAAAAACAAGCAATAAATTACCAGAACAAAAACCCAGTCATTTGTTTTACACACACTAAAATGGCCTAGAACAATTTCTTAACAATTCAAGGCTATATTTCATTACAATAACATTGCTATCAATGTAAATTAACTATTATCATTTGTAATGAATTTGAATAATATTTTTAAAGCCATATATTTTTGATAGTGTATCAACAACATTATCAGTTATCTGGTATTATTTTGTTTTTCATAACAAAAACAATTATTTACTGTAAGTACTATCAAGTCTACATTAATTAAGGGCTACCTATTGAACTTATATGTGAATAAACTTGTTTGAATAAATTAATTTAAAATGTTTATTCCAGGTTCTTGCAAATACCTATTGAATTCATGATAATTATACTTACAAAAAGTTTAATATTAAACTTGTAATTACTTTCCTGTGACCACTTAAATACATAATTTGGTCAATTTCTAAAAATCCCATGTTGATTTGGAGCCTTGAACTCTAAAAACACCACATGGACAATGGCCACATCCATTGTCCATGTGGTGTCTTTAGAGTTCAGTTTAGTTATTGCCAAAAATAAAAGATTGCTGGTAGTTAGTTAACTTAAACATGTAAAAATTTTTTAAAATGCTATAGGCTGCAGACTGAATTATTGGCTTTAAATTTGTAGCGACATCTAGCGCACTACATAAACAACAGCACCAATCACGTGCAAGAGTCTACATCGCGCTATAAGAGTTTTCCACACAATTAGCACCTATACAGATATCCCGACAACAACCGTCGGGCAGTAGCCCACCAGGCACGAACACCTCGCCTGGTCGGAGGATCCTCCCTTTTCAATGGAGGATGAGGAACTTTCCACCCTGTCCCTCATACCTCCAAACTGGTGACCCCGAGCATGAACATCAACGCAGCCTTCGTGCAACTACGTCATAGCCATGACGTCATCACTTCCTCGAGCTTTCAAGCAGCGAATCCTACAGTCAGCCAGCTTCCACAGCTACAACGGGTTCCCTGACCACCAGCATGCAGCCAACGCGCATTCCTGGTCAGCACCTACAGCCTCATCAGCAACTTCGGCACAGCATACTGCACCGGCCGGTCAGCAAGCAGAGACGTACTCCCTCTCCTGGTCGACGCAGCAGCTAGCCATTCTTCAGCACTGCACCACCCGACTCACTGGGCATCTTCGCAGACAGATTCGACGCACTGAAACCATCAACTGGCTCGACAAGCATCTCACAGACGTCTCAACCAGCTAACGACCTCCGGTCTCGGAGGGGAGTGATGTAGCGACATCTAGCGCACTACATAAACAACAGCACCAATCACGTGCAAGAGTCTACATCGCGCTATAAGAGTTTTCCACACAATTAGCACCTATACAGATATCCCGACAACAACCGTCGGGCAGTAGCCCACCAGGCACGAACACCTCGCCTGGTCGGAGGATCCTCCCTTTTCAATGGAGGATGAGGAACTTTCCACCCTGTTCCTCATACCTCTAAAAATTCATCAATGAAGAGGAAATAATTCAAGAAGACTAGCTAAATTTACTCTGACATTATTATTTTGTATAACAGTTTTCTTCTGATATTGAAGAGTTAATAAATTGTAATCCAAATAACACTGACCTGTGGGAAACATGTGAACATGGTGCCACTCGGGAATGTTCCTCTGTTGATCTCAAAGGAGCTGGCCTCATTGTAAGAGGATGGAAATCATCCCCTAAACACTCTTGACTTATATTTGAAGGCTCTCCTTCTATCAACTTTGTCAAAACGTCCCTTTTACCGAGAACCTGCAATAACGAATTAAACATGTTTTTTAAATATTCATGAATCATTAATTAATTTGAATATATTTCGAAACAGCTGTGTCAATTTGAAAACGCGCATCACCTTCCTTTCAAGGTGCTAATAAATTTAGAATGGAATTGATAAACGTACCTGCTGGGTGTTTTTGTCGTACATGGTTATTCTAAACTTCTCAATTGAGTCAGAATGTGTTTGTGACAGCTGTGTGTATCGAACTACTATGTCGATGCAACTCTGTGGAGCGATCACACCTTCAGGGTCAATAACGGTAAACTTCTTGGGCGAGGTACATAGTACTGAAAAAAAAACCCACTTATATTAAACAAAAACTCTACAAGACAATTATTATGACACGTTTCATTTATTCCCAATATGTACCTTTAAAATTTACAGGGAATTCATAAGGGTTGTAGACAGTTAGTAATTGCTTGTGTGTATGTCTTGCATTAAGATAAAATTCCAATGACACTGGAAAAACGAAAACGGGCAAATTTTTCATTTTTATTATTATTTCGTTACAACACAATAGAAAAACAATAACAATTTCACGATAGCACAAACACCACTGACATGACAATGACGTTACGTGACGTTGTTTTGACAGTACTTTTATCAATGCCATAGAGTGCTTGAAAACATATCGATATATTTCAACTCAATAATATTGAGTAAAGCAAATATTATTTGAATTGCCTGTAATTATATCGTCAATATTTTTAGTATCGAATGGGCCAATTTAGCTTTTATTATTTTAAAAGCCTAAATAGGTATAATTTGAATCTTATTGTCTCGAGCTGCCATGATGCCCCAGAAAAAAATATGGGTTATACAAAATTAGATTATGGGAAAGACTTCTTCGATGATGTTTTTAGGTATAGGTACTAGCCCATGATCCATGCGACGAAAAGGGCGGTAGTGTCCATTTAACCCTCTATTTTTTCTTACAAGAACATATTCCTGACAATAACATAGGAGTAAAATGAAATGGCATCATATTCCGATTCATTTTATAAATATAGAAGACTAGCGGCCGGTACGACCATCCTTAGGTATTGTTCTGAAGAAACCAGCTTCTAAATAGTGCAGGATCGTTTCGATCTCTAGCCCCGTAAGTGCAGGGTGCCAGACTCGAGCGTACAGCGCATAGCGTTCAGCACGCGCCTCTAAGAGTCAATGGGGCACAAACAGGGTTGATTTTCATTTGGGATTGCAGGGCAAGCGCAATAAGTCACCATGGCTTTGGCCTAGAATAGGAGAAGGAATGGGGGGTTTTTAGTCTGTAGGTAAGAGGTTGACACTCATGGGCGAGAGCTTCTCTCGCCCATGAGTGTCAACCTCTTACTTGAAGATCACTTGAAGATGTTCCCCAAACATAAAAACCCGTCAGTCAGTTGCAGTATTAAGGCCATTAGGCCGTTAGGGTATTTATGTTCTGTGATTAAGGCGCCATACATGGCCATAACTCATAAGATCATCTTGGCTTGAGAACCACCTGCAAAATGCTCTCAGACCCACCCCCAATTTAGGAAGGAGTGTAGGAATCGCGCCCTTAGAGAATAATAATATGAACTTAGGCGGTAGCCAGCTGCCAAAAAGTGAAAGCTGGCAGGCTGTCTAGTACCGAATACTTCTTGGTTAACTCGACAGCTATTCAAGCTTTCATCAATAACGAAATGTGTGGCGTAGGTTTGTCCTACTTTTACAATTTGCGTCTCGGTTTCGGTGTAGTATGATTATAAAACATATTTTAACGGTAATAATAATCGAGGGACGATCTCCGGCCACCGTAAGTACGGGCCTGCGGTCGGCGAGTAAGGGCAGCTCGCCGCCCGACCAGAACCAGGCCCGAGCGTACGGCGCGTAGCGTTCCGCGCGCGCCTCAAAGAGCCATTCGACCACCACAGACGGGGCCCTAAAGGGCTGATGTTCAGCCGGGGTTGCGGGGTAAGCGCAATGAGGTAGCGCGACCTCGGCACAGAGCAGGAGAAGGAACAGGGGGGTTTTTAGTCAGTAAGAGTCTGACACTCCCTCCTGCCCGGCCCTGGGCGGGAGAAGTCATTTGATGATTTTCCCCTCACAAAAAAAAAAAAAAAAAAAACGGTAATAATAATATGTAATTAATCTTGCCTTAATTGGCTGGCTTGAGTTTAGATTCGCAAGAGTAGGAGTTAAAGGAGACTCGGGGCAAGGATGTATCCCAGTAAGGTGCTGGTAGGGGTCTTGACCGTACTTCCGGGATTGCTCTGATAGCCGTGGGATGCCTTATCTTCCCCAAGCAGCTCAACCTATGTTGCCCCCGTGTCGCTACATGCTAGCGGCCGTTTCCGGGGGCCCATTAATTGCGTTTGCCAGTCACCCCCTGCCTGTTTATCCATATGTATCAATATTGGTCAGGGGCAGGGGCCATAGTATTTCCATAGTTTTCATCCACTAGTGCATAGCAACCCATACCCATAACCCTATTAATTTTTACCACATTTGACAATAGTCCTGCATCAACCGGGGATTGTACTTGGGTGCACTTATAATAGTGCATACAGGGATAATTGCCGGCTGATGTCCCATCACATTTAGATTAAAACTGTTAAACGGGCCTCTGCGTGTTGGCTTCGGCTCCTCGTACGCCTTCCAAAGGTCCGGGATCCTGTGGTCCCGTGAAAGGAAAGAACAAACAAATAATATGTAATTATTTTTGTAAGTATATAGGTACACAGGGGAGCTTTCGTTGATTGTAACTTTTTTGACATAAATGAATTCTATCCCTTTTTTGTATTGAGACAGTTGGAAGGCTGTAAAGAATATAGGATACGTCGAGTACCGGTAAAAATAATAATTTTCAACTATGACGCGAGCGGCTATGACCTATTCTAATCACCCATTAAAAATTTTAAAAGATTGGTCTTGGATTAAATTTAAAAACAAACATTGTTTTGGTTCGTTTATTTTTGAAATACAAATTGTGTTGAACATTTTTATGTACTAAGGGTGACAAAAATGCATGGAGAGCTTAAGGTCGACTATTGACTGACAGGTTTTGCATAACGCTACCATTGATAACTAGATGGCGCTGCTTTTAAATGAAAATAACCATGCAAAGCTTGAATACTTTACACTGCAGAGGCACACAATAAGATTTTTAATGGTTAAAATAATAACTAAGAAACAATAATATATTTATATTCAAATACACATAAATTATGTTAATTTTCACATTTCCGAGGACTTAATATAGCGCCATCTAAGTCAAGTCAAGCAAACCAATTAAAAGATGGCGTCAATAATTAATAATAGACAATAATAAAAGTTATAAACTAACCCGCATTTTCGATATCATTAAAAATGCGATCGGTAGCTCGAATAAATAAGAATGATAGTATAATGAATTAGAAGGGCACCGGTTCAATTCCGGGTTATCATTTTTAAATTCAGGTTTTTTAACAATGTTTTTTTTATATTTTTTTATATAAAATCAATAATAATAATATATAAATAAAATATTTGACGTTTAATATTTATAAAAGATAACAAAAATAAATAAATATATTATTTTAGAATAAAATTATATTAATAAATATATATAAATAACTTTTATAATATGTGCTAACTATTAATGTAAAAGTAACATATTTTTCTTACAGATTAAGACTAATACTAAGTTTAATTCTCATAAAGGATAACAAATAAAACTATTTTAGTGACATTATAATTTCAGACATTTATTTCTTAAAACATAATATTTATTTCTTTCTTATATAGTGTATACCCTGACCTAATAACTTTCCAGCTAACTGACACATTATTTATTACACTTTTTATAAGATTAATAAGTATTTTAAATCAAAATTGTGTTGTGCTAGTCATTTATTAGTTAGTTTTAAACACATACGATTCTATATAATATGCAACCTTACTTCTGCAACTATTTTACCTAAAACTTACTTAAACAACCTAAAATTTAATTAAAGTATTGACTAAAGTGATTCATTTTGTGCATCATGTTATGACAAAGGCTCATAGCTTAAGTATTCGTTCCAGAACAAGGAAGAAATTGAAGCTAGACCTTAAATCAATAACATTTCTAAGACCGGGATATAGCATTCACTAGATATGGGACGAATTGTTCATAGTAATTAATAAATAAATAATTTATTATTTTGCAATCAATAGCATCTGTAAATATTAATATTGCTTTTATTTTTATTTCTCATATTTAGTAAAACATTAAAATCATTACTGTATAACAGTCGCTGGTTATAAAGTAGTCAATAAATTTATCCTACTAACACTAAGTTTGAACATTTATCCATTAAATAAATTATAGCTACCCCGGTCTTGTGATTGCTTAATCCTATAGTCAACAATGTCTTTTCTTTTAAGAACTAGTGTAGCCGCCATTTTTATCGATCCTATTTCTCCTATCTCGCTGGCCAAGGAATAATCCGTATGTCTGATTGCTGACTAAACACTTGCACAATTATGGAACATTACACATAAGACAATTGTCCAACACAAACGTTATCACTAGCACATCTTCATGACGTCATTCAGCACATCTATGTAGTTTTCACTGTTTGCATCACTGAAGATGACAATGCTCCAGTAATTTTTCTCATAACCTTGCCCCATAAGTTGAAGCTGGTCTGAGTCAATATCAGGTCTTCTGCCAGATCCACTACGGTGCTCCAATGAACCCTCTTCTTGAAACAGCTTTAGATATCCATAAAGTGGCAGTCTTTACCTGTAAGGGACGTGTATTATTTATTATTTTCATGTATCGATAACCATGGATAATAAAATAAATAACAAACGGTCATTTATAAGAATACTTACATTTAAGCCAGTTTCTCTAGAAATTCCAGTATAATTTAAGCTTTGATTATGCAATGCTATTATTTGGGCCCTCGTAGCCATATTAACATTTGAACGCAAATTCATAATAAAAATAAATATTAAAAACTTGTTAAACAAATCGTGACTGAACTCACTCAAAGATAGTAAAGAATGTTATGATTGAACAAAAAGGTTTAATTTTTATACAGTTAATTTTAAATTACCCTCAACTGTTTTGAGATTTATGATCGGGTTATAGTTGCTAAACAACTTCAATATAATAAAGAGTAGGATAATTTCAATACATTTCAAGGTAACGTAATGGCCTAATGGCTAGTGGCATCGGTTAATTTTATGCTACCGAGTTCGAATCCTGGTTATTGCGTGCTTTGCTTTAAAAAGGTTTGGAATATCGTAGCATTAATTTGTATAAAAATTTATTAAGTTAATAACTTTGTATCTGATAAAAACTATAAATGTATATTTTTCAATACCACTAGTATACTAGCGCCATCTATGTCGTCCATGGTATATAATTAAGGCGATGAAACGCCGTACAAACGATTTTGATTTAGAATCATCCATGCACTTATGACACTGATAGTACATTCAGATTCAGTAATTAGGAAGATATTAAAACAGAAGAGAAAATGTGAAATGATGAATATAAACGAAAAAATACAAGTTAGAAAGGGATAATAACTGTCAAAAAATTATTCTAGCACCTGTTAGAAGCTATCATAACATTAAATTTTATAGTAAAATAAACTAATTTCTAAACATAAATACTTTACAATAAATACAAATATGAGAACCTGGGTGTTTATTAATTTTACATTGTAGGAACAGGCAACCATTAAACTTGTAGATGTCAATTTCAATATAGAATTTTGTTTTTGTTGTCACGCTATTATATTAATTGTAGTCCCATAGTTTGAGAACCAGAGCAATTATTTAATCAACTTATATTTTATAAAATAAAGACACCAGTTTGCTCTCGATCATCTGATTTTAAAATTGGAACAAAATACTCTATATTATTCCACAATGGACAAATGTAATGACACTATATTAAAAATAAAATCAGCTACAAATAAAAAAAAACAGATTCAATTTAAATGGAGTGTACAAATCAAAGTAACAAAGCAAGTTAAGATTTTTCTAATGGTACTTAATATTTTCAGCCCTATGTTTATATCACTTTCTTATTCTATGATTTATACACTTGTCATCATTGATGACTCATTACTTATAGAGCCTTATGCAGTATTTTAAGTATATATTTATTAATTTATTTTCTGTTTTATTGGTAGGGATACAACATGGCGACAGCAGGGTCTTCAGTCTCGAATGTAATGAGGACATCTTTGAATTTGTCCAGAAGTTGCATCAGCTGCGAGCGGCTTACGTTCTCCATAAACATAATTTCTTCCAAATGCTGCTCGCCGCGGAAGTAACCTGCATAATTATTATAAAATTAGGATATTATTAATTAAGAATAATTTTATAATACACCCACCCTTACATTATCCTCATAAAACGCATTAGAGAAATTCCATATTAATATCACAAGACTTTCACATTTAATATACCACCTCATCAAAAAAGTACAGTGATAGACCTCGGGAGAGAAATTAGACTACCTCATAATGTTTTATGGCATCCCTAAATTGCAAAAGGCCAAAATAAAAAAAATGGTATGTCGGGCTTTTAGTACATACCGGTGTTCTATGTAATCGCAGCTTACGGCTAACCCCCGTTAACCAGATGAAAAGTAGCCTATATTTTATTCTAGCTAGACTAGACTGTGTGTTCTTCCCCTCTGCCAATTTTCATAAACATCCATTCAGTAGTTTTTACGGGAAAACTAACAAACACTCATCCTTAAAACCGTCGATACTTATTACAAAAAAAAATATTTATTTTGGTTTAAAGCATTGAGTCAGGTTTCGTATTTTGAATTTTATTCTCACCAACTTTCAATTTGAAATACAAAAACTTGCTCAACGGTTTAGACCTAGACCTTAGGACGTTTATGTTTATAATACGAGTAAAAGTAAGATTAATCTTACCTTTCTTATGGAGTTGTGCTAGAAGCAAAAGATCGTCAGTGTTCTTAGAAGCCGGTACGTTAGCTAATGCGGCCCGTTCCTCTGCGGTGAACGTGTCCAGTAGTGACTCGGTCGTAGGCGGCTCGTTAGGGATGCGACATGCATCGATGACGTCACAACTTGCTGGAACGTTCCACACTGTCGGCGGTTGAAAACTGAAATCCATACTAGTTTATGTTATTATTAAGTACTAGCCTTGCCAGCGAGTTCGTTCGCGTGGAATAGTGACTTCCTGCAGATTTTTGGTATAAAAACTATCCTATGTCCTTTCTCGAGTTCCAAACTATATCTGTACCAAACACAGAAATCGGTTCAGTAGTTTAGGCGTGAAGAAAAGAAAGACAGTCAGAGTTACTTTCGAATTTATAACATTAGTTTGAATTATTTAGACTAGCATTTGTTTTAGTTGTATAGCGACGTTTAAACAATATGTTCTTTTTGAAATATAGTTGAAAGATAAATTAACATTAAAACACATTTTTATAATAAGGTTTTGTGGGTTTATAAGTCCCGGGAATTATTGACAATTCCAACGGGAGGGGACGGGCCACACGAGGTGATTATTAGCAAATAAACCAATCAGAATCGTTTTAGCAGTTTTTACACGACTGTCCGAAAAAATGAGTGTTATGTTTTATAATGTATAGCATAGCCTTCTTCGTGGAATTGAGATGGGACCAAGATAGGAGCAGCTAGTAAAGTGGAAACCTATTTACCTCATTTCACTCTGAAATTTCAAATTCAAAGATACGCCATTTTTCTTTTCTCCTCCATTCATCATGCCGTTCATTTTGATTCGTGGCGATATATCCTGATCGCTTTCGAATTTATCCTCGTCACTGCTTGTATCCTTGTTCAAAGTTGTTTCGCTATCTTTCAAAGAAATATCGGATAACCGTGATGGGAGGCTCTTTTTGTCCGAATCTGTTTTATCAATAGACAATTCAGATTTAATGATATCCGTGTGACCATTTTCTATAACTTCTCCGTTTCCATTATGGTTATTGGTTCCGTTCATATTGCTTGAAATGCCGCTGTCTACAGAATTCCCTTGTATTTTCTTTTGGCCATTTTCGACTTTGGATTCGTAGTCACAACCGTTGGTTGGCTTGACGCCGTCGACGACGTCGATACCGTCATCGAACGAATGGTTCGCGGAGTCCGTTTCTCGAAACTTTTCGTATTTGATGTGTTCAGATTCTATGACTATTGGTTTTGTGTGTGAGAAGTCTGTTTGGTTGAGATTATTCTCTGTGGGGTAGTCTTCGTCGGAGTCTGGGAAGGTATTGATAGTTTCCCTCGGTTCCACTGGTTCCGGGACGTTGAGTTGCATTTGGTTGAGAGAGGAGAATGAGACACTGCATGATTGGTTGAATACATCGTGCTTTTCGCAGTAGTATTCTTTGCCATCTGTGGACGAATTTAAATTTTAAGTTAGTTAACTCATTAATTTTACCGATTCGAAACCTTGAAGTTGATATACAAGTAAATCTGTTAGAAGCTATAACGTCAACCTAACTAGCTGAAGAATAAAAATCTTCATTCTATACAATACGGTAGTTTCCAACTGGTCAAATTCAATTGTTAAATGAATGTCAGAAACGATAATTTTGTATGAACTCGCAACATCGAATGACGTCATAATGTTTTACTTCAAAGTTATTTCTGTAGAGTTAGCTTGAAAACATCAAAAAATACGTTAGATTAATAACCTCAAGTGATTGATTTATATTTTAATCATTCGAAAACTGAGTATTTATTACCTGGGTCACGTCCCCAGTGCGGTGAATTAAACTGTACGTAAGTATGTAGCTGCAGTAGCAGTCGCCTACGTAGCAGCCAGGCCACGCAGCGCGCCAGCCGGCCGCCGCCCCCGCCGCCGCCAGACCCGTTACGAGATACGTACCATAAAGGAGCCGGTAGCGAGAACTCGCTTAACATCTGAGAATAATTATTAAAAAAATTATTAAATTGTATGAAACATTAAAACATATATTCTATTCCCATCCGCCTCGAGCAAGTGAGCTTAAGAACAGGCCTTTTGCTAAGCGATGGGCACTTTTAGGCTGATGATGTGATGTTATATCAAGTCCATAAAATTAATACAGAAAATTGTAAGATATATCTGGCCTCTAGAGCCGCTCGTGAAGGCAGATTTACTTGGTATTTTCAGGGACACAATCTCATGTGAAAATTGGTAAAAGAACTAGAGTTACTTTCATAGTTTGTATATGCTTAAGCTTAAGTGGTTATGGGTAGGCTACGTTGTTTCAAGGACTGATGGTCGATGGATGTGCATAATACGGTATTTTCTAACTTGTCAAATTCAATACTTTTATCGAAATGTCAAAAAATATAATTTGCATGAAAAATTAAGTGCTAATTATGACGTCATAGTATTATTGCGTCAAAAAGCTTACTTTTTCTACAGATCGATGAATAAAAGTATAATTATTTTTCAATGTTTTATTGTATCGAAACGTCGTTTTAATTTATTTTTAACCGACTTCAAAAAAAGGAGGAGGTTCTCAATTCGATTGTATTTTTTTTTTTTATTTTTTTTTTTATGTTTGTTACCTCAGAACTCCGTCGTTTATGGACGGATTTGCAAATTTTTTTTTATGATTGAAAGGATATGCTTCCAGATTGGTCCCATTCTTTTCAAAATCAAGTTTTGATGATGGGATCCATGAGAAATCGAGGGAACTCCTCAAATATTATAGGCAACTATATAGTAATTTTAATATTTTCATAGAGCACTCAAGCATTTACAGTCAAAAAGTAATGTTTGATTAGGTGGAACTGGTGAAGAAGATCAGAAATGGATGATGAAACTTGACACTCGCATAGATATCACAATCAAGGTAGTTCAGCAACTATGAAAATGCACTGTAAACCAATGATCTTAAATAATTATGTTGGAAATGTTATCATCGAACTGATTTAATGATGATTATGGAGCTGGAAGGTAGGCACTGGAACTGCGTACCTAATTAATATATCCTAGCCGTGTTTGGGCTTGTTAGAATTGTTATAAGATGCACTTTGGCTGTAAGGTACTATTGAACTGATGTGATGATGAAGCTGGAAGGTTGGCATGGGGCCTAGTATTGTGTAAGCTTATTAGAGCTGTCAAGAGCAATGGAAAGGGCTATGCTCATAGTTTCCGTGCATGTTCGAATCAGAAATGAAGAAATCCGCAGAAGAACCAGCGTCACCGACATAGCCCGAAGAAATGCCAAACTTAAGTGACAGTGGGCACGGCACATTGCTCGTAGAACAGATGGCCGATGGGGCCGAAAGGTTCTAGAGCGGGACCGCACACCTTTGGGGGCGGAGTTTGGCCTAGTATTGGCTATTTTGCATTAGTCCACGTGGACTGCGTTTACACATTAGTGGTGAAATGCGTCATTGTGTTCTTATCGTTTTCCTGGTAATAGGCTAAGAGAATTAATTGGCATTTTTAACAAAACAGTCGTTTTAAATGGGTTACAAAACAATAATTGCGTCGTACAAAACAATAATTGTGTTTCTTTTGTGTGCACATATGTAGATAATACTTACTTAAAAAAGGTTCATACATTGAATGAGTCATAAATGTATATTTACAATAGCGATGGTCTTTTATATTTTTACCAACTTGTCTATATATGAATGTTCTTAGTAATAACAAAATAGTATTCTTCATTTAATGGGTTACAATTGATACAAAACAATAATTGCATCGGTCTTTTTTCTATGTACGAATGTATTTAATCATAGATACTAAATTAGATTGCATTTGGTATCTTTGAACTTTATCTGTCTGTTGATGAAAATATCTAGTTTTTTGTTATTTGGCGAGAACTAATATGAATTTATGATAAGATTATTATTTTATTTTAACTATAAGTCATAAGTATCTCATGCATCATATCATCTCTCCTCGAGATCAAAACGATTACACAGTAACAATGTACTATGATATGTATTTCTACGTATAAGTATGACATTGGTAACTTTTTCAAAAGAAATGTAGGAACGATATTGACTTCTTTGCCATAACACATTATAATAAAAAAAAAAAAAACACTAAACGGCTACAAATAAAAAAAAAATTTACAAAATAAAAAAACCGCCTTCAAAAAAAGTCAAGCAATAAAAGTTCCTACACTAAAAAGTAAAAAATAACAATTTGAATTACTGTAAAAAAACTTAATTTATAGGTAAACTTATTTGACATTAATATTTTGCAAATATTCAAAATTTATTACTTATTTTTGGAGTCGGTGCCAGCCCATGCAAGGAAATACAAATGGGCAACAATCCCTTGAAAAACTACCTCTTACTTAATTATAAAACTACTTAATACCTATTTGCATACTCAAATATAGGTATATTAATTAAGACATAAATACAGATTAGACTTCTCTACAAAAAATGTCCGATTTGCACATTTTTTTAAATAAAAAATATGTACTTACAAAAACATTTTAAGTACATTGAAAATGTTTAAGCATTATGTACGAAAAATGGCACCGGATATTAAAAACCTAACTAACATTAAGTTTCAACATCAAAATGCTGGCACCGACTCCAAAAATAAGTAATAAATTTTGAATATTTGCAAAATATTAATGTCAAATAAGTTTACCTATAAATTAAGTTTTTTTACAGTAATTCAAATTGTTATTTTTTACTTTTTAGTGTAGGAACTTTTATTGCTTGACTTTTTTTGAAGGCGGTTTTTTTATTTTGTAATTTTTTTTTTTATTTACTTAGGAAACTACCCAGTTAATTACCTGCAGCAAGCATAGAGAAGGAAACTCCTTTGCGAACTCCTCAACTAGAGGCGAGTGTATGTGAACATTGGCTCCCGGAGCGACCACGTAAACATTACTCTCACATAGCGGGTATATCACTGTCGCTTTGGCCCAGTATACTAAATGACCTGTTAGTTGAGACACCTGAAATAGTAATGTATGTCAAAGTAATATGGATTTATATGAATATGTACTCTATGTTTGTCAAGATAAGGTTGTAATCTGAATATGTCATGTTATGTAAGTAAAAACTGTATAATAATATTTAATTTTATTATTATCAGCTAGAAGTTGGATTTTAATTTTAAGTCAATCTGTAGGTACCTATTTAACTAAGCATAAAATATTTAAGTCTCATTGATTTTTACAGAGTGCCACTAGAATGTTGCTTCCATTCAACGGGTATACTAGAAGAGAGGCCTATTTTGAAAATTGATTCTGTAGCAGAATTGATAATTATGGTATTATTTTTGTATTTTGAACCGATGTTTAAAAAACGTTATCGACACTTTATACAAATATAATCATAAAGAAATCGTAATATGAACCTTATTACAAGCTAAATAAGTTACATTATAAATACCTGTTTCAGAGTTAGGTCAGCTTCAATAGCGAGTGTCTGCAAACTTTTCAGTGGGCTGTATAGTTTTATCAGTCTTAGCAGAGCTGAGCTGCTGTCCAGAGGTATTGAACCTAGCAGATCATTTGGGTTTACCTGAAAGATAACGATATAATTTTAAATACCAATGGAAATGCTCATTTTTTTCAACTAGAGGCAATGAGGACTGTTAGCTGAACACAAGTTTATATCCAACTATTTAGTAGATTGTTGTTTTCGCTGTAGTAAAAGAGTTTACAACGAACGAAAGAGTCGCCAGGCAAAATATCCTTTTAATGGAAATTTGGCTTTTCCATTTTTTCTTACACAAATACCACTTCTTTATCACCCAATAAATATTGATTAATACATAAGTCGGATGCCTTAAGGCAGCACATGATTTTTTTTGCGTTTTTAATGTAAGAAAATTAAATGTTAGAAACAACTTACCATAAGCAATATACCGTGATAAGGCCTTAGTTTCTGTAAACATTTGTCTATTGTTTCCGGTTCAATTATTAATCCTCTATTGTGTATCTGATGAGCTTTGTGTGGCAAACAGAAGGACAGCAACACCCACTTGTTTATACGACATTGAACTATACCTGCAAATTAGGAAATAATTTGATTAATATTGCACTCGTGCTATATTATTATTATTAGCTTCTCATCCCATGGTTTATCAGCTGTAATAAGGTCTATATTCAATAACGTCTTCAACATTTATTTGAACCATACTTGTTCTTCTTAGTAATAATTAACTTAAAAACGAATGTCAAAAGATGTGATTTGAAACAAAACAGTTATACAACATCACAGGAAGTATCAAATATAAATAGAATAGAATATTTGACTAGGTATAATAAATATAGATTTACATGACTTAGGCCCCTGACTAAACCCTTAAGGGGAAGGGGCAGAAGTGCATATGTTAAAAACATTTTTTTTTATGGTATAAGTCGGCAAACGAGCCGACGGATTACCTGATGGTAAGCAATCGGCGCCGCCCATGGACACCCGCAAAACCAAATGAGTTACTAATGCGTTGCCGGGCATTGCAAAATGTCTACCCACTACCTAAACAGATTGAGGAAATATTCTATGGTTTTATTCGGGATCATGGTTGGCCCAATCATGAAAGAGCAGTTTGAAATCAGATACAAAACATTTATGTACCGACAGAACTCGCTAAAATAGATACTGAGACAAGAAATTAGTATTTACTAGGTTATCTAATATCTATCTATCTAGCACGCACGTGCTAACAACTGAAAGTGTTAAAACGCAATAGTTCCATTATTTACGTAAAATAAACAATATAAGTTGCATGAAAGAATAAGATTCACAGAAATATGAATATAAATATCAAAAATAATTTGGTTTAGTTTTTTTGTTAATCCTAGAGTTGCCCTTGTCGTGGGAGCGTTTACAAATATACAAATTCCAAATCCAACCCAGACCAAAAACAAAAGGTATCGCACCCGCTACACGTTGAACAGCAGCTAGTTGCCCAACACTGCGCTAATCACGCAATCAAAATATCTATACTCTATGGGCAGAAAACGTATTAAGAATTTCATTGACCATGAATCACTGTAAGAATGCACTTATCATGTATAAGGCATGCTTCATTTATGCAATTAATAAACTATGCAGCATACCAGGAGTTAATTAATATAAACCTATGAGTTTTTAGATTAACATAACTAATTAAAATCAAATATAGTGCATACAATTTTAAACCTTAAATACAACTTTATAAGATATTTTTTGATTAGTAGAATACACAATTTTGGTCTGTATACATACATAGGTAACAATGTAAAACAGATACCTATTGTTAATTACTTACGAGAACAAAATTATACTTCGTCTCGAATGCATCGTTTCGAACAGGGTGAACCAACGCCACACAGACAACTGACGTGGATAAACACGCTTGTGTTGAGTTTCGCCGTAAGAGGGGGTACCAAAGGCTCAATCCTTCCCCGAGTCCCCAATTCTAAAATCCCTAATGCCCAAAACCACCGCAACACCCTTGTATATTCTTTGTTGTTGGCGGCCTTCATAGGTAGCGCCGATTGCTTACCGTCAACTGATCTATATGCTTGTTTACCGCTTTGTGCTTTTAAAAACATTTAAACTGAGCCTTACATACCAGTACTACTTAATTCTTCAAACACAGACTTCATAGACCTCGCCAGCGAGCTCCGTTGCAGTATCAGGTGAAACGCAGACTTCGGCGCAGTATCTGCCCCGTTTTCACTGCTATATGTTGCTGAACTGACAGAATGGCGGAGATTGTCTTCATCTTCATCGTTGTCACTTTTCATTTCACTATCCAGGACTGACACTTCATCATGAGCTGCTAACTGAAAGGTTATTTTAAACTATGAATTATAATGCCGAAAATTTAGAAATTTAATTTGTTCTATCATATCATTTAATTCTATCATGGAATATAAATCCATGATTGATTAAGTAACACTATGATCTTTAGCATGCAATCCTTAAGCAAATTTCTAAAAAGATTTGCAATATAAATATATTTAGACTTAACTGAGGTTGATGTATTAAAAAAGGGCCAAAAAATACCCTCAATTGATGATCATGGATGAAATGATATACATGTATGAAGGTAAATTGTGAACATTTTTTATATAAAAAACCATAATATTCAATGGAATATTATGGTTTTTTATATAAAAAATGTTGTTAAATATTATGGTTTATTGCATTATGCTATTCCTATATATTTGTTAAATACGAAAGAAAGTATTTAATCTAATATGCATTAATTATCTAGAACACATGCAAAAATACAAGATACACACACATCATTGCTAATATTATAAATATGTAGATGCAAATCTCTCTAGTAAATATAACGAAATAGTAATAGCTAATAAATATTTACCATTATTTTCATTTCTTCAGTCAAATATGAACACCTCTTTTCTTCATGTCTCAGTGCTTTTCCCAGTCTTTTACTCAAATCATAATAACATTTTACTAAAAAATAAAGATAGAATTTATACAGTATAGTATAATATGTATATAGATGCAAATAAGTTTTTAAGATTGAAATATAGCACCATCTTCAAAAGAGGGGTTTGCCATGGAAATATAGCACCATCTTCAAAAGAGGGGTTTGCCATGATATGACTTAGACATTAATAAATCATATTAGGTAAACTTACCAACAGAATGACTTGCAGAAGCCTGCAGAGCAAAGACAATGTTAATAAGGATCATAGTGGCTGTATCATCCTTGTTAGTCCTGTAGGGCAGTAGTGTGGGGTGTCCCACAAACCTGACATCATTTACTTTTAACTCAAACTTCCTATTACAAAGCTCAGCTTTCACGGCAAACAAGGTTGATAATATTTCATCTGTAAAACCACTTAGCTGACCTGAAACACAAATTTACATATTTATTTTTCTTTTAATATTTATTTTTTAATTCAGTTAAAGCACAACATTGCTGATTACAAAGACAAAGTCAAAATCATTTATTCCAAGTAACCATAAATAGGTAGGTACTTTTGAAACATCAAAATATAATAGTTGTATGTCAGTGAAGCTAGGTGTTACACTGACTAACTACGATTTAAACAGTCACTGTTAACTACATACGCAAATTCAATGCAACCTACAATCAACATAATTTATTGGTCATATTTGAAGATATATACTACACACAATGGAAATGGTTTAAAAAAAATACAAAACTGGCATGTTTCACAACATCTGAATAGCCTGAATGGCCAATTAAGTAGTAATTTATATGAAATATGTGTCATATAGGTTTATCAGGGACTTATATGAAAATGTTGAAACTGACCATTATTCTCAGAATAGCTACTATATTATATTATTGAAATAATTCAAATTTATAATCTTTTTAACTGGATATTCAGCATTTCATCGATGTAGGATTTACATTTTCAATACAAGTTAACAATACATTGTAACATATTTTAATTAATACAGCATGGACTTCACTATAAATGCACAAACTGCACTATCATAAAGTACATTGTTGCATATCAATAGGTAGGTAGTAGGTACATACAGGCATACATAAACATTGATTTATTCATTTGCTCTTGGGGTAGGTACATACTTTATCTACTGATATTGATATACAAAGAGTATATAAAAATAAGTACTTATAGGTTGTATTGATTCCAATAACGATCAGAATTAGTATATTAGGATGCTCCAGAAATTAAAATCTATTAAAGAACTAACCTTTACAAATATTAGACGTTTGCGATTGAGGGTTCTGTAATAAGTCCTCTGTAGAATTAATGGCGTAAGGATTGTGTCGACCATATTTTTTCTGTTTACTTTCATCCTTGTTTTCTGTTGTGTAAGGATATCTGAACAGCAACCTGTCACCCTTACTGTCAGATTTGACGAAAAATATATTCAAAGGATTCACTTCCATGATAGCACAAAGAAAGTAAATGTAACTAAATTACAGAGCATGGAGTAAACAAGGTGATTATGGACGGATATTGCAACAAAGTATTCGAATTAAAATTACACTCAAGGAATTTATCACACATTTTTCTGCTATGTGTATGTACGTAATAAAGTTTTATTACAAAATTTTTGTACAACTGTACACAAATCAAATACTATTTTATTTCTTATTTCTGCGAATTGAGCTACGCGAGACTAGAAAAACACGCAATATTTGACGTATTTGTGATGCAAATTGTAAATGTGTCAAATGTCAGGTTGTTATGTCACTGTCAGTTTTATAATTTTCCTTTACACGCATGATTGGATGATTGGATTGGATTTGATTTAAAAATGTTGATGACTCTATGATGATATTGTAAATGTTTTTTCTAGAATAATTAAGTAATGCAGTTAATAAAAAATATTCTAATCACTAAATATTTATATTCAATTTAAATATTTTGTCTATATAGATGACTTTTGAATAAAATGATATCGTCTGAAAAGACCGGATTCATTCTTGACAATTAAAAAGAAAATGAGACAAATCATTTGTCAAAAGTAGAATACGATACGATACATACCATTCGTGATTTGCTTTGCGAAAATCTATATTTTAGAAGAAATGGCTAGCAAAGTGGAAAACAATTTCAAAGTGAACCCTGAAAAGGTCCGCCTAGAAACAGATCAGGGTATCGTGGAAAGTGAAGAAAGAAAATGGCGAATGCCTTTGAAAGATGTGTACAAACACGGACTAGCGTTTTACAAAGGTAATTTTCTTGAATATTTTCTTAGTTATTTAAACCATGAAAGATATAAAAGGATTAAAATTTATTTTCTGATTATAATGTAGAAAACGTCTAAAAATCTTTATATTTCGTATTGATCGCCATTCTAAAATAATTGCGACTTATCTGATTGTTCGCTGTTTTAAGTGCTCATTATTTTTTATTGATATAAAGCGGCACTTCCTAGTATTTACATGATGCATTGTTTGTGACTAATTTTGCATAACAATTGCAGATAAGGAAGGCAAAGCTTTACATTTAAGCTATGAAGATAGATTAAAACTGGTTGCATACACCCAGCAAACATCTCATGGTCCTTTGGATGTGAATTCTGCTCCCCCATTAGGAGTCTTAGATGTTATTGGACGTGATAGGAGAGCAGCATGGCAGGCATTGGGACAGATGTCACAGATACAAGCAATGGCTGGTTTTGTCCATACATTGGACAGGTAAGACTTATTCATGATGCTGTTATCACAGAATGCTTTGAATTATTTTTGTTTACAAATATTTTTGTTCTGTTTCAGATTGTGCCCTCTTTTCAAACCATATTTAGAGGCAATACAAAAGGATATGGAAGATAAAAAAAATCAAGAGTAAGTTTAAATTAAATCTTATTTGCTCTATATATTATATGGACTTACTTAGATATTCACATAAATTATTTGAACAGGATGAAGAAGGAAGATGAAGAAAAGGCACATTTGGAGCTACAGAACAGAATAATGCTAGAGAAACAGAAACAGCAAAGTAATAAACTTACAGAGGAGCAGCAAGTGTAAGTTGTGTCTTTCTGTTGTAAAATACATATATATAAAAAGCATACTCATACTAATTTAATTCAAAAATTCCAGGCAAAGAATAAAGGATGCTCTCAATGCCCAAACATATGAACAGTTCCTACAGTATGCTCAGCAACAGTATCCGGGTAACTTTGACCAGCAAGCTATCCTCATTCGTCAGTTGCAGGACAAACATTACCAGCAATACATACAGCAGTTGGCTGTAGACCAGAGGCTTGCCAACTCTAACATTAATGTGACTGAAGACAAAGAAAATGACAATATTAATAATGAGAAGGAGAAGACAAATGAGGAATCTGACACTGATTGCAATTTGAATGAAGCTGAGCCAGCTCCACCTTCTGATAAGTGAGCATTTGCTTTTATGTTTTATTTATATAAGTTTTGATTATTTGATTTTTATAACCATGTAATCATTCATAGCATAAGTGGTGATAAGTTGTCTTACACAGTATATTCACCTCTATCTAAGATTAGAAGAAAAGTGTTATGTATACTTTAAGTTTATTATGTGTATGTAATTATAAAATAAAACCTTCCAAATCTTGACTAATGCAGTGATTTTAATAACCTGCATAGACAAGACACCAAGATGTTAATTTTCTTCAAATCTATGTTCTTCAAAAATACATATAGTATACAACAGTATAATGTGGTGTATAAGTATGTAATTTAATTATGCTTTGATTATATTATATTCTTTTTTATATTTTAATTTTATAAATTACAGATCAATGCAGACTTCAGAGAAGACTGACAACAGTGAGTACATTGAAGAGGTCAGAGTTGATGACAACACTGATGATGATGGTATGAATTATTTACCCTTTTTTAAACATTTTTGTTTTGCATAAGTATTTACTGTCATGACTAACTTAGTTATAAATGTTTGTAGGTATATCACTGTAAATTTAAACCAACAAATTATGACTTTTCATGCATTCTTCCTCTAAAATTATTGGTACTTTGTGTAATCCATAAAAGGAAAATAAAATCAAAAATAATATTTCGAAATTGTTGATCTATTTTTAAATTAAGTAAATCTTAATACCAATGTGAATATAATACCTTTCATTATGATGAAGTGTACCATGTATGTCTATAATAATCAGATTTTAAACCCTTATCTTTTAAAATGAGAACCAGATTACTAGCTTTAAAGTTGATGTTAAAATTAATATCTGATTTTGATAGCATCAGGTACTAAGTTTGCGGAAGTCCGTTATTATTATGTTATTGTCAAAAGAGTTTTCTACATACAAACAATAGACGAAATGAAGGCAGTAAAAATGAGTTTACAATAATACACGTTGTAATACCGATGCAGCACCTATTGTTACACTTCATTGTTTAAACATTAAGGATACTATAAAATTTCGGATATGGATATAATTTCGGTTACGGATATTAAAATTTTAAGGAATTTTAAAAGTAAAATACAAACAACGTGTCCCAGTGAGGTTCCGCCCCTTTCCGATATTATACGAAAGTTTATTTCGAATTCAGTTACGGTTTTTTTTTAATATCGGATATCCGATAGTTTCGGTTACGGTTACGGAGTTCCCTTACATCCCTAATATTTACTAGGATTTAGTTATTTGTTATAGTTTCTTGGTCAGTTTTGTGGTACTTATAAGTAAGCTTAGCAGATATTAAACTTTTAAACGAAGCGATAAATTTTAATACCTACTCAATGATACAGTTTAGAATTTTGTTCTAGACTTAATTCTGAAGTTTCTACTGCAAATTTTCAGAAGGTTACCTCAACGTGGAAGAAGTCCGCATGTGGACTCGAGGTGATATAGCCAAGTTCAAAAGCTCAGCTAAGCAGGGTGGTGGCAAACTGACAGTCGGCCATGGAGAGACCATTACCGTTCGAGTACCCACGCACCCAAAGGCCAGGTGCCTCTGCTGGGAATTCGCTACAGATAACTACGATATAGGTAATTTTATTTTATTTTTATGGATGAGTTCTCGTAATACCAAAAGGAGTTACAACAGACTGTGTTTTGGATATTTCACGCACGGCACACATCCCTGTAATATGTGTTTAAAATGGGTTTGCTCAAACTGAACAAACTCGCTCTAGGCATTTGGATGAGCAAAAAACGATAACCCTTAAGTGTGGGAGAGCCATGCTTCGGCACGAATGGGCTGGCTCGACCGGAATGATACCACGGCCTCACAGAAGACCGGTGTAAAACAACCACAGCGTTGTGTTTCGCCGTGTGAGTGAGGTTACCGGAGGCCCAATCGTTCCCCGCCCCCAATCCCTCCTCAATCCCTTAATCTCCAAATACCTAATCCCTAAAAGGTCGGAACGCACTCGTAACTCCTCCGTTGCGGGTGTCCATGGGCGGCACTGATTGCTTACCATCAGGTAATCCGTCTGCTCATTAGCCGATCAATTACATAAAAAAACCCTCGTAGACAAAATTATGAGACTCGGACTTGTTTGAAACTAAATAAATGTGTTCCAAATCAACTATAGTTAATTTGTATACTACATACTTTTCAGGTTTCGGAATATATTTTGAATGGACCAAATCGCCTACTACTGAGGTTACCGTTCACGTTGCTGAGAGTGATGAGGACGATGAGGAAGATGCTGACGATGACGAATATCCCGTAGGAGATGGTAATAAGACCTATTTAAAATGTTTCTTGTTTTTTAATACTTGTGGGCATTTGACTATGATTTTCTGTACATTTTTTGTTAGTTGCAAGTCAAACATTGATTCGCTATGTGGGGTCAAGTAGAAATAATAGACACGCACCTCTTGAACAACCAAACCGACATATCAAATTATACCTATATATATTTAAAAGTAATAATGTTGAAATTATCAATGTGTCAAAAACGACATGAAAGTCACGCACTTTATTTACTTATCTAGCTACTCTCGCGCTGTCTCACTCCCTGCTCGGCTCCATTTAATCGTAGCGTGATTTTTTATACTCAGGAACATTGTAGCTATGCATCAGTGAAATAATTTTGGCAATCCGACCACTGGTTCCAAAGATTACCTCCTACATACAAACTTACAATTTTTACCTCTTTATAATACATATTATTATAGATATATTTTGAGGCTTAAGTAACTATTTTTAGAGTTGAAAATCTACTTATGTTGTTAATATTTCTGTTGTAATCATGGTCGATATATCCTGTCCTGGCTTTAGATACTATTTTTTTACAAGTTCATGTATGTCTTCTAGGATCTTTCCACGAGTATACTATTCATGGCACTCGGGCGGACCTTGAGCTTGGTTCTGACAAGCGTCCAGAGAAACCGACGGTCGGAACTTCCCGCCCACTCACCAGTCTTGTAGTACCTATTTACCGTCGGGATTGTCACACTGAGGTAAGTGTAATAACTATAAGAGATGCAAAATGGTTCTTAGTTCTTTGAAATAAAGATGTTTTTTGCAATCAAAATATGGTTCAAGCTTTAATAAAATATAATTATTTATTTTTATTTCTGCTGTCTCTGGAAACCGTCTTAAATATTTGAAACATGGTTTATTTTATATTATTGTTGGCTTTAAAAGACAACTTATAATTCCGTCGTTTTTAATTCTTGGAAAAATAATGAAGCAATTTTATGTTCCAGGTATACGCCGGATCTCACACATACCCCGGCGAAGGAGTATACTTATTAAAATTCGACAACACTTACAGTCTATGGCGATCCAAAACACTGTACTACAAAGTGTACTACACGCAGTAAATATTTATTTTAACTTATAGGTATTAGAGCCATGACAGAGAAATTATATTTAACATTATGT
Organism: Spodoptera exigua; assembly: GCA_902829305.4. Lineage (NCBI taxonomy): Eukaryota > Metazoa > Arthropoda > Insecta > Lepidoptera > Noctuidae > Spodoptera > Spodoptera exigua. Next base: position 7,110,717 of record LR824615.2, read on the forward strand.
TTAAAAATTAACACCCTATATTGCACATCCAGTATTTTTTTGTTCCTCTGGATATTTTTAGTAAAGAGGTTTTGTCAAATGCGCGTTCAAATATTGAGAGGTTGGTTGTACACAGAACCACAAAAAAGTCTAGGGCATCATAACTTATTGTGTTTTCTCGTAGGTCTCCTTGCCAGAATGTCAACTGCTGAAAAAAGTCCTTCTTCTTAAGATGACTATGACGCCAACTTGTCAGTTGGCCAGATCTCAGAAAATATTAAGGAAAGCGACTCTTAGGGTTGATTGCAGTTGTAGGACATACATAGTGCGTAAAACACTCTTTAATATTTGTTCGCTTTTCAGTGCAATAATATGAGCTTTTTAGCCGATTTAGCCGTAAACTAAATTATTGTAAACTAAGCTTTATGTACACTACACAATATACGCTTTTAGTTCAATTAATACAGGAGCAGTAATTTTTTGTTTAGTTAATGTATGCTTATTAATATTGTGTAGTTGTCTTGTATATTTCGTAAGTTATGTACCACTATTATTTAAGTAGTTTCCAACTTTTCAGTAACTTATATTAGGTTGTGCAAGGTGCACGTTTTATTTGCATTTCATTTAGATATTAATGGAGTATATTTGGTATTTATTTGTTTTATTAGATTGTACCGTAATACGGACTTATTATTTATATAATATAATATAAAAAATAAAGATATATCAGTAGGTATAATGTATTACTGTGGAATAAAAATTGTCACTGTTTCCATATTTTATGTGTTGCAGATTTTAAGCCATGTTCTTCTTCATAAAAATTATGATGTCTGTATGTCATATAACTAATTCTAATATTTATTGTTTGTGCCATTAGATGAATTATGAATGTTTATGTTTTAATAGTACTTAAACTGATAAGAATTTGATGTCTAAATACTTGTAATCACAGTTGTTATTGTTTGTGTATGAAGACTTTATTTCGTAATGTTATATGCAAAATTAAAGGAATTTATGGAAGAAATTAAGTAAAACATTTATTTTCGAACCTGTGCAAAAATACCTATTTACTTTTTGCACTAGTTTGCTCTAATCTCAGTACATTTCACGACTTTGAGCGCTTCAGCACTAGCTACGTCTAATCCGATCTGAAAATGTGGTCCGTCGGAGCTATAGAAAAATAGTTCTATCTCTATGATAATCTTTTAGGGTATCTGAACTCTGTCCGAATTTGTCCGAATTTTCTAGACTGGACCACAGAGAGGAAGCGCTTGAAGTGCCTAGACCATCCTCGTTTACTCTTACTGAATTTAATAATTTAATGCCTGTCCATATCCAGTGTCGTACTGGATATATTAAGATAAATACAAATTATATAATTTAACTCTTTTTGTTTTATTTTAAATCCCTCTAGTGAGCAATCAATTTAATCTTTCGAATGCTTCGTTGGTTGAATGCTCAAAACTATTTGCCAAGAAACAGATGGATAAATTAGTGGGTCGAAAAAGTATTACCTACCTACTGAATGTTTTCCGGAACTGAAAAATTCTGCCCGTTCTCAAAGAAAATACAAGATCTAACATTTGTATGAAACATAACAGTTTGGAAGATTTTTATAGAACTTTTTTTTACTTTTGATAAAACGAGGTAAATAAGTAGCGATTATCTCTTTATAAAAATGTTAATAATAATTTTGCAAATATTAACACAACTGTAAACAGCAAGCCAGTACCAATTCGCCATGTGCCAGTGTCTCACTCAATATGCATAATAATAATATTGACTTCATTATCATTGGTAGTAGCTGTACCGTTCCCAATCAGCGCACTTTTAACTTTAATCGTACGTGAGTCGGATGTTGGTCGGATGTGTGTTGTTAGCTTTATTTTTTAAATATCTTTTTTGTGATGGAAAAGTTTTGACTTTTAATTTTCACGAAACGTCAAATTTGACAGTTATCATGTTTACGGGAGGATGAGATGGTTTATTTTGTCTGGTTTTTAGTTAGAAAGTTCTGAAAAAATTAAAATGTTACAGCGATTAATTTATAGTAGTTTTGAACTGAAAATATCTCGTAAAAATTCACAATTATTGTTTAATATTCCGACGACAACTAAATGGTGTCAGGAGTGTGGAACCAGGTTATACTCTCGATACAAGGCGCCAGTAGTAATACGAAATAATTATGAAAGAAACTTCTGTAATAAATATGCGGCATTCAATCATAAAATCCGCTGGTACACAACCCAAGTGGATGCTGAGAAGAAAAGTGAACATATCGAAAGTGTAAAAGAAAAAAAAGCAATAGAATCTACGAAAAAGATCAATGTCAAATTAAAGACATCAGATATAAAACGATTATTTTCACTAGCAGAGCCAGAAAAATGGACCCTAGCTGGTAAGTTGACATACAGCACTTTAAACAATTTATTAGAAAATAATAACAAACAAACAGTAACTGGCAATTGTTTTGTTTGTAGGTGCTATTGGTTTCCTGGTAATATCGTCTAGTGTTACTATGGCTATACCATTCTCACTGGGAAAGGTGCTGGACATCATATACAGTAGTACAAGTGACTTGGGTGCTGCCCGGGAGAAGCTGGACACATTATGTTTGATGTTATGTGGAGTATTCCTCATTGGGGGTCTTTGTAACTTTGGAAGGGTTTATTTGATGTCAATATCAGGTAATCGAAAAATTAAACAAATTAATGTGAAGTTAGTTTATTTACAAATAAAAGAAATATTATAACTATATATATAATATAAGTTTAGTTTGCAAATATGTACTAAACTAAACAGATTTCAGTATGTTAGGTTGGCACTATGGCCATGTATGGCACCATCAGTCTGAACTTGTATGGTTATAACACATTTATGACACATCAGGGAATCCTAGTGTAGGGGAAAGTTTATTTTAAATGAAGAAAAGAAGAAATTTAAAAATAAGTTACAATGTCTCTTTCATACATTTTAGGTCAAAGAATGACACAATCTCTTCGCAAGCAAGTTTATGGTGCAATAATGAGACAGGAAACTGCTTGGTTTGGCAGAACCTCAACTGGAGAACTAGTCAACAGATTATCGGCTGACACTCAGCTTGTGGGCCGGAACCTTAGTCAAAATGTCAGTGATGGTTTGCGCTCACTTTTTATGGTTGGTGCAGGGACCGGGATGATGGTAAGATAATCTTTTTAATATGTTAATTATATTAATTAACCAAGCAGGTAGTTGAGACAGCTGATATATACCTGTACTGTAAACAGCAAGAACTTTTATTTACACACATGCAACAACACATTGTCTCATCACATGTTGTAGACAGAAACTACAGTTTTATTGAAAAATCAAGGATATTAAAAAAAGGAATAAGTATTTTAAAGAAATTTTCTGTTAGATGTGCCAAGTTGATTATGAACTATAGTATTATTGAATTGTCAAACTCTGAATTATCAGTTACATAGAAATGGACTCGATGGCAATTCATAAAAAAAAGATATACTCAGAATTCTTCAGTCTCAAGTATTATGCATTGTTATTTTTCTAGTTTTTTTGAATAGACAGTAACTTTGAGACACAAGTATGTTATTCAAAACTTGTATGTATTTTATCAATGTAATATTGGGGTCAGATTACATCACCTCACTTTCAGTGGCCTAAATATATGATATATAATAAGAGTAGATAACAAGTGTCAATGAATTGTAAATTGAATTATTTTCTCTCTTGTAAGTCATGATTATTGTTATATTTTATTTTTCATAAATTAAACATTGATTGAATTTTGTCACTAGTCACCATTACACAAAAAAACTCCTTTTTAAGTCACTTAAAAAGAGCATCTGTCTGTCCTTTTTTGTTTGTTTGAACGCAACCCCGGCTTGACATCAGCCCTGTAGGGCCTCGTCTGTGGTGGTCTATTGGCACCTTGAGGCGTGCGCGGAATGCTACGCGCCGTACGCTCGAGTCTGGTTCTGGTCGGGCGGCGAGCTATCCTGACTCGCCGTCCGCAGACCCGCGCATACGGTGGCTGTAGAGATCACCTTCGATCCCCGACGCCCGGAATATCGCCTCCTGCGGCGGCTGAAGCATGTGAAGGATAGTTTCCTCACGCGCTCCGCCTCCTCCTTTGCGAGCATCACTGCTTCGCAGAAAGAGGATACTACTTCCCAGTTCTTCTCGCTACAAACCATAAACTACTGAATCAGTTTCTGTGAAATTTGGTACAGACATAGTTGAACTCTAGAAAAGACTTAGGATAGTTTTTTACCAAAAAATTTGTAGGAAGTCACTATTCCACGCCAACGGAGTCGCGGGCAAAAGCTAGTACCTATTCAATAATAATGATACACTTCTATTTATAACTGAATATTTAGTTATTTCATAGCACATGAACAGATTTTGACAGTTTTTGATAACACACAAATATTAATTTTGGAATTTGGATAAGCAATGTTTGCTATCTTAAGTGGTGTTTACATATGAGACATTTTAAACTACCTGTACCTTATTCCGTATTTTTTTACACTTAAGATAAAATTAAATATTTGTTTTCGTTTTTTTTAGATTTTTTGTTTTAGGTATGTCAATAAAATACTTATTGGTCGAGTGATCATATGAATGCCGAGCGAGGGTTGGGCACATATTAAGTTATGAATATTAAAATCAAGGTGTACACTATGATATAATGTAGTTATAGGATCGCCCCAAACTTAAGTTTATTCTTCACATTCCGTGGACAACTTTCTACTTCTACTGTGGAATAAAATTGGGCGTATTTTGTGTGGAACATCATTAATTTGTATTTGTTTTTTTTTTAGATTTACATGTCTCCATCCTTGGCGCTGGTCGGGTTGTGTGTGGTGCCACCGGTGTCTATGTTGGCTGTGATATACGGGAGATTTGTGCGCGGTATTACAAGGCAGCTACAGGATGCTCTAGCTGAGTCTAGCGAGGTAAATGATATTAAACTGAAGGGGAATTATAGCTCCCCCTTGATCTTGAGAAGAGATACTTAGTTAGCTGTTGGTATTTTTTGGCAGGTGCCTTTTTATGGTTCTAAGATTTATCATGTCTTGTGCTGCCATGTGCTTGTGAGCCCCATTTACCTTAAAAAAAGAGATTCGTTTATCGTTTACAACAAACGTTTACGGCAAACTTCGTTCCTTCTCATAATTAACTAATGCTTTCTAACCTTTTAAACCTTCCCTGGACTTCCATGAGTATTTCAAGACCATAATTAGCCAAATCGGACCAGTCGTTCTCGAGATTTAGTGAGACTAACGAACAGCAATTCATTTTTATATATAAGAAGAAGATAAATTTTATAAATACAGGGTAGTTTTATACGTAAACAATGGATAAAAATGGAATACAAACACTCCCGCCCGAAGTCTGATTCGAATCCGATCCGAACCCATAAAAATTCATGTCATAGTCATAGCCGTAAAAATATTTCTGTGGTCATCCGAATTCTTTCTCATATAGCTGAGAAGAGTTACACTTGAAGAGATGTTTTTAGCCATAGTATTTGTAAGATCATAAAATTTGTGTGACTGTGTAAGCACTCTTAGCGCTAGTTTTTCGAATTCCTCATTGAACATAATTTTTAGTAAATTTACGACTTTTAAACTTTCTGGGAAACTAAGTACAAGTTTTTAAAAGGCCGCTTACGCGTTAACCTTTCTTGTCGTGTAAGTCTTCTTACTTCAGGCGTACATCAGGCGATTTGCCTATCTGTAGCGTGAATCTTCCGGGTGAGAAAGAGGGATGGAGCTAAAAAAGGTGTATAACTCCATCCCTCTTTCTCGCCCGGAAGATTGACGCTTTAATACGTCATGGTAGGCCCTTTGCTCTCGATACTATATAAAAAAAACATAGTTATGAATTGATAATAAGCCATTTAGATCATTCTAATAGCTATTGTATTAACTAATTTCTAACTAAAATGCTCTTGGAACAATTTTATGCAGATAATATTGTTCTCTAAATGATTGTTTTTGATATTATCTATTGATTAGCCACTTGTTATGTTATCACAATGTTCAATGAAGTAGGTAGTAAAAGTAATATTATGTATCCATCAAATTGAATATGTGACGTGTTTGTTAATGTAAAATTTCTACTTTCACTCGTCTGTCCTTGTGCTAAGGCTGAATATCTCTAAGCTAGTTCGGTCTGGTCGGGATTATTTTATGTAGGATTATTGTTATTTTTTGGCCACGACTTTCGTTCACACATTTGGTACACCTACAAAAATTTACCGTGGAACACCTTTGGTGAACCAAATCTAAGATTTGGATAGATTATGTATTTCTGAAATACTATGAACAAAACAACACAAATATTTAAAGGGGAACCCTACGCGCGCGTGTCCGACTACCACTTGACAGTTTTGGGACAGTGTAAAATTTTATACGTGTGAAGTAACAACGAATATATCTTGTTCATTACCGTTACATCCTTACTTGACATGAAATGTGTTTTATGTGCGTTTTTTCTAACTCATGTATCACTCAGGCGTCAGAAATATTAAACCAGAATTGGCGTTACACTTTCATTAGAAATCTATATTATAATATTGTGAAGAGGAAAGATTTGATTGGTTTGGTTTGTCTTTAAATTAGCTCCGTAACTCCTTGACCGATTTGAATAATTCTAGGCTAAAGACTATGCGAATTAAAAGATAATAAAAATATAAAAAGTACATTCAAAAGGCAAAATCATTTATTTCAATTATAATTTAATGCACTTTTGAACATCAAACATAGCCTGAAGATAAAAAGCGTCAATATGTCGTCTTAGTAAAGCTATTTGCATTAGCATTATAATCTGTAGGAGCATAGCAAACAACTTATGTACCTTTTGACATTAACTATTATGCGCATCCATTTTTGCGCAAATGTTGTTTTTTCTGGCGCAACTCAAAATCCAAGTTTTTTTACGTCTTTTCGGTAAACGATCAGATTGTTTTGGTAAGCAATCAGAGCCGTCCATGGGTACTCGTAATACCAAAGGAGTTACTATAAGTACGTTGTCGGCTTCATGTGGGTTATGAAGGATGTAAGGGTAGGAGATTTGAGGATTGAGGACGGGGAGGGAAGATTTGGACCTCCGATAACCTCACTCACACGGCGAAACACAAAGTAGGTAAGTGTTGTATCACGCCGGTTTTCTGTGAGGCCGTGGTGTAACACTATGGTGGATCTGGTCCATTCGTGCCGAAAAAGAAGCATGGCTCTCCCACACTTTCTAGTTCTAGAAATGTGTCGTTAATTTATGTTATTTAATTTGCAGTTGGCCGAAGAGAAGATTTCAAATATAAAGACTGTGAAAGCATTTAGTAAGGAGGAAGCAGAGTGTCGGACTTATGCACAACGAATAGAAAATTTGTTGCAACTTGCGTACAAGGAATCGTTAGCTGTTGGTAGCTTCTATGGACTGGTAAGCAAGAAGTAATTATGTACTAGTTACGGAAAATTGTTTGTTAAAACATCGGAAACAATTTCCGTACAATAACAATAGAAATTCAGTTTTACCTTGGTCTCAATACCGATATTATACAATGCGTAGTAATAGTTTATTTAACTCATGTTGAATATAACTTTCGAATTTCTTACACAAAAAATTGAGGATTTATAACATACCTGACTAAAAATGGCTGCAGTATCGGTAATGTATGGGTCGTTTTGGGGATAAAAAGCATGATTTATATGCTATGTAGGTATGTGTTTTTATGCTAATAATATAATAGCATAATAATATATTAGCATTAATACACTTTATTAAGGAAACTTTGTATGGCGTAATACTACAAATTATATCTCTCTTTATCTTCATTGGCTAATTTATTTTTGCTACATTTTAAGTTAAGTTTAAAAGAACTACTCTTTAACTTACAGACGGGCCTCGCAGGGAACACGATAATAATCCTAGTCCTTTACTATGGAGGTGGTATGGTAGCCACAGAACAGCTGACAGTCGGCAATCTAACGTCATTCCTTCTATACGCTGCGTATGTTGGTATTAGTATTGGCGGGTTAAGCAGCTTCTACACAGAGCTGAATAAAGGATTGGGCGCTGCGACTCGACTTTGGGATATTATTGATAGAGAACCTGCTATTCCTGTTTCAGGTATTAATTTGTTCAATCTCTTCCTATATGTATATATGTAATTTCGTATTGCAGTTGCAAATGTTGAAAGCTTTAATAGCTACCTATTTGATGTATGGGTTGCGCAAAGTTGCGCAAAGTTGCGCAAAATAGCGCTACTATGTTGGTAGACATTGCGTGACATTACGATTTTGTCTGATTCGTTATTGCGCACAACTTTAGGTTTGAAATTGGTACAGTAGTGTCTAATTATTTTATACATATAAACTAGCTAACTAAATAAATAATTAGATTCAGAGTATCTTTCTGAAACAAAAACGTGTGTAGTCTTTAAAGATAAAAATCACGTGTTTTTAATTTTTTTACGCACGGTTTTCAATTTTGTATCTGATATAAAATTGATATTTGACCTTTTTTGAAATTATTTGGATAAGTTTCACAAGGGAAAAACACGCAACTATAATAATAACATTATTATTTTAAAACATTTGGGAACAATATTATAGGAAGACTGGCATACTTGAAAAATACTAATAGACTTCTCATGTTAATTCCAGGAGGATTTAGACCAGCACAAAGACCTAAAGGCGAACTGATTCTAGAAAATGTGTTCTTTAAATACGCCGAAGCGCCATTACTGAAAGGAGTCAACTTGCACCTTCAGCCAGGAAGATCAATAGCCTTAGTCGGCAGATCGGGTTGCGGCAAGAGTACTATAGCTTCGTTGATATTGAGGCTATATGATCCTGATAAGGGTAGGGTGCTACTAGATGGCGTGGATATCAAAGATTTGGATCCCCTATGGTTGAGGAGTCACATTGGTTTTGTTAGTCAGGTAAGTTTTAAACAGTAATTTGTTACAAGTGTGTTGCGGGCTTTTTGGGGGTTTGAAATTTGAGTATTGGGAGATTAGGGATTGGGAATGGAGAAGGGAGGCCTTCGGTAACCTCACTTTTAGACGAAACACAAACTAAGCGTTGTTTCAATCCGGGTTTAAGTTAGGCCGTGGCTTCTTTCCAGTGAAGCTGGCTCATTCGTGACGAAGTGCGAATTCGAATCGGAAAGGTTATCATTTTCCAACTTAGATTAGTTTTTTTGTTTTCACTTCTGTTTTATAAAAGTCTTCTGCTGAGGTTAGCAAAACAGCATAAAATCAAAATTTCATGCGTTCCGTGGCCAAAGAAAATGAATATATAATATTTTTAATTACGCGGACAAAGTGGCGGAAGAAAAGTAGGCATTAAACATTTATTAATTGGATTTTGAACTTTGTGTTAACTTAACATGACACGACATAAATGACAATATTTCCGTAAATAAATAATGATAAACAACTATTTTTTACACATCATTGATGACTATGTTGATAAATACATCATCATTGTCATAAATATGTCATCATTGTCATATGTGTTTTTTTAAGTAAAAGTCTAGAGAGGGTTGGATTCCTTTTCAGGGATAAAACATAGCCTTAAAGCCAATATGCTTTATAATTCTTTGAATTATGATGATCTAGTATTTTGAGGATTTGAAGGGATATCTTTAATACATTTTCTATTATTTATAGTAAGAGTTGTACATTCGATCAAGGGGACATTACAAGTATTAGATCGATTTTTAGTCTCGAATATTAACATAAGTCGGTGGTTGACTGTGCATAAACAAAGAAAAATTTAACCTAAATATGTAATGAACTAGGCAAAATGTAGCTTCTTAGATTATTACGTGAATTATACTTTTGTTTATCTAGCAACATGAAGGTTATCGCACTTATCAGAGTATTTAGGTAAAAAGTGAATTTTATTATGAAACACGTGTTTTACGCACTGGTTTTACTTGCTTGTGTTAATACTAATTAGTTAATTAATTAAATGGGTCAATGCAAATAAGTAGGTACTTTTTTAATGGAAGGTGTTGGAATGCAAAACAAAAACAAATGGCGCGTGTAACAAATAAATCATGTTATGTAATAGGATTAACCAAATTTTTGTTTTATCTTTGCCCCCACAATAAGATTTTTTCCTGTGTCGTGGATGCGGTTACAAACATACACATGACACCCAAACCCGGAATAACAATTTATAGTTCACTCAAAGAGTTGTTCCGTGCGGGAATCGAACCCGCGACACGTTGCACGGCAGCCAGTTGCCCAGCCACCGCACCAACCGTGCAGTCAAATTAAGCTAACCAAACGTCTTATATCGTTATTTGTTGAGATTTAGAGCGCCAAACAAGCAGTCTGTACCTGAAGGTAAGCAATCGGCTGGTGCGGCCCGTTGACATTAGAGACAGTTAAAAGTGCGTTAAAGGCCTTTCAGTGAAGTTTTGTCCAGTAAACTCATTTACACGATGTAATACAGCGTTGTTTCATGCTGGTTTCCTGTGAGGCTATGGTCTGTCTACTAACCATGGCCCTCATTACAGTATTCAAGTTTAAACTATGTTATAAGACTGTAGCTCAACACTTTTCACGTTTATTAGTGTAAGAATAAAAAGCTTAGCATAATTTGTTCAATGTGAGTGTCTAAATTAATTATTATGTTTTCGGCTTATTCACGTAATAATTTGACGAGATACTCGACTAGTTTCAAGCCATGCTAGAGGCCCATATTCATGAGCAGCATTCCGCGACACGCGACGTAAGTAAGCCGAAAACATAATAATTAATTAAGAATGTCTCACGAAAGTTATAAAAAAAAATGTTAGTGTCTGTCATATTTTTTCTATATTTTTACTTTTTTATTTTAATGGAAAAATACACTATGTACTTACTTACGTCTACCATGACAAAATCTTGCAATGTTAGCAGCCGATTAACTATGTTTTATTTTATTTGTTTCAGGAACCAGTATTATTTAGCGGAACAATAAAGGAAAATATTCTATATGGTGCTATAGATGAAGATATTGATAATGAATTATTACACGACAAAAATGATAAAGTAAGTACTTATTAGATATTTTTTCTGTCTTTGATTTTTTGTCATCCTTAGGTATTATGTAAATTTACTTGCAAAGAAATAAATGAATATTTGATTTGATACTTAGACTATACAGGGAAGATTATTTATTATAATGTTTAACGTTATTTAAATATTTTCTAATTATAAAATTAGAAATGTCTAAATATCTTGTGACGTCACTACTAAGTAGATTTTGAATTGAGTATTTTCTATACTAATTTTCCATATATTTAATAAAATTACTCTAAAATTACATTTTTAAATATTACTATAAAATAAAATAAAATAATATTTAAAAATATAAAAGTAGGTGCCAGCCGGCAGCGGGAGCAAGGTCCAAGCTACCGGCAGTTAGGGCTCCAAAGACAGGAACCTCCTCACAATACGTGCCGTTTCAAGGAGGACTGCCTTCTGTATGAGGCCCTTGATCCATCCGCCTAACGTCAGCCTCTTAAGGTGGTTGTCGAGGCTTTTGGGGACTAACCCATTTGCCGACACAACTATCGGCACAACGATAGCCGAGTCCACACTCCACATGTCAACAACCTCGTGAGCTAAGTCAAGATATTTCAATTGTTTATCTTTCTCAGCTTTCACGAGGTTCTCGTCATGAGGAATGGCAACATCGATTATCGTCGTGCGACGCGCTAGTCGGTCTACCAACACTATGTCAGGCTTATTGGCTACAATAGTCCTGTCTGTGATGATAGACCGATCCCAGTACAATGTGATATGGTCTTTTTCGAGAACTGGGTCGGGCACATACTTGTAGTACGGAACCTCAGACTCAACAAGCCGGTATTTCAAAGCAAGTTGCTGATGAATAATCTTGACCACCTGATTATGTCTGTGCAAGTATTCGCCATTAGCCAAACGACCACAGCCGGAAATAATATGTCTGATGGATTCACCGGGGCTATGACATGCCCGACATATGTCAACCGTCCCATCCTTCATAATATATTTCCGGTAGTTATTCGTGAGGATAACTTCGTCCATAATTTCATATACAAATCCTTCAGTTTCTCCGAAGAGGTTACTGAATTACTGAATCGTAGCCAAGCTACGGACGCTAGGAAATCTACATCGGGCCCGTGGAGAGCCCGGAAAAAGCGTCCGTGAAGCTCCTTGCTACTCCATACCGTCTTGCGGTCATTGACGCTCAGTACTACGGGTTTGCACCAGTTCTCTTTAGCCAAGGATAGTGGTGTGAATCCCTTGTCCACTGTGACTACTTCTCGATGCATATCCTCGTCCACTTTCAGGAAATGTTCTCTGAGATTGCACACCTCACGGTTGTGAAGGGTCTTAGCGTTTAGAAAGCCTCGACCCCCATACGCTTCCGCGGGATGTACAACCTCATGACTGATGAACGAGGGTGATGCATTCGATTTGCAGTCAGCAGCGTCCGGACTCGTCTATCCAGGGTGTCAAGTTCAGTCTGAGTCCATTTGAGTATGCCAAAAGAATACATCAGGACCGGCATGACCCAACCGTTAAAGGCTCGCACCTTGTTGCCGCCTGATAACGAACTTTTCAGTACCTTATTCAGGCGGCCAAAGAAGCGCTCCTGTAAGGATTGTTTCATGTGCGGCCCATTAATACCCAATCCTTCCGACATACCCAAATACTTGTAGGTATCATTTGCGGAGAGTGATCTCAGTTTTGTGAAATCTGACAGCTCTAGGTTTTCAGATTCCACTATACCGCCTCGCTTTACATGCATGACCGCACACTTATCAACACCAAACTCCATTCTGATGGAACTACTAAAATTTTTTGTTATTTTTAGTAGTTCCATCAGCTCCTCCTTGTTTGGTGCAAACAACTTGAGGTCATCCATGTAAAGTAAGTGGGAAATAACGTGACCTTTTCTCCGCAAACGATAGCCCAGCCCTGAAGCCTCAAGTAAAGTACTGAGAGGATTCAAGGCCAAGCAGAACCACAGTGGGCTCAGACTATCACCCTGGAATATTCCTCGCACTATCCTTACAGGTTCTTCACTCCTTTGGATTTGCTTACATCCTGGGTAGGAAAGCACCGTGCTCCACTGCCTCATACATGACTGTAAGAAGGTGCGCAGAGTTGTATTAATTTTATACAACTCCAGCACCCTCATAAGCCATGTATGTGGTACGGAGTCATAAGCCTTTTTATAATCTATCCAGCATGTAGACAAATCCTTTCGAGATCGACGAACCTGCTGGCTAATGACCATATCAATGAGGAGTAGCTCCTTAGTTCCACGTGACCCCTTTCTACATCCATTCTGAGAGACAGACATGATGAAATTTTTTTCTATATGTTTTGTTATTTTTGCTCTCAAAATGGATGTAAAAAGTTTATAGACCGTTGGTAAACACGTAATCGGTCTATAATTTTTGGGTTCAGTGTAACTACCTGATTTATGGAGCAGGTGGGTAATTCCTGCAGTCAGAAACTGAGGCAACGATCCAGCTTCTAAGGCCATCTGAAACTGCGACGCTAAGCGATCGTGTGAACTGGAGAACGATTTCAGCCAAAAGTTATGCAGTCCATCCGGCCCCGGTGATTTCCAATTGGGGACCGAACAGGCTGCATTGGCTACATCAGAGGAGGTAATGACTACCTTCTCCATCTCTGGTAAAGTTTCACACTCCCGCTTTACATCGCACATCCAGTCAGCCTCCGTGTGGTTAACAGGCACCGACCAGATGTTGCGCCAAAACGAGTTGGTAGTTTCATCGTCCGGCCGCTGTCGGTTAACCACATCTTGGCTGGACCGTTCCCAGTCTCTGTACACCCACCTCTGATCGCTTTGGAACATACGATTCTGAGTATAGCGCTCTACCCTTTTTTTATATCTTCTAATACGGTTTGCCCATGCATAGATTTTCTGCTTCAGGAAGTCGATGCGCTCTGTAACACGTGTAAGGTATTCATGAGGACTAGTTTCAGTCCCCACAAATGCACGCCTTACAAAGCGCATCACTCTAGGGCGGTTATTCCCCTCCCTGAAGCAGGTTAGTTTGCCGATGAGTACCCTGGCCTCATCGATACGACGCTCAATCCTGCACTGCCAGGCAGGAGCAGCTGGTTTCGGTCGGACTGCTGCGTCAAGATTTGGGAATCTGACGTTAGCTACTCGACAAGCTGCTATCGCCCCACAATACAGGATCGAGTGTGTATCATAGAGATTTTCGCTACTTTCAAAATAATTTTCGAGTAGCGAATCCAAGGCACACACCAGCGCCCTATTTTTTCCACACATGGGCAAACGTGGTAATTTGGGTCTTAGTTCACTAGGAGCAAATCTATACTCATGTATCGCATCCTCCAAAGCGTTCCTCAATCTCTCATTGCACTGAGTACTCACTTGTTCAACCTTATCGTCCTCTACGTCAGCAACAGGAGTGGCGAGTGTGGCATTTTCCACAGGAGTTTGTGTCGCCGACTGGGAAGAAGTGAGGACGACCCGGTTGTGTAGTGTTTCTAAGCGCAGCCGATCAAGTGCAGCATCGTCCAATCTGCGACTGCGTTGAATGACACGCACCTGATCCGATAGTCGCTGGGCGGAGACGTTGACAGATGGCTCAAGCACCTGAAACAGAGACAACATCCTGTCACGGTACGCAGTGAGGTTAGTTCCTCCCTCTGTAGCACCATAATACGCGCGCATGACGTTCTCATTCATGGATTGAGACCATTTCATGCGCCGCGCACAACCACCGGTAGCGGGGATCCGTCCCGGAGCCCGTTGGCCCCTGGTTCCCAAGCCCATCGGTGGCCGGCCTCTCCTCTGCCGACGTTCAGGTGCCGGCGACGCCAGCGGGGAGAAATATTCGTCGCTCGAGCTCGACGCAACTGCTATCACCGGCGATCGTGTCGTTCTGGTTTCCGGCGATGGCGAGGCGGAGCTGAGCGACGAGTCCGGGGATGGTGGGGGTGCGGCTCGTGCTCTTGCTTTTGCCCTTGTCAACATTCTGGTTTTAGCTTTTACATAACTTTCTTGTATTTTATTAATTTGATATTTTTCCTGGTGATGTTTGCTGTCATTGTCATTTCTTGTTAGTTTTTATTTTGATTGTTGTTAAATTTATTTTATTCAAAAAGATCTTCTATAAAATATTGCTTCGAGGATGTATGATTTGATTTATATTATACTGTTAATTTAAAATGAGAAAATTAATATAAATACATATTTTAAAAAAGCTACGTAAAATTTTGATGTTGACAAGTCCAGTGTTGCAAGTTATTCCTAATATTATTAAGAGGTAAAATTTGTAAGTTTGTATGTAGGGGGTAGTATTAGGAACCACTGGTCGGATTCCCAAAATTCTTTCAGTTAGAGATAGCTACAATGTTTCCGAGTGCTATAGGCTATAAAAGATCACATTGTAATCAAATGGAGCCGAGCAGCGAGTGAAACCGCGCGGAATAAGTTAGTTTTTAATAAAAATACGCGTTTTTCACTATTTTGCTGACGAACTAATTCGATCTTTAGTTTCATATTCTGTTATCCCCATTACCGTCGTTTGATGAGTTTGTTAGTCCCCATTAGGCTATTTGTATGGCAAATTGTTGCTTTGACAAAATAAATGAAAAATATTTTAAAAAGTAATGTTACTTCATGATCTAAGGCGTAAATTAAGTCATGGACATGGACATTTTGGCAGCCATCACTCCTGGTTTCCTTACTCGTAAAGAGGAGTCGGAGTGCTATGAAAGTGACGCTTACCAATGGTGCCAAAAGTAATATCGTATATGGTACCTGTCTATTATATTTAAAAAATAAATATTATATGTATAAAAATAATATCAAGTAGATGAGATTATTAACTTTAAGTATATTAAATAATACAAATATAAAATACTCTACTACTATGAGTATCTTGAACATCTAAAGATAACAAATAATATGTAATAAATATTATAAACATAACAACAATTTCAACTCATAATGAGTAATAAATCTATCTGTAAGATATTTGAAAATTAACCACAACCGATCATATAAACATGACAATGCATGACTTGGCAGAAAATGATTTGTAGAAATTGATATAATTTATTAATCTGCAGAAATACTGCGGAACTATGACTTAACTATAACGCAGATCCAGTTACCCCTAAATGCATGCAAAAGGGTTATTGGTACTAGCATTGCCTTTGTTTCTCATTAATGCTCCATTTGACTTCTTACATTTATAAAGTTTATTGAGGGACTTAGACTTTCCGCGTGCGCCACACACAAAATACCAAATTGGGTAGTTTCCTAGGTCAAAAATAAATAAACTCAACGTTTCAATACAATAAAATATTGAAAAATAACTATACTTTTATTCATCGGTCGATCGATACACTAAGTTTTCGATATTTTGTAGCTAATTATTAAGAAATAAGTAAGCTATTTGACGCAAAAAGACTATGACGTCATACCTCAGTTTTTCATACAAATTTCATAGAAAAGTATCGTTTTTGACATTTGGAAAAAGTATTGAATTTGTCTAGTATGAAACTACCGTATTATACATACCTACCCATCATGCCCATGATTCCTAAACACTTTCTGTAATTAGTGTTCTTACTTAGACCAAAAATACATTTTAATCGTATAAATTTCGTTCTTTCTTTAATTACAATTGTTGGAAAAATATCTTATTCAATTCCAAAGCAATAAATTCAGCAAAATATTGCATTCAGTGTCAGAAGTAAAATAATTTTGTAATCGAAACTAACTGAACTAAAAAGTTCACAGGTTTACATCTCTTTCTTTCGTGGACAAATTATTATTGGTTTTTCTTTCTTTCATGTTTGACTTGCAAAATGGCGTTGCATAATATTGAAACACGGCAGTAGTGATTTGCCGTTGTTGATTAACTTTACAATTGGGTAGTTTCCTAGATCAAAAATTAATTAATTCGACGTTTCAATACAATAACGACTCCTCGGTTGGTGCGGTGGCTGGGCAACTGGCTGGCTGGCGATTTGACGATATACTTAATTTTAGATTTCTCTAGATCTCTCTAGTTAACTTTTTAAAAATAAGTATGCTGTTTGACGTAAATTGATATCCCAACCGTATGTTGGTATCTCATAAAAAAATTATAGAAAGGTATAGTTTTTGACATTTCAATAAAAGTAATAAATTTATTTGGAAAAAATAAAAATAATAACAATTCGGCGTTATTATTTTAATTATTTTATGTTACCAACAAAATGTTAGAGTACCGTTTACCTGTGTAGTTCATATCTTGTCAGTTCCTTAGATATTACTCCAGTGTTTCATGATGTCATCAATCACTGTGATTGATCTTCGAAATTGGTGAAAGTTTTGGCAAAGTTTAGTATTTAAAATTGTTGTAAATTTTTAATCAACCTTGCCAAATACAGTTGCCAATTGCCAAGGTATTCTAGATCTATAGATAGGGTATTGCTATTTCTTTATGATCGAAGTTCCTATGGAAATATTGTTTCTAGGTCATAAAAGTGTCACCCAAAAATAGTCCTTAGATGATGCCGTTAAAGTCTATCCCCATTTTTAAATACTTCTAAGACATCACTACCTTTCTTCATGAAGTAGGTACATCTTACACATACGTGATTAATTTGTATATTTAACCAGTCGTACAGATAACTATATAAAATAGTACGTAATTTCTTAATAAATTACCCACTTTATATGGTTTCGTATTTTCAAATAATTTTTTACATTTTTCTATTTGAGTTTTAAGTAATTAATCAGCTATAACTTTTCTATTGCTCAATTTATTTTCGAATTTAACATAAAATTAACGTAAAATTCTATTTTTATTATTGCTTTTCTTGTATCAGATGTGCAGAATTTCTTTTAGGAAAATGCATTTTCCATGTACCTCATTATATGTATTTACATATAGGTTCATATACTTACATACTACCAATTTTTTCAAAAACAGCATGCTATAAAATATATTTATTAAATACCTTTTATTTCTATCATAGAAAGACTTACCGTGGTTGGCGGCAGCTCGAACGGCGCATTTAGAAGAGCTCGTTCACGCTTCTAGTAACGGGTTTGAAAGGCAGGTCGGCGCGAGAGGCGGCCAGCTCAGCGGAGGTCAGAAACAGAGGGTTGCGATAGCTAGGGCTATTGTTAAGGTACGTATGAATTTTTGTCTTCCATTATCGTTAGTGGAAATGCCTTTAAAACTGGATAAAAGTCTCGGTCTTAAGAATCCTTTGTCCTCAAGTTGGCAAAATGGTTTAAGATACTTGAGCCTATAGTTTACGGACTCGAAAAACAAATAAAAAAATATCGGAAAGCATTATATTTTATACATACTTAACTGTGACGTAGATATAAACTTTAATTCGGTTTATCCAGGTATGTCGTATCGTTGTCTCTGATATTGGACAAATCGAAATTAATTTGTAACCGACGGCAAAAATACGTGTTTTAATCATACCTAACGGCCTTTGGACTTACACTAGTTTATTAATTGTTCGTTCAAAGGCTAGGTAAATGATGAATTGTTTATAATTAAAATGACATTCTTATTGTAAAGGTCGTTTTCCCCGTAAAGGTGAGCGTACACTGAGTTTCCATAAATAAAAAGAGTGAGATGAGTCCCTGTAATATATACTAGTGCTTTATGGAAACGGAACGGAGTGGTTTTTAGTCAGTAAGAGACACTCCCTTTTGTCTCACCACTTATTGGAAAAGTTGTCTGATATTTATCCGCCTTTATAAAAAGCTACAAATATTTGTATATACGAACTGCGGAATTCTGCTTGGTTATGAACTGCGGATTGCTGTCTTGCGGAATTCTGCTTTATTAATTCCAGTTATTAGTTTTTTAAATAGTTAATCACCACCAGAAGAAAAATGCGTTCTTTTTGATGAGGGGGTAAAGTAGTTTTAATGTCGGTCTCTTTCTGTTCTTTTTTCTGCTCCAAGCCAGAGTCACGTCAATTATTGCGCTTGCACCCACAGCCACGACTGGGAGAAAACGTTTAATATTTAAAAAAAGACTTTAGATGTTTGGTGTTAATCGTCCTTAAACATTCCTAACCGTTCAATAAAAATTTTGAAAATCTTTTCTTGAACCAAACTTTATTGACTGATCCACTACTATTATTGAAACGATTCAAACTATGAACTGTGTTTTCCAATCCTAAAATTTCTTAGCAGAAGTTTCTCACAGCAGCTCTCAAAAACTATAAAAACTTGTCAAAGTTAAAGGCTATATTGTGTAATAGCAATAATTAGAACAAACAGTCGTGGCTCTTCCTAGTTCGGTGTACGCCATCTCTAATAAAAGACAGCAAGGTTGAAGACGTTTTAAGGTCTACTATTAACAAATACACATAAAATAACAATAGTAAACAAAAACAAAGTGATTAATATTAATGAGGATTTAGGCATTGTTTCCATATTTAATGAAAGACATTAGTTAAGCACGGGTGTTATAATTACCATCACTTCCCCATCATAATGTATGCGGTAACTTCGAAATGTTGTTTAATTGTTAATATAATTTAAATTACACTTTACTTTTGCCTACCAAAGGGCTCCACTAACCAATGTTTTATAAAAACTTGAAATCGTCGGACGTTCACAGAATGTACAATGAAAAATGCTCATTTTGTATTATTTATGGATGTATTGCAAAATAAACAATCGACAATAACGCTTATATATATATGAAAAAAAAAAAAAAAAAAAAAAAAAAAAGTCGTGGTGGCCCGGAGGTTAACGCGCCCGCTTCTCATGCATGAGGGTGCGGGTTCGAAACCTGGCAAGTACCAATGTGACTTTTTCCGAGTTATATGTACTTTCTATGATTATTTAGACACCACTGACATACGGTGAAGGTAAACATCGTGAGGAAACCTGGACTTATAATTTCTAATTATAAGTTTGAAATCGCCAACCCGCATTGAGCAAGCGTGGTGATTCATGCTTTAACCTTCTCCGTATGAGAAGAGGCCTTTGCTCAGCAGTGGGCACTTATAGGCTGATGATGATGATGATGAATAACGCTTATCGATTTAGCAATACTAATAATCTTAAATCTGTCGATAAGTGTTTACTTAGAATCATTGCATCAGTTCAAAGTTTTCAAAAAACTTCTTGCAATTGATAATAAATAGATTTGAGTCTTAAATAATGTAATGTATAAAAATAGTGACTTAATTCGTAAGTACTTATACGTCCAATGTTCATTTTATTTAAAGAAATTTAGTGATAGTATTATCATTTATATCTTTAAAACCGGATCAATCAAAGATCGAGTGTAATGCGCAAATAGGTATGACTACATATTATATCTTTAATACTGCACGAGTCCAGAAAAATTTTAGGTCTTTTGTAAATTTAAAAATTCTCAGTACTACTAACGTTTATCATGAATGATGAGATTTTTTGAGGGGTGAGATAATAGACTTTCCCCGATCACACGGAACCTATTCACTTGTGGATAGCTGAAGAAAATATGTGTCTTATGGTATATTAAAATTGCGCTGCTTTTCCCTCTTGCGGATTTCATTTGATTTTCCGAAAGGTATCATGTTAAGTAAATTGTATTTTTGCTTGTTCCAGAACCCTAAAATCCTTATACTAGACGAAGCTACCTCAGCGTTGGACACTTACTCCGAATATTTAGTAGACAAAGCATTGAAAGAAATCAGTAAAGACCGAACTGTTCTTACCATCGCTCATAGACTTAGTACCATTCAGTCGGCTGACGAGGTAGTGGTTATGGAGAACGGTGTTATTGTAGAGAAGGGTCCCTACCAAGAACTTATGATGAAACCAGGTGGTTTCTTCAAGGAATATATAAGCCATCAAACATTCGAAAAGAAAAATCGGGAACAAGACATACACTCATAACATATACCTACCTCCATTTAAATTTCCCTAAAGAATTGTCTTGACAAAACGAGTAGGTGTTACATTTTAAATTGTTTTTATTTTTTCCAATATTTTATTTATATGTTCGTGTACTGTTGATAATTGTTATGTTAATTATCCTTTTTTAAACGATGTTATTCAAATAGTGGGCAATAAAACCTGCTTTATATAATATATAAAATATACCTACTTCCTGTTGTTATTTAAAATATTTTAACGGTAATTAGTAAAAACATAGTAAAATGTTTTGTAAATAAACACTATGATTATTTATCAGTGGCTAAGGTGTGCGGTTTCCCGAGATAATATGACCCTAAACGCGAGCAGAAGGTAAATCACTAAGAAATATAAATTGCTATGTGTAATTAATAATTATTTGAAACAAGAAGGTGACCTCATAAACCATCAGCCCCTGCTATTTATCCTGAATAAGTTTGTGATAAATGTATAATTAGGTGATAGTCTATTTTGTTTTATTTATGTGGCATGGAACAAATGCAATATGTGGGATTAATGTGTTCAAAATGACGAATAGTCAAATTGTTACATAATTTATTAAAAAAATGTATCTTATAAGATTTAAATCTATAGAGTGACAAACGGGTAAAGGAATAATTATATTTTGTCTGACACAAATAAAATGGTTGTTGTTAATTTAAAAATGCATTTTATTTATCGCTTCATTCTTTAAGCCATGTTCATAAGTCATTGTTATCAGTGGACTAGGCACGGCTGGTATGCTCCAACCGCACGAAGCGACTGGTATCGTTGCTCATTCATTAGTAGACTGATAAGAAACCGTTTTCGTAACGCGTAACTAGTGTTTACTATGAGTTTTTCATCGCAGCCACAACAAACAGGTTAAATAAGTAAATGGACCTTGCCCTCGGCGAGCGCGGAGAACGCGCCAAAACCCGCTCGTGGAGGCGGCGGCTAACACTTACGCGCTAACGCTTCGCGGGAAAACATTGCTAGCGGAAACATGTCCAATTTGAAAGTTTTGCGCGGGAGTTTAGCGCGGCAAATTCTTAACTCGTTCGTGAGTGGCAAACATGGTAAAAAATCCAACAGAGAACTGTTGTCGTACAGCCGTCTTTTGAGTAGAAGTTTAGCTACTCAAACTGCTACTGCAGTGGATAATAAGTTTTTGACATCGCCATGGGGTGAAATTCAAGTTGGACAGGAAACCTTAACTGATTTTGTGTTTTCGGACGTCGAGTCGTGGGCAGATTCACCGTCTGTGGTAAGTACCCACATTTTTTATTATATTTCTCGGTATGGGTAGACACAAAAACAACTGAATGGATTTATTTCTTTGTTGTTATTTAATTGAAGTGTTTAGATTTTTACATGGCTGGTTGGTTACTTTAGTAAAGAGGTAAATTAAAAAATAATGTCGACCTCTAAAACGCGGTTTGTAAAACATTACATTGCATAGTTGTTTTAGTTCTGTGCTATTTGACGGCGAGTAGATATTTATGTTCAATTAAATCTGAGTGCATTGTCGACTGCACGAATATTGTTACTAGTACAAAGTTCGCTCTACTATACGGATGTTATATGGGAGTGATAGGGACTTATTAATAGTTTGTATTTGAAGGTTAGGGCTACATGTCTGCGCTGTGCCAAACATGCATCTAACAAAATTGGAAACGTATCTAATTGACAACAATATTGTCATGGGTTTCTAAAAATATTCAGAAATTTACCTTGATTGTGTCTTATTTTGATTATTACTATATATAATGATTTTTAATAATTATTACAATATAAAAAAATAACTGAAGACTGTGAAGTGCTTCATTGTGTTAATGATTTGAATATGATATAAACCGAAATTATATTTTAGTTTTTATTAAATAATTCTGCATAGGTACATAATGAGTAACCTTAGCTTCAATTTAAATTCCTACACGCTAGAAGATTTGGTTCTTATCGCGTGGGTAAATTTACAAATAAAACAGTAACTACAGCATTGAATAAGTATATTATAATTTTACCCGTACCTAGTCAAACAGCATTGTGTTGAAATTAAATAATTAACTCTGTTTATTTAAAAATGTGCTTAGGTTTAGTTTACAGCATATAATTATATTAATGTTACATATTTTTTATAAACTGTGTTACATAGTGCAACATGCACTATTAAAATCTCGATAGTACATGATAACAATACAGCCATACTGAAGGCCGGTTGTTGTTCTGGAAATATCTGTCTTATGTTTAATTTGTTAGAGTTCAAACTCAAATAAATATCACACACACCTTCAATGTACTGAGGTAGTAAACCTACTCGAGTTTCCATCTATTATGTAGTTGATCTAATGCCCTTCGTGTAAGATGAAGTTGTAAGGAAATTACAGCTAATTTACAATTTTACAAACGACAACATGTGAATTGAGATCAGAAATATCAACAATAAATTACAGTGCACGTGAGAGAGCTTAACACAGTAATAATACTTCACAATACACAAGGTGCATAGTGCAAATGGTTAATTGTATGCCCATAGTAACAATGGTTCAATTAAAATTAAACTTTAACTTGAAGAAGTAAGGTATTTTTTTGTATTTACTAGGAAGTAAATTGCAAGGATCGCATAAAATATTCCGGATCCTATTGCAGTTATAACAATAGACTGACATAATGTTATTTTGTATGGCAACCTATGGTAAGGCGGTACGTTTCAAAGAGAGATAGATAGGTATTTGTAATAGGTAGGTACTATCACATGAATACGAGAATTAGTTGTTATTTTAGACGTTACGTAGTATACTATTGTCCTTATTCGAATTATTCAATTAAATCATTCAAACGACAGCAAAAATATAAACGCACGTTCATATTTCAAACTACGTTTTTATGCCCATGAATATAAAGATGTAGGGGCTCCCACGACTAAGATCTCGTGCCAAATATTCTTGTACAAATTTATACGTTATTTCAATATCATAAACTGGACTTTGGAGTTCATTTTTGTAGATACAATAAAGGTTACGTAATTATACTGTAGTCTATAATTACGGGCCAAAGTCCAATGACCCACATTTCGGACCACGTGTAGTAATAGTTTATTTACTCTGTTATTTACGACTTTCCTAGACTTTACACTATTACCTATTTGTGAAAAATGTTATCGCTCGTTATGTCAAGGTTTTTGAAGTCAGCGGTTTTCGAAATGTCACGTTTCAGAAATAATCGTTTTATTGAATTTTGATCTTTCGACGCATCTCAATCTGTCGTTTCTAAAATTATCTTTGTATGTATTTTGGTCTTCACTAAGAAGGTTAGGAGATACCTAGGTGTGTATAGTAACATAGTAACCAACCAAAAGTCCATGTACCTAACTCGTAGTACCTAGGACCTATGTTTATTTTTTAATGTTAACACCATTTCATGCTAAGACGTTTGTTTTGCCAAAAGTTATACCTATATATATAAGTATTTATATATACTTATATAGATAGGTGCAGGATATCTGCCAACTGAGACCTATGATGGCAGACGGAATGTGGGTAGGAATGGGGTATGGTGGTGATGGTTTTCTCACTGCCTGTCGAGCAGACTCACACGACAGATCGGTTGATGGCTAAAGGTGTCTTGGCCACAGTGAGAGGTGGAGGAAGGGTAGTGAGTCAAAGTCGGAATCAACTTAATGACTCGTTTATTGCTTAATCTACATGATCTTATATACTAAACTTATCCTATGTACACACATACCACATTATGATTGTGTGCTATGCGTGTAATGTACCATCTCAGTGCTATATACCTTACGTGATTACGTGATGTTTTATTAGTTTTATATATTTAATAAGTAATATGTTTTCCTTATTTTAATCACGTAGGATTATCTCGCTGAAATGGCACGTTCATGTGTGAACATAAGTCCTATAATAACACTTAAATACTTTGAAATCTTCACACCTGCAGACCTGAAAGATATACTTAATTATTTTTCCTTTTATCTCCTAGACATGTGGCGCATCAGGTCGTTCGTACGACTATGGCATGATGCGAATGATGATCGAGAGATGTGCGTGTGCCCTCGCTGGTCCACTGAAGCTGGGCCCCGGAGAGAGGCTCGGCCTCATCCTGCCTAACATTCCCGAATTCGTTGTCCTGATCCACGGAGCCATGAGGGCGGGACTTGTTGTTACCTTTGCTAACCCACTGTACACGGCTGGTAAGATAATTTCTTTTTCTATTTGTTTACGGTACCTACCCTATTTAGTTTTTAAGGTTGTCTATGTAGCTTCATTTTTAACTTAAAATGTTATTTGTACATCAGTGTTTAAAAAACAGGCATCTACTGAAATAATCTATTAAAAATATCAAATTATTTCTGTTGCGATTTTGCGATTTTCTTCTGACTAATAACCGGTCTGACTGATTTTGTATATACGAAACTGTAAAAAGGAAGGCTTAGGAATCAGGGGAACTGAAGTCTCTTGCCCACCTTTGTTATTATAAACTTAAATTTACTCCGCTTCTTCGATAAACAAACGTAATGAATACATGACGAGTTAATTTGTGTTATTGTAAAGTGTTTTAGGCTATTTTGTTCCAATTTATTTACTTTGAACAAAGTCCATTTCATAATAATCACTCGAGTCGTGGACTTTGGTCGAATAGGTAAGTAAGTAAATAAGTAAGTACCTATCTTTCTTAGCAGTAGAATAATTGGACCTTAAGTCCCCGAAAACTCGGACGTAAAAGTTGAAGTGTTTTAGCCTATTTTATTGACTTCGATCAAAGTCCATTTCATAATAATCACTCGGGTCATGGACTTTGGTCGATAATTGAACTACCTATCTTTCTTAGCAGTGGAATAATTGGACCTTAAGTCCCCGAAAAGACTGACGTAAAAGTCATATAAAAGTTATCAAATTCCTAAGTATTGTACAATTGCTGATAGAGTTCAAAGTCTATAGTTTTTTTTTAGAATTGGGAAAGTAAATTTATGACCAGATTAGCTGATAGGTTACCTATCTGGGTAAAACCGGTGCACCACGTACTTACTTAGATAAGGGTGATTAAAAGATTGCCATTGTGACCTAAACAAACATTTGTTTTATGCGGGCATTATTATACATCTGAGGATTTCATATAATATGTTTATGTAGGTTTACGGTATAGCCACACCAGGTACGTAAATCTAGCTTGCTTCTTGCATCTACCACTGGATTGTATCTGCATAACCCTAAGGTAGACTTAAAGAGAATGCTCATTGCTTTGAGTCGGCCTTGTGCATAATTTTTGGAGGTGCATGAAGTTTTTAATAAATATTTTTTTGCAAGTTACAACTCTTGGGCGAGAGCGGTGCTATTATAAACTATAACCCCTATATTTTAAAGCTTCTTATTATGAGTAAAATATTTTATTGGCAAAATAGAAAAGATGCACTGAGTATTCAAAGAAGAAATACGTGGCTTCAAATAGCTTTGATGAGTGAACTTAATCAGTCCTGAGTTTCGTTTTCGGATCGGACAAAGTACACATTCAACACCACCCGGGCTTTATACAAATATTTTAAATTAGATAATGTTGACTTATTTGAGTAGTTATTTATTTACATTTGTGTTCTATTACATTTTTGATAAGATAACAAGTGTTTGTTCCTCGTGCTCGTCTAGTCGACATGTGCTTGTGCGTGTCGGTAATAGATAAAATTGAGGAAAAGAATACGTTGTACGTTTGCCTTCTCAAGATAATGACTATTTAATTATTTTATACTTTGTTCTAATATAGACATTGAATTCAATGTTAACTATGTTGGCACGGATTTGGTAGCAACAAAATAAAATTGGTAACTATGTCTGCTACTTCCGAGTACTAAGCACTTGCCATCAAGCGCTACTACTTTTAGCAAAAGGTAGGGAATTCGTCAAGTACGACTATTACTATTAAGTACCGACTTAGCAGCAGCTTAACAGCATAGCCTTATACGTGGCATCAAAGAGCCACTAGATAGGGCCCAACAGGGTCGATGTTCAGTTCAGCCGATGTTGCGGGGCAAGCGCGATCAGGTTCCGTGGCTTCGGCCTTGCAGGGAAAGAACGGGGCATTTTTAGCCAGTAAGAGTCTGACACTCCCTCTCGTCCAGGGTGAGTTGATGATTTTCCCCGACAAAAATGTAAACCCCTATATCCGCTGAAGAGTGGGTGGGTGAAAACCAACAAGGATTAAAATTTGTCTCAACGCAGCTTATTGACTTTATTATTCTAATGCATTTAGTAGGTACCTAGATATTTAGTTTTCGCGCGAAATTAGCATGTGTAGGTAGATAATATTATGTAAGTAGTAGGATATCTCACATCCACCGTTGTGATCGGGACGTCCATTTCCAATTACTGACACGCGATTTAAAGGAATTCATAGGTATCTGGTTACTATTATTTTAAAGAGTAAAGATTTGAGTGGCTATTTCCATTAAATAAGAATCAAAATTACTGGATGCTTAATATTATTTTCTTAAAGAAATAGACCCCGATAAATTACCCTTTCGAAGCAGACCTATAAATTCCTTAGTTAGGTACCAACGGCTTCACCCGTAGGTACCGGGGTAAAAAGTAAGTATAAGTAACCTATGTGCAATTTCTGACAATAATCCACCTCTACGCCTTTCATTCAAATCTGCGCTATTACTTTTATGTATACACAAGAGCTACTAACATTGGTCTATCCTTACTTACAAACTTTGAGTAAAATTTGGAATCACTGATCGGATTGCCTAAATTCTTTCACTGATAGATATAGGCTATAAAACATCACGTTACGATCAAATGGCGCTGAGTAGCTGGTGAAACCGCACGAGAGTAGCTACTTAGTAACTAACTAAAGGTAATGTCAGTCGGATTTTAGTTCGGTGATACTCGGTTTTGAACACACGGACGGAGCTGCAGACGGAAACCTCGTCTATACTTCTGTACTAATATTATAAAGAGGTAAAATTTGTAAGTTTGTATGTAGGGGGTAATCTTTGGAACCGCTGGTCGGATTGCCAAAATTCTTTCACTGATAGATAGCTACAATGACCTGAGTGCTATAGGCTATAAAATATCACGCTACGATTAAATGGAGCCGAGCAGCGGGTGAAACCGCACGACAGTGGCTAGTTAACCATTAATAGACAACCGTTTCAGTGCTCGATGCATACACGTGCACACGTATCGAGCATGCAATTAATTACTACTGATCAAGTGCAGTCAAGGTTGAGGAAATCAGTCGCTCACTTACCTAATTACAAACCGCACTGTTATCTCTTTATTAATAGTTCATTGCATTAATTTATCTTGTAAATTACTTAGATTTAGGTATTGCTATCAGTTGTATATATAAGTTCCTTTAGGTATCTACGTTTATCAAACAGCTGAGTGCAAAGTTTACGGAACTAAAGGTAATTAATAAAAGTGAAAGGGCTGACGGTATCGATACTCGAGAATTCGGCACTGCACGTGCACTAGTAGCATAAATTAATTGTCACTCAGCAGTGCCGGTGTAAGGGCGAAAAAATTTTAATGGTGGAAGTGTTAGTTTTTTGTTTTTAATGTAGCGTTACCCAGAGCTCGTCATCATGGTCGTAGAAACCTTTGAAAACAAGTGGGGGAATTTAAATGTTACGCTGTTCTATCGGTACTCCTCGGTAGGGGTTTGTATCGGGCTCCAGTTCCAGATTTTGGCGCACCCCTAAATTTAGGGCTGTCGCTCGATCGCCCCCGACCACCTCTAATAGTGACTGCTGCCCTATTAGTGACACTGGGCTTCGCATCAGGCTCAAATTCAGATTCAGTTTTTGAAAACTGAAAACGCGTTCTTTTGTAAGTGCAACTAGGCCAATACAGATTAATTGTCACTTCTGGCGACTAAATCTTTATGTTTATGATGTTACAGATGAGGTGACGCGTCAATTTAGAGATTGCAACGTGAAGGCGATAGCCACGATTGAGCTGTTCATGCCGGTAGCGAAGGAGGTTTCGAAGAACCTGAAGGACTACAAAGGAACCATCTGGGTCGGTGGAGAAGATGACAAGGGGCAAGGTAAATATAAATTTTCATATTATTATAATGTTACAGTTTTCCCTCCTGTACCCATACTTATCAATATTTTTCTTACAAGCCCGGCATCGCCTTTTTGACTCCTCTTGTGTCTCAGGTGTCCATAGGCGGCGCTGATCACTTACCATCAGGTGACCAGTCTGCTTCTTTGCTTCATATTCCTTAAAAAACATTTCTGACTTGTATTTTTGAGCAAATAAAGCAAAAATATTGATACTTTTTATATTAAGCCTACATAAACGGCTTAACGTAGAAAAACCTTGAAATAAAACACCAAGCCATGGCGATTATGAGGATCATGTTAAATATAGACTCTTAATAGTTAAACAAATTTTTACAGCAATTTTACTCTCGAAATTACTAATTGATATCTTCTATGGATATAAAATTAATGCCACTTTTTGTTGTAACTTTCCAATTCACGAACTCCTCACCTATCCACGTCAATTGTTTTGGCTTTGTTCAATTCAAACTAGTTATATAGTAGATGGTTTATGTGAAGTTACTAAATCAGTCGAGCGGTTCTTAAAAAGCGGTAAAGTTAGAAGTACTAAGTACATTTTGCCTAAATAGACTAATATTATAAAGAGGTAAAATTAGTAAGTTTGTATGTAGGGGGTAAACTTTCGAACCGCTGGTCGGGTTGCCAAAATTCTTTCACTGGTAGGTAGCTACATGTTCCTGAGTGGCTATAAAACATATCGCTACGAACAAATGGAGCCGAGCAGCGGGTGAAACCGCGCGAGAGTAGCTAGTATAAAATAAATTTACCTGCACCTGGCAGTTACCTACTAACAATTCGTAGCCACATAATTAGATTTATTTTAGTAGTCAAATCTAATTAGCAATTAGCAAGGTATCAGAGTAACGCTCTAGAGGCGACGTGTGATTGACTGAACCCGACTATGGGACCAAAATAAAACCTTCCAAATAAGCAAAATGGCTGTCACGATTACGAGTCGTAGTATTTATGTCCTCTATGTACCTAAATAATAACAAAAAAGAGTTGACAGACAATTTTAATGAAGATCAACACCGATAAATAATTACTCATAGACACGGATTTGATAAGAAAAGCTTATCACCCCTTGCTGCTTAGCTTGTCTCTATCATTATTAAGTAATCGATACAGCTAGTTATAATATTAAATAGTAAATAAGTACATTCGATTCATAATTTCACCCGTGTTGATTTTTTTGCAACAGTCAATACCCCGTCTGTCTTGAAAAGCTTTTGTGCTTAGTTTGAAGTCCTTCTAAAAAGGATAGGTTTCAGGTTTTGTAATAGATACCTAGTCAAAATTCGTTAATAAAATTCACATTTAGAATTATGGACTTAGGTACCTAAGTGTAGTTGTGTACCTACGTGTGTAACCCACTAACTGAATGCAGAGATTATGAAATACGCAGACACAAGTTCCAAGACAACATTCCCTAATGGTTACTATAGAATGTATTATGGCGAAATAAATGTCTATGCCGAACAGGTCGAGTTGATTAATTTCGTTAAGTACTTTGAAAAACAGGCTCGATCTGAATATACTTAGGTACCTAAGTAGCCTAAGTATCTACTTATCGATATCAGCCACGAGTACTCAAGTCCCTTATATCATTAAATAAGCCATTTTTAGAATTAAATAAATTAGACAAGATCTTAACACCCATTGCTCAGTCACCAGGTTATGACACGAATCTCCAGAAGAGACTTGTTACGATTCAAGTGTGATATTTGCGCCGGGGCTGCGGGGTAAGCGCAATGAGGCACCGCGACCTCGGCCCAGAGCAGGAGAAGGAACGGGGGGGTTTTTAGTCAGTAAGAGTCTGACACTCTCTCTCGCCTTACCCTGGGCGGGAGAAGTCATTGGATGATTTTCCCCTGACAAAAAAAAAAAAAAAAAAAAAAAGTGTGATATTTGCATTATGATTTGTAATCTAATTTTAAATACCTAAATTATTTGTATGTTATAGGCATCTACGGACTCAAATCCTTATTAATGGCTGATCATCAAGCGGATCTACCGACCGTGAATCCTGATGAAGTCTGCTTGATCCCCTACTCGAGTGGCACAACAGGAATGCCTAAGGGCGTGATGCTGACCCACAAGAACTTAGTCAGCAACTTGAAGCAAACGCAGTGTCCTAAGATGATGAAGTATGAAGGCGAGAAAGGTAAATATAATCCAATAATAAATTGATTACCCTGTAGGGATTTTGTTCAGACGTACCCTACATAGCCGGGATTGTCAATTGATGATTTTCCCCTTATAAAAAAAGGGATTTTGTTTCACGAGTACCTGAAAGTGGCGAAGTTAAAAAGGGTGGCAGGCTTATAAAGCCTTATTGAGCTAAGTTCCAAGATTTTATCTATGGAAAAGTTTGTATATTGATTAATGGACAACATTGGCAAATGGAGAAAGAAACAATTACACCTATCTGCTGCAAAACAAAAGATAAAAAATATTCATATCGTTAGATCTTTATAATCTATGGGGCAATGGTCAATGTTAAATAAAGGTCTCTGGTTGAGTAAGTCTAATAATTGCAGTAGGTACAACAATGCGTTGATCAAATACAATACGCTGAATTTACCAGTGAATCAAAACGTTATCATGGCAAAGTCAAATAGAGATATCGAGATTATGTTTCTGCGAAAACCCACTTAGTAATTAGCTAATACTAAGTTCTAAGTAGGTACCTGCCTACTAACTAGTCAATAAAATAGGTACCTATAGTGTATAAGTGCAAAGTTTAGACATATCCGTCTACTTTTTCTACCTACCTACCTACTTTTTGTATAAGATTACGTTTATTCAATAGTCAATTCGGAAATTTTTATGGCCTATTTGCAAAAATACATTAATTGTTTTTGTTTCATATACATATTAATTGGATATTTCTGTTTTTAAACGTCTACTATCTGTTTTTTTTTTTTTTTTTTTTAATGTAATTGGTCGGCAAACGAGCAGACGGATTACCTGATGGTAAGCAATCAGCGCCGCCCATGGACACCG
This sequence comes from Spodoptera exigua, assembly GCA_902829305.4. Lineage (NCBI taxonomy): Eukaryota > Metazoa > Arthropoda > Insecta > Lepidoptera > Noctuidae > Spodoptera > Spodoptera exigua. The sequence goes on from LR824615.2 coordinate 7,142,712, forward strand.
AGTTACGAGCGCGTTGCCGACCTTTAGGGATTAGGGATTTGGAGATTTAGGGATTGAGGAGGGATTGGGGGCGGGGAAGGATTGGGCCTCCGGTAACCTCACTCACACGGCGAAACACAACACTGGTGGTTTCACGCCGGTCTTCTGTGAGGCCGTGGTATCACTCCGGTCAAGCCGACCCATTCGTGCCGAAGCATGGCTCTCCCACACTTCTGTGGTAAATATTAGTAGGTTTTACTATAAAATATTGACTTACAAAATTTTATTCCAGGTAAAGGCGACGTTCTACTAACAGTGCCGCCATTCTTTCACATTTACGGCTTCAACGGAATCCTCAATTACAATCTGAAACTCGGCTACCACGTTGTTACAATGCCAAGGTGAGTGGAATCTGTTGCAGTTTAACACAGCAAAAAATCGCTCTGTCATTTCATTATTCATAGGTTCGATACATAATTTGTTTTCGTGGTTAATAATGACGTAAATAACAAAGTGCTTTCTAGATAAAATTGATCTATTCGGGTGTTTTAGTAAATAAATAATATGCTTGAATGCCACCTTTATTTTATTTGATTAGATAGGAAGGCATACTAGAGTATTTGGAACCTTAGGAAGTAGGTACTTATGTGAAGTTTTTTGAAATTGGAATAATTTACAAAAATAAAAAACATTTTACTGTTAAAATTAGGTAGGTAGGTACCAATTATTTATTAACGGGCGTTTTTTTATTTATTTGTTTGAAGTCAATTGGGTAGTGTATTAGGTCAAAAACAAAAACAACTCAATACCTATTCAAAAGTCAGAGCATAAATTGCTTTGGCTTTTGAATAGGTATTGAGTTATTTAATTAAATATTTGATTAGGTACAATACAAACTTTAATAAAGTTTGTTTTTATACGAAAAAACTTTATGACGTCATCGATTGCGATTCTCATTTAAAATTAATAGAAATGTCTCGTTTTTTGTTTTTAATTTTAATAAATAAAAGAATCTAATTTGATTCTCTTCTGCTTTAGACAGGTTGTAAATTAGTTTCATCATCATCATCAGCCTATGAGGGCACTCACTCCTGAGCCTCTTCTCACACGGAGAAGATTTGCTCAATGAATTAGTTTCAAAACATTTATTTCCTTACATCTTCAGGTTTACCCCCGAGGACTACATCAAGTGTCTGGTAGAATATCAGCCCACAACGTTGTTCGTGGTGCCTTCCCTCTTGGCATTCTTAGCGACTCATCCGTCGGTGAAGAAGGAACACTTGCAGTGGGTGGAAACTATTATGGTTGGCGCTGCACCGACAACTGACAGTATGTTGGAGAAGTTCTTACTCAAGTGCGAGAAAACTAAGGACCAGATTAAATTGTTGCAAGGTAAGATATTTGCTATCAGTTTAAAGGTCAGGTAATATTAGTAAAAATTTTAAAATAAGTATATTTTTTTCGGTGTATGCGAAAATTCTTACTGTAATGTGGCAATAGGCTAACTCTCCTTAGAAAGGATTTGCCATAACTGTAGAATAAGAAATACAATATACAATAGTGCCCATAAAATAATTGGCGAAAAATGTTGGTATGTGACCCTCCCCGATACCCCTTTGGGGGTAAGGAGGGGGGGGGGGGTGAAATCAATTCATTTCGGGTCACTAAAAATTGTTATTTTTTTGTAAGTAAGTACTATTTTGAAAACTTTTATCTATAATTTTCAGGTTACGGTATGACAGAAAGTTCTCCTGTTACGCTGATGACTCCCTACTCGTACCCGTACAGTAAAGTAGGATCAGTAGGACAACTGGTGCCGAGCACACAGGCTCGCGTGGTCTCCCTCACTACGGGAGAAATGCTGGGGCCACACAAATCTGGCGAACTGTGGTTGAGAGGACCTCAAGTGAGTATTGTAAAAGTAACTGATATCTTCTCTTTAATGTTTTGCCTTTATCGCGATGGTGCGTTATTAAATAGTGCGAATTTCTTTGGGTCATCGTAATACGACTTATTTTTTATCGCACCTCATTCGTTCTATGCGACAAAATCACTTTTAAACGATTTTAAAAAGGACATTTTCTATTTCACCTTTACGTACCTATATATGTTTACTGAAACTGAATATGTTTACTGAATATGGCCTGTTGACTGAAACAATTTTTGTTTCATATCGTTCTTTATTGAAAAAGTCTTGCTTCGACAATTTTTAAAGCACAGCATAAATAATTGTAGTTAGATATTTACTACCAGAAATGATAAGACTTGCTCATAGTCCCATAAAACATAAGTAAGTGAGATATTTTAACCTTATCTAAAATGACAAAATCATTTCTCAGGTTATGAAAGGATATTGGAACAACGAGGCAGCGACTAAAGAGACGGTAGACAGTGACGGCTGGCTACACACGGGCGACGTGGCGTACTACGACGATGATTTCTATTTCTACATAGTTGACCGCACCAAAGAACTCATTAAGGTTAAGGGCAATCAGGTACGTGTGCATCTGTGCGCTACTAAATATATCGCCTTGCAAAATGTAGGGGACTTTGAACCTTGTTGACCAGACATTTATGTAGGTCAACATTGAACATTGTAAGTTATAATGTTTTGACTGTTTTTTGTTTTGTTTACCTAGGTACCGTGACAGGTTTAACAAAATTATGTTTTTCTCCATTAATTTGATATAAAAAATCAAATAGGTAGGTAGTATAAAATAGAAATCTGAAAATCTTTCCCTGCTTGTATTTGACATATCACAAAATATTTTTAAGACTATAACTTCATACTTTTTCTATCCACAGGTATCGCCAACAGAATTAGAAAATATTATCATGGAGCTTCCAGCGGTAGCAGATGTCGCTGTTGTCGGCGTCCCGGACCCGCTTGCGGGTGAAGTGCCCAAAGCGTTCGTCGTGCTCAAGCCCAAACAAAAACTCACAGAAAAAGATATCACTGACTTAGTAGCTAAGAAACTAACTAGATATAAGCACCTTGACGGAGGCGTTGTATTTTTAGAATCAATCCCAAGGAACGCTGCCGGCAAAATCATGAGGAATGAACTCAAAGTTCTTGGTATGAAACGCAAGTAAACTAGACTAGACAAACTCGAGTATTGTACCTAGTATTTTTAAATTAGTCGATAAGCCATCGTATACTATTATGTAGATTCATAGGACTGATTTGTTGAATATTTGTTATTTAGTTAATTTAAGTTTTATTCCAAACACCTACTGTATGTAGGTACCTATATGTACTTATGTAAATAGAACTTCAATAATAAATCGTTATTTTTTAAGATTGATTTTTATTTCTACTTTTTAGATTTAATTTTAATGAAAAACAAATACGGAACGTGACGTTACGAAATTGTTCACTTTTTTATTATTTCCACTTTTAGTGCTAATGCTTCTGCCCGCTTTCCCTGCAGTAGCTAAGTGCAAAATGGCATGGTTTCTGAAGTACTTTTATTAAAATAGCTAGCTTTTGCCCGCGACTCCGTTCGCGTGGAATAATGACTTCCTGCCCTGCAGATTTTTGGTAAGTATAAAATGTATCCTGTCCTTTCTCGAGTTCCAAACTATGTCTGTACTAAATTTCACAGAAATCGATACAGCAGTTGAGGCGTGAAGAAAAGACAGACAGACAGAGTTACCTATTTTCGCATTTATTATATAGATAATAATCTCGGATTTTAGGTACTGTGTAAGATAGGCAGTTTATTGACATAGGCTTTTAGGTAGTTACCTATTAAACATCACGCTAGGCCCAGTAGCGGACAAGCAGCGGTGCAGAAACTTCGCAGGGATAGCCGATAAATAATAATACTTAATAATCGATAAACAGTCTCATTAATTTTCAAGTAGGTATTCCAAATCTAATATAAGTTTTAGCCGAAGAAGTAACCAAAATATTCGACTTTCATCGTTTTATATGAAAATATATTTGGTAATTGATCGACATGGTTTTTTTATGTACTTACCAAGTAATAGGACGGCAACTGAACTGACCTGATGGTAAGCAATCGAAGTCGCCCATGGACACCCGCAATACGAAAGGAGTGCCGGCCGTTTGGCAGATGAGTTTCGGCGATTTAGGGATTGGGGGAGGGGATCAAGGATTGGGCCTCCGGTAACATCACTAACACGGCCCAACACAACGCTGCAAGTAATTGTTTCACGTCAGTTTTCTGTGAGGCCGTGGTATCTCTCCGGTAGAGTTGCCGACTTAACCCGACTTTCCCTGGAGTGGACTAAAAACTGATTCTTCTGATTTTAATGAAAATTGGTTTTTGACTCATTTATTTTTATAGTTCAACATCTCGGCCCTGCTAGTCGTAATGCATGGAAAACCATTGGTTCATCATGTAGTTGAATAAATCAAAGTGAAAAAAGACAACAGAGCAATTTTGTTATTATTTATTCTTCACATATTATATTATTGGTACAAAATAATACTAAGTTACAATCATTCGTTTTATTTCTATTATTTAATCAGACAAATTACCATAGAGCACTTCATCATAAGTTTTAATTACAAAATACTACTGTAACAAAACTTTGTAAAATACTTAAAAATTACAAGCAGGAACGGGTAGCAGAGAAAAAATCTAAAATACACTAATAGAATTTAAGATCTAAACACATGAAATTGTTCATAGTGCCTAAGGATAATTTGTTTATTTTCTACTTAATATCTAACAGTCACAGAATAAAAAAGTATGTGAAATTATGTAGGTAGTCATGTAAGTTATGATTCTTTGTTTTGTTCTGTTTCAGTACTTTCAGACTTAACTTCTTCAATTTTTTCTGGTTCTTTTTTCTCCTCAGGTACCTCTGGAGACTTAGGATTTTCCTGTGGTGGTTGAGGTAGCTCAGAGTTAACATCTGATATTGAATAGTTATCCGACTGCATTTCAACTTTGGGAGAGGATTCTTCTGCAGGTCTTTCTGGCGTAGTTTCAGGAGTTGGTTCATTTTCCTTTGCATTACTTTCTTCTGATGCTGTGTCTGAAGGAGTATCTGATTGGTTGGATTCTTCTTGAACATCGATGTGCCTCTCATTTGCCTTGGGTGAATTACTATTTCCATCAGTGTTGTCACTTGACGATGAACTTTCCTCACTAGATGTGGAAACTTCAGATATTAACTTAGGTTCACTATCTTCTTTTGTTGTGGAATCTGAGCTATTTTCATCAATGCTTACAGGCTGTGGATCCGCCACAGGCTTTGTTTCTGAAGCCGAAGCTTCCTTGTCACTTGGCTCAGTGCTCACCACTTTTTCTGGTGATGTTTGCTCTGTAAGTCTTTGTTCTGTCATTTCAGCATCATCAACTTTGATTTCTGGAATAACTAAAGCTGGTGCTGCATTCTCTGGCTTCATTTCGACATCAACTTTTGCTTCCTCACTTGCACTTTCTGAGGTAGTTGTTTCCATTTTGGATTCCTCGGTAGATACTGTAGAAGGTGGTGCTGTTTCGGCACATGGTTTAGTCTCCTCAGTTGCTTCATCTGCAGTGATATTAAGTTCAGGAGGTGTTACAGACTCATATTGTGTGGTGATTTTATCTTGAGTATCCATCGGAGTCTCTTGTTTGGCTTTTAATCGAGCTTCAATATCATCTACAGATATTTGAGCATCAGATGACCCTGGTTGAGGTTCTGAGCTTTGTGGCTGTTCGGCATTTTCTTTCCATGACATATCTTCCATCTCAACATCTACATTGTACTCAGAATTATTGTCTGAGCCGTTTACGATAGGTTCAACTGGTTCTCCATTTTCTGGTTCAGCATGACGTTGTATGCCAGGCTCTCTGGTACTCACCACTAAAATGTTTTTTTCTATTGCTCTCATAAACTTGTCAACCCGATTGTATTGTTTTCGCGGAAACGTAAGTAATTCACAAATTCTTTGTACTGTAAAAGGTGCTGAGGTGAATGAATCTAGGCGTTCTAATAGGCTATTCTTCATAATGTCATAATTAAATGGATCCACATTTGGATAAGGTGGAATGTCAATACCTGGAGTTGTCTCGTAAAAATCAGTGATAACTGAGAGCAACTTTTCTTTGAATAAACTTTTCACAAGTGACCACTGGTAGACTGGATCACCGGTTCGAGCTACGTATGCCAAGTATTCATTAAGCTCTTGTGGAATCGTTTTAGGCTTGCGTTTGGAGAAGTCTTCAAGAAAGTGAAATATTTCTTCGGCGTTCTCCATTATATTAATTAGTATCTAATAATTATTGAATAAAACGAGACAAATTAATAATATCACACAACAAACTGGTCATAACCATAAATACGAAACTTTTTTTTTATTGCTTCACAAACGATAACGACCACAGGCTATAAAATCAAAAGCGAAGGATTATTTTTATATTCATACCATTACAAAATTATTTTTCTAAAGTACAGCACATGTAAATAAGAATATTTCTATTGGAATTGGAAATGAAAGCGTCGCGTCGGTACCTATATTTGACAATCATAGACAAATTATTTGCAATTTTATTTTATATTCAGACCATGATGTTGACGTGAATGATAAAATTGTCAACTTGACATTGACGTAATATCTCCAAAGAATTTCAAAAGGAAGTTTAAAACAAAAGAGTTCTGAATTAATTTTCTGCCTATTACTTATAAACCTATTGCGTATTATAAATCTATAATAATGAATAGCTTATTACGTAGAAGCATTTTTCCAATTTACGCTAACTCGCTGAAGTTATCATGTCGTTCATTTGCTGATGTTCCTATAAAAGACAAAATCGACACTATAGTTAAAAATAATAAAGTGGTAGTATTCATGAAAGGTGTGCCAGACGCTCCAAGATGTGGGTTCAGCAATGCGGTAGTTCAGATCATGAGGATGCACGCAGTTCCCTACGATAGTCACGATGTTTTATCGGATGAAGACCTAAGACAAGGTTAGTTTGTAACCATTATTTTTTTTCTTAATTCTGTTATCATAGTTTAAATAACAGTTATGATAAGACTATTATATCACAGAGGTCAAAATAAGTTTCAAATCAAACAAATTTTAAGGTTTGTATAAATATTAATTTATTAATGATTGAGCATGATTCAGCTGAATTTACAGTTGTGCATACTCTAAATAAATTTTCTTTTTTTCTTTATTTTATCCATTAGCTATGAGAAAAATATCTTTAACGTTCATTTCATGTGAGATGTTTGCAATTAATTCTGACAAATTTGGTGTTTATTTCAGGTATCAAAGACTATTCTAACTGGCCAACAATCCCACAAGTCTTTATCAATGGTGAATTTGTTGGGGGTTGTGATATAATGCTGCAAATGCACCAATCAGGTGAGCTTATTGAGGAACTCAAGAAAGTTGGCATTAAGAGTGCACTCCTTACTGCTGAAGAGTCTAAAAAGGAGGAATTGAAATAACTGAATATTAGGTTTAAATACTTTAATAGATATGCATAGGTTATTATAATTTATTGATGTATTACTCATGTGGCTATGTAGTGGTGTTATGAAAATTATCAATTTTGTTTGTAATATATATTATGTAATATAATATAATATCTACTTCGAATATATCTATTACTAGCAAGCTGTCCTAGTTGTTTGTATGAAATATACAAATTTCTCATTTGATTTAACTGTTTTATTATAGATAGACTTAATATTAGGTAACAGAACAAAATAAAATTAAAGTTTGTTTAAGAGCTCTTTATTAAAGTAGCTGTACATTCGAGTTAGTATACTTTTGGGCACATAAGTCATTCTTATTCTACATACCGCTGTTGTCTCATTGTAATATAATTGGTTGGATTAACAACACAGTCATTATTAAAAGACAAAATTATGGCAGATCATTTATTTAGAGTACTCATTTCAATACTCTCACAAACGATAATCATATAAAAATGATAAATAAATAGATGCAGGCAAGCTATGGCAATCTATGATATAAATAATTTGTGTGACACTTCCCTGCAACATTTATAAATTTAGAAATCTTAGTACAATACTGTGCCTACCATCAAAGTATTTATAATTACTAATGGCAGTAAATAAAAATTGATCTTGTATAAATAATGTTTGCTTATAAATAAAAAAAAATATAACAAAAACATTCTCACAATGTAAATGAGTCTTATTTTGGTGTCACACATTAGTCAAGCCTAACATTAGCACCATTTTTATCTTACAAATAATTTTTTTGTGACTTCCCTGAGAATTTCTTATAAAAGTTAAAAATACCTAATGCTAATGTAAATATAAATAGAGTGTTGTAAACATATAAAATGATTTCTCTGATTTGAGCCAAAAGGTTACTAAACATTAGGAAGGAGATTTATGGTATGAAAGTTAATGGCATTTTTGGTTTGAACATTGCACATAATAATATTTAATATAGAACTGTTTTATAGACTAAATTATTCCACAAAAATTGTTTGCTCTACATTGACCTTGGTTTAGGGCGATTTTGAGAGATAGGTCAATGTAATGGAAATAATCTTTGTGCGCCGTTACGTCGCCGCTGGAGCCTCGGGCCGTGTGTTAGTAGTGAGCGCGGTGAGCGCGCGCCATCTTAGCTACCCTCCTTGAGTGATGACGTGGATGACAATGTCCTATGATACCACTGCTGCGACCTGTGTCTGAGTAAAAAATATTTCAGTTTCTATAAATACATCTATTCAACAAAACATGTAAGCATGGTGGGCGTTAGGCAACCGCCCAATGACAATCTGGAGGTTTGCCAAATACCATCGAGACTCAATAATTGGAAAGCCTAGGTGTTTTCAAAAAGTTTATTAGTTTATTGAAGGAAAATTCTTGTATTTTTTTAAAATTCATTTATGTCTTACGAATTTGGGATAATAATAATGTAGGTACCTTAAAGGTCGGTCTCGCCGTATAATGCGGTGGAGAATGCCATGTAGTCGAGAGCGCCGGCTGGGGCTCCAGGGCCGCGGTATGGTGGCATGCGCGCCACGCAGTATTCTGCCTGGTCGGGAGGCAACTCGCGCCTGAGCTCGTCCGCCGTGATGTAGGGCTAGTAAAAACAATACAAATGAATTAATCATCGATTCTAAACAGGTAAGAAGGTTGGATACGAGAATCGTTCCCGAGTCTTACCTTGTCGCCAGCTAAGATCCTAAAGCTGTCAATAACTTGTTCAGCGGTGTCTGTGTCTGTGGATTCCCTTGTCATGAAGTCCAAGAACGCATCGAACGACACGTAGCCTGTAAATGGAGCATTTTATTTTTTATCAGCATAATCATTCGATGACTAATGTCTTCATGGCTTTCAAGTATAGTTAGTTGATATCAGGATCTGTTTTTGGTCTTGTGTATAAATGTTTTTTTTTTATTACCTGTGTTGTTGGGGTCGACTACAGCCAGAATGCGCTGGAAGTCGAGTTCTCCTTGCCTGTCCTTGCCAATGCTGTATCCCAGAGATACCAAGCATGATTTGAATTCTTCGGGCGCTAGGCGGCCTATCAAAGAAAAAAAGAATTAATGAGTAGGTATTGAAGACACTTGTAACATAAATAATTAGGTACAGTAATGTCATTTGTTCAGTGACTTACCGGTGCGGTTTTTGTCGAAGTGGTTGAAGGAAGCACGGAATTCGGTAAGTTGTTCTTGAGTGATGCCCTTTGAGTCGCGGGTCAGGATCTGGTTCTCGACTTCGTTGATAGTGCGGTTGATGGAAGTCAGAAGTTGTTCCCAGCCTACGCGCAGAGTTTCCATTGTGTATTGCGAATACCTGTGACAAAAATACGCGCTCAAATACTTTGGTCCGTAGTACATTTTTCTGGATAAAATTTATAAATTTCTGTAGGTTTCTAACTTAAAGTTTTGTGACTATTTTATTGCTTACCTGTTTTCGAAGATCATGCCTTCCTGTACGGCTTGGTGGATGCGCTCCAATTCCTCGATATGTGGTTTGTAAGCGTACACGCCTGCCTCGTACTCCTTCAGACGTCGCAGTTGGTCTTCCAGAGAGCCCTGGAAAAATGGAATAAAGAACGTTAGTAATAATATATTATAATGAATACAAACTTGTTCAATAAAGCTAATTAAGGTTATAGAAAATTACCTGTAGACCCATTCCGATAGCGGTGACGGCATCCATTTGCCTTTCGATCCAAGGTCCAACGGCGTTGGCCTTCTCGGCGAATTGGCGCCTGAGGGTCTCGTTGTTCTGTTGCTTGCGCAGCTCGGCGGCCAGCGTACCATCGCGCTGGGGTACTAGCTGCCTTACGTCAGACCACTTGCGGTTCAGCTCCTATAGAAAAAACGTTTTTTATTTAAGTTTATCCCTCAGTTGGTTGTTTTAAAATTAAATGATCAATATCTTTTCTACCAAAAATATTGAAATAGAAAACGAAGTAGATATGAATACGTACGTGAGCAGTAAGAGTGGTGTAGGGGTTCTCCAAACCTCCGGGGATCTGGTGTTGTTTCACGATGGACTCAACCTGGTGCACCAGGTTGACTATCGCCTGGAATTTAAGTAAAAAATATTATGATAAGGAAAAAGAAAACTATCTATATATAAAATGAACGAAGAAGTAGCCATTTAAGAACTATATTCAATAAAAATCTTACCTGGTATTCCTTGTCAGCTTCTCCGAGGGTAGCCTTGAAGCGAGCGTGTGCATCCATGAGACCGGAAATCTCTTCGATAGTGTGGACGATGAACATGTCCACAAGGTCCTCCCGGGTTCCGTCCAGCCTGTACACAAGTATTGTAAATCACATTGCATACTCAAACATCCTAATACAATCACAATGCAGAACTAAAAAATAAACGGGCAAATATAAAATTGTATTCCTGCAATGGCTTGGATTCCACACACATTTTAATTAGATTCCACGCTTGACGGGATGGGGATTTTACTTTTTGATTGTGGAACATTAAACAACAAATGGCTTCTGGGTGGGGCAAGAGGAGTGGAAGACTAAGTGACTAAAAACCACCAAGTGAAACCGCAACCAGCGCACGAGTTGACTACAGCGTCAAATATGGCGTCCACACAGGGCTGCCGTAGAGGGACGGAGACGGGAATACTGTGTTTAAGTGAAGGATATCTCAAAAAATAAATAAACATACCAGTTGTTGAAGGGTGCGGCGCGCTTGGCGAACTCGAGGTGCAGCAGGTCGATCTGCTCCAAGACGCGCTCCGCGTCGTCCAGCGCGTGGCGGCGGCGCTGCGTGAGCGCGCCCAGGCGGTCCCACTGCGAGCAGATACGCTGGCAGCGAGCGTTCACACTCGCCACGTCGTGGTACTCCAGGGTGCTGGATAATGTCAATAAATGATTTATATTATACTATCATCAGGATAATGATTTCGATCAAGATACAAAAAAAAAAACCGATTCTTATAGCAACGACGCACAGCTGAAACTACGTTCTAAGTTACTGCAAAATAGCCATTATGGCACATCGTAAAATGTGCCATTACTGAAAAACTCTTGCAGATAAAAAAATTGAGCAGGGAAGAAAAACAATTAAAGATTCTCACTTGAGTTCCTGGGCAATAGCAGCGATCTGCTCGACGCGGTCCTGGTGTGCAGCGAGGTCTGACTCGAAAGCCTCGTGCTTCTTCTTTAGAGCCTTGATGTCATTCAGCTTGCATTGGCGGAAGTCCTGAGACTGGAGCATCTCCTCTTTGCCTAAATAACAATAGATTTAAAATTAATATAAATTTATTGATTTTTGTGTTTAAAACACATTTGAGCTTTTCATGTCGTCATTTGGCTATGCTTTTTGAACGCACCTCTGGTCCAGTCCTCGTGGATGTCGGCTTTGTGCTTGAACTTCTGGGCCAGGTAGTCAAGACGCTCAAGGCGCATCATCTCACTCAATAGCCATTCTTCGAACGCCTTCTCGGCGATCTCCAGGCCCTTCCAAGCTCCGGCGATGTCCTTGAAATATAAACTTGACCGATAAGATTTTGTCATATAATAGTATTACGAAAATTATTTATTTTGAAATGATATAGCCACTATGTTCCAATTGCACCGTCTTCTTCTTTTTGAATTTTTACCTGCTGTGTTTTTAGTATTTGAGTTTATAACTTCAGTGTGAGAGGACAGGCATATGTTATCAACTAGTGGTCCAGTTATAAGCTTATCTATCATTACACAAAATGGGGGGTCATACTTACAGAGACCATCTTTCCTTCGGTGGGCATGTACGCAGGGCGGTTGCTCAGACGGAGCTTGGTTTGCAGGGTGTTAAAGTTCGTCTCCAGCTTGGCCTTTTGTTCTACACGTGGTGGCTTGTGCTTACGCCTGTTTAAATAAATATTTAATTTCAGAATTTGCAGTCAAATATTTAGATATTATTATACTTTAGCAGCCATTTTATAGAAGATTATATGGAAGGGGACACTTTATAGTTTGTAATATTGAGCTGTTTACCTGTAAGTACGGTAGTCTTCCAGTTTTTTCTGGCAACCGGCAAGGGAGTTGTCGGTTTGGCGGCTGTTCAGCCACGGCATGGTACGCCGAATCCAGTCCAGCAGCTATAAAATAGGTAACAATAAAAATATTTTACAGCAACATTAATATTACTAGCGAAGTATTGTTAACGGCTTGTTTTTGGAATGATAGTTTAGTTAGAACTTTGCTAACAATACAGAATAATTGCATGTTGCTAGCTAGGATACTTACATCACTGGCAAGACGTTCATACTCTTCCATGAGGCGTTCGTTCTCCTGGTTGACTTTGAGAACTTTGCAAATGCGGTTCGCGGCCGTTTCAGCCTGTGGATTTGTCATAACATTTCTTTTAGCTATAGGACATTACTTTGCTGTGATACTATGTTATTAGTTTTTTTTATTATCTATATTTGGCTAAATACAATACTTAAACGAGCAAAAGCAATTTGAATTATATTCCCAGAACAAAATCAACAATAAGTAGATATTTCGATTTTATCCATAACAATGAAAAGTTTGCGTCTACTTATTAGTTGATCAGGAGATACAAACCTTTTGTGCACCAGAGAAGCAATGGTAGTATGAAGAGACGTATGTCATGACCGCACGCTCGTCCGGCATCGCTGTGTTCTGCAGATCTGACAAGCGGCACGCAAGCAACACAGTGTTAGTTTTCATGCGATGTATCATGAATTATTTCTTACTTAGAATGCTTGTGTTTGGTCTTTTGGAAAACAACTGTGCTAACATTTATCGGTTCATAATAATTTTACGTTTAGTTGGATGGTCTAATATTACTATAAGTACTTAACGTTGTTTTTTAGTTTGTTTTTCTAGAGCGCGGTTTTACTTGTCAACAGGCTAAAATATCTTCATTGTAAAAACGTCGTTTTATAACGACCCGCATTGTCTTATCACATTTAATAATAGGACTTAAAACAGGAAATTAATTAATGTACTAATTGTCATTGTGCCGCTCAACGAACATCTAGCCAATAAAATTAACGACCTATTTTCAAATAACTAAATTACGAGAGCGGTTAGTTCTCACACAAGCATTCTCTTGTTTGATATCAATAAAATATTGTATGAGTTAACAACATAAAGCTTACATTTTTATAAAACGTTTGCACAATTTATAAATATAGGTATTTCGGTATCGGTAGTGGCTACGTTGCTTGGAATCGGTAATGATATAGGGATTGTTATATTTGTTTCTGGTACACATTAAAATAGGTAGTTCTGGAATAGGATTTTTTGGCGTAAAATACTTGACCTCGGAAGACCTTTCTTCGCTTTCTGCGAACCTCAGCAGTAATAGGACGAGACAAATAGGCGCAATTGGCAATACCACACTTTTTCATGTTCCGTATTGTGTTTTGTTTACCAGCCTATTGAAACTCTTTCGAGGTCTTAAATATTAGTTAATCAACATTGAATATTGGGGCTTCCTTGATATAAAGCGAGGCACTCATCATGCTATAAGTTACACACAAAGGCCTGGCGTTAGGGTTCTGGTATCAAACGCGGAAATGGCAGTAACGAGTGGCGGCCATTTTTACATTTTGTTTTGTACCTGTTGCGCGCCTTGGAAGGCGTGGTAGTAACACGACACATAGGTCATAATGGCGCGCTCGTCCGGCTTTGGTGTGTTTATTAAGTCTGCAATATCCAGTTACAATTTATATGTGTTATTCATTTATTGATGATTTATCATTTACTATACTGAAATGCGGCAATTCGGCAGTAAAATATTACATTGTAACATAAATCCTTAAGATATTAGAATGACCAAAGAACATTCTATTCTTAGTTCTTTCGAGCAAGAAGCATCAAAAGCGTGTCTTACCGTCGGGGTCCAACATGCGAGGGATGTCGAGGTACTTCTCGGCTACATCGAAAGCCGTGTTTAGGTTCTCTAGAGGATTGTCCTTGGACAATTTGCTGTAGTCGATGAGGTCGGGCCTGTGCCTGTGGATCAGGGCACAGAAGGCCAAACCGTCCTTGAAAGATAAGTGGAAGTTCTGGACGTTGACGTTCTTGTATGGGGCCGTCTTGCGTTGACACCAGAGCAGCAGACCTTCCTGTTGATATAAAAATAAACAGTTGAGAGCCGAAGATAACATATCATGAATGAGTAATTGATATTGAAGTATATAAAATATCCTTTTATTAAATGATAACAAAAGTGTTCGCAATGCTATGTGTGTAGAATTGTAAAAATGCATTGCGAATCACATTTTTGTTCACATTATTGCCGTTGATGACTAATCAGATGTACTATTTATTGTGTGTACGTGTAAACATATAATAGGTATGTTAAATCGTTCGAATGTGTTACCTTGGCGGTCATTTCTTCAACAGAGATGTCTTGGATAGCGAATCGCAAGATAATGGTCCAGATCATACCCAGGGTCATCTTAAGGTTGCCATCGACGATTTCTTCGGCACCAATTGACACCAGTTTCACGCCTGAAAAACACATTTATAGATGTCATTTTTAGCAAATCTAAAATTCATGTGGATGCTAATTTGAGGCGGTTTAAATAAATTGGGGGTTAAACTTTTTTTTCTGATATAAAAAAATATCTGCGTTCATAAAATATGTCATCGTGTTTTTTATTCGGTTACGGCTGTATTATAGCTAAGTCCTTGTTTTTGATTATCTATATTAGGAACGTAACGTTTGTAAATAGTACTAGTTTTCCTTAAATATGGCATGTATGCATGTATGATATACTCATATTCTGAGTAATACCTACCTCTTTGGCGTCATTCCATTAGGCCATATTTGGATGATATTATAATAAATGTGTTTGCCTTTATAAAGCGAGTTGTTGTTTTGTTGACAATTGTTAGATGTGTGATTTATTAAACGTCTTACTTATATAGATTTACTTGAATAATTATTTTTGACGAAAATGTTTTAGAAAAACAAATGCATATATATTTCAAAATAAACTTGCGAAACTACAAATTGATACTACCGACAATAAAAATACTTGTTACCTTTAAAAAATAACTCTACTTAATTTATGGTAACACAACGGTCTCCTAGAATAGGTAGGTACTGACTTGCGATTCCTAGTTTCAGGCGAGATCTAACTGAGAATTATGTTTTTGTTTCTACAGTACAGTTTTAATGTGACGATTTTAACAGTGTAAATAAATTTGTACATAACATCTTGTCGACGTAAATTGTTTTAACTTGAGTAGTTTTATGTTGTTCCATAATTGTAAAACTTATCACTAAATGTATTTTTATTCTTATTACCTACATAGAAAGTTACTAAGGCGTTTTAGTATTTATGTGTGGATTTACATTTTCAATAACGAATTACGATAGGTTTTCGAAATTTGAAATTTTATAATTTAATATTTTAAAATGGATCTTTCTTGATCTGCATGTCTTTAAAGTTTGACAAATTTTAAAAAGTTCCTATATTCTGTAGCAATGTACCTATGTATTTCTCTTTTTTAGTGAATTATAGGTAAATGTACAAATTCTGCTTGAAAGTTTGGCAACACTTATAAAAACGAACATTGCATTTGAAAATTGCGCCAAGTAAGTGTAGGAATAACAGAAAACATTCTTGGCAAATCGTTTACGAAATAGGTAGGTGTCTACTGTTCTGAAGCAATAATTTGTATTGAATTGTCCATAACAAATTCGCTTTGTTCTACAAATATGGATTTATGCAATTTTGAAGTAAATAGTAAAACGTATTGTGTATCGGAATAATTAGTTTAATTCATTACAGGATATTACACACGCGAAAGTGTGTTTTCTTGTCACTTCGGAGTCTTCTTATGGCGTAAAGATAGTAATTAAAATGCTAGAAGGCCACATCAAATTTATTTATGTGTCCAGACGGCGTAGATGGAAAGCTGTTTACTCTCTTAGCGGTATTGCCATGAGATAACGGAAGTATTACTTAATAAGATATAGCTCTCACATTATTGTATGGCTATTACTAGTTGTCCATATATTTACCTTTAGAGGCAATGAAGTCCAAAGCCTTGTTGACGTTGGCGATCTTGTGGAAACGCATTTTGCCGCGGTCAGGCTTGGGCAGGGTCTCGCCGGAGATGACCTCCAGCAGTAACATGAGCTTCAATCCATTGCGGAAATCTTCTTCGATGTTCTCGATACCGGTACCGGCCTTCCTAAGGTGGCTGTTGCACCATGCTGTGAAGGTCTGAAAGCGAAAGTGATAATTGTTTTAGGCTTAGAACGCCTTTGACCTTTGAACGCTATTGGTAAAGTATGAAAGCCGGCTCTGTTATGTGAACTGTGTTTGTGTATAGAATGTATGTAGATATTGTTGCTATTATCAGCACTGTAGGCTATGTTGTGTTACTAGAAGTAGAGTGTTTGGCATTAATGACACAACACGGATGCGTAAAGAATTTTTTTTATAAACGGATTTGCAATCGTCTATTTTAATTTACATTTTGAGCAAGCAACAAATTAGTCGGAAATACGACACTGTAGGTATACAAGTGTCGTTAATCAATACTGCAGTTGCATCAGGTAGGGGAGCGGGCGGCAGTCGAGGGGTTCGACCCTCATAGTGCCAAATTCACTGGCTGTTATTAGCACCCGTCGTATTCGTTTTGCAATTTCGACTCAAAACTGTGGACACGAGACTGAACGTTAGCTGTGAATACTGTCTGTGAGCGCATAAAGAGAGTTTCGGAATAATTTTGAATATTGTCCACTTAGATTTTAGTATTCATAATCCATCGCTGTTGTTCGTTCAAGGAATTATGTAAAACAAAACTTTTGAACGTTCTTTTGTATTTAAAAATTTAAAACCAACGATTTCGGCGTTTATTTGAACGGATGTAGATATGAATGTGTATTTTTAGTTATTCAAATAAGCTCCATTAGATAGCAATAACCCACATAATGGGTCGTGCAGACGTCACTGTTAGTTTGATTATATCATTAGCCGAGTATCGAAAGCCAGCTAACGGAATTAAGATCTAATTCTATTGTGACCGTTGTTGAACAATATCTGAAAGGCAGTAATAGTTCACGACCGGCGCTCCTATGCAAACTCACAGAGCTGATTGGTTCCGGAGGTGGCGTCAAGGTCGAAACTGATAAATAGAATTCAATACATTCAACAGACTGCGTGACTCGCTGGACTAATGCTGAAGCTGACAATTAATTCAAAGAATTGTTCACTTCAATTGAATTAACGTCATCAGTCGATATCACGCAACTAGGTTAGTTATTAAAGCCCCATCCTAATTAGATTTAATTTACAGAGAAATAGAAAATCATGGTATTATACATGATTGCATAGATACCTGACTGATTAAACTCGATCGTGTAGATAACTAAGCTATTGTTAACCAGTTCACAGACGAGGTAGGTATAAACAAAGGCATGTGAGACATGAGCAAAAAATTCTACCTGCAAGCACATTTGAATTCAAAGGTTCGCGTTACAGAAATATGATTCTTTTGTCGTCGCTTTAAAAAGTATTTTGCTATAGAAAACATGTGACATAGAATAATCAAGCGCCTATATCTATAGACATTGTGTGAGGTTAGCGAAGATGCCATCACTGCGGAACATTAAAAGTGACCAAACTGCATTCTGAGCTCGTAATGTATGAATCATCTTTGGAACTTGCCTCTTGGCACAGGACAGAAAATAATAATAATCTACCTTCCATTACCACATGACCTACAATTTGCAGGTGAAGGTATAAGTCGCCTAGCTACCATATGCCGTAAATTAACATCGCAGTTAACGGCAGCCAGTGATAGTCGCGCGTCGTGAAGTCGTTTCATTTATTATGCTATATGAGAATATTGTAAAAAGAAAGTGGTGCATCATTGGCACAGCGATGATAATTTATCGGGGAAAACGTTCGACAACATTGAATAAGTAAAAGGTCGATTAAGTACCGGCGTTATGGTACATAATGGAGTGGTAGTTATCGTCTGCGTAAAAAGATCCGTACATTTCTTCGAGTACTACGAGTACACAGAACACTGACAAATGAATGATCCGTTTATTATTTCACACAAAGTGACATTGTCCTATATTAATTTAGAAATAAAACGCTGAGAAATTCTAAGTCTCAAATACCTTGGATTGTGTGGAATTTTAAATATGATTTAGAAACGACATTGTCACATAAATACGACACGCGACCTCGTGCATACGGGAATACTCAACGTCCCTGAGACAAAACACACATCGTGACCCAGAATATGAAAATAATCCCGCGTCACCTTGCGACAGCCATCACGGCCAGCGTCCGGCTAAAATAAGGCACGCAGGTGTAGACAGCGGCCTATTCGAGATGTGTATAATGTGCACTACACTGCGGGTACACAGTCATTGAAGCGTTTAAATATTGTCAACGTGTTAATGTGCGAAGTACGTTGTCACATAGATGAAAGTCAGCCGACCGTTATGCTGAAAATCAGATTAATGCGAACTTTCAAACTTTATGCTGGCACAGAAATTAAACCACATATTTATCCATGGTCAAATTCTTTAGATAAGTTTTCCAGAAACCAGTATACTAGCTGTGTAAAATTAGGATAAACTTTGAAAGGTTGTTTCAAGGTAAACATGGCAAGGTAATAAAGGCAGCTGGTGTTATGTGCTACCATTCAAATAGACAAACGAGTCTTGAGAGAAACATGTTTCACTTTCTTTGATCCTAAAAATCGAGACCAAGAATCTATGCCGTATGAGCAGTTCTTCGAAAGACTATAACAATCTGAAATTACTGTTGACATTGAGAAGGAACACTCAACTGAACTAATATGCGAGCTACGCAAGGAAGTTATTGAGCTCATTGAAAACGTTACAAACAATGGCTTTGTTGACACTGATCTTTAAGGTCGTTTAAATGATAGTCTAATTTCGTTAATTAAGAAGTAAATACGATGGTGCATACCAACGGTCGGCGGTATGATTTGCGCAAACAGTTTCCACAATAGATTTGCCAAGAAACTTTAAACCTGTACAAATGTTACGTTGATGAGGATGAACGCAGCTGTATCCAGTTATTACAGCTATTTCTAGAACCCGCAAGCCAATAACTTTTTGCTGAGCGCGTGCTTTGGCTGATGACGCTTCTAGTTACATTACATGCCCTCTATTTGTCTTTAGTAAATAACAAATGTGTCAACTGGTTATGATTTATGCATAATTCATAAGGAGTGCCAAACTGCATTTATATGAGCAATTAGGTGCCAGGTAAACTAGCACTGGCATGATTTAGTACTTAAACCTTAGGAGGGAATGTTCATTCATCATTAGATGAGGTGACTGGCTCATTTTCCACTTCAATACCTTTCTTGATTTAGTATACTATTTGGATTGGAAATAACATGTTTTAAATTTAGAGTAAGCGTTCCGACCTTTAGAATCTACGAGTATAAACGGTATATTTTTTACGTATTTTAGAATGAGTGTGATCGACGACGAAATTATTTAGTAAGTGTCAAAGATCAGAGGTCGCGCGGTAATATTTTTAATAAGACCCGTTGAACAGATCCGTATCGAACGTTATGCGATACGAAGTTAGATAATCATAACAGATAAATATGAAAGCGACTATAAAACGTTACCAGTTGTTTGGAAAGGCGCCGATGTTTCCAGTTTTGGGCAATTACTTATCTTTTATGAATATTCAATTAATACAAATGAATAGATCAAGGAAATCTTAACATGATCGTTGAATTATTTAACAGAGAAAAGACAAGAATAAATTATGTTTATTACGAACAGTTGGGAAGTGAACATTTAGAAATATTAATTATTTTTTTATTGATTCTCATTATTTATCCACGTTCTAAAAATGTAGGTAATTTAAAAATCTAAGTCAACATAATAGAGTGCATTTTTTATAACTCAATAAATAAGTTTTATTATGGCATTTTGAATATATCTTTAACTTTTACTCAGAAAGAAGCTACAATAAATATTTAAATCTCTATTAATGGCTGTATTAAAGTGCCTGGAAATTATTTCAAAGTAAATATAGATTTTTTTATTAATTCTGAAAATGTCTTACGTTGCGTAATAATATTTTCTCATAAAAGTATGAATAGGTATTATCGTTGTTTACTTCGCTTCGCTCTATAAAAATGTTTATGGTTAGATCCTAAGTTCCCGAGTTATAAGTTTATGAGTCCAAGTTAAGCAGTTGCAAATGAAACATGGAATCAAAATTGTAATAAAATAATAATGATTGTACTTTTTAATCACAAGTTTGTTGTTGTAACTCAAACACGTTAAAGGTGTCAGCCGCCAATTTTATCATATTTCTTTTTAAGCTAAGTCTTAGTTATAAAACAAAATAAGTTATTCTTTTTTTATTTTGATGAAAATTGGCACAGAGACAGGTTAAATTCTGGAATAACACACAGGCTTTTCATCCATTTGGCGTGTGAAGTTACCAGTGAGTAATAACTTTAATTCATTTGTTAAGTTAATGAAGTACATAGCAAAAGCAATACTAAAAAAACTCTAAAAATGTTTGTATCAGAAAATCCTACGTTACCTACTGTATTTGACCTCGAATTCGAAACATTACAACATTAACTCTCATACAACTAGACCAACAAAGCGGTCACGAATTCTTTATAATAATAACAAAAAGGCATGTCTTGTCTATGCACGTAGCATAAAATAGAAGTATATACTTATGTGTTGCACAAACTTTCACTGTGTAAATCATAAATGCAGTTCAAGGTGCAGCACCGTTGTGACTTCGAGTGCAATAATGCCAAGATGGCGACTGGTAAGAGGTTAGCTTCGTGTCAAATGGCATTAGACTATTATTTCTACTATAATTGAAGGTTTCCTTTGCGATATTTTCTCTGTTCATTCATCAGCGTTATGGAAAACCGTGACTTAATGCTTCTGATATCATCAACGCTAAAGTTTGTAAGTATGGATAATAGTTAGGTACTCTTTTATGTAAAAAATACTAAACTGATCTGAATGAAATCTCAAACACCTCTGTTTGAGACTTCATTATCGATATCATATCTATAGTATGGAATAACACATAGGTTGGATTTATATTACACTGGAACTGAGGGCGAAGTTCTGGCTGATGTTGATTAATAGGATGTATGCGAAAATGTGTTGGTCTGTTAGTCGGTCGTTCTTCCTTCCTGACTGTTGGTTTGTTTCAGTTATTTGATATTCTATGTCTGGATAGATACTGGTCACTCAGCAGTGATCAGGTATTCCTATGACTATACGTGGAGGCCGTGCGTGATCTACAAAGCTTTCTAACTTATGAAAAATAGCCACACACTATTTTTTTCAAAAATAAAAAGTCTTCCGCTTAACTCAGTAAATATATTTTAATAATTTAAAAGAGAAGATAATTATGTAAACGAAATGAATAACATTAATTAGGAAAGTAAATTATATGACAATTTATGTTCCATAGTTATAACACGATTATTGAGGGTTCGTTAGCAGTTAGTTCGGGAAAGTATAACGCAAACATTTTTTGAAAATCCTATACTAAAATATTTTTTTGAATAGTTTTGTACGTATGATTGAGTTTTGCTATCCAACATTAGTAGTCAACGGATTCGTTTAGGCAAAAGTAATCTACGATCTCCTTCGTCGTTCATTTGTTAAAGAACAAGGAAATCAAAGAAAATTAAAATAAAAACGAGCTTTTGACAAGTTATAAATATTTTTTATGGATTTAGAGTGAATTCATATAGGTAAGGATGTATGGTCATGCTAACTAAATGTTCATACAAAAAGATGAAGTTTTATAGCTAGATCTAATTCACAAACAGTAGGTATGGTAGGTATACATACGTCCATCCTTAGAAATATTACAAATTACTTGTTCTTTTACCGAACTAAAAAAGAAAAGAAAATAGTCCATTTAATAATTTTTTATTATCAATTTTTTATCTAATATTTATTTATTTATTTAGATATTTACATCACAAACAACTATCATAATAAAATTTATATATACATAGGCCGTCAGTCTTACAAAATACAAAAGTTTGAACCTATTATCTAATTATTTACTTTGTTTTTTTTTTCTAAACATAAATAACACCAAAAATGTAGGACATCGATAGACATCATCTGATTGGATCACTTCTGTTGGAACTCTATGGTACTAAATAAAATGGCGATTATTTACAAACTGTATTCTCATTATGCAAAAACAAATGCCTCTCAAAACTCAAAACATCATTCAACGACTATGATTCGAAATTCAAATGATGCGGTCACAAACAAATAGTGTTATGAAGTTTCATACTAGAGTGTGTGACAAGACAATCGGTAATTATTATGATTGATGATGACTACCTGTGGGCTGATCGATGCTAACGGTTTGTTGATACGATTATAACGAATTACTCATTCAATTACCCTGGTTATACAGATGACTCAAAGCGCATTGAGATTGGTGCTATAACAGGAAATCATATTTAATAATCCATGGCATTATCCGCATGGTATAGGCAATTATTCTGTTTAAAATATTCTTCTTTCATTGGTCATTTATTTCAGCATCTGATTGTTTTTTTATACCGGCCATAAACTCTGAGTTTAGAGGAATCAATTGATAAAATATAGTTTATGGAGTTTCTTGCTCGTTCTTCTCCATTCGAATCTACAATTTGAAACGAGCACCTAGCTTCACTGATGTACAGACTGACATACTACTATTCTTCGTATATTCTATTAGACTACTAGACTTTATTTTATTTGTCGTTTCAAAAGTACCTATTTATGATTTAGTTAGAATAAATTATTTTGAATTTTTGAGATTAGAATTTCAAATATGGATCGCTTATTCAGTTGTCCAGTAAAATAACTCTAAACTTGAACTCCGATTAGCAGGTACTTAAGACGATTCCGAAATCGAAAACTTTAAATAACTTTCCGTCAATAGAGATACGGAACTAAATTCTTTGCGGTCCATCTAAGTCTGAGAACTCGAAAAGATCTCATTAAATTATGCGCAATATATTTTCTTTTTTTTTCTAATTAAGTTTATTTATTAGATATCATATCGTCTTGGTTCGAGGAAAAGTGTCAAATGGCTTTCTTATTAGTTAGTGTGGGTGCAATGCTATTGGCCTGATAGCCTCAATATTACATTGACAAGTCAGACGAATTATGACTTCTAATGTTTATGCTACCTAGATAAAAGTGAACGGTTATAACGAATGATAAGAAATGCAACCAGGTAAGATGTTAAATCTTTAAATTCTTGATAGGTACTTTAAATATAGCTATATACATACTTCCGGATTTGATTGCTTTTTTCACAGTAGTGTGATCGATAAGATGGCAACTGATAAATAGATAGATAACGCCTGTTGATTTGGCAGAAGAGATTAAGGAGTGAATTAAATCCATATTGGGAATTATCAGATCCGCCTGTTGATTTGGCAGAAGAGATTAAGGAGTGAATTAAATCCATATTGGGAATTATCAGATCTCAGACACAGCTTTAAGTAGTAAGTATCTGACCCGGAATAATACATTCTTTGAAGAAAGATTTTTAAATTCCAAGTGGCCTGAAGACCTCTTACTAATCTATTAAGTAATTGGAGCTAAAATGTGCAGAATACCTTTGAGCAATTTTGATTTAAATTTTAAAACACTCAGCTACAATCTGTTACTTTGAAACCACACCTAATCGAGCCTTTCAAAGTAAACATGTTACAGACGGTTAAATATTTGCTCAATTGAGGTACGATTATGGCGCCAATTTAATTAAGTAGGCACTCTATGGATTGTCGGTGTGCTACGAACTCTTGGAATACTAATAGATAGCCACACCTGCGAAGGTGGTTCAGCCGGGCCCGGTGCCAACCCGCCCACCATAATTTCGATAAACAATAACGTGACCGTTACCTGGTATACATTTAATTTTATGTTCTGTAAACACAGACAGTTACTACAAATCTAGACTAAATCTGTAAACAACTATAAACACGTAGGTATACATGTATAAAACTGTATAAGAAATTTTAAATTACTTTCGTATCTTCGTGATATTACAGTTCTAAGATCAACGACCTTAGATATCACACGAACAAAAATATTTTGGGAATGTCGTAAACCACGCTAATGTTTTGCGCGTCGATGTGTACCTATACTCTGTGCTTACCTACATTTCATATGACGTGTCATGTCATGTTGAATGTGCCCTGATAACTGTCAGGTCCAGTTTAGTACCTGCAAAAAGGAAAAATCATTGAGTAACAAGAACAGCAACAACAGCTATTAATACAACTACAGATTAAATTATTAACGTTTATAAACAAAATTCCTCATCAGTTCAGAGTTTTATAAAATTGAAAGTGCTTTGGTCACTTCAAAGTACAGGTTCTCAGCTTTGTAGAAAGGAAATCTGTTTTGAGTTTAGAACACGCATAATCCGAGATAAACGTCCGAATGGCAATAAATAAGGTAATAAATTTAAAATTCTATTTGAAATTTATTTGTTTTTATGTACTGCAAATAAATCAACCTCAGCTTCAATGGTCAACGCTACAGAAATTTGGGAAAACGAACCGATGATGACGAATATAAGATGTCGGACGTAATATAAATCTGAGTGAGAAAAAGAAACTTTAATATTATATCTGCCATGGGAACAAGCGGTAGATAGTATATTAGATAGGCAACATTACGCGTAGGCGGTCGAACCCGGGGCCGGGGATATTTTCATACACCGGAGGCTATTTGTTAAAGCGAACATCTTCAATTCGTTGGGAATTTGAAAACAATGTATTTAACATTGAAATGTTGCTGATCAAATAACCTTTATTTGTTTATGAGTTTTTAATTCACTAATCCCATTGAATTTCAAGCGTTGATCATTTATTTTAGCATAAGTTTCAAATTTTTGAATCATTCGAGGTGAAATTCCAGAAGCTGTTTAACTACGTCATTTATAAAATCAACCAAAGATTCATCGGTTTGTCTCGCCACAGAATCTCGGACATTTATAAAGAATCTTATGAATCACCTATCGGCTTTTGACGGCATCATGTTAACTAAATAAATTGCACAACCAAATTCGTGGACAATCGCTTGGGTGCGGGCTCAACAGTTAACTCATAAATAACTGATTATAACGTAACCGGAGCCCAAAAAACTGTAGTACAATGGTTTTTAAAAATACGTCTCGCCATAAACCCACTTACTCGTGCACCATGCTTTTGCTATAAATAAAGATTCACTAAAATATGTTTCGCAACATTATGCGCCCGTACTTACTTGTGTAAATAATGACGTAAGAGTATCGACAGTAGATTCATGAAAAGTCGAGACTTTGGTAATTTTCTATTAAGCGACTTACGCATAGCTCGTAAATATCACATAGTTTCCTTAGAAATATTAGTTGAAAAATCTGTGATAAGGGTTTCTTTGCACAATCCCAATACTTGTGGTTTAATTTCAAAGAAGGGATGTTTTCAGATATAAAAGACGCAAAACAAAATACCGCTTATCAGAATTTTTTATGGGAGTGACTGTGCGGAGCAAGTTTCGAACCGTTCCCGATTCTTAGAAGTAAGAAGTTACACTAAATTATTACTACATGAAAATCGTTTAAGGTCTGAACATAAAGTAACTACCAGCATTAAGCTTTAAAATCAATACGAAATGACTACTGTTTAAAGTCGTAAAGTTTCCATCACCACTATCCAATCCTGAAGATATGGTTTAAAATTATCTCTGTAGCTAAACGCTAGTAGTCATAAGAATAGACAAAAGAATTCCGAGTGGAAATCTTTATTGTTTCGATAACAAAACAAATCTTAAGAAATTTATTATGTCATCCAAACCGTCTGGTTAAGATGTACCTAACTGTGTGCAAATCCGTCGGTGAAATAAAATTCATCACACGTGTAGTTTATAGGTTGGATTTATGGCTAACTGGACCATGCAAGCGATATATCATCATTGGAACACTAAAATATCCACTAGTCGAACCGCCGACCCAGTTGCTTCACCAAGCTGTGAACTTTCAGTTATATATAGACCGCTAGAGTGACAGACACGTTTACTTCCGCAATTTTTTTCACTGTTTGAAATAAAAGGGACGTTGACGGCTCATGAATGATGTGGTCTACTAATTAGTTTTGTTAAATCTTAATTAAGTTTTCTTCTTCTTTTGGCAATACGGATGTAATGAAATGAAAATATTTTTTCTGTGCCCTAAGTTCTTTTTCTTGTAAGTATTATTACACACAAAATTTAATTGAACTAACTTTACACACATAAAATCTCTTTAAGTCAAAATGTTTTTTAGAGAATAACATCTTTGAAACAATTTAAAACGGTTTGTAACATATTCCAGGACTGTCTGTCGTAATTAAAACTGGATGTAAAAAAATACTATTGTGTTCTCGCTTTTATGTCTTGTTAAGTCGTGTGAAGAAGACATGGAAAGCCTGTACCGCTCATATTTCATTAAAACCACACGTTTCACTTTTGCCTCTCTAAATTGTTAATACATTTCTGTAAAGCTGCTCTAGAACGTACGCTTTTACGTAGCTGTTTAGACAAGCAGCCTCAAAGTTTCCTTCCTTAAAATACACCTGTGTTCGATCTATTTTACATTAAATAAAAATGTATAAACAGTAGCTGGGTGCGTGACGTCATCGAGAAAGAAATGTAAGTTCCATAAACCATAGGAAACGGACTGCAGATGTGGATGGAGCTTCAAGTCACGTAGTGTAATGACTGGTTAACCTTTAAATCGTGTCAATTAAGCGTAATTCTCTGATTTGTATCTGTAGTAACCGGTTCGGACTACGGATAATGTTTAGATTTTTTGGTATCTAGATTAGATATCGAAGATTTTTTTTTCATATCATCGAGTGTGTAAACGAAGAGACAGGACAATGGCGCGTTCCGCACGAAGGACAACAATGACAGGCCGGTATCAATGCATGTTCCGGTTTCATTCCTCGGCCGTATCTTCTGTGTGAATTTTGTATTGGAGTATTAGAAAAAAATAAACTCATTAGCTCGGTTTACTGGAGCACTGCAAAGACGAGAGCTCGTTAGTGCGATAATTCTGTGCACAAACATTCGAGATAAATCACACTTTAACCATTATTTCCAAAATGTGGTGCTTCGTTTATTTTACCTAATCGTATTTGTTATAGCAATAGTGGCTGGCCCTAACTGGCTGGGTGACAGTACCTAACATTTAAAGGTCGTATTCTACCTCAATCGACCACGTTCCGTATGATTCAATTTTAATGGGCACCAGATATTTGTCCATTGTTTTGGTGCCGTCGACCCTTAGGCTACGTTAAATGAGCATTCTGAGTTTTATTGTTATATTTTCTATAGCGTTCGTTCACTTAGCGGTTGTCATAGTGACTGAGTCTGCCCGCAGCCCAGACTGACGATATCGATTTGGTCCCAGAGTTTCAAAGGCAACGGCTGTCTAGTGTTGAACATATTCCTAGGATTTCTGTTTACTTTTGGAGTGACGTCTTTTAATACTGAACTTCTTAGCTCATGTAAGAACGCTAACAATATTTAACATCGTTGGCTTTATTTGGTTCGGTTGCGTTCCACACTGCCTTTTGTAGACAATGTGTTATTTTGAATAAGCGAAACAAAAGAGAGTGGTCAGCTATTCACGCCGCGACAACAATGAGGTAGACTTGTTATGACGGTGGCACGCCTCGTCATACTCGGTAACATTAGAACATACTTTACTAAACATTTTATTATGCTGTTAAGATTGACATTGGTATCAATTTAGCTGTAGAAAAATTCGGATAGAAAGTAAAGTTTAAGATTATGTTACATTTATCCATTGCTAAATATGTATTTATAAAGTAAATAAACGTAAACTGTTGAATACACTTTAGCTATTCAATAAAACAAATTGGTTTCCTTTTTCAATCTAATTGAAAATATTCAGGTACATCAGTTAGACATTCTTTACCAAGATGTTTATTGTTAAGAATAATTTTCTTGGTGCAGACGCCAAACCTTTTTCTGTCATGTCCTCCTTTTGTTCTCTCACCTTTTATCTTTAACGTAGGCCGGCGTTAATTGCTAGACCTCATTGAATAAAATTAGCCAAACGACTCCACCCACTAGTTCTAAATTGGAGTTTTTGGCACTGCTCACAACATTCATTTGTGATCTATTGTTATGCATGGGCTTGTCACAAAATAAACAAAGTGCAGATTATGTCATTGTGCGAAGATGTATGGAGGTTTTTATAAACTAGTTACGGACGCTGTAGGCAGTAGGTACATGTTTACCTTCGCATTCACAGGTTCTTTTGTTGTTCATGTCTTTTGCACAGTTTGTATCTCGAAGTAAACACCGTCTGAAGATGGAATTGTGAGCTAATTGATTCTTGTCACTTTTTTGATATTGTTTTTTTCTATGAGATAGGATGGCAAATGACCAGACTGATCTCTCTGATGGTTGACAATCGAAACTATGGACATCTGAAACACCTGAGGAGTTGAAAGTGTGCAGCCAGCCTTTACGTTTTGAGAATTGGCGGAGATGGGAGTGGGAGGGCAAATTTAGGCTTCCAGTAATCTTACAAACATGGTGGAACACAACACAAGTGTTGAAACATTAAGGTTTCTGTGAGGTCGTGTTAGCATTTAGGTTGAGCCGGTCCATTTGTGCCGAACCATCACTCTCCCTTCACTCATAATCTTCCAAGTTTGATTGAGAATAACCTCGATCAAGGTATTTTTATTAATATTTATGGTCAATAAACGCAAGCATGTCAATACTTATTTTAGTGCATGGACTATTATAAGATAATCTAATTAAATATTCGTGATAAGTATGATAACAATAACACAGCCAGTACTCAATTTTATTATTGTTAAAGATAAAAGATATGACAGGGATAGATAATCACGGTTTATCGCTTGCAGCACTCGATCTGCTAACGTGGTTAAATGAAGAAATGCATCATTACCAATTGGAAGCGAATGAATAAGTTTATAGAGGCTGGGACTTGGTGATCCAGACATCCTGTACGAGCGACTAATAGAAACAAATTCGCTACAACTCGTTCCATATTTGTAACACAATGTGCCAGTATAAGAACTGATCTATTAGTTCTAGTTTTGGTGTGGAAATCTGAGAGTGCCCTATTTTAGAACGACGTGCATGTTTCTCAGAACAGTTTGCGTGATTGTACGAGTTTATAAAAAGTTTGATTACGTTACATGTGCGTAGAGGAATCTGACGCAAAAATCGGAATCTTTATAGCCAACGCGATGATCTGAGTTACAGCTTATGCAACCATGGAACTATTTGAAGATTAGAACACAACATTCACGTAATTAACGGGCTTGCGAACTGGTTCATTCGTATAAGGGATCCTGCAGTCATTATCGAATGCTTATTTGCTTCATTTAAACTTTTTCCTTTTATATCGTTTCTGTGATTCGTCATGAGATTATTTATGGGAATATTACGTATTGTGCCATAATTAAAAAATATGACTAAACATATCGGTGTTCCTGACGCATTCACTGGGTAACTTGTGACTTTGTGCATCGTTTATTTGGCGTACACTCGTGTTGATGCGATGTGGTAGCGGAAACGTCCTACGCATAGGTATCTGTTTATTAACACTGTTTGGAATCTGACACTGGACGCGCGAATGCGTCGGCATTGATAGCACTGACGAGTACTTGAAATTTTACAACGAACGCATTTTGTGTTAGTCATTTTGTCCTTTTGATAAAGTGCATTGCGGAACTAAATGTTACGTCTGCGATTGATAGCTGAGAAGATTAACAATCGAGGATTTTCGGAACAGCTGTTGTATTGATTCAAATTTCATTCGAGCGTTTTTTGCTTGACTGTACCCTCTCGTATCTATTGTGGACGAGTAGGGTCCAAATGAATAGCGACCAAAGACTCGGTCCCCCTCGGTAACTCGCTATGACGGCTGCTGCGTTTATCTAAACAGATAATCGGCGAAGATAGCTCGGAATAACGACACGTGGTACGTTTGTGTGATCAATTTTACTTCAGTGATATTTATCATTTTATTACTCCATGTAGGTATTCGAATTTAATACTTGTTGGAGGACAACTTGTTAGACAAACAATAAATTCATTCAGGCTTATTGATTATAATGCAATCTTCATTGTTATATGAGAAAATGATAAAACATTAGATAGGACAAAAGTTATTGTTGATTGTTAATTTAAGTGCCTTATGCTTTTAGCATTTTGAAAATAATCTTATTAGAGTTACGATTTTCTAATTATAATAATAGTAGCAAGTGAGTGTAAGCATTTCGCGTGGGCGATTGGACGGAGTCGAAAATAGACGATGTTGGCATCGGCTGATTTGCACTCTGTCCGTGAAGTCGCACGATCCTGTCTGTCAGTCTCGATGGAAATGTCTGTTTTTTGCGAAAATATAATGCTCGTGATTCGTAAAACGGGGCGTGTCAGCCTCGCATATTTATCTGACAATATTCTTTAGCTGAAATCCAACAGATTGACTGATGGGATTATTTGTAACTCTACTGTAATTTTAGCACAGAATTTGTTCTGAAATCGAAATATCGATTTCACGATCAATTATTACATTATCAAATCTACAAAATTAAGTGTGAGATTTAACTACATTGTAGTAGAATGCACCAACAATTGAGTAACGATAAGACAAGGTTGACAGTGGTGCGCGGGCGCAGTTCGGAACGCACCTGGGTGCAGTAAGTGGGCGGACACTACGACGCCTACTTATCTGCTCTCCGTGTTTTGAAACACACGACGGCAACGAAGGAATAATGAGACACGACTCGATAACGAACCGACACGACTGAGATGCACCCAACTACAAGTAACAGTCTTTACTGCGCGTGTTTTACTAACAACGTTGTTGTTGTTGTAGGAGGATTTTTACTTAACAATGTTTTCGTTAACATTTTCAATAGAATAGTCACATATTATATGGTGACTTCACAAATATTATTGGCAAACAGCACCTGTGTACAGCTAGCGACAAAGTTGACCTCAAAATCCCTTTTCTGCCTTCAATAAATACTCCAGTGCAACCATTAACCACAAATTTGAATGTGTAATGCGAATATTGAAAACTAGTATTGCTCAAGTTATTGATGTCAATTGAATTCCTAATGGAACCAACATAGAACTTTGTAGAATTTCAATAGAATATAAAATTGATAACGACTCTTTGGTGGTAGAGAAAGTTAAGAATGTGATGATATTAAGCTTGTAGAATTACTAAACAATTCTTAGCTTAGAATTTCTACTTACATTTTCCTTATATCACCAAAACCCGTTACTAATTTTTGATGACATATACTTATTTATAAAGGAGTTTTTATCTACTTAAGACGAAACACGAACATTCTATAAGAAAAATGTAATTTGTAATTATCAATACACTAAAAATATAGGCAGCTAATAAATGTTTAAAATACCAATACAGAATCCTCATTACTGTCAGTACAATTAAGTAATGTAGGCTCTATAATTTAATACGTATACGTGTTTAGTGGGACTGTCCGGGCGAGAACCGGTCCACTTAAAATGATATTGACGTGGGCTAGAGACCAAACATTGTGCCTCCTGGCTCCACAACTCGTGTACGCTGCGGTTTTTACAAGAAAACGAATGAGTAACCCTATTACTAAAGCCTTTAGATTCACTTTCACTTAATGATTCAAGTTCTTAAAGGTTTTCCCGTCAGTTGATATTTACAAACATTGATGCAATGTTCTCCGAATTCATATGTGATCTGAATGTTTATGTTTTATAAGGTTTTTGTAACTTTATTGGTTCTTCGTTCAAGTTTATTAAAAATTAAATTGACTTCGCTTACGAAAATTTTAATTTTCTAACGCCATTAATAACGTATTTTTAATCAGCTTATCTTAATCTGATTACCGTTTTAATTGAAGATTTCGATACAAGTTTGATTGACGCTAAACATCCTCTTAATTCGATGCAGTTGATTATTTTCTTTTATCTTTCGTGATATAACTTGGTTATTGGCTTGTTTACTTTTCCAAGTATATTATTAGTATGTATTCTATCGCTTTGTATCGTATTAGGTGGAAAGCTGGTTCGAAGTGGCTCGGTCGATGCAAGCGCATTGTGATAACGCTTAGAAAGTTTCTTTTCACCGTTATTTTATGTTAATTTCTTACTAACTTATCGTGTCGTAGTTCAATATTGAAGGTCGTTCGTATTTTGTTTCTACTTATTTGCATACGAACGATATTCGTCGAGAATCCAACTTTTCGAACTGATTCATAAAGGTCACATATTTTAGAAAATATATTCAACGGAAGGTAACATTGCCTTCCTAAACATCTGATATAAATTGGCTAATTATATATTATTTTCACTTTTTACTTCCAAACAAATTTAAATGTAATTTGGTGGCGTTTATCGCGCTGACAGCTTGTTTCTGGGACAGGAAACCACAAAAGGTATTCAGCATTCTTCGAGGGCATTAAAACGACTTTACTGAGTCAATTTGTCGCCTTTTTATGCATTTGATAATACTTTACCTCGTCCTTATTCAACGAATTTTAATTGCCTCCTGGCATTATGAATGGGTTCGTAGAAATACTGACAGACGGCGCACCTTGCACGAAGGAAGTTGAATTCTCAGCTATTGGTGTGTAGGCGGACGTCGTCGCCTTAGTAAACACTTGATACCACGGATGTGGTTGTCGAACATGATACGATACCAATGAAAAGCCAATAGACTAGGAACCCGCGTCCTGCGCTACATGAAACAATTAATTTCAAAGATTTTTTATGATTTATCCAACAGTGTGGAGAGCTGCAAGCCGACACTCCTGTACCTCGATTTTTGATCGCGTGCCAAAATCGAGCCAACAACGACAAGGAAAAAATAGCCATGTCAAATGTTATGTAACTAATATTATGCGTGTACGTCAACATATTTGTGATTAACTTCAAGATCTCCTTGTCTCCGATAAACATCTAGGTTTTGTCAATTTCGATTTCATCCGAATTGCACTAAAACCTAGTTCAATAGAAAGTGTTATTGTGTGCTCGAAAGATACGTGTTCGTCAGTCAACAAGACTTGTGGTATCGTATTGTATATTCAAGAGAAAGAGATAATAAATAATGCCATAGAAAAATTATGGCTTAATACCCGTAGTATAAGTGAGTATTCGAGGTTATCAGTGTCAATGACCCCGTGCGCAAAAGGTATGCCAAGGTGATAAACTCTTCAGCTACTGACAAACTAAATGTTTTTGCTGCAATGAGAATTACGTATTAGAGCCAATTATTCGATTGCATACTTTATGCTATTCGTTGTATCAAATATAAATGAAAGGCCCTGCATATGTTCCGTGCATTCGTATCGGCATTATTCTTCTATCGTTGTTAAAAATACCGGACATGAGCAAATTGTGAATGATTCGGTCTCTCTATGAACTCTGACAGCATAAACATGGAATAAATGAACATGTTTATGTAAATCACAGATTTTATAACCAGTTTAGCTCGTCCTTACTTTCACGCCCGATTTCTCGCGTAAGCAGATGCTTGACGGTGTTTCTATATATTTGTGTTTTTAAAACATAAATGTTTCAAACTTCGTATAAGTTAGATTTTGTTGACGATCAATTATGTAGAAAGTGAAATATAAGTTTGCATTCACATTCGAGGTCGCTGCATTGCGTTTCCTTGTAAATTTTGTCGAGGAAAGCACTTTGTGATGAGTGCGCTACTGACCTCCTTGCGGAAGACTGATTCCAGTCGTTGGGAGCGCGAGTGCGACTCGTCGGGCGACTTTTCCGCGCAGACGCATCTCAAGTTGGCCGCGACATTGACCCGCCATACATGATCGGCCAATGCACTGAGTGTCGCAGGCTCTTTGTTTATATCCTGTAAGGCCTCGAGCCTCGGTCGTTCATTGTCCTCATCCTCAGTAACTTAGCTAGCATAACAGCTAACCTCGTAGGTAGGGGCATTCTTGTGTGGGTTGACTAATGACATTGTGTTCGGAACGGAAGCCCGGCGGAGGTGCGAATGATAAGTATCTAAGGTTACTTCAAGAAGTGCCTTGAAGTTTCGCCAGCTGATATTGTTTTCATAAGCCACATACTTTTCTTTAGCACGTATGCTCTATATTCTCGTGGCCATAGACTCTGGTTTATTTTTGTAGACTTCATACCTTAACCAATTACTTATAAAAAAATGTGAAATCGTATTATTTGTTGTTACTTTACTTCTGCTGTTTATTTATGTCAGCACAGCAGCTGAATTGAAGGACCAAATAAAATAGAATTGAATCAGAAGTGTGTGTGTTGAGTGTGTCGTAAGACGTTAATGACATTCCACAGGTTGCGCTGCCGGGGTGCGTCACAGCATTCGTCACAGAGCACCAGCTCGCCGCGTAAATACTGATCGTTCAGAATGCAGTTAGCGCTGACAAACCAGCACACGAGTTTCCTGAAATATGGGTTTCATGGTGACGTAAAGTCGGACGCCCGCGCTTTCAGCGGCGCCTGCGCTGGACCCATTTTAGGACATGACTAACGGAAATTCGACTCCTCTCTCTCTGGCCCGCTCCCTCCCGTGGGAAGCGGCGTGCGTTCGTCTCGCTCGCACGAAAAGCTTCAAGAAATCTTTTAATAGTGTCCACGGCCGCGATCTACTTTCAACTAGCGGCGGGAAATGTGCAAGACCGTGCTTACATTTTCGAAAATGCGCGGGCATTTTGAAAATTATTTTCTGATTTTCATTTGTCATATATTTTTTGTAATTTTGAGGCTTATTTTAAAACAAAAAATAATTCTATGGTAACTAAGCTTTTAATATTTTTGTTCTCTATTAATAGATTCATAATCAAATAAATTTTGTCAGCGCCGGTGATTAATAAACCAGGTACAATCAGATGTAGTATTGTAGTAGTCCCCGAGCCGGTCCAACAGTATAAAAATATATGTGCGACTTCTGTTTTATCGATTTGCAGATAAAATATTATTTTTTGTAAATACACAAACATGAGTCACGAACGAAAGAGATAAGGCTTTCCGGCGATATTATTTAAATATTTAATACTGGGTATTCGTCTCGCGTGTAGTTTACGTTTACCTACCCCACGTAACGGGTGTCAACATTGTGTTCGGTGTGTAAAACTGACCTTTTTCTGTTGTTTCTCCCAAGCCGGGTCTAGCAGACCCTCGCGCTCCCATTCCTCCTCCTGTTCCATGTACCCATCCGCGTACGACCCGTCATAGTGATTTGACATCACTCCGTTGTCCATCATCATGGTCACCGCACTGACCGTCGATTTCGATGTTCGTTCGAGCCTATGACCGCGAACTCGCGTGTGTTGGTTCGTACCGCGCACTGCAACAAGCAGCCGGCCGCGCGCCCGCTGCAAGAAGACTGGCGCACGAGCGCTCCCCGTGGCGGCGTGACGAACTTTCCAATCACGTTTCGTTACACGTACGCACCTGTCAAATTTATCCGCAGTGCGAAAAGGAGCGTCTAGAACATTACATCGCAAATAAAATCGCGGCGCGTAGCAGAATAAAGTTATACGCTAACTTACTTTATTTTTACCCGACTTCTCATTTGTAACGGAGGGTTACGTATTTAGCGGTTCTGTAAATAGTGTATTGGCGTTACAATGCGTGGGTATGCTTGTTATTATTTAGCGTTAATTTGCTTCGTCTGCTGACATCCTCGGGCGCGGTTATTGGAAATAGTTCAAACTGATCTCTGACTGAACTTTATGTTTTTTGTTGGTATGAGGATACTTACCAACATTAGTCTGAAAATTAGTATTCTGTCGTATAAAATTTTGTCAATTACTAAGTAAACATTCGGGGGGTATCCCTAAATTTATTAAAGTCATACCTTCTAGAAAGACTACTTACAGTACAAGTAAACAGAGTAAACTCACAGGGTGCTAGCGTATCTATGGGCGTACCGCAGGGCTCAATATTGGGTCCATTCCTATTTTTGGTTTATGTGAATGATCTGCCTCAGAATTTGTAAAGGAGGCCATATTCTTGGGGATTACTGTAGACGACAAGTTGCAATGGGGGCCCCACATTAGATCTCTAGCAGGGCGGTTGAGCTCGGCAGCTTATGCTGTCTGGAAGATCCGTCAGCTAACCGACGTCGGCACGGCACGACTAGTTTACTTTAGCTACTTTCACAGCATCATGTCGTATGGAATTCTGTTGTGGGGACAGGCATCCGACATTGAGTCTATCTTTATCTTACAAAAGCGTGCCGTCAGAGCTATCTTTAACTTAGGTCGTCGTGAATCTCTCAGAGAAAAGTTTAGGGAGAACAACATTATGACCGTACCATGTCAATATATCTATAAAAACATTATGTATGTTAGGAAAAACCTACAGCTATTTGTAAAAGTATCTGACAAACATGACTATCTTACGAGACATAGAAATAGATTAAGTCAGCCTTTATTTAGATTAGCAAAAGTGCATAAGTCGTTCATGGGATTATGTGTTAAATGTTATAATAAAATCCCAACTGAAATACAAAATCTTAATGAAAGTAAATTTAAATTATGTATAAAGAAAGTATTATGTGGGAAAGCATACTACAAACTAAATGATTATATAGAAGATAAAAATTCTTGGAGGGTGGCTGGTTTGACTGCACAGGATAAAAATTGTTAAGGTTAAGAGGAATTTTGATCTCAATTATTAAATTATTCACCATGTTGTTAATTGTTGATAAACTGGATTTTTGTAAATGTGAGAGCCCTGTAACTTATTATAATTGAGTTAGACTTATAGACTTATAGTATATTGGTACTTGTGTCAGTTGGGAGTTGTCATGCTCACTCAGGAGTCTCATTGGCAGTGGCACGGGCACTGGACCGCTCGGTTCCCTATAATATGGTTGAGTTGGGCGGTGCTGGTGTACGTGTCATGTTCGTAAACGGACGCCGCCTATTGGGACTGGTCAACTCGAGACTGTCTAAAGTTGCTGTCCCTGAGGTTCATTTCTTTTTCGGATCCTTTGGTTAAACACTAGTGTTACACTGTTCTCACATAATAGAACTATCTAAATTATGTAACAATGCATTGTGTGTGTGTGATTGAAAAAGAGTAACCATGGAGTTTCTTGCTCGTTCTTCTCCATAGGAATCTACACTTTGGAACGAGCAAATAGCTTCACTTGAGGACAGACGGACAGACTGACACAAACATATAAAGTTAAATCTTATGATATCTTTTTTGCTTGACGTTCAAAAGTGCCTTTTTTGGTCTATTTGAAATAAAGAATTTGATTTGATTTGATTTGGTCTAGACTTTTGGAGGCTCCGGAATCTAGCTCTATTGCTGGATCGAGTGGCTTTAGGGTATTAAAGGCATTTATTTTTTAGGCTCTATTACGTTTTACCAAAGATAATATAATATAAAAGTCGAGAAAGACATAAATATATTCATTCGAATAATTGATTTTCCCAAAAATTGATTTAAGTTTTCTAAAAAGTTAATTATTATTAAGTAATAAAAAAATTAATCACTAATAAAGTTTTTTTTTCTGTTTCTCGTTGGCCCACTCTAGTACCCATAGGAGGACAACCAAGCAATTTTACATGCACATCACCCCCAGGCCCGGAACGACAATTTGTGAATCACAAAGAGTGGTTTCATGCTGGAATCAACCTGCGACACGTTGCGTGCTAGCCAGTTGCCCAGCCACCGCGCCAACCGTGCAGTCAAACTGCTAACATTGTTTCGAAATGATTTTGTAAATCCTGGCGATTTGGCACGCCCTTTCTTAGAAGTGAGGCATTTTCTTAGCCGTGGACACATATTGGCTATATGTATGTATGGTGGAAAACAGAACAGAACACGGATGCTATTACGGATGGTGTACCGTGATATTTTTATCATGGTCTAGTATTCTGGTTCGTTTTTATTATTAAATATTTATTTTTCAAACCAGAAATATAATCGATAGGTACACTATACGTTCCTTTCGAATAGGGATGGTGACTCAGCCATAAATAAAAACGTTAGTAGGTATTTTTCCAACCAATTACAATGGAACAAGTTAATAAGTATTTTGAGTGTTAAGGTTACTTAGGTAAGGTGGTAACTAAGGTATATATCTAAGTATATATGACGCAAAAACGACACGTCTTTATCGTAATAATTAATCGAATTATTTGTTACTAGCTACTCTCGCTCGGTTCATCCGCTGCTCGGCTCCATTTCACGACTCAGGAACATTGTAGCTATCTATCAGTGAAAGAATTTTGGCAATCCGACCAGCGGTTCTAAAGATTACCCCCTACATACAAACTTTTTTGAGTTTATCACGTTCAGACAAACAGACGCGACGGGAATGTTTTCTTTTGTAAGTGTTAAGTCTCGTTAAGATTTATTAAAATTTAATTCAAGAATTAATATTTGTCGTAAAACTGGTTACTATCGCTGTTTGGATTGCTCAGGTACATATTTGCATCACAAAAGTCGATGTCTGATAGCAAAATTCGGAGATAAAAATATGTTTAATTAATAATTATATTTGTCTATACCTCCAGTATAAACTACATACGCTGTTTACGTGGACGGTTACAACTAGTTTTTCTACAACTTACAATTAAAATGTTACTCAGGGAAAAGGACAAACCAACCACAAATAAAATACACAAAAAAATTTATTCACCACATAAATTTTCATTGGATAATAATCTTGCTTTGCTCTTGCAAAATAACAGTTAAGTATACTTAATTATAATTTTTATATTCTTTGAAGATCCCACGTAATAACATACTTATAGCAACATTCACGATCACAGGAAGGTTAAAATTTTGGAATAGAAAACTTATTTAACCATTGAAGAACTTGACACGTCAATATTTGGTGTTCCTACAAAATAAATCTATACATACATACATACAATGAGTATTATATTATGTTCAACTCATAAGACATTGGGTAGCCATGCATACGACATAAGACATCCACTGAATATTATATACCGGCGAACCATTCATAGAAGCTTTGAGCAAAGTTACAACTAAACAATATAAAATTATTGATAATTCAATAGAAGACTCTATTCATCATGTATAATTTTCATAAGTATAAAAATTTTACCGACAATTCAACTTGTTTACTTGTCATTCGCCAGAACGTCAGAAACGTTTGAATTTAGGCTAAATATTTATTTATATATTAACACCTATTTTATATGACGATTTATTAAGATTTAGAAGACCCATTTCATATATATATTTACTATAATATTTAGAATATAGACGACGAGTGCGCACATGAATGGAACTTGGCACTAAGGCTGGGATTATACTAAAATTTGTAAACACGTTGGAACGACAGAACAGAATCGAGAGAATATCTCAAACTAGACTGTCCATTCTTACAGTATACGTATAGGAACACGCACGGAAATAGAATAAGTGAAGACATATAGCATAATGTATGCGAAACGAAAAATAACGAGCGAATGTTTATGGTCTAAATATATAACACCAATGGGTTATTATGGGATCACTATATTTATCTAAAAGAGATTCGTTCCGACTCGGCTGCATAAATATTATTCAGGAATGTGTTCCCGAGGTAGTATCAGTTTTATACAATACATTTACATATGAAAATGCGAAATGGGTCTTGATATTCCGTCCACAGTAGACAGTATAGAAGGGTAAAAAATACTAAAACATTTGGTTCAGAAGTCTTCACTTTAACAATTAACGCAAAGTAGATACACTTACCTAGGTGAGTTTGAGTAGAAGATAGATAACTCTAGTTGTATAAACTATATCTATGCAGTCTGTATGTGTTATCATAAGTTAAACTTATCCTAAGCACAGACTGCACAATTCAGTTTTCCAAAGAGCATCACGATTATCATATGTGAACTGTCATCGTTCATTACAAGTATATAATATTTCGAGACAAAAACGATCATTAGTGACGCTTCATTTACACTTGGTCGTTGGCCAAATTCGGCTATCAAATCCAAGCTAAACCTAGGTTAAACACCCTGCTATATTATCTACTACATACAATATATCGATTACAAAGGCGTTACGTAATCGATATTAATCGTATCATTACACCTAGTATACGAAATATTTTAGACCATTTAGGTACATATACTTTCTATACATTACTTATTCCATCGAACACAGATAGGGGCGAATTTCTAACGAAACGACCAAATGTAATGGAGACATGGTTTCCGTGACGCATTTGAATCTTTCTCCAATTTTTTTAGTATAAGTACTTCTACATTCAGACAAATAAATATCCTATAACATATGTGGATTCATTTCTCTACACATAATAAGGGTACACTTCAAGTTAAAATAAGATAAAATACAAGTTTAGTACTTAATAAAATTAAAGCTTTGCTTGTGGATAAAAATTGTGCGAGCGATAAAAGTTTATTATCATTTTTTTCAAAACAAACCATATTCTTTACTACTAATAAAATATATTTTGCTGTAGTACTAATTCAAATTAGCATAAATTGGTGACATTTTTCTTCAAAATGTTATTTGCTTTATACGTACATACAACAACAGTATACATATAGGTAGGTATAACATTCTATACATACATATATCAGAAGGCATTATCTATGATAACTTTTGTAGTGGTTTCAAGAAGGAGTTTCACACAAATATAGAACTTTATTCTACGGATAACATTATTAAGTGGTAGTGTTTGTACAATTTGCACAAATTTATTGTTTTGTGAACATTATTATAATATATTTTATTTATCAAGTTTTGTATAGTACTGTACAATGTTGAACATGTTCAGGTCCTGGATTCAGTCGTTAGTAGAATGTCAAACTATCTCATTGATGTGGTTATAACAAGTGGTACTCGAAAATATTATTTTTTATCCATATACAATATTTTTACTACATATGGTATAATTACACCGTGTTGTGCTCTTCCATCGGAGACCACAGAGGGAAAATCTTTAAAACGTGCTATAACATGGATGTAAATAATATATTCAAGTAAAATTTTCATTTCCAGTTGATGAACGTTTTAAAACTTTTATCGTAATTCTTGGTACCAAAAATAGAGATGATTATGATATTGAACACATCTAGCTAGATGTAAAAATATAGGTATCAATGAACAATAACATGGAATAGGTACCCGAGAAGTGTACAAATATTTCTCGTACCTCTACAGTATTCGAGTACATCTATAACAATAATACTTTTAGAAGGCGTCAACATACCACATTATAGAAGGACCCAGCCCAGTCACTCTTCATAATCTATCTAATACACTGATATATCTCACAGCTCCATGTTTATATACCGTAGTCAAAACTTTCGAACTCCGAGAACCTCGAATCCTGTTTCTGCAGGCGTTGCTGGCAGGCCTCGATGTAGCTGTCCTGAATCCTGTACATGCCCGAGTTTGCCTGGTACATCAGCGTCTCCAGGATCCGCTCGTTCTTTATAGCCTTCGACGGGAGCACCACCTTTATCAACTCTTGCGGTGAAATCCTATACAGCTTCAGGTCTCTAGCTAATCTTTCCATTGTGCATTTAAATTCATTTTTGGCATCAGTCTTATTAGCGGACTTGGCTTTGATCTTATTCCGGGCCCAGCTGAGCATCGCCTCGAACTTCCTCACCTCCGGCACCTCGAGATTCCGGCACATGATCATTTGCACCATGGACTCGGACAGGTTGAGGAACTCCGGAGTCTGGAACAGGGCGTACGCTCGCTGCTCGATGAAGGCCAGTATCATATTTACCAACTCCGAGGCTGACGTATATCGCCAGTAGTAATTTTCTAATGATATGAGCATCGTGCATACCACTTCTATTCTAAGGAATTGTTTAGCATGGTGGAAACACGCCTGTAGTAATTCAGGCAGGTCGTAATGCTCAGCAGCACAAATGAGGCCTGGTATCGAGGCGCAGGTCAGCGGGCAGCTGCCGGTATGCAAGTAGTCCAGGAGGATGCGGAAAGTTTCGGGATCGAACTCGATTATTGAAAACTGGAAAATAAATAGAACAATTGTTACGTATATTTATTAATATGTTAGGGAAAATATTTAGTTTTAATTCCGCGACAAAAATCCAGGCTTGTTGCAGGATGCAATCCCACTCTTATGTAATCTTGCATATGCACATACAGCAAGGGTCCCACCCTCCCGCCCACATGCATATGCACACATACACAAAACGGAAAAACATGCCACGCAATCAAACCTATACTCGACACGTGTTTCGCCCCTCCACAGGGCATCCTCAGGAGATGTTGACTCGACGAGCGCTCGGCTGATGAGCCGAGCGCTCGTCTGCATGTGGCGTATGCATGTGGGCAGGAGGGTGGGACCCTTGCTGCATGTGCATATGCATGATTGCATAGGAGTGGGATTGCATCCTGCAACAAGCCTGGATTTTTGTCGCGGAATTAAAACTAAATATTTTCCCTAACATATTAATGTCAAAGTAACGCCTGATTCTAT
The DNA here is from genome assembly GCA_902829305.4 of Spodoptera exigua. Taxonomy (NCBI): domain Eukaryota; kingdom Metazoa; phylum Arthropoda; class Insecta; order Lepidoptera; family Noctuidae; genus Spodoptera; species Spodoptera exigua. The sequence continues at coordinate 7,185,649 of LR824615.2, forward strand.
AAAAAATTACGTATATTTATAGCTAAAAATAGTCAGATGTATGTTCAATGTTATTTTTAAAGAACGAAATTTAAAAATAGATGATTTTTTTATTTACCTCAGTTTGCGCCAGTTTTGCTCGATCGACTTTTTGTGCGTCAGCGCACACGGAAAGTCTGGGTACAGCAAGAGCTGCATTTTTATCTTTTTCTTTATCTTTGCCTTCTTTATCTGCAACAGTAATTATAGTTTTACGTTACACACCACTCATTAAATATGAAACATCACTAGTTTGATAAACGTTGCTCACTGATTTATTTAAGGCGCTTTGTTGTATGCTTAGGAATGTCCCACATTGTATTTACATATATTTTGTAAAACAAAGTCATTACAAATTGTATTCATAAACACAATGGTAGGTATTTGTAGGATGGAAATAGAACCAATACAGGACATGGTGACATAACCAGATTATGAATGCGTTGTGCAATGTAACATGCTTTGCATGTAAATACTACAAACTATAGTTCTCAAATATAGTTATAACAATAAAATAAAGTTGGCTACTAGCTAGCAGTCTGTGTAAAATTACAGGGATATTTTCTATCACATTCTGTTACTTAGGTAAAGACATGTTGAGGATATAGAAAAATTTTTTTTCTGGCAACACTGACTGCCGATATACAAGCTACTAATAAGCAGCAAACTTCTACACGCACAACTATCGGTTATTAATACAGATGTAGATACTTACTAGAACAATCTTGGGAACTGGCCCATTTCTTTTTGTCTTCTGCATTAAGTTGCGAGTGTTGCTTGCGAATGGATCGTCCCCAGCCTGCTGTAATGGTGCCCAATCTGGAGAAAGCTCGTTTCACCATTGGTGAACTAGGAACGCTTTTTGGTCTGAAATTTTAAAACAATCATTTTAAGCTAGTCTGTTTGGTAATATCATATTAAAACCATTTTAACTCGTGCGACAATCCAATGAACTTATTCTCACATATTTTTCCTAAAACCGCTAGAACTCCTGTAAGATAGGATCCACCGTAGATACAACCGTGAAAACGCGGAAATATTGAAGTCAGACTCATCATAGGGATACAAACAATAGATTTTTTTTATTTAATAGGTCGGCAAACGTGCAGACGGATTACCTGATGGTAAGCTATCAGCACCGTCTATTGACACGCGCAGCAGAGGAGTTACGAGTGCGTTGCCGATCTTTTAGGGATTAGGGATTTGGAGATTTAGGAATTGACGAGTGATTGGAGGAGAGTAAGGATTGGGCCTCCGGTAATCTCACTCACACGGCGAAACACAACGCTGTGGTTGTTTCATGCCGGTTTTCTGTCAGGCCGTTCTATCACTCCGGTCAAGCCGACCCATTCGTGCCCCATTCGTGGGAGAGCCATGGCTCTCCCACACTTAAAATTGATTTGGATGTCGCACGAAAAAAATCAGCAGATATTATTGGAATAGGTTTTTATTCTCTGGGTGACGGTGATATGGTTATGCAGGAGATAGAATGATGTGGCACATAAAGACTACACAACTAGGAAAAGCCCAGTACCCAAACACCAGATTTAATTAAAAAGGAAATTAGTATCACACACGAACGTAACACTATGTTACATTATTTAAATGTCTTTTCAGATGTAATTTTTATTTTGACCTTGTGGAATGTAGAACAGATTTCCTTTTAGACGTTTTTGCCGTACACACTGGAAAGTGGAACCAAATATATCAGCTCACACATAGGTCTTATTACAATAGAAAATCTGTGGTGTTAGGTGACTGGGCTTCTCCCAGTTGTACAGTCACTTTTGTGCTTTTAAGGCTTTAGTCATTCTGTCTCTTGCATTAAATTTACAGCGGAAAGTGGAAAATATTAAGTTTTTTCTTCTTCTCAAATAATATCTTTTGATTTATTTCGTTGCCGGATTCAAGAAAGTTATTCATGTCCCTAGGACGCTCTTGACTTCAGTGTTTCGGTATTTTCATGGTTGTATTTACTGCAGATCCAAGCTTACGAGAGTTGCAGTAGTTTTAGTAAGCAGTGATATATTATGTTCCAAAAAAAAAGAATATTAATGGGTCTTATTATGTTAGTAGTTATATGTGAAACATTTATTATTGCTTCCAATAGTAACGTTTTCAACTAGTATCTTCCACTACACTTATGTTACTAGTCTAGTGCTATTATGTTTGTAATATATACCTATAAGTTAATAGGTACGTAAATAAAGTTACGTTCCTTAATTAGAAGATATCAAATTAGCTTTTAAGATATGTTGTCTAATTGTTAAATTAATTAAGTTAAGATCTTAGTTATTAATTATTTTTGTTATTATTATTATTACTTTTTCTATGGGGCTGGCATCATCGCTTTGCGATTAAAGCCCTTTATCAATAAAGATTAAAAACAAAAAAAAAAATAGAATATATTATATTTCAATGTACTTATATGATCTCGAAAAATCTCGTATTCAGTCTTACTATAACCAATAATTGGAACGATGCTGGCATAAAATCGTTAAGATGCTTGACATAAGTAATTCACTTGTATGGACTTCCATTCTTGGCAGTCAGATTCGATTATGTGTCAATATCTGATGACTAAGTATGATGAATCATTAAAACAATAATATCTTATTGCAAATCGTTTTCTGGCCAGAGTTATGATAGATTTATTTTTGGCCTTAGCTATGTGTTTAATATAAGTATGTAGCAATTTTAATGATCTCAGTAGCCAAATGTATATTATGGACTTTCTAGGTTAATATTTAGTTTCCATCTTTATACTAATAATACCTGCACTTTACTAATCTCGATACTTTGGCACGAGCAAATAGCTTCACTGGAGGACAGACGGACAGACGGACACGCATAAAGTTTAACCTTTCGATATAATTTAAATCAAATCAATGATTTGGCTTTGAATAATTTGTTTTAGATTTTGGCAAGGAAGGTACTCAGTTAGTTCCCACTGACAATATTAATAATGTTACTCCTAATCCAATCCTTAACCCCCAAAGCTATCACCACTTATGCGGTAGAAGCTACTTAATGTCAAAATTCTCATGACTTCTCTAATAGTGAAGGTAGATGTTCATGAAGCACTGATTACTAAACAACAGAGGATCCGTCTCTTTGTGTGCTGTTCTAGGAAAGAAGAAATTGAAAAATGTCATCTTACCTTGGTGATTCAATATCAGGAACCTGCAAGAAGTTGCTACTTTTTTGCCTTGCAGGTGTCGGAGAGAGAAGTGTGGGTGCTGGCCGTGCCAACAGTTCAGCTACCGGGACTTGGGGGGAACCGAAACCAGTCTGGATGCCGTATAGCATCTCTTGGAATACCCTGTAATTTAATATGAGATATAATTAAATAAGATTCTTAATAGTTTCCTTTGTTGAGTTTTTACTTGAGAAGACGAGTGTACCACTAGTCGAATAAGTATTATTTTCTTATGTCATAAATGCTTATTAAAATATTATTTTGAGAAAATGCCTTTGGCATTAAGACCGCTTATGTGCCATTGTGCATAAAGTTTAAATAAATAAAAAATAAAATAGTAAATAATTTGGTAGTATACTTTTAAGGGAATGTAAAGACTACAACAAGATTACGAGAAATGTATACTGTTTTTATATAGATATTTGACAAAGTATTAAATGAAAATAATCACCGGCTTCTCACACCAAGTATGGCTCTGACACCAATAAACTTGGTTTTCTGCTTCGACTGTCCCACCAGGAAAACCACGTCAAATAGTTGGGCGTTCTGTGCCATGTTCAGTTCACCGTTGAGGAACACCCTTGTGAAGTCCTTTGCAAGCTGGTCATAGTCCTCGAACTGGTCCCGCACCGAGTCCAGGAGTGGAGAAGACGGTCGCATGTGACCAATGGGACGCCATGACCCTGAGGAAGAAAGTGCATAATCCGTTTTATTATTGAGAAAAATATAAATAAGAAAGATCTAGCATCATAAATTTTTCAGTCCGAATATCGTAACTGGGACCTGTTTGCTCAGCAATTGCGCTTGCGGTAATTAGACCGAAGACGTGACAGTCAACTTTTTAAAATTTTTTGTATGGTAATTTTGTTATTGTAATAAGTTAAAACAAAAACTTGACTCCTTGCACAAATTATTGAAAATATACATGAAAGTGCAAATACCAATACCAATTTCTATGATGACTTTGATGTAGAATCCATCCGTAAATTAATCATATCGTCATCAATAAAACCAAAATATTGTCTCTTTGAATCCTTGTAATATCGTTTTTAGTGTGTAAGTAATAATAAGCCAATCAATCGTGGTAATTTAAGACACAATAGAAGAACAATAGGTGCGTGTTCGCTTGGGGTTTGATGATGATGATGAATTGAATGTATAAACAAATTCTAACCTCTTCGGTAAGGTTTCGGTATCTGTCCAGTTTCAGCATGGTTCTGCAAGTTAGCAACGATGTCTTCGAGCATTTGACTCCGGGTCCTTTCTTGCATTCTTGCGAATTTCGGCGCGGAATACGAAGCTCTTTCTCCGTTTACAATTTTAGTCAGCAACCATTCCCTGGAAATATATGATTACATATTGACAAAAGTTGACTAAGGAATTCTACCTATTCTGCCTTGACTGAATGCTGCTTGTTGTGTTGATACAAGCATATTTTTTATGTAGCTGATTTAAATGGAATTCTATAGATATTTTCAGTAAGAGTCTGACTCTCTGTCTGTGTCCGTCTCCTCCTAGAGACCATGAATTTCCTAAAAAAAACATCTTACTAAAGCAGGTTATTTTCTTAATTTATTGAAAATAACGACATACTCACGCGAATTAACTTAGAAATAATAAGAGACAACGAAACTCTATTGCGACATAGCTGACAATTCACGTAATTAGTCGTTGTTTTTTTAATTATTTTAGTATGTCTTGCGATATTAAAATAGCTTTATAAATAAATAGTTTTACTAAGAGGACTGACCAACAGACTTTAAAATTTTGCTTGACGCTTAAAAGAAAGTGCCTTAGGGGTCTAATTGAAATAAATGATTATATATATATATATATATATATATATCTTATGGTTATTTTCTATATACTAAATCCTATTAACCATTTTTTTATAAAGACGTGTGTAACTATTCATATAAATCCTTCAAAACATCAGTATACTAAACTAGGTACTTAAACTTTATTTATGTAAACCTGACTTCAAAAGTCTGACTCGACTAATTCCTATTCAGCAATATAGACTTTATTAGTTAAATACTAGTTATTCTATTCATTATGTATCTTCGCTTAAGCTTTCAACTGCGGTCAATTATAACTTGATCAAAGTCGGTTAAAACTAAAGTGCAACAGTTAGATGCAGTTCTCAGTAAAGCGTTTCGGTAACAGTGTAGATATTGGTGTAAACTCAGTTAACTGCCGAGTTGATAAGCTAACTAAACCAATATTTAGCCTCAAGTTAAGTGTAACCACGTCAACAATTTTGTGTTTTGAATTAGACAAGGGTAATCGATACATAGTATAAAACAAAGTCGCTTTCCAAATTCCTTTATCCTATGTATGTTTAAATCTTTAAAACTACGCGACGTATTTTGTTGCGGTTTCTTTGAATAGATAATAATATTATAAGTGATTGTAAGAAATAGAAAAAGTGAAATCGAAGAAATTTGGTATAAGTCTCTAACACCCGGTTTCTGAAAGGCTCGTCAACGCTAAAATTAACTAATCTCCTGTTAAATCTCTTGTCAAGTCATCTGATTGGTTGTTGATAATTCAGTCAACCAATCAGATGACTTGACAAGAGATTAAATTGATTTTAACATTGATCGGCCTTTCGGATACCGGGTGTAAGTCTCCGCCTATATAATAAAGGAGTTTTGTATAAGATTTACGGTATCAGATTCAGAAAGTTTAAAACGTTTTAAAATGCGATCAAAACAAGAGATTAAGTACCTTGGTATGTCATGTATCAATGGCTATGTAGATAGGTCATACTCTGTAGTAATACATAGGTTACTTTTTATCCACCACGCAGGCGAAGCCGCGTGCGGAAGCTATAATTAATATAGGGGTTTATAGCACAGGGCTGGTTTAAGGGGTGAGCCGTACTAACGCTCTGGCGTTATTATAATAAAGGCGCTTACGCGAAACAAAATATAAGACAAAAGATGAGCTCTTTACTCAGAAAGGTACCCAATGTAATGTAATATAAAGTAGGTAAACACTGTAATTCCAAAAATACGGTAAACCAATTTAAGTGATTCTTTTAATATCTAAGATACGGTTAATTATGTTTAATTACCTGAACATAGGTCCTTTGTCGAAGACGCTTTGCTCCCACAAGTAAGGTTTGTAGGCGCCCACTTCATCTCGAGTCACCACTGACACTTCGTACCTTGTCGGTCTGCGTTTAATCTTTGCTGATACTCGAACTGTAAATATTTAATAGCAATTTTAGATAAAAAAATAAAGTATACATAAACAAGACATTACTATTTTTATTCCAAATATTGTCATCAGCTAGCTAGTACTGGTAAATACTGCCAGCTTCTCCTACCAATTAAAGTTTTCGCATTGGAATTAAAGCTAGGTATTTTTCCTTTACTATAAGGTTAATTTAGTATCCATTCTATAAGTATGGATTTCCACAATGTAACCTGAACACATGGTGCAATTCTGGGTGCATGGTCTGCAGTTTCCGTAGGAATAATCTTATATGCATTTTAAAACAAAACTTAGCTCCACACTACGCTTATTTTTTATGTCGTGGGTGCGTTACTGCGTTCCCAAACAAATAAATTTCAATATACATCCAATCCAGACCCAGAACAACAATTTGTCGAATCACAATAAGGCTAACTTGTTCTGTGCAGGAATCGAACCCGCGACACATTGCACGGCAGCCGCGTCAAGTGTGAAGTCAAAATTGATGGTTAATAAATTAATGAAAATTTCCTTTATCACGGATTCTTGCGATTATTTCTTGTAGGTTCTAGTACTAGTAGTAGTGGTAGTAGTTCATAGTGAAATGTCATCAATAACGTGGGATATATGAGAGAGACTCAATACAAAAATTCAGGAACACTTTTTCTTTCTTTCAAATTCCTTACCTAAGATAAATGTGTGCAAGAAGTGGCTCTTGATACAGGCTGGAGAGAACGCAGTGTTATCGGCTTCCAGGAAAACGACACATACTATATCGTTGCCTATATGTCGCTTCCTTTGTAGTTTTTGTGGGTCGTGCCTCTCGTAAGGCAGTAGAGTTGACACGTGGAACATGATTTCTATACCTCTCCAGTTTGTGTATACTGAGTATAAGCCAGTCAGGTCATGGACGGTGTCCAAGCCGCCCTTGTATTTATCAAAACCTGGAAACAGAGTTATCAATGAAAATAATTATTTATAACTGTATTTGTGTGTTGATTTTGAATTTTTGAATTGTACTGTTGTTGATACTGTATTTGTGTTACGCTTAAAAAGAGGTTCCAATTTTCACTGATTTGATTGGAAAACTTGTTGATTCCAATAACCCATTTATTATTTCATTTCCATTCGTTTTGTAATAAGTAAAAATAAACCTTGAGAGATTTTTTAAGGAACATATTGTATTGATTGAAAATTTGCTGCATCTGGATTTCATTGTTTACTAAAAGTTGTATTGTTGTCTGCCTACTGCAGGAATTCAAAGTCACCTCACCTTTAAGTCTGACTTTCTCTCCTAAAACTTGCAAAAACTCTTCAAACATCGGCGAGTTTTCATTATTGTCCAGAATTTCTTCTTCTGTGTACTGGTTCTCTTTAACATATATCACTCCGACCTTCAGCTCGGATTTTATGAACACCTGAAATTAATTATTTAATTTCTTTAATATAATTGTTATGGCCGAGGCAAAGAGGGTACTGAAAGTAGCTATCCTATTGATTGACTGGACTGGTATCAATAAAAACCTTTGCAGTTTAAGATTGGAATGTTGGCATGAAAACTCCTTATATGAGGAGGATAATAAGGTTGTTAGACTTTTACTGACACTTTATCATATATGTAAATAGTTAAACATATTTAAATATGACGCGGATAATGTATAGAAGCTTATACAGGGTGTAAAAAGACACTTAACGAAGCCGTTAACTACGCATACTGCAGTTCTAACTAAGTAGCTTTACGCTAAAATTATCACTGGGAAACGACTTGTATTTTTAGGTATCAAAAAAAAAATGATTGCGCTCAATGTAAAGCAAACGGGCTTCGTGTCATTGTGTGCGTAGGTTCACAGCTTAGCATTAAAACGCTGTGATAAGTACGTAGGTCGACGTTTTACTTCGCAACAACAAAACAATTCTGTAAAATAAAAACCCTACTGAGATGCACGTCGTTTTTTGTGCGGGTCTGCATTTATTTATTACGTACATTACTGTTCGTAACTTCAAATGCGTAATTTATTTAGAAAAATCGAAAATTCAGGTAACGTTTATTTGGAAAAAAGTTTTGTTATAATACTTAGAATTCGATTTCGAAAATGATTGATGATTTTAAAAATGCATATTTGACCTTAAATATCTCGAGAACCCGTGGAGTCCCAGCAATGGTCTTAAAGAAAAAATGAACCAAATAATTTGTAGAATACGTGGCTTTCGGCTTCGTTAAGTGTCTTTCTACGCCCTGTATTTCGACAAAAGTTGATGTTGCTTACTAAAACTTTTTAAATCGCTATGAGTAAGATAAGGAACTAATATGGTATTATCAGTATAAATTCTCTTCAAAAAGTCGCGTAAAAAATAAACCAATTGATCCAGAAATCTAAATAACGAACTTGTTTTACAGTTCGTATTTTAAAATTAAATGTTCTATTATACAAAGTAGCTGTTGCTTAATGTTCTGTTAAATAAGATACTTTCTTTCTGACAACCAATGATACTTAGACTCAATAGAGCCGTCTTAGTCTCTGAGCTGTTTCATAACAAATCGACAAATAACTCAAACGGTATTCCAATAAATAGAATCTTATGTGCTCAATCAAGCAAAACTGAGAGAGATTTTCTCTGAACTTTCGCTTTGGTGTAGTGGTGTATAAAGTACTGAGCTTAAAATGAGTTCGATTTCCATTTGACTATCAAGTTTATTTGCTAGAAAGTTGGGATAGTATATTTGTAAATTTCAGCTCTTTGATTTTCAAGACTGTTGTCGTTTTTACAAAATAATTCATATTAAATTCGTAATTAGTAGCAGCGCGACAGCCGCCGCGTCGTGTGTCGCGGAATGCTGATCATGAATATGGGCCTATAGCATGCCTTGGAACTAGTCGAGTATATCGTCAAATTATTTCGTGAGTAAGCCGTAAACATAATAATTAATTTAGAATGTCTTACGAAATGTAATATAATAAAGTTATAGTAAACCGTTTTAAAGTAATTGATCTGGAAAAGATTCCTAACACTACCCTCTAGTTGGGCATTATTTTTGTTATGTTTAAGTGTAGATAAACTATTGTTCATGAGCATAAGAAATGGAGAATATACGACAATTGAAATAATAGTTTGCTCTTGCCAACAATTATCTATTAAAGCGGTTGAATAAACGTAAAGGAAATGATCTAAACCTATTATAGATAGGTTGAGGAAATGTTTTCATAGAGGTGGTGTTGTAATTACTGAATAAAATAAGGAAGAGAGAAGCAATTTGCTTGCATAGTGTCTTTGATCGGAGTACGATCGCTAAGGGCCTTGGGGACAGTGTTCATTTTCTTTTCTATCTCAGCTTACACATAATAGTCCCTGATGTCCAGCTACATTAAAAATATCCACTTCACTAATGAACTTGATTTATTACTAAAAATAGTTAATGGATTGTTATATAAAAGTATAGCGTATAAGGCATTGGTAATGTGCCAGAGGAAAGGAAGAGAAATGAAAGAAATGTACATACTATTTGTGGGTATGAGGGTATATACCTACTGTTTTTTAAGTTATAACAGGCTTTTAATTAGACATACGTGAATTTTAAATAAGGAGATGAAATTGCTCCCTTAAAAAAATATTGGATCTAGTTTTATCAATAGTCGTATTTCTAAGATTCGTACCGGCTCACACTTGGCCGGTTTTAATATCTTAATGGAGAAAATTTCGCAAATAATAGATCAGATGCCGTCAAATGTTGGAGAACATTACAAATAAAATATTTATCGTTAACTTACTGAAGAACTTTGGCTCATTCGCGAACTCTATAAAGTGCTTAGATGTTTGCCTCTTCTCAATTACGAAGTGATCAGACCGTCCGTATCGTTTCGAGGAGAGACATTAAGAAGAACCGTTATCCGGATTAATATGAATACTTTTTCGGAAACGAATCTAGTCTCTCTAGGGACATTTCTAATCTATTTCGATCCGATTTGGGGAACGGAAAATTCGAGTATATAAGTTATTTTTGCAGTGAACAGAGTGGGTACTTGTAATCTATATTTTGTAAATATTTCCTAGTAAAAATTAATTTAATAAATAAAGTTACATGTATGTTCCCATAACCACTAAGTTTTTTTTTGTTTTTCGGATTACCTGATAGTAAATTATCGGGGGCTGATACTCGTAATACCAAAGAAGTTACTACAATTGCGTTGCTGGCCTCTTGTGGATTATTAGCAATTTAAGGATAGGGGATTTTAGTATTGAGAATTGGGAAGGGAAGGATTCATCCAGTAACCTCACTTACACGGTAACGGTGTTTTCTCTAAGGCCGTGGTATCACTCCCACCTTACATGCCTCTTTCACAATTAGACTAGTCACTTTAGTTGTCATATAACCATTACACGTGCCTAATCACGAGCACATGAAACTTTGATTCACGTAATTTACTGAAATTCGAATAAGGTGGGATTACACTAAGCACCGTGGCTGCTGTTCTTACATCAGGAATTTTCCTAACTAGGTAACTACTTTGTGACACAAATGCGAAGACCACTAATATACATTTTGTCCTTTTATTTTCTTTTTAAATGGTTTATGGAATAAAGTCTCTTTTCGAATTTTGATACATACTCCTTACAGTAGAAAGCTACGTTGTCGTTTTGTTAAAATAAGATAATAAATTGCTATTACCAAGTGTACTCAACATTATGAAGGGGATCCTCTTGAGTTCTTCAGCTATTTGAAGTGGCTACCTTTATCTTCAAATGTTCCAGTGTATTTTTATTCTTTCTTTCTAACAAATCAATACTTATTCGACTGTATAAAACTGTCTATTGTCTTTTGAAGTTGGTAGTCTTAAATTGTACCAGAAATCGACCACTTAATTGGGTTCTTCAATATTTCAATAACGGTTCAACCTGCCTGTGTACTATATCCATTGAATTGTTTATGACTATTAGTGGTTTCGAAAGCCTAATTAATATTTGAGAGGGTTCGATACGTATCTATTACTTGATTGACAACAGGTCGAAAGCAAACTGTAGTAACATGGGACTCCACTCAATTTTACATGATGGATATTTTCTCTGAATTTCTTGGTGTAAATAGCGTTTGATTGCAGTGTTAGCTTCAATAACTTCCTTGTTTTCTATAGGTAGTTATGTATTTATATCTTGTGCTAAATTTGTGTATAATTGGGGATCCGTGTGCAACAAACAAGTATCAGTTAAGTGCCAAAATCTTGTGAGAACATACATTAGATTTATCGTCGTGTTGGTGATATTATTTTCTCAGATATTATCTGAAGCGAAATTTCAAGATTATAAATCTGTTTTATAACACCTCATACATTTGTTCTCTAAAGACATCCGTCCTATGCGTGAGCTGGCGTAGTTCGATATTTCACCTCAATAACAAAACGGGAGACTAGACGAGTATTTCGTTTGATGAGAACACATTTTACTGTCTTTCTACTACCTAATAAAGAAGACATAAAGTTACGTAGGTATGTAGGTAGTTGCTACATACATATATTCGCATAGGGTTGCGGCTTCGGAATATTTTATGTCGCGTTTGTGACTCTCAGACTTGAAACAGACTCGCACGTCGCAGAAGGCATTTTGTATAACAATAGTTTTTTTTTTAGATTGACTTGTTGATTTGCTAGTAGCAATATGGGTTAGCCATCGCCATTTGTTACTAACGAACTTTTTCTTTCAAAGATGACTAGAGATTTGGTTTTAGTTTGCGCTCTAACTATACCTACTAAGGCAAGTAAGTAAGTAAGAATCTCATTCTTACAAAAATCCACAACCTTTATAAGAAAATGAATAATATACCAAAAGTTATCTCTAAACCGTATCATAAAAATGTGTCTACTTGAAGGAAAAGAAGTCGTGTCGTTACATTATATGTATAGAGCCTATAGTGGCGTATGTTGAAGTAGTTGAGAGGAAATTGCAAATAAAATGGAGATGAAAATTGGACGGTTATGGCCTGACGTAGAGTAGGTGATGTCACGCTGATGCGTATATTACGTACATTACCTTCTGTGGGTGAATGTTACATATACATACATACAGTACTATTTATACGTAAAAGGCCACTCGCATACGTCATCTATGAAGTTACACTTTGGCAAAGTTTCAATACGAATTAATGTAACGACACTATTATTCGAGTTTATAATTTTCAATACCTATCCTTTTTGTTATGCAATATTTATGACGTTTTTTTTATATGGAGACGTATAGGAGTGCTTATGAAATAAATATAAATACATTTATTTTAGATCAAGAACTTTATTTAGATGGTTATGATTAAAACGCAACGGACGATTTCATTTTTCATTGAACACAAAAAGTCAGACTTCAGAACCGAAGATAGTTATTAGCAGAGCCTGAATCCCAAGCTCTCGTAATTTGTCACTCTTGAACCACGCAACAAAAAGACATGAATTTTAATAAAAAGGCTCAAGCAAAGTCGATTTGAATATTCGTTATGAGATTGCCAAAGGTATCGATTTTGTGGAAATATGATATTATGAAGTCGCTATAAAGGTAAGGAAGGCAGGTTGATGTGTTCCCCGATTGTACGGACAATTGTAAAAGAAACACTTTTTACGACATCGTTAACGTTTTAACGAGAAAAAACTGAGATAACAGAGAAGTGGGGGAAGCCAAATGTTTCCGTGCAGAGCTCTTGCGAATTGATCCTAAATGGTGTCATGACATTTGAACTTATGTTTAGTGAATAGTCCCTTCTAAGTATCAAGTAATTATTATTTTTTTAATCGGCAACCTAGCGACCCGTGCTTCACATGGGTTCAACGCTGATGCTAAATTTCTCCACCATTTAATGGATGTTCTTATACATATAAAGACTGACTTAGACTGAGTAAATTAAAAGGTTGGCCTCTTAAATTACTCAGTCTAAAAAAAACGCATCAAAACCCGTTGCGAGATTTTAGCCTACATGGGGATATAGGGACACCGATTGCGACTTTGTTTTATACTATGTAGTGTTAGCGAATTTATTTACATATAAATTCCTTTATAACAAATAAATTCCAAACAAAAATACTAAATAACAAAATAAAAGTTCCCTACGAGTGTTATTACTGTGAGTATGAATTTTTCAATTTGTTTTACTGCAACTACTTGCTAATTCATTTTGTGTAGGTGGATAGTAAGTCTTTAAATGGATTCATGGACAATGAGCGTCACTTTGTTAAACGACAAAATATAATACTCCTAGCAAACTTTGGCTTCTTACAAACAGAAAAAAGAAATTTTCTTCAAACAAAAGAAATCAGCAGAAAATGTTAAAGTAAAAACAAAAGTTTTTATTAAATGAAGGAGTTTGAAATCAGTTTTCCAAATACAAATTCTTAAGTTCAATTTTAATGCACTGCATCAACCTCTGACAGCTTTGTAATAAATCGTTGTAACTTGCAAAATATATACGAACACATCCATATTGTTTATTTTTCGACGAAATATTTTCAAAAATCGAACGTTACCAAAGAGCGGTACAGATCATAAATCATTCAGGTGGAAGTGGCTGTCAGCATGGATCTAAAACAATTTCTTTTAGACAAAAAGTGAGTAAAAGTCTGTTAACGTTTCCAGTATAGTTCGCTCGTCCATGTCAAATCGTCCTTGTCACGCTGCGTTGCTTCGTTTCATGTTTTCGGTCAGATTACATTATAGTCAGTGAAAAAGTAACAGACGTTTTTCTTATTTACAGATTTCAATCAAGAAGAGTGTATAGAGAGAATAGAAGATTGAATAGGTATTATTAATAGTGTTCTTCGTGAGATCGAAGTACACACTAAGCGTTAATGGAATTGGTTATTTTTTTTTTAGGCTGTCTGTCTTTAGTACCTTCTTTAGTATATGAATGTGTATTCTTGACTCCAGGTTCGTATGTGTTTAAACTTAAATTAAAAGTTAAAACTTTGTATTTATTTAAGTTATCGAAAAACACCATTAAAATATAATAAACAATTTTAAAGTTTTACTCACGTGGATTATAGAGAAGCTCTACTAGTTTCAAGTTACAACGGGGCTCTTATTTATGGGCAGCGTGCGCGTCGTTGTGTTCAATGAATTAAGAAGGGCTCACAATATTTACTTTTAAAAAAATGGAGGTTAAGTCGACTGACTACCATCCCTAAATTGCTATACAATGAATTCAATCGTACTCTTAAAGGTAAACAATTATTTTAGCATAGAAGTGTTGTTACAGTACGATGGTATCGCGTGAATTTTTTATTAATAAATAATAATTTATTGCTTTATAGTTCTTTATTAGTTATACAGTCTCTATATTTTTTTAAAAAGGGAAATGTATATGTACCAATTGTCATGTATGTATAGTCTGTGATAGAAATGCCATTAGGCGGCGGGAAAAAAATAATAATTTTGGCCTAGAAATAATCAGTTTAGAATTTCGACAAGTTTACAGAAAATTACAATTTGGTACCTATATTATTTCTCCAAATATTAACTTAATTGTAGAATTCAAATGGCTTCATATAATATATTAGATAAGCAAAGCCATAGTTGGTGAAATATGTTACATTATGTTATCTATACATGAATTAACATATTGCATACAAATTAAGTTTAATGCTAGTTCAGGGATATTATACTAAATTCACCGCCTTCGTGTTTTTTTTTCTTAGGAATTCTATTATTGAGAACTTATAAATAGACATCCAATATTATTTTCCAAAATTACAATCTCAAGCAACCGGTCCAAGTGAATCATAAATTATGAATGAGGTCTGAATGTAGAAAATTTTCGAATTTTCATTTCATGGCGGGGTTTACGTCCCTTCATGCAGATAAGCCCCACTCACAGTTATATTCAGAAAGCCGACATATACAGTGAATTCGAAATGCAAAGGACAGACAGGAATGGGCCGAGCTCAACAAAGTTCCGACTTATGAACGTACGTAATGAAAATTGGCAGTTCACTGGATCGAACAAACTTAACCACTACACACAAAATTGAATCTTTTGCTCCAGTATTTTACGTTTACTTTCCTTTTATACGTGACAAGGCTTACACTAAAGATGCTGGCATTTGAAAAATACGTACATTTGGGTAGCTTTTTAAAGGTAGTGGTCGGTTTGGGTTTTTGTTTTTGCTCTTTATCAATTTATTATTGGAAGGCAAGCGAGTGATTTTTAAGATGAAGTGATTGTTTTGTTGTTTCGGTATAATAAATTATGGGGAAGGAAACTACGTTTTTAAAAAATATGCTGCTCTGTTCACTTGTATTTCAAATTAGAAAAATGGTATCTTCTTTATTGGTCTTTTAGACGTTAATGCGATAGCGGAGCGTAGAGTCATTACTCCGATTAGGTTCGGAATTTTCAGCCAAATGTGGGCCCACGTTCTTAGATTTCGTGCTACGCATGGCAATAGACTCACCTCCCCCATTACATGGCACTAATAACGAAACTGCGGATAATTGGATAAACTATAATACTCTCTCTACCTCGAAGGGGAAAATACGTGATGTTTCGTTAGGTTTACAAAAGAGATCATGCTTTGAAAATCTGTGTGCCAAGTTTTAATAGACATTGTGAGGATAGGGGATTAACGTACGAAATTCCTTCTTTATTTATTTCATTCTTTTGGCGCGCCGCCACAAGTTCTCTACCTCATAAGACATCCGATTATGAGCCATCTAGTCCTAATAACTCGCACAAATAACTTCATATTCAAAGAAAATGAAGGTAATATATTTGAATGGATGCTTGTAGATTAACTTCAAAGTAATTAGCTCTGACATCCACTGTAACTCGCGTTTCCAATTCAAACTTATTATATAGTCGTGTAATATTTTAATGTCTCGTGCTGGATTTGATGTGAGCACAAAGTTTGTGAGTCGGGAGTAGTTGTGCCTAACTTGTCATTACTCCATTACCGTGATTAGCTTCGAGCTACGGAGAGGACTCCCTCCCCGTGAGAGAGTGCGCCATAGACGTCCCCCTACGATCCTGCGTGCCTCGCGACTAACGGGCCTCATCAATGTTTCATGGCAGTAAACGCTAGCGTTTATTCGTAATTGGTAACAGAAAAAAACAATCGCAGTCACTGGGGAAAGGTTTTACTGTTAATTTACTTGCGATGCTGTATTCTCATTCAGCCGAATGCTAAATGAGATAAGACGGGTTTCGCTCGTGATTTTCTTAATGTTTGTTTTCGCTCGGTCGCTTGTTTGTGTACCCTGGCTTTAAAGTCAGCAAATACTGAAACCGAAATTTTAATGTTCCACTTCTGATGCAAGGCCACGTAAAATAATATAATGTAATACGTGTCATCTCAGATTTTGGAATCTGAAGTATAAAGTAGAAACTACAAGAATGTTGTCATGCTATTACACAGTACAAGAAACTTATAACAGAGCTGATGAAAAGTGAGCTTCACATGTAAAATATGCGCGTTCATAGCTGTCTACCCTTCTGGGAAATAAAATTCGTGATGTAATATAGTTTAGTGTAGTACACAGGTATACTTTTAAATAAGGATACATATGTTATTATACTTAATATGTACTGTTCAAACACGAAGTCGGATGGTGCGACGATCCTATTCGAAGAATATAGTGTGGGAGAGTTAAGCTTCGGCAGGAATGGTTCGGCTCGTCCGGAATGATACCACGGTCCCACAGAAAACCGGCTTGAAATAACCACAGCGCTGTGTTTCGCAGTCTGAGAGAGGTTACCGGAGCCACAATCTTTTCTCTCCGCCAATCCCTAAATCTCCCTAACCCTTTACCCCAAAAGGTCAGTTACAACGCACTCGTAACTCCTCCGTTGTTATGGGTGTCCATGGACGGCGCTGATTGCTTACTATCAGGTAATCTGTCTGCTCATTTGCGGTTCTATCGCATAAAAATATATATTGAAATATATGTTTTTTAACTTACCTGGTCAAGTTTAAGGAGTTCCTCTGGCGTGTCGGGCAGCTGACCCAGCATCAGCGGCGGGTTTATGTTCACCTCTTTGCCCAGTGACCTCACCACCTCCTCACGGTTGTAGCGGTCCGCGAACACGCATGACGCCGGAATCAAGCCGTGGACCGTGTAGCTTATGGCCCGGACGAGAATTCTAGACAAAAATAACAATCGACTTTGTACTATTTACTGGTAAAAATGAGGTTTAAAACAATTAGATCAGAATGTTTTACGCTCGCGGACGGATTAGGTTACGATAGAAATGTATGTTTTTTCACTTGTTTAACATTCGTGGTGACCCTGAGGTTAACGCGCTTGCTTCTCGTGCATGAGGGTGCTGATTAGAAACCTGGCAAGCACCAATATGTTTTTTTCCGCCTTATAGGTACTTTCTAACATTATTTGGACACCTATCTATATCGCGAAATCTGGACTTAATTTCACATTACAAGTTTTAAATCACCAATCCACCTTGAGCAAGCGTGGTCATTAATACTTAAACCTTCTTCGTGTGAGAAGAGGCTTTGCTCAGCTTTGATGGCACATTTATGGCAATTGTTTGACGTTGCATTTGTAATTGTCGATATTTGATTTGCAATACTTATTACCTAACGTTTCTTATGCATAAGGTGCGATTGAACATTGTGAGGAAAACTGAGCTTATATTATCTGTATCATCATAATAATGAAATTAATGATGATTACCACCTACGCGTCGCCGGGGAGGATGCCGGCCGCCGGCAGGTTTAGGACCTCGAGGCCCATCGGCTTCTGATAGGGTCCCAGCCGCCGGCGGAAGTGTGCAGCGCATGCGATGGACACAAGCAATAAATGAAAACGTCATGCGCGCATACTATGGGGCTACAGAGGGAGGAAACAACCTGACCGCGTACCGTGTTCGGATGCTCTCTCTGTTTCAGGTGCTTGAGCCAGCCATCAACGTCTCAGCTCAACGACTGTCGGATCAGGTACGGGTTATCCAGCGTAATCGTATGTTGGACAATACTGTACTTGATCGCCTCCGCACGGAAATGGGTAGCTGTGCCGGTACCTCCTCGTCGCGGACTGTGGCACCAGCGATGATGCCACCGTCCAACCGCGGTATTGTTAGTACCGCCGCTGATGAGGAGAGTACTGACACGGTTACACACGTAAGTACCCAGTGCAATGATGAATTGAGGAGTGCTTTGGAGTGTGCGATTCGGGAATATCGCAACATGTCACCCGAAATAAGACCACGTTTACCTCGTTTGCCCATGCATAACAAAAATAGAGTGCTAGTGGCTGCTCTGGATTCGCAGTTGTCTAATCATTTTGATGACTGCGAAGACCTCAGTGATACACATTCGATGATGTATTGCGCGGCCGTAGCGGCATGTCGTGTGGCTCACGTCAAATTCCCAACCAGTGACGTAGCCACACGACTAAAACCAGCTGTACCGGCCTGGCAACGCAGGATCGAGCGTCGTATTGCTGGGGCCAGAGCACTCATTGGCAAACTAATTTGCTTCAGGGAGGGCAATACTCGCCCTAGAGTGATGCGCTTTGTGAGACGGGCATTCTCGGGGACAGACATTAGCCCCCAAGATTATATGTCCAGGGTCACAGAGCGCATCGACTTCCTGAAGCAGAAAGTGTATGCATGGGCAAACCGTATTCGAAGGTACAAGAGACGGGTTCAACGATACACCCAGAATCGCACATTCCGGAGTAATGAAAGGTGGGTGTATAGAGCTTGGGAGCGACCGGACCAAGGTGTGACTGACACGCGCCTCCCGGATGATGACGCCATGTGTTCATTCTGGCGCAGCATCTGGTCGGTGCCTGTCAGTCACACTGAGGGTGACTGGATTCGGGAGGTCAAACGCGCGTGTGATCCAATACCACAAATGGGGGCAATTAACATCAGCCCCCAAGATGTTGCTCGTGCAGTCCGTCCATTGCCTAACTGGAAATCTCCAGGACCGGATGGACTGCACAATTTCTGGATTAAGTGGTTTACAAGATCGCACGCACGTTTAGCATCTCAATTCCAGGCTGCCCTAGAGTCAGGGTCGCTGCCCCAGTTTCTAACAACAGGAGTTACCCACCTGCTCCATAAATCAGGAAGTACTACGGAACCTAAAAATTATAGACCGATCACGTGTCTGCCGACGGTCTATAAAGTTCTTACATCCATACTGAGAAGTAAAATAAATAGCCATATTGACAAAAATAACATTATGTCAACTGCTCAGAATGGATGTAAGAGCGGGTCCCGCGGTACTAAGGAGCTACTCCTCATTGATATGACCATTAGCCAACAGGTTCGACGTTCCCGAAAGGATCTGTCGACATGTTGGATAGATTATAAGAAGGCCTATGACTCTGTCCCTCATACATGGCTCATGAGGGTGCTGGAATTGTATAAAATTGATACAAAACTACGCACCTTCCTGATGTCCTGTATGAGGCAATGGAGTACGGTCCTTCGCTATCCGGGATGTCGAAATATCCAAACGAATAGCGAAACTGTAAGGATCGAGCGGGGTATATTCCAGGGTGATAGTTTGAGTCCGCTTTGGTTCTGCCTAGCCTTGAATCCTCTTAGCACATTGCTGAAGAATTCAGGTCTAGGCTACCGGTTGAAGAGAGGTGGTCAGGTTATATCTCACCTCCTTTACATGGATGATTTGAAGCTTTTTGCCCCCAACAGGCTGCAACTGATGGAGCTACTCAAGCTTACTGAAACCTTCAGTAGCGCCATCAGGATGGAGTTTGGTGTGGACAAATGTGCGGTCATGCATGTCAAACGAGGGGAGATTGTGGAGTCTGTGGGCACTCAACTCACGGATTCCATAAACCTGAGGCCCCTCTCTCCAACCGAAACCTATAAGTATTTGGGTATGTCGGAAGCTTTAGGCATCAATGTCACTGACATGAAGCAATCACTGAGGGAGCGTTTCTTTGGTCGCCTGAAGAAGGTATTTAATAGCTTTCTTTCAGGCGGAAACAAGGTGCGAGCTTTCAACGATTGGGTCATGCCGGTATTGATGTACTCTTTCGGCGTACTCAAATGGTCTCAAACCGAACTTGACACCCTGGATAGGCGGGTCCGAACAATGCTGACTGCATACCGAATGCATCACCCGCGATCGTCGGTGATGAGACTGTATATCCCGCGGAAGTGTGGGGGTCGAGGCTTTTTAAATGCCAAGACTCTACACAACCGCGAGGTATGTAGTCTCAGGGAATATTTCCTTACTGCCGACGTGGGTATGCATCGAGATGTAGTGGCAGTGGACAAAGGGCTCACTCCGCTCTCCCTGGCTAGCGAGAACTGGCGTAAACCGGTCGTACTTGACACCAACGCTCGCAGGGAAGTATGGCAGAGCAAGGAGCTTCACGGACGCTTTTTCCGAGCTCTACATGGGCCGGATGTAGACCAGTTGGCGTCCGTATCCTGGCTGCGTTCCGGAGACCTCTTTGGGGAAACCGAAGGGTTTGTCTGTGCAATTATGGACGAAGTTATCATGACGAATAACTACCGGAGATTTATTGTGAAGGACGGCACGGCTGACATCTGTCGGGCATGTCACCGTCCGGAAGAATCAATTCGTCACATAATCTCTGGTTGTTCTCGTCTAGCTAACGGCGAGTACTTGCATAGGCACAACCTTGTAGCTAGGATCATCCATCAGCAGCTTGCTCTGAAGTACTCTCTTGTGGGATCGGAAGTGCCGTACTACAGGTATGAGCCCGACCCAGTTCTTGAAAATGGTCATATCACCTTGTACTGGGACCGGTCTATCATCACTGATAGGACTATTGTGGCCAATAAGCCTGATATTGTGGTGGTGGACCGAAACGAGAGGCGTGCAATGATTGTTGACATAGCCGTCCCACATGACGAGAACCTCGTGAAAGCTGAGAAAGATAAACTAATCAAGTATATTGACTTGGCACGCGAGGTTGTCGACATGTGGGATGTGGATTCGGCAGTCATTGTACCGATAATCGTGTCAGCCAATGGCTTAATAGCTAAGAGCCTCGACCAACACCTTAAGAGGCTCTCGTTAGGTGGCTGGATCAAAGGCTTGATCTAGAAAGTGGTACTCCTGGACACGGCTCGTATTGTTAGGAGGTTTCTTTCTCTGGAGCCCTGACCGCCGGTAGCTTGGACCCTGTTCCCGATACCGGTGGGACACTATTTTTTATATTTTTAAATGTTTTTTATATTTATTTTTAAGAAATGTTTAAAAATATAATTTATATGTTTATATGATAAATAAAGATAAATTAATGAAAGTTTTAATAATGTAATTTAAATGGCTTGATCATAATAATCTAAATAATTTTAAATATTAACATACATAAAACAAAAATTATTCAATTTAAAACATATTATCTTTTATCTTTTATCTTTTATCTTTTATCTTTTATCTTTTATCTTTTATCTTTTATCTTTTATCTTTTATCTTTTATCTTTTATCTTTTATCTTTTATCTTTTATCTTTTATCTTTTATCTTTTATCTTTTATCTTTTATCTTTTATCTTTTATCTTTTATCTTTTATCTTTTATCTTTTATCTTTTATCTTTTATCTTTTATCTTTTATCTTTTATCTTTTATCTTTTATCTTTTATCTTTTATCTTTTATCTTTTATCTTTTATCTTTTATCTTTTATCTTTTATCTTTTATCTATCTTTTATTAGTTTTGAATTTACCATCACTGTTAATAATGTTCAAATCTTCTAAGCGTGAGAAGAGTTCTCTGTTCAACAGTGGGCACCAACCAATAGGCTGATGATGATGATAACGACTTATTACTTACGGAAGACATCAGAATTCGGCAAAGTATTACGAAGTGTAAGTACTTCACGAAAAAAACCTTTGAAATAGGCATCAACTTTATTTTCTAATATTCAAAACACCATGTTTATTCAACTGAACGACGCTGCGGTTCAGGTAGCGTACAGGATGTCCATAAATCTGTTATCCTTTTGATATTCAATGAATTTGAACGCCAACGCCGAACCGGCTATTTACGTAGGCTATTTTTCGACGGCTCATTTCTTCATATTGATATGTGGGCGTCAACAATAAATGTTATATGGTTACTTATACACATTTTATTTTTAGGTGATTGATATTTTATCGGTATTTTTATACGTGTTTGCTAACGGACGTGAATGATGAACATTTATATGTACTTATATTCATTACATTTGTTTGTATAGGATAAAGTTATATTGATATGGGTTAACAGTTTTCAGAATTATCCATCATTATTTATTACACCCAATACGGTCCACACGTAGACTTTGAGCTTTATCATACTAGGCTTTGCCACAATTTCCAAGCTCGACATGTTAAGGTTGGTCACACCAGAGAACGCAGTTGCTTGATTTCTTTGTAATACATTGCTCGATTTGTATGTGTAAGGGACATAAACGGTCCGGTCTTCGGTCGGGGTCCTGAGCAAGCACAAGTAGAAAGCGTTTTTTTTTTGTGAGGGGAAAATCATCAAATGACTTCTCCTGCCCAGAGCCGGAGGGTGGGAGTGTCAGACTCTTACTGACTAAAAACCCCCCTGTTCCTTCTCCTGCTCTGGGCCGAGGTCGCGGTGCCTCATTGCGCTCACCCCGCAACCCCGGCTGAACATCAAATAGAAACCGTGGCAGTTTTAGTCAGTAAGAGTCTGACACTCGCTCTCGCCTCATGCTTGACGAGATAAGACACCTAAAAAATTTCAAAAAAAAAACCGGCTTCTACTTTACCAACACCCACGGGGTTTTCAGTTACAGAAGAATAGAATTCTGTACCTCAATTAGTATTCCTAAAATAGTACTTTCTATCAAAATGGTTAATTAATTTAGTAAAATTCATTTAAGAAGTTGTTTCGTAATAAATATGTTAAAATTGTATAGGAAGAAAGAACAGTAATTACTACCGAAACCTAATAATAGGATATTTTATTTTGAATTTAATTTCAAAGTTCTTTTGAGAGCCGTTGGTTTTAGTTTTGATACTAAAGTACATCAGAATCATTATTATTTAAACAATTTCATTCACTGGAAGTGATGCTTATTTTGTGTTTAGAGATTAAAACTCAAAAATTACATATATCAAAGTTGTCTTTTTCTTGCTACCATTATTAAATTGACGGGAAATTAATAGACATTTTTTCATTTAAGTCACTTAAGTAAGTTTTATTTCCAATACACAGAAAATTTATTCAATACTTCTTGATTCAATTTTACTATCTTTTAATAGAACAATGGAAGAAAAATACACAGAGGTGACTCTATACATACATTTTCTGTAACTAGTTCAATAGTGAGAAGGGCTAAGTGTCGATTCAGGGAAACGGGTCACCGTTCTTGAGCGGTGTTTGCCCACTGTGCAATTGTGGCGACCATACGCTTTTATAATGTTGATATTGCTTTAGGATGGGCTTGTTTGTACTTGTTTTTAAGTACCTATATGTATTTTAAATTTGAGGTCAGTTGGTTGTATTAGAAATACGTTTGCATTGTGACGATTCGTTGCTCCTCTAGCCACCTTAGGTCAATCTATACTTATGTAATGTTATAAAGCTGAAGAGTTTGTTTGTTTGAACGCACTAATCTGCGGAACTACTGGTTTATTGAATTAAATAAGTATTTTTGTCTTAGATAGTCCATTTATCGAGGGAGGCTGTTGAATAATATCATCACAGAGCATGTTTAAAACACTTTAAAATGTTGTGCATTTGATTTTATTATTATTTAAGTTTTTAGATATACGTTTAAATGTTACTACTACTAGTTGTTAAAAAAATAAATAAATCACCCTATAATCTGTAGGAGCTAAGCAGCGGGTGAGACCACGGAAGAGTAGCTGTAAAGCAATAAAACGATGTCATTTATACATGCACTACCCTTAAACATGTTTAAAAAGTGAAAAAAAAACCTGTACGGACCTTTATTTTAAATCTCCGATAACTCGTATTTAAAACTTTTTATTTGCGGTACTAACACAATTAGGGTGACATTTTAAATAAATGTCATCAGCCCACACTCTTTGGGTCACCACTACGTAAATAGAAATGCAGATTACAAACTATAAAACAATTTACGAGCGTTTTACAAAAGCCAAGAACTTCTAAGCTGGGATAATCACGTTCGAACCTCAACCAGAATTTGGTTTATATTCACATTAAAATGAATCGCAGCTTACCGTTTAGCCCAAAAGGGTTTTGTTAGAAACGTCGACAAATTGAAGGGTCTGACCAAAGCGTTTGTGCTGAGAGTATGAATAAGTTAACTCGTGGAATTTACCTGTACAGATGAAACCAGATTTACTGGTAAAAAAAAATTGTAAATATGAAAGTTTGTAAGAATGTATCGATTTATGTTTGTTATTCTTTGACGCAAAAATGGCTGGTTGGGTTAAATTTGGCATTTGGAAATAATGCACTGCAGCCCGCTGCGAGACAGAAAAGAAAAGGTAGGTTTTTAGTCAATAAGAGTTGGATACTCCCTTTCAGCCCATTTTCCAACTATCAACTATATGCAGTACGGGCTTAATGCTCTAACCTTCTCCGTATGAGGAGACATTTCCTCAGCAGTGGGTACTTATAGGCTGAATAAAGATATTTGTGCTATCTATGGATGTAAACAACACCAGAAAAAGGATTTATAAGGGTTGCTTGCCTTTTATAGTGGGACTTTCCTTGAAATTTTTTTATAATTTTAGATTGTTTTGAATTGAAACCTTATCCACAATTACCTGCGCAATTAAGTCAAGAAAAACTTTGAAGAGTCTTTCCTGAATATGACTTATTAATAAAGGATATGACGAAATTAAAATACCACTCTACCAATACTGTTATTGGCAGGGGACTGTCATTTGTTCCCGCTTTGTTTGCTTGTAATTAGGTTAACTGCCTTGCCACACTCATTTACTTCGTTCGGCCATTTTTCTAATTCCCTTTGTAAGAGTGTGCGTGTGATTTCCTTATTGTATATAGCTAATAGCTATTTATACCTTTTAGTTGTAAATATCTTAAAAATAATTGGACATAAAGCTGTAATCTATGGGCTTGCTATATTGGAATATTCCAGGAATAAATCTTTACTTTAGGGTTCAGTTCTTAGAAAATTGGTTGTGCATATTTTAAACGAGTAATTGGTGTACATACATAAAAAAAATACGCGTCGAATTGAGATCCTCCTCCTTTTTTTGAAGTTGTTTAGTGACATTAATATTATTTTTATTTTTACTAATTTGTTTATGTGTTTTATCTGCCTATGTTGTAAAGTCAAACCTCGTAAAATACGTATCTCCCTTGACGGTAAGAAAACAAGGATACTTACTGCTTAAGTTAGTTAGAATGTCTTTAGTTCATAGACATTTGGCATAAAATACTCGTATTAAAAAGGTCATAGTAGTCTTGATGTATCTTCAACTAGCGGTTAGGAGAGTTAAAACACTTTCCTGCGAAATAGACCAAATAGTAGTTTTGTTGGTAATCAAATTAACGGTAACCTATCCATCAACATATCCATCAATCAGTCAATAGATATCGATCACAAACAACTATCGATCAAATTAGGACTAATGTTTTATCATTCATTCTATTGACAATACCTACCTAATATTGCAAGGAGTTATTACCTAGGTTTTGAAAGTGTAAGAATACCAAAGGGCATCCTTTTCTGTGTAGGGAAAACCATCAAATGACTTTTGTCTACCAGAATATGCGAAGAGGGAGTGTCAGACGAAGAGTCTGACACTGACTAAAAATCCCTTGTTCCTTCTCTTGTTTCAGGACGAGGCCCCTGTACCTTATTGTGGTTGACCCGCGACCCCGGCTAAACAAAAGGGGAATCTAAAGGTTCGATAAAAGATTTGTTTATTCTTCGTGTACAATGCAAATGTATCGGAAAAGTAAATGGCAAGAGTATTTCGCTTACTAACAAAAAATTGCAACATCTAATAAAGCTGAGCCTGGAATTTTGAGGGGTCAGTATACGTATTTAAATTTCAAAACATCCAATGGTTAATTGAAAATAGCGGCTTAACCACGTAAACTAATTGAAAAAATCGACCAGTCCAATTGTTGTTCCGGGTCTAGGTGTGATCTATATGTTTGTAAACGCTACTAGGACACAGAAAAACCCTAGTATTCTAGGCAACGTTTTTATTAAAAAACAATTACACAAAAATTTTCATTAACAAATGTTTTTACGACAATTATTACAGGCTTTCGTGTTTACCGTAAGCAGCAGTAAAATAAAATTCTTAAATTAATTGCATCGGAGTATTCCATGGCTTAAAAGAACAAATGAATGAGTGAATGAATGACTAATAGAGTGGTGGCAGTAATCGGGGTTAATGGCTTCATAGCCACGAAGGAAAAAAGTTAGTAATTAGCCACACTTGTTTATAACTGGCCAGTAACTAAACACGCCAGTACCAAATTAATTTGAAATGTTTTTGACATGAACGAAGAACAGTGTTATTAGTACTTTATTTGATAGATTATAAAGGCGATAATTGTTTGAAGTTTTTTTCTATTTATATACTTTTTCGGAATCTTTATTTAAAGTAGACGTAAATTAAATACATATATACTCTGAATACCTGCCTTAATTAGCCTAAAATATGCGAATTTTTTTTTTTGACTAAACAAATCTTATCAAAGAGAAAACATTGTATTTTCTAACATTCAAAAGATGTTATTAATTCCGTAACCTGCTGGGGTTGCTATGTGCGCATGATATTTAATTACAAGTTAACATTGAATAGTATTTCATTACTCGCGTCAGTCCCTAACTCATAAATCGCGATGATTGATCACTAACCACGCCTGACAGTCACATTAGGACTGTCAAATTATTGTCGTTGTTCACAAGGATGCTGATACCCATGTCATGGTTTACAACGACACCCTCGGGAAGTCAGGGTGTGACCTTTTTGCACCTGGGGACCATATAACACACACAAACAACAATAGCACGCACCAAATATTTTCGAAATTAATTCGCCACTCACTATCATTTCGAGCGGCTCATTATTATGACGTCACATATATTATAATGTAGACACATGACATGCCCACTCCATGTTTCCGTTTTCAAACAATTTCGTCTAAGACACCATGTTCGGATATTCGTATAATGCTCATTACATAAATTGGAATTTACCGTTTCTCTACAAATTCTCTAGTGGATTCTCAGGAATTCAACATAGTTCATTAGTTATCGGAATTAAGTAACTTTATACGAACTACTTTGTCTTTAGTGTTAGCAAAAATAAATCTTATTTATAAGGCGAAAAGTCTTATCTAAAAGTAAGTACATTATCCGTAATTGAAAGAAAAAAAAAAAAAACAATTGACTGTGTCTAACTACAGAAGCTTCTTAATACAAGTATCAGCAATGAACATGTATATTCAGTTTCAGTGGAACCAGTCTAAAAATTTCAACGTTTTTAATTAAATTCTCTCGTTGTCTCGCCGTTTCAGTTTTCCTATGACAGAGTATAATGAAAACGCTGGAATTTACGGAGAGCAGCCGAGGAATCCCACTGTGAACAATTCCTATGTAAAAAATTTGACATTTTTGCGGCGTGTCTTGATTTTATACGATGTGCTGTTTTATACTTTCTTCATTTTCTTTAGCATATACTTTAAGAACTTAATAATGTCTTGTCGAAAAAGAAGTCGGAAAAAATATAGCTACAGTACATACACAGTAAGACTTAAGACGAATGAAGGATAAAATCGTTTCCAAAGAACCAGTGATCAACGTAACGATACCAGTTGAAAATGTATTCGAATTTCCGCGAAAGAGAATTGAAAAATTCGTCGAAAATATTACACTTTTCGAACACGTCCGTTTCTGGGTTGGCCAAAATGAAATAAACTTGATTGACGATAAAATACCTACGAGTTTCAGTTGATTAGTAAAGGGAAATTCTGAAGGCAATTGAAATGTCTATTGGTACCTTCATTTTACCGGGTTGGGAATACAATACTTAATTTCGTACTTTGTCTTAGCTCTGAGGCCCGGTTTTATTATATTTTACGCGATTATTATAGACATTTGTTATGAAAGAAATTGCTTTAGCTGGAACAAAGAAGTTATTGTGGGTTTAGAGTAAACGTGGAACTGGGAAAGTAATTAGGCTGGTCTAATGCTGGTATATAATTTATATAAATGTTTATTGACTTGCTTCTTCTGTGGACCCTCTATCTACTGTATCAACTATACTTACTGTAGGTGTATAGTATATTAAAGAAGCAGTCAGAGAGAGTCGATTTTTTCACTTTAAGACGATCTTACAAGTATGTACGTTATTTTTTATAAGTAAATACATACTACATATGGATTACGCGTGTATACTGAAAATAGGGTTAAACCCATATACGATACTTACATATTTTTGCAAACTTCTATCTCATATTATGATTGTTATGTCCTATACATCTACTTGAAAAAATACGTGGCATTCGACAAATGCGTCCAATAGTGACAGCTTTATTTAAAGCATAATAAATTAGCTATGATGTCGGCGACCCAGAAAAATGTATGATTAAAATAAACTAGCTGCAACGATAATATGTTATTGAATGTTACAATCTATTTTAGGATGCCCCGAAATCTGACTTGTGATATTGGTTGAGTAGTATAAAAATAAAGTGGTATTAATCGAAATTATTACTTACATTGATGTTAAAAAACGTTTCTATTGACTATGTTGAAAAGGACCAATTTCCTTTAATCTAAGTTAAAAGAGTATTCAATCTAATAAACTGCAATTTTATTCAAAACAAATGATTGATTTAAGGATTCATTTATCGAGATCATTTGCTCCTCTTTTAAAAATACCTTCGAAAAAATTTTAGATATAAGATAATAATAGTAGAACCAAGTTATTGTTCTTTTAATGCAAGCAAACACCTTGAGATTTAAAATCAGGTTGTCTCAAATAAACTTCATTTCAAAAATAAATAAATTTGGAAAACTCTTCTAATAAATTGTTTATACTGATAAAATGCCAAGTTCAGCACAGTACTCCCTAATGCGACCACAACGCAGCAACCTTTGCAAGAACACCTACAATAAAGTATTGAGTATCTAGTTATACAGCCAGCAAACACGGGTCTGTGTAAACTTTACCGATAGCCAATTTGAATAGTCCAATACGGTCTACTCTTCAAACAAACCCTTTCCTATCCAATTGCATGTAAATCAGGCATCAGGGTCAGCATCTAATGTTTATAATACAGGCTAAAACATCAAAGGAGGTCGTATGATCTTGTACAGGCTTATTGGCCTTTGCAGTGACCACGAGCGGGTTAACGATGTCCCGACACGCAATAGTCTCGTTGAAGAGTATTGCCAATCTGGCTTCCGGATTTACAATAGAGGTCATTTTTCCGTGCAGCTTGTGATTATACAAATCAACAGATTTGTGGAAAGTTTGGTGTTTTGAATAATATTTATTTTTAGCAAATGGACTACAAACAGCTTTTTGCCTGTTCACAGGTTGAATAGACTTAATGTGAAAAGGTTGGCAAAGAACAGATAATTTTAGTGTATTTAGGTGCAAGACAAAAGAAATAAAAGCAATAAGTTAAACTTTGCATCTATCTATGAACGAGAACAAAATAATAATTTCCACAGCAATGTAATAAAAATGCCAAAAATTTGGGAAATCGAGGCCTTCGGTAAGATGTATCAGGGGATATCATGATCAAAATTGAATTCCATTTCTCAGAGGCAATATGACTTCAAACGTGGATACAGATGGAACCTCAAAAACGACGTTAAAAAAATAAATTGACTTCTATTTTCACGAGCCGAGACAGTAGTAAAAATCTTTACAGTTTTTTTTATGTGCGTTAAGTAAATAGGTCATTTGAAACGCGATTTTAATTAACTGACTAAATAAATGGTGCGAGTTGTGCTCGCAGTTCTGTTTTATTTGTCGGCAGATATGGGGGTTGAAATTGTTTCTCTGTTAGGTGATGATGTTTTGGAAGGGGAAAATCATCAAATGGCTTCTCCCGCCCAGGGTGAGATGAAAGGAAGTGTCAGACTCTTTTCTTCCTGACTATAAACGCACCCCGTTCCTTCTCCTGCTCTAGGCCGAAGCCGCGGTGCGTTTTGACTTTTAGCCTTCATAGAAGTTGCAACAGACGAGGTATTGATTACTCATTTATAATA
Source organism: Spodoptera exigua (assembly GCA_902829305.4). NCBI lineage: Eukaryota > Metazoa > Arthropoda > Insecta > Lepidoptera > Noctuidae > Spodoptera > Spodoptera exigua. The sequence goes on from LR824615.2 coordinate 7,216,217, forward strand.
ATTCATAATTTTATTTTCTGATTTTGAAAATAGCTTACTTCGTCATTTATTTTCGTATTTTAGTGTTGGGCTGCTAAGTAAGCAGTTTTTGAAAGAATGAAAAGTAACTTCATGCGACAGCTTTTCAAATGAGACTATTCTCTTACCTAGTCTAACCTCAAAGTTTAATAAAACATTCAATGGGCCGTCCTCTAAAATAACAGGGATATTTTAATACCAAAATTGATAGCTGTGCTGCTCCATATTTCTGAGACAGGAATGTGATTACCTGAAGATACCTTGTTTCAAACATCGTACCAGGAATATCTACTTAGTTATGAAAATTTCACGAACATTTTCTACTGCCAATGTAACGAACTTTGTGATACGAATTTCGTTTTAATGAAATACCGTAAGGTATAATTAAAATTCGGTGGAATTGTAATAACACCTTTTACGTGTGTAAGGGTGACGCCACATTCGAATAGCCTGGTCCCCTTTACAACTGCGTTGCTGCTATTAAAGGTCGTTTGCGACATTTATTACTTTTTAAGACATACGAACAACTTGCCTATGGGTTATATTGTCTTTGCTCTAAAATAAAAGTGCAATGGAAATTGCCCTAATCAAGATAACGTGCGAAAGGGAAAAATGACTCGGGGCATTAAAATATTGTGTCCATGTATCATTTACGTATTCATATTGTCATATGAAACTTTATTGGGCAGCTTTGGGGCGTTTAACACCTTGCTTCTACATTATGCTAATTGAATTCTTGGTTTACGAGAGGGTCGTGGAGGTAAACCCGAGTGAGGTCATCGCCGTTACAGGCCAGTTAATTATAGCACTATACAAAGCCCATTCCGTTTTACAATACCTTGCCATTTTTAATTAAAATGCACCCCACGGCAGCAGATAGCACTCCCGTTTATATTGAAAGTTAAATACGCAAAAGTTTATTTGTTTTACGAAATGAAAATAAAAATAAAAAGGAATCTCTCTACTTACCCTAAATATTTATTTTTCAAAGGTTTAATAGATATAAGAAACGTTGTTTTATTTACAGAAGTTAAGGCCTACAAATAATAATGAAAATAGATTGGTATTACAAAACCGTCTGATTATTCTATTCATCTATTGCAATAATAATAATAAAACAATACGTAATTAACTTCAAAATGGCGCTGTCAAAGATGGCCGTCGCAGTAGGTTAGACAGGAATTTCATATTTTGCGCATCAGTCGTCGAGTCATTGTACAGTGGAATATCGGTTTAACATAATTATATTTAATTAAATTCCATTTCTGGCTAAGTCCGCGCGATATGATAGGATTCACATTCCGAGAGTTTCGATAGATACAAATATGCTCGAGTGGCATCGATTGTTGTTGTTCTTCGCATTATTATTAGTATTAGTACTTATATTAATAAATTGTTGCCGTCTTTGGAATATGCATTGTTTGTATTAGCTATTATTCTATAATTATAGAAACAATTTTTTTAGGCTGCATACTCATTGAAAGTATGAATGGTTGTAACGTAGTGAAATGTAGGTACAATTAGAAAAAGCCTTTTTAGCAATATCCTGGTCGCATTGTTTTTAAAACAGATTTTTTGTAAATATGTAAGAAGAATTGACAATATATATTTAAGATGTTCAGAGGATACATATTCAGTCAGTAGCTGACTTGACTGAACGTCAGTGCAGTCTCAATTAGTGAGTTTTAGAGGTAAAATTCTTACACGTTAAATTACAAATAGTAGTTCTATTTTAATACCTACAAAAATAAATATTCCATTTCACGTACCTGAACTGGTCTCTTCCATTTAAGGTCTCCTGCTTGATAGACAGTATAACAGGTCCGAGGTCTTCGTCATTGGTAAAGTAGTTCCAGTGTTCTGTTCCATAGAAGTACTTTTCATATGTTTCCTGTTCTACTGACGTGAGTTCAAAGCCGCCTGATCTTTCCCATTGCTCCTCAATCGCCGTTTTTTTCTTTGGTGTACTACCTCCATTATCACTGCTATCTTCTTCTGCTTCGTCCAAAGACCCCGATCTTCTGTGGCGATCTGTTATGATAGAAAATAAAAAACGTTATTGCTATTTTGCTAAATGTCCTTTGTCTTTTTAATTTCGAGAATGTCAAGAGTAACATAAATGTTAAGCTTGATTTTTAACAGAAAAAAGAACCAAACAACAAACCAGAACAAGTTTACTTTTCTTAGTAAGTTATTAATTCTTAGGTACATCAGAAGATTATGAATTTTATACTCAAATTAGTTTCTTTATATTGTTATGAAACGGAATACTTCTCTCTACATTGATTCAAAGTCGTTGTAGGCACTAAGTACAAGTTTATAAAAAAAATTGTTCATGATGACGACTGGCTTTCATATTAATTGAGTTCTGGTTATTGGTAATATCAACATAAACTTTATTTTGACCATTTTAGGTAGTTAAAGGTGATTTAAATATAGATGTTTTACGGTTCTATTATTGGATTGGCGAATTCAAGTCGTACAATTTGACTAAAATGCTCCAATAATAGTCGCCTGGGAAAACAAGAGCTGTTGATGCCTCGAATTAAAAAAAATAAAAACTAGCACGATTTGGTGGGTCCCCACCCACCAAATCGTCTGGAAAAAACAAGAGTAGGTACGTTGATGTCTCTATTTAAAATAAATACTAGCACGATTTGGTGGAGAATATACACAAATTCAATTTATTTATACCGTTTGGGTTGCTGATTATGCTGAATCAGAAATCTGTTGTTACGTATCAAAGTCAAAGACAAAAAAATGAACTGCTAGGCAGTTTTGAAGTCTTGTCTCATTTACAACAGCCACAATGAAAATTACGAATGACTAATAAAATAAGGGTATACTGGTTTCAATGTCTATCTAGTACAGACGTAGGTCGGTGACGTAGTCGACCCTAGCTTGTCGCAGATTAATGATACCGATAAAGTTGTGTTGTCACGCTTCGATATGTCGAGCGATTTCTTTAGAAGCGTTTCAGTCACGCTACCGGAGTATAATGTGAGTCACCCTCAAATTGCTTTTGAATACATCGGTACTTCTTTAGTTTTAGAGAGTTTGTTATAGATAGTGGGCGTTTTTGGATGAGAAATTATGTTCTGGATATGATGTTTTCGTGTAATTTCCAGTCATTGCAGAAGGGAGGAGCAGAAGGAAGAGGAGGGAGGAGAGATAGAGGAGTTCAGAAGAATTATTAGTCATGAAGTATTTCAGTAGGTACTTTCGATAAAACAGTAGCATAAACATATTTTGGTTTTTTATTAGATCAACATGAAACTTTTTACTTATTTTGTTGTGTCTTAGTCTTCGTAACTAGTTTTATTAGCATTTAGAAATTGAAACATAAAAAAGATTAAAAGAAAGTATGTCAATAACATCATTCTTTTTAAATATAATTAAAATGTTTATTAAAAAAAGAACCATATCTTCATTATTGTTTTTTTGTTACATTTGCTGTTTAAATAGCATGCTATTAAAAGCAGCTATCAGCTACTGTTTTTGCTATTTTACTGTCATAAGGAGAAGACAGTAGCTATTAAAATAATAATAATTTTATTAATGGCTGTAGAAGTGTGTTAATAAAAACACCATTTCATACAGAAGTCGTAACAACATAAGTATGTTAGCACTCGTTGTTTCAGACACTCGTATAAAACGAGACTCACGAATAAATTACAATTATATTTGAAAATAAATAAACAAGAAAGTTTATTATACGGCACAGTTGGCGAAGTAGCTACTATAAAACGAGTCGTAGGTTCGATCCCCTCAAAGAAAAAGACTTCATATGATTTACAAATTGTTGTGTACAATATACATATGTAAACGCACGGGACACGAGGAAATCTTAAATCACAAAATTGGAAAGTGTGGGCAGCATATCAAATAATAATATTAGTGGTAGAACTTGATTCGTGAGTTAATAATTTTATCTATTCTTAATAAGTTGTACTTAGTGTTAGTTAAAATTATGGACTGATCAATAGTCATTATTTAGCTGCCAAATAGTGCCGTGCTTTTTGTTAAGTAATATATTATCATGTTTGAAATTGGAACATAGCATGGCGACTAAATTATCTCTAGCATAGCTCATATGCTTATTAAAAACACACAACATAAATACCGATTTCTTGGTGAAATAAGTCGTAAAAATTTCTAATAAAATACATTCGACTGACACTATATCTTCAAAATTTTGTTTGTCGTTCAAAAGTGCCTGTAAGGGTCTAATTGTAATAAATGATTTTTGACTTTTGCCTTTTTGAAAAATAAAACCGCGTTAAGCATCTTGAAATTATTGTTAACAATTAGGTACTGCATATAATGTTGAAGTCGTTATCTTATTTTTAATTTAAGCCGAGACGTTAATCGGATTATTCAAGACGAGACACGTGACGCGAACATGAAATTATAAACGACAGATGTCTTGCGGTTATATCGTCTCTGACGTCATTGTATCCTTTAAGTGAGATAATTTAAATTAATTATTCTACTAATAAAATAAAAGCTTCACAAATTATATGAATTTAGAATTCTTAAGAAACAGACATGAGAAATACTGAGTTAATTTTCTTAGAAAGTATTCAAATGTAATACTTCAATCATGATGTTAAAATCTCTTTTATTGTAAAGGTCATCAAGGTCAAGATTCTGATGTGTGGAAATCTTACCGTCATCGTGCATGGACTGGTGGTTATAATTGTTACGCTTATTAGAGCGCTGCCAGGAATGAAATTTATTTACATTCCATATTGGCTAATTTATCCAAAAAACTCAATTCAAAATCAGAAGATCATCATACCCCTTACCTAACAGCAATTTGGATACTTAAATAATACTCGACGGATTATTTTTTAAAATAAAATAATATTTATTTATAGACACACATTTTCCTTTGATGCTGGCCTATCACATACGGTACGTTCATATATTTTATTAAGAGATTTCTACCTCCAGCTATCGGGCGAAGCAGGACGTCACGTGGCTTGACGGTCCAAAGCCAGGCTTATCATGTCATTTCTGCCTGAGATCACATATTTGAACAGCACGAATTATATTTCTTGCTAGATGAATATTAAGGTAAAATTATTGGTGCGTAGTGGCTGCTTTGGGGCCTTCGTAGATTCTAGACAATGCAAATGATTATAAAGTTAAATTAAGAAGAATTAAATAAAGTTAATTATGTAATAAATATTTATAATATTGTTAAGTTTTAGAAAACATAGTATTGTGTAGGTATGTTTATATGGGCATTTGATGCCTGAAATAAATGGACAAATAAAAAAATAAGCTTTTTTTGGTAACTTAAGATTGGTAGTTCGCTTATAATTTCAGCAAATTAGAAAGGATGAAAAGTCTTAGAGAACAATTTGAATAAAAATGCATAGCTGAAAAATACAAGTGTGACATTACTGAAGAATAAAATAGAAATAAATATTTAGCGCTGAATGGAGCTTGATTGCGTCAACACCGATGACATACTATCATTTACATGATAAGACAGTCTGATTGGGTTTAGATTTATAATAGACGGGTACATAGCGTTTATTAAATACGCCTTTATGTATCGTAGTAAGCTCAACGTCAATTTGACGCCTTTGAAGTCCAATTTCTTTAAAAGGACTGTGTTTGCGTTTAATAAAGAGTATTGAATATGCGGTATTTTTTCAATAGTTCTGATCAATTTGAGAGTATAAACAAAATAATATGTAAATACATTTTTAAATTCTTTCGGTAGTAAGCTTTATTATATTTTATCACAACAAAAAATATAATAGACGACAAGTGAGTGAAAGATCAGGGACAAACATCCAAAAATCATACTATCACTTCACTTTCATCTTTATAATGTTCGTAGTTCAGTCTAGTTTCGTTTAACTCATATTATTGTTACACCAAACGTCACTTATTTACGCCGCCTTCGCCTTGAATGTGTTTGTAACGCGCATAAGCTTTTACAGGCAAAATATGTGCCTACATCCCTTTCACCGTCCCTATTTTTATCATATCAAAAAACCGCTTGTTTATTTAAGTATAGCTGAGCTGTCAGACAGGGAAATTGCTATGGAACACAATCCCGTGTAAACATTGTGAAAGGGTACCTAAGTATACATATACCTGTTTTGGGAATGACTATAAATGTCTTCCCTATACATATGTTCGGTTGGAATCGATATTACAAAGTTTGGTACTGAATCTTGACGTTCAGTTTGGGATATTCGGTTTATTTCTGGTAGAGGCTCTGAAAGCGAGAATGTGCACTATCTAGTTACAGTGCTGTAGTATAGTTGTCTTTAGTCGTTAGTGAACAAATAATGGTTATCCATTCATCTTGGCATTCTAACCTCTATGGTAGTCTTTCTTGATGGACAATACTGAGGAACCAAATCTAACTAACCGTTACTATGGTAGTATTATTACGTGGTCACAAGCTTACTTGTACATATATTTCACAATCGATGGAAACCTTTTCAATGTTCTAAACTCCACATAGAAGAGCTATTGACGAAAAGTAAGTTAATACAATTAGTAGTATTCCTTGAAGGACTCTTCTTCTAAAATAAAGAACTTTAGCAGTCAAATAATATGACAAAAGATTAGAAACAAAAAGGTCATAGCGTGAATTTATTTCGAAATTTCAAGTGGCAAAATAATCAGCAAGTCGCACTCTCTTGAACTAATCCTCAGACATCAGCTTATGTCTTTGCAGTAGTTGAACAGATAAACCAAAATAATCTTATTTAAGCTGCCATTTGCACCTGGCTGAACTTGAAACACACTACTCTTTGAAGATAAAATTAGTCGCGAGAGGTCTAATCCCTCTTAAGATCCTTTTTGCAGAATTATGAAGTCGGTTTTGTGATATATCTGCTTAGCTGCAGTTACTTAGGCTTTCGTTAAGATATTTTTGTACTTATATATTTTTACAACTTGAATTACTATTTAAAATATATTTTTTAACTTTCACATAAAATTAATTTGTGATTAAGTTTAGCCTTTAATTTCAAAAGGCACAAAGTTCAGACTTGAGCTTGGCTTTTTGCACATTATAATAATAGGTCTTTACCTAAGAAATTGCCGTTCTGCAGTACTGGCCATAACAAATCAAAATAGGTTTTGTTAGGCTAAAGCTAATTAATTTTGTTTTAAAGACATGGGATTCTTTTTCCAAAAGTAGTCATTTGTTTATTGATTAGTGTTACATTTTCATCGCATTTCAAATCAAAAAATTCGTTTAAATGTTTTAATGCAAAACGGCAATTTCATAGGTACCTATTATTTCAAATGACATTTGAAATATTATAATGTACAAACTTACGAACAAAATATCTTAGAAATAATCCGAGGCTTTAAATTCGATGGGTAAAAAACAATTGAAATAAAGTAGAACAAAGTTTTGCAATTTCTTGAAGATTGATAAAACAATATTGAACATAAAGTTTTTGTTTCATTTCGGCCAGATTCGGCTGCGCTAAAATATGAAAACGTCACTAACGTTTTCAAGTTTCTAAATATGGCTTCGCTACGAAGGAATGACAGGACGTCAGAATAAATTATAAAGTAAAATATTTGTTGAGCACTTTTCTTCATGACATTTTGTCGTTTTTGGATGGTTTAATACATGAATCATCAATTAGGTAGGTTGTTTGCAAACGAAATTCCTTTTGAAATAAATTTTAGTCTTTAGTTCAACGAATCATATTTTATGGTAATCTAGGCATCGTGTCCGTTATTAGTAGTAACTGAGATTGCAGAAAAATTTTTTTAAAATAAAACGAATTACTTTTGAAATATATTTTTGGGCCGTTTAATATTTAGGTCGTAGAAATGAAATAAAGAAAACCAGTCTAATAGACATGTCACTTACTACATTGAAGTTATAAAATGGTTCCGGAGCCTCCATAGAATTTTATTGGCGATATTTTTTCGTCGTTTCATGCTTGTTATTCGACCTTACGATGATCCGCTTCCAAGGATGATGTGACAATTTTATAGTAATATAATCTAAGTAGATCAGATCACGTTTTATTCAATTCTTCGTATGATAAATTGTATTAGTGTAGCCTATGGGTATGAAGAGGCGAAATTTTCCCATTACTTTTTATAGAAAAGTGTTTTTCCGTGTTTTCTTAATTCTTATGATGTCGGTTATTTGGTTACGGGATAAAATGTAGGTGTAATATCGACGCATGAAAAGCAAAAAGTCAATGAACTCCTTGTTACCTAATACACCGATCATATACACGAAGAAGAACACATTGTGGGTAGACTATGTGTTATATGAATTTGTTTGTTTTTAAACATACCCACGATGTAGAAAAAAATAATAGTTATATCAGTTACCATCTAGAATCCAATCAAAATGGTAGCAAACCTTATACAAAATCAAGAACCTAACAAACGACCTCAAAATGAATGATTACAAGAAATTCGTAACGAAATCCCAATAGAATTTTTATTCTGTGATAACGTTGTATAAAACTCAATGAAAAGTATGTAGAAAGCAGGTATTCAGTGATTGATGGCCTCTCGAGGGCACAAAAGTAAAACAAACAAACATCTAGTGGAAGTGAATTCGATAGCTATCTAATTTGGAAATGGATTCGCCATTGAAAGGCAAGCTTCGTAGCCAGTATTGATTCTAACTTCTAGTTTAGGGTTGCGTTTGTAACGTCCAATACACATGTGAATAAATAAAATATGCAGATTGTTTTTTTTTTACCTAGCACGAATATTGAGTTACGAATTAGGAAAATAGTTTGTAGAACAATGTTAAGATTAGTTTTGTTTTTATAAAATGTATGTGTATTTTAATAGTTTGACATTGTAATCTTGGTTTAGTTTGGAGAACTCTTATGTTTGAATATTTTCATAGCAATATTTGTTCGTGTATGGAAAAAAGCCATTAAGTGAAATCCGAGAAACAAAGGGAAGTTACAACTGCATCGTAGTCTCGAATTAAAACATAATTAGGTTGCAAATTACTGGAATATTTAATATTAAATTATTCTTCTATCTAGTGTTTTTGTGACTCTACTAATGTGTCTAAGTGTACTTAAAGATTTCGACAAAGTCTAGGTAAGAAGAAAGTGTCATACTACTTCTACATACAAACTAGATCCTTAACATCGAATGGATATTACTTATACAAAAAAAAAAAATACATATAACATAGGTTGATAGAATCTCCAAATCATGTTCTCAACAAGACATGATCGCGTTGTACTTACATAGACTGGTAATATTTGCTCTCAATATCGTCCGCACGTGCTCCACATAATGTGCTTACTTATATATTACATATGATATGTATTTTGATATTGTTACGTAGTTTGGCGGCGTAATGTAAGTACAAGTTACATGTTCGAGGAAAACGAATATAAAACTAGATGTTTTAAAATCGCGCAAAGTTATATATTTTGTGTGACGAATTTGAACAGTTGAAATTATTCAACTACTGAAGCCATGTCACATCGGGTCGACTATATTTATAAAATGAGGTTAGAATTGTGTTATTATTAACATGCTTGGTTTGAAATCATGAAAACCTAGATTAGTTTTATTTTATTTAGCATTTGTTAAGATAATTATCTATATTAAATAAATACCTTTAATCCACAAAGAATCTTTAAAGAATTTATTTTATTGGACTTAAGCTAGAAAAGTTGACAAATTATTTTATAATATTTTATGAATGGCCTCCAAAAAAAGTAAAAAATGTCTATTTCAAAATAATACAACAGTTTTATTATAACATTCTAGTTAGTTTTTTTAATTATGTAATTTACATAAAATCTCTTGAAATGGTCTCGATGCTGTTCGATTATCGAGATAAAAATTAGCTTATTATATTATAGCGAAATTTTTTCAAATCGGTTGAACATTTCTTTCATCATTTTAACAAATACTATTTTTGTGACCGCTAAATCTTTGAAGGGCACGTATGAAATAAAAATAGAATTTTAATAATAGATATAGAATTGTGTCAGTTATATTCAGACGTATTTTTGTGTAAAGACTGAGAAATTGTGTCATGTCTCGTGTCACTTATTGATGTTATAGAAACTATTATATGAAATATTTTTTTATTTATTATGGAAAAGTGATATATTTTTGTCGCAGATAACTTTTATCGTTTTGATGTTTGAATAGATTCTTTTTTTGAATGGTAAAAATCATCTTATGGCGTCCTCGTCCTGGCTGCGGCCAGGGGGAGAAAGGCTCTCACTGACTAAAAACCATCTGGTTCCTTCTACTCCGAGCCTAGGGTGTTAGGTATTGCGCTTGACCCACAATCCTGCTTGTGTTGGATACGATGAGGTTCAATGTGGGCAAATATGTTGTGAATATTTACTAAATTGTAGAATATATTTGAAATTAACTAAAGGCTGCAGGGTTAGGTGTAGTATCAATTTGTAAAGTAGAAATGGTAAAAAGATAAAAAAAATTTAGTTGGACAGTGACAAAATATTGGGCTCATATTTTCTTATTTAATTCCATAAGAAAACTATATTTAAAATAAAATTTAAATGTACCAATTAGTAGCGTTACACAATATTACAAAGATAGATAGAATAAGGGTTTATTGATTCAAATTCATCGAAAAGAAGGACTTAAAAGAATATTTATTTGATCTTCCCATTCTCGCTAGATCTAGTAGGTATAGGTATAAACCAAAAAATGAATATAATCATAGTTGTCTATGGATTATCAGGGATTATCTATGTAGTTATATTTTCATTCTAGATACGAGTATCTTCTATCTCTCTCTTGTGTGTCAATTGTTTTACTGAGCTTACTAGATTATAAATAAAAATATCAGTATGTTAAGTTATCCAGGATATCAACACTTTATTATTTTCGCCAAATCCCATCACACTTTAAAACCATGCTTGGAAAAAGTTGACGATTTAATTATGCATGAGAAAATGTGTAACATAATAATATGTGTGTAATATTCTTTCAAAGTCTAACAATTCTATTTCCACGGTTGGGTGTAATTTTGTTTTCTCCCAAAGGTCATTCAAATACCGATACTTGAACGTTAATGGAAACGAATGGTTCTCCATTACCTCTCCCCATCTATCAAGCATCTGTTTATGTTCGTGAGTATACTAGGTATACATATATCTTTTATTATTTTACTAAGTTTTATTTAATTAAAAAAGGTTCTTAAAAAGCAAATAAAGGGCCAGGTTTATTCACACGAGGTAATCTTTACCGTTTATAATAAAATGCAAGAATATTTTTGCTTTTAACTCTTTGTAAGTGAGTCTGTAGAGGTTTTAATTGAATTCGAGCGTTTCCTTTTAAGTTTTATAGATTTCTTTCTTTTAACATTATTTTTTATACTGTTTGTTTAATGAGAAGAGGATCTCCAGTTGTAATTTCTATGACTATCTTTACTTAATATTATAAAGCAGAAGAGTTTGTTTGTTTGCTCGAATGCTCAAGGCTCCGGGACTATTTATCAAGGAAGGTTATACCTAAAACATCAGGCTAAGACCAATAGGACCTAGACAGCGAGTGAAACGGCTAGGGAGATGCTATATTATTAGTAAATTTCTTGTATGACTATATACATGGTTCAAAAAGTGGCAAGTATCAAACGTTTAAAAATTATTTAGACGCTACTATGACAGCCATACGGTACATCACTGTGAAGTAAAACATAATGAAAATGAAGAAACCTAAACTAGTAATTTCTACTTATACTTTGTTATCGTTAATACACCTTTAGCAAGCGTGGTGGTTAATGCGCAAACCTTCTCCCTGTGAGCAAAATCTTTGTTTAGCAGCGGCCACTTAAAGGCTGGTGAGATATAGTTGGGTTTTGTTTTTAAAGTTGCCCTACACTAGGATTTTCTCCAATGTCCTGGTTAAGTTTACAAACATACAATTTCACATACTATATAATTAGCAAGCCATTGAATTCGAGCTGCTTTAATTATCAGACGCCATAAATTACAAGGAGTATCGTTATTGGCTGAACTAAGGTTTCACATTCACTGTATAGAAAGCCCTTTAAGATGTTATTCGATGAGGAACTATAATTATCGTTGAAGTGGTTCAGTTAATGTGTGTCAGGATATTAGTAGTAGTAATACTTCATTTTTCTTCATAACTGGTAACATCAATTTTCTTATTCTATAACAGATAAGAAAAAAATGAAACGATTAAGTCAAAAAACCCGAAGCGAACGCCGGCGTTACTTACAAGTTACAATACCAGACTCCACATTTATTTATCATAATTTTTTTTATAATCGTGGCAAGACCAACGTGTGCGTTAAGTAATATGAATACTAAAGCACACACACACACACAGCACAGTAAAGATATTCTTATGTTAGGGTGGCAAACAACCACGGAAGTAAGCAATCTGCGTGTGTAGAAGTGGCGACCATGTTGGATTAACAATTTTGAAAATAGGGATTCGGGGATTGGAGATGGAGAGAAGAAACATAACTAGGTAGGTATAGTTCTTTAATAGTGGTTGTTTCACGCCGCTTTTTGCGTTAGGCCGTGGTATCACTCCGGTTCAGCCGATCCATTCGTGTCGAAGCATGGCTTATACATACTTACTTATCAACATGTCATCATAATCAATTTTACTTATACATATTAGATATAAAACGTAAAATGTAAGCGTATCACGCAAACTTAATAGTGCCATAGAAAATAAATTCTCCGTTCATTATATTTCGTGAAATAATTATGAGAGATGTGTTGGCTCACTTTAACAAATGACATGTGATAAACCGAAACATGTGCTTTATGTTCATGGGATTAGAGAACATTATTCTTTGTGGGTACATGAACGTTATACAGTTATAATGAAAATACGTTTTAGTCTTATAACAATAAGTTTAATAGTCCTGGATCATAGGGCTACCACATGTTACTTATTACTCGGTAATTATTCTATTACATTTTTAAATAATTTGATGCTCATTTTATTTGGTTTTAAAAATCTACTGAATGGTTCTCCCGTGACACTATATTGTAGGAAATTACAATGCCAGTATCTTGCATTTGTGATGATTACTGTATCCTACTCTTCGTCAGACATATCAATATGTAATGGGGTCTTTAACGTACCAAAATAATCTGAGTAACACTTTTACGAAACATATAGAGTGCCATTAAATATTGAGTATTGAGTTTATGCATGAGTTTATCATGATATTAAAACGGAACTATCCAAAATATACCTATTGCAGGATATAAACAGTCATTCTTAGACCAAAATCAAATGATGTAATGTATCAACATTGATTATTGCAAACATCACATCACAAATACAAATAAACAGAACGAGTCACGTACCGATTACGATGAAGAATAGATTGTGAGAGAAAATGACCGGGTCACTGTGCCATTACAGTATCGCGGTACATTTACACATGACGTGACTTTTGAATCGGGCGTCCGATAAGCGAGGAGACACGACGGCGGGCGCCGAAGATCTACGCCATCCCAGACAATAAGGGGCACACCGATAAATTGAAAACGTGTGTCGAATGAGCCATCAGATCCACTAGGATTCGTTTACACAACCCTAGTTCGGGCGTCCAACCAATATTTAAGTAAAAAAATAAACAACCTGTATACTGTATACAGCTCTTATTACACGAAAATTCTCTGTATGTAGGAAAGCTGTAATTATTTCTGAAATACTACACGAATTCACGTGCAGAAAAAGATTGAAAATTTCGCCGAAAATTATACGAAGTTTGTGTAGGTAGTTAAAATTAAATTAAATGGTGTTCTAGGTAGTGCAACAGTTGCGATTGTCTTTGGAAAGCTGCTTATGTTCGTAATTACTGTAGCTTGGTTCCCTCAGAGGATGCCAACGTATTGGAGATACAATTACTCTAGTAATTATCATGTACAATAGTTTGAATTTAGTAGACAGGTATTACATGTATGTAGTGCCCACGTACATTAAATATACATATACAAGCTTACTATCATATGGGCGAGACTATATTAAACTATCTACCTATTCAATAGAGTATTTGAAATTTTTTCGTACAAAATACTCGCATGAATTTCAAAGTCTTGTTCCAGTACATATTCATTCAAAAACATTTCAAAAATAAATTGATCTTTTGCTATTACATTCTTAAATTACCGTCAAAATAAACTTATTAAAATAAACAAAACTATTATACTAAACTTTACGAGTAATAGGGACATTTTAGGTTCATTCATAATAATGAGTTCGAGTAACGGTTTTAGAGTTTCTTGTGGTTTGAGATACACAAGCGACAAGTCTGAACTACATACAAGTCAACCAACAAACATCGTTGTCTCTGACTACGACGACATGTACTCTAAATAATCCGCTTTGTATAACCAATGCGCTTCGAAGTTCAGCGTCTCCGCGAACACCATTTTCCCTCGTCTTCATGCTAACAGTCATTACACACAGAGTAAATATCAAAAGCCAGACGGGATTTTATTTTAAATATTTCATCCCCATGCAACATTAAATCATGGCTTCATAAATTCTGTAAATACTCAATGTTTGTATTTTGTTCATCACTGTAAGTTAATGAAACATTTCGAATAGTTGTCATGTTTACACAGCACACAGTTTAATTAGCTCTCAAATAACGGATTTTGTATACTCATTTCGTGTTATTTGCGGTCAATAAATTGAAATTCTTCGTCGAATTTATTTTTATTGAGCTTCCTTGCTTGCGGTTTTAACTTTGTATGGGTAATCAACAAAGTCAATGAACATGTTTTAAATGAGGTAGCTTTAACGCATCACAGAGTACCTACAACTTTTGAAAATACGTAGATTTTTGTGTAGTGTTCAATTCTTTCAGTTTTATTATTTTGTGAAGCGTCTCGTTCTGATTGGATGCTTCTGTTCGATCTTCGCTGTAATAGGAACTATTTTGTCCCGAAGGCATGTTACCGAGATGATTTGATATTTTCGTTGATATCGGTAATAAGTCTGATATTCTTTTAGGATAGGTATTGTTACGTTTACAAAAAGCTTTTTCTTCTGTTAGCTCGGAGACAAAGACTAAAATGTAATTTGTCAGGAATTGGAACATGGGCTCAGGAAAATCTTATTATTAATTTGCTATGATAGGAGGATACCAGAATATTCATTTGATCATAGGCAAAAAGATTATTACTTATTAAACATAACAACAAATAGGTGGCTACAGTACACGTGCCTTAGAATAGGTCGACTACCGTTTTATTTTCTCATTCATCTTGAATGACGGCCTTTTTTCCGACCATATTCATCATCCTACATGACAATATCAATATTCAGGTAAAACATTCACCGGAATGTGTAAGCAGGTATACATACATGTGAATAGAAGTTTTCCTCACAAAAACGCCGTGACAAAAATAAACTCACTACAAGAAAAAAGTTGTTACTGTAATTCTAGGATAAGGCAACAGAAATGCGCTCTTATTACTCTCAATATACGCGTTGTTCGTACAAATTTCCAATGTAGCATCTGATGTGCTGAGCAAAGTATAATAGGAGGGTTATATGACGATAGTTCTCTGTATGAAACTTAGAATTGAATACGTACCTTACTCGTATCTACATATTAGATTACTATTTATTAATTTTCATTTATAAATCCCTATTGGGGATTATTCACAAAACGCCGGCAACGCACTTGTAGTAACTCCTTTGGTACTACGAGTATTCATGGGCGGCGCTGATTGCTTTGTCATCACCATCACCGTCATCATCATCATTAGCCTGATTTCGTCCACCGCTGAACGTAGGCCTCCCGAATTGCACGCCACTGATCTCGACGTTCAGCTCATTTCATGCAATTCATATACATACATAAAAGTATGTACTCTAGATTGTATTAAAGAAAACAGATTATTTCGGTCAATATCGATTTTTCTCAAGATACCATTACATTTCAAAAAGTACGTGCACTAGGTACCTAAATTTTATGTTATACGTATCTACATTTCATAGATATTGAAGGAATCGTAATTTTTGAATCACAATCCCCTCTATTGAAAATCGTACTGTAAATGTTCACGTCTGGAGTTGTAAAGGTCGTTACATATTGGATGAGGTTCACCTTAGTCGATGCGCCGGAAAAAGGAGCCAAATTAAATTTGATTCTCGACTGTTCGCTAATGTGACAGCAAAAGAATTATCTCGGAACTCTTAGGCTAAGAACTCACGGAGCGATTTTGAACCGTGCCCGCCGCGGTAGCGGAACTGCGGTTTTATTTCCAAACTCACGAGACCGGTTATTTGCGCGGTTACACAGCCGCCGCGGTTGCGATCATCGCCCGCAAACGTGGCGGGCGATGATCGCAAGATTGCAAGACGGGCGGATTAATGATCAGTTGAGGTCCAGACCGCCATGGACATACACCAGAAACAAGCCGTTGCGTTATATTTACTTCACAGAAGACCCGCCGGCCCCCGCGGTTGCTCGCCAACCGATCGCAAAGCGCGCGGGTTCCACCCGCCGAGGCTGCGGGTAACCGCGGGCCGCACGATTCTACTAGTTGCCCGCCGGTACAGCGGGAGCCGCATACAACCGCGTACACCGCGGGCGTAAAACGCGTCGTGAAATGTGCTTTAATTTTTTATATAAATATTTGAATTCTACAGAAGCTGCGGGCCCGCAACCGCAACGGAAGCGGGCGAAAATCGCTCCGTGAGTTCTTAGCCTTACTCTCAGTTATTGAAGAGTACACTAACTTTGTTTCAGTGTGTACGCGACTTTTCTTTTATCTTTTGTTGTTTTTTTTTATTAAGGAGTTTTATGTTTGTTTTGTTTATTTAGGTATCTTTAGGCGGTTGAAGGTGACTTGCATTTTAAATAATTATTATTTATTAAATCCTCCTATTCTACTTATATCATAAAATATGCGAAAGTTTCTTGATTTTGATTGATTAATGGATTTATGTTTGTTTGTTATTTTTCAACGTAAAAACTGCTGGACCAATTTGGTTAACTTCGGAGCTGTAGGTGATCGGACCCGGATTAAAACATAGGCTGCTTTTTATCAAAATACAACACGAGCAAAACTAGTAAATAATAATATAACGATGAAAAAAATAAGACCAATTTAGTGTAAGGATCTAGTGCTGCGACAGGTATCAATTCTAAACGCATTCGATTATTAGTAAGCACATAGAATATAGATATGTTAAAAACAAAACCAGTTTAGGTTATTTTAATTTTTATAAGTGGGTACGGCACCTGACAAAACAGCCAAAGTCACAACGGCTAGTAGAACATATAATAGAACAGTAATGGGGTGCTACACCCATCAAATGTTAATAATTTCATTCGCAAGTTGAGTTCAACCGCCGTAACGAAATGGAAGAGACTGAGAAAGTATAAAATTTCATTTTCTTCTTAGAGCTAATATGACAGGGGAGGAATCACCGCCGCGACCCCTTATTTAATAAACGACGAACCTTGTATTCGTTTTTAGCTTTAATGTTCTAGTTTTAAATTATAAACGCTTTGGAATATTAACGGTAATGTTTGCATGTTTGTTATTTGCACAGAAATAGCTGGAAGCACGTTGAAATGAAATTTTGCAATTTGAATTATTAAGTAACTATGCTATTTTTATAAAAAAGAACATATTATACCTTTATACCTTATTATACCTTTGTGTCAAAATAGAGAATAATTGTAAAAAAATAACTCAGTTTCAATATAGTGGGGTTTAAATATAGATCGATGATTATGGAAGAAGCGAAAGAATTATGTCAAAATCAAGTAATTTGCATTGTCTTCAATTGTATCTGCAACAGACCTCACCAAAAGACAGGCTTGAATTATACTTAGTGTGTTCTAGTACACACTTTAGTAACAATTTTTATGGGATGGTTCGGCCATACAGGAAATATCCCGGATGTTTCTTTCATGGGTTCGGCAAACGAGCTGACAGACCACCAAATTAATTAGAAGTGCGTTGCAGGCTATTTTAAAGCTGTTTAAAGCTTCTTTTGCTATTTCCAGTCACTATTAAAAGTTTAATGTATGCATCAAATTATACTGAAAGCAAAAGTCCAAAGAAATGTCATAAACTAAGTGAAAAATAGCAATTACTCTTAAAATGTCATTTAAATTAACGCGTACTCATAAAAGTCTTAGATAAGTGTCTTTCTTTGCTGCACTCCATCTTAACTAATTATTCTACAAAGAAATATCTTGGAAACTTCTTATGAAATGTCTAAGTTTCAAACAAAAATATTACTTCGGAAACTAGAGGTAAAATAGATAAAAAATATCCTAGACCAGACGTTGTGAAACTAGCTTTACATTGGTGGCATTCTGTACTTCGAATGGTAAAATGTTTGCATTTGAAGTGTGAAAATACTTTTACATAGGTACTATATATGTATATCCTTTTTAAAATTTCCATGATATTACATCACTATTCAGTCGCAGAATAAGGAGGTCGTATTTATATCAGTTACTGGTGGTCTAACCATCATATCATCATGTTGCACTATGAGTTTTAGTAATTCTCAGATACATAGATTATCATAATTCTACACTATTAATTTTTTTGTCACGTGAGTATTAATGCTGACAGTTCCATCGTTCTAGACTTGCACCCGTATTCACGAATTTCAGAGGAAAAGTCATTTTGACTAACCAGAAAGCGAAAAAGAGAGAAGTAAAATCCACCTTATTTGTTTGCACTTCAACTTTTTTATGATTGTACTAGTATCAGTACCTATTTTGCAGAATTGTTGTGTTTATAAACGCAAACATCTTTTTAATTAAGAAAGAGGACTTACCGTCAGCATTCTCTCGATCAGGACCACTGTCGTGTTCAGACTCGGATTCATCCCAGATTGTATCTGTAGCTATCTTCTGGCGCGAACACTCGATCCAATAGCCCGGAGTCGGGATCAAACTGTGCGGGTACTCCTCGCAGAATTCATCTGAAGAAACAAAGGACCGTTAAGTAAAATATTTAAACAGGCCTCCAAAAAGTTGAAAAACAAGAGAGGTGCTTGGTTGGAAAATTTAAGGAGTACGATGTAATTTACATGTACATATTGTATAAGTATATTATGCTAAAAATGTATGTGAGTAAATACTTTCTGCAACTTATAGCAACAGACAAGTGCATTACAATCTCAACAATACCTTTATTTCTTAAAAGACACAATTATACCAAACCAGAACACTAACTTAATTTTAAGTACAATAATATTTTAGGTTACACGAGCCATTAAACCTCTAAAATTCTAGATACTTATAAAAACAACCTCAACAATTCTCTTTGAGTTTTTCACTGAAATAAATTTGGTTATCGTTTGCTTGAAGGTTACAGAGCCCTTTCATTGATTATTAATTTATTTAGCTTTGTTAATTGCCCATTTGTGAGAAACTCCCGAGTTTTCATCATTATACAGGTAAGCGTCCTCTTTAGAACTTGCCTTTAAATAAACAATACAAGATGATACTTAGTAATGTACAACAAGAATATACAATATAGAAATACATTTCGCAAGACATACATACATTTCAATATCGTTACATAAACTTGTATACAATACAGCGTTGCTTTTTAATATTTGCACGATGTACGAAACGTGGAATCTATTTACTAGATAAAAGTAAATACGTAGAGTTTTCCAATAGTAGTAGATTATCTTTATATACATATAGACCTATCTAAGAAATATATAGGTGATGAAATTTAATATCAATATTACAAGTAAAACGTAAGATAATTTTCAATGTATTATACAGTTATATATTTAATTAA
Source organism: Spodoptera exigua (assembly GCA_902829305.4). Taxonomy (NCBI): domain Eukaryota; kingdom Metazoa; phylum Arthropoda; class Insecta; order Lepidoptera; family Noctuidae; genus Spodoptera; species Spodoptera exigua. The sequence goes on from LR824615.2 coordinate 7,236,004, forward strand.
TTTTCATAGCTGTAAAACATCACTTTGTAATTCAATCCAGTTGTCAAAATCAAGAGAAATTAACCGACCTATAACTGAGCGTTTTATTGGCAGAATGTGAAATGAAAATTACAATTTCAATCAGACGGGCTGAGAGAGAGAGAGAGCTTAGGAATTCATGTGAGATGAATATTAAGTAAACAGGGGAACTGTAACATTTTTATTAACATTTTCTATACTTAGAAGGAAATCTGGCGTTCAAGCCGTTAAAGGGTTGAGATGTGAATAAAATATGAACATAGAACGCGCGGAAGTGTCCGACCCGAGCCACGAATTGTGAGGCAGGCCGTCTTTGTAAAACTAGAACATATCAAATATGCACAGACCTTAATAAATATTTCATACAAATAGTCTACACTACTATATTTTTAAAATTTTATTTTTACTTCTAGACGGTCTTATTAGACTGTTGATTGCGTTTACATGTCTTGCGACTCGGAAAGTATTTTCAATATTTTTTATGGAATAGGAGGCAAGCGAGCATACGAATCACCTGATGGTAAGTGATCAGAGCCGCCCGAAGTACAGAAATTTCCAAAAATATGGGAAAAAAATACAACTCATATTGATATTTTATTATAAATCTATATAAATGAATCACATTGGACTTAACAATTAATAAAACAGTAGAAGAATATTATCTTCTGTAAACAGTAAAGTATTTCTTTCAGTCTTTTATTGCTTTTCCAGTCTTCTTTCTTCTTTTTCGATGTTAGACGAATGTCCAGTACTCAGTTCACTGTAAGGTAGAACACCAAACTCTTTACAATATGCTTGGCGTTCATACTTAGAGTGAGCCGAGATACCAAACCTTCTTCGTTGTCTTCTGTTGTATGAAGTTCCTATATAAAGCAACAGAGCACAATACAAAATTATAACTAATGAATAAAAAATTAAAGGGCCTTTTACAAAAGTGTTGGTAAGCACATAGCTTAACAACGCCTGGGCCAATTTCGCTAATTATTATTTTGTTGGATTTGTCATTGTCAGAAAAAGTTTATATCACAAATAATCTTAATAGCAACCGGGAAAAAAAGTTGGATGACCGTGCAAAGTAGTGGCGTACCGCTAGTGTATAATAAATATACTAATATTCGAACAAATACACAACTAAAATGATTCAAATAAATAACAAAAAATATTATTATTATTGTACAGCATTAACGACTCGTCTTCGCTTAAAAAATAGAAAAAACACAATTTAATAAAGAGAGTGCAGCTACATACAGCCTGAATAACAATGGGTTTACCGTGGTTTTAATAAGGTATTTTGAATCCAATATTAAAATAATGTTCACGAAGTTCATTTTGCGAGATTTTTAATGTCTGCAACATTCCATCTTGGAGAACTCTGAATATTTTTTGTAAACATTTTATGGGGACCTTGGTCTTTTACTGATGTTTTCGGGTTTATGAAGATTTTATTTGTCATTTATTTTAAAAGTCGGAATTACTCTTAATATTGCTCTCGCCCAATGTTTGTCCTAGTTGAAAACTTTTTAAATTTTTTTGTTGTACTCTCTCATACATAACATTGGACGCACAGAACATTGTTTTTGTTTAATTTACTAAGCCCCAATCTAATACAGAATGTCATCATCACACATGTACAGCCAGTGCAATATGCAATGGTTTTATCCTGTGACACGACAGCCCATTAAATATACCTTAAATACATAAGGACTTTTTAATTAAAAAGTCTATTCCAACCTTAAAATAACTTGAGTTAAACGTATCTTGAGTGAGAAAAACGACATGTTGCCACAAGCTTGCCAATTTTTAATTCAACAACAACCTTCACACCTTGGCACCATTGTGATTCACGGATCACAGTTGCAAATTTCTCTTGTACATGACAAGCCATCAGCAAAGCCTTATCCATCTACAACACAGCATGTTCTTGCGGATAATATTATGAGGTTTATCGTTACGACTTCCGACTTCCGAGTCAAAATGGCGTCCTGACGTTAACATAACGATACACGTGGGAAGTAAACCAGCTGATACATTAACATTTTACTTAGATGTGGGTACCTATAAATTTACATTCATAAAGTGAATAGGTAGGTATGTAATAGAAGTAATTATTTGTTTAAATAATGATTGGGTAAGAGTTTGTTAGAAGCGGTTGGAGTATTATATAAATTACTTGTCTCGCTCTGGTTGGGGCAAGAGGGAGAGTCAGACACTGACTGACGAAAAGTCACTTCGTTCCTTCTCCTGCTTCAGGCCAAGGCCGAGGTAAATTATTGCGCTTGGCACAACGTTCAGCCAGGGCATAACCCTGGCTGAACGTTGGTTGACTCTGTTGGGCTACATCTGTGGTGGTCTGTTGGCTCTTTGAGGTGTGTGAGGAACGCTAAGGTTTCTCGTAAACCTTTGGTATTATTTCATTCAAATAAGGAAATCACTCACTTAACTTAGCTATAATATAACAATTTAAGTGTGGAACAGATGTTACTTATAAGTACCATCAATGAACCCATAGTTCAACAAATGTCTCAAACCACTTTAAAAACAGAAAACAACAAATAAGTAAGAGCATTGTGTTCATTTTAAATATGTCTACGACCCACATATTCAGTTCTTTATCAACAGAACAAAGGAAATACTAATTTCCGTTTTCGTAAAGGGTTCCTTTTTGGTCTAGCCTGGCTTACGACTACGGTACCACAACTTTTTCTAATTTCCCTATCTTTGCAGGAAAACAGAATTGTTTTAGTGCATATTTTATTTTTAATGATATGAGTAGAAAATAAAGGAAGTCATTCGTTTGTCGCAAGAATAGAATGTTTGGAAAACTTTCCAAATTATTCTTGTTTCATCAAATGCATAAAATATGAGTTCTGTATTTCATTATTGAGCAGTATTTTGTAAATATATGTAATAAAATAGTTGGATTTTTAACCTTTTTTTAAAAATAGTGTTACTACAATGAATCTATATAAAACATTTTCTTATACACTTTTGTACCACCAAATCATAAACAGTGAATACATATTATTTAAAAATCTTCTCTTACTTGGTATACTGAAGTCGTTGCTCTAAATTATAAAAAAACCCAAACAGGTGTAATATCATATTTTTCATGTGTCCTTCATTATTTTGTAATCTCGTCCCTATGTAATGCTATCTGTCAGTCGTTCTTTATGACTGGGTTATAATAAAGGGTGTTTATTTTAGAGCTTAGCTTTGCAAATCACCTGGTTTGGTTCGTCACAAATTTTATTGTTTCTCTTATGTTTTTTCACACATTTCATTTGAGTTAAAAATATTGTATTTTTGGGCCGTCGTGATTATCATAAGCGATCATACTTGATGTCCAACCCACTTGCAAATCTTATGACAAACCTTCTTGTGTTGATAAAGTTAATATTATAAGAAGTTGAGTAGATTCGCTGAAGAGTTATCAGTTTTTTTTTGTGAGGGGAAAATCATCAAATGACTTCTCCCGCCCAGGGCCGGGCGGGAGGGAGTGTCAGACTTTTACGGACTAAAAACCCCCCTGTTCCTTCTCCTGCTCTAGGCCGAGGTCGCGGTGCGTCATTGCGCTTACCCTAAAACCCCGGAAGAGTTATCAGTAACTTCTCTGTACTATCTTGTAGCAGTTCAATGCAGTTGAGGATATTTTCTTTCACTTCATGACACAATCAGTATGCCACTAAGACCTAGTCAAAGACACAGTGAATATCTTATCTAGTCTCTCTACACCGAAACACTTATTATCTAAACATGTAATAATACGCCTAATGTGGTTTTAATTAGTGCCGCAGAGCTAATCTGCTTAATCCACGCGGATTCACGAATTCTGTCTTATGAAGAGAATTTAGGCGTGATATTGATTGGTATTGGTTCAGAATATTAGGTGTTATATACGGTAATTATATGCTTGAAATACCTTAAAGGGAAGGTAGATGAGTAGGTACTTTTAGATGTTTATAGTGTACAACGCTTTTTTTGTTAACTGCTGTTTTCAGTGAGATTGTGGTATCACTCCTGTTGAGCCAAAGCATAGGTATTTTAAACCCAAAGAGATTATGTAATATAAATATTATAATAAATTAAATATGTACACGTTTATAACACCTTTAACTTAATGTTTTTTTTTTAATTTAACAAAATTATGTTATACTCATAGAAAAGTGAAATATTTTTCTTTGGTATCTTTGTTTTTGGTACATCAATCAGGTGAATATCAAACGCGAGTCGCGACTCGATTACAAGCGCATTGTTAGAGTCAGATTATTCGATTTTACGATTAACCGATACGTACTTACGTATCAATTTTCCTAGTGGAGAGTTGAAATCGTGTTTCACGATTATTGAGTCGTTCTCGAAATCGCGTTGCCAGATATTAACTTTATGTTTGTTTGTTGTATGTTTTTTCTGAATACGAACATACAATGTTGCTTACACGTTTTTTTATGGAATAGGTCGGCTAATGAGCAGACTTATCGTAATTACCCGATGGTAAGCAATTGGTTACGCTCATGGGCATGGACATGGCAACATTGAGGAGTTCCAAGTGTTGGTATTACTAGCCTTTTGGAGGTTAGGACTTTAAACATAGCTTGGCCTACTTCTAATCAAGTAAACATGTTCATCTATATTGATTTATTGATATAGGTAAATATTCCAAATACAATATTCAAAAAAACAAATGACACACCAATGACGTCAAACCTAAAACAAAAAAGACAAAACATTTTTCAGAATCAGAAATTGAGATAGCAATAACAAAATTTTCTTTTTTATTAAATTTTGTACAAAATACCTTACCGAGACAACGATGCGTATAGGCTGCATATTTTATTTCCCCCTTAAAAAGTTGGGAAGGGAAGACGTGAATTATGACACGAAGGTGTGTGACGTATGTCTGAATTGGCAACGTGAAGGTTTGTCAAATCTATATATATATAAATGAATCGCAAAATATGTTGGTAAGCGCATAACTCAATAATGCCTGGACCAATTCTACTGATTCTTTTTTTGTTCTGTGTGTTATTGTCAGAAGAAGGTTCTTATGAAAGAAAATTTTAGAAAAGTAGAGGGAAAGTCGGTTTATAAGGACCCTTTCATCATAAGCGAGACGATAAGACCCGAGCGAAGCAGGGGCAAGCTGCTAGTATATTACAAAACATGCGGAATTTCTTGTCTTTCTTTCTTGAATGCATTATTCTAAGATAATAAAGATTAAATATTTTATCCTCTCTGGTTTAATTTCGTGCTAAACCGCTAGATGGCACTGACATCAACAAAATTATATCGCGTTACAATTTTCACTAAATTTAAATGTAGTCAAAATGTATGTATACACCACGGTATACACAAAAAAGAAACGATCTTCATTTAATTTATACATATCAAATATAGTAAAATTAAATTATGACAACTGTGCGTGCTTTATCAGGCTTTTATAAATTAAATTTATATTCATATAATGCCATAGTGTTGATTTTAAACCTCAGCTAACAAATCTGGCAAGCTATTACATTTTCCAATTTGGATATTTGGTTTACATATAATATTACCTGCAGTGTAAGTATAATATGCATTATTTCAATTGGGAACACAATCACGAATATTATTTTCACAAATAACACTAATATTTCACAATAGCTACTCTCGCGCGGTTTCACCTGCTACTCGGCTCCATTTAATCGTAGCGTGATGTTTTAGCCTAGCCTATAGCACTCAGGAACATTGTAGCTATCTAGCAGTGAAAGAATTTTGGCAATCCGACCAGCGGTTCCAAAGATTACCCCCTACATACAAACTTACAAACATACAAATTTTACCTCTTTTAATATGAGTATAGATTTGTAATTAATTAATTATTTTAAAACCTCTTGGAATTGTCAAAAATAGCAACCCTTAACAAATTAAATTCTTTGGTCTATTTTGTCGAGTGGCTAAAAGTCATATTTTCGATTTAGTGTAAGATGTTTTGTGTCTCTTTTTTCAATGCGAAAGGACACCAGTTAACATTCAGTACAATCCAAAACTATAATTCAATACTTCGATTATTTCAGAACGACTATTACATATTACCTTGATATTTACAATAATGTATGTTGACGTCACGTCTGTTTTGCTTCGAACATCATTACTAAAGTTGGTTACAAAAATACGTATTGCAGAATCGTAAAATAAATGATTAAAAGTGTAAAATGTAATTCATTATTTTATATTTTGTTGCAATGAATTTTCGAAATGATAAATTGACTAAATCACGTGTTCAGAAATAGTTGAATAAAAAATAAAATCAAAATAATTCATTCCAACTACACCATAAATAGGTGCCTATTTATGGTTTTGAAACGTCAAAATAGAATAGTAGTCTGTCAGTCTGTTCGTCAGTGAAGCTAGGTGCTCGTTCCAAATTGTAGTTTCGAACCGAGTTTTCAGTACATAGCTTTCGTTTGTCAAAATTAAAAAAAAAGTGGAACCCAAAACAAAAATAGCGAATGAGATCTGCCTGCTATCGCTCATAAATAAAACATTTGTATCTAAGAATTTGTCGAGCTAAAGATAAATACAACTTCTTACCTTGATATTAAAGTTATATTTACAACGAACGCTCGCGGCATCGCCCACGTTGGTAAAAGTATTATATTTGTTTAATAATGTAGGTCATGGTTTATTAAAAGTATATAATTATTACAAGTGATTACGTTTCCAAATTTCAAGAATAAGGGAAAACGAGGTAGTGAAAAACTGCATAACATATATTTTATGTCTGTCGTCGTATATACATAAAATATTTCAAACCACATAATGCATTTATAATGTAAAGAAAAAAAAGGTTCCACACAATTATCCTCTTTGCTATGTATATGCATATAATGTACACTAAAAAAATATAAATCTTTTTATCCCAAAACTTATGTGGACCATATCCCCTAAATAAACCCCCAAAATAACTCGTGTTCAAAAAGGGAAAGAAAAATTACTTCTTTCCCACTATTTTTCACATTACCGAATCCAGGTTAAGCCGTTTCAGATACGGAAAGTTGGTGGAAGGGTGGAAGTTTCCAAATATATTAAGGTCCACAAAATGGGCCCTCACAAACAGTTTCGGAGAACGATTCCTTCCCCCGAAGGTTGCAACAAGCACGTTTCTATTCACTAACACCCTTAACTACAGTATCGAAACGAGTTCTTAAGGAAATAGGGTATTAAGAGAACAAACTATCCAATGTTGTTTTGTTTTTGTTTTGTTTAGTCGCTGTGGGAGGTTGTGGGATCTCCGGATTTATTCCCATGCGTGAAGTCATGTATGTGTACATGGAGAGGAGTATAGAACATGAGTTGCGAGTCAAGCGTAATAAATTATAGTCATTAAGAATCCTACACTCTTTTCACCCATGGCGTGAAAAGTGATTCTATGATTTTGTCTTCTCTTAAAAAGCTAAAAAAGGAGTAGAGGAAATCTGTACGTAACTATTAATTGGTACATACAGATATCCTTTGATGAAGTTAAGCTCGAAATACATTGCTGTGCCTTGGCATATCTGGCATGGCAATGTCGTGTCACACCAGAAGTCTATATCATACAAAAGGATGACATAATATTAATTGATATTATCAAAATGTTATCGTATTTATACAAATCTAACTTAAGGAGTTATTACAAACATACTGTACCTAGTTGCCACAAACTCAGTTTCCGCATCCAAAAAGTTTGAATGCACGTCCAAAAGTATTTACACGAACAATATGAATTTTGCAAGACACGTCCGAAGCGGACTTCATAACAATCTCCCGAGTTCCACTTGCCGAAAAGTGTTGACAATGCATTACCGTATACACACACTACCAACAAAAAGGGCTACGTGAAAAAATAACGAGGCCTAAATATTGTATGGCAACAAACCTACTTGTTTGCGAATACCTTCCTGTGTGGGCGATGCAGACGGCCGGTGGGTTTATTATTAGAAAAGTTTTTACCGTCGTCGTCTCAGGATTTTGATGTGCCTAAACAGGGAACGGAGAGGAAATTAAGTTTCCTTGCATTCCGTTTCGTGATCATCGGGGGACATCGACAAAAAATGTTGACGGCCCCTTCGGCGTATGATGTCAGAATGCCGAATGTGTAGGGTGTAAATAAATACATCGCGTCCTTTACTTTTACATTGAGACTTATATTTAATAGAATAAGTAATTTTACGTTTCTTTTTAGTAAGTTTGCAGACAAATAATAAAAAAATACCAATTGCAATAATTTATTAAAAATAACAAAATTTTCAAAACAAACAGTAAGTGGAAAATGGGTAGACAGATCACCTGATAGATAGACCTGCGCATTGAGTAAAATAATATATCGGTTTTGTTAAATATAATTGATTTTACTATCTAAAGCTAAACTAAGCTAAGCTGTTCAATATACTCAGAGATATACATACGTTCATAATGTTAATCGTATAGTAAATTCAATCCGACGTGTCGGAGCTGGTAACATGCTTTCTCCATTCCCTGTTGACAGTTATTGACTGACCGCTGTTTTACGCATTTGACAGCTTAGAGCTTCAATTCCGGCTAGGACTAACAAATTTGAACTCTACCTACGTCCACGATCAAACTGTAACTTTAAAAAATTGAATTTTGAACTTGGAAGATTTGTTTACTTTTGTTTTTTACTTCTTAAAAACTGGTGTTGGTGCTGAACGCGATTGTTTTTCATTCATTTCATAACACAATATGAAATATAAGAGGCTATTTTTAAAGGGAAAGTACTGAAACATTACTCAAATATTTATTACTGGCGGACTGTGGGCGTACGAAAGCATACCTGTCTCTAATCCACTGGGATTTACAAGCGTGGGTCAAAGAACAAAGTACATAAACTCCTGTCAGACACTCTTGTATCATTTACAACATTACAACTAGAAGTTTAAACCGCGCGCCCTTTGAGTGCTACAACTAATTCGCAACGTAACCTGTTAAATTTAAGTAGCATTAAGACGGAATAAACTCTTTACTTCGAACTAATTCCGTTCAAACTTGGAGAAATCTTCATTTGAATGAAAGTAAAACTCGACGTAATTATTCAGTTCTGTAAATTTAGGAACGCTTAAAAGGAGAAGCGAATGGTTGCCGCGTTTAATCTTGTCAATTAGCCGGAAAATTGGCGCGACCCCAGTCCATAGGGCGGTCTGCAGAGGTTTTGTCAGCATTATCAGACTTTAGTACCACACTAATTGCGGTCACTGACCGATTAGCAGGCTATATTTTTAAGCGATCACATTTCAGGTTTGAAATCTCTCGACAAATATTTGCGCAGACACTTATTGGATTTCAGAAAACATGTTTTGATACGATAAAGACTGAAATCAGCTAGATTGGAATGTATCTGAAAATGGAAACTCTGAACCTAGAATCGATATTATATTATCTGCTGTTTTTATTCGAAATGTGCTGCTGGAAAACGATGTAATTTGGCTTCTAGTGAGCACGTGTTACGTCTAAGTTGTCATTTCTACGTGACAATTGTATCAATACAACAAGTCAAGGTGGAGAAGGTGAACATATCGAGTTCATGGATTTATTCACCTTACCTTTTTTAGTAGGTATACAAAATACTTGGAATATGAGTTAGGTACTGTATGAGTCTAAAAACATTCATAATTGTGTCTAGTAAAAATAGGGTTAATCGCAAAAGAACGTAGGTTTTTTTTGTGCAATGAAAATCACCCCTTCTAGCAAACTAGCAAGTGAGTGTCAGGCTCTTACTGACTAAAAATTACCAAATTCTTCTTCATTATTGTAATTGGACCGACACCACCGCGCACCGGTTAAAAGAACACTGGTGAAGTGCTATTTGGATAAAGACATGTGTGGAAAACTATTATACAGTTTCCAGTGATAAGAAAACAGACAAATTGAAACACATATAGGTATGTATCAACAAAATCCCAAGAGAACAATATATGAATAAGCATACCTACGTACATACATAAGAAAGTACATACACAATGTACTTGCAAATATTTGTCTCAAGTTTCTCATGCATTATTTAAATTCCTTCAATCTTACGGAGACAGCGGTCGTTGGCTTTTCAACGTTGATTTTGTTATGTATAAGCCAATCTTGAAACGTGTATACTACCATACATACCTAGTTCATATTATATTTTTGATTGCAGATGCTACGTAAATCAGATTTACGTTGATGGTATTCGGCCTTATTACAAAACAAGTTTTTACTTTAGTCTAGGACTAAACCATTGAGCCAGTTTTCGTATTTCGAATTGAAGGTAGATGACAATAAGATTCAAAATTCAAAACCCGACTCAATGGTTTAAACCTGGACTAAAGATAAACCTTGTTTTGTAATAAAGGGGATTTTGTTTAAGATATACTGATATCAGTTTCTCTGTTTTGTTGTTATTTTTTCAATAAGGACTGAAGCTTCATTCAACCGGAATTTAGCGCAATAATATACCGCCTGGAGTAGGAGAAGGATCGTGTTGGTTTTTAGTCACTAAGAGTCTGACACTCACTTTTTAGAGATATCAATTGACGATTTTGCCCCTACACAAAAGTTCAAAGCAGATATGTCGTATCTAGACGGTCACTAAGCGAAAGACTTTTAAAATAATATGATTTACTTAATAATGCCTGTGATAATTAAGGTAAACGTTACAGCATTAATATTTACGAAAAATCTAATTCAAGGTCATCTGATATTTATCTTATGGTCCGAAAGTCGTGTTGAAGAGCAGATTAACGACCCTATAGTTGAACTAGCTTCCCTCAGCTTAAGATACAAATCTTAAGCGTTTCTTAGGCAGCAAGGAGTATCTGATTTGACAAGTTATAATGAACCCCGATAAAGCAAAGTACAAAATTTTTAAATGTGTTAATACGTGAATAATTAATAACATGGCTGCATAACGCAGTTTTGGGAGGTTATTTCTGCAGTTGCTTTATTAAATTTTATTGGTATACTTTGTCCGCAACTTTGCTCGTGTGGTGTAGTGATTTCCTGCAATTTTTGGTTTTAAAACTATCTTTTGTCCTTTTTCGAGTTTCAAACTATATCTATACCAAATTTCACACAAATAGGTTTAGTAGTTTAGGCGTGAGAAAGGACAGACAGACAGAGTTGCTTTCGCATTTTTAATATTAGTTTGGATTATTAGAACTTTTAATTTTAAATTGAAATATGAATGAAGAAGATGAAAGATGCCTCGGACGCCTAAATTGCTTTTGTTGTACCTACTATCGAGAATTATTAAACTAAATAATGTTTTTACAAATGTATATAACAATGTATATAACAAATAAACAACAAACAGCAGAAAATGTTAAAATAAATATTAATAAAAATATTCGTTCATACAATAATATCCGAAGCTGAAAATATTATGAAACTCACATTTATATTAAAAATTGTCTCATAACAGGTTCATGTCCATCGGAAGCACCTGTCTGGTTGAGAATAAGCTACCGGCCGCCCTGGATACGTCAAGAGCTCTGAACTGTGTCGAGTGGCTCTTTACTCAATTACATACAGAAAATAATGTTCTTTCCTTCCATAAATAAATTATTTTTGCAAGCAACGAATAACAACGATCATTTTTACAATTTTATTAAACGTGTTTTATATAATATTACATTCATTAAAATACATTTAACATAAAGACTTAAAAAAAACTTAGGCTAATTTCTAAATATCACAACTTATAGTGAAAAGCCATCATCGATATGTTGTAACATTCTCATACTTTCCTTGGAGTATACACCTATATAAACATCCATATAGATAGAGAAACAAAAGTATTTATAAGAAATTACCTGAACAAGCTTGCGGTGGCAGCGGAAATATGAGTGTGGTGGAAGACTTGCGCCTTGCGACGGCGCAGCCCAGGGACTGGGGTTTAAAGCTGCGCAGCTGCTGCATGAAGTCACTGCACTCCATCAGCGCCACGTCAGCAAAGTGCAGGTCGCACAGGATTTGGTTTTTGAAGCGGCGCGCACGTTTCTGGACAAACAAAGAACAAGTTAAAATTGTTTAGTGTGTTGTGTAGTGTTTTTGATCTACCTAGATGGCGCCACTAGCGATTAAAGTCATATCGGTTTACAATAATAATATTGATACCTTATGTTCTATAAAAAATAAGGTAACGTAATATAATTGAATTTTATTTATTATTAATAAGAGCATAAACTCGATAGCCTTCATTACATTTTTTATACAGTATCCAATTTTAACACGATGCGTCGTAAATGAAAATTCACATCCAAATTTCTCTTTTCATTTATATGTGTGTTTGCCCTTCAAACAATGTGTACACAATCCATCTCTTTCACTAAACCTGACGAAAAGTGTGATGGAACGTCCTTTATACCTCCTGCCTACATATTAAATTCGCCTTAAATATTACAAAAGCGGGTACCAAAAGAGAATTAAACCGAAGGTAGCTCTGTGTTAACATAATTGTGCTTATGGCAATCGAATACTTTGAGTACTATTTTAGATTAAAGATTTCGAGGTGGTATGAAATGATAGAAAAAACAAAACGTTGTAGCTAGGCTTCACTCGTGAAATTTTATATGTATGAGTATCACGAAACAGTAGTAAGTGTTTCATTTTATAGCAAAAACTTTTATCACAAATGGCGAAGGAAAGCAAATTTGAATCTTTCATTTCCAATGATGAGTTTCAAACCAGCTATTCGAGGTGATTAGTGGGACTTTCTCCGAATGATTAAAAGGCCTTTGATCAGCAGTGGACACTCACAGGCTGATGATGTGATGATGATGATGATATTAGTATAAATATTATAATCGTGTACTCTATCGTAATATTCTAAAATGCTAAGTCATCGAAATTACACAATAACATTTACTCAGTTTAAATTATTATAAGTATAAAAATATTTTAAGTTAGTCAAAATATTTATATTTTTATCCATATTCAAAATTGGCCCAGAAATTATTTAGCTTAACGACAAATTCGGTAACAGCATCAGTTACTTACTACGTACCACATTCATCACGAAATATTAGATAACAGTATTAGGATAGTAATTATCTCCTATTGTTATTTATAAAATAGCTAAATAAATTACTTGACAACAAAGCGTCCATTGTTTACAAAAGTTTGCCTATTATAGGTAAACCTGATCGCTATCAGGGGTACGAGGATGTGCCCGAAAACAATTTCCTTAATAGTTTAAATGAAAAACATTATAATAGGTACTGATGTGCTTTAATAGCTTCCGATTTGACTTTTCCTAGAAAGTTTTGAAAAAAGGATTGTACTCGTATAACGCTACGTCTTCGATTCGCCTAACAGGTTAACAAAGCAGTGATGGAAACTATCACTATACTCATATCAGGTGAAAGGACTATCACTTTTTTTTATCAGCCTTCAAGTGCCCACTACTGAGCAAAAGCCTCTCCTCAAAATAAGAATCTTTAAGCATTAATCATCACGTTAGCTCAAGGTGGATTGGCTATCAGTAATTGGAAGACAATCGTTGTATTTTAAAGCTTTTTCTTTTTTGAGCGGTGAGTGCCATCCAATAGGCTACTGCCACCCTGGGTGGGGCAAGACGGAGTGCTAGACTCTCACTGACTAAAAACCACATCGCTCTTTCTCCTACTTCGAGTCATGGCTGCGGTACTTTTAAGCGCTTGCATGCAACCCTGGCGTAACACTTTATTGTTAAGCTGAAAGTTGAATTCCAGACACCCTTTTATTAATTAAAAGTGAAATAAAAAACCAGCGATGAAATTTTCACAGCGATTAAATATGATTTAAACTGGATTGTTTGATTTTTGTTTTTTATTTACCAACACTCATAAAAATCACAATATGTTTCAAATTCATTTTTTTTAAATCACCTGTATCTAGTTAGAACTTCGTTGGACCCTATATTGAGTTTTAACTAGTTTTTGTTACGTTTCGTTATTCGTTTTTCAATTCGATTTTACGTTCCAAGTTACTGTTATAGCCACCACCAACCCTCTTGTCGTACACTATCGGAATATGGCTAACCCATATCTTCGGAAATTTGAAAAATAAATACCTATATATATTTTTTTATAAACAAAGTTTCCCTTAATTGTTTTTTTGCCTGTGCCGTTTATGTGTGGAGTAGTTCAGCTTCTGTACCAACCGTATAATGAATATATGAAATTAAATATTTTTATCTACTAAGTATAATTTACAAATTAAGGGTAAAATCAAATTATTTACATGTAAGCCCAAACTAATTAATGCCAATCGAAATATTATAAAATATGACTGAATCCATAAATACATCTTTGTTATTCAACACCCAGTGCATCATCATCAGCATCATCATCAGCCTGTTGTCGTCCACTGCTGGACATAGGTCTCCCTAATTGCACGCTACTGAGCTCGATGTTCAACCCAGTGCATGACCTTACAATACTCCTTAGCTAATAGTAATTGCATCAGAGAGTGGAAAAGAACAATGCTATACAGAGATACAACATAAAATAAGAAAAGTCAGAAAAATATCGCGAAGTAACAACCCTAATAAAGGTACACAGTAAAGCGAACGTGCAGCTGCGTTACTGTATCATAGATCCGTGTAATCGCACAGTCATGCAACATTAAGTTGCGAGTTGCAGGAGAGCGCGATAGCTTAGACTTAAGGTCTGTTTCACAATGTTAGAATTGCTACTTTGATTGCATGGTTGGTGCGGTGGCTGGGCAACTGGCTGCCGTGTATGTGAATTTGTATGTTTGAAACCTAATGTGGGGCAACGTTTTTTAAATAAAAAAAAAACAAAAAAAAACCTGATGGTAAGTAATCAGCAATACCAAAGGAGTTATTACAAGTGTGTTGACGGCTTCTTATAGGTTAATTGAGGATGGGTGGACGTGATGGATTGGTCCTACGGTAACCTCACTTATATGTTGAAACAAAAGGTAAATGTTGCTTCATGCTGGTGCTCTGTGAAGACTTGCTTTCACTTCGGTCAAGTCGACCCATTCGTGCCGAAGAATGGCTCTCCCACACTTAAATTTCCCATATAGAATATAGAATATATGTGTTCATTGACTAGTTATACGAAGGTGGTGTAGCGGGCTCTTAATAGTTTTATTGGTGGGTAGAATAAAAATGTATCAAAATTACTCATGTTGCTTTGACTGCACAAATGACGCAGTGGCAAGCCAACTGGCTGGGGTTGCGATGGCAAGCACAATAAGATTTGGTGGCTAGGGCCTAGAGCAGGAGAAGGAATAGGGTGATTTTTAGGCTGTATGTAAGTCTCGATACTTCTCGCCTCTCCCCGTGTGAGGAAAACGCTTACATAGAATAACAACAGCATATGTCCCAGCCTCTACAAGTTTAAGGTTATTTACTTCATCATGATACACGTTATTAATAAATATATTATCATACTAGCTACTCTCGCGCGGTTTTACCCGCTGCTCGGCTCCATTTAATCGTAGTGTGATGTTTTATAGCCTATAGCACTCAGGAACATTGTAGCTATCTATCAATGAAAGAATTTTGGGAATCCGACCAGCCGTTCCAAAATTAGGTACCCCCTACATATAAACTTACAAATTTTACCTCTTTATAATATTAGTATAGATGTATGTATTTTAATTTTATTGTGCGAATGTATAACTGAGGTAGTTAGTTAGTATATTCGCACAATAATGCATTTTGGCGAATTATTTACTAAAATAAAAAATAACTGTTTTCTTCTTTAATGAGCTAAGCATAGATTACATTTCAGTATTAGCGCTAGGCAACTAGATCTACAGAGCAGACTAATTAGTTTTACAAGTAACTAAAATGGATGAAGTCAAATTCAATTAACACGAGATTAATGATAAGGCTTTTGTATTAATTTGAAACAATTAGACTTCGCTGTCGGAACGAAATCAGATATCGCGTAGAGCTTACATTGAAATTATAATATTAATAATAAACTACTTCTGTGTAATTAATTAAGAGAAATGGTTTACTTTTGTGAATGAACCGAACCGAGAAACGTTCTACTAGTTTCAAGTTGCACCGGGGCTCTTATTCTGAAACTAGTCGAGCTTTTTGCAGTCAGTTCACGTGAGTAGGCAGTCATTTAGAATGTATATACTACTTCGGTATTCGAGTGTTCTTAATTCTATTTTTCGGATATTCCAACGTCCATAACAGTAGAATAGATTCTAGAATCTTTTCACTTTTTTGGGGGAAAATCATCAAATAACTTTTCTCGCTCCGTGGTCAAGCGAGAGTCAGGTTTTTATTGACCAAAAACCTCTCCGTTCCTTCTTCTACTTCAGTCTAGGGTGCGGTGACATTTTGTTTGAAATAGAAATGGTACTACTTAACCTTGAAATAAAGTTCATATTCAAAACCAACGCTAGAAATGAATTCCTATCGTGTGGCTCCAACATATTGGTCCCATGGAAAATAGCCCATATCTCATTGCGTTGCCCAAATGTTGAAGTATATTGAACCCAGAACCGACTTCATTTGACTAAATTGTTCATGGGTTGCGGAGTTCAATAAAAATCACATTTTATGAAAGTCTCGTATATGAGCAATGCGTGTATGGGAAACATTTTCTGCTCCACACGATTCGCTTCGAGTTTTTCTTTTCGAAGGAAAATTACGATGCCTGTGGCAAGTAAATTATTCTAGTGTAGTAGTCGCTAGTGGATTAAAGTTTGTTGTTTTATATTTATATGGTTTCTTTATAGGAGTATTTTGTAAAAACTTGAAAGTCAAATTATTGAAAATTATGTAAATAATTGAAATGTATATTTTTTGGATAAACACAAGAAAAAAAAACATTTTTATGTTAGACCTGTTCACGTCAACGTACTTGATGAATCTCAAAACGATTAAACTCGATGTCTCGATTATTTCCAATTCACTAAACAGACCTCTTTGGTTGATTCAAACTAAGTCGTTTGCTTGAGAAGCACTTAATACTGGCTGCAAGAACGACGAGTGAAACGACCTGTTAATGATGATTAAAAAACTTTTATTTTATGCGCAGTACATTCATTTTTGTTTATGAAGATGCGAAATATTCAAGTTCGCAGTAAGTACTAAAAGTATCAAATCTTATCAAGGAATTTTGTTGAAATATAACTTCATGCCTTTTTCTTTCTTAATATGTAGGCAGACACCAACATACATAGAGAGAGTAGCGTATATTTTTTACCAGTTAAGTTAACAATCCTTTGTCCTCCTTCGGTACAGAGAGAGCCATGTTTCGGCACGAAGAAGCTAGCTCGACCGGAGTAATATCAATGCCCTCCAGAAAACCTAAGTAAAAGTATAGAAAACCGGCGTGAAACAACCACAGCGTTGTTTTGCCGTGTAATTGAAGTTACGTGAGGCCCAATCCTGCCCCTCCCGAATCCAAAAATCTCCAAATCCCTAATCCCTAAAAGGTCGGCAACGCACTCGTAACTCTTCCGTTGCGGTTGTCCATGGGCGGCGCTGATTGCTTACCATCAGGTAATCCGTGTTCTCGTTTGCCGACCAATTACATTAAAAAAAATACATTGCCAATAAATATACCTGGCTACACTAGATGCCGTCGTGTTACTGAATATCCGAAAAACTAAAAAAAGTAGGAAATCCTTGTTCGGCAGTCACAATATTAACTCGACCGACGAGACAGTCAAGACAAGGGATTTTGTTTTGTTTTTCAAATGAAATAAAGATTTTTTTGCGAGCCCTACAAAGGTCTGCTCTTCTTGTGGTTGCGACTACGAACCGTGAAATTGGGTTGACTTTCTATATTCTTTTGTTTAGGTATTTCGAAATTGATTGAGCGTGATTTATTGTGATGGATTCAAATAATTTAAATGCACATTTCAATGTTATTAGAATGTTATTACCTACCTTAAACGATCACTAAGGTCGTTATTACTTTCTTAAAATTCCAAATGTAGATTAAAAAACGTTGAGAATGAGATTAAAAATCAAAATCTTTCTTTTTGGTATTGATATATTGGTATGAAACACTGTGACATCGTGTTTAGTACATTTCGTACCCTCCCATGGCTAAATTTAAATTCAGCTTTAATTTACTTTAAACTCTAAAAATATGCGAATGTTTAAACGAAAAGCAACTTTATCTCCAAGTTAATTCAGTATAAAAGCTGTTGAGTATAAAATAAACTAGACTCGCCTCCTTTGTTTATGCTCGCGAAGAATTTTATTCAGTCTTTTGAACCCTGTCTCCACGCCTCAAATTTTTGTAGCGTATCACCTCCTCGGTGCCAGGGTTAGGTTTATTTTCCCTTACATCTTATTATGCAGCGACATTTTGTACAAGACTTTGTCTAAGGGTAATACCGTAATTTGTGTTTCACTTTTACAAAGGATTCCTTTGTTAGTTTTTGGTGTATTTTATGCTTAAGCGTTGCTTCGTTACGTTCATTTTTATAGCTATTTTGAATTTAGAATGTATTATATCATTTTGATTTTTTTTAATTTTACGGATCGAAGTTGCAGTCGTTAAATCCTTTTACTTAGTAACATCGCATGCAACTTGTAGTTTTTCCCAACAACACAATATATATAGGCACACAGTTTTTCAACTATGTCATGATTTTAACAACAAATAAAGGAACAACAAATATACCTAACTGTTATTACTCAGACTCCTAAACAAAACAAAAATTTAATTAAAACTGTAGCCCTATTCGAGGGAAGTTTAAAGTTTGATAAATTTATTTGATACCTGCCAAGGCTTTGTAAGCAAGGCCCGATCAAAGATGTCCAATACCGCTAACTTGAGCCGTTCATACTGAAACGTGCGCAATTTCAAGAGACAAATTTTCATTAAGATCATTGCGGTGATGCGGGTCAAGCGTTCCAGACAATATTATCGGTAATATTTTATTGGAAAGACTTATTTTTTTACGGTTGAACATTGAATTTTTTCAGCTATATTATTAAAGATTACTAAGATTCCAACTTTCATGTTGTTTAGAGTATTTTTAAAGATCGAATTCGTATAGGTGAAATAAACGCCTGTTGCAAAAAAATAAAATTATTCCACTTTATATAGCCAGATTTAATTAAAAATCATTTAAAAAGCAATTATATTTCGAAAGGGTTGAAATTGTTTCGAGTGCCGCTTCGCTGGTAAATCCACAAAAATTCTTTAATTTATCGTGTAAACATTTTATGGGTCATTTGTGTACTGGGGTGGAAACCTGCCTGTTTACATGAGGCCAACATATGGACGACAGGGGCTTAGTATGAAAATTTCGATTGGTTTCGCTTATAAACTAAATTATGTTACGCCTTGCAGTATAAGATAGAATAGCAGTGGCAATTTACGAATATTGTAATAATAGCTAGTTAAATAACACGATGTCTCGTGTATTAGGTATTGTAATAAGAAATAATATTTTTTTTAAAACGTTGACCCACTCTTGGCTTTTCTCCTGTGTTATGGGTGCGTTTACAAACATATAATTTTACATACACATCTCATCCAGATCCGGAACACCAATTTATGGATCACACAAAGAGTTGCTCCGTGCGTGAGAATCGACCCCGCGCCACGTTGCGCGGCAGCCAGCCCCGCCACCACGCGACAATTTTATTTTTTGAATATGTGGTACTTTTGAGAAATTTTCCAAAAATTTAAAAACAAACAATATACTTTGTAGAACTCATGATTAACACCCGACCAAACAAGGCAATTTGAAATATTTATTTTTAAAAATTTAGGACAACCGGCAATTTACGTAAGCAAAAAGCAAATTCTTTTATCTGTTCATCCAAATAATTGTAAAACGTTCAACATTTACTTTTGCACTCCCGAAGAATGGGGAAACAGTGAATCGAAGGAACAATAGTCCCACAATGGTCTTCCTAATTAATCAAAACTCATTCATCTACACTGAATAGGAGTATGAATGACAAAGGAAAACCGTCCCAGTGAAAAATCGCGTGCTCGAGTATTTTGTCATTTTGGACGTATTGCCTTTGAAACAATGTGACGAAAAACGATTAAGGTGAATATCGTTTGAATTTTTATTCGAAATGCCTGTAGTTTCAGTCTTTGTTCAGTTGTAACGTGCAAACAAAATAAACCTTTGATGCAGATTTATTGAGTTGACTAGGTGGGCTTTGCGTTTGGTAATTCAGCATGGAATGCTTTGTAACTATACCACATATTGTGATAGAATTCAGGCCAAGTGCTTTTTTTCGACACGGGTGCTTTTATTTGTTTGTCTCACGTGAGCCATCGCTTTTGTTTCTTTATATTTGTTTGTTCGTTTATGATGAAATAGGAATTTGTGAAATATAGTTTTGGTGTATAAACCAAAACAATATTTGAAGAGAACACGCTCGATCTACTCAAAAACCATCTGATCGCAATTATCTTCTGAAAATTAAACATCAGTTAATTATTTTTATTGTCTGCATCATAAGAAGAAAAGATTGTTTTTGGAGTCTTAACATCCAAAATTATAACTAGATTCTTATTTATCGCTAGCAACAACCTTACTTATATTAAATGGGACTAAATAATACCTATATGGTATTGCAACACTGTTTTTCTTTAGAAAACATACTATTTCTAGGTATTATTTATTTATTATAAGGTAGGCTCACAGCTTATGTATTCAAAGTGGTTTAAAGTAATGGTTATAGGCAGTAGGGCATATATAATAGCCAGTTACGAGCTAACCAACATTCTTAAAATTATGCGTTTATACAGTCAGTATTATCTTTTAGTCCTACATGTATTATTTTAGAATTAACACTTAACTAAGAAATTACCTAATTATAGGTTGTATTACTTATATAATTATGTGTGGTATATTATATGTATATCCTATACGATTGTATACTTATTTAATAATAGGCTTAGTAAAGTGAGTTTTCCTTACTTTCCAGTTCCAGGAAAATTGAATGAGGTATTTTTCCTTATATAGCAAAATGTTGTTATAGATAGCACCTAAAATATTTATAAAATTAATTGAATCCAATTAAAAATACTTAATATAGCGTATTAACCTTTCGTTTGTTTTAGACGTGGATCCACGTGAGACATAATGTTTTTACTATTGTATCTTATAAACCGACATTGAACGGGTTAATGACTATGCTTATATAATGTACATAAATTGATATTCTATATTTAATATTAGGCAAGAATAAATATTAAAACGTAAAGGATTTTAAGAACACATTCAATGTCCTTCATTAATGTTTAAATATTTCAGGAAAACACCGTTCCACGTGTTTATAAAAAAAATACACACACGTGTTATATACGAGTAGAGTTCTACAGTATAACAGGAAAAATGCTTGCGATAAAAATATTACCAATAAAAAGATCTTTAATATTTTTAATTATGCACTAGTGAAGAAGATAATGTACATAAAATACAATACCTAACCTTTCTATGTGATTTCTGAGGATGCATGTGTCTACCCTCTCGTGATTTATGTAAAAATATTTTTTAGTATTTCTTACTTTCTTTTTAATTGTTTTATAGAAATTCCAAGACATTTATTATATTTTCGTATTTATTTCTTTATATTTAGGGCTGTTTTTTCATTACTCAGATAAATGTTATCTGAGGAACAAAATTGTTGCTTTCACTGTCTTATACAAACGTTCTGACGCGACAGCATCATAATTATTCCCCAGATAACTTTTATCTAACTATTAAAAAATCAGCCCTAAATGTATAAAGATTACCTATTGACTAAAACCGGATAGTTGAACGCCTCTTCAACAATAACCTCTTTTGTTATTAATTTTTAGACGATAGTATAATTGTGGATATTATTATTAACACGCTAGATTAAATAGAGTGAATTGCTCTTGTATTATTATTTTACATAATTTTAATACTGAAACATTATAAAATAAGGAAAATTTTCTTTTTAATATTGTTAATAGTCATCGTCATTAAGGGTCCTTAAAACGAGACAAAAGTTTATTTTATGAAAAGGTAATTACTTAACAAAATCCGTGCACTTCAAAAATAAATCATTTATTGTGTTACTTTTAAGGTTTATATAACAAAACAAGATTAGAACACAATTAATAAAGATGGTCAGAAACGTTAAGATCGATTCTAATGAAGTACAGAGAGAAAGAGAGCGAGAACATTTATTTCTAAATTTATTTTGCGATTCTGATCGTTTTAAAATAGACTTATTAGTCGAGTCAAAGTTTTAATAGAATTAGTGTTTAAATTTTTCTTTTAATATATATTATCTGCATTTTTCTGCAATGTCATAGACTCACTTGTCCTATATGGCTGCCAACGTACGTACTTAACATCTGTGTTCGTCGGCTTTTGAGACTTTATGTTACTTATAGGTATGTCTTATTTCTGCAACTAGCCATTAAGTAATCGACAACCCAACAGCAATCCCCAGATCAATAATGAAGCGTGGTAATCATGGCCTACTTTCTCAAAAGGAATTCAACAAAAGTTATTTTTTCGACATTTTTGTGCTCCTGACACATAGCGGTTGAATGATAACCTTATTTTACCTTATAGGATTAAATCGTAAAATCTTGTCGCTGTATTTGTACAAAGTTACGGGCAAAATAAATCAAATAAAATCTCATTAATCAAAAACGTAACTTTGAGACAAGGGCTACTATTAACTCAATTATGAATGACTTAAGTCCTCATTTGATTTATTACCCTCATTATTTTCTGGATGTTAAGACAATTACGTTGATATAATGAAGATGTTTTTAATTAGCTTACTTATAAGGTCCAAAATTGAATGGTCCGAAATTTTCTTTCGATACTACGACTCACGACTTATTTAGAGAAGTTAGTAAAATGGGTGTTAGGCTCGTTAGGCGTAAGGATTCTTTGTACAGCATTTCCGTTATTTTTCAATAGTCAGATATTATATTATATGAGGAATAAAATTGTTGCTGTCAGTGTCTTATACAAACATTCTGACGCGACAGGTAAAATTTATCTAACCATTGAAAAATTAGCCCTAGGCTAGACTAGCAGTCATGACCACTTTAGCAAACATCTCGTCAAAGTCACTTCTAGAATATTCTAATATATTGCATTTGTTGGAAATATAACTTGGCACATCTAATAGATCTACTATGAAGGAGATTGCGGATAAACTAAATCGAGATTGAGCCGGAAGGTCGTGATAGCGTCCGGGATTAATCACGCAAAGCCGAAGACAGGCTTCGGGGTAAATTCATTTCTTTTTAGCAACGGACAAGGCACTTGCAAAGGGACTTAGTTCTACTTCATTTAACTGAAATGTTTAATTTTAAAATTTTGCGGTTTTTTAAATCTTGCGGTTTTCTAGTATAGAATTTACGGTACGAATTCTAAAGCAATTCATAGCGACAAATAGTAAAGATTTTTTGATCGAGATGTGCATATACGTGTAAGTAGATAAAATTTTTGATTGCACGGTCGGTGCGGTGGCTGGGCAACTGGCTGTCGTGCCACGTGTCGCGGGTTCGATTCCCGTACGGAACAACTCTTTGTGTGATTTAAAAAATGTTGTTCCGGGTCTGGGTGTCATGTGTATGTGAAATTGTATTTTTGAAACCGCTCCCACGACACAGGAGAAAATCCTAGTGTGGGACAACGTATGTATGAAAAACCACAAAATTATTAAAAACATCGAGTTATATTAAGAAAATTTTAAAATTAACAGAACTTTGCTACTACTTATCACAACCTACAGTAATAAACATCACAGCCCAAATTTTCCCCTATACATAATCACGGAAAATATATATTAACTAAAATAATAATAAAGGCGAGAATTCCCTAAACCAATGGCCAACTGAATAGAGATTTCAGTATTTGTTTCGTCATTCTCTCCGTGATTGATTCGCCTTCGGTAATAACTCTGTGTCAGGCTTCCCACATCTTTGATTAATTTAGATCTCCGTGTCCTTGTTATATATAAGTGACTGGCTTTATTTCCTACAGCGTTCAAGGTCTTTACGTATTCTACGGGGGCTAATAAGGTTGTAAGGTTCACGGAATCGTTTATTGATTTCCCAATTTATTATTTAGGATGGAAAGAATAAGACTACCTAATTACTAAGTTTTATTGGATTTTTTTTGGGAATACATTTTGAATTTGGAATCTGTTCTGAATTTGGAATCATTTTGTCTTTTATTTCAAGTTACGATGTAAATGACACGACGATGAGAATAAAAAAAAATGCACGTGCTATATTATAATTAATATAAAAGTTTATATCAAACAACATTGGTATCGTCAGCCTACCTACCCTACCTAGTTTTGATTAATACTCAAAGTTGACCCTAACTTTGTACCTAAGGGAAAGGCCCGTAGAGAGATGAAGGAGCTAGTATACCATTATTATGAATATTTGTCTAACATTTTGGATTTTACGATGAATTCTGATTTTGATGTGCCCTCTGAGGCACGAAGATATGGGGTGTGTGAGTGATCGATCGATTCTAAAACAGATATTTTTAACCTGCCATGAACGTGAGTACGGATTCTTCCCTGTATCTATGGCGAAATATTAAGAAATATATTGTATATATGTTCGTTTATTTTCTGGCCTTTTTATTTAAAGAAAAGTTCTTAATAATTCTTCGTTTACCAATAGCTAGCGCTAATCGAAGTTGAGAATGTAGACACGTGACACTACAAAACTTTCTGCTAATTTGAAGTTAACTTTGTAATTCAAAAGGCTTTCAACCCTTCGCTATCACAAAACCAAAATAATGTAACAAACCCGTTATGTGTCGACGTACATTAATTTTCTATTAGCTTACAATCACGGCATTGGAACGGAGTTACCAAAAAACCTCTTGACGTAGGGAAGGAAAATCGAGAGTGTGATAATTATTTCATCAGGGCTGTGTGGGTTAACCCTACTCAATGTTTCAGTACAAAAGAGTAGCAGATTGTTTGATTGACAGCTCGATAATGTAGGGAACATTCGCCACATTCCCGCTCGTCCACACTTCGTTGTAACGGGTAAGTAAGGGTAAGAGTACGCAGACGACCGGCGCCGGCGGTTGGACGAAATAAAATGATTGATGACTATTTGCGGACCAGGTATAACCAGGTTTACCCCTAAGAATGGAAAGAAATATTTATAAGGAGTTGCTTAAGTAGAATATAATGTGAATGGGATGTTTTATGTGGACGGGAAACGGGAAGGGAATTTCCGATAGCCTTTTATAAGACCAC
This sequence comes from Spodoptera exigua, assembly GCA_902829305.4. NCBI lineage: Eukaryota > Metazoa > Arthropoda > Insecta > Lepidoptera > Noctuidae > Spodoptera > Spodoptera exigua. The sequence goes on from LR824615.2 coordinate 7,261,223, forward strand.
TAAACATATTTATGTTTTTGTTACCTAAATGTATTTGCCATAAGATTTTACTTTTGTTTTTAATTAGCATTATTTTTAATTTTGATATTTAATAAATTATAAAATTGTTTAACATATATAATTTGACTATGAATGTTTATAGAGACAAATCTGATGAAAAGATAGTACTTGAATATTGAAAAGAAATTATTGAACAGTGAATTTATGTCTTACTGTTATGTTGTGGTGTTCTTTTCAATAACAAAGTTATACAAACAATTCCATAGTTTTACTCCCCTAAACGAAATTTTAAGCCGATTATATTATTACTTTAATGTAGAGCAGTGGAGTTGTGAATTTGTTTGATAAAATAAAATAAAATATGTAAAGTATAAATATACTTATTACGGATTTCACCACATTTTTATTTGCTTTTCAAGATCTTTTTTCTTCGTCTTTTTTGATACATTAATGCTAAGTAACGACGGACACAGTACAAAGCGTGCATGGTCTCATCGTGGACTAAATTTTTTTTGGTCTTTGGCAAACTATAAATATAATAACTAGAAGACTGAGAAGAAGAAGAAGAAGAGAACTAAGAAATTACTAATTCAGACTCTAACAAACTCAAAATTTACTCAAGAACACAACTAAATCCAGTTACTAAATATTTCGTTAATTTTCCTGCGTTTCGGAAACATTGTAATGGCAGTACCTATGCTATTAGCACAATGGACGAGTCAGTATCGACAACATTCTCATATTGGTTATAGTCCAATAAGGGTGGGCCCGCCATTAGCCACTCCAAATGTATTTGTTTCCACGGTCCCGTTCTAAAAGGGTAAATTGAATGGAACTCTCCTTCTAAATATAACTGGAAATCCAATTCGCGCAGGTATTTATTAAAACGACACTTAAAATGTTGTGTTTCATTGTTAGAAAGTTGCAATTAGGGCGGAAATCTGTCCTATCAGTTGGCAGCAGAGGCTCTGTTAAACCTGTACATTTTAAAATAGTTTGGCAAACGAACAGATAGCAGCAAAGATTTCTATAGAGTGACAATAGGTACCTAACTGTGATGGTCTATTGGCTCAGTGAGGCGCGCGCGTAACTCCACGCACCGCAGTGTAGAGAAGACCTTTAGTCTAAAAGTGTATTATCAAGTACTGTGTTTTTTGTAAACATATCCCCTTGTTCAATCTCTTCTATTATTCTGTATATGGCAGTAGATACAAAGGAAATCTCTCCATGGACAGGTTTGCCTCACCAACGAACAAAAACTACATTGTTTACAAAGTCCTTACTTAATTTCCTTATTTTTGTAAAACATTTAAAACTTTCTTGTTTGGTTGATTGTTTGTTTGTGGCTTCAAACCCCTTAGATTAAGGGCTCAAGAATCATATAAATCTTTTGGTTTACATTCTATTGAAGGGCGATAGACAAACTTCATCTACATTTATCTCATTTCCAGCGTCTTTTGAATCTTTCCAATAAATATGATACTTTTTTACCTAAAGTAAGAGTGTTTTGTTTTGTTTGGCCCATACAGGCATTTCACGTGTATTGCAGTTGTACGCAATAGCCATAATTTGACAGCACAGTTGGCGTAGTAGCTTTTGTGTGATCCACAAATTGTTGTTTCGGTTCGAGATGGGTATGTGAAATTATACGTTTGTCAATGTACCCATGACACAGTAGTAAATTCTATTGGAGAGCAAATACCTATTGTTTTAGGTACGTAGTTTTTGTCAAATGATAGATACATATACCTACAATTAAAAAATGATTTTAATATTATATTACTGAAAACATTAAATGTTATATTACTAATAATAGTAAACAATATTAAGGTATTTTGGATTTAAATTCGTGCTACGAAAAGACTTGTAAATTACTAAACTTTGTTTTCGTCTCCGGCCTTGTGTAGGGCGAGAGGGAATGTCACTCTAACTGACTAAAAACTATCCCGTTCCTCTCTAAGTCCAAGACGGGGCCGGGTACATTACAGGGCTTGCATTCGCATACCCGGCTAGAATATTACCAACCTACGAGGAAATCTCAGTACTTAATCAAGGCCTTAAGATAAAAAAAGTACTCAATTATTCAATTTCTCTGTAACAATGTTACGCATTCCAATTCAAAGGAAATAAAAAATAGTAGAAATTCACAAGCGAATCAAAGAACGAGATTTGAAGAGCAATTTAAATGAATTAACGAAATCGAATTCAAGTGTTTTACTTGGTCTGAAAGGATTGAATAGATTACAGGAATTTTGTTTTAGAAACGTAGGTAACAAACTTGAAAGTGTTCGTTTGAAGGATGATCGTAGAAAAATAGATGAATGGCGAATCGTTTTCAGACTTTTATATAGATAGATTTAGTTGGTTTGCTAGGACTTATGTTCATCTATATTGGTTTCATCTTACATGCGCATACTTTTCAAGGTAACATGGGTAACTTTTTAAACCAATATTGAAATAATATTGGAACTAACTTAAAAAAATCTTGTCAAATTATCATCAATAAACAACTGTTGATTAATATGGAGTAGAAAAAAAAATCTTGTAAAATTATCATCAATAAACAAGTGTTGATTAATATGGACTTGACCTAAAGCAAAATTGAGCTAGGTTCGTTAATTGCTTACCTGGTTGGGACCTGTGAGGTTCAGCCCACAGGAGTTGCAGCGGAGACATTCCTCATGGTAATGGTTGTTGTCGTACAGTGGAGATGGTTCTGCAATATTTAAATTGTATTAGTGTTACATATATTTAATGATAAAACGAGTAACACTAGTAATATTAACCTTTATGCTAATTGAATGGGTAACACAGTGCCTACACAACACTCAAAGGAGTTGTGAAAGATGAAATACAAGGACACGATATATCATGAAAAAAAAATTGCATGTACAAAATTATAGGAGCTGCCTATTTAGAATCAAAATATCCGAATTTACTAAACAATTTTTGTATTTACCTAATATAGTTTCATATTAGGTAAATACACAAATAGTTTCTAATTTGTATTTTAATATATTATGACCTCCACGGTCTTAATATTAAGTTCTTAACTGCTTCGGTGATCAAGTCTTGGGTTTGTTATCCTATAATATTATTTATTTTTTTTGTTTTGTTTTGGACAATCGTTATTATTAATTACTAGCTTCCGCTCGCGGCTTCGCCCGCGTGATACGTTGATAAAAGGCCTGTGTCCTATTCCGGAATGTGTCCTATGCCTATACCAATTTCATCCAGATCCGTCCAGCTATTTTGACGTGATTGAGTAACAAACATCCAAACATCGTAACTTTCCCATTTATAATACTGGTAAGATATCTAATTGCCAATCCTTATTACCAATTTACTTCTTTGAAGATTAAAAAAGCCTGACGTCAAGTCGTGACTTCTAATTTCTGATAAAAACCTGATTAAAACCTCCCATATACTTAATGGTCTTAAGTTTACCGATAGTTCACTTAGTTGGTAATAAGAGTCATCGAATGAAATCGATGCTTCAACTTAAACAACTTAGTCGGCGAACACTTTAAAGTACGTGATAAGTCAATTTAATAATAGAGATAGAAGGATAGAGCTTCAATGATATCCTGATTGCTTCAAAACGTTTTTGTTTAGTGTATTTACATCGAATTTATGAAGTATTATGATATGTAGGTGTATTATCATTCACCATAATATTTTGTTGGTTGCGTCGGTTACGAATAAAAAGCGAATTTGCATCCTATAAAGTTCAAATATTACCAATGATACAGATACTTATCTTATTTTTGGTTAGATGACATTCTATAGGGGCAATAGATGGCCAAAATCACGTACGTCTAGATGTATTCCTTACAAATCTTAAGATTTTTATACTTGTTACTCTTTCATTTAAGCAGATAAAACGTAAATTTACATATTTACAATTTCACTGTTACAAAATTGTACCTTTGTACCTTGTGTAAAGGAGCAAAATTTTGTAACTGTGATACTGATTAAAATATAACAGACCTACAAGTTGCCCTAATAAATCAAAATAACCGACTCTTAAGAAAACAAATGGGTGTACAGTTTGCTCCCGAAATGAAGCTTTGCCTTATAATAATTGAGCAATAAAAATTCTATGGCCAGCCTACCTTGGTTACTAAGGAAAAGTAAATTTAAATATGTAACAAGATAGAATATTAGCTAACCGATTGGTTTAAAGTTCAATTTAATAATTTGATGAACTTGTCCAAATAGTAAATTATCCCCTAAAAGCTTCCATTAATTTTATTTATTGGTAGGACATTTTATTAAGATTATAAATGAATTACTAAGTACAAAACTATTTTACTGCTTGCGGTTTTGTCTGCAGCATCAGGATTAAAAGTATAGCCTCTGTATTAATCTAGACTAAAATCTATGTCTGTGCCAAATTTCATTGAGTTTCATTCAGCAGTTTTGACGTGAAAAAGTAACAAACATCCTTCAATCCATTCATATTTACAATGCAAGAAAGTGAGCGGAGCCGTTTCCTGACATTGGCACGGTACAATATAATATAATTATATTTAATTGCTTAATCGAAACGTGAAAAACAAGATTTCGGTTTTTAATAGGTGCGGTAACAGTTTAAAAAATGTCATATCATGGGCTAACTGCGTCAAAATCCATCAGGAATTTGTCCTAAACTGTTTAAAGTTAAAAGATAATAAAGACACGTACTTTCGTCCTGAATTTAATCTTTATTACATTTTATGAGGCTTGTGTTGCGGTTGTTACACTGCACGATAACACTAAGTTAATAGCTTCTACAAGAACCTTAGCAAACTGCATATTACTTTACTAACTTTTCGACTTGTAGTCTGAAAACGCTAAATTGTGCTTTAAAACTTTATTATCTCTAACCAGTGTTGCCAGAAACTACAGTGACATTTATTAAAAAGTAAGAGTGAATTTTCTCTGTTGGCAACGCGCCAGGGGCAGTGATATATTTTGGAAACTTCCGACATAACATTTTAAGCACAAGTTATTGAAGATCGCCTGTCGTAACATGTGATAACCACTTAGGTATTCTTAGAGGGTCCACAACACTTTCAACATAATGCATTATTGATCAGAGCCATTTCTTTAACAATATAAAGTAGACATCTTCTCCCCGAACAAATAAATTGATGAAAAGGGTCCTCCCTCTTTTTAAAAGGCAGCAAACTGACAGTTCTTTATTTGCTCGACTTTCCTTTGCATTTTACGAAAACCAATTTTTCTGCGGCGAACTTTTGATTGATCATAGATTAAACTATTTGACACTTTAATGCCTCTCGAACAAGGTTCGAAGCCTTAACGTAAGATAGTCGACTGTTCATTGTGTTTCTTTGAACAAATTTTGATAAATGGTTTTCGAATGAGATATAAAAGTTATAAAACTTTGTAAACTTATTTAAGAGTCAATATTGATTTTGTATTTTTATCATTAATTTATGTGATTCTCGGAGTTGAGTTTCATTTATTCATGTACTTATAAAATTCGATAAAGTTTGCCCGGAAAGCGAATAAATAGTACATTGTTATAAGATGTTCGGTGAATGGAATCACTTTGCAAGTTAATAAAATTTTAGGACCATTTAACTTATTTTGCTGTGTAAAGAGGCTGGAGAGAGTATGAGATAAAATACGACTTTTATATAGAAATACTGAATATTGCTATAGAAACGTGAATGTAATTAATGTGATCATAGTAGACGCAATAAAGTTGGTAGTAAATAAGTATTCTCATCTTTTTATAGGCGAGGAACAGAGCGACGATAATATTGAAGTTATGATACTATTACAATGTTGTCTCAATATTGTATGCGTTAATGGATATCGTTATTAAAATAAAGCAGGCGTCTTATATTGGTTATTGGAAACATTTTATGTTCTAAGTATTTTATCGCCTTCGTTCTTACGTGTAGCCCATGTGCCGTGTAGCCCATGTGTTAAGAAAGTAGCAGAAAATTTTATATTGCCTTTAAGTGGTCACTGCTATGATGATTTAATATTCTAAGAGTAATAAGATACTGAAGCAACTGTAAGGATTTATTGGCAGCCAATTTTCGAGAACTTCTCTTAGACAATATTATTTTCATATATTATTTGAGAAAATTCCAACTTAAACAAAAGATGGCTTCTTCGATAAACTTTGTAGCTTTGGCATTGAAAATTCAATTAATTTTAACATTTAAATGTATAGATTTTATACATCTGAGACGTACACGTTACCAAAGTAAGTGTCATCTTAGATTTCTTTAGCGCTTGATCATTGAACATAAATCTCGTGTATAGTTTGATGTGAGTTTGTCTAAAGAAATTAATTAAATCATTTTTAATTCAAAGGTGATTTTCCTACACAATAATGTATTAAAATAATCTTTTTAATTACAAAATTACCTTCAAAATTGTGGCGCTTATACAGTAAGCTAAATAAATCAACATGCGATGATTAGATCAAAGTGTAGTGTTAACCTATAAAACTTTTAATTCTTCTATATTAACTGAAATATTACTAAGTTCTTTTAAATGGACATCAAAAGGAAAGTTTTCAAATGAAAATATACGTTCGAATAAGCAGCAAAGTAATATTCTTATTTACTGAGTCAGGTCTTTTGAGAACAAGTTGTTTTTTTCATATCAGTATCTAAAATAATTCTTTAGGTATAAGTTTTTACTCTTTTTGCACTCATTTAACAAGCGACTAACTAAAATGTGTTCTTTGACCGATAAAGGGAAGTGCTGAAAATAGTTTTACAGCCAAATTTTCTAGATTTCCGAGCTTGACTTTAAGTTTATAAATGTTTGTTTGATACCTAAATACATAGTTTACTACAGCATTTGTACTACAAAATCATTTTATAGGCTTTTGATGTTTGTCTGTTTAACACACAAGTGACATTCAGATCAATAGTGGAATATGCGATGAATGCCACTAACAGCAAAAAGTGGAGAGAAATTCCAAAGGCAGTCACTAAGGACATTCCATGACCATTCTGACAAGTGTGTACAATTGAAACGAACGAAATGATTAAGAAAACAATTTTCTAAATTAAAAAACAAACACAGTTCTTATCACTAGTGCTGTAGGCATTGATTAACAATATACTAAACTTTACAAGGAAGTGCGAATAGTTTAAAAGTTTTAGCCACCGAAACAATTGACATCACATTTGCTATTACAGTATGAGTGAGACAGGATTCAATAGAACTCACTAAACTATTAAATTAACGGTAGAACACGGCTGACGAGACCATCACGAAATCTATGCCATTTCGATTTTCAAAGGACTGTATCCCTTTGTCGTTTTTCAGCGGGGCGGACAATTATATCAAAGGATACCCTGAATGTGATTGCTAAAAGAAAGAGGTTGTCATAGACTGTTTGCAAGTTTCGGTATTTTTTAACCAGACGCAAAAACAGGGGTGTTATAAGTTGGACGTGTCTGTCTGTCTGTGGCATCCTGGAGCCTGAACGGGTTAAGCGATGACACTCTGAAAATGAATTTTGATGACCTAATCGAGAGAAAATGATATAAAATACCGATTAAAAGTAGGAAATAAAAAAATAAATTAGGCCAATGCTTGGATCGGTCCCCCAACGCCACGTTTTTTTTATTATTTACCAGCGACGCGACGGCACGGAGTTAAAATAGTCTAACATATTTATTCCAACTAAAACATATACAGGTGCTGGTGCTTTTGAAATGTCTATAATAATAGTCTGTCAGTCTATTCGTCAGTAAAGCTAGGTGCTCGTTTCTATTAAAACTTAATTTTGATTCATCTTCAAAATCATTGGTCTGATTTAAATGCGGTTTTCACTGATGGCTTTTTTATTTTTTGGCAATTATTCTTAGATAGAATACTTATCTACAGTCATTACTCATCAGGCGGCGCTGCAATAAATACTTGTTTGTGCAAAATATAGTAAATTTTTGTTCGGTGTTGTTTCATTGTTTTTTTACTTCTTGTAATGGAGTTTAATATGATTGGTGTTTTACTGCGCTAATTTTTTAATTTTACTTGAAAGACTAAAAGGCCACGATGCATACCCATCGAGTTTATACCACGTCAGATTTGTTCTACGAATTCTTGGTTTTTAAAACGTTACCCGGCGTTTAGTCTATTGATACTAGAAAAAGGGTCATAGAAATTTGATAGATATGCGTCACACATCTCTTTTCTCTTACGAGTACTAATGAGTTGGTATCAAGTGTTTTGATATCAAATTTGGTGCTAGATTTTAACCAGGGATCCTGATGCAGCTGCAAGATGACCATTTATGTTTTTAATAATTCAATGGTTAGATTTTTTTATAATTTCAACATATATATCTTCAAATTCTTTTCCTAACAATATAAACTTCAAAAATAGTTTATATAATGGAAGCGCCGGACGGATTTTCATCCGTTTTCTCTCGTCAGATAAAAAAGATTGAATAGAGATTTGTTAAATTTACGTTTTATAAAATAATTTCTTTTTCTATTTTACTTTAAAAAAAAATATTTAAGCGACCAACGAGGTAAGGTTAATAGTTTGTAAACAGTAAATGCTGTATAAACAATTGTAATGACGCAATAATTTGATAGCTTTTATCAAATTGTACGTTATTTTGTTTTAACACTAGCAAATTGTTATCTTTATTATACAAATCTTCAAATCACTTACCATATCGTTTCGGCTCAATTTTGACGCACGTGATTTAACTCGTACAAAAGTAAATATTTTCCGTATCTTACAATAAATTATGCGGTGAAAAATATTATGTCAATTTTAAATATTAAATCTTAATGTAACATTTATTTACGACACGAAAACTACTTGGTGTTTTGTTACTTTACAGTTACACTTATTTACAGGTTACAAACAGTTCAATGTTTATTGTTTTGCACCAAATACACTGGCTTCTATAACAAACTTTCTTATCGCGTACACTTTTCCACGGCACGATAGCAAAACATACCATAAAAATATATTTTTCGAGTGTACAAACTGTGAATTGTCAAAAAATATTTATTAACACAAACCGAGCTTACAACGCGTTTATTGCTGTATTTTATAGGAAAATAAGATTCGTTGTAACGTCTACGTTGAATTATTTGTCACGAAATTTTTCTCGCGAATTTAGGCTGTCAATGTTATGTTATTTGAGGTTATTCGTTGTGTACGGCACGTCACTTTCGTTCTAGTAAACATGGCAGCATTCGGCAACAGATGACAGGGCGCGGGCGGGCGAGCCTGCGCCGATCGCTCGCGTTCATCTCATTTCGTGGTCCGCGCGACCGCGCTGCCAGTTCAAAGTGGCCGCCCGAAATCGGTTGGGTTCGCCGGTGGCGCCACTCGGGCCCCACTCCCTCGGAAAAGAGGGATTCTCCCGTCAACCCTCTTCTTCCCGTCGGTAAAACAGTATTGTAAGACAGAGACAAGCGAGATGCGCGTGAATCGATTGGCTGTTGAAAAGGGGCGGGGGCCGAGCACGTGGCCGTCAGTGTTGTCAGTGAGTAGTGCTCGTATAGCGATTGAGTTTGCTGTTGTAATGCGTTTCACGTTCCGCAAAAGCTCTTTAGCGCGTGTTAGCTAAAAGTTGCTCGTAGCCCGCCAACAGCGTTAACTTTTACCTTAACTTCGAGGACCGATTTCTAGTAATGAATGAACTCTATCAATTTTTTTATGATTTCGTTTGAATGCTGAAATTTTATTTGATGTGTCGTAATATATGTTTTTTGTCCTATTCAGAATTTTATTTTTCTCAATTTACTATCTGATTTATTAGAGTAACCGAAGATTTCTTTATAAAAATAATAAAATGTTACTCACCAGTTTGCGTGCTGGAATCGAAGAAGGTGCTGGTAGTCTCTACAGTCATGGTCCCAATAGTTCCATCTAGTATTTGTGTTGATGAGTCTCTCCGTCCTCGTGCACGCATGCATGCATCATCACTTTGAGAGCTTTGGCGTCTAAAGTTTCGACATCTGATCATCTCTTCAGTAGTTGATTGCCTTCGAAAGCCCCGAGCTATTAAGATTTCTTCGGTTGTAGATTGTCTCCGAATCATTGTCCTCTCAGGTGGTCGAGCACAAGGACTCGGGTCTCGGCTGGAGCAAGAACTTGATTCCGGACTCCGAGCTCGACCCATCCTAGCACACGACGCTTGTCTTCGTAACCGACTTCGCCGCCTGGCTGCTGAAGGACTTAACTCTCCACCGCCAGCTCGATCTGGGCTTAGTTGAGACCGCTCTCGTCTCGGTCTGACCGCAGAATCAGGACTAAGAGAATCTCTTCGAGCCCTTCCTTCATCATCTGGTCCTAACGATGGCCCTGAATCTCTACGCCTAGTGCCAGGTGGCCCTATTGGATCGTCAAACGCAGTAGCTTGACGTTGCAGTCTTCCAAGTCTTGTTGGGCTAGCCGCAGCTCGGGAATCCCTACGAGCCCGACCACATTGGGTTGTAGAATCTCGACGTCCACCTAAGTTTGGAGGAGAACGGCCACCAGGTGTGACTTGCGTCGCTTGTGCAGATTGTGTCGTCTGAGATGTTTGTGCTGTTTGAGTAGCACTACTATTAGGTGGCGTAGGTGATGTAGGTGAGGGTGTCACAGCAGATGTAATTATGGTAGGCATTGTCATGGTAGGTTGACATTCTCCGTCAGATCGGCTAGGTTCATGGATAGCTACTACAGTTACACAAGGCATATGCGACGAAGGTCCAGGATCTGAGGATGCATCAACAAAAGAAGGTGGGGCTGGGGTTGGTGGCGACGTTCGCCTTTTTCTTTGGGTAGCCACTATACGTGGTGGAGCTACAACGGAATCACGACGATGGCGATGCCCATCCACGGAGTCTCTGCGTTCCTTACTTTCCTCAGAACCACGTCTTTTGATGCGTCTTTCTCTCGTTGGCATAACGGTAATTGAGTCTTTGCGATCCCAATTTGGAAAGTCAGCCCGGAAATCTTGAGGGGCCGCTTTGGAATCGCGGCGTTTGGAAGCCATGGATTTGATGCCCGAATCGGCTGAAGAGTCGCGACGGCGCCTCGGTGGCGGTTCGTGCCGCGCCCAAGGTAGGGAGCGGGCGAGGTCTGCCAGGGTCTCTCGTCGGGAGAGCGGGGCCCGTTGGCGTCGGGGCGCACTGCCCCCGCCACCCCACTCGCGCAGAATGTCGGTTAATTGAGCCAAAGAGGAGCGGCGGCGTCGTGGCCCACCTACAAATAAGTGACTTTTTAATGACATGATTGGAAAAACACGAAAGCCATACAGGCAATATTAGAAATGATTTGGTAATTTAGTTAATAATTATTTTGCACTTGTTATACCACGTACCTCTGGGCTGATTTTCGACGTCGGGTTCCGGTGGTGACAGGCAAGATACTTGCGCCGCCGAGTCCCTTCGACTGCCCAGTCTTTGTCTCAATGTCGATTCTTCTAAAGTAGATCGTGTAAGCTCGTCCCAGCCGTTGCCTCCAGCCCAAACCAATCCAACTTGATGAGACAGTATCGGTAGGTTGCAAACGAAACATATTGCTGTCATAGTCCTGTATAAAACAAAAGCACTATTAGAACAATTGTATAAACAATATTAATAGGAATTGATGTATTTGTTGAACTGACGATTTATTATTCCGAAAATTGATACCGCGATACATAGTGGTTCGTGTTCCCGGTAGCCGGTGCGAATAAGCGTGAAGTGACATATCGCGCCCTTGTGCTCGCATCACCGGCCTGATAACCGAACTACCGATATTAAGTAATAACCACTCCCCTGGCTGTCGGCGTGTATTACATTATCAATAAACAATTGATGCGATACTATATTGTTGTTGGATTATAATTATATTGCTTATCATTGTCGAACGTGGAATTTATTTATCATCTTGGACTTTCACGATTCAAGGATCTATATTTGGTAGGGCGTCGTAAATTTAATGAAAAACGCTTTCGCTTATCCTTGTTCGTCGTCAGCCTTGCAGACGTGTGTTTATGATAGAGGCACATGAAGTGCGTATCGCTAGATAAAAGCATGTGATTGTTATTGTTGCGGTACAGTCAGTCGACGCATGATGTTTTGATAATGCCTATCTGCCGGTTATTCGGATGAGCGGATTCCCCTCAGTGTGACTGACGATCGAGAAGCGGTGTTTAATATTACTGAAGTGGAAACGCGGAATGTGCTCAGTCAGTTTGAAATCTCTTCACAATGGGATTCAATTTACTCGTAAACTTAAAGTACCTTGTAATAGATAAGTCGGTACATAGGAATGAACACTTGATGTCTCGTGTCGAATTTTGTTCATCATACGTACAGACGTATTAAATCAAGTAAATATTTACTATTTAAACTAGGTATAAGCTATCCATCTACCTGACTGAACTTTTACTAAAAAACAGCAATTTCTTTGAAGTAATAGATTTAAACGGCTTTTACAGCGTAGACGTAAAGTTTGTAAGTTTCAGAAATTAATTAAACGTTTTCTGGTAAAAGTTCAGAATTTATCGAAGATTAATTAATTTATGATAGGAAATTTAATATTATGCTAAATTATTCTTTACGCTAAAGTTTATTAGGTTCTATTTTATCTACAGTTAAGGTTCTGTTTGATCACTTGTTTAAACTAAAAACTTATTGTTACCTACTTACTTCTATAACTACAGTGCTTTGACTTATTAACTACTTATTATGATTAATTTTTCTATTTATTATTATAATAATGAGATCGTCTCGTAACGGTATGTTTATGAGTGTTTGTTATGGAAGTGTTTTAAAGAAAGTGCAGATTGATTGAAGTAAGTTTAGAAAATGCAAAGAGAATTAAAAAGTTCCTCGACGGCTCATGTGAATTTGTTAAGGAAAAGTTGGAAAAAATCTTTAAAATATGCAAACTTTCATCAGCTTTCTTTTCAGGCCGGAAAAATTTAGTTGAGCGATAATATTTTTAGCAGCCAGCTTTATTCTGACACATTTGTTTTGCAAATATTTACCTGACCAAATAAAAAAAGTCAAAATTAAAAAGCAGAAGCTTGTGTAGCGAAGCGAGGTGCAGATCAAAGAATTTTGTCAAAATAAACATGCATTTTATTGCCAATTTTATTTATATTTTGAAATTAAGATTAATAAACTAGGCATGCTAGGATTTAGAGTTAGGGCTTGAAGCGTATCCTAAGTCTGTCTAGACATGCAAGATTCATACATGTGTTTTGCGGGTGATGTTCGATGTTCATGATTTCATGCTTGGTTCAACGGTTTCATGCTTGGTTTATATAACCATGCTTGGTTTCCAGGGACCTGTAATGGCGCAGACGAGGTGAGGGGGACTGAGGCATGTCGAAAGCCGGGTCATTAGGTCAGGACTAACTGAGGGTTATTCCCACATACAATTATCACATCAAACACTTTGAACATCTGAAACAATAGGTATAATAAATTAATTGTATTTGTTGCAGAATGAGGCCGTCTTTAGTAGATTGCTGAAATTGAAATTTTGTTGAAGATTTCAAATAAAACTTAGTTAAGTTAAAGTTTTTGTGTGCGGGTGTGTATGTGTAACAGTAATAAGATAGATGGTATAAAAGAATAGAATATAATGTGTAATATGTGTGTTGTTTGTTTTATATAAATATAATTATATAGATATATGTAAATATACTCGCTTCAGTTTATCGCTATTCTCTATCTATCTTAAAATAGCTTCTCATGTGTAAATATAAGTACATAGCTAAGTATCGATAAGTAGATCTATATAAAGATACTCCCAAGAGAATTACATTTCGTAAATAAATTCTTTATACAAACAAAGGAAATAAACGCCATGACTTCCTCCTTAATTATGTAAAGTGTAAATGGAGGATCCGTGTTTGGTGTCATAAAGTAACAAATAAAGGTCTCTATTTTATTACGTAGTATGTCACAAAATTATTCTGAATTATATTTTTTTTATTTTATTATCCATTTTTATTTACAGCGAAAAAATCTATTAACATTTTTTTGGTAATGTAATGATGAATATGTGTCTAAAAATATTTTAAATATACTTCTTATAATAGCTAGACTTATGATGCTCATTTTTATAATTTAATTGATGGCTGTAATCATTTAGATAACTCGAACCTAGCGCCACATCTCGTCAGTTTTCTGCACTTTGAATGGAAAGCGCCAAGATTAGAGTTTGTAGTATTTCTTCTGAAAGCTATAGATGGCACTGCAGTACCGCTATGTTAAGAACTTTGCAATGGATGTACAAGCTCCACGCGTAGACTCATAGATGGCGCTAGACGTAGGTTCGGATTTATTCAGTTTTTCCAAAGTGTTATCATTTTATTTTACGTTATACGTTTGAATATTTTTGTAATGTAGATTAGTAAAATTGTTTTAGATTTCATATTACAAACAATGAGTTAATGCAAAATCGTTTAAAATCATTTACATTTGGTAAAACGGATTAATTTTGATATAAGTACGTATTGATAAAACTTGATTTATTCGTATCTATTCAGATTTGTCTTAAGCACAAACACTCTTGCAATGTGCAGTTCAAAGTAATTAAAAACCAATGTGACTTTAATTATATGTATTGTATATACGTTTAAAACTATGAAAAGCAAGATTGTAGCATTATTACCGTTAAAACCCGACGAAGACTCACAATTTCGCTCACAAATTAAGTTCTACAGCGAAATGCAATCATCTGAATTGAGGTAGGAAATAATATTTCCATTCAACTTCACTAATATTATGCTCCCGTTTCACGGAACGTAGGAATTCCGAGAGGAGTAAATCCTAGCAAAGAGGGCTTACCAACCTGTTTCATACAACACGACCAATTAGACATTTTACAAGCCGACTTTACTGTCTTTGTCAGGTATTTTCTCAATTAATTTCCATGTCGGACTTCAATCTTTTGTGCACCCTCAATCATAAAAGCAGTTTATTCCGACGTTCGTAATACTGGAATAATAGCATTCACCCGAACGATTGCTTTTAAGTCTTTAACATTTTTAGAGAATGCTCCTCCCTGAACAAATGAGAATGTTGTTCAATTTAGATTGGTTTTTGATTGATGGGGACGCGTAAAGTTTTAAATGAATTTTGTTGGGTGCGTCCCGACGCCAGCGGGCAGCTCCCGTCGGCCTTTGGGCCGCTTGATTCAATTAGCCCTCAACAAATAATACGCTCTCTATAACGACATATTTTGCTGTCAAAGACTCCATTTCGGATAAAGTTTTAACAAAATAATATCACAGATCGCATTTGTTCTACGTGTATTGTTTGTGATTGTATGCCAGCTATTTTCTTGAAGCACAGGTGAACGATATTTTCACTACGCCTGGGTATGATAGCATTTGTATTCAAATAAAAAAAAATATTGCAGTGGTTATTGAAATTTCATACTATTTTTTCTAGGTTAAGGATCATACCTAATTTAACTATCTAATTTATTTTGTACAAAACAAAAACATTCTCATTTTAAATTAGAGTTTCTAACATCACTGAATTTTGAACGCACAACCAACTTTCGCATTACGGAATGTTCTGTCAAGCGCAAATAAACTTACATACAAAGTGGAACAGTTTAATGGCACATCGGAAATGTTTAGTTAGTTGTTGTTAAACAGTAATTTGGATAAAACAGAGCTTCAATTAGAACGAATGCAAAGTTTTAAGAGTTATTTGATAATTGTATACCATTCCTTCTAATGCATGAGACCAAGGATGTTGTTTAAATATTGCGTGCAAAGTGAGGAACATTTCGAATATAACATTGTAACTAAATTTTCACCAGAATTTTAGATGAATATTTGAATTGTTAAGAAAGTAAAACTTCTTGTTATTGATAGGTTATTTACTTACTTTTTGATATCGTGATTGACAGTGAGTTTTAAACGAATTCAATTCAATGTATATAGTTAACACGACCGAAATTTCTATTACAATCAACGTGTGACTTGACTTTCTTTACTTGTGATAATGTAAATATATCATTCAAACATAAACAGAATCAGCAATGCAAAAAATAAATCAACAAAAATCATCCTGTATCTCATAATTTCGATAAAATTCGAAACTGCACCGTATTGTCTGTATCCATATGTATAATACGCGGATTGTACATACGAATAACAGCCCTCGTAAAGCAGGAGAGGGCTTAATTCAGATATTTGATGGCATCATGTTACATTCCATGTCCGTTCGATACTGGACAAGCTTTGTTATAGTGCAGAGCCGTCTGTATTGTGAGCCCTGTCAATGTCGAGTGTTCATTATTGAATATTTGGAATCGAAACTATTGTTACTGGTTCGAAAGGTGTAATTCCATATTATGCTTTTGTGAATATTTTCAAGTTTATAAAATATGAATATTCGTTCGTTCTGCAAACAAAATGGCTCAAGCATTAAAATGAAATGGAAAATACGTTTGGCAGATAGATAAAATAGAAATCTTCTATTGACTTATCAGTTTAAAAATGTTGTTGTTTCACGTGCACGATTAGCTTTTAGAAAAATATCTGCGTAAGTCTAAAATTACTATTATGTATGGCGAGAGCTTCTTTGTTTAAAAAATATTTTATGTGTCATAACTTTATATACAAATTACTGCTCAGCTCTCACCTAATATGTGACAGATAAGCAGTAATATGGTTTGAACATTTAAGTGAATTTATTAATTTAAAGTTACTTTCGTGTGCTCACGTATGGCTGAATCTTAAGTATTTGCGTAGTACTAGATCTATAGACTAGTTTTGCTGAAAAGGCTATTCCTTTGAAGGGTCTTCATACGCAGAAATGAACAAGATTCCATAAGATAAGGTCATTGAGCTGAACGAGAGACGTTTAAGTGCAAAATATCTGCACAAGAATTTCGATGGCCTAAGGGACTGTGTATATTAAACATGAAATGCCGGTCTAGATTTACTTCTAGTCAGATGCCATTTGTTGAATGGTAACTTTGTTATAATGGTTTTCAAATCATTGGTAAACATAAATAACAATAATAATATGTGAAGGAGAACAAATTGTAGGATGATCGCATAAAACTTTATATAAAATCCGTATTGTCATTGTTTATAAAAATAAGTGTCGGATATGCATTGTTATATAAATTCTATATAAATAACAGATTGTTTTGTTTTCACTTATTTCTGCATCATAGCAAAAAATCTGTAACTCCTTGCACAGGTAGGCGAATGTTAACAGCACGAATTGACGCAAATTTATATTTTACACCAAATTATCTAGAGCTGCAATTGGGTGGTTTACTTAGTAAAAAGAAATGATTTTAATACCTGCATTCATACAATTACGATGTACATAATATTCGTAAGTATTTTATTCTTAATTCAAGACGATTATGTATGCTATTTAAAGTTAAAGTTATTCTGATATCACAACGTTCTGTTTCATACAAGATTCATAGAAAATTATCATTATGGTTATTTTGAAAAAAGTATTGATTTTAAATAGTTGGAAACTACAACTGCGTTGTGTTTCGCCGTGTGAGTAAGGTTACCGGAGGCCCAATCCTTCCCCTTCCCCAATCCCTCCTCAATATCTAAATCTCCAAATCCCTAATCCCTAAAAGGTCGGCAACGCACTCGTAACTCCTCCGTTGCGAGTGTCCATGGACGGCGCTCATTGCTTACCATCAGGTAATCCGTCTGCTCGTTGCCGACATATAACATAAAGAAAAAAAAAATGTACAACAACCCATGGGATTCAACACATACACCATAGCTCGGCGGGAAATTTCCACTAATCTAATTAAACTTGTGCAAATTTGTACTCATATATAATAATTTTATTTAGAGAGAGAGAGTTGTATTTATTTGATATCTTGTTATGAACTATCGAGTTTCCTAACCAGATAGCCCTTGTTAAAACTTGACGCTAGGTAGCATCCGATTATGAATTTCTAGTTCCAGTTACCCGGCTATCGAGGGATCCTAGATTTGTGGTATCAAAATCTCCGCCAACTGCCTTCGGAGCCCCGTAGTTATCTTGTTTTGCGGTTAAACCTAGAAATTGTCTGATGATGCAAAGGAACAGGAAAATTGGATCGTCGTAAAATAATTATTACGTAAATTGGAATTGAAGGCTGTCAAAAAAGGTTGGTACAGAAAATTGTGTTACTTAGAAAAGTGTATTTAAGAATGTATTATATATTTTGAAAGATCGTTTCGTATTTTTTATATAAATTTAAATTCATATTTATTTAAATTTCGAAATAATTTAAGAGAGGAACTAAAGATACAAACAGTGGCGATTAGTTTTAATTACTGAGGTAGAAATAAGTACTTTAGGATCGTATTTGATAGTGTTCTATATTTGTTCACTTTCTTAAGACAATTTGTCAGTCACAATTTATGCCCGGTTCCTATATTTAACGAATCGTCATTGTATACGCATTACGATCAAATGACATTACGAATAGTTATCTTGACCGTCTACTGACGGTTAATATATTTATAGGAACACCACAGACACCATAGATCTCCATACAATTCGCTTACCGATATCCGTTAGTTGCAAACCGTCAGTAAGTTGCACGACGAGACATTTTTTATAGGAACGGTTTTAGCTTACGATTCGTATATAAAACTACTATTCGTAATTAAAACGGATCGTTTCTCAATTATAGGAACCGGGCGTTAGTACATACGTATAATGTATGTATGTATATGTACCTAAGAGTATTAATACGTTTCTATGAACTCATATTGTATTAATCCTAAAGCCAAAACACATTAAACTCACTTTCACAACTCCACTCATTATTGGACGTGACTAATGTGATTACTAGAGTAAGCTTGCATCACTTGACGGTAACTAATGTCGTCATATTTCATTCATCAACATAATTTCTTTGGATTTTTACTCGTAAAACGTGATGAGAAAAACTACTTTAACATAATTTAAAGTAAATTGCTCAAGATGAGGTACTTTAAGCAACAGACTCGCGAGCATTTGTTAATCAAAAATATAAGATTAAAGTAGTTTTGAGAGAAATATTATTTAAGTATTCATTTTATTTCTAAGTATGTCTCGTCATTGTGTTGGATGTTTGAGAATTTTTGAGGAGATTATCTATTATGGAGAAATTATGGTTTGTTATTATGGCGAGAACAATTCTGCAGTACTTTTGAAATCCTTGATAGGCAACAACCATCAAATATTTCAGACTTAATTATAGTAAGTACTGTTAAATACAACTACGCTTATTTTGCAACTTTACTGGCAGAAGGTGGAATACAGAAACCATGTGACCATGTGGCCAGTGAAACTATATAATTCCGACATTCAAGATGTTTACAGCTAACCAGTCGTAGTGGCCCGGAGATGCCCGCTTCTCATGCATGAGGTCGCGGGTCCAAAACCTTACAAGTACCAATGTAAAAGGGAAACATCGTGAAGAAACATGGGCTTATTTTTTTTTATTATAAGTTAAAAATTGCCAATCCACCTTGAGCAAGCCTAATGATTCATGTTGTCTCTTCTTCTCCATATGCGAAGACGCATTTGCTCAGCAGTGGGCACTTTTAGGCTGATGATGCTGATGATATTTGTGAAACAAGGAATTAATGATAACATTATACATGTGAATGAATGTCTTTAGTCGATAAGTTGTAACAAAATAAATAATAGTCTTACTTTACTTAGAAACCAAATAAATAACACTGAAGTAAATCAAATAGCTTTTTGTTCGGACAGATTTGTTTCAAAACTGATTAAGCGAAGCCACTTAGTGCTCGTACTAAATGCAGCACATAAATACTTATTGTCAGCAAATACAATTTATTTCTCATCTGAATCAACAAATCATCACGTATTTCGATACTACACATTTCCCATAGTACGGTACAATAGTGAAACTGCGTTTTACGAACGTGATTTCAATATATGCTGAAATAATTATCGGAAATTTTCACCGCTTTGATGTTTCCATATTCGATATCCATGCTTTGATTTCGTACCTATCATTTATTTTGATCTGAATGTACCTTATAAATGTATTTTTAAAAAGTTTTGCTAACACAATACATGATGAACTCATGATAGGTTGTGTAAGTATTTTTCAAAAGTCAATCTTATGGTTTATGTCATAAGTCGGTAAATGAGCTGACAGATTGCCTGATGGTACATAAGCAATCAGTGCCTCCATGGACACTTGTAGTAGCAAAGGAGTTACTATAAGTGCATTGCAGGCTTCTTGTGGGTTTTTGCGGATTTAAGAATAGAGAATTTGAGAATTGAAAAAGCGGTGGAGGAGGATTCCATCCTCATTTTATCCAGGAAGAATTGGGCCTCCGGCGAAACACAAAGTAAGTATTGCTTAGCGCCAGTTTTTTGTGACGCCGTGGTATTACTCCGGTCGAGCCGGCCCATTCGTGCCGAAGCATGGCTCTCCCACACTTGCTTATTGTTATATAGATTTGTATTATATTTTTTTTATTTATTTTAATTGAAAATATTTTTTTTTTCATTGAAAATTAATTAAGGGAATTTGGTATTACTCAATTGGATTACATTTCATTATATGGTGGCGTGTTTTCAATAGGTTAACCAATGCTATTGAAATGTTCCCGTTATTACTAATAATTATTTACTCGTATTACAGCTTTCAATTAGTTGGATTGCAGTTGCCAATAACACTAGTATTCGGAAATATTTATTTTATAATTTGTTTTTTCTTTTGCGTTATTATTTCGTTTGGCTGTTATAGTATGTGAATGGGGTTTCTGTACCCTTTTTGGGGGGAAAATCATTCGGACGAACATTCTGTGCAAAAGTTGGCTACGTCAGTCACTTGAGAGCAAATCAGCCAAGCTAAATAGAGGGAGTCAAGTCGTTGTGGCTAAACCGGTCAGGATGTATTATGTTGTAAGGGAAACTCATCGAATGGCTTTTCTCGCCCAGGGTGAAGCGAGGGAGAGTCCAAGACTTTTACTGACTAAGAATTACCTCGTTCTTTGTCCTGCTATGTCTGATTATCGCGCTTGCCCCGCCACCCCAGCCTGTACCCTACGGTATCTACAGCCCATCAACTTCAATATAAATGGATACACTTGTTAGATGGCCTTCTTCTTTTTTGGACGAGGGAAAGGGAAGAAGTGTTAGATTATTTTGAACAAGTATTGCGTTTACTTTTATCATGATTGGCAAAATCAACTATGGTACTACGACAGCTACCCACTTCTGCTACCTTTGTATTTCCTTTGAGCAATCATTTCGAAAAGGTCAAAATAACTATTACCAACGGTCATCATTGCTCATTTAACCAAACAAATACACAGTCCTATGTAAACCTTGTCTTCAACAAACTCAAGACCCTTGAATGTCCACTAAGAACGGCTGAAGTAAAAAATCAATGTAAAAAAGATTCAACATCTACCTAATTTGAATAAGAACAACTTGGGGATAACGAGGTCTAATGAATGATAAATGAAAGCAAAACGTTGTAAACTTCGAGAAGGTCTCTGCTAAAGAGGTCAGATAATGTCGGGATTATTTGAAAACTTTGAACATAATAATGTCTTGTCGCCACGACGTTTTCTTTTATGGTCATTTTATTATAGGTAAGTACATAAGTTTGCTTTTAATTTCTGAAAAGGAATGCGCATCTAAAGGCCTTGAATCTAATCACTTTTTAATTTTAAGAGTGACTAAGCCTTTGCTGGTTTTCTTTATTTGGATATTGAGAAACAATAAAACAATGATTTTATTTCTGTAAATATGCCATACAACAGGTTTTCAATATCAAAATTATGTGTAAAAAAACGAGATGAAGTCGGAGGAGAAAGAAGTAGTCAGTTGCTATTTTAAAAAAAGGAGAACAAAAGCGGCATTTGAATTTATAAAAATGTCAATGCGAAATTTTTTAGACTTCAGTAGCTGAAAGCAATTCAAATCTTGATTCACGAAAGACCACTTTAGAAGGAAGAGTATTTTCTCTTCAAGCCAAAGAAATAAATATTCCGAAAAAAATTGTTCAACTCCCTCCAGAGGTTCCCTTACTTTGAAAATCATATGTTTCACGCTTACGTAAGTCGTAAAAACTGTCTTCGAGCGAAAAGGGTTAGGTACCTACGCAGTGCCCACGCGACATCATTAATTTCAATATAAAACGGCCTATTTTGACAGGAACATTTTGTCGGACAGCCAGAAGACCTTGGCTAAAATAGTTTCGTGAATGTAAATTATTAGGCTTTACTTGATGTTGTAGCCTCGGGTTTATTAATTGCAAAACATTTTTTATAGTTACTGAAGACCAAGACAAGTGACCTTATAACAATAAAAGTACCAAATCATAATTATTTTAGGTACTAAGTAGCCACCATAAATATTAAATATTAGGTTAATTTTTTTTTTTTGAAATACGTTTTGGCATTCTGACATTAGTCTACATTAACGATATTGAGAATTTTCAGAAAAGCAATCACACTAAAACTCCTAATGATTGAAACTGATACTTTATAGATAAACTGAGAAATGAAAACAGGTGATGTTTTTCTCATTTCAGGATAGCCCGATTATTTCAAAGCTCTAACGGAGCGTTTACTAACAAACATGCATCGGTTGGGAGTCAAAAGCAAAAATTTCACATTTTTCCCTAAAAAATTCCACCGTGTTTCGGTTATTCGTTGTTTTACGTTTGGCGAATATCCAAACACAAACAACCCGATCTCTAACAACTAGGAATCTGTGTATTACAAAAAAAATTGTTGGTATTTATTTGGTCTTTCTAAAATCCATGCTTTACTACCATGTTAGTAGAAGTAGGATGTTAGTTATAAATTCATGTCAGTTTATTTAAAATTGTTCATTATTATTATATTTCAACGTAAACCTACTCAATAAAGTAATAAGTAGAGCATAGAATCATAGGCACTTATGTATACGTATGTAAACTTATGTATATAAAAAAATTCGTTGCATAAGTACTCAAATCATTGATTAATATTTGTGATTGAATTGTGAAAAATCTTAAGTTTAAGTTTTCAAACACAATGGTATAATTTCGACATTACTTAGCTACTTACGACAAGGAATAATATACTTACTCTATTTTTTTTTGTATTAACGTAATGGTACATCATTCCAAGTAGCCAGATATGTCATAAAATACAGTTGAAACGGTTAAAGGGAAGGACATAACGACGCATCATGTCGGAAGGCCCATAAAACGTGTACTGTACCATTTTATGGTACACTGACATACCTCTTTATTGTTTATTATACTGTTTATTGGTCTTAGAACATCGTTTCGAAAAGATTAGACAGTCTTCAGTGTTGAATTGATGGTAGGACAGTGAAAGTCGAAAAAAGTAACTTTTTATCGCTCTCCGATTGTTTCTAGGTCTGGGGATTTGTGTTAAATTGTGGCTATACATTTGACTCTTGTTACGTATGATTTAATACTATATCAATCATATATTTAATAGATTACATAGAGATTTATAATAATTATTATTCTCAGTTTTGGAAAATAATAAAATTTACATTAATAAAAGTATGTATACTTATTTATAAATACATTTCTATTAACAAAACTACTTTTAGGTACTCAACTTTTTATAATTTACGTCTCTAGATTATCAATTCTACGCTTCAATGAGAGACGAAGCTATAAGTTAACAAGTTTTACTACAAACATCTTATCTAGTTTCACGATGTTTTCATTGTTCATTACAACCCTTTCAATTAGAAACTCAAATAGAAGCTACTTTGCTAAATACGTACCATTTAGTGGGTACGTACTAAGTTCTTATAGTTATTGTTTGTTTCTGCTTACTTGCAAAGTGGGGAGGATGCTAAGACTAGAGTTTCTTAAACGATTTTGCACTAAGTAGTGAATTAATTGAATTTTATGCTAATTTATTCAGGCTAATGACTCCTGTGTCGTTATAACAATGGAAATTGTTGAACAAAATTGCTTTTTGCTCGAAATTTAAAAATATTATACGGAGACTTGTGTAAAAAGTATTTTAGTTGTTGATTTTATTTAGATATATCTATAAATATCTGGTGAGAATACGGCATGAAGTCCGCCTAGAATAATTATTAATGAAACATGTACATATATTAATTTGATAGACCTTTATTTGTTTGATTATGATTACTTTATAACTGTTCTACATATCGATATGTTGATTAGTGACGTTGTTATATTTCCTTTGTTTTATATTTATTATTTAACATACCTAACATGAAAACTTTTTGGAGTAATTTTCATTTGTTAGTTGCGGTTACTGTTTTTAATATTGATACTAAACAAGCAAACATAGTATAATTTGTAAAAATATGTTTTGTTCTTCAATTTTATGCAGAAATACAGAGCGATGTGTTTTGTGTAGGTTCGTATAAAATATGAATCACCATAGGCTAAAAAAATATGTAGTTAATGTATTTTATAGTTAGCTATCCTTTTGTTTAAAGGAGAGTAATTGTAACAAATATCTTCAGTCTGATTGGATCGTATCAATGTTCAGTTACCGCACCACCTATCTTAAAGTGTATAATGTGTTAAAAATATTATAATTTATTTTTATATAATACCTACTAGCATATTGGTTTCTAGATACTAAATTATTATAAGCGTACATTATGACCTGTATTCGAATTACTGCCTAATCTAAAACTAAAGGTATTATCTTAGTGTGTAGCTTTCCGTCTTATAATTAAGAAAACGTTCTTAACGTCCCAATTCGCAAATGAAATAACAACCTTACACTAAAAAGCGTATAGTTTATTTTTCATTAAGCGTCAAAATAAACGAGTAATTCTATAAGCGGATCTAAAGAAAAAGTCTACTTTTCGATAAGCAAATTAAGCTACGTTCGTAATTAAAGAATTTACCAATTTTGTTTATATATTTTTTTGTTTGCCAATCACCAAATTCGTTATAAACAGCAAAACCACACGGTATCACGTACTGCAAAATTAAATCATTGTTAATTGAGAGAACATATTAATTAGCATAATTACTAGCCGTGGTTGTTTACTGGGAACAAAATTAATTGTTATTTCAACGTTGATAGTAGTCGATATGTTTGTACTTACATTTTGCTTAATATATATCACCAGATTCTTCTTCAGTATTGTCTGTTGCTGCATCTGTAACAATTTGAAAGAAAACAATTAAAAAATGGTCTCAGGGTTGAAATAATGCAGTAGTTGTAGTACGGGAAAGTCCACGGCCTCACCGAAAAAACGCTATGTGAGTAAAGTTACCGAATCCCTAATCCTTCCTGCAATCCCAAATCTATAAGATTTTTTCCCTAAGGAAATCAGAAACGCATCAACATGAGACACACCCAGGATCGGCACCGATTGCTTATCAACAGATAATCTGTCTGTCTCTGAGTCTGTTCGGAAGCCGATCTAACTCATAAAAAACGACCTCGCTTGTTTTTTGCCACTAGTTGTGTAAATTTCTCTCTAATTTCTCCAATAATTTAGTGCGATCTAGAGATTTTAGATTAGGACCGGTTATTCCTGTCCAGAATAATATCGTACTTTACAGACTATTCTATTCTTTTCGACTTATGTCAATGAGAACATCCATTTTATAAAAACATACGTAAGATTGTGTTCAGTTTTTGAGTCTATTGAGCCTTCGCGGCAAACCTGTATAAAATGAAGACAAATGTGTTTAAGTAGACGAAATTTATTGATGGATTTTAAAGCATGTTAACCTTCACTGCAGTAATCTGAAAAAGAACGTCGATTTTACGAGATTCCTATAAACTTTTGATAAATCGAACATCTTAGGATAGGAATATGCACACTTCAACTTTTAAATATAAATTCTTTGAAAATTCTTCTTATCGAGGAAGACGATAGTTCGCTTACATGAGAACTCAAACTTTCCTTGTAATATATCTCAAACACAAAGAAACTATGCATCGAGGGAATGAAATTCAGTATTTTGTGCAATCTCTAATAAGCAAACTTGTCGATGTAAGTTTTATTAAAACAAACTACTAAATAATTGCCTATTATAAGTCTGAAAGAATCTGATACAACACGTTTACATGTATAGTTTTGTTATCACATGCGATTAGTTGATACCAGAGCTGGGCAAAGAAATGAAAAAAGTCTGAAAAGGTAGATGACGTGAAAATCTTTCAATTAAATCCTGCTACGATACTTCAAAAATGTATTCAAAAATAGCTATTTATGGCACATTTTTACACGATGTTGTTTTTGCACTATGTTTAAGTTTATATGCTGATGTTAGTCTATAAAGGAAAAAGTTTTTATAGATATTTACTATTTGAAGAAGAAAGTCACAATAAGGTTACTTTTGAACTGGTTTCGTGTTTTTAAGACCAATGTTCTGTGTCTCAAGTAGGTGTTGTCTAACAAAGTAAATTCGAGGCCCGTTAATTGCAAAGCCTGGGGCCTCAGGCCAAATTATGTGTCCTCAAGCCGAGGCCAGTCTTTGTACTTTGTCCTAAAGTATATTATAAGGATAAAAATAAGGCCCGGAGATGTTATTATGTTGGTATATTTTATTTTATTAATTGGTTTGTTACTTGCGAGTTTTTGCACGAAGTTCAAACTCTCAGAAGTTCGTGACGTTTTTTTTTGTTAGTGGTGATGAGTTTATAATTTTATTTAACAAGTTTCTGAAATTTTTGTGTTGCAACAATTTGTGACTGTTGACATCTTATTTCGTTTTTTACTTCACGTGTCTGTGACATATTGAAAATATGTTGATAACTAACTTCAGCCCGCGGCGATGTCCGCGATTTTTGTGATTTTTGACTAATAACATTTTTGTATTTGGTTTTTCTGTTACTAATTGCATTGCAAAGTCAAAAATTTTCTGCAAAGTCATGATCTCGACTAAGCCATTCGAATAGGGGTGCTAACATTAAAACAATGTTTTCTTGCAGATTAAGACCAATTGTATTACAAGCCTCCTGCAATTCAATATCCAATCTGTTTGAAGAATAATTAATATTCCGTCAATCGAGAGCAATTTAATCCTCTATGTATTTACATACAATTAGCACAATAATAACGCTTATCGGCTCGTATCAACTATTCGGGTTTGTGTGATAATTAGTTATTAACAGTGCTGACGTTGTACTTACTTGTTATAAGTTTACATTGTAAATTGAATCGTAATGTTTGTGTGAGTTCTAGTCATGATCAGTCTTCGACACAGACTTCGACAGACTTCCTTAATACCGTTTCATGTACTTACCTAAATTATTTTCTGTATTACTTTTTAAGGGTTTAAAAATTAAATTAATTTTAATATTTTCTGTTCTGCTTGGAACTGTATCACCGTCTTTAGGATCACCTCATGCATTTAAATCGAGAAATAAATTAGTTTGATAAACTTTTAAATTAGGTACGCCTGATTTTACGTGACTGTCCTTTCTGAACTTGACTTTTTCGATTTTTCCCTAAAATAATGAAATACTAATATATTTTGTATACATTATAATTAAATTTGATACACGAATAAATTACAGAGTACACATAGCATGTCGCATTCAGTACACTCGTAGTTACTTGCAACATTGGCATCGAGAGAGACACGAAAAGTAGTATCTGATAAACCACGGAACATGATCTTGTTATAACGGTACAGTTGGCTGGAGTAACGAGAACACGACACAACTAGTGATGCACTCGTACATACATATATGATATTTTAAAGTATATATTTAATATTTCTATGTTATAAACTGAAATAATTAAAATATTTTTAATATTTATTTTTAAACAAATTATACCCAGACTCGGAACAACAATTTGTGGATCACATTAAAAGTTGTCCCGTACGGGAAACGTACTCACGACACGTTCCGCAGCAGCCAGTTGCCCAACCACTGCCTCCACTGTGCAGGGTGTAATCGTAGCTTTGGTTCTCAGAACGAACGAATCCTTGGAGTTTTGGATTGTCAGTAGATATGCATAAAAAACAAAGGATTTCAAATTTAGTGACTAGGATTTTTGATGAATTGATTGTTCTCTGCATAACTCTCACAATAATTTGTATTAGATAATGTATTATTTGGTGAACTTGTAGAGGGTATATTTTCTAAAAAAGGAACAATGCAGTTCTTCTCCTTCGAATCAACACTCACTAGCTTCACTGACAAACGAACTGATACTGAACTGAAGATTAATTATTATTTTATTTTGATGTTTCAAACGTATAAGTACGTTCGAATCATCAAATGGTTTTGTCTGAATAAATTATTTTGAGCTTTGACTTTTTTTGTTAATAAAAAGTAAGCAAAGCATTTTAGCACAAGATTCCCATACATCTTAAAATATTTAACTAAACGTATTTTTAACCAACTTCAAAAAAGGAGGAGGTTCTCAATTCGACGAGTATTTTTTTTTTTTTTTTTTTTTTTTTTATGTATGTACACCGATTACTCGAAGACGCCTGGACCGATTTGCAAAATTCTTTTTTTATTCGATAGGGTATACTTGCCATTTGGTCCCATTGTCATGAGGTCAGGATCTGATGATGGAATCCTGGAAAAACCGAGGGGAACTTTCAAAAATTGTAGGGGCGAGTAGGTTTTTTGTGTGATGTTTAAGTAGGCCTTTAACAACACTACAATATGACGAAGGTCGAAGTCGACCAGATGTTGGAGCCGGAAGACAGTCGAGGGATCTCCTTGACTATTTGGAGTAATTGCCTTGTGTTTGGGCTTGAATGATTCGTATTGGCGAGCACTTTGCAGCAGGCTTGGTCGTAACTGTCATTAAGGGTCTGATGATGAGAACGAAGGACAGCTCAGGGAACTCCTGAACGGTTTACAGTAACTACTTCGTGTTTGAACTTAATTCATGTATATTGATGAAAACTTTGTACCTGTAGGTATGTATCATAACAACTGAAGGTCTGCAGTTTACCTGATGATGGAGACAATTGACCGTCGAGGGAATTCCGGATGGAAACGAGAGACAGTCGAGAGAACTCCTCAACGATTCATAGCAGCTTCCTTGTGTTTGGGCTTAATTTATTCGTTTTGATGAGAACTTTACACCTTGATGGATTGTGACTGTCATTAGGGATCTGATGATGAAGACGAACGACAGTCTAGGGAACTCCTCAACGGTTTACAGTAGCTACCTCGTGTTTGGACTTAATTTATTTATATTGTTAAGAACTTTCCCTCTCCTAGAGAGATAGCCTGTGTCCCAGTACTGGGAACATTAAAATGGCTGATGATGATGATGATGATGAGAACTTTCCCATTTCTTGGGATCTATATTTTTTAATCGGGCGGCTCCTTTCGTTGGCCTACACATAGCTACTTAAAAATACATACTATTCAATATGTTAATTTATATTTAAAATATTACTGTAGTTTACAGAAGAACTTGCAACAGACACTAAAAAGAAAAAAATAAAAAAAACTACGTTTAAAAAAACCGACTTCAAAAACAAAAAAGTGTCAAATAAGTAATTAAAATTGATATTTTAATAGCACTCTTACGTACGCGAAGCTAATACTTTTAATATTAATAATAAAACACTATCAATTCTATGTGCTACCTATTCATAGGTTTGAAGTCGGTGCCAAGCCCTAAACAGAATAAAACTAAATGAGAATTAAGACTGTTTAACTGCTAAAAGACGAAATTTCCACAACTAACAACGCAGCTACCTACTACTACTTTTAACAACCAAATACGAGAAAACTTTCAGAATTCATAATTCATCCAAATATCTTTCTAAGCTATATACAGTTTCGCCGGTAACGAAACCATATAGACTTCTGATTCTACGCTAACGCCATCAAGTTAGAAAATCGGTACAAAATTTCTTAAATCCTAACAAATAAATTCAAACGCGCCCGGCGAGTTTAGGTACTCATGTAATCATGCTTATTATAAATATTATGTACTAGGCTTGGCACCGACTTCAAACCTATGAACAGGTAGCACATAGAATTGATAGTGTTTTATTATTAATATTAAAAGTATTAGCTTCGCGTACGTAAGAGTGCTATTAAAATATCAATTTTAATTACTTATTTGACACTTTTTTGTTTTTGAAGTCGGTTTTTTTAAACGTAGTTTTTTTTATTTACTTAAACTTAACAGAAGATTTACTTTAATAATCCTTATTGGTTGGTTTCCATTATTGGGTTCACTTTATGGTTTTGTCACTTTCTCCAAAGAAAAAATATTAAGTAAGTATTTATGTACGTATGTGAGCAATGTACACGAATATGTTTTAAATATTTGAATAGTATCATAATTATGCATACATCAATTAAGTTGTCATTGGTATTTCAATTAATTAACATCGAATCAACCAACCACAATAAGGTACATGTAGCAAGACCGAATTAAGTAAACATTATAATTGTTTCATCAATATAAAGTCTTATTAGAGAAAGCATAGAGTTCAGTTTTGCATGAAGGTGGAAAGTACAATGCTATGGGTATCAATTTCGAAAGCACTCTCAATAGTGTTCAGTCGAAATTGGAATTTTTAAACAAAGGATACGTGCAAGCGAAATAAAGCAAAGAACTCCTTTCATCGGAAACGGCAGAAATATTTTCGCTGCGAGTATGTAGGTGATGCTTCTAGTCTACAAAGATGCCAAATGTGAGAAGCAGAGATTGAAGATCATTGTTCAAAGATAATGCTATGTTTTGAAGTTAAACCTTTTTTTATTTGTTGTGACATTATAATACTAAAATTATACCTAAACAATTCAGCTGATAAAGTAAGCATTCGGTGCTGCCCATGTACATTCGCAACACCAAAGGAGTTGAAGGTTGCCGGCTTTTTGGGGATAAGCGGTTCAAGGGTCGTAATGATTGGGAAGGGATGGGGGACAGGGAGATTTGGACCTCCGGTAATAATACTTACGTGACGAAACAGAACGCTATAGTTGTTTTAACCACGGCCTTTTCGAAAACTGACGTGATACAACTAAAGCGTTGTGTTTCCGGAGTGATCTCCGGTCGAGGCGATCAAGTGTTGAAGCAGGACTCTTCCACACAATTGCAAAACTTAAGAAAATCTTCTTTTATCTTAATTACTGATTACTATTTTGATGTCTGCACTTTACATTCGAGAATCGTACTTATAATACAGATTTTTTTAAAGACCCATACAATTTTTAGTTTTATAGCTTTTTAAGCTCCCTATAAAAAGAACTGGAGCCGATCCACTGCTTTGTGTACGAAAGAGTTCAAAGAACAAAGAGTTGTCCAATTCCAATCCCGCTTCACAATGGAACAAAGTGCAGGAACAGTTTTTTGAAAATTGAAGTTCAATCAAATTACGAAAAACGGATGAACCTAAATGTTTTCTTTTAAAAAAGGATGAAAACAAAATAGTTTTCTCTTTAACCTTTTTCCTAAAGTCCGTAATTAAAAGTGTCCTCGACACACCTTTCGCCTGACACGTCATTGTTTACATGTAAGCGGGAGCGAGCATATACAATGTGGAACAAAGTATGCAGTGGCGCAGTTGTGAGATTGAGGATGCACTAACGCTAATGTTTTTTTTGCATAGTATTATTTATACGATTCGTCATAAAGGATTGTATTTTGTGTGTAATAAAAACAAAGATTAAGGTTAGATTTTTTTCTAGCAGCTATTATAGATCATTTTCAATTACAAATATGTCATGTTGAATTGTAATTGGCCTAAAATCTGTAATTGTCAAATACAATGAATAAGCAATACAGAATACATCAATCAACTTCTAATGTTGGGGTGCATAGCTAAGTTTGAGTAAACCAGTCAGCAAAATTTCATTGTAACCATCCAAAACTTGCCATCATAACACTAAAGAAAATTTAACCAAGCAATTCTCGAGACTATTGTCCAGTGTTACTCAACATTAAACCAACAACCCTCGATTAAGTTCCAAGTTGTTCAGTTTTAACAAAAATAGACTGTTCAAAATTGTCCCTAAAGTTTGTTCAAAAGCGTCCCTATTGAACATTGATAAGTACGTCAGTGGAATTAGAACGACAGAGGGACGGAGTCTTGTGACACCGCTCACCGCCGGAACAATTGAAATAGGTATTCCAATTTCCCCTGTCTGTTCAAGGAAATAGAAACGTTTTTTAAACGTTATTTTTAGTTGTGTTGCGCTTTCGTTGTTAACTTGTTTAGTAGATGATGTTGTTGTTCCTCTCATTATAGTATTGGTTGCTTCTTTACCTTTATTTGTAAATACTTTATTAATATTAGATTATTTGATTTTTAAATAAAATGTTTTTGTACTGTAAAACTGTTTAGAAGTGAGTGGTAATATTTGGGAAATAATAATCTGTTTGACAAATATAAAGACTGTTATCTTGTTAAAGTTATTTATACTGTTTAGAAAATTGTTCAATGAACAGAATGAATCAATAAAATTAGTTTCGTCAAACACTAACAAAGAAAACGATATCCTTATTAAGTTTGTCGAGTAACATGTACGATTAGTTCCCAACAACAGTTTGTTCCAAGACAATAATTACGTCCCAACTTGTCCCTACGAGGATATTTCTATGTTTTCAGACAATTTGGTAGCTTCTATACATGTTCTAATATTACGAAGACAACGATGAGACGAGATGATAAGTCGTTTAAGTGGGTTTATTAAGAAAGAAATGGTATAAAATTATTTGTTTATTCAAATACAACAGCTATTTCTCATTTTTCATCATCTCCATCATCTTCTCATTTTTAAGGCATTGAGATGGCCATAAATAGGTTGAAACAATATATCTTATTAAATTATTCGTATACATTTTTTCCCTCCGAAAACATTGAATGTAAAAAGGGCTAAGTCGCTCTACGCAAAACTCCACCAAAAAAAAGTTTTGAGAACGCATAGAATCCAAGTCCCGGTCTACTTAATTTGTAATAATAAATATTGTTATTATTTTTTTTATTCAGCATATAAACATATAAATTACATTTTTAAATATTTCTTAAAAATAAATAATAAAAAACATTTAAAAATATAAAAAATAGTGTCCCACCGGTATCGGGAACTGGGTCCAAGCTACCGGCGGTCAGGGCTCCAGAGAAAGGAACCTCCTGACAATACGAGCCGTGTCCAGGAGTACCACTTTCTGAATCAAGCCCTTGATCCAGCCACCTAACGAGAGCCTCCTAAGATGTTGGTCGAGGCTCTTGGCTATTAAGCCATTGGCTGACACGACTATCGGTACAATGATAGCTGAATCCACTTCCCACATGTCGACAACCTCGCGAGCCAAGTCGATATACTTGATCAGTTTATCTTTCTCGGCTTTCACAAGGTTCTCGTCATGTGGGACGGCTATGTCAACAATCATTGCACGCCTCTCCTTCCGGTCCACCACCACAATGTCAGGCTTATTGGCCACAATAGTCCTGTCAGTGATGATAGACCGGTCCCAATACAAGGTGATATGACCATTATCAAGGACTGGGTCGGGCTCATACCTGTAGTACGGCACTTCCGATTCCACAAGAGAGTATTTCAGAGCAAGCTGCTGATGTATGATCCTGGCTACACGGTTGTGCCTATGCAAGTACTCGCCGTTAGCTAGACGAGAACAACCAGAGATTATGTGACGAATTGATTCTCCCGGACGGTGACATGCCCGACAGATGTCAACCGTACCGTCCTTCACAATAAATCTCCGGTAGTTATTCGTCATGATAACTTCGTCCATAATTGCACAGACAAACCCTTCGGTTTCCCCAAAGAGGTCACCAAAACGCAGCCAGGCTACGGACGCCACCTGGTCTACATCCGGTCCATGTAGGGCTCGGAAAAAGCGTCCGTGAAGCTCCTTGCTCTGCCATACTTCCCTGCGAGCGTTAGTGTCAAGTACGACGGGTTTGCGCCAGTTCTCGATAGCCAGGGAGAGCGGGGTGAGACCTTTGTCCACTGCCACTACATCTCGATGCATATCCACGTCGGCAGCTAGGAAATATTCCCTGAGACTACATACCTCGCGGTTGTGTAGGGTCTTGGCATTTAAAAAGCCTCGACCGCCACACTTCCGCGGGATATACAGTCTCATCACCGACGACCGCGGATGATGCATTCGGTATGCAGTCAGCATTGTTCGGACTTGCCTATCCAGGGCGTCCAGTTCAGTTTGAGACCATTTGAGTACGCCGAAAGAGTACATCAATACCGGCATGACCCAACCGTTGAAGGCGCGCACTTTGTTTCCACCTGAAAGAAAGCTATTATTATATTATTATAATAATATTGTTACTATATTAAAAAAAAACCTTCGTTGAACAAACGTAAGTTCTCGGAACTTGGGCGTATGCGCATATTATTATTATTATTGGGAACTAAGTATATGTCTTGCAAATCAGTCAGGTTTGACGAACATAGCATATTCTCACAATTATCTGGTAATGTATATATCACAAATTACTAATTGGTACCAGCGGATCCGTCCGCAATTCGGTAATTCCTAGTGTGAAAAGAGGTCCATGTGTTACTTTAGCATAAAATCTATATGTGTGATAGTTTTCATTTAAAATCATTGAGTACGCTCTACATTAAATAGTAATAAACATTCATCCATCTATAAAGGGTTGCTTAGTACTAACATCAAAAGTTTTGCGACCAAAAACCGACAGATGATCAGTGGTCATTCTCAAAACCAACATCACCATTCTACGCTACTCCACGACATCATTTTTATTCTAACTCCATAATTTTCTTGGAAACTTCTCGAATATTCAGTCGAGCGTCTGAACCCACCTTGATATATTGCTAGCTCTTGGGCGCAAATCTGCAAGCGTTGCTCTTTAAAAATATTGAGCAGTGCGCGAATATAATGGGGCCATAGATTACTTGTGTGTGTGAGTCGATTGCTTGAGTGTGTTGAAAGTCAAGGAGGTAAGATGTCATTTGTTTTTTTAGCTGTGATGTAGGTCAAAGGATGATATTGTCGGAAATATAGGTAGGGGAAACACTTACTTACTTTTCATTTATTACTTTTTATTATTTAATTTTGCTTACGATTTCTTAGTGTTCTTCTTCAAATAGCACCCAAAGATATGTGGCAGGTGGCTATACACAGCGATACACTCATATTTATATTATACTTAGTTTTGGCTAACTACGACCAACAGCAGGAAAAAAAAAACATTTATTTTATCTTATGTTTATAGGTCAATGAAAACAAACTTATAGGGTTTTTTATGAAAAAGGTATATTTAATTTTCCTGCTTAGTACCTACTTACAACCAGTATAATTGAAATTGAATTATAATACTCGACAAACCATTTTCCTCAAACCGGGTCAAGATACCTTCAGGGTCAAGAAAAGTCTATTGTCAGTGAATATAA
The DNA here is from genome assembly GCA_902829305.4 of Spodoptera exigua. Classification (NCBI taxonomy): domain Eukaryota; kingdom Metazoa; phylum Arthropoda; class Insecta; order Lepidoptera; family Noctuidae; genus Spodoptera; species Spodoptera exigua. The sequence continues at coordinate 7,296,513 of LR824615.2, forward strand.
TAGTACTTTTCTTTCAAAAACAAGGTAAACTTTAGTTCCTAATACATCTAAGCAACAAAGACAGGAAAAAACATGAAACGAAACGCAAAACAATGTGTCTAAAGATACAATCAGTAATTAGGTGTTATTTATTAAATAAGCAGTTTAATTTGGAACAACCGAAACCAGACTTATAAGCTGTGAAACGATTCCATACCAAAAAAAAACAAAATATATTATCAAGATCCTGTCAGTGGCTGCACCTGCAGTATCTGAATAAAAAAGCCTGTGTTTAACCAGACTATTATGCTATCTCTGTGTGAAGTTCCATTCAGATCCGTTCAGTAGTTTTTACGTGCATTTTCAGTAGCATCTGCGTTGCTGGCCCTTTGGGGGTTTGGGATTTGAGGATGGGGGATTCACAGGGTTTAAGTCTCGGAGTACCTCACTCACATGGCGAAACACAATTAACTTAAGCGTTACATGCCAGTATTCTAAGAGGTAATATAAATTATGAGGTGTGGTCGAGATGCTCTATTCATATCACTGACAAGCGTAAATGTTTATGTAATAATGATGCTCACTTTGCATATGGGTAGGTATTTTTTGATAGGTTCTTGGGTCTGGTTGGCGGGCATTTCATTATCACCAGCCTCTTCCGAACTCAATATAGTCACTTTTTCAATCTCAAAATCAATATACTAAGATAAACAATTAATTAGTTTTGGATCATTCCCTTTGTCCAGGAAAATCTTTTCCTTTGTAATGAAAGGAGGAAGGAAAATGCAATTATAACTCAATTAGAGTATAGTTAACATTGGGGGAAAGTCTCCTCATTAATAATGTTGTCATTGTCGTATAACAAGTGATGGGGTGTAGGTTTCTTTGTGTTTCTGATACGTTGTGATTGTCGTTTTGTTTATTGTTTTTTATTCTTAACACGTTGGACTTTGATGTTCTAGAAAAGTCTGTCTTGTACCGATGAATACGAAACGTTTTTGTGTTTTGGTAAGACTTAAACTCTTATTGCATACAAGTAAGTTTTTTATATCTATCAACAAGTAAATAATTCTTGAGATTACGTTCTGCGGTACATTTAGTATATTTTTATATAGATATCAATGTTTGTATGTATGTACGTAATCGTTTATATTAACAGTCTTGATCTGTTAAAATTATTGTTACCGTTACCGTTTTCACCAAGAAAAAACACACTTAATTAAATACAGAAATAGAATCTAAGACACTCAATTCGATTAAAAATAAAACGAAATCTTAAAGACGACTGAAAATTTTTGTATGAAAATAAACGATACAAAGAATACTGTCATTGATTGATAGCGAAACAAGGTTTTAGTATTGATGGTGTACCATAACTCATACCTAAAACAGATGGATGGACTCAGGTGTTTTAATTTCATAATGGAATGGAAAGTACAGGAAGTAAGATAATTTTATATATTTGTCTGTATTTGTAAACATTACGGTACCTACCAGGGCTGGTTGTGATGTGCACTATGCACATCAGTGCTTGTAAAAGCACTCATTTCGAGGAAACCCAAAAAGCTAATTTGGTTTTTTAATATTAACAACGGTGTCCGCTTCTCGTGCATGAGGGTGTAGGTTCGAAACCTGGCAAGCACCAATTTGACTTGACTTGTCTTGACTTGACTTGACTGCCTTGAGCAAGCGTGGTGATTAATGCTTAAACCTTCTCCGTGTGAAAAGAGGCCTTTGCTCAGCGGTGGGCACTTATGGTGTGTATTTGTAATGTGATTATTATAGATCCTATACATATTATAGACGCGAAAGTTTCTAAGGAGTGGCGAATATTTTTTATTTTTTTACGGTAAAAATTTTAAATGGATTTTAATGAAAATGGCTACAAAGATAGATTGTAATCTGGCATAACACGGGCTCTTTCATTTCACAATTACTATGCGCGATTTAGAACACGTTGTATGTACTGATGTTACCAAAAGATTAAATAGTAGGCCTCATGGCTCAACGTAAACCTGTTTTGCATTATATGAACCAGTTTTGTCGGTAACTGTAGTTACATATTCATGATTTTATTGCTGAATGTACGTGCCATGGACTAAATCATATGCAATCATTTGTTTTCAAAGTTTCATAGGGCTACATGATATTAGTAAAAGCTCATTAGAGATTACTATGCAAGCGTAAAAAGGTTCCGCGGCCCCGGCCTGCAGCAGGAGATGAAGAATCGGGTTTTTATTCTGTAAGACTCTGAAACTCCCTCTCGCCCAATACTTGGCAAGAGAAATTATTTTATGATTTTTCCCCTCAAAAGAGTTAGGTATATTAAACAGCATATACATATTTGCTTCTGATCCTACATTATTTAAACCAAATTTTTGCGAATTTAAATTCAGATTCTTCAATTTTGACGTTTCAAAGTGTCTATTAGGAGGTATCTAGGATTAAGTGAAATAAATGTATCGACTTCGATTTGGCGTTCAAAAGTCCAAAATTAAAGTCCAAAAAGCATTCATTCCATTGCAAATACTTTTGAAACTATAAAATAAAATAATTAATAGTCCTACAGTAAAGCTTCACGTGCTTTCACAAATACTGCAGTTCACTCTTCGTAATAAATTAATATTCAGTCGCTTCTTTGCAAAAAGCTGTATATGCTATACCTAAGTTCAGTCGTACCCTTTGTGGCAAATGTACAAAATTAGATGATGTTTTATTGTGTTCGAGTTTTTTGTGCAAAGGTTTGTGTGTTGAAAATCTTAAAATATTGGTTTGTACTAATCTAAGTTAAAGATATTGAAAAACAACTGACAGTAAATAATTTATTACACCTGAATCGAGAAACTTCTAGACTAAACCTGGAGTTGGACTTTGAATATAGTCGTAATATTTACAGTTTCATGAAAATTTCGGTGCGGGTGTCGAGTTTTAAATAGATTACTGGACAGACTGAATCACGATTGGATTTCCTGCATACGTTGGCTCGGTGCCTATCAGAGCTGAGGTACGTATACTGTTTTGCGGTTGAAACACATGTTCAAGGACGGTTGGGTATGTCGCACCTACAAGTTCGTGTGATGTTTTGTGTGCTTAATTTAATGTACCTGCTTATTTAGTTTGGACCACAGACCTGTTGTGGTTGGAGTTCACAATTGTCCTCGGTGATTTATTGTGTATGTATTTTGTGGCTTAATTATGTAACTAATGATTATGTTCACATTGGCTTATTTATTTATGAGAAAGATCGGCAAACTAGCTGACGTATTACCTGATGGTAAGCAATCGGCGCTGCTTATGGTCACCCGCAACACCAAAGGATTGCGTTGCCGACCTTTTAGGGATTTGGGCTTCGGATATTTATGGATTGGGAAAAGATGGGGGGAAGGGCTTAGGTACTCTCACTCACACTGCGAAACACTATGCTGGTCGAGCCGACTCATTCATTCCGAAGCTTGACTCACCCACACTACGTATAATAAATCCAAGCCTATGCCAACTATCCAAGATATAAGTCAACTATTCAAGATATAAGCCAATCCATAGTTTATTTAAATTAGTTGAATGGCGAAATTCAATCAACCAAAGTTGTTCATTAAAAAAAATGTTTATAATCAAAGTTGTGTACAAAAATCTTGAATTTATTGTTAGACAGCCAAATAAATTGAAGCGAATTAATTCGAATCTTCCATTAAACGCAACGAAGGCTATCGAACTAAAATGCTAAGTAAAAATATGTGTTGATATCGGAAATACGTCGATGCCTTAAGCAACGTCTGACTGCAATACAAAAATAAGAGGCAACTCGCTATGCATTAGCCGTTCCTAATGCGATTCCCGTGTCCGCTAATAAAATGAAAGGCTATACTTCAATGATGCATAAACGAAAATATGGAGAGAGAATAATGAAGGAAAAAGAAAACAAAACACATTTCGAGTATCTGTTGTTTAAGCTTTCCAAGTAAAGTAAAACTTTTGATACTTTTTGCAGTATGACAATCTTCATCCATGACAATCTTCATAGAATATTTTTTTTGTCATTATGCGTATTGTACAGTCATCTAATCAATATACAATTGCCAAGTATCATGACGATGATATTGGTCTACGTGTGTGTCAATCAGATACTTAGACATAATAGTTAATTAGTATGTTGTGGTGGCCCGGAGGTTAAGGCTGGTACTGAGCGGTGGACTTTCTTAGTATTTAGACGCCATTGACATACGGTGAAGGTAACAATCGTGAGGAAATCTGGACTTATAATTATTAATCGAATGTAAATAGTAAATTTACAAATTATAAGTTTGAAATCGCCAATATTCGATTAATGCTCAAACCTTCTTCGCGTGAGAAGAAACTTTTTCCAGCAATGGATTCAAGTAACCTAATAAAAGTGTTATAAAAAATAATATATCCAAGAATAACACAATTTGTGAATATATAGAACAAATGTTCGTGATAGTAGACATTATTTAAATCCTAATATTTATTGAGTAGCCATGTTTGATTGCGCAGAGTTATTGGATTAATTATCCATTTAATTTGAAATTAGCAAGAAAACTCAAAGAGTTTCAGATTTCCGGGGAAACCTTTCGAAAGCGGAATTGGATCTCTTCGTTTTACTTTTTGTTTTACATAATCAGCATTTTAGTTACTATACAGATTACTTGAAAGACTTTTTTTTACTATGTTATATAATATTCAACCCGTGCTGGTTTGCCACATTATATTAACACACATTACACAAAATATTTCCTATATCCTGTAGTTGTTCGACAATTTTATACAGCTATCTATCATCGGCAAAGAAATGGAAAAGCAACAATCAACAACCATGAATGACCTTCCCTGGCCTGTGGGTATGGGAACTTACATATAATTAAAGAGAATAACACAAATCCATAACTCTAAAGCAACCTTACAAAATAGAGAAACTAAGCTAATACCAAAGTAGCTAGAACTATGTTTATAAGCTAAACATTACTTAAATGCAGACTACTTAAAGATACACTAATGTGTGCAGATCCTAATCTGAGATGTCTAAGTGAGAGCAATTACTTTTATCGCATAAGCGATTCTAGTTACTAACTCCAGATATATAAGTAGCAATTTCGAGTGAAGTACTTGAAACATTTATACTAACGCTTGCTAGAAACTTCCATACTGTTTCTGTTGAATTAGGAGTTGATCGTGATGGGTTTAATGGAGTGGGAGTGAATTAAATATAGGATTTGTTTTTAGATGGTTAATTATGTTAATTAGATAAAAATGAACTTTTATATTTTGAAACATGCTGGACGTAAAGTCAAAACATAAACGGATGAAAGACTATGTATACTCCAATGATACTTTGGTCCTACCTAGGGACGAAACGCTTCCTTCTCCTTTATTTCGTTTGAAAAAACGTTGCCACACCCTTGTTTTATATTTCTCCCTTTTCATGAGTGCGTTTACAAACATACAAAAGACATCCAGACCCGAAACAACAATTTGTCGTCACCAAAGAGTATTTACCTGCGGGAATCGAACCTGCGGCACGTTGCGCTGCAGCTGGTTGGTGAATCGCCCTAACCAGCGCGTCAAACTCAACCATGAGCTTTATTGTAGCACTTACGAATACTGTACAAACATGAGTTGTTGATAAGTAAGAAAACATAATAATTATTTTATGTAAGTATCCCAAATTTAATGCGAAGTCGTGCTTATTACGTAGCAGTACGGTTGCGAATCAGTTTTGTTAAGGAGCTAATCATTATTGATAGGAGCAAAACGTTTAAACAAGTCTCTTTATGATATTTGTGTAGGGTGGCGGCGACGGCTGGCCAGAACTTGTGCAAACTCATTTATTTGCGGTTTGCCTCCGTTGGAACGGGCGCTCTCAAACCAATGTGTTTTATTTACCTATTTTCCTTATAAAGTCAACGGAGTGTGTATTTTGTCGGTCAATTTTCTGCTGAAACACGTCGCCCTTTAAAAGCTGTGGAGAGATGAAAAGATCTTTTTTGAGTCGCACATTTTTCGAGTGCTTTAGTGATATTTGATGTATTTTATGCTAACCATTTGATTAGGCTGTGAATGAATGTTTGTTAAATGTGGTTGGTTTATTTAGTAGACAGTTTATAAACACTGATTTTGTGACTTAAAAATTGTAACGAATTACCTAACGATCAACAAAATGCTACCAATAGTTTTAGATGTTTGTCTGTAGAGACAGTTTTATTCCCACACGGAAAATTATTTATATCGTTTAAAAGTAGCTATCATAATACATGCCAAAATTGTCACGTAAGTCTTTATCTTCAATATTTTTTGTTTTTTTTTAATGTATGTATTGTGCTATATTGCTATCGCTAAACGAAGAAAATTCTAAAGTAATTTAACATTTTTCCAAGAAACACAGCAGCCTACTTTAACTATTTGTCGACATCAAGTTAAATATACTAAACAAAACATTGTTTATGATTGAACGCGTTACTTTCTTTTCAAGCTTCCATTATTACCTTCACACAGACTAAGTCCACACTGATAAAGGTGGAAGCGCACCAATGAGATTAAATAACATGCCTTTCAAACATAAAAGAAAGGAAATTAACTACAAGATAAAAAGAACTTTGCTTAACAGATAATAAAGTTTGTAATTACATGTTCCCTTTCACTCATAAAGCTTTCATGTTTGTTTTAGGGAAATTAATAAGAGAATGCACGTTTTTCAACGTATCTTGTATGTAAATGTAGCAAATTTCAAGTTATTCTTTGTAAATCTGGCTTTATTCTGAACAACGAAGTTAAACAACAATGATATTAAGTACTGAATGGAGTGTATTGTTTAGGAAATGAAAATACATTCTTTCGCAAATTGTGTAGAGAGATCGCTAAAAATCTGGTTTTACGCTGGTTGTGTGTGATGCGATTTCTTTTATAATTCTAAGCTTGTTATTTTTGTTGCTTTACAATAAAACATAATGAAAATTACACATTATATATTATTCGTAAGTTTGGTAAATTTTAGTTCCTAAATTCCTTTTTACTTTGTTTGGGAACCGCAATACGGTTGTTTTTATTAAAATAATCATAAATATTACGAGGACATATACATTTCGGAATACACGTATAAATTCCTTTCACATCTAGGCAAGTTACGGTCACGAACTGGATGAAAACGTCAAAACTTTAGTCGAACATAAATAGGAATGTAAAAAAAATATTCATATTCTTTATTGAATTTCAAGAGAAAACGTAAAAGAAACTTGCTTTGACAATCGGTAATCATTTCAAATTGAACAAATAAAAAGTTTTATTGAGGAGCTTACGTTATGAGAAGGTACCAAGTTAATTTATTAGAAGTAAAGGCGGGCTGCTAAAGTTAAATTATGTTGGGCGAGATACCGGTAAATTTCAGGCGTTAATACTGTTATATTGTTATTTCTTATCGACGTCAAAGTTGACGATTTTGTTTATAACGATACTGACAATTTTAACCGATTCGCTAATGTACTGTCTCTTGACTGACTTTGGTTGATTGTTTGGCGTAATGTTGAAAATAATAAATGGAGAGGTTGGAATCGTGTGCGATAAACGTTTTCTAATAGCTAGTCTCGGCATACTGGCCGTTGTGGTGGCCCATAGGGCGCGGTTCGAAACCTGGCAAGTACCTACCAATGAGACTGTCTCCGAGTTATATAAACATTCTTTGATTGACATAATATGGTGAAGGAAAACATCGAAAGTAAACCTGGACTTAAAAGTTTTAATTATAAGTTTGAAATTGCCATGTCTTTTTCATGTGAGAAGAGGCCTTTGCACAGCAGTGGGCACTTATAGACTGACGATGGTGAATGATAACTTCTTCCAACGTTTGTTCTGCTTTACTCTGGCGAGAAATAGCCTAGGTATTATTTAAGACTACAACTTTTCTCTGGTCAAGGTTGCCGGTCGAAGGAACAGGGAGTTTTAGTCAGTAAGAGTCTGATACACCCTTGCTTTACGCGGGGCGAGAAAGGTCCTTTGATGTATGCCCTCTAACAAAAAAATTTTATCTGGCCAATTATCTATTCCGTAGTTTTTACGTAAAAGTGAAACAAACTTATTACCTACTAACATACAAACTTTGGTAAACATACACAATTACAATATTCAGGGTAACATGGTGTCCATTTTTCGAAAATATAAATATGGTGGTGAAATGTGTTATAGTTAAAACACATTTACCTCTTTCAAACCTTTGAAAGAATTATGTTGTTATGAAACAGAAAAAATACATAAAAACTTTATATTGTCTGGGTGTCACTTAGCTAAAGTAGACTGTGTGAAAATTTTACTGTATTTTTAAGGTTGGATGTCGGTAATGGATATAAAAATGTTAAAGTGAAACAGTTAAGTGGTTTAAAATTGGCGGTATGTCCTAAACCAACAAACATGTGAAATAGCTGAAACATAGAGAGTAACTTTATTATTACGTAAGAAGATTAATTATTTCAGTTGTGTTTGCTTTTTAAAAACGAACACGCCGCTGATTCGTTTTTGACCACATAAAAGAAAAGTTGCTGCTACAGCCTTCCGCCATCAGGGCCTTTAATTAAATGTTTTCTAAGCTAATTTCATAGACTTGAAGTTTTCAACGCTATTTCTTTCAAGCAATCATAAAACATTCGTAGACTATCTATCGTAGCCTATTGACGCAGTATCGTCTACGGCGTAGCGCCCGTCTACGCCGTAGTCGTCAATCATAGTTGACGGTGTAAATGGGAAAAATATTACCCCCATTAAAAGAGTTCTTTGGAAACGTTTGTAATCTGCTGTTCATGTTGTTCCCAAATAAGTAACGGTAATAATTACTCCTCATAAATTTAAAGCACTCGACGGAAACGTTTGGAATAAAATTTATTTTTCCTTTGTTAGCTGATGCTTTGTGGTGGAGGAAGACTTAGTTAATATTTCAATAACTTATTGTTCCTACACCTCTTTTCTTGCTACCCTAATTAATTTACATTATCAGCCTATAAGTGCTGCTGAGCAAAAGGGATATTGCTCATGATTTTATCGCACACGGTGAAGAATTGAGCATTAATTAGGTACCATGCTTGGTTAATAAGAAGGCTTATTTGGAAATGGGAGCCCATTCCTCCCCCAAATTCCCAAATCACCTGCTGACAATGAACTTGTAACTCCTTGGTGTGACCTTCACATGATCCGTATGTTGGTTCGTCGCGCAACACCACTAAAAAGTCTTCGTTTAAACGCCACAAAAGTCAAAAGTAACTTGACCAATAAAACGCCTAAAATTTATTTTGAAGTAAGAACACAATAGAAAATCGTATTGTGAAAAGTTTAAAGGTAATCCATGTTGATGTGGGCGGCAGCTATTTTAGGTAAAAGATTAATGTTTAATTTACTTCCAAAAATAACATACAAATGGCAAACATTTTTCTGTGACATTTAATTGTAATGAAATAATTTCTTGGCTAATTTAATAAGCCATTTTTACAAACACGACACTCGTTGCCAAAGTTCCGAAAAGTAATTGTGTGGGTGTAGCACATGGATTAAAGGATAAAATAAAACTAATACATTGTACGAAATATTTTGTGATACAAACCTTCGCAATATACATTAATCCAAACCCGACCTTTAGGAGGACAAACTAAAATATACAAGTAAGTACTTTAGCAACTTACATCTCTGAAACTACAATAAAAGATACGTTTTTGTTACATGAAAGGCAAAGGTAGGCTCACACTCGTGTTTTTATTAAAAAGGGATTTTGGACTGTGAAATAAAAGGGTACACAAAGTAGGTGCTTTTTGTACTTGTTGTTTTGTAGTTATTACAAAGTATTTTTAATAACCACAGAGTATTAAGCCTGTCGACCTCGAAGAGACAAGTAGTATTACTGTTGACTGTTATATTTATAAAATTGATTTGGTTGTAAACAACAAAGTATCTGAAGGAGGTTTATAAAGCGGATTGTGCTGCGTTTGTTTGAGAATCTTAAACTATCTGATCAATTTTATTTAGTTACAAGGAATATTTTGTCTCCTAATGATGATTTCTATGGTACAATAAAGGTAATAATTCAGCATCTTATTGTTTGGAAAAAGGAAAAAAATGCTTAGCAATTATAGCCTGTTAAGGTACCATCCTGAGCGATGATTTAGGGTCTCATTATAATTTGTAACAGATACTTACAATACTACGCAAGAAAACGAAAGTCTCACACTGAAACCCTGTCGTACTCGATTTAACATGAAGTGGATTTAAAAAGAACGTAAGAAATGAAATAAATTACTAAACTTTGTAAAGAAAGGAGAATATTCTGTTTTTATTAAAGCGGCATAAAGTCTAGGAAACGAAACAATACATTTTTGCGTGGGTGATAAACTGGTTCATAAATCTTGCAGAGTTGACAATAATTTTGATGTACTGTAGCAATATTCTGCCTAGCTCATCGCGGGACCAATTTGTAATGGGACGCACCTGTTCCCCTTTCAGATCAAACAAGCTTCTATAAGCATTGAACACATCGTCTTGAGTTACGTGCCCACTTATCTGGGAATAAAGGTAATACTAGATGCTTGTCATCCTTAACATGACGTAAAAGTCAATTGTATGAAAAGGACGACCTTTTTACATATTGTGTTAGAGTGCTATTCTTCGAGCATGTACGCTCGTAAATAAATATGTCATACATGACCTGATTTGTTGATGTAAATAATATCGTAAGGCCAAATATGTTCGTAAAGGACATGCATCTTCGAATGTTATTTGATAAATGATTGATTATTTTTAATAATTATGGGCTGATTTTTAATAGTAACATAAATGTTATCTGAGGAATAAAATTGTTGCTGTCACTGTCTTATACCATCATTCTGACGCGACAGCAACATAATTATTCCCCAGATAACTGTCTAACCATTGTAAAATCCAGCGCTAAGACTCTATTTTTGGACTTCTATAAATGAATCCGTATTTTAAATATTAAAATTTATATGTATACGTACCAATAACAACTTTGTATGTTAGTGTTGATCTGAAACAATTAAAAGAATAACATTATTATTTGTTCTTAATTAAATAAATAATCGTCGCATACACAATGATACGACTTGCGTCGCGGTGTTCATGCGTCGTTTATAAAAAACGAACCAGATTAAGTGATGTACTTAAGCATTGTTACTTGAAATCTAGCTCTGCGATTGCTAAGTATTGTTTACATATTATTTAAACGATATAATCCATCTTTGTTTATGTAAATTGTCGCGTCACGTATTGTATATAAGTTACTATGGAAACAAGAACAAAGTAAATAAGTAGTTTTAAGTATTTGCCTGTATTCAGAGTCCAGAGAGATGCACTGCGGTCAAAGAACTTCAGTTCTTTCAACTCAAACACGGTTCACGAACTCCCTTAGAGAATACTCAGTGTTTAAACAAGGTTTGTTTTTTTAAACAACATGGGTGAATTCTCAGTATGAGAAAGATACCATAATTAGAGTTACGAAGTAAAATGAAAAATTCAATTTGTTTCAAAAAAACTCTTCTCAATGCAATCATCATCAATCAATCATTTTAAATTGTTGCTATAATTATTATTTGGAAATTCTTGAAGAAAAACAGATAAAGTATCGAGCACTTGGCTTCAGTCCGTTTTAAGTCCGCACCATCAAACCTGGCAACGCAACTGAGGTAGGCAAAAATACTTAAATAATAATAATAACCACATAGCAGCTTAACTAAAACTGGCATATTTGATCTAATATACTTCAAAATAAAATGTCACTTAATATACTAACAAGAAATTAGGTACTTTAAATACTCTGTACTCAATATTTCATTGAGTCCCTCTTATTTGCGCATTAATTGCCTTTGAAGTAATTATGACGAACGTTTCCTCAGTGCCCAACATTTCTCAAGGTTCAACCTTCAACTGTCGGAAAGCTTTAGCAGCATAATTGCTGTCAATAGGAATTTATTTGACTGAGACAGTATTATAGTAATTTGAAATTTTAAACTTATTTGGTTTCTTGTTAACAGTACTTTTATCTTATCTTACAGATGATATTTTGTAGGTAACTAATCTCAATGTAATTTTTTTTGTTAATAAATGGTGTTCCTTAATTTGATATTTTATAGGCATTTAGTGATTGGCACTTCTGGAGATTAGACCGTTGGACCTAATAATGTATGTCAACTGCAGGTAGCAGTGTTTTGTTTATTAATATAAGTATGTCTATAACATGTGACACAGTGAATGTAAAAAAAAATCAGGCATAATGGATAAAATTTACTATCACACGGTTTAAAGAAAAAATAAAGACCAGGAAGGTGCCTCAAACAGATTGGAAGAGTAAAAGTGGTGATGATGTTTGAAGAAAAATATTTATACTAAAAAGGGTTGGCCGAAAGCGAGGTCAAAGGGCACAATTATTTCGTCCCTTTTGTATGCATAAATTACGTTTAAAATTGTATATATTTTTTTGATATGTAATAAAGTCCATGGGGGTATTTTTGACACTCATGCTGTAAATATGTAGAAAACGACGTTTGTCGGTTATGACTTGAAACTATAAGAGCTTTTAGTTAATTCATGTGATTAAGCCGTTATATTCAATAAATACTACTAATATTCAAAAATGATTTCACTAGAGACAATGAATGGCAAATAGACTAATTTTATAAAAGCGTCCATAGCATAGCGTATAATTCCGTCATGCCCAACTACCATGGAATCACGCAAATCAATATCGTTGCGATACAGTTGCAAATCATTCAATAGGCCTATCAAATGGATGACCATTACCTTTGTGATGCGGCTTTCAACCACTTCTGTGGTAGCTCACTCCGGCTAATTAGTTGCCAGTTCGTCTGAATGCACCCTCCAATCTCGGATTACATGGAACAACGTTCATTATACACGGACCCGTGAAATCAAATGAACGACGACAAATTTCAGCTAGTTGCCATGAATACCAAGCGGCATATTGTATACGAAAATAATTGATATTTTTTAACATTTCAAAAATAACTATACGTTCAGCACTTACGTATCTTACACGTAGAAAACTATTACGTGTAATAGTATAAGTGATTTTTATTAACTTTTGAATGCATCGTAAATACTCATATTAATGTGCTTGTAAAATAATCAGCTATGTTGGTCTCGTGTTCCCGTATAATTTTTGTCAAAGTAAAAGTCCTTCAGTATAATTTTAATTCACCGTACCCTAGTAAATTATTTTAGAACCTGCAAATGTAAAGGCACTTTGAATTGTCAAGAAGTCTGCCAGACAGCAAGAACATGTTTGTGACGAAAATAAATGTAAAATAAACGCTTTACCGTATTTACGGATTTAGTTTCCAAAAACCGGGCTATGTGGGCGGTACAAACAAAGAATGATAAGAGCTCAACATTTCTGTGCGCCATGTCATGACGGAGAGAAAACAAAAAAGTTTTTATCTCATCCTCGACTCTTTGAAGATAGCATAGTGGAAACAAATACAGCCTGTTTGAAGTAAAAAGAGAAATTGATAGTACGCGTACCGCATTTACATTGTTTTGTTAGAAAAATGGCCGATAAAATGGCGGCATATTGTTAGGATTTTGTTTATGGGATAAGCTAAAAGAACAAAAGAGATAACTTATTTTAAATACTATTTAGTGTGGCTGGTAATCTTGTTTGTAATTTATATTTTTATTTAAATTAGAAGTGTTCGGATAAATAGACCTTTATTTCAGCGCCTGTAAGGTGTAAAATCCCATTAAGCAAATTACTGTAGTTGCCAAAGTTTACTCTACTCGCCAATGAGTAGACATTTAGTAAAAAGATTGTTGATTTTAGGAAGGAGCACTATATCAGGACGTTTGGCATTACACAACCATACATTATGTATAGAGAGCACATATTATTTTCTACCAAAATTCTAAATTGGCCGTATAATGCTTCGAGATTTATTTGAAATCTAAGATTCGGATATTTTCCTTAACCAATTTACGACGACCCTATTTTCTACTTTTTCATATTGTTTCATATCATTCTTTGCTTCCTTCATTGTTTCATACAACAACATATCAGCGCTAAACCGCCTGATTTTTTCGATAACTAAAATACCAGACAAAAAAATCTCGCGGAGAAATAAAGGCGACCCCTAGAGATGAATTTACATAATAAAGAATGGTTTCACGAAGGTTTCGGGACACAAATATCTGCGCATAATCGAGCAATTTGTGGACGAATTGAATTTTACCTGTTTGTAGTTTATTTAGGGGCGTCTATTGATATCGTAGAAGCTTTGCTTGAAACATTGTGATACCAAATAATTTTGGAGAGTGTGATGTTTATCCAAATATTTTATTATTATTTGCCTGGACTAGTAAATGGTTATCTCTTATTCTGTTTCTGATCAAGATGTATTACAGTCTCTGTAAATCTACATCGATTTTAGATAACGTGACTTATCATTGTAACTTATCAGTTAATATTGATACTAACGTTCCGCCCCGGCTTCGCACGGGTGCAATACTGATTATAAATTTTGCCAACACTTGATGTATGTATTTATATATATTACAAACTTTTTTTTAAATATATCTTGGTTTAAAAAACGCACCATAATCCATGTACTTTTAAAGATTGAAGCATACCTAAGGATATAGGGACAGAGGAAGCGACTTGGTTTTATACTATATATAGTGATAAATTCTAAAACACCAATAAGAGTTGAAATTTTTATCACAAAAGTGCATTTTTCTATGAAATAAAAACTCCACATTTTATTGTACATAAAGCATTTTATTTCTTCATATATCCCTCGTGTCCATCTAAGCTTTCATAATTGATCACCTCATTGTCCGCGTGGTATGGAGAAAGAAACTGTGTCACCGCTCATGTTCGCACGAACTGCGTGGGTCCACAGAGGGGAATAGGTTGAACAGTACTTAGAGATGGAAGAATAAACAATGAACATTTTAATGTAAATATGAATGCTTGGCTTCGTATTGTGGCGCGGTTCTCTCCGTTAGTGTTGTGCTAAATAAAATCAGACTTAAATATTAATGTACTTAGAGTGTTTTTTTTAACTTTACTTAACAAAATACAAGTTGAATAGAGAAGAATTATTGAGACCATGCTATGTGGGACTTAACTGTAGTAATGTACCTTTTAGCAATGGACTATTGCTGCTTTGTATCACACGCTATGTACTCAACAATCTAATCGAAAATTGGTTCTAACATCATAGAAACAGCATGTAAATGGAATATTAATCCCTGAAACCAACAGCTGACTTAAAACCTATAGTTGCTATCAACGGTAGAGGTTGCTAAATCCCTGTACAATGGAGTACTGCAGTTCTCATTTACACTGTATTAAGTTTAGATATTGCAATACTGTCAATGTAGCTACAGAGTCCATTGTTCCTGTTCTGTGTATTCCCTTTCAAATTAATATTGTGGGTTTGAAATGTATGCTTCTTCAGAATACATGTTTTAAGTACTTATGTTTTTTTTTGTTTTACACTGAATGAGTTCATATTATTATGTACCTAAATACTAAACATAATTAGCATAGGAATGATATGATAGGTCTTACATGGCTATCAGCCCTATTGGGTCCCGCATGTGGTGGTCTATTGGCTCTTTGAGGCGCGCGCGGAATGCTACGCGCCGTACGCTCGGGTCTGGTTCTGGCTGATATTCAGCCGGGGTCGCGGGGTAAGGGCAATGAGGCACCGCGACCTCGGCCCAGAGCAGGAGAAATACGGGGGGGGGGTTAGTCAGCAAGAGTCTGACACCCTCTCTCGCCTTACCCTGGGAGGGAGAAGTCATTGGATGATTTTCCTCTGAAAAAAATGTCTTACAAGGCCAGGATTCAACATAAATGGCTAGGCTTGACCGGAGTGATATACTGCCTCATAGAAATTCATCATGAGACTATCGCAGCATTGTGTTTCGCTATGTAAGAGAGGTTGGAGGCCCAATCATATGGACCCTAAATCTCTGAAATTCTAACCCCTTAAAAAATCCGACAAATCACTCGGAACTATATTATTATTGTAATAAACGATAAGTAAGAAAGATTAGATGACTTGTATGCCACCAATTTTTATAATTTAAAAAAAGATTACATTTTGCGAATAAACGTATCATTAATTTATTGTGGTTTTTAATTATAGTGGCGTCATTTGGTTTAGCAAGAATTACAACCAAAGCCAAGATCCAACAAGCAATCGATTCTTTAAAAATTGACTTAAACTATGTCATTGTCTTAAATATCTACTACGACTTGGTAAACAACAATATTTATCAAAATAAAGATATACAAAATATGTAGGGCATGCACGCACGACGAACGTAACGTGTGCACGATGCGCACTGACCTGTCGCACGATTTCACGCTGTTACAAGTTTAAAACAACGGTCCGACTTGTACGCAGGCTACATACATGACACATCAAAGGGAACTGCTGAGACACACTGTCGCTTTTATAGACGAACGTTTGAAAATGAATGACCGATATTATATGATATCTACATATATACATATACATGATTTTTTCGGCAAACGAGCAGGCGGATTACCTAGTGGTAAGCAATTAGCACCGCCTATGGATACCCGCAACAACAGAGGAGTTACGAGTGCGTTATATATTTGGAGATTTAGGGATTGGGGGAGAGGAAGGAGTAGGCCTCCGGTAATCTCACTCACACGGCGAAATACAAGAGTGTGGTTTTTTCACGCCGGTTTTCTGTGAGGCTGCGCTATCACTGCCACATCCCGAAGCATGGATAATTATGATATGGTATATCGATATGATAGAGAAATTCGGGCATTGACCATGTGTGTGCGCTAACAAGTATTCAATCATATTCTTTGATATTTGGATTAATTCATTTATTTTAATTATTAAATTAAATACAACAAACTGAACAGGTAGGTGGTCTTAATCTCTTACGTGTTTTTTACCAAAACTTTGAAGCCAAACACTTAGATTTTTTTATGCATTTATATATATTTTAATACACTCATACACTAAGTAGCAATACGTTGGATACTACAAAAGAATGTTGTGATTACACACAACATATGTTTGTAAGAATAAATGTGCGCAGACACTGCAATCAATTCCTTTATCGAATTCATATCTGGCCGATGACGTCATGCAAGTTTTAATAAAAGAAGCCGTAATTCCTAGTGGCTAGTATAACACACGTTTCGATCTACAGCAGCTGTTGTCCAAGAATATATAGGGTACAATATGATGTCCACATGGCCGTCCTAAGTACACTCGTCTATGGAAATTTGCCATTCCTCGTTATTAGCTACACCCACGTGGACACATCCACTCAAAATGATAATTATATACGTTATATTGAACCACCAATATTGGGGGTTGAATGTGTTTAGATTATCAAAATGGGCATTTGATTTTCGCTGAATAGGGCCAATGCTTTTGCAGTAAAAGGGTCTTGATTGGTTTTCTGAATTGGGTGAGCTGTTAACGAGTACTTAGGCCTATATCGAGATCTAGATGAGACCTTTTGGGTAATGTTATGTGGGTGTTTAGTTTCAAGGTATGGATTTATCGTTATTAATCTTGTTTGACATGATTAAAGAGGAAGGAGTTAACCATATTCTTTACTGTCCGTTTTATCAGTTATGACCTCTAATTCTGTATATCTTAAACTAATATGTTAAAAAATAATTTTCATGTCCGTTATACATTAACTATAGATTATAAAACATAGGTAATGTAATGATGTACACAAACATTTCTTCTAATGAACACGAGAAAAATTAAATGAGGTAATGTTATTTTCAACTAACAAAAATAATTACTGTAATAATACGAAATTTAAATTATTATGAACCTTTCATAATCAAAAACTTTTAATAATAAAATTTAAATATTTAAATAATGTCAAAGAATTTAATAAAACTCAGTTGTAATTAAAAATAATTAAAATCATTGGATGCTATATTGTTTTATTAGTTTCGATGTCATTTAGTTTAATCAGGTATGATTTAATTTATTTTAATTCAATTATATTAACCCTTTGTTTTCATTACACTGTTATTAAGGAGTAATTTATAATATTATCATGATCAACAACATCATGAAGGTCATCAGCGCTCACTTTTGGAGCAAAAGCCCCATTTACACGGAGAAGATTTGAGCATAAATCACAACGTTTACTTAAGGCAAGTAGAGGATTAGGTTTCCTTACAATGTTTTCTTTCAAGCTATGCTTGTGACTTGCAAATAATACCACATCTGATAGGATTTGATGCATCCGGCATAATTGTTGCGTTGGTGAGTTTTTTTCACTTTATATCAGATATTTTCTGACCCAGGCATATATCTTTTGACTCTTTCTTGGGCTGCCAGTGTTGCAGTCGCTCAATTTTTGAAGCCGTGGAATGTTATTTATCTAAGAGATTACCATACTTGGACACATTTTGTGATAAACCGTGTTATGGATATCAAATAATCTTTATGGAATAAAGCCCCTGTTTATTATGCTTATACAATTAATCGGACTCGAATGCGTTCCCGATAAGATACTATTGACGCATGCAAATTGCTATTGCCGCTTAATAGTTCACTGAGTGACAAACGGAGATTTATACATACATATGTATGAAGCTAGATGATATGATTATGTGATGGTTCGATAAACAATTGTGTACTAGACAACTAGACCAATTAAATATTTTTATCCAATTATCAAAATACACCAAACTACGAGATTAGGTAATATTTTTTACAATTTTAACGAAACAAATATTTTTTTATTTTATTATTTTAATTAATGATTAGATTTGATACTGATAGAAGAAGGAAACACAATGATATATTTATTAGGCTATTAAAATATCTGGCTGATATTTTTAAATAAGTAATAATTTTAATAAGTCGGGGTGGCGGGGCAAATGCTAGTACCTATATATACCGAAGACACGGCCTAGAGCAGGAGAAGAAACGGAGTGGTTTTTAGTCAGTAAGAGTCTATCCTCCCTCTCGCCTCACTCCAGAAGTCATTTGGTGATTTTTCCTCCTCAAGAAAAGGCCTTGAAATATGTCATGTTAACTTCTTACATTTAACAAAACTATTTATAATTACAGAAGAAAGTAAAGCGAATATATTTAGTGTCCTTTGAGTCTTATAATTAAATAAAAGCTGTCAAAACGAACCCCCTGCAGTTACACTGCGGACGTGTTGTCGTACAGTCGACTTAACAATCAGCCTCCTACCCTCTGGCTTGGGCCTATAATTTTCAAAGCAACCGTTGATTACTCCCGAGCCACGGTTATACGGGCCTACAGCTATAGTGACCCAGTTTACATTGTTCAAACGACCTTGTCTTGGTCCTAGCCGTTTTCTTTGGAGATGTAAAAACTTTTTGTTTGCTCTGGGGCATAAACTAAAAAGTACCTTGTCATAAGGTTGTACTAAAAATGAAACGGTTTTTATTTTCGTTCGTTATCGGTTGATATTAGAGTGTAGTATGTACATGTAAGTCTAGAGAGTATTTTTTTGTGTTTGTTTTATGACTAGAAATGTTTTCTTTGACAACATATTAAAAGTATTTATTTAATTATATGTCTATAAATAAAGTAAATTATGTGTTCTTTTTTTAAATAGGTCAAACAAATTTTGCAAACATCTAAAATTAGTAGAGTAAAACACATTTTTGTTTCAACACAGTGCACACCGATGTACCCTAGCACGTAACTATTTGAAGTTGAATAAAGTCTAAAAATAACTTCATAAATACAAAGACTTCGTTTAACATTTAACACTGTTTCATTCACAAATATACTCGAATCGAAAACTCTAAATCATTGTTCAAAGCGCAAACATATTTCTTAAAACATTTCAAAGCTGAACATTCCAAAATTCCGTTCTCAATGAAATGCTTTCTGAATCGGATTTCCAATGAAAACTGCGAATAATGAGTTGTATTTACTGCAGAGAGATTCACTGTCTGCCATTTTTGGAAATATGCCTTAATTGTGAAATTCACTTGTAATGCTATTCAGTGGAATTCACTTCTGAGGATATAAGGCAGGGTTAGACCGTGTCCGAGTTTAAGCTATTTACTTTACTTATCCCTTTACAAAGTTTGCATTGTATTACAGCTACTGCATTTAATCTTTGTTTAGCTCAGTGTGCCCTAACCTTTAGTTTGGCAAACAAAGACTCATAAGCTATGAAATGATTTACCATTTCAATGAATTATGCAGTAAATTTAAAATGCGACTTAAGTCAACGTAAACCCAAGTGGGAGTAACATTTATTTTGATATTGGTTTGTTTATTTGTAATTTGAAATGGTGGTTGATTGTTGTTGTATTTGTATCATGAGAATATGGAATTGATAGTTCACATTTCATCGTCTGCCTATGTTTGAACATAGGTGTCTTCTACAGGAAAGGCTTCTTCCCACATGGAGAAGCATGTTATGCATGTTGCCAGTGGGATAGGATATATCGATTTTGTATTATACATTAGAATTCTAGACTACCTCATATTTTTTTCCAAATTTTATTTAAGACCGTGAAGTTTGGCTGCACAACGTGTCGCGGATTCGATTCTCACACGGAACAACACTTTGTGATATCCTTTGGAACAAAACGTTGTTTTGCTTCTGGGTGTTTTGTACTCGTGAAACTATATTATTATGTTAATAAACGTAGTTACGACATAGCAAAAACCAAGATGTTTGCAACATAAAAAAAAAATTTACGACCAGTGCAAAAAAAGCTCAACCGGCGCTTGTTAATCTTCTGGTGAATTGGGCTGTTAATGGACGTCGCACATTGCCTAGCATCAGGTAGTCCGTCTACTTGAAGTTCAACGTTTGAAGACATTTGGATCATAATATTATAGGTAATCCAGAAAAATATATTTTCAGGATATGTAATTAATGTATTTAATCTCGACAAGTATGCTTAAAGCCAATGTAACAGTATTAACCCGTTACTACTTTTGAAATTGTACATATAAGTGGAAATATGCAAACAGTGCTTTAAAATAAAGTAATATTTCAGAGACCGCACATTCATTTATTAATTACAAATTGAAATATTGTTTACGATGTAATCCTCTTTGTTTTTCAGTAATGGAAACAACAAAACAAGCGTGAATTTCGTTTGCAATTTTATGATGACATAATAATTATTAAGTAATGTTTATATAATATAAAGCAATTTCAAAATATAATGTTTATATAGTGCATACCAACGAATGAGATGAACTCACAAAGTTATTAATAATTTTAATGAGTAATATTTAAATATTTGATGAAGAATATAATTATATGTAAATTAATTTATATAGTATGAGTATTACATAGAGCATAGAGTCTACGCTTATATGAAGATCAGAAAAATTTAATATACGTATTAATTTAACAAAATGTAGATCCTTCTTTTTTTCTTATTCTAAATTCAATAGTTCTGAACGTATGTTCATACTTCAATGATGGCCAACATATTGAAGAAGAGAGACCGACAAAACAATTCTGAAATTGTATCTGAATTGAAGTCTCGATCTTATAAAACTTGTACCGAGTTTGGTTACGCGTCTACGATACAAGAGAAATCCTAGTGTCAATTTAAAAAAAATAAAGCTAATCCTAGCCTAATAATCAGATAGAGACACTAGTTCAAACACGATGAAATGTTTGAACATACTGTATTAAGTGTACACATCGAAGGTTCTGCCCAATATCAATTGAGGAGTAGCCACCTGTGAAAGGTTTCCTCTGAGGACTTACAAACGTAGTACATACATTGGTAAATACACGCACACCTACCTACCTACATACATACATACCTATACATATGTATAGGTATCACTCCTTTAGAGTTTGCGTTCCACAAACTATCCAATATCACCCTGTATGCAATGTGAAACTCTGTGGAGCATACTAGAAAAGGTTTTGAGATTTACGTACATGCATATAAGGTCCAAAATAGGCGAAAATCGAGTTTCAGGTTATTTAATATTTGTGTTAGAGATGTGTATAACATATGTGTGTTTGTACCACTAAATTTAGATTAAATTATTTGCTTTTCACTACCTTGCATCTGATTGTGAGTCGGTTTTAACAGTGTCTTCTACCGATGTATAAAAGCTTTGGTAGCTCTTTATACCTACAAGATGAGATTAGGGACAAGTCTATTGTAAACGTGGAAGAACATTTGTAAAAATTGACTTCTTTTAAATATTTGTGAAAATTATAAATTTAATTCATAAAACATTTTTATAATTATAATTTCAAATATTTATAACAAATTGACCAAAACTTTAAACTGACAAATATTATTGGTAATAATGAATTAATATTGTGTACATATGTATGTATATACCATATCATATCATCTAATCTAATAACATCACAAGAGAAATATCTCAAAAGACTCAATAATGAGAAATAGAAACACTAAAAATGAAACATACAAACAAACTGTTCAATAATACTGGTTGCGATCTACGCAAGCTGTATTGCTACTTCCAATATTGAGAACAAACATCGGACGGACTTGTTGCTACTGATTCGATCCCTGAGCGCTCAGTCTTACTTGTTGATCTCCGAGTTATTTATACAGCCCATTGCAGCGAAACTTTATGGCTTGCTATCATGAACCTTTGATTTTATGGTTCAGAATAAAGTTTCGATTATCGTTATGTAGTTCATTTAATAACATTAATATTTCTTTATTCAATATATAATAATTTAATCGATTTGTAATTCTGAAATCGAATTATTATTGATTATTTGAGTTTTCTTAAACATCTAATATGATTTGACGATAGAACGAAGGAAAACATCTCGTAGCAATATACACTGCTACGTTTTCGCTACGCAAGTGCTACGGCGTAGCATATTTCAAAGCGTCTTGCCTGCCACGACAATCTCCGGTAATCGAGAAATAAAAATGTCACTTCAATACGGAAGTGGCGTTTATGGATGACGTAGTGGTTTGAAAGGTTATATCGTCTTGAATACAGTTGACGTTTATGCTATATTTGCCAGTCTTTTTGACAAATTATTTAAAGTGATAACAATACATTTTTTTTATTAAACACAAGGACAGCTGAGTAGTATTAAAATAGCTCACAATTAATTCTAACATTTTTTTATTATGTCTGTGATAAATATTAAAATGAAATATAATAAAATTAAATAACTTAGCGTGACAAGTCAAATAAGTCTTACTAAGTGTTTTTATTTTAGTGGCAAGGTCGTCTAGCTGTTTCGTAACTGAGGCATGTGGCAATTTATTTAACATTCACACAATTTATTATGCTGTATCTGAAAAATGGACTTGGTATGCCTCGGGCGGAAAGTGAAACAGAGTTAAGGCCTAATAAATGAGTTGTAGGGTATTATTTAATATTTGATTTAGGTTTTTTTTATATATATTAATTATTTTAAATTAAGTTATTCGTCGTAATTTATGTTATAATTTTTAATGAATAAATTTATTTTATTTTAGGAAAAAAGTGACAAGATCTTATCTTAATGTGTATCAGCTAGCTAAACAACTATTAAAACACGGCTACATTATTCTATAAATTATGTGTTATACTATCGATCTGCTACTTAGCAAAGCTAAAATATTTTTAATTATTTATAATATGTAATTAATCATTATTTAATCTAAAGATCGTAATTAGTCATAATTCAATATAATACTATATAAATACTATACCGATTTCGCATTTGTTTTATCCTTGATGATTTTGTTGGGAAAAGTTTGCTAGTTTACTATAAAACCCGTTGACTCCAATTCCGTTTTAATAATATTGGTAAATTACGTCAAATATTAGCGTGTGATAGAATGTCATAAAATTTCAATATGCAAAAGCTGACAACGACATGTCGATTTTAATTAACACTATTTCGGGTAAAATCGAAGCATACTACCTGCAGTTTTATTGTTTTTACCTTATTCCTATTTATTTTTAATGATTTTGGAGTAAATCCTTTAAAATACTTCAATTACCTACATTGAAGAGCTTGGTTTCAATCATAATCTTTGCCACCTACTTCTTTTGCGACTATCACATCGAATAAATTTGATCGAAAGTTTTTTCTTGAAGATTATTAAAAGAACATTTAAAGTCAATGCTTTCATTTCTCTAAAAACGAATAAAACAGAATATGTACTATAAAATTGACGCACTTTGATTTGGAATTCACAACGGTAACAAATTATGTCCGATTCAATCCCCCGAACAATAAAAATAAAAGAATAAAATTGTAATTAAATCGACGAAATCATACAACCAACGCGTAACTGCAAAACGTGCAACGTATCAATTTGTATGTAAATTTTCGATACGAGGGTACATACGTAGCTTTTGTTTGTAGCAGCAGTTTGGAAGTAATAAAAATCAGTTTCCGCAGTTAACGAGCGTGTTAAGGCTCTTAACATAACACTTAATCCGGCTTTTAGGTTTTCAACAGGCGTCCCTCACGAAGCAACGATTTCATTAACATATCTTTACACGTTACGTCACTTGCGTGGCGATTGGGCCCGACTATTGTAAATTGAGGCTACGTGACTTTTTTCTATTGTTTTTTGTGCTAAAATATTTTTGAGGTTTTTTTTTTTGTGGGGTAAAATCGTCAAATTACTTCTCTCGCTTTAGGTGAGGCAAGAGAGACTCACACTGTAACGGAGTAAAGACTACCCTGTTTGTTCTCCTTCTCCCTTCTGACCGGGGCCATGGAACATTATAGCCCTTGACCCGCAAAGCCTCAATTATTTTTTGGGTTAATTTACTATTGTAGCCTCTGTAAGTAACGGTTAATGTAAAATAATATAAAAAAATATTTATCAATACTATACTATAATAATATTGTAAGAGGTAAAATTTGTTAGTTTGTATGTAGGTGGTAATCTTTGGAACCGCTGGTCGGATTACCAAAATTCACTGATAGATAGCTACAATGTTCCTGAGTGCTATAGGCTATAAAACATCACGCTACGATCAAATGGAGACGAGCAGCGGGTGAAACCGCGCGAGAGCAGCTATATGTTATATTTTGTTATTATGAATTTTATGTTTATAGGTAATATCGTTTTTTATATTTCAAGTCTAGTTGTTTAAATTTTGTATCAAACTTAGAAACAACCGTTTGGAATTCGTTATAAAAAGTCAAACATATAAATCTCATAATACAATTGGGAGTATATGCAAAAATGTGTGACTTTTATGATTTCAGCGAAAACAAACAGAACATCCTTGTTTCGGGCGTGACAGCGTAAGGGAACTCTAATTAATATTTTACCGCTTTTTTGACACCAACCTCGTTTTATTTAGGGAATTGTACACAAATAAAGGATATTAATAACAGTTGTTCGTTGACGCTCCGATGAATACGAAATGGAAAATACTTTTTGGTTTGTTGAGCAGGATAAAATATTTTATCATAGAGTAAAATTATTAGAAGTGCTCTCAATTGAATTTGACACTTAAAATACCTTTAACCTCATTTAACCTTTGTATTTTTTTAAGTTATAAAGAAAGTCATATATTTATACAGTTTGAAGACAAAAATATTTTCGTGTAGTATATAGTATAGTTATAATTACTTTAAATTGAAATAAACTATATGACACTTTTAGCAAAATCGTATTCATCATCATCATCATCATCACCCGAAAAACGTCCTCTGCAGAGCAAAGGCTTCCCCTTTAAACGTTATTAACAAAAGTAAAAATTCAGTACGATTTAAATAGCAGAATTTTTATAGTAATTATAACAATTTTAACAAAGTGAAAATTATGTATAATAATTGTTGGTCTTCTAACAAACCTACTAACTAGCTCAGCACTTAACTAATTTTATTAGTTCAAGATATAACAGGGGTCTCAGTTTCATTCGTTTAATTGATTGCGAAGTTTTCCCTGCTCTTATACAGTTTCAAATACTTTACTATATAAAGATGATATCGAAGTATTTCTAATACGTTTAGGGGCTTTTGATAATTTAACTCCAACACCACAGATCTTTAGTTTCGTTTAAATTAAAAACATAAATACATATTCATTTTAGTCGCCAAAAATTAAAGTTTATTTTTTTTAACTCGAGGCGTATCGTACGTATTTTTATTACACTTATAATTTATAACATATTTATCAATGTTTTCTAATAAGCATAACAAATTAATCGTAAACCACGATGTACAATGTGAAAAAGTGATTTAACAATTGATCAATAAAACGGAATGATGAATGATACTTAAGTCTAGGAGATCCATGTTTCAGTATGAACTAGCCGTCTAACAGGTACGGGGAGGAGAAAGGGAGAGAATAGGAGGATTGATACCAAGCCCTCTTAAAAAAATTACGGGAAACATGGCTTACGTTGTATTTCGCCGTGTGAGTGGAGGGGGAGCTTCCGGAGCCCGAATATTTCTTCAATATTTCCAACCCCGAAATTATTGTTAATTTCGGGGCTTGGGGATTTAATGGTTTGTACCCCAGTCATCCACAAGAGATCAGCTATGAACTTTCAACCCCTCAGGCATTAGAAGTATAATGGCGTCTACATCGAAAGAGATCCAAAAATTAAGATTAACTGGCTTTTAGAGAAGTGAACGTTGCAACGTTGATAACGTATGCGCAAAGAGTATTCTACAGAAACATTAATTTATGATTTTATTATGAGGACATTTTTACTAAGAAGAAATTATTTATGCTGTTAATTTTATTGTAAAGCGAGTTTATGAATTGAAATTACTCTTATCTGACTTATATTGAGAGCTAAGAGTTGCTACTCACCAGCGGCATGCTCTCTATCTGCTTTTCTTTTAAACGCAAATTAGATTAGTACTGGATAGTGATTTCAAAACTTACCGTCAATTGCACAACGCCTGAATAACCACTAAGTACCAAGCAAGTTTCTATGAACTATATGCCATATAATTTTACCAGAAACTTGTGGGAAGGTGGAAAGGTGGTTATTTATTTAAATAAAGTTTAAACGCTTGACTATCGTGTGTATGTTTTTCACAAGGTGAAACGTATGCCAGGTACTTTAAAATAATTCGTCGGTCATTATAACATTGAAATGTGCTAGTCGTTTATTGTTTTATCGAATAACCTCTGTTCGTCAACCGGGTTAATATTAAAACTGAAGTCGGGCTACCAAGGTCGTCTACACAATTATTATCGTTAAACAGACAGTTTAACACTGAAATAAAAATACCGATGAAAATAATACTTTTAAAGAACAGCTTATTTACATAATGAAATCTGAAGACAATCAGATGCAACTTTTCCTTTTACTAAATAAGTTGAGCGAATTGCTGGAAAACAGGGAGGGATTTCTAAGTTGTTAGAATAAAAAACAAAATTACGGAACGAAGACCTTTTCATCCACTTACTTTGAACTACATACAAAACTAATTAAGGTTACTTCATAATTACATTGAAGTGTGCATTTGTAAACGGCATATAAAAAAATAACTTTTTATGGAATATGCACATTGACACTGGTCACTTTTGCACTGTTAACTTTAATTGTACCCAAAACAATCCATTGTAGGAAAGTTCATAATTGAGTAGTGTGCTAGGTCAAAAATACAATAAAATATTGAAAAACAACTATACTTTTATTCATCAATCGATCGATACACGACATTTTAGATATTTATTAAAATAAGTAAGTTATTTGACGCTAAAATACTATAACGTCATAACTTAGTGTTTCATACTTTCATAGAAAAGTATCGTTTTTGACATTTGGATAAAAGTATTGAATTTGACTAGTTGGAAACTACCGGATTGTGACCCTTTATTGCGTACTACTTAGCCTAATTAGAACTAATCAGGCAGCTTAAAAATTGTCACAGAGTATTCTTAGGTATCCAGGGCACTATATTAGTTCGAGAATCCAAATACAACAACGAATAAAGCTCTCAAAAGTAAGGCTATATCTGCTATAAGTCACATCAAATTTTCATCTTTCGTACGATACTTTCCGAAATAAAATCAATTCGGATATTCCGAAAATCATATTCGGAAATGGCAATGAAATACGATCTGTGTCACGTTCATTAAGGAATATTCTACGTTGTGTATTTTGTAAGCATATTTTATTGAGTAAGGAGATTAATGTGATATATTGGAAAATTATTTTTCGAAATAAAAGTAGATATATAGATACGAATTTATTGAATTAGTAATGTGTTCAAAAAAAGTAAATGTTCTGAATTTAAGAGTGGGAGAGCCACGCTTCGGCATAAATGGGCCTGCTTAATTGGAATGATATCACGGTCTCACTAAAAACGATCGTAAAATAACCACATCGTTGTATTTCACCTGGTGAGTCCTCACTCACTTTGCGATTTTGATATTTCGATTACCTTTAACCGCAGGCATAATTCTTTCCCTACCCCCAACCTTCCCGAATCCCTAAATCTCCAAAACCTTTTAGCACTAGCAACTCCTCTGGTGTTGCGTGACTCAATGGGCGGCGCCAATTGCCTAACGTCAGGTAATCTATCTGCTCTTTTGCCACCGTACACATAAAAAAGTTTCTATATGGTCATACTATTAAATATGTATTCAAAAGATTATTTGATAAAATTTTCTATCCAAAAATATTGTCAGTTATTTAGGATTGTCAAAATAAGTCGAAACCCACAATAAATAAAATTGGAGTTGTGAACTGATCAAAGAAGTTATATTTATATAGTTATAATTATGTTCTCAAATCAAAGGGTTTTTTTTTTGAATATTATATTTTTTTTAATGTGTATATTGTGTTAAACCGTTCGAATTCAGACAAAATGGCTAAGTACATTTCATATTCGAAAACAGTCTTTGCACACGTGTGTGATGCATTTCAGTATGTGATTAAAGAACACTTAAATTAGATCTAGTTAGAAATCTAATTAAGCAAGGAAATTGCAAGTTCTTAGTACTAATGCTTACTTAATACTTTCAGCCTCGTGTTTCCGAAGCCACGGGTTGACTAGCTGTTGATAGTTCGATTGTGATTAAAGATGTGATTATTATGCATGTATCTGTTTTTTGTACTGATAACGTTCCAGTCATTGTAAATTAAAATGAAATGCGAAATATGTTTTAAAATTCTCACAAAATAAATGTAACACAAATGTATTTACAACAAACATATAACGCATAATCATTTACTAATTTTGTTTCAATTTTTAACAAATTTAATACGTGCCCCTAAAATTAATATGCAATTTAACGTACCTACACACATTTAGTAATGAGTAAGCTTATTGTCAGGATGTGAATTTCATCCATTTATTTACAGCAGAATTTCTGAAACAGCTTGATCTGGCTTGAGCCTATAAAATCAAAATGGCATCTACTACTACATTAACGTCATCACAGCTCAACACCAATAACCAAGTCCAGGACACGTCCAACACAAACGTTGGTAACAAAATAATAAATGCAAGGACAAACCAAAATAATTTGCTCTCGGAATTCCTCAACTTGACCCTTGTCATAGAAATATTACACGCAAAATTATACCGAGGCCACACAGAGAATGTTTAAAGAAGTTTTATAAAGATCGCTGGTATGTGCATGGTCTAATATAGCCTCGTAAAAAGATTAGGATCATAATTATTAAGGCATATATTCACTATGTAAGAATTATGTTGCTTTGTTTTGGAGAACACTGATTAAAATAAAGGTGTAAATGTAAGTTATGATTGTAATTACCGCCTTATAATGATACCCACGCAAAATATCAGGTTGCTTATTATGGCAACGCAAATTATGTAAGATAAAATATAACTTATGTGTTCGCTTTAGAGGTTTCCTGAGATTTATTCATGACATTTAACAATTTTATTTATGGAAAAATATGTATCAGTTAGCACCAACTTTAATTTAATATATTTTAAAGATAATTTCCCAGTCATGTCACATTCTAAGAATGAGTATCTAAGAATATTTAGATATAGCAAATCTTCTAGCGATTCTACCTCTCTAGAATATTCTGTGTACTGTGGTTTTGTTCCTAGGCAGAGTATGTACACGAATCCAGAGCCACTTAGTGGAACGCCACAAGCTTAGATTAGATGGGTTTTAAATAGAGCAAACCAGTTAGTTCGTGTCGTTCTAAATGTTTGGCAGCTAAGCTAGAATTATTTGAGGTTTACTCTTTGAAATTAATTTAGGCTTTGATTATTCTACATAATCACATCACATCATTACAATGTCGTGGTGCCCCGGAGATTGAGGAGTCCGCTTCTCATGCATGACGGTGCGGGTTTGAAAGCTAGAAAGTACCAATGTGAGTTTTACCGAGTTATATGTTCTTTCTATAATTATATACCACTGATATACGTTGAAGGAAAACATCGTAAGGGAACCTGTAATTTCAATCGAATACAAAATTGATTTTCAAGATTCGACTTTACGAACACACATACAGGAATATTTTGCGAAAATTTATTAAATGAAAGCTTATAAAAATGATTGATACTACAAAGGTTATTTTTTTAGAAGTATACTAGCAGACCCAGCCACACGTTGCTGTGGCTAAGGTAAATAATATTTCGACTATAAATTGAGATGTAAGCTACCCTATCTTTCAAGTTGGATCAAAACGCACACGGAATGCAAATCAAATTTAAAATCTGTTTAATAGTTTAGGAGTCAATCGTGGACAAACACGTGACACGAAATTTTTATTTAAAAAGAAGATTATAATGTGAATGATGGTCAGAGGTGAAGATAACACCAACCAACTACTTTTCCACGTCATTGTACTCCACGTTCCACGGTCCACGTTGCACCACAATTTATCGCCACAGACTTTGTTTGCAATCTTTTTCTAAAACCCGGAGCTCAAGTTTAAATAATGGCGCAGTTTAGTAGTCAGCTCTACTAAAGTTGGTTTAGGATTTTTATTGTATTTTAAAGGAGATGAATTGGGATGACCTACCTGCCATAACCTCTTTTTTCAAAAGAAGCTGATAATCTATACTAATATTATAAAGCTGAAGAGTTTGTTTTAGCGGAACTACTGGTTCAAGTTGAACAATTCTTTTTTAATTTGTTAGTCTGTTTACGGAGGAAGGCTATAGGCTGAAAACATCTAAACATCTATCCAAATCCAAACTAATATGCGAGAGTAACTCTGTCTGTCTTTTCTTCACGCCTAAATTTGGTACAGACATAATTTGGAATTGGAGAAGGGACATAGGATAGTTTTTGTACCAAAAATCTGCAGGAAGTCACTATTCCACGCGAACGGAGTCGCGGGCAAAAGCTAGGAATTTCTAATTACTAATTATAACTTTGAAATCGCCAATCCGCCTTGAGCAAGCGAGAAGATTTATGCTTTGTGTCAGAAGAGGCCTTTGCCTAGCAAAGGGCACTCATAGGCTGATGATGATAATGGCAAAACGAATAAGCAAAAGCTGCTCAGCTGTTATCGATATGGATATTTAATTAAACTAACATTATATTTTTTATCGAATTAAGTACTACAAATACTATAATAAGGTATTTCATTAAACAATAGACAATACTTAATTATTTTTTTGCTATCCTCACTACTATGCTCGTAAAAGTAAGTAAGTCAATACAAAATCATTTTAACAGAACAAATACCTATTGTTGTTTGACTTGTGTTAATTAACTTCTTCAACAGTAACTTAGAAACAGCTGGTTTTATTTCATAATAATTAATTATTAAGTGATCTCTGTTATCTGAATAAATAAACTTATTATTATTATTATTATTTATTTCCAAGAGCAGATGGAATTAAACTTTTCCCTGTAATAGGAGAATAGCTCATAAATGATTACTTGGTGATACTTGAATGCTAGAGGTGACATGGGCAATTTTTTTAATTGTTTACACAACCGATTAATTCAAAACAATACTGAACAAAACACCCACTTTTCAGTAGTGACGTTAAGTCAAGTCAATAATTATTCCTTTTTTCAAAACGTTCCCCCACACTAGAATTTTCTCGTGTCGTGGGTGCACTTACAAACATACAATTTCACATACACATCACGCTCAGACCCGGGACCACAATTTGTGGATCACACAAAGAGATGTTCCATGAAATATAACCTAAACCAAAAACAGGTTCTTTTAAAACGTTAAAATAGTATAATCGTTTATCAGTCGGTTCGTGAATGGAGATAGGTGCTCGTTCCAAAGTGTAGTTTCAAATGGAGAAGAACACGAGTAATAAACTAAAATTTATAAGTATGTTGTGAGTTCCCTATGAAAGGAGGTCAGCCTGTTGACATTTTGACTTCGAATGTTAAATGGTTTATTTTTTTATGTAATAAGTCGGCAAACGAGCAGACGGCTTACCTGATGGTAAGCAATCAGCGCCGCCCATGAACATTCGCAACGGCGGAGTTACGAGTGCGTTGCCGACCTTTTAGGGATTAGGGATTTGGAGATTTAGTGATTGGGGGAGTGGAAGGATTGGGCCTCCGGTAACCTCACTCACACGGCGAAACACAACGCTGTGGTTGTTTCACGCCGGTTTTCTGTGAGGCCGTGGTATCACTCCGGTCGAGCGGACCCATTCGTGCCGAAACATGGCTCTCCCGACATAACTATATTCAACATTGGAAGTCATGTACCCTAACGAAGAATTTTTCGAATAACACATGACTGGCAGTCACACTCAGTGATCTATGTGATTAGTACCAAGGTGGCAAGTTTTGGAATTTTGAAACATTTTTACCTTACATACAAATCAATACAGTTGGTATAGATACAGATCAAATCTGTAAATATTTTTAACGATAAACTAGTGCATCACGTCCCTGACCGGGTTTCGATCACGGCCACAGGTCTCAAGGATGGGCCAACTACGCAGGCAATATATGTATATTTTACATATGGCATAAATATCAATGTAAATAACTTTTATATTCACATTATTTTCAAATCGAGTGAGAAAGTATAACACATGCCACCCACATTATCAAAATTAAACTCATCGTTGGTTTAATATAAATGTTGGCAGGTAAAAGTGATTTTTTGGCTTACAAAAAAAATAACATATAACATCTTATTAGCAAAATAATAAGTCAAAAAATTCCATCACCGTCGTTCCATAAAACAACAAATATCATTGTAACTTAACAATGTATAGTAACTTAACAATGTAGAGTATTACTTATTATTTATTATGTTTTCGGCTTACTCACGTAATAATTTGACGAGATACTCGACTAGTTTCAAGCCATGCTAGAGGCCCATATTCATGAAACGTCACGTCACGTCAAATTATTACGTGAGTAAGCCGAAAACATAATAAATAATTTAGAATGTCTCACGAAAGTTATAATAAAAAGTATTACTTATTGTTTTGTTATAATTAAAAATACGGGGATAAACTGCGATTCTTTATTATTGTGGATCACACGCATTTTTATAACGTAACGCGCAGTTAAGATACCAATATGACTTTTTTCGAGTTATTTGTACCTACTTCCTAAGAATTTTTTTTTTCATGTAATTAGTCGGCAAACGAGCAGACGGATTACCTGGTGGTAAGCAATCAACGCCGCCCATGGACACCCGCAACGGAGTAGTTACGAGTGCGTTGCCGACTTTTTAGGGATTAGGGATTTGGAGATTTACGGATTGGGGAAGGGTCCGGGAAGGGGAAGGTTTGGGCCTCCGGTAACCTCACTCACACGGCGAAACACAACGCTGTGGTTATTTCACGCTGGTTTTCTGTAAGGCCGTGGTATCACTCCGGTCGAGCCGACCCATTCGTGCCGAAGCATGGCTCTCCCGCACTTCAAAAAATTATAGTCGCCATTGACAAATAAGGTGAAGAAACATCGTGAGGAAACCTTCATCGAGGCCCAACGCTTGAGTAAGCGTGACTATTAATGCTCATGCCTTTTTTGTGCGAGAAGAAGCGTTAGCTTAGCAGTCGGAACTAATAGGTTGGTGATGTGGTGTGATTTATAAGCATATCATTGTCATTAAATCAAATAATCTCACAAAATAAAAATATTACGTTAACAAGGATGCAGGTCGCTTCTAGTCGGTCTTTCGGAAATTCGTTTGGAGAAGTCATTATTTGCAGTGGACAAACAAACATCCTACATAAGGTAGCATCGACTTAAACAATCTACCTGATATGCATAAGTAGGTAAATACGTCTTTCATTTATATATATTGTAAAGGTTTTTTCCAATAGATATTACGCGCGGAAATACTTGTCGCTTTCCCTCGCGTTGACAAGGGTACCGCCATACAGCCACTTTTACTTTGATGATATTTATATATTATTTTTGTACAAAAATAAACATAATATATTTTTCTTAATGTAGGTACCTATTGATGGTCGTTGTGCACTACAATTGTATTATGACTATTACTAAGCTAGGTACATACTTATTAGTGCTGAGAAAACTAAATCAGAAGTTATTTGTTGCATAAATTGTGAACAACATGAAAGAATAAAATATAATAAAAAACTTATAAAATGATTTTCGATGCCTAAACCAAAGATGGACTGTCATCTAAGGGTCATAATTAATAATACAGATTTCGATTTTCTATTAAAAAGTCTATTTGTTTTTTCCCGTTCTCCGTCACAAAAATTCGACGATTGAAATTGAAAAAAAAAACGAATTGAAAATGTTTCGCAGAAGCCGATACTCATTAATTAAAATCTTTTTTATAATCCTTTATAAATACAAAGATGAAATACTTTCCAGAGGCCGGTATTTCCTAAATCTTGGCATATTTCAAAAAGCTAATTAATCAGTATAATCCTCGATGTTATTTATTTGTAGGTAGACAGGCTATCTTCAATTTGTTTTGAAACGCTTCACTAATGTATTGCAGAGGCTTGTAGTAAACTTTTGGGTTCATACTACCAATGAATAAAAGGAAGTATTATCTATAGTATTTTAAATATATAATGGTAAACAAAATAAACCTAAATCTGTATGAAAGATCCAAAACCTAATTCAACCCAACAGTTAATCTTTGTAGGCGTTTTAATCAATCTAATTCCATCTCTCTGTAGGTTGCAAACCTTGGTACACCCACCCTCGGGTCCTTTATCAATCCATTCATTGTTTTCTTGCCGCTTTGACAATATCGGCAAGCTATCAGCCTGATGGTTTTCCTCACTGCCTCACAACAGAAATTCAACAGCACTGAAATTCATTGAAATGTTTGGGAAATCAATTATGATCCACGTTCGAAGGTTGAAGCTTTTCTCGATGCTAGATTGGTAAACAGGCTTTGATAAGGATTTTTATAAGTATTGGAAATTGAAGCTACAATATTTTGTTAGCAGTTCTGTTGTGAGTTCAATGTAATATATAAAATTACGAGCAGACCGCCCCTGCTTCGCACGGGTCCAACTTTTTTCGCTATCAAAGGGTCACTTTTTCCTAATCTTCCTCTCCACTTTTCTAATATATTTTTTTATATGAACCTTTTCCTGACAATAACAAATACAACAAAAAAAGAATTAGCAAAATTGGTCCAGGTGTTGTTGAGTTATGCGCTTACAACACATTTTGCGATCCATTTTTATATATAAGAAGATTGCACGGTTGACGCACTAGATAGGCCACAACCTGCTGCTGTAACATGTCATAATTGCAGACCTTACGAAAAGATTTTTTGGTGGGATCTACAAAAAAACTACATTTTACTTCAGAGATACATACGACATAATTTTAGTAGAAGAATTACAAATGTATTTTTTTCCGTTATAACTTTCGATAGACATTTAATTGATTGTTGTATTTAACGACTGACTCACATTTACAATTCACGGCGAAATACATTGTCTGAAATGTTAGAGTGGAGCAGTATGAACAAAAGGACCGTTTTTGTTCTAATCTTGTTGTAAGTATTGAAAAAGTACAACACTCAGAACAATCATGTAAAAGAAAAGTTGCTGATGTGACGTCACCATATTAAACGAGTATGTAAACCAATATCAAATAAAATGGAGGGAAACCGACAGCGAAACCGCTCTTACAAAGCCAAACCTTTAATTTGTATAAACTTCAAATATTTACCAAACACTTGTTGAACTAAATTCTCGTTACCACAAAGCTTTATAAACAACATTTATTTTCTTAATTGAATTCTCAGATCTTCTGTTTGAATTCAAAACGGAATCAAAATAATGGAATAAGAAGTTTATGACATGAATTCTGGTTTCGTAACAATTTCTGATTGTATTGAAGGTCAAATGGTTACAGGTGTAACTGGTTTTGATAAATTATTAACTTTGCCTTAGTCTTAGTATTGAGTGTATTATTATTTTCACGTTCAAGATAATAAATAAATACATCTTTAAAATGTATCGTCAACCATTAACCATTACACTCTAAGCGAATTACGTTGCATACAGCACACACACTTAGCTCCTATTCCCGTAAATCAAGTTATTCG
The DNA here is from genome assembly GCA_902829305.4 of Spodoptera exigua. NCBI lineage: Eukaryota > Metazoa > Arthropoda > Insecta > Lepidoptera > Noctuidae > Spodoptera > Spodoptera exigua. The sequence continues at coordinate 7,332,923 of LR824615.2, forward strand.
ACTTGTTTCAAGCCAAGCCAGGCCCACATATTCTGAATCTTATCGAGTAAGCTGGTTGAACAGTAGGTATTGTGAATTATTAGGCCATCACTTTTATTCATATTATTATTGTAAATTATTTATTAACCTTCCAATCATGGTATTTCGACACACAATAGAAGAATAATAGGTGCGCGAAGGCCATTTGGAGTTTGATAAATTAAATTTTATATACGTTACGATAGTTATACTTCAAACAATCTACCTAATACTGAAAAGTGTGGGAGAGCCATGCTTCGGCACGAATGGGTCGGTTCGACCGGAGTGGTACCACGGCCTCACAGAAAACCGGCGTGAAGTAACCACAGCGTTGCGTTTCGCCGTGTAAGTGAGGTTACCGGAGGTCCAATCCTTCCCCTCCCCCAATACCTCCTCAATCCCTAAATGTCCAAATCCCTAACCCTAAAAGGTCGGCAACGCACTCGTAACTCCTCCGTTGCGGGTGTCCATGGGCGGCGCTGATTGCTTGCCATAAGGTAATCCGTCTGCTCGTTTGCCGACCTATCACATAAAATAAAAATAAGTGTCTTGTAGAAACTTGAATAAAATAAAGTTATGTAATGCTCAGTATGCGCATTAGACGATCAGTTTTCCACTTTTGCTATTATAAAGTTTTTTACTATTAACTGTTTGATCTAGCTTACCAATCACTCAAAGCGTCAATTTCAACTTTTCACAATATTTGCCTAGGTTTTTCAACGCATCGCTTTCACCGCTCTGTAGTGGACGGATTGTTTGTTTATTGACGTTTGGATAAAGCGATCTTCATCTGCGTTGAAAACATTTCCATTGCAATCAATTCAGAATCCAATGGCGTACACTATAAACACATAGTAATATTAACGGATCCCGCAGAGGAATTGAGTTTGAGGTTTTCCTTTCTATTGGTAGGTAGCAACAAGCCTTACGGACCGACTAGTGGTAAATTTAATACTAGTGTTGTCGTAAACAAATGTGTTAATTATTTTGCAATACTTTTCAACACATAGAACAGACATAGCAACTAATATGGTGCAGCATAAGGTGCCGGTGTGCCCTGCTTGGGCTGAGCACCCATGTCTTCAGGAAAGTAGTGACCGGCGGCGGTGACCTATGCCGCCCTGCCTTAGTTGACGCCATGATAAGAGAGGAACTGGGAAGTGGTTTTCTCTTTTTATGAAGCAGTTATGCTCGCAAAGAAGAAGGCGGAGCGTGTGAGGGAGCTATCTTCCTCCTCACGCCCCAGCCGCCGCAGTAGGTGAAACTCCAAGCGTCGGACATCGGGAGACGATCTCCGGCCATCGTAAGCGCGGCATCCTCCTCCTGTCCCTATAGGGCTGATGTTCAGCAGGGGTTACGGTGTGAGCATAAGGCACCGCGGCCTTGGACTAGAAGGAATTGGGGTATTTTTAGTCATTAAGAGGGTAACACTCCCTCTCGCCTCATCCTTAGCGGGAGAAGTCAATTGTTGATTTTCTCGTCACAAAAAATAAATACATAGCAATTAATACTTCTGGTGTGACTGGTCGTGAGTTCGTCGCAGGAATCGTCCCGCACGGAACAATGCAGTATGATCCAAAATTGTTGTTCTGAATTTGGGTATGATGTGTGTGTCAAGTTGTAAGTTTGTCCAAATCATCAACTTTGTTAGATCAAAGGATACCATGAGCAAATCCTAGCGTAGAGCAATTCTTTTCCTTGAACTAAAGTTATCATCGATGATAGCGAGCTATCACTCACTTGTAAACGTTCAGCTGAACAATAATACCAAGTTCTGAAACCTAAGTATTGTCCCTGAAACTTTTGCCATTTATCAATACAGAACTATGAAGAAGCTCTTTGGAAAAGCTCCCTCTCTCACACAAGTTTTGAATATCGATTTTCTATTTCACAGATTTTTTTATGAAAACGTAAGATGAAAATGAAGTAGTGAAGAAAATTGTAAATTAAGGATTTTTATTTTATTTGAGTTTACACAACAATAGTTCTTAGGAAAAATGTGATATGGTTTAAAGCAGTATTAAACAACAAACAACGAACTATGAACACCATAATGGTTGCTTATTAGAAAGCCTTCTTAGATCTATAAGATTATCTTGGATATATTTCTAGACCTACAAAACAATCATGATTTACTCTGTGACGCTTCAAACGAGCCCTCTATAGCGTTTATATTTTAATGTAATTAAAATTAGTTAAATATTTTCATAAAAATATCTTTTCGGCTTCCACATAATTCATTCTAAGAGCAAATTTTGATATTCTCTTTAAGATACGAGATTAAACAAAGAATTAAAAAGATCTTTTGGTGCTCCCACATTGAGTCTTGTAAATATTTTAATGTAATTAATAAAGATTATTCATAAATGTATTTCAGCTTGATAAGTAAGTATCTGCACAGTCCATTTACGCAACTGAGATAATTTTAAGGTTGAGTCAATTCTCTAAGTTGAACTAGAATCAATATTCTAGTTCAACTTAAATACATTACCGTGAATTCCGATTCCGAATTATTTAAAGATAACCGATGGTCAATTGAATATACCTTATTAATCATGGTAACAGTACAGTTCCACATAACACGAACTCACACTTTAAAATACCGGGGTTGCGGGGTAAGCGCAATGAAGCACCGCGACCTCGGCCCAGAGCAGGGCCCAGAGCAGGAGAAGGAACAGGGGGGTTTTTAGTCAGTAAGAGTCTGACACTAATGGGCGGGAGAAGTCATTTGATGATTTTCCCCTCACAAAAGAAAAACACCCTAAAACAACGTTTTACTTACTAAGAAAAGCTTTACTAGTATCAAATCAAAAAACTTAAGTTCTCTTAAAAAAACTCTTCATAACTCTTCGTAGTGTGCGCGATTATGTGACACAGTCAGTCCATTTATATTATATTAATTTAATATCTATCATTTAAAATAAAAGACACTTAATAAAGGTGCCAAAATATTGTTCAACCACAAATGAATAGTCTTGTCAAACCTTCAAGGTCAATGAACTGTATTTATTTGAATTAAACCTGCTCCAGTGAGCTAGTATTGTTTGAAGATTTATGTTTATAAACAGTAATTGCTTATTGAAACAATCCTAGAATATTAATGAAATAGGTATACATATTGATTAGATTATTATTTGGAATATGGAAATATGTTGCATATGTTTTTCGACTTATTAAGAAGAAAGTTGTTTGATGAAGTTTGAACCAATGCATGTAAACAATGGAACGTAGCGATAAGCACCTTGTTCGTAACAAGACGCATAATCCCTTAATAAATTTATGGGTACATAGTATATCCTAATAAATAAAATCGAGTTCACATTTGCGGTTCGGAAACTCGAGATCCGAGATTATTGAAAAATGATCCGTGGGCGTTTCGGCTAAGGTTTCCGATTTGGCGGAATCCTTGAAAATTTATTGAAAGATTTTCCATCTATTATTTTAAATACAGCATGTGCTAAGCTTTAATAAAAAAGTGTTTGAAAACCTATTTTTTTAACATGTTAATCTTTCTTCTGGCGGTTTTGCTAACCCCTTTCTTTGAAAAACTTTTTAATATAGAGTTTACTTCGTTACACTTTTTTAAAAATGGAAGTATTTCTTCATTTTGTACTAATTTTATCCATAATTGAAAGTAAGATAACAGCAAACAAATATTATATATATATACATATATCCTAAAATTATATTATAATGTATATGTACGCCGTAAACTGCCCGTATCAAATTCTTCTACAGTTAAACTCCATCCAATGGTTGTCTGGAAGAAATTGCTTTTAAGCGATAAGACCGCCAATTGTACTATATTTTGTGTTTTTGTTTCCTATGTTTTTTTATTATTATGGTGTACAATAAAGTATATTCATTCATTCAAAAATGTGAAACATGACTATTAGGTATTTTAAAATCAATTCAAATGGTCTAAAAGGCTTAAGCATTCATTACCACGAATCCTCAAAGCATGATTAGAAATGATTACTACAGGTTTTCGTACGATGTTTTCCTTTACCTTATGTTTAACTTTATATGTAGTTGTATCTAAATAATCTAAGAAAGTACATATAACTCGAAAACACATTGATGATAGTCAGGTTCCGAAGTATAAGAAATTTCAGGCCACCGCGACGATAAAAATAAATTACAGCTTATAAATTTATAAAGTTCTAAAGTTTCAATAATTTTCAGTTTCAGTTTTAATAATTTTAATTAACTGGAGGACTAAGGACTGTGTAAGCATAGTTTCCTGCTAAATTAAAATGTTCAATCAATTGACATAAAATTTTATGAAAGGAATTTTTATAATTATAATTAGATATCTCGGACAAAGCTCTTTTGTTTTAGTTTTATCTTATATTATCTAGCAGCGAAAATTAATTTTAGCTTTATTTCTAAGACTTTTTGCATAACTGTAAGATTAAATTTATCAAAGTAAAATTTTGACTTCTTCATTTTTGTATGATTGAAGTTTTGAATTGAAGTGATATGACGGCTTGACAGAAAACCAGCGTGAAATAACGTTCGTTTTTTGCCGTTTGAGTGAGATTACCGGAGGCCCAAATGTTCCCTCCTATCCTTCCCCAATCTCTAAAGAATGATAAGCCCCATAAGGTCGGCAACGCACATGTAACTCTTCTGGTATTACAGGATGGGAGGTACCGATTGATTACCAGCAGGTAATCCGCTTACTCGTTTGCCGATCTATCACAAAAAAATAAACACAAATGTATAAAATGAGAAGTAAGCATCAAGTTCAAGCTTAAAAAATCTATTTATTTTCAAATATAATTTGTTTTGTGGAAGGAGTAAGGGCAAGGGTAGGCTCCCGGTTTTTTAATTCAAAGACGACTCAACACTGGCGCCATGAACACACGGTTTCCCACAATGTACTTGACCCAATATAGGAACTGCATTAGTTCCCTATAACAGGTTTAAACTGAATGCACCTTGACCTACTACTCTTGTCCCAGTTACACGGGAAAACCTGAAGAGGCATCTGTTTATTTATAGTGCTATAATTCAATAATCGAGACGCCAGAATCTTATTATGTACTCTCACATAATAACGTCGAGTGATTTTTATCGAATGATAGACTTTTGCTATGTAGCTAGGCCTGATGTTGTCGCTTATGATATTGATTCAGTGTGTACGAAACCAGATTGAAACTGTCGTAGAATTTAACACGTTTTTTATTAAAATTGCAATGTCTGTATGTTTATACCCGTTTTTTAACTATGTATATGTTAGTTAGTTAAGATAGCAAAGTGTAATCTTGCCATAAAATTGAATTGAAGTAGTTTTATTCGACATTCGAAATTTTGTGTACCGTTTAGTTCTTATGATAATAAATGCTAAACTGTACGACTTTGCTATAATGTACCCAAAACAATTAGTCTGTCCAGTCAAGTAGTAGGTCCAGGGAGTTGATAAAAACATTCAATATTATTATAAACATAAACATATTTTTCGTGATGCATTTTGAAAAATAATCCACTTATCTGAAACGAAAATTGCCATATTCAGTCACGTTGCAACCTTAATGGTGCTTTTCGATTGATCTTCTTTAAATTTATTTTAAAATATATTTCCTGCTCCATAAAATCTATGACTGAATTCTTCTTAGAAAGTGTTTTTGAAATTCACGTACTTTGCGTTTCAGTCTCTTTGCTGTCTATTTCAGCGCAGCCACAGGATATTTATAAATGTCATGAACACGCTTGAAAGTCTCGGAAATCTTCCAACGTTTTTCGAACACAAAGTTTATGCATGAATAATTTTTATCTAGTTTTTTAATAGATAGAAAATATCTTATATTCTACCTGAAATACGGTGATTGGCTGGTTGCTTGCAATTCAGTTACGGTCGCTGTAATAACATTAGCTGTAAAATCTGACCATGAAATTTTAACACGAGGTGTTAAAATTTTATTAGTTTACGATTATGGAGTGTATATAAGTAAATAACTCACGTTGTAGAGAAATTAAATATCTACGATTTCTTACACAGTTACCACAGGAGTTTTAACGGCACAGTAAGCATTAAGTTCATTGGCACAAGCAAGCAGGCTACAGAATATAGTAGCAGAAGGAGAAGAATGATCATCAGAAGATGTATAGTTAAGATTGCTATAGAAATATAGGCAACAGTCGAAACAGCGTGTTTAAAAAATTAAGTGTATATAAGGATGTATATAAGGAAGGCATTGGGGAAGAGAAGGGTTGGTGCTATGGTAACCTCATTCACACTGTAAAACACAACGCTGTGATTGCTATACGCCGGTTTTCTGTGAGGCCGTGGTATTACTCCGGTCGAGCTGACCCATTCGTGACGAAGTCTCTCCCATATTAAAAACAGTAGGTAACACTCACAGAAAATAAGTATTAATGTCCTCATATTTATCCGAATGTCTCGCCACTGGACTGTATACATAAGAACGAATAAATTCAGTCTTCTGTACCACGTTGCCGGAAATTTAGCCTAATCATAATTTATCCTGTAATTTTTGTGTTTAATTGTAAGTATTATGTTAGAATCAAATATTTAGGTCTAAAGGACTTTTTATAATTACTGTGCATGTTTCACAATTTTATCTTTCTATTTCACAAATAAAATAAAAAATTCTTAAATTCGACACCAACCTGAATTATAACAATTTTATCGAACCATAAAATCTATTCTTAAAATTTCTGATTCAGACGTCAAATAAAATCTTATCAGACAGGCTCATTGCACGATATCTAAAGCTAATCCAAAAATATTTCACGGAAACAAGGTAAGACCCAATTTTATTTGTAGACACACGAGTATCTGAGGTTGGGTTGTAAATAGATTCAACGTAAGTAATCCCATCTCTCCTTTATATTCAGAAAAATAAACCTCACGAAATATGGGAACGATAAGCGAAAAGAACCCCCGGTGGCTAATAAAACATTTTGAGACAAATTGCACAATCGTGGAACTGGCTTAAAATTTATTGTAGCCAAACAGATAGCATTAAATATATATTTTAATATTTATAAAATATTAAATACAATTGACATGTTTTATTCCCTAAGGGGATGGTAGTGAGTTAACATTGTACATACGGTTATCGTTTTGGATTAAAATACAGCAACTTTTAAAAGCATGATGGTCATCGTTCAATTAACGTAACGTATTTTATGTTATTTGACGACGAATGAGCTGACCGATTACCTGATGGTAAGCAGTCAGCGCCACCCATAGACACCCGCCACTAGGGAAAAATTACGAGTGCATATCATGAAAACGATCAAAGGTGCAGTGTAGTTTGAACATATCCTTATTGCTCAAAATAAATAGATCGGCGTTCTTTTGTTGCTCTCTTACTATTTTGGTCCTAATGGCCAGTCCATTTTATGCCAACCATAACTTATAGGTTGACTTTGGTATTCGATGGAGAAGCCGAATAAAACAAAAGCCAGACGTTATTGAACAAATGGACGAAGCATGTTGACGTCTAGTTTTACAATTACAGGTGAAGAGAGTATCCATCAACATTTTTCAACGAATGTCCGTAATCCATCTTTTAAAAAGTTATTTACGTCTGTCAGCTTCACTATGTTGCATTGTCACACTGAAATTGATGATTGAACAACCTTTTAAATGAGTAGAAATACTTGCTGCAACTATAATGAAAAATAGCATCAATTACTTCTATAATAGTATGGAATATCATAACTTCAAAGTTTTTAGTTGGCTTTCAACATTTAATTTTATTTTTCACGGAAACAACTTGTTCGACGTCTTAAAATTATGTCAAATAAGGATATTTTATTGTTAGTATGTTCAAACGAATATATAGACCACCTGATGATAGGCAAACGGCGCGGCGTTGACCATGGGTATGTCCATGCCATTTTCAACACCAAAAAAGTTACTTGTGGCTTTCTGAACTTGGTGATAGGGGATGGACGAATGAAGTACTAGGCCTCCAGTAACCTCACTCACACGATATACACTATTCCACCCCGATATTTTGTGAGGCAGTTGTATCACTACGGTTGAGCCGACTCATTCGTACTGAAGCATGGATAGCATATAATTGCAGAAATAAAGTTTTTTTTTCAATTATCGTGTTGTGCAAATTACACTACTCTATTTTTATGCATATTCATCATTGATAAATCACCTATTATCAAACAATTGGCATAAATAGAGTTTTCAGCTTCCTGTTTGTGCTACATGCAATTAATATTGGTCATATCGGTATCCAATCTAACCCTAGTATCTGTGTGTGATGTGCTGAGATTGAATGTAATCACATGTCTTGTGGTTTATAGAGGTCACTGGCTACTATATTGGTAGTAAATTGTCTTCTGAAATTTGACTGTCAATATATTATATTTACTGGCTTATAAATAAATATTAAAGTATTTCCATGTTTTAAAACTTTTTTAATTCTAAACTAATGTGAGCACTGAGCAGTATTAAAAAAAGTAACGTGTTACAACCTTCTGTCCGTTTCTGTATGCATTCACAAAGTTTTTCATACTATTAACTGGCAAAGCTTTCCAGCGGTTACCATAAATGGTTTAGTAAATTGAGAGCACCGCAAAGTTGCGTCAACTCCTGAATATTTATTAACATTATTGAAGCAGTTACGGAAAATTAAATTTTATCGTAATACACTAGAGAGTTTTTATCATCGCATCTTAGTGGACGCAAATGATTTTGTGATAGATAATGGTGTAATTTTTTAACAAAAGTATTGTAAAATGGTAGTTCTTATAAATACATTTGATTTCAAAATACTGTCGTCTTATAGTAGAATATATTATAGATAGTTATATAGTAGAATGTTAACAAGAACCTTCCTAAGCAATTGCTGTTATAAACACTTTTCATCAGTGAATAAACTCAATATATCTCAAACTGAATTATCCCTTAACGTTACCGAGCTCTTATGTATAGGTAATTACATATGTACGTGTATGTACACAAAATTCTTAAGAATACCTATCAACGAGGCGTCTCATAAAATATTCAGAAAGAAAACAAAGCGCTAACAACAGTGGGAGTGAAAGAGATAACAATACATCTCTCTAAGCATTAAACCCATTAAAAATTACATACCTCCCACGTTTCTAACATGGTCTTGAGCTAAAAGCATCGAACACGTCACGTCTTCACCCCGGGTCCCGTTTTGTTTGTTATATGTGAAAACATTTTTTTCTTTAACGAAAGAAATTTTCGAATAATAACATATAAACGAATATGGTACACTCTTGAGAATTCACAACACACGAATGTGATTGTGGTCTGTGAAATGAGTGCAAATGGACTCGCCTTTGTTATTTAGTCGTATTTTATTGGTTTTGTGTGCAGATTTGCTATTGTTGTTGTTATTTTTTTTTTTGTTGTTGTAATAAGAATTTTTTCATCTTATTTACTTTTCAGCAAATATTATACGAAATGCATTGATTCATACTTTGACTTAAATCTGAAGTATACACAAAACCGCTCAGCAATTTTTGAAAAGGTTATGGGGGGCAAAAGACAAATGCTGTACTAACTTTTATCTGCATCTGGTCAAAATAAAAATGTTGACTCTGACCAACTTTTTATTTTTTTGACACGTTTCACTACAGGTTACAACACGGCTTCACCAGTAGTATCTTTGTATTGAAGTAAGAAGCTTATATGCAATTCCAGACTAAAATCTTATGCCAAATTTCATGAATTGAGAATGAATGAATGAATTAAACCTACATACATAAATGACAGGATATTTATTGTATACATATTTTAAGAAATCTTTGTCTTTTGCAAACGAGCAGATGGGCCCCCGGTAACCTCACCCATGGATGATGTAGTATCACTCCAGTCTATCTTACTTTCTATATCCTGACTATGTCTGCTGAAGCATGGCTGAAATATTAAAATCTTAACTTGCACAGATTGTTAAAGGTTCAGTGTAGTTTAAGGTAGCATAGCAATACCTTGTGTACCGCAAGAATAGTTAACTCAGTTCTAACTTAGATGGGGCCACTTAGATAAGACTGTATGCCTAAACAAGTATTAAGTACCTTTATCTCGGAGCTCTAATGTTTATCTTATAACTTTGAATTTGTTTCTCATTACAAAGTGTGAGATGATGCGTGGGTAGCATTGTATAGAGGGCGGCGCTTATACGCTTTATCAATTACAGAATTTACTGGAAACACACGTTAAAATTCAATTAACTTATTAGTCGATTACGTAATTAGTTTTTAATGTAATTAATCAAGTGGAAGTTTTTAAATGAGGTTTATGTAAGAGTTGCCAATTTGATCGCAAATCATGTGTTTATTTTTAATTAGTATGTTCGTGGTCATTTTCTTGTCTCAATTTTGTTTGTATTAGATTTAGGGTTATGGTAAACTACAACAACGTAAAGAAAATTGATATCTTCACATAAATCTAGAATCTATCACAGATATTTAAGCTAAGCATAACAGCAAAGTAAGATAGATGGTGGTCTATTTTGAAGTTTTTATAAATCACTTTGAATGTGCCTCTATTATTTGACCCACATCTCAAAGAACTATAACTCCGATTTCTAGGCCAAACTTCAAAGAGTCGCACAAGAATGTCCGATTCATTGGCAAAAAAATGTTTTGTATACATTTTTATTATAAAAAGTGAGAAAGTACCTACTTACAAAGTGCTTACAGCTGAACATTTTCAAAAGAATGAACGTTACTCTCTCGCTTCGAAAAGCTTTTGTGTACCATGAAGTGGAAATCGGATACTTGAAATGAAATGTTGAGTTCTTTCACGTAATGTGGCTACGTGTTACGGTGCTACGCCGTAGACACAATCGTAGCTGGATACGATCTGCTACGGTCTTATTGTGATAGTAGGGAAATTAGGTGAAATATATTTTCGTCTCTTGTTATAAAATATTTTGTGGAATAAAATAATAAATACTTTTAGAATGTACTAATGTTTTACGTCACGGAACGAATTAGAAAATATATAATATGTTTTAAGGTTGCAGCAGTGGTTGTTTTTAAAAAGTACTTCTCTTTTTTTAAAAGTACATACTTCCTAATAGTATGATATTTCCTCGCCAACGAACTAACTTTTTGGTCTAAATACACATGTATGTCTAAATACATATGTCTCTCACAATTACAAAATATAATCACAATATGAATCATAGCCTAAACACTCAAAAATACAACAGAATACGACCAAGAAAAAGTATTACTTACACGAGAAATGAAAAAGAATTATTGGTGTGGACATAGTAGTGCCCTTGTCATACAATGGACCACCGGATAAAATGTCACGACTGAAAGGAACGTTGCCCAGTAAATCACAGTACACTTGAGGCTCGATAAATAATCTCCCGTCGGTATCTCATACATTCCTATCACATTCGTGTCGATTTGTAGGCCTTTCTTATTTCTCACAAAATTGATAGGCTCGTTTGAATATATCTGGGAAGTTCGATGCTCGTGAATTTATGTTGGAACTATTCCAATTGTGTTCTTTTTATATTGAATGTAAGTGCAAAAATATTTAAGGTGATTGCTTGCTTTACTGTATATTGTATTATTTTACAATTCATTAATTGAGTTAAGTTTTTTTTTTTCATTTGAAAGGTTGGCAATCGAGCGAACGGATTACTTGGTGGAAAGCTATCCGCCCATGGCGACCGCAAAAGCGATGCCGACCTCTTGAGGATTAGGGATTTGAAGATTTTAGGATTGTGGAGGAATTGGGGGAGGGGAAGGATTGGGCCTCCGGTAACCTTACCCACTTGGTGAAACACAACGCTGTGGCTGTTTCACGCCGGTTTCTGTGAGGCCGTGGTATCACTCCGGCCGAGCCGACCCATTCGTGCAAAAGCATGACTCTCCCACACTTACCTAAATGCAATTGCAACTGATACATACAGATAAAAAAAAATTGGGGTTTTGAATATAGTCTGAATGGAATATTCCAATGAGCTCTTCTAATAAGTATGAGTGGTGAATCAATTAACTAAGTTTGTGTTTGCTTAATTACATACATATTATCTTAGTGAATGGAAAATAGGAAGCAAGATTTATTGGATTTGCTTCTTATGATTCTGCGTTATTAAATAGAAATTGAATTGATAGATTTTTCCTACATGTTATTTACAATTTAACTGATTGCTATTAAGGTATTATATGGAAAATGAAATCAGGTTTATCGTCGTATGATAACTATCATCTCTGAACTTTTTATAGGATAAGTCGGCAATTGAGCAGATAGATTACTATCACGTATCCATCTTGCTAACCTGATGGTAATCCATTTGCTCGGTATCAAACATCAAAGTTTTACAAATGCCAGCCTTCTAGAAGTAACCTATTTAAGGACTGGAGATAGGAGAGGGTAACCTCCAATGAGGTTATTCACATAACGAAACATAATCAGCGTTGTTTGACGCCGGTTTCGCATGAGGCCATGGTACCACTCCAGTCGAGGTGAGCCAAACCTGCGGAAGCATGGCGCTCCCACCCTTTATATATAATATATACCTGAAGTTATTAATTCTACGTACTAACCTTTTCTTCCTAAATATATTTCGCTAGATATTTTGTCAATTGGTTGTGACAACAAATTCCTCTGAAAATACCATCTACCACCATTTGAAACCAGATTTTCGGTCAAAACATTTTCCAATTTATAAAACGATTTTATACAATTGATTGTATACACAGCTACATCGTACTTATGAGCTAGGCTATAAATCATCGATTCCATTACTGTATTAATTTATTACTGTATGTAATCCCTCTATAACCCGATTATAATAACATCATCTAAGTAGTCTAGTTTATTACTACTGGTTAATGCTTCTATTTTAAAAATAATTTGCTTTCTGGTCTCACTCAAAGGTTTTTTTATTGTAAACAGACATTAAACTCGCTTTAAAGAAACGATTTCAAAAGACTATTCTAACAATATTATAAACACAAAAGTCTGTATGTATTATCAAAGACAATATTTAAAGGTTGGAATTTTTAGGGAAACAAAAGACATGATTTATATAATTATATATTATAACTAATTCATATTATCCTGCAGCAAATTTTAATACAATACATAGCAATATTATTTATGAAAATATCAGAACTACGTGTTATTCAAATCCTAAAAATATAAAATAATTTTATATACAAAACAAAAGCAACTAGTCGGTAAAGGAATATTCAATGTAGATGTCCTACTATGATATGTCACTACAAATAAAGACGACAATTCTCAACAAAATAAAAGTTAATACGACTTAACACAGGGTTAACTTCAATAACAAATAAGTTAAAGTTTGTTGTAAGAGCTAGGTATTATAAGGATTCTTTGCCAGCTGTGATATTTCACGTGGAAATCTCAGGGAACACTTAACGAAGGCCAGCCAGGATTACACCGAGGACAGATACCTTCTCAGATAATACTCGCACAACGCGAGCGAGTATTGATAGGATTATTCTACCATAACGGATATTGCTTAAGTAATTTCTTTACGTAAACAAATCGATTATTTTCATTAACGATGTGTTTATATTTTATTATTGAATATTTGTATATTTTGTTTTTGAATAGCAACACTATTGATTTTTTTTATATTTTTGATAGTGGGACGAATGAAGTAATTTGAAGTTCAACATTTAAGTACTTTTTAATGTTCTAACAGATGAGTCTTGATCATCCATATCATTCCATACCAAGATTACTCGCGGTCCAAATGCAACGCAAGATGATCTAATCGATATATCAATGTTTGTAATTAAAAATTTAATATATAATATTCAACTAATTATATAAACAGTAACGTATATCAAATAAGTCTGTATAAGATGCATAAAATTAATTAAATATCTTGTCCTCCAGGGCAGTTACTTGTCCTTTATATTATCAAGTGACCCGTCTAAAAGTTTGACCTACTTACCAATTCACGTTCTTCTCATTACTTTCAAACATCTGAAACAAATGCAAAACAAAATTTATATGTGTTCCCAAGTAATCTGAGGATTCTTTAAGCTGTTATTATTAATATTTACGATATTCTACCACTGGCAAATCCAGCAATAAGGAAAAATACGAAACAACCTTCGGGCAGATTCTCAATTTTTATCCAAAATAAAATTTATGACGAAAATCCCATAATTAAACTTCGTGCCACGACTGCGGAGGGTTTACCCATAATTTTATGAAAAACTCAATCAAGCATTGAAGTTATGGACCGAGGAAAGGCACTCATAACCAAAGCTCATTCAGACCCATGTCAAAACCATTGTTAGTTCGCTTTCAAGAGAAAATTCAATACCCAACAAATCTCCATTGATCTTTTGGTCGCCACATCTTTTTGTTGCAAACTTTTTGGTTTTCTGTTTATTCAAGGAATATAACAATGGAGTTTGTTGGTATTTTGGTGACCTTTCTTATGTAGGACCCGTATGATCATTTCGATTGAAAAATAATTACATACGTTGATCATATCACATAGTATGCGGTATGTAAATGTATATAATAGATATGTATGTTTATGCAGTATACCTTTATTCTAAGAATTTTCATCGTAATATCTGTTTAGAATTTTAGTAAATCAAGTCTTCACTTCTAGTACAATATCTACAAACAAAATCATGTGTAGAAACCTACATGATTGTTCAGTGTTTAAGCGACAATTTGAATAATGTAATACAAAAATATATTAGAAAATACATTGTTAAAGTTATGAATAATATTTATTCGTTTAGTACCTATTCCAACAGCAGTTAATATTATTATCAATAGAATTCTAAGAAAATCCTTGGGTCACAAGGTTGTCAAAACTAAAACTAATTCGTTTAAGTATTCTGTGGTGTTGGGTTCGGCAATTAAGTGATTTTGATTTCAATATCGGAGTAAAATAATAAACTTAACTTGATCACGGTAAATTTTCTTGTAATATTTTGGTTTTCCCAGAAACATTAATAGGAGGAAATCGACAACCAGTTCACAATTAAACACTTTTTTTAATTTGCTTAAATCATCGGTTTTCTATCAAGTTTTTTCGGATATATGTGTTGTGGTCGGCTATTTCTTTACGTCAAACGAAAAACTTTCTTCTTGATAACTAAAATTTGAAGTTATCAATATTAAATATAATAAGTCTAAGGTGTAAATAATTAATTTGTGACTAAGTCAAGTGTATAATTGTTATTGTTTGGTAATAATAAAATATGTTTGTTTTACAATATATTTCAATGCTTGCTTTACTTCTTACAAACTTCTTTACTTTACATAATTTTTGGCAGCTAAACAAAGATTCAAATTCTCATCTTTATAAAAAAATATGTTAACTCATGCCTATTTCTAATACAGGTTTAAAATTAAAACCGTGTTAGGTATTCTGTGCGGCCAGTTTGTAAATAACAGCTTTTACCGGCAAAGAGGCCGCATGGCGTCAAAGATCTATTTATAACCTGAATGGGTTACGCGGGCTACGGTGTTACCTATTTTTATAAAAAAAAGGATTGAACAAGATTACTTTTTCCCAGCGTAGTCGTGCAGCATCTGATTAAAAACTGACTGAATTTAATTTGGATAGCAGTGCGAATTATTTTTGTTGGATGTTTTTATGTGATACACCGACAAAAGTGCAGGCATATTACCTGATGGTAAGCAATCGGCGCCACCCATGGACACTCGCAACACCAAAGGAGAGGAGCAGCAAGTGCGTTGCCGGCATTATGCAGAATGGTGTAGGATTTTGGGGAACAAAGGATGGAGGTAGGATAAGGATTTCACATTCGGTAACCTCACTCACACAGCGAAACCCAACGCTGTGATTGTTGTGTTGTTTTCTGTATGGCCGTGGTTTCACTTGTTTCGAGCCAGCCCATTCTTGCCGGAGCATGGCTCTCCCACACATTTACTGTGTTTTATTATTAGGCCTTGTGTTTTTTTTTGTCAGGGGAAAATCATCAATTAATGACTTCTCCCGCCCAGGGAACTGACTAATAACCCTTCCCCCCGTTCCTTCTGCTGCTCTGGGCCGAGGCCGTGTTGACTCATTGCGCTTAACTCGCAATCACGGCTGAACATCAACCATATAGGGCCCCGTCGGTGGTGGTCTATTGGCTCTCAGAGGCGCGTGCAGAACGGTACGCGCCGTACGCTCGGTAGCCATGTGGCTACCCTAATTTTCAAGTGTGTTTCGTTCGACCACTAAGGAATTACATATACAAGCAACAACGTTCTTTAACAAGTCTCTATCAATCAGAGTTATTAGTAGGTAATCCTACTTGGACAAATAAGAATCCTAACAATACATAAAATACCTTATAGATACGGCGAAAACAAAACAATATCATTAGTTCCAGTACCAAATATTATCAGACCACAAACCAGGCCTAAAATTCCGATAGTAATTCCATTATAGTTACCATCAATTTCTGAGAAATAGGATGCTGTGATTATGTGCCTGTTGAAAGTCACCTCTAAATAACTACCTAGCCGGAACGAGGTGGGTATCGGTATTTTACGGTATAATAAATTTCTTCATTTTAGCGTAAAGATATCGTGGTCTAATTATATTAAGATTCGTTCCCGATATTATTATTTCTGTTGTTATGCCCTTATGGATCATTAAAATATTATTTTCTCTACAGTAATTATTAATTTATCTGGGCTTTTATGTAGGTACATAAAATGAAAAAAGTATAAATTCAATGTCATACGGCATTCTATACCAGTCTGATTAACAGTCAGAATACCTACAGGGTGTAAAAAGACACTTAAAGAAGCCGTTAACTACGCATACTGCAGTTCTAAGTAGCTTTACGCTAAAATTATCTCTGGGAAACGACTTTTATTTTTAGGTATCAAAAAAATAATAATTTTATTGCGCGCAATGTAAAGCAAACGGGCTTCGTGTCGTTGTGTGGTTACGAACAGTAATGTACGTAATAAATAAATGCAGACCCGCACAAAAACATCGTGCATCTATACCAGGACAGAACATAAAAACATTATGTTAATCAAGAACTTTATCAACACAACAAACATCTGGGTGACGGTCTAAAGAGCCTAAAAATATGGTGGCTTGTATGTGACACAAGTTCACAATAAAGTTATAGGACTTCAATTTCACAATAACAATAAAACAAAAATTAAAATTTAATAGAGCTTTCTTTATCATTTTAGTAAAAACATTTTCAGAAATAAATTTAATTAAAACTGACAGGCTCATCTATCTCAATTCAACATTTAAATAAAAGTCAAGTCTGTATTTGTATTTCAATTCTCCAGATAATAGGCCTGCTATAAAGGTGCCTTTCACGAGTCCTCAATAAAATTAAATCGTACGCAAATATAGTACAATAATATACAACTGAATACGCACAAGAGTAAATTAAATTAACATTAAGAAACTCTAATAGCAAATTATAAGAAAATTTAATTAAAGTTTATCCTAAAGAAGATTAGCGTGTGACCAACTTAAGACGACCCATGGCATTCACACATCACGGTCTTCATAGAACAAAATAGAAAGGTCAAAATACCATTACCACGATGTAATGGATTTTCTAAGGATGGTTTACGCGGCCAGTTTTGTGATTTATGGTTCGAGGGACTTGCCTTATTCTAGCCACCTTTATTGATGAAAACAACTATATCAAACACCTCTTAGTCCGATTAACATTATATGGCAAAAAATGCGCAAATAGGGAAAGGAACAAGTTGCCGGAAGAAATAAGAAACATAAATAAATACAACATATATAATAAGTTGCCGGAAGAAATAAGAAACATAAATAAATACAACATCTTTATTAATAAATTAAAATTATTTCTATTAAGCAAAAGCTATTATAAAGTGAATAAATACCTGAATGAAGGATTATGATAAAATAAGTAATATATATTTTGTTTTTATTTATTATTATTTTTTTTTCTTGTATAATTTAATTTTAATTAGTCTGACATATTTAATTTCTAACTTTTAAGGATATTGTCATTTTTTATTATTATTAATTTTTATTATCTATATTTTTTGTTGTGTTTCCGAATTTAATTTAATTTTGTTTCAATTATATTTTAAAAATTTTAATTTGAATTTTAGCTTGTAAGTACTTTGCTGTGCCCTGACAGGGTCTACAACGGCTCTTAGCTATAAGCTTTTATTGTTAACACCACACTACCTTGTAGAACGCAAATAAATGAATATGAATATGAATATGAATATGAACAGAATTCTGCTCTCTTTTAATATTTCAGTCTATTTATAAAAATAATATGTATTAATTTAGTCATTACTGAGCCGTCTTAAAACCCAAATGACATAATTAAGGTTGAATTTAGGTATTGAAATATTTAAAACAGTGTTCTATTTTTATAACTGTAACTTTATATTTATTCACAATTTACATTTTAAAGTAATCTGCAATAACAAGTTGCCAGTCAATAATCGCACTTCAATGAAAAAAGTAAGGGGAGCGTCCTTTGATCTACGCCTTCGCATCCCACAAACTTTAATAA
Organism: Spodoptera exigua; assembly: GCA_902829305.4. Taxonomy (NCBI): domain Eukaryota; kingdom Metazoa; phylum Arthropoda; class Insecta; order Lepidoptera; family Noctuidae; genus Spodoptera; species Spodoptera exigua. Next base: position 7,351,442 of record LR824615.2, read on the forward strand.
ATGATTAAACTTTATACCTCAGTATTTATGATTACTTTGAAAATACTTAACGTAATTTTCGTTAAGGAAAATAAGTTACGGCAAACTCTTTGCGTGTCGTCGCTATTATTAATGCGGTTTTGAATACATTTTTTGCTGGTCTTAGTGTTAATAAGTCGGTAACACTTTTGGTCGTTAGCTTCATAGAGATTTCTGTAAAATTGTTCCACTGATATGGCAACGCATACCAATTAATCATGACGATATGGACACAGTTTTTATTACATACGTTACGAAGTTATACAAAGAATGTGTTATTTTGAAAACTTGATTTCATGGTTAAATACATATATTAAATTAAATTCTACGATTAATTTTTATTCTAAATTAAATTCTACAATAAATGTAATTTTGTTAATAAAATAGAAATCTTTTTAAACATCATCTGCCCACCTTTTCTGTAGGTTTTCACGTTACGAAAACTACAAATATCAATCAATCTATAACATCAATTATGTCTCAACCGAGACAACTCAATACTATAGACTAAAAACATTAGTCAAATACAAGATATTAGATACAGTATAAGTTTAACAATAGGTAGATAACAATAACATAGATATAAGAGATCGTTACCGAAGACTACCACTGAGGCGTGTGACTTAACAGTGTGCTATTAATGATACAAGTGTCAACAAGAATTTCTCTTAACATAATCGACTGAACAAATTGAATTAGTTTACAAGTATTAGTGTTTTGGTAACATTGTAATTGAGGCGGTTTTGCGCCACTTATGTTTTTTTATTTTGAGTAATAATCGGCAAAGGAACAGACGGATTACCTAATGGTAAGCAATCAGCGCCGCCCATGGACACCCGCCAACGGAGGAGTTACGAGTGCGTTGCCGAAATTTTAGGGATTAAAGATTTGGAGATTTAGGGATTGAGGAGTGATTGGGGGAGAGGAAGGATTGGGCCTCCGGCAACCTCACTCACACGGCGAATTACAACGCTGTGGTTGTTTCACGCCGGTTTTCTGTGAGGCCGTGATATCACTCCGGTCGAGCCGACCTATTCGTGCCGAAGCATAGCTCTCCCACCGTAACTTACTTGTTTTATTAGTACTCATCATAATTATTATCACCATCACCTTTTTTTGTGATGGGAAAATCATTATATGACTTCTCTCGCCCAGGGTGACGTTAGACCAGTTAGTTAGTTAGACCAAAACCCCCCTCTTTCCTTCTCCTGCTCAAAGCCGAGGCCGCAGTGCTTTATTGCACTTGAACCGTAACCCCGGCTGATCAACATCACCTGGGAAAATCCACTATACGCATTATTTAACTAAACTGAGTTCTCTCTTTTAAGAAATGGATTACCGTGTTCGGCGGCTTTGAGGTCGCAGTGAGTTTACTAAAAGTAAATTTTGAGGAGACGCTTCTAATCGTCCCTCATTAGCGAAGCGCATTTAAAAGACATATGTTTTTTTTTAATATTAGCTATCGTGAGACATACTAAATGACAACAACAAACGGGACTCCTAATCATGAGCAGCATCAGCGTCGTGACGACGTAGCGTAGGTGACGAGTAAGCTTGAAAATAATTAGTTTAGTTTTTCCCAGTTTATCGCGTGATATGTCCTTATTATCAATAAAAAAACAAATGCAGTATTTTATATACATTTTTGTAACATAATTTTTCTTAGACATATTTAATTTATTTTTATATTAAGCAGCTTTCTCGCGCTACTGTTTGAAATGGAAATCCAATGCAAGAGCTCTTAACATGACTTGAAACTAGTCAAGCTCCTTGTCAAACAGTTACGTGACTTAGTAATTAAACATTCCTAATCAGTAATTTAATATATAGAAGAAGATACATACAAGAAGCGTAATAAATGTGATCGTTATACACTTCGACCAACACGATCCACGATAGAGAAAACAGGGAGAACCGTCTAGTTCGTGACTTCTATATTCAGTATGTATTACGGTATTGTTTTATGTGTTAATATAACATATAGTAACCTTCATTTAAGAAAAAGTATAGACACAAAAAGTACAATTCCAACAAGTAAATGTATTCCACACAACCTTGTTAAGTAAGGCGGTGACGCGTCGCCACTTGGATACTAAAACAAAACGCCGACTCTATAAACTGGGCCACTCATGAACATACAGTTCGAATTATGAGCAAGACTGTTTATACAGACTACAACTTGTTTAAGAGGGCACGTACTACAAACAAGCCTTCATAGATAATATTTGTGTTACCGCCACTAATTCCCGTCTTCGTTACAGTTTGGTTGCGTCGCAGTTTCACAAACAATTTCAAGTTTCACGCAGTGAACACAAATAGAGACATGCCCAGCGTTTGCTTAGTGTCGGCAATTAATATTAGCACTTCGTTTTGCTTGGAGATAATATGTGGAGTGAATAATGAGATAAGGCTTGTTATCTTAAAAGTATTGTTAGTATTCTATTATTAACGTAAAATATAGGTAGATGACAATTTGCCCTATTTTTGTAAGTAGAAAATCATCTTATAACTTCTCTCGCCCAAAGTGAGAGGGAGTACTATCAGACTGTTACTGACTAAAAACCCCCCTGTTCCTGCTTTCGCTTTAGGCCTGGAGGTCCTTATTAAGCTAGCCTCGCAACCCCGGACAAAATTATCCCTTATTTATTTTATTTAAATATATTTTATTGCACACATACACCAAGTAGCAATACATTGGATACTATGACCGAATGTTGTGATTACAATGGGCGGTCTTATCACACAAGGTGATTTCTTCCAGACAACCTTATGTTAAGGCATTAATAGTAGTTTTGTCGTCTTACTTCAATTTGTTTACTGTATAAGGTTAATCACAGTCAAATCAAATCTACTATCAATAAATAATATTGTAAGTAACTTTCAATGAAAAAAAAAAAACAATTGGCGTTTTCGCAGACTTTCTTAGAGAGTTTTGTGGAAAGTCTCCTTAGAATAAATAGTTGCTTTGTGAAACCTTATAACACCATAGGTATGTGAATACTGGACTGTAAAGATAGATGGAGTTATGCGTAACCACGCGGACCTTTAATGAACAAACTTTTCCCATCGTAAGTGATTTATGTCTAAATAGTCAACAATTTATTGTAAATAATTAATTTTTAACTCGATTTATTGAAAATAACCACTTACACTTGCATGTGAAATAATAAAGAAAAGTTACAATTACTTACGTGAATTGACTGAAAAAATTTCATCTAGCTTCTCTTGCAGTCGGTTGCGTGACGTCGCCGCGATGCGAATGCTGCTCATGAATAAGGAGTCCCATTCTGACTTGAAACTAGTCGAGTTTTTTCTGATTTAATTTACGTGAGTAAGTCGTTACTTTCAATAAATTTAGATCTCACGATAGTTACTATTCAAACTTTTAAAGTTGGTTTACACGGTTGTGAGAAAATAAATGTACTACATTACAGCGAGTTAAATTATACTAATTGAGTTTTTAAACCAAATTACCTTTTAGTTGACCTATTCAAAAGATTTACGGGATCTGATAAAGTAAAGAGAGAGGCTTTATGTAAAACAGTAATTCAACGCGTATACCTTTGAAATTAACTCACGAACAGTTCTGGTTAATCTTTGATTGTGTTAACTACGTCGTTTAGAAGGTTATTTAAATGAAAACGTCAATTCCTTTTAATTTATTTAGTATAGTAAACTAAATAATTATGTTGATAATTACAAGAAGTAAAGTTAATTGTACAAAAAAATCAGTTTCTTTTTCAATTTCCTTCTTTTCTCTAGTTTTTAACCGACTTCAAAAAAAGGAGGAGGTTCTCAATTCGATTGTATTTTTTTTTTTTTTTTTTTTTTATTTTTTTTTTTATGTTTGTTACCTCAGAACTCCGTCGTTTATGGACGGATTTGCAAAATTTTTTTTATGATTGAAAGGATATGCTTCCAGATTGGTCCCATTCTTTTCAAAATCAAGTTTTGATGATGGGATCCATGAGAAATCGAGGGAACTCCTCAAATATTATAGGCAACTATATAGTAATTTTAATATTTTCATAGAGCACTCAAGCATTTACAGTCAAAAAGTAATGTTTGATGAGGTGGAACTGGTGAAGAAGATCAGAAATGGATGATGAAACTTGACACTCGCATAGATATCACAATCAAGGTAGTTCAGCAACTATGAAAATGCACTGTAAACCAATGATCTTAAATAATTATGTTGCAAATATTATCATCGAACTGATTTAATGATGATTATGGAGCTGGAAGGTAGGCACTGGAACTGCGTACCTAATTAATATATCCTAGCCGTGTTTGGGCTTGTTAGAATTGTTATAAGATGCACTTTGGCTGTAAGGTACTATTGAACTGATGTGATGATGAAGCTGGAAGGTTGGCATGGGGCCTAGTATTGTGTAAGCTTATTAGAGCTGTCAAGAGCAATGGAAAGGGCTATGCTCATAGTTTCCGTGCATGTTCGAATCAGAAATGAAGAAATCCGCAGAAGAACCAGCGTCACCGACATAGCCCGAAGAAATGCCAAACTTAAGTGACAGTGGGCACGGCACATTGCTCGTAGAACAGATGGCCGATGGGGCCGAAAGGTTCTAGAGCGGGACCGCACACCTTTGGGGGCGGAGTTTGGCCTAGTATTGGCTATTTTGCATTAGTCCACGTGGACTGCGTTTACACATTAGTGGTGAAATGCGTCATTGTGTTCTTATCGTTTTCCTGGTAATAGGCTAAGAGAATTAATTGGCATTTTTAACAAAACAGTCGTTTTAAATGGGTTACAAAACAATAATTGCGTCGTACAAAACAATAATTGTGTTTCTTTTGTGTGCACATATGTAGATAATACTTACTTAAAAAAGGTTCATACATTGAATGAGTCATAAATGTATATTTACAATAGCGATGGTCTTTTATATTTTTACCAACTTGTCTATATATGAATGTTCTTAGTAATAACAAAATAGTATTCTTCATTTAATGGGTTACAATTGATAGAAAACAATAATTGCATCGGTCTTTTTTCTATGTACGAATGTATTTAATCATAGATACTAAATTAGATTGCATTTGGTATCTTTGAACTTTATCTGTCTGTTGATGAAAATATCTAGTTTTTTGTTATTTGGCGAGAACTAATATGAATTTATGATAAGATTATTATTTTATTTTAACTATAAGTCATAAGTATCTCATGCATCATATCATCTCTCCTCGAGATCAAAACGATTACACAGTAACAATGTACTATGATATGTATTTCTACGTATAAGTATGACATTGGTAACTTTTTCAAAAGAAATGTAGGAACGATATTGACTTCTTTGCCATAACACATTATAATAAATAAAAAAAAAACACTAAACGGCTACAAATAAAAAAAAATTTTACAAAATAAAAAAACCGCCTTCAAAAAAAGTCAAGCAATAAAAGTTCCTACACTAAAAAGTAAAAAATAACAATTTGAATTACTGTAAAAAAACTTAATTTATAGGTAAACTTATTTGACATTAATATTTTGCAAATATTCAAAATTTATTACTTATTTTTGGAGTCGGTGCCAGCCCATGCAAGGAAATACAAATGGGCAACAATCCCTTGAAAAACTACCTCTTACTTAATTATAAAACTACTTAATACCTATTTGCATACTCAAATATAGGTATATTAATTAAGACATAAATACAGATTAGACTTCTCTACAAAAAATGTCCGATTTGCACATTTTTTTAAATAAAAAATATGTACTTACAAAAACATTTTAAGTACATTGAAAATGTTTAAGCATTATGTACGAAAAATGGCACCGGATATTAAAAACCTAACTAACATTAAGTTTCAACATCAAAATGCTGGCACCGACTCCAAAAATAAGTAATAAATTTTGAATATTTGCAAAATATTAATGTCAAATAAGTTTACCTATAAATTAAGTTTTTTTACAGTAATTCAAATTGTTATTTTTTACTTTTTAGTGTAGGAACTTTTATTGCTTGACTTTTTTTGAAGGCGGTTTTTTTATTTTGTAAATTTTTTTTTTATATAATCATAGCCTTGGTGCACCAGGTCGAATATCCTACCTAAGTTCTGAACCAAACACCCAGCTAGACTACTCATATTTTGAGACATCCATAAAACTGATCCACGAAAATCTGAGATTATTTTCACGGTCAAACGACCTGAAACATATACGAGTACGTATTACAGAAACAACTCGGTTCGCAGTACAGAACCCTGCTGATATGCTCTTAGAGGGATTTGCGGTTGAAATAGCTAGAGCTGCGTCGTTCACCCAAACGACAAAGTGGATTGTAATGGTCACTCAATACGTAATCTGTGCTGAGTAGCTTTCTTGATACGGGCTTATTATTGGCGGGTATTATGCTTAAGTATTGTCATATATCTCTGAGCCTCGTTATCTATACTTAAATACCTACATACGTATATAATTACGCATATGATATCATATGTTCCCTTTTTCTAGACAGAATTCCAAACTGCGTGGAATCACAAAAAATATCGCAATTTCGTCGAAATTGCTACAAAAATCTTATGTTTAGCTGTAAAACTTGTTTCAAATCCTTTAATAAAAAACTAATTATCATTTCCTTTCTGTAAATCGAAAGAAATTAACTCGTTGAACATAAAATAGAGGTATCATGTTTTAGATCTCATAAGAATTGCTGGAATTGCACTTACCGAATGACAGAATAACACGATAGTAACACTATCATATATAAAAACGATCGATTCAAATTCTGCTACAGGGAGCGTCTGTTTTTCCTAGTTTTAGAGGTCACAACTTGACGGTTGATTTATGTTTCGTGATGGAATTTGTACGCTCAACTGCCAAGTAATATTTTAGATGGAAATATAGTTTATGTTGGTTTGGAATAGTGTTGACAGAGACGAGTTTTATTGTTACTTTGATCATAAAAAATAAATAAAACGTCATTAGTTTGCATTGCTCTTGCAGTAAATACCTTAGCACTTTAACACAACTAATTATTATTTGTTTTATAACTATAACCCGCCCCGGATCCTGATACAAAATTTTTCCATCATTTAATGATTGTTATTATGTATACCTTCCTCTTCAATCACTCTGTCTATTTAAAAAACCGCATCAAATCCGTTGCGTAGTTTTAAAGAATTAGCATACATAGTGATATAGGGAATTAGGGACAGAGAAAGCGACTTTGTTTTTATGTTATGCAATGATATTGATAAGAATGTTGTATGTATTTATGTGTATTTTATACCATATTGATATTTATGTATAAGCAATAATGTTGTAGCTTTTTTCCCCTTATTAATACCCAACAGAGATGCACCTACCACTCCTATTTCTCCACCACCCAAAGGTAGACTGGCAGAGAACGCCTAAGGCGTTAAGTCCGCCATTGTACATTGTGCAAGAAGTATAAATAAATAAATCTTGATCGCCACTTTAATCAAGACATATCATTGATACAAAATTATGGTTAGAATACAATTTAAATTCAACTCCTTTCTCTGCTTTAAACGTCAATCGCAGAGTCCAGTAACTGACACACCTCAGGCAAGTACTCTTCAAGTGCGCCGAACAGGCTTGCTTGTGAAAGCATTTTCCCATTATCATTCGACACTGGATTAGTTTTTGAACAAACATTTCAGTTCTGTACACATAGGTAAGAAATAGTTATACAATGAATTATGAATTATTTTTTAATATAGATATTCCAAACGAATTCAAATAAACTGGAACAAGCATATAATTTTATGCCAAGGAGCCGCGGATCTGCACAAAAAACCACCACAGAAGATACAACAGCCCCATAGACAACAACCACAGCATTGTGTTTTGCCGTATGAGTGAGGTCACCGAAGGCTTAATCCTAACCCTACACAACACTTAAATCCGCAAAAGGCCGGCACCGGACAGGCATCAATGACAGAAATCAATAGACACCCGCAACATCAGAAACGCATTTGCAACACTTCTTTGTTACAAATGCGTTGCCGATGTTGCGGGTGTCTATGGGCGATGCCTATTGGTCACCATCAGGTAGCACTCACACAAACAATATATACATAAATTGACTTTAACAACTAAAAACATCCACAAGATAACTGTAGTTTCAATTGTTTTTCTTTTTTGTTTGAGTCACATTCTTCATGAAGTATTTTATTCCTGTAATATCATTTACTTTGTAATTGATTTAAACTTGGTTGGTATCTATTGTTGAAAACCATGGAACCATATGACCTTTGTACATATTATTTTAAAGAAAACGAAACGAGGTCAACCGCAGTAGGTACAGGAAACCTTAATTAACTTCTACGTTTTCCTTTTTATGGTAATAGAATTCCAAAACAATATATATCACAGTCATTAACATTATTCTCGAAAATGGAAGAAGTCCTGCAACTGTACTCACTGAAGTAATTAAGTAATGATAAATAGACGTGGACCAATTAATAATACACCATAAAGAAAAGTGCTTTAGGTAATAAATTGATTGTCAAAACGATGGTTATTAATGATACTTTCGTTTGACTTACTGATGAAATTATGTTTGGTTTGCGTCTTATTTAACGTATAAGCCAATGTTAAATGAACACTATGAGTATTAGTGAACTGAACAAACATGACAATCTGAGGTTCACTCTTTGAGGGTCTGTTATACCAGATACCTATTTAAAAAAACAATGTAACAATAATTTTAGAATCATCATCAAGCAAGAGCGCTAATCACATCACCCGCCTAGGTTCATACTCCCGAGCAAAGGCCTCTTTTCACACGGAGAAGGTTTTGAACATTATTTACCACACATGCTCAAGGCGCGGATTGGCCATTTCGAACTTGTTAAGATTAAATCATAAGTCTAGGGTTCCTCACGACTTTTTTCTTCAGAGTATTTTAGTGGTGTCTGAAGAAAGTACATATTACTGGAAGAAAGGCACATTGGTACTTGCCATGCACAAACTCGCACCTTCGTTCATGAAAAACGGGTGCCTTAAACTCCGTTCCACCACGCTATTGACGTTAATTAGGACAGCCATGTCAAATATAGATGAATCGACATCAATTTAATGCTGATTTTCATTATCTTCCATAGTCAATTAGCATACTATTATCTAACCAATCTTCGACAAAATGGTAGACAATGAGATAATGCAATCTATACAAAATTTACACTCGAATGGCTTCAGATCGCTACATTGGATCGGTTGTTACATTATATTGTGTCGTCGCTAATTTTAAACACATGTGTGCGTTAATTTTCTAGACCATTGAATATGGCGCGTTAATCCCATTTACCATCATGAATAAACCAGATAGCATTATAAAGTGAATGATTGAGTATCGGTTAAGATATGGACGTCTTATTGTTTAATTAAATGACTTGGATTTGGTTGTGAAGCGTTTGATTTATTTATAGTCTACACAATGTTTTATGATGTTGACCTACTAACGATAACACACATTGTTACACGTTCAAATGAATAATTAATAATATGGCCCAAAATTTGCAGTTTCTAGGTGGCGCCACTTTCGAGTGAGAGCTAGCCAAGTCAATGTCTGTCACTGATAAACATTTACCTGTACATTGAACAAGTTACAGGCTATTTAAGTATTTAGTCAAGCGTTCACAAATATTTGTGGTAAGATTTAACTGTAAAATTAAGCATGTCATTTTTTCCGTAAAAGAAATAATAACGCAAAAAGACCAAAAATATTTTAGAAGGGAAGACAGCCATCTTGCGCAATATTTCCCGTAAAACAAATGACTCCTTCCACCTTTTTGTGAGTGTCGTAAAAGGCGTTAAGTAATTAGTGTGAATTATGATTGCGTGGCTAAAAGCGGCATTATCTCTAATGCATTAGTTATTGCAAATGGTCCATTAGATTTAATACGGCCTTAGTCAATGACGGCATGTAAAAACTCACAGTGTTCTGTACGTTCTAACGTATGCCACGGAAAAAAGTGTTTCACTATTTGCAGTAAATTCCAATTTTCTTTTGAATAAAATAAATAATAGTGAATAAACTAAAATAACAAAATAAAAAACAAATGTAAAATATACAAATATGTACAATTATAATTCGCCAATTTTTACATTTATAAATGTGTTATAAATATAAAAATATGGCAAATAACACTCGTCATACCTACATATGTATTATATTGAAAAAAATACAGTATTAGGTATGTAGGTACGAAACATTAGGTAGACAATCTTCTTATCGTTTTATGGTGGTCCTTGAATTTATTAAAAACCCATCATGATGGTTTGCAAAGCCCCTGTAAATACGAAAATAACAAGGGCGATACACCAAAAGAAAAATTGAAAGTACCTTCACCAATTCCAAGAAGAATATTCAAAGATGATTGGGAGCTAACAATGGCGTCTGCCGTTTGTATAAATTAACAATGCCCCACACAAGGTGAGGTACGGTAAGAAGAAATCGATATAAGCTCTTTCTGAAAACAGTAATATGATTTCCCTTGCCTTGTAAAAGTAAGCTTTATGAAAAGGGATGTTTTTTCTTGTTATTTGCTGTCGCTGCAGAGTTTGTTAATGGACGGTCTGTTCAAACTATAAAATGACAACGTCAATGCTTCGGACATCTAGTTGCATTTTTGTTATAATTTATTAATACTTACCTATAGTAGTTTTTGCAGACTTTCCAGTTTTGTTTCTACAAATAGTTAGTTTGTGTCGTTTTTTATTTGTTGTAGGTACCTACACTTTTCCCATGAGCGTAGCGTATCTCTGAAAATGGGCGGGTTTAGCGACTTAATACCCAAGTTCTGCTAACAGGCCCTGTCCAACCAAAGTTTTCCAGGAAGAGATCGCAGTATGTGATATGACTTGACATAATATATTCCTTATACAAGTTACATTTTTAAATATACCCATTATATAAAAATAAATAAATAAATTTCGACACTATAATCTACACCTATATATACCACCATATAATTTAATTTTAATCAATAAATACGGATTTATAGTATACAGCATATATTTAGAAACCACACAAAACGTCCTGTGCACAAAACAATTTCTTAATATACTCGATGTACAGTGACGTCACTGCCACAATATCCTGAAAATATTTGTAGTAACATTTTGATGTGAATATTGGCGATAGTGTATTGGGTTATTAGGTTTGGTTTATTGAAATTGAGGTGGGGTTCCGAGGGTTTGGGGTTATACCTCACCCCAGCATGTTTGGAATACTTTATACCTGAGTTGGTTTAGTAGGGCGAACTAAAGTGTTATGTCATTGTAATAAATTGAGGTTGTTTAGAAAGCTTGGTCTCTGATTTTGAAAAATTACACCTTAACAGCTATCACTTTTCCTTTTGATCTTGAAATAATTTATGTAACAGTGAGAATTGTTGGAATATGAATAACGAAAAATATACCTTATCTACGTGTTGGATAACACATTTTTGAACTCCCAAAATAGAATGTATAATCTTATCTCTTCAATTTGAAATGTACCTACTTATCTAAGTGATTATTCAAATTAATCATTCATAAACGAGTGTTTCTTGTAGTTATCACTTTGAAGTGATGTTTAGTTCAATGGCAGGCATTTTATTTAAGATATTCTGTGTATATTTTAAGGTTCTACGTAAAGAGTACTTGTAACTTCTAGCTTACATTTTACCAATATCTATTATAAGTAAGGATATGGCCTCGGTGATAGCAAATTACCCTTTTAGTTAGGTAGGAACGTATCATTGGCGTACTTTTTAAAATTGGTGAAGGACGCGGTCAAATAAAAGCCTGATGCACTACCTTCATATTATTATAAGTTCTTAATAAACTTGTGTATCAGATAGTTCATAAAAACTCGTTCTATATTTACTTAGTAACTATTTAAATATTGTGAAACGACCCAAAATAAAGTGTTAAATATAAACAATCAATTCTAGCATATACATAACGCACTATACACTAGATATTCAACATACCGACTATAATTAAGTAATTAATTACGTCATGTGGAAACAAGGGATTTGTGTAGTCTACCTTAACGCGACGGATAAAGGGTGTCTAATGATGTTCCAGGTCTGAGCTTAATCATGTCACAACGCGGCACTGATCGCTCGTGGTATACCTCTTGTGAAATTAATTTATTTCTCAGCACTATACTGATAGCAGTATCTATTATTTATAGTATGTTTTCGATATAGTATACTTGTTGTTGAAAAGAGCTGTACATCGAGGTCAGTGGCTTGCAATTGGGATGGCCTATGTCCAGCAGTGGACGAAATTATGATGATGATGATGCTGATGATGATACTTGTTTTTTTCCTTAATTTTATTTGAATGTAAAAAAATATTTCCCTATTATTCTAGTAGAATTTTCCATATTCGTATCTACATATTTATCTATTTCCGTCATCATAGCATCATCAGCCCACTAGTACTCACTGTCGAGCAAAGGCCTTTTCACATGCAGAGAAGGTTTAAGCATAAATAACTACACTGGTTTAAAATAGATTGACGATTATTTCAAACTTATAATTAGAAAATATGAAGTCTAGTTCAAAGATTTACTTAACTGAACGTCACTTAATACTGAAACAATAAATTCGGTACTTCGTAGTTCTGAGTTTAAGAACTTGAAATATAAAAATAAAGATTTTAAAAGAGCTGAGAGTACAAGATCAGACACAAAGATTTCTCCAATAACATATTGGAAATACTTTTATCCTCATTACGAAATAACATACAACGTGAACTCGTGAAATAAGACGATAACATCGAATATCGTTATACGAATTCGAAAATTTTAACAAGAAAATAACAAGATGTTCTTATTCCTAAGATTTTCAGATGCGAACATTGCTTGCAATATTCGTTATATGAAAATTTTGTTGGAAAAGTAGATCGATCCATATAAGTTGGGGCACGTTCCGAGTACCACTCCAACTTTACGAAAACAAACTTTATTGAAAAGAAACGATTTTAGCAAGTTCCTTAACTCGAGAAACGATAACAAATATTTTGTTTCTGTATTGTTGTAAGTATCGATTTGTTTATAGTCCTTCATTTGTTTGGGTTGAAACAAACTTTGAATTTTCAGAGTAATTTAGTTGCCCTTTGTATTATTGTGAGACCATAAAATTCACCTCAAAACCTTTATTCAGATGAAATCATTCTAAATAAACAATTACGAAAAAGAAACAATCAATTTCAATTTAAAATTGGAGAAAGAAAATATTGTTTTACCCATTATTAAAATCAATTATTCTCTTTAAATCATACGAACGCTTCAATATTGAAATGCAATACGAATGCTATTTCAATACCCGAAAATATTTCGCTACGCGATGCAATTTAACTCGTGCGCACAGTGGGTAAAAAACCAAGTAAAGTTGAGCGAAAATATTCTGTGCAAGAATTCTGATATTTGATTTCAGGCAAATCCCGGAGCGTTTGTAAATCTTTTTATTTGACACGTCGCTGGGTGTCGTCCCACTGTGCACACATTGCCTTATTTGCGCAAGGGACAGGTGTTTGACACTTGCGATCTCGGGTAACACAATGTGAAACTTGTGAGGGTGCTATTTGGTTTTCATTTTCAAAGTGATATTGTAATAAAATATTTGCCAATGCATAGTCCACATACTATTGGTGCTATGGTCGAGGCATTCGTTGAAAAAGAATGAATGTGAAAGATTATAAATTGTAGCTTCACTAAGAGGACTGACCGACAGACTGACACGATATCTTCAAAATTTTGTTTTGACGTTCAAAAGTGCCTGTAAAGGTCTAATTGGAATAAATGATTTTTGACTTTTTTTTTTATTTTTATCCCAGATTGGGCAAAGCATATAATAACTTTGAATTGACAGATGACGTCACAAATCCTACATAACGCAAGTGAAGTTTACTATCTGTTCTGTGATAAAACCTGTAATTTGTTAAATTCACATTCATTTTATTTAAATCAGAATAGCAAACGGTATTATTAATTCGAATTTGTTTTAAATAAAGTTTAAAAAAAAATCGAATTTGCGCATAGTGTATGAATATACCTTATTATTCTTAGAGACTTGAGTACAACATTTTTATTTAATAAAATTGTACTTAACCATTTCCAAAGGAAAATTTGACTTTAATGACTTTTTGCAGGAATGTATATTAACCCAAGTATAAAATTACTAAATTAATTTCACCCCCTTCGCTATGCTAACAAGACACCTGTGCGTTTCGTAAATTAAAACGTTGCTCGGCAAACTGTACTAATTAAGTGCACTGTGGGTAAACCAATATTGGGGACTACAAAGTAAATTATTTAATGTTAGCCCTGTGCAAAATTATTTTCAAATGTCAATAATTGTATTTAACCCAGCGTGCATTAAATTGGTACATGTTTAACTCGTGATGGAGCGCGGATCCACGCGAGACACAATGTGTTTTCTATTGTTTGTCATATACATAGACAAGAAGTTAATAACTCTTAATAGTAGACATAGATTTTTCACTGAATAATGGAAAATAAAAAAAAATGTTTTAATTTAGTTAGTTTTTAAATATATTAAGATTGTTTATTAAATCAGAGATGTTAACCTCTCACAACATAAAACGGAACAGTAAATTACTATACTGTAATAGAGCTAGCTACGCTAAACTCATTGAAAACGTTATTTGGTAATTAACGTTGTACTAAATAACCCTGCTGGCCGTGTAATCCGAGCCGACCTCACAAAGTCGTTTGTAATTAAAATTCTCAAAGAATAAAGCCATATTAAATCTGCAATGTCAAATTTTGTTCAGCGACGACGGTTTTTGAAATAAGAAAAAGATTTTTAAATAATAAGTAGGTACCCAGACCTTTTTACCCAAAGTGGCGTGTCGCTTCGTCCCACTGGGAATACTTTTAAAAGTTGAAGATGACCTGTTTTGTTATATTCGAAACTAGACGACCTAAAAATGGAAGCGTTCAGAGGCAAAGCTATTGTGGGTATTGATTTGAGGGCCGGGTATAGGTAGGAATTTTGTTACAAGAGAAAGTGTTTTTGATAGTAGCCGACGTTTTGCTCTATCACAGTTCCAAAAAGACATTTAGGAGCGTTTATTGTAGTTGTATACACTTGCCTAAGAAGTTACTGACTGAATTTTAGTACATCTTTGTGATCTCATGGCAAACGAGCATACGCCTAACCTGAGGCCATGGACACCCACAATGAAACGATTTGTGACAAAATATAGGTATGTGGAATTTCATTACGTTGCGACTTTCATGCATAGGTTAGATAGCAGAGATTCATCGACCTACATTGGAAAGACCTACATTAGAGGTCAGTTTATCACACTAGACCTCGGTCAAACGGTCTACTCATTACTAATGGAAAACTTTAATGGAAAAATCAAATAGCGCATTGCCCAATCAGCGAACTGAAGAATTTACGCTCTAAAGTCGCGGATGAACCTAATATACCCTAACCCAGCCTGTCTCTGTCATTTTGTCCAATAAATCAAAACTCTACATGACGTCATTATTACAATTATAAGTGGGAGTAGGAGTATATGTATCTAAGGGTGGTTGGATGTATGTGTGGGTGTGTATTGTTATACACAACATCGTAATCTTTCCTCAAGTGGATTCCGTTTGCCGTTCCGTAGGAAATTGAGAGATTGCATTCAGAAAATCATTTCTGGTTGAGTTTGTAACTGTTTCCGTTGCATTCTGATGCAACATTGGTATGTATATACTTCAGTAACTTGTTTTATTTTTATAAAGCTTTAAAGTAATTAAATAATGTTTTCAAAGAAGCTTTGCCGGAAAAAATATAATTTGGACAAAGTTTTATCAAAATTAAAATCTATAGCGCAGGGGCAAATTGAGTTCTATTGTATATTAAATTCTTTAAATTAAAATATTTCCAATAATGTTAGCTGTAGTCTAAACAGCGGTATATGACTACATTCATACCAAGTTAAAATGTTCCTTTCTTAGATTTTGTGTCTTAAAATAACTTTATCTGTGGCCTTCTTGTACGTAACAAACGAATTCTTGACTCCCAAAACTCTTTTCTTATAAAAAGAATGTGTAAAACCTAAAAAGGACAGATGTCTGATCCTACCTTAACCCCAATTTAACCTTTTACGCAATAATACATTTTAAATTAACGAATTTAGTTCAATTTTCTAGAATTTTCTTTATTTCCATTATGAAGTAGCACATTATTGTCAAGTTTTAAGGAATTTGAACAATTTTGTTGAGGAATGGAGTTTTAATTATTGTTAGACAATATGTAAATGTTATATTATCAGTCTATTCTGATTCACAATGAGTGAGGAAGTAAAAATTATAAGTATATATAGTAGGTATGTAAGTATATCTTTTCCTTCATTTATATAGGTGTAATTTGGAGAATTGGATAGAAATTTGATTATGATGAACATAATATTAATTTTTTATATACGTTTTTTATTTGGGTATTGTCTAAGAAATAGAAGTGAGTGTTAGCTAAAAGTTGATATTTCTATACAACAATCACTTTATAATATTTAGAAAAGTACGTTATGAGGTCCAAATTAAGTAATCAATCACTGGTACAATCCACTATCAAAAGTACAGCATATAATATTTCTTTATTTATCAAGTAAACGACAAGTTTATGCGAAGTCTTGGGAACAAGGGACTACCAAAGTTTTTTATATGAAAGTTATTCTTGGAAAAAAGGGAAGAATATTTGAATAGGTCCACGTGTATGAAGTGAATAAGTGTGGGAGAGCCATGCTTTAGCACGTATGGGTCGGAATGACTGGAGTAATACTGACACGGCTTAACACGAAACCAGGCGTGAAACATCGCTTGCGTTGTGTTTCGCGGGTCAGCAGTAATGTACCGTGGCATAGGCCTGGAGCAGGAGAAGTAGACACTCACACACTCTTGCCACAACCAGGGTGGAGAAAACATTTGATGATTTTCTCCCCTCAAAAAGGCAGCAATAATACTTTAATGCACTATCCAAGTGCACCCAGTGACAATCCGTGGTTGGTGTTGCACCAACTGTTCATAATAGCAGCAATGCTATTATGAACAGTAGTAGTAAATAATACAGCTACGTGTGTAGGTAGCTATGAACTAATAGCACCTGACCAATATTAATGCATACAGATAAACAGGCAGGCGATTACTGGAAAACTACATTAAATTGTTAATTATACAGCTAGAAAGTGCAAGTCAAAATATAGGTAGATATGCCATTAGGGTTATAATATATGTAAGAATAAGCAAGTATAGGCTGCGCATAAAGTTCTTAATACTACGAGTACATACTAGAGGCCCATCCCTGTTGAGCACGGATGGCAGCTACAGTGTCAGTCAATTGTTTTGTTAGCGAACTACTGCAGTACCGAAAGGGCTGCTATTTCCCGATTCACGACGCTACTATTCTAAACTTTTCTTTTACAAGCACCTTCTTCTAATGTTAGAGAACCGGTTTAGCCGTTCCGTGGAACGTGAACGGTTGTATTGGCATTTATTTTTATGTATTTTTTCAAGCGCTGTTAAACACATAGGGTTAAGCTCAAGCAAATGGCTTACTTTATTAGATTATCATATTAATAGATTTGTGGGTTGTAAATATACTATTGTAGATATAGGTTTTGTTTCATACTGATGTAACAAATATACGAGTATGTGAGTCGCCCACATTGCTTTTAATTTGATTGCTGCTGATTTTGTTTGATTCCCGCAATGTGTCCATAATTTGTTACTTTGGTTATAGAATCAGGTCAACGTTTAAAACAAAATTGCAAATCTAAATAATACTTCTTAAATCAGGGATCAAATCCACGACCTACTTTCTAATACTATTTAGTAAAAAAATTATATGAACGTGACACAAAACTCAAACGTTTTTCGATAGTCTGTCACAGAAAAAAAAACCATCCGTTAATGAAAAAAACTGTCCTTTACTCATTCGGCGTTTGACAGGTAATGTTCCCGATACGTTCCGCAGACAGTTTTTCACCCAGTTGCCAATTTTATATTTCGAGCGAACCTTTATATTATTGATCATGATTGATGCACGGAATGCGGAATGGCTGTTGTTTCAAAAGCTATTTATATATTCCCATTCAGTTCGGGTCTGAATAAAGAAAATGTATCGAATTGTATCTCATGACCTCAATTTTGCTGTCAGTTAATTAAAATATTAATGATATTTCAGAATTCGTGAATTCCGAATTTGCTTTCCATTAGATTCTTGCTTCAATTTTAGGATTCCAGAAGAATGAATAACCAAATGATATCAAATTTAGTTCATAACGAAGTCTAGTTTTATGCTCGCTGTTTAGAAATTTTAATCCAACTCTACAAGTTGAGGGCAAAGTATGCTTCAATATTTTATTAGTATTATTATTTTATTCACTTAATTTTCAAATTTAAAATATTTTCTAAAAAATAAACTCTTGAAAACTGAAAAAGTAGTAACCCACCGGTAACGCGATGGTTAACATTATAATTTTTAGGTGATCTTATTCGTATTAAACCACCGCACGTGAAACCACCTTACAGAAAAAAAAAACGTAAAAAACTGATTAAATGTAAAGACCCATTGCAGGTTGAGTTGAACAAAAAAACCACATTTTGATTAGTAAGTCATACCCGTTTTCACAAAACCAGTGATCTCTGTAACGAGATTAAATATCAATTTGGATGGGACACAAAAAATACCAGTCAACAAGATTGAGTCTTTTCTACGAATTCAGAGCGTTTTCCGATGAAATCGATCAATTTTTTTCCGAACCTCATTAGTTAAATAAGAGGTTAAATACGTAATGTCTTGGCTCGTGAATGCGTTCACGTGTAATAATTGTTAGATTTTCGACATGAATAGTAACACAATTTATAGTACTTTAGCATTGATATAAAAAATAGGTGTACGTTAGAAATTCGAAAAATGTTTGCTTTACAAAAAACTTTTGTCTCGAGAAGTCCTTTCATTGTTAATAAATTTCAGACAAAACGTATTCGTACCTTCATAACAATATAGTTATGTACGTAAAGTATTGGCCGGGATCTAAAACAATTCCAAAAGATGACTTCACTCAGAATCATACCTACATCAACTTCAAGATGATCTCGCAAAGATTTTTCATAGTTCACTGAATTAAGCCTCAAGCTTACTAGGAGATGCTTTCAACGGAACCATAGTCCTTCATTCACCTTTCAATATATTTTTGCTTGTTCCAGCTTTCATTTGAATTCATAGCGCATTGCTGTCATCAAAGATTCAAGCATCAAAAAGATTTTTTTCCGTAATCGTCTTTCGTTTACCAATGTTTGACAAGATTGAGGGGAATTCAACATATGGAATATTGACTTCGAGTGTTTTGGTAATCTAATGGTGTTTAATATTGTGAAAATATCTTTGAAGGCGGTTGGTTTGGAAATTTTGAAGAGTTTTTATGGAGGTCTTTTATGTTTCGATGCAAAAAGATGTGTTAAATCGGGATGGTTCGAATATCTACAAATACATAAGAAACTCACCTATACACACACATAAAGATGATATAAAAAAGTGGCGTGGCATTATAGATAGATAAGTACCTATTATTTTCAAGGTGGTTAAACTATTGGGTTTTAGACTTGGTATTTGTATGCATAACTGCTAATAATTATGATTCATTTGTTGTATACCAGACAGTCCAATCCCAGGTTTCTTTTAAATTTCCGCCTAAAGGCTCTCTGGAAGAAATCAACCTGTGTGATTAGGCCGTCCATTGTTCACATTAAAGTTATAAGCCTGCACTTTGTAGAAATAGTGATAGTGTGTGTAATAAAATAGGTATATATAAAAATATAATTACGAGCTTTTAACAAACTTGTACATAACATGGATATAATATATATTTTAAGAGAAACTGACTTATCTCTGTAATTGATTTATTCACTCCAAGCAACGTATGTAGGTAAGACCGGCTTTGTAAGTACCAATCAAGTAATTACTTTGTTGGTTAATTAAATAAAACTAATTATATTATTTTTCTTCCTTGCCAACCCAGTAAATGTTTTTTCGCAATGAATACTAACATAATTGCGGTTTTTATTAACATTACCGAAAGCTTTTTGCTTTGATTCTTTTATTTTTTTATTATTATTTTTTGTTGTGCTGAAGGTTCCATTTGAAATAATAGGTATTATAATAAGATACGTTACATAAGCACATTGGCCGCAAGATTTCGCAAATCACTCATAAATATAACGTTGTAAGTACACATAGGTAGGTAGGTCAGTTAAGATATAATTAGGCAGATTAGGGTAGAATAGGATAGAACTGGAGCAATGTCGATGGCAAAAGCTAGTTAAGTATATTGTAGAACATATATTTCATTTGTAAAAAGAGGAGGAGAGTTGGTGTACTTTTTTTACGCGGTCGGGAGGGAGTGTCAAACTCTAAGTGACTAAAAACCCCCCTGTTCCTTCTTCTGCTCTGGGCCGAGGTCGCGGTGCCTCATTGCGCTTACCCCGCAACACCGGCTGAACATCAGCCGTCTGTGGTGGTCTAATTGGCACTTTGAGGCGCGCGCGGAACGCTACGCGCCGTACGCTCGGGCCCTGCGAAGCTTTCGGCGAGCTGCCGTTACTCGCCGACCGTAAGGTAAGCCGGTACCGTAGGGTAAGCAGATTTACCGGGTTGGTTTTTCGCTTAAAAAGACCTTGCAGCAGCCATTGGACTAGAGAGTCCACATTATCGTATTACATAATACTGATATCTACATAGTAAACAGGCTCAAATTAGTATGATACAATACCATATCTAGGTAATTAGGCATTGTCAAGACTAATGAACGTTATCTGTCGTGTCTGTCTCATATTCACTGACCCATATATGTCACACACATTATATAAGCACCTATATACAAGATATTAATGTATATATTATAATATACAGAGTGTTATTTTGAACGACGGACTTATTCAAGATCCGATTCTGGTGGTCAAATTAAACAACTTTTTGCATAAGACCAATATTCTAAATTCTGTTATAACTTCTCCATGCTAAATGATCAATCAGCTGTCGCGATTTATATGGGGAAAAAAATATTTTTGAGGTTTCGATATTGGTGCCATGATAAAAGTTGATTTATTTGATCAGAATCGGGTCTTTGAATATGTCCCTCGTTCACAATATAACAACCTGTATATGCTATACATTCATTGTTTAATACTTATATATGTATGTGTTATACCAGTATAACAGACACGTGTTCTGTCTTTAACTTTATCAATTTATATTGAAGTTCGTGTCATGCGTGTGAACTTGACGAGTTTCTGCCACGAATATAATGCGTCATCATTTATAGTGGGAAAGTTTTAGATGAATGAATGTGTATTTGTATTGCTGTACTTTATGTGATATATATGTATAGTGAAAATTTTTTTGTAGTGAATTCCACTTTTGGATTGCTTAATAACGATTTCTTTACACTTTAGATTGAATATGTGGTTACAATTTTAATTTATATATTTGAAACATCGTCAATGAATGTTATGTGTTATTATGTTATATATCTGTAACAAAATTATTACTTAATTGGCTATAGAATTAGAATAAACTTGAAGCTGTCTGACTGTCAGACAACTTGTGTTTTTACGGTACTTATAATATTCATAAAAAATTGTTATGCCCGACGGACCCACAATGCTCTAAAACTAATATATGTAAATCCTTATGTACCCTACCACCTAAGTTCACATTGTGGAATGCCATAAATATTGAGTATTGAGTATTGAGTATTATCATAGCTATCTAATCAAATAATAAAGAAGATCTAATGTTTCAATTATTACCGAAATCACATGATTACATTTAAGACAAATTTAAACAATGCCTTCGAAGTAGATAGACAAAACAATAATTTGTTCTCAGAAATCAAGTTCATATAATATTAATAATAACCTATGTAATGTTAATGATACACGAAAACAACAGAACTAATGTTTGTAGAACAAAACTTGAGAAGACATCGCAAAAAATGTCTTCAAGAAAATAAACATACTCCCACGAACAAATATAGACACTAAAGTAATTGTCAGTCGGTTTAATTTTGCTTGGCATTTTCTCCATAAGTATAAATGAGAAAAGTTGCCTATGTTTGATGACTTCAGGGAGACATACAGAGATATATTTTTTAAATTACTCTCCCAACAACAATGAATATTAAGTTAAAAGTAAATTGTTTTCTCAGACGTTTTGTGACACAGAAAGAAATATTTATCAAAACTACTTGGGAATAACCCTATTTACTGAATTAATCAAAATGTATGACATGTGTGAATTTGAGAGTGTAAATTTATGACCTGGCACTAAAGTAGCAAGGTTAAGCAATGAGGTAAGGCCTACAAATTACTAATTTCAAAAACGATTCGTATATGAAAGAAATAATCTTATTACACTATTGATTACGACAATTTTTGTAAAATCAAGTTAGGTAGAAATAACATCAGCATGATTCTAAGAGAGACAGAGAAAGGTTAATATAGAATGAACGCCAGAAAGAGATGCACGAGTTTAGCCCACTTCCAATTCTGTGCCCTCTTTGCTCCCAAACGTTTACGTAATTTTGAATAGCTCTTATCATAGAATGAAGCACTAGAAGGGAATAATAGACATCCATTGATATTCGTCGATTGAAGATAATGGTCCCGATTTGTCATACGCCGGTAGTGTCTTGTCAGTGGGAAACTTCCAGCAATATTTTCACTTAAACTTTATTGGCATTGAAAATTAGACCTTTCTAACTTAGCTTTTAAGTATTTATTTATTTATTTATTTATTTATGCTTTATTGTACACAATTAAATGAAGTTGGTACAAAAGGCGGACTTAATGCCATATGGCATTCTCTACCAGTCAACCTTTGGGTCAAATGGAAAATCTGCGAATAATAGGTACGAGAAATATGTTTATACGAATTTAATAGAATAAAATATTAAAAGACAATACTATATAGATACAATCTAAAAATGATAAGATAATACATACTGTATATGTATATAGAATGTTGCATATTACGAACAATTAAATATGTATATATATGCCTACTGTATAAATGTATATAAACAAATAAAACATATTGACGAAAAACCTTAGATATCAGCATTGCAACGATTTAAATAAAGTTTATAAACCTCACGCTTAAAAGTAATTTTGTTTGGAGCCTTTTAATTTCGGGAGGTAGCTTATTTCATAGCTTAATTGCACCAACCGCGAAAGAATTTGAAATGAAGCAAGTACGGTGGGAAGGGATCTCTAGAAGCAGGTTTCAGATGCACGTAGACTTCGGCTGTGAGAATTGCCAAGAACCCGAAAGTATGATTTTAAATATCCGGGAGCATATGGGTCGTTTAAAATAGAAAAAAGCATGGAGAGGGATCTGAAAGATCTCCTCTCACGAATAGGAAGCCATTCAAGCTGAGCGCGAAAGGAAGAGATGTGATCGTACTTACGAAGACCGAAGATAAAGCGGATGCAGTTATTAAGCATACGATCCAACTTGTTAAGAAGGTCTTGGGATAGATCAGAGTAACAAACATCAGCATAATCAATTACAGGAAGCACAAGGGACCGGACAAGCAGAGTTTTATAGTAGGAGGAAGAAAATTTTTGAATCTATAGAGAGATCGCAGCGTAGCAGTAACCTTCCGACAGACCTGCGTTATTTGAGGGTTCCATTTCAGGCTACTATCCAGGTATAATCCTAAGTCCTTAACGTTAGAAGATAGAGATATGTTCTTATCGTTATATAGAATCGATTTTAGCCGATTTACGTTCAATTTTGCTAGGTGGTACGTACTACCAAGGATAATAGCCTGACACTTGCTTACATTCACTGGAACTCCATACTTGTAAGACCAGTTTGGATGGTACGTAAGTCACCATTAAGTCGTTCTATACAAGTGTCCAAGTCAGTCGCATCAGCCTGAGCATACAGCTGCAAGTCATCAGCGTATAGGTGGTACGAGCATGTGAGGAGACTAGTAATGGAATTTATGAATAAGGAAAACAACAGAGGAGAAAGTATACCGCCTTGCGGTACACCAGCTGGCAGCCCACACCAATCAGAGCATTCTTGACCGACGCGTACTGCCTGCTGGCGACCGCGAAGATAACTAGAGAACCAATCCCGAGATGACGACGAAATTCCAGTCTGAGTTAACATGGCAAGGAGGATATCGTGGTCAACCGCATTAAAGGCGTTGGAGAAGTCGATTAAAACTAAAACAGTTAACTGCGAATCCCCCATACCATGCCTCACATCTTCTGTGACTTTCAGCAAGGCAGTAGAGGTGCTGTGACCAGGTCGGAAACCAGATTGGAAAGGGGACAGGAGTTTGTGCTTAGAGATGTACGAGGATATCTGTTTAAGGACTACTGTTTCAAGGATTTTAGATAGGTAGGGGAGAATCGATATAGGCCTGTAGTGACTAGCCTGATTGGGATTTGGAATTTTCGGAATGGGCATAATGTAGGCTTTTTGCCAGACTGAAGGGAATACACTGTGGAACAATGAAAAATTTACTATATGAGTAAGTATGGGAAGGAGGTGCTCAATGGTGAGAGCAATCATGGTACGACCCACCCGTCACAGCCGATGGCCTTGGATTTCAGTGATGCGAAGGTTCTGCGGATCTCGAGGTCATTTACGGGACTAAAAGAAAGGTTGCAGGCAGCATCGCAGGTTTGGAAGTGATCTCGGAAATAGTACTCTGTTTGATATTATCCGCTAAACCAGAGGTGGTCGAAAAATGCTGGTTGAGATCATCGAGGGATATATTTGAAGATGTAATACCTGATGATTTACCAAAACCCAGAGATTTAAGAAACTTCCATATGTCAGCCTGAGAAGAATTTTGAACATTTTCAAAAATGTATCGGCGTTTAGCAGCTCTCACCATCCCATTACACCGATTCCTCGCCAACTTGTACTGACTCCAGTTCTCGTCACTACGATCTCGTTTATATCGAGAGAAAGCTCTGTTTCGTCGCCTCATGGCCATACGAACTCCCGGTGTGATCCATGGAGCGGGTGGACGACGAACACGGACCGCCTTTAATGGTGCGTATGTATCAAGAAGCGTCACGATAGCCCGACTAAAATGATGAACTTTCTCATCGATACATTTGGATTGATACATATTTGTCCAGTCAATGGACTGTGCCTCGCTGTTGAGTTTGACCTTGTCCAACCTTGCAAAATTCCGTATATATACAAGAGCTGGGCGTTGCTTCGGTGGCTTAATTTTGTACGACAGAAAAATTAAATCATGTCTTGATAATCCCGGAGCCGCAATTTGTCCATGATTAGCCACGAGTTCCGAGGAGGACACAAGCATAAGGTCTAACCAGGAGTCATCGGAATCAATATTGCAGTGAGTTGGATTTAGAGGGAGAAGCGTCAGGTTCGCCGATTCCAGGATCGACCGCAGCCCCACGCGACCTCGGTCCAGCCTTCAAAAGATCGGTATTAAAGTCACCCATGATAATGTGATGCTTGTACTCTGAGGAGAAAGAATCAAGAAGAATCTCTAGATGAGTAAAATAATTGACAGCAGGTGGGCAGTAAACAACTCCAAGAACAGCCTTAGCTCCTCCAACATCAACTTCTAGAATCAAGTATTCAGGACATCCACTCACATAAGTAGAAGAGAAAATAATATTATATGGGATATCGTTGCGAAGAAATATTGCCACGCCCCCTGCCCTCTTTCCAGTGCGATCATTTCTGATTAGTACAAAACCGGGTAGGCTGTACGATGTAGAAGGATGCTCAGGTTTGAGCCAACTTTCGGATATCAATATTGCATGGAAAGAAGTGTCAGAGAACATGTCCATCAACTCCGAATGATGTTGAGGAACACTTTGGGCATTAATGTGGCAAACATTTAAACATTTGCGGTATTTTAGACATGCTTCATTCAAAACTCGGTTAATCGGCAAGCTGTCTTCAAGGGAGGAAAATGAGTCAGCAGAACTGTTGAATGCCGTAATAAAAGAATCGTCGTCAGACATAAATATATAATATAAACTATATAGATTTTAAACTAAGTAATAAAATTAAAACAACTAATATGACAAAATAGGAGCAATAATAATATATTTATAAAAATGTGCATAATAATAAACCTGCCGGTTGACTGTAGTATTGATTTATTGTGTGAAGTATTGATTTATTTGTCAAGTATATAATTTTTTGTTTGTTATATATTTCGAAAACATTAAGTTAATAATTATATTTAATTGCACGTAACTGTTTGACGTATTTCATACGTCATGTACAATGCTGCTCATGAATTATGAGCACTGAGTGCGGCTTGAAAACAATCGAGATCCTCGTCAAGCAATCAGTGGAGTATCCTTTACACATAATAATCTTTAAATTCTTAGTAAAAGGTTGAAAAGGTTATGCGTAAAACACGTGTAGATAATCATCATAAACAGAGAATAAGTTTAAATACCGTAGTTATACATAACTTGAAAATAAAACCCAAGATTGCGAAAGTTGATAAAACTTAGAATCAATAAACATAAGTAGCTCCATTAATCTTATTTCCTGCAGCCACGACAAAACCACTCCCATGTAACTATAGCTGTTAAATTTCGGTCATATTATTTCACTAATGGTAGGTAGTGGAACTTTACGTCCATAGCACAGTTAACGCCTGTAATCACTCCAAATAAGGTAGATAGATTTACCGCGAACCGTAAAAATGTGTACTTAATCGGGAATCGATCCCTCGGGTCCGTCAAACGTGACCGGAGTGAATGACTTGTTTCAGATTCCGTGTACAAACGACGCACGTATTACATTCTGCTTTAGTGCCAATAAGAATTGAATTTTCTCCTGTGAAACCGATGGAATTGGTGTGTACTGATTTTATTGAATGCTACAGTGGCACTTTATTTTACCTATGGAGGTGAATTTAATGCTGATTTTGTACCTTTTCTATAAAAATTGGCTGTTTCATAAAATATATGTATAAAATTGAACCGTTTGTGGTAGAAACTGGGGCTAAATGGACGGTTTACGCAAAATGGTGGGATACCTTTGGAAGTCTAGTGAAGAGTCTCTTACTTGAAGATTTCTTGGTAAACAATTGGTCGATAGAAAATTGGTCGATGCATCAGAAAGAAGGCGTTCTGTTTGGTCACGGTAGTTGTCTCTCTGGACTTCGGGCAGAGGTTTTTTATTTTTTTTTGAGGGGAAAATCATCAAATGACTTCTCCCGCCCAGGGCCGGGCAGGAGGGAGTGTCAGACTCTTACTGACTAAAAACCCCCTTGTTCCTTCTCCTGCTGTAGGCCGAGGTCGTGCTGCCTCATTACGCTTACCCCGCAACCCCGGCTGAACATCAGCCCTATGGGGCCCCGTCTGTGGTGGTCTATTGGCTCTTTGAGGTGCGCGCGGAACGCTACGCGCCATACGCTCGGACCATTTAACAAGGCTGCGAGCGTTCTGGGTATTTTTCTAGAAATCGATGCTCATGAACTTTTGCATTGTAAGAAGTCACATTATGTTTAGTTAACTTTTAAACTAAGTAGATTTTATAGATATAGTAAAGTATAAAACGTAGACTGTAAAAATGTCTGAATTCACGATTATTTATTTACTTACTAAAATTATTTATATTTTTTTCAGCAACAACTCAAAAGAACTCAACACTGAATAATTTGCTTTAACGCTTCGATGCGATGTTAAAATTGAAATTGGTCGTAATGATCGTCTCATTAGGAAGGAAGTGTCATTATCCGTAAACAATCAAGCAGCTCGCTAATATAATCCTAAGATCATAAATATTTGTTTCGCTTTATGTGGTTGATATTGTTCAGATTTTTTTCGTCGAGTCGAGTCGCCTTATTCGGGCCGAAACATGGCTCGCTCACACTTTTATCGACTATAAACAATTTTAATAATATCTAATTATTAACTTCCTTTATCTATCTTTCACCTAGAAAAACTTTTGTCTCCGTTTAAGGTATGAATGTAAGAAGGTGTATTCAAGTAATTTCGGTTTTGAATAATAATTGTACATAGTTACTGACATGTCGTTGTCACACCTGTTCGTTTTGTGTCTACCCAAAAACAACTTTATTCATCTCGAGTGTTGGTATGCATAGAGTGTAATGCAAATAAAAATGGACAAGAAAACATTGCGTGACGGATTTGGGATCAGAATCAATCGGTCCTTGTTTGTTTTTATACTTCCAGTAACCAGTTTATTTTAGTTGTAGGATGGATGGATGTGTGAGATAAGTTTAAAAAGGTGTTTTGTTTTAGATAAATATGGTAAGGAAATTTGAGAAAGGTCTTGTTCAAATAACATGTGTAATTGCGCTGTAATTTAGAATGTTCATATGTGTTGATATGTTTTATCAATTTTGATATTTTTCATTGGTCATATTTAGAAACAAGACTGCCTTATTGATATGCTTTGACTGTCTTGGGTTCGATTTCCGCGTCAGCCAAATGACAATTGGTGACTTATTGAGCTTTTTGAACATTTCTCATTGATAGCACAGAATCTGGAAGTGTGCATGATTACACTTTATTTAATGAGAATAATACATTGTATATGTATGTTTTAATTATACACCAACATGTCACCTATGCTTAGCGCTTCGGACACAAAAACGTATAGAAATTTGCTAAGCCCTTAAACCAAAACGCATGACAGTATAGAAACAATATAAAAATATGTAAATGTACATTACACTTGAAACACTTAAAATTGCAAATCCTGGAATATTTGCCGCGTACACTAAGTAATGAGACATCATATTTGTAAAGCCACAATATTTGACTAAATAATAATTCAAACTCAAAATCTAGTTCCAGTACTCAGTAAGCGACGTTGTGGAAAATCGCTTCTCAAATAGAATAACACCACAAATCGTTAGAATTTTCATAACAAACGGAGCGGACAAACCTGGAAGCGTGGTCCAGGAGTTGCATTCACTTCAGTGTCCTTAATTTATTCAACGATTCTTTGCGCTCTACCGCATAACACGATGTCCTCCACTTAGAGAATATTCTAGAAAAATACTCAGATTTTACTCAACTGCTCTTCTTAATGTTATGTTATATTGAATTATGAATAATTTGATTGTGAATATTGAATTATCAATAGCTCACGTGATAAAATTATTCTTTAATAATCTGCTTGACAAATCCGGATCGAATAGCACGATAATGTGGCTAAACAAATGTCTATTGATTTATCTATCGCCATGATTATAGTACTTTTTTAGCCATTAGATGTAAAAATAGTCTTGAATCGAATAGAATACACAGATTCGATTTTCAAATTTTCAAATGTGAAAGCCATGGCTTTTAAAACAACAACATAAATGTTTGCCAGCACTATACCGAACGGAGCAAACTAATTCAATATATTTCACGAATCTCACTAACAAATAATATTTTCGCGATTCACTTACAATGTCCGTTCGTCGATACTTTTTATTACTGTAGGTAAATACATACAATGTTATTTTTGTTGTTGTTATTCAAGAGTAAAAATGTATGTTCATAAAGTAACATGTATTTTTTCTTGTTTGTATTAAATATGACCATTGAGGCTGAGGCAAATGGACACCGTTTTTTACGGAAGTAAGTAAATAAATGTCGTCAAATATGTAACGAAGCTTTTATCCGGTCTGTTAAACTTGGCGTTCAAATGATTTTTTATGTTAAATAAAGAAATACATACAGTAATATGGGCAAACTTTAAAGAGAAAAGAGAACTTTATAGAGAAAAGAGAAAAAAATATTAGATAAGTCTTTTTACGAACTTCGAAGAACTAGGCAGAGGAAAACCCTTCTTTTTCTGGAATAGGGCGGCAAATGAGCATTCCCATCACCAGATGGTAATAATTCAGCGCCACCTATGAACACCCGCAACACCACATGACTTACAAAGCATTGCTCACCATTGATAGTGTCTCCTGTTGTCTCACACGACATGGTATTGAAAGCGGGTTCTCTAAGAAGCCATCTTCAGCCAAGTCCATTCATTCATGCCCATCACACTTCATTAGGTTTCAGTAAATATGATTATTATTTCATTGTTTATTTAAACATAATATTACGTTTATTCATTTTATGCGTCCGCCTCCCCAGACCTAATTAGCGGCCTCAAAGGGTTCTCTGTAAACTTTTTATCAACGACAACGTTTATATTTTGTATTTATTTTTTATTCTAACTTGGGATGGTGTTCCTAGGAGTAATTCTAAATATTACAGCAATGAAGAGATAAAATACAGATGTATGTGAGCAAACAAAAATGCTAAAGTATTTCTCACCTTCTACGCGAGGGAACTTAATTTAGGTACTAGATCAACGTTGATTTGTGGAGAACAGGAGTATTCTTATGCAATAGTAATGATTGTTATGTGTATGTGTGTGTGTTAAGTACCTAGTCGCATCATATAAAGAAATAAAAAACACACACAAGCCAATTTTCGTGTTTATCACAAACTTTCTATTTACTTGCCACCTCAGCCCAAAATAGGAGAAAATAGAGGAAAGAATGTGATAAAATACTACTCATAAAAGTGACAGGTACTTGCAAGATTATATTAAAAGTTGCAATCTATTCAACCGTTCCCTATATAATACGAAAGCAATTAATCCCATAATTAAGTACCTATACACTATCACAGTAAACAAGTTTCTCCACATACACACAGCTGAAGGTGTACGCGTAGTTTCTGAGGGGAACGTTACCAATTTCAGTGTACAGAGCTATGCTGTCCGGAACACACATTAACGGAGAACTCTTAATAGAATGCTTTGTGCTCCACTCCACCAGGAGTGATCAATTAATACCATCTTTGTGCACATGCTTTCATTTATTACTGTGTATTTCCAGCTAGTGGTGTTATGTTTGATAAAAGGAAGATTT
Source organism: Spodoptera exigua (assembly GCA_902829305.4). Classification (NCBI taxonomy): domain Eukaryota; kingdom Metazoa; phylum Arthropoda; class Insecta; order Lepidoptera; family Noctuidae; genus Spodoptera; species Spodoptera exigua. Next base: position 7,382,385 of record LR824615.2, read on the forward strand.
GATATGTCAGCTATTTCTCTAAATGAGCAATGGAGATATGCTCCTATTATACTGTCAATTTACCATCACCACTGCAGCTCACTAACGAGTCGGTCGCATCGTTTGAAAAATATTCGAATTCAAATCATATTTTAAATTAAACAAGATCTATTTTTTATATCAAAAAATATTTAAAAATAAAGAGGAATTTTATATTGTTTTATATTATTTCTAAATATTGTTACACTTGAAAAGTTAATACTCTATTATTGGTAACAGTTTCGTTCGATACTGAAGTCCTAAAGCTTTTGTAATTGGTACGTTTTGTTCAACTGCCTCTTGAATCGGATTTTGTTGTTGTGTTTTGTGTTACTTTAGAGAGGTTAATTCCTATGCTGTGTAACAAACAATTTAAAAATACAAACGAAAATAATATGCCAGTTTATATTTACCGATTTTTTTATAACGACCTATTTTATTTTACATTACAGACTTACAATAAACCGTAACCAGTTCCAACTCATGGCGTATCTATAAAAAGCGGAAAAAGCGATTAAAATATCAAATAACAGTATGTTTTATAGTACAATAATACGTACACTACGGCGTAGCGAACGTTATTCTACGCCGTAGCAATAACGTAGCACTTTCATTGTAAAAGCGTAGCTTTCAATAAATCCAAAATTAAACTCATTTTAAAGAAGAAAATACGGAAGCAAGCGGAAAACAATTCAATAACCGTTTTAGTAAAACAAAATGTAACAAAGCGGACCCATAGTCTCCCGAGCTTGTTGCAAATAAAATACAGGGTAAGTCTTTCAATAACCGAGACGTGGAAGCAACAGATTGCTAAAACCCGGGGCTGTATCAAATCGATATAACAGTACGATAATCGAGCTATGAAGGCGTCATTTCGACGACCCAACTGTCCTTCACCCTGTTTTACGATCCTTGCTTTATCTTGACAAGATGCAGGACAATCACTCGCGAAGTATCTATCACCGAAAATTGGTGGGGCGTTTTGTCTGAGTGCGTTTAAGAGTGCCAATTTGAATGTGCTTTGATGTCGCCTATATCTAACTGTAATAATTTTATATGTGTACATACGGAAACAGTTCTTAACGTTTTTTGAATCCTTATTCTCCTGTCTACAGGGACTTTAATACCGTTAAAGGGAACCTTTAGTTACACACCTTTCCCATAAAAATAAAAAAGGGCCTTATGATATTTAAACATTATCACAAGAGTAAAATAACTTAGTATTCTTAAACAAACCACTCTTGTTATAAAACTAAAAATAACGCAGATTGCATTCAATTTACAAACATTCTCAATAAAACAATAGTTTTGAAAACATTGGGCGGGCTTTAACAAAACGTTTTACTCGACTACAAAAACTACGCTTCAAAGTTGAGTTGAAATGTGAACGTTTGTTCTAACACATGTTACACGATCCGTGTTTGTAAACTTTTGTTAACTTCTTTCACTATCAGCTTCTGCTGAGAACAGTAATAGGGTGACGCATGACTTGTTCACTTTAGGGCTATTTATAAGTTTTTAAACATATTTAATTTTATTGTGATAACAGACTAATGGCAGGAATAATGTGAAACAGAGTGGCTCGAGAAAGAACAGGATGGAAAAGGTTGGAAAAGGCTTCTGCCGACTGGCAAACAGATCTAGCGATTATAACTAAGGAACAGATATTAGTTCAAGTTGTAAGTATATATATATATATATATATATATATATATACAATATAATTATATTGTAAGCATTTAAGGTCTGAATAAATGGCTATATTATTATTATTACATTTTATTTATTCTGTATACTTTAAATATTGTAAAAGTATCATCTTTAACGATTCTGACTTCACTAAAGTATACATATAGATGACATATCCACTGTCGAATTATTAGTCATATGAATTTATTATTAAATAATGATATACTGGTCACCGTATGCCCATCTATGACCTTAAGACGGTCAAGTAAAACTCCATTGTAAACTTAACCTTACAGCTACATAAAACAAATATGATCGGTTTATGACTTAGTACTCAAGTCACCTTGTTCAGTCTGGGACAATGACGTCACGGTCAACTGACAAGTGATTGGATTGTAAAATATGATTCTCTTATATCTAAAATGTGTCCAGTAAGCTCCTTAAAGTCTTTAGAAAATTTAGATTATTTAAAATTTAATATGTGTATTCCAAAGTTGAAAATAATGTCTATGTAATCGAATTTTTTTTGGGATTCAAATTTTAGCTTTCTATCGCTCTTTGTAATCCTCTTAACGATCATTTGAAATAAAATATGTATGTATTTTATGTTGATACAGAAATTGAACGCATAATCAATATGGACATGGAGCCGTTTTAGATTGGAAATGTTTAAGTTTTAAATTTGATTAATATACTGTATAAAAGATTTTTGAATTGTGGATTTTGACTAAATAAATATAGAGTTACACCTCTGGTATCCAAATCAGTACAAGTACTCATTAACACCATTCTATTAAATGCTTTAATTATATTTAAAGGTCCATTGTTTTAAATAACAAAGCCATTCTGACAATATCATACGTGGATTTCGTTTATTCTATAAGACCTGATTTTTCAGTAGTAAGATAAAAGTTATCTGCGGGATGATTATTATGCTGTCGCGTAAGAATGTTTGTAGAAGACAGTGACGGCAACAATTGTATTCCTTAGATAACATTTGTTTGACTATTGAAAAATCAGCTCTAAATAAAGTGATATTCACACAGCATTACATATTACGTATTTCATTTTTGAAGAAGTTTTAGTGTGGGATGAGAAAGAACCATACTTCGGCACGAATGGGTTGGTATGACATGTGGTACCACACCACGGCCTTACAGAAAACCGTCGTAAATCATCTTTTGCTGTGCGCTGCGCTGGCCATGTAGGTGAGAATACTTTCTTGTTCCTCCCTCCCCCAGATTCCCAAATGCTCATGACGAGTTTGTACGTTTGGCGTCTTATATCACAAAAATAAAATCACGATTTTTTCACTATCATTCCTATTAATAAATGTTTGAAAAATAACCCTTTCGACTTTCTGAATCGGACCTGATTTCAACCAAAAATTCAGTATTCAATAGGAGCACAAATATATTATTGTTAATTTCAAATAATTGAAGAACCTTCACAAATAATATTTGAGGGTTCATATTACTATTGTGTTCTCCACAAAGCTATTACGGTGCAGTCTGATAATTAATACTTCGTGGAAATGATGATTCTGTTAAATTAAGTAAAACAATGAAAACAGCAACATTATTATGCTGTATAAAACGTTGATACTTAACTATCAGAATTAAATTTGTTGGTAAAATTCCAAGTAAAGTAGGGATTTTCTGTTAAAATATAATATATAATATATTATATTGTATAAATAAAAAACATAAAATTATTTTCAATCTGCTGCTAAACATGGTATTATAATGTAAGACCAAATAAAAGGTAGATACCATAGTTTGTATCCCACTCTCTCTCGCCCTATCCAGGGCGGTAAAAATCATTGGATGATGATGGCCTCCATAAAAGTCTAATTATTTTTATACAAAAAACAGTAGCTGATTGACAATAGAAAAAAATGCTAGGAATAATTATTTCTAATGGCATTGTAAACAAGGCAAATAACAGGCGAGTCTCTAATTAGATTTCACAGTAAGTAGTAAGAATGATTTTCTCCTTGTAACTTGACAAGTTTAAAACTTCTCAACAATAATTACGAAAATTGTGTACTAGGCGAATGACGTGTACTCTTCCCAAGGTACTTAACCTATATTGAGAACTTACAAGGTTAAAGCACTCATGATGAATTTTTAATTTTCATACGCCTTGCTAGCCGCATAATGCGATTTCAAACAACAGGGAGCACTTTACGTAAGGGGCATTTTTTTATTGTTTTGGAAATGTCGGTGTGAAGTGAAAATTATTTATTAGCGTATTGGTGATAATTTCAAAGCGATGCGATTGGATAAGGTTAGTCAGCAAGACAACGAGAACCAACACAACTAAAACACGAAATTAACATTTTTTTTATTATCGTTTTCGGAAAATACAAATTAAAATTGTAATGTAGAAAAAGTGAAAATTTTAATGACAAAATCGTCGCTATTATCCCGCAAATGGTTTTTAATGAACCATTTTATGATTGCAACATTATTTTCTTTACATTTTTAAGATAGATTTTAAAAGGTTTGTTCGTAAAATAATATTTTTAAATTATTTAATAATATATTGAAATTATAATGTTGTTCAGGTTTCCTCAAGATGTTTCCTTCACTGTTTTTACAGTGGTATCTTAATAAACTTGTAGGAAAAGAAAAGGTGAGCGGTATTACTATGAGGTTTATATGGAATTCTGGAAACACTATATCTCATAGAAAAAAGGACATATAACTCAGAAAATGTCACCTTGGCAATTCTAAGTTTGGAACCGGGCGCAGATCATTTATCGTATACCGGATATAGGCGCCTTAATCTCCGGGCCACCAGAACAACATTGTGTAGAACACTACTTCTAAATTAAAAAGTCTATGCTTGTTAATTATATTCACTACTTCCGACCGTTGTAGTATAACAAACAGAATGAAAAAGATAATACCATACTTGAATGAAAAAACAAAACCCATTGTTATACAAAATGGTTTCATGAAATATGAAAGTATAATATTTTACAATAGTAAAATAGTACTATTTATTAATAAAAAAAATTAGCTATTAAACTATGAAACATTTTCAAGTACATTTCAATACGCTTAAGTAATCGGCTCTCGAGCATGCTTACAATTGTGGATTCATTTGTGTCTAGGGTTACCAGATGAAAAAATCAAAAGTCCAGAGTAAAGGCCTGATTTCCATGGAAAAGTCCTGAGATTTTCATGTACACTTTGCACACGAATTTAACAAAAAAATAATAAAAACCTTGCACAGTTTATAGCGAAATCAAGTGAAAACAATAAATAAATTGCTACCCAGGGGTGCTAACGCCGTAAATCAATTCGCGTAATGGACTCTATTTTGCTATAACAGCATTTTATTTCGCAATATTTTGAATGTTGATTTTGGAACTCGAATAAGAATTATATTGTTCCATTCGCTTGTTTTATATCACTTAAATATTTTTTATGATTTATTTTTTAATATCACTAAAACTAAAGTACAGTAGATCCTTAAGACAATACTTTCTTTGGTAAATTATTTGGTTAGATAACTCGTTTATTTTATTAAGTAAATCTAGACGCGAACAGTTTTAAGTAATTAGTGTAATTAGTAACCTAGTCGAGGCTTAGGGCAAGTCGTGAATTTACAGATAGTAGACATTAGATTACAGTAAAACACTGATAAGTAAATTACTTTTACAATTAAGTACAATGAGATAATCAAATAGACAACGTTAATCAAATATGAATACATATGTATGTTCCTGCTTACTTTGATTTATATAATACATTGAAAGAAGTATAGATCTCACAAGTGTTAACAGAAAATATGACATTAAAGGTCTTTTTATTTATTCCACAAAGGCGACCAACAAAGAAAGCAAAAAGTAGAACACGTAAGGATTATGTAGGAAAACACGTTTGTTGGTCCGCAGCTGTTTTTATTTGCAAACTCTTTCGTTGCCACCTATTACTTTGCGAAGCGTCGAATAAAACACAGGCTTCATTCAATTTGAGTAATGGACACTGTTCGTTTGGATGTCCTCTGTTGTACATCAAAAGGCTTAACAATAAAACTAGCATCAGCAAAATGTCACATAAAAATATACAATTTGACCTCATATATACCCTTTTAGGTATTTCGTTTACAAGTTCGCGTGTATGCCGCGGGCGTTTGGCCTACGAGGTGTATTTTGGGGAAGAATATAAATAATGTCAGCTTTACAAATAAGATGGAGCGATGTGTGTATGTACGATGTTCGCAAAGGTCAATTTATTGGACGGTCACTTTTCATAGGTATAATATGATGAATAAAATAATAGACTACAGATCTTGGAATCGTTTTGAGGGTCGACCAAAAAGTCTTTTCGGTTTTTCTGTGAGAGAAATATTCTATATGTTGGATACGGTAGTTTGGGAATATATTAAATAATATGTGCATGTAGTAAGTAGTATTTTTGCTTCGGTACACTTTACCTCCCAAACACTTTTTGAAATAAAACTTCTAGTTCAATCTTACTTGACATACCAACACAGAATTCAATAAACGTTTAATTTAATTCTTAGTTTTATTCTGCACTCGGTTCTTCTATACACGGGCAAAGGTTATCGCGTTACCTAAAAACCTTGTAGTAATTACACCGAGGCGGGGCGAGGTGTTTGATCCATCGCTTCGGTTCTGAATTTGCATCGAAACGAGCGCCGGTGATTGGGTTACCGCGACCACGACCATGCTCGATCACTAATGCTTATTGAATTAAAACCTAAGTCAATATAGGCGACGAACTCACTAAACATCGCTTTTATTGATTTTCGTTGTACTTAGTGAAAATTTTACTCTGTTTTAGCGCGGGGTCGCTTTTTGTTGGTTCAATTTTTATGTTTTGTGTCAAACTTAGAGGTTTTGCGGTTTGCCACAGTTCATTTGGATTGGATTTCTAGTTAGACATTTTGTTGACTCAATAAACATATTAAGTAAGGTAGGTACTTTAATTTCTAGCACTGGTAATTTTGTTGTTTTAACCTATACGAAAACCTCGAAAACAAACAAAATAATTCAAAATTCTACCATAAAACCTCCATAACTAAATTATAGTATACAAACTCATTCTTCATCAAAATAATTCCGATACAGAATACTAAAAGTGAACAGAACAATGTTTATATAACCCCCGACGTAAAATCAACATAAAACCTCGACTTCCATCAGAAATATGGTGTTCCTCGCAACAACATTTACAAACAAAATGAGAATAGAACAATGAAAGACGTCTTTTGATTAACAGTAACATTTTCTTACAATAGGGTTGAAAGTAAAGTTCGGGTCGTATTCTTAGCCTCAAGGGGCGAGTCGATACTCGGGCAAATTAATTCTCATTAATTTCTTAAGAGCTTGCACACAGGGGCCTATTTAATATCTAGCACCTGTGCTGGGACGTCTTTTTAAACGATTCACGGTTATTTGGTACGAAATAAAGAGTATTTTATTTTATGTAAATGAGCTGTGAATAAAGTAAATATTACTTTGTTTTGTTTTTTTGTGCTTCGTTTGTTTTGCAGTTTTTGATATCCCTAATAGATAGTAGATACAACAATCGCAAGTAAATTATTCATTTTTAACTCACTCAATCCTTATCTAAACAAATTATAAAAACGCCGGGAGAGAGATAATAAAGTATAGGAAGTTAGTTTTCCAACTAATCCAAAAAATATATTTTGGACGAATACATTTTAGTAATACGTAAGGGCCAAATAAATATACCTACTGATTAATGATTCTTACATCTAAAATACCGAATAATAACAAAATAATATTAATTAGTATTAATAGAAGCGTGCATGATAAAATTTTATTACGATAGTAGTTGGGCTTTCATCATTACAGCTAAGTAATTAGTGGCAGTCAATCCGATCTGTGGCCTAATTACTACTAAATTAGTTCATATCACCTTCTGTGGTACAAATATCATCGATAATAGTCATAATGTGTTTAATTTGCCTTAAAGTGAATGTGGCTTTTCTAGTTAAACCTATTATGATTTAAAAAGTTACAATCTTTTAAGGCTATAAATCACACACTTTGGATTACTGGCATACGGTAAAAGAAACTTGGATTTCTAATAATTATAAGTATGTATTCGCCAATCCGCCTTGGACAAGCGTGGTAATTATTACATAAACCTTTTCCGTGTAAGAAGAGGCCTTTGCTCAGCAGTGGACATTTATAGGCTGATGACGAGATTACTTTCTCCCGCCCAGAGTGAGGCGAGTGGAAGTGTCAGTCTCTTGTTAACTAAAACCCGCTCATTGCGTTTACCCCCCGACCCCGGCGAACATAGGTTTTTAATTTTTCTTAATGTGCGTCGATAGAAACCAGATTCTATGCCAGTAGTCACTATTGTATAACAATTATTGTACAATATACTACCCGATAGGTCGGCAAACAAGCCGACGGATGATATGATAGCAAGCTAATAGGCCCCGCACATTAACACCTACAACATCGAGGAGTAACGAGTCCGTTGCCAACCTTTTGGAGTTAGGGTTTTTTGGATTTGGGGATTGGGGATGGGCACATTTGGGCGTCTTCCAGTAATCAGAAACACAACGCAAGCCGTATTACAGTATCCGTGGTGTCGCCCTGGACGAGCTGTCTCATTCGTCGCTGAGCACGGCTCTCCCACACTTAGATAATTCTAAAATTTTATTCTATGCCAAATCCTAGAGCTGTAATATACAATATAAAAACTCTTACGACACAGCTAACAGAAGCAAATTGAGTAAATCAAAATTAAATAACAGATCATCCGATGTTGCTTCGTAAAATATGATTTATAAAACCTTTAGCGTTCAGTGCAAGCATGTATGAAATAAATAGAATAAAGAATTATTGGCTTACCTACTTTGGCGAGACGTAGTACGGTAAATAAATAGAGAGGATTTGTACGGTGCACTGAGACGGTTCTTACACAAAGCGACGACATGTATGTATGTTTTATTTTTAGGTCGATTGAATTTATGAAACTCGAGAAGGGCTCGTATCAATTGATATATGTAGGTATGTATGTCAATTCTTGTAGCTTAGTAAAAGTAAAATACACTGATGCTCATCCTGTATCCAACATTTCGTCGCGTAGGACATAATGGTCATGACAGGTGCTTAATTTCATATTGGCAGTACAAATCTGTGTCTTCATTCATCATCATCAGCCTATAAGTGCCCACTGCTGAGCAAAGGCCTCTTCTCACACAGAGAAGATTTGAGCATTAATCACCACGCTTGCTCAATGCGGGTTGGCGATTTCAAACTTATAATTAGAAATTACAAGTCCAGGTTTCCTCACGATGTTTACCTTCACCGCATGTCAGTGGTGTCTAAATAATCATAGAAAGTACATATAACTCGGAAAAAGTCAAATTGGTACTTGCGAGGTTTCGAACCCGAGCCCTCATGAGAAGCGGGCGCCTTAACCTCCAGGCCACCATGACTTCATTAGTGGAGACCAAACGAATATCTGCTATGTATATTTATGATATTGAACTGAATCTAGTCAAGCCTAAATTATGTTCAGAACAGGCCAGCACCAATTCAATTTATATAACAGAAATGTTAGTAGATGTTATGTAAATGGTAAATATTTTATTTCATGTATGTAGTAGTAGAGAAAAATTTGATTCTCCTGGTCTCCCTTCCAAACTGGTTTGGGCTCCCGTCCTTATCAAATTTGGTTGAACGTCAATAATTTATGAAACGACTATGATCTTTCCTCTTTTTGGAAAGGTTTTATATTTGTATATAACATAGACTTCAGCATATTTTTAAAAAAACTTTTTGGTGTTTTAGGGCTGACTAATTATGATACTGTCGCGTCAGAATGTTTGTATAAGACGGTGACAGCAACAATTTTATTCCTCAGTTAACATTTATCTGACTATTAAAAATAAGCCTTTAGAGAAAAATAAATATATAGGTATATGTTATTTTAAATACAACACAGCTTATAGGGAAAATGTATCAAGCGACAAATAAGAAGGATCCACAGAAATCCATGACTAGATCGTAAATGTCCTTTTCAAATACAAAAGAAGAAAATCGAAGCATACCAAATACATATGTGTCGTTTGTGACGGAAAAATGGATCAATCATGCATTTATTGAATGAAACATCTATTTCAATTTTGTGTGTCAGGTTAAATCATATCTTTTACACCATAATAATGTGGGAAAGGGAGTGTGAAAGTGTTAGGTGGGGACCGTAACACATTTATTGCACTCCGGGGAATGTGTGCGTCTGTTGAAAATATAGGTTTTGTACTATATACAGATTTAAAAGTACTTGGTACATACAATGAGCTTATAAGCAGCGTCTCATGTTTAGTGTAGGCACTTTTGGAATTGATATCTACTTTTTAGTTTTAATTTCTATAAGGATTTTGTTACTGAGCTAGAGAATCACTGATATTAATTTACTTAGTTCAACATTAATAACTTGACGAAAATACGAGCAAAGGTCTTGAAAATAAAGAAGTATGCCGATTTTGTTATAAAAAAGCTAGGTAGTTCAATCAAAATCTCTCATCGATTCGTAACTATAACAAACTGTACATAATATCATTATAAACAATTAGACCTGATCAGTGTCTTAGTATCTAAATGCTAAAGGTAATTTTCGCACGTTTTTATTTCGGGCTGATTGTACGTACGTACACAGGTTAACATCCGTAGGGACGCATAAACAGTTAGTTATGTAGAAGTGTTCGATATTTTCGTAGTCTCCCACTCCAAATCCAATCTAGTTGAGGTCAAGTGGGCAGGTACTCTACGCTTATAGGCCTGTCATACTAATGTAGTATTGAAAGAATCTGGCGTTTGTAGTACATGGATAAAACCAGTGTCAGCACATTATAGATAAAAACCTATAATATAATATCAGTTGTAATAAAAAATATTATGTGTACCTTAGACATACATTAAAAAATAAAGAATTATTTATTGCAACTAGCAAGTTAAGCAATAATACCTCTTTAAATGATTTTGTTCTTATTGTACAGTTAGGTAATTCAAATCATGGTTTTGCAAAAATAAACCTGAACATTTCAGCTTATGCTAATGCGGATTGGGCGGCGTGTCTGTCGTCGTCGCTTGGAAAAGTCGTAAACAACGCAATGTTGCTTTTTTTTAGTTTTAGTTTTTAAATACTATATAATGAGATTGTAAACAGCATCATCATTATATGGTTGATGTGGTCATCATTAAACATCACGTACCATTTAGTTTATGTCGTCCAGAGCGACCACATGCACTCCTAAAATTAAAATCCTACTATCTAAATTTTACCTTGAACTACTAAACAAAAAATACCATTCCGATCTTTTTCATAACATTAATCATCAATATTAAAATATAATTCAATATTTTTTGTATTATTTTAATCAATTTAAATTTCCATAACTTCTCCGTCGTACTTATTATCATTGTATTAACAATTGATGAAAATATAAGTGTAATTCTAATGTTACGTTAACCTAATAAAAAGTTCAATAACATTAACTACATTCGACCTAGTTACGGGCACATTATAGTGAAAGCAAATACCTTAAGTACTTATAATTATGAGAATGTCTACAGTTTCATCCATTATAACAATGTAAACAATACCTTAGCATTGTTTAGAATTGAGAATACAAACTTTTTGCAATACCTCTTGGCATTTAACTAAAGTAAAGGTTTCTTTAATGCAAAAACTTTGTGAAATGTCAAAAGTTACAACGTTATGCTTGAAGTAGTTCATATTTTTTGTTTAATGTACTTAAAGAAGTTTATGAGGTGTTCGAAACATAGTTTTGAAAGACTTACACCCAGTTTCTGAAAGGCTTGTCAATTCATTGATCAACTAACACTGCGATTAAATTGACATGACTGTCAAATCAATTTGAGTTTCTGAAACGTTGATCAGAGCATAATTAACTAATCTATGATTATTTTGATTTGACATGCGATTTATTTTTATTCACAGCCACACTGCTCTTTCTTGTTCAATAGTTCATTCTTATCTGTCAAATATGTTAATATTTAAAAAGTTACGGACTGTCATTGATGTCAAACAATTCTGCGAAATTCAAATATTAAAGTTACAATTTCAATAAAATCCTAATTAAACTTGCTTAAAATGGCATAACGAGGGAAGAATTTCATCGAAAGGGAAAAACATGTTCTTTTAGAACCAGTTCAGAAGTAAGTATAAGTATAAACATATATTTTTACCTATTGCGTTTTATAAACCTATTGTTGTTTAAAAGTATAAAATATCTTTGTTTATAATTCATATCCTGCGCTGCAGCCAAGACTGATGTATAATACGCACCATGTTTTATTACAGATACAAGCTCATAATTGATAATCAGTGCACAAATGCTATTTCTACTATTAATAAAAATGAATCTCGGGAAACCATAACGAATGAATTCAACAGTAATGCAGAAGTGCCTCGAAACCAAAAACAGCTAATCACAGCCTATTGGGATTAAAAAGAACTACGAGACAGAATGTAGCCAATAAAAATGTAAGTTTTTCATCTAAATAAGCTATTATAGTGCCCATATACTTTTATAGTGTCCATACTAGCTAGTCAGAATATTGTAACTGTTACCAGATTAGGATATATATTAAATACCTGTCCCGATTTCTTAACTAAGTACCTAATAATGTATTAAGAATAATAATTGCAACTTTAATGAAATTTATTTACAGGTAATTCATTTGCACATCAAGGAAACAATTTCAACATGAGAGGCAGGCACTCAGGAACAAAATAATAAGAAGCATAATGAAATAAAGTTGGAGTATGTAAATAAAAAAAAAGTTTTTAGAATATCGGTTAAGTATAAAACAGCATGTTTCGAAATACAATAAATTATTTGGTTAAGAAATATACATTATTAGTATTTAATTTAAATATAACTAAGTTACTATACTAACTAAATATGTATAAGTAAGATAATATGCTTGTTTTTATATTTCAAGTGTTATATTATATTTTATAAAGATTAATTAAACATGTTAATAATATGGTTATTTCTTTGTATTCACCTAAAAATACATACCATTAATATTATTTAACAATTAAAATGAGTAAACAATAAAGATGTGCGCACAGAAGTGTTTCCATTTATCTCTGAAAGAGCACCAATATCTTCTTGAACTATCCTCTGATATACTTGAGAAATATCCTTTCCTGTTCCTGTACAACTCAGCACGTGGCCCACCAGTAGACTATCTTTACATGTGTGCAGTCAAATGCCCCGATCACATTTGGAAAAGAGCTAATATAACGTTGTAGAATTCTGTTTTTATCCTTGTGCAATCCTGATGTTAACAGGGCATAGTAATCGCTGCAGATTCTTTTGTTATTATTTTACAAGCCGTAGATTTGCATCAGCAACCATAATTTGAAATGCTCATGTAGCATGGTAATAGCTTATTGTCAGTAGCACCTATTCCAAAGCTTTGATAAAAAGGTTCCTCAAAGTAAACTGTTTAATATTCGGCTCTAACATGTTAACTAGTAACAGCACAAACGCCTTTGTCCGTTGGTTGGTACCGATTCTTAAATTCCTCTTCATTGTAGAAATCAAACGGATTCTTTCTGGTCTAAAATCTTCATCGCTGCTGGATGTGCTGATATTCATCATGCTACTATATGAAAGAGACATTATCGTAATCTAAAACCAGAATCAAAGTTAATCAAGATATCAAATAATTTACTCTTGCAAAGAAAATCATATTATTATAAATAAAATTTCATAATTCATATTTCTATTTATCATACCTTAAAAAAGTATTCCTATTTGAAGAGAAAACGTGAAAAATCAGTTGTATTCGTAAGTTAATTCGCCAACAAGCACCGATTAGTTGACCGAGCTTTTGACAGACGAATAATCTATGATCACGGCTTGACCAGCGTTTCAGAAACCCAAAATTGCGATAATCATTCGATTCTTGAGTTAATTTGACAGCCATGTCAACTGACATGATGATCAAATTAGTTGATTAATCATGCTTTATGCAACCCAATTGACACTTGACAAGAGATTTAACAGGAGATTAGTTAATTTTAGCGTTGACAAGCCTTTCAGAAACCGGGCGTTAAGATATTAGTCTTATGTTAAAAATGGAAACAACAAAAATATACGAGTCTGATGCTCGCAGACTAAGAATCGAAAGTCATTTTAGTCGAGTTCTATGATTTTAAATACAGTACAAGTCTCGATATTCGTGAGATTGTTTTGTGTATCCTACTAATATTATACTAAATGGGAAAGTTTGTAAGAATGTGTAGGGATGTATGTTTGTTATTCGTTTACGACGATTTGGTTGAAATTTGGTATGTAGGTGATACTCTGGATTAAAACATAGGATTTTTATCAGCAAACCTCGCCAGTGAGCCCGCGGGCGGCTAGTATAAAATTATGCAGGCTAGTTAAAAATATTGAAAAAAGTTATAAGAGTGGCCTTCTGAAACAAAAAAAAATGAGCAAAGTAACTTTAATTTGTCATTGGTAGGGTCAAAAATAAAATCCATATACGACGTACCTATCTATTTGTATCATTATGTAGGTAGGTATAGAAACACCATATCCCGCATTATAACTGATAGTGTAGATTCGATTATTAGTTATTTCGTATTCACGGTCGTTTCGCAACACTAGTTCTGTGCTCCAACGCCGGAACATGATACAGAAAGTTTTGTTATCTACCCTGCAGTATTACCGGGAATGTCTTTGTGGAACAATGAGTAATCAGTGCAAGAGTATGGAAATACCACCGATACCACCAATCACAGTTATCTAGCTATAAGTGACTTTGGTTCTCTTATACAAAGTTATATGGAATGCATTTTTTAGGGTGGAAAATCATCGTATGGCTGCTCCCGCCTTTGGTGAGACGAAACGACTTCATCAAAAACCACTCCGTCCCTTCTCCTGCTCCAGGCCGGGAACGCAGTCAAAACAGTATCAATATCGCCGAAAGAATAAAAAGTGTTACTATAATGTAAACAACTATAAAACCTAACTCTAGTAAGATTTTATTCACTTTTGCACTTCAATTACGAAGAAGTGAGCCAAAAAAGTGGCCATTACGATTGATAGGTAGATAAGTATGTATACACTAATGACCCAAGGGGCTAGTTTTTTTTTTCTTAAACAGAAACGAAAGGAGATAATCTTGGTATCGAGCTTCGATAAAATGAAGGTTTAGTCCGATAGTAAATCCAGGCTTAATGCGCGATCATTGGCTCACGAAATAAGAAGGTTGCTCCCAGACTTTAATATAAGATGATCAGGGATTCTTAACTAGTTTGATCTGGTCTATTTTAATTTGCTACTGTTTATAGATTAACTAGTTAGCCTTTCTATTGACCTAAAACTTTTTATTACTGGATTTTTTCAAGTGTAGGAGAGCCATGCTTCATTTCGAACGGGCCGTTCCGATCAGAGTACTGGCTACGGCTTCAAAGAATACCGCAGTGAAAGAATCACAACTTTCTTTTGCAAAAGAACAAGGTATTTCAAGGGCAACAATAAGTTTTAATTTAGTATGTAGTTTTATTTCAGTAGTAATTTTAATTTAAGATTTTTTATTTATTTATTGCAAATGTACACTTACATAGAAGTAACTAAATCCTTCCTCTCCTTATTCCTTCCTACCCTTAATCACTGAAACCCTAATCCCCAAAAGGCCAGCGCTGCACTCGTAACTCCTCTGGTGTTGGCGATTTCAAGTATTCTGTCTGTTAAGCAACGTAACTTAGAATTAAAGTACCATAATTTCTCTCTACCAATTTATTTAATAATAGTCTTGGACCTATGTATTTATTTATTTCCAATATCGTTAGTTATTTATATTAGATTCTTATTCAATATTTTAATTCGAATGTAAAGTAGAACAGTACATAAAAGAAAATATCATGGATTTAGAAATTACCTAAGAATAGTATATAAGCGGGATATTTAAGCTAGTAAATTTATCTTTTGTTAAACATCGTCGAGAATCGTAGAATATCTTTATATTTAAACTTTAATAAAATGAAGGAGTGACATGTAACACGAGTTAGACAATTAACTATTTTATATGCAAATGAATTTAATTAAATCGTTGACATTTCGCTACATATATTGTATCACGTACTTATTTGAATATTCACTCCATGTTTTATGTTTTATTTCAATCACATGTACCTAAGTGTTTGATTAAAAAGTGTCTTTAATAAGTAATTGTTCTTCATTTATCGCATACCTTTCTGATTCATGAAATTTATTAAAATATGGTGGTAAGGAAAGTGATTAATCACTACATAGTATAAAACAAAGTCATATTATTTGTTCTGTCCCTATCTCCGTACATAAATTTTGTTTTATTTTTTTAAATAGATAGAGTGATTGAAAAGGGAGATTTATATGTACAATAACATCCATTAAATAGTGGGGAAATAAATAAATAATTTGAAACATAAACTGTTGTTTGCACGCGACGGTTCCCTGAAGTTATCGATGGATGTGAATGGAATTTGTTTCATGGTATAGCTAACAAGCCTGGAAAAACATACTTAAAGATAAGCTATTTTGGGAATAGGAGTAAAAAATTGCCAAAGGTCTATTACTCACAATTTTATTTAGATGCTGATTTAGGGTTACCGTGTTATAGTGTGTAATATGCAATAAAATGCACGAAATATCAAGTCCATTGTGGGTCCAAGATATAGAAGAAGTGATAAATAGACATTCAACTTTACAGTATTGGAAGTTTAGTTCCAAATTATCTAAAATACTTAAGCCTTCAATTATCTTTAGAAACATAATACCTACTTACCTATAAAAATGGAATATCAAGTTTTTTAAATTTTATATTCCATCGTCATTACTTAAATTCCACCGAGAGCACTACAATCTTAAGCTAAGCAGATTAAATTTATGGATTTTGTGAACTCATTCAATTAGGTACCGAATTGAGTTCAGTATACAAACAATTTATTAGGCGTGGTATTACAAAGGCATATATTAAAACAGCGTCACAATAAAAACATTAGCAATGAGATATCATTTACAAGCGGTATAACTGTTAAAATATAAATAATATCAACGAAACATATTCGTAAACATAAAACAAGATAACCCATTTATGTATGGAAAAGCCATTTTTACGCGAATAGGCTGGCTCGACCGGATTGATACCGCTGCCTCACAGAAAACGCTAGCGTTGCGTCTGCTCGTATGCCCTCTGCTTAAAAGACTTACACAAATCAATCTTTTTCAAAGCGACAAAGTCGTACCACAAAGAACGCGTTACATAAAAACTACATAGAAAATGGCAACATCAATTGCTCTACAAACCAAAAGGTTCTCGTATCGCTTCGAGTTGATCCCCACTTATCCTACTTCTATTGAATATACTGTTGAAAGCATTGCAAAAGGAGACGTCACGACATTTGAGGATCCGCCATTTTAAACTTCACTTGACATTTGATAGTTGATGCGTGTCGTATTGCTTTGAACTTTATTTTCTTGGGAATAAGGATGATGCTGGGGTTTGATTTAAAATATATTTACTCTGACAGTTAAGTTCAGTGAAGAATTTAAGTTCAGAAGTGTTTACCCCTCTGTAGTAAATGTACTTAATCGTGACTTCACTCGGAATTTTAAATCAATATACCGTCGAAACTATTTGATTCCGTAACAAAACAAAACATACAAATGTATCTACCAAACGGACACTATCTCTATTGAAATGTTTGTTATTTAGTAATAATAATAAGTATTTTGTCATAAATCTGCTGCAATATATAAAAAAATTATACCACACAAGATTCTTTTCTAAGTAAAATTCCATTATAAAACTTAAACCGTTAAGTTAAAATATTAAGACAAAAGCCTAGTTAGGTAAAGTGGTAGTCATATTTCATATCCATGAACAGTATGGCCACGAATTAAAAAAAAAAGTAATCTAATAAATTTTAATATCTGTAATAAAAGTACTTTCAATTAAAATAAATGTAAAGAGTCAAAGTTAAAAAAGAAATACTCAAAAGACGCTGTTGCTTGCAGTCATTTATTTTCATTTTCTTTCATAAAATCTGTCAAGCGTTGCGATAGACGTTCATCCAGCGACAAAGTCACCTTCGCCAACCTTTATGCACGAAAAACATTGTACCCAGTCTTAAAACCACGTTTGTAATTAAAAATACACAAAATATTTTTGTTTACGACATCGTCACAACGATAAAGGAATTTTATGCAAAAGTATACTACATAAATTTTGTATTTAAACTATTCAAAGTAGAAAACAGTTGACAGACGTTCGCTTTAGGGCTTTATGTGAGACATATCTTATTGTAGCCTTTTGTTTCCCGCATAGGTCGTATTTAGAGAACAATGACTAGAAAATTAGCAAATTAGTTTTGTTTAAGCTTTCCTTGAAATAGATATCACTATAAAGTATAAAACAAAGTCGCTTTCTCTGTAGGTATCCCTATATTCTGTTGTTTCCTTAAATCTCTTAAATTACGCAATGGACTTTGATACTGTACATATAATAACATCCATTAAATAGTAGAGAAATTTAATATTATTGTACCATAGTAACAAAAATTTAAATAATTTGTTTTGACCTGTATTTCAGAAAAAAGCAACTGTAATAGAAAAAAATAAAAATATGTTGTTCAATGTTTCTTGTAACCACAAAATTTCCTTTGCTGATATCTGTTTTGGCAAAATAAATTGTTAAAGTGTTACCTTGTTAAATTATCAAAAACTAGCTATCTTCGCGTGGTTTCACTCGCTGCTCGACTCCATTTACTCGTAGCGTGATGTTTTATAGCCTATAGCACTCAGGAACATTGAAGCTATCTATCAGTGAAAGAATTTTGGATATCCGACCAGCGGTCCCAAAAATTACCCCCTACATACAAACTTACAAATTTTACCTCTTTATAATATTAGTAAAGATCAGACATTTCACCATGCTCTTCCCTTTAAATGGCTTTCACTATAACCGTCCCTATAAATTTACAAACAATATTATTTAATATTATTAAAAGTTCTTCTTCCACAATGCAATACAATTCACTTTTAGCCAAAGAAATTTGAAGTCAACCCAAAAAGCGGTCGGAAACTCAGATGAAATGCGAGTTTTCTCAATATTTTTATTTTTCCTCCCAAAATAAATGGGCAGCGGTCTTTTGAATACAAAGAGCCCAAGGGTTCAATATACATCAAGTAAATGAGAGGTTGAGCTGTGACGCGGCCTTTTTGCAGGGCGCATGGAATACTACGTTTTATTATAATGTCTGTAAGAGCTCATAATGTAATGTGATTACAGTTCTATCTTTTTGAAACCACTAATGCATCGCTTTTTTGAACGTATTTTTGGTATAAAGTAAAATGTCCTTGTAAATCAATGACATTTACCAATCCATGTGGATGAGTGACGAGTCTTATACTTGATTTGGTTGACTCAGAAGTACAGTAAAGTATTATTGAAATCTGGTGTACCTAGTCTTATAAATGAGTTCCTTTTTATTTCTTGCAAAAAAACTACTACACTAGGATTTTCTCCTGTTCAGTGGGTGCGTTTACAAACACACATTTTCACATACACACCACGCCCAGACCTGGACCAACAATTTGTGGATTAAACAAACAGTTGTTCCGAGCGGGAATCAAACCCGCGACACAATCGAACACAAGCGACCGCGCTAACCGTAAATACATAATTATATATAACTGGTGTTGACATTGGTTTATCATAATCTGTGTTCCTATTTTTGGAAAAATCATATGTCATGTTACATAACATGAACAAAAAGTGTGTTTTGGTCCATGATACTGAATGGCCGGTTAATATGAGACTGTTTTTGCTGCAACCTGTGAAATATAGCCCACGCTACTGGCAAGAGTCCCGCAATAAAAGCTGACAAAACAAAAAAATATACTCCGTTTTTTAAAAGCGACCGAATTTTTTCCAAACTGCAACTTCTGCCATAAACAAATGAACAAGTTTTTGTTAGTCCCTTTAGTTAGCTAGTAAGTTTTTTATATAGTGCTTGTAATTTTTTTTGGACTCGTTAAATTAAAGATAAAACAAAAGATTTAACTTCATGTCATGTCAGTCTGTCCATCCGTTCTCTAGTGAAGAAGAAACTCTATGGTTACTCTTTGACAATTAGTTTGACAATTTATTTCTTTGGCACTTTATTTAGCTGGTTGTCTTATGCGAGAACAGAGTATATTACTTAGATATTATTATATTTGTCGAAGCGACGAATATTTAAATTGAATTTTGAAGGAGGTTTTATCACAATTCATCGGACGAGGGTACCATAAATCGTACTCTAGCGGAACGTCAAACTGGCAGTTCTGCGTGCGCATTATGGTGGAGAGCGACCGCTGTGACTGTCATCTGAGACGGATCGCCGACGTCCGTTATTTTTGTAATTTATTCGGCCTGATTATAAAATCCTACGCCCTACGATGGACTGTGAAGACGATGATCAGGATGTTTGCCCCCCGGTGCCTTCATCAGAAGTGGGATTTGATGGGAAACCATCTGATAATCCGAAAATACGACCTGTAACTGTCACGGATAAAGAGGGGGCACGCAGTCATCTGTTTTTCATGCCACTTTTCTATGCTGAGAGAAGAAGATCAGCTGTCATTTTAAGCGACCATAGAGCTTCTAATGGCATGATGGAGATATCTACGGGTGAGGAAGTTCCTTTTCTTTGCGATAACGAGTCATCTTGTTCATTATCTGCATGGTCATATGATTGAACCAACGACTGTAGTTATAACGAGCGAGATAGTTCTCAAATTACTTAGAGATTAATGATTTGATGATTGTACCTAGTTTCATCTGGGTGACGTGTCTGTGAATATAGTTGTGAGTTGGCGTAACTGATCATTGGGAAGGATAGTGACGACCGGTCTATGTCACGTGGTGTCTAGTCGGAGGGACGCACTAGTCTGACCCAGGCAGGTGATCTGGTGAGGTGGTCGAAGGGATGATGTGGTCTTGCCGGAGCATGTTGGCTGGTGGTAGAGGCGCATACATCCGGTCCATGCACACCAATCGCTGAGGCCGTATCAATGTGATTTGGGATAAGTTGTTTCATAGTTTTTGAAGTAGGTACAACTGAAAATGATGATAATGGTACATCGATGTTGAGTACAGTAACCAGACGATGTTGAGATAGCGCATGATAGTCAGGATGAACGAGCAGCATGCTATACACGTGGAATCTTTCTTCTGTTCCAGAGCTACCACAGAACTAGGATCGCTCGTGGACGAGCGAATGTCAGTCCGGCCGTGTCGAAGCGACGATTATTTAAATTGAATTTTGAAGGAGGTTTTATCACAATTCATCGGACGAGGGTATCATAAATCGTACTCTGGCGAAATGTCAAACTGGCAGTTCTGCGTGCGCATTATGGTGGAGAGCGACCGCTGTGACTGTCATCTGAGACGGATCGCCGACGTCCGTTATTTTTGTAATTTATTCGGCCTGATTATAAAATCCTACGCCCTACGATGGACCGATGGACTGTGAAGACGATGATCAGGATGTTGTTTGTACCAACCCCCCGGTGCCTTCATATTCTTAATTTACAAACTAATATTATTATCAAGTAGATATCTATTTAAATCAATTCGTTCCTCCATTCTAAATATCACTTTAATCTAACGTGGCTTAATAAACTAATAATCTGCCCAATTAACAATTCACAGTGGAATTAGTGCTGATTATAATAATTAAACGTTTCAACATGAAAGCTGTTGATGGATGTGGAATGTTCTAGATAATTTGATACCAGCTGCCTACAATGCGCATGTATGTAATATCAAACTTATTGCCTCTTTAGTAATATCAATAGATTTTACGTAAATTGAAAGACAAGACGATAAACTATCTGGACACAAATAAACGATTATTGTTGAAATGGTTGCTAGATATTGTCTCATCATCAGCCTATAAGTGCTCATTGCTGAGCAAAGGCCTCTTCTCATACTGAGAAGGTTAGAGCATTAATCACCACGCTTGCTCAATGCGGGTTGGCGATTTCAAACTTTAATTAGAAATTATAAGTCCAGGTTTCCTCACAATGTTTACCTTCATCGCATGTCAGAGATATTACATATAAATATAAAGATTTGATACAACATTACTTTCTATTTGAGCTCTTTGAGCTCAGATGGAGTCGCAGGTGCAAACACTGTTGACGAGAAGTCGTTTGATGATTTTCAAATTCTCAAAAAAGAAAGTTGCAAACGCAATAATGTAGTGCGACACCAGCCCTGAGCAGGAAAAGGAGTAGTCGGGGTAGTTTTAGTTAGTTTAGTCTGATACTCCTAAACAGGGTGTTTAGGAGTATCAGACTAAAACGGGCGAAATAATTGGTTTACTTTCCCCCTTATGTGATATATATATATTGTCATAGATCGGCAGTACTTTCAAGTATCTAATTGTACTATTTTCGAAATAATTTACGCAATGTTCAGAAATAGCTTATACAAATTCCGCTATTATGCTCCGCAGTAAATTAGGTAGGTATTCTAATATTTTGCCTATTGGGCTGAGTTTGGCCGCTAACATCAGCACAGTTTGAAAGAGGCTTGGCAAACAATGATTTGCTGCAACCAAAGGACGTTAGGGTTCGCACAGATGTTTGTGTCATTACACCTTTTAACAGGACACGGGAAAGTGATACAAATATTTATAACTTATGTATTGTATTTGATTTGTGTTTTGAACGTGAATCTTCATATACATATTCGTTGAAAATACGTAATTTAATGAAGTTATTAATAATCCGATGCTTAAACACAGAAATACAATTAAATATTTTTTATGCGATAGAACGACAAATGAGCAGACTTAATAGTTGATTATGCAACACCAAACGAGGGATTTTAGGGAATAATAGGGTTTTGAAATTCGTTTTTTATGTCGTTTATATAATATATGTATAATCAGTTCTCCTCTTCAAAATTCATTTTTTGTTGTAGGTATTTTATAATTAACGTATACTTATAAATAATAACACTATTATTATGATTTTAAATTGTAACACTATATTTACGTAAGTAAAGCCGATGCGTGAACATTCTACCTATTAGGTATGAATTGAATAGTTGAGACAACCCTATCACGGTTTGCTGTCGTCACCTCACCCAACTCAAAGGAAATTGAATGGCAATCTACTTGAAACTTCCCGAAGGGCATGCTCTGATGTCAGATAGGGCTGCCATAAATTCGGTGGTATGTTATTGAAACTGCAATGTTCTGCTCCTAACGAGTTTGACATAATATTGAACTTAATTGTTCATTTAATTGAAAGATTTTGGGCTTGGTCCCATTTTAATTGAGGGGACTAACGATCAATTTTGTATAGTTTTCTGCTTGATGTATTGCTAGGTCTAGATATTATGTAAGTTTGTCAAGCTTTCGTATTAAACGAAACTACATACTATAGTCAACAATACTCGTAGCAAATGACCATTTTGTATATAACTATCTACATTCCTTTTGGCATTAAGAAATCTCAATTTAACTCAGCAAAATAATATAGGAATTAAGGATAATTTAATATAGGATAGGATAACTTAATAAAGGAATCCTATTAATAAAACTGCTAATCAAAACTTTAAAACAAGTAGGAACTTAAAACACCCGATCAATCTACGATCGATATAAATATAATTGCCAACTAGCTTAATAAGCCACTCGATTGAAGGCTTAGCCTGGCCTAGCCCAGTGACAGATATTGCAAAACTATTTTGTGATAGCTGTTTACTTCTGATAGCAATTGCATTTCTGTTTGGATCACACTTCTAACCAGTCTTAGTTTTAATGACAACACCTTTCAACAGCGACTAAAAAACATCTGCAAATCAAATAGCTAGTCATTGAGTTAGTAGCAAATTTAGCTAGTTGGCTGCAATATAACCATTAACATCGTCTCACATCAGAACTTAAATCCACTATTTAAAGCTAAATCGTTTGGACTGTTGAGATCCCTCAGAAACAATTATAGCATTACGTCTCCATTGTACAAAAAGCTGCGGTTTGGGTCTCCCCACATGGATTTATTTACGGCTGCCCATTTTGCAGATGGGGGTACTAAAGACCGACCTATTTTGCTATGAACATTTAATATCGTGTGTTTTGTTTGAAACGCTTTACTTAGTGCAACCTGAAAATTATTATGAAACACCCATTTTATTATTATGCGAATTAAGTATTATGCACGTTTTGTTTTTTCATTAGGTCACAGTGCGAGTGGACCGAATTGATACCACGGGCTCACAGAATCCTGCTTTCTCTTCTGCGATGCGATTCTGTGTGTGTGTACTTTCCTTCCTAATAACCCACAAAATGTTGGCAACGTACGTGTAACTCCTTTGCTATAACGAGTGTCCATGGCTGGCATTGAGTGCTTACCAAAGGAGTTACGAGTGCGTTGCCGGTCTGTTAGGGATAAGAGTTTCAGATATTTAAGGATTGGGAAGGGATTGGGGAGGGGGAGGAATTGAGTCTCCGGTAACCTCACTCACACAATGAAACTCAACGCCCTGTTTCACCCTGGTTTTCCGTGAGGTCGTGGTATCACTCCGAACGAGCTGCCCTTTCGTGCCGAAGCTTAGTTCACCCACACTTAGTTTGTCAACGAAATCATTGTTCAAGAAAAATCTAAATAAATTTAAATTTAAATACTATACAACGGTAACAAACAACCAGTTAGAAGCTCTGTTCTAGATACTTGTTCGTATAAAGTAAACAAAGAGTCCAATTAACGTCGTACCTAGTTCTTGGAATCTCTCTTGTGATGAACTCTGTACAGAGTTATCTTTGATATTTGAGTTCCAAGTTTACTCTTAATATAAATAAGTATTCGAATACAAACTGCACAGAATTTTCAAGCCAGTACCGATAAAATGTCGGAGTATTTTATTCCAGGATGGTGTATTACGTTACTGAAAAAAAAATCACCTAATTTGGAATATGTAGGTACCAATCAATGTTTATGGAAAACTGTCGTAGGTTTTATAAGTTTTTAACATTACTTTCTGTAATTTAATAATGTATATTATATTATATATAATTATAATAAAGATTTATCATACGTTATACTTGTTTTCTGTAGAAAAAAGAGTTAAAATGATTCTGCCACGATGTTTAAAATTAAGATTTGACATTTTAGCACCATAAAATTTTAAACACTAAATAACCAAACACAATTCAGTATCTAACGCTTTAAAAAAAACGTACCAATGTACTGAAATAGGTCGTTCTTTTAATGGAGGTTTTTCTCATCCTGTATATAAATAGCATCGACAATTTACTGACCGCTTACTGACATACTGCCGATGAAAGTGTTCGTGTAAACAGTCCCGTTGAGGATAGCATTATTTATTTACTTAAATACTTTCGCTATTTTATCTCTAATGCCTCGCATTTTAGCTTAATCGATGAATTTATTGTTTTGTTGAAAGCGCTTATGCGGCGTAGATCCTAATACAACTAGATTAATATGAGTACCAAGTTTCAGTAAATTCTGTTTTGTACTTGCCATCATATTTGTCTAGAATGTTTGTATAGAGTAACATATAAATCCATCCTGAATCAAAAGTCAAATTATTTATTTCAGATAGACCACAATAGGCACTTTTGAACGTCAAACAAAGAAGATAGTTTCAAAAGATTCAAATTTAAGTGTGTCATTCATTCGGTGAAAAAGTACGAACAAGAAACTCCGTGGTTACTCTTTTTCAAACAGTTTCACAATTCATTACTTGTAACAAGTTTTGCCAAACAATCATTCAAGCTCATTTATAAGTATCGTTTAATGGTAGCTGACACATTGTACATTTGAATTTAATTAGTGAAGAAAAGAAAATAAACAAACTATGCGAAACGTAGTCGAATTATTCCTAAAGTTATAAAAAAGTATTAGTTTCATAATTATTATAAAGATTCCAAGTGTTACATTTCAAATTTACATTGTAATACGTAATTCGCTATAGTATTCTCATATAATATTATATAGCTTAGTTTACGATTACGACTTAAATGAAATGAAAAGGTTTACTTCGTAATAAAGGGAGTTTTATTAAAATTTCATCGAATGAATCTAGAGATGAGTTGTAACTGAAGTGTTAACATTCGTTTTACACTCTTCGTTAAGTTTAAGTAATGGTTTTATGTTTTTTACACGTACCTATCTTAAATGTTTTATGGTTTTTTAATTAGAAACTATTTAAATTTAAGTATAAACCTCCATTAAAAGTAATAAATAATAATTTGAATAAATAATTTGAATTTGGAATTTAAAGTAAGATGTTTTTTGTATTAACAATGGAAGATTTTATTAAAGTTCGAAGTCATTAAAAAATTTCTCCCCTCGCCGTCAGTGATTGACTAAAAATCACCCCATACTTTCTCCTGCTTCTAGGCAGGTCGCGGTTTATTGCTGCGCTTGCATCTACAACTCCAGAAGGAAAAGTGTAGTATAAATAGTCCAAATAATCCTAATCTTAAAAAAAATAGTCTATTAAGTTTTGTGCTTGTTCTAAACTGAAGTTTTGTATGAAGTAAATGTGTAAATAGATGATAGTTTGAGTGACTCTATGATTTTTTTTTTAAATATTAAAAATCAGAATTTCTTTTTGGAGAATGCATGAATGATAATAATCTATACATATAATAAATCTGTAGAAAAGTAATTTTTGTACATTGAAAAAATTTACAAAATAAATAGCCAACGTGTTAAAGGATAACTAACCGAACCCATTTTCGTAATTTTTGTCATTTTTGTCTGTTTGTCTGTTTGTCTGTTTATATGTTTGTTTGTGCGCGCATCACGTAAAATCTACGAATTCAATGCAGACAATGCTTATATACAAAAATTTTACACAACTTGAGGTATAACTTAGTTTTTGTTTCATCGAAATCGGTTAACTCTATCAGAAGATATGATTAATTTAGTGAGTTCAAGAAGTAAAACAACACGCATTTCCGTATAGTACTTGCAACGATAGTTGATATCTTTATTCGATAGATGGCGTTGTGCAAATACGTCATTTTCTGTATAAGATTAATTATGACATTATTGCGAGGATTTTGCATTTGAAATTCAAAGTTTTGATTAATCTACTCACAAAGGAGAATGATTTCGGTTCAACTCTGTGTTTTATGTATAGCGTCGAGTGGCAAAAGCGTGGTTTACTCCATGCGCACATTCTTTGGTGGCTGGAAGAAAAAAATCGTCCCGACGCTATAGACAGTGTCATAAGTGCAGAATTTCCAGACCATAGCGCAGATCCGATTTAACATGACATAACCCGAGACAAACCACCTTGCTCGCATTTTTTCGTCTTGCGAAAGGGACAATTTCGCCAAGTCTCTGTTGTACAATGAAGTGCCACATTATTATACTTACAACAAGCAGCAAGGTGTTTTTAAACGCAAGTGACGTGGACCTGCTGTAGAAGTTGAGCCCGGAATTTTTAAAGAACACGTGATTGGAAGAGTATACACGGTGCACCCAAATAATGCAGAGTGTTATTATTTACGCCTTCTTCTTCACATAGTGCGAGGGCCTACTTTTACTGATCTCCGCAAAGTGGACGATATAGAATATCCCTCATTTCAGGCTGCTTGCCGCGCACGGCCTTTATTAGATGGCGATCAGCATTGGGATGATGCTTTAGCCGAAGCATGCGTCAGCGATAGTCCACATCGTCTTCGTCATTTGTTTGTTTTATTGACATTTTGTGGCCTATCGGACGCTGGACAGTTGTGGCAAAAATATAAAGACGCGTTTGCCGAAGATTTTTTCAGACAGGAAAATAGTAATAGAGAACCCTCTGACCATGTACGGGAAAACTGCCATAATAAGTCTTTGCTAGCTATACAAGATAAAGTTATAAGTATAGGAGGGAACCTTTTCAGTCAATACGGCTTGCCAACGCCGACAGCTGGTGGGGAACCAATAAGTAGGGAGTGTGCATCGGAAATAAATTAGAACCCTGAGGAGTAAGCTGAAATAGGGCTAAATGGCTGTTCAAATACGACGTCAGAACAGCGTCAAATATTTGATAGTGTATGATGTAGTGTAGAAAATTATTTAGGAGAAATATTGTTTTTAGATGCACCTGGTGAAACAGGTAAAACTTTCCTCACAAAAGTCATCTTGGCTCAAATAAGGAGCCAAAACAAAATTGCCCTTGCGGTGGCCTCCTCAGGAATTGCAGCCACTTTATTACCAGGATTAAAAACTTTATTTGCTAAAACATTTAAAATACCAATCGACTTGGAGCACACATAAAACCCTGTTTGAAACATCTCTCGCAATACTGATAAAGTTATGGAAGCTGTAGATAGAATGTTGCGAGATTTATAACAAAATGACCGACCGATGGGCTTAATGGTGCTATTCTGTGGAGACTTTAGGCAGACACTCCCTATAATACCCAGAGGAACGAGGGCCGATGAAATAGGTGCATGTTTAAAGAGCTTTTTTTATGGCGTAGTATCATATCATCCAATTTGAACTTTAATATGTGAGCATATTTGGGAGGTGACGCAAACGCGCAGGTCTTCTGAAATTTACTACTTCAAATTGGTAATGGTACATTCACGACTCAAAAAGGTGGTAAAGTAACTTTAGTCGAGAGCCTGTGTTCTTCTGTTGCCTCACAGCAAGAACTCATTTCTTCTGTATATGGAGATCCATCAGAGATCTCGAACCATGACGCTGCTTGGCTATGCCAACGAGCTACTTTGGCACCTCGCAATGACCAAGCAGCGGCAATCAATTCTCAAATATTGGTACATATTTCTGAAGCAAGTAGGGAATATTCATCTATTAACACGGTTTTGGAAGAAGGAGATGCCACCCACTATCCAGTAGATTTTTTTGACTCTCTAATGAAACCAGGTGTTCCAGCACACAAAATTTATTTAAAAGTTGGTACTCCAATAATCATTCTACTCAGAAATTTAAGTCCTCCAAAAGTTTGTAATGGTACACGGCTGAGAGTAACAAGTCTCCAACGCAATAAATGTGCAATTCCCTGTAAGGGTCTGTTACCCCATGACCTTACTTTTGATTGTTTTTCACACGGCGGACTCTATGTTTCTCCATCACGTGTTAGCAACCCAAACAACCTTTTTGTATATGCTCCGGGTAATTCCACCGCTAATATAGTATATAGGGAAGCATTAACGTAATCAGCTATACCAATATTACTAAATAAATATATACTACAGTCAGGATCTTAAATAGCAAAAAAAAAATCTTTCTTGAATGGAGTTTATATGTGTATAGCCACGTGTATAGCCTACTGAGATCTAAACGATATTGTTATGTTTTTGACAACCAGGCGAACGAAGTCGCGGGCACAGCTAGTATAACAATAAAATTGTAAGTAATATAAATTAATATTTGTTTAACTCCGTAATCCAATCATGTGATTGCCATCTAGGTACACTAACCATCTCTTGGCCAACAAAACTTTAGTGTAGTTTGTATAATTATTAATTAATTACAATTTCCTAAACACTTAAAGCTAAGTAAAAATATATATTTAATTATAAAGTATCTACTTGAGAATTTCTTAGCGCTACATCTGCGTCGTTCACATTAGACACATTTTATAAAGCAAATATTTTCTAATATCCTCCACTGACCGTGTCAGGTAAGTTCATAAATTAATAGCTTTTCAGACTTGTTTATGTCAAAGCAAGTAATATTGCAAACATTTTTCATCATGCATACCGGATAAATTTAATATGGAAACTGTTTTATGGAGTACGGAGATTAAATGAAGAATTTTGTTTGTATTAAGTTTTTACGTGGCAGTTTTAAAATGAAGGTAGGTCCTTGTTGCTAAGGGAGGTGTATAGTTGTGTAAAATATATACCCGACCTACCTATCGATTATTTAAATTGAATTTTGAAGGAGGTTTTATCACAATTCATCGGACGAGGGTACAATGAATCGTACTCTGGCGGAACGTCAAACTGACAGTTCTGCGTGCGCATTATGGTGGAGAGCGAGCGCTGTGACTGTCATAGGAGACGGATCGCCGACGTCCGTTATTTTTGTAATTTATTCGGTCTGATAATAAAATCCTACGCCCTGCGATGGACTGTGTGTGTGAGAGATGTTGATGTTTGTACCAACCCCCCGGTGCCGTCATATATGATGATGAGATACATATATATATTATATGATGTGAGTGTTGAAAACCGATATCGATTTTTAAGAGTTAAACTACACTACACTAGGAACGGAAAATAAGAATTACACATCAGTATACTGTTCATAAATTAACAAAGATGCATTGATTAATCGGAAGCTGATTCATAGTAAATGCAGTACGTGTTTGTAACTTAATTAAATCGATGAAATGAAACCATAGCGCAATCTATTTCGATACCAACGCCATCTCTCGTCGAGATGATCATTAACTTTGGATTTTTAACACTTTAGTATCATGGTTTTTTTTTTCTGGAGAGAGCCTTCTGTTCTTGACAATAGGAAATTTCAGACTTGTACTAACAAAAAGTATCTAGCACCTGCTTCAAGCCAGGCCACGATACATTATTGTGTTTGCACCCACAACTCTGCAAGGTGACCGTTTAACAATTAGACTATGCTAAAGAATTAATTACCCTTATATTTTTAATTTATTGGAGTTCCCTTGAAAGTCTCGGTTTAAGATCTTAATTTAAACGGAAAAATCTAAATGTGGTCATTTTATACTTTTTAATTCAGCTTTCAGTCGCGGCAATTCGAGACACACTGGAAAAACACAAAAATAGGTGCGCAAGCTTCTTACGTTCGCTTGGGATTTCGTGAATTAAGTACAAAACAGTACTTCTTTTATACATAAAAGAGTTTATAACATAATAAAACGATCCTTAGCAAATAAAATCTGACAGGAAATCATAAATTAAAATAACATTAGGGAAGTCCTTTATATGCCAATATCAGTTTTGTGACGTCTTAAAATGGTAATTATTTTTTTTATAACTTAATAAAATCTTTCTTTATAAAGAACGATATAGAACGCTCAATTAGGTGTTCAATGTTTGATTTAACTGAAGTTAGGTAATTAAGATCATATTACGGGTCATTAATTTTTCTCGACTGGATCCTTAACGTTCTTTCAATTCCTTGTAATACTTAAATGAAGGAAAGCCTTTTAGAGAAATATTAAATTTTTTAGATAAAATTATTTTACGGACAAAAAAACATTAAAATTTAGATCCTATGTATTACTGGCACTAAATACTTAAACATCTAACATTATAATTACACTTATAATTCTATTTATATACTAGCTACTCCCGCGCGGTTTCACTCGCTGCTCGGCTCCATTTGATTGTAGCGTGATGTTTTAGCACTTGGCATTGTAGCAGTGAAAGAATTTTGGCAATCCGACCAGCGGTTCCAAAGATGTACCCCCTACACACAAACTTACAAACATACTAACTTACATACCTCTTCATAATATAAGTATAGATATATAATTACACTATATTTATAATTAAGAAATACCTCAGTAATACGAAATTTGGAAATCATGACAACCCCGCATGTAAAAACGAATTTAAAAGATTTTTATATTTGGAACACAACCAAGCAGTTTTTACTGCATATTTTTTCACGCCCTGGTTTTTGCTTGTTTGGTTACGTTGAAAATATTAGAGGTGATACATGTCCATAACAATAAAAGTTCTGGTCCAGTGACCACTAGTTTGGATAAAAAAAGGATTTGGGCTCTAGTTACAGTTTGCGAATGTAGAATCATAAACTCGTAATCACTATATAGTATGAAACAAAGTCGCTTTCTCTGTTCCTATTTCCCTACGTACGTAAATCTTTAAAACATCACAAGGGATTGTAATGCGGATTTTTTTTATAGATAGAGTGATTGAAGGGGAAAGTTTATATGTATTAACACATCCATTAAATAGTGTAGAAAATTAATATCAGTATTGCACCTTTGCCAGGCCGAAACGAGTCGCTATTATTTAATAAAGACTAACGCCCGGTTTCTGAAAGGCTTGTCAACGCTAAAATTAACTAATCTCCTGTTAAATCTCTTGTCAAGTGTCAATTGGGTTGCATAAAGCATGATTAATCAACTAATTTGACCATCATGTCAGTTGACATGGCTGTCAAATCAACTCAAGAATCGAATGATTATCGCAATTTTGGGTTTCTGAAACGCTGGTCAAGCCTTGATCATAGATTATTCGTCTGTCAAAAGCTCGGTCAACTAATCGGTGCTTGTTGGCGAATTAACTTACGAATTCAACTGATTTTTCACGTGAGTCTACATTTTTTCTTCAAATAAGTATATTTTTTAGGGTATGTTAAACAGAAATATGTATTACCAAAATTTTATTTGTAATAATACAATTTTCTTTCTAAGTGTAAATTATTTGATGTCTTGATTAACTTACATTGATTCTTAGATTACGATAATGTCTCTTTCGGAGAGTAGCATGATGAGTATCAGCACATCCAGCAGCGATGAAGATATAAGACCAGAATGAATCCGTTTGATTTCTACATGAAGAGGAATTTAAGAATCGGTACCAACCAACGGACAAAGGCATTTGTGCTGTTAGGTACTAGTTAACATGTTAGTGCCGAATATTAAACAGTTCACTTTGAGGAACCATTCTATCAGTGCTTTGGATAGGTGTTACTGACAATAAGCTATTATCATACCACATGAGCGTTTCAAATTACGGTTGCTGAGAGTGCACAAATCTACGGCTTGTAGAATAATAAAAAAAGAATCTGCATCGGTTACTATGCCCTGTAACCATGAAGATTGTACAAGGATAAAAACAGAATCCTACAAAATTAGCTCTTCAACTTCACAAGCTGAGCTGTACAGTGATAGTTCAAGAAGATATAGGTGCTCTTTCAGAGATAAATAAAAAAACACTTCTGTGCGCACATCTTTATTGTTGACTCATTTTAATTGTTAAGTAATATTTAAATGGTATGTATTTTTAGGTGAATACAAAGAAATAACCATATTGTTAACATGTTTAATTAATATTTATAAAATATAACACTTGAAATATAAAAACAAGTATATTTTACTTATACATATTTAGTTAGTATAGTAACTTACTTATATTTAAATTAAATGCTAATAATGTATATTTCTTAACCAAATGATTTATTTTATTTCGAAATATATGCTGTTTTATAGTTAACCGATATTCTAACTTTTTTTTATTTCCATACTCCATCTTTATTTCATTATACTTCTTATTATTTTGTTTCTGAGTGTCTGCCTCTCATGTTTAAATTGTTTTGTTGATGTGAAAGTTAAATTACCTGTAAATAAATTTCATTAAAGTTGCAATAATTATTCTTAATACATGATTAGTTACTTACTTAACAAATCAGGACAGGTATTTAATATATCCTAATCTGGTAATAGTTACAATATTCTGACAAGCTAGTATGGGCACTATAAAAGTATTTAAGATCAAAAACTTACATTTTAATTGGCTACATTCTGTCTCGTAGTTCTCTTTAATTCCAATAGGCTATGATTAGCTGTTTTTGGCTTCGATGCACTTCTGCATTACTGTAGAATTCATTCGTTGTAGTTTCCCGAGCTTCATTTTTATGAATAGTAGAAATAGCATTTGTGCACTGATTATCAATTATGTGCTTGTCTCTGTAATAAAACATGGTGCGTGTTATACATCAGTCTTGGCTGCAGCGCAGGATGTGAAGTATAAACAAAGATATTTAATAATTTTAAACAACAATAGGTTTATAAAACGCAATAGGTAAAAAATATATGTTTATACTTATACGTACTTCTGAACTCGTTCTAAAAGAACATGCCTTTCCCTTTTGATGAAATTCTTCCCTCGTTATTCCATTTTAAGGAAGTTTAGTTAGCATTTTATTGAAATTGTAACTTGATATTTAAATTTCGCAGAATTGTTTGACATCAATGACAGTCCGTATTTTTTTTAATATTAACACATCTGACAGATAAGAATGAACTATTGAACAAAAAAGAGCAGTGTGGCTATGATTAAAAATAAATCCCATGTCAAATCAAAATAATCATAGATTAGTAAATTATGCCCTGATCAACGTTTCAGAAACTCAAATTGATTTGACAGTCATGTCAAATTAATCGCAGTGTTAGTTGATCAAAGAATTGACAAGCCTTTCAGAAACTGGGTGTAAGTCTGGAAAAAGTGTAGTTCTACGTAATACTAATTTAGTTGTTATAAAAAATAAGTATGTGCATTATATATGTATATTAAATAAAGGGAAAATTTGTTTAGATTTAAAACTCTCAATCTCAAGCTTTTTATCATAACGTGCTAATCGAAGTGAGTAAATATTTTATAATTTAATTTAAATGCGTTATTGTTAGAATGTTTACTTCAAATTCCTGCAAAGATATATAATTGAACAACCCAAACACAAACCATAATTAAAATTACCAACTACTATCCATTGAGGGAACACAATAGAAAATGTTCCCACTATTAGTTGCTCCATTAATTGAAAATAAATGGAGACCGCCAAATTTCCAGCACTCTGCACGAAAATTCATTCAATAGAGCGGTTCATAATGCACGATCTATTCAACAAAATGAGCATCCAACTATTTAACAATTAAACTAACTCCTACGCCATTGAAACAAGCAGTTACAAAGTGAACTACTAAAATAGGCCTTTCAATTTGTTGAGGAGCTTAATGAGTACCCACCGACACGAAAAAGCACTTAAAACATTAAATATGGAGGTACATCGCGGCTCTGCCGGTTCATATCTGTGACGCAGTAGCTCCACGAAATATTAATGCTGACCGGACACCTCTTCCTTCATTGTATCAACCGAGCATCCCGAATTACCAAATGCTACGTCAAAATAGCCTCAGGACCGGACAGTGGGATCCAGTAATCAGGCCACTCAATATTAGTTTCAAACTATTATTACTTCTAAGAGTAAATAACGATTTAGATGTCATATTAATTGGAAATTTCGTTTGTTGTCGGTCGGCTAATATTCACAGTCGCGGGTTATGCAATATGGCGTATCTGGTAATATCAATGTTTGTTTTCACGTTCGATAAGTAAATAAGTATTTTCGGTTGACTGCTGATTTTGGACGAGTGATTTAATTGCGTTTTTGCTATATAATTAATAGTGGCTCATTTTATTGATTTCGACTTTGTTAGTTTTTTGCAATCTGGAAAATGGCAAGCGTTGCCATGTTCCAATAACATTTAAAGAAAACGTTTTCCCATTGGAGGAATAAACTTTATACAACTCGCAATATATCTTCACACGTGTACCCTATAAATGTCAATTTTTGAGCAGAACAGTCCCTCCTGTTTGCCCTACTTTGGCCTGGAAAACTCTTGTCAATGTCACCTTCCCTCGTTTCTCGTTTACGTGTACTTCGCAATTTTCTTTTTGACCCACACCCCAACAAATTATCATATTTTCCGTTGAAGATCAATTCTCGACAAAGTTGAAAAACCGTGTACTTACCTACTTAGCGTGTTGTGACGCACGCCATTATCTGTGAACAAGAACAAGGAGATGTGATTTACATATTTTTCTAAGTGTAGTATATACTTTATATATTTATTTTATAAGTTGTACGGCTAATGAAGGATATCATCATATCATCAAGATGTGAATAACTAGGGTACACCGGACGCGTTAACCGTTAACGGGTCCACCATTGTCAGTTCATAGACACGTTTCAAGGGAAAAGGGTAGGCCTTTATCCGGCAAGGAAATTACTAAAAGGTGATAAAACGTATGTAAATGTGTTCGACACAATTAAATTGATATATTTCAGTTAATATTGAAAGTTGTGTAACTTTTTAATCTTCAAAAATTAAAAATTTTACTCGATGTAAATTAAAAAGATTTCAAAATTCACACATATTGTTTGCTATCCATACGCTAATATGATATCTCTTGAAGGAATATTAAATAGTAAAATCTAATATGTATATTCACTATTTCATGAGGTGAATCCATTAGCCAAATTGTAATGACTTAAGATTTACAGACCTTCTGCTTGGATTACCAAGAAAGGCATTCAACATTCAGATTTTTGCAAAGCATCGTTATTTTAGTGGATATTTTAGTGCGCAGCTTTAAAAATATGTTTTGTTAACTAACATTTTAGTTCACCAAATACACATCAAATTCGTTGCTCGAATGCAATTTTTACTGTAAAAACTTAATAAACTAATATTGCGTGGCATATTGTATTTCTGTTTTATTTACTTTCCTTTTAGGCAACATTTGTTTGAAGTGCCATGAAAAATAAAATCATACTATGCATTGTTTTTTTTTTTGTTAATATTTTAAATTTAGAATAGTGTAGTTTTTACTACACTAGTATTTCAAGGTAAATTTAAATTCAGTTATTCGATATTTTTTGTGTCGTGGTGGTTTGGATTGGAGATTGTGACGTCCATGCATGAGGTGTGTGGGTTCGAAACCTGGCAAGTATCAATGTCACTTTTTTCGATTTGAAGTCTGACATGCGGTGAAGGAAAGCATCATGAGTTTTCTTTTATCATTTATTAGTTTTAAATCGCCAATTTACCTTGAGCAAGCGTGGTGATTAATGCTCAAACCTTACGAGAAAAGGCCTTTGCAGAGCAGTGGGCAACTACTTAGTGAGCAGAATATTCCATAATAATAACACGCTAGGTACTATTCCTAAACACAATTTTCTACGTATAGGTACATCAAGAGCTATAATGTAGCTGAAAACTAGAATATCGAATTATTTGAACGTTCATTTATTTGAAATGAGTTCGGAATCGAAATTCATAACCGCTTTCATTGTCGTAGAACACCGGTCTCAAAGTCTACTTTAATTAAAGTGTCAATATTTAATTGCTTATGCTTTTGGCATTTAAAATAATTGACGGGACTTTCGAGTAAATAAATAATTGATCAAGAGTCCAGTGGCGATAGAATAATAATTTATTACATTTTGACCATCAATTTGAATGTCAAAGATTATAATTGATAGACGCTGGGTAAGCGCAATGTTTTGAATTAAATTGAGATGGAAATGTATTAGAGGTTTATGTTGAAATATTGGCGACGTTTAAAAGTGTAATCAATCATGATATATAAAGCTTTTTATTATAATTACAGATTTGGCAATCAAGACTGAGAAATAGATAAATGTATACTTTATATTTTTGTTTAATAAGGCAATTTTAAACTTTGTTTTTGGGTTTGATCACAATTACATAAATATGTGTATTTTCTTGGTGTGCATAGCGCAGAGTGTATTATTACGAGAATTTTTCGGGTTTCCACACAATAATATCAATTCTTGAGATGCTTAGAAATGGTAACATGTGAGAAAGATATTCTTAATATATCTGGTCTTTGAGTTACACACTTAAGAAATAATGGAAAAGTGTCATTCATACAACTTGTAACTCAAAAAATGAAAAATAGAAATAAAAAACTGTCAGCAATATCATCATTTGTTGTATGTTAATACAAGAAAATGTTCCCCTATTTTCTAATCTACCAAATAATGTAAGTAAAAATAACAAACGTAGAATTTGATGGATATAAAATTTTACCAAAACAAATCCGTGCAAAAGGAACTACAACCACATTGTAACAATGAGTGCCATGTATGGCCGGTGACATAGGATGGACATTGTTGAATTCTCAAAATAACCCCACGGTAGACCCCTGTTAGATTAGGGATACTGTTATATGCCTAATTAAAGTTTTCGTTTGCCTTAAAAATGACTGATTTTTCAATAGACAGATAAATGTTAATTGTTGCTGTCACTGTCTTATACAAACATTCTGACGCGACAGCATCATAATTATTCCCTAGGATGATTTTATCTAGCCATTGAAAAATCAGCCCTAAACCAACTTATCTACATAAAAAATCACTAAATAAATACGTCTGATTAATGGATCTAAACGATTTCGATAAAAACATGCATGTTGGGTTCAGGGTAAAAAATAAATATCATTTCACTTTAAGAAACGGAATAAATACATATTTTTTTAAGTTAAATTATTACTTAATGATATAATTAAACATATTTGTTACGACAGTGAAAAAGAACTGGAATCATTTAAAAAAGGGAAGTAGAAGTAAAGTTTTGGTGAAAATCAAAATTCTTCACATGCACGCTCATATAAAATTTTTATTTAGGTCCCCGAAACGGTGGCCAGCGAACGACCTAAAACAAATGCTTATTGATATTAATGGTCAACTAAAGTAATAACAAAAGATTAAGGTGAAGAACGTGGTACAGTGCTTAATGTTTCTGGTCTAGTTTCGTCTAGGTTCCATTTGCTCAAGACCTTAAACTCCAATCAATAATATTTTTAATATTTTTCTCATATTCGTTGACTGGGGCCGAAAACTCAGAATAATGATACCAGTGATCTCTCTAATCAAGTGATCTCTGTAATCTCTCGAATTACAAATATTGCTTCTTGTTTTGGTTTGGATTGAAAGATGTAGTAAGGTAAAATGAGGATGTCTTTTTGTTTTGACCTTTGTTGTGAGGGGATAATCATATTTTTTTCCTATTTCAAATTATTTAATTGCCGCAAGTAAGACAAGAGGCAGTGTCAGACTATTAACGACTTAAAACCTCTGTTCCTGCTCCTGCCCTAGGCCGAAATATTTTTTGTGTTTATGGGTATTTTGACGTTCATTCATTGTAAGTATAGCGTAGTTGGAAATTTAATTATAATAAAAATGACGATTATAAATTAAATATAGGACAAATTACTATGTTGCCGTCTAGAGTATGCAAATAAAATACATGGATTTTTACCAAAGAACATTTAGTGTTTGCACACATGTATTCTAAATGAATGTAAAGGCTTCATATTAAAGTTTCAACCAAATAAAATCACCTGCTAAGCAGGTGCTAACAGGCTCTTTTCCAACAAACCAATTTTCGTTAATGTAATTACGTTGACACGTTTACATTTCCAATTCGTTCATAAAATTGATATTAAAAAATATTTTAATATCAATCTACCACATTCCCCTAATGGATGTTACAAAAAAATGTCGCCCATTTGTCCGCGGATCCGACATGACAGCGTCATTATATTAGCTAAACACTACGCGGCTTATGATGTATCATATTTTAGTGATGGGACATTTGAAAACGCGGAAAGTAGTCGAGAGATTTTGGGACTTAGCCGCAATTGTCATAGTTTTGTAATTTATAAGGAGTCAGCAAATGAGAAAAAACTTGGTCGTGCTGAAAGTTTTCGAATTATGTAAAAATATTATATAATTTTGCTTCAATATGTAGATATGTGCATTTGTTTATTTATTCTTTATGCAACATAGTATTACATTAGTGGACTTAATCACACAGGCATTCTTACCAGGCCACCTTAGTGTGATACAGAGAGAGTATGGTAGGTGCAATCAGGTGATATGTATAAATGCCTATTTGTAGGCTTAGTTTAATCAAAACATGGAGAAAAAATATTCCACAAAAAGAAACTCTCACGTTATGCGTTTAATTCTTACCACAATCGACTTTTATTTTAAATAATATCGATAAAATTACCATCGAAAGTATTTTCACCCATCCCTATTACCTTCGTAACTGTAGGGCCAAAACTACATTTATTATAACGCGGCAATTTAGAACACAAAGCAGGATCACGTTTCTATGTGTGCTTAGTCGCTTAGCGGTCCCACTGTTGTTATTTCGGTCACGGATTTGTCGTATGTCCCTAACGCCATTCTGCTAATGGCAACCGAATGTATGATTGAATCTTTGTTGGTCATTGAATTTGCTGTATCATTACCTCTGATGTTGTTATGCTTGCCTGGTATTTTTGTTGTAATTTCATCGTGTTTATTATGAAACAGCTTTATTAAATGATCTTTAGCCTAGAAACCACTTAGAAAACACAATTTACTTAACCAAATCCACGACTCGTAAACGGATTGCTACTAAAATTCTCCTTATGTTCTCCAATCTAAGGATTGGTCGAAAACAATAATAATAAGTTTATAGCAACATAACATACGAAGGACGGCAATAATGGAAAACGTATTATAGCTATGGAATTTTCCAAGGTAAATAGCAAAAGTCGATTGAGAAAAACAGAAAACTAATAACGTGCAACTCTCTGGAGGCTGACATTAGACCAGACCGGCATTATTTTCTGCATTGTTCACAAAACAAAATTACAAAGCTTATTAGTTACTGCTAGGTTCCAACATAATTTCCATGAGGTACATTATGTGGAAACTGATACTTAATGTATTTTTAAAACCTGTTGCTACAGATTTTGTCCAAGTAGAGTTATTAATTTAGACAAAATTAAAATTTTTGTATTATTCGCAGGTGACTCACCGGATTAAGCGGATCACGCGATGAACTCGGGCTTCCGCACCGTAGTTTTTGTCAGTAAGAGACTAACACTCTCTCTCGCTCCACTCAGGGTGAGAGACCTCGTTTGATTATTTTCCCCTCAAGAAAGCCTAGGTACCGACGACTGTTTCAAGTATTAAAGTGTAAATGATACGTTTTGGATTTAGAATAATACAACGATAAAAATTACAAACGCAACATTAAGCGTGCGTTATTGCGTTCAAGCTAGACTGAGTCTACACTCACTAACCAGTTTAATTAAATGTTTCGACCAATAACAGCTAACATAAACCTTTATAATAATCCTCATCTATCAATAACACTAAAACAATAAATCAAGCGTCGCGTGTTCAAACCAATAAGTGTTCTCCAATCCAAACAAATTGCTAGTTTGTAGTTCTAATTGTCCTCATAATAATTAACTGTAACGTTTAATCATTTACAGCAAACAATGAGAGAGATAAATGATGAACATAGTACGAATTGAAAAGAGAAATCTGTTACGTTAACTGCTTTCGCAACTTATTACTTAAATGACTTAGTTAACAAACGTTTAGTTGTTGTGATTAATGTTTCCTTATTTTGTTTCAATTGGTTTTGTTTGTTGCCTTCTCGGAGTTTGGCTGTAATTACTGTCATGTTATAAGTTCATATAGCAGTTGGCCTTACCCCTCAAGAAAACCATTCAAATTCTAGATTGAAGTACTTAGGAGTTATGTAAGAATCACATCATATTTTTTTTTTATTTTACATTTTTTTCGGAAGACAATAAAAAACTCCAAAAACCATCGTGGGTTTAAAAGAGGTATACTGCTTTTATTGTTTCAACAAACGTGCAACATTCTTTCAAGCTGGTTGTAAGAATTGGAAACTTTTGAGGCTAACGTTTGGAGAGATCAATAGTTGGTAACAAGAAATAAATGTTTAGTATGGGTAACATATACATAGGTATGTTTAGCGATATGGTACATATTGCCAAGTTCTTGCTATCAATTTGAGATATGTTTTTATATGCTCCTTAGTTTTTTCAAATGATCGCCCCACAATGTCAGACACAATAAAATTAAACGTAAGCTTCCCTAATGTCTTTCAAATTGGCTGGGTATTACCGTTATCAAGAATAGCGATGTTATTTCAAGTCTTTAAAATTATCGGTAGCCATCTAACCGAAAGGTTTTGCATCCCAATTTAAATTCTCCATGGCCGATAAAATTTAAATAAAACGCCATCTATATTCGATGGAAGTATTCGAAAAACAAATTCGATACGGGAATCTTTAGGAGATAATCTTCACTCAAAATTTATTATCCATTTATTAACATAAAGAAACAGATTATGATAATGAAAATCGGATATGATTATGAAATTATACTTTTATTCGTAAACAAGTTACTTTGTCAAACAATCTAACTTTAAAATATTCTGTAAGAAGGTTGTATAATGAGGCAAGAGGTTTCGGACCTGTTCAGGTAGGGTCCAAATCAAAATTCCGTTATAGGGTCCGGAAATAGGATCATTTGCATTTCTTGTGGGAATACTAACGTCAACAGTATTTTCTGA
Source organism: Spodoptera exigua (assembly GCA_902829305.4). Taxonomy (NCBI): domain Eukaryota; kingdom Metazoa; phylum Arthropoda; class Insecta; order Lepidoptera; family Noctuidae; genus Spodoptera; species Spodoptera exigua. The sequence continues at coordinate 7,424,131 of LR824615.2, forward strand.
GGGCTAGCCTCAAATTAAGGGTTTTGAAAAATGAAAATTTGTACCGGAATTTCGCAAGTAGGTACCGGAACGAAGTAATTTTTACCAACAATTAATTTAATTCCTTGACCTGGCGTAATTATTCATTTGCAACGATACAATTGTAGGAAAATATAGAAGAATTACCTCGGTTAAACCAAAAATGGCAGTTCTTGGCAGCAATTTTTCATATCTTCTATCTCGCCTTTCACAAATATTTCTAATAAAAAAAAAGAATGTGAGGTGAACCTTAGACACTTCATAACTAATGTAATCAATAATTTGAAAGGTATTATTTTGAGGGGAGGACCTCAGCAATGACCTTTTCATACCTGAATAAGGCAAGAAGGAGTGTCAGACTGACTAAAATCCACTATGTTACATCATTGGCTCTGAGCCGAACCGGTATTGACCCGTAACGTATTAAGTCGTATATTTAAATTATGTGTTATAATCTAAACTCTTACGCCCAAAGTCACCTACTTAGGTAACAATATTAATGCGAATTCCCGTAACCACTTCTAATTCCAAAAATAGCATGTCTGTAGCCTAAAATATTCGTTTGATACCAAAGTCAGCCCTCAAAACATTTAATCCAAAATCATAACGATTGTAGATTAAAACATGTTACTTTACTTCATTATAAAGGTCGTATTCAAAGAAAATCGTAGGCTAAACGAATTAATATTAATGAAGGGAAAATAGCCTCGAGGTTGGGTACGCACCGGAATTGAATCCGACCCTTGAAGCTTACACCTATTGTTAGTTAAACCTACTCTTAGCATTGTTTAAGTCAAGAATATTTTTATAGAAATTTTGGACTATGAATAGATATTTAATTTGAAGGTGGGATGCGTAATTTTTTTTATGTTATCGTAATGCATTTACTATGTTTAAATTGGATACAAAAGGTGCTAAATACGTTGTCAAGGCTTTAAACGTATGCATTTGCATTCTTATCGTACAACATATAAACATGAAGGCACCGGGGGGTTTGTACAAACATCAACATCCCGATCATCGTCTTCATAGTCCATTGCAGGGCGTAGGATTTTATAATCAGACCAAATAAATTACAAAAATAACAGACGTCGGCGATCCGTCTCCTATAACACCCAAAGCGCTCGCTCTCCACCATAACGCGCACGCAGAACTGTCTGTTTGACGTTCCGCCAGAGTACGATTCATTGTACCCTCGTCCAATGAATTGTGATAAAACCTCCTTCAAAATTCAATTTAAATATTGGCGCTCCGTCAAATATATAACCGTCGCCCCACACTAGAACTTTCTCCTGTGTGCGTTTACAAACATACAATTTAACATACACACCACACACAGACCTGGAACAACAATTTGTGGAAAATTTTCAAATTATAAGTTTGAATTGGCCTATCTACCTTGTATTAGCGGGGTAATTTATGCTCAATCCTTCATAGTGTGATAAAATACTTTTACTCAGAGCAGTGGGCACATTATAGGTGTGTTGTGGTTACTAAGAAAGCAATGCCCAATTAGTAAAGAAATTTGATTTCATATAGATTTGGAGCAAAGAAAAATACGTAAAGCCTTACAGAGCCTCTATATTTAACCTCAAAGGTCACATTGGAAGTGACTTCTCTCGATCCAATTAATGTTTGTATATCCTCGCCCCTCAATTACTAAGAATTCGTGGATTTCATTTGTTTTTATTCGAAACATTCTGTGTTTACAAAAGTGTCCAATGATAGCCTCGTTACTTACTGATTCCGTTATTTGTTATCGTATTTAACGGAATTAGAGTAATAAAAATGTAAGATGTTTACTGTTTGGCATTCTCAATGTTTGTAAATATGTCGGATGTTCGGTTTTCATTTACAAAATAACATTTGTTTTGGCGACAATTTATTTTGTATTATGTAACGTATGTTATAAAACACAGCATCGCGTTATTGGTTATTTTCCTATCTTCGTAGGTATTTTTAGAAAACATTGTAATCAGACTGTTTCCATCCTCTATTTTACACTGGAATCTCTGGCATTGGTATCTACAACAGCACATTTTTATAAAAACATCTTTATTTCCCATACACACAGTTTTATAAAACTTCATAAATCATCACTAGGTATTTTTTATCTCCCCTAGATAACGATCTTAGTAAAATGTGAGAGAGCCTCGATTAAGCTTGAATGACCGGAGTAATACCATGAGCTCACAAAAAAAAAAAAACGTAAAACATTGCTTGCGTAAAGTTTTGTCGTGAGGGTGAGGTTACCAGAGACTCCAGCCCTTTTCTGCCTTTCCCCAACTTTTAAATTCTCATCCTCGATTCCTTTACAATCCCTAAAAGCAGGGCACCGTATCAACAAGTGATCCATCTGCTCGTTTGCCGCCTTATACCTTTGAAACGATAGTTTTTATTTTAAGATGTCTATAACATCTCAAATCTAATTATAAAACCTCATTTAATTAACCACAGTACAAATAAAGCGATCACTTTTACTACTTTTTATTATTTGAACAACGAAAATTAAATCCTACTTAAGTTGTTTATCAATAATTACTTACTATAGTAAATATTTCTTTTAGAAATATTTGTTTCTTTTTACATTTTTTAATCATATTTTTGATTAAGTAAATCAATAAATCAGTAAATATTTAAGTGAAATATTTGAGCTATTTGTAAAAAAAAGTACAAATAATTTGAAAACGTAAAGGTCGAACCTGGCTTGACCCAATTTATTTAAGTAACTTAACTCCGATGAAATTATCGGCAGTTGCTAATTTCTGTGAAGAATTTTATAGGCTTGGTTGTTTGATCTATCGATTACTGTTTGCTTTCTACCTGACATTTTAACGTTAGCAGCACTTTAATAAACTACTTTAGCATGAATAATGAATATTGGAAAAGTTGGTAATGTGTTCATTAGTAAAATAAGTCATTGAGATTTATTTATTAAAAAACAAATTGCAATTTTAATAAAAACTCTTTATCATACGCTTGTGTTGTAACAAAAAATATAATCGATTTTTGATCTTTTGATGTGTAATGTGTTGTAATAAATCTCTTTTTCGTGTCCGCCCGCTTCTCATGCATGCTTCATGAGAAGCGTTCGAAATCTGGCAAGTAATAATCTGAATTTTTCCGAGTTATATGTAATTTCTATAATTATTTAGACACGACTGACATATGGTGAAGGTAAACATCGTGAGGAAACCTGGACTTATAATTTCTAATTATAAGTTTGAAATCACCAACCCGCATTGAGCAAGCGTGGTGATTAATGCTCAAACCTTCTCCGTGTGAGAAGAGGCCTTTGCTTAGCAGTAGGCACTTATAGGCGGATGATGATGATGATGAAATCTGTTTTTCAATTATTCAAAACATTTTTACATTACATCAAAGAAAAACAATATTACCTGCTGTACCTACGCCTCATCAAAGGACTAGCGTGACAATACGTCTTCATTCTACAAATTACGCCTATGTTAGCTTCGCCGAACTTATGCTTCGCTTGTAAAGGATAATGGACAAGGACGGTCCGAGCTCGCATACTAATGCAAGTCGAAATTGCAAAGCAAGAACATATCGTGTAGGTACAATATTGTCCTAACACTTCATATTACTCGAGGAATACATTTCTCAACGTCTAACGTGATTTCCGTTGACACTTGCAATTTCTGGTAGTACATACGTACACACATATTAGTTTGTAAACACGACGACAAGTCCTTCATTAAGTCAGACACATTTAATGATTACTTAAGCTACGTAACAATTTTGTTCCTTTTTTAACACGCTTTTATTCTTATTATACCATAAGTCGGCAAACGAGCAGCCGGATTACCTGACAGTAAGCAATCGGCGCCGCCCATGGACACCCGCAACACCAAAGGAGTTATTTATGAGTGCGTTGCCGGCCTTTTAGGGATAGGGGATATAAGGATCTGGAAGGGATAGGGGAAGGGGAGGGATTGGGCCTACGGTAACCTCATTCACACGGCGAAACACAACGCTGTGGGTTGTTTCACGCCGGGATTCTGTGAGGCCGTGGTATCACTCCAGTCGAGCCGACCTATTTGTGCCGAAGCTTGGTTCTCCCACACTTACACCGAAAATGATGCTTTTTGAGACTTCTCAAACTTCCCTCTCTCTCTCACACACACTCGCCCTAATTTGACAAAAACTACCTCATTCCTTCTCCTGCTCCAGCCCGGGGACAACAATATTGCGCTTGACCCGCAACCCCCGTAAAGATAGCTAAGCACTAGATTGAGTACCGATGTTAAAACGGCGAAGGAACTCTCGTTACTTTTTAATAGTTAGATTTAAATATTAAAGTAAACAGAATTGTTTACCAATGTACCGTAAGAAATAATACAAGACTAATTAAATGGCGGACCAATAGAAAAACCAATAATGTTTTTCCTGATTTCGGGTCAAGAACTCGCTGTCGGTATATACTGCTGTAAACAATGTACTCATGAAGCAATCAACCAAATTGCAAGCCGCATTTTGTACATAGTTACTTTGAGTTAGAAAACTTAACTGAAGAACAGGGTTTTTCTATGTATTTTCACGTTTCAAAAGTACCTATTTATAGTTTAGTTAGAATAAATGATTTTTACTGTGGCTTTGAAATAAAATTTGTGAAAACTGCTTTTGTTTAGATCTCTTTAGATAATAATAGTTTTATATTATGAGATATTTTATGCTTAACCGCAAATAATTTCAGTCGTTTACAAAGACGGACAATGTTATAATACTAGCTGACCCGTTTTTGGCTATTAAAAAATAAGGGTTGATCGTAGAAGGGTGAAAATTGAGGATTGTATGTATTTTTGTATGTTATATCATAAAAAAGCACAATAAAAAAAATTTTGTCTATCCATTTAGGGGAATGAAAAATAGATGTTGGCCGGTTCTCATAGATATCGGATTCATCAAAATCGGCCAAGCCGTTTCAGAGGAGTATGGCAACGAAAACTGTGACACGAGTATTTTATATATTAGTATATATTTCAACTTGAAACCGGGATTAATATGACGAAATAAGTACCGTTTTACCCTCTCATTTTGCCCTACAGAACTCACTAAAGGATTATTCAAGTTTTAACTAATTAATGCGTGTATACTTTTGATTAATTATAACAATTTACGTTACCTACAATGTTTAAAATTTATCGTTTCAGTTTTAAACTGAGGTTTCCGGAATATTACGCCCTGGGGAATGTTGTTGTTATTTATGGCAAAAAAGGTCAAATACTACGTACACGTGTAATGGTTTCGTGCGTGATTTGTTAATTACTGTAGTTAGACTTGTCGTTTTATGAATTTGGAAATTATTTTAGCACGATATTAAAATTGGTTTAAAAGGTGATATAGGTATGTTTTTACGTTTGAAATTAGGTACATGTTTTAATTATGATTTAAACTAAAATCTATTTATTATTATGAGTTAAAAGTGTGTTGCTTGTATTATGAGGGTAAAGAATTTAAAGATTTTTTGTAAGAGGAAATACTTCGAATGTCTTCTCCCAACCAGGGTGTGGCAAGAAGCAGTGTAGCTTACTGACTAAAAAATCCCGTTCCTTCTCCCCTGCCTTAAATAAATTTAACGATTGGAATAAGGATTCGGCTATAGATTGTGGATGGGGAAAACATTGAGCTTTGATAACCTTATCAGACCACGAAGCAGAACGCAAGTAATTCGTGCCCCTTTAAGGTAAGGCTGTAGTATCACTTGAGTGGAGCCGACCGATTTTATCTAGATATATAGTTCTCCTACACTTGTAGTGTCAAAAATGGCTCCACGGATCTCTATGGATACAGATTCCTTACAAGTAATGGACAAATTAATATGACAATAATGTTTTAATAATACAATCAATACTTGATAAACAGATAAGTTTAAGTAACATTTTATCCGAAGAAGGAGGATATTATAAAATGTATAAATTCTAGCCTGATTAATTATATAATATTTTAATAATATTGTTTCGACCGTAAATAGGTGAGATAAACTTTTTAGAATATTCAATTATGTATCTGAATATTTGGATCTTAAATTAATATAACTCAACCAACATTGAAAAATAAAGACAGGTTATATAACACATTGATTAAATAAATCTTAAAGAAATTCTCATAACTTTTAATTATTTTTGACGGAACGTGTACCAGGGCATCATAGCACAACGGTGTCATTTTCATTTGCGTACATTGATTAAGCCGCGGGGACTTACGCTGTCGCTCATTGTGACTGCTCCTTTCACTATCATATTTCCGAGCGAGCATTATTTATTTCAGACATGCTTATGACATGTGTGTCACGTGTAATACAACACCTTTGATGAAGACAGATTTAGAGCTACCAAGAAGGTAAAGAGTTAGATGAAAAGTGAAAACAGTGAATAGAGGTCATAATGTAAGATAGACTGTTCTAAGTCTAAAAAAAATCTCTGCCTAAAACAATTAAATCTGCTCCTTATAATTGTTATTACTTAAAAAACAAATTGAAAATCGCTAGTACAGTAAACTTATAAGAATGTTAATCAAAAAATAGAGGTATACATATTTAAAGGTACTCGTAGTTAAGTTCATGTTTCAATTAATTTCAAACCCCTAATGATCTACTACACAGAAAACTATAAGATAATTCAATAAAAGGTTTTCCTATAAACATCATCTCTTTTCATTGATATGTTAGTTCACAAAATAAACATGAGAGTGAACTAATGAGTCTCTTGTAAGCTACTCACTGTTTCGAACGAGGCACTAATTAACGTATAGATGCCGTCTTTAGATGTGTGTGTGTGTGTATTTGTGTCGTTTGGTCTCATTCTTGTTAGTATCTCTCTATTAGTGTAGTTTTCTTCCAATAAAATAAATGTTCATGCCTTACTTTTCTAGTAGCAGTCTTCTAAGATATTATTTTTTTTTCTCTCATGACACCTACTTAGTTGGGAGGATATATTATTATGTAGTTAATTTTTGCTAAATTGTATCGTTTCACCTAGATTCTACACTTATATATTGCTATTAATTTTTTTAAACTAAAATCACACTAACGTCAATTTATTTTTAGTTACTTAACTCAAACGGTTTCAAACTATTCAGCCACTGCTTGCAACTGAAAAAAAAAGTTTTGTCTGTTTGCCTGTCTCAGAATTCCAAATTTACCTGTGCTGCAATCCGCGTCTTCGAATTAACAATTAATATTTTTGTGATCGATCAATTAGTGCTATCTATGTGTATTTATGATATGTGTATATAAATGTTTAGGTTGGTTAACGTAAGGAAAAAGAAAAAATATATAATTATGTAAAATAAAAATAAAAGACCCTTTTATTCCTTTCTTTGCCCAAAAATGTACAAAGTAATATATTTAAAAAATATCAATGTAACGTAAAACAAGATTTGGTTCAATAGCATTACCTAAGTCTAAGCTATTGTGAATTTTGTTATTATTTTCTTCTCGTACTTTGTAAAAGCAATAACATTTATACTAAGAAGTACATATTTGAAATCTCGAGAGGTTTCGTTTGAATAAAGAGATGTATATTAATAAAATATTCTTTGGAAAGGACTTGTGAGGATTTTTTTATTCACTTAGAATTGTTGTACCTACACACAATTTTATAATGCTTTGATAAGCCAGCGTGATACTTAGTTGTTTGGGATTTGTATTATTTTATGCAAATAACATGAGTGATTTATTTAAAAGTATATAATATATTTGTATTAACCACGTTCTTTTTACAAACTATGTTTAAAAAACGAATAGTATTATAATAGGTATTTGAATAATTTATTTTCAAACTTTATCAAATCTCGACATCATTAAATTAAATTGCACTTCCCTAGTTCTTGACTAAATTTAAACTTATTTATTAAGCTACATACTGAGCTTTACCTGTCAAAGCGTTAACTTCCATTCCATTCCAACTAACTTGAACTTGAGTTTGTCGAACATTCTAAGTGAATGGTTTATTTGTGTGTGTGTGTGTTTGTGACATGTTACATTGTATATAACTATCGATGTATAATAAAGGGTGGAAGACAGAGCGTGTGTTTACTTAACAAACACTGACGGCTCTAAGTTAAGATTCTAATTATTTTAAAACTGTATTATTTTTTTAATTTAAAATATCTTTTTGTGTGGCAAACGAGCGCACTAATTAAAAATTAATAAATTTCCTGATGGTAAGCAATAAGCACCACTCATGGGCACCCGCAACAATGAAGGAGTCTCGAGTGCGTTGCTAACTTTTTGGAGATTTAAGAATTTGGGAGGAATCGGGCTTCCTGTAACCTCACTCAAGCGGCGAGACACAACGCTGTGGTTGTTCTACGCCGGTTTTCTGTGAGGCCGTGGTGTCACTCCGGTCAAGTCGACCCCATTCGCGCTGAAACATAGCTCTCCCTTCCAACATAAACGTTTAGGTAGTATTGTTGATTTCGTTTTGTAAAGATTACGAATGACTCATAAATTGTGCCAATATCGTACAATTATAACCACCTGTATACCCCTGTAACATGGGGTGAACCTGGATAAGTGTGTGCATGTATGTGTGTGTGTGTGTGTGTGTGTGTTTGGGTGTGTGTGCTATCGAATACTGTCTGCACAAAGTTGTCACTTGAGTAATCTAATTGACCGAATTTATCTTCAGTTATTAATTTAATTGAAATTAATACCTGTCACTGTCGTATCAAGCCTGGCATTAATTAATTGTTAACACAAATTAGAATCATCGTGAGAATCCACGTCTACACATAGAATATGTATGTATATTGTAGAATTCGTATGTATGTATATTATAAGCTTGATTTTCATTAATCGTCACGTGTTGCCGACATACTCGGAGTCATTTAATTATTATTCTTTTTTATTTTTCAAGAAACGTTGCCCTACACTAGGATTTTCTTCTGTGTCGTGGGTGCGTTTACAAACGTACAATTTTACATACACATTTATAAATTGTTGTTCCGTGCGGGAAGCGAACCAACCACACCTAGCACGGCAGCCAGTTGCCCAACCGTACAATTTAATGATTACTTAACTTAGTCCTAGCAATAGTTTTTGAAATAATTTTGCTACTAATATATATTTTAAACAATAATTTAAATAGACCTGAGTTTGGCATTCAATCTACATGGCTAGGGAGTTGATTTTAACAATGAAGCTTTTATAGCATTAAAGTTAATGAGGAACATTTTTTTTAATTTATCCTTTAAGTTATTGCCATGAAAGTTGTTACATTTAGCATTTTCAAAGGTAATATTTCATTGTAATTTATTGAGTCATTAGAATGCATCGTGATTGTACAAAAACAATCATAGATATTTAGACATCAAACATGCTCCAAGGGCTCGTAACAGTGAGGACACAATAAAGCAATCGATGGCGGTATACCCTATGTGGGCGGAGTACAGTCGTGTCTTTAGGCACACGATCAGCGTGACAACGGCGAGCAAGGGTAGCTCGTTGCCCAATCTTTGCTGCGTCACTGCTAAGAGCCATTCAATAAAACTACAGATGGAGCCCACTCGGGCCAATGTCCAAACAAAAAAGCCAAAAAAAAACTCACGAAGAAAAATGTGAACCTAATTAAACTAGTGACTAAAACTATTTATGTTATATAGTTCAATAAATAAACCCCTTATTTCAAAGCCTTTGCCTTTATATCCTAACCTAAACACAACATTTCCCGGTTGTATATTGAAAACGAATAAATTACGTATTGACCTAATTTCAGCTGATTCAAATGTTATTTGCAAAATGGATTTCACGCTTAGAAAACCGAAGCGCAACTGGTGCGTTAATAAATGGATTATTTAATCTATTTGAACGCAATATAATTGGATGTGTTTTGTGGTATGGCAAAGTCGTAGCTCGTAACTTTTGTGCTCGTAGCAGCTACGGCGTAGCAAGACTATGTAGCGTAGCAGTTGACTACAAACTGTAATAACTTTTAAACCTAGTAATAATATTTATATATAACCTTTAAGCGTATTGCGCTCACAATAACACAACGTTCCATATGGACGTTTGACATTGTGAGTGTTTTATTTGAAGATAAAAATATTTTCGTATATTTTTATTCTTACACATGGCGATATTTTTAGCAACATTCTTTTGACATTTTTCTTTAAAAAAAGAACAACCTCGTAAAGCAGTTGTTTGACATTTTGGCTTTGAGTAAAAATGTGAGGGAGCAGAAGACGTTTACGTCATAATCTGTATAAGTTACAATGGCGTCTAATGAAGCTTCACCTACATTCATATTTTGGTGGTCTTTCAAAGTAACATTCACTTTAATGGTTATTTTTTTCTACTGAAGATTCTAATCAAGCCAAAAATAATAACAATGTTGCATTCCACTAATATTATGAACGCGAACAAAGTTTGTAGCTAAAGATGAATGGACGGACAGATGTTTGTTACTATTTCATGTAAAAACAACTGAACTGATTTAAATGAAAAACGGTATAGTGATAGAATAGAGTCTGGAATAACACAAAAGCGGCTTCCTGCCCTGGAACGGCCGATGGCAGAAGCTGATGATGGTATATATCAGTTACTTATTGACTGATTGTCAATATTACACCAAGAGAAAATTGTATAACAAAATATGACAATAGGATGACAAAATATTCAGATTATTACTATGAAAAAAAAGTTGTACAGCATTTACTAGATGGCCAATAAGTTCAATAATAAATATAATTGGCTTGTTATCGTAAAGGTATGTTGGTAGAACATTTTTTAAGCCTCTGTTCCGTACCCTACTGAGTGGAATATCACATATTGCTTTCTAGATTTTATATGGCGACTGGCCATTCGGTTAATCTTTTAAAGAAAGGCTTGACCTGAATTATTATTAGTGGATTAATATCGAGAATGGTGCTAGGAAATTGTTTGTGGACCATCAACTCGAGCACCACTGACGAGGTTTCGTCATATTTTATTACATATAAACACGCACGCTCATAAATTTATGAATTTTCGGATTGTAGACTGAGATATGAGTTATCATACATAGGTAGTGTACCAACACTACCACTACCTATTCTAGCCATGCTTTGGCACTAATAGGATGGTTTGACCAAAGTGATAACATTTATTGGAGGCAGTCTGGTCCACTCACACTTACAGAATACCGGCCTGAAATAACGCTTGCGTTGTGATTCCAGAGGCGCGACTCCCCCTATCACATACATCCCCAATCACTTAATCCCCGACCTAAGAAAAACTGACAACGCAGCAGATGACAGCTTACTACCATCATGTTCCGTCTGCTAATTTGCCACTTTACTTTGCCACATAAGAAAACCTAAATAAGTTATGTTAAGCTAAATTCTTATTCGTACTCATTTCGTTGAAACGTTTAATTCAAAAATATTTATTTACAAGTTATCCTGGTAATTGCTAACTGTATTTCATGCCAACAGAAACTGGTTTAGCAGAATTCAAACGTTACAGCATGTTCTTGACGTGCGGTTAATTGAAATCTGTTATTTACACGAGTAAGATATAGGAACTGTTGTATTCGACCTCGTATTATGACAAAGGGTCGGATTATGTAACATTATTATGTGTTGACTTAATGGTTGCACATACCATAAAGTCCGGTACAAAATGAAGAAAAAAAAATATATAATTGTTTTTTCATATAAAAAACAACTTATGAAACTAATAATCAAAACTTTTTCGCATTTAGTTATCCATAAATTGTTTGCTTGAAAGAGAAAAATATTGGATATTAACTTATTACTTATTTTATAATACCTAATCTTTTTTCTTTGGGTTCGGTTCACATGGTTCTTTTAACACGTTAAGATTAGGACTTTTAGTGAAAAATACAGCTATCGAACCATACGGTATGGACTCTTAAACTAAATAAAAAAATATATAATACCTCTAAAACATCCATACTCAAAGCATATTTAAAATCTGACCAATTAGCTTAGCTCTTTCAGATCTGTATATTATATTTGACAATAAAAAACGTTGTTGTACATCATACTACCACATATAGGTACTCATATGTATAAAAATCAGGCTGTACCAATGAATACTGCTCCGTTTACACTGTAATAAAATATTTGCATTGCATTTTTCAGCTCATGCGCCTACATATACAATTTTCATGTGTTCGAATTGCATGTATGTGGGTAGAGTGAATAGTTCATATATGGATGAATATCTGGTCAACACCCACATTCATACTCTTTTAACATCAAGTAAGGCGTGGCTGCCCAGTTGTAGTGTGGGTGTCCGACCACGCAAAAACCACTATTCAACTCCATGAAAGTTATTCTGCAACACGAATTCAATATTTTTCACCTACGCGTATTATTTCATTCCAATTTATATTGGTACAAATTGGAAATATTTTCATCAATAGTATGTTTGGCATTGTTGTATTTAAATTCAGTAGGTATTAAAGGTGCAAATATTTCAAGCTTCCACATTATTGTACATTCATTATCGATTATGTTCATTATTTTGTTGCTGTATTACGAGTGTAAGTTTTAATTAAACCACAGATGCTAAAAAAATAAAGATAAAATATATTAAAATTAAATATTGTATAAAATATATATATATAAAATACTCGATTAACCTAAAAAGTACTACATATAGAAAAATCTTCACGATGTTACCGGGTCTGTTATAAAAGATTCACTCACTCACTATAATTTATACTATGTCGAATTTACTGAAAATCGAACAACGCCCTATACAAATGACGTCATCAGTCATTAGTAAGTAGCAATTTACAGCTTACAAAATTCTTGCATCAAAGTATACTAATGGCATGTAAATGAAGCGAAGTCGCGTGTACTACAAAGCCTATTACTATTAAAATACAGAACAGTCAATCCAAATTACCCATAGACCTTATATTTTATATTTATGGGGCCTTTCACGATGAAAAAACCTCATTTGAGTTTCTTTGGACTTACCTGAATTATCATGGCTGTATTAAAAAGAAAAATACTAGTACTCGCATAAGTACCTATATTTTGAAATATTAGATGTGTTCTAGAGTGGAACCCACGTCTAGGCAAACGTAGTGTAGGGCGCCCTACAACTAGGTGGATGGACGTATATCGTCCATCCACGCAGGGTGACTGATAGTGTTTGGATGGGAAGAGCTAAACATCGAGCTCAGCGGTGTGCAGTTCCAGGGCCTAACTATGTACAGCAGTGGACTGAATTAGGCTGGTAATGATGGTGATGATGGTGATGATGATGATGATGATGAGATCCCTAAATTTTTTATGTAAACCCCTACTTACCCTACTTTTAATTATTTTTTTCGAAATAGTTGTGTACTAAATTATGAATAACAAAAGAAGTCACTTTTTTTTAGTCCTCTATTAAAAACGTTGATTTTATTATTCTCAACTTCAAGGTGGCTTTTATTATTTATAATTAGGCTCTAATTTCTTGAACATTTTCCGAACCCTTCTAACGATAGAATTAAAACAAGAATAATTCACTGTTACAAAGATACACCATCGCTGGCAGTACCTACAAAGTTTAAAACACAAACCCAGTGGGTAAAATGAGTGGTTATTTCCAAAGAAAAGTCTAATTAAATATTAAATGAGTAACTAAGTCTAAGTACTTCTTTCTCAACTTGGCTTCTTAGTATCGACGGAATATCGAAATTTCTTTGCGAGCTCGTAATAGCTTAAATTTTTAATCGCTTTATTGATTGACTAAGTAACTTTGAAGTTTTATTATAAAGAGATTTTTTAATTAAAGCCTAAGTAGCGTTTAAGGTCTTAAATTTAGATTAGGTGAGGTCGTGTAGGTCATAGTTAATATTAAGTTTTATGTACTTAAGTATTTGTTGAACCTAAATGTCATAATTGAATGTCTATTTGGGTTCATTAGGGTAATGAACTTATTTAGGTAAAATAAAGTAGGTACTTATAGTTTTAGAGTTATGCAAAATCACATAGTTACACATACAAAAATATGACCTTCCATAATAGGTTTATTGGTTTACAAATACTATGTTTATTTTTTATGAAACTTAAGTATGTGAAACTTAATAAAATTAATAATTAATAACGGTTACAATGTGAAATGAAAAATGTTAAAAAGGTAGATGTTTGTAGGTATAGACACTTATATGTATGTATGTACATAAAATCTTCCATCTCAGTAAAGAAGCGTTAAATTTAAAAGGAATTAAGTACAGAAGAGCGAAAGACGCGCTAAAGTTAAAAAAAAACTGAATTATATGTTATTTTAGGTTTTGCACTAGCTACCTATTAATTGGTAAAAAAGCTGCATACCTACTATTGCTATGTATGTTGGTATGCTAAGTTTTAATGCTAATAGTTTCAAGAAAACATCCTATTAGATTTAAACATATCCCTCCAAAGACTTACAGGGCGCTTTTATATTTCACTAAATGACAAAAATATACCATAGTAAAATGTGCGACAGTTAAATAAAAACCACATTTAAGTATAATCCAACCTCATGGCCCGTAATATAATAATGTTCGGATGGGCGTGTCGACAAAATGGCGAACATTGAAACGACCTTTTTTCATGCATGCTTTGTATTATAACGTGTAACAATAGAAATCAGTGTACACACGGATGGACACCGAAAAAAAGTATTTTTTCAAGAGATTATCCTCTTAATTGGATTCACACCCAGCTTCTCATGGTTCAGAATTAAACCTCAACGAGTGAAATTTCACATTTTCCATTGTTTGCTTCGGAATGTAATAACAGTCCTTTTTTATTAGACACGGTGTCAGACGAGCAGGCAGGATTGCCTGATAGTAAGCAATCGAAGCCGCTAATGGACACTCGCAACAGCCGATGACTGTACCGTATAAATAAGGTGTTTACTAAATTTAGAAATTTAGAAGGGATAAGTGAAGGGAAAGCATTGGGCTAAAAATAAGTCAGTAGGTTTTTTACACCAGTTTTCTGTGAGTCCATGGTATCACTCGGCTTTTGACGAAGCGCGGGTCTCCCAGACACTCTTTGTACCTTTTACATAATTCAAAATCATTGAGATCTACAAAACTTAACTACTTTTTGAAATCACGGCACTTACATATTACATTAATACAATTTTAACGTTTCGAGTTATATTTAGTCAATAAGAGTCTGACAAGATGATATTAGAAGAAATTCCCATCTTAAAAAAGTAATCTAATCAAATATCTACCTAGAGTAGTTGACTGCAACATGTTTACATTTATTATATACACTTTTATTTACTAGCTATCGCGACACCGCGTTTTTGCAAATACCATTATTTAATTCGTTTGCATTTTGCGTTACTCTTATTTTATTTCAATAGTTACTATATCATCCTACTTCCAGTAAAAGCAGTATTTCTAAGTATGAATCGCTACATCAAAAGCAAGAGGTAACTACCTAACGGATGGATAAAGAGAATCAGATGATGTATTACGTACATTCCATAATATGAAAGTACCAAAAACAATACATCACTTGCTATCTCGAACAAGGATTCTCTTAGTATCATGCTTGTATAATAAAATAAATGGGAAATAGATATACTCTAGTGAGAGCCAGGTAAGTAATTGGCAATTATTTTTATGGTTGCAGATGTATGTAGGTGTTTGTGTTAATGCACTACATGATACAATTATAGAACATGTTCCAGAATTTTATTTTGTGAATTAGGTTAGAAGTCGTTGGTTTTAATATATGTTGTGGTGGCCTGGAAGCAAGGCACCGTATTCGCTTAAAGGTTTTTCTTTTAAAGGAGGAAAAGTATCCTATGACTTATCTCGCCCTGGGTGTTGCAAAAAGGATTGCCAGACTCTTACTGACTATAAGCTACCTCGTTCATTCTCGTACTCCGGTCCGGGACCAATGTACGTTATTACACTTGTATTGTAACATAATCCGCGTTGTTTATTTCTCTAAGATTGGATACTGCTGACATATAATATAAGTTTCAACTTAAGTTGAAAGAAACTTATGAAGAGACCTTGACTTATAATTTATTATATTTTTGCGTTTGAAGTTGAAGCTCATTTCTTTGGTGTCAGAAGATGCCTTTACTCAGCATTGAAATATATAAGCTGAAGAGGAAATCAATTTCTCATAAGCTACTAAACTGATAACAGAAACATACAAAATTATCCTAACCTTCAGTTGATGTCTATTTATAAACCTTAGAGATAAATTATGAATCACTTATTTTTACATAGCTCTGTATCAGATGCGATCCCGGCGCGATCGTAATAAAATTCCATGGTAAATGCCAACCAGCCTGCTATGAGCCCAACATGGGTAATTAAATTCTGAATTCGCTAAACGAATGTACAATGTAGATACGAAATGTCGCAATTTTTCCCGTTTTATGAACATACATGCGAGTATTCATTAATACGCATACATAATATTAGTTATTCATCGATCCAATAAAATCATTACATACAATTTATTGTTTATTTAAAAATAAAAATCTGAATATAAATACCAACATATGTATTTAGTTAGTTCTAAATAAATAATTGAATCAATTCCAGCTATTTAATTCAACATAGTATTATTAAAGCTACAAAAAGACCTTTAGACTCAAAAATATGTTTGAATTATTTAAAATTAAAACAGATGAATATAAATTTCAAAATTCTCATGAATTGATTCGTACATTTAAAACGTTACTAATAAGTCGGTTCGTCAGTAACAAGTTGAGCTTCGAATCCCCAGTCTGCGGTCTGGAGACACACGTATGACCAAACTAAGGGTCCCAAAGGACGGACCGACAAGTCACAATTTATGTAGATAATATTAGGGTACAGCTGAATAATCTCACACAAAATGAACGATTATATTCCCCAGACAATATAGGATTAGAGTAATTTAAATTGTTTGTAGTAAACGATTCTACGAATGTCGTAATAGAATACCCTTTATTATTTGATTTTAGAATTTAATATGGTCTGTGTTTTGATATATGAGCTCTTGTTACTTTATACCAAATAAAATTAACCTTTGTTTTAAGAGGCATGGGTTATAAAATCGACTTTTTACTAGTTTTAACATTGCTTGAAATTTACACTGTGTATTTCACACAGTGTAACCTAAATTTCATAGTATTGTCAATAGAAAAACATACCCATGCAATAAACCCAAAAGTTTATAAGTACGAATGGGTAAACGTTTGTTACTCTTTAAGAATAGAACTACTGTCTGGATTTTGATTGAAATTAGTACAGCGATAGATGTCTGGAAAATACAAAAACGCTATTTTTCATCGGGGCTACGCGGGCAAAGCTGGTACAAAAGTAGCAAAAAGATGTGTTGATCGGATCCTGAACCTTTTGCAATTTGATCAAAACAATTCTTATTTGATAGATAAAAACAAAAGTGATACGGTAAATACCATAGAATGTGACAAATCAAATAAGTGTTGTGTACTCCTGACTAACGAACGTCGTATAGAGAAATGTTTTCTTTAGTGATCTTTACTTTTTGGCGTTTGATTGGAAAATAAACTTACATGGTATAACTTTTATCCTTATTCAAGTTATGTGTGGAAGAGCCAGTTGCTTCAGCAAGAATTGGCCGGCTCGACCGGAGTGAGGCCAACAGAAAATCGACGTGCAGCTGCAATTACGTTTTGTTTCGTCGAAGTTACCGGAGTCCCAATCCTTCCCTCTCCCATGCTCAACCCTGAAATCCCCTATCCTTAAACCCTTATAACTCACAAGAGGCTGCCAATGCACTTGTAGTAACTGTTTTGGTATTACGAGTGCCCATAGGCGGTGCTGATTCCTTACGATCAGATAAACTGTAGAATAGTTAGCCGGCCATACAAAAACTCAAAGAGCCTTTAGTGGAATATTACGTTCGGGTTACGGTCTGACAGAACGTATCATTCAGAAGCATAACTAAATAAAAAAAAGAAGAACAAAGGTAGAATTATACCCACTAATAGTTTAACCGATATTTATGGAAATTGTTACAACAGTATTGAATATACTTAGAGAAATGAACAAACTGTGCCAAGAGGAAACTAAAATAGACGAGTGTTGCCTTATTTCTTGAATATATCTTGAAACAATCTATTCTTAGTACGTTCCCGGCGTCGAAGAAAATTACTCTATATAAATAAAAATCATGCAAAGTGAGAGCTATTGGCTCCAATATTTATCAATAAGCGGGAAGATTTATTCCCTTATTTTTCTGCTGTTTAAGTCAATGTTCTCTTTTTAAACTCATTTTTTTTTATTTTATGAGTTAATAAACTTATCGTAATTGTTGTCTTATTGATCATTATGAATGTTTCCAAAAGGCTAGTCTAACGTTTAAATCATTTAGCAATTTAAGCCATGGCATTATTTTTATCGGAAATTCATAATTTCTCAACTATTATACTTTTTAATTAGGAAAACTACGATGCGATATGTCACACTTATAGAATTTGCTTTTATACTAAGAAAACATTTTATTAAATTACGAACAAAATATTATTATAGATATTTAAGCTACACAAAACCTTACCGAAAATAAATCGAAACGGCCACAAAGTTTCTTAAAAGCCGCTTTTGGTATTAAAGTTTGATCAAATGTTCGGCATAACGAATCCTTTATGAGCTTGGTTGAATTTCCCTTATAATCCAGGGTATTAACAATTATCTAAATACCCTAAACATTGTCAACAACAGTGGTGATTAAATATATAAGATAGAAGGAACTTTTTATCAGTAAAAACTTAGGTCGACTTTTCAATGCAATAAATGTTGACAAAATCATACTTTCATTGATTCATTTAACTATTACCTACTTAATTTTATATCTGCAGCCACATTATTCGAGGAAAAAAATTATATTCATGTACAAATACATCACTACATAGTATAAAACAAACCGCAATTATCTGTCCTTATATCTCTGTGTATGCTTAAATCTTTAAACATAAGCACCGGATTTTAATGCGGTTTTTTTATAGATAGAGTCATTGAAGTCTTTTTCAGGTTTCATCTAAAGTGATTGTTAATAAATCAATGCACCCGTGCGAAGCCGAGTCGGATCGCTAGTATATTATATAGAAATAATACAATTAGAGATCGAAATCGAAATAAATGTACCTTTACATTTATTTCGATTTTCGGTTTTTTGGGCCGGTATTTTTCAAAAGCAATAAGTTGCCCAGAGCAGAGAAGTAAAAAACTCGTCCTTCAGGTGATCAATCTGCTCGTATGCCGATTTCTTATACTTAAAAAAGACCAAATACTATATATTGATTGACAGGTTTCGAATCATAATCAATTTCTGTTTTTATTCGAGGTAAAACCTAAACCTATTTTTCCACTTAAACTATATGTGTCCCATCCTCCGCTTTTTGTTTGAAAGAGGTTGCTTAAAAAGTCGAGGTTCTAAACATTAATGGTTACTTCTGAAAGAACCTTTTTTTTCTAACACATTTTTTTCCATACTAGGTATATGAACAAAGTTGCCATCAAATTTTAACCGCCAAAATTGACGAAAAGAAAGAGCCTTAATGTTTATTTATTTGGAGTGTATTCTTATTTCCATTGGACTACGAGGCACACGTAAGTAATTACCTCTGTCACTGATTGGCTAATCTCGTTCCTACGACGTCATGTTTACTTTGTATATTAGGACAAAGATCCAAACAGGTATGTTTGGAGAGGATCGATGTCGGCAATTTTCGTGTGAGTGCCGTAAGAGCAAAGGCACATTACTTTTGTATACATAAGTGTTTATATACCACTCACTTCTATCTCAGAATATTACAGAGAGACAGTAAAATACGAAAGTCTAATTGCAATTACAAGAAAACGCTTTGTTAGAAGAAAATGTATTATAGCAATTAATAAATTATTTTAATTGCCTCTCAAATTAAAATACTTTGAATTTCATCGTCAAATATCAAATGCCGATATCTTGTTACGTGAGAACGTTAATGATTATTAGAATGTTCTCCACTGCAGATAGTTTGGAGTTATTTAGCTAATAACTTGCATTGTTTCAAAGACTCGTTGTCGAATATTATAAAGTTGGTGTAAAGTTCGCTAGTCTCCTTCACGCTGCATCTATTTGTGTTTGAAACGTTTTGTCAAAGTTATACAAGCTGTCTTGCCGCCGACATCTTTGCAGTGGTTTTTGGTAACTTAACATGAACTTATATTGTTAAGTTTGCACGTCCCAAACTAATCTTAGAGTATTAAAAGTTTTACTGACGTTTTACAAAGGTTTGACGTGTTATGGACGTGCCAACATGACAGGGCATTGATTACTTGTTAAAGTTTCTGTCAAATGCTTAGATATTAATTTTGTGTAAATGTGTTTATAACTTATATTCGAACTTTCAAATATAAATTCATTTTCTCCATAATTTCAAAACCTTCAAAAGCATAAAACATTTTGTAGGTCGTCACTGTGTTATTAATGCGAGTGTTTATTAAACACTCGCATTAAAATCTTACCTACAATTATTATTAAACACTGTTTAATAATTATTGTAGGTAAGATATATATAATAATAATTGTAGGTATATATATAAATTATTATTAAACACTGTTTAATAATAATTGTAGGTAAGATTTTCATTTTAATTTTTACGCCACACACAAAATCCTATTATCTATTGGCCTATCGCATTTTCCTTGAAACTTAATCGTTTGAGGGCGAAGTGCAATCAATCATCGAAGATGATGCAGAGATAATGTAAGCCGCGTCGTGCACTCAAATGAGGAACTGAGAGCGCTAATGTATTACCTCATTGATTGCGGGAAATAAACTCCAAGAATAATTTGCAAAATATCTGTTTTTCAATGTTATGCTGATCAGAATTTCGCTACATTGGAATTTTCACTTGAATGATAAATATTTTCTCTGATACTATTAAATGAGGCAAAATTATCCGATAAAATTGTTTTACAAAAAAAAAAACTAACATTCTTATAATGCCGAAGTGTCGAGAAATTTGAAGATTCTTTTATATTTTTGTACCTTTCTTAAATGTTTAACTAGGACCCCGCCTAGTCAGCCCGCCTTCATCTTCACTTAGCGTTACTTGGCCAAAAAATATCAAATATCTTCGTTAAAATTTTCTATGACAATAGCGTGTCGTGGACGTAAATATAGGTATAAAAGTCTGAACAATTGTACTAAGTAGGTATCGATATGCTTTAAATAAAAGAATACCCTAAATAGACAACTATGGTTCGTCCGAGTGTTAAGTGTATGTGTATACATATGTTTAAGTCCGAAGGTTGCTAATTGCTCTTTTATTTTAGCAATGAGTTTAGAACTTAGCGTTTTTAGTCCTTTTTCTTTTTGCCTTGTAACAAACTCACTTAACTATCCAGGCATCGGCTGTGGCTGAACATGTTTGCGGCACGGATGCGGCTCACTTCATACGTTTTGATAAGGTCTCCGTACTGGCGAGGGAGAAATACTTCGTTCCGCGAAAAGTGCGAGAGGCTATCGAGATTAGCCGACGTCCGTGTTTCAACAGGGATGGTGGCTGGGCATTGCCACCCGCGTGGAAGCCGAGCTTGGAGACTACGTCGGTCCGAAGCGTATCCAGTCTGGAGTGTGACACAGTAAGCGTCATATGTAACACAGACTTTGTGCCGGGCCCGGAATCGAACCCACTACCCGCGCCACTGGTGAACGTACCGTGCGCCTCAACATCGTCACACGCACCGCCGCCGGAGATGGCAGCAAACGCGCGTGGTATCCGGCAGATGGCGCGTTGGACTCGCCGCAGCGCAACCATCAACAGCGATGCAGGCGCCAACGCTAACCAGTAGGCTGCGCGACGTCGCCGCGTCCGCGCACGCTGCTCATGAGGAAGAACCCCTCTGTGGTTCGAAACTAGTAGAGCTTTTCTCAACATTTGCACGTGAGTAACCCGCGAATTTTAGTTAAACTCACTTAAGGTCTTTGCAAATCTTTTTCTTGTATTCACCCTATCAGTAAGAAATCATGTCATGCAGACCAATTTTCCTTAGTAAGGAAAGGTACCTGCCACAAATTCTTCAAAAAGTTTCCTATTGCCATCGGAACATGATACATCCTGATTTGATTAACAAACCAATGAAAGCATGAGGAATTTTTGTATTGAGTCTTTCGAGATTCTTACATTACATTCTTTTGGAACAAAGGGTTACGTAAGGCGAATTAATTTTGGAATTTCTTAGTTAGCTATGTGAGAGCAATAGTAGGTAAGTATGGTTTTCATTGTGTAGTTATATTTCATTTTGATATTATAAATATCAACAGATATGGAATCGTAACTATGCAATACCCTTGACTCTTGAAGCAGAAGAAGGAACACTGTGGTTTTTATTCAATACATTCTGACACTCCCTTAACCCTACCTACGGCGGGAGAAGTAAGGAAAAAAAAATATTTTCTTCCTTAATGGCCTTCCATCAAATTCTTAACTATTGAAGATGTTAACGTCTCGTAACCAAATCAAACTAAACAATTATGATAATTAATAACCAATAGGCCTATAACTTAGTTTTTCAATACCTCCGGCTTATGATTTGATAATGTTAGCTGTTTTCAATCACATCCGATGTTATTATAAGACAGCTTCTCTGATTTTAAATAAGCATTCTATACTTTATTTCAGGTACCACGCTCATTAGTCATCTCTTCACGGAGAAGTTGACGGCCTTGTAATACAAGTTACATGCATTCTATAGTAAGAGTCTTTGAACGTCAGTTTTCTCGTAACATCCCCAGCAAAATGCCGCGACTAACTACGACAGTATCAATGCACAAAGCTCTAGGCATTACCTACCGTGAAAGTAACATCAAAGCGGCACATTTTACATCGTACCTTCAGGTATAATGCAGAGGAGAAAATATAGGCCGCATCAGTTTTTATTAAGAATTTGTGGCTCAATTATTATAATGTTTTACCATTGAGAACACAAAACGTAATGCCAACTTAGCTAAAGAGCTAAATTAAATAGACTGATGTGGAGACAGATCTTACTATCAAACCGAGTTAAATATTTATGACTAACGCTTTCAGTAGCGTCTTTTTTGGTGCTTTGTATGTACAAATAATAAAAGTACTGGTACATTAAAAAGATTTAAAGAGTCCAAATTGAGTCAGGGTTTCAAATTAGCTTAATTTAATATATTTCGCAGTTCAATTCTAGAATATCATAGTGAGTCATATTGACTTAAAGTGACTACAGTCAATACACGATTGAATGTCCGTGTTGTACTTGTAGTGTTGTAGGCCTAAAAATAAACCCGTTTTGGAAGTGACCTATAAATCATACGGTTCTTAAATTCTCCCTTGGTTGGCTGGGCATCCGAACAATGGTTATCATCTGTGTCAATTCAATCTTCATTTTTTTATTTCATTATAGTGGTTATGATGAAGTATTCAGGACGGCAAACGAGCAGATGGATTACCTGGTGGTAAGCACTCAGCGCCGCTCATGGACTCTCGTAATACCAAGCAAGTTACTACCAAGTGCGTTGCCAACCTCTTGTATGTTATCAGGGATTTAAGAATAGGTCATTTGAGGAATGAAAATGGGGGCTATGGGCCTTCGGTAATCTCGCTCACACTGCGAAAGACAATGTAAGTGTTGCTTAACGCCTGTTTTCTGTGCGGCCGTGGTATCACTCGTTTCTTTGGCTTATTCGTACCGATATGACATGGCTCTCCCATAATTCATTCTTTTATCTTAGTTTTTGTGCTTTCATATCAAATAGGTAACCATGCAACCAGTACAAAATAAAAATTATATAAATATTTAACAATAGCCTAAGGTACTTGAATAGACCTCACTCCATTGCTGACTAGCTAATATTTTGACCACGTCATCTGGTAACTTCGAATAGTTCATACGCATATGAAAGTAGAAGTGATTTAAGGGGACCACTCTTGAATATGAATCAATGAGTTCAATGCATTTATATAGGCGGTTATACTGTCAGGAGTCTGAAGCATAAGATTTTTGTCTTAACGTTTTCTGTAAAACTACAAAATTCTTATACTTTGTTATCATACGTGCATATACAGATTTCTAATAATAAGCTTTTTAAAACTCGTATCTCAGGTCTATATGTCAGTTGTCTATCAATGAAATTTCTTCAAAATCAACTCAGCCGTTTCGGAGGTGTTCGTGTAAGAAACATCTTAAAGAAAACAATTTGGGTGCATGATCTAACATTATTTCTGGTACGATTGATCTTTGTTAGGTAACTTGTTATTTTAGTTAATGGTATATTATGTTAACTATTGTAATAATTATATATACCTACACCGCAAGTCCTAACCTCTCTGATGTATTGCGGTCATGTAGTAGTTACATAATATTGGGAAACTGTTAGTAACCACACGTTATTAAGATCTTCACTTCATAAACTGTACGGAGAGAGTTATCTAAAAGATTTTCTCTATTAGAAATAATCCGATAGGATCTCTTAACGTTAGTGAATGAAATGCGATTCGGATTTTCTTTACAACATCATACCTACATATCGCATTAACTTGCCATTTTTAATTAATATTATTCGGAAATGCAGCTTTAAATATAGAATTCCATTTTCTGCCAGCAGCGGCTTTGCAACTTAACAAGGGTAAAAAATAGTCAATGTGTTATTTCACACTATAATCTATCTCTGTGCTATCCATTAATGCACGTAAACTTTTGCGTTTATAATATTAGTAGGAATATTCTGGCATTACATAATGACAATTATTGGCAAATCTGATATATTACGTAATAATGATAATGTAATGTAATGGGTTTCAAGTACATCATCTAAGTAGTGTACCGTGGCACCAGCCCGAAAGAGGAGAAGGATCAAGGTTGTTTTGTGTCAGTAAAAGTCTAACAGCACCCAGTGCGACTCTCGCAGCACTCAGTGCTGGAGAAGTCATTTTATAATTTTGTCTTTTTCAAAAACAAAAAAGTGGTTTGAGAAAACTAATATTCATTATTATTTTTCAACACCACAAATAAATATGCTTAGGAATCACAAACAATAAAATTGACTGAGATATAATTTTTAAAAATATACTTTTGAAATATGTACGACGGTGACGCCCGATTCTAAATTTGAATTTCATGTGACTTAGTAAATTATATACTGACACGTGACATAACGATCTCCTATTCCTAAAATTAAATGACTGACGAACTAATTCGAAATTTGAATTCGATACCCTGTCATTACATTAAAGTTTAGAAGAATCATAACCGCTGACACTCCTAATGGAAATACACAAAAACAAAATATATTTAACGATGAAATATAGATAAATAACTTTACGTTTACGCAAGAAGTTTCAACATTTCAGTTCGACGGACCCAGCTCGTGAGTTCATAATTTAATTAAAATTAATTTACTACCACATAAACTATCTGACAGTTTATGTTACAAAATATTTGTATTATACTAGCAGTACATACGTCTATACTATATTTGTTTACAACAAAACGAATGGCCTCGAAAGTAATGTTAACTCCTTTCTCCGCGTTTGGGAACAGCAGAAATGAAAACAAGTCGGCTTCTGTTTGCAATCAGTATATATCATATAATATTTTCGCATAACTTAGTATGACGTCATGTATTTTATCTCCCAAAGAGGTCGACTAGTAGTAAGATTCGTACTACCTTAGATACTAATAATCTTCTGAATTTGGCATTTATCTACCTATACTTCCTATACTTAATCATTTATAGCTGTAGAGTTTTTTTTTGTTTGAACGCTCTGATCTCTGGAACTACTGGTAATTGTGGAATTGAACAATTGTTTTTGTGTCATTAGTCCATTTATTGTGTGGGATAAAACTGCACCAGAATTTGTCAAACCAGTCAAAATTTACGAAATTCTTTCCAAACATTTTACCAACTACATAATTCTGCTCAATCTCTTTGTGATTTTTCTTTGTTTATTACAAAAACGATATTAATGGACAAATCGCTAGAAACTCTGTGAAAATTATAATGCAAAATAAATTTCTTGTAAAAAGTGACGTAAAATTCAATATCCCCATATTAAATGAGCGTTGTAGATATTTTAAGTCTTTGCTTGCAAAGGTTAAGTGGGGGCCTACGCTTTTTTATATTTATAAAGGTTTTATTGAACGTACACAATCCTTTTTTTATTAGTTTTTTTTACAATCTCCACTTTACACTTAACACGGTGTTTGGGGATAGTGATGGGTAAGTCATTTTTCTTTTTATTTGGATCATCACAAAATGGGTTCTATTCAAACAATTTTACAGCAAATCTACTTTGAGTTCGTACTTTTAACATAAAGTTTGTGTAAAATCAATCAAATGTGTGTGTCGCGTGCAAGCGTCGTTACGCTTGCACGCGCTGCACCAAGACCCAAGCATATGTAGGCACATCATATGTGGTACGAGGCGATTTTTAGGCAGTGAGAGTCTAACCTTATCTTCTCGCCCACCCAGAACGTCTACTCTTGCAACATTAGTCTTTTAAAAACTACTGTCTTTTATTCTTTTTAGGCCCCTTACGACTAGTGTAAGTTGTTGGGTAATTTATTTGTTAGTTTGAGTAATTGGATGTTAATAAGAGAAAATGTGTTTTTTTTTTAGTAAAAGGAAAAGTGCTGCATTGAGATTCAATAATATACGAATACAAGTTCACACGACGACGATGAAAATTAAATAAATAAATAAAGTGACTAAATGTCACAAAAATATTTATAATTCATAACGAAAGTGTAATTACGAAATTTTATTTTGTATTCAAATAGCCGTTCAATAATTGACGCAAACAATGCTTTTTCATATAAATAGGCTAAGTAACATAATTTAACATAAAAAAACATCTAGATGAATCCGACATTTCCTAACTGACTACTCTGAGAAGAAATGCCAAAACAAACTCAGAGCTCTTTTATATAAAATATAAAAAACTAGCTACTCTCGCGCTGTTTCACCCGCTGCTCAGCTCCATTTGATCGTAGCAAATAGCACTCAGGAACCTTGTAGCTATTTATCAGTAAAAAAATTTTGGCAATCCGACCAGCGGTTCCAAAGGATACATACAAACTTACAAATTTTACCTCTTTACAATATTAGTTTAGATTGTATACTGACTAATATAATTATTCAATTTATCACTTTAAGCGATTAAATGCTACACTAAATAGTCGAGCACAATCAGATTAGTATACTCGTGTGTGTTGCCGGCGGTGTAGTGGACTCATTATTCAGTTAGCATTGTCTAAGTGCACGAGACAAAGATATACACTGTCTCCTCGGGTAGCTGAGGAGCCGCGATCGCAAATAGGTGCACTTACCTGTTGAATGCCAGTCTATTACGTTTTATTCTATTAGACGACAACTTACTCCATATTTCCAGCTGCAGATTAGGGTGAAGTAACTCAATTAAGCTCTGTATTACTTCAAATGCTGTGTAGGATTTTTTATGTGACATTAACTCTAATTTACGAGTCCAACGTCCAAAAATACTGCCATAAAAGTAATTTACTACTCTAATCGTAGTTATTTCACCCCATATAAAAATTAATTAATCACGGACATTCATAAGTCACTCACCTGTACTCAGCACGGCTCCACGATAGACGATTTTACAATTTTACAGCGACGTATATATTATTTATTTAATTCAGAATTCTCTAATATAATAAGTAAGTAGTCAACAGGTAACACAGATGCGAGTATCAACAACAGTTTCTAAATATCTCAAAAGTTACAACAAGTTACTACGCGCTCAGTATTATGTTACTGAGAGAGCCGTCCGTAACAATAATAACACTGACAGGAAGACGAAACCAAGCGTATGTATGAGTGAAGAGAAGGCAGAGAGGAAGCGAAGAGTAGGCATCACAGGTAGTTCGAGATCAGCTCAGAAGTACAATGTAACTAACCGAAAGGAAACGAAACCAGGAGAGACCGGACACGGCGAGTAGTGGCAACACGCGCGACGTGACTCGAGCGAGTTCGGTTGAGGTATGAAAAGTCTGTTAGATTCAACAAGTGGTTTGCGAGCGCCGGCGACGAGCCCCGGCTCGGAGGTCCTCGCGGCGGGAAAGCTCGCCCGCCAGTGCCCCGAGCTGCGCCTCCCGACTCCCGCCTGCCGCGCGCCTGTGTGCGTGCGGGACCTCGCGCTACTCCGTGTGCGCGCGCCGCTGTGTGCGTGTATGACGCGCCTACGGGTCTGGCGCACAGGTGAGCCCGGGCCGACCTCCAGCCAGCTCGTCCCTGTCCTATCTATACCGCTTTTACAATGAAATGGCTCGGTGAACACAAACTACCTGCGTGCTACATTAGCGGACGCATAGCTCCCATAAGTCGCCCGCTTTATTCACTCAGGTTTTTGTAACGAGCTCGTAATACAAGGTAAAATTACTGCTGCGATTGTTGGGACATGAAAAGGTTGAATTCCTCGCACTTGTGGAGTGCTCAAGCGAAACTTTTGCGTGCCTTACCGAGCTTCGGTACATATTTATTTAGTAAGCCTCTCTTGCTTGAACATCATGAATAGTTCACATTGCATTGTACTGAATAATTTTATATTAGTTTGGATTGTTTAATTAAATAGCGGCGAGTTAATTACATTGTTACGCGCCTGTCAGTCTGTGAAAAGGTTTTCTGTTGCACAAAGTAATTTTAACCTTTTAAAATATTCTGTTGGCATTTAGTTTGAAAATTGTTTGTTGCTCCAACAAAACTAAATTAACATTGCAATTTTGGTGCATTGCTTTTACTGTGCACCTGTATTTGTGTAAAAACAAGGAGTAGATCATTTTCTTCAAGTATCTAATAAATCTACTGAAGTAGCAGAATGCCAAGTAATGTAATTTCACGCCAGTTATACTCTACGCGCGTAGTAAGACTACAAAGCTACGCCTGACACTAATTCGTAGCAGACGCTTGTAATCTGCTTTCTTGCTACGGCGTAGCAGCGTAGGGACAACGTTACACCGAATAGTAATGTGCTACGACTTTTACACTTCATTTACATGAACATACTAATTTAATAACCATTACAAATACACACGCCTTTTTAAGGTATTTTGGTATACCTACATTCAAACATTTGCGTAGCCATGCAGATAATAACTTTAAATCAATCAATGTCAGTTTCACAGAGAAACAAGATTGATAAAGACTGTTCTAGAAACTTGTTTAATTTATACTATACAATGAAGAAATGAAGTTTGATTCATAATTAAAGAAGTTATTTAATAGTAAATTTAGAGAATCATGTTAAATAAATATTGCTAAAAAAATTGTGCATGTATTTTCAGGACCGTCGTCCTTTATGTGACAAGTTATAGTTTTGACTCCTAGGTTAGTAAAATTGTTATTGTATTTTTTCGGGTAGTACGGCTTATATTTTTTTTTATGTAATAGGTCGGCAAACGAGCAGACGGATTACCTAATGGTAAGCAATCAGCGCCGCCCATGGACACCCGCAACGGAGGAGTTACGAGTGCGTTGCCGACCTTTTAGGGATTTGGAGATTTAGGGATTGAGGAGGGATTGAGGGAGGGGAAGGATTGGACCTCCGGTAACCTCACTCATACGGCGAAACACAACGATGTGGTTGTTTCACGCCGGTTTTCTGTGTGACCGTGGTATCACTCCGGTCGAGCCGACCCATTCGTGCTGAATCTGCCACGCTTAAACATACGACTCAGAATTTGAGAATTTGTCAATAGACAATTGAAAATTTGGCATAATATAAAAAGTGTGGGAGAGTCATGCTTCGGCTCAAATTTGTCGGCTCGACTGAAGTAGTACCACGGCTTAAATTGTGTTTCGCCGTGTGAGTGCGGTTACCGGAGCCCTTCCCCTCTCCCAATCTTTCCCCAATCCCTAAATCCCCTAAAGGTTGGCAAAACACTCATAACTCCTCCGTTGTTGAGGGTGTCCATTGGCAGCGCTGATTGCTTACCATAACGTAATATGAAAGCGGGTTTACTGCCCTATCTGTGTTTTTGGTTGATGTTGATGTTCCGCGCTATGACGCGTTGAGAAGGAGATGGCTTTAAGTTAGGAAAAGTCTGTCACTCCCGCTCTCCCCTCCCACATCACAAGTAAGTAGATGATTTTTCCCTTGCAAACGTTATATATGATACGATGTTAATTACCAGGTCTACTCCCTTATGTCCGTCAAATATGCCTGCGATATACTTACACTTCAGTCATTAAACATGCAAGTAACATAATAATATACATCTGAAAATTATTATTCCACTTGAGAAAACAACACTGTTCTTTATAAGCAAAGTATTAACAGAAAAAACAAATCATTATCTTTTTAAACTTTCATAAACATAATCAAAAATGTATCGAGTTACATTATTAAGTAGCATTTTAGGAGTAAAAAATATTATTATATTTGAACTAGACAAATATGGATGAATGAAAGTGAACTCCACCGTTTTCTTTAAAACAATAATAATACGACGCCCACTCTAAGGAGTTAATGTTCATTTGTCTACTCCCACATTTACTTGATGAGAGTATGAAGTTTCAAGTAAAGTGAGATCTCTTTCATTTTGTGATAATGGCGTAAGACGTTACGTAGCTTTACCTATTCGTTGTTACATACTAGCTTTTACCAGCGACTTCGTCTGCGTTAAATTAACTGTTTACTCTTAAAGGTACCGATTGTAATAGGAATCCCGACTTATTATTTATAGCACTTTGCTCGCGTTGTAATTGAAAATTATGCCACAGGACACCATTATCAGGACAAAACGCATGCTATATCCTTTACAGCCTTCCAACTACCATTCAAAATATGTTTTATTCAATTATGATTTTTTATTTAAAAATGTATAAAGATCTAGTATCCTTTTCAATGGCTTCGTAAAGAGCTTCTATCGTAACTTTTTTTAATCTTTATTTTATAATTAGGGCTTTTTTCCTAACAGAAGATTGCAGCCCTATTATTGAATCTTTTAGGTTCATATTTCGGAAACACATCACTGAATTGAAGGGCAATATCTACAACCATTCAGTGATTGGAAAGAAATGTCCATCGATACCCAATACAAAATAGGGTTAACGTAAAAAGAGATACACGAGATATCCTTACACAAGACATTATTTTTATTTCTACATCTACATACATATCATTTTCACAAAATTACCACCACCATTAAAAGTAAATTTTAATAATCCTAATCAATTATTAACTTTAATGGTGTAGCAATAACAATGACTAACTACATTGACTAAGTTCAACTACTTAACATATCTACCGGTTATTTTTCTTCTCTTTTTAAAGATTCCCTTAAAATAACCATAAACTTATCGATCTTCATTTGTAACGAAATAGCCAAACCAAATACCAATTTTTATCGACTTAACTTCTAAATTGACGAAGTTACACAAAAAACTATCTCTCTTTCTTTCGTTTAAAAGGTACTTAAACTTAAAAAAAAGAATTGTGTAAGGTTTTTTACTTTTAACCAAAAAGTCAAATTGTCTATTTTTTTCTCCTCGTATCCAATTATGCATTCTTGAATTTAATTCAATGAAAATTTACAACCGGAGTACAATATATTATATTGTTACTATTTCATTAGTTTGCAAGTTTATGATTTTCTCCGTATGTTTTGTCATAACAATAAAATTTTCTATATTCTATTTTAAAACATTGTACCACTTTGTTGAACATTCGAATCAAGATTTCTTTGTTGTCATATATTCATTAAATGTATGTATTATATATGTAATTGGTCATCAATCTCCACGGAGTCGGGGTCCGTGCCCTTGTCAAACAATATCCAGTAAAGATTACTAAAATTGTATATTTAAATAAAACGGATTTTACATACTACAACTAACTACATAACTGTAGTATTTTATAGAAGAAATTACATGTTACATATCTTTTTTTTTTTGCTCTGCTGAGTCAGCCCACCAACACACTGGGTGAGCCGGCCTGCTCCAGCAATCAGCCATCCGATTATCCTTTTTAGTAGCCGAACAACTCAGCGCCGCCGACTGTAGGTCATTTTTAAGCATATGACGTGACGACTCAGCCCACGCGATAATGACCTGACTCCAGCAGAGCTTACAACATGCCATAAGTTAATTTGCAAAATGTATGTATATTTGTAACCATAATACTTTATAACGCCAGCCGGTTGCGGGTAATGCAAGCAGGAGATACTGTTACAACGGGATACCTAGATTTGTGATATCAATAAGAATCTGACTTCATCTTACTCAAAACGAGACTGGAGTAAAATACCCGATGATCTTTCTACCTAAAAAAATACATCGTAGAGTGAGTAAAATATCAATTAACTAGAAAAATACCATTTAAAAATACAAATATAATGTTACCTATGAATAATAATAGTGGATGAAAATAAATATTTATGTAACACCCACATATTCCAAAATGGAACGATTATTTTTGCGATCCACAAAGTTTTCTCCATAATAATATTGAGTAATATGTGCATTCGTGACACGGGAGAAAATATAACAGTGGGAGAACGTTTTAAGCTTTTTTATTTTGTCTTAAATTACGCAAAATGTTTCCAAAACACAAAAAGCACGTATAGCCCTATCATTAGATAACTATTTAGAGCACCAAACAATAGAAAATCCAAATGATCTAGACTGGACTAATACTGAGGACATTAGCGTGGCCTTTAGTGCCTTTGTAGTGTTAATATAATGCTAATTGGCAGAGCCCTCTAGTTGATTTTGAAACATTGCGCCCGGAACTGCGGACTTTACCTAACAACGTAATTAATGAATCTGCGTTACATAATGTTCTGTACAGATTTCAAGGCAATTTCGGGTCGACAAGCTATCGAATGTATTTAAGCCAGATTCTTGGTCGTCTAAGAATGTACATATATAGGGTATTCGTATGAACGGCAAGTGTGGGTTAGAAGATAGAATAATTACATAGTTACCTAGTGTTGTTTAATTATATGCTTTCAATCGAGAAATTATTTCTTCGATGTTATATACCAATTAAATAGCAGAGTTATGTGTTAATTAGATTTATGTGACTTATTTAATTAAAAGGTAACCAACCATGTATTTATTCTAATTCTATATTATTATTTCGAATCGTCAAAACCGTAAAATAGTCAAACTTATTTCTTAAAAAATGTTTTGGTTATTTTTTACAAAAAATATGATCATAATGATTATTTTTCAATGTTGTCGCTTTCTAGAAGTTAAATCAGTTTTAAGGAAACCTAAAGTTTTACCTACGTTTTTAATTTTGTTTTAAAACCCATTCCCTTTTACCATTTATGTCGACTACCGATCTAAAGTTTTTGTAAATATAAGCAGTATTTAAATGTTTTCCGTTGTAATATAACATAGAACGAGGTTTCATAATAATAAAACTTATAGGACCGCAAGATTATTAAGAGAAAATACCTCTAAACTTAAGAACAAACAAAAACTTGTTAACCTTTTCACTGAAATGAGATAAATAGTCATTTAGAACATCTATTAAAAAAAATGCAACTAATAAACTACATGTTACCCGCGTTTTCGCTCACATCGTCATCATCATCATCAGCCGGCAGACGTCCACTGCTGGACAAAGCCCGCCCCCTTATTGACAGTAAAATGTTTTTCAATGCCTTTCCGCTCTTCAGCCTCCTAAGTTTCCCGAACACAAAAATCATACGATGAAGTAACCCTATTGCGATGAGAAAGATTTTATTTTATGAAATAGGTTGTAAAATGGGCCAACGGATTACCTTTTTTTTTTTTTTTTTTGTGAGGGGAAAATCATCAAATGACTTCTCCCGCCCAGGGCCGGGCAGGAGGGAGTGTCAGACTCTTACTGACTAAAAACCCCCCTGTTCCTTCTCCTGCTCTGTGCCGAGGTCGCGGTACCTTATTGCGCTTACCCCGCAACCCCGGCTGAACATCAGCCCTTTAGGTCCCCGTCTGTGGTGGTCTATTGGCTCTTTGAGGCGCGCGCGGAACGCTACGCGCCGTACGCTCGGGCCTGGTTCTGGTCGGGCGGCGAGCTGCCCTTACTCGCCGACCGCAGGCCCGTACTTACGGTGGCCGGAGATCGTCCCTCGATCCCCGACGCCCGTAGTGTCGCCAGTTGCGGCTGCTGGGGCGTGAGGAGGAGGATTGCTCCCTCACGCGGGCCGCCTCTCTCTTTGCGAGCATGACTGCTTCACAAAAGGAGGAGACGGCGTCCCAGTTCCTCTCACTCCGCACCATGGCCTCGACTAAGGCCGGGCGCGAGAGGTCGCCGCCGCCGATCACTTCCCTGAGGATACGGCGGTGCTCAGCCCAGGCAGGGCATACCGCTACCGTATGCTCCACCGTATCCTCTAGGTGGTCCTCACAATGACGACACTCGGGCGTTCCCTCCCGCTGAATCCGAAACAGGAACCTACCGAAGCTGCCGTGCCCGGTAAGCACCTGCGTCAGACGGAAGGTGAGGACGCCGTGGCGTCTCTCAAGCCACTCCTCAAAGAGGGGTCTTACCGCTGCTATGGTAGCGTGCCCGGCCCTCGGTTGCGACAGTCGTTGTCTCCACTCTGCCATGAGATCTCGCCGGAGCTCATTCCGCCACGCGCTTATTTGGCGCGGCAAAGGATCTTCGCCCCGGCTACGCGCGTCTGCGCGCAAACTGTAGACGCGCGCGAGCGCCTTCGCTTCTAGATCCCACGGCGGTGATCCGGCAAGGAGGTTCGCCGCCTCCCCGGAGATCGTGCGATACCCGCGGATTACTCGTATAGCCATGACCCTCTGGGACGCGACCAGCGTACGAGCCGGCCGCCGCTTCAAGTCCAGCGCCCACACAGGGGCACCGTAGAGGGCCATGGATCGCACAATCCCCATATACAACCTCCGGCAGGAGGCGTTTGGCCCCCCGAGGTTGGGAAGGAGCCGCTTGAGCGCGGCCCCAGACCGTTCCAACTTAGGGGCCAAACGACGAAAATGCTCCGTGAAGTTCCATCGGCTGTCGAGGACGAGACCCAGGTACTTCATCGCCGACTCGACGCCGATGGTAACTCCTCCTGCCGTTACTTGGGACCCACCTGGAGGTGGCGCGCTCCGACGGCCATAGAAGCACATGGCCTCGGACTTGTGGAGCGCCACCTCGAGTCCCAACTGCCGGATCCTTGCAACGACTGTCGCAACCGCTTGTGACATCAGGTCGGCCGCCGCCTGATGCGACCTCCCGTTCGCCAGCACCAGCGTGTCGTCAGCATAGCAGACAATGCTGACGCCGCTCGGGAGGTCGGTGCGTAGCACCCAATCGTACCCGATGTTCCACAGGAGAGGTCCCAGGACCGATCCCTGCGGGACACCGCGCGACACCTCTCGCCGATTCCACACGCCCCGGTGACCGGGGTAGATGACGCATCTGTCCGTCAAGTAAGCCTCGACTACACGACGGAGATAGGCAGGCACCCGGTGATACCGGAGTGCCTCCAAAATGCAGCTCCAGGGCAGCGAGTTAAAGGCGTTGGCGATGTCCAGAGACACCGCCACGACGACTCGCCTCCCGGCCAACGCTGTCCCCGTCGTGAGGTCCCTCACGCGCATGATGGCGTCCACCGTGGAGCGCCCTCTTCGGAAGCCGAACTGGCCGTCCGCTAAATCCGGCCCCCTTCCAGACAGGTGCCCGACGAGGCGGTCTGAGATTATCCTCTCGAACAACGGATTACCTTATACTAAGCAATTAGTGCCACCAATGGCCACCCGCAACTTTGAAGACGTTAAGGGATTTGAGCATTGGGGGATTCGGAGATTGAAGAAGAGGTTACCTTACTCACATATTTTATGAATAGTATCTAACTAGTCTCCGCGACGCGCAACCTCAGTAAGAGTCCCGTTGTGACTTGAACCTAGTAGAGCTTCTTCCTCAGTTAATTCACGCAGGTTTTTTTTTTTTTGAGGGATAATCATCAAGTGACTTCTCCCTGGCCCTGGGCGGTAGAAGTCATTTGAAGATGAGGGAGTGTCAGACTCTTACTGACTAAAAACCCCCCTGATCCTTCTCCTGCTCTGGGCCGAGGTCGCGGTGCCTCATTGCGCTTACCCCGCAATCCCGACTGAAAACTCGTTATTTTTAATAAGCCTCATTAATTGCACAGCCAAACATAATGCAAGTTTTGATCCGATAGACAAACTATGTGTATAGTTTTGTCGAACATTTTTTACGTCGTAAAACTACCTATGTACTAACCTATTTGACCAATAAATAAATAAAATAATAAATTGACCCATCGCTCCGGTCGAGCCGGCCTATTCGTGTCGAAGCGTGGCTCTACATCACTTGATGCACAAAAAAATGCAACGAATTTGCATTATTAATAGGGACCCGTTTAATATTGCAACGTTGCATCCGCTTCTAATGTCTATACAGTATCGAACGTGAGCACCTATTTACTTAAGTATGATAATGTCATTAATTAACTTGGTTAGTGCTGATATGCTGGTTAAGTGAATGGTATACATACAAACCTAGCTACAATGAACATAGTAACAAACTCATTTTCACTAATAGGGAATACCTATGCAAATAATTAAGTAAGTATTATAATAGGTACTACTTAGTACTTTTGGTGTGTGATAAACATAAATTTGAATATAATAATTTGTGCAGGTTAACTAGGTATGTAAATTATTAAAATATGCGCAAAATATGTTTGGCAATCCTGCTAGGTCCGTTATTGGTCGCATCGAATTGAGTAGTTGTGCCATCACGGTCTAATAAGCACCTAATACGATAAGTATGTATAAAGAAAGTATCTATAATCTTCGCAATTAGGTATGTCCGGGGCAGAAAAGAATCGGCTGGATTTACTCAGTATATGTAAGTCTGACACTCCGTCTCACTCTACTCAGACTAGTAGAAGTAAATGGATAATTATCTGCACTGTCATAAAAAGGGGGAAATATCAACTTGATGTAGACTGTTTTAACTTTTTATTTTTTACGGGAATGTCATGCTTTAAATTAGAAAAACAAACATTTTGATTTTGTAACTAAAAAATCGTGAAATGGATTTTCTTGCCCAGGGTGAGGCAGGAGGGAGTGTGTGTGTGTGCTCTAACTAAGAACCCCCCTGTTCTTTCGCCTGCTCTTGGCCGAGATTGCTTCACCTTATTGCGCTTGCCCAGCAATCCCAAAAATATTCATGTACATACATGTTTCCTTTTGGCATAGACACAGAGTTGTGGAACGGAGCCATTTTACATTAATAAGAAAAACGTCCGAAT
The DNA here is from genome assembly GCA_902829305.4 of Spodoptera exigua. Taxonomy (NCBI): domain Eukaryota; kingdom Metazoa; phylum Arthropoda; class Insecta; order Lepidoptera; family Noctuidae; genus Spodoptera; species Spodoptera exigua. The sequence continues at coordinate 7,461,373 of LR824615.2, forward strand.
AGGCGATTTTTTTGTGTACAGCATTGTACGAGTGATAACCATATTACCTACCCATTGTACCCTGCGTCATATGCGTTGCACTGAATCGAATATCCACATTCATTGAATCGATTTTCGATAACAACATTGCAATATCTCGTTGGAAACAGTTGTGTTTTAAAATCTGTTTGAACGATTTTTTTTTTGTTTTTGGTTTGACACGTTTAGGGAACAGACACTAAAGTCTATTTTACTGTAGAAGGAAAATCATCAATTTAAATGACTATTCCGCCACGCTCTCATTTGGCGCAGCAGTGGAGTTTTGCGACAATGCGCGCTATAACCTTCACCTGCAGATTCCATGACGGCGATCCAGCAAGGAGGTTCGCCGCCACCTCTCTGGGATCCGGCGCTTACACAGGGGACCCACAGAGGGCCGTGGATAACACGATCCCCAAGTATAGTGGTGCTATAAGTGTGGGAGAGTTATGATTCGGCTCGACCGGAGTAGTACCACGGCCTCACAGAAAACCGGCGTGAAACAACTACAGCGTTGTGTTTCGCCGTGTGAGTGAGGTTACCGGAGGCTCGATCCTTCCCCTCCCCTAATCCCTCCCCAATCCCTAAATCTCCAAACCCCTAATCCCCAAAAGGTATTCAACGCATTCGTTGTCTCTCCTCTGGTGTTGCGGGTATCCATGGGCGGCGCTGATTGCTTACCATCAGGTAATCCGTCGGCTTATATTTTTTTTATGTGATAGGTCGGCCCTATCACATAAAAAAATATAGCTTTCGGCAGGAGGCGTTTGAGTGAGGAGCAAGGCCAGCCGACCCGAGCCAAACTTACATGGGTATGTGACGCTCCACGCGCGCTTCAAAAAGCCATCAGGCTTTTACAAATGAGTCCTACTGGCTGGCTGGGCTGGAAAGGGACAAACGCAATATTGTACTTCTGACCTGGCTCGAAACAGAAGATAGGAAGGTAGGAACTGGTTTTAAGTCAATCTAATGCTCTCCCAACTCACGACACCGGCCGCTCGTGCTTTATCAAGTATTTTAAATCTACTTTATGCTCACTCATCTCACAGCAAACAATTATAATACCTACCTCCTGACACGTGTTTAAAAATATTTGAGTGGCCTTCAAAACGTTTTTTCACTGTGCAAACTTACGCTTGCGTTTAATTGTCAGTGCAACTACGTTAGTTGTTACAGGTGCATTAAATCCATTATTCTTTCGAATAAATAATATTATAAAATGATGATTAAATAATATTTTTTTTAATAAACTGATGAAACCGTGTAGGAGAGCCATGCTTCGGCACGAATGGGTCGGCTCGACCGGAGTGATACCACGGTCTCACAGAAAACCGGCGTGAACCAACCACAGAGTTGTGTTTCGCCGTGTGATTGAGTTTATAGACCATAGGCCCAATCCCTCCACTCCATCAATTCCTAAATCGCCAAATCCCTTATCCCTAAAACTACTACTCGTTTGCCGACCTATCACATATATAAAAACTGTCGGCTGTGTAATGAAATAAATAGGTTGTATTTATATTTAAAAAATCTTAAAACCCCTCCCCACTCCACTGACTTCTACTCTTACTCCTTCACTGTGCATGCTGTACGGCTGTGGAACAGGTTACCGCCCGAATTGAGGAGCTGCCAGACTGTTGCAGTTTTTAAGCGCAAATTGAAAGAGCACTATCTTTCCCTATCATAAATGTTTAGAATATTTATTGTATTTATAGGTATATATTTAAATGTGTATTAAATGGTATAGGTATGTATATATATTTATTAGTATATATATATATATATATATATATATATATATATATATATATATATATAAATATATATATTATATTATTTGGTGTTTATATGTTATGTATTTATATATTTTTGCTGTTTTTTTTGTAGTTTATTAATTCTTGTTTTCCTTTTTCCTAATTGTGTTTACACAGTCAGTCTACACAACTTTTTATTCTAACTCTCCCATAGCGGGCCTGCTGGAAGAGATTTCTGAAGAAATAAGCTGTGCCTTTGTACCTAATTGTTGTATTGTTTTTCTTGTCCAACTTACTGTGTGTTCAAAAATTATTAAATAAATAAATAAATCTATAAATTTACAAAGTCTCATCCAGAGCTACTGGAAAAGTGTGAGATAGGTAGTATATTAAACAAATGAAGTTGCTCTGCTATGCGTATCCTTTATTAATGAACTTCCTATGTTTTTATAATAACTATCGTGAGACATACTGAATTAACTAAAAATCGCCGTGATTTTTAGTTAATGAACTTCCTATCCAACTTCGAGAGTTCCCAACTACTCGATTCAAGAGGGCATTACATAGAAGGCTAATTCCTAATCCTTACTTAGGTACGTAGTAAAAAAGATTTCATACAATATCTATAAGTTTCCGAAGTAATGTTATTATTAATGAATACGATCTTGAGAACTTGTTTTCAAACATTGGCATGTCAAAGACATTGTCTTTATCAGCTTAAGACTGAGTACTGAAGTTATTGACATGTTGTAACACCTTTTATGTAGGTAACTGTATTCAATAGATCCTTTGACTTTGACTTTGAATTAAATGAAATTTGAATTAAACGTTTTATTCTTCTAACTTTTCCTTCAACTGATTTAAAACTAACCCGTCCCCGCATCTGACCAGAGTCGCCGTAAATTAAAACAAATACAAACATAGCCTTCTGCTTGCACTTGCGGTACCTAATCAAAAAGCGTGATTTTTCATAACAGCAAAACTTCTGCCATCTATTCAATAAAGTAGAAACAAATTTCAAACCCTTTCTCAGTACTTGTGTAATAGATGGCGCTATTTGTAGCTTGCAAAAGATACAAAACATTTTTCATAATAACATTTTTGTTATTTTCAGAATGCAAATAAATAATTATTTGTTTAACAGAAATTAACGCATCAACATTTTGTGTTTTTAGTAATAATATTATCATCTGCACTGCTGTGAAACTTTTATCTTCTTCTTATCCACAATGTTCACGTTAGAAAGAAAGAGAAAAATGATTAAAATCTCACGTTCCGTATCTTCTGTCTGCCATTCTTAAGCACGACGAACTTAACTGTTGTGCGAATGAAAGCGTCAAATCAATCTGTCATTCGTCGACGGCGAATCGGCCGCATTAGCGGACTTGTTTCGAGCTATTTTACAACTAGCTTTTAAATTTTAATGTGTACAATAATGCAGTGAAAAACACGCTTGGTGTAGTAAAAATAATTGAAAGAAAAGTGACCGACAATAAGATGCCTTTTGTAAACATCAAAAAGCAATATTTAGCAATGGGGTTATTAATTTTCGTTATGTTGTTTTTATTTAATACTAGGCCAGTATTTCAATGTCAGTTTAATGCAGAAGTGAGTTCATATCTCCCAGTGATATACGGGATTACTCCAACATACCCGAGGCTTGCACAAAAGGCGGATCTTACAAGGTATGAATTGTTTATCGTGATTCTTCTGCCCTTGATGTATAGATATCTTACCTTATTTGTTTGGCTAAACTATTTGGCAATATTTCTTAGTAAGCCGACAATTATTTTAATTGGTTAATTGATGGGCTTACACAAGATATGCATTGAGTAATCGCCGTGAACGTAACCATGGATGGGCCATTCGATTGTCGAGCTTTATTTGAGGAACTCAATGAAATGTAAATAGTTTTATGCAATGAATTAGCTGTGCTAACTTTATTTATAATCTGCTATGTTACTTTTCGAATTTGTTTTGTATAATATTGGATAATTTTAACTAGGAATTTAGATATACTTTATCTATTCTTCATATTTCAGCCAAATTTAAACAATTTATTTTTGTATCTATATACCATTTATTTACGTCAATATTTACCAACTATTCAAATGCATAAATTGTTCTAATGGTTTAACAAAAAAGAAAAATAATGTGTTTTCTTTTTTATAGAAACTTAGACTGAAACTAGCAGGCATTTTATGAAATCAAATAAAATTTTCACTGTGCTTAACCAAATATTTTAACCTACTTTTATTTTAAAATTAAAATACTTTCTTTTTTAAAGGAAGTATTGTTACTAATTTACTACATATAAATTTTAATAAGGGCCCATACAATTTATTAGAATAAAGTTACATGTCTCTAATTACAGTTTATGGTACATCATTCTAGAAAGTGACATAAATAAAGGAAAATTGACATGCATAGTAGTAGATTCACAAAGTACTTACCATAACTAATGCTTGTTAGCAAAGTAAATGTATGCATTCTAATTATTAACACATTAGCATAATTTTTCAGGAAGTACTTAATAAAATAATGAACTGTCAATAACTAAAATTTATTTAGAATTGTAAGTTCAATATTTGCTTTATCTGTTGTCATTTTTTTTTAAATGTTCACCTGTGTTTGCCCAGACGGTAAATAGTGGAGAAAAATAAATATTGTTCATTGTTTTATTTAATTGGATGACATATTTACAATTACATCTGCTTGATAATTATATGTTACTAATGAGGTCTTTGTATAAGCATTATTTTTCATAAATGACTAAACAAAGTCTCAGATATAATTTTTTAGGTACTTACTTTATTGAAATAAAAGGATTACTACTGCACCATGCAGATGATTTCTCAGATATATTTAACTCCAACAAAACTGTTTTGACTTTACTTAAATTATAAATTTACTCCTGTCTCTTTTCCCAGGTTATCGCAAACCTTGATGCATATAAAGAACCTTCATTGGGTGGTGATTGAAGACTCTGCAGAGAAGACGAAATTAGTTGCAAACTTGCTCAAAGAATCAAATCTAAAGTACACACACCTGAATATCAAAACACACAAAACAAAACATTCAACGGTATGTTTGATTAATACTTATAATATTATAAAATTAGAATAATTAAAATAGTTCAGGAGTCATTGGCAAAGTAACTGAAAGTCATGTCTGGATATCTGAATTTAGCATGCAAATTTCTGTGCCAAGTGTAGTAATCTGCCAGCAAAGGGCTCTCTATCTCAAACTGAATTCTTCATAACATCTACAAAATACAATTTTTAATGCGGGATTGCATAATTTACTTATATAAAGTTATGACAGCATCTGTAAATTATTTGTGTGTATTTTCATAAATAATGCTCCAAAAATGATATAAATTGTGATAGTTTTGTAGGATGCATTATGTTTTTTGAAATCCAAGCTCAATTAACAACAAACCAGAATAAATAATTTTAATAAGTAATGCTCATTTTTCTCAACAAGACTTAGAGTAGTCTTGTCTGTGTATTTGTTTTTAATTTTGATAAATATTTCAGGTGATGGATATCAATATATGTCTGTTTAAAACAAGCATATACAACACATCTTGGTATTGTGTATGTCCCAACAATTTTTAGGTGTTCTTTGAATTTGTGCATAAATGTTTGTGCGTAAATTAATATGTAAAGAACTCATGTGTTAACAGTGTTGAATTAAACTTGCAATTTATTTAGTTTTATAGGCATTACTGTAAGAGAAAGTTTTTATAACATTATATGTATACTCTCAGAAAAACAAGCATTAGCCACTTAGGTCCTTACATATGTATCTTACCGAGTCCCATGTGTGTTAGGTTACTCAACCAACAAGTCAGTTGCTAGTGGAATTATTAGTTTATCCTTTTACAGACCACAACTATAAAGCAAGTAAAAGAAGCTCACAGTGTTCTAGTAAGTTCTTACATAGTTTTTCCAATGGTGTCTTCTTATATTTTGATATAATTAACATCTGAACATATGAACCTTGAAAGGCGAGAACGATGTTTATCCTATTTATCACCAGTCATAAGTCGTATTTGATAGATGGTGAGCATATGTCACAGACCGGCCACTTCTCCAGGTTATTATAATAATTCTTTGCCTGATCAGGGATTGGACCCAAAATCCATTGCTTAGTTAAACAAGTTAGTAGAAAGGAGATGGTATGAAAGTAGTACTATGTAGTTCTTTGTGATGTTTTTTGTAGGGTGGTAAATATATTTTATCCTTTATCTATATCTACAAGGGTAATCAAAAGTAAATTAATTGCTTCATTGGGATGACATATATTTTAATGTTACAATTATCAGGTTATGCAAAGTTAAACTGAATTCACATTATATCTTTAGGTTTAAGAAAATTAAAGGTAAGAGATGAGTAATTCATTTTTGTCTTCGACTATTGCACCTACAGAAGATCTACTCCATGAAAATATTACTACATTCAACTACATATACATTAATTCCTCAACGAAATAAAGAGATGACGCAGAAGGTATAATAAGGATAAAAACACAATAATAATGTATTTAACTCGATGAACTTATGCAGGAGACATAGACAATAAATGGGATAAGCCTAGTCACTCAGCACTATGGAAATTTAACGAAAACTTATCGCAATATATCGGGGTCAATTACAATCACGTGCTATTATTACGAAGATTATTTTTAGAATTACCGAAAATCTTCGACTCTACCCGGAAGTTGAAATCGAGTTTCTTGCTTGCCATTTGTAGTACAAGTAGTAGTTTTGTGACATTTTTGTTGGGTAGTAAAAAATATTTATCCTTTTCCAGCCCACACCCATACAGAAAGTAAGAGGAACCAAAGGGGTCCTAGTAAGTTACTTCATTTTGAACATGGGTCTCATATATTTTCATGTTACACTGTGTTTGTTTGGGTTTGCATAGTCACCTTGGAGTCCATTTATTTCTAATTTGTAATGTTATATGAAATTGGATATAATTATGTTCGAATCTAGCTTTCTTGTAGGTAATGTATAGATACACCTACCATTGGTAATCAAAATATGTCAAGAGTTTCGAAATTAAACCATTGTGCCGTATTAACTATACACTAATAATTCACTATTTATAAAAATAACAATGTTAGTGGGTTACATGCGCACACACATGAACGGAGTATCTACGTACCTATATCTCATATACATACTGTTAGATAATATAGCTATACTAGGCATTTTCTACGTCTTGGGTGCTTCATTCAACTTCATCTTGGGTTTGGGTTAGCATTTATTGTTGGAACGGCAGCACGCGTCGGTAAAGTAAGCGGCACTGACAGTGCGTACGCGCATCGAATTTTGGTGATGAGCGAGCGAGTGACAGATTGCTTTTTCGTGGGTAACATAGACTTTAAAAGGCCCCGTCATTCCGTTAAACAGAACCTCAACTAGTAGCGCGGTTTCTTGTTATACTGCTCCTTTTCACACGCAACCGTGAGGGTCTTCTCTATACTACAGAGGATACAGTTAGGTACCTTAGTCTTCCGTGCACTTTAAATGGGGCTTTTAAAGCTGATCGGCACATGTTTGGCTGCGGGTGGTTCTCAACAGCGTCTGAAAGTAGTCTTTGTTCCTAACTAGAGCAACTAAACGCGATTTTTTCACGGTGGTGTAAAAAAGCATTTTGTAGTAAGTAATGGGTGAGAACTTTCTAGAAATTAGCAGAAGGGGATGTGTAGTGATTCCTACGATTACGATATCTAAATACCTATTTCTAGTAGGTATACTTAACAAGGTATTGCCGCAAGTAAATTAAGAGCTGTAATGTGTGATGATTAGAATTTTAATGACATCATCACTAAATAATTTGCAAGTTGGTCTGTGTGTCTACTGATCCGTTTGCGAGTAACAGTTTTATTGGCTTCTAATTTGCGTGAAAATTAATGATTTGGGTTTTTCTTAAACACTCTTTAATTTACTTAAAAAATAATATCAAAATTCTGAATTAACTTATTAATCTTTTCTCCTTCTTTTTGCCGGTTTTATATAATTATTCTTAATATTTCTAAAGGCGAGTGACTTTACGAAAACTTGTAGTAAGTAACATGATTCTGTTAAGTTTACTTAATGCTTCGCCAATCGCTTGGCAGTACGCCAAGTCTTCAAAAAAGGGGCTATTGTTTCTTTTTTCTTTACCTTACTGGAGTGTCATACACTAGTGGCTTATTTGACACCGCAGTTTTATTTAAGCGAATATTTTTATCTCTTTCTTAACATCTTGTCTTTTAAGTCGTGTGATACATGTAAATAATATATTATTAAGAGAACTTATATAACTCAATTTTGTTAAAATGTCTTACTTAACATTTACGGTCGAAAAATAATCAGATGAAAGATGTTTATCTCTTCCCTTTCTTGTTAACAAAAAAACTACAGAACTATTTGGCATCGTAAAATTAATAATCACCTTCTATAAGGTATTCATTTTACGATGGCAAAATTTAATGTTTTTTTTTTATTCTATTTTAGCGTGTTTACGGTACAGTCTTAATAAATATAAAATCGGTTAGTTCAGAGTTTAAATCGGTTTTGGTGTCTAGCAACCTTTACAAAAGTTATTAAGACAAACCATTAAATGTTACCTAACAAACTATATTTCAAAAACGAATCATGTCTATGTTTTATTCTTCGTGTGTGATACGTAACTCAAAGGGGATGTTTGTTTCTAATTGTTTGGAAAAAATATAGAAATGTAGTACCTATCGTTGATTAACAAAACATGTGGAAAATATTTAGCGGACGTTCCAGTTTATGATTAATCTTTGTGTGTATTACAGGCCAGTGGTGTGGAACAAAGGAATCTGGCTCTGGATTGGCTGAAGGGCCATTTGCAGAAGGCCGAGGATCAAAGAGGCGTTGTCTACTTTATGGACGATGACAACACGTATTCGCTTAAAGTTTTTGATGAGGTAAGATTTGTTGATTCTTGATTATTTTTAAGGTCTAATAAGGTACTTGTGAACTGACAAGCCAAGAACGGCAAGGGTAAGTAGATTACTTTTAACCCGTTGAAAGTCGGTTTATAAGACACAATAGAAAATACATCGTGGATCCACGTTTAAGACATACGAAAGGTTAAGAGGCTCAAGTATATTTTTTTTATTAGTACTTATATGTTCTAAATTTTAAGTATATTTTGCTGTTTACCTACAACATAATGGCGATACTACTTCATACTACAAGTATTCTAAGGTTATCAAATGTGGCTTAGGAAGTTTGAACAAAGCCTAATAAAAGACAAGTTACACTGATATAGAAACCTTAAAAATATTAACGTTAACAGATTTATAAGTAACTTATACTAAGTAACTTATGAAGGATTTCGCACAATACAAATTGCCAGTTTTAGCTTGCGTAACAAAATAAATACTTTTATAACAAAGACGTCACGTTCTTAAGTAAAATGTTGGGACTTAATGAAAGGAAAACTCAGCACAGATTGTCAGCATTTTTAGAATAATAAAAATATTTATCTCCTTCGGTTTTCCTTATGCGGATTAACCAAAACTTTGTCATGTGAGTTGAATTTTAATATCGCGTACGCGGAAAAATGCTTCACCGTTTTTAAAGTGGTTCAGGCATAATAACTGTTAGCTAGTCAGGCACATAATATTAATACAATGATTACCACGCCAAATAAAGGTCTAATAGAAGTCATTGTACGGACTTGACATCATTTTTCGAATCACATATTAATAACATCAAATCACTAGCCCCTAGGCGCCCCCTGCTGAGCAATAGCCTCTTCTTACACTGAGAAGGTTTGATCACTTATCGTTGATCAATAACTATGGCTTTTATCAAACTTTTAATCGGACATATAAGTCCAGGCTTTCTTATCATCTAGCATTGGCCCCGACCTGAAACAGAAGGAAGATGGTGGCTTTTAGTCAGCAAGTGTCTTATATTCCCTCTCGCCCGACCTAGGCAAGAAAAGTAAAAAAAGGTTCCTCACGATGTTTTTCTTTAACATTTTTTTGGGGTGTCAAAAAAAGAAATTAGAATTATTGTATACAACTAAGACAAATCTCATAATTTTTTTTTCTCAAGTTTTAAGTGGCATAACCATAACTAGCATGATTTAAATAAAAAATTACGCAAATCATGTAGGTAACTACCATTTTATCCCTTCTCCTTACCTATGTACATAATGTCCACACTTAGAGAATGCACCGCACGTGCGTTTTCGATAATGTGCTCAGGCTTATCTAAGTGATGATTGCTAGATAAGAATCCATGATAATCACATAGTTGGTTATAGTAGTAGCTAGTAGCTTACACCGCCCGGTAGTATTCAACGTGACACTGCCATCATACTTACCTATTATAAAGGCCTTGGCCGCGAATCTTGCGGACAGCGGGTAACGCTCGTGCGCGTGTATTGGGATATTTTGACTTGGAAACTAATATTATCGATACATAACCTTATTAACAGGAATCTTTTTTTAGAATTTTTATTCGAAATAGAAAAGTATTAATTTGCAGTTATTAGTTGATAAAACATATTATGAGTTGATAAGTATGTTTTATACTTTTCGCAATATTTATTTCACGAAACTGCCACTTAACAGTGTTTTTCGATAAATCACAAACAACAGTACGTTGCCGCCATATGGCTGCCTCATATGCCCATCTGGTTTCGGGAACGCGTTACCCGCTCGCTACCTGCGTAGTCGCAGCCACCGCTAGCCGCTACTCGCAATATTCGGGACAGAGGGCTTATACTAAAGTATGTGTAATGTAATGAGAGCCCCTTTGTTATTCACAAACAATAACAATATAGCCGCTCTTATACCGGAAAATATAATGTAAATATGCTATCATTTTACCTAACAATAGTATTACTGTACTCGTATTTATAGTTGACGCGATACGGAGGTTTCTAGTAATGGCTGCCACTGATTCATGTAGACTATTTAGAAGTCGATACTGCAGTCAGCCGAAGTCTTATTAGGGGTTTTCCAAGCTCACAATTTTGTTCAGTTTTATCGACATAATGCTCTTCAGTGGCATTTTTAAGAATAAGACTATTTTTTTATTTTATTTATTTGGCTCACCAACAATTGTTTACACGATAAAATATTAGAGAGACTACTCGACTGAGAAGCAGGTCGTACATTCTATGACTAAAGAGTTCGTTCAAATCACGATGGATAAGGATATAGGTAATATTATCATCGCAGAATGTTGTTACTTTTTCTTGACTAGCATTTCCCTGGCGTGGCATGAGCGATCATGGTCACGATTCATGATGAGAGCTGTGTAGACCTAGGATACAGCTTTCTTTACCATCTCTTAACGCCTTTCCCTGATCATCTTAGTCTGACGAATTGTACTTGAGGTCCAGCTTACAATATTGGCGTCTATATGGAGCTTTTAGGAGATTAGGACACAGCAAAATATAGGCATATAATCATAAAGCACAGCAACTTGATCGTTCCTGGCCCAATAAGCCATTCTAATAAAGCAGCTTAATGTATTAAATTAGTACCCAACCATTTAGCGACGGTCATCGACACAATCTTATCAATTCCTAACCTAATTTGCTAACCGGAGTTCCCGGCCGTCCCGATAGCTTCCTAAGCCAATATACAAATAGATAAAACTCGATTCCTAGGAGTCATTCGAGACGGAATTGATGGCACTGTAAACGTATGAAGTCTTTAAGGGTTGTCTCAAACGATTTCTCTCACATTACAAAAAGGTTTTATTGTTTTACATTGATTGTAAGTTTAAACTTTTTTATATAACCTTTGACCTTTTGATAGTGGTAATTCGAGAACAACAGAAGAACAACAGGCGCACGAGCTTTCGCTTGGGGTTTGCTACTGCACTAATTGCCAACCTTGTGGAAATACGGAAAGAAAGAAAGAAAGATAATTTATTTGTAAAACAAGCGTATACATGAAATAAGTCGGACGTCGCGAGAGCGTCCATGTTTTGCCGATAAACAGCGTACAAATATTGTATAGACATAAACAGTAATTTAAAACGTGTTGTGTGTTGTTTGTTGAACGGTGGAAGTCTTCCGGCTAATTATGTTTAGCAAATTTTTTATTAACGCATCCAATCCCTGACCTTCTGGTCGCCAGCCACGATCTGTGCCGTTTTCTACGAAGTGACTACTGAAGTTCTGACTACATGTTGTAAATTGCGTCTGAACTTATTATACCAACACCGCATCCTTATCAAGAAGGAGTTCATCGACTCTAGATAGCATTTATTAGTATCTATCCAGTCTTCGAGATATGCACGTAAACATACATTTATAGAATAAATTACTATAATATTGTTTTGAATTAAATGGAATATAGGTAAATGTTGCCATCCTATCGACTAAACACAACTAGGCTGTAATTACATATTTATTTAATTTTGTCTTTACTTACTCGACTAATTCTTAAACATAATTTGTTCGATGTTCAATGGAAATAATATCGAGATATAGGAATTATTGTTTAAGCATAACAGATATTTTTTTCCATTCTTGAATGGTTATTTCCATCTCTTTCTAAAGACGTTTCGATATAATAAGGCAAATATATCGTGACAGCGTCCATGTTCAGCTAAGGGCTTCATTTGTATGACATCAAAATAAAAAAGTACGTTTGATTACTAATTGGGTAGTTTCCTATGTCAAAAATAAATTAATTCGACGTTTCAATACAACAAAATATTGAAAAATAACTATACTTATATTCATCGATCGATCGATACACTGAATTTTAAATATTATTTAGCTATTTTTAAAAAAATAAGTAAACTATTTGACGCAAAAAAGCTATGACGTGATAACTCACTTTTTCATACAAATTTCATAGAAAAGTATCGTTTTTGACATTTGGATAAAAGTATTGAATTTGACTAGTTGGAAACTACCGTATTCTTACTTGCACACGACATAAAAAGCACGGACAAACTTTAAAAAAGTCCTTAACTGTCGAACATTTCACTGGTTATTAACTTACATAGTTGTATTTAAAACAAAATTGTCAGCGCGGTTTCAGCCGTTCCTATTTCTCGCAGGTATGTTGTTTTATAGTCTTCCTTTATAAATGGACTATCCAACGCACAAATAATTATTCAACTCGGACCAGCAGTTCTAGAGTTTAGTTCAAACAAACTCTACAGCTTTATAATATTAGTATATGATGTTATATGTATATTATGAAATGTGTAATTATTATCAGTACCAATATATTTTATAGATATTTATATTAATGTTCATTCAAGAGCGTTCGTGTATTAAAAGGGATAGCCTTGTGACCGACAGCTGATGTTTAGTCGTGACTACTAAACTAACTAGGAAATTATGTATGTACAATATTGTAAAATGTTTTGCTTATCATTTGAACTGTATCGGTTAGTCACGATAACATTCATGTTGTTACTGAGTACGTAGTTCCGATTGGAGTATTATCACATTATAAATATTATGTTATAGCTGCAATTTAATTACATGTAACATAATGCAATGCATATAAACATTGAATTTAAGTGTGCTAGAGCCATGCTTACGTACGCATGAACTAACTCCGGCGTAAGACAACGCTTGAGGTTAAAGGAGACTTATTCATCCCCTTACCCCATCCCAGTCCCCAAATCCCCAATCCCCAAATCTCCAATCCCCAAATCTCCAATCCCCAAATCTCCAATCATCAAATTCCCAATCATTAAATCCCTGATCCATAAGAGGCCGACAATGCACTCGTCTCGTAGGTTTCTCTGGTAGTTCTATCTCAGTTATTATCGATTGTTTCGTGTATCAAAATTTAGTTTTGTCCTATTTTTAAGCACAATCGCATTTTAATGTATTTACAATGTACCAAGCCCAATTTCAAGATTTAAGACTTGCTTCCTATTTCTAAAAGCTAATTTCTACCTATGAGTAAAGTATAAAAAACATTTGTAAGAATCATATACCTATCTCTGCCAAACGCGGTATAAGATAATAACTTGGCTAATAAGACTATATTCATATACCAAGTTATCGTCTAAGAACACGTATTAAAAGACATTATCATTGAATTTTCGAGCATATTTCGCGATTGTACACCGTCATGAGGCGGGTCGTTGACCTCTCTAAAATTAGGTTGAGCGTAGCACTACAGATCATGTCGATGACTGGTGCATACGTGACGTTTGCCGGGAGCCCGTTCAAAGCAAGTCTCTTCCAACTTTATGTTGACCTACTCTACTCATTCCGAACTCTGAAACTTGTTTATGATCTTATTTTAAATTTAGAATTGGATTATTTTTTTAAGAAAACATTGTCCTCTTTGGTATTTTCCTGAAGTACTTGTGTGAAGATGTACCTATTTGTTTGGTAGAAGACTAGCCGCAAAAGTATTTTTCGATACTTAAGTAAATAATTCTTATTACCGTCTGATTGCAAAATGAAGGCAATAAACTGAATTTTTAACAATCCAATCCAAGATTTGTACTGAAGATTAAATTGGTAATAATTTTCTTGTAAGTACAGCTTATCATAAGGCATACCTATGGAAATATAGATGTACCGTAATGCACTTGATTTTTATCGTTGTAATGATTATAAAACGAAGTAAATTACCACATGGTAATTTACTCCGTTTTATTAATCAAGAAGTTTATAGCGAAAACATAAATGATTATGTTTTATATACTTCTTGATTATATACCATATACGGCAATTAGGTTGCCAACCTTTCGTTACTATGATAGTACTAAGTTCTAATCCCACAATTAAGTAAGATCCCACCATTGATAAAAAGGGGTTACTTAGTAGACCACCACTGATGGGCCCCAACAAGGCTGATGTTCAGCCGGAGTTGCAGGTCAAGCATAATAAACCTCGGCCTCGACCTGAAGCAGGAGAAGGAACTTGTAGGTTTTAGTCAGTAAGAGTCTGATATTCCCCCTGGCCCCATCCTGGGCGGGAGCAATTGATGATTTTCCCCATTTTGTAGATTCGAATTTCCAAATTAAATATTATACTATAAAATATCGGACTGTAGGATCGGTCTTGAGGTAGTTTTCGCCTTAATCCCATTTGTAAGTGTTTTGTTATTCAGTTCAGTTAGTATCTGTACCGGTTATATGATTTTGAAGCTCAAGAAATAAAATTGCAGTTATAAAAATGTTGATATGAGGAAAATATGTATAAAAATACGGTTGCTCACTACCGTCATTGGATCGATAAGTTTGGCTGTAACACCCGACTGTTTACTGCGTTATCTTATCGACTCTTTGCGTAGATTCCGCTAAAAATAGTCTAATGAGTAATGGGTGCGGTTCCCTATCTAGTTTTGTGAAACCCCCAGTTAATAGACCGTTCTGTTATCTATTTGTACAGACTTTTTATTCTATTTTTTTTTTAAGTTTATTAGCGTTTGTGAATGGTACTTATTACATATTTTTTAGTTTCCTAATGGCTTTCCCCAGATTATTTGTTTTCGTTAATTTGGAAGTGCGTTATTTTCTTTTATTTACCCTTTCGTTCGACTGAAGAACACCTTTTAAAACTTAACATAATATTTTAATCTGGGCTCTATGGTGTTTCTGAGAATGACGAACAAAAACGCAACAAAACTTATCCTAGATTTTTGACTGAAACCAAACAGTTTGATGCGAAAGTCGACCACACAGAACACATTACGTGTTCATATTCATATTTGTACAAGCCAATAATTTCTGAATTACAGATGCGAAAAGTGAAGAGAGTTGGTGTATGGCCTGTCGGCATAGTTGGTGGTATGAGGGTCGAGATGCCTCTAGTCACTGACGGGAAAGTAAGCGGTTTCAACGCCTGGTGGAAGCCATTCCGACCATTCCCCATTGACATGGCAGGGTTTGCCATCAATGCTACCTTGTTCCTTGAACATCCTGAGGCCAAATTCTCCAGAAAAGTCCAATCAGGCTTTCAGGTTAGTATTTGATTTAAAAGTTGGTCAGTTTACATACATTTAAGTGTGGGAGAGTCATGCTTCGGCACGATTGGGTCGGCTCGACTGGAGTGATATCACGGCGTCACAGGCGTAAGAAAAGAAAAGTTCTTTTACGCAGAAAATCGGCGTAAAACAACCACAGCATCGTTGTGTTTCACCGTGTGATTAAGATTACCAGAAGCCCAATTCCTCCCCCTCTCCCCATCCCTTCTCAATCCTCAAATATCCCAGACCCTTATCCCAAAAAGTTCGGCAAAGCACTCGTAACTCTTTTGTGTTGCGGGTGTCCATGGATGGCGCCGATTGCTTGCCGATCTTTCTCATAAAAAATACATATCACATTGACTTACCTATTACTAAATACTTACGAGATTTAGGCAAAAAGTTAACAATAAGCAAAAATCTGTCTGTATACTTAGTCGAAAAAATTGTATGACATAATATGCATTGCATACTGTGTATAGCTACTGACAACACACCCAGTACCTACCGAAACACATTCAGTTGTGTTCACGAAATACAAAGGTGTGAGTCCTGTGTTTGTAAACCAAACAATACTTGGGCAACATTCTAGAGAAAGGTAACTTTAAAATAAAGTAAGTATTGGTAAAAAGTGTGTAAAGAACTCTAATAAAAAAAATATTTGACCTTCTTGCTCAAAAATGATACCTACATAATTTTTACCGTTATTGCCCTTGTAAGAGGCTTATTATATGGAGTTTTGACCTCTTAATATAAGCTTATTATTACTTTGCGCTCGGCCTCAGGGAAACCCAATCGATATTAAATTAATCAACAGTAAGTTACAACAAGTAATGTTAATAACAACAAGACACTTATTACTGTTAGGTACTAGAAGAAGGAGAATCCTTTGTGCTATTATAAAACATTATCTCTGTGACACGTACAGATTAATTTAGTAGTTTTGTAACAAATATCTATTACATGTATATTATCACAAACTCAAAGATATTTACACTAATTAAATAGTAGGTGGTCAAAAGTACACGAGTACAGTTAACCAATTAATTCCTTAGTAGTTTATAGTTTGCATGACCTTTTAAGTGTCCGTCCGTCCAACCGTCCGGTCATGTGTGACAAATGGTTCGGCTTGACCAGAATGATACCACGGCCTCACAAAAAACCGACGTGAAACAACCACAGCGCTGTGTTTCATCGTGTGAGATTACCGGAGGCCCAATCCCTCCCTCTCTCCCCATCCCTTCCCAACCCTTAAACATACGGAATTCTTATCCCTTAAAGGCCGGCAACGCGGTTGTAACTCCTTTTGAGTTACGTGTGTCCATGGGCAGCGCTGATTGCTTACCATCAAGTAATCCGTCTGTTGCGTGGCTCAGCTCTAAATCCATAATAATGTCTTAAGTTCCTTGTTATTATAGCAACTAAAACCGGTTTACTACCAATTATATTGTTATAATAATAGTAATAGATCAGAAGCTATCATTGTTTTGGTTATTTTTTTATAAATAGAAATATATAAATTTGTCTCTAAGTTTGAAGATAATAGAGTTCAATATGTCATTCTTATTATCATCATATTTCGAACTCTTGCTTCCAATTAATTTTAGATTTTTTCTACATTGCTATCAAAATAATACTTTTTCCTTAACATGTAATAAAACCAATACCGGTGTTTATTACACCAGTGTTCAGTGCTGAGATTGAGAACAGGCTTCTTCTCACACAATTAAGGTTTGAATAAGAACCACGCTTAGTTAAGGCGAATTGACGGTTGGAAATATCGATTTATACTTTCTAACTACTTATCACGATGCTTTTCTTCGCCATATTATAGCATTGATATTGAAAAACCTCACATAAGTGCCAATTTGCGAAGGAGTGTCATTTAGCGATCTCTCAACTTCTTACATGAAAAACAAGCAATATAAGTATAGGCCACCATATTTATTCACCACAAGCATGCACGTTGTCGTCATTGTGAGGAGCACCTAGAGGATACGGTGGAGCATACGGTGGCGGTATGCCCTGCTTGGGCTGAGCACCGCCGTGTCCTCAGGGAGGCGGGGACCTCTCGCGCCCGGCCTTAATCGAGGCCCTGGTTCATAGCGAGAGGAACTGGGAAGCTATCTCCTCCTTCTGCGAAGCAGTTATGCTCGCAAAGGAGGAGGCGGAGCCCGACCAGAACCAGACCCGAGCGTACGGCGCATAGCGTTCCGCGCGCGCCTCGATGAGCCAATAGACCACCACAGACGGGGCCCCATTGGCCTGATGTTCAGCCGGGGTTGCGGGGTAAGCGTGCGGAGCGGGGTAAGGAGTAGGGACAGGGGGGTTTTTAGTCAGTAAGAGTCTGACACTTCCTTCCGCCCAACCCTGGGCGGGAGAAGTCATTTGATGATTTTCCCCTCACAAAAAAAGCATGCACGTTACAATTCAAAAACTACCCAGGCTTATTCAGTCAAAATCCATTCACAAATACTTAACCAACTCTTCGTAGGTATGATTTACAAATTCTTGTTTAGGGTCAGTGTATATTTTTTTATATTTTCGTAGTTTAATTTGTACAGACACCCGCAACACAGAAGAAAATCATCATTTTATTTTGACACCTCGTAACAGAGTGATTGAATAAATAATTATGTCACTATCCTCAACCCAAAATTTATCGATAGGTACTGCAGATTAAAAATAATGGTTTTATTTAATTCAATCTAACCACGGCATTCAATAAAAAACAGCGCCCAACAGCTTTAATAAAAAAACTGGACAAAAGCTGCCATTATATAATATTCCATTTTATCAACATTCATTTATTTTTAGATAACACAGAGATGTAGGTTAATAGGTAATAATAATACTCGTTGAAGAAAACATTATCACAGTAATTGTTTTTAATAAAGTTCAATAGAGGTTATTACTACATTACCGGAGTTTGTATAGCATACCTATATCATTGAAGACATCAAACAGCAATAAAATAAATAACACATAAACTTTGTTCTAAAACCGAATGTTCTGAATTTCAACAAAAATGCTTTTATTAATCTTTATTTTTCTCTAATTTACAGGAAAGTGAAATATTAAAATACTTCACGACGAGAGACGAATTGGAGCCGTTGGCTGAGAACTGTACCAAAGTTTATGTGTGGCATACACGAACCCAAAAACCTTCGATAGTAAACCCGCAGAAACTGAAACGCCCTCTCGTCTCTTACGACCATATCGAAGTGTGAGTCCAATCAGTATTTCATTGGTCTTTTCATACACAAGGAGAAATCTCCTGGAAGAACAAAACCCTACCATATAACAGGGGGTTTAAGTTCACTTTAAAGTGTTACTCTATACAAGCTATTACTTGAATACTCAATTGGTGTATACTCAGATCAAAAAAAATTATATATCGTATAAACTACTTTTTGTAGATTTCGTCTCGATTTTATGTGTATAAGGAACAAATTCATATGCTCTTCATTTCTAACTCCGAAATGCCACTAAATTATTTTTTTAAGTATTTTGCTCTGTTAATGAGAATTTTTATAGTGGTATTTATGACTCATGCTTACTTGCTAAATATGATATAAATTGTGAAATGTTGACAGAATAAATAGATCTTAACTTGGGCCTGCAAAAGAATAATTTTGCGATGTCGTAAATTTAAATAAAAATGTACCTACACAACCAGTAAATACTACCAATAGAGTCGCTAGACACGGGCTCAAGTTCCACTTATGTTATATATTTTTCAAAAGTTGTATCATATTTATTATATAATATTATTATTATATTATGATAGCCTGCATCATGTAAATGATACATATACACAATAATACACACATTTAATTTAAGCAATAATGACTGGTATGTTGTAAATAACGCATGACGTATCGTGTAAACAAATAATTCAATTATTGCTCTTATATTTTCAAGAAAATAGAATCATGCAAATGAACCTTAAAGAGTGAATTAATTACTTTTTCAGTGATTTTGAGAAGAGTTGTTTTATCATAATTTATATATTTTAGTAAAGCTAGTTAATTTTATTTCCTACCAAGGTTATTGACGTTATGTAGCTCTGAATCATATATATTATAGGAAATATATAAAAAAGTTTAATTTAAAATGGCATAGTCCTTAATGTAGGGAAGTAATTTATACTTGATATGATAAATACAATTAGGTTTTATGTCAGTTTTGTTTATTTTGCTGAGATGATATTAAGATTTTCATTTACACATTTCAAATCAAAGAGTAACAGAAGACAACAAGGTGGTAACCATTTTAACAGATCCAGCATAAACAGGGGACTTGCGTGGCTGATTTACCACCATCACGGAGTACTCTTACATTAAGTTTTAATACTGTATTTGACACCTAGTCAAGGCCAGTATTTTTAAGAAACAATTTCCTGTAATATCGTATTTTTATGATTCTCTTCAATAGTTTTTATGAGATATAGACTTGTGTCATAATTTTTAAAGGACAAATGGTAAAAATTGGTCTTAAAATATGCTAGAAAAATTAAATATTTCGTGAGCATATAACACATTCGTTAATTGTATTTTTCCAATAATACATCGGGATACTCATGATAACAAACGACTTGAAAAATGTATCTTTGGGAAAGTTGTTTTTATCACTTATAAAGGTATTGTTTTGTTAAATATATGTTTGCATTTTTTAAGAAAGTACCGACCAATATTAACCAATACACACAA
Source organism: Spodoptera exigua (assembly GCA_902829305.4). Lineage (NCBI taxonomy): Eukaryota > Metazoa > Arthropoda > Insecta > Lepidoptera > Noctuidae > Spodoptera > Spodoptera exigua. Next base: position 7,481,807 of record LR824615.2, read on the forward strand.
ACGATTCGGAAATTGTGTCAGCATTAAACATAAGTTCCCCTATTTATATGCCTATATGCAGTTGTTCTCAGTGTTAAAAAGCCCGCTTTGTATTTCATTATATTTAAATTTTTCGTTACTTAAAAGTACGGATATCTGTGGCCATTGACCAAAAATTATATTCCCTTAAATTAAATAATAACATTATTTAATCAATAAAGTTGACAATGATGTCAATACGTGTATTGTTATATTTTTTTATAAAAAAATCGTATATTGTGCAATTTATAAATTGTTCTTTGGGTATCGGGCTTTTCGAAGTAATTTACCAAGAAAAATAATGTTTTCATCACAATTTGTCATAATAAATTACGTTACTTTTCATTTTTTCCATTGTATTCAGTATTATGTGCTATTTTTAATTCTTGGTTGGCCATCTAGAACATGCTAGATTTTATTATACCATTTTTAAATTTAATATAACGTTATTACAAGTTTTAGTGTAATAGCATAATTATATTTTACTTCTAATGTAAAACTAGTCTTGTATTTTATATATATATTTTGCAATAGTCGAGTTTTTATTAAAACGTAGATATTACATTTATTAAGAAACTAATATATTTTATTACTCTTTAGACGTCATAATACGATCTATAGATTTTAGTAAATTATTTTGTAGGCATTAGTGAAGAATCACGTAACTTATATTGGTATTCTGTAAGTTGTACGCCATCTTACAACACTGCTGCCATCTAGTTTTAAGTCTGCGAAATTCTTGGTGTAGGGTATTTTATTTTAATGAGGCTTTTCATATTGATTTTTTTTTCAGTGTTCAAAATTTCTTTTGTTAGGTGTTCTTTTTTTGTTTCTGCTCTATGCAGACTTCTAAGATTACTTAGTAGTAGCCTATAAAATTAAAACTAGATTTTAAAAAGTTTGTACGCGCGGACTTTCTGAAGTACTGCACCAAATTATATAGCGAAAATATTCGTTCCGAACTTATTGTTTGAGAATTGTTTGAGCTGTAAAATCAAATTTTTGACCAATTGGCTCAGTCATTATATTATACAATCGACGATTTGAATGGTAGTATTCCTTGCTTATTTAATTACTGACTGCCAAGTAGAGTCTGCTTAGGGTGTAACTGCATTAAATTGAGAAAGCTATTTATTTTAAACATATTTGTTTATCCATTTTGAATACTAACTTAAAATAGATAAGCAAATAATATTAATACATTTTGTACTCGATTTTTATTGAAATACTCTGTTTTTATTTCTTTAATATCTGTAATGCTACTCAATTTTAAAATGACCTTAAATTATTTATGTCATGGCGATTTAGCAGTCAACGGCATTTATGTGCAATTACATTAAAATTGAGTTGCGTTTCGAGATTTTTTTTTTACCTTAATTTATACAACAAATGTTTTTTTAAAAGTGGCCAGTGAAAACAGGGTACTAAAAGCTTATAATTGTGTTTTAATGAATAATTTTACCTAAATATTGTTTAATGGTACCTACGAACTCCATCTACCCTTGGCAACTTTGTAAAATTCATTTTTTACAAGTACTCTTTATGTTTTTTTCATCAATGGTCATATTTTACGACCTGTCACGTCAAATGTGTCAAATTTACTTAATTGAAAACGAATGCCTAGTCTATTTCTGATTAGCATAACAAATCGATCCTTTTGATACTCTCTTGTTACATTTTCTAAAATATAAATCAACCAGATCTTTTCTCAGGCGGGTGTGAAAACAGTGATTTTTTTCTACTATGTTTAATTTGATCAATAAAGCGAAAAGCTACAGTGGCGCCACCCGCTCACCTAATTAGTCAGTAGCTTTGTCACCCTAGTAATAGCATTCCGAGAAAAGTTAGTTCACACCGAAGTTTTAGTTGCACTAATGCATTTCAAGTAGTTAACCCGCTGTTCACTTGTTATACCTTTCGTTTTTATTCTAGGTCTTAGGAAACTTGTCTAGATGTAAAACTAAGCATAATAAATTAGTTTGTTACGAAATGCTCAAAGTTCCGAATCGGTCTAAAACTTGATTCCTTTTTAGCGTAGAAAACTTTTTGTACTTATCTCTCTGTTATTGTATAGGAAACGTGGACATTTATTTGGATGGGAGATTATTTGTGATAGATTATTTGTGGGTATCTGACGGTTGATGATTTCTGTACCGCGAGTTTGAGTTTTGTTTTGACATAAATTAATTTTAAAATTGATAAAGATTTCAGTGTGTGTGTACTGTGTACTAATAAGAGATTGTGTATTTGTAAATGAAAAACCGATAGTTGTACTTACCTTTTAGTGTAAACGAAAGAGATTTTAGAATGGATAACCTTTTACCTTTGTCTAAAAATAAAATGATTGTAGTGTGGTTCAAGATGTGAATTTGAATTATGTGCTCGCGGTATTAGATTTTTTGGTGATTGATCCTATATTTCCTATCTTTGGGAACAATGTATGATGAAACTGATTGAAACAATTATTATAATTTAATATCTAATGCATATCGAATCTCAATTTGTTTATCTTAATAGGAAAGGCTGTTTGTTGTTGCAATTGATTAAATAAAAAAGTATCAATACCCTAACATATTAAACTTATTTACAAGGCCTAAAATATTCCCGTAATCCTATAATTGTTTCTAATTCTAATTAATGTTATCCTATATTAATGTTAAAATTTATTTAATTGAAATACGTAATTGAACAATTAATTTGGAACAGTTTGACCGTCGCGATGGCAATAATGTAATGTTTACATTTACAATAGTTAAACTAATATAAATTAAGAACATTTATATCATAAATACAATTCTTCCGTTGTATACTTACTCTCTAGTTTAATTTAGTGTTTAAGTACGATCGAGTAGGAAACTCTTCATGTGATGATTTTTAGATTTCTATTTCTATAATTTTGTAAATACTTCATATTTAATTTTATTGTATGATGAGAATAAAAAATACAATTGATTTATTGTTGTTTTCTTTTTGCCAGTTGTTCCTTTGTCTCTGAAGCAAAGCTTTTCTATATACATAAATGTATTTTTCTACCAGATTGCCACCTAGGTACTGTTTAAACAGGTACTCTACATTATTTGGGCGCGTTACATTATTTGTTTTCAGCTTTGCTGACAAAGAGTAAAAATTAAAGTATTAAAGCCCATTTTTTTATTATTTTTGACTTCATATTTGACGTAGTGGCTGGCCAACCAGCTACCGATGCCTATGTAATTTGTCATGTCATAAGTCGGCAAACGAGCGCTTGGATTATCAGAAGTCAGTCGTGACATCTTACCTACCTTTTAAAAACATTTAATTATTTAACATTAAAGGAATAAGTAGTTTTATTTCATTAGAATAATAACAGTAATACCTACCGAGGTCATAGTCGATATTGGTAAAATGCCTCGCCATTTAATAAAGTTAATCCAAAAGTTAAAAAATTAATATAGGTAGGTACCTATTCCAAAGGTCCCAAAATCAAGCAAAATTGTAGGTGCAAGCGTAGTGATTTATACCGCAACCTGGAGAAACAGGGTGTTTTAAACAGTAACACCCGGTTTCTGAAAGGCTTGTCAACGCTAAAATTAACTAATCTCCTGTTAAATCTCTTGTCAAGTCATCTGATTGGTTGTTGATAATCAGATGAACCAGATCAGAAGAAACCAATCAGATGACTTGACAAGAGATTAAATTGATTTTAACATTGATCGGCCTTTCGGAAACCAGGCGTAAGAGTCTGACACTTAAATCTCGTCCCTCCCAGGACAGGAGAAGTCATTGGATGATTAAATCTTTCCTCGAAAAATGGCGTAGCTCAGTTGCTTCTCATCATGTAGGAACTTGTGCTAGCGAATGTAGGTCGCACCTGGCGGTGAACTTCCTTGCCGGGTCACCGCCAAGGAATCTGAATGCGAAGGTAGCCAAATTAGTGTGTGGCGGAACAAGCTCCGGCGCGATCTCATGGCAGAGTAGAAGCAACGTCTGTCGCAACCGAAGGCCAGGCACGCTGTTATATCACCGGTAAGTCCGCTCTTTGTGAAGTGGCTTAAAAGACACTATGGCGTCCTCGCCTAGAAGGTAGGTTCCTGTTTCGGATCCGGCGGCGGGAGGAAACGCCAGAGCTTTGTTATTGTGAGGACCACCCATAGGACATGGTGGGCCATACGGTCATCACCGCCCGGTCTTAACCGAGACTATGATGCGGAGTGAGAGGCTCTGGGAAGCCGTCTCCTCATTATGCTCGATTTAAAGAAAACCATCTAAGCACTTATTTTCAGTTACCTACATAATCAGTAGCTTAGGTAGGTAGGTATACTATATTGTGCAGAGAAATCTGTATGGAAGTTATAAAACAATAAGTTATATTGTTGTTCAAAACTAGGTACTTAGGTAGGTAAGTAAACCTATAGGCACAGGCACTTCTCTTGCGAGGTTTATGAAGTCCATGTCAAAACTTCCCTAAATTCGATTTGTTCAATAATCAAAGAAGACTTGTAATGCAAAATGTTTTCGACATGCGACTGACTTGGAAAACTTTTGAGTGACAAGTTTTTTCTCGCTACCAGGTAAGGTCGGCAACGAGGGGTGAATTTGAATGAACTTGCTAATATACATACTCAGTGGAAAAGTCTGTATGTCTGTTTCGTGGCAAGTATCTCAATTTTATCTCGATTTTTTCTTGGAAATCTTTGTAAAAGATTCCACCTGGGCGTTTATTTGCAGATATGGGGGGATTGTTAGTAAGTAGGTACCGTACTTACCTAGAGAAGAAGGCATACAGCTTTACTTATGTAAGTATGTAGATAAGTAGGAGGGTACAACTTACTTATTGCCAAAATAAGTTTTTAAAGATTATTTTTAAATTAAGTTGCTTGTAAATTCTTAAAGGCGTTTAACCTGGCGATAGGCCCCAACTGCTTTATGTTATGAAGTTATGAAGGAGAACTTAAGCAATTAGGTATGTAATTTTTCTATTCCTTTCCTAACCTTTCATAATACTCGTATTTAAATGAAGTCGATAGGCGACGATAAGTTATAAGAAAATTAAAAGAAGAAAGTAAAAAGGTTTTCTTCATATTAAAAGGCCCCTAAAACCGTTGCAGAAAATGGACATTGAACTGATAACGGCAGAACCTTTTAATCATTGAGCATTGTCCATAAAGCCGAGTGCCTTTAGCATGTTACTTCCACGTATCCATGTCTAAAGTGTCTATTGCTTCTCGAAGGTCGATTAGTGTCGAAGGATAGCGCGAGCAAGACTGGGGAAGACACTGGTTTGTAAGTACCTATTCGGCGGGTATAAACTGAATGTTAGATATGTTTATTTTTTAGTTTTAGTTGGCACCGTGATTGGGCTCTCACGACATCTGGAGTTTCACGTGTTGTGGACTCGATTTTAGTAATTTTGTTTGAACTTCGATACAAAACAAAATTACTGGTAATTTACCCATTCCTTAATTTTTTTGTTTTGTCTATGTACGGTAGGTAGGTACTAAGTGGGATACAAATACGTAGGTACTTACCTAATCTACTCCTGGTCTGTAATAGGTATCTATGCTTGCCTATTCTCTAGATACTTACTCGTATTATATAAGTATGTAGGTCTGTATAACAATAAGTGTGCTCCCGTAATATTACTTGATGCTTCTATTGAAAATTGCTAAAGTTTACGAGTGGCTGTGAGAATTTTTCAAAGAAAATATGGCTAGCTCTTGAAAGTTGGGCAATAACGACGTCCGTGGAAGTGGAACACTCCGAGTACTCACTCGACTGTGTGATCTGTATCGCGGAATTACAAAAGAAAACGTAGAAACGGAATTTACAAGTCACCGACTGGATCGGACCGCAATTATATGTCCGCAAAGAAAAAAAAGGTGTAAAATAATTGAATATGAAGAACATTTATCACCTACCCGCTATAAACAATAGACAAGCATAGATTACCTAAAAAGTAAGTAATACCAAGATGCTTATAATATATACTATATACCTAGATTATAACTAGTTAGAAAAGTTACACGTAGATACCCTAATAAATCAAATCGTTTTCTGACAAAAAATACCTATCTGTAAATTGGTATAAATTGTATTTGACGGACCCAGCAAGGGGTTGAGTTAGGAAGGATTGGAAGAGTTTCGTTGTGGGGCTAAAATTGATTAAGAATAATGTAAAATATTTTAGAACAAAAGGAAATACCTGGGTCACGTCATTAAAAAACTACGGAGTAGGTACCTACCTACTCACGGGATCAGTTACACTAGGTACAGAAGTAAATATTTATTTAAGCACTATTTATCTAAGTGTGGGAGAGCCATGTTTCGGCACGAATGGGTCGGCTCGACCGGAGTGATACCACGGCCTCACAGAAAACCGGTGTGAAACAACCACAGCGTTGTGTTTCGCCGTGTGAGTGAGGTTACCGGAGGCCCAATCCTTCTCCTTCCCGGACCCTTCCCCAATCCCTAATCCCTAAAAGGTCGGCAACGCACTCGTAACTCCTCCGTTGCGGGTGTCCATGGGCGGCGTTGATTGCTTACCATCAGGCAATCCGTACGCTCGTTTGCCGACTTATTACATTAAAAGAAAAGCACACCCTACTTGAATGTTAGGTACTTTACTGAAAACATAGACCATTTAATTCTAACAATAGCCCAAAAGCAAAAACAGTAAAACCGAAAAGGAAACCCAATTGTCTAAGCACAAATTACACACAGACAGCGGTCAATTTGGTCTAATTAATGGCAGCTGAGTAACCTTAGGGTTTTAATTGAACTTACACACGGGATAGGAAGCTCTTGTTTGAATGAAGAGTAAGGGATCTCAATTGTACCTATTTATTTATCTGATCTTGAGAGGTTCCGTGTAGCTTGTGGGACGGATAGGTTTTTGTGTACCGTACCTATTTAGGTATGTATAAATCTATATTAAAATTATAAAGAGGTATTTGTATGTTTGTAGGTATGTAAGGGGTATTCTTTGGAACCGCTGGTCGGAATTCCAAAGTTCTTCACTGATAGATAGCTACAATGTTCCTGAGTGCTATAGGCTATAAAACATCACGCTGCAATTAAATGGAGCCGAGCAGCGGGTGAAACTGTTCATGCTTCGACACGATGGTGACTCGGCCGGAGTGATACTACGGTCTTAGGTACATAAAATCAGAGTGAAACAACGCTTACGTTGGATGTCGCTGTTTAAACATGAGCAACAATTTTTAAATCCTCTTATCTTTAAATCCTTACCTATAAAATGCTGGCAACGCGCTTGCAACTTTTTTGTATGTGATTGTTCGGCAACGAGCGGTCGGATTACCTGATGGTAAGCAATCAGCACCGCCCATGGACAACAACAAAAGAGTTACGAGTGCGTTCCCAACCTTTTGGGGATTAGGGATTTGGAGATTTAGGGATTGGGGGAGGGGAAGGATTGTGCCTCCTCGTACGTAGGTAACTCTTCAATATTGAGTGTGTTCATAGGCTTGTAGATTGCTGACCATCTGGTGAGCAGTCTTGCTCATTTACCGACCTACTCCGTTAAAAATGCCTTTTTTTAAAAAGGACCAGAATGTTGACATAATATTTGAAAATGTTAATCGTCACTCTTTTTTATGGAATAAGTCGGCAAACGAGCGGATGGATTACCTGATAGTAAGCAATCAGCGCCGCCCATGGACAGGAGTTACGAGTGCGTTGCCGGCCATTTGGGGATAAGGGTTGCAGACATGGGAATTAGGAAGGGATAGGGTAGGGGGAGAGATTGGACCTCCGGTAACCTCACTCAGACGGCGAAACACAACGCTGTGGTTGTTTCACGCCGGTATTTTGTGTGTGAGGCCGTGGTATCATTCCGGTCGAGCCGACCCATTCGTGCCGAAGCTTGGCTATCCCATACTCTACAATAATACTGGTCGATTGTGTGTTTTAATGGCATTTTTGAACGACTTAATTAGTGACTGACACGACACGTGAAACGTGAACAAAACACGTGACTGTCCAGGCAATGGTGTTATTAGCAATTGGGATCGGAATAAAACTAGGTAAGAACGAATTGTAAGGTATTGAGAAATAATATTCGCAGAAAATCAATTGTTAAATGTATTGATCACGTTTTGCTTAGTATGTAAGTTTGTTATAATGTAAGATTTTAGAGTATAATTATTCATTCAATAAACCGACATGTAACTGTCAACTTGTGTCCTTATTGAATCACCTCTACCCTACCAGCACCAAACTAAATACAACATTATATGGCGACCCTGCCATCTTCGACCAATATCAAGAAATAAGAGTTAATAGCAAGAATAAAGATTCAGAAACGAAAATCAAGAATCTAGAAGAAATTACTATGGGTAAAACCTACTCCAAAGAAGAAGTTGTAATCGCACAAAACGGAAACGGCGAAGCTTCGGCATCCACAACTCAGCATATGCCCAAAAGTACGAGTACCGAATTAATTTTGTTAATCACCATCGTCGTCTGCGCCTCCGTTGCCGTCGTATACTTTGTTTTGAAGAAGTGCCGCACCTACGCAGTTAACACGTTACGGCGAGAACTAAACGCAGCAAACCTCAACGACGTCGCCAGAATCCATTTGAACCCTTAAAGATGTGTTGCCGCAGAGGATCGGTGTCCAGGGTATAGCCCGGCCCACTAACCCGAGTCTACGTGCACTTCGGCATCGCCCAGCCGCCCAGCCGCCCAGCAGCAGCCCATCGGCATCGTGCAGCAAACAGATAAATGGCGTGAAAATATCGTATCTAATTTTGCTACAAGTAAGACAAATAACTATACATTAATCTAAGTACTTAAATTTAGCTTAGTATTGTTGTAATGAGTATATCAGAGTTGCAATCTATATACAATAAGTTAAAAGATATTAAGGATTATTTAGTGAAAGTCGGACCAGCACGCCGACAGAAGTCTGACACAGTTCAGAATAAAATTATAGAAGCGCAAGTTGTGTATAGTCGTTTGGAGTTTACTTCTTCAGATATTCGTAAAAAGATAGAAAATTCTGAGATAAGCGCCGATAGTTTACTAACGGTAAATAAGTTAATTAATGATATACATACATTATATAATAAAATTTTGAATTTAGTTATATGTAAAGACGATTCAGATTCCAAGGAATCAAATAAGTTATCGAAAATGGCTTCTGACAATTTTGATTTAAAATCTGCAATTGCCCTATTGCCTGTGATGACAGGTCAAGAGCATGTTACTCTACAGATTATAGACAGCATTCAGTTATATAGTAGTATGCTTAATGAAAATGGTAAGAAGCAACTAATTGAGTTTGTGCTCAAAACAAGATTAACGTCTAGTGCTAAACTACGCTTGAAGTCAAGTTACAGTAGTGTTGACGTTTTAATTGCAGACATGCGAAAGTATTTAGTACCAAAGAAATCGTCTGTTGCTATACAGTCGCAAATGTTTAATACTAAACAAGGTCACAGATCCATAGAAAAATATGGTGCAGAATTAGAGCGTTTATTCGTCGATTTAACTATCGCACAGGCTGATGGTAACGACGAAATGTACCAAGTATTGCTTCCGTTAAATGAAAAAATTGCCATCAAGCGATTTGCAGATGGATTGTCCAATTCTCGACTTAGTACGATAATTGCGTCTCGCTCATGTAATTCGCTTTCTGAAACTATTAGGACAGCTATAGATGAGCAGTTATTACGTCCTGATGATGAACAATCCGTTATGAGAATGAAGCAGAATAATTATAAAAAGTATAATAATAATTTTTCTCGAAATAATTTCCGACCCAATAATAGGAATTTCCAACCGCAACACGTACAAAGTAGCTATAAGTCGCGAGTTTATTACAATAACGGAGCGTCACGTGGCCCCCAACATCGCGGATGTCGCACTAGGGGACCGAGCAGTAATCGCGGTACATACAATCGCGATTCTTATAAAAGTGTAGCGCATGCATCGCAACAACAACATGATGATATAGAAGATAAACTTAACAGTGAGTTTTTTCGTCCCGAAAATGAATAGTTCGTTTATATTAAACTATAACAGTAGCAACGTAGTGTCATTAAATATTGGTAGTAAATCAATAGATTTATTGGTAGACAGTGGTGCAAATTTATGTGCTTTGAAATACGAATCCTTACAAAATTATACCGAATATATGAGTCAGCTTCATGAAGATAAAATAACAATTAAAGGTATAAGCGGAAAGTTAATTTCTGAAGGATTTGTTTACATACATTTAGAGTATAATAGTGTTATTTTTAGACAAAAGTTTTATGTATTTAAAAATTTGTCATGCTCAGCAGATGGTATATTAGGTGAAGATTTTTTTAGACAATACAATGCTGTTATTGATTATAGGGAAAATATTTTACAGTTATCAAAAAATAACGAAACTATTTACGTGCACATAAACAAGAACATTTGTTACATCCATTCAATACCACCTCGTTGCGAAACAATTAAATACGTACCTTGTCAATCGTGTCATGATGTTGTAATTTTAGCTGATGAGATCGAGAAAGGAGTATTTATTGCCGGAATGATAACAAAACCGAATAAAGGTCGAATTCCGATTAAAATATTAAATACTTTGAATACAAAGATAAATTTAGACTTATCTAAAGTAAAAACTTTTTCAGTCAATGAGTTTGAGATATGCTGTTTTCAAAAGAAAAACACGTCAGTAGCACGCGTTAAAACTTTGTTTGATTTACTAGATATAAATTATTTGAATAAAGACGAGAGAATTCATATTGAGAAAATTTGTGCTAAATACGCAGATGTCTTCCATTTACCCGGTGATAAGTTATCTGTAACTAACTTAATGGAACATAATATCGTATTAAAAAATGATGCGACACCTGTTTACGTAAAACCGTATAGAATACCCCATTCATTAAAACAGGAGGTAGAAAAACAGGTCCAGGAGATGTTAGACAACGACATCATAGAGGAAACCGTTTCCGAGTGGTCTAGTCCTGTCCTATTAGTTCCGAAAAAAGCCGATAAATCTAATGAGAAAAAGTGGAGACTTGTTGTAGATTACAGGCAATTAAACAATAAAATTCAGGATGACAAGTTTCCTTTGCCAAATATTACAGATATTTTGGATTCTCTTTCTGGCAGTATTTATTTTTCCAAATTAGACCTATCGCAATCATATTACCAATTATCATTAAATCAAAATTCACGTAAATATACAGCATTTAATTTGGATAAAATGTACCAACTTTCTTTAGACAAGGACTCACGTAAATGTACTGCTTTCTCAGCGGGAAAGCAATATCAAATGAAGCGTTGCCCAATGGGATTAAAAACAAGTCCTAGTGTTTTTTCTAGACTGATGACTATTGCAATGTCAGGCCTAAATTATAAGAAATGTTTCCAATATTTAGATGATTGCGTAGTAATAGGAAAATCAATGGAACAACATAACTCAAATCTTATCAGTGTTTTGAATCGGTTAAGAGAAGTTAATTTAAAGTTAAATCCCATGAAATGTGAGTTTTTGAGAAAGGAAATTGTTTACTTAGGCCATAAAATTACATCGGAAGGTATATTCCCAGACCCAAACAAAATAAACATAATGACTAATTTTCCGAGACCCACTTGTGCTGACGAAGTAAAACGATTGGTTGCATTTGCCAATTATTACCGGCGATTCATACCTAAATTTGCCGACATTGTATTTCCATTGAATCAATTGTGCAAAAAGGGTATTGTATTTAGATGGACAAACGATTGTGAAACCGCTTTTCAAAACTTAAAGTTAACTTTAACGAGACCACCCATATTAGACTACCCAGATTTTTCCGAGTCAAATATTTTTCAATTACAAACTGATGCTTCAAAAATAGGTCTAGGTGCAGTATTAAGTAATAGCAATGGAAGAGTTATCGCTTATGCAAGTAGAAGTTTAAAGCCAGCCGAGTCTAGATACCCGATAATAGAGCTAGAACTATTAGCTATCGTTTGGGCTGTTCGCCACTTTAGACCCTATTTATATGGAAGGAAATTTAAGATTTTCACAGACCATAGGCCACTTGTATACCTATTTAGTTTAAATGACCCATCAAGTAGATTAACAAAGTTTCGATTATATCTAGAAGAATATGACTTTGACGTGGAATATGTCCCTGGTCGTAATAATGCAGCTGCAGATGCATTAAGCCGAATCACGGTGACATCTTCTGATTTTAAGAATATGCGTGACAAAACAATTTCAGTATTAACTAGAGCTCAAAAGAAGAAATTAGAACAAGAACGTTTAAATGATAGACAAGTAGTAGAGAATTCTTCTTCAGTGGATAGGCCTGATCAACCTGTCGCTGTCGAGGTTCTCAAAAAACCTGACGAAATAGTGGAGCTAGTATTTTGTGATGAATGTAGGGAATCGAATTTGTCGTTTTCCGATATTGTGACTTGCACTTATGTTCCCACACAGTCTGCAATACAGCTAAATACCCGATCGTTATCTACTCCGGAAGTGTTAGCGAGGGATTTAGAAAACTTATGCAGAAATTTAGGGATTAAAGAATTATTAATAATTAAAAACAAACGTAATGCATTACACATAAAAGTTTTATTAAGGGTAATGAAAGAATTTCAAATTCTTATCCCACGATTTTTAATTGTGAGAGACGTTGTTCGCGTCGTAGACAAAGACCATATAAAGGTCATATTAAATGATTTTCACCTCTTGCCCACGAGTGGACATGCAGGCATTAATCGAATGATTAATAATATAAAGAAAAGTTATTACTGGCCAGGATTAAACAGTGACGTTACGGATTATGTCCGAAAGTGCAAAAGCTGTCAAATACAGAAGCACTGTAATAAAAGAATAAAAGAACCGATGGTTGTTACATCAACACCAGATACGGCATTTGATAGTATAAGTTTAGATTTAATGGGCCCACTAGAGATAGATAATCATAATAATAAATATATCTTAACGTTACAATGTAATTTAACTAAATTCGTAGAAGCATACCCTTTGTCTCGAAAAGATGCAGAATCTGTCGCTAGAACTTTTGTTAATAATTTTATATTACGTTATGGCATACCAAAACAAATTTTAACAGATAAAGGAACCGAGTTTACGTCAAGTGTACTAGTTGAAATATGTAAATTGTTAAAAATTGAAAAATTAACTTCTACTCCATATCACCACGAAACATTAGGATCGCTGGAAAACAGTCATAAACACTTAGGAGCATTTCTCAGAATACAATGTGAAAACAATAAGACAAATTGGAGCGATTGGGTACCTTTCTGGTGCTTTTCATATAATACATCAGTGCATACTGAAACGAAGTACACTCCATACGAATTGGTTTATGGAAAAATGTGTAACATTCCTAGCAATGTATTTTTAGAAATAGAACCTTTATATAACTATGAGGATTACCCTAAGGAACTAAAATATAGATTAAGCAAAGCCCTAGCTGAGGCTAAACAAAATTTAATTAAGAGTAAGATTTTAAGAAAAAATGTATATGATAAAAATATGAATAGTATTAAATATGAAAAAGGGGATTTAATTTTATTGAAAAACCAAACAGGTACTAAACTTGATCCTGTGTATAATGGTCCATTTGAGGTCTTAGAAGATCTTTCCCCAAATGTTAAGATTTTAAAAAATAATAAGGTTGTTGTGGTACATAAAAATAATACTATAAAATTTGTATCTTAATTTAAGATTCTTTTATACTTTGTGTTTTTGTATATGATTTTTTTTTTCCCTAAGGGGAAGGGGTAGTAGCCCTTTACTTTTCAGGGGAGCTGTAAGGTATTGAGAAATAATATTCGCAGAAAATCAATTGTTAAATGTATTGATCACGTTTTGCTTAGTATGTAAGTTTGTTATAATGTAAGATTTTAGAGTATAATTATTCATTCAATAAACCGACATGTAACTGTCAACTTGTGTCCTTATTGAATCACCTCTACCCTACCAGCACCAAACTAAATACAACATTATAGAATACATTTAATTTTAATATTTATATTCCGTCAACTGCGATCGATCCATAAATAAATAAAATAAACGTAGGTACCTACAGTCAAACGAATAAATGATTGATATCTGTGTTGTGAAATTTGGTTAGTGTTGTTGTAGTCGATACGCGTGTAATGGGCTTGTTTCTAGCATAGAGCTCATAAGATAAATGTCTAAAAAGTCGATTGTCTAAATGTAAAAGTAATATAATAATGTTTTTTGTTTTTTTTTAAGGCAGATTATATTTTGGTTTCTCTTGTCGTGGGTGGGGAAGAGGGAGTGTAAGCCTCTTACTGATTAAAGACCACCTCGTTACTTCTCCTGCTCCTGGACCACAGTTTTTACTTTTTCGTCCGCAATCCCAACTACAAACACGGTTCAAATAAAGCACCGCGTTACATACATCATAGATAAACATTGCAAGTCAAATCATAAAATTTCATTGAAATAATGCTGGGAAATAATTATCTAAATTCAACCAGTTTATAATTCAAAACCTCTGTGAGGTTTAGAGAATAAATGAATGAAATGATTAATTTAAACTGAGAGACAATCGAGGATTACGTTTAGATTTCAAGTTGTTCCACTTTATGTTTAATCTAAATCAGATTTTGTGGCAATAAGAAGTAATTATCTTACCTATTAAACGATTTACTAAGATACTTATAATTAAAGTTAAATCTTTACATAAGTAATCATGTCATCACTATGTATACAGGCATTGATAATTTGTTTCAATTAAAAAATGTACCTACCTCTCCTATTTTGATAATATAGGTACGGAACTAGCTACTCTCACGCAGTTTTACCCGCTGCTTGGTTCTTATAGATCGCAGCGTGATTTTTTATAACTTGTAGCCTTCCTCGATAAATAATCAAACAAACACAAAAATAATTGTTCATCATCAGCCTATAAGTGCCCACTGCTGAGCAAAGGCCTCTTCTCAATCGGAGAATGAGATATTAGAATTAGAAATTATAAGTCCAGGTTTCCTCACGATGTTTACCTTCACCGTATAGTGTCAGTGGTGTCTAAGTAATTATAGAAGGCACATATAACTCGGAAAAAGTCACATTGGTATACTCGCCAGGTTTCAAACCCACACTCTCATGCATGAGAAGCGGACTCCAAGGCCACCACGGGTCACCACGACTGTAAAATAATTTTTCAATCCGACCCAATACTTCTAGAGATTAGCGCGTTCAAACAAAGAAACAAACTTAACTGCTATATAATACTTATAAAGTTGAGGTTTAAGAAAAAAGTAATGTATACTTAAGATGTGTATGTTAATGTTAAATGTTATATTTAATACATATAAACATGAGTAGATATATTTTATTATTTTTAGTCATATTTATGTAGTTACATAATTGGTATTTACATGGTATTGCGCGCTTACACTTACCATTAACTATTCTCTGCATCACTTTAAAGGTTTGACTGGTTTGAAATTTTATGCATTAAGTCCACATTGCATAAAATTTGGCACAACAGCTCTAATAAACTAAAATATAAATTTAAATATTATGCCAATTTCTTTCAACACATGGAGGATTATAACAACCTAATTCCTAATGGAACCGCTTTACGTAATTGCTCTAATGAGCGTAGCGCTTTAAATCTTAAGGAATGCCCGCAATAAGGAAGCTCCCCAAAGAGTTGTGAACATTTTTCAGTTAATTTGGAAACATGTACCAGGGCAA
Source organism: Spodoptera exigua (assembly GCA_902829305.4). Taxonomy (NCBI): domain Eukaryota; kingdom Metazoa; phylum Arthropoda; class Insecta; order Lepidoptera; family Noctuidae; genus Spodoptera; species Spodoptera exigua. Next base: position 7,497,513 of record LR824615.2, read on the forward strand.
CAGTTGTGAGTAGAAGCTAATTAACTTTAGGAAAGTTTCTCAGACTTCGATCTAGTTCGAAGTGCATTAGCTGTTCCTAGCATCTGATGCTACTAGTCTTCTGTTGTTTATAGGGTTCCAGAGCCAAATCTTTATATCTGCCTGTCTGTTTGTATATCACTTTTCTCCTCTTTAATAAAAAGAAAGCTATAAAATTTTGTGCTCTAAGGATTTTTGCACCGAGTCCATATATGTGGGGTATCTATTCTATCTGTAAATACTTAGGCCTAGATTTGTAGATGATAAAGTTACTAATATCTTTTTTTCTACACTAAACAGTTTGTGAGAGAGACACTTCCAATGTTGTAAAATTTGCGTCCCATCTTGAAACTATATTAACTATATACTATATTAAGATAATAACAAATAAAATGTATGATGTGAATTGCTACGCCAACTTTTACTGCATATTGATTAAAATAGCAGAATGTATTAGAACTACCGACTAAGTAGTTTTTTTAAAACGTCTTCATGGGTGAGTCCGATTTGATTTCGGCCGCTTTTATTTTCAAAGTTTCGATTGGTTTACTACTTATTAAAACGATGTCATAATGAAGTTTAAAATAATTATTTATTGCCTAATGTTATTCAATCCTAGTTTACTTTTGTCACTTGTTAAACAGACAAGTGTTATTACCTATAGCATAAATGACTTTCTGATAGATACCTTTTGACATGTTTATATTTTTTTTACAATTTACAATTTATGATGATTTACTATTTCCAATTTCTGACGGTAACATTTTGACAGTGTTTTAATTAGGTAAAAATTATAATTTCACCACAGAACAGAAAATTTCACTGACATTTTACTAGTGTTTGACTACGTTTGTTTGTCTTTTGTCGTTTTTTTATTTGTTTGTTTGTATAAAAACTATTTGTACCTGTACGCCTAGATGGGTAAACATGTAAGAACTTTAAATACATTTTTTTAAAGATCTTGTTTGCTTAAATCTGTGTGTAAACGCGTGTTGCGACCAATAAATGATAATTTTTATTATCATTAAACAAATCTTACTAACTAAAACTTATTTGAATTTTACAGACAAAGTTTAAGCTTCTAAATAACCAAAGAAGTTGTTAGAAGTAACAGGGTACTCAAATTAGAATACGTAACTAAATTATTAGGTACTAATATCTATTTTATTAAGACTACCTACACAAACACCTACGCATGTAACCTAAAACTTTATAATTTCATAATTACAGTCCTATTATTCAATCCCAACCTACAACACCCACAGTATAACATCATAATTAAGTTACTAAAACAAATCGGTCTTCACAAAAACCTATTCGTGACCGAACCCATCAAATCTGTTCTTCTAAGCTCGGAGGCAATGTTTACCAAATACCATTTGGCCCGATCCTTGATTTCCCTTACGCTTGGGCGAACATCATTTATCTTAATAAGGGACGTTGATTGTCACCGGCCCATGTCATGACGTCATGACGCACACCACACGTTGGGTCGACAAAAAATGTAAACATAATGTATTTTCTTGATACATTGTTGATGAACGATGTTTGTAAACAAGAATTTAACGTATCAAGGCGTGTTTACTTGTACCCTTTTTAGTGTCAAGATAAAATTATAAAGCACCTATCTATAGACATAAATGTATAGCCCTCGAGCTCTCGCGTGGTTTGATTGTTGATAGTTTTGGCATAATGCATGAGATACATAAATTCTATATCTACAAATTTCCTAAAACTCTAAAGCCAATAAAAATAAAAGACATTAAGTTTCCAGCCAGCCAAAAATAAAGAGACAGAATACAGATTACTTTATGGCATTCCGGACGCCCGTATATCATGCAACCAAAATCCCATCACCGAAACGACGCGACGCGACAAACTCACATGAAATAATATCTTGAACAAAAGTTGCGACGTGTGGCGTTTACATGAATTTCTACATCTCCCAGAATTTCCACTGAAGCGGAGACAAATTATGAAACTAAATTCCGTTCTGCAGAGTTAAAATATTGCCTTTCTGCATACGTCCTGAAAATATGGACGTCATCTGCAATGCTGGGTGATATAAATTGCTACAGGAGAAGTATTCTAGAAATCTTCACCTGTAATTAGGGAAACGTCTCGGCTAGATGCAGATTAATTGTCTCTGTGAACGGTTTAATCTCATTTTCCTTCCTCCTAGCAAATAGCCAGGGAATTGTTTTTTAACGAGGCCGCCTTAATACGTTAGTTTCAACATTGCTTTGCTTTGTTCCTATAATATTTTCTAGTAGGTATACTTACTTCTTAATGACTGTTATGTATTGTATGTATAAGTTTTTTATACTAAATATTTTATTTAGCTATTAGATATAAAAATATCGTAGCTATTAGAAATACATATTATATTCACAACCTTATTTAAACTTGTTTTCTAAAATATTAAAATTTTATTGGGATCCAGATGAAGTATAATCGATGTAAATTTTGTTTCCAATTAACAGCAAGCGGAACGTAAATTAACCCATTTATGAAAACGGGTTGACCCCAAATCAACTCTTCATCATAAAACTATTAACGAATATCCAAAAACTAATTTTGTAATTTCTAAACGTTTGTTAGTTGAATTAAATAATTCCTGCTATTGATCCTTGTACAAAGGTATCGCTCGTTCCGATTAACATCCAATCGGAAAATTTCAGTGGCACTCTGGCTATCAATTAGCATATAAATTAATTCTCTATTATGATACCTTCCTGTGTCAATGTCCATCGGGAACTCGCAGATAAGGGAATTTCATAGTTCACTGAAGCGACATTTTATGTAGAATTAACTAATTATTTTCAACAATCATGTGTGTATTCATTGACTTAGTAGGTGAATTCGTAATTACGTGGTTTGTTGATGTCATATATATTTTTGTAAGGACGGAAAATCATCGGTTGCCTGACAATCTTTCTCCATGTGTGGGATGAGAGGGTATCAGAACTTTGTTCTCATATCTAACAATTTTATTTAACATGGAAAAATCTAGATCACTTTGATGTGGTGATATTAAATCCCTATGAGCTTTTGATTAGTTATTAGGTACCATTACTTTACATTTTTTATAATACAATTCTGCCGAATAGAAGGTTTAATTTAATACCTCATTGTTCGTCTGTAACGCTTGTGTCACGTTGCCAGCGAGGAAATATTTTATTCTTGTTCATTTTTAAAAGTCAGCATAAGAAACTACACTAGATTCTCATGCTCATTAATGTACCGCTACCCCAACCTGGAGCAGGAGAAGACACGGGGATGGAATTTAGTCAGTAGGAGTCTGACACTCCATCCAGCATAGGGCGGGACAAGTCATAATACGCTGATGTCCTACCTTAAAAACTATACAAAAAAGCAACTAATAAAAGTATCTCATATACAACATCGAAACTACTACTTACATTTTAATTGGTCCGGTCGCAACAAATCAGCGGACCGTAAATTTAAAGGTGTTTTAATTAAATTTCTATCGAATAGTTAACTGTATAGAGATGGGAATAAGATACAACGTTGTTTCAATTTTACTAATCCGAGAAGGTTTTACTAAAGTGCTATTGTTAGATGAAAATTTGTTTATCAATACAACGATACGATGTTTTGTAAACTTATCTAAGTATCTTATGTATCTAAGTAGCTTCGCTGTACGATTTCTGTTATTTTCTTTAAATTCAGCAAGTTAAAACAGGATCGCTTGAGAATTTTGTGCTGGAACAATTGCTTCTTTTATCTCTTACCAAAATTGACATCATTAAATATTATTTTATTTGTTTTTATTTTTATTTCATTTGTTTTTTCCTATGGTGTAGGCTGGCTAGCGAGTAAGCAGATCACCTGATAGTAATCCATAAAAAGGCGCCGCCCATGGACACCCGCATCACCAAAGGAATGGCAAATGTGGTTTTAGTCTTTCTTTTGTCAGATGAAAATCAAATGACTTCTCCCGCCCCCTTTGCTCTTATCCCGCAACCCCGGCTGAACATTAGCCCTGTAGGGCCCTGTCAGTGGTGGTATATTGGCTATCCATGCGCGGTGCGCTCGGATCTGGTTCTGGCCGGGCGGCGAGCTACCCTTACTCGCCGTCAGACCCGCGCTTACATTGGCCGGAGATCGTCTCTCAATCCACGGCGCCCGGAAAGTCGTCTACTGGGGTAGGGTGATTCTTCACATCAATTAAAAAAAAAATAATAATGTCATTATCCTCAACCGAAAATTAACGAGTCTGCTGATTAAAACACAGATAATTATTTTATTAAATTAAATCTCACCACTGCTTACAAGCAACCGATTAAAAATATTGTATAAAATAAATTACTAAGATGCTTAAAAACCTGGGAGGATAATGACTTGTTAAATAAAAATTAAGGTTTTTTGGAGAATCACCCGGTAGCTGGGGCGTGAGGAGGACGATAAACAGGAAATAATAAACCTCACGCGGAACGCCTCCTTCTTTGCAAGTATAACTGCTTCACAGAAAGAGGTGACGGCTTCCCAGTTCCTCTCGCTACGCACCATGGCTTGAACTAAGGCTGGGCGCTGGAGGTCGCCGCCGCCAATCGGACGCCACCTATCACGGTTTCTGTTTTGGAGATTGGAGATATGGGGGAGAGGTTACGCCTCTTTGAGACTTTTAGTCGCCTGATGGTAAGGAATCGGGCGGAGACCACCGAAAAATAAAAAGGATAACCGCAATACAAGAGTATGTAGTTATAACTGCATACTTCTGACATTTCTCTATCACTATCATACAATAATTTAATTTCAATATGAATTTATCAAAACATACGTATCAACAACAATCAACCCTTTATCCTGTATCTACAATAAAGGAAAATTATTCAAATTTTCAACTAACCCAATTAACAGTCCTAGACTAGCCAATTCAATATTAGGGACGCTACTCACAATTTGCACGCTTATAATTTATACACAGAGAGCGGTCGCCAGTGTTGCATTTAGTATGCGCGTCACATGCCTTCGTCGGATTGCGTGCCATCCCTAATCACGTCGCTTGTCCGACCAATAATACTACTATTCATTTATTAGTTTATTTCAAGCTATTGATATTATATTCAACGAATTCAATTTCAGTGAAGGGGTTCCAATATTTTGTTTGGAATGCATTGTGATATTATTGTTTACCAGGCGGCTCTAGAGATATGGAAGCAGCTTTTACTGTATTAGGTTAGTCTGTTATAACCTTCACTGTTTTTGTCTTTAACCTTCCACTACTTCTCAAACCCATAGTTATTCCTGTAAGCCAGTATCTATAACAATGAAACACTGAAGGACTTTAATAAATCTTGGCAGTCCAAAACGAAATATTCGTCGTCCAAAAATGACCGAATAAGTCATTAGCAAATAGACCGAAAGACTTAATTTTTTCTCCAAAAAAAAAGTGTTGCATCACGCCAATTTGCTGTCAAGCCGTGGTATACCACCGGTCGAGTCGGCCCACTTAGTAGAAAATAATTTGCCTGTCTTACCTTTTAAGATTTAGTTTCACAAATAAGTCTTTCTAGTACTAATGTATTAGAAGTATTTTTGCAGTGTTTATAGCAAGCTGATATCTCGAAACTGAAGCAAAGTAATTACTCCGCACTGGAAACTATTGTTTAACGAGATAAACGTTGAAGCTATTCTATTACATTAAGGTTGTTAAAGAATTAAAACGTATTTTGTTGTTGGTTGTTTGTGTTTTTACTTTATAGTTCTGAAGCAAGAAGATTTGTTTTATTATTACGTTTAACTTATTTTATTGGGAGAGTAGATATTTAAGTCGGAGTGTATAATTATGGTCAGCTATTTTAAAATACGAGTTTAGATTTAATAATTAACATATTATTTTTATTTAATTAACAATGTACAGGTAAGATACATATACATTTAGAAATGATTAACAAATAGGTAATGATGAAATATTCTACTTTACACTACACAGAATAATTATAATGATATAAAATGATCAACCCGCGATGAAAAACTGCCGGAAAATAATGGCTAATCGAACCAACGAAATGCAACTACTGCTCTGCTACCGTATTACGCGTATTTATTATACCTATATATACCGCTGCGTGTCGGCGTAAAACTAATACTACTACAATGTACTATATTCTGATAATGTATATTAATTAAAAGTACCTATGTACAAAATTTGACGCAAGTGTAATTAAGTAGGTACCTATACCTACTTAAAAGAAACAACTTCAAATTTATTGGATTCATCAACGCAGAATGAGCCAAATTTTTAAACAAATAATAACCTTCATAAATGCATGCCAACTAACATTATATATAATTAAAACCCTATACTGTACATAATAAAATATAGTTTACAATAAATGACAACATCAGTTTCTATGTTGCAATTTCATATCCTTCGCTCGTACGGATGCGGGAAGAATTTTGTTATCCAATGCTCTAGCTATTTGTCACCGAGTGTAATCCTATCTGGTACCTGGGCTCGCCTACGATCCAACTCCACCTTACATTTTCTTGTTCGTAAAGATTTATTTACTTAGCTCTTAGGTGCAAGTTTGTGTTCAGTTTTTAATGTACCTCCTATCTATTTGGCTGCACCTACATCTCAAAGTGAAGTAAGTCAGGTTTAATGTAGTATAATCAAATTTAATTTAAGTATTTCGTAAAGACACAACCGTTTACTAGGTTTTTGTTGCCTTATATTATTTTTAAATATTTATCGTATTTTTTTTATAAAACATTGAGCTGTTGATGTTGTGATAGGACACAGGATAACAGGACTACCATTAAACCATTTTTTTACACAATCCATGTAGGCACACTCTTATTTAGTAATTTGTAGATCTAAAGAGCAAATTTACACACAGTTCCCTTACAACTTAACGATATCCAGTCAAATCAGAGTATACATATGGCTATAAAAATATCAAGTCGTAACTACACGATAAAATTTCCAACTTGTAACCACTAACTCAACAAGACAAGCCAGTAACTATCTAAGTGTAGCACTGGAAACTTTATTGAACATTGAGCGTTTAATTCAATCTTCGATCAGACCATCAGGGGTCTGTCAAGATAGTTTTCAAGCTAATCCATCAGCCGGCAGCGGTTTGTCCATCCGCACAAGTTTGTTCAGCAGGTGGGTAAGTGACAAATATCGATTTTATTGGAGTTCCCTCGCTTTTGTCCTAATGATCGTTGTTGAGATATAGGCGTTTAGCTGGTTGCTAGAGACCTAGGTATTTAGAAACGAGAAGGGACTAGTTTTTTAGTTAGTAAGAGTCAGACACTACCTCAGAGATTTGATGATCTTCCCTCCACAAAAAAGGCTGGTTGCTAGAACAATAATGTAAGACTCCATATTTTATTAATGTATCAGTTAATGGGATTGATCTATTTTACTACGACCAAACACTGTTTCTATTTCGACGAAAAACAAAATGTGACTGAAATTAAACTACTTAAAAATCAAAATACCCTTTGTTACAATAAATGCTTATACAATGAATAACATTTAACAAGCACATCTATGAGAACTCATCAAAAAACTATGCAGTCTTTCAACTTCCGACTATTTCGCCATATAAAACAGCTTACATCAAAGTAAATTCATGTCAGACTCCCGAGGTATTTAGGATAGATACAAAAAAGATGTACGTACGTACACAAGCCTCGAAACTAAATGCTGGCAACATGAAATATTCAGCTGTGAAAAGGGTACGAACTCAAGGGAGCAGTAATTTAAATAAATATTATTTCGCCACATATTTTATGTATAAACACCGGAACGTGAAACGACTACGTTTCTGCGGTCCTTTTAACGAACGAGCCACTGTTTTTGTGTTATTAATTTAGCTCGTAAGTAATCTACTTAACAAAACTCTAACCTGTTTTTAAAAAAGGTAATTGTAGTAAGTAGGTTGTGTCTCGTGTCAATAATGTATTTTACAAATAGAATAGACAATAATGAAAATCCACAAATCCAGTTCCCTATGTAGGAACTGAAATGTATGTTTTAAAACTAAACTACCCGAACCGCGAACCTGACCAGAACCTGACGCTAGCTCACGGAAAGCGAAGCGCCCCACGCTTCGCTCTATTGAACTCTGTAAAGATCACATCAGATCACCACAGATAATAATATGACTGCTGCTACAGCTAATGAAAGAAAAGGATTATTTATCATTTAAAAAATTCGTTAACTGTACTGTATTCAATTATTTTTTTTATGTATGTAACGTAAGTTATATTTTAAAACATGGTTAGAAAAGTTAGGGTCTCATATTTAAAGAATCCTTTCAATTAGAAAGACATCCTTCTAATTTTAAACACAATATATAACCGTCAATCAGAAGCGGGAATTACCAAAAAAATCCATTTTCTCCCAAAAAATCCATTTGCAAACGAACCATAAGAGCACACAGGTTATATTTACGAGTGCATGCAGTGGGCCAGCTCACGTATCAGACATTAGTTCGCTGGTTCTCGGCGCTAGCTCACTAATGGTTCAAACGTACGTGCTCGATCATATTCTACGCTATTCGCTATTCTCTTACATTACTTAGGCGCTTTCTAATAACAAAAATCCTGTTTTAGTTCGGAATGTGAAAGTTTTGCCACACCATTTAATTTCGATTTAAATTCTTGAAATAAGTACGTTGTTCAATAGTATCTATCTCTGATTATTTCCGTTACATGACTTTATGAAATAAGTTTGAAAGAACGAACATTTTTACCTTATAGACAACCATTTACCACGGCAACTGTTTTACAGAACTAGTTTTACAAACCGAATTCTAGGAAAAGAAAATTACAATACCTACCTTTATTTTTGTAAATCTTAGTACGTATTCTTTGGCCTCAAAGACGATTTTTCCAATTTCTAATGTATTTCTGGCCAAAACTATAGTGCAACAAGTATATTCCTATACACAATCAGATCTCCAATAACAAAGGAGCAGTTCGTGTATCAATTTGATGGCACAGTGCTTCGTTAAGGTGATGCAGAGTCGAGAGATTTCATTAAGACTTCGTAGAAATACCTCCCTTTGCTTTATTGGGAGAACAATGACTCGCCTGGATACTGCGGTCGGGCGGTTTGTGATGCATTTCGTATCGGATCCCGATAGCTTGATATATCGGAGACGATTTGATGTACCTACGTGTGTTTTGTGTACATTTTATAAGGACCAATTATCTAGACGTATATACATAGGTACCTACATATGTATTGTGGCAACAAATTGTTATGAAAATCTGTAAATTGGTAAACGAAGTGGCTAAGAGATAGTAAACATTAAGGAAAATTTGATTTTTTAATTTTTTGAACAAATATTATTATGAGATCTGAAAGCATATTGAGTAATCTCGGTTATAAACTAACTAAATATGTTATCAAAACGATTTATATAGTTTATATGTAAAGATTTATTTCCAAGTCCATACGCCCGGAAGATACTGAAAATGAATTTGTTTTCTCTATACCTCCCAACGTATAGGTATACATAGCTCCTATCTAACAATCTAGCCTACAAAATCAATTCAATAACCAAACCATTCACTTTGAACAATACCTTGTAAGTTAAAATAATATTTTCTTTTAAATTCAAAAACTTTAACCGTTGTAGAAAAGATTTGAGACTTTTTTGAAGTCCAGTCTGCCATTTGCCATTGTTCACAGGCGTATAGAGCTGGGAAGCTGGGATCATACTCGAAACTTTGGAATTCTACTTTTAAACAATCGACAATCGATCGGCGGCAGCGTTTGTATCGCAAACATTCTTGCTGATTCTGATATCCTGGAATATAGAATACTAGCTACTCCCGCGCGGTTCTCTCGCTGCTCGGCTCCATTTGATTGTAGCGTGATATTTTATAGCCTATAGCATTCGGAAATATTGTAGCTATCAATAAGTGAAAGAATTTTGGGAATCCGACCAGTAGTTCTCAAGATTACACCCTACATACAAACTTACAAATTTTGCCTCTTCATAATATTAGTATAGAAGTAACTGCTATATTTATATAAATAATTCAATAAATATATTTTTATTTGGAGTCAGATAGATTTTTTTTTGTGAGGGGAAAATCATCAATTGACTTCTCCCGGCCAGGGCCGGGCGGGAGGGAGTGTCAGACTCTTACTGACTAAAAACACCCCTGTTCCTTCTCCTGCTCTGTGCCGAGGTCACGGTGCCTCAATGCGCTTACCCCGCAGCCCCGGCTTAACATCAGCCCTTTAGGGCCTCGTCTGTGGAGTCAAATAGATGAAAGTCTTATTTTCCATGGCTGAGCCGAATGTAGAATAATGATAAGTATATAAATAACAATTTTGTCAATTATTCAATAAGTCATCACAAAACTGCTAGTCTAACTTTGGGTTAGTAAATACTTCTAATACATAATTGAACCAATCCAAATAAAATTAAACTTTAACTAAATAGTGTTAAAGCTTACTATCCATTCTCAATAGATTTGAAAACTCTTTCTAAGCTGAAAAACAGTCTAACTCTCGGTCATTTAATAGCTGAAACGGACCACGGACATCGGCTAACTGGTACCGGAATTGAAAATTTATCAATGAACTCTACCATTCGTCTGCTAGCCTGGTACCGATTAGTTCCTAATACCTGGGTGGCCATTAACCTAATTTATTTCATAGGAAACCCAGATATTCAATGCACAGGAAATTTCGAGAACACATTTGAAATTGGTTACATTTATTGGATGTGATCTTTTGCATATGACAGATTTGAAGTTACCAGTATATCTCAGTTGAAATATTATTAATGGATATGCCAATTTTATAAATATATACGGCTTTTTAATACCGTCCTCTTATACTTACTCGTATTGTATGTGTAAGTATTTCAATGAAACGAATGGGTAATTAGGTAAACATAGGTATGGAATGAAGTGAAACCGCACATCACACATTACATCATATCATCAGCCTTTAACTGCCAATACTGAGCAAACTTCCCTTCTCACAAAAAAGTAAAATAACGTAAGATTTTCATTTAAAAAAACATATTCGATTAGTTTAGCTTGAACTTAATTTTTATACCCTGTGCAGCTGCGTTATTAAGCTACAAGATTGGCTTCATTATGATAGAGATAAAATTAAAACAATAATACATATCGAGATAATAGTAAAAAAGAAAGAAAAAACATTAATTTGGCGATAACTTCAATAATGGCTGTTCTTATTAACGTCTTATAGTAACTTAACTTTAAATCGGGAATATGTCTTGACTTCTCAAAAGCTAGTTTCGTAAAAATGAGTTTTTTATAAGTAAATCGAGGTTTTCGCATGTGGAACGCATGGATACGATCGGGCGGATATTGCAAGTCACGTGACTCGGATATTGGCTGAGACGGCATATTTCACGATTCTTCTGGAAGCTAGTTCACTGACGTACTCGCTGAACTGACGTTATGTCACGTATGTCTAGATTGGATGTTGAGTTTGCTAAATTTCGTCATGCTGAGTTTACGCCAGGTAGCTTTTACTTAACGTACCTACAATTTTCTATATCACAATAAGTAGGTTCATTGCGTGTATTTGCACAGACAACTAGTCTGGTTGCCTAGTAGAGTACCGTAACTTCGGGTTACTTTGACCCTGGGAGGTAACTTTGATCCAAATTTTCGAACCAATGAAAAACGAATATATCTTTGGTTCTCAGTTATTATTGGTTAAAGGGTTTGGATAAAAGTTACCCCGCAGGGTCAAAGTAACCCGAACTTACCAGTAAGATATTTGTCTCATAGAGCACAGTCTCGGAGGCGTGAAGAAATGAAAACACAGTGCTCAGTAACAAAATTTAATTATTTTAAATGATACATAATAAAAAGTACCTATTGTTTCTCATTACTTAACGTTAAAGTTGTCTAAATATCCATTATGCATTTGGCTTTTGGCCCCTCGTATGCCTCTCAAATGACCTGGCTTTTCCAGTATTCCATACTAATTGGCCCTCGTCAAACATAGGAAAAACGATATCTTATTTTTTTTAAAGATAATCATAATCTCAGACTAGGAAAGACAAAAGACTGTCTTATTTATTTATGCATTTACATGGTTTAATAAATACATATAAATGCACAGTAGTAAGAAAGTAAACATTGGTGTCCCGCAAAGTTTCAGTTACGTTTAGTTGATCCTGCACTGGCTGACTTGCGGCGAGAGACCGCTCGGCTCTGACAACGTGTGGACGAGATGTAGGGACTTAGGATTAACTGGAAGTGACAGTGCAGAAAGTAATTCCAAATGCTTTTTATTTCAATGTATGTAAAGTATACTTTTTATATTTAAGATGAAGATAAGATTAGCAAATAGCATTTTTTTTTTTATAAAATACGTTGCCCCACTCTAGGATTTTCTCCTGTGTCATGGGTGCGGTTACAAACATACAATTTCACATACAAATAACACCCAGACCCGGAACAACAATTCGTGGATCACACAAAGAGTTGTTCCGTGCGGGAATCGAACCCGCGACATGTTGCACGGCAGCCAGTTGCCCAGCCACCGCACCAACCGTGCAGCAATGTCAAATATAAGGAAAATAAGCAGTTTTAGGAACAAATTACAATATAGAAATTATTTGCCATTAGTGTCAATATTTCTAACGTTATCTAAAATCATATTAGGTATTGAGATTTTTGAAAATGAAATACTAATTTCTACCTTAAGTACTTTCTGATCGTGTAGTTACTAAGGGAAATATTCCATATCAAAATACAAGACTATTTTTCTGAAATTTTTATTGACAGTCATTCATAAACCACTTTTTCTGAACACAATACATTATACTCGGAATTTTAATTCCATTCCAGATTTGACAATTTCAGTGTTGCAACGTTATGACACGTAATAAATAGTGACGTTGTGAAATTATTCGATGTGGAAATCGAGTATTTCTGAATCGATTCCTCTCGTTTATAAACTTAATCTCGTAAACTAAGTTTATCAGGAAATAAAATATTTCTGAACCGATCATTTAGTTTTGACAATTAATTAACGATCTGAGACTTTTCTTTTGTAATTGTGTGTGAAATTAATAAAAAATGTGATCATGAAGGAACATGACAAATAAAACAGACATTTTATAAATTGTCGCCGTCATCGCTATCGCTATCGCTGTTACTTTCTGTAACATTTGTTATGAATTGTGTCTGTGATTTTTATTGTCAATTAACATATCTAGCTTACTCATTTTTTCCTCTTCTTTGATAACATGGGATACGCATTTAGACCATTCGGCAGCCGTAATTTTTTGAATGCCTTCCTGAAACTGATTCACTGATTGATTATCGATTTTTGTGTTCATCACTACACCGTTATATGTGGTATCATTATTTCACAAAATGACAATAGGTCATGTCAAATCAGGAATCGAATTAAAATTCTGACTATAGGTACAGAACAGAACAGACGAAAATCAAAAGAGAGATTTTCAATAGAACTTCCATTAACTTTAGATCTGTGCTGTTTAGTTTAGTTTGGATCTTTGCAGATGTAAGCATGTTTAGAATGTTTCGGTTACTGGGTCTGTCTAGTTAGTCTAGCCATGTCTTATATAAACATCTACATGTTTAGCTACAACTTTGAAGCTTTCAGGACATGTGTTACAATTTTGAGAAATTCATTCTGGATTCAATTAACCAAATTAAATTCAACCAAGAATAAAAAAATACATTTTTTATGCAGTTTGAGGCCATCGAGCATATTGCTCAATACACCATCATACATGATTATTGGTGTGTTTACCATTATATTAATCATCACTGTTTACAATGATTTCACTGTTCAAACACTATTTAGGTACAATTATTTAATAATTTGTGTGCCCCGAAAGTACTACGGATGCCGTTCAGTATGTAGTGTTCAGGATTACAGTCGCGGAAACTTCAAAAACCACATTTTTTTTAAATACATTTTTATTGCCATTAGAAAAAAAAAGTAGGTTAGAAAGAAAACGAACAATTTATATCGGCAGCTATGTCTTACCATAAATATATAGAGCAATGCTTCAACACTAATGACTCGGCTCGACCGAGCCGAGAATACCACGGCCTCGTAGAAAACATGATGATTAAGGCTTTCACGATGTTTCATTGAGTATGTGAGTATCAGAAGACACAGGAGTCCCAATCTCCCCCCAACCCATCCTTATTCTTCAAATCTCTAAACCCAAAATTGACAACGTTTTGGAAGTATGAGGGTCCTCAGACAGATTAGCAAACAATTTCATCCTCTGTAATATTAAAGATTTTAGGACAGAAAAACGAAATACGAATCACCTTTATTCAACTTGAGGCTCCACCTCGGTAGCCAATCAACGCGGAAGTCAGTACGCAAATAAATCAGTCATTTTAAATTAAAACGCTAAAGTGTAATTTATGCGTTGAAAAAAGGGTAATTAGCGGTTGCCCGTCCTCTGGAGTGATTTACGGAGAAAAACATCAAGAGAAAAGTGTAAACAAAGAGGATTGTTCTAATTGCCCACCTCAGCATAGTTTTTATGAGGCAAAGTAAGCAGAACAAAGACATTAAAAGTTGATTAAGAATGAATGCAATGGAATTATGGGTCTCTTTGGTTTCAAAGTTTATTCAAGCTGGGAAGTCCGGACTTTTTGTTCGGTAATTACCAATCTGTAACGCGATTAAGTAGATGCTGCAGTTAAATGTGTTTTGTTGTAAAGTAAGGTAGGTATATGGGATTGACTGAATGTTATTTTATTTAAAGTGTAGTTTTCATTAGGATTCGATTAGTAGGATTAGATTAGTATTTTAGGATCTATGATTATTTAGACACCACTGGCATACGGTGAAGGTAAACATCGTGAGGAAACCTGGACTTATAAATTCTAATTATAAGTTTGAAATCGCCAACCCGCATTAAGCAAGCTTGGTGATTAATGCTCTAACCATCTCCATATGAGAAGAGGCCTTTGCTCAGCAGTGGGCACTTATAGGCTGATGATGATTGTTTTCATCTAATTTTAAGCGATATTTGTTGTATGTTTCAAACTTACCCTAGATTTTTTTTTTGGTTTTGTAACACATTTTTTATATCTAGGATGGCAAACGATTACTTACGGATTACCTGATCGTAAGCAATAAGCGCTGGCCATGAACACCCGCAACAACGGAAGAGTTACGTGTGCGTTGCTGACCTTTTGGGGATTAGAAATTTTGAGATTTTGGGATTGGGGAGTGATTGAATGAGGGAAAGGATTGGACTTCCGGCAACGTCACTCACATGGCGAAACAAAAAGCCGTTGTTGTTTCAGGTCGGTTTTGAGTGAGACTGTGGTATCACGCCGGTCGAACCAACCCATTCGTGCCGAAGTATGGGCAAGCAGGCTCTCCCAAACTTAATATATCTATTATAATTAATATCCTTTATCCGTATTTTTCTAGTTAGGTAGGCCCTATTTTGATTTTTTATTTGTTTTTTTTTTTATATTCAAACACATAACGCAATATTTGTACACTTTCACGGTAAAATTAACAATGCTTCTGTTATTTTGTAATACCATTATACTATTCTAAATAATAATGGAAAAGTAAAAACCATTAATCGGTTATACTAACACTAATTATGAAACTGAAGAGTTTGATTTTTGGTTAACTTGAATGCGCTAATCTTTACAAGTCCGTATTGTAGAATTATTTTTGTGTTGGATAGTCTATTTATTGATCAATTTATTTTTTGTGAAAATGCTTGAAGTTTTGTGAGAGAGATGATTGAATATAGCAATAATATTGTACACATTATGTTTTTTTTCTTTTACTTATGTACCTGTATTAAGGATATTATGCTTAAGAATCGAGTACTTATTTTTATCGAGGCTTTGTGCCGAACTATTCAAATAAATAAATCAATTGAGAAAGGCTAGGTAGTTAATGAAACTGCGTGGGAGTAACCAGTAAGTAGGAAAGAATAATAATATTTATGGTCATTTATGAAATTTATAGCTAAGTTAGTATCTACTTAATATTAGACCAAACTACGTAATTAACATAAGTTTATGAGTCAATACCACATTTATAAGATATCTGTTATCTATTTTCTGGAAACTGGCATAATAATTACCATCGGAAAATTCATCTGACTTTCATTTACATATAAATTATTCAGCAGAAGAGAGTATTTTAAAGAACCTTTTACTTTTTACTGAGAATTTAAAATTTTACAAGCATAATATGATGTTGTAAAGACAAGCCGGGGATTCGGCTGAGTACTTATATGGCAATGTTGAAAAATATAACAAAAGAGAAAAGCGATCAAATTTAACTACAGTTTTTAAACGAAGTAAAAACAAGTTTCTCCTAAACACTACCTGTTATTTTCTCTGTTGATGTCTAACACAGACACAACTAATTTACGAGAAGTTTCATTTTACCGGAAAATGTTACCTTTAAAAGCTATTATTGACACCTGCGGGCCATTCAGATAGGAAGTCTATAAATTGGCCAAATAGCCGCTTATGCTTGGGAACTGACAGTTGCATCGTCCGACCGTATTGCTTGCGTTTACTTTTCCAGATTTCTACGGAACTGTTGGTATGTCTGTCTAATGGAAATAGAGGGATTTGTGTGGAGTTTTAGTGGGAGAATGGTGATAAATGGATATTGGGAGATAAGGAAAGTTTTAAAAGGATATATAACGCGGGCATTAAGTCCGCCTTTGTATGTATTTTTTATGTAAGTATATAAAGTGTTAAATAAATATAAAGTGCCTTGTGAAAGTGTCATGATAATTGGTTCCACGCTATAAAACGTTGATTAGGTCGACGTCGTTATTAAACTAAACACACAAAAAGCTTTTGTGTGTTTAGTTTTCAAATACGCGATAGCTGAGAAAGGAGGCAAAATCTAGTCTATTCACAAGTAAACATCGTATCATTTTTTGGTTTTGGTTTGCTTTTAAAAAACGTTAGCACCGCACCAATTGTGCAGTCACTATTACAATGTATACACTATCATTGTGTTTTTCCATTTCGAGATTTTCTGTGGTCAAAGTCTATAATTGGTCCATTAAAGAAGAATAGAATTAAGACTTCTAGAATTAAAACTTCTTAATGCAATTAATATAACATTTTAAGACTAATTAGGTACTTATATTCTTTTTCTTAATTTTGCCGTACACTATATTTTCGTGTTTTTCTACTTAACTCTTTCCTGATTAACTATTTGGCGCGAAAACTATGTACGAAACAATTCATTTTTCGAGTTCAGTAAAGTTTCTGCCTTGATTGAATTTTCCTCATACATGTATTGAGTTAGGTAGAACATGGAGTTGGCTTTAAATTGTTTTTAGCGGTGACATGTTATAAAATACTAGAATTTTTCAATAACACGCTCGTCTGCTTTGCAGTTCAAACGTTTAATATCAGCGTTGCAGGTGAGGATGGATGGCCCAAGCATAACGAGGAGCGGGATTGATCATTTTGTGATCAGATCATGAAATTATGACTTCTTGTTTTATTATTTTATTCGTGTGTTGACAGTTTTTGGATGAATTTGCGAAATACTACTTAATTTTTTTTAAGCTGCTGTGTTGGATGCACGTACTTAAATATGAATCACGAGTTTCGAGAAAACTATCATGTCATATGTTTTTATTTTTGATGACTTTTTGTTGTTTCAAAATTACCTGTAAGTATAAACCATACATTACATTAAAGTTTTGACTACGATTAAATTAAAATACCTACTTGTTTAGGTAGAGCAGCCAACTAGCTTGTTTAGCCACTTAATAAACGGTCTAGCCTATGTAATAAATGGTATCACAATATAATTTTATACACTGGTAAGTATCTTGGATTTGTTTTTGGTGGGAATTGCGGGTCGCAGTTTTAACTTAACCTTACCTACCATCTGGAAGCAAATCGGTTCTTATGACCACTTAACTATCAGTTATTCAATTCTAATCATTCCAGCCTTTGTTTCAGTGCTTAAATCAACAAGTTCGCTATGACACATTACAAATACACAGTCTAACTCATCATTTACAAAGTGCATTTAGAAACCTAACTTTCAACAAAATCGCTCTCTCTGTCCCTATAATCCTATGTATGCTTAAATCTTTAAAACTACGTACCGTAATTCGATGCGGTTTTTTTTAATAGATAAATGGATTAAAAGAGTCTGTATAGAGAGAATAACATGCATTAAATGTGAAAAAAAAAGTATTATGATTGCACCCCGGTCGTTAGTGCTTTAAAATCAAAACGCCGTACTCTCATAACTTACCGGATTATATCACCGATCCCCGTCTTCTAAAGTATTAATTTTCAATAACAGGTGCGCCGTGTAGCCTTTGGAATCGAATTCATTTAGTATTCAGAATGATTTAGGTCGCACCAACGATTGCTTCATGAATCAATCCGATTAACGATTTAGAGTTAATTACAGCGAGATAATCAACGCCATCTATTTTATTGTCAAGGCACTGATTTGAATGTTTGAATTTTCTCTTGAAAGGTCCTGAACTAAGTTGTCGTTTCGATTTATTACATAAACAGCTAGACAATCATATTTTTTATACATGTTTGTGTTGAATGACAAACGCCTAGAGTCTAACTAAAAAGTATAAAATATAAAGAAATTGTGAATACGTCTGTGGTTTTTAGAGGCCCAATCCTTAAATCCCCAATGGTCCCGAGGTTGTTTACACACTTGAGGTTGCGCTTGTCCAAGGTCCATAGGTAGCGTTGATTGCTTACCATTATTTCATTTAAGTGTAGGATAACCAAGCTTCAGAACGATTGAGTCGGCTCGACCGGAGTTATACAAGGCCTCACAGAAAACCGGCGTGAAACAACCACAGCGTTGCGTTTCGCCGTGTGAGCCGGAGGCCCAACGACTACCCCCATCCCTTCCCAATCCTTAAATATCTGAAACCCTTATCCCTAAAAGGCCGGCAACGCCCTCGTAACTCCTTTGGTATTGCAGGTAATACGTAGGCTAGTTTGCCGACATATACCATAAAAAAAACATGTGATCCGTCTGTTAGCACCTACTCAATAAACAATATTTTATTTATACATAAATAAGTATGCTTTAATAAGCTAAACAAAGACCTCTTTAACTTTCCACTTAAATTACTTACAAAATACAAAAAAATAATTTCAGCTGTATGCATGTAATGAAGTAGAAAGTAAGGTTTAAATACGGTGGGATTAGTGCAAAGTCACGTCCTTGCGGTAGTCATCTCGTCTTACTTTTAAGGTTTAACATAATATTATGTGGAGAAAATGTTCAGACTACAGCTAAGATAAGTAACTATGTTTGTCAGGTAAAGTTAGACATGTTTTTGAGATTTCCAAGAAAGGTTTTCAGTGTAAATTCCGTTTGTGTTTCTGTTTTATTAAAAATAGGCATGTCTATATTAAAATATAATATGTAGAATAGATCGATTGCTTGAGTCTTATAGATAAATAGGGAATGTCGCCAAACTCGCCAGTGCCACTACATTTCATCATATATGCCTTTAAGTGACAAATTTGTTGTATCACGCCCACGGTTTCGAGGCCGTGGTATCACTCCAGGGTTAGCAGACCTATTCATGCCGAAGCTTGACTCTCCCACATTACTCGTACCTACTGCATTTACGTTTGCATATAACTATACAAACGGGTGAGATCTGGATACGCGAAGGTTATTTAAATAAACATCAACTCAATTTATAATATGGTTTATTGTTAATGAAAGAAAAAATGTAATAGTTTATAGCAAAACTACTGACAACTTGACTCTTAAGGTAATAATTATTAGTTTTATGCAATAAATAATAAGTAAAAATAATATTTATATTTTATTAATTTATATTTCAAGTACGAA
Organism: Spodoptera exigua; assembly: GCA_902829305.4. Classification (NCBI taxonomy): domain Eukaryota; kingdom Metazoa; phylum Arthropoda; class Insecta; order Lepidoptera; family Noctuidae; genus Spodoptera; species Spodoptera exigua. The sequence goes on from LR824615.2 coordinate 7,517,392, forward strand.
CTAGTCTTGCTATAATATGTTTATTTACGATTTACTCTTTGGTATAATAAGAATTTTTAAGCTTAAAATTATTATATTCGCTTTATTTAAAATGTTAAAATTATTAAATCTATATCAGGTATAAATATTATTTATATTTATATTTTACAAAAGTAAGACTTAAAATATTGACAACATTTAATAAATAACAGACATTTTATTGTATAGGTATTTTAGAATTGAAAAATTTAACAATATAACATAATTTTGCACTACACTATTTTTCAAAAAAGGCACTTCCAAATGTTTGTACGGTTTTGTTAAAAGTATCTTCATTTTAATATATTTATATAATTTTTATACATATTTATAAAGTGACATATATATATTATGTGCCTATTTACACGTAATCTAATTATATTCGGCGATTTAGCTAGACTTATAAGAAAAACATAACTTAGTAAGTAATCCTTTTTGATGTCAGATACAATAAATAGTCTATTATAAAAAAAAACTAATTTAAAAAATTATTAATGTTATGTAAGTAGGTAACTAACATTAACTTCAAAATTCATCGTTCACTCAATAAAATATCATTACAAACATAAACTTTTAAGACATTCCATTAATACACAATATCACTTTACTTACCAAAAAATAAACGTGAACCGTACGATTTATTCATTTTATTGAAATAAAATAATTAATTATGATATCCAAAAGTTAGGCAAGCTTCTAAACTAGATATTATATTGTTAGGTAAATATATTATTTTTGGCGAAAAATAATATCGAAGCGCTTAGCTATATAGTTCATGCATATAGTGCATGCATATAGTTAAGTTCTTTATTTTAATTTGTCGCACACATAGCGGGTTCAAGTTTTTTGAAACAGGACCTAAATTCTTACTTATACTATCTACTTATGTTATTTTTGACAAATGAACCAATACGTATCCGTAATTCAACATCAATACACAAAATTGAATGATTTTATGCTGTGAATATTCCGTTTATTTTTTACATAGTTATTATCTATATAAACGGGAATAATAGTGATAAAAGTTGACGTTTAGATTATAAATCATACAAGGAAATAAAACACAAACAGAAAAGCCATTATAATAAAAATCGACCGCCTCGTTTATCGTCACAGGCGTACGAAAAGACCGAACAATGACAACAGATTTCCCGACAAAAAAATCGTACGATTCACGTTAAACGTTTTAAAATTCTTTACTCTAAACAGAGGAATGTTTCCCGGTAATAATGCCTGTGGTCTTATTGTATTCGTACTCTTTGTGCCCATTGTTAGACCTCCTCAAAGTATCGTCTGTGCCAGATTCCCCGTTGTCTTTCAACAGACCTTTCTTGTCACTGAAAATCAATAAGAATTTAGAGAGCGTGATTTAAGACCTTCGGAAAATCGACGGATTCGAGGTTAAGGTAACGCGTCAATCCAAGACAAATTATTCTCAATTTTTTTAATTAAATCTCCTTTAGAATTGAATTTTTCGTGATTGAATTCGGGTCGGCTTAATAAATTTTGATTTGATTTGTCGTTTATTACTTTTCCTTAATCATAATTGGTAGGGATTTTAGAAGTTGAAGATTTTTGAGGGTAATCCACGTGATTTAGGAGTTTTTAATATCTTCACGTAATGGCACAATTTATTAAAGTTGCTATTGGAGTAAGGTTCCGAAAACTGAGGTAATGAATTTATGAAAGGTTAGGAAAATTCAATTTATACATAGCTTTAAAGCGATGATTGAAAAGAAAATGTATGGAACACAATAAAAAATCACACGAAAATAGTTTTTCTATCTACATTTCACACTGCTCAAATATCTCACAACTAAATGAATTAATCTTACCGTGAATTTAAGGGATTTGGTTTCTTCTTTTTGTTTTTCTTGCAACAACAGCTTGCTATAATACCCTGTTTTTTCCAGAAGTACAGCAATACGTCTAGAAGTACGAGACATATTATCACTACGGCTATGGATAGTCCTATCAGTGCTCCTGCTGTTAATGCTGAGACCGATGCGTAGGCGAGTTCATCTGAAACGTGACATGTTACGGTATTAAGATTAAGACCATGCAGCAGCGTTCTCATATTTAAATGTGAACGATTAAAACAGTGTTGTCGATCGATTAAAACAACTTGACCATAAGTGGAGATCATGGCATACTTTTCTTTTATACCTAGAAGAGACCTTTAATCTAGCAGTAGACTCACAAGGACCATTATGATGATGGTGTTAATATATTGACTGATTGAAGTTTCTTTTTAGTAAAGATTTAGTTATGTCATAACGTACATATTATGAGATATTGCGCTGGATCAACGTCCATCAGTGCGGTTTAATCAGGTATGACTACTGGTAATTCTCCAGGTCAACCTTTAAAAACTTACGATTGAATTGATACTGACAAATAAAAAGAAGAATACTAAAGAATAATAGCTAATATCACAACTTGTGTTCAAAGGAATCGTTAAATTTAGCCCTTAACACCATAAAATTTAACTGTTCATAAAATCTTTTGCACGTCAGTAAAATCTTTTGATACTTTTCCATATTATGAAAGTTTTTTCTCAGAATTTTTACCTGGTATCGTAAGTGTTATATTGGCAGGAGTAGAGTTTCCTTCGGCATTGTGTGCTATCAGTTCTAAATGATAAGTAGTGTTGTGCTGTAGTTCATTCACTAATAATTCTGTTTTTCCTTCCAATCGATGTTCTATACATAACGATTCGACTATTTCTTCATCCACCTGTAGGAAAGACATAATCTTATTAAATAAGTAAAGTATGGGAGAGCCATGCTTCGGCACGAATGGGTCAGCTCGACCGAAGTGCTACCACGGCCTCACAGAAAACCTGCGTGAAACAACCACAGCGTTGTGTTTCGCCGTGTGAGTGAGGTTACCGATGGCCCAATCCTTTCTGTCTTTAAATGTAGAATTTAAATCGGTTTTGTTTATTTGCTACTTCAGGGATTCTTCCCGTGATAGTGAAAACTGTTAAATTTTTTTATGAGGAGACGATGTAACGAGCAATTTTTTTTTTTTTCGTTTTTGAGAGGTGAAAATCATGGATGGCTACTCTTGCCCTGGGCGGGGCGGAAAAGAATGTCAGAGAAGTAAAGTTCCAGTGACCTTGTCTAAACTGTTTTTGCTCTGATTTATTAAAACTGTACAGCAAGTTAGAAAAGTACTGTACTGTGTAGTAATTTTAAATATCTCATCACTATTTATAGTGATGAGATATTTAAAATTCACTAAAGTCTATAATAAAATATCACCGTTTTAATATGTATTACTTGGTTACCAAACACATATCTAATTTTTATTGTAAGTTTTTAAGTTTAAGTCTGTTACTGAATATATAAAACATATTGTATTTACATTAGATAGATATATACTTATATTTATATTTTTAATCTTTTTTGTTTTTAATTCAATTAAGTATAACAGTTAAATCGTGTAAACAAATCCAAGCCATTATTGTGTAATTAATTAATGATAAATGAAAATCCTGTAATAACAATTTATTTCATTATGATTGACAGTTACAAAAGATGGTGGGCCGTTAAGACGGATTTTGATAAAGATATTTGAAATATTTTTATTACTTCTTGAGGATGACTGTAAAATAACGCAATCCCACTGATAAAATGACAAACAGTTTGAACGTAAACGAATATTTTTCATTTATTGCAAGCCGGTGTAGTTTAAGTTCTTTTTTTTTTAAATACATTGGTACCTTCATAAAAAATGAAGTGAATAGTTGAAAAAATTACCTAATTATTTGAGCTGAACCGAACTGAAGGAAAAGTAGGTAAGCAAAAGATACTAAAAAGTCGACTACGATGAAGTAAAACAAAAGCTAAAATTGAAAAGCCAAATTATATTACTTGAGTTCTGATAAGTTATACACCTACCTACTTGTTGGTTAAAAGTCTTCTCTTATGCCTTAAGTTCTAAACCATACTATTAATTCAAACCTCACAAAAATATTTACATTTTATTTCTGTAAACATTTTTGTAAGGGTTTGAGAATCCGATTCGGTTATCGGTTTAAGAGTATGCATACTTTTGGCATGCTTTCCCATACGTATAGCAAAACAAGGTCGCTTCTAACAAGCAATACTACGTAAGTTCATTGCTTCACCAGAACCATGTTCAACAGTGCTACGATATTCTAATAACCCAAGTACATTGTGGGAATACGAAGCTAGCTGTGACCCCCAGCCGTCCATGCCTAATGACGTCACAGGGCACGTACCGGACAGTATCGTAAAGCGTAGTAGTCTATCGGTTCGCCGTTGTTCTCCGGAGCTTTCCACTTGAGCACCTTGTTCGACGATATCTCGACCGGATCCACTTGCCATATCGGAGGTTCTGGGGCTGACCTATAAAGATAATTTATTTTTTAAGATTCTTTTTTGTATTTATTGTGAAATATTAGGGTTTTGAATAGTAAGCGAATTGGAATTTGAGATTTGATGTCTGTTATGCCTTTGTGAACTGTAGATACCAACCGTTCAAGAAAATTGCGAATGTTCTGAATGAGATGAATAAAAAATAGAAAAGTGTAGGTTTACGTGGGCTACCATAATCAAGATTTTGTGAATTAAATAAAATCAAAAACACCCTTGTTATTGATTTCACACAGCTAAGTACTACAGTATATAAATAAAAGGTCCCTTACAATCGTAATAACAGTACTGTACAATTTGATAAAATAATAACAAGATTTCCCTAACGAAGTGTCGAACGAAGCTTCCTACAATTTTGGACTGCCCAATCAATATTTTTTGTAGCAATAAATTCAATCAAATTTGATAATCAAGTAGGACAATTCTGCACCGTCATCTTAATTAAATCGGGTCCTATTACTTAATAATGATTTTGACTTGTTTTTTACACAGAGTAAAAACGCCCACACTACAAAAGATAAAAAAGTACCTAATTGTGCGTAGGCGGTAGATACGTATGTAATAGGCAGAGTAACAAATATTTTGAATATCATATTAAGTTATTTTGTTGAAAGAAAATAATTTTCTTTATTTACTTAATTCAAGTCTCTAATGATACCTTCTTTGATGATGTAAAAATTCCTTCAAGAAGACAAAATTGGCTACTGATTCTTACCACACTAATATTGTCTTTTAAAAACAATTTTGAGACGTAGGTACGCAAACAGAATCCAACCGACAGTTTGGTTGAAAATAACAGAATGAAAGCTGAATATGGCTAATTAATGTTTATTGTCTATATTTCTATTAAGTAAAAACACCCTGTTAATTAACATATTTTATGTTAATTTGACTGTACTAATCAACATCTATGACGGATTTTGATTGAGCCAAGTTGTCTGGATCACTATAAATAAACTATACGAAACTGAAAGCGGTCAACAACTTATAACTTAAAATGAACCCAATCCACTTGGATTGATTTACAAATCAACAAAATCACAAACTGAAATATCAACACAAACACATTTACGAACTATTACACTATTAGATATCATTTAAGTGTAGTACTTAGAGATAAACTTACTTGTCCATAGTTTCAAACGCAAGCTGTTCACTCCATTCTCCGGTACCAACGCGATTTATTGCAGCGAACCTAATGTAGTAGGTGGTGTTAGATCTAAGTTTCTCCAGCTTGAATGGGATTCCTGCAGCCCAAGTCCTATTTGGGTGAATGTTGGTGATTTCATAGTTGTCTATCTCATCATACTCCGCTATGAAACCTATGACGTCAGGTCCTTCGTAGTTTGTTGGAGTTTCAATGTAGAACGTAGCTGAGGTCGCTGCTTCTTCTAATGTTGTTGCCTAGAATATAATGATTCATTTCAGATTTTGGTTACATTAATTCATAGCTCAATATTTTGGAAATGAAAAGACCTCTAGACACTACAAGAAATTATTGTTATTTTTGATAATATCTGTAAAAACGTTATTGAATAAAGCTTACAATCAACTTTTAAGTATTTCTTTAAGAATTTATTTAAAAATTTGTTTAAAAAAATCACAACCGCTCCAACGATAAAGTAAACAAGACGCAAAAGAAATAAAAAAATATGATTCCTTTGAATACATTTTCTTGAGAAACTTTGTGTCTACAAGAAAGAGTGCCTTCATTTACAGTAAATCTTAAAGGTGTACATAAAAAGGAAGATAGTGTGGAATTGAGATGGGTTTATTACAATTTGTCTACATATATATATACATATGTATTTTTGTATGTATGGCAAATGCGTTAGTCCTTTTGTCAAACTATTCCGCTGATATTCTCTGAGATTAAATGTAAAGATTATTTTGTATTGAACCTATTGTTAAAAAAATGGGAATTATTTTGAATGATTTGTCGATAAGCAATTAATGTTGTTTGAAGAAAAGTTTGGCGTCGTTTGAGGGTTAGAGGTAGAGGCTTAGACCTCAAGCAACCTCATTCTCAAGGCGAAACATACCGCAGCCGTTGTTTTATCTTGATTTTATTAGGCTAGATGTCACTCTGGCGAAGTATTTGAGCCGAAGCACGGTTTAAAACTACGTAGTTGTAACGAGAAAAAAGGAAAGGAAAGTGGCTTACTTGATTCAAATAAAATATTTTAGTACAATAACAGTATCTATTTGTGATTCAAATTAACTTTGTGTTTGTTTAGTTTGTTAACTTACAAATTATAATGCATGCATAATTTGAAATTCTTTTCTTTTGTTGAAAGGTGAAATTCACGGTTCAGTGTGTGAAATGGGAACTACATAAAAAGGTTTGGTTTTGTATTTTCTCGTTAAAGCTAGACAAGTAGGTCGTAAGATGAATACGAGACTGACGAAACATTCCCAAGTAGCTTTTTACTGACAGAAATGACGAGTAGACATAGAAAACGTGCTTATTATGGAAAAAAAACTAAAACCTATGTACAAACAATAAATACGATGTCTCTTCAACAATTTTAAACGTAAAATGATATTAATAATTGTCGTTATGTATTTCCCTGTAACTGAGCTGGTCTATTGCCGATCACCAAGAATAATTCTAGACTGATTAGCAAAAAGACATATTTCTCAGATTTTCACATAATCACACTTTTAGTCTTTGATTTAACTATAATTATACTTGAAACGTATTCATATTTTATTAGCTAATATTCAAGAAGTAAGTATCCTATTGACGCTAAACATGTCGTTACAAAAAAATTGAAAAAGGAATGGGAGTTGTCACAAGTCATCAAATTTTACTTACATTTTCAACAACCGATGGAACAGCTCCTTTCCTGATGTGAAAAATTTTAACAGCCTCGCCATATTCGTTACGTGCTCTGCACTCGTGTCTTCCAAATGGTGCAAATTGCTCAGAGAATGGTAACGAATGCTCCAATGCGGTTTCATAATCCAAAACAATATTGTCGTGCTCCTGTCGCTCTATCGTTGAGAAATTGCCTGGTACGAAGCTAGAAAAGATATATTTTTCAACGTATGGTTGCTTAGATTAACCTACAATAACTTAGCTATAGAATATTTTGATTGAAATGAGAAGAAATTTACAAAATAAGTTACGTTATTGTGGTGACACGCTTTGAATATCGACGAAAACATTAAGATGATGACGTCACAAATCCTACATCATGCAAGTGAAAACACCAGTTTGGCATGATCACCTCGTCTGAGTCGGATTATATTCCTTTTCAGATCTTGGGGAACTTTACTCTCCCTATATAACTACAAAGAGTGGACTTCGACTTTTGTAGTCAAGACACATAATTTAAAATGGAAAAATATAGAAAGAGCTATTTAGATTTTACTCATTAAGGTATATTGTAGGAGTAAAATTGAGTGAAATAACTAGCAGAAACGGAACATACATACCTCCAAGTAAAATTGGCGGGTGGGTTGCTATCGTGAGCGCAGCTAATGTTTACAGTTTCACCGTTCCAGGCCCAGAGCGGTTCGTAAGTCTTGCCGAAGTACGGCTGATGCAAGACCGTCAGGTACATCAATTCCGTCGTCGTATCCACTGGTATTGATGGAAATAATAAGAGTTTTAGGAAAAAGTATAAAGGTTTTATACCTATATCAATCATCAGGACTATCTAAGGCTTGTTTGTGTATGAAAGATACAAGATTATCAGATATGTTGTACAACTAAAGATTTCTTTTTATTTTATTTTATCTTCTCAAATATTTTAACACCAATGTAATCATAATGATAATATTTTATGATGTTTGTGCGGATATTTAATAAAAAGTCAACTTACTGTCGTTAGTAGCGTTGCAAATGTATATGCCTTCACTCGATCTGTTTACTTTCAATAGTGAGAAATTTTCAACAATTTCATCATAATCAGTTTCTCTGAAAAAAATATCGATATTAACATTCGTTGTTTTATTGTGTATGTTGACATTTATTGTTCAGGTCAAAAAGAAAAAAGTCAGTCATTTGTTTCAATTAGTTACTACTAAAATGGTACTTTTGAATGTCAAATAAGGATTTAAAGACAAAATGTATCAAGTCTCTGTCGGTCAGTGTGTAGAGGAGCTATTTGGTCGTTCCATAGAGTACCTACATTAACAATGAAATTATAAGTAAGACAGTTTACAAATTCTTACGTACCTTTCTTCATCCAAACTTTTGCCTTCGAAAGTAATGAGAACCCTTGGTAGGGGTACCCCTGTCACGTTACAGAACATTGGTATTACTGAACCCTCTATAGCGGATCTATTCGTGAAGCCAATGATTTCTGGTCTGATCAGTACCTGACGATAAAACAAAAGATTTGAAGGCTTATTTGTATGCGATTAGGATTCAATTTGGACCTTTGTGATAATCTTCAAATTGAATAGGAAAAAATAAATCGTTATGACTTTTATTACCTAAGGCTTAGGTATATAGTATGATATAATATCACAACACATAAATAATGAATCACTTTTCATTAGTTATGCTATAAGTCTTGTATATGTAAAAGGAAGTGAGCCTATTGCCAATTATCATGCACAATTTACCAATTTCGTGACACTACTGAGAAATTTTAACCTGAAAATAATCAAATGTTTCTGTCTTCTCGACCCTTTACACAACAATTAGCACTCGACAAAAAAGGCAGTTATAATGTCAGTTTAATGAATAATTAATCTAAACGGACGTATAGTAAATGTATAGTTAAAATATGTATTACTGTAATTGTTATTTGCTGTTTAGACTCTCCGACGAAGTTTTTAGCTGTGCATTCGTAAGTGCCCGCGTCTTCTGGTGTTATACTTTTAAAACGAATTATTCCTTTTGAATGCACGTCCCAAGGAACTGTCTTGTTTTCACCTGGAGACTGAAATAAATAAAGAATATATTATTATGTATTTAGTTTACATGATAAATCAATGATATACCAAGGAATCGCTTTGAAAAAAGATAGTAATTTTTTTTGAAAGTAATTCAAGTTTTATCTTTATTTTTGAATTTCAACGAGAATTAAGTATAATTATTTATGAATAGAATAGAATAGAATAGAATATATTTATTTGTAAAACATAGGTATTGACAAAATAAAGATCTTATAATAAAATTAGAACGCTATGTTTTGTCATTAAGACGTACAAATGTAGTAGAAAAAACATAAAATAATAAACTAACTTAACATTGAATTGGCAAAAAATAATTAAATAATCGGAAAATAAAACAAACAACAATAAATTCACAGAGACATATCATTCAAATATTCATCCAAAGAGTAATAACATTTTTCGATTAATACTGCCTGAAGAGCCCTTTTGAATTTACTAAGAGGTAAATCTTGGATTGAGGTGGGAATTTTATTGTAAATCCTTGGAGCCAAACCAAAAAAGCTCTTTTTGAGTAGAGCGGTCTTACAATTTACGTGACATAATTTATTTATGTATTGTGAACGCGTGGGCATTTTTTTAGTATCAGATATTTTCAGAAATAGTTGTGGATTAGACTTGACAAACAGTGCGACTTCCAAAATGTAAAGAGATGTAAAAGTTAGGAGTTTATATTTTCGAAAATATGGGATGCAACTGTCTGTAGTTTTAAGACCACACATTGAACGGATACATCTCTTCTGCATCCTAAAAACCAGCTCTCTATCAGTTGACTGTCCCCAAAACATCAAACCAAATCTCAAAATTGAAGCTACTAGTCCATAATAAGCAGTTATCAAAGTTTCAATATTTACTTTTCTGGATAGTTGAAAAAGAAGATATGCAGCTTTATTTAGGCGTTTACAAATTACATCCAAATGAGGTTTCCAATTTAAGTTACTGTCTATTGTTATACCTAAAAATTTTACATTATTAACTTCATCTATTTTAATATTATCATATTCAACATTAATATCTGACATTTTACATCTTTGATTGAAATGCATAATTTTAGTTTTCGTTAAATTAATAACAAGATTGTTGCTATTGAGCCATGCTACTATTTCACTTAGTGAGTTATTTATGTAGTTTTGATAATTGTTGGGATTTATACATTTAATTATAGCTGTGCTATCGTCAGCAAAGAGGACCATTTTATAATCTTTATTTTTAGGAAGATCATTTATATATATGAGGAAGAGAAGTGGTCCCAACACACTACCCTGTGGGACGCCATACTTTGTTTCTCTTGGTTTGGAAGAGTGTATAATTTCAGTTTTCAATGTAGGACAAATTCTAGATATTTCTGTGTATTGACATCGATTACTTAGGTATGATTTCAATAGATTAAGAATGTTCCCTCTTATACCATAAGCATAAAGCTTTTGTAGTAAGATTTTATGATTTACGTAGTCAAAAGCTTTGGACATGTCGGTATAGATAGCACAGACTGGTTGCCTTTTATCTACTGAAGTCATTATATTGGACAGTAGATCATATAATGCCTTGTTAATATTTGTAATTTTTCTAAATCCCTTTTGTTCACTACAGAATAAATTGTATTTTTCAAAATAATTATTAATACTATTATAAATCACTTTTTCAATAACTTTAGAGAATATAGGAATTTTCGCAATCGGCCTGTAGTTTTTTATATCAGTCTTATCATTTTTTTTAAAAAGGGGTTTAATTATAGTTTTTTTTAGGTTTTCCGGAAATATACCATTAGTGATACATAAATTGATTATTTGAGAAAATGGCGCTGCTATTACTTCCTTGACATACTTAATTGCTTTAGTTGAAATACCATCAAAGCCGACAGTAGGAGTATTTTTTAGGCTACTAATTATTTTAATTACATCGTCTTTAGATACAGGCATCATAAACAATGATTGTGAGGTTACGTTTTCGAATACTGGTTTAGAATTGGGATTATTTTTTATATGAATATTATTTTCTATGCTATCTATAAAATAATTGTTAAATTCATTTGCGATTTTTGTAGGATTTGTTATAGTTTTGTTATCTCTTTTAATAGCTGATATTGGTGCACTAGGCAAACATAACTTGGATTGATTTATAACACTCCAAGCAGCTTTTGTTTTATTATTAGCAGACCTAATGAAATGATTATTTTGCGCTTTCTGTGTTAGTTTTATAATTTTTCGATAGCGTGCTGAATAATTTTTAAAGTCAATTTTGTTTTTTGAATTACGATTTAATCTGTAAGCCCATAGTAATTGTCTTTGTTTTTGACTACATCTTTTGATTCCATGAGAAATCCATTTAGTTTTTTTATTACAGTATATTGTCACATACTTTTCAGGGAAACATAGTCTGTAGAGTAATAAGAAATCTTCAATAAAATAATTATAAGCCTTATTTGCATCGTTGGTTTCATAGACCTGAGAAAAAGATAAACTCAATAAGTGTCTCTTAAATTTAATTAAATTGTCTACGGACAGATCTTGTTTTTTTGATTTCCAAAATTTTAATTTACATATTTTGTTGATGGGAACTTTGAGTAATTGCGAGGTGTGATCTGAAAGTACCAAATCAATAATCTCAGCTTTGCATTCTTTCTGGTAACTGTGAGCAAAGTTATCAATGCATGTATTGCTACTTAATCTAGTAGGTTTATGTAGTGCTAATTTTAAGTTGTATTGCAGAAGAAAGTATTCGAATTCTAATGAAATTTTATTCTTTTTCATAACATCAATATTAAAGTCTCCTGTTAAGATAATCTTTTTATTTTTAAGTATACTAAGTTTCCGTAATATATTATCTAATTTAGTATAGAATATATCGTAATTACATTTAGGTACTCTATATATACATATAATGATGATATTGTAAGAAGTGAGCTCTATAGCACAACATTCATATATACCTACAACTGACTGCTTCGCTATATCTGGTAATTCTCTACATTGCATGCGTATGTATGAATGCGGTCTTCTACACAGCTCTATTCAACTTATATTTGCAACTGAACCTTGGGTCCTAACCTCTCTGTTAGCAGCAGATATCGTACATAACCAAAAAAAAATAACTTTAAGACAACCTTCAATGTATAAATCTATCCTATAAAACATTGAAGGTAACGCAAACAAGGAAATAAAAACTTTAAATCTGAATCATTAAAACACACTTTCAAACAGAGATCTCGGAACTAGAGCAAAACCTTTATGACCATCACTCAACTTTAGTTTTACTATTAACCTCGTCGTAAGTTCAGTCTACAAAGTGCTAGTAAAAAGTACCAAACGAACTTGCTTTTATGGTCCGTTCAAGTTGCGTAGCTAAAATGAGTCCTCGGTGACTCTTAGGTAAGTAAGTGAGCTGTCAGATTTAATAAAACTTTACTACCGACCTCAAATCTTTTGAGACTGACAAAATGACACTATGACATCCCCTACAAAAAGCCTCTAGAAAATGTCACTAGTTAGAAAGTAGTTTCGAATTTTCAACATAATAAACAGTCTCGAATCACTCGCATTTTACATAGGAAAATATCTGTAGGTTTCTTACGAATGAATATTAATTGATAAATCCAAAAACTCTAATTTCGATTTTTGACAACACCTACATGTAAGAATTGAAAAAAAAATTATAAAAACAAAACTTCGATTCTATTCGATTTACGAAACCTACTTTTAAATATTCAAAGAGATCATGTAATTTAATGAAATTTCGATGGAATCGGATTTGCAATAAAATATATTTTTCTTACCGGTTCCGGTATCTTTTTCAACGCTACTTCAGGTTCGGGTAGACCTTCAGTAGAGCACTGGATCATCAGACTTTCCCCGTTTGCTACCACTGAATCAGGACTTCCATATAACTGGGTGATTACTGGTGGCGTCATTACCTGTTAATTAGATACAATTTTCTAGCTTTACAAAGCGTTTATTATTAGTCATATGTGACTGTGACTAAGGTTATTGGGAGCATATCACCAAAGTATTGCTAGGGTTTATTATACGACGCCAAATTCAGGTATCGTATTTGCTAGTTTGTCGCCTTTTTAAACAAAATATTACAATTCTTAATAATCTGTTTCATAATGTATGAGTAGCCACTATATCAGTCAAGATATTTGTGAATAATATATAATCTATACTTATGCTAAAGCTGAAGATTTTTTAGTTTGAACTCGCTAATCCCCGGAACTGCTGGTTCGAACTGAACAATTATTTTTGTGTTTGTTAGTTCATTTATTGAGGAAAGCAGGTTATAAAACTTACTTTAGCTTGAATATCGAGTTCCACTTCTTCACCAGTGGACAGAACAGATGCTGAACATTTGTATATCCCTTCATCATCATTGCTCACATTCTTCACTATTAAACCTTCTGGCATGATTTGATATTTTTCCGTGTTGTTGAATATCTAAAAATAAAAAATACTCGTAAGTTTTCATCACTATTTTTCTTTTAGTGTGTCGAATTACTACAATTGAAATGTTGGTACTTGCCTCCGATTTTATTTTGTCTTTGTAGTAGACAAGTAAGTGTGGGAGAGCCATGCTTCGGCACGAATGGGTCGGCTCGACCGGAGTAATACCACGGCCTCACAGAAAACCGGCGTGAAACAACCACAGCGTTGTGTTTCGCCGTGTGAGTGAGGTTACCGGAATCCCGATCCTTCCCCTCCCCAATCCCTAAATTTCCAAATCCCTAATCCCTAAAAGGTCGGCAACGCAATCGTAACTAATCCGCGGCGCTGATTGCTTATCATCAGGTAATCCATCTGCTAGTTTGCCGACCTATTACACAAACAAAGACATAACCCAATCGACTAACTATAAAAAGTTACACAGTAAATCATAACTCTGTACTCAAACCTTCATACTTCAGTCACTATCTAAAACCCGGTGCTTATAAGTATTTTTCTATTTTCTACAGAAATTTTGTAATGCCTTAACAATTTACCTCATTATCTCCTTCCTTTCCTCTGTACCATCGAATAAAAGGAGGCGTGGCTCCGTTTGCCTGACACGTGATCAAGGAATTATTGCTGAACACCAAATACTGCTCCATAGCCGTGCCATAAAAGTACAATGGATCTGTTGATATCATAAATAACATAAATGTACTTTAAACAAACAATAAATAAAGGTTATAATCAATTGGAACCCTTGGCAGCTTCCTCAATCTGTGAGCGTGTAAGGCTTCAAAACAATCATGTTATTTCTTAATTGGTTGTCCAAGCACAGTATTGACAACGATGAAAGTAAATTACATTTCGTGTATCTAATGTTTCGATATATTTTTGACCCAAGCAAAGAAGAAAATAGTATTAATAAATAAATGCAGGAAAGCCATAAAATAGTTCAAAACTAAGCTTACCATACACATCCAGGTAGTGAGTTTGGATTTGTTGTTTTCCCTCGTGGGAAGATATACACTTGTAAGCTCCCGACATTGTCTTGCTTGCACTAGGAATATGAAGGGACAGGCAGCCACTCTGCTCTTCGGTGTACAAATTTGAATCTGTACCTGGTCTTGTGGAAACAATGTTATTTTTAGGACTTTACAGCTAACAAATTAAATATTCAGAAAGACAGAAAAGTAGAATAGGTTTGAATTATTGTCCTAACAATTAACGCTACCAGTACCTATGTACCTTGTCTCCACGAGAAGAGGCTTATTATATTTAGGTTGTAATAAGTAATCATCTAGATGAAAATAAGAGTTATTCGGTTCAGAACATTTTTTTTAACTTAATTTAATGGTTTTAAAAGGGCTTATAAAGTATTAGACATAATAACATACCCCGCAATTATTCTTTTGTAAGGATCTAGCCATGTTAGCTCCTTCGAAGTCGACGAGTCATCACAGCAACATTCCTCATAAAACGAACTCCCCGTAGTGATACTCCTATTGTTTACGAAATCCATTCTGTCTAGTAAGCACGCTGTAGAACCTGTAACAATATTAAATTGCAATTAGTAAGGATTTTCAAAGAATGAAAATTTGAAAGATGGGAAAATTCAATTCTTATTCATTTGTAAAATTCATCAAAAAGTAGCAAATATTTTAACGACAGAAATCAATTAACTACAACTATACGTAATAGTGATTAAAAATTAATAACTGTCCGCATTAAAAATGAATCCACCTCAGTATATGAAACGATACATTAACAATTTTAGTTGTACCTAATTAGGAAGGATTACAAGCAATGTGCTCACAAAGCTTTTAGCCCTTTGTAACATCTTTATAACATTATGATAAGCCAATCAAATATTGCTATTACTATTACAATAATTTTTCAAGAAGTCTGTATTGCCTTAACCAACACATGTCAATAATCGATGTCCGACAGAACAAGAAGTACAAATAATTTTCCGGTACAGGTGTAGGAACGCACAAAGGTAAATTATACTTATAACCTCAATTATATTAATACTTCGATATTAGTATTAAGAGAACCGTACCTACATTCGGCAAGGTAGATTGGCCGAGTTTTCTCTTGGCGTAGCTTATTTAACTTTGGCAAAAGTCAGTCGTCGGGAAAGATCGCAATCCCGCGTTTTCGACGCGTAACGTAATATTAAACTTTTGTATAAGTTCATTTATCGGATCAGTCGAGTTTGTCGTAAGGCGGGATTAGATCCTAGTTAAATATTATATCTACAAAAATCATACAAGTACTGACAGACTTTTGTAATGTGAAAAGTTTTATCAGTACGAATCTAACTAGGTACTAAGTTACTTTTAATAAGAGTTCCAAAAAATCTACAAAAACGATAGATAATTTTCTTGGGGAGATAGACCAATCTGAAATTTTATTAGAGACTAACTAATCTCGCGCGGTTTCACCCGCTGCTCGGCTTCATTTGATCATAGTGCAATGTTTTATAGCCTAACCCAGTTTAGAATGTTGTAGCTATCAATCAGTGAAAGAATTTTGGCAATCCGACCAGCGGTTCCAGAGATAACCCCCAACATACAAATTAAACAAACTAACATACATAAAAATTTTACCTCTTTATAATATTAGTAAAGATATATTCATTAAATTGTTTCATTTGTTTATAATCCGAGCTATGGACTGATTAATAAGTTACATTTAATTGAATATTATTTTATTTCGATTTCGCTACTGTGAACTATTGCGAGTGAGGATGAGTCACAGTCACCAAATTCAATTTCTTTTGTATAGATCTAAGACCGACTATAAGTCCCAAACGACTCACTAGTATGACATAAAATCAGTTCAGTCCTAGTTCGAGGCATTGTTATTTTTGGCCGTCGAACTAGTAACGACTGTCGTAATTTCTCGCATGGTAACAATGACCTAGCTTTAAGTGTTCTCAAAGATGGCTGAAGTGTCGTTAGTTTACAGACAATATTTATTTCTCTGAAATGGTTTTTGTCCGAAAACAGGATAATGTTACGACTAGAATAGTTTTAAAAATGTCAGAAACTTATTAAATCGTACAAAATAGGTACTTAAAAGTATTTATGTACCTACTTATATTTTTTTTAATATTGGCAAATATTGTAAAATTACGTAAAAAATTTATGCTGTTCTTAAATATATATATATAATAATTCCACTAAGCGTACTTCCGCTTAGTGGAATTTAGTTAGAATGGTACGTACATATCATGTTACTTCTTGTTAAGTTTACATGCCCCACCAAAACAGCTCACACATGTTCAGACAGCCCTTACTAAGAATTTTTAAATCCTTAATAATGTACTTACCTACGTAGAAAAACAAATAATAACTGAAATCAACCCGAACGGGATAAGTCGAAACGTCTTAAAGATTCTATTGGGTACATCAAAGACACTATAAGCTTCCCAGTAGTCATTATTTTCGTTGTTGGATAAAATTACGTGGAATCCCAACAGACGACTAATCAGATGAAATTGACGTAGTAGCCGGAAATTGTGTCCAACCTGTGTCTTGACGTGATCAATAGCGAAGGCTTATGAGGGGGGACGTTGAAACAGCCAATTCAATGCCTTTAACGATGTTATTGGTGCTGTCATTATAGCTATTCAAATGATACTTATTTTCTTACAATCAACTCTTACTTTATTCTTTTTGTAGTTTGAATACTTTCAAGCATTTTTTGTAGATTTTTTTTGCACAAAAATATGTCTTCTTACGTTATCATTACAACTGAAAATTGCTAATGGTTAAGAATATACTTGAAAGTCGAAATCAATTGAGAGAAATGTTTTGATGTGTTGTTCAACAATACTATGACTAAAATCTTGAATGCAACCGGTGCTAAGATGATAAATATCGAAGTGTCCAGCCCAGATGGCGCCGATGTAAATCAATACAATAGTTATTTGATAGATTGGCGTTACATATCTATACATAAAAGCTGTTCATTTTATAAACAAACGTACGTAAGTAAGAAAGCAGTACAAAACTTTATCTTCATTTATGTTTCATATGTCAACCCCTACCCATTCTTTCTACACTATTATATGTAGATGTTACGTACAACTTGATCGATTAACAAAAGTTAAATGATGTGTTGATAACGTAACTCTGTCGCATTCGTAGTCTATAATGGCAAATGTAACGTTGTATTTAAAGTTACCAAAAAAATAGTCTAACTTCATACCTTTAGGTATTTCAAAATAGCTATATTATTATAAATAGCAAATAGCTTCACTAGAGGACAGACGGACTGAGTGACATGTATAAAGTTTAACCTTCTGATATATCAAGGGACGATTTCCGGCCACCGTAGGCGCGGGTCTGCGGTCGGCGAGTAAGGGCAGCTCGCCGCCCGACCAGAACCAGGCCCGAGCGTGCGGCGCGTATCGTTCCGCGCGCGTCTCAATAAGCCAGGAGAAGGAACAGGGGGTTTTAAGTCAGTAAGAGTAAAACACGATCAGTAACACTCCCTTTCGCCCGGCCCTGGGCGAGAAAAGTCATTTGATGATTTTCCCCTCACAAAAAAAACCTGATATATTTTTTTCATTTGACGTTCAAAAGTGCCTGTAATTTTATTTGAAATAAACGATTTGACTTCAATGGTACAGAGTATGATATAAGTAAGTAGTAGTACGTACATCTACAAAAAACACATGGTAACAAATTATTACATATATCTCGTTAAAAGCAATGAAAGTTAATTGCTCTCAGCATTTAATGACCTACAAACGATGTAAACAAAAATCTATTTGATGCTCCGACACGTTACAAACATGTTTATAAACGAAAATACAATTTAATTATCCTGTCGTAAATTGAAATTTTATAAATAAAATCACTAAATTTTGGGCGTCAATAAAATGATTCGCTTAATATATAATGTTTCAATTATATTCGCATAACAATAGTATTGACTAGATGGATAATAATTTCGATTATTATAAATACATATTTGAATTGAACTGAATTTGAAATAATATGAAAAATCTCATCTATCGAATATAAAATGGAGACTTATTAATACACAAGTATATGAAATCAGTAAGAAAGCAATACTCAGACCAAAAGATTTAAGAATGAAAGGTCACTACATCATCCCTCAATAAAAAATGTACTAAATCGTCTTACGATAATTTAAAACCATATACCGTCAAAACAATTAAAAAAATATTTTAAACTATGCATGCAGCATGTTCCAGGAACGACAGACAAAACATATGTGTCTGTCTCATTTTCAAACCAAATATAAAAAAAATCTAATAAAATGGCAATATGATACGAAACTCTGATTTTTATTACACACACATTAGAACTAGGTAATATTCCGCATATCTACTTATTACTCATACACAATACATGAATATGAACTTTAACATACATACATACATACATAATGATATAGACACCAAAATTAGAGATCTTCAGATAAAGTTCGTTACATCACTGCTAAAGTAAAAGATGACTGTTTGTTCATCATTCTAAAACAGAAGAGTAGTTAAATAACGTTGAGGAAAGAACTCTGTGTCACATCTTTGAAGGAATTCAAGGTCAGACTAATTGTATTAAGAAACATCAATTTCTGGATTAGGAACAAAAGTTTGTTCCATTTTTATTTAATACATCCTGTGTTTCAGCTGTGACGTCATAGCTACTATTTTTGCCGCGTAAAATGTGTTAACGAACCAATTAGCCAATTACGTTTGGTGGTGAAAATAAAGTTGTGGTACTTCAAAGTGGTCTTTGAACCAAATTTTATTAAATATAAACCTAAATGTACCTAATCAGCTACGATTGGATTTCTGTAATTGACAATAGTTTATCTACTGTTAAATTTCGCAGCTTGCTTATAAAGAAAACTCACATAGAACAACAAGTCTTTTAGATCAGAAAATCTTAGAATCTTTTTTTTTTTTCATTTACAGAAAAAAGACCTCTAACAAAGACTTCTCTCCATCTACAGACCAAAACAAGAGAAAAATCGAACAAAAATAATGTAAATCCAAAGAAAACTTCCCTCCCCCTAAATTATCGGTTCGTTAGTGGAAAAGCATTGGAAACGAGGCAAGCCACTACGATTTAATGTTATTTCTCCCAAGTGTAGGAATTAGCACATGGAAAACATCGGGGGGCGAGCCCTATCGTTATTTTTATGGGTAAAATGGAAAAAACCTATAAAATGAGAGAGTTGGATTTAAATGTGGAGGGTTCGTGTCAATATCGGTTTGTTGCATACTATATTTTTTATCGGTCGGAAAAGTAGGAACAAGTACTTATAGATATGTGCACTTTTATAGTAGGTACATGTCTGAAGAGCCTTGGATTTTCAATCGTAAGCACTTTATTGCCGGGGTTGCGGGGTCCGCGCAATGAGGCACCGCGACCTCGGCCCAGAGCAGGAGAAGGAACGGGGGGGTTTTTAGTCAGTAAGAGCCTGACACTTTCTCTCGCCTTACCCTGGGCGGGAGAAGTCATTGGATGATTTTTCCCTGACAAAAAACGCACTTTATTATTATGAAAAGTATCTATGATAACTATGAAAAAGTTGAAAGATTTTACAAGTCTTATTTTACACGTCTTCATTTAAATCTCGAGTAAAATAAACACCTTTGTTTAATTATCACCATAAAAATTCGTATCTACAAAAAAGCCTTTTTTACTGAACAACAGACTACCTAATAACCAAATAATCACATAATAACACCATGGTTGTTAACAAACTGACGCTACCCGATTTCATAAAATATTCTACCCGACAAGGTGCCATCAAACTAATCATTTCATAATTTGGTCGCAACACTATCGACACTCGCTAGTCACTTGCCACAAGCTACTTGTCGCGAAGTATTATTAAAGTGACATAAACTATCGTCGCGCCGTCGTCGTTCAATTAAGCCCCATTATATCGCTGTTACGTACTCTAGTGTTGTTTATATAACATATACTTACTATGTTATATGTTGTATTGTTTTCCTGGGTGTAGTATTGTATGTGAGGAAAAACTATGATAGTAATATTGATAACGTTAACATTTTTCTTATAGCTTATTTCATAGCTGATATATTGTGTACTAAATTTTGCCCGCGACTCGGAAGGCAGCTGAAGATCTGTAGTATAAAAAATACCTTATATCATTTTTCGAGTTCCAAATTATGTCTGTACCGAATTTCAGAGAAATCGGTGCAGTAATTTAGGCGTGAAGAAAAGACTGACCGACAGACGAGTTACTTTCACATTTATAATATTATAGTTCGGATTAGTTTCGATAAGTTTAATCTAATCTGAACCACAAAAAATATTTTTGCATATTCTAAATGGAATTTAGTATTCAACGTGTTACCTTTGAAATATTTACATTTATCGCACCTATACCATTGAAGCTAATTCTTCTCATCCGGAAGGGAATACAGCATGACGATACATGATACAATGAATTAAAACCGACATCTGCTACATTCCATATCCCAAACACAGATGTATGAAAATAACCCAAACTAAATACACTAAATATTATATGACCATTTTGACATTGTGTGCAGATGCGTGTTAATCACTGTCCATCTAAATGAAACAAGAATAGATGACACGTCACGGCTTAGTCCATAAACAATGTGTACCTTATGTCGGGGTCACAGTGGAGTCAGGCGGATTATTTTGTACATACAAAGAAATACAAATATTGACAAGGCCATTGAGATCTATTGAAAAAGAAACAATAATTACCGTTTCAAGAAGGGTTTTTAACAGCCTTTATGGAGGTTGAAGGAAACGTTGTTTTTTTTTACGAGAGTCTCTTTTGTCCAGTTTTCCTATTACGGATCTGCAGGAAGAAATTCTAATAGGAACTTCTGTATTTTAATTTCTTTAAATATTCTATTCTGCGTACGATATGTGCGCCTATTCCTACATGAAGAATACATAAATAGTATCAAAAAATATAAGGAAGTTGCAGTGACTAAGATAAATATTTTATCTATTTAGCCGACGCAAAAAGTTGAGGTTTCATATTACAGTTTTATCGGTAAGTCTATGTGGTCACGTGAAAAAAAAATCTTGATATACGAAAATATCTTTGAACGACTACTTAAATTATTTGACACAGTTTTGCTACGGTCTAACGCACCTTTATTATTCTGGAAAATGCACTAGTTATTTAAAGTTTATTTATACCTTAATATTTTGCTGTGTGTCGTCAAGAGAGTTGAATAAATTTATTGTAACCCCTCCCCTTCCCGCGGATATCGTAAAATCTGCCAAAGAGTATTTTTTTTCTTTTTATTCATGGAATAGGAGGCAAACGAGTAAGCGGATCACCTGATGGTAAGTGGTCAGCGCCACCCAAAAACGCCTGCTGCACCAAAGCCACAGTAGCCACAGGCGCGTTACCGGCCTTTTCAGAAAGAGTACGTTCGTTTCTTGAAGCCTTGGGGCTCGTGTTATTTCGGAAATACCGCTGCCGTTAGATCAGTCCAAGATTTGACAGGGACCGGACAATTGTTCTCTCTGATAATCCTGAACCATATCATACATGTCTACCTCTTTTTCTACTTACTATATTCCTCTTTCTGCTATAGCACACCTCTTTTAAGTTAAAATAAAAAAAAAACCTTTAAATATTCTTTTATAATAAGTTATTTTAACAGAATCGTGGCAGTATCCTGACCAAAAAACAATTCTGTAGCGAAAACAAACATTCTGTATATCATTCGATGTAAAACTAGCCCTTAATAGAGAGATGAAACAACTAATAATTGGTTAGGCCAAACTCGTTCTAGTTTCCAGCTGGATATTGGAAGCTCCATGCAGTATATTAGTACACTACTCTATTGCTCCTAATTTAAGTGGGATAAGTAATTGTTAGCAGGATAATATCGGTACCAGCTTACAATTTAAATATTTGTGAGTATTACATATTTCATGTTGAATAAACATGTTTCATGAAGATGCTAGCTTAAACTTCAACTTACGAATATATATGTAATGACTTTATTTAGAATCTATATAAGTACTTTAACTTTACATTAGAATGACAGTAAATAATATTACCTTAAGTTACGCGTTTTTTTGTATCAAGGCCTACCTTGGCTAGTTAATAAATCATAATTACACAAATTATGTGAATCATAAGTATACTTAAACATCATAATTGCAATATTCGTGAATCCCTTCCGTGAACAATTTTAAATATACGACTAGTTCTATAAAACGTTTGAGTTAGGAAACAAATGAAGATTTCAAAAAACAAATAAAATAAATTAAGATACATTACAAGATTATTGTACGACCGATATTATTAATAGGATAACATTCAAAATATGTAACAAGTGAACACTTGATTGAGCCCATTTATCCGTGCGTCGGCCGCAGTTATGCAAGTCATCAATCTAAGTAGAGAATAAGGGACAATTTAATTTGTTTGGAGTACACGACCAACAAACGATGGCGGATGAATCAAAGAATGGTTACATCATGATACCTATTTGTATGGTATTTTGTAGTTGGATGTCTGAATTAACAAAGATTAAAATGTTTCTGATTTCTTAATATATAATAGTACTGTTTTAAACATTTAGTTATTTTATTAACGACACAAATGTATAAAATACAACAAAGGGCTGTTTTTGCTTTGAAGGCACAAAATCGTCATAGAGTAGTAGTCCTGACAGACTAAGAACCACCTCGTACTTTCTCCTGGAACTTCAGGCCAGGCCAGGTTTATCCGCCCAGTTGGTTCAATCTGTGGTGGTCTGTTAGCTCTTTTTCTTTCGCGCCGTACGTTTTTAAGCTGTATTACTACATGTTAATTGCTTGCAGAATACTTCTTTTTCTTGTGATTCAAACTTGTGCTCAATCCTGCGTTACCCAAAGTCAAATCTGAATAAGTCCTTACCATTTTGCCTTATATTGGAGACGAATGAGTTAGTATATAAAATGAAAAAACAACATAACTATTATAGTAAATTTGTGATTGTCTAGCTATGGAGCAAAAAAAAATGCTTAAAAAGTTGGAGACATAATATCGTCTTCCTAGTAGTGGGTAAGTTATTTTGTCGGTCATAAAAACTCGGTCGTCTGACACAAACCATACGTTGTACCACCCACTTATATTTACGAATATTATTTCCCTAAGCAATATCTCCTATTTACCTTTGTCAAAAACTTGACGTGGGATATGAATAGGACTACTTGCAAAAATACGAATATTTCTTGTTACTCAGAATATTGTGAATGGATATGCTATGGAAAAACTCTTTTTGGCAATTTTTGTAATAAAATTAAGTATCTTATGTTCCAAGAATTTTTGGTTTACGTTTATTTTTATTACAAGTCAATGTCTTTAAATATATCAGTAGCAAGTTTTTTTACATTACACTCTTTTGCTTAAACATATGTATATCTTATAGCTACGTAGGTATAGTTGCTCTCATCATCATACCAACAAAGAAGGCAAAAGTGGAAATGAATCATACAAAAAGTACAGCCTAAATGCTCAAATACTAGCTTCCACTTTTAGTTTTAGACTTATTAATACAAAAAAGTATAGTTATGTTATTTTCCTTTCACTTTCGGTTGAATAAAATACATGACTAAGAAAGAAATTCAATGATATAAAAATAAACCTCTTTGTTTGAATGTCCCTATTTTAATCTACTGTTTGAAAACACTAAAATAGTAATGACCGTTAAACCTATAATGGGTCATGGTCCATAAATTCCTTATAAATAGTTCTCGTCATCTGGTATTAATTAGGGCGCCATTGTATCGCGGGTTTGACGTAATCAAAATTATATTGAAACTACGGATTTTAGAGGTGATGCTAAGGTTAGTTATGATCGAGCTATTAATTAATCTAGTCCAGATAATTGTATTGTCAATTGATTTTAGAATAGGTTCTTACAATAATATAATATCTAGGAACTTAATCAATTATTATTATTTATTTTTTTAATTATTAAATATTTAATTTTCTCTCTGTTGTTACTTCATTATATTCATATATACTACTGCATAATAATAGTAGGACGCAGTATAGATCAAAAGTAATTGATCTATTTCTCAGCAAATATTGAGTACACAAAGTTTATATAAGAAATGAGAAATATATCTTCTTAAAAACTACGAAATTGATTTTCATGCTCTTAGATTGATATACCTGTGAACACCCAATCACCATACCCACATGGTTTTCAAAGGCTATAAATTTTCCAAGAGAGACAAACGCATAAGGGGAAGCTCAGCTCTTTCGACGGCCTAATTCGAAAAAAACATCGTTGAAGTCACCTCCCATAGGTAGAAAATAATGCATATAAAATGAAACACTCTGTCTTCCCGACATGCGATATTAAAATCGTATATTTAAAGTTATGTTACACACACTTTTCACAAGTTTTGTTATGAGTTTAATGGAAAAGGGGATGGCGAGCTTATTGCTACAAGCAAAAACAATTACAGATAAAGATAAAGATAAAACTTGTTCGTTGAACATAAGCAGATGTACATTATAAAATGCATTATATAATTTTAGATTGACATAGCATTACTATAAAATTCTAGATTAGCAGCCAACCACATACTATTACATTCAAAGGATTAAAACCCAATATCGACTGGCTGGTTGTCCCCCGTATAAAATTCAGAATACACAAATGATACGAAACAATTAGTGAACTTTAAATTTCAAAGTGGGATTAGTCGTACGTGAGGGTTTAATGTGACTTTTCCAAATTATATGTACCTACTTAAATATTTCGACACCAGTCAGTGACACGTAGTGAAAGAAAATATATATTTCACATCTCTTATTTCCTTAAAAGATAGATGTGACATAAAAGGCCGTTAAGCTGTGCCTGTTATTTTAATTTAAGATCCTTGTACCAACCTTAGCATGCAAATAAAGAATTTGAATTTGAAAATATGTATGTCATAGCACTTAGTTTTCGCCAGTATTGTTATGAGTTTTGAAGAACTCTGACTACTAAATAAAAGGTGGACATAACTTAAAATTTCAGTTTGACTTTCTCCAACGCGATAAGGCAGTCATAACCAAAATATTCCTTATTTAATATACTTACTTAAAACAAGGTCAATATTTCCGAGTTGTCTTATGTCAGTCAAGAGCAGACATCGTTATTATCCAATTGAATAAATTTCGTGAACGGTATTAGTCTTGTAGCTTAATAAGGGTAAATCAGGAATAAGTGTTTGAACCTCGGACCTTTTACTTTTATCGTAAAATTCAAATAAAGGAAGATACATTGACCTAATAACGAGCGAGGATACCGGAACTACCTACTTATTTACACAGGATTATGAACTTAGCCAGTCTTTATTTACCCAGTGTTTATTTAAAAAGCTTGTATAATAATGTTTTAAGTGTTATCTTTAGATAATAGAAACGGTTTATTCTTTGGGGTAGTTTAAAATATTATTTTATATTGATATTGTTGCAAAAAGCAATAAGCTCTTAAGCACTTTGTCTCATTAATGTTACAATTGAATTACAAAGTTATGTGTGAGTACTAAAATTTTGCATGATTGGTTCGAAGCGTTTTTTACAACAATTTCTCTAGTACATAAGAGTATATATAGTAACATAGTAAGTGTGGAAGAGCCATGCTTCGGTATAAATAGATTGGTTTTACTGTAATGATACCATGTCCTCAGAAAGGCGGCGTGATACAACGATTGCGTAGCGTTCAGTACCCGCTCCTCAATATTTAAATCTTCAACAACTATGTCACTCTGGCGCTTGTTAATGGGCGGTTTTGCCGCCCTTGCCCCTATAAAAACTGACTTTTATTTGTAGAGGTAATTTATTTATTTATTTTGTGGACACATCAATGTCTTACCTACCAATTGTTTTCATTATCATAGCATTATAATACAGTCGCATTGTCGAATACATTATGGGGTAATTAGATATCATTTATTTTTGACAATACGTGTTTGGGAAGTTTATGTTCAGTAAAAAACGTGTTGTTCTGTCATATGTGATTGATGATTAAGCATTAATTTTTTTACATAAATATATGTAGATATTGAATTGTAAATTTATAGTGAAAGATAGTTATGAGCTTTTATATTTAGACATCATATACTACTAGGTTGCACACGAGTCTTACTTCCAACATAAATCCAGCTTAAAATTCTTTTATATATATATTTTAAGAGCAAAAATTGATGTTATTTATGTCCATAGTTACTCATTCAACGATCACAATAAAGTTGTAAAGCATTATGTAAAAGATATTTTTATAAAAGAATATTGATCAGAGATCCGACATCGATCACAGTAACAATCAATTGCACGTTATGAAATTCAGATTATAACATTTTTAAATTATTCTTAAAAATATAGTTTACAAGTGTGTAGTAAAGAATTCACAACAACACTGTGCTACGAAGTTAATTCTCCATTTCAACTCAGATTTTAATATGGTGGCTGTAAACCAACTATTTCTGGTCCTGAACATACCACAGCCTATTAAATTGTAAGGCACAGTAAAATTCTTCAATTCTGAGCCCCGAACACGCGTCCCATTTAGCAATACCATGACACAAATAATGGGGCTCATAATTTCAGGAATTGATAACGTCACGTCTGCTTAACGAGCTCAACTAGTCGGTGACCGAACGAACGCATCAAATTGTCGCCGATGCACGCTCCTAACGTTACCCTTTTAAATATTTTGTTACGGTAACTAAAACTTGTGGAGTGTTTGTTGTTATTAAATTCTATTTCTGTTCTATTCATTCAGCTGTAATATTAAAAAAAAGGAAATCTAAATAATTAAAAGACCGTCTCTATCAAGTAAACTACTGCATGAAATGGGGACTGGTAAAAAAAAATTGTCTATCAAAGTTTTTTCAATTAATTAAATAACTTTACTTAATTTTATGTATAAGCAAAAAAAAGTTACAGAAACATACAAACTTATGCACTCTGTAGTAATTGGTGTTGAAACACTAGTTGTTTTTCTGATTCCGCCCAGAATAAGAGAGAAAAATGGATGAAGTAAATAAAGCTAATCTCCGAGAATCATTTAACTTTACTATTCAGTAGTAGTTTTTGCCCTCTGAGGTATCAGACAGACTTTTGCTCTTCCTAGAGGCCCTATGAATTTGTTAATGAAACTGTACAATCCTCAAAGGAATTTAGTTCGTTGTGCGATTGCAATAGGTTCAAAGCAACACAGAATTTCCAATTTCGAAAAAAATACTGATCGAAACACAGGGAAATCTAAAGCCTAGTGCGGACTAAAGGCATTTGAAGTATGTGTGTTCCATTTTCTAGCTGTCGGCACATCAAGCGAGACTGGCTGAACTAAATGTACCATAGTGCAGAGTGTAGTTTTAAAAATCGAACGGAAGGACTACGGAATAGAACTCATGGCGCTGCTTTAGAAAAAAAACGGTATATACATAGATTTGGCACATTTTTGTATGTTAACTTTCCAAATCGACAGAATCTTAAATAAATCAGAAGATGAAAAATAATGTGTCAATATTTCTTGCCGCTAAAATAACCTACTTTTGTAGTATGGTATACCAAGTAACAAGAATATTGTTTAACAACGCCTTAATGTAATATTTTTTTGTGCACATATCTAGATATATGTATGTTCTTTTTATACGAGCTATAACTACCAAATAGTAATAATAACGTTATTGATTAAACATTATCGTGTTTATTCAATGTTCCTTTTCGTGTAGAGTTTCAAACGCCAAGGCGTTAAAGCTTGACACGTGATTTATGCGAGCTTACAGTCATATAAACATTACCAGAATTTGTTTATAGATTGAAATAAATATATCTATTACTATTTAAAAGATTAGGTCGCGACATAGGATGTGAGCTGACATCTCGGTATAGTGATCAAAGGAGACTTACCTACCTACTTATTTTTCCTTACACCTGTGCGTGAATTGAAAAAATCTTCGTAATCTTAGCACTTCTTCTAACACATACAATTTGTAAGATATTTTATGAGGTCATTGTACTGGAGTGTGCGAAAGTGCGAATAAATAGCTGCTTCTTATATTTTGTTGATTTATTTTTCTATGAAGAAGCTGTTTTATTTTTAGGGTTTCATATGTAATTCTGTAGTCATAAAATTATATTTACTGCGTCTAACCTTGACTGTCCATTGCATTTATGACACATTTTTTTAAATATTCTTCTTTCTATAATCTTTAAATATAAAAGTGAAGTGTTAAATTAAACGCTGATATAATAATATTATTATGTAGATTTTTCTTAGTAAAATTAAAAATGTTTCTTAGAAAAATCTTCAAACAATTTCCTCTATAGAAATGAGAGATTATCAACAATCTTTTGAAGATTTTACATTGAGAGTCATTACACCTACTTATAACAATTTCAAACATTTGGGTTACTGGGTGATATAAAAAAAAATTTATTTTTCTTTAACACACAACGTATGGAGAAGTGTTCGAAACAGTTTCCAGTTTGATAGACAGTATGAAAATTGAGTTTCACAAACTTCATAATACTGAACAGTGGCACATGCATATTTTGACAGCCCTATTTTCAGTTTACCCTCGACTTAGTTATTGAATTGGCATTTATGACATTAAAAATAATAACGAAAAAATCGTTGCTAAAAGTTTGATTTAATGACATTTTAAATGTTGCGGCGCTTATCCATGATAAGAACCTCATAAAAATCATATTATGAAACCTATAATATCTGCTGGATACTTCTAAATCCAACTTTATACTATACCCATATTATAAAAGCGCTCCCGTCCCGTGTTTCACTGTTGTCTATCCTAAGCCTTGAAATTTTGAAATTTTTGTTTGTTTATCATAATCTTAAGCAAAAGTGCAGAAATAACCATTCAAGAAAAAAACCTCAAACTTAAAACTGGTACTAAATAAAAACAAATGTTTTAATATTATAAAAACCCATCAGCAACTGTAAACAGATCAATAGACTTGTGACGTAAATGTCTCACACATTCTCCGAAAGTCCTTGCAATCAATCATAGTGAAGTTACACGACACTCAAAGTGTCGGCCAAGATCATTGTCTATTGATACAATGATTGACCTGCAAATCTTTTATTGGGACCTACTTGCGCAAAATTGCTTTGGCCTTGTTGCACACAAGCTTTGCAATACTAGACGTTATTATTGCAAATTATGTACAATAAACACTGCATACATAATCATATACGTTACTCTTACAAGTGTGTGTGTGCGTACATTAATAATGAATGTTTTTATATACCTAACTAATTGTAGTATACAACTATATGTGGGTATGTCTATGTTTGAATAGATATATTAGGTTTTTCATACTCATACTCGTATTACGGATATCACTACTTATTGTATTGTCATGTCTAGAACTTTAAAATTCTACCTTTCTTTAAATAAAATGCATAACTCTAAAATGCTTTGCGCTAATACGTTTTGAAAAAAATTTGGTTCTATTTACAAAAGTTCTCTGTTAAAATATGCATATATTCATACGTAATGAAATATTGTATGTGAAAATAAACCTTTGATCAAGTCTTCACAGTATCTAATTTTATATTCTGATTTTACTTAACAATAAATGCCATCAAACAAACCTTTGCGCCTAGCCTTATTTTTATTAACACTTTTGCCGAGTGCCTTCGTCCGCAATACAGGGATGAAAAGTAGCCTCTATGTGTTATTATAGACTCTATATCGTATATAAATATAGGTATATCTCTGTGCCGATTTTTATCAAAATCTATTTTTATATTATTTTTAGTAAAAGAGTAACAAATATCTATACATCAATACCAATAAACTTTCGCGTTGTTAATGTTAGAAGGATGGATTTTAGGATTAATAAAATAATGAGTCTTAGGTTAGTAAGTATTTTTTTACATTTGGCAATTAATGCCTTATAAAAACTTCTTTAGATTAAATTTAGGTACCTAATGATAAATGTGGAAATAAATGCAATAATTTCCTAACATAAAATTTTAGTAGGTACTTAATAATCAAGCTAATTTTTAAATACGCCACCAGTTATTATGATCTGCCATTCACAATTTGATTTTGAATGTCAATAGTTAGGTAAATACACGCATGTCGTAAGCATGGTAAGTTAATTTATGCTTGTTTTATTTATCTATCTACGTATTTACTTAAGCTACAACCAGCTTCTTTGCTTAGGTTTTGCATATTAACTGCACAAGTCACCTTTATCGCTTTGCTTAACTAATCTACGTAACATTATACACACATCGAAACACATATTTCTAAAAAATATTTTCCGTTTAAGCATAAAATAAAATAATAACTCACCATTTGTGTACAATAGCACGAAAACCGAATATAAAACAAAACGCTCCATCATAAAATAAACCATTTACGAAACAAAACACAAACGATATAGATAAAAAAGTTCAAGGCTGTCACATTCTATTTTCGCGCCTTTTTTATTCAAATGCGTTCGAAAAAAAAGTAGTTGCGCTCCAAATCAGGCAATTGTTTATGGCTCGTGCAGATGCGGGCAAGGCTTGACACGACTGACGTTTGTGCCTCTTTTACTGACACTGTGAGCTCGGAAATGGGACGTAATATTGAAGTATAAACATCACGCTTATTTTTAGAGCATTTGGACTGCTGGAATGTCATTCTGTGTGGTGTGTACTACAACGTACCAGAAGATCTTTAAACGGTTATATTAAATACTTGCGTAACTTTTTCACTAAAGGATTGTCATCTATGTTTTTGTTTCTATATAATTATGTATAAAAAATTATGATACATTGCATTCTATTGTTATCGGTTTAATCGTTTTTCTCCCGTTAATGGGATGATATTTCCATTTTTATTCTTGTGGTGAAATTGCCCATTCAAAAAGCAAGGGGGTCTCGTTGTGTACGAAAATTAACAAGCTGTGTGCTTCCCCACTTAAATAAATGGTTCGTTTTCAGAAAAGAACAGCATTAAGATGGCGTATAATGGTTTCTGGAAAGATAAAGGGTTGCACAAAAGTAGCAACGTTGCTTAATCATGTTTGAAATGCGCCCTAATGGATTAATCGCGCAAAGTAACCAAAACAATAGCACCCCTTCATAAATGCTACTTAAAAATAAAATTATGATAGCTTTTTGAAAAGCTTGTTTTTTGTTTGAAAACAAGTCGTTAACCAAAGGGTTTCATGTATCTCAAAATATTTCTCTATTATGCGCGTCTCTCTTATATTCTCTATTGTCTATGTTGAAAATAATATCAGTTCATACGAAATTGATTTTAATTCTCAATCATAAAAAAATTTATTAGTGCTTTCTTTTTTGGTTACTACGTTCTGGTTTCCTAGTTCTGTTCCAGACCGAGGTTTCGGTACCTTATCGCGCTTGCCCCGAAACCTCGGCTGAACATTGGTATTGTTGGTCTCTTGGTGTCCCATCTTTGGTGGTCTAATGGCTAATTGATGTGCGCGCGGAACGCTACGCGCTGAACGCTTGGGTCTGGTTCTGGTCGTGCGGCAAGCTAATCTCGCTCGCCATCCGCAATCCCGCGCTGTAAACTGTAAGGTGGGCTGCAACATAACCAAAAGTTTCCTTTTTCTTTTTTCTTATTGTTGAATCATTTCACGAATTACTTTCGTGTTGAATGTTTGTTTGGACAATTTACCTAATTGGCCTTCTACAAAAACAATCATCTTAAACCTGAGGCAAACACTGACAATAACATTCCGTGAAGGGGAACACCGATTATTTCGGAACCCATTGTCCAAACCTTTCTGGGATGTTTTCCTTGTTAGAAGGCCATTTTGGTCACCTTTCCCCTAATTGTAGGCAAGCGCCTTAAGCGACAACCAAACAATTTCCATGAGACTCTTATAACAACTGTGTTTACTTGTTTTTGGGTGAAGCTATTCTGTATATTCAAGCAACGAACGGTTAAAAATGGTAGATAGCATTTGTAATAAACTGATACCAGTGAGTAACGTGTTCATTAATTGTCGACGTAGGTACCTATGCAATTATTAATTTAAGGAATTTATTATTGGCTCTACCTATGTATATTGTCATTATTTTAAGTTTGTTCTTTGAAAGAGGCGTAGGTATTACAATTTGAGTAATTTCATTTTTATTTCATGTGGCAAATATATAATATTTTAAGGCTTTGAGATAGATTCATGCCGGCAGCGCCACGCTCAACACAACTTGACAGTTGGATTCCATATTTGAAAAAGGAATCACATGACATTTTTATTTGGTATTTTACTGAGTCATTCCTTCAATTTTGTACTTTGTTATATTAAACTTTGAAAGAATGATGTTGTAGTCGCAATAAAATGACTAGCGTATTAAGAATGTCCACTATTAATTAAACTGTTTCTTGAGCAAGGTCATTCCTTGACTTTCGTACTTTTGAAGTTTTTGTTATATGATGACAATTTTAATAAATAGTTTAATTTTGTAGTAAAATTGATTTATCGATTTATATTTAGTAGCAAATAACTGCATCTACAGTATTCTATTTGCTATAAAGATACAGGTCTACAGTTTTATTGATCAAAGAAGATTAATAATTTTAGTGGTACCATCCATTTTCATCCAATATTCAAATTGATAATCGAATGTACTACAATTAGCGGGTACAACATTTAAAAAACTACAAATAGATCTAGAACAATATAACATTTTGCAACCCATGTGAAAATACTCTAAGCATACCTTAACTCTGATTGTATGATGATAATATCTCTACGGATGTTGCTCTACGTATCTAGATTTTCCATTCCTACGAGAAAATGTAAGTTTCTGTATATATGTATATATGTGTAACAGTTGTAGACTGCAACTTTGCCTCCTTTTGGGTTACATTTTATGGAAGGAATTTACTCGCGAGATTAAAAGAAAATGAAATATTTGCACCGTTTTGGTTTTTCTCAGTTTACATACCTAATACAATAAACATGGTATACTATTTTTAAAAATTCTTATTTTCACCAACTAGTGAAAAAGTAATAGAAAAGGATGACCTCAAGTAGAGACAAATAGCGAGATATCGCGAGGAACATTCTAGTGGCCTCAACCCACCCCAATATGTGACGACCAGAACTTACCGCTCCGTCCAGATTGAAGCGATTAAGAAGTACCAATGGTTTATTCGCATATTTCATGCAATCTAATGACATTATTTTTTCATCAATCAACTTCCTATTGCTATTACTGGTAAATTTAGATATATATTTAAGAGCACTTGAATAAACAAAGCTTGATGCACAACCTCGAACAATTTGTTTCCCGGCACAAACTAAGAAGTAATCCACTTTAGCTCAACTCCTTGATTAAATTTTAAATCGTCTAGCTGAACTAATATCTATAGTTGACATCTGCGCAGAGTTGGAACCTGCAACGAATGTCAGGAGCCATCACGTTTGTCTGATGCCCCTAACTTTATTACGGGAAACTTTGTGTAACAGCTACCGAGGGTACGTATTATTGCTGCGTTATGTCTGAAACGGATCGAGATGTTTTGTTAAGAGATCCTTTAATGAACTTTCGGGGTGTTACTGTTTTCACGGGTAACAATTTTCTTCTTAGTTCAAATATAGTGATTTGCTAATCGGTTTTTCTACCTTGTCTGGACTGGCTCTGGCTGCTCTGCAACGTGTCGCGGGATGATATTTGCGTCGGGTTGAAGTGCTAATGGTTTTTTATTAATTTCCCGACCATTGTTAGCCTGGAGTATCTAAGGAACTTCGGCGGTTTTTCAGCTCTATGATTTTCGTTGACCACATAAAAACGTTTTATTTATCTACTCCCAACTGTCTCTTGTCGTGGCAATCTAAAGTCACATCGGGTTCAGAAAGAACAGAGAGTGTAACTGGGTTTACGCATACACTTGTGCACTATAACATCCCCTGCTTGTGTAATGAACTAGTCTAATTGAATTACGCAGACTGGCCACCATGCTAATAATCGATCGGGAGCAATTTTTTACCTTCACTGAATTTCACTTTTATGAGAAATAATTTTTATTTGATTCCTTTCGAAAATATATCTGTTTTTTTTATTTGTCTCAAATAATTGTTGCTAAGCATACTTTCACTTTTCTTGTGAAAATAATACCTAATAATTACGTAAAAATACCCTCCATGCTATAATCGTATAAAGTTCTTTGATTAAAATAAAAAGGATTTAAGTATTCATGAGGCCAAGAAATGAAAATTCATCACTTCTGTGACAAAGTTCACTATTATCCCTGTGACCTTAATAAGAAAAGTCGACTGTCAAGGAGACTCTACTTTAGGCGTTAGGTATTCTCACTTAAAGTTTTAAATTGAATAACTTGCATAGGATTGTTAGGAGTTCTGTACCTTTACCGAAAATGGCTTGAAACTTTAGTTACCTTTCTAGTTTTGAGATTACGACGGAATAACGAACTGTGGGTACAGTAAAATATTGTCTACAAAGAACAATTCGCCGTCATCATGAACTAACCTAAGTAAAATATGCAAATGAAATTGTTTTCATCCTGTTTGCGTTTCAATCGCGTTTTGAGACGTTACTAACCTACCACAAAATGCTATGGGAGACAGTCAGAAGGCTGGATCTCAAGAACTCTCATCTCGATCCTCAAATAGTCAAATTGTTACACGTTCAGGTCGAATCGCCTACAAGAATGCTAATAGAAATAATGAAGAATAAATTTTGTAAAGTTGTCTATAGTAATAAGTCTGTTTTGCCAAGGAGTAAATTTAAACTTAACAAGGAGGATGTTGCATCATCTCTAATTAGTCATACTAATCATTGTCACACTAGAACTATCAATGTCAGTGTCATCCTTTCACGATAAATTCTTCTGTGACTATAAATAAGGTGGCCGAGGGAGAGTCAGCGATTGACAATGTAACTCTGGTGCAGTGAGCAGCTCGACTGTGTACTGTGATATTAAAGTCAAGTATCCAAGATCCAAGTCTTTTATTCATATTACAGACAATTCTATTTTCGCTTGTCTACTAAAAGCTAATAAAATCCAAAGCATCGATTTGCAGTGCTTACTCGTATCTTCTCATACTGTGGTAGTAATGTAAAGCATATATCAAAAGTCCCATAAAGTCGAGTTTCACCTTTAGTAGCTATAAATAGTTCAGGCTTGCAATTTCCTCTTTCTTAACTCTCTTGGAAGTGCTGGCACAAGAAATTGTGTTATGCAGGTTGTTGGCACCACAATGCCTTGCTCATTCCTGTTTTGACTCTTTCCTTTGTTTCTTGAAGTTCGTTACATTATAGTGAATTTGTTAGTTACACTGTATGCATGGGAATGGATGGCCGGATGTTTCTTTTAGTTGTGGCTTCTCCTTTGTGTGTTTAGTTGTGTAGTGTAGTGAATCTCTTCTCTCATTATCTTTTAAACAATCCTGGATCTTAGTGAAAACTGGGTATGAAGTCGGTCATAAAACAAACGCATAACCCTTCTGATATTTGATAAATTGTATTAGTTGCTCTATAATAATAACAGAGATCAGGCTTATAAACTAACTAACTTTTGCCCGCGACTTTGTTCGCGTGGAATTGTGACTTCCTGAGGATTTTTGGATTAAAAACTATCCTTTGTCGTTTCTCGAGTTCTATGTCTGTACCAAATTTCACACAAATAGTTTCAGTGGTTTAGGCGTGAAGAAAAGGCAGACAGACAGACAGACAGAGTTACTTTCGCATTTATAATATTAATTTGGATTTACGAGAAACTAGCTGGCCTGTCGTAAACTCTTATGCTGTAGATACCTATATTCTATCAATAACTTTATACCTACTTTACCCCTATCCTTTTTTTCTCTGCAAAAATACCTCTTACTTTAAGGAACAATAAAAAAATAATTATTGACATCGGTTGAGCTGTTCACGAGTTATGCACTTTGTAACACATTTTTAGCGCTTTTTTATTACCGATGACAATGAGAATGAATATCAGAGATCATAAAAATCGATTCACATCAACGAAATGAAAAATAATTTACATATAAGCTTAAGAAAAAAAATCTAATACATATTCCATTTCCTGATAAAAATACGATTTGGATACGAATTCCGCTGCGGGCTATGCAAGGAACGCCAAGGTGGGTCATATTTGAGAAAATATTTATAACACATTCATTTTGGATTGTAAAATTCGAATAAAAATATCTCCATGAAGCACTTACTCGCAGAAAATTTTTCTTGAACACACCAATATTTATTTCCGTATTATTTTTGAATGGAAACTATCGTGAAACATGATATGTGCGCACATTGCAGGCCACAATTTCAGAAACCGTGCTACTACTAAGAGGTTTTCGAAACACCGAACCAAAATCAATAGCTATTTTTCAAAACTTAGGCATCGAATCTTTGGCCATGGTGAGGAGCGAGAGGAACTGGGAAGCCTTATCCTTTTTCTGTGATGCAGTGATGATTGCAAAGCAGGACGTGGAGCGCGTGAGGCAGCTATCATCCCTACGCTCCAGCCGCCGCAGGCGAAACCCCGGGCTTCAGGGATTGAACGATGATCTCCGACCACCGAAAGCGCGGGTCTGCGGACGACAAGCAAGGGTAGCGTTGGAATCGTACCATTGACCCCATGCTCAATCAGAAACAATAACGATCACCAAACTACTAAGACAGTATCACTGTCTCTGTGTGTGTTTTGTTTACCCAAATAACATAAACTTTAACCATATTGTGACGGAAAAGTGGTTCAAACTCTTTGACATCATGACGTCAATGGATGGTTGTCAAACGTTGCCTAGAGATTGTAAATTTCGTCGTGAATTGTCAACACGAGTTGGTGTAATCGTTAAGGCGTGTGGATTACACCACAGAGACTCCGAGTCCGAGTCCCGCCGTAAACATAAAGTTTTTTAGTTGATAGAAGTTTTGTCGAACTTTCTGGAATTATTTGTGTGAAAGAAATGAAAAATTAAAGAGTGAGAAGGAGAATAAATAAAAATGAATAACGAAATTATTGGAAGGTTCTGGAGGCATGACGATCAAAAAGAATAACGAAATTGAATGTTCCAGAACCTGACCGGGGGTATATAAGCAGAACTGCGGCTCACCGCTGGCAGTTGAGTTCTAAGTCCAAAGCGATTCGGAAGAAAAGGAAGAAGTGAAAAAGAAGAAAAGTGAGTGAAATAGTGAAGTGCAGTGAAATAGTGAAGTGCAGTGAGTTAAGTGAAAGTCAGCGTGAACTGTGAGCGGCAAACGGAAGTTTGTGTCAGTCGCCCGGACTCTGCTGGAGAGGAACGCCGAAAACTTAACTCGGTGGACGCTGTCATTTAAGTGCAATAGAAAGTCTGAAAACCGGTATTGGTGTTTAATTTCATCCAATCCCGTAACCCAAGCCCGCATAGTCAGGAACGTGACGTCAGGCACGTAACAATATCATACTAATATTATAAATGCGATAGTTACGATGTTAGGAAGTTTGGATGTCTGTTACTCAATCACGGCAAAACAGCTGGACGGATCTGGATGAGATTTGGCACAGGCATAGAATACACTTCGGAATAGGACATGAGCTATTTTTTATTAACATACCACGCGGGCGAAGCCGCGGTTGGAAGCTAGTACTTAATATTTATTTTGCAAAGATGGATATGTTTACAACCAAAAATACCAAATATACGAAATATATATAAAGCTACAAATTAAATCGCGAATTCACCTTTTGTCTATAATGCAGCACACTGCCCAGTATCCACAACGCTGTTCGCTAATTACCAATTAAGATATGTATTTGTGGTCAAAATTCGAAGCTTAAATACATTTACGCTTCGAATTTAAGCCATCAAATTTTACCTCTAATTTTGGATTATTGATCCAATGACGGCTACAGCAACTTCACTATTGCTATAGGGTCAAAACTATTAATGTTCCAATAAAGAAGATATTAATTAATTTATATTTATTTTTTAAAGCATAGCTCGGCAAACAACAGACGAATTACTTGAGGATAAGTAATCGGCGCAGCCCATGCTCGCAGTACCAAAGGAAGGCATTGCTGTCCCCTTGTTTCCTTATTCGGGTTTATAGAAAATGGGATTTGAAGATTAAGAGTGGGATAGTCCTCCAGAAACTTCACTCACATGACGGAACACAACGTAGGTAAGTCTCTAGCGCTGGTATTCTTCAAGTATTCATTACCAAACAGATAGGAGTTACTAAAGGACTAACTGATAACCAGACACTTTAATTTGTTTGACTTTTAGATGCACATTTTTAGTAAATTGGTGTGAATATAGTAAAATGATAATGATTTAATTTTGATTTTGGCTTACACTTTCAGCGAATAGGATAAAAAATTATATTGGCATAACCTCAAAACTTAGCCACGCAAGAGTAGGTAAAGATGTTTTAAAAAGTCGCCATTGTTTGCTCGGTCTAACAAAGAACATGATTGATTGATATGAGTGAAAAATAAGCAGAAATGAGTGGTTTCCCTACCTATGGGCCAAGTTGTTACATAAAATAGCTTTTAAATTAAAAGCCGACGGCCCTCAGGGCTTTTACCTAGTGGTGTCCCATGGGCCTGTCATTGTATTTGATTTATTGATTTCGAATTTATGAACGTTTTTGACCTACATGTTTTGTAATGTGAGCGGAATAATGGATGAAGTTGGTTTTTCTGTTGTTTCGGGATAAAATTTTTCGATCTCCGACGAACTACAATGATTTTTGTGATTTAACGATATAGGTAAAAGACTTTTGTTTATGTAACAGGTCGGCAAACGAGCAAACAAACTACCTGATGCAAAGCAATCATGGCGCCGCCCATGGACACTCGCAACAGAGGAGTTACGAGTGCGTTGCCGACCTTTTGGGGATTAGGTTACCAAGCTTTTTGGGGAAACTCTACAGATAATGATGTTGCTTTTAAGGCACAAAAACGATGCAAACGAGCGATATTTTTGGTCTTCAACCGACAGGCGCCATGCCTGTCGGTTGAAGACCTTATATATTCTTACAATTCCGTCTCTGTATACATAGGTATACTTGAGGTAGCAATGTTTGTGCAAAGTGTGATATTGTGCCGCGAAATAGACGCAACAATAATAAGCTGTGTCTTCACACAGCAGTAATGAGTCTGATGGGAAAGAGTCTTCTATGTATGGCGCCAAAATTGTATAATAAAATCTCTAACAACATAAAAAATTTCAATGTTAGTGTTACACAAATTGAGAGCAATAATTAACTAAAATTCGCGGGTTACTCACGTGCAAATGTTGAGAAAAGCTCTACTAGTTTCGAACCACAGAGGGGTTCTTCCTCATGAGCAGCGTGCGCGGACGCGGCGACGTCGCGCAGCCTACATTATCTCAACATTATCTCAACATTTGCACGTGAGTAACCCGCGAATTTTAGTTAATTTAGTATGTCTCACGATAGTTATTATGAGAGCAATAATATCTAAGAAATGTTATTATTATGTAAACGACTTCTTTAATGATAGTAATTTGTAAATATTTGTAAGTTATTTTTTTTATTAATTTAATTGTTTTTGACATTTTGAATGCAATATACTATGACGTTTATATTTTGTTATTATATCTTTATTGACCTAAGTTAACAATATTTCATACGCCTGTGAGGGCAGATTTTGGTGGTACTAACGTTAATACTGTGATCATAATTATTTACCCAAAATGTAATAATTAAATGATTTAATTTGATTT
Source organism: Spodoptera exigua (assembly GCA_902829305.4). Lineage (NCBI taxonomy): Eukaryota > Metazoa > Arthropoda > Insecta > Lepidoptera > Noctuidae > Spodoptera > Spodoptera exigua. The sequence continues at coordinate 7,557,854 of LR824615.2, forward strand.
GATTAGGGATTTGGAGATTCAGGGATTGGGACAGGGAAAAGCTTGGTTTTCCGCTTACCTCACTCGCACAGGGAAACACAACGCTGTGGTTGTTTCACTCTGGTTTTCCGTGAGTCTGTGGTATCATACGGTCAAGCCGACCGGAGTGATACCACCATATTCGTGCTGAAGCATGGCTCTCCCACACTTAACAATGTGTGATCCACAATTTGTTAAACCGAGTGTGGGTGTGATGTGTATGCTAAATTGTATGTTTGTATATTATTATACACCCATGACAAGCAAAAGTCTTAGTGTGGGCAACATTTTTTTTGAAAAATAAATATAAAAAAGCATATTACATATCTAAATGTGGTTCTTAACTTTACTCTAATTCACTAGGTTTTTAAACTTCTAACGATATCAAGAATAATATTTTAAAAATTACTTATTTTCCGTGTAAATGTCGGTCAAGAACGGTCGTTGGCGTGACAATCAAGCAACAATGAGTGACAAATTGCACGAAATTGTCTCCGTGACAAGATAACAGTTTTATACTGTTATTAAATAATCATTAAAGGTACTTCTGAATCACAGCTGTTGCATTGTTGTACATAGATAGATAAGTTTGTACTTTGGGTAATCAAATCGTGTAATCTTATAGATTAAAAGACATTTAATATGACTGAGAAGGATTTGTGACGTTATTTCTTTAAACATTATTGATTATCTGCTTCTGATTCGGTGCAAATTTACAACATTTACTAAACATTTATGAAACAAAAAATCTGTATCACTTTATTTAAGAACTCACATGATTTAAATTTTGTTTCTTCATTTCTTCCTTAACAAAAGTTTTTATTTTATTTTTTAAGCTAACAGCGCATACAACTATTTACGCGGAATACACTTGATAAGACAACGTGTGTGTATAAAGTTATAAATCCACTCAAAAACCAATTTATTATTCACATGCTGCAGAAAACAATTCAATGCATAATAAACCCATAAATTCAATATTAAATACATATTTAATCCCTCAAAAGGGCAATTGGAGCTACTTACAATTTATTCAGAGTTATTATTTGCGTTGAACATACCGCCGTGTTCAAATATTGGTGCATCTCCCGAGGGGAGACGCGGCACAGATGGTCCACTAATATTACCACCTTAACGCGAGGAAGTTTTGGAGTAAATCGGTAATCAATAACTTTGCTATGGATATTATGTTACAGTGTAGTTGTAGAGTATACTAAAGTTATTTCTGCAGTATGGTAAAACACTTCTTGAAAACAGACTGGCAACGTAATGTCAAATAGAATTAACTTCTTCTCCTTACACACATCGTATTCAAATTCAAAAGCTTGTCCGTGCTGATTTAATCTACTATCTACCATCTACTAACTTCCATTAGTGGTAGAAATCTATATAGATTAGATGCACTAGCTGTGTCAGCTCCAAAATTCATTCAATCACTCATTCGGAGCGTGTGCACAAATCACTGGCGAAGTTAGCACCACAGCTGCGTCGAACATAGCGATATCCATTTCACTACAAGCTGTTTGCTCATATAAAGCTGCAAAACTTTACTTTTTCGCTTTCCCGAATATTTACGAACATTCCCGAAGTTACACGAAGCTCCGGTTTAAATATTACGGCGATAGTTTGTAAGAAGCTCAGAACAAACCGGTTTAATATCAGCCAAGGTGTTTGATGTCTGCGTCAAAAGTTTACAGTTTCACATTTAAGTTGGAAGCTATTTGAATACGAACTATTAATCTAGGGTGGTAGGATGTTGGGTTTCTAAAGTGATAGTTTACCTCATAACACTTTTATTTTTCTAGTTTTAACTGATTACCGTACTGTAAGAGATTTATGTTCACGTGCACGTTATGTAGTAGGTAGCATTATTTTTCATTATTTATTAGGTAGCCATTTTGAATTTTCCGACAGACCATAAAGATGCATGTTATACTTACAGGATATTCTTATCCTTGCAAGGTTTTAAGAAAATTAAATCCACTCAAATCTTTCAGTTGTTTATCAAAATATATTTTGTTTATTAAAGGTTTTGGTAAGTAATAATAATTTATTAAATTAATACCTTCTAATGGTTTAACCTGGCACAAAGGCTATAGGCATAAGATAAGATCTTGTATTCTTATACCATCACTTAAAACATACCATTAAATATGTTTCTTATATTATTATACATACTATAACAGTATTCAGTGGTACTATATCTACTCGTAGAAGCATTTATTAACTGACCTCATACAATCCAAACCAAATAATGTTTCATGTAATAGGATATATGAAACAATGAAACAATGAATCAATGAATTTATTTTTGCAAATAGGCCATAAAACGGCACTTTTACACGTCAAATTATATTACGTGAAAACTAGATGAAGCATATATGTTCAGGGTAATACAAAGAAGATATGAGATATGAGTATCAGTAGCTATATTGTTTTTATGGTTTAGTACTTATCCAAAAGGTGAAAACGAGAACCCTATTACTGAGACTGCACTTTGCGTGCATCCGTCTGTCCCATGTGATAGCTATATAGTGTAATTTGGGGTGATTGTATATTTTTGTTGCCGCTTTAACAATAATAATCTACCAATATTTGTTCTATACAAATATTGGTAGATAGCTGTCATAAAAGAAATGTGATTTTGGTATGGAACGCTTTTTATTGTAATTATTACGTCATGGAAACTATCCTGCATTCACGTTATATACCGTAATTTCTGTTATTTCAATATAATAACAATAGTAATACATACCTATATATCGGGATTGGCACAATAAACTCACAATTTAGTGTTAAAATATTCATAGTCAACACAAAATATGGTAATTCACATCGAAATCATCATAATTTTCGTGGATTGTAACAAACAGTTACTGCAAATAGCACTTTATTGATTGCAGTATAGCGGCGTTTTATGATTGCAATTGCAATTTTGATGACAGTTTCGTTTTATTTAGCTGTCCTGACGTCCATGAAAAATATTTGGGTGACCTTATTTGCGGAGTGGCCTCGCAAAGTAATTTAAATTAGCCAATTGCGTTCGGTGTGGTCTCCTCTAGTGATGTGGATTAGTATTGTATGAGTATACGAAGAATTTTTTTAGTAGTTTAAGATTCAGAATTATTGCAATTTGAACCAGTTTTTTTTAATAGGTACTAATATAATAAAGTTTTTAGTTGATAGATTAGTAAAAAACAAAAAAGCCCTCGGATGTTTTAAAAATAAATTGTGTAATATGTAAAATTAATATTTTAATTTTATTCTTTGGCTTCTGTCAGCGGTTTCACTTACCAACACGCGCATAACCAAATTGTTAAATGTGGGGGAGCCAAGCTTCGGCACGAATGGGTCCACACGACTGCCACTGCGTTGTGTTTAACCGTGTAAGTGAGGATACCGGAGGCCTCTCCCTCCGAAACCCTTATCCCTAAAAGGCCAGCAACGCACACGTTGCTCCTCTGGTGCTGCGGGTATCCATGGCCGGAGCCGACTACTTATCATCAGGTAATCCGTAAGCTCGTTTTCCGAACTATACCATAAAAAAACAATCTCTGTGTCAATTTTCATCCAAATCCATTAAATATTTTTTATGTGAAATATACACGTCACAACACAATCTATTCAGACTTATAGAAGTTTACAGTATTTGTAGGACTAAAACGTTATAATTTTAAGAAGTTATTAAATAGAAGCGATTTCTAAAATTAGCACAGACTTCTAAGTAGTCTGCAAAAAAAGTTCCGGCGAACAAAAGTAAAAATTTCCACAAATTTCCTTCCATATAATTTATCAAAACTCAATTCGTCTAAAACAAAGAATGGAATCTTACTCTAGACGCTGCAAAAACACTTTTATTCCATTATTTCCTTGAAATAAAAGTAAAACGGGACTGATAAATGAGGGTTTTTCTGTCTTAGACTAATTAATTAGACTGCGCGTTCGGATTGGGCAGTTCCTATGAAGTTGCATTGGATGATTGTTTACGGATGAAGAAAATTTTAACGACATTCGTGAATTTCTATATATGTTTTATTATAATACAAACTTTTAATCGACTTCTTTTAATAATAAGCTTGTGAGAAAGAAGTTGAACGTTGATTGGAGTTAACCTTGACACTTTTAGTACCAATTTCGTACCATAGTAGCTATAACATTGCATTTGTCTCAAAATAGGTAAAACTTCATTTTCTCGAGAACTGTCATCCAAACAAAACAGCATAGAATTTAATGTAGCATGTTTTCTATTTGAATAAAACTTGCAATAAATATTCAACAAAGCAATTATTCCGACCTCGATAACATCGAAGAAGCATGTCTTACAAAATGAAAATTGAAGGAAAACATCTAGAGTTCGTTATCTGGAGCAATTTATAAAAGTCAAGCAGAGGAATTAGATTACGTTAAAGCTTTTCTGCCTTATCTTGTTCGAGTAAATTGTATTAAATAATATTTTCTACAAATTTCTTTGTATACGCAATCAAGTTGAGAATCCTTTGGTAAGCAGTAATAAGACAAATCGTTTAAAACAACTGCCTTTGTTTATAGTGGCTACAATTATCTTCAAGTTGTACAAAGTTTGTTTGTTTTTTGATCGTCGTGGTGGCCAAGTGGTTCTGGTGGTCACTTCTCTTGCGTGAGGACGTGGATTTAAAACTAGGGAAGTAATAATGTGACGTTTTACGAATTGTATGTCATTTTTAAGATTATGATATCAGATGTGAATGAAAAATCGTGAGAGAACCTGGACATAAAAAAATGAAATTTAGAACTTCTGATAATTACATCTTAAGAAGCGTGTCTGTTGCGGCCACTGGCCACTTCTACACTAATGAGTACTTATTATTTTTGAAAAATTAACAATTTTATCTCCTTGTAATAAGTGACATATTATAAAGGTCCATTGGATAGAAAAAAAATACCTAAACCATACATTGATAATATATTTATATAGTCCATTAATGTTATAATCAATCGTTTTCTTATAATAGGAAGTCAAGACATTCATATTCAATTTGTAAGCATAAGGCCATCTTGCCGTGTCTAATGGGGAATTAATTGTCCAATCGTTTCTATAACTTGACATTGCTTGGTATGGGGAAATATTATGTACTTCGTAAAGCTATTGTGTATGTTTTAATAATTATTTTCAGTGGAATTATTATAAATCGTTTTCAATTTTGTTGCAGGTTATATCTGGAATCACACATGCAATGGTGCACAAACTATTTTGTATGGAAGGAAGCGATATAGCACAAAGAAAATACGTATAGAAACGAACGATATACCTTTCTTTTCTGAGAAAAATTAAACGATTGCTTGTAGTTTATTCTTTACGAAATGTGATGTGGGTCATCCTTTTCTTTTTTACGTTACATGAAAATACATGTGTTTATAAAAACAAATAGAAAATAAATAACATTTCCTAAAGGGGGGATAGTCATTAAATGACTTCTCCCGCTAAGGATGAGTCGAGAGGAAATGTCAGACTTACTGAGTAAAAACACCCGATTTCTTCTCCTGCTCTAGACTGGAGCCGCGCGCCAAATATGGTCAAATTAATTTAGGAGTGCTGATAGTTGAAAAAAATCTTACTAGTTATATTGATGTTTAATGGGATCGAGAGAGTAAACTTGTATTTGCTTAAGGAGTAGCGAGAACTTGGAAAATAACACACTATACCATATCGGAGCCATTAAGACTTTTGTAGAAACAGACATTAATCTATTGGTTCGTTGAATTACTGTAAAGTTCATTTACAAGATTCTGATTAAACAAAACGTCAAGGCTACCGATTTCGTCCCCAGTGATTTATGTAGCGTCTCAAACCGACTAATATAAACACAACTTCCCTTGACTATCTGCCATTATCATGCCGAGTCATCGGATGTCGGTAATAATTAATCTTGTCCGATACGATTTATCTTAGAAACTTACATTTACAGGGTTTAAGATTACGTCGTATTGACATTTAAGAGATACTGGTATTGAGTTGAATGATCAAGATTTAATCAAAGCTTTGAATAGTCAGGTCTCTTTTAATATAAACTTTAATCGAGAGAGCCTATCGAAATGTTACTAGGTACTTTGAATCAAATTGTTAAGGCTGTCAATTTTGTTTTAAGCTTTGAGTGTCGATTTCAGTAGTTTTCATTTTAAAACACGCTTACTTGAGAGTGACTGAATAAGCTACAAAAAATAAAAAAGTAAGTAGATATTTTCTTAATTTTAGTAAGATTGCTTTCTTCCTACCGAACGTTAATTTCCTGAAATGATTGTGCCACCAAGTTTGCTATTATAAGGCATTATAACAACACATTAACGATATTTCCCCGAGGATCGGAAGGGTCATTTACATGTTTGTAGAAACTGCAATATCATGTTCTAAAGGGCAGTTGTTATTTACCAGTATATTTCTACTTCTAAGTACGTACATACAGGTGTATAAATATTTATAACTTATATAGAAAGTTACAAAAGTTGTTGATATGTTCGATTACAATGGTCCAGTATAGACACAGATAGATTTAAGTGAGAGCCATGCTTCGGCACGAATGGGTCGGCTCGACCGGAGTAATACCACGGTCTCACAGAAAACCGGCGTGAAACAACCACAGCGTTGTTTCACTGTGTGAGTGAGGTTACCGGAGGCCCAATCCTTCCGCTCCTCCAATCCCCCCTCAATCCCTAAATCTCCAAATCCTAAAAGGTCGGCAACGAACTCGTAACTTCTCCGTTGCGGGTGTCCATGGGCTTCGCTGACTGCTTACCATCAGGTCATCCGTCTGTTCGTTTGCCGATATAATACATAAAAAAAACACTCAATGCATTAAAATAAACGTGACGTTGATAACCGAGCATACTTCTCTGGATTAAGAGTCCCGATAGTGTTTTGAAACTAATCGTGCACCCTAGAAAACTTACTTTAGTAAGGTGAATATTCAATTGTTATACAGCTAACGACAGTTACGTTTATGGATTATACATAAAGTAAATACCTACATTCATAGCAGTAATAAACAAAGTATTATTAGACGTAATTTTAAACATTGCGCTGATCAACGTGAATTATGTCATTCTTATAAAGGAATAAACTTTGTAATGGCACGACAATTAAATAAATACAGAAAATTACATTAAGTACGGGCTTCGGACTGTGGTCGCACATGATTGCAGCGTTTTGTCACTAATAGTAGAGTTTATTTTAATTTTCTTTTTGCCTGTGTCGTTGCATAAAAAAAACAATAAAATTATAATCATTTTCTTGCAGTGAATGTTAAGCTTCGAAATCAATATTATTAGTATAGTAATTATGAATTGTGTATGTGAAATTGTATGTTTGTAAACGCACCCACGACACAGAAGAAAATCCTAGTGTAAGGAAAAGTTTAAAAAAAATAGGCAATTTAGGGATAGCAAAATTATAAACATGAAATATACCTACTCAAAATCAATAAAATTATAATCATTTTCTTGCAGTGAATGTAAAGCTTCCAAATCGATATTATTAGTAAAGTAATTATGAATTGTGTATGTGAAATTGTATGATGTTTGTGAAAACGCGCCCACGACACAGAAGAAAATCCTAGTGTAAGGCAAAGTTTAAAAAAAAATTAGGCAATTTAATGATAGCAAAATTATAAACATTAAATATACCTACTCAAAAGACAAAGACGGCATTCGATAAATATGACAATAGCCAAATATAAATAAGTAAACATTGTAATTAATAAAAAACATTTATAACAGTTTTCGAGAGTTGTAATAACTGTCTTGATTAAATATTGTCTTTAACATGAATTAAGTAATTATAATTTCAATTTAATATTGAAAATACTGGTCGATGATTTATTTAATTATTCTTTTATTATCAAAAATAATGTTTATATGCTTTTTTTTTAGCTAAGTGTGGGAGACCCATGTTTCGGCACAAATGGGTCGATTGACATCAGCGTGAAACAAGGAGGCCGGAAGCCCTTCCCCCATCTCTCCGCAGTCCCTAAATCTCCAAAACTCCATATACCAGTACCTCTGGTGTTTTGGGTTGCCATAGCGGTCGGATGCTTACCAGCTGCCTGCTTAAAAAAGTAAAATTAAATAGGTAGGCTACCTTTGAAATGTGTATTAGAAATTGTTCGGAAAATTGTATAAGAAAATCATAATATCGGTCCAGTTATGAAATAAAAAGCTTAAAAAATAAGAACCTACCCATTAGTTAGACTGACTATGGCCAAAACTAAGTAAGTAATACACTTTTGTTAGTACCTACATAATCCATTTTTCTAGTATATGACTTCGCATAAGTAGATTACGCATCCTTTGAACAAGGGATCAAAGGGGTGAGTAGTGATTATGGTTTCTGGAAAGTCCTTGTTATTTTCCATTCGCCATATTTTATTTTGGCTTAAAGGTATTAGGTATCATTTATTATTTTACTTTGTTACGTCATTTCAAACAAAAGCATACTGTTATTTATACTTAGGTACATATAAGTGAAGAAAAAAGATACGACACCAAGACTCTCTTTAATACTCATCTATACTAATTACAAAGATGTAAAATTTGTAAGTTTTTATGTAGGGGGTAAGTTTAGGAACCACTGGTCGGATTCCCAACATTCTTTTAGTTATTGATAGCTACAGTGTTCCTGAGTACTATAGGCTATAAAACATCATGCTACAAACAAATCGAACCGAGCTGCGAGTGAAACCGCGCGGGAGTAGCTAGTGGTTAATATAATTTTACGTAGATAGTGCACTATTCAGTTCAGTTAATCAGGACCAAACCACGACAATAATGATTTTACAAACAGATTATCTTTCATGTACTATTGTAAAACAGAAATATATATTGTTTACATATAGCCACAAACCATGTTAATCCACAACACAAAATCAGTAATCAGTTTGACTAACAGCTCATTATTTGGTATCGGGTTACAGTTAAGATTGTTATTTACCATGGAAAATGATTGACGATCCCTAATTGCGAATTGTTGGAATTGTCGTTGACGTCACGAACGCATCGGTCGGCTGATTGCTATGCTATAACTAATTGCTTGTTTTGATATTATATCAATTATTGGAATTTCTGAATTTTGGATTTAACAACAACGTTTCACAAAGTATTGTTTATTTTTTTCTATCACACTAGGGGAGGCGAGACGTCAGACTCTTACTGACTTAAAATCAATCCAATCCTATCGTTCTCCTCCGTACAGACTGAGTCCACGGCACATTATTACGCTTATCCCGCAACCCTGTTTGAACATCCTTGAGGCGCACGTAAAGTATAGGTTTTTTTTGTAATGGGGAAACCATTGAAGGGTTTTTCTCGTTCAGGGTTTGGCGAGAAGGAGTGTCAGGCTCTTACTGACTAAAAACCCCCCTGTTCTTTCTTCTACTATTTGCCAAGGCCGTGGAACGTACCTTATTGCGCTTGTTCCGCAACCCCGGTGCGTAAAGTGTAGTTTAGTTTGGAATTGTGTCATTACAAGGTCACCAACTGAGGATTTAATAACATAACTAGCAGAACGTATATCATGATGTGTTCTAATTACACATGACTTGCATGCAACAAAGATGAGGATAATTCCATTTATACCTCAAATGATAAAAAATGATATAGAACCCTTCAGTTTCAAATACATTTGACCCGAATTTTTATTTTTCAGACCTCAAACCTTTCTTGACTTTCACTTCACATTTTCTTACACAGAGAAAACCAAAAACCAACACGAATTTTCTCTTTTGTCAAAACTTTGTACCTTAGCACCTTAGCACCAGACCTTGGCTTTGCAACTTACCCTACTGGGGGGTTCTACCATGAACATCTATACTAGCACTATAGTGATCTTACTTTGGCGTTTCGACTCGTTAACCTGACACAATATTACTGCAACAAATTCATCTGTGAAGTTCAAAGCTTTTAATAAAGAACAATATTCATTTACAAATAAACTGAGTAAATAGAGGTAATGTATGAAACATTACTTCTCATGTTCTTTTTACAAATATTTCTTATCGATCTTATTATGAATGTACATTGTACACCAATGCAATAGGTACGTAGGTACTCGATAATAGAAACAATAATTGGCTAGCGTTCGGAAATATAAATAGTAATTCTCTCTCTAGATACTCGCTTTTCATTTTGCTTTGTTGACTTCGGAGAAATTGAGTGGAAATTTAACAATTGTTTTATAAATTGCAAGTGAAACGTTTCACATTCCTTTGGGAAGTAGTGTGAAGTGATTGTGAAAAAAGGCTCGTATACATAAGTGAAAGTTTCCTCCTGAAAATACCACAAAATAAAATTTAAAGGTTGTTTCCGACGAACTGTTTTTATTTTAACGGTCAAAGGGTATTTAACGAGAAGACATTTTGTTTTCAACTGCCCGTTTCCGCAGGCTTTTCCCTGAATTAAATCACATGACACGTGACCCGAAATCTGGGAACACAACAAAGGAATGGCCAGGTAATACCTTACTGGGGCTAATAGACCCTTTTGTTGACACATTAGGGTGGCCACACGTCCCTATAGGATCATCGAGATTAGCAACAATTCCAGCGAACCTTCTGTTATTTTATAATTTGTAATTTAATCATCTTAGCTTCATTCTAATTGAAATCTTAAGTTTTGGACAAACGTTATGTTTTAGATTACTCCGCTCACGGCTTGGAAGAAGAAAGTTGTTTTACAAAGTATCTTAGCCTTTGACTTATTATTTTTGTGTTGAATTTTGAATACTTTGTGCATGTAATTAATCACGTTTTGATTAAGTAACTTTTGAAATTTAAGATGATTTATTAATATACAATTTTAAAATATATTAAAATCTATTTTTTTTTATTTATTGGAATCTGTAAACTGTATCGCGTAATTCTAATAGTAACTCAAAAGATATTTAATGGAACTCATGTTATAGATAGTTCTTACACTAAGACAATGTCGAATTACATAACATATCACAGATAAAAATACAATTTTTGTCTTAGTATAGAATATCATTTTGAAAATGGAAATCAATAATTTCTATCGGTCGACCACGCATAAACAAAACACGGTCGGTATTACAGAGTTTAATAGATTTATGTCGAAGATTGCTACCGACTACTTGGTAATAGCGAAGTAATCACTTCGGGCTATTATTGCGCTTTCTGATTGCTTTCACAAACTGCGTTTTTAATGTCGCACGTTTTAAAATTGATTTTCCGCAGCCTTTGCAGGAATGTGAAGGGAATTGCGATATTGATTTCAAGTGTAGTTTTGTTTGTATTATTTCTTAAACATCTTACTAGATGTAAAGTATCTTTTAGTTATGGTTATAGTGCCTATCATTATAGGCATTATTTTTAATAGTACTTATAACGTTTCAATTTCATTTTTTCGTAGAAGTTTGAAAAAGGTTCCATGTAGAGATTACTCCCACGGAATAGAAAATCTGTTCTGTGATTACTCCTGTTCGTGGATATGTTTACAAACACACAAATTCTTATACACAAACCACCCATTCCGGAAACAACAATTTCTACACCACAGCAACCAGTTGCCCAACCTCACCGTGCAGTCAATTCTGCCACATTCCAATCTCTACGAATTCTTTTTTCAAAAATATTATTTAAGTTTTCATTCCATGATATACATACTACAGCATGAGTAAAAAGTTTTATTCGTAACCAGACTTAAATCGTTGTTTAAACGAAAAATCTTTCTTGCTTAGTAAAAGGAACTATATTTTTCGTTCTTATGGCCGCAATCCAACAGTATAATGAATCTGGAACTCGGCAAGATTGCCTTTTATAATTGCCATTTTAAAATCAGCATGCTTTTACAATAGCACTCTTGAGTCATTTTGTTGGATAACTTTTGTACCTACGAAGAATTATAAAAACATTTTGTATAAAATAATCTAACAACAACACACATCATCAGCATAAAAGTACACTTTTTCACATGGAGAAGGCTTAAACATTAATCACCAAGCTTGCTCACTCAAGGTGGAATGTCGATTTCAAATTTATAATTTAGAAATAGTTAAGACCAGGATTTGCCATTATATTTTCCTTTGTGTCTAAAATAAACTTTGAAGGAACCTGTTACTGAAATAAACATGTTATTTTCTGTAATCTAAGTATTGAAATTTAATTATTATAAAAGTGAATTATGTAATTATTTTGCGTGCACCGTTAAAATAGGTACTATTTTTATATTCATTGCGTAATATTTATAAAAAGAAATCAGTATTAATAGTTTCATTAATGTTGACTGTCAAATTGCTTAATTTATGCTGTGTTTTCAATAAGAAATCCAATACATAAATCGTTCAGGCTCTTTTATTGTCTTTCTTTGTTAGTCTTTAATAACTAAATTGCATTATTTTCCTATTCACGGAGTTTCCTATTTTCCCAGGACCTAGTCAGCAATTATTTGTAACCAATGGATAGTTAATCATTTGTTGGAAAAAACTTCTTTGTTGTATTACATTTCTTGGAACAATGTAAGTGTAGTTGCACTCTAAGTAGTATCTACTTAAAATGTTTTATGTTAAAAGTTTAGAGTACAAAACTTAAAGAGTATCTAAGTAGTTTAGTTACTCTTTATAGTTTTCCTTTCCTTTAGGTTTCCATTTGTATTTTTTAGTTTTCTTCTTTCAATTATTTATGCTCTTACTACGCAGAACTTTAAATACAGTAAAGTATTAAAACTTATTATTAAGTAAATAAAGACCATTCTTAGAGAGTTATTCAAGCAATATTTTAACAGGCATGTTGGAATTTAAACGAAAAATTTGAAAACATGTTTGTAGCGATTTGTGTGCAAAATACTAGGAGGTCAGAACACCCGGGAAGATTATAAATGCGGGGTGCAGCGTTGCTAGGCGACGAGAGAGTAAGTGGCGACGCGACGGCGCGACGTCGAGACGCGACACGTGACGCATCCAACACCTCGCTACATTGTACGGCAATAACCCCATGAATTAATTCTGATGCTTCATAACAATTCCGATTTTTTATGATATAATAGAGCAACGAATGACCTGATAAATTACCTGGTGGTAAACAATCAGCCCTGCCGTGTAATAATAATTACGTTGTCAGCCTTAGGAGGGCTTGAGGATTGGAAGTTTTTTTTCTTAATTGAACCGTTGCACCACACTAGGATTTTTTCCCTGCCACTGCATCCACCGTACAGTCAAGGTCGATTGAAGACAGAGTGAGAATAGGGCCTCCGGTAACCTCACTTACACAAGGAAATACAACGTATGCTCTAAGCTGTTTTGCTGTGCTTGATATAACACAGCTCGGGTCACTCTATTTGTAACTAAGGGAGGCTCTTTCACAATAATGGATTCGAATTTTAGTTGTAGATGGAACTAAAGGATTGTAAATAGAATGCATTCCACAATAAAAACAGTAAAAAAAGAGTTTTTGAGAAATGAGATCCGTAAATCCAAACCGAATTTGATATTTCCTACTTCAAGTTGAACTGTCTCCAAAAAGGTTAATCCTGACGCAAAGTTAAGGGCTAGCAACACAAATATGAGACCCTTACCCTCATTACCTGCTAACTACTTTGATATATCTCTCGCGCAAATAGACATATGGAAGTTGAAGGAGGTTCAACCAATATTGGACATTGTGTAAACTTAACTCTGAGCCAAGAACGAATTTTCGTGAAAACTTTTCTATTAATCAAGTCATGTATACCTATTTTGATAATAACTTAAGTTTGTATAAAATAAGTTTCTGGTTATAATAACAGTAGCTTAATAGTAATAGTCAGCATGACGTTCAAAAGTGCCTACTGTGGTCTAATTGAAATAAATGATTTTTGACTTTTGACTTTTAGTATTTATCTTCTAATTCAGAGAACTACGAAAACTCCTATTAAAATAACACATTTTAACATAGGTCCGTATATAGATAATACATTTGCGTCGAAAGAGTTTTTGAAAGACTGTTTGGCCTACACCCTACTTTGAAATGGGCAAAACTAAACTTAGAAAAATATGATGTTGTTTTCACATCACACAAAGATTATTCTTTCACAGCAAAATGACAATTTCCCCCTAATAATTGTCACTATCACTGACAGCCCTACACATATTTCACAATAATATATTATAGTAGGTATCTTTTAAGGGATCTTGATTTTAAAAGTCAAATGATATTCACCCTAAACGTAACTAAATACGATAATGCTTTTAAAATTAATCGGTCCATTGATAAACTTTTCTATTTGACTTCTGATGTTTTGCTTTTAAGAGTTTCGAAGTGAACGATCCCATGGGATATTCAATCTACCATCTCTGTCACTTGCCCATCTGCCCGTTATTTTAAGCACTTAATACTTTATTGATTATATTTTTTTGTTTGTTATACTGTTATTTAAAAGGAAGAAAAAGCCCTTACTGTTGTACCTATTTGTATTTGTTTGAGTGTGGAAAATCATCTAATGACTTATCCCGTCTTGTGGCAGGACTAAAAACTTCCCCGTTTCTTTTCCTGAACATCGGCTTGAGGTGGTCTAATAGATCTTTGAGGCGCGCGAGGTACGTAATACTATACAAACATACTTACGTAGGTATAATGAATCCAGGATATTTCAGAAAACTATGGAATAAAACATCGTTAGGGATATTTTTGAATCGATCTGACCTTCAAACCTTCGATAAATGAGCCTGCTTATTCCTAAAAGGTCGACTTCCTTGGAGTTACGGGTTTGCATGGGCGGCGTTGAATGCTTACTTACTGTATGATCCAACTACTTGTTTGCTTCGTATTTTCAAAATAAAAATAACAATAGGTATGAGTATTACAGAATGAGTTAATTATTGTTATTTTTATTTTGGTTTAAGCGGTAGTATCTCAACTTTCAGTACTTAAAAGGTCACTCAACAAGATAACATCTTTTGAAAACCTTTCCAGTAATTTTTGGGAACTAAAAATATCCACGTTAATGGTGAACTTGAATTAAGTACAAAGAAAATTCTTAAGGGTTTTTAATTAAGCTGAGTAAGCACTCAAGGTGTCAAGACGAGCTATTCAAAGCTGAAAATAAAAATTGCTTTGACGGTGTCAAAAGCAAATTAATACTAAAAACATCCTACAAGCGCTAAAATGAACAGCGGCATATTTTTATTCACTTTACCTAAAGATTTTTTGCATATTCAGAATAATATTTATACTGGCTCGTTTTTTATACATAAAACCTATTAAAAGTTTTAAATATTATTACATATTTCATCAAGATAACATTGTTAAAATTAAAAGTTTAACAATGTTATCTTGATGAAATATGAAGCTCACTACTATTTTAATAGAACTTTGCTACGAGCGAATCTTCTGCACAAAGTGGTGACTTAACCTAGTCTAGTTTCATCCAAAAGTAGATTTTCGTAAACTCTCCCCTCCATAAACAGTAAAGTTAGTGGAGACGGATTAACTAAGAAATGGAGTACCAAGAAAAAACACGAATTGTACATGGTTCAAATGGTATAAAATATAATCAAAGTAAATTATTATTTTTCGTTAGTTTAAATGACAATAACATTAAAGATTCTTCCTTATTAATTTTCTTAGCCAACTAGTAGATGAGATAGATGTTGATAAAACAAAAAAAAATTATATGCTGTAACCAGTATCACCGACTATACCCGTGATCTAAATACATTATTGAAGAGAAAGATAAAATTAATACATTTAAAACATATTTTTTTGGAGAAAATTCCAACTTATCGCTATCATCGATATATCACCCAGTAACACCGTGTTACCTTTATCGCTCTCTGTTTACTCGATACTCCGTGGTAATAAGCAAGAGACACGGGAAGTGGTCTCGGTAACGGAGTGTTAAGCACAGTGATTACGCCGCCCAGTTTGCATACACTGCTTACCAACTACCAGCAAAAGTTTCCAACGGAATTGCACTTGTATGCTCCTTGCCGATATACTTAGAAACGGAAAGTTCTCAGTTAAGTAAATTAGTTTTTCATTTACCTTTGCAATATGGGATTAATTCAAAGAATCTCTGATACCCTCACTGAATACATGTTATAAATGCCACAGTTCTAATTGAAAATCTATTGAATTGTTTTTCATGGTAACTATGTAGTAATGGGGCGGCAAACGAGTGAATCGATAATCTGATGGCAAGCAATCGGCACAGCACATAAGTAAAAATATTTCATCTTTAAAAGAGCCAAGAAGACAATTGTACTGCATTGGCCCTGCTGGGACCTGTCTGGCGTCTGGTCTCGAAGGGTTGCGTCCAATGTTAAATACATTCTGTTCTATCTGTTCTATGGGGGTCAAATGTAGATCACTTGGGACATTTCACGTCAACTACAGCTCTTCGTCAACTAAGCTTGCACAGTATTTTCAGATTCTGGTATTTTCGAGTCGTTCGCTGTACATACCCGTATGCTTCGATGGCCCGACCAAATTGCAGATCTAGCGCCACAAGTAGAGATGAATTTACCACACAACTCGAAGGAGCCCCGACCACGTACCTAAGCAAGCCTAGGATTAGAATCTCCAATAAAATGACAGCGTGGCTGTCCTCAGTCAATCTGTCATCACATCCTGTTGGCTAAATCGATGGGCATTGGATTGACGTGAAGCCAAGGGAAAGGTAAAGCTAGTCGTGATCTAAGGGATATAGGATATTAATTCAAAAGTGAACGTGTCGTAGTGCATAGTGAAATATGACTTCACTATTTTTTTTATGTCATAAATCGGCCACCGAGCAAACGGGCATGAATTAAATTACTTCTAACATTTTCTAATTATGAGTTTTCAATTGTTAATCCGCCTAGATCAAGCGTGGTGATTATTGCTAGATCTCTTCCGTGTGAGAAGAGGGGACTTTACTTACCAGTGGAAAATTATAGACTGATTATCTGAAAGGATGTGTTTGTGCGAAAATCTTGTACTAACGTTTCGGATTTTTCCACTTCATATTTAATTTAAATATGCTAGCATACTCCACTAGCTATCAACTTTGTTACTTAGATTTATATATAACATAGCCAACAATTGATGAAATTACCTATTTAGAGTTAATACATCGTAGGATAATTTAATTTACCTTTGAACTGAAGGCAATAATGCCGATTGTAGTTTATTAACACAATTAATCAATAGAGCCCATTTAACTATTAGAATCTCTAAATCTATATTAGAATTAACAATAATTATATCGGATTTAAAATAATCCATGCTGTTAGTACTGGTTAACCATTTGTAAGTTTGTAACAATTTTTTTTTAATATAAATTATTAGTTTTTGTGGCTGCGCGACGTTGCCGCGACGCGCACGCTGCTCATGAATAAGACTCTTATTCTCTTATCTTATCTTTCTTTTAAAAAAATCTCTACTAATTTCAAGAAATTAATAGAGATTTTTTCAGTTTATTCATCAAAGGAAATCGATATTTTCAATATATTTTACAGTATAACAATTTCCTTTTACATAAAAAACTTCGTGACAAATTATTTTGGACAGAACTTAAATAATTACCGTAGGTAGTCCAATTATGTTAGGACACGCAATTATAATTATGATAAAACATAAAACTATTATATTTTTTACCATAATATTTGAAAGTTTAGTTAAATATTGCTTGAGAATCAATCCTTTACTTCGTCAAAGTGTAGCTGCCCCTAATCCACATAATTCCGTCTCTAAGTAACTTTGTGGTACTTCTGTGTGCATATTTGCCCAGTGGTACAAAGTCTTAATAGATAATGTTTGACTTTGGCATGTAATTACCAAGCGTTAATTAAACGATTCATGCTGTCGAACTGTGATAGTAGCCAATTATAATTAGTATTACCTCAATGTTTAACTTTTAGAATTAATTTAGATTAATTTGGTAAGATTGGATTATATTTGTGCTTTTGATTTATTATAATAATACATGTTGTGACTAATATTTTATCAATTTAGATTGTATTTTGTTTGTAGGTTCGAAAGTTAAAACTCCCGCTTTTTATGCAAGACAGCGTGGCAAAAGCTGGCTAGTAAACAGTTTTTAATACCTAACTTATATTATGTTGTATTCTATAGGTATAGACACTAAACGATGAAGAAAAACTGCATGAATAAACCTGGCAAGTAACAATGTACCAAACTTTTCCGACTTAAATGTACTTCTTAGGTTTACTTTAACACTACATGTAGAAGGATAGCTACGTGGAATACCTGGTCATATAATTTCTATTTGTAATGTGAAAAAACGCAAGTTAAGAAAGCATGGTAATTAATGCTGGAACCTTCTCCGTATGTGAAGAAGCATTTGCTCAGCATTAGACACTTATAGGCGGATGATGTGATGAGATACAGATGAGGCAACAGATGCGGAAGTCGGTTAGATCATGAACACGCAAATATTGTAAAACACTTCTTTAAGTTTAAAATTTTTTCACTCAAAACAACGCCAATAGGAATGAAAACTCCTGAAAACCAACTAGTTGAAACTAACTAGCTACTCTTTTTTGACAACAAGAAATCCATGCTTGGAATACATAATTCCTCATTCGTTCAACTTTCTAAAGTCCAGGGGTGTAACTGATGTAGTTACTTATGTAGGTATCGTATATAAATTGCAATGGTGGCAGTAACTGCAGTGCCCCAGACCATAACAGCCTCTGATGAGGCAATAAATGGCGTCCGACTGAAAAAATAAAAGCATTTCGTGATTGTCCGCTAGGGGGAGCGGTCTCACCACCCGCTGATGTATACCCGTCTCCGCTCATTTAATTGCGGATATCCGAACACATTTTCAATTTCCACAACATTTTCAACCTTACACCTTTTTAATAAGAGTGTGAAGTAGTAGCAAAATGTGGCTAGTCTCGTTTAAAACTGTTTCGTATATTTAGCTTTTAACGGTGGTGTGAAGTTGACATGATTTACAGATTACCCTCGTTCCAACGCTGTCCGAGATCGTTTGGCGCATACTAAATCTATGTTTTGGGTTAATTAATTGAGTTTACATAAAATTTTAAGGTAAATTGATGATGTAGGTTATGTTATCACAAAAATGGTTTTGCTAGCAAACTAAAAATATTTGTGCATATATTATGTTCCAATTGAGTAATTTCAACACAAGAAACCAGTTTTCTGCAAGAACATTCTTTCAGTTACCTTCTACAACATCTATGTTAACAGTTTAAAGGAGAAACAGTTAAGACGCTGACAAGCAGAAAAAGGTTAAGTTATTTAATTAAGACAGTTTGATTAAAAAAAAAACAACTTAAAATTACATTAGTTCACACAATAATCCTAGGAAGATGAAACTGGAAGTGTTAATAAGAAAGATGTTCTGAGCTGCATGGTGAGATGGCGTATAATTCAAAGCCACAGTCTCACTGAAATTACATCTAGAGAGATATGAGTTCGTAGAGAACCACGGGTATAAAGTTACTCTGTATGTAGTGGCTGTCTGATATCGACAAAGAGCTATTACGTTCCAAATTGCATCTGCAATATGGGAGCTTTCTACCTTCTGATATTTTAGTAAGATAACCTATAATTGAAGTTATGGGTAGCTTTTGGTATCACAAATAATTTTCATTCTATATTTTCACTTTGTCTCTTCAAAATTAGGTTGCTTCCGTTTCTATTGATTCATTATTTTTATGTTTTGAGGGAGAAATTTATTATTTGACTTCTATCGTCCTATGGCGAGAGGGAGTGTAAGACTCAAACTGGCTTAAAACCACCAGTTCCTTCTCCTGCTCCTGCTCTGTTATGCATATTTAAAATTTAAATGAATTGGGTAGTTTCCTAGGTCAAAATAAATTAATTCGACGTTTCAAAACAACAAAATATTGAAAAATAACTATACGTTTATTTATCGATCGATCGATACCTAGCTTATTATTAAGAAATACATAAGTAAGCTATTTGACGCAAAAATACTGTGACGTCACAATTCAGTTTTTCATACAAATTTCATAGAAAAGTATTGTTTTTGACATTTGGATAAAAATATTGAATCTGACTGGTTGGAAACTACCGTATTATGGATACTGTAAGGATTAACAGAAAACAACCAACAATTGAATAAATTAAAAGCAAATCAGAATATTCAATTAATACAAAACATTCGCAGTACGTCTAGCAAAAGTTTGCAGTGAGAATCAGTCGCTTTACAGGAGGAACAATGGCGCACCAACTTTTATGTACTGTGAACATTTCTCCGTCAACAAAATATCACATTTTGGTTACACTGACGATACATAATGAAGTCACAGCAAAACCAAAGTTACATTAAGTTTCTCTTCATATGTGATTTAAAATACGAAGCTGCGAATATGAAATATCATATTTACCATAAAATGAATATGTGCGTTCAACGAATATATGTACATATAATTATATGTATATTTTAAAGAAAAACCACGTAGTTATCGTTCCCATATTGGGGACGATGAAAATTTTATGAATAATTTATGTTATTTTTTTTTTTGGTTTAAGGAAAGATTTATTTTCTTGAAAATGTTTCTTCTGTTGTTTAACTTATGACGTTGTCGATATTTAAAAACAAGAACTGAAGTTTTAGAGATTTAAAAACACATTAAACCTTTATATGTATTATAATAACTAGTATAACTATTATAAAGTATAATAAAATAACGGTTTTTCGAAATATGGTTTCAGTAAGAGTATGTTACTGCCTTCACCTTACCCTGGGCGATAGAAGATAGGAGTCATTTGGTGATTTTCCCCCTCAAAAGAATTGGTAACCTTAACGAAAATTATCTTAGAGATCACCTATCTACGAATCACGTAGCTGTACCTATTAATCAGTTTGCAGGTATCTTAGTATGGTACAACTTCCTCAAGTTGGAACTTCTGATGGCTTGAACATTCGGAAGTAATAAATTATGGTAACAGGTGTATGATTCAAATGCTTGAACGATTGAATTACTTACGTGACAATTTCCTCAGGTACAAGATCGTAATCATAATTAATAATGATTCTTGATGTCATGTCAAAATAGGAAAATATAAAGCAGCCATTACCTTAATATTATAATTATATTTATTTTATATCAACACGGTTATCCCAAATCTTGCATCTATTGTAAGAGTTCTAACTTTTAAAACCTAGGAATGCACTTTCGTTTTTTGTTGAGGGAAAATCATCAAATGGTATCTTTCGCCTAGGTATGGCGAGGGGGAGTGTAAGATTCTTACTGACGAAAAACCCCCGTTACATCTCCTGCTCCAGGCCGAGGCCGTGGTACCTTACGCGCTTCACCCGCGACCTCGCCTTAGAATTGGCTAATTTGGGACCCATCTGTGGCGTTCTATCGGCTTGTGGCGGCCGACAATGCACCTGACTCTACTTTGGTTTTGGTGTTTTTTTTTTTTTACTTGCAATAAACCAGTGCTTGACTGCGATCCCACCTGATGTTAAGCAGTGATGCAATCGTTGATGGTAAGGCGCACTAGTTTATTAAGAGCCTATTCACTCTAGCCTTGAAGACACCTAAGTTGTATTCGGACGGAAAGACTGCAGCCGGCAAACTGTTCCAATCCCTCGATGTACGCGGTATAAATGACGAGGCAAAACGCTTAGTCCGGGCCGCAGGTGTCTCAACAACGTAGGGGTGGATATTCGCCGTACGCCGGGATGTCCGAAGGTGAAATTGGGATGGCGGAATCAAATCGTGCAATTCCTGGGCACACTCTCCAAAATGTATCCTGTAGAAAACCGCAAAGCTGGCTACTCTGCGCCTGTGCTCGAGACTTTGAATATTGGACCCAACCAAATCTGGATCTCCAATCAGCCTCTTTGCACGCCTTTCCACCGAATCCAAAGCCGCTAGGTGGCATTTCGCAGCACCAGCCCATATGTGGCTGCAGTACTCCACACACGATCGGACCTGAGCTTTATACAACATTAGAAGCTGACTCGGTGTGAAGTACCGTCGGACTTTTGCAAGAACGCCGAGTTTTCTAGCAGCTACCTTGGCTCTGGACTCAATGAACCGCCCAAAGTTGAGGTCTGAAGCAATGTCCATTCCCAAGAGCTGAAGGCGGTCGGTGCACTCCAGGGATACATCCCGAAAAGCAGGAGCCAAGGTGAACGGGCTCCTTTTGGCGGTGAATAGACACGCCTGTGTTTTGGGTTTCTGGAGATAGCGGCTGATTGCCTTTCATCAGGTAATCTTGACTGCACGGTTGGTGCGGTGGCTGAGCAACTGGCTGCTGTGCAACGTGTCGCGGGTTCGATGCCCGCACGGAACAATACTTAGTGTGATCCACAAATTGTAGTTCTGGGTCTGGGTGTCTTGTGTACCTATTTGACAAGTTGAAAAGTTGTGTACCTATGTTTGTAAATACACCCACAACTCAGGAGAAAATTCTAAAGTGGGGCAAAGTTTTTTTAAAAAAAAAAAACATTGACTTGTTTGCCTCAAATTACCATATACCTAAAACACTTATATATTTTTTATACAGCAATCTGAAATGAATATAATTTATTAAAATTATCCATATAATTTTAATAAATTATATTCATTGAACTTTCACTTGAAAAAATTATAGTGTATCAAGTGAGAAACACTTAATTAAAATGAAATATACCTCTAGAGTTCACGAAACAACAACAAATCTATGTCATAATTAGGAAACGTACGTTAGTTTAATTTTAGTTTATATCTCAACTAAGTAGGAGTTCGCTACTAAATTAGTTAGTACACGCTAAGCGCATCTAACGAACAAAACTATTTGTTTTAGCAGCAAACTGAAACGTACACCCGCTCTCAAACGGATCACACTCGTATGTCAATTAAACAAGTGCAGATACGACAAATCGGGATACGATCAAATATTTACACATGAATACTAAAAATTTTAAATCTCTCGGCAAAATTCAAAAACATAACTGCAACCACCAACAAAAAAAATACTCAATTCGAAAATTAGGTGCAAAAAGGTATCACAATAAAGTTTCAACAAAGAAATGTAACAATAACTTTTTCACAATTCATATTCTTTTTAAAGAACAGTTTAATTTTAAACAGAGTAAAGCCATTGGTATGCGCGTAGCGATTTAACAAATCAACATTCCGAATGAGCATTGTCTATTCAAGTCGTGTCTGTACCAACCCTTTCTCTTTTCAGTTCATTTCTTCCCCGAAGTTGTGATTTTATCCCCCAGTGTAAACGCAATAAAAGATCAATGAAATATCCTCCCAGCTGAATATAAAAATGTCGATTCTTTTGTTTTATACTTTTTTATGCACACGTACGACTATGGGTGTATGAATTTATGATACACCGATATGCAGCTAAGCTGGTATCACATGTAACTCTATTCACATCCATGCAGCTTAACTACCTAGTATTTACCTATTCACTTTCAGAGTATCTGATCAAAGCTTTGACTTGAACGTAAATATCTTTGGCTAATTAAATACTTACCAAATTCAGTTGATTAAAGTGATTCGGCTCAATGTAATTATCAGGTATACGTATTTGTCTGTCTGTTGTCTATATATTTCGTTAACATAGAATATTTAGCTTTTTACTTTCAAAACTACTAGGTCTATTTAGATGACATGTTTTATCCTATGACTTTGAGATGATTGATCAAAAAACATTTTATTTCTTACATAATAGACAACTTGTAACCCACAAAAAAAACAAGATTTTGTTAAATATAGGGCATAAAATAAAGTTTGGTTTCGTGATTACATTATAGAACATATATTTATGGATGTATACTGTACAGTCCTTTTTGTGCAGAATAATACCGAAGTACTGCGAATAGTCACGTTCCCCAAATATTTATCGGAGCTTAGATCCGTACTGATACTGTTGTTAGTGCATGCTCGACTAAGTTCAACAAATCTGAAGTACTAGTACTTTTGTTTGTCACGGGAATATATTTGGCAACTAAGTCGGTGTTGATATTTTTTTAAATTACATATTTACTTTTTCCGTATTATTGCCGGCAAGTTTGACTTATTTGCATAAGGGTCTGTTCTACAGTCTGTATAGCCGCTAAGCACCAGATGAATTTGAATATAGAAAGTTATTTGTACGACTCATGTTCCACAAAAGTTTCCATATGAATCAGATGAAAAAGGCTCTATATTCATAACCATTGCAATTTATAACTACACGGGCTGCAAAACTTTTTGGTTATAGAGTGTGCATTTATTAAGCCACAAAGCAATCAACATTTTACCTCCTTTTAGCTTTTGTTACATCAATCTGGTCAAAGTGATTCTACGCGAAAACATGCCATCTTTTTCATAAAGCCTCTCGTCTACAGTACGTGTGAAAAGGCCAGCGCTTTCAGGCCACTACCGTAATAGAAGTTTTAAGCCATTCAATCGCCGCAGGTTAAATTGGACACTCAAAAAACACAAAAGGGACTCAATCTCCCATTGAAATAACAGAGAACGATGTTCGGTCAGTGGATGAAATGTCGCACGAACCGTGTTTCCCGTTTGTTACAGCGCAACCCGTTTCCCGATTAATTATGAAGGACGGTAGCAGTCACAGGGTTGGTTTAACCCTTGCGGCTAACGTCAGTTGCACTCGCGACAAATTGTGTTTTATGGCATGTTCAAATTTGATTAATATTGAAACTATTCAATACAATGGATGGCTTTCATCATAATTTTGACGTTTAAGGTAAATTCAATTATTAATTTCAATTAGTTTACCTTTGAATTCTAGACTAGTTCTGGTCGCTATACAAACCAAATGTCACATTCATTCCTTTGAGAAATAAACAGGCCATTCGTATAGTAATGACACATTTAATTTGCTAACTTGTTTACAACTCGAAGATGTGTTTGATAACTAAATAATACAAATGTGAAACAAAACGGGATCCAAGTTAATAATATAACGTTCAAAATTGCCCCGATATAATAATGAAAAATTACGTTTCTCATTTTGTTGTTGACATACAACCTACTCGTACACTAATTGCCTAGCCGCTACTCGTATGTAACAGTGTTTCATTTTGTAAGTAAACGTTGGGCAATTGTGAACTGCAATTAATTTACACTTAATTGAAAATTCAATTAATTAGAACTCTAGTAGGTACTTTAACAAAAAGTCGTGTTAATTGTTCAACGACGTTCCCAGTTTCGAGGTAAATTTTCTCATTAACGTTGCAAAGAGTGTTTGACAGTGCATTACGAACACAAAGAGCTTGCAACGCTTGTGCTGAAAATAGTGCTTTAGGCCACATAAGTAGCTACAGGACTTCGTTGTGGAACGCATCAACAACTTTGTAGTTTGTTAAGGGTCGCGAAATAAGAATAATCTTTAAATAATATGTGTATGGTATTGTTTATTTTAAAATTATTTTACTATTTCGAAATAATCAAGAACCTAATATTTTTTAAGTATATGATATTATTTTAGAATATATATTATTTTAAGAAAATTAAAGACAGTTTAGCTTCCCCCCGCGACTTGGCTAGTGTTGCTGATAAAAAATAGCCTATGTCCTATTCCGGAGTGTATCCTGTGCCTCTGCCAAATTTCATTTAGATTTGTCCAGCCGTTTTGGCATGACTGAGTAACAAACATCCAAACATCGTAACTTTCGCATTTATAATATTAGTAAGATATATTTAATGCCCTAGGCATTTTCTACCAGTCAAGCCATGGGTGATGCAGAGATGAGCGAATGGTTGGTGCAAGAACCAGGCAAATAGACTTAATTTTATATAAGATACCTACGAGATACATACTTATATATGAGAAATCTATATTATAAACGAAATTGTGGTGCTTGTGTTAACCAATATAGTTCCTGTTCCTTACGTAGTCATCCGTTCAGATACGATATGGTCAATATTGACCAATTTGAGGATCGGTTATTGAACAATTTGCTACTGAACTACACTGTTAAGATAACCATAAGATATTAGATATATATATATATATATATCTTATCTATATTAATATTATAAAGTGTAAGTTTGTATGTAGGGGGAAATCTTTGAAACCGCTGGTCGGATTTCCAAAATTCTTTCATTGATAGATAGATATAATGTTCCTGAGTACTATAGACTATAAAACATCACGATAAGATGAAACCGCGCGAGAGTAGCTAGTTATATTATATCTTAATATTATCTTTATATGTTTTGTAATAGTTAAATTGAAATATCATATCAGGTTTCGATGTCTGCACATGGGTATTAAATAATTGAATTTACTTAATATTTTATTTACGTGTGTAATAACGTTACTAGTGATGTGATAGTAGATAAGTTTTTTGAGAGAACGATGCTGCAAACTTACATTCAAATCGTTGGTGCTGCTTAAGGACACCCGCAATGGCCGCAATATCACAGACAGGTACCTTGCCAGCTTTTTAGGGATTAGGGATTGCAAACAGACGTAAATGATTACCGTGCCAGTCACCTCACTTAAACAAACGAAATAATGCAAGCCAATGCGAGATTTCTCTTAGGTTGTGTTCAGTTGAGCCAGCCCCATTTATGACAAAGCAAGCAATTCCACATTTAAATTCTATTCTTAATTTAAAACAGCAATTAACAATTTATACGTTTACCCGTAAGTTAAGTGCATATGCATACTCTGTTTTGATTCAATTGAGAAATTATTTAGGTATACGAAATGGGGATCCAAAAAGGATCTGACCTGACCAATAAAATTCAGGTTTAATGTAAACAGTTTCAAGAGAAGCAATATCCACGTAAATTAATAAGCAAATTGCCCATTCAGTCGTGGAATTACAACGTGGATTTAATTTTTCCATTGTACTGATTCGCATGGAAGTTGTATCTGGAGCTCCCGTGGGCACCCGTTATATGAGCGTTGTAACAAATTTTCCTGAAATTAACATAAATGCAAATGTCCCACTTCATGTTATTTGCTTTAGCCATTTCATTTTGCATTCCATTTAGTTTTTATTTCTGTTTTGTTTTGATTCAGAATTCACTAATATGTTTGGTTACTCCTGTACCTATGGAATGATGACGAAATTATAATGTGAATTTAATTTGAGATGCAGATTGGTTAAATTTAATTTTTTATACGTATAAAAAATTACAAAACAACATTAATTGTCGAGTGTAACTAAAATTAAATCAAAATTCAGTAAGTTAAATTAAATATTATATTAATCTTGGATTCAAATTCAGAATAAAACTAAATACAGCGAAAGACACGGGCCATTAGTGAACCTTTTCTTTCTCTCATGCAGTTCCTAGATCCTACATTACCCTTTACTATAAACTTTCACGCTAAATAAAGCCAAGTGTCGATAGTGGAAATCGCTGCGGCTGGCAGATTTCCTTTCCTAAGCTAACGAATGTGTGTCGATAGCCTAAGAAGTTCTCCTGTAGTTATGGCCTAGCGGTAGTCTTGAATTTGAAATCAAAGCAGACCTCTGACCCTTCTCAAAGTCTTTTTTTTGTAGTATTAATAAACGTTCAACATAGTTTACGTAAACTTGCAATACGAAACGTATGAGTATCTATTATTATTTATCAGTAATTACAAGCTTAGGGCAGAAAGTGAAACTTCTTACTATTGTGTGGGATTACTAAGTCATCAGATTAAAAAGATGAAAATACAGAGAATGCATTCATAATCACACGTACAATTGTATACTAGATTATAATAATGTGCCACTAAAATTAAATTCGGAAAGAGAGAGAAAGAGAGAGAGAGTGAGACAGACTTACTGACTGAAAACCGACCCTTTTCTTCTTCTGCTCCAGGCTGGGATCGCGGTATAATCTTGCGTTTAATTCGCAACCCCAGCACAGCTGCACACTGACATACACTGAAGGCGTTGAGCATAATGTATGATTATCGTAAACTCACAAAATCACATTTCTCACACCCCTAAGGAATCAAAGACTTTAAATAGGAATACAAACATGGATTATGTTTAATATTTTAATGCATTCAGATTATAATACGTGCTCTTGTCTTACAATTATGAAGCGAGGTAAGGGATTACTTTCATGAAAGGGGCTAGAAAAGATAGAGATAAAACTCTTAAAAGGATTTAACCTACTTTCAGGAGTATACTTAAATCAAAGACTTTGTTAATTAATATTTGTAACATTAAAGACTTCATTGATTTTATTAAGCTTCGGGTAAGTCTTATATTTAAGGCTTTACCTTATCATACATTTGGAGCTGGAACCATAAAGCCATAAATTAAAGGACTTTTTCATAAAATGAAATATGTTTCCTCATGGCTATTATTTTTCTGTAATATAAATATTTATCATCGAAAACCTGCATTATTAACAAATTAAAATGGACAAACAAAAGAAACGTGACTAGATACAATCATTATTTGTTTTTCGCCATTTTCCCTAGACAGACACGTAACTAAGGGTGACTCAAGAAAATACACCTAAACAGAACAAATTAAATAAGAAACGTCTTCGCGACAATGATTCATAGTTAGGGCTGGCCCTCAAATCTCGATGGTTCGCGCAGGGCTGACCCCTCGTAAGCACAGATTGGGTGTGATGACCAAATTTACTTAGACGGTGCTGCAGAAATTTTTGCACTAACGTATATTCGCAAACAAGAGTAGTTATCATGAAAAATAATATTTTTATTTTATTTTGTTCTTTATTTTTTCCACAAAATTACTTTATCTATACCCATTGGTCAAACGTGTAGATTTCGATAGGTGTACTAAGAAAGTACTGGGTGACTATGTGCAGGATCTAAGTGTGGGAGAGCCAAGCTTCGGCACGAATAGGTCGGCTCGACCGGAGTGATACCACGGCCTCACAGAATACCGGCGTGAAACAACCCACAGCGTTGTGTTTCGCCGTGTGAGTGAGGTTACCGGAGGCCCAATCCCTCCCCTTCCCATATCCCTTCCCAATCCTTACATCCGCAACCCCTATCCCCAAAAGGCCGGCAACGCACTCGTAACTCGTTTGGTGTTGCGGGTGTCCATGGGCGGCGCCGATTGCTTACCATCAGGTAATCCGTCAGCTCGTTTGCCGATTTATACCATAAAAAAAAATCGAGCCCTGGTAAATACCAAACTTATTTTATTCCAATTTATATGTACTTACCTATGACATGTGATTACCAGGATTCATATAGACGCTGTTGACACAATACATGATAAAGAAATACATCGTAAGCAAACCAGGAATTCGATTTTGGATAATTTCAAATCCAAAACCTCAAATTGCCAGTCTTATTTTAGTCATTTAACAACTGCATGGCTAAACACAATGCCAGGAAACATTTAGGTAACTTTAATATAAAATAAAAGATGTACCAAAGTTAGAACAAAATGCCTCGGTACCTGTAGTCTATTACTACCCTGTTTTAAACGAGGAATTTTTACAAACGACCGTCGATTATGGAGAAGTGCCTTCGCCGAGTAATTTAAAAACAATACAAGTTTTACGATATACACGTTTAGCACGCGAGTGTACTATATCTTTCGGAGTGAGGGCTTCGGCAAACATTCGAGATGAATCATAAAAACGCACAATAGTTTACGAGTGCGACTGTACGACCAATTTTATTACTACGCCGCACCCCCTTGCACTTGTGTATGTATGTGTCTCGTATTTGTATCTATTTGTACAATGAACAACAAAAGTTGCCGTCACCAGATTCTATTATTTGATATTATTGCATTAACATAAATTAATATTTTGGGTGTTTTCCAATTCGTTTTGCAAACTGTAGATATGCTTTAAGAACATGTAGTGTTTGCCTGTAATTGGTTAAGCATTAAGCTTGTTACTTTGTTGCATGTTTCGATTTTCTATACAAAATGCAACAACTGTTGGCATCCCAAATAAATAATTAAAAAAGTAAGTTAAAGTAAATTTCATGCAAGTTCAATACAAACTATTTTTGGTCTTAACCGTCGTGAGAGATACTAAAAATGACTGAAAAAGCTTGGAGCCCGGTTCACCCCTTTTTATGTTTCCAACAAACTAGTTGGCACATAATAATATGTAGTTCATGCGTTCTAAATTCAAATATATCTCCAAGTTGAATTTTAATCAAGAAAGTAATTTGTAGTGGTTATTCTTACATTGTGAAAAGATTAGTTAGATTTAGTAGAGCTTTTCTTAGTTCGTTCATGCTCATGCGAATACTTAGAAAGTTATTTTCAATAAGAAAATGAAACAAAAATCATTGTTATAACATATTTTTATTTTATTTACGTTGTGTTTAGTGTATGCCGTTGGAAACACTTTTGCAACTACGTGTACATTAACATTCATACTTTTTCTGTCATCTCTTTATATAACTTGTAGGTGGTGAAAATGAAAATTAGTTTTTTATTTTTCTTTTTTTTAAAGTGAAAGTAGTAAATTGTTTATGTGCCAGTACGAGTGTACATAGTGTATTATGTTTATTTCACCTTTTTGAGTGGGAGATGTAATTATGAAATGATTTCGACTTCAGTCAAGAGGGAGTGTCAGACTGTTACTGACTAAAAACTGCCCCGTTCCTTCTCCTGCTCCGGTACTTACTGACTGGTGCTGACTTGGGGCCGCGGTATGTTAGTGCACTTGCATGCCCTACCCATGTCATCATTTTCATCATCCTATAAGTGCCCACTGTTGAGCAAAGGCCTCATCTCATACGGAGAAAGTAACAGCATTATTCACCACGCTTGCTCAATGCGGGTTAGCGATTTCAGACTTATAATTAGAAATTATAAGTCCAGGTTTCCTCACGATGTTCACCTTCACCGTATGTCAGTGGTGTCTAAATAATCATAGAAAATACATATAACCTATTCCATGATAAGTAGGTACCGTTCCTTCTACCCTAAACTACGAAGTCGTTAACTAGAACACTTGCACTACTCAGTGGCTATTATTATTGATCACGTTGTTAACTAGCCGCCAAGTTAAATGTGCTACAAACAACCAGGTGTTAACATAAATAAATTAAACTTCTTCGTTCTGTTAACCGTGCAGTGCGTAATAATGACATAAGAGTCGTTGTTTATTTCAAAGAAGTCAAATATTATTCGATGAATTATTATTGTGTAGACTGAGTAGGCTGCGCGACGTCGCCGCGTCCTCGCACGCTGCTCATGAGGAAGAACCCCTCTGTGGTTCGAAACTAGTAGAGCTTTTTCCAACATTTACACGTGAGTAACCCGCGAATTTTAGTTAATTTAGTATGTCTCACGATAGTTATTATAAAAACAATTATTATTGTGTACAAATTGTGTCTTAACATTAATATGCACATACAGTTACAAATAAAACTAAAGAAACAAGCTAGTCTGTTGCGTAAATACAATATGAATAAAACAATATCAAATTAATACCGATAGACATCCCACGTAAATTGAGATTTATTTTCAGGCACAAAATATATAATTTCAAACACAACATAATAAGGATTAGGGATCCGTAAATACGTAAAACGTACCTATTTTACATTTGTTTCGGCTGGCGAGTCACACCCTTCGGAGAGTAATCCGTGGTAATACCACCAAAACGTCGGTGGAAGTAAAGGGTTCCGTATAACTTAATTCCAATAAAACTGAAAACGTGCTACGAATAGGGATCAGTGTTGTTAAGCATGGCTCCATTCTTTTGAAGACGGGACAACGTTTTAAATCCTTTGTCTTAGAGGCGAGGGTTCGTGTATCAGTCACTTAAATCTCACTAGAATAATATTATGGGAAATTAAATGGGATTAACTGGGAAAGTCTGTATTTCCACCATGGTTGATTATCATTTAACCATGTGATAAATGAAGATTGATATAAATTCGTCTATAGTTTTATACATATTTGTTTAGGCCTGAATGCCTACATAGGAACGAATATTTTTCTTAAAATGTTTAAGTCACATCATTCTCATTTCTCATTCAATTTATCAATGTGTTTTATAATAATTCATCAGTCTCCAAATATTCCACTGTTTGCTACTAAAATATCTTTCTCAGAAAAGTTTATTTTGAGAATTTGCTCCAGCTTTTTCAATCATATTACTTACGTAATAAAGCTTAATTATGTTTATCGCTACTTATATGAGTCTAGTAAACGCGTGGTAAGTATTATATGATATTTCAACTAATATTATGCATATTAATGTTTGTATCAAATTGTGTCATACTGAATTTCGAATTTTAATTACACCAACAAAATAATACACGAACAAGATAAATACTCGGAATCATTTGTAACATAATAATTATTATTGATACAAAGTTTACACCGTAAATAGCGTTAAAATATATTGTTAAATGAAATGCAATTAAGATATCAGTGAAGTGAATTTTATAAATATATTTGGAATGGCAACCTTTATTAATTATTTGTTTCTTTCAGACACATTTTACGGGCTGATAGCTTTATTAATTAACTGGTAACTTTAACATGGCAATATACGTCCCCATCATTATCATTTCGCTTTGACAGCTCTTTTTTCACGTTAATATTACGCGTACACTATTGAAAATGCCTATAGGTAAAGTTTTCAGTACACAAAAGTAACATAAGAACGCCATAACATATTCACATGGCGTATCACGGATATGACGAGAGCACAAAAAGTGCAACATATTTTTTAAAGAAAATGCCAAAATATCGCATGATAGGTCTCGACTCAGCCCAGTAGGGATGCAATAATGAAATGCTACGAGACGTGTCCCCTCCCTAACTACGGGAACTGAATACTGATACCACCGCGCATACCGCTTCGCCTACATGCCACTCGGCTGTCAACAAAGAGACGAGATGTATCTTTTACAGTTGACGAACGTTTTTTATCCAAAGAAAATTGACTTTTTCAATCTCAAAGGATACCTTCTAACACTATCTGCTTCGATATCAAATTCAGGTTGACGATATTAAACTTTAATCTATTCTAATATCATATAGCTATAGAGTTTGTTTGTTTGAACGCGCTTATCTTCGGGACTACTGGTTCGAATTGAACAATTCAATTTGTGTTTGTTACTCCATTTATCGAGGAAGGCTAAGGCGATAAAACATCACGCTACGATATGTAGGAGCCGAACAGCGGGTGAAACGGCGGGACAGTAGCTAGTATACATATATTATAGTTATATTATATTGTCATACTTAACAAATGTTGCAGCAAACTAACTTAAACTGTTTGGTTGAATTAACAGAAATAGATCAATGTAAACGTCCTAACAAATTTTTTTATGTTTTTTTTTTTATTTGAAATCTCATCATATGGCCTCCCTCAACCTGGTTGGGGCAAGAGGTCAAATCAAAATCAAAAATGTTTATTTCGTTATTACACTATAGAAAAGGTAGTGTCAGACTTTTACTGACTAAAACCCATGCATCCTTTTTATTCTCTTGTTCCAGCCGGGGTTGCGGGTCAACTGCAACCACGGCTGACCAAAATTGTGTTACGAAATGATATAATAAACAGGTTATACTAATTGAATAGCTTATAAAATATCTTGACTGTGACATAAATATCCTATAAAAATATTCTTATTTTATTATCCGATTCATGTGTTCGCAATATATTTCCTTTAACTTTCTACTCAGATCTTGTATTGATATGTCAGTCAATTATTTACTCGGTGCCATATTCTGTACGTTGTGCGTTGTAAATCGTAACATGAAGAACAAAGAGTCCTACAATACAGTATCAGGTATCAGAGTACTGAATAATTAGTATAGTGTAGCTAGCTTGGGATATTTTTAATCTATACTCATATTATAAAGCTGAAAAGTTAGCGAGAGCCGAGTAGCTGATGAAACTGTACGGGAAATTTAAATAATTATATTACTATAATCATATGTCATCCTTAATTTAAGATAAGTACTATTTTTTGTAGTTGTATTTCGTTGAATTTTTTTTTAACACTACCACTGAACCTATGTTGATACATGGCCAAGGACAAATTTAATTATTAGCGATTTTTTAAACGGCGGCCTATAATACTTAAATATAAAATGATGTTAATTTAATATTTTGTGAAAACTGCTTGCAATATTCTCGTTAAATTCTCACTTATATTTTTTTTAAATCTGTCGACGTTTTGGCTTCGTTCCAGACTTTGCTGTACTTAAGGATGAAGATATACATAACAAAGATACGCGATACATGTCTTTAGCACGGAAAATGTGTATATTAAAACCAAAATAAGAATATGTTTTAAACACAAAATTAAGTATAGTTTTTTCTGTGAACTCATCGAATATTGGCTTTGACAGCACAGTTGGCGCGGTGTCGGCACAGCTCATTGTGTGATCCACAAATTGTTGCTTCGCGTCTGGGTATCATGTTTATATGTCGCCATACCCTGGGCTAGAGAAGCCATATGGTACACTCCTCAAAAAAATGTGTTTTAAAACGCACCCACAAAACAGAAGAAAATCATAATGCTGGGCAACGTTTAATTAAAACACTCTCTTAGCCTCACAGAAAACCGGCGTGAAAAACAACCACAGCGTTGTGTTTCACCGTGTGATTGAGGTTACTGGAGCGCCAAACCTTCCCCTTCCCCAATCCCTCCCAAGTCCCTAAATCTTCAAATTCCTAATCCCTAAATGGTCGGCAACGCACTCGTTGCGGGTGTCAATGGACGGCGCTGATTGTTTACCATCAGGTAATCCGTCTGCTCGTTTACCGAGCTATTACCAAAAAATAAAACTACATGTTTTTTAATATGTTAAGACTAACTTTTTGTGTGGGTGCGTTTTGTAAATTGATATTTTTATTTATTAATTTTTTTGGTATATCGATTAACTGTGCCAAGATGGCTAGTTGTAAATTCGGACACGCGATTATATTTTTTGGATTCATAAAATAAAATAGTAAGAATAACATAAAGAGAATGCTTCAGCCTAGATTATTTAACTCACGTTATTAAAAAAATCCTAAAATAGGTAATGGAAAATATGATATATTTAAAACAATAGGAAAATATGATATATTTTAAATATTATTACCTATTATTAAACTTGGCATATTCTCTTTACAGCAATGTTGTTTATTGATTTCCCATCGTGGACGGACCATGTCTCACATCCACAAACCGACTTCAACAAGACTAACTTTGACAATAAGACCGTAGGTACGGAAATATCTGTATATATAGAATTTTTATTAAGAGAAAAACAACGGTATTGTCATAAAATAATACTAGGATTACTTTATAAGACTGTACTAACACTAACGTTCTCCAGTGTGTGACTTCGGGAGCCTATCACGTACAAGCTCCATTAACTTACCCAGTTTCCTCGGTACCCTAATAACTTTTATAGACGATAAGACACTAACAAGTTCTATTTCTTTATTCAATCTTAGTTCAGAGAAACTCTTTCAATAAAATGGTATATAAACTAAAAGAACTAACCTCATTTTAGTGAGAGGAGTATTAGTATTATATTATTTGAATACTTAGTAATCATAATGAGTAAAGAATTCAGAAAGGCTCTACTAGTCGCGACAACGCGTAGTCGACTGAGTATGACATCAGTCGGCTGCGTGACGCCGACGTCGCCGTCGCCGCAACGCGCACGCTGCTCATGAATATGAGTCCCGCTGTGACTCGAAACTTTTCATTTAAAATAAATTTTGAGTATTAACTTTTTTCCTTTTTTTCGTAAGACTGAATAGTGATATGTTTTATGTAGTTCTGTGTTATGATATTTTACGTGTAAAATAATGCTCTCTAAGAAAATATACACATTTTTAAATTGTTTAGGACTGCTTACATTTTACAAAGCTTTCAACGATATCCATTAATTCTGAAGGCTTTCTTTATTATATTAGTTTTTTTCTTAACATACTCTTAACATAGTCTTAACTTGTAAAAAAAGGCAGTTTTTTACAAATAAATCATTGAGCCGATGCATAAAAAAGTAAATTTGTGCCATAAACACTGTACGACATAATTGGCGGAATATTGAAGCGCATTCATCTCAAAAAAAAAATCGAATTCTCCTGTGGTTTAAATTTTTTTTTTATTTTAAGTCGGTAAAACGCTGATATTCATTTTAACAGGATCTAAAGAAAGCCATCCATAAGCAAATATAATATTCATGTTCGCTACTATTTTGACCAACGAGTTATTAATTCTAGTCTTTCTTTGCATTCTCTTAGTCAGAAAGAATTCAATGTGAGCTTACATTCTTGGTTTTATCAGTGGTACAACGCTTTGGAAATTGGCAAACGTTGGAGTATTTTAAATAACTTTCTGTGTAGACAAACTATGTTTGTGAAAAAATATGGCGTGTGTGGCGGTTTGAACTGTGAATAGGTGAACAATGGCTGTAGTTTATTTAAATTCTACGTTTACGAGTTTCTATATGGTGCAGTGTTGTGTTACAATTGTTACATTGTATATTGGAACAATATCCTACTCGTGTTTGATAGCAGTTTCGTTGATTTATAGAAGCCAAAAGTGCGACTATAAAAAATATTCCCTATTCCTGGGGGTTAGCCCAGGTTGAGAATGGAAATATTTTTATTTCTATAAGTATTCTATTAGGTAAATTTTGTAATTTTTATTATTTAATTGAATAGGCTCGGCATGAAAAATAAATATCGAATAGTGAATGTTATGCAATGTCTTTTTCTTCGAAAAAATCTCTATATTATACATCATAATATTAACCCACTCCATTTCAGTCTAGTATCTGTCCGAGCATTTCTTCAGTTAACTTACTGTACCGGGCATTTATCTTCCGAGGGATACAAAGGGATGTCATAATAAAATATCCCACTTACGTAGCAACATCGTGATATGGGTTGACGTTATAATAACATAACATCTTCGTGCCAACCCTGTTGCTTATGAAGGTTTTTTATAAAGTACCTGTTTAAGATTACTTCATTATTAAATTGATAGAAAAGAAAATTGGCCTGATTGCTTAATTCTAAATGGCACGTTTCTTGGATCGAAAAACGAATCTCTTAACATTTTTTTTGTCAGGGGAAAATCATCAAATCACTTTTCCACACAGTTCGATCAGTTTTACACTCCCTCTCACCTAATCCGCCCAGGGTTAAGGCGAGAGGGAGTGTCAGACTTTTACTGACTAAAAACCCCCCGTTCCTTCTCCTACTTTAGGCCGATGCCGCGGTACCTTATTGTGCTTACCCCGCAACGCCGCAACTCCGCAAGGATGGTTTTAATAACCATTTCCTCTTCCTACCCTTTAAAGTAAAACTTAATTAAAAGGTATGCTGTCATAGAAATATTAAGTTTGTAGGCTAACAAATAGAAATAAATGCCTTTCATAATTGTTCGTTAAGTCGTGTCGTGTTGACGATTAAGTTAGGT
This sequence comes from Spodoptera exigua, assembly GCA_902829305.4. Classification (NCBI taxonomy): domain Eukaryota; kingdom Metazoa; phylum Arthropoda; class Insecta; order Lepidoptera; family Noctuidae; genus Spodoptera; species Spodoptera exigua. Next base: position 7,595,152 of record LR824615.2, read on the forward strand.
CATTACGACGAACCTAATCGTCTTTGACGTCGCCGCGTCGGAATCTCGAAAGTCTTGAAATCGCAGAAACTTCGAGAAAAGGTGCAAGAGATAATGATCCACGGAATCGCTTATTAAAAGTTTGCTCCACACTTGCTTGCTTTCATAGTACTTACAAGAGTGTAAGGGTTTTTATAGCACTGTAGATAAAAAAAAACCTTGGAAAATATTTTTATTGAATAATTGCTTGTTTTTAATAGAAGAGAAAATCAAAATTAGAATCAAATCACTTCTCCCGCCCTGGAAAGGAAGAGAAGGAGTGTCAAACTCTTAGTGACTAAAAACCACCCTGTTAATTAAACTGGCGCTTGGTACATCATTTTGCTTGCACTCCCAACCTCGAAACTACTAAGTTCTGAGCCATATCACCCATTGCATTATCCAAACTAATATTATAAATGCGAAAGTAACTCTGTCTTCTGTCTGTCTGCCTGTCTGTCCTTTCTTCACGTCTAAACTACTGAACCGATTTTTGTGAAGTTTGGTCCAGACATAGTTTGGAACTCAAGAAAGGACATAGGATAGTTTTTATATCAAAAATCTGCAGGAAGTCACTATTCCACGCGAACTGAATCGCGGGCAAAAGCTAGTCTAATATATATAGTGGTTTTCCATTACGTTGTCTCAATTTAAATGCACATTTTTTCAATCGTGTTTCTAGTTACATGTCAAAGAGGAAATAATATTTCCATAATTCTAATTCTGGGTTCACAAGCATCCGATTCACATTAAGTATTCTCTCCAAAGGGGTGGCTTTGTAGCTCACTATTATGGAGTAATACGTCAAATAAACATATGCGCGATAATTCTTTTTGGAATAAATGTAAGCAGTGTCCAGTCTTAAACACGTAAAATACTTAAAACTTCATCACGAAATTCTACGTGACGTTACGCAAACAAAACCTATGTAAAATATTTTTGTAATTAACACAAAAGTCCTTTTACAAAACTCTGTGGTGATATTAAACTCGCTGATGAATTGGAAACAAACTCCGTAACTCCAATTAAGCTTATTAGATAAGAGTTGAAATTAATTAGCGAAAACGAATCGGTCATAAATTAAGTAAAAGCGGATGTTTGAATCCCACCAAGTTGGAAATTATTCGCTTTACACCGCCTGTTATTAAATTTACAACCGTTTGTTGCTTTCTTAATATTTCCGTGAATGAGATATTGTGAGAATTGTTTGAATGTTTATGGAATAAATTAGTTTTATATCGCTTTATCTTAGCTGTCTTAACTTTTGGTTCAAACGGACTCGAGCGTAGTTGACGAAGACTAGAAATATATCTTTCAATTCGTTTTAATAGTCACAATGAGAATAGTACATAGAGAAGTCTATTTTATTTTTTTATTGTATGTAATAAGTCGGCAAACGAGCAGACGGGTTACCTGATGGTAAGTAATCAGCGCCGCCCATGGACACCCGCAACGGAAGAGTTACGAGTGCGTTGCCGACCTTTTCGGGATTAGGAATTTGAAGATTTAGGGACTGGGGAGGGATTGGGGAAGGGGAAGGATTGGGCCCCCGGTAACTTCACTCACACGGCGAAACACAACGCTGTGGTTGCTTCACGCCGGTTTTCTGTGAGGCCGTGGTACACTCCGGTCGAGCCGACCCATTCGTGCCGAAGCATGGCTCTTCCACACAAGTCTGACCTTAGTACTCAATCTTAATTTGATCTAATTACGTTACCACAGGAATTGCATAAAAACGTATGACATAGAGTTAAACTCGACCACACACATCACGTCATTTGATCCATGCAAATAATTCTCCTTAAATACATCTCATTACAACGCTATAAAGCCGTGTAAATTCTAGCAATTTTTCAATTAACTATGTAGAAACGGGAGATTAGGCCAACGAGATGAATCAGTGATTCATAGGTCTTCCCGGCGATGACATTGCCCGCCAACTGAGTCAGCGATGAGAAATTCCGTAAACGGGAGAATGCTAATAAGGGTTTTATCTTACATGGGATTTATTATGGGGTAGGTGAGATCACTTGAATTTATGAGCTGATTATCTCATGTCTTTGTTACGCATGTTTTGATGATAATTCTATTGTATTACTGTGTTTAATGTTGGAAAAACATTAAGCATTTGTTATTTCTATGAGCGGTTAGATTTATTTACTGTCACCCTGTTTACAAAATAATATTGGTTTTTGTTTGGGTTGGTGAAACTTGGTAAGTACCAATGTAAATTTTGCCGAGTTATATGTAGATACTTTCTATGATTATTTAGACACCACTGACATACGGTGAAGGTAAACATCGTGAGGAAACCTGGACTTATAATTTCTAATTATAAGTTTGAAATCGCCAACCAGCATTGAGCAAGCGTGGTGATCAATGCTCAAACCTTCTCCGTGATGAAAATGCGCTGATGGGAATGGGGATGGGATACTAGTTCGTTGCAATAAAAAAATACACAACAATCCCCAAATAAAAATGTTATCTTATTTATATTCTTAAAGAAATAATACAACATTCACACACTTTCGTCGGAACACTATCACAAGATTTGTGTGCACTACAGGAGCACAATAAATGCATAAGGAATATTTATAGTCTTATCGGGACTTTTATAGTGAATATGATTTAGTGGCAAACGACCGAGGGGTTGCACGACGTCCGCCATTTTCGATTTTACGGTTCGATTCCTACAACTTCCTGAGTTATTCTGATTTTTTTGGGTTTAGCGATTTGTCTGCGTGTTGCGACACGTACTTTAAATTGTAGGCCAATAAAATTTGGTGATATCGACGTTTATTTCCTCTTCACCCACTCGCATTTTGCTTATTCGGCATCACTACAGAGTACGTACCTACCTACACACTTTTATGTGTAATTGACTCAAGAGCTTTTGAGATATAGAACATGCGAGAATCTCTAAAAAAAAAAAATTAAAGGTAAAAACAAAATTACCATTACCATCGGTTCAAAAAAATTGATTAGGTACTAGGATTTTCTCCTGTGTCGTGGGTGCGTTTACAAAGATACAATTTCACATACACATCACACCCAGACCCAAAAACAACAATTTGTGGATCACACAAAGTGTTGTTCCGTGCGGGAATCGAACCCGCGACACGAGACACGGCAGGCAGTTGCCCAGCCACCGCGGCAACTGTGCAGTCAATTTTAATTATTAAGAGATAGGTACTGAATTAAAGGAAACCCTGACTTGAAAGTTTTTAACTTATAAAAACAAGTGTGGCGTAAACGCTCTTAAAGCCTAAATTACTGTTTTACGATTATACTCAGAACTATTTCTTAAACAAATTTATACAACTGAAGGCCTTATTTATAATGACCGCCGAAAATGAACCTTCTTGACTCCTCCCTTAAAAAAACTGCTAGACCAACGGTTAATACGAATAGTATAAAAACCTAAAAACTATTTCACACGAACTTGGCATGTAACTATAAGAGCGAACACTCTACAAATCTGTCTTCTACATTCGCATTCTCGCCATTCCAAGAGAAGCTCCAAGTGTCAGGTGGGTAACAGTAAGCATGAATATAAACGAAGCCCCAACATCACGTTTTATACCCATTTCAACCTGTTTTATACTAAATCTAGGAGAATTTAAGTATTTCTTGGTTTGGAAATGTAACACACAAAGATTATTTTACCTTTGTACATTTGAGCCTAATGGAATACCGCTGGAGTGTTTGTGAGTACCTACCTCGTTTTCGTGTATTTTAAACAAGTATTTGTTTTATAATATTAGTCTTTAAGTGTATAATGCAGAAGTATATTAATTGCCCCTTAACAAAAATAACTCGACATGAAAACATTGATCCTAGAAATATCGTACTTTATATTATAAATGTGAATATAAGAGAATGTATGGATATGGTACGTTTGTTATTCCTTCAAGCAAAAATGTCTGGACAGATTTGATTGAAATTTGGTATGTAGGTTATTAAAGTCCCGGGGCTGCAGGGTAAGCGCAATGAGGCACCGCGGTCTCGGCCCAGAGCAGAAGAAGGAACGGGGGGGTTTTTAGTCAGTAAGAGTCTGACACTCTCTTTCGCCTTACCCTGGGCGGGAGAAGTCATTGGATGATTTCCCCTAACAAAAAAAAATGTTATTAAATTTGTAACTTTTTTATTTTAGCGGGTTTATACCGCATATACGTGATACCAATTTTTATACGAGGGGAAAATCTTCAAATGACTTTTCCCACCCAGGGTAGGGCGAGGGAGTGTCAGAATCTTAATGATTAAAAACCCCCCGTTCTTCCTCCTGCTCTAGGCCGAGGCCGATGCCTCAATGCACTTGTCCTGCAACCCCGGCTGAGGTACATGATACCCTGGATCAACACATAGGCTACTTTTCGACCTTAAATCTTACACCTAATTCTAGTTAAACATAATATAAAATAATAGAAACATATATCAGCAAATAAGACGCAAGTACAATATAAGGTGTATCTTTCTTTACATACAAGTATAGTACAGTTTACAACGTGTCGTTATTAACACACAAGAGAATACTGATGGAAAACAACTTCCTCACCCTAAGTCCAAGTTTTACGACTTGAGGGTCACTATACATTGATACAGGGCAGTAATCTTTCTAATTTGACCCGTTATTTACTCCACATAACATCACAAAACTATCTATACAAAGGGGTAAAAACTTAAAGAAAATTGTACACGTTTTTCAAAAGTTGTAATGTTAATAATCACTTCATTAGGTACAGAACGAAGTCGCTTTTTCTGTCCGTCTCTGTATGTAAGTACGCTTAAAGCTGTAAAAGTATGCAACAGAATTATCAATGATGCGGTTTTTTAATAGATAGAGTGAAACTTAAAGGGAATCATTAAATAGTTGACAATTTTAGTACCTATCAGTACCTATTACATTCGTGCGAAATCGGAGCGGATCGATAGTTAATTACATATAATAGGGAGTGTCTAATAGTGGAGTAAGTAGGTATAATGTGTGTAATTTGTACTTATTAGGAAACATATGATCCTAAAAAAACACTCGTAGTATTCATCTATACATATAATAAATCTGTAGAAAAGTAATTTTTGTACATTGAAAAAATGTACAAAATGTTCAAGAAGTAAAACAACACTCATTTCCGTATAGTACTTGCAACGACACCCTAAGACAAAAAACAGAACTAATGTTGATAGTTGATATCTTTATTCGATAGATGGCGTTGTGCAAATACGTTATTTTCTGTATAAGATTAATTATGACATTATTGCTAGGATTTTGCATTTGAAACTCAAAGTTTGTTTAATCTACTTACAAATAGAAAGTTTTCGTTTCAACTCTGTGTTTTAAGTATAGCGTCGATTGGCAAAAGCGTGGTTTACCCCATGCGCACATTCTTTTGTGGCTGGAAGAAAGAATTCGTCCCGACGCTATAGACAGTGTCATAAGTGCAGAATTTCCAGACCATAGCGCAGATCCGATTTATCATGACATAACCCGAGACAAACCACCTTGCTCGCATTTCGCCTTTGCGAAAGAGACAATTTCACCAAGTCTCTGTTGTACAATGAAGAGCCACATTATTATACTTACAACAAGCAGCAAGGTGTTTTTTAATGCAGGAGACGTGGAACTGCTGTAGAAAGTGAGATTTTAAAAAAATACGTGATTGGATGCATTATTTGGGTGCACCGTGTATAGAGTATACACGGTGCACCCAAATAATGCAGAGTGTTATTATTTACGCCTTCTTCTTCATATAGTGCGAGGGCCTACTTCTTTTACTGATCTCCGCAAAGTGGACGATATAGAATATCCCTCATTTCAGGCTGCTTGCCGCGCACGGCCTTTATTAGATGGCGATCAGCATTGGGCTGATGCTTTAGCCGAAGCATGCGTCAGCGATAGTCCACATCGTCTTCGTCATTTGTTTGTTTTATTGACATTTTGTGGCCTATCGGACGCTGGGCAGTTGTGGCAAAAATACAAAGACGCGTTTGCCGAAGAATTTTTCAGACAGGAAAATAGTAATAGAGAAACTTCTGACCAAGTACGGGAAAACTGCCATAGTACTGGTAACTGGTGGGGAACCAATAAATAGGGAGTGTGCATCAGAAATAAATTACAACCCTGAGGAGTTAGCAGAAATAGGGCTAAATGGCTGTTCAAATATGACGTTAGAACAGCGTCAAATATTTGATAGAGTATGCTGTAGTGTAGAAAATTCTTTCGGAGAAATTTAATATTGTTTTTAAATGCACCTGGTGGAACAGGTAAAACTTTCCTCACTAAAGTGATCTTGGCTCAAATAAGGAGCCAAAACAAAATTGCCCTTGCGGTGGCCTCCTCAGGAATTGCAGCCACTTTATTACCAGGAGGAAGAACTGCAAATAAAACATTTAAAATACCAATCTACTTGGAGCGCACATAAAACCCTGTTTGCAACATCTCTCGCAATAGTGATAAAGTTAAGGAAGCTGTAGATAGAACGTTGCAAGATATAAGACAAAATGACCGACCGATGGGCTTAATGGTGCTATTCTGTGGAGACTTTAGACAGACGCTCCCTATAATACCCAGAGGAACGAGGGCCGATGAAATAGGTGCATGTTTAAAGAGCTCTTTTTAATGGCGTAGTATCATATCATCCAATTTGAGCTTTAATATGTGAGCATATTTGGGAGGTGACGCAAACTTCAAATTGGTACCTAATGGTACATACATGACTCAAAAAGGTGGTAAAGTAACTTTAGTCGAGAGCCTGTGTTCTTCTGTTGCCTCACAGCAAGAACTCATTTCTTCTGTATACGGTGATCCATCAGATATCTCGAATCATGACGCTGCTTGGCTATGCCAACGAGCTACTTTGGCACCTCGCAATGACCAAGCAGCAGCAATCAATTCTCAAATATTGGTACATGTTTCTGGAGAAAGTAGGGAATATTCATCTATTAACACGGTTTTGGAAGAAGGAGATGCCACCCACTATCCAGTAGAGTTTTTAGACTCTCTAATGACACCAGGTGTTCCAGCACACAAAATTTATTTAAAAGTTGGTACTCCACCAATCATTCTACTCAGAAATTTAAGTCCTCCAAAAGTTTGTAATGGTACACGGCTGAGAGATACAAGTCTCCAACGCAATAAATGTGCAATTCCCTGTAAGGGTCTGTTACCCCATGACCATACTTTTGATTGTTTTTCACACGGCGGACTCTATGTTTCTCTATCACATGTTAGCAACCCAAACAACCTTTTTGTATATGCTCCGGGTAATTCCACCGCTAATATAGTATATAGGGAAGCATTAACGTAATCAGCTATACCAATATTACGAAATAAATATATACTACAGTCAGGATCTTAAATAGCAAAAAAAAATTTCTTTCTTGAGTGGAGTTTATATGTGTATAGCCTACTGTTATCTAAACGATGTTGTTTTGTTTTCGACAACCACGCGAATGAAGTCGCGGGCACAGCTAGTATTCAAATAAAAATGCTATTGTTATTCGAGACAATATATAAATAGGTGTACACAGCTACGCCGAAATATGAAAATATTTAATAGATTTTCAAATTTATTGCAAAATGATAAGGTCTATATTATAAAGCTAATCTAGGTCTAGGTCACGTCAGTAGCATACTTGCCTTTAAAGCTACGTCTTCAGTATGAGCTTCCAACAAATAATGTCACCGTCCTATTTTCTTGTGAATGGATGGCGACAACTTGTGAAGCTGTTTACATTAGCGAGCAGATAGATTCTAAGTTGATACGTATATATACGGCTGAAAGAAAAACAGAACGTTATAACGAAAGGGAGTATTTAAGTTTAATATTGACTCCGTGATTCACATAAGATGATAAGTATAGTTGATAATGATAATGACTTGCCGTGGGACGTAGTTGTCGTTGAAAATCGTCAAATGATTTGTCAGACTTACTATTTAAAAACAACCCCGTTTCTTCTGTACTGCGCTTCACCGGTAACCCTGACTGAACATCAGCCGTATTGGGCCTCTGTGGCTCTGTAAGGCGCGTGCAGATGGCTACGCGGTATATGTTGGGTTTGGTTCTGGTCGGGCGGTGAGCTACCCTTACTCGCCATCTATAGCCGAGATATCCGATGCCTAGATAATCTCCTACCGCGGTGGCTGGGGCGTGAGGAAGATAGTTCCCCACACGCTTCTCCTCTTTTACAGGTCCACAGTTCAAAATCACAGTCACAGTCATATCATTACCTGTTATTAGATTGAACAGATATACCAAAGTTTAACACCTGTTATTTTAGTCACAGGTATTTAGGAATGTGATTCTTAAGGAACAGTAACAGGAAGAACAGGTTTTTATTCTGTTGTAACTAAGACTCGAAAAGTATAATAAACTTACCTAATGTTTCATTCACCAAAATCATGTAACTAAATTAAACACCTATACAAATAAAACAAAAGAAGAAAAATTTGCGACACACATGAGACAGGGATGTTTGTCTGAAATCAACGTCTGTTTCAAAAACATTCCACACGACAAAATTACGTTGTACAAGTACATAAAACTCTTTAGACTTTGAAAGCATGATAAAAGCACTCTTTGCAGTAACATATCAAACGTAGAATAAAATGTACCTACTAGAGTCGCACAAAAATAAAATTCACAAACAAGTGTGTCTTACCTCAAAAATTCTCTTTGCCATGAATTCTTTATGTTCGAAAAGCCAGGTTAGTAAAACGCGATGTAAGCTGCGGCTTTACTGTTCCCTTAGCAGCCATTTTTGGAAGCTCGGGATCAACATAAAATAAAATTGAAGTATAATACAAAATAATACACCGCATTTCCACATTATTGTAAAAAGATTTACTTAGGAATAGAATTTTTATATTTAAAAATGATAAGTTATCATAGAACAAAGTTTATGGCCGAACTAAGATACTCGGTTTTTAAGTTGAAAGATTTTCACTCTCATTTCGCTCCAATTTTCGAATTGAAATATCGAATTCGCCGCTGCGTCTGCAATCGCACTGAGAAATGTTTTTTTTTTTTTAATTAATTTAATATTTAATTTTCTTTATAAAACTTTTTACATTATAATCTTTATCGTTGACCTTTTTCTTACTTTATCTAACATATTTTGGTTACTTTTACGCGAATGTTGCTATAGTCCAAAAACACATTTATAACAATAATGTTGTAGAGGCTCAAAGGAATAATCTCGCTCCCTAGCCGAGCGGGAAATAAAAGAAACAACACAGTTTTGTCTCTGGTTTTGTTGTCAATAACATCAGCAGGTGTCCCGAGAGACGGGGTCATTCACCTCTGGACGCAGCTTGCTCGTGCTTAGAACGATATTAGGAGCAGTGGTTAGGGGTAAACTTATGGGGATGTTCCCAAGTATATATGGGGCTGTAAAAGTTGAACGGATGGTTGGATTGCAGGTCAAATGTTACTTTTTCATATACAAATGTTCCGTTTAGTATTTACAAACAGCTGCAAATATAGATACTCCATACTTATTAGTAATTGATTTACAATTTTATAACAAAGCGGTAAAGTAGGAAATCTAATCAAATAATTTTACTGATCACGGCAGCTTATATATAGGGTTTACATAGCAAAAATGATTAAAATGTTATTGGAAGCTAATCCCGGATCTTTACTGAAAGTGAATAATGAATCATAGCATTCATAGAAATTTCTAACTATCGTACATTATTCGTTTTACAAGATTAATCTCGTATAAATCCTTTTTCGACAAAATCATAACGTATATTTCAACTAATGAAGTCCCTAGAAATAGTTTCAAGAGCTCTCGATACTACAAAATAACGAGCGAGTCGTTCTGAGAAAACAAATAATACTTCAGCTTTAAAAAAATAAAAGTAACAAGTGAAATCCGATTCGTGGAACTTGAGACATCATTCTCGACAGTTGCACTAAATACTCAACCAATAAGGTAAAAAAATAATACTTACATACATAGATAACATATATAGATAACTTTAACACTATACCTAACAGCGCTAGTGTTGTTAGAATTGCGTTGTGTGAGCGGTTACCGGGAGTCAAATTCCATTCTCCCATATCTCCTATCTCTAATTTTACCCATCCCTGAAAGCCAGACAACCGACAACGCATTTTTAACTCTAATGTTGCTAGTGTCCATGTGCGACACCGATTGCTTACCTTCAAGTGATACGTCTGCCCCTTTGCCGCCCTGCGCCATATTAAAAACAACACCTACATCAGCTTTCTTATACGGTACGGCCGACGTATCTTGGCGAGTCTGAAGTTAGCCGTTTGTCTGCGCAATGGATCTTTTAGAAACAAAATTGTGTACTGCGCGGCTAATCGGCTAACTTCAGACTCACCAAGATACGTTGACGGTATTGTACTTGATGATATTCTATGTTTGTTTAAGGGCTTATCGTAAAAACAATGGCTCATGCCGGCCCTCCCAATGGACCGGGACATCAACGCGGGACCCTATCTCAGTCCCCTTAATAAATACTTTATACTGACTCAATGGAGATGTTTACATTTTTATACTTACTGGTTCAGAAAACTAAATACCTAGTTGAAACAAGGTGTGAATTTAGTCTATCTGGTTATTCTAGTAAGGCATAAACGAGTAAAACCTTACTGGTCAAGGAATTTAGGATTTGAAGAATAAAAGGATTATGCCTGCAGTAACCGATATTTTTTTATGTGACATGATGGCATATGACCTGTCTCGTTACCTGATGGTAAGCAATCAGCGATTGGGGACGGTACGGAAGGTAGGCCTCACTCACACGTCGAAACACAAAGCTGTGGTTGCTCCACGCCGGTTTTCTGTGAGGCCGTGATATCACTCCGGTCGAGCCGATCCATTCGTGCCGAAGCATGGCTCTCCCACACTTGGCACAATTAACACAATGACTATAGTGATGCTATTAAAAACAGTTTACGCAGTGGTGGAATTTTGATAAGGCCTACATAATTATGTCTGATCTCTGATGCGGACGGCAATAGCCCAATGGTGGTGGTGTCTTGTTATAGTATATTTACTTTTATTAACGTAATGGACATGAGCTTTTTTTGTAAGGGGAAAATTATCATCAAATTACTTCTCCCGCCCAGGGTCGGTCAGGAGGGAGTGTCAGCCTCTTACTGACTAAAAACACCCCCGTTCTGTCTCCTGCTCTGGGCCGAGGTTGCGGTACCTCATTGTGCTTACCCCGCAACCCGGCTGAACATCAGAGAGCCCCGCTTGTGGTGGTCTATCTGCTCTTATAGACGCGCGCGGAACGCTACGTGGCCTACGCTCGGGTCTGGTACTGGTCGGACGGCGAGCTACCCTTACTCCCCTTGTCCCTTGATCCCCGACGCACGGAGTGTCGACTGCCGCGGCGGCTTGGGCGTGAGGAGGAGGATTGCTCCCTCACGAGGTCCACCTCCCTCTTTGCGAGCTCCTTCTGTGAAGCATATGCTTCACAGAAGGAGGAGACGGCGTCCCAGTTCCTCTCGCGCCGCACCATGACCTCTCGCTCCGCACCATTCACCGGACATGAGCTGTCATGTCCTTTCCATGGTGCGGAGCGAAGCAAAGCCAAGCGAGACGTGTAGCAAATTCGAATTCCTAATTCGAATTTGCTACACGTTAAACCGGTCAACACTATTATGCCGTCCAGAGATTTTATTAGCCTAGTCTTAAATTTAACTAACCAATGATAATGCACTCGCCGTGCATCTCAGATGGCTCAACGTTATCATGCACTCGGTACAGGCGTATGAAAAAGACCTAAATGTTGTTGTTCTATCACTAAAGCATGGACAGTTTTTGTTATAAAATAAATTTACATGTATTGTACCTTATCTAGTTGGTTTATACTAGACAAGACACTAGCACTTTTGGTCCCTTTTACAACATACTATACAAAATTAATAATTCTAACGAAAACATAATCAGACATTGTGAAAAACACTCTTACATTTTTATGACGTCATTAATATATAAATAAAGTAGGCAACTTGAACATTTTCAATAGGATTTATTGTTAATAATAATAAGGATATTTATACAACAATAGGTTTATTGAACAAAAGAAAAATAATACCTTATCAAATGATCCTATTCTCAGAGCTTCTTAACACAAATAAGTTATATTAATATACTTATACGTATATTATGATGTCAACGTAAATGTTTTGTATTTTATCATTTTATTGCTTTGTTACAATACAAAAAGGTATTTCATTACCTCATAATTATAATTATTATCCGTATACCATTATGCAGCGTCTTCCCGGCACGTAACAGTAGAAGGAACCGGCTGATTTTTGTCAGTCAGAATCTCTCTCACCCAGGGCGGGAGAAGTCGTTGGATGGTTTTACAACCATAAAAAACGTGTTTTTGTAGGATTGGTCGGTAAACAAGCAGACTGGTAGCCTGAAAGTAAGCAACCGGCGACGTCTTCGTACATCACAGACCGACTATGCACTTTTAAATTTCAGGTTTTGAAGGTTATTAGGAATTTAAGGGGATTTGGATTTCCATATCTGGGCCCTTTTGGGAAGGGTGGCATTTAAAAAAAAATGTTATAACTAAAATCCAATGTAATTAAAAGATTAAGTTACATTAATTTTATATTAATGTGTTTAAGTCTAAATTTATTAAGTGTTTGGTAATCCACGGTGACCTTTAGTAATTAATGTTAAAAAAAAGAATTGGTATAGGAATAGGTTACACAAAAAAATAATTCGTATCAGAATAAAACAACACGACTTACATTCACCCAACAAAATACTGCACCTTCAATATCACATTAATGAATATCAAAGTCAATCATCAATTTTGGTAATGAATTTGATAGTCATTCCGAAATCCGCCGGTCCATCGGACTCGGATAATTATTAATTAATTGGCAATACTGAGGGTTGGGGTGCCATGCGGCTGTTATAAGCAATCGACTCTATTTTGTGTGGGTATGATCTACATAAGTTCATCGTTTTACACACAAAGATTGTTGCTACTATTGTTTTATTTTAAATTTAGAGGGTAGCTAGTAAAAATGGCTAAGTAAATTTACCTACGAGGCTTCAAAACACATAATTATCTACGACTTAGTTTTTTGTTGTGGGCAAACCTGAAGAGACTTAATGATTTTTTTTCTAATAAAACAACCGAATCTACTGTGAATAGTTAGTTATAATTAATTCATTCGCTTCAGTCTCTTAGTTTTCATGCTATATTTTTTACGCGGTTGTTGTTTATTTTGTGTCTTGATTGAGTTTTCTGTCTCAGGTTTGTAGAAATCAGTTCCTTTGGGAATAAGCAACACCTTTGTACTACTTTTATTTATGTATGTATTGTGTTTAAATGTTTTCTATTTTGTGTGTTTAAATAAATATGAAACAAATGAATTACACATAATTATTTCCTTCTCAACTTCTAGTTTAATTATTATTGTACAAATACACTAAGTTTTTTCTTGTATTATCGTTAACCACGATAAAATAAAAAAAATCATACTTCTAAAAATAAACTTGGCGTGGATACCAACTGCATAAATGTCGTCGAGTATTCGTGTCGTCTGAATAAAGCAAGATCGAAGTATCTACTATAGACTTAATACAAAGGGGTGGTCAGGGACAGCGCGTAGTGCGTACGGGTCACTCTTCCATTACCGATGAAGTTTGTTCTGCGTGACCAATCGATGCACGTGGCGCACTCAAAATATTAGCACGAATTTGAGGGTTTGAATTTATGTACCTATGGCTAAGTTGGGGCTGCTAATTGTCGTAAAAGGGTCCGTTTTGATAAATACTCTGACTGTCCACAATGAATCGTGTTGATAGAATGAGTAAAATGATTTCAACACTTTTTGTTGATGTTGTTGTTGAAGTGCACGTATTCCGAGTGACGATGTGGTTCTTCGATTTGAATATTTTCTCTGACAAAGTACCTAATTAAGGGATACTGCATTTCAAATCTATGCTGGAACCCTGAAAATTCAACTATAGCAACACCTAATAAAAAAAATACGTATTAAATTACTTTTTTAATGTATAATTTTATATAACTAAAACTATCATTCGTGTCTTTGTGAATAATGAAGGAAGAAAACATTGTTGATTTAATGAAATGAGAAGTCTAGGCACCACCTCAGACGGGGTCCAAGTTTAGTTAGTCAACGGGGTTGCAGGTCTAGCGCAATAAGGTACCGCGGCCTGGGTAGAGCAGGAGAAGGAATAGTTGGGTTTTTAATTAGTAAGAATCTATAAGAAGAGTAAGAGTCACGTTCTTTCAACTCACCCTGGGCAAGAGAAATCATTAGAAGACATATCCACTCAAAAAATACTTTAGTTTAGGTATAAAAATATGTGCGTATGTATAATAATATGTATAATAATTCCAACCACGAGCCAATTTCAAAGAAGTAGCATATAAAGTCATTAAAATGAAAAACAAGGCGTTTTACATTCAAAAATATTTTCCCATTATCCCATGGATGGCAACACGTCCCTCTTTAGATTTATAAAAGCGTAGTCCATTAACTGACCGTTGCGTCCATTAATATAAGATATTTCATTTCACAGATGCACACCCAAGCAGCAAATTAACTCTCCATATAAGTACCTAATATATAAGTAAAAATTCCATAGATACTCCATGGTTGTCTTTTGTTTATAAAAATGATAAGATACTTAATGGCAATAATATTATGGATATTACGATGAGCCTCAGATCTTATCCAAAGCGCTATAATGCAAATACTGAACTAACGGTGAACATATATATCTACATACACAATAGGATCTGGTGTTATGTTGTGTATGTGAAACGACACAGGAAAAAAATGTCGTGTGAGGAAACGGTTTTTTTTAAAAAAAAGAAAAAACAATTGAGTCCGCGTGCTAATACTACTGCACTTAACGCGGTGGCTGGACAGTGAACAACTAGCTGCCCTGCATCCACGACGCGGATTCCATTCCCGGATGAAGCAACTAAGTATATCTATAGCATGATCCAAAATGTTGTTCTATAGTGTATGTCTATATAGTCGAATTTGACTTCATATCAGAAGAGAGTATTTTAATAAAAAAACATTATTACACACTAATTTCATTTAGTAAGCTACTAAGCCAAAATTTACAATACCTAATACATAAATATTTTTGGTTCTAACCAAAAACGGCAAGAATTGTTGGCATTAGTACTTAATAAAGTAAATACAACGGAACGGTACACCACCCTAATTTAACTAAATAAATGTAATAAAAAAGGTGCTTTAAGATAATCGCGACCAAAAAGATCCGCCATAAATAACGTTAATAAAAACGCCTCACCGAACAACACTAGCTATTATAAAAAAAAAAATGTTGCTCAAACACGACTCTGTGTCATAGAAGAGAATTTTCTTCTAAGATGGTATCTCCGCATTACAAATCATACCATTGTCTAAGGCAGCTCCTGTAGGGGAGCGCTTTTTCCACACCATAAAATTAAATATTGCTTTGAAAATTGTAATGTTATTACTGAGTTGTATAATTTTTATGTCGTACCGAAGGTATTGTATTTTCAAACGACTTCGTGTTATAATATTTTGAAATTTGATAACATTTTATTGGTGAATGTTTTAGATTAGGTCTGCATAAAATCAATAATTTTATGGACTGTAAATAAGCTAACATAACTTCGAAAGAAAATATAAAAAAACTTTTTTTTATCAAAACAAAACTTTCTAAACATAAAAAAAAAATATATCGAAACCACTATAATTCCTAATATCATGTTTCTGATAATCTTCTTACCTTCGAAACAAAATGCCAAAAACTAACAAAAAGAAAAGGCTATAAACAGAAAAACTACATCATCCCCTGTCAAATTACCGTCGCGTCCGTCCGACGAAAAGACGAAAACAACCTTATTCATCTGCCAAACTCCTGAACAATTACAAATAGCAATAACGCACACCTACCACATGCAGACGTTTTCCATTAGGCGAACAGGGCGAACACTTTATAGGCACTAATAACTTCGTCTTCTAATGCACCATAAGTGCTTACAATGCGTTTCAGTGTTGTACGGGAATTCAAAGTTCTAACACACCGCATCCTGTGTTACACTAAAACGGCTAGTTATTTAGCGAGTTTACTGGCTAATGCACTGTGCATAAACAAACACTTTGATGTGTTCATATTATTATGTTATGCTATAGGTTAAAATACCTCCAAAAATTAGTGGTTGTACTGCAAAACTTCGTAGGAAGTTAGTAGACGAAAATGGATTACCGACGTAGGTACTCAATTGATTCATTTAAATATTTAATTCGATGAACCATATGAGGATCTTGATCTTGTAAGATTAAGACCATGGGTATTTTAATTTAAAGTATATACCTGCAAAACCTTAGAATGTTAAACGTAAGGTGGAATTTTACCCACGTTAAGTCACTACAAATGACATCAAAAAAGAAACTTACAACTTTTTACCAGTTTCAACAGTTGTTACGAAGTGAAACTTCTGAAACAACGTGTCTTACACGTAGTGGCGGCGGCAGTACAATAAAACATTCCTCCCTTCTGTGGCTCAGCTGTGTGGCCGAAGCGAGAGTGAATGTGACTATTTGCGTGCAGCCCTAACACTTGCCCAACGGTCTTAAGTAAGTGAGGTTTTGGCCACCCTAACCGATGTGTTTATCTTTACCTAAATAGAGACAGACGTAAACGTCTTAGTGTTAAAAACAAAACACTATCGTTTACAGTTTTTACAATACACGAATGTGACACATTAATTCTTGGATACAGGTAGTCCGAAGGCTTTTTTCTTTAAATACCTACGTAATAAATAAATTATTACAGACCTAATAAAAAGTACCTGATATTGTACTTATTATGATATCATGTTAAGAATAGTAGGTATTTTAATATTAGATAAACGGTACAATGCGCAATGTGTCCACTCATGTTTCTAATAAAGACTTTACTGGAAAGATATGACTATGTATTTTTTTAACCTTAGAATTTTTTTTATTTATGTAGGTAACTGCAATTTGAACAAAGAAGTATTAATATACCTGGTACTTACTAAGCTTAATCTAATTTATGCACTAGTATATTGTTCTCTTTGCAAGATTCATTGCATTCAAAGGAATTTTACTTTAAGTACTTCACAATTTTTAACAAAAATGTACTTCATAGGCCACGTTACCTACGTGGACTTTGAAGTACGATGTTCGATCCTACCATGCTACCGTCTAGAGAAACATTTTCGGTTGAGGTTTGGTTGAGTGTCGATTACGAAACTTACTTACTGAAGTTGTACTGAGTTTCATTTAAATAGTTTTAAATGTTTTGTGCAAATGTTTCAGTGTGAGTAATAATACAGATTTAATTTAATAAATTGATGATCCATGATCAGGTAGGTTCTTACGGGCTAAAACTACGAAATAATAAGGTCGAAACTTTATTAATAATACGTCTTCCAAAGTTTACAACTTGAGCAATCAGGTTAGCAAATGGATTCAAAACCTTACTGTTTTAGAGTTTTGAATTATTCTACCTTACATCCGGCAGAAGTCCGAAATCCACGTTTGAAATGCAGAGAGCACTGTCTAACGGCTCCTGAGGGTGTTATAATTAAATTATAAACTTTTGTAACCGGGGTTCACGATAGGGTCAACTTATGCGTTAAGTAAATGCCATATCGTAAAACTTTATTACGTGCCAAATAAAGGGGTTGTAAACTTTTACATTTCGTTTCGTACCTTAGTGGCAAGATTGTTGCGTTGTAACAATAAACTGCGCCGCAACTCATTGTGAATGTAACAATTAAATTCTATTTGGGCAGTGTCCGAGGTTGGTATCGCAGTGGAACATCCCTCGAACTCCACAGAGGTATTTCCAACAATAGAACGGACCTTCTATAGTTTCAAACAATTTTGAATTCACAAAAACAATCGTCTGCCATTCGCCATTTCATTGTCGCCATGAAAGGCCCTCGAGCCTCAAGTAGGTACTCCTGCGTCATATAATTCAATTTGAGCAAAAATCATGAAAAGCTGCCCTTTGCTAAATACCCTAAAAACTTTCGGCACGTGACCCCATCAAACTACATCCCAAAGGACCTTGTGTTTACGTATTTTCTTCTTTTTTCACATTTTTTCGGGAAAAATGTGGCTCATGTTTTATTACTCACTTTAGTTAAAGAGCACGTAGGTTTTATGTGGAAAGGATTCATTACGAAACATGAAATGCTCACAAGAATGCCTTAGATTTACATAATTTATTTGCAAGTGTACCGTTTTGGTATATTTGTATAAACGCTGTCACAATTTGTAGGCATCTAAGTGAAATAAAAAGTACAGTTCTGCCGACAAATGTGATACTTTATTTGTCCTGCTTTATACACAGGTAGCAGATTTTCAAATGAACTTTTTAACAAACTTCGATCGGTACGTGGTGTACGGTTATATTTTTATAAAAACTGGTAACAAAATATCAAGTTCAAAAGGGCAAAAAATACTCAACTTTCTAGAAAATCCACTCGACTAAAACGAGTAGTACAGGTAGTTTTTGTCGGATTGACATCAAAAACAAATTTTATATAAATGGATATAGGCATTGAGGTCAAAAAATATGGCCACTATTTGTTTTTTATTCTTTGAGGGGCAATTAATAACAGTTATGTAACTTTTAAATACAATAGTTTATCGTGTATTTTTGAAATCAATTTGTGTTCATTCAAAAAGGATTAACATATTCAAAATTAGATATGTTTCAACCATATTGATTTTGATACAAGCATTTGGGAAGCTTTTACACAAATAAATATAACATGTAATACACAAATATAAAAACACACATTTATACATTAGTAAAGATCTTGTATTCGTTCATTGCTGACAAAAATTTTGTTACAATAACTAAAAAAGTTTGCTAAAAAACATGGCAAATCCCGAATCGTGATATGACTTTATAGGCACTACTAGATTCCGATTTATTGAATTGCGTACAACATTCACAATTTTTGTATTGCTTCATATTTGGTAGTAGGTATGGCCATGCTGTTCATAGTGGGCAAACTTGGATATGAAATTGTATTGTGTGTGGATTACAGAGCATGTCAAAGGCCATTCACGGGGACATAAAGCGTGTAACGATTAGATACGGATTGGGTCGTTCCAATTGTCATACTTGTATGTAATAAGGCCCAAGGGTTTGTATGAAAGGATTTTTGATCTGTTATTCGATGGGTATCGCTTATGAGGGACGGTTAGTGACGGGTGCGGTTGTAAACTGTTGTAAAGATCTTGGCAACAATGTTACGGTTGAATGGATTTCATGTTTATGTTATAAATGAATTTATTACTTTTGGTAATTAATTGAAAACATGACTTAAAAGGTGTTATAGACAATGTGTTTTTTCCAATGATGACTCTCATCACCTAGTTGAATTTAATAGTTTTAAAATAGTGCATTTGGTTTAGTAATAATTTGTTACCTAGCATAAATCGAATGTTAATTAAATTGGTTCCTTTTAATCCTTATTATAAGAAAAATGCAAATACCTACAGTTTATAAGCAAAGTGTTATTTCTGAATCACTTTTAAAATGATTTCTGTATTGAATATTCTTTAACGATTGTGCTCGAAAAACTGCATCGAGATAACTTTCCAGAGCAGAGCGGAAGGCTATCCTGAAACTTTAACCTCAACAACGCTATAGTTTTCTGCAAGCTTCAATCTTTCTTATAAAGTTTTGCTTCAAGCTTTTTTCTTAAATATTGTGATTTATCGCCACAGCTTAAACTTCTAAAAAATATTACAAGCTGCATAAAATGGCTTACTACGAATAACTTCTATTTTATCTGGCTTAATGTTATCAGTAGATATCTGGGTTACCGTTACTTAAACAAACTTACCGACATTTACCAATAGGAAAACTACCTAACATCTGTCGGGGGCAATATTTGAGCATTAGGTGAGATTTTGTTCATAGGAACAGATCCGGTCAATTGCTTGACCATCTGCGTCCAAATCGTGAGGGCACGAACGTGCACGAATATTGCCGAAGTGCCGATGTTGATAAACGCATGGTCACGGTGATTCTCTTTTGCGTCATGCGGGCCTGGTACAAGAGCTCACAATGAGCACTAATGCGTGTGTGTGTAATGTGGGATTTGTGTTGTCGTATGTGATGTATGAATGTAAACTTAGTAATAAATCTTCCCAATTATACATTGGGATTCAGAAAATGTGGGGGCGCACATATAAATTATAAGGGTTAGATAAGTAGGCTCAAGCAATTAATTTAAATAAGACTAAATTTTTGTTATGAGTAATTAATTTTCTTTTTTGACAAAAATGTGACGATTTTCAAGTAGTTGAGTAACAATCAAACAATGAATTTATTTTTGCAAATAGGCCATAAATCGGCACTTTTACACGTCAATTTATATGTAAAAAACTAGATGAAGCCGGCATTTCCTATCTGACTACTCTGAGAAGAAATGCCGAAACAAACTCAGAGGAATAGTTTAGTAATAGTTTGGAATTCAATTTTCCTAAATAAAGCGAAAATTTGGATAGAAAATTATTAATTAAAACACCGAGATTTATTATAAAAAAGCTTATAATACAGGTATCTATAAGTAGTATTTTTGCGTAACGTCATTTAGAAAAAAGGTTGCAAGTTATACCTACAAATTTTTTTGGCTGTAGCTGTATCTGTAAGTTAAAATTTTTATATAAAGTAAATTAAAATGAATATGCATCCCTGGCAGTAAACCCACATAACATAATGGACACATTATGATTTTGATTTAACACCTGTCCTGTACAAACTTGGCCAATTTCAGTAATACACTCAACGGCTCGGGTTTATCCAATACAAATTCTAATCAAGATGCATCATCACGCAACAGGGGTGCGTTGTTTAGGTTTTCAACCCAAATAACGGTGTCAATTAGAGTAACGTCATAATCCCAAACCCTCTGTTTGTCCGGGCGAGCCCACCGAACAAACAACAGCTCGATTAGATTAATATGAGTCCCGACCACGTTGGGTTTACGATAATTTATAGCATTGTATAACTCATGCATTGGGGTACCTTTGAAAGACTGAATTAAAATATGTTTTTTTTTATGATGAACGTATTTTGTATTCTTATAACGAGTGCTGCTAGTCATTGGATGGTTCATCAGTCATTTAGTAGACTATTTAAGTGACCATACTCGTTAGGATTTGCATGGCAGTTTCACCTTCATCTTGAATGCCAGTATGGGATAAAACTGTACAGTTGAAAGTACAACTGACCTCAGCTACAGATGCAGTTTTGCATGCAATCGGGTGAGATTGAAGCCGTCATACTCGTACAAAATCTAATGTGTATGGTGCCACAGACTTTGAATCCATTATTTCAGTACGTGTGTTGTTGGTGAACTTACTTCAATTTCTCGGATATGGTTGAACACTTGCCATCGGGTGATCCGTTCGCTCGTTAGTCCCGATCTATATCAAAAAACTCTCAGGCAATACCTAAAATCCGCCGCACTAGGAGACACTCCTGGCGTCAGGTATCCAGCGACGAGCTCCAGCCACAATAAGCGCGGGTGTGCGGACGGCGAGTAAAGCGTAACTAGACCAGAACAGATCCCAGCCATTTGACCACCACTACAGATGAATCCCAACAAGGACGATGTATGAGAAGGAACGGGGGTTTTTCGAGAGATCTATTGATGACTTTCCACGCACTAAAGTGAAACAAAACATGGCAACACCTAAGATAGTCAAAAATTACTGCTTTTCTTAATACCAACCCACTACCTCAGTTCAAGTTCCCATTAATACTCAACAATGTACCCTTTAATTATATTATACAAAATAACTTCAATCTTCTATTACAAATATACATATGAGTATAGTATAAACCACAGCTTTTATTCAGAGGGAAATTTGAAATTTATCTGAAATATCGGCTTCGAAGTTTTGAGATACTTTGTACACCATTGGAAAAGCCACGAAGAATTTATATTAAAGTTTTAATGAGTAGGTTGTAATTACTTAGAATTAGAATTAAACTTTTACATAAAATTGAGATGTTTTATAAATATTATTCAGACTCATAATAAAATCTATGTATGGCTGCAAATCTAGAGGACATTTATTTTATTAAATATTTACTACGAAGATTTTCTGACTTACTGATTTTTCAATAGGAATAATATTGTTGCTGTCACTGTCTTATACAAACATTATGACGCGACAGCATCATAATTATTCCTCAGCTAACTTTTATCTAACCATTAAAAAATTGGACCTAAGACAAATATATTATGTAAATGGAAATCAGAAGCAAACTGAGAAACGGTATCGAAGAGAATCAATAACATTAAAAAATTTAAACGTCGGCGACAGTTTTCGTCTGAGCTTAAACCAACTCAACTATACTGAGACTCCTTGGATACAATTCAAATTTAAATTTAATAAATATTTAAAACTCTTGATTCTATGATTCTATTGAATAAATTCCAATTTTGAATAAAAATGAAAACAAGGCGAAATAAAACGTATGTTACTGGCGTCAATTTGTTACGATAGGTACGGATGCCATTTTTATTTTCGTGGAACTTCTACAGGAAAAGAACATTTGTGAGGGTGCGTCAACATGGCGTTCGAACTTTGCGTTTTGTTTTTGACATTTCTCTTTATTTATAAATGTGGTGTCTAGACGAGAGACTAGACATCCCCCCTACATACCCCATACACCCAATTATTGGATGCTGCAATAACTCTGGAGCGGAAAAAGTTTAATCTCCTTTGAGTGATGACGCACTGTTGTATTTTGACGTAAGTTTTATAGACACGCGTATTTGAAGGGTAGATATTGCGTGCTCGATACGATGCAACGGATGATTGACTATTCAAGATTTTTATTTCATTAAACACTAATGATCTTCAAGATTATTTCAGTTCTACCCTTATCGTTGGTTAGTCAGACTGACTTATTATCCTAGTAAAGTCTAGGGGTCGGGAGATTTACTAATGAAAATCTTTCTAATAATAACGCTGTTTTTTGTAGCCTAGGTCGTTAACGAACAGACGGATTAACTGATGGTAAGCAATCGGCGCCGCCCATGTACACTCGTTGCTGGTCTCTTGTGAGGTATAAGGGATTTAAAGATAGGGGATTTGGGGATTAAGAGTGAGAGGATTGAGCCTTCGATAACCTAACTCAACGTACCTGTAGCTTTACGCCGGTATTCTGTGATGCCGTGGTCTCCGGTAGATCTAGCCCATTTACGCCGTAGCTCTCCCACACTTTTGTACATTATTTTCAAATTTAGCCTTGTATTAGTCTTGTATTTTCTGTAAATTTAGTCTTGTATTTAAATGGTCATTATATTAGTATCTACGAAAAGTAATCACGGTATAAGACAAATTCCTAGTTTAAAGCAAAGTTTAAAACGCTACCCAGGACATAGTTTCAAGATAAAATACAATCTAGAATTGAAACTCCTAGAAGTTCGTTTCGTCTAAAGTCTAGAGGATTTTAATTACCCAGTTTCAAATGAGTTTCTCACACAGCGAGCACGAAGATTGTCCACAGTGAGAATCAGCTTTTATTTTTTCATGCCATACGGTACTTTTTTATATAAACACGTTTTCACTCGGGTGCATGACGAACAGAGAATTTGAAATTAAAAATTCTAAGCTCTCTTTGTGAGCCACCTAGCGCTGGCTCGTAATTATATGGCATTGTTGTTTTTTTAAACCTACCTCATGTCGTATGACATTTTGATTAAAATTCAATAAAGTTTACATTTTCACGTTACTGAAAACAAAATTTGTTATTATTAACTTTAATCATGTGTATGTATCTTGAATACATACACATGATTCAAGCCTGCATATCAGCCTTTACTTGCATATCAGCTAAAGTGTTACTTTATCCTTACACTAATCAGTGAACATAAGCGCCATTTATAGAGGACGGATCTGTTTATGTAAGTGGTTCAAACATTTTAAGACTTATTAATATTATTCATTATTACGAGGGAAGCTTCTAAATGTGATCCAAGTCTATCCTTTCATAAATAATTAAGATAGGTATTTAAATAACTTGAGCTACATGCGTAGCTATCAAAAGTTCTTCCCTCATTATTTGAAGTTTCAACATACACGTCAGTAGCTTTCTCTAATGATCGGAATTAAAATGATCAAGTAAAGAATATTCTTGGAATCGATACTCATTCCTTGTCAGTTATTTAGCCTACAAAATGTTTTAATCACTTATTGTAAAGTTATAAATTCCTGGAGATTATAATGATAAGCGACTTAACAACAGCATATGTTTAAAATACAAAAGTAATTTCCTAAGTTCTTAAACAAAAGCCTATCCTTCTCCTTGTCATCCACTATCTCCAAATCCATACAAGAGTCCGGCAACGAACTTAAAGAAACTTTGGTTATTATAATTGTCTATACGTTGAGCCCATTGCTTACTATCAGGGAATCTGTCTGCTCTATTGCCGACCCATTATGCCATAAAAAGGACGTTGCAGCTCCTGTAATCTACAGTACCTAGATACAACCATAAAAGAAATATGATTTTTTTGTAAATATACATACTATAAACATCGTCGCTTCTCAGGGACATGAATAACTTGATAAATGTCTTCGATCCCGTAACTGTCTTAGATAATATACACATATTATTATAGAAGAAAACCATAGCTTAGTGACAAGCATTTTACCTTGTTTAAATTCCTTATCTAAAGTAATGTGTTACGACACAAATTATTTAGAGAAGAACTCTACCTATAAAAAAATCTTTACTTGACACGTATTATTTTCACACAATTACAATGAAAAATACGTCGACCTATTCATCAATTAGACTTTTTTTTATGTGACAGGTCTGTAAACCAGTAGACGGGTTACCTGATGGTTAGTAGTCAGCGCCCATGGACGGGTATCCATAGGCAACAACAGAGGAGTTACGAGTGTGCCGACCTTTTGGGGATTAGGGAAAGGGGGTGGGGAAATATTGGGCCTCCGGTAATCTCACTCACACGGCGAAACATAACGTTGTGGTTGTTTCACGCCGGGTTTCTGTGAGGCCGTGGTGTCACTCCAGTCGAGCTGACCCAATTGTGCCGAAGCACGAACTTTGCCACACTAAAAGTACAGGCACTTTTTTACTAACTTCAATCTGCATGGGTAGGTGCAAAAGTAGGTACAGGAAATGTTTCTTCGAAAAAATTAAAATAACAGGGCATCAGAAAAAGAAGTTTTAATACCAAAAACTATTATTTCTAAACGTATTTTTTGTTTACTCTCCAAAGCCCATGCCTCAAACTTGTTTTATCACCCTCACCAGTCAGGGGGCTGGCAGATTGATGGATAGACATCGTACGCTGTCAATATTGCTAAATTGATAGAGCACGTGTGCTGCACTCAACAATAATAATTATGTTATCTTTGCGTTCCGCACATAATCAGATAATATTATGATACACGTAATTACTATTGAATCTAATTAACTTGATTTTAGTGGTTTGACATGATACTTACTTAGTAAAGGCAGCGTAATTAATGCCTATTAGTGATTGTGAACGGAGTGTTCGTTGATGGAGTATGTTGCGCTTGTTTTTCTCTAATGGAGTACGAAATGCGAATTGGTTAGAGGAAGAGAGAAAGAGAGAGAATACATTTAAACCAGTTCTAATTTTAGAATGCTACCATAGACATTAATAATATTTTTCATTCTGGTACTTTTTGGAGGTGATCTTTTTTGGTTATTTAACCTTTTTTATATTTGACTGATAATAAGTAATCATCATCATCTGCCAAATATTTCAACTGCTAAGCAAAGCCCTTGGAAATGGTTTGAGCAATATTTATTACCTGATCGTAACCAAACGACGCCACCCATGGATGTCACCAAGTCCATTTTCGTACGTTTTCGGATTAGGGTTTCGGAGATTTAGGGATTAAGGAGAGATTGATGGATTGGGCTTCTGGTAGCATTACTCTCATGGCGAAACACAACGCTCGGAAAAGTCACACTTTTACTTGCCAGGTTTCAAACCCGCGGCTTTTGTGTGAGAAGCGGGCGCTTAAACTCGACAGGCCACCACGATACACACCAGATGTCAGCATACCTAAATATCAATGAATATAAACTGTTATTAATAACCTCTTTATTATAAGTATCCAGAATTGAATTTCTCAGCATTAGCACGGAATCTATAATTATACTGAGTCATCGAACATTGATCATCGAGCTTTCCTACCACACTGTTTAGCGAAAAATTAATAATCAGAAATTGTACGTCCAGATTTCTTCACGATGTTTTCCTTTATCGTTTTTCAGTACCTAGTGCCATCAAAATAAACTTAGAAAGCACAAATAATTCGAAAAAGTGAGAATCGCGACTCGTCCTGTTTTGGACCCGAGCCCTGATGCATGAGAAGCGAGTTAAGGCCATTAAGATATTCTTTACTACAATAAAATTTTAAACACTACACTAAGGGCTGATATTTCAATAGTCAGATAAATGTTACCTGAGGAATTAAATTGTTGCTGTCACTGTCTTATACAAACATTCTGACACGACAGCATCATAATTATTCAGGTAACTTTTATCTAACCATTGAAAAATCTGCCCTGAGTTAATGCCCTAATATACTAAAAGGAAGACAGAAACGACCCGGTTCCTATAACGTACGCGATAAGTACTAAATCTGAACTAATCTGCAGCAATTAGGCGAAGAGCAGCTATTTAGTGAATGAGATCTGCAATTCCTGGGAATATATTGTATCTAATTACAAGAGCGATTGCTGCTCAACAGCTTTATGAGGGAATTCTGTAATTACTGTAGTAGGTACATATGCTGTATCTTAGTTATTTAATAATAGGTACACAAATCTTAATATAGGTACTGATTAAAAAAAAGGTTTTTGAAGTAGTCTCCAATACTACATGGAGAATAAGGCATACATAGATAAAAGGTTCCTTTTACTTAAAAATATTTTACTTAAATTAAACAGTACTTTTATAAAGCAATAACATAGTAATGTAGTGGATGTGTGATTGCTTACAAATATTACATACATAATATTTATCCTTTAAAATCAGTTTCAGTTAAATTATTTTTAAATAAATAACACTAATACTTATTGACAAAATTTAGCTTTAAATCCCAGATTACTCTAAAAAATCATTATTTTTCCCCATCACAATACTATCTGACTGACTCGAAAAACTAGTTTAGAAAACTAATTTCGGACAGGGGATCGTTTACAGAAAGTAATATTAAACATATCCTTTTAATACGACCCCTAATTAAAAAGGGCATCAGCGTCGAACTTTTTAGGGGTGTATTTTTTCGTAATGACAACTTGTATCGGAAATGAGTCGACCTGTATTACTCTCCATTGTATGATAGGGCTGCGCCCCGTTAGTAATCCGTATCATCTGCTACTGAGGAAATTATTTGAAAGGGAAGTTGTTCCAAGCGTGCGTAAGCTGGCCGCGTGGACGGCCCTAATTGTAACCAGCGATAACCAATATGGGCTTAGCGTAGGGTGACTATGTAATTTGAATTTGGGGAAATTAGATCGAATGCATTTTATGATACTCGCATGTTTATTTGTAGATAAATATTATCCATGTTGTTATTTTTAATAAAAAGTGTGAGACGATGATAAATTAACACCAAACCGAGGTCTATTAACAATTTACCTACTTCCCAACACTCGTCTGGTCATTTCCCTCATTAAGGACAGCACAATATCCGTGATGACAAGCCCGTCGAGCGGCGTGATTAATGTTCTCTGTAATCATAAAAATATACTACCCAGTTAACGCTTTCCTTTTATGTATTAATGTAAATTTATATCATGCTGATGAGAATGACAAATTGCCAGAGGTATGATTTGATGGCTAGATAACATATACTGAGTAGGTACGTATCAGTAGGCCTCTAAACTTATTTGTATCAAACTCAAATTCGTGAATCGTATTGCGATAAGCGTGAATTATTATGTAGGATACACTATCTAGTTTTAGTTAAGAAAAATATTGTAACTTTTTGTAACAAATATTACGATTTTTTTTTCTCAATTCATCAATTGGCAAGTGTTCTATGAAGTATAAATAATATTATCACATTATTTCTATATCATAACGACAAACTTTAGAATAAGTTTAATGAAATATTATTCCCTACCTCAAAAAAATACTTACCGAAATCACAATTTCGTTTATAATACTCGCCGGTCCTGCTAGATAAAGCACGCAAGGTCCCCCTAGAGTAAATGTCAGTGAAATATAAATTATAACGGTTCAGGGTGCGTCATTGTGTCCTTCGGTTCACGCATAGACCACAGAGATTGACTGCACCCCGTGGATCAACCGTGACGCATTGCTTTTGCGAAATAGTGCTGCTAACTGCGTCACGGCTCATCAAAAGTCGATGCGTTGTATGCCATTCAATAAATTGTTGTTCTACTTCGCTGGTTGGTCTTACATCGTTATAGAATGTTTTAGATGGCAAATTGATTTCGTATTTTTGTTTGATGGACTGGATTGAATTTTATTTTGGTTGTCAAATAGTATATGTACCTAATAGTATAATAACAATACTATTGTATTGTTGGCAGATACTAGCGTACCTATATCTGTAGTTAGTATTTACGACGACTTTAAGACAAAATAAACATTGGCTACG
Organism: Spodoptera exigua; assembly: GCA_902829305.4. Lineage (NCBI taxonomy): Eukaryota > Metazoa > Arthropoda > Insecta > Lepidoptera > Noctuidae > Spodoptera > Spodoptera exigua. The sequence goes on from LR824615.2 coordinate 7,623,873, forward strand.
CCTTGAGAATATCTTGTTTCTGATTTTGATATAAAATTCTCGGAGAAATTAAGTACACCTACACTGTATTTTTTCTGTATTATAGTTTGTATGACTTAACCCAGCATTTTTTCCAATAAAGTACTAATCGTCTGGTGTGACAAGCTCATCCCTACTTCTAATACATTCAAAAGTATTGTTGTACAACATTTGGCTTATTGTCTGCCCTCTATGGGCCCCGTCTGTTCACTGTGGCCCCTCACTAAAGATTACATTGTTACGCCACACCGATTAAAAAGCATAAACATTTTGTATCGATGCAGTAACGAGAATAAATTATGTCTTTTGTCGACAAATTTTTTGGGCGTCCCTATTTATGGGCGCAAATTAGTATTAATGAACTGTAAAATAAGAAATAAATTTTTACCTTTCAAATTTGTTTCTTTTACTAAATATAAATGTATTTTAACACCCCTATTTCTTTAGTATTAAGTAAAATTTTAAACCGCCTCATTGTGATCTTGGTATGTCAAAACTAACAATGCTAAGGAAATTAGTTAGATCCATGGGATGAGCTTTGTATTAAATATAATTCACAGTTTTATTATGGAATCTATAATTACTATTGATGCATTAACTATACCGATCAATGATCATAGACAGAAGGATATTATATACCTACATGACGACGAAAAGCCTTCATAATATTTCAGACCTATTATTAACCTATTATTACCTATTATTAAGTCGGTTCAACCAACTGAATTGGTTCGGAAAAATAATACACTAAAACATTTTCCATACATTTATTTTCATATAAAAATGCGCTTCTCCTGTCGAATACTCGGCCACTATAAGCTGACAGACATACCTTACATACGAATAACATTGAAGCTTGTACATGAAGAAGCAAATAACGAGATAAGGTACTCAAGTACTTCAATTTGCTATTTGTTGAATAGGAAAATTGCCGTAAATTGGCGCCATTGAGATTATAGCTGCTGTATAAAATGGATTAATATCGATTGACGTGCTGTTATTGGTCCATAACGACTCAAGACTAGTTCAGTCAAGTTTTAGAAACTTCTAGAATAATTTTATGACGCAATCAAACTGAACTAACAAATTACAAACAATCGATTACACTAAAACATCGTTAACATTTAACTCAAAACATTAATTCTACGATTAGATGCCTATTTGTCTATGTTATAAATTCTTATTTATTTAAAGGCGCGGTATGACATTTTTAAAACATAATCGGAAAAATTAAGGTACAGTATGTAGATAAATATTACAATAAAAATATCTTAAATATATTTTAAGCGGTTATAAAAACATTTTTTCACATTAGAACGGACTGCTAAATAGCTCTTCAATTGTTAAAGGGTTGGAACTTAGATTGATTTAGCAGTCCTATTCGAATGAGCTGACAATACACATAAAGAATAAGAGTATCTATTCCCTAAAGCTTAAGGTACAATATTAAAACTAAAATCGAGATCAGAAGTATAAAAATATGTGTAGTTAAGTATCAAAAGGATAAGTGTATCAAAGTTTTAAGTACTAAGTCTTATTGCATTGTGATGTTCGCAATCAAGTGTGTAAGAGATTATATTCTTTATGTATATTGACATAGGTACCTAATTTTAATATAATAAGTAGGAATATCTAAATAACCTTAGATCATCTAACAGGTATACATTACCTAACTAACGATTTTGTTTATAAAATTAAACATGACACCTACACAGCTTATACTGACATAAGCAAGCGTCCAAATAATGTCGTCTCAGATAGCGATACTTGTAACAGTTTCTCACTCGTTTTTTGAGATTTAAATCATCATGAGACCCTAAAAACAATAGAATACATAATATTTACAGACTTAACTATTTATTTACAAAATCCTAATCTAACTTAAAGTACAGTTTCAGAATTCTTCATTAAAATTAGAGGCAATTAACTTAAGTAACTAAAACCAAAACATTCGGCAATTTCGTAATAAAGGTATTTCTGGTTAAACACGTTAATATCATGACGGTTTAGTTTTAATTATTACCTATGTCGATGACTAAATTAAAATTCATAAAATAAAATATAAAAACAGAAAAATAAACAAATAGAGATTTTTATATAAAAATAATATTTGTCTTTTCATTTCCATTAAGAATTCTCTGATAGTTGTAGGCAATAATAATACTTTTAAAAATGTGATGTGTTAAATATACATTATCTTATATACACTAAAGTATAATACCCTCATTATAAGAAATACGCTAAAAGGCACACATCGTACCTCTTGAAGCAGTTGTATCATTCAAGAATCAATCTATAGAGTGCGCTAAAGTTGCATTGAAAAAGACAAATCCATCTTTAACAAGGAGACCTTAGAAATAGTATAAAATATATTTCGCATAATTAGATTTAGAAGTTATTATAAAAATATATATTATAGAGTATATATTGTGATGAAGTAAAGTTGAGACAGTAAAGCTGAATACTTAAATAGACTTTTGGCAGTTTAAAATACTGGTCGCGCTCACATTTACACAAGCTTAACGAATGTAACACCAAGTTTTGACGAAAGATTTTCTCAATCTTGTTCTCATTGTGGTCCTTATACGGCGGAATTCTTGCCGATGATTGGTCCTCCACTTGTAGCATACACTCTGTGCCCATCGAACTCAACCGAGGAGTTCCTCTTGATGGCGTCGTCGTTTGTATCCTTTAGTGGCTCCTTTTCATCCCTGCGATAGTAATTTCAGTTAAATTCTGTTCTATAGTAGTAATATCCACAGGCTTTATTTACAGCATATCACCTGTTCACAGTTGAATAAAAATATTATACTGTACCCCAACGATTAAAAATGTTTTATGGTCATTCAACTGTAAACAATGATTTAACAAATCTACGCATTAATGTATGTTTGATGTGAGAGATATAAAGTACAAATGTGATGGTGAAAAATGATTAAAGTTTAATAAAGCCAACACAACAATAAGCCAAGGAATTAATGCTGAATATATTTTGGCAGACACTGCAAACACAAAACACAATGCACATAAACTGATATTAAGAATAAATATGTATGATATATTTTTTTAAAGTCTTACACTGGCGTGGTCGGTACATAGCTACACGTGGTTGAAATGAGGCAGCATTGGGAAAGACAAATATATTTGTTAGTGGATTGTGCAAATATTCAAACATTCTAAAAGATTCATAAAACTCCGTGATACAAGTGCTTGGGGAAGAGTTAAACACAATAAGGTAAAATTGGGATCCAACACAAATAAATTCGAAAAGAAAAGAAACAAGAAAGAAAGTTGTCGTAAGAGATGTTCCAGTTTAACAGAACTTTGCGAAAGTTTTCATTTTTTTAAGACGTGGCACCTGCTTCCATTTAAAATGTATACAACTCTCTGCTGCTGTTAAATAAGTTACCTTTACAAAGCGGCACTGTACACTACTTCACAACTACAACACTTTACATTCTTCAAACCAAAGCATTACGGTCTCTATGAAGGTCTCCATAGCTATATACATAAGGCAAATCGCGAAGCTTTCCGTCTTTGGTATGTACAGGTTGCTCAGCCCCAGCGAAAAGTCTTATACATACATTATCCCCTTTACTAGAAACTCATTGTTTGTCCAAACCAAATCATTTATCGGTTCAGGTATGTCCTCCTCACGAGGGCCGAACCATAACATCCGCACAAACAAAGCATGCAGGCAGTCTCAAGGTTTCGTATGGCTATTGTATGGTGCCTTACGTAGGGGTCGGCACGAGCTTGACCGGTGGCGGCAGGGGCGCGGGGGAGGGCGGCGCGCGCGGCTTCGTGCTGCAATAAGGGAGCGGGAAGCGCCAACCGTACAGACTAGCGGGCAGAAACATCTCTCATCGACACTAACACTTAATATGGAACACGGGATACAAAGGGACAGGCTTTGGCATTTAACACAAGGAAAAATACATATAGATACGTCATTATCAATGGAAGACTGGAGTGTAACAGTAATGATGTCGATGATGTGCTATCTGAATATGAACTGTTTTAGAGAATGTAATTTATATTTAAACTTTTTCATAATATATAAGCAAATTTAAAGTATTACCTTCCCAACTTGGCTTCATCGTCATTGTGTTTCTTTCCACGTTTGCCGCAGATTGTTGCAATAACACCTTGTCGTCGGAAGCACAGGAGGAGCAGGTCCACAATCAGGAGACAGATGAATACTCCGGCCAGTGCGAGCCCAATTATTGAACCGCTTGACAAAAGCTGCGGGGGTGCAAATCCCGAACGTTCGACGCCTGTCAAAACAATATTGGTTCGATATAGTTTTTGCACGACTTAATAAGAGCAGTAGAAGCAGGATACCAGTTGCTATATAGGATAAAGCCAAAGTGTGATTTCCAAAGTACATGGTAAATGTGTCTACTGCTCTTATTATTGTTAGTTATGCATCATGTCACAGAAGCTGAAGATGTTAGATGACATGGAAGTGATTGTAATCAATGCAGTTCCAGCCCTTGTGTACATAGAATAAGGTTCAATGTGAGTTGTACACAGCAAGTTGCATACAGACATTCATTGCAATCAACTGTATGGTGACGAATAGGGAGTGCTTTCAGACAAAGAAATCGTGCACCCAATCACCGGTTACTATTCTATCATTAAACTCATCAACTGTTTTGGAAGAAAGCTCTCCTCTAGAATGAAATGGGGTTTGAATGAACATGAAAGATGTTGAATGATAGAAACGAAAGATGTTGATGCATAAGTCGATGACCTTAAAATTAATGATAACAATATAATAATCATAAGAAAGAAAAGTTGTCAAGATGCAAACATTCCAAATGATTCTGTTTATCGCAAAATAAATGTTCAAACCCCATGACAAGATTGTTTTACTATTGAAGCGGTATCGTAATCTAATGTAAACGAATAATAAGAATCTTTGAACAATAATAATAATAATGTTTTAAAACAACTAAAGTTTGGATGGAACTATTAACCATCACCTTAACACACATAAATAGACTTAATTTATAATAAAATCAATTGCTGTTTGAAAAACGAATGAGGTAATAGGTACAACAACAACAGAAATAAAATACTAGAAAAATATTTCAAACAACAATTTAAAAATCTACTAATAAAACCTAAAACCTGGTGAAACTGCCAATGGGAACAACATACACATATAACTATATTCACAGTAAATATAATATAATAGGTACGTTTTCAACTGGGAGTATAATATAGTTGGCAGTTTCATAGATTACACCATCCATGCTTGAAAAAATAAACCGACACGACTAGGGTACATTTTGTAATAAAATGGAAAATATAAATTCTATATAAGACCGTCATCTATTATGACTTCTAAAGTAATTATAGTTAAAATGATTGGAAATATCGAATAGGGACTGGTATATAATGTTTAGTCGTCAAATGTTTGGACCATGCTATCGGGGCAATGTGAATTAATCAGCGTTCGAAGGGTGTACATGAAAGTCATGCAATAGTAATTAGTACATTCCAAAGGATACTAGCAGCAGGATTATTACTATTAAAAATATATTATATTAAGTAAAATTTATATTTACCCAAATTTCAGTCAGGGCGACACAAACACACTTGTGTAATGATCAACATTGTAAAGGATTAATGGATCTCTTGATAAGCATCTTGACAGCTTTCTTTTTGATCTTTATTATAGTTAATCATTAGTTTATGGGGTACATTAAGGGATGGAGGTTATACTAATTTCATGGAATTTGGTGATGGTTACATTTAAAAAATGAATGAAGCTCTCGAATGGAACCTTATCCCAATATTATATTTACAGGTAAATTAATTATTGAATACAACTTCATTCATTTTACGAACTATACAGAAAACTACAAATAGCATAGATTGTTTTGAAAACATTTATTATTTTTCACATTGGTCATATTATTTTTTTCTCCTAAAACAGATCACAATTCGAACTCCTTGCAATTATAGTAGAACTTTTGGCTAACTACATTATATTTTCAACTCTCAGTATTCAAACATTCGATTCATTTCACTCCATTTCAGCTTAAGATGGACGATTTCCATTCCAACTTCTATACTATTATCAAAAAGACAAAATAGTCATCAAAAATTCGTACACAAATCTTATGAATCCTTACACAACTTTCTATGATAAAATGTAATGGATGCCTTAATTTTTGGCATGTTTCTTAATTAACACTATAATTACGATTTTATACTTTGGCAGTGTTAATTTATTAGCCGTTAAATTACCTACATTAGTTTATATTTAGCTTTAAAAAGTTTTTATCATGATCATAACGTTGTCCCAAAATTCGATAAAATCATAAATTAAACTTTAATATTAAAAACACACAATCGAAATTGATAAAGTTCAGAAATCATTTGATGATATTTCCAACATAAATAACATTTACACATATTTACACATCAACAAATTGCATTATCACAACAAGTATTTTTCCCTAAATAACAACAGTCGTCTTTGGACTTGCTTAATTTAGAAGAATATTTAGATTTTAGCTACTGGTTTATATTATGTAGATCAGTATAAGTATCGCTGATATAACATCCATTTTAGTGTGAGCCCATCTGAAATGACTTGGACATCCATTTGGGTTACCTAGAAAATATTTGATAAGGATAAATACTTATATTTTATAAGGCAAATAAAAAGTTCTACTGTAAGAAATCAACAAATAAAATTATAGGCAATTCAAACTTACCACTGATAATAAATTAACACCAACATAATATAAAATCGTTAATACGAAATATAAAACTATAAAAGTACATCATTAGAACTTCAAATCATAAATTGTACTCAAAAACTATAAAAGTTTTTTTTTTTTTAAATAATAATATAAAAATAATAGAAAACGCATGCCATAATACAACAGATTCACACACTTCTCACAATTTATAATCGCAATATTTTTAAATATATTTTGTACATTTTAAGATTTATTATGTTATTTTTGTAAAGGCATGAGATTTTACAAGAAAATGTAAAATGTGAATGATAAATTAGTAAAAAAACCATACAAAAAGACATGAAACAAAATAAATAACACAAATCTGTTAACAAGCGGATGACTTACACTATGAATACTTGTACTTGAACTTCAAAGAAAAGCAAAAAAACGTAGAACCACTGGAGACACAAGACATGAATAAATTCGTTGTAAAATAAATGTTTACAGGAGCACGACAAAATAAATAAAGGCGCACAAAACACTAGTTCTAGTTCTGAGTTCACAAAACCAAACACAAAATAATGGTGAGCAGGCTGAAAGAAGATATGGTCGTTGCTTTCGAATTGTATATTGATTCTGAAGCGGTGTAAACGTCGTAGAAGCCGGCCCTTACGGGGACTTCATTACTCTCCTGATTGTACTCACCGAGAGCCGTTTGGATGTAAAGTTGAGCTGGCAACGAATATCCGAGGACGTTGTGCGCCCGTACGTGCATTCTGTAGCGTGTGTCTGGGTGCAGGCCACGTACTTCGTAACTGATTGCCTCTAGGGACTTAAGCTCCTCAGTGACGCATTGAGATTCAGATGCGACGCGCCACTCTCCACTCACTTTCAGTACCTAAACATAATCGGGAATTAACATTATAATATTATTTGAATCATTTTTCACAAAATATAAGAATATTTTTTATCCTAAAAGAATATTATAGAATAGCGAAACGGATACTACGATAAGCAATAAGTTTATCTTATTCAACGTGGTATGAAAAGCGAAATAAATCATCCAAACAAGTCTATTGAAAGCGTATGTATTGTGCGGGGAAATGGGAATATTATATGATGTTACAACATAATAAAAAAACTTACGGGGCAATAGCTGATCTCATACATGTCGATAGGCTCGCCATTGTTAGCGGGTACTCGCCATCTCAACTCATATCTGTCCGCGTATTTGCCATGAATAAGCGATTCTGGGGTTTCATTTTCCCACCATTTTGGTTGCTCGGGTGGCGATCTGAAATGTAATGTTTAGAAATGTGTAATTCGATAATTAGGTACCTAAATATGCTTGTTTATTGACTTATTGCAAGAGGCGTCTTAATAATGATGCTATTGATTGAACACGATTTCGCACATGAAGCGAACGGAACTAAGCGAACGTTTAGACAGACGTTTCGATATGCCTACTTGTAAGTATTGACAAAGGAGTAACGACCTTACCTTCTTGGCATAATGACGGTAATTGGAGAACCCCAGCTGCCAGGCCCGACCCGATTGATGGCAGCAAATCGAAAATCATAAGTGAACATCGGCCTCAAATTCTCCACAATGTACGGTGAATTTGCGGACCAAGTCTTGTTCTGGGCGAGATTCCAATCGAAATTGCCGTTTTCCTTGTATTGGGCTGTGTAGGCCGTTATTGGCGGGCCCATTTCTTCAGCCGGGCCCACAATATTGAATGAAACTGATGTCGCTGTTATTGTTTCTTGTCGAGCCTACGAAATAAAGATACGTTATGAGTTATATGCTTGTAGGGTCACATGGAAAGTTCTTCTATGTTTATTTTGTGATGCAGTATATGAAAGTAATATTATGATCAGCCAAAATGTTATATTCTTTTTTTCACTCTAGTGAACTCTGCAAACTTAAAATATTAAACACAAAAGCCTCTACGTAATCTATAAAATAAACTAATTTCTCGAAGTAGGGCTACAAAAATAGATTGTTACTTAGAATTCTAATTTTGTAGTGGCTTCAAAAACCAGGCCTATTTTAGAGTGTATATTAGAACTAGGTTAAGCTTTAGGCTTTGCCTAAACTTATACCTCAATAAACAGTAGCCACAATAGAATTTAAAAATAGAAGTTTGGCTGGCAAAATGTATTTTACGTAGACAACTCCATACTTATTGCTTTTAGAGGTTTGAAAAAACGATGAGGTAAGAATTATATAATTTAATTACATACTTGAACAACAGGTCCTGGCGGGAAAGCTTCTCTGAACTGAATGATGTGTTCAGCTTCTCCAAGGGTGTTGGTGGCAATACATTTGTAAATACCGTACAGGCCTCTGTCAGTCGGTGTGACGATCACATAGCTGGATGGTCCGGATCCATAAATTTTCACTTGAGGACTTTCAACCAAATCCAAGTCACGGAACCTACGGGAAATAAATTAAATACACATATTTATACGAATTTCCACTCTAAGTTCAAATAATAAAAGATGAGTTTTTTTTGTAGAACGAACTCGGTTTAAATGAAAAGAGTAGTGTGTTAACAACAAAATGGTGTAAATACAATTAAATATTTAAGATTCATAAAATAGTATTTACGTAATAGACGGTATGTCGTTATAATTACCATTTCTAATAAAGGAGGAATAGTGCTTGTAGAATGGGAACCCTAAGTGCCATAAATCTTATAAATGACTAGTTCTCTACGGTATGGTCCATAAATATCATTAATTATAATACAAGCGTATTGCTAGCGACACTATTCCTATTCCATTCCTGGATATTTTCAAAATGAGCTGTACGATACACAAATAAAGCAAAAATGTTTGCCGTTGTAAAAACTACTTTTATAATTACCCGATAAAGTTGTAAATGATATAATGATTGCTGAATAAAAAAGGACTATTAAACACTCATTCGAGACTGAAGTTTTATGTGTGGAAACAAAAATGAATCTTATAGTCGCATTAACGACGTCATAAATTCCTATAACCGTCAGACTAATGGTGGTCTAAGTGAAATTACTGCATTAGAGACTTTCCTTTGTTTTAATACACTTACCTCCATTTAATGGTTGCGTTCGGGATACTCTCTGCTATACAACTTAAGTTGGCGGGACGGCTATTCCAACTCCAGATCGGGATTGTTGGCATATGCTCGAAAGTTGGTTTGAAATGAACTGTTAAATGACCGTTCTTTCTCGCCTCGCCACCTAAACACATAATAAGTGAATTAATTTCTGATTCTAGGTGAAAGATTTCAATGTATTACGAAAATGAACATATTGCTAGAAGGGGCGTTTATGTGACAATCAATAATGGTTGATATAAAAAAACTACAAAGAACTGAAAGAATAAAGTAGCAATAATATGTTACCAGCATTCTCAGCAAAACATTCATACAGTCCATCATCAGTTCTATTCAGTTTAGTGATAGTAATAACTCCACTAGACTCCATCTGGTCGCCTGTCTGCCGCGTACTCGTTTCAACAGTAATCCTGCAAAAAATTACTTATTCAACAAACTTTCTAACGATCAATAAAAACAAAATTGCCTGTTAACTTAAAAAAGCTTTCATTTTCTAAGTTAGTGGCTCAACAAAAAGTTTCTTTATAACATTATTCTGTAAGTACGTAAAATTCAATGAAGAGCGAAAAGTCTTTTTTTATTCAAATCCGCACTGTTTATTTGACATAATCGACTTTAAACCCTTTATAAGTTTCGATTCTATTTGTAAAGAATCTTGTACATAAGATTATCAAATGCATTTTAATCGTTATAAATCTTGCATCAAGCCAGTCACAGCAAAAAGAAAATTTATAAGATTTAGTAAAGATATCTAAACCTGTCGCCCTACCAATAATGAACTAACTACATAATCCGAAAACGTAGTTTGGCAGTCCTAACACAGCACCTGTGTCAATTAAGATAGTAAAACACCATTGTTATTGGCAATTGTCTTACCTGCCCTCGTCGTTAGGTCCATTCAGGAAACGGTCAGGGTTGCTCAATTTGCGAAAACTAATGCGAGGAGCGGGCCGGCCGGTCGCCTTGCACTCTAATCTACCCTCTTGCTTCTCAGGAGCAGTTGTGTTGAATAATTCGAATATTTTAGGCTTCACCAACACTTCGACTTCGATTTCAGTTTCGTTTTGTCCAGCCTGATTAACAGCACTGCAGATGTATTTGCCATAGTCAGCGGCCTCCACGCGGTCAATAGTAAGAAGACCTGTATTTTCGTTGACACTAAACCGGGACGTGCTAGCCAGATTCTAAAAACCAAAAGAAATTTGTTTTAAAACACCATAGCACCATGAAGTTTTAAAAATGGAAATACAAAATATAATTTCATTATGTGATAGAGAAATTTCAATTTACCTCCCGCGTTGAGGCTTTAATCCAAGAATAAGTAGGCAGCGGTTTTCCTCTAGCTTTACATGAAATAGCAGCACTTTCACCTTCCCTAATTTCAACTCTCGGGTCTCTCTCTTCCATTTCTGGTGCGGTGTAAACCTGAGAAACAAATCTTTTTAGTATACTCTTTACAGAAATCTCTGCATTATAATAAAAGTTGTTTCTAATTACCTCGAGTTTGATGTTTCTTTCAGCAAGTTCACCAGTTTGGATGACCACAGCTCGGCAGGTGTAAGTTCCATCGTCACTTTCTTCCACGCCTTTAATCATCAGTCCATTGGCGTGGATCACGTATCTGTCACCGGTCACAACCTGAACATGTTTCCATCATTAGTTACATGTTTACATTTGGCCAAAATCAAAAAGAAAATGTTTGTTGTTATTATACTCACAGGATTGCCTTCTTTGAACCAATCTACGGATGGCGCTGGCTCTGCAGTAACTTCGCACATTATTTTAAAGTCTTTTCCTTTGGTAGCATATTGATTTTCGTTAGCGTTTGTCCAAGTGATTGCGACTGAAATAGAGTTTTTATTTTAGTTTTAAATTGTAACTTTTAAAGGAATATTTGTACAACATTTTACTAATAGAATTGCAGAAAAATTGCTTGGAAGAGGTAACTTCGCTTTTATGTATGCAAAATGAAGCAAAAATATATTGAACGTCGATAAAATTGAGCTATAATATTCTGAAATACTTACCAAACGTATCCAGAACAACACTGGCGCTCAAAGGCATGTTAGTGTAAGTAGCGACACAGGTGTAGTTGCCAGCCATGGCGGGAGTGATCGACGATATGTACAGCAGTTGCAGCTGCTTCGCGGGCATCGGTTCCGTATATATCTCTGGTCGGGTACCGGTTCTGTTCAATTAGAAATACTCTTATTCGTCTGGTACACTAATAATAATATGTCATAAACATCACTGTATCAAAAACAATGTCAATGGTAAAGATTTTGTTCAACATATATGTCGTTTAAAGATAAAGTTGCCAAGCTTGAGTTGTCTTAATATAATTTCACGTTAAAAATATAAATGTTATTAAAAACTGTATTCTACTACATTAGAATCAACATCAATTTAGGTAAAACATAATCCGATCTTCAAACGAAATGATTTTTATTTTAACGACATATTATAAATTCATGAAGTACCCTCAACGAATGGCTATGAATGTAAAGCTAAAAATAAGCTTCAGTCTTTATTTATACGTATTTACTTACGCGGCTTCATTAATGACGAATCCCTTAGGGTCCTTCCATTGCGGTTGTGTGACGAGCGCCGGGTCAGGTGCGTCGACTTGACACGTGAGAACCACTGATTTACCTACAGCCACAGTCTGTTGTTTCTGTATCGGGAATATCCTTAGCGTCTGCGCCGAACATCCTGGCAAACAAAAGAAAAGCGGTTTAGAGATGAGATTCGTAGGACGTAGGTGATTTTTATTTTTCAACAATATACTCTTAATAGACTTGTAACTTGTATCAAAGAAGTATCTAGTTATTTTTTAAATTATAAGTATTGAGTTAAATATGCAGGAATATATGACTTGTGGCACATTCAGGACAAAATAATTCAACGATCATATCAACCCTAACCAAGGAAGTAAACACAATTATTTTAAAAATCGCGTAATGGCAGTAGATGTTTAATATTTTATCTTGTATGTATACAACAAAATCAATAATGTGTTTAATGCTTTTGTAAAATGTTTTAATTTGCAATGTAAAATAGTAACATAATGGTTATCTTCCTAAAGTACGATAGACACACACCTACGGACCCTCAGTGCATAACTCTTTAATTAAGTTTACCGCAATTTATTCGGTGGCACGTGACCCTGGTACTTATTAGAGGTCTTTACATGTCCCTCAGTGACCGCACCGTTAATTATACGACGTGCACGTTACTTGTGTAAGTCCCAAAGTTGGAATAAGTTACGAAATTATGATACTTATGAACTTGGTCAAAAGGATGTTATTACATCAAAGGATTATTCTTCCAATAAGTCAGTCACGTCATTACACACCATTTTGGGCGGTTTTGGTAAAGTAGTCCTAAATATTACGACGTAATTTGTATTTTTAATTTGCTTTTGTACCCAGTACTTTGGATTCACTCATTTTGTACTATGCATGTCAACTCTTTTGGTGTACAATAAAGTGTATTTATTATTATTTTAAGTAACTCACGTGAGTCACATTTTTTTTCTTTTTTGAAAATGATCATCTAGGATTGAAAAGCTCTATGAGTTTCAATCAAAACGAAAAAACAATAAAAATGTCTGATGCTGCAGTGTAATTCTATAAGACTTCATTCTATACTAGACGTTAAAAGTGGTATTCTATAATGTAATTTCCCCGTCACTTCGACGCTCACTTCATACTCGAACAAGATTCAAGATCAAACAAATTTTATAGAATCGACGTGCTGATATCACGAATAGAACTTGTGCTTGCTTGGCTAGACGATAAACAGGCATTTGTAGAACGATATTAGAAAGCTAATCTTAATGGTTTAGAAATTATTGATGACTATTGATTACGTTAATCTTAATTAAATCTAAAACTTATAATGAGCTTCATAGAAATCATGATTGCTGTGTTGTTTCTTATTTCATTGCATAGCAGATTATTCATAGTACCTATTTTATCATTATCAAGGCCACGGGACCAAAAAGCTAAAAATGAGAATTAACTTCAAAAAATATATCGGTCTTAAAAAAAACCTGCCAATAAATGAAACCTCAACTGCATGGACTTTTTTCAGTGTCATCTGCTTTCTTTTTATCCACGAACACGTCTATGTGTGTGTATTTAAGTGTGACGTTATCTCCAACATCGTCTATCTGTGGCATCAACTCAAGTGTTGTCGAGTCTATTCATGTGGGCACGTCTCCTTATTGCAAGGGTTTGAAGCCGCCACGCTTCCCGCTCAGAATTTATTTTTTACGCTCATCCCTGCAAAATGGGTAAGGGATCTGAAACTTCTTTTGGGCCACGACATATTGAGATTGAGTTATCTTTGAGCTGTGACCGTTTTTTATATGTGTTACTTGGTCAAACTTGTGATTTATAACCTGTGGTCTACAGTTAGCTGATGATGTCTTACTTTTGTTTTTTTTTGTAAGTTCTAAGTTTTACAATAAAAATAATAATGTATTCTCCTTTTTTAGTCTATAAAACTAAATGTAATGTAACAGGTAACAATTTGAGTTAAATTAATTTACAACATTTGGAAATCGCTGATAAGTCCCTTCAATCCGTAACTTTTTGGCACCTACGTAAGTATATGTATTATTACAAAAGGTTATCACGCGTTAAACTTCTAATTTCAAAAGTTTCGTCTGTGACTAACAATTAACTTGAAATGAAACAAATTTTGTAGAAAAAACGTTCGCGGTACAAAATTTGAAATTAATTAAAAGTTTCCAAATTCAAATTTACACGGTAAATTCTAACGTAAGGCCGTAATTAATATTTAGTACCGTTTCAATAATGATGTGATGACGATATGTCAGAATTTATAAAGTAAACGAAAATGTAATATAGTTAATGTTATTATAAATTATTGTTGGCCCACATACTCCAGTGTGGCTAATGATTTAAGTAGGTACCTACAGTGTTCAAATTATACAATTAATACGTTTATCCTAAGTTTAGTTAGTTTCGTGTTTCATAATAGCTCAGTCCATATGTTTATAGTATTTAAGTTACTTATGATATAATCACGTAATGTTTTTATAATAACTATCGTGAGACATACTAAATTAACTAAAATTCGCGGGTTACTCAACTAGTAGAGCTTTTCTCAACATTTACACGTGAGTAACCCGCGAATTTTAGTTAATCACGTAATGTGTTGTCAGAGGTAAGTGGCGACGTATTATTGAGTACACTTAATAATTTTTTACCTGTTGTGCTACTTGCAAACTTAGCATCTAAACTCGTGACATCGGAAAATATATTACATATCTAGAATTATATTACAAAATTGTAGAATTAGTAAAATATGTAATTTATGAGTTTTCAACAGCAACAACTTACAGTGCAAGAGTCATTAAAAAATGTTTCTAGATACACCTCTTAATCGATAAAGTCCTCCTTTCCTTAAGATGATGTGCACACATACGAAGATGGATGACCCATACATACCTAATGATATATCGACATACAACTTTCGGTAGGCGGGAGACGAAAAGAATTTTTTGCGAAGTTATCGAGTATGCAGCTCGCGTACAGACCCTTCGTTTTATATTCGAGTTTGCCAACAACTGCGTCGGTTGCATTTTATACGATACAGCGTTACATATATTGCATTTCCTAGTTCCCAACCTAACATTGTGAAAACTTAATAGAATCTTCTGCCTAGTCGGAATGGGTGCTGTCAGTGGGCTTAGCAATACAATTAACAGTAACCACTAAGTCGGTTGTAACTGGCCATAATTATACTCTGCCAGTAATTCCAACAAAGACATTATGGTTATGTGCCTTGGGAATGGTTCGAGCATTCAATTTACAACGGTTATAAGTCTGACCGAGTACATAAATAAACTTGGACGATTCACAACTTTATGTCTAAATTGTTTAGGTTTATAGTCCAACGAAACTTTTTGAATATTTTTTCAATCAAGCTAGGGCTGCATGTATATGTCACTTACGGAACTACGTGTCATTAAAAACTCAGATCTAGGTGTTGTTTCACTACATAGTATAAAACAAAGTCGATTTCTCATGATCTTATATGCCTATGTATGCTTACATCTTTAAAGCTACTTAACGGATTTTGATACAGTTTTTTTAATAGATAATATTACTATCCATTAAATAGTGGAGACGTTTTGTATTACTATCACAACGTGGCGAACACACCGTGGCGAAGCCGGGGCGGGCCGATAGTTTAATATAAACGCAATCTAAGACAGAAAAATAGCCTAGTGGAAACTTTATATACTTAAAATAAAAAAAAACCATCCGTACGAGTATCATAAATGTAACTTTCAAACCAAATTCTTTTTTTGTTCATTAATCTTTCCGAATTACGATTCCAGACACTGGGACCGCAAACGCAAAAAATAAAAGAAAAAATCTGGGTACGTTTGAGCGTTATGTCATAAAGATATTCTCACTGGGTTGAGTTTTCATATAAAATCGGTTACGAGACCTCGTGTAGATTGGGCGAGGGAATTTGTATTGAGTCCCCTGTGAATCTAAGCATAGCAGGGGTTGGTTCGTCAATGTATCTACAACGGTCTTAGTTACATTTCTTTTGCAGAAAGCTAATAATTCTTGCTTAATGTAGGTAAGGTTGCATTCCTACGTATGTACATATGTATATCGCCATATCACTAATATGGCTGTGAAGAAAATATTTTATAGATTTTATTAGGTAGGTATATGACATACAGTGGCCTGAAATGAGTCTGTAAGGGAGTTGTTTGAGTAATTTGTTTTGTATTGTTATTATGTAAATTCTATCAAAAAGCGACTCTGAAAACTTTTACATACGGTGTAAATACGAATAATAACTAAAAACGCTAAAAGTATTACTATTTATATACTGAGCTTATTATTTTACTTCACAATGAGACTGGTCTTACTTACATAGGCTATTATAATATATAATTAATAATTATTATTGTTGGAATGTAATTTAAAAAAAGAACCCCTGAGGTGTAAGTACAAAAGTCTATGGCGTTCAAAATCATCAAAGAGAAAAATACAAGACAAGTTCGAATTCGCCAGCAGAGACAGAATGCTAATTAAAAAATGCTAAACCGTACCTAGGAGTTGCTGCATTTTTCAACTACTTATTATAAAGTATATACAACTTTGCCAACTCACTCTAAAAGTTTCAAAACGAGAACAGCTGCTACATTTTGCTCCTTTTTCATGAACAGGAAAAACTAAAAGTACTTAGTATCTATGCATGCAACATGGCACCGCGGCATTACTTTTGTGTAGTTTTAAAAATTTACATAAAAGCATCACAAAAACTCCAGCGAGAGTGGAAAACGTAAAGTGAAATACTATATCATTACATTAAAATAACAATACCGCATTATATTTAGTTCCCCTGTGCCCCATTCCACAAAACAAGTGTACCTGCGCGGCATAATGCAGAACTGCCGCATCAAATGCTTACCATGAATTTTGCAGTTTATACCTTAGAGGTATCACCGAAATTTCATCAACTAGCATAGGGGAGGTTGGGGACATTCGACAACGAGGGGCCAAGTGAAATAAGCGAGCGCAGGATTAAAGGGTTTGTGGAAAATTTGTGTGCTTCATAACAACCCTGCGTCCCCAAGCGGTTTTGTATTACCAATTATTTTCATTTAATTCATAACAAGCTATTTGTTGGATGGATTTGTCTGTCCCACAAATTTCATTAATAACAAAGAGTTCCGCTTAAATCTTCTGTTTGCTCACTAATTGAAATTACAGCTCCATTTATAATAGTTCAGAAAATCTTAAGACATACTGTACACTCGAATGCAGTATAATTGATTATTTCATAAATATAAAATGCTCATTTACGCAAACAGCATTTTTTACATATACAACATTACATAAAATCTACGAATCTATTCCGCCAAAAAATCACTCAGAGCATACATTTTATATTTGGAGACTTTATTTTCACCCGTGGCCGTCCCACAATTTCACCTCTGACTTTTAAAATTATAGGCAAACAGCAATACGGGGATGTGAAACGAACCGTCACAGTTTCAGGTCTGTCGGAGACGTCCCTCGACCGCCGCGCGCCGCCTCCCATTGGAAATCAACTTCAAGAATGGGTCGTGTTCACAATTTAGAAACAAAAGACTGTCTACGTACAACCTTCGTAGGGGTATTGTGATTAATCGCTTAGGCATTATTTCCTAATTAAGCTCACCTTCCCCTTGCGATGAATGCGTCGCCCGAGGGAGTGTCTGCGAACTTGAAACAAATACAAATGGGCCGACTTCAACTGAGAAAATCGGAAAATCTGTTGAATTAACGCTGAACGCAAATTAGAAGGGTAAAGTTATTTCTATAACAAATAACAGCGAAAATTCTTGTTCAAATAACTTAGAAATGTAATCCATACTGCAAATTATCCGAGTCTCTAAGGGCTACGTTTGAGAATAACACGTTGTGGTACTGTAATTGAGTTGATACAGTTACCTCTACAGTAAATATTGATATATATCACCACAAACTGATTGAAGGTAACTGACATCTAACTCGATCATTCTTACTGGCAACACATAAAATATGTATGTACACTTCGACAAGCGAGTTCACCCCATTTGACATGTGACTCTGTCTGTAGTGAAAAGCACGTAATTGAGGGAAATGAGATAAATTACTCTTGCGGATTGTTGGAGCTGCGAAAGGGGAGACGAACTGCCTGAGGAGACCCTCATTTGTGACTCATGTAACAAAACATTGATGAAAGTCGATGTCACACGGAAACGACAAAACTTGCTCGACAAAATATATCAAACAAAATAGCAATAAAGTATGCGACACATTTTCCTTAAAGAATCTAAAAAGAAAGAAATTATTTGTACATTTCGTTTGCTATACTCGTATTATCATCCTGCCAAATATTTCACGGAGCAGTTTATAAGTCGAGGTATTTATTTCGCACTTGCAGCGCTGACTCAGGTGTTTCAGTCCTTAGGATTACTGTTAACGGTGCTATTACGAGTAAAGAAAAGCGTTACAAGCGTTCCAATAAATTTTCACCGTTAAAGCCTTGCTAAACTTCGCTTACATTCGAATTCCCCTCGAGTCGGGCGTCATTATCAGTTTAGCGTGAGGGCTCTTCCGCCAGAAAAGAATATAAAAAGGCCCGATCTCAAAAATTCGCCTAATAGCAGGGGCGTAACGAAGTGTAGCCCACTTAAAACAATAGCCAAATACGAGGGTCGGATGCTACCTACACCGCGCTTCCCATACTTAAAACTGTTCGAGACCACTCAATATGTGCTGAATTCGGAGAATTTTTATAGTGAATTTTCGGACTCCTTTATTGCCTCGGATATTTATTGCGTCCCACGGGCTCTGTAAATTCGGGTTGAAATTTGAAAATTACGACAAATAAATTGTACGTTTATGTAAATAAAATATAAATCGAACTCAAAATCTAGAGGTAGCAAAATCAAAATGAAATAAGTGAAGAAATTCCTAGCCTGATCAATGTTTATTTGCCATTGGTTCACCCTTTGGAACGAAGAATAGCCAGAAAATTGATCCGATTTTACCCCAGCACCCCTCGGCAGAGCATTAATTACTGGTTGGTGCCTGCTAGGCCCCCTGAAGCCTGCTTCTCATTTTATAGCCCGCAAACAAACCGACATCATTTCACCCCGCGTTGTTTATTACCTCTTGTAAAGTTTTCATCTCATCTTTAATTGACTTCACCGGAAAGTTTTGAATATCTTTCGTTTTAGAGGCAAACGTTTGCAGGTTTATATGAAAATCCTTGAAAAGCCAGGTAAACAGTTACTTTACTTTTAAAACAGATTTATAATATTCTCTTCTAGCTTTGTTGCTTCAAACTTTAAAATTCAAGGTTATAATAAACCAATGCAAACTTGGTACTAGTCTAGTCTGCTCTATCTGTTCAAGAGCATCGTCCGGTTCACTGACGTAATTTTGTCGTAACTCCACATAACGATGACCGAGTGCCTGCCTACGCACACTATTACATTCAATTCACGATGCTCGCTATTTGGAACCGGTTTCGCCGGTACACTATGACAAATATTCAAACTAATAAATACTAACACCTACTACGTTGAGACAACTACATGTATTATAAAAATGTAGTTTTAAAGTAATGCCATTCTTCATATATTTTTTTTCTATTTGCGATAAAATGAGTTCATTTTCTACAGTATTCTGTCAAGTGGCGTAATATTTTATGAACATTATCACCTTCAAGTCATTTTCTAGTTACAAAATTCTTAGAAACTCTTGGAAAATCTAGCTTCCTTGTATAAAAAGGACTTACACAAGATGAGCTTTTACAGGGCTATGTTGTCTCGCTGTGGACGGTGGCAGCCTTTTACGCTAAGCTGTCGTCGCAAAATTGCTTGAAAATTTCGTCTTACCTCAAACAATGGCGTGCTCGTGAAGATGCTTACCATTAGAATTCATTTTAGAGTATTTTTATGAGATGTTCATTAAAACGTGTTCCATGATATTATTATTAGATACAATATAGCAATTTGGTCAACAATCTTAAAAGGATACTCACACCAATCGCTGAGTATCATCAACAGATAAAGATTTTTTTTTACCTTCGATACCTGGTAATATAAAAGTCTCAAGCCAAAGTAATCAAAGTCCATCTTTCATCAAAGTAACATTCGCCTTTCGAAAGAATACACACAGACTTAATCTATATAAAAGTTACCGAAGAAAAATACCCCAAGACTGAAGGAATGCCAATTTCGTTTGAAAAACGTACTTCTCGATTTAATTTTATTTGTAGGGGTCTACGTTTACCTAGCAAAGATACTTCATTTGGAATCAAATGCGATTGAGAACGTTACATACTTTATGAGATTAGTGAATTTGTTAACTTGAAAATACATTTATTTTGTTGTATTGTGATTTAAGAACCTTTCAAGAATATTCGTCTTTATGTTTCTTCTGTAACCCTTTACCGGTTGCTTATTGTTATTATTTGTTGATCAAAACTTTGAGTTCATTGTTTATTATAAAAAATACTACCTTTTATCTTAACCAGTACAGAAGTCCAACTAATCTTCTTAAAAGTTCAAACAATTTTTGTACACACTGTATCACACAGTCACATTTATATATAGGAAAATAAAATCACAAAAAGGTTTCAAAAAAGTTGCGATTCAAATCAAAAGCGAGATATAATGCAGCGATCAGCTTAAAATACCCCACAAAGCGGCTTCGACGGCAAACCGGCTTTTTACGAGTCGGACACTTGCTGTACATTGAGGTTTAACAATGGAATCCTAGAGCGTATTTTAATCCACACCGCAATATCAGGAACTCACACAAACAGACAAAAGGCACATAGAGTAGAATTTTATTGTGGAAACCAAGCCTGTGTTGAAAATGGTTTTCATGAAACTTGACTTCAGGCTGGGTATCACTAGAATATTATTGTTATTCGTTGTGTATTACAAATCAGTCAAAATTTCATAATTTTGTGCTTTAAATCTAAGTGGTAAAATATTAATTTGACTGCACGGCTGGCGCAGTGAACGGGATTCCGTGCAGCGTGTCGATTCCCGCATAGACAGTTAGTGTGATCCAAAAATTGTTTTTCCGATTCTGAACGCGACATGCATGTGATTTTTTTAAGTTTGGGAATGCTCTTATGACATACGATAAAACCCTCTGGTGTGTGGGAAAGTTTTCAAAACAATACAATAATTTGTGCCTAAATTTCCTACTATTAAGGTTATTTAAAAAAAATTGATGGACGTGATTAGGTGTCGGTGTCGGTAAATAAGCACTCCATCAAATTTAACTTTAAAATTTCAACTAGGTACACCTAAATTGTGGAATCCCTAGCTGTGCGACGCGTCACCGCCGATTTGTATTCCGCACCTCTCGCCCATCCGTCTGGCCAGATTAATTATCCACCACCCTCCCATGTTTGCCAATAAGCCAACCAACCCTGACTTTTCACTATAAATCTTTGACATCACACAATTTGTTGAGCCGTGATACGCCTCACTGATTATACGACGAACCTTACACCCGAAAGATTCCTGCCTTCGAAACGTAAAAATAATTTAAACTTTGATGGGACGTTGGAAAATTTTCGCCGAATTTATAATTTTCGCCGTAACGATACCACTGAGTGCAGTACTTTTGACTGTTCTTCATAAAATATGTATGACTTTTAAATATTTGAGTGAATGCGGTGTTAAGCAGCGTTTTACTTAAAACCTTTCAGTTTGCGAACAAATGGACCTTGTACAATTGTTTGTTATGGAACAAATCCAAATGTTGCTTTTCACTTAAGTTTACGTTGTTGTTGAGATAATGAAAGTATAAGAGAATAACATGACGCATCTGCGTGCGAAACCAAACATTTACTTAGTTCGCTAAGAACGAATAAGCTTGCTACGCTTGCAAATCCTAAATCAAACATTAGTCAAGCGTTATAAGACACGGTAAGTTCCGCCCATAGATCTGCTGCTAACGTACAAGATCACGCATTGTTTGTCGATCGCTCAAAATTAAGAGCACCGCGAGAGCAATACACGTCACTTAAAATATCATTGCAGGAAAACAAAGTTACGTTCTGAGCTGTTTATACCCTAGCATAGTGGATTATAAAGACAAATTGGAGCTTTTAACAGATTCAACACGCTATGTTGACGTGAACAAACTGTGCTGGTAGCGCGCTAGTTTTAGATTTATTATCCTCTTCTATCATAAGACACGGTATCTCTGGAGACTGCTCCATCGGAATATCGTGCGACTTGTAATTATATTTGGAATCCTTCGCGTTCGTCCGGGAAGTAGGATTCGTTGTGTAAAGGGAATTCAATTAACAAATTTTGCTGCACGCGTAAACACAAGCCGCTAAGCGTTTTAGACGACAAGAGCTTAAATAGCGTGAAATTAAGAAAATTGTGTGTCATTTACTAGAGCCGACTGTCTGGCCTTCTGTTGCGTTCATCAATTACTTGCGGGTTTTAGAACAATCTGCTTAATGAATCCGCATATTACAAATACAAAAACCAAAATATCCAATGAGTGTAGGCGTCATTGTGATTGATTACAACATAACAGCAAAAAGTATAATCATATTTGTTCTATGGTAACAGGGACAATGTAATAAAATACTCTTTATTACATTCCTTTTGCGTTGAAACAATATCATCTAAAAGACGGGACCTCGATCCCAAAGAATAGCAAAACAACGAAACAAGTGAAGGAGACGCCTTTACTTGAATCCAACATGTTGAATATAGGGAGCTGTTCGGAAGTTCGCAGTCGACGCGAGCGAAATAGAACCACAGAACCATTTGTATGGAACAACTTTATTAGAAAATTCTCTGTAACATTGTGTGACAATCGCACCAGCAGAAAATTGGAAATAGTGACGTGTGTGCCAAAAAAGTGAAATTCTCAACGCAAGGCAATTTCATGGTTCCAGTCAGAAAGGGAAGTTTGATAAATGTCTGTTAATATTAGATCTCCTTTAAATTGTATTAAGAGACCGTAGCAAGAAAAACGCTGTTATTTAGAAAACACTTATGCCATGAAATTATTTGATAATACAAAGTGAATATTTTATGAAGTAACAGACTTCTCGTGGGTGCCCATATCGCACTAAATGCTAAATGTGAAAAATAGGGCAGATTTTGTAAGATCGACTAACACATACGTAATTATTGTCTGATTTGAAAAGTGAAATGATACAAATAACCTCTTTTTATTTAGAGTTCATCTTTGTCTTATTTGTAGTCCTGTATTCATAGGCAATATCTAATACATCATATAAAGACAATAGTTATAAAAAGTTTACTATACTATTTCAATAATTCCCATTGCTATTTTCGGCATGTATTCGGACAAATAACAAAACGTCAAAACATAACCGCTATGATATTTATTTGACACTTTGTTTTGGAACTGTCGAAACTAAACACACAGTAGCCGCCTTTCCACATGAGAGCACAGTTTACGTCGAGTGTAAAGCTACCACGGATCCCTATCACACTAGTGAACACTAAATCCGCTCTATCGCGCTCCGCACCAGCGCGACTGGTATGTATCGCGGTGTGGAAATTGCCTTATTCTGTTGACAGTATCTTCGCTGTGTGGAATTGCTATTTGGCCAATGTAGCTGAATAAAAAAAAACATGCTCACTAATGAGAAAACTTTTCGGAAATGTAATTGGAATGAGGGCCGCAAAGGTCAGACTAAATAAAAATAAAATAGCTAAACACGTTTCATTTGCTAATAAAACTCCATATACTGCCCTCAAAAAGTAGATAAGGGGCACCAAACAAAATTGGTGTTCAGTTATGGTTTGCCAGCTTATAGCAAAACACAATGATAAATGTAATATATATTATTTGTCAATAGTTTCAGGCCGTATGTCTCGCAACTTTTCGCTTCGAATCAAATTATTTTCCAATTTCCACAAGTTAAGGGGCAGCAAGTAAGAAGACTTTCGCCCTCAGGGTCCAACCCATAGGTGCACTAGCAGGGAAGTGGCGAACCCTTATAATTTTCCAATTATATTTCCCGTCCAATTTTCCGTCATGTCGCCCACGGCTCTCGTCAAATGCAGCCCTACGAGAACCTCCCCTAGCGGAGGATCTATTTATTATACCGCAAAAGTCAGGTGAACACCAATTACCAGCTTTTTGTTGTGCGAAATTTTTTAAACATGTGTTTCGGATCTATGAATTCAACATAATATATTTCATTTATTAAAAGCATTTTGTTTTTGATGGATATAACATAATTGCTGAAGTATTTTTAATAAACAAACTGTCGAATATTATTTCGTGAACAATGTTTTTAACACATTTGAGTAATGCTGCAGTATAAAATAAAATCACCAATTACTCATGGTCCTTTTATTAAATATAACACACGTTGAATGACTGTTAAAATATTTTCTATTAACTATTATTTTTTAAAACAATCGTGTGTCGATTAATGTAACAGACAAAATCTGCTTCTGAAACATGATAACAAAACGGGGGAAACGATCGTTTTGATTGACAACGTCATCCAGGGATGCGTAAACTGGTAAAACGCGAGTGATGTGTGAACGGCTAATTTTAGCAGTATCACGGTTTTGCAAACAGGGGGCATGGTTGTGCATACATTTCAACGCCGAAGGGATAAATTCAGCTAGAAAGATTAGTGGAGCTGATGTTTGTTTTAGCCAGTGAGTCGACGTACGTTTGACGAAGCAAAGTGGTTCGGTGGGAAATATGCAACGTGAAAAGTGCAATAAGAACAAGCACACTGTTTCCCTTAAAGCTTTAATAGTATATGTATTTAGTCAATTAAGTAATTATCTTCATCAATAGCATTAGGCGTTCTATGTAACACAGAATAATCCTTTCCAATTTTGATAAAAATGATACAAAATAATGCTAACGCTTTTGCCCGCGCAAAAGTTCGCGTGGAATAGTGACTTCCTGCAAATTTTTGGTTAAAAAACTATCTATGTGACTATGTCCTTTCTCGAGTTCCAAACAATGTCTGTACCAAATTTTACACAAATAGGTTCAATAGTTTAGGCGTGAAAAAAAGACAGACGGACAGACAGACAGACAGATTTACTTTTGCATATATAATATTAGTTTGGATTAACTTCATAAATCAATTTCATTTTAAAATCTATTTCAATTTAAATTAGTATAATCTCTACGATATTTCTAGAAACAGACTTATAGTTATTATTAAGCTTCGGGAAACATAATAAAATTCATAGAAATACAGTCTGAGTATTGCAACTCTCAACTATAAACTGTAAAACTAATTAATATTTCCTCCTACAAACTTAATAAATATCTCATAAGGGAAAACAAGCTGTGACATGTGAGTTGCAAAGTAAACAATTTGACTGTACAATATTAATGTATTAGTATTAAAGCAAGACTCACGGTCAGCCGTTTTTATATCTTCATTTAATCTTAGTATTAATAAAACACGATATTATTTTTATTTGTGTGTAGACATTTTTTTAAGAACGGACGTTGTCCCACTCAATCCTGTCCTCCTGTGTCAAATTGCGTTTATAAACAAAAAAAAAATTCACGTGCAAGGAATACGCAGATCTGGAACAATAATTTCTGGATCACACAAAGAGTTGCTCGTTACACAGCTGATTGCCCAGCCACTATATCAATCGTGCTAAGTTAAAGATAAATAAACAAATAGCAAAAAATTTAACCAGCTTCTTTCAATTTCATATCAATACCAAAAAAAAATGGCTAAAATTTTACAACCCAATCTTCTAAATGGCGATTAGAAAATAATAAATAATTCAGGATTTGCAGCTTAGCTAAAAGTTATTCAGAAAGCCTTCGAGCTCAGTGTAATATTAATTCGTGTACCGGCTAAATCTCAACACAAAATTAGTTGGTAGTTCTCTCAGTGTTTCGCACCCCGTGTATCTTGGCGCGTGAAAACCAACCCGTCTGCTGCGGTTGGGCCCAACACCCCGAAAATTCCAATTCGTATTATCGCTCTTTGGAAATTAACGCTTCGTGTAGTTGTTTGTCTAACTAAGCGATTGAGGGATGTTTTGAATCGGCATTTCTAGAAGATTATGTTAGCTTACTGTGTTAGCTGTATGGACCGTGTTAACGATTCCTGAATTATTTAGTATGATGATAATTTTGTTCTCGTGTTCTGAGAACTGTGTTTAGTCGTTAATGTTATCAAATTAATTTAAGAACATTTAAGGCGAATAGAGATGCTTTTTGTGAGAACAAATGTGATGGTAGAGTGAAAACATAAATTATAAATGTCCTTACTGTTATAAAAGCGAAAGTTTTTAAGTATGGATGGATGATTTCTTATTAAATTACTATCTTTAACTGTTTAAATTTTATTTGCTTACTTATAATTTATTTGTATGCATGTTGTGGTATCCTTTAAGTGAAGATTTACACGTTCGTGATAATATTTTCATCCATTTTTTTTTATAGATTAGTGTATATCATTTGTTAGAGATTCTAAATAAGTTAATGTTTGTAACTCTCGCGTAAAAACTAATAAGCGAATCAGAGTGAAATTAAGTAAAGAGATAGAATATGGTTTTCACCCTGGCTCTGCCAGTGAATCCGCTAACAGAAGCTTGCTGACAATATTAACAAAGTAATTGCACTTACTTATAAAGTTATTAGCTCTGTTACTTAAGTTAACATAATGATCCTACAGTTAATTAAAATGAAATACCGTACAGCGCTTCATATAATTTTAATATAACACTTCACACCGTAAAATGAATTGGCGATATCCGTTATTAGCCTAACAAAATATAAATATATAAACTTAGTAACAAATTGGCCTTTAATGAATATAGCTTGTGAATTCATACAATTTTAAGTTCCCATACCTTGTCTGAATAAATAGGTTCATCACGATCTTGCAGATCAATATATCAATCAAGATTCCCTCTCAAATCCATCTTGAAGCTCTAAGACGGAAGTGTAGGAAATGAGTATTAATGAGTGTACAATAAAAAAGCAATTAGTTCGCAGTAGACTTTACAAATCTTGACCATCCGCTAGCATAGTCGTTATTCCAAACGGAATTAACAGCCTCTAATCTAAAGAGAATCTATTAACTATCTAGGTAACTAATTTATTTCATCAAGCCAGTTGCCTATTTACTACCTTCATATAATTTCCTTATTCACTCGTGTCCCTTACAGTTCATAGAAATTACGTTTTATATTCAAAATTTTCTAATACATAGCTGCTATTCGGGTGTAATTTATAAACTAGAACCTTTTGAAATCTGGCTACCACTGTACACACTTGTCACCTAAACTCTACATTTTTAAAATACTAGTAGTCTATAGTATGTGGTAGCCCATCTAACACATGGGTCTTTGAACAAATTTAAAAAATAATCAAAAAAATAATAATAACCGAATTTCTTGAGCAATTTTCGAGCACTGCTTCGACAAACATGCAGGAATTCATTTTGATTTATAAAGATAGATATCAAATAACTATATGGCCCTACTGTTCTTAAAAAGTCGAAACATATACCTACAAGCACAATTGCGATGATGACACTTAATAACAGTAATTCGTATCTATTTTAGAGAAAGCCTCTTTATAAACTAATGTGGCTTTTTGTTAGCAGATTATGTCGTTGTAGACGGCCATTATTATTTATTAACGTATAATGGGAGGCGTGATATTGACTTCTGTAATAGTACCATAATTACAAACAATGTGGTAGGTGAAAATGTACTTAAGTAGCTTAGGGCACTTAATAAAGTTAAAAATATGCGTAACAAAACCAATCTAGCAACTATTAAAACTACGAAAGTATCAAATATACGAAATCTCCTGTGCGAGCGGATAATATCATAATACTTATTCCCAAGCACCCAGCCTTCAAGCAGTTTATAATTGACTTAAAACTTCTCCAATAAATGTAAGAGAAATTAATCTACCGAGGCTTAATTGGACGTATCCATAAATTACCAACACTTCCACTGATTTTAAGAGGCCAATTAATTGAAAAGTATCAGGCCATAAATCCCAGGCGTATTAATATTAAAGTATGCTCGTATCACATGTAAATGAGCTCCAAAGTACTAAAGAAAACGCATAATAATAAAATAAGCCTGTCCCGCGCTACCGACGGTATTCAGCCTACAATCCGCTTTTACAGAATTAATATTTTCCCTAGAGTAACAGTGATAAAATATCTGTTTAAAACCGTAAGATTGTGGAAAAGGGAATTAACGAAGTCTCCATTGTAACTTTTGTCTTTATATTCGTTGTGATATTTGCTAAAGGACTAATTTATTCCTCGAACACCGGTATGATTTAAATTGCATATAAAAAGATATTGTACGATACGAAAATATTACATCACATTCTTTTTCCTTTTCCTATAAAATTGAATATGAGATCTATGACAGTTCCGTATGCAGAGGGCTCCTCAATTGTTTCAGTAACTTTAAGAGGATACCTATTAGTTACCTATCGTATAAGAAATCATCGATAACATTCGTATTTAAAATTTAATACATTAATTTTATAGCATTTTTGACTGATCGTATTATGTATTTAAAAAATTTTGTTAGCTTTTTGAGAAAGTTAAATGCAATATTATAAGGCAAATGTGTTTAGAGTTATTTTCTATTGCTTGTGATACTTTGCAAATTGGGCTTAGCTACCTCTTGGGGCAACAACCTGTCCCTTATGATTTACATAAATTTAAGGAATTCTTTGGCTCATTTATAGAAAGTCTAAGATTTCTTTGGTCTTTTACAAATATTTCCCTATAGTAAAACATTAAGACGAATCAACACTATCACGATCTTTAATTAAATAGCTATTACTGGTATACCAGGAATTTTATAAAAGGATTCTATGAAAATTTAATGTACCAAAATTATCTACGTAATTTGTTCTTTAGCCATTGGTCTGCGTGTGGTCAGTTTTATGAGAATACAACGATGGAAAAACTAATAGACCAGACAGAATATAACAACGTGGTATCTTTTGTCCCTTCATTACATTTATAATTCAAATAGTGCCTTCGTAAAATATTTGATAGTAAGTGAAAAACAAGAACTTTTAAATAGCGAAAAATTTTTGTTTTCGTGGACATTTTGAATTACTGATTAGGTTTAGGGGCTAACTCACTTAGAGGCTGTTTTACGAGGAACTCGAATAGATTCAAGCCATGCTGGGAGCTCATATTCATATGAGCAAACAAAGGTTTCTTTGTTTGTAGTTGTAGTTTAATAAAGTATATGTGTTAAGTCCTTTTCCGAAAATGCTTTGCAAAATTGATTTATGTGTTCCCACTAAGCTCTATCTTCAAAAGGCTGTACTAAAAAAAGGCCTATTATGGCTAGAAAGGGATGCAACACTCATTAGCAACCTCCCAGCGTACGATCAAATGAATTCTAATAAAGTTAATCGAAAAAGCAAGTTCCCCCTTTTTTAATTCGAGAAGAACAAAAAGTCGAGTATCTACTCTATAGCTTTCAAAAGTGGGTCTCTAATAATACTAAGGAGTAACGTTCAGTTGTTTTATTACATTTTTCCGTCTGATAAATTTTCCCTCATTCCACGACCAGTATATTTATTTCCACTCGAACAACACATAAATATTGGATAACTCTCCGAATAAATCATAATGAAACGCGGGTACACTTATAAATAAGAACAAAAGAAAACACGCCTCCTTGTTATCCGGCCATTTTTTTACTTTACTGACCTCTTTTTAATGTAGAACATCTATAAACATTTCGTAAAATCCTTCGTTTCGTGTCCGAAGGGATAATAAACATGGACGTATATTGTACTGAGTTATATGACTAATAATATCCGAGCAAACAAAAACTTGAACGAGAAAAACTTATTTCACGCTCTTTTGTTTGCGTTATTTGGGGGCGATTTGCGCGGGAGAAAATGGATATCATTTTCTATTCCTAACGATCTAAATATAAAAATAGAAAAACTATATTTAGTGTAGAACCTCTTCACATGCAATGTTTTAAGTTTTGAGAAGATTTTAAAAAGATAATGTCGATACTTTATTTTTATTGGTACCTAGTACATCTGCATGTTTACTAGTCGAGTATCAGCTATTTTATTTTGTTAGGTATACACTTTACTAGACATCAACCAAAACAGAGGCCACGTTCAGTCTCGTCACGTAGTTCCCCATAACGAGGCGGCGCGACAGTGGTGCCCCCACACGCGTGACGTGACGACGCGAAACTCAACAAAGGTACAGACAACAAAACCAACATGCAAAGAGTTGGTAACGAATACAACTCTTTATTTTCAGTTTTTTTATTTATGAAAAGTTAAATCACTATGTATCAATATCGGTTAATTTTAAATAATATATTTAAAAACAAAGATGGTTTTCATGTCATTTGGTTTTTCTCTGCAAAGATACTGAATGTGTTTGCTAACTGTACAATGTTCTGCACGTCTGCGACACATGTATAGAGAATTGTGTATGTTCAGACGATGATAATTACTTTTAATTTCGGCCTCGACGATACGGATGACAGATTACCTATAACTAATTATATTTACTTAGGATATTGAGGCTAAACTACCATGTAATACACCAAAATAAACTAATTATTCCTGTAAACAGCATGCAATCCAATAGGTATCCTTTAACGTTTTTATGTAGTACATTTTATACGAAACGGTGACTTTGCAACCTCCTCATCTGTAAGGTCAATACTATAGACCAAAGATAGTGCGTAATACTTTTTATTATAAACTGACTGACTAAATAGATTATTAATTTTCACACCCTGTCATCATCCCTATTATTCGTGTTAAAACTGGTTGCCGTGCAACGTGTTGCGGGTCCGATTTCCGCACGGAAAACTTGTTTTTCTGAGTTTGGGTGTAATGTGTATGTGAAATTGTATCTATCCTGAAAATCCTAATATGGGGCACTAATAAATAAAAAGAAAATAAACCTCTTACTCGTACGAAAACCATAAACAGTTTGCAACATATTATTATAGACTGTTCGTATCTATGTATCTTTCAATAAATTAGAGCCTATTAGAGTTTAGTGCTAAACAATTTGCTAAACAAATGTGTTAAAAACGGGTCAAGGTTGATTTCGTTGCATCAATAATGTATTAACGAACTCAATTCATTGATGTGACGTGGTCATTGAACTTTTTCATTCTCCGAACATGAAGTGATTTATTGAACTAGATTTCGCTATGCTTAGTAACAACAGAAATTAGCTGTAACTAGTATTTTATTCAAGAAGCTTGGCTTTAGAGGCTGCTTTATATGGCATGGTCATAAAACTGTAATTATATTTACTGTTTATATATAATGTGACACATTGGTCTGTGTGACAAAAGGTACTAACTTATTTTAGAACTGGTACGAAAACTCGGAAACAAACGAACTGTGACTTTCTTATTATTAAAATTTAATGAGGGTAAGTATCGCAAAAACTAAAAGCAGGCCGCGAATCAAAATACCTTATTTAAATTCCTCAACTTTCTGCAGATGTATAACCATAAATAATTTTATGCATTTCAATACTTTGGTTACGGCAAATAAAATAGAGCGTGGTTGGTGCTTTTTGGGCCTGTGCCAAAATGTGCCTTCGCGAGCTACTTATGTAAGTCGTGTGAGGCTTAAGCATCGCAGAGCATGAGTGATGCGTTGCAAGCCGCAGGGAATTGCTTATACAACCTCAAAGATGCGCAAACCTTTAGAAATTCGAGCTAAAAGTTGAATATGCTTCATTTATCACGAAGATACATATGTACATAACAC
The DNA here is from genome assembly GCA_902829305.4 of Spodoptera exigua. Taxonomy (NCBI): domain Eukaryota; kingdom Metazoa; phylum Arthropoda; class Insecta; order Lepidoptera; family Noctuidae; genus Spodoptera; species Spodoptera exigua. The sequence continues at coordinate 7,656,031 of LR824615.2, forward strand.
AATAAACATATTCTTTTCGATTTTCCATTCACATATTCTGTATTATTCTCTGCATCACCAAAAGCCTGGAGAATGCTTAATTCATTAAATCCACTTTGTGTTTTTTCCATTAAATCCACATTTTCTTGTGCATAAATAAATTAATATTTGGCAACGTTATGAGTTACCACGCGCTGGGAGTTGGAGATAAAGGGGTAGTTCTTAATCAGTAAGACACTAACACTCCTTTCCTCTCACACAGGGGAAAATGAAAAAGAATCTGTTTTTAAGAATCACGTTATATTTGAACTATAAATAAATAGCAATAGTAATACTCTTAAATAGCAGTAACTAGTATTATATTAGAGACTGCTTCTTAAGGCATAACTTTAGTATTTGTGTTCGAAGAAAAATTTTACTTGTTTGGAACAAATAAAAACACGAACAGAGATAGAAAAGTACACTATGTAATAAAGGCAAGTTGTGAAGCTAAAAATAAGAGAGTACATAACAAAAACTTGGCAATATTAAAGCCTGTTAGTTTCTTGGAAGCGTAGGTGTCGTATCGCGAGGCGGCAGGCGTTGAAAATTTTCCAATATGTCAGCCTAACATAAAATCGCGTAATATTTTCATCTTATATTTCCAACGCAGAAATGTGATAAGGATTTATTCTGTATTGTGAGACGCTGTGCTGTCATCTATGTGTTAAATAAACAAGATTATTTCACAAATCCGAGGGAAACGGATTAAACATTTCTAACATTTCTGCGAGGATTTGTACCTTTCATTATACCTAAAGATATGAGAGCAAACTTCTACTTTGAGTATTTAAAATGTTAAATGCTTTAATAATAATGAAAATGTAAATATTTTTGCATTCCACGAGTCTGGCTTATCAAAGAAAGCTTATTCATTTAGATTTGCAAGTAGATAATGTTTTTTAGTAAACAGAAAATATTAAACTGATTCAACCTAGCTATTTGTTCTCAATGTTTTAATTACAGTGCTGCTCGCTGTTGCATTTTACCCAACTTGACGTTAATACCGATTCAGCTTCATTCTGAACACATTAATTCACGTTGCACTGTTACGTATGTACATATACAATCAAATTAGCGTATTGGGCCACCAAACGATGTAAACCTAAATACATTTCCCGCTAACATTCGTAATCTAAACAGATAATGTATAGGAAATGTACCGAGTTTAATCCTTTTGGCAACAAATTACAAACTGGATTGAAACCGAAAAACCAGTTCATTTGAACAGTTGTTGTATTAAATTAAATACACAGGAGTACACTTAACAAGTTACTTGAAAAGCAGATTCGTCTTAATTTAAAGCTTTGATTCGTATTTTGTGCGTAAATATAATGTGAATTAGGGAAACACAGCCAAATGCTTTTTAATAAAGAATAATCGAGAAAGAAGGCGCGTTTCGCTGTCTCATTGGAAAAACTCAAAAGAGAAGAGAGAGAACTAAGAAGAGACACAAAGATATTGATTTCAAAATCACTTATTTGCGATCTAAATATTTAACATCTCGTTTACTTAAGAAGACGTAAGGACAAGCAAACGACCGATAATTGTTTCTTCGAAGACTTATTTCATTTCGCGAATAAATCGCTCCTAATCTTTAATAATTCTCCTTCATCTACGGCTTTCCGAAAATACGCTAATGGCCCTAAACCGCCTAATAATTTCGTTAAGGTTTTGATATACAATTTCGTTTTAGCCGTTTTAGTCACCACGAAGAGTATCAATTTCATTTATTATTGATGCGAGTCGATAATGCCCGTTTTTCATTTTGGTTTTGGTTTTAGCTTTTCTACTGTCGTAAAACTTTCCCAGAATATGGCATAACGGAGGAGTAAAGGACTATAACTTATTATAATTAACTAAACTTGAGTAGGTGGTAGAGTAAAGGTTACCAAAATATCATATTTGATATCATTAAACATCTAGTACTAACATTGTGTCTCTTAACATATACCACTAGTAATCCTTCTGTTCCTACCTTAACACTACCTACAATGGTGATGTACGGCTATGTCACCGTCCTGAACGTCCCATATGTCCCCAAGACAAGTTCCAACTAGCTCAGGTGCATGCTCGCTTAATTTGTCAAGAGAGATCACTCGACCACCACATAGGGTGGGGCTTTAAGCTATGAGCGTAATAAAGGTGTGGTATAAGATTTTACTATAGTTTTCACTGCAGTTAATAGCATCAACTGATTATCACTAATTCGCTTTCTCTGGCCCTATATATCCTTACGCGTCTTTGCGCACATCTTTAAAACTATGCAACGGATTTTGATGCGGATTTTTTAATTGATGGAGTGATTGAAGAAGAATATGTACATATATATGTATAATAGCATCCATTAAATAGTGGACAATTTTATTATCATTATTACACCAGTGTGAAGCTGCGGCAAGTCGGTAGTAATATAAAGTATTTTAGTTCTCAAAACTCATTTTACAGCTATCCGGATGGGGTAACGTGACATTAGTATTGCTGTTGTGTAATGAGCACTTTTAGGTTAATTTAATGAGACCTCTTTTCTAAACTAAGTATATCTTTAGTGAGCAAAGGGCATCTCCATTGTAATAAGACCATTATTATCATGAATGCTTTGAAAATATAGTCTTCTTCTAAGTATATCAAGTTAGTTAGTTAGTAAATCAAGCGTTACACTTCATGAAATAATCATTAAACGAAGTCACACGCCTCGCCTATAGTTATTTAACCCTGAACAAAAACTACACCGGAACACAGAACATTACGACCACGTAAAAACCAGGACAAACATTGTAAACAGTTCTCACGACATCTGTGAACTGTCTGTTTCAGGGACACACCTGTTTCCTTTCGGGATTGCAAATACGTCGTCACGCGGGAATAGAACTGGTGACAGTTGTCAACCGTTCTGCTAGTTGTTTTATAAAACATGATCTTAGCTTGGGATTTTCCAGGCAAATCTAAGACCTCGTGAAGTTTAATAACTTTTATAGAAAACGTTATTCGTATTACCTACTAGGGTAAAATGAAATGAATAACTACATATTTAATTCAGAAATTATATTGACCTAAACAATGAAGTGATTTCAACATCAACATATTCATCAACACATAATCTGGTTTCAGTTCTCTAATGAAATACATAATCCCGTATTTACAATAGCATAAATCAAGCGCGTTAGTTTAATCAGTTGCGCGTTGTTTCTGTGTCCCAAAAGCGACACTAGCGCCGCAGCTTTTAATAGAAACTATACCACAAACAACAATATGTTTACATTTGTTTTACATGTATCAGGAGAGACTAATCCTGATTTATTGGGCCAACCTTTGCTGCAAGCCCCTCGCTGCACCACCGTTGCAATTTATTAAGGTTTTATTGGCGATAAAAGGTTGCGAGAATTATACATGTAGGTAATAAAGTTTACGCGCCCTACGTGTTCTGTTTACTGTCGAACTTTTAATCCATTTTACTAACAAATTAAATATTAATCTAGGTACTCATAAGTAATGAACTCCTGTATTTTGTTAAGTGTTCTTATTTTATCATTTAGCTCAACAAGTTTTGCTTTAAAATTTATTTCAATTAAGTATATTATCTACGGTAGTATTTCCATGCATATTTATTGGGATCATAGTCACAGAGGCGTGAATTGCCGTTTTAATAATTATCCAATAAATAATTAATCTGTCCCAAATGAATGCTCTTTGAATAGTTAATGCAATATTAAAACTGTGTTTAACGAAGTTCTCCCGCAGCGGTTGACAATGTTCAGTCACCGAATTTAGTTGAATATTAAATATCGTATAATTGTCGAATGAAATGAACATCTCTATTGTATAATTCGATTAAACAATTCATTGTCTAATTTTTATGTATGTAACGAGAGGTTCACTGACAAAATAATAATATAATGTAATTTTGACATGAATGTGTTTGCCGAAATTTGAATTCTATTTTATTCTAAATAATTATGCATTACTCTCGACTTTTGTAATTCTTTTGCATTTTCAACCTCCCGACACCGTAAGTGTACCTACCGTAACCTCTTTAAAATAACAAAGGGTTGCTACAGTTTACATAATCTTCCTTTTAGAAACGGAGCCTTTACGAGGGTTGAATGTGACGCTAAGAGATATTTGTAGAAGGAATTACTTGAGAAAGCGTGAGAATAATCGGCGATTTTGATGACACGCCACGTACCCTGATTACGTGAGTGGGAAATTGCTAATATATGTAGGTATTTAATACTCTCGTCGCCGAGGACAGCTGTATCAGCCAGGAACATTTATTTACCTGAAAAGAGAAAAGATACTGTTAGTCGAATACAGATTGGCAGTTAAACTATATTCAAAGAATGGCAGCTCCGATATATTTTATGACGAAATTTTAAATCAAATAAGGTTTTTATTATACTTTGTCTCTTGAAACCCATAAAAAGTAACGGTATGCAAATGCATCTCCTTTCTTTATCTCCAGACTTAGTCATCGATCGAATCATCAATCACATAATGAATAAAAAAAACAATAATGCACCCACGTCCAATTTATACGGACCCAGATTTAATAACCACTTAAAAACGAAACTTTGAATATTTTCACTAAAAGCATTCAAAAGAAAGTTGTTTAAAACTTAATCTTACCCAGAACATCGAACAAAAGCACATACATCTTCAATCGGTATATCCTTGAAAAAATGCGCTAAAGACAAAAAATCTTGGAATTGGTCAGAACAAATGACAGCTAAATAAAAGAGGAACATAGCCATGTTTGGAATGTAAAATGATGGTCAAATAATTCGCTTGTCAGAGGGGAATAAACGGAAGGAACACAAGGAGAGCACTGACTAATGGGAGACGTTGGGAACCTTCGCAAACATCGGTGCCTCTTACACGTCCATATTAAATCACGGGCTTTGTCTTAGAGCTGGTCAGATGGAGCATGCGTGATCGCCTGAATAAAATATGCGGCCAGCCCGGCTTTATCTGTAGTCAGGAATAAGCTGTCTACTTTGATGACAATACCTGATCGATTCTAGCTTTGAGGATTATTGGTTCATGCATTATCTGTCTTTGTGTCCGAAATAATAATGTTTATTGTTCCAGTATAGACCACGGATTTGCTTATCTGATAGGAACATTGAAACGAAACTGTTGTACGATTTAATAATCAATTCAAAAAGTTTAATTTTATTTTTTTGTAAAAGAAGTTTTATTTAGAGTTGCTTATTCCTCTACTTGAAATTATAGCCCTATTTGCAAATAGATCGAAGTTTATCGTTAACACAATTTTACCTGGCGATTACAAAAACAAATAGAATAAAATTTCCATTAGACTTAACGATGGCAAAGGGGAAACGTTTAAACAATCAGGGAAGTATTATGACGGGCTCACTTTCAAAGAACCCCTTTGCTAACGTTAAGTGTGTCTACATTAAATTGTTCTCATCTGCAAGTTCAAATCCATTTAGACTTAATATAAGTAACCTGTAGACCGTAACATAGTGCAAACATTAAAAAAAACAACACAATATCGTAAACTAGTTCCGGAATACATTATCTATATGGCGATTTAGATTCCAGGAACAAATATTTGACCCATGCATTAAATATGTTTTCCAGGTTTCGTTGTAATATTAATAAACAGAGTTGCAAGAGTGGGGTAATGTTTCCCTATACAAAAATTCTATAGCAAGCAGTATTACTGTTCAGAAATAATCTAACCATCAGCGGCTACAAACAAAAATGGGTGTAAATTTGTTTGGTTTTTAATACTTCCGTATTGCACTGCTGTTTTGTTGTAGGTATTACGATAATATAACATAAGAAAGAACTAATGCGTGATGAAATTATAACTATTAATAGACAACCTCACTTGAAACAGCTAATAACTGCTGCTTTGAATTAATTTTTAATCAAGATGAATGCGCTACTTCGATAACTTATTCCAACGGAAGCAATTCATTCTATACAGATTAATCTACCATTAATGTTTTATCATGTTTAGCGAAAACTAATTTATTATTTAGAAGATTGTACCGTAAAGTTACTTAGTAAAATTATAATCTGGAGTTTTCATTTACTTAAAATATATGAAGCTCAATGAACGAAACGCTTTGGCCGTTCGCCATAATCAGTATAAAGGGCTCGGATAACGTCGGCACGTCTCGGCAAAATAAATTCTAATAAACTTAATTAAGCTGTACAACGGTATTATCTCCGTCAAAATTTACCTCCCCAAATTAAAAGGCAAAAAAGTTAGAACCCCGCGCTTTGAGTGTCAAAGGAAAATAAGATAAAGTTGCCTTCTACGTGACTCAGCTATACAAACATTTTTTGAGTAGCATAGCAAACAGATGAGCGTTTTAGACAAGACTGGCCTGATTGCTTCGACCTTTTTTGTTAGATGTAGGTATCCGATTAGTACCTATCAGTGAATTCGATTTATTTTTCCAAGCTTTTATTTAACTTGCTTCTGTGAGAATCACTGGATAGAATGTAATTGAATTTAAACAAACTACATATAAAACAAAGGCAAGCTCTGTAAGTTTACTAGACCACATACGAAAGGGGCAAGCGGTAACTCAATCTGGTATTAATACGGCTTCTTAAGCAAAAAAACAGAACCGACCATATTTTTTCCCGCGATAAATTTGTCGGCAACCGTTCGTCCGAAAGGGATGGATAGAAAGAAAACGAAAGTGTAAAAGAGACGAAGGATGGAGAAATATAATCCTCCACTAATGATAACTGGTGCACCTGCGTTGATATTTGGCCCGAAATTATGGGCAATACAGAACGGGATGCTGCTTTGTAATAAGAGGGTAGATGTCACAAATGCAAAATATGGCGCTTGACAACAAGCTTTAATATTGTGGAGTCTCCAGAACAATTTTTCCCCAAAAATTTTAATTTTACTTGCCCTACTTTAGATACATCATCTAAATTGGTTGGTGAAATGTTACTTATGAGAAACCTTACTATAAAAACTAGGCAATTTTAAACTTGTAATGAATGATCTGAATGTTTTTTTTAATTATTTCATGAAATATTTTTTGTTTAAATAACAATAAAAATCGGTGTTAAATTTATTGCATTTTAATTCTTAATTTTCTTTTCATTCTTTTAAACAATCAGATTACTGTCCGCTAATTATAAATGAAATTCAGATCACAATCTTGTAAGAGAACAAAGGAAATGAATTCTTAATCAAATACTGCATTCTGAATTCGGGGCGGCGTTAATGAGTAAAATGTTTCTTGAAAATATTTCAACTGCAAAGGAACGAGAAAATAGTGTTTCAATCACTTAAATGAAAGTTGCTTTAAGAAAAATTATAATAGTATAAACAAAATTAATAAAAAACTAAATAATATAACAATTTTAAATAACTAGCGATAAGGACGACAATACTTGAAAGGCAATAAATAATAATAATAATTGATTTATTATAAGCTTTACTGCCCCCATTGAGCCTGACCTGCCGATGGATATTGAATATGCAAACCACATTGCATTGTCTCATCTTACAAATAACACAGACAAAGAAACTAAATACCTGTGACCTTTACTATTGTAACTCATCCGAACTATTAAATGAATATTTTGTATCAGTAAAGGTAAACCACAATCAATCGTGTGATGATTATCTTCACACTTGATGTCTTTAAGTCTGCAAATATTGATTTTGTTTTCAACAACCACTACTATTGTAAAAACGAAACCAACAAAACTAATATACCTACACGTAACGATCGATAGATCAACCGGACTGCTAAAAATACCTGACTTGATTTGAATTTGAAAGCAAATTTTCGTCAATGAAATCTCAATATTAGATTTTCTGCAGCTTAGTCCAACAATTTCAATTACTAAACAAGTTAGTAAGTAAAATACCTACAATGTTACTTACTGAAAACGTTTCGTTCATTATAGGTACACGTCCTAGTGGAATCTTCTAACAGCAAGTTGTAACGAGTCACTGAGAAAAACAGGTGTCAGTTGGCACTTGAAACAGCGCTGTAACTAAAATTACTTTCTTGAATGCCGCTTCTTACCTTTGCAACTCCAATTCAGAATTCAAACTACGAGAGTTATTACTTCAACAACACCTTATTATAACAATGTAACAATTTGTAATCATGACACCAAATATTCCAACGATTTTTACGGATAGTAAACATAATTCCACAAGCTTTGTACTCTACTGTTGGAGATTTATTTTGTGTAAATTATTATTATAAATAACTAGGTTACTACTTCTGTGCATTAGTAGCAAAGCACAAAAAGAAGATAGGTAATAAGAAGATACTAAAAACAACCGAAAATGCGTAATAAATCAATGAACTCACCAAACGGGGACTAAACCAAAAATTATATGATATAATCGTAGCATACCGTTAAACCAACCAAGAACATAGAAATGTTAATTAAAGAAACAAAACAAGAATCCGAAGTTAATTATATAATTCGTATTCTGCTAATTACCGGAGACAGCAGAGGTTTCGTTTACTTTAAACTTTTGCTCCCCGGCGGAGTGGACTGCAAAGTCCCGAATTTAAAAGCGGGTGCCGTAAGCAAACTCCGTGGACTGCTAGAGAATGGTGTGAACACGTACAAAATGTTTACTTTTCCTTTGTGAAGCCAGTTCCACGGCTGGCGCAAAGGATCGGCAACGAGCGAGTAGCAAATGTTTGTTTTCACTCGCATTTATGTTTGTTTGTTGCTAACGTAAAAGCAGATGCACTTCTTAGGTTGAGTACATTGTTTAATCACAGTGAATATCCATTCCGCTGGAACAGAAGCAATCAGAAGCCATTTAAATAAAACAAAAAAAAATATATGTCCCACCCACTCACTTAGATTTCATTATGTTCTTAATAAATGTTGTCATTTCTGACCTCTTTATAATTTATTGTGTAATAATATATGTTAAAAGATACTCGTACCTTAATGTAAGATACAATAATATATTTTTCAGTGAATTCTACCTGAGAGATTTTACATTCGCTCTTTACTTGCGTCCTTGTAAGACAAACGGTGAGTCGGGTGGTGGACTTAAGGACTTTTACTGTTATTGTTATTTGAAATAGGAATGTTTGCCATTCTAGACTACCTACTAGATACCAGGGAATATGGATTTCAAATGCATTTTCTTCTGTTTGATATTTACTGGAGATTTTAAAGTAATTCGTACTTCACAAGGAACTTTTGTTTGTTCTCGACGAGTACCCAGACTATTTTGGGACAGCGCTTCTATAAATGGTATTCGTGAAATACTAACTTTTCTCGTTCACTTTGAATATTTAAATATAGACGTACTTTCAGAATAACTTTTGCAATAACTTATAACTGTTTGCTTACCTACCTATGAAAGAGTATTCGAATAAGATTGAAAGTTTTAGTAGGTAAACAATTCAGTGATTATATTACTTTTTAATTGAGTTATATTTATGTCTGCTGTGTTATGCTATCATAACTTGAAGTATGTAAGTAACTTAGCTTGATAAAAATATGAAAATGCGTATAAAATTTACGAACAAATTTTTTGTTTCCTTCCTTCCTAATTCAGGTTTTAAACAAAAGCGACTCTAATTTACCTACGAATATTGCTCTTGTTTCCAAAACATCTTAGCAAAGTCTTATTAACAGTATTCTTACAGTTATGGGTACAAACTGTAAAGCTATAGTGACGGCTCATTAACCTGTCTGTGCCACACTTGAGACTCATTGTGTTCGTAATTGACGCCTTCAATCGTTTGTTTATACGGCCCAGCGATCAAAAGATAATGTAAACGTTACAACCGAATTATGCGCAGCTTAAGGACTTTCATTCCAATGCTATTTATATTACCGTTAACTTTGAGATGATTGACTTATATGTATGCGTCGACTTCTTACGCTTCAATGCCTCTTTATAAAGGGCTCTAATAAATATCTGCGTGTAACATTTCCAACAAGCGTTCCTATTACACAAATATCGCTTAGAAAAATTTAAGGTTAGTCTAGAAAATAAGGATGAAATATTCATAATAACTATAAATGGGATTTTGTTTACTTTGTAGAATCTTGTTTTTAGGTCACATCTAAAAATACGCAAGTCAATTACATAGACAATAACATTAATTCTGCTACCAAAAAGCTGCTGATCTAAATTCAAATCATATCAAAATCATATTCGTCTCACCACATATCATAAATTTACTTCAATTATAAAGAACATTAAAGAGATTAAAGAACAGAACATTCATCATGATGACACTTTTGACATAAAAGTTCCGAATAAAAAAAATTAACGAACGCGCACTGTAAAAGCATAATTTACTTCGTGAATGACAATATAAAAAATATCATCAAAACTTGAAATTAGCTAACAACTTACTTACAAACCATAAAGCAAAGTGTCAGGGAGTCCCGAACATTCTCTCTAATCAAATCTAATCCAGTTAAAACTTTTCCAATAAGCTTCCCCCACAGATGCATTCCTTCACCATAGTCGTAAATGCTAGCGGAATGACTCACGGATTAAAATGTACGAGTATGTCTCTAACAACTTTTGTCTCGGATACGTAAGGTTCGTGGCCCTCTCGATATTCCTTGACCATGCAACGGCATAATGGATTAAAAATTTCAATGCATTTCAAAGGCTCTCCGAGTTCATCGCTTAAGGGTTCCTCAGGGAACTATATATTAGGTCGACCATAGACTTTTTGTATGTCAAAGTAGTTCTATTTTATAAAAAAAAATTAAATATCCGATATTATGCTGTAACACTTACTGAATACTATTAGTAACGCTAATACCAGTTGGGATTTCGTGACTAAAGAATATTACTATAACCCACATTTTTATCACCAATCTAAATGATTGATATACAGGTATAATAACTAGTTAAAATAAGAATTAATTTCAATTTCCATTACAAAATTATTGATCACTCTGAAAACTGCCATAAAGAATTGTCAGTTAATTTGTTCCAAATAAATTCGTCAAAGCAAGGAAAATGGCAAGAATAATCTTATTTCAGCTGTCGGAGTACCAAAACTTGATCTCCGCGTCTAGCCGACGGGCCATTTAACTAATGAGATAAATCTCCCAGTTTGGGGTAGATTTTTACCCCAAGCAAGTGAACAAGTAATCTTTCAATCTTTTAATGACATAAGTTTGGGTACGCGATGATTGTCGGATTTTTCGCTACGATTGAGAGGATTACAAAAAGTCCCAGTTGGGTACAATAAATTAAGATGTTTAAGAAAGTGTGGGTAATCTGAAAAGATTTTCCGGACACTTTGCTTAGTTGGGTAATAATTGGCATCGGTTTTGGTAGACACAATTGTTTACAATTAAAATTGCGAATCCCTTTGAAGAATCTATTTCTTCAATTAGGCTTTTATCACTGGGCTATCTTTTTCGTTCTGCAATGCTGCCCAAACGAACTATTTCAGTTTTCCAAGATATTAAATTTCTTCAACGTATCAATTTGTAAACTAAACTGATAATAATATAAGCGATTTCGTATTGAAAATAATATAATAAATGAACTCGTAATCTTGTCAACATAATGGAACGTTATACGATAAAAATTATATAAGCACTACCATAACACAAAATACGATTTGATAAACTACCCAATTTTATGCATCGAAAAAACAACACAAAAGAAACAAAATATTAATCAAAGAAACAATGGTAGATGTGTGCCATCACTCAAATTTAACATCATTTCATCCCCTAGACAATGAACGCGATGGAATGGAAATGATCAAAAATGTAATCCATTTCTTTGTAGTGGATGTTTCATGAGACAATAACTCAAATATAAATCTTGTGTATGTGACACCTACTTTTAGTGTTTAATATTCAGAGTTTGATGTATATTTTATTCATATTACTTGTTACTTTATTGCACTTTTGAAACGATTATGGTTGAAAATTTCCATGCGTATTATGAAGGAATATAAATTCCATCCGTCTTCATAACCTAGTGGCCGTTACTAGCGTAGGCTTTCAAGGCACGCAAGTCACTGACATTCAATTTCTTTAGGTCGTCTCACGCCCCATACAGTGCGAGCGTCTCGATACGTGACTTCTGTTCAACGGCTCGGAATATTTTATTTTCCACGGTTCATATATCTTTATTATTAAAAATAAACGTATCGCATAATTTTATGAAATGTGTAGGTAAATGATTACGTATAAGTATTTTCCGGGAATGTTTCTCGGAATATTTGTGGATAACTCCTGTTACATTTTCATTAAAGTTGCAGAAACCAGTTGTTATTACTTTTCCAAAGTTTCTTTTATATTTGGAACGGTATACGAATAGTTAAGGCGAGATCAATAATTTAACATTTCCGTCGAAAATATTTGGTATAAACGAGAACCATTATACTAATAAATATTACATGATATAGCTCTTATCTCGTTTACTTACCTCCCATAACTTTTTATCTTTATGGAATCAATAACTATTTACATTTAATAAGGGAGGAGTACTAGAGAAACATTTTACAAAAAAGTCCTCCCTCCGATGCTGTTTCGTTACGCCATTATTCTGAATAGGGGACCGAGCACTTAGCGACATTGCTCTTATTGTTATTTTTGAAACTCATTTGAATGTCATGTCAAAATGTGAAAGCGATTTGCAAATTTTGTAGCGGAATATTTCGACTGGTTGCAAATTAAAGCTGTAGAAAAATTTATCGTACAAGATGTTAGATGCATTACTTCAGCGGATACGATATAGCTGCCGAACTATATATTGTAGAATTTACCAACATCAGAATTCCCAGAAGTAGCACAAAGGCTTGATTTGTACCTTCACTAAAACATAAACTACACGAACTAGATATTCACAACACGAAAATAACAATATTATTGACGAGGAGGGATCTAATACCTTCGAGTATAAACCTGTCAGCAACATGAAATATAAATAGGCACTATTTTATATTACGTAATAGGAACAGTCAGAGAGTGAAAAAAAATTGGGACATCTACATAAGGTTTGGTATTACTTTATGTGGATAAAGTAATAACAACCTTATTAAACACATAATAAGTACCAAACTAACAACAACTGATTCAAGTTCATATTACAGCTAAATAATCAGACAAAGCAACGGATACGTGTAAACACAAACAAAGACAGTAAATAAATTAATAATGATTTGAGCTCGAAGGGCTTGAACATCGCAATTGAAACTTCCGTCGGCCATACATCATGCGACATTTCGTACGACATGACGGATCGTGGAGAGCCCGCTTAAGTAGGACAACTACTGAATTGCGAACTACTCTAATTTAATCTATTTCCATTGTAATTGTTGATTAATTTTGTCATTTGCATACGTCATCTGGCGGTGTTTTGGCATTTTCGCGTTTTGTGTATTCAGCACTTTCTGTTTTATCATTCCCAATTTTATCGTCACCATTAAACGTAATAACTATTACTCCAACTTAATAACAGCTATTTTATTTACTAATTCTGAAAGAAAACAAAAGCCCGAGTCATCTATCGGACTTTATAATCTCTTGTACTCTCACTCTAGGCTAAGCAGTCACAAAGCAATGTCTGTATTTCTTAGATTGATTTCCCTTTTTATTTCATTAATTTGTAGCAATGTTTGCTGGATCCGCAATGCATTCGCAAATAAGGGGATCGAAATCAATCTTAATTTTTCACAATTAGCAACATTATCTGTCGTGACGTGCTTAGCTCTGTTCTGGCCGTCTCCCTATGGACTCTCGTTAATTGTTTGAATCATTGCACTTAGAGGATGGATAAGAATCTTAATACATTATATGTGTGGAAAGGTATCATTGCGACTGTTTTGTTTTGTTGTAACTTCATTCATTTTAATTTGTGTTGCACAAAATTATGCTTTAAGAAAATTTCAGATTGCGGCTATGGAAAAACCTCTTTATAAAACCGTCTTCCTTAATAATCGAGGAGGACTATCTTATGTTGAAATGTTGAGGTTCAAGAAAAAAAATGACAAGACCATTTTACTATAATTTATAACATGAAAAAAAACTTTAAGTCGAAAACGCGACGTTTTACCATCGAAACCTACGTACAAACGTAAAACAGTTTTAATGTAAAACCACACGTCATCGTGTATCAGACATGTACTGATATTAAAGTTTGTCATTTTGTTCTGGGACTGACGGCTGATAGCCACAGCGCTTTGGGAATTCATAACATGTTTCAGTTAAATGCATTTTGTTATATTCTCATATTCGAGTGTAACTGTTATCTCTTTATTTCTACCTACATAAATGAATTTTTAGCACATTCTGAGTAATTAACTGTATCATGTCTCTTATTTTTTTAGTAATTACTTAATGCTCACATGTTTTTTTCCGTTGATGATATTAATACGATCTGCAATAAATTTTATTTACATTTCCGTGTATTCATTGCAGGCGTTATAATTTAATTCTGCAGTGTGATTCTGTAAGACTTTATTGTAAACTTCGAATCTGAATCCGCTGTGAGTAGTAGTAGGTACACTAAGCGCGATAAAGCATGAGATGACGTTAAAAGTGGTATTCTAAAATGTAATTTCCACTTAGATGCTCACTTCTCACACGAGCAAGATTCAAAATCAAACAAATTTTATAGAATCGTTATGTGCTACTCATGACTAATATACCACATTCATTGTACATACTAAGTACATTAAACCTAAAACATATTTACTTCAAAGTAATTTCATTCACGTGAAAGCATTACTTTCTTTAAGTGACTTGAAGTAATCTGTCGCTAGTCCATTAGCGACCTCTGGTTTTAGAGTCATTAATCCACTATGGGCAATGGACAGTTGACTGACACCATGAGAAGGGGAGATTAACCTAGACAAACCACAATATACATGAAATCTTTTGTGAAAGTATGTGTGAAAAGTTAAGAGAAAATGACCGTTAAGGTGATTGAAGCACGATTTTTGTTATGGCGTTCTCTTTACTGCTGCATATCACGATTCGATAGTTAGCCATGAGTTTTTATGATATGCTCAAAAGAATAATCAATAATAATGATGATGACTAATACAAAAAATCTTTTCGACACACCAACCGGAATCAAGGTGCATTCTCTTTAAGGTCGTCACGAGTCATTTGAATCGCTATCATCCGCCGGCAAACAGATCGATCACATCTCTACTTTACAGCTTGCTCATAAAACAGTAAATACTTTGACCCAATAAAACATCTTTGAAGGAACAATTTATTTAAACAAATAAAGTGTTGTCCTACAAAAGGCTCGTAAATGTGGACCTGGAGCTTACATCGTGTGCGAACATAAACATTAAACGTTTCTCTAAACAAAGTCGAGGTTTATATTCGCAACATTCCGATGGATTCCGATTTATTTGAGACACTCACTATCCCTGTGGGAACATTTACCCTACGAATCACTAACCCACTAACAATGAACATTTATAGACAACTCTCCTGCGGATTGGACATTTAAACTTAGCTACCAGTGTTACATTAAGTAGTTTTACTAGTATGTTTAAAGTTCTCCATCCATAGCTTAGATCGCAATGTGGTTGCCTAAAACAAGCGTCTATTTTAAAATATAGACACAGTTTCTCGATTTAAACAATGCGAAATAAATGTTAAACACCGATAAAATTTTCTTATTTCTATTTCTAGTAATTACTTCGTACAAATTCAAACTAATATTCGTAGTTCACGCCGAAAATAAAAATACTAACTTTACGCTACGCTAAAACTTGGTGAGGGTAAAATTATGCCAACGCTGTCGGTAGTTCTGCGTTCAAAATAACGTTTGTGCAAAAATAACCAGCTGTTTCCCACAGCCGAGTACCATGGACAACGTAAACATTCCTAGTCGGTTTGCAAGTTCATTGGCACTTACAGCTAGAAACTGTGATTGCTGCGGAAGAAATACTATATTTTACTATTTGTTTACTTTAAATAAATTCTCGCTAGAGTTTAACGTTGTTACTGTCTGTCAGTTATGTTATTAGTAAAAAGTGTATCTAATAATTATATTATCCAACGCCTGGTAATCTAAACTCGAATTTGTTTTTTAAGATTTAAATTTACAAGTCAATGAGTAAGTGTGTATTTTTGTAGTAATTACAGCTAACCAAACAATAACAGAGACAAAAAGTATAGCACTTCGGTCGGCAAATCTAAGCTGATGCAATATTAATATGCAATTTTTTCCAAGAGTTTTATAAAAAACTTCGCTACAAGCGTTTAAAGTTCTACCAACTTCGAAGTTACTTTTGAAAGTAATTTAAAGTTATTCTGGCCAATACTCCAATGGGTATGGATGAACTGCGGCGAATTGATCAATGCGTATTTTTCCGTCCATGCTTCGAATAAACAGTTTTGCTTTTTATTTATTGTTATAGTAATCGATGTAATCAAGCGACACAAAGGCAGATCATTAATTCGATGGCAGCGATGAACAACAAAAACATTTTAACTGGCTCCGCGTTCCCGACTGAATCTTAATGTACGTTAATCGAAATCTCAATGGATCAGGAATAGGGTTGGCAATTTTCCCCGCTCTTGATCCTTGGGAAAACAAATTGAGCGAGCGTTTTTTATAACTCTGCTTTCGATCGGTTTAATGAAAAAATATTTACACCCAACAAAATCTATTAGGTTCCTTTCTTTGGTTTTACTGAAATAGAAAATCTTTTATAATCGGAGTAAATATATTTTTTTTGGATTGTCTTAATTTCGATCTAACTCGCAGTACTTACGTAATTATACGTAAGAGGTTTACTTTTTGTAGGTACGTAATGTATTTAACATTATGTTTAGTTAGTACCCGTTTTTTCGCCGAAAAAGTACGCTTGTTGTTAGTTTTATTTGCCTATACATATAGAATAAGTCTTTCAGTAAAGTAAATTATGATTGACATAAGAAAATTTATTCTACATGAACATACAAACACATATTTATATTCAATCAACAGTATTCCTTTGTTGTGATACTTCGAATCGAGTGCTTCGTAGTTTGGTAAAACGACGAGGTAAAAAGTAGTGCCTTTTTTAAAAACAAATCCTTTCCATTTTGTTCCGTTCCCCTGTTCCAGTTTTCTCGATTCCTCCTGGACACCGCTTGCGCCAAACTTAGTCTTTCGCACAGATTCAGCATTCGATTTTCATTTCAAATGTAGGTACGATGTTTAAAAAGTTAACGTAGAAGAACTCGAGAAGTACCTAGAAGACTCAAAGAGGTGTTCTTTGACCTTAGATATTCTTGCCATGGCAGCAAAATTCTTGTTTCAAGTAGGTGTAGGTACCTACTTCAGGCCATCTTATCTGGTATTGTCATATCTATGGCTTAGGACTATACATAAACCTAGCCAACCAACTTAATCAATTTAGTATTTTTCCGTACTGTACTAACAAATTCAAGCTAATAAAAAAACCTAAGCTGGAACGAAGTACCGAGGTAATCATTATCTTATTTCGATAGGATACCCTCAACCATAGTTAAGCTGATCGATTAAAAGTAAACAGTTTAAACTAGTTTCAGCTACTTTGTTATTCACAGTACTTTAAACTCCGATATTTATGTTTATCGCAAGTAAATAAAATGGATTACATTACTAGTTTTTTGACTCCATTCAAACGATTTAGTTTTCTGCGAAACATTTCTATTAGTCGTTATTTATAGAAGATGAATGGTAGCTCAAATCGTTGCTATAACAAAGTTAAAAAGAAACTATGTTTGTGCTTGGGGTAACTCTGTTTAATTGGGATAATTATAGCTTTGGTTACACATATTGCGATGTTTGTATGATGAAGTATTTTAAGCATTGATTAAAAGTAGATCTTCTATCAAGATAGCAGTAGTAGATAGTAGATAACCTTACAGAATCATTAAATATGACAAAAAAAAATGTCATCTTTTACCTGTCAAAGAGCTTAATAATCCTACTTATTACAAGTTATATAATATGAAGTCATTAATACATGTAAAAGAAACAAATCACAACAAACTAAGAAAAGGGATTCATTCAAAAAATCTTTCTTTGCTTGAAAGGCGAACTGAAAAATACGTTACCAAGGCATCAATCACCGTTCGAGCATATCACACAATTAGCCCACTACCGCTACTAGACATTAAAAATTACACGTCTTCATTCTCCAATAAGTAAACTTTCTAACCAATAACCGCGTACATTTTTATCGTATTTGAACAGCATTAAATAAATAAAATTATCAATAAAAATACCGTTCACCTTTTTCCCAGTAAATCCAATGTCGGTATTAATCTATTGTCTACAAATTTTATTCGTTGCACGATTGCAAAAAATTCGGTTCCCAATCGGTGCTTTCGTTGCAATATTAATTCGTATTGTATTGTTATTGCAGCCATTAATCATCATTGTTTTATTGTGAATCTGTATAACAAACATGTGTCGACAAACGGTTGGACGTGCTTTTAACACAAACGCTCAACATACAGTGCGATAATATCGTAGCTTACTTCTTCAGAATTTTGAGAGATGTGTTAAAACAATTTGTTTCGTTTATTTTTACTTCACAAAGTTATTGTTAGAAACGATTGTTCGTGTGAAGATTAATAGGAATTTTTAAGTTTACATTGAGTCATTCGAAGTGCTGCTCTTGTAAAGAAAACAATCTAAATAGATTAAAAAAAACTGCTGAGTCATCGCTTCATGTATCTATTTCAGTTTTTATAAAGATTAAGTTCATACATATTACCAGTACACGCCAGTTGATGCTTTTTATTTTATCTATTGAAGGAACCTATACTAGTACTTTCTCAAGCATATAAATTAACGATTAAAAAAAACAGTATTCAAGAGCTTTATTCATCCGTTAACCTCAAACAAAAAAAACAAAACAACCCCGAAAACTGAGCTCACCGCAAAAACTGTCACGTGACAGAAAAAAACCAAACAATCAATAATTATTCCCAGTCAAGCATAGTTCATTCATTGTGCTAAACGTTCAACTATTGAACGACAAAGCCGGAGACATCTTGCTGACAATAGACGCTGGCTGCTGAATAGTACCACAATGGACGTTTGGAAGCAAATCGTTCCAAAAAGCCCTCGGAAGCCACTCGATATCCGCCACTAATAAAAACCGGATCCCGGATACCACCGAACCCACTGCCGCCGACGGCGACCACTTCTTTTTTTGTCCGCAAAAAAGGAAACCCCCGAAATTTAGGGCCCACTTCATAAAGTACGAAGTTTTAAATTTTAGGACCGTTTTTGTTGGCTTTGTGCTTTGAGGATCACTGCGTTAGGTTCTTTTTTATTATTTTCCAGTAGATGTTATCCATATACGTAGGAATATAAAATGGATATTCTCAAACTGAAAACTCAAATATTCGTTGGAATTTTATCGATTCTTATCTAAACAATTCGGGTTCGGTTGTTGAGTTATTTGTATTTGTGAATGTACTACGCACGATATTTGGAACTGAAATTCCTGGAATTGGTATTTAATTTCAAAACAATCTGATTTCTTTCCTTGGCAACGTACATTCCTACTATAAATGTTTTTATACTGTTTCTTTTTGACGTGAATTGTGCTACTCATGACGATTTACCCTAGATTCTTTCTAGTTTATTTGTTCTATCGATCTGGGTTCAATGTTCCCATACTTTTATTAACTCGTGACACAGTTAATGGAAACCTAATCTCTCAACTCATTTCCAGGTTAAGGTAAAAGTTTTGTTTGCAAAAAGCGACAGTTACAGAATTGTAGCGGTATAATAATAATATACAAAAAGACTTTTCGTAGATTCCATTCATCAAGATAATTTCAAAATGTTGGAGGTCAACAAACCTATGAAGGTTAGAAAGTAAAAATAAGAGCAGAATTTACTTCAACCGTAGCATCGTCTAACAAACTTATTGACAGTTGTGAATTTATCCCCTGGTGTGAGTTGTGTATCAATCTCGCAATGCAACATAACCTCAATAAAAATGTAGCTCACGCAAATATACAAGAAACTTCCCCAACGAAAGTGTAAGATACAGCTTCTTCCAAAACACACAATAGTAAGGCGATATGTCTCGAGGTTACCAAACAAGCCACCCCAATAGAAAACAAATTGACATTTCAATGGAACCAGCCCGAGGACCAACCTATTTGCAATTCAAAGAACCACTCTTCAATAACATGCTATCGTATGGAAATAAGCGTGTTTCGAAAAGGATCTGATTTCTTTGGACAGAGAAGAGCGTATTTATAAGGATTTGATTATGCATATTAGAAATCACAGTCAAATAAAATAATCAATGGAAGCTCTCAATTTTTTACTAATTCCTACCTTAATTCAAACTTTTTGATAAAACCTCACTTTTATCTTTAGAAAAAGACATCAAGTACCTACATCATACACTTTATTACATCCATAAAAAATAAATGGCGTTAAATCAATCGTTACATGCTTTCAATATGCATCACTGCATGATACCAATTAAGTTTATCGGGAAGGTGTAAATTTCACGATTGAGCAACTTTCATAGTTTATACTTATATCCTCATGCATACAGTAATCATGAGTACCTATATTTACATAGCAAAAGAAATCATCACCGGCAGGTATTACCGCCATACTGTTTAATAGCACAGTAATAAAGTTAGTCTATACGGACTCGTAGAAATAAACAAATAAACTCATGTGACGTGGAGTGCATTAACAAAGTTCCTTTACCCTGAATGAGTCAGACTCCCTGCGGGGTAACCGAGCCCCCTACAGGGTAATTCGAAGAGTACTCACGGATACTACATTTATGGTTTCCTATACAAAACTTCTATAATAAAAGCGTTGTATGTCTTTTCATATAGGAAAAGATTGGATTAGTTTTTTTACCGATGGTACGTAGTTTACCTTAATTTTCCTGCACGTTAAGTTTTTCGTGAAACACTTTCGTATCCACCAAACATAAACTGTTCTTTTTTTTGAGATTTCTAATAATTTATTAATTGTAATAAAGAACCTTTCTTTTTAGTAATTGCGACTTTTACTTCCATAGTAAATATATTGCTACTCTCTTACGTACCTACTATAAAAGTAAATAAAAGATTTTCTACGAAATTACAGTGCCGAGTTCCGTAATCCAACTTAATGATCACAATATCGGATATTAAATTTTAAATCAATCTCAAGGTACTTACTTATTGACGTATTGTTCTTTACTGATTCTATTATCGATAATGTAAGTGAAATTTCAATAATAGAATGTGGTTTATATTAAGCTCGTCTTTAATTCCCATGTAAATCGTGTAAGCCGAAATGAGTTCATGCGCCGACAGAAAATGTAATCATCTGGTACGCATCCACTCGTAAAAAGCAATCTTTCTTTCAAACCGGCGACGACAATGTGAAAGTATGTCGTTTAATATTAAAAACCATTACGTCACACATTTTTTTTTTGTTGGATCCTCTTTATTTGGGTACTTACTCATAGTAGATTACTCACACTGAGTGTAAAAAACTACGAAACTGAATCATTTTTCGACAAATAGGTGAAATGGATGAAATGATTTCTTTATTTTTAAAAGCAATTAATTAGGATTACAAAAGTTAATGTATGTTTGAAATTTGAAACAATAATGAATTAGTAATTTAAAACTTAATGATCAATTACAATTTTATATTAATTAGCTACCAACAGCACCAAACTGATAAAGATCGTGGGAGTAACCGTTATGTTACCTACCCAAGCCCAGCTGTTACTAAACTTTGATAATAATGCTAAAAAATAACTAACAGACAATTTAACTTTGTTTTATCGATATACAAAATAAAAGGTTGAATGAACATCAAAGAAAGCTCGGCTATGTCCACATTATTAATAGTTGACTGCTTGTAATAAAACATTTTCATGAACTGATCGTCTGAAGTGACATAATTATCTAATAATAACAAGCACACACGTGTTCACACGAACATCATAAAGCGAACATTTAATCCGATATTATGAAATCGTACATGTGGACGAGTATTAAGTAATCGTACAGCGTACTCTTACTCGCAATGTTTGATACACGTGGTGCTGCCGTTTCGAACAATAATAAAAATCATTTTAATGGCCGCACATATTTTGTGGGCCCCGAAATGTGCGACATAATTGTCGTTAACAAGAAAATGTAATACACTTCGTGAGTTCATGCGAAGTTTACGACTTCGTGAAAGGGAGGAAAATATCGATTCTTTATGTACGACGAAGAATGCATTGTTTTCAGTGATCGTTTGATCGATTTGTCACAAATAAAGAACGCATCCAAATTGCGTTTTGTACAAAATGTTACTTATAGTTTATAATTTCTATTTTCATTCTCTGCAGACTTAAATAAATATGTCAATAGCTAACCGTCAAAACGGAAACGTATCCCGGCAGGAAATTTTAAATATAACAATAATTAATCTCAACTCTTATTCCGTGCTCGAACCGATAAATATCCGTATCAATTGTCACTTTAATTTAATTATGAACTGTCTAAAAAAAAGCATGTGGGTTGTTAAACAAAATGTAAGTACCTACATTTCATTTGTTGCGTTCATTTGTTTTGTTTATGACTTGCATCAACAGGTCTTTGTTTCCCTGTGACGTAATCGAAACCGAAATTAGAAAATAGAACGGAACGTTCTTTGTTCAAATGGTAAAAATCCGTTAACGGACTTCAATTTTCGAACACATTCGTAATAATAAGAGCTTTGAGTGTTCTAGCGAAAACTATGTTTGTGGTTATTTATATTATTTAGGGGGAATTCGAATTAAGTTTTATGAGCCGTCAAAAAAGGTCCTTTGTCTCGAGTTCTTTTGTTGATTGTCAAATGTAGTAATAAAATTATATTGACTGGGACTCGTACATATTTAATAAGTAGACCCTTTTTTTTTTTTTTTTGTCAGGGGAAAATCATCCAATGACTTCTCCCGCCCAGGGTAAGGCGAGAGAGAGTGTCAGACTCTTACTGACTAAAAACCCCCCCGTTCCTTCTCCTGCTCTGGGCCGAGGTCGCGGTGCCTCATTGCGCTTACCCCGCAGCCCCGGCAATAAGTAGACCCTGTGTTCCGTTCATATTTTGTGGTTTTCAAAGTCGCGCAGTGAAGTTATGATCCATAAATTATTTTTAAAATTTTTGTGAGAACTTTAATGTAGCTTGTTGGGTTTGTCTGCATCGTGGTTGTGAAAGTAAAAATTAATGAAGTGCCTGAATAGTTATGAAGGGAAATGTATAATTAAAAGTGTGTGAGTTCTCAATTTGGTCGGAGTTAAAATAAGGGTCATCATAGAACTGGTAATATCCTGTGTGTTAGACACTCCTGTGGTGTAACGACAAATTTATTACTAGCTATTTATAGTCGGATACTCGAGGTTATCGCGAGCGCGCGCTGAGCTTTACGAGTGCGGGTTAAGATACGACTAATTTGTAGCACAGTGTGGAGTGTACCTTATCTTAAGTTTAGAACACTTGAGATAAGACGAAAATATCGAAATAATCTCATTAAATTCTTATTTTTACCTGTTACCGATCGAAGCAAAACTTTGAAGTCTTCTACGTCCTACATACCTGTAACAAAAATTGTAACAATAAGAGAATAGGTCGAAGTCAATGAAAGAAAGTTCATTAAAAGTAACAATAACTTAGTTATCATTAATCTTAGCATAAATTTTATTAATTAAAATTAATGAATTCGTTTCAATAATTTAATTAATACTTATTCGAAATTGTAGTTATGTTGTCGTGATGATGCATTGTTAAAATGATTAATTAAAGAATCATTGGTGCTTTTCAATGCGCCTGATTTCACTTTATCCAATTCCGTCGTCCGTATTGTTTACATATACATACATAGATTATATTAATGGGAAAGTGACTTCAATACACGATTATAACAATGTAAAGATAAAACAATTACTTTAAAAATAATCCTGTTATTTCATAAAGAATACACTGCTATACCTATCTTGTCGCCATGCCAATAAATTTAATAAAAGATTTTGGAATTGGAAACAAAATAGTTTATATTTGTCCGATCCATGTATAGAACAAAAAAAAATTTAACTTGGCAAGGTAACTGTTAGTAATATAACATTCCGTGTATTTGTTGAACAAAAACACACGCAACATACTAACAACAATTTTCAATACAAAACTTAATGTACCTAGGTATTATTTAGAAAATCGCAAAACGCCATTCGGAACATGGTTTAGCGGGAATCAAACCGCATATCGGTAAATGCATTTGATTTCCAGAATACAGTAATAACTGCAGCGTACTCATTACTTCTCTATCTATAAAATCGAACGTAAGTAACCGTCCACACACAACGATTTGCCGAGTTTTATTGCGATTGACGAGTGTCGATAAGTCCGCCCCACGCCCGCCCCATCCAATTACTTACACTACGAGAACTGCGTAAGGACGCATCCTTATCTAAATTTTCATCTGAAGAAGTCGCAGAATCAAGCCGCTTGCCCTTTTATGCGATTGTATCGTGATAGAAACATCGCAATTCTATTTTATATCGACACGTATCTAGATAAGGTGGCGATTGTATCTGCTTATACAATTGTGTTGACTTATAATGGAATAATGGAAAATGTTGTGCTTTTGTTGTGCTTCGGACGACATATGTCGGTTACCTTTACTGCTATATATTGACTCTTATAAGTGCGTTGATTTACGACACCCTCAGTTTCGATAAATCGGTTGAGTAGGTACTCTCAGTAGATTTGAATTAACTCAAGCGAGCCTTTCTATTGAATGAGAAAAGTCGCTGTATGTATCTAAGAGTTTAGTGAGCAATTTGATCTCGCAATACAAAACGTATGTTGAATATCAATCTAACTGCAACGTATCTACTTTCATTGTTGTTTTCTACTATCTTGATTATAAACTGATTGCTTTGTTTCGCATTTACAAGTGTAGAGTATGAACACATCATATTTACCTTTCCCAGTAACTGCAATCAGTAAAATATTAGTGCCACGATCTAAGGGAAAGGTATATTTTTTATATAAAAACATTCGACCATTCGGCTCATTCCTTGAATTAAATAATCCTAGATAATAATTCACTTTTTCTGTTTATTAAATTTCACCCCTCATCCAATATATTGAAACCAAAAAATAATGTCAAATAATTATAGGTATACACACAAATAATTGAAACTGGTATACGGATCTTAATCAGGTACCTGATTCCGTGTAATCAAAGTTGGTCTTATGTTTCGTACAGGAGAGACCCGGTTTTCAATTTTCCAGTTGATTTATCCAACGATGGTTTAGATAAGCCGAGAAGGGGCGCTATGGGGAAATTCTTATTTGGCAACGGTAGATGAATAACTGCCAGTATTATTTTTCATGCTTTTCTACGAACTTTTTGAAGGGTGCAATACCGTACTAGGTGTATATGGTATCACGTAATTTAATTGAATAGTTTTTCGATATCACTTGGATCGCATAATTCAGTTAGAACTAGTTATAGGAGTTTTGAAACCCGTTCTTAAGTATGTCAAAGACCTTGAAAGGAACCATTAGCCTTATTCAGATTTTTTAATAGACATAGGACTCTAATACATGTACTGTACAAATGTATGTCACATTGTTTATGTGCACCATAACGAAATCTTTCGTGCTTTTTTAAATGTTGCTCCTCGCTATGACTAGTTATCTCCAGTGTCGTAAACTGCAGTGACAAACAAACCCAAAGAACAATTTTAGGAATATTCAAAGAGTTGTTCCGTAAGGCTATCGAATCTGCGACTCGTTGCACGACCGGTGGCGCCGCGGGCCGCGTCTACTATGCAGTCACTTTATTAATTTGCAATTGGGATGTTGACGTAAAAATACAACAATAATAATGCTGTGATTTCAAAAAAATCATAAGCACATGTATCATTTTTGGCATTTCAATTTAAGCATTGAATTTAACTAGTTGGTAATTATTATGGATGCATGGATTAATGGTATGACGTTGTGTTTTTACAAAGGTTGATCATTTGCAAGCTTATCGGAATTGTTGAACTAACGGGCATTTTCAGACTGCAATCCGGCCCAGCGCCCGCAATATCTAATATCTCATAGTTCCGAGTAAATACGTGCCTTTGGTTTGGCAAACACAAATCTCCCATATTTGACGACTAGCCATCAAAATCGCTGCATAGTTGGTATTCATTCTGATGAATGTGTAACAGATATGCGAAAATTTTCACAAGCTTTACTTGACAGATAGTCCGCACGCACTCATACTATCTGTTGTAGCAGCAGAGATTTAGGGATTGGGGAGGATTGGGGGAGGGGAAGGACTGGGCCACCGGTAACTTTACTCACACGGCGGAACACAACACTGTGGTTGTTTCATGCTGTTTTTCTGTGAAGCTGCAACTTCGGTCAAACTGACCCATTCGTGCCAAAACATGGCTCTCATAGGTACACAAAGATTTTGTTAGGCAGAATTTTACTAATATAAATGTTTTTCTAAAAACAATCTCGAATGCCTGATTTTGCAATTCTGCGTATCAAAATAAAAATGAATGGATGTAGCTAAATGTTTACTCGTATCAATTTCCAATACAAATACATATATAAATAAACAAATCTAAATATGTGCAAAAACACAGATTTCTATTCATACATTCAACTGGTTGTTAGATAAACAAAATGTTTCAACAGTTTATTTGGTTTTTCTCGTTTACATGAAAGATTTATTTTTATGGCGAGTATTTTTTGTTAGTTTAAGTTGTGGTAGACGATCTTTCCCTTCGAAAACTGTTTAATCAAATATATTTTATTTTTGGTATAAAAAATGCACAAAATATTAAAAACTAAATAGTTAGGTTGTACACCAAACTTGCTATTAATAAAAAAAACAATATCGAATCTATGTGCAGCCAATGAATCAAGCAATTAATTTTGTATTAAATCGCATATAAGCCTTGTGATGTGACAACAATTTGTCGACAAATCCGTCACTACCACAACCTGGGACCAACCTATAATAACCTAAACAATACCTAGTGTCTTCTCCCTCGTTCATCTGCTCGCACTCCAACTAGTGAGGAGGGGAATATAAAGCACTTCGTAATAGAATCCAATTAATAATGTTTTGTGGCTTCTATTAATATAAGTATTACTTACCGTTATCAGTTTCAATGTAAAGCCTCTAAAGTTAATAGTGTGTGTGTTTGTTTAAAATAAATATGAACGTGATTATTTCTATGCATTTTCCCATCAAGAATGTCTAAAATTAATTCCGCAATAAAGTCCGACATTTAAGCGTATGACATAGGTACTAAAGGACTTCTTTTTTTGAAGTCATAATAAAAACCTTTTTTATCCCCGTATGGAAAATAAACGGAGATATATAATTGAAATATTTTGTCGGCAAAGAATAATTTTAGAAACGATTATTTCGGCACAAATGCGCGTAGTAATAGATTGAGGTTTTAGTGTTATATATATACACAGCAAACCTTATGCTGCATTTATTACACTTTTATTGTAGTAGGGGTGCATCATCAACGTCAAAGTTTCCTTCAAAACAATTTAAGGAACGGTTTTAACGGGTAAGGGTGTGTCTATTAAAATTTGGATTAATCTTATATTTCTCGTGAATTCTTTCAACATTTTGAACACATAATTACATATATTTGCTTTAGAGGTAAGCATTAGGACTACACTATAGACATGTAAATATACACTTGTCTCACCAAAACAAGTCTTCATTGGAAAGTTTTAATTGTTATAGCTCCATTTAAAGCCCATAAAACGAGCGTTTCAAGCAATTTTACATCACAACACATTCCGGAAACTCAATAAAAGATGCCATTTGTATTTTCTTTTAACGTCTCATTTCGGGACAATACGCCTAATGTAATGCCACAAATGAATAAGGAATTCCGGGATAAGGCGCGCGGAACTAGGGGGAATTTAAGGCATAGCGCACGTTTGCGATTACCCGACGAAATTGTTGGGTAGAACAAATCGCAATTTCTATTATTACTTCGTTCTTAGATATATAATGAAGATAGTTGAATCGGCACGTATTAATTCAGAGTAATAACATGGTCCGAGATCTCGAAAGAAATGAACGTAAGCTCATTGAAATTGGTGCGTGAAATTAAAATGGCAACCACTGGTAAGGTGAAATTACATTTTTGCAAGATCAATCTTTTTTGTACACCGACACACGCTTTCAAGTTTTGTGACTAAAATCTGTGGGTACATATAATAGCAATGGTATCGTACCAATGCGAATCAACTCATTTCAATTATAACTGTTTTAATTCATAGAGATAGCCACAATAAAAAATAAAAATAGACGAGCTAGCTTTCATCCTGTTTTTGCTTTCACCCATTGTATGCCCATTCAAATTTCACGGCTCTTTTCCGAATGTTTTGTTGGATGTTTTACATTTATTTTATTACTAATGTTTTACGTAGCTTAGTATAACATAAAAAATGGCGAATGCATTTCCTAGCAATGAATTCTGTACATTATTAAAATATGTGCTGTAAATAAAGAAATAAATGTCAATAATTGAAAAATGTAGGCAACATTGTTTGTGGCTTATTCAAAAGTCATCCGAAAAAGCCGCAAAATTCGAATTGGGAATTTATTGCTCATTTCCCACCCAATTAATTATCTGTTGGAGCTTTAATTTTAAATCCAACCAGAACATTTCGTAAAAATCTAGCCAAATCTCGCTGAAGTTATTTGTTTATCTCTAAAACAGAACTATTGAAATTTTTAGAAGTAGTTGAGTCTGTGGTATGTGACATGGCCCTTGACATGCATCTATTGACATCTCAAAGAAAATTTAACGGCCACACTACAAAATTTTATTAGACTAGGCTTTGTAGACTGCTATGTGGTATTCCTCTTTTTTTTATTTTGTTGGTGGGTATTCTTTGAATTTAAAACGGCCTCGGGTTATGTGAAATAAAATTTTGGTACATTAACAAAGATATTAAAAGAAGAAGGGAAGACCTTTGCCCAGCATTGGGATACCGTAGGTTTTTTTGAAGGGGGAGGGAATTATCAAATGTCTTCACTCACCCAGGTTGAGGTGCGAGGAAGTGTCAGACTCTTGCTGACTAAAAACCACACCATTCCTTTTCCTGCTCAATCCCGAGGCCGAGGCTGTTACTCCACAGACAACGATCAAATACGAAATTAAATCGCTCTCTTCCACATGTAATTTCTAATTAGTGAACCGTAAAATCGTATTCACACAACCGCATGACGGATTCTTTGATGTTCGAGTGTATTTTATTTGAATGTGAATGTGGAATTCGATCAGCAAACAAATGCCTTTGTTGTTGAAGGGAAACCACGCATCGATGTTGTCGAAACAAAATAACTGGAATGACCGACAAACGAAACGCTTCCTTGTTTATTATAATTAGTCTGTAAATTAATACCTTCATATTGCCTTTAAATGGAAAATTACTGTAATATATTAATATTTCCTTGAAATAGAAAATTGATGTAATGTTATTTAAAACTTAATAAAATAAAATAAATATTACGAACTTTGTATTATTTATTATACTCGTATAAATCATCAGAATAAACCACTTGTTTTTTGGTTTTTATGGGCGATATATCATTTATAACACAACAATAGGTTCTATGACCTATCGTTTCATTTTTTTACGACTAAATATTCAAAACGGGTACGTATCTTTTGCAAAATACAAAACACGTGTACAAATTCTCATAAGAAGAAGCTTCAATATTGTAAATTGTAATCTAAACAGCAATCGAGACACCATCAATCAATTTAAACAAATTGAAACATCCGTGGAAGAAAAACATGTTTTTCATAAAGCCACGAGCACACGGGGCGATACGAATACATTGTAAAACCGCGTGCACACGGAACCCTCAATAAATTTTGATGGAGTATCGCTGGCAGTATTTTCACGGCTTACTGTTCTCGGGCCGGAAAATATAATAAGCGGGTTATAACATTTGCATATAGATCGCCGTGTCCGCGCACCCTCCGTTACCTATATTGTTATTTACACACATTTCTTATGAGAGCCTGTAAATAACATAGGAGCTCAAAGCACACATGCGTTCATATTTGCTTTGGATTTATTTTGCATATTTATACCGCAAGTAATTAAAACCGATGGAGGTTTTAATACTTGTGTTTTGATGAGCTGGTCCCCTTGTGGGTAATAATTTATTGTATTTAATGTGTACGCACAGATTAAAACGTTGACTCAATTACGAATGGATCATAACATACACCATAAAAGAAAAAAAACAATTTTGCTTAATACTTTTTACAAAAAATGTTACTTTTAAAAATAAGAAATGCATTCCTTTTTATAAAACAAAGTTAGTAAAAAAAACTCACAACAAATTAATAAATCTAAATATCTAAATAAATATAAATCGATAAAAGTATACCTTACACACCAAACCCACAGTAAACAAACAAGCAGCTCGGATATTCATAACCGCAACCCCAATAAAAGTTTAAAATAAACAAAATCTTAACTTTTATGTTGATTTATTGCTCATTTGTCATCTGCCCATCAAAATTCTGCAAGTGTCACCGCTAGGGGAGATGGTATGGGTACAGGAAAGACTTTCGATGCGGGACTACGAAGGGGACAGGA
This sequence comes from Spodoptera exigua, assembly GCA_902829305.4. NCBI lineage: Eukaryota > Metazoa > Arthropoda > Insecta > Lepidoptera > Noctuidae > Spodoptera > Spodoptera exigua. The sequence continues at coordinate 7,686,665 of LR824615.2, forward strand.
AAGCCGGTTATGGTAAACAGAGCGCGTACTACCACCCAAGATGTTCTTAATAGACAAATGCATTATCTCCTCAATCTATCTCCATCAGATAACTTGGGAACTGACTATCAGCACCATTAAAATGAAACTCTAATAATGACGTCAAATTTCAAATTAGTCCCGGTCGAACCTCGAAAAATGACAGGACATGAATAGAAGGGCAAGTCATTATAAGATAGTTTGATACGCTCAGATTTAGATTAAAAACTTTCATTGTGATTGTTGGTATAAAAAGTTTTAGTTACTATTATCCGAAACGAAGATTATTTATCTTTAAAATTATATTAGAAAATCTTAGAAAGCAAACGTTTACCCAAAGTTACAAATGTCAATAATCAGATCAGATCTAAGAGATGATAAATTGCAAAAACAGACCTTTCACGCTGAAGATCAATTAACTTTGACAAACAACGCCACTTAATCTAAACGTAATCTTTATCCAATTTCTGATTTAAGATTGAGAACAAATTTTTGTAGAACACTTTTAATTAATAGGTACTCTGGTGAACAAGGCTTGGACATAGATTCGACCCTAATATTCTGAGACTTGACTATGAGGAATTCTTTGTTCTTTAGACCTAAACTACCTATTTTCTTACATGAAATATGTCATAATATCGTTACAAATTGTTGTTTCTAACACAAATGCAAATGTTAAAAGAATTTTTAGATCAAAACTTTCTTCAAATAATAACATGATTAGGTACACATAACAGATTTAGGGTTCAATCGAATATTCTAGTTACCTAAAGGTGACCGTAAACTTCATGTCACACTGAAATAGGTTTTGAGAGATGCAATTTCCTCAATTCTAACATAGCTGGGGCCTTTGTCGGCAGTCATTGTAACTCGAATCACGTACTCTACTATTTTGACAGAATGAACGGACAATGTACGAAATTGCGCGTTCAAAAGCGTCGGTCGTACAGGCTTAATGAGCCCGCCGAAACTTGATTAGTAATTATTAACTATACATCATCAAACGCATTGGATTACACAAATGATTTACCCCTTATGCAGCAGTCACATTGTGGGGTCGGTAATTAACAATGCAAAGATAGAGTAAACTAGAGTCGGTATTTGCAAACTATTTCCAGGTTTACCCCAATTTTCTTTTTATTATAACTTGACTTTACGATTGGTACATTGGAAGTTGGTATGAGCAAACGTCGGGTGTGTATAGAGTGCAGAATAATTGAATAAAATCAGCTGCATTCGGTATAAAACTAGTTCACTGCACCAGTTGAATTAAATTGGAACTTGACTGTAACGAAAAGCTACTCGTATGAGAGAAAAAATATGTTATTGGAGTTTTGTTATAAGTAACCATTTGTAATTTGGATCCTTTATTTTTATAGCGAAACAATATAATGAGTAGGTATATATAATTATGCTTACGCAATAAAATTAAACTAAGTATACCTCTACCAGAACATCTAGCCAGTGGTTTTCAACATTGTTTTGAAAATTGATTGTACAAAAATTGTTAAAAAATATGTATGAATAAACCTTCTCGGATTTCTTCGAAAGAACTGCTTTATTTTCTCACCAGGCCCGTTACTTCATGATCAAGCCACGGGGGCACGTTCCCATCATTATTATAAAAGAAAGTAATTTTAAACCAATGACAAGAACAATAACTAGAACTTCAGTAGGTATCTTAAATCTAATCCATAAATATCTATAATAAAACAAAAGGCGTTACTTTCTAAGAGACCTTATTTTATAATCAAGATAAAAGTGAATTTCGTGTATCAATAACTACCCTTCTTTTGTTATGTACAGGTTCTTTCAAATAAATTTATTTTTAAGAGAAAGTGTACTAAAGTGCTCAGTGAAAGGTCTTGGTGCTTATCTCATCTTCTGGAAATATTTCTATTCCAAAGCCATTGGTCAGTATTATTTTTCAATAGTGCACTCGTTGGTACTAAGAAATTATAACGACGAAAGTGAATTTTGCACAAAATGATTGAAGATTGGACGTATTTGATGTGAACCCTTAATATAAAACTTTCTTTTTTTACTTTTTTTTAAACTAGGATTTTGTTGTGTTGATTTAAACTGACTAAATGATTTTACAATTCCACATTTGTTATTATGTCTCGTTTTTTTCCTTTTTTTGAGGGGGGTGGGGACCATTAAGTTACTTCTACAGTCCTGGGTGGGGCTAGGAGTGTTGTCAGACTCTTACGGACTAAAATCCATCCTGCTCCTTCTCATTTTCCGAGCCTGCAGCATTACTATTATATTTAGGTAATCATTTTTGATAAACAAATCAGTTAACAATTTATAATTAACAATATCTAATGTATTTAATACTACAATATCACTTTCAACAAATAGAATAGAAAATCAGCATGTGATGAACTATTCAATTAATCAATTCAAATTAGCTTTCCACTCTAATGATTATTTACAACCTTCAATCACTTTACGGGAGCAAATTCTATTCAAAATGCTAAACCAATATTACTAATACAGTAACACATTCTAAATAAATTATTTCATTGGTTTGAAACTAAATACACTCTATATTTGATTTGATAACATAAATAAACAAGCCTTGTAGCACTAAGGTAAATATTTGCATTAGGCAATCAACGAATAGGTAACTAATAGCTTTTATTTTGTTTCATATGAAAACCTGTGTACATCGAGCAATAATTTAAAATAATATAAGGCCTTTGGAAAATTTTACTAATATAATAACACTCAAAGTTTAACTAATTTGAAACGTTATTAGGTTTCAAGTTTAGCACGTAGGATGAAAAGTATATATTTTATCATGAGGTATGGTGGCAAACGAGCTCACAGAATACGTGATGTCAAGCTTTAGGCGTCGCCCATGGATACAATTATCACCGACGATTTACAATGCACGACCAGCCTTTTGGGGGTAAGGGATTTTATGATTTAAGTATAAGGGAAGAAGGAAGAAAATTCGGTCTCCAGTAACCTTATTTACACAGCCACATTTAACACAAAGCGTCGTTTTCACTCTGCTTTTCTGTTAGGGCGCGGTATCATTCCGATCGTGCTGGCCAATCGTGTCAAAGGATGGCCCTTCCTTGCTTTAATCACAATATTGCTGACCTAGCATTTATTTATCAATTGAAACAGAAGAAATCAAAAGGCCTAAATACATATACTCTGCTCACATCGAGAGACAATACCTAATACTCAACAGTTACTTACAAAGTATACATTCGTCGTATTATGTCTTTCGTACAATACAAAAGAACTCCCACAAAAAAGTAGGTAAACGATAAACACAATAGATGGGAATACAAAATGCTTCCTAACCTATATTAATAACAAAATCACATTATAAATGAATGGGCAAAGTATAAAGGACGTAGAGAATCCATAGTAAATATCAATCTCACAATGAAACGACTTGTTAGGCTTCCCGGTACTTTAATTTTATAATTAGAATTTTATTGTTTTATTTTCCTTTGAGTTATACTATAAAAGGAAAAGTGTGTTAAAAAAGGAAGTGCTTGTTTTCATTAAGCATCTTAAAAATTAGTTGTAAAATCTTGTGTATTTTATACTCATTGTTTAATTACTAGTTTAAGAAAAATAAATATGTATATTTAAATACTACCATGTATCAATTAAGAGTAAATGAATTATTTGTTTTTCAATATTATTTGGTACCGACTTATAATAGTTACAGTCCATTCAATAACGTACCTACGAATAGCTGTGTATAAATACTATTCAAACAGCTATAAAGTTAGCTTCACTTAAAATGCCTCTTTCTGTGTGTCGTTATAAACATTAATTTTAAAGCAAAACCGAAAGTATTGATTTGGGTTTTTATGCGCTCTATTGCAGAGAAAACTTTCATTGATAACTCATTTTTACTACCGTAGCGTATCTACTGTAAAAGTCAATAACTTTTTATTCATGGCAAACATGAAAGAACTTCATAAATCGTATTTTTGATGTCAAGACAAACCAATGATTTAGCACAAATCGCAGAAAGTGTGCAGTCCACTGGTCCTAATTAATCGATTTGCAAACATTCATTATGCAAACTCATTGTATAAATTAGTATTCTGAAAATGCTCAGAAATTTCTTCAAAATTACTGAAACGTTAGATAGCTATCTGTGGAGTTTTTAAAATTTTAGGCAAAAAGTCTTATCTGTTCGGCACAAGTAACAAAATTCAAACTGGTTCTGATAAAAGGATTAAATCGAAAGATGGTTTCAACCGATCTTTAGGTTTCTAAGTCTGACCCAAATTGGCATAGGACCGGAGAACGATTTTAAGATTGGAGAACCCGGCATAAAATGAACTCTTTTGCGCTGAGATTATGATAGCGTCAGCAATTTTATGGTGATTCAGCGAAGCGTTGAAAGCTCATATTGCCTCTTTTATACAAAGAAAACTTATTCTCGGACTGAACTAATTTCCTTCCATGCACTCACGACGCTAAAGAGCGTATAAATGAGACTGTTGTGTAATACTAATAAACGATCAACTTGCAAGTGCTTACACCGTAAAAACTTCAAGCGAACTAAAGTTCCCCGTGCCAAGAAAAAGCTAAGGTCTTTGTTCTCTCCAGCCAAAACAAACCGTTGTGTTTGGGCATTTGTTACAATAACAAACATTGGGGAACAAGCCCGCTCTACAGGAATGGGCAAAAACGTGCCTAATCGAAGCGAATTGGAAATAAAGGCTCAAGATTCGATGCCGACGTGTCAAGTTCCTTCGAATAAGGATTAAGAGCTTATTGTTAGCCAAATTCGCGGAACTTACCTGTTCCTACAACTCAAGCACTGAATGCTTGATTTATGAAATAATTTGCTTTACTTTACGGGCAACAGCAACACTTTTTCCATTTTAGCAGCTCATAAATTGCGAACATACACGTATTTTATTAACAATAAAGAGTGAAATATTCTTGTGCTTATTCTAGGACGGTAGAATGTTTAAGATGTAAAAGTATTTATTACATATTTTTGGATAGCTACTAAAGTGCTCCTAGAACTGTACAGATGACAGTAAACGAAAGAAAATATAGGTATAGTATACCATAGAAGTTAGAGCATCAATTAAAAGGGGACGGTATTACCTGCACATGGCGCCCGGCTTCCCGGCTTTCGCCGACCAAACAAGACGTGTTCCATAGAAAAATGTATTGATCTGCAGATGACAGGACACTGCTGATATTGTTAAAGAGAAAAATGGCTACAAAGGGGACGCTAATTGTGCAAACAACGTACCATGTCGGAACTATTTACAGACGAAGCCGATACCCGGAACATACAAAACATATAAATATGTTTTTGTATCATCCGACACCAGAAAACGTTACTCACGTTGTCGTCAGTCGTCTGTTTCACACAAGCAATTTAACAGCAATTGTATGAAAGGCTATAAAAGAATGCCATTCAATTTGAACGTGAATACGAACAGAGCAATTCGGTTGATGAAATTGATAAATATTAAAACGAGTGCGCAAATAATATTATCAACGCATAACCACGTACATCCGTAGTTGTTATATTTATCTGTATTAAAGACGCAAGCAGCCACATGTTCAGGATTTTAAATACAAGTCGACCACGAAATTGCTACCATATGTCGTAAATGCTTTGAAATTTGCAAAAAATGTTACCTGAATACAAGTGGCTAACACTTGAAACTGAGTTATGATGAAAGATAAGCTAGTTATAATATGTTTAAAAGAATAATTTGTACATGGACTAGTTACTTAACTGCGGTGTTAATGCGTCTACTGCTTTGTAAAAGCTATTTAAAGTTAAGTTACAGCAAAATATTAAACTTAAACGAGCAAGTAAAGATTTATTGAGGGTTTTGAGTTACAATTTTTACAAGTTATAATAAAGGCCAAAAATTTCCATGAATAATGAATGAAATCACATTGACTCTTTGACTAAGTCTATTTGTAGATAGTAATAGTAAAGGGATAGAATGCATTAAAAAAAGAACTCAAAAACGTAGTGACAATGTCGCCGGACACGAATGCATGCGGCCGCAAAATTAACTGGCGTTAAGTCATAAATTGAAAATGAGTAGAGTCGTTTGCGTTCAAAGTGGCATGAAACGGCGAGTACTGATGACAGACGACGACACAGGGTGGTCTCGTTCCCGACAATCATTGTATACAGCATGTGGTATTTAAAACGCGACAAAGCGTCCATATTACTAACAAGTAACACTAAAATATTCACAAACGATGCTAAGGAAAACCCGTACAAAGTACAAGGAGGTGATTTATAATGAAATGATTTTATATTCTGTGAAATGAAATTCAACGTGCATAAAGATGTGCTGCATAATATACTAAATACTTCTGTTATTTTAGTAAGCAATTTCCCTTAACATTTAGAATTATTTTGTTGAATATTGGGTATATCTATACCCAACAGTGTAGGGCGCCCTCCAGCTAGGTGGACTGACGACATCCGCAGGGTGGCTGGCTGTAGTTGGATGAGAAGAGCTGAACATCGAGCTCAGTGGCGTGCAATTGGGGACGCCCATGTCTAGCAGTTGACGACAACAGGCTGATGATGAAAATGAATCATTTTTTGGTAAATTTGACAAACTTCAAAATTAAAATTCAGAAGTGTTATTGGTGGAAATTTCATACAACAAATATAGTAATATATTGTAAAATTAATAATGATAACACACCATGTTCTCACTACGAATAACTCAAACACATCGGCCTAAAAAATCCAACTAACCGTTTTATCTTTCTTTTTCTTTTAAAATAACTACTTGAAACTTTTATGAGTCAGTTCTTAACAAACATGCATGAGTATGATATTAATGACGCGGGCCCTATGAGTGGTCCTTGCGGTACTCTCAATTTAAAACAGCACACAAAGCTTATGCATACAGTTGACTTATTTATACTGCAGTGGAATTCATGCTCAGGAATACTCGAACTGTATGAGTGTTAGCCTTCTCTGTTTGTAACTAGGATCTTCAAAATCCAATGATGTATATTTTAGCAACGAACTCTCTACAAACCGTTTGACGCTGTTTCTACGAAATCCGATTTGTTCGTCTGGGATTTGGCATTTCATGCACAGAAATTTGCAAATCTACGATGTGTACTGTTCACTGTTTGTTAAACTCTACATTAGTAATGATTTCGTAAGTCGTGTTATTTTAGTTAAGTTTAGTTTCATTCTATATCTTCAATATGATCAAATATATTTTTACCGTCCCTAAGTAGTCTCCAAGATCTAAGTTGAAGCAATATAAGTATAAAAACTTTCCTCTTCGTTTCTCGATTGAACTAATCTTTCCCAAAATTCCCTAATGAACTTGTAATACTTGAGTACCTAATTATAAGTTAATTTTAGCAAACATGATTCATGGGCCTCGTGTACTGAAAATACAGTTCACCTGAGCCCGGGTCCCGACTGAATTAGCATTATTGGAGCTGATACAGCAAAGTTTTGTTCAATAATTAGTTGAACGAAAGGGTACGGGATAAATTGCTCGATAAATTTATTCAATTCAGTGAAAGCAGGGTTTTGAATAGAAGTTGAGTTTTAATAACGGGAGATACCTACACACATGTATTCATAACTTACGTAGCTGGTAAAGCTTTCTCATTTTTACTGCCATTATAGGTTTTACCAAAACAGTACATAATTGAGGGGCACTTAAAGTTAGTAAACTGTAAACTGCCTCCCATATTGTCATTATAAAGAGTTAATGAATGAACTTCGTCCACATTTTCAATGTTATGTACTAGTTCGCAGCGGAATAAAGTTAAGCGGTTCTCCTATTTGTGCCGACAAGCCGACATAATGTATTATCTCGCTCGCAAAGTTTTAGCGGAGCTACACTGTTCATTAAACAGGCGAATGAAGCAGAGTTTAATTTATACGCAAAGTACTATACAGTTACTGCAAAACAAAGCTACAGTTTTGAGATTTGTTTTGTGTGGCTGTACAAAACTGGCGTCGTTGAAGTTTTTATACTTTTTGGTACTTGACTTCTCTTTCGGATGTCATGACTTGTATATCAGCGGCATTATCAAAACACTCAAGGCAAACTTAAGCCAGACTTATTTTTGTACCGCGTTATCTGGATCCTGCTCCCTCAGAGTTAAGTGATCCAATAATCTGGATTGGAGTGCTGCGGTTACTGGTTTAATATTATTTCTCGAATTCCCTGCAGATTCAAAATTTAACTAAATTGATTCTACGAAGGCTATTTATTTATTTCTTTAAAAAGATGGGTTAGTAAACGAAGGGTTAGTAAAATTATCTTATAATATTAATAACTGACTAGGCAGAATACCTAATATAAAAATAACGAATGAACTCAAATTCAATACTCTACTAACACATATTAATATACCCAATGTTTGTATTGAATCTGAAATCCAAACTGCAACTTCCATAAACTGAATACAACTTGCTCCAACTAGTAGTGCAAATAATATATGGATATCCTTGAGAACTTCGAACTAACAAGTTAGCTTAGATATGACGAGCGTGCAGGCTACAGCCGACGGCTCTCAATCATAAATATTGGTCCTCTGAGTCGCTTGTCGTACTAAATTGAAGTTTAATTACTTCGACCAAGTCTAACAGATACGTGTAAAGACTTGGACGGTTCTAACGTACCTATTAATAACAGTAAGCAATATCTTCAGTAATTTACTCATGTGTAATTGATACCAGAACCGAAACCTTACAAGCAAATACATGAAATGTATCCATATCGTGTTAGTCTTTGTACCAATAACTAATTTAATAAACAATACCTTTGTTGTTTCAGTAGACGACCGTTGCTTTGGCAACTGATTTATTTAAAAAAGTTTAAAGCACTCATGTCACACACCAGTTTTGTGTATTGTTTAAGGATAAAATTAGGGGTAAGTTAATTACCCTGCGTCGACTCCCAAACGTATCAAAACACTGCCACATAAAAATTACACCATGTCCTCAATTTTCGGTCCTTCACCACCAGATCAGCGATTTACATATATACAAAAATTTGTAGAATATTACTACATCCATTATTCGTATTACAACACAAACACGTGTTGTAAGACAACCTGCCACTCACTCTCACTCTCGCGAACAGGTAATGATTTATGAAGTGCGTACAAAGCGAGTGATACACAGAGGAGTCAGTTACATTAGACCGCATCAAAATAAGAAAAGGGACCGTATCAAAGGCAGTAAGGCGGTATCCCCAGGGGTAGAGAGCGGGGACCTTTATTTATGGCCCGCGCCTTTGTTACACCGCTCCAGAAATATAAATAGTTCCCGTTGAAATACCGAAGACGAAGCACTTTGGGGGTGTGATATTGTAGAGAATTAATGATGTGGTCAGTATTTGAATTGGATTAGGGATACATCGAAAGATCCCTGCAAAATGCTAAAAGGATTCAATGTGTTTGTATGGCTTAGCACAACATAAAACGGTGAAGTGAATTTACCAGATCGGAGGGTCGGGAAATTTGGATTCTGAGATTGCCCCAGGCTCGCATCCAAATGCATTTTCAGGTGATAAATATGTAAAGTAGTCTAAAGTATATTAAAAACTAATAAGCCTTTAAAAGGGGTGGAATCAAATGGTTTATAATTTTAAAGAGCATTGGGTACATGAAACAACTCGTAAAATAGAATTCTAATGCGAAGTAATAAAAGTTTTATTTGTATCGCGTGCAGCGTGTTTCTACGAAATCGTAAATACTATCCAAATAAGGGACGTTGAAGCGTGTACGTCTATCTAGAAATAAGGAAGATGTAATTCTTTAATAAAAATGTTATATGCTCAGTTTCATCGGTTTATGTTGGCTACAAAACACAACCGGAACCTAACATTTTCATTTTACTACGGAATTTATATCTTTGGTGTATAGATTGACCCAAACCGCAGTCAAATGTATGTCTTACTATCGTTTTATTGAACGCTAGTCGTATTTTACCCTAAAATACTAAAGTTAGCATATTCGACGAAAAAATGTAATATAAGCAAAACATTTCCTCATATGTGTTCAACATAAAACATCAAAGTTTAAAAAGAGAATTTTAACTTTAAAACTCAAAACAAGACTTACAAGCATTTATCATGGCCGTTCACTACAGCAAAATTTTCCCGCGAAAATTCACATGGAATAAAAACTGTCCGATGAAAAGCGATACTGGAGCAATTTGTCACGTCGGGTCTTAGAAGGAGTACGCCGACTCCATTCACCGCGATAACGGAGGTCTCTGGCCCACTTATGGGATTACATTCAGTTTTTATTCAGTCTAGTTTTTGACTGATTCATTTTTAAGCACCCCCACATCAATTTCTATTTCCTATACCACAAAAGTGACGTAATCCTTTTATAGTTTGATGTATCTGGACAGTAACTTTGATATTGAATTTTAGTTGTACCTTTCTTTGTCAATGGAAGTATGAAGCATATTTTTATTGGAAACAGATGATTTGAAATATTTTCCTATCAAGCAACAACATTTAACGTAGAATTCTAAAATCCTATACTAATTCAAATATGTATCTCAAAGTCTAAAATATGCAAAAGGATGGAAAGGAAAAATATGAAGCAAGTCTGTTAGAAAATTCCTTTGAAAATAACTCAGGAAAATGCAAGGATGAAACCGGATAACATTCGAAAGAAAAATATGAAATCATTCAGCAACAGTATCTAGAATAGAAAAATATGCATGCTCCATTCTCCGCGCACAATGCCGACGGAGCCCGCACATTTACAACGCGCTCGACTTTTATATTGTCATCTCGTCCATAAGATGGGTCACTGGCCCCGGTAACAACGTCGACTTGTATTTCATCAAGTGCATAATTCATACGAGGTCGTCTTCCTCACAGGTATGTTCTTCTGATAAAAATTCCACACATTACAAACGATAAACGGAAAGTCAGGGAATTTTAGGGAGTTTATTTATGAATCGCACGGTAAAATCTCGATCGGACGAGAAGAATGTGTATATAGCCTTGGCATTCAAGTGAATACTGGTGCTACGAACCAGTTTTGCAGAAACAGTATGTGAGCCGACCTTCAACTCGTAAAGGATATTATTACTAGACTATCCACTACATAAATTTAAAACCTAGGAATCAGTCACTCACTTCTCATTATACTCATAAAATTTTGATATTATTCTTAGCGTTAACGTAGCTACAAACAACAAAGCTCCAGTGAAAATTTAAATTTCTGTTTAAGTATGTTTTTAGTAAGCATGTTTTTTTTATTTTGTTTGAAAAATATTACAATTTTCTTTACCAATTTGTGACCATACATTATAAAACAACTAGAATATCGCGTCCTGATCTGAACATCTTCATAATAGTCCCTAAAGTGTGGATAAGTAATGGCCGCCTTATATCACAGTGGCAAGGCGACAATAACCATTGTCTGTGTCTCATGAATTCCGTGAGAAGGTAGGTGCTATGAAGGTGATAACACGCTCCTGACCAACTGAGAAATTTATGGCTTCATATTACACTGGAGATGACCTGGATGGGAACACTGTCCGTATTTCATCTAGGTGCACTAACGGAAATATTTCATAAAATGAGAAAATATTTTTAAAAAGACTAAGTGCTAAAAACGAGAGAAAATATTCCTAAAGACTTTCATTGAAAAATTCATTGTTATAATGTTGATAGCAAATATGTTTAACATGCCAATGTATGTATGTATTTAGTGGTCTCACCCAATAAACACATATTATTATAGAAATCTATCCATAAGAGTATCATGTGTCGATATCGTTATCTATAGAAAAATCCCCTTCGCCAAGGAGGGGTGGTTGTCTTTTGTTTTCTGAATGGTGCAGATGACGCCCTTTGTGAGTTAGTAGTAACAGGAAGGTGAACTTAATAGGGTCCTTTGTTTGACTTGCAACACTTGCTTTTATTAAAAACGTGTGTGTTACTGTATTAATTCCTGATACTACCTCAAATATCGCAAATCTAGGAGCACCTATTTATTCTTATAGCTTAGAAACAGACGGCTTCCAATGAAAAAGGGCAAGATTATGTTTAATTGTAGTCTTATATGTAAGAAAAAAACCTAATTATAACTTTTAATATCCGGACCTTTATGATTCTAAGAGCTAAAGTACTTAAGAAACTTTGCAAATTCAAAAACCACAAGAGAGGACGTGACAGTATTTAAATTAGCTATTTTAAAAATTAAATGTCAGAAAAATGTTATACAACGTTATTACAGTTTTGTAATAAGGAAAATTTACTTTATGAAGGAATATGAATGAGAAATCTCGCTCCGAAGTATAGGACTGCGCAAATACTGTTTAAATTTAATCCGGTTTGGCTTTGTGTTAATCCTGTTAAAATCCTTCTTACATCTTCGTTCTCAGTACTTTCTCAATGACTCCCTATAATGTTAAATTAACATCAACGTTTTTATTAATGTACATATTCTTTACTTTTTTTTGTAACAGTGATTTATTCTATTTTCGTATCAACTTCAGGTAGCTAAATAACATAGCCAAAAAGAACAGTATTAATTTTTGAGCCGACACGGTTTCTCTAAGACCAGAAATCATTGAAGCGATCCATTGAACGCTTTGAAGCTATTCTTGAAGTATTTTGTAATACAAAAGGGTTCTTATCCAAAAACGATTTGAACAATGACAATGAATTCATTTTCAATATTAAATCCGTACCAAGACCTAAATAATATCGTGAACAGAACAATTATTTACAATCCGCCTCGTTACCCGCACGTCAACACTAGCTGTCTGAGTTGAATGTGTTCTAAGGGAACAACTTGTGTGTACCCACCCAAATCGCTCTCAAACTAAAGGCCAGCTTTATACCAGAGATAAAGTCCTTACCAGTTCATTCTGACATTTCAAAGGTTCATCTTGATCAACCATAATTCAAGTTGCTCCGTTGTTTTGACGGCAGTACGAGTAATCAACAAAGAGATTACTTACGACATGAGAAATCGCCCAACTTAATCTGTGTTGTTTGGATTTAAATAAATTCTATTATGTGCTGCTAGAGGGCGTTTAAATAAAAAGTTTACAATAGGCACATAACATAGTCTATAAACCTATAGCATTTTTGGCAGCCTTTTTTCGGACTCGACTTTTCTAACAGTATTTTGCATAATATATCGACAGACATCATTTTTATACCATTAATTGAAAAGTTATACTAGTTTATTTTCATCATCATCATCAGTAAGGGCCCACTGCTGATCAAAGGCCTCTTCTCACCCGGAGAAGATTTGAATATAATCACCACGCTTGCTCAAAGCGCATTAGCAATTTCATTAGATTTCATTTAGAAATTAAAGTCTAGTTTTCCTTATGATGATCACCATATGTCAGCAATGTCAAAATATTCATAGAAAGTACATATAACTTAGATAAAGTCACATTGCAGGTACTTGCCATGTATCGAACCCGCGCCCTCATACATGAGAAGAAGGCGCTATAACCTTCGGGAAAAAAAACGACGGTTTTTTTTATAATTACATAAAGATAAAAAGTTTACCTGTTCTATCGCCATTAATATACGACACAACTTATTTAATACAACCAGTATTTAGCGTGAAACTTGAAGGAAGACAACAGGCAACTTGTTGGCGCCTTAAGTTTTAATAAGAAAACATACTGATGATCGCTCCGTGAAGGGAAAACTTTCTGAATAGGTTGTTCGGTCTTACGATCTTATCAAATGCTCTGAATACTGGGTTTTGTTTCCCGCAGTAAACTAAGGCCTACTGTAACTAAATAACAAAGGTATATTCCTCATAAAGTTGAGTTTTTATTTATTTTGTATTGCAAGAATTTATATTTATTGTTAAGAAAGGGAGATGGTGATGGCGCGCTCTGACGATTTATTGATTATAAACAGTAAGAGGAACTGTGTGTTTAACTGTTAAGTCTTCTTCGTTTATTTTTTATTAAACCTTTCTTCTGTTTTAAAAAATCTCTTTACAAAAGCATATACACTTTTAAGAAACTCTCATGCTAAATTGAAAAGCACACCATACCTGCACCTTCGTTTATACTACAAAGAAAATTTTATATGCATCACTTGTACGCTTTTCTTCGTAAAGTAAGACTGAATGTGTTTTAATTAAAAAGCCAACACACAAAATGAACGATCTAGAACATTAAGCTCAAATAATGTCGTTTTAAGCGATAAAAGAGAACGTTAAAGAAAAAAGTCATAAACTAATAAAAAAAAGGTCTCTTCATAATAATTTTACCGTAAAATGGGCTGGGCACGTACATACCTGTAACAAGATTTAACATACATAATTATCAACACAGTCCGTTCTTTACATTATACTACTGGATTAACATAACGAGGTATTAAAATTAACCGCCCTTTGACGTCCTCAACCACCGAGTTTTAACTCCTACGAAATAAAAAAATACATAATTTGGAACAATTTTACGTAAGAAAAATTGTAACGTAATTTCTTTTTAAAAGAAGCCTTTTTAAATAGGCATTAAAATTGTCTTATACAATACAATTTGATTTGGCATACTCTCGATTTCTTTAGAACGATTGCAGAGTAAATTGCAAAACAAATCAACCGGAACCATGACAAATATTAAGTAAACATAAACTTTCTAAACACTACATTGAGTGCATATTAAATCTTAACAATTTGTTAACATGGCAAAATTGTGTGAAACATCCATTAGATTTTAATCAGCTTATTAATTTGTACAAGCTTTACTATTAACAGACTTTTAATAATTCCACGAAACGACCATCAGAGTTTGTGTAATTGACGTTCAAAACTTATATGTAATTAGTGGATAATTTATAGATGCGCGGTATATCTTGTAAGTCTTAGTTTTAACGTGTATTTAAGTAAGTTTCGGTAACGTCTGTGTATAATGAGACTTGAATTGTTTGTCTTAGTTATTACAAGTTTGCATATTAAATGAAGTTTAATTATGTCGTTTTGTGGCACTTTATACGAGAAACTATTTACTGTATTGTTAAGGTCACAAGTGTGAATAGAGGCTTCAGTTTTGAAATAGAATCCGTATTTATCACGTTTGCGTATTCAAGCGTTAACATTCTCATTGTTTTCGTTTACACATGTTTCATTAGATACGCTGATTAGTATCTCATATATATACGGAATGTGTATGTTAATGAATATGGTAGTAAACAGTTGTATGCTACTTTTTAATAACTATGATGTTGTAAAATAGATACTTTTCTGATAACAAACATTTTAACAAGTCATTTGTGTATTTGGTATTCTCAAATAGCGATAGATGTTTGTTTTGGGAAATAAAATTATTTGTAGTCTTTCCCTTTGTGTGGTGAGTGGAAGTTTGAGCCTCTTATTGACTAAAAACTGCCCCTTACCAACTTCTGCTCCGAACCGCGATAACTTATTACACTTTACCTGCAAACCACGACCTTATATACCTAGCGATATATGAATGATCACATGGATTTCAATAATGTATTAAACCACTATACTTGAGCGGTAGTTATTTTAATCGTTAACTTAATTATAAAACCAAACAATAACTGCTAACCAACTAATTAACAACCGCATTCTATTCTGACACAGCAAGTTACAATAGACAAGTCCCGTATCTCATCATTGTTCAACCAATTAATACCATAAAACTTAATCACTAACCCGCGGGTTCTAACCAAACAACAGTTAATATACCAGCATCTTTAATAGCCACAGTTAAGTACACAATGACAGACTAATACAATTTTATGACACTTTAGAATTTGAACTAAAACGCACGTCAACGTATACCGACCATTATATCTTGAACTTTAATTACTTAACACTGGCATACGAATTGAAGAATAAGTTAAACTGGTAAAGTATAGCTTTATACAACGTCTGTGTGTCGTCTGTATAATTCTTTCCTGCTGTTTAATTGTATTAATTTATGACCATTCTGGGTGCCAATTGATTGTTAAGTGGGCCTTAAAATAGCCATTTAAATTTAGATGTTCATTGGTTCTTGTCAAGTGATGAATGAGCTGCAGAAAGTACTAAGTCTCGATTTTATGAGTGCTTATTGACAAGGATATTACGTTTCATTAGTTAGTTCAAATTTATTTATTTTTATCACCATTCCTATTCTCGTAGGTATCTCTTCATTGTACACGGTAGATAACTTACTTATAAAGTTTCTGTAAATAAGATGTATCAAAAAAAATCTTGTAGAAATATACAACAGACCACCTCATCTCAACTGTCAATCTTCACCATCTTCTCTAGAATTATCAATAATTCGGACGTCAACACACATTATTATATCGTTACCATAGCAACCTAATTGCCATTATTTACGCCTATGCCTAATACCATTATAGATTTTATTCAAGAGAGAGAGAGAGAGAGAGAGAGAGAGATACTTTTTCTAGATAAAACACATCTACATTGAATTTGTGCTTTATGACAGACAAACATACATAACCTTGTGGTGGCCCGAAGATTATGGCAGCCACATCTTGAAGCAAGAACCAATGTGACTTTTTCCGTGTTGTACAAATGAACTAGGGAATAGTTAATTTAGACAACACTGACAAAAGCTGAAAGAAATATCATGAAGAAACCTAATCTTATAATTTCTGACTATAAGTTTGAAATTACAAATTGGTCTTGAGCAAGCAAGGTGATGACTTTGACTTTTACACTTCCCTTTGCTTTAACCAGTAAAAAAATAACATTATGAATAGATAAACATTTATTTAAATATTTGCAAGACAAAAAGCTGACCGTCGTTAATGAAAACACTGATTACTACTGTTTACTAAAACAACAAGAATCAACTTCAGTCTTAATTAAACTTTAAAAGAAGATAGAAATAAAATAAATGTAATTACTGCTTCATTTTCCCCAATCGAAAACTTAATGTAAAATTTTAATCCGTTTGTACCTATCACTAATTAGTTTTATTTAACTAAAATAAACTTTGATAAGACCTAAATTTCTTATTTTTAATTAATTAACAAAGAAAATACTCGCAATGTCTATCCTTTTTCAAATAAGTTCTAATGTCACTTAGGGTTGATTTTTCAATGGTTAGATAAACGTTACCTGGGGAATAATTGCGATGCTGTCGCGTCAGAATATTTGTATAAGACAGTGACAGCAACAACTTTTTCCCTGAAATAACATTTATCTGAATATTAAAAATCAGCCCTTAGTTGAACATTTTGTAATAAATTAAACATTTAACTTATTCCTCCGTATTCATAAAGTTTCGAAGTTTTTGGTGGAGCTTTCTTTCAAGGTTGTCGAAATATATAGCCATCATAAACAATGATAAGGGTAGGTGTAAAAGTATCAGGTTACGACTTCTAAAATACCTTCATATACTTAAGTATTATATTATTTAAGTAACGAAAACCATGTTCGGTTTATAGTAGATATGGAAAAGAACTGTAAAAATAGATTGGTTTGAAGGTGACTTTAAAACTGATAATAGAATTGTCAACTCATTAAAATCACCCAGTTGGTCACCATCATCACCCATAAGCACTGGGTCCTCTAATTAAATTGGCTTAATATTCCTCTAGTAAAAATTACCAACCCACTACTTATGATAAACTCTAACAAAGATGTTTAAGAAAAGCATAAGTCCAAAATGGATTCATAAGTACTGAATGTACTTAAGGGGTCACTCAGAAACTAAAACTTGGATGAGAAATAAAAATTTTCTTCGACCTTCAGAAAAATTATAAGTAGAGCCACATCAATACCTAGACCTGAGAGAGGATTGAATGCTAAAAAATAGCTCAAAGAACCGTTTTATAAAAATTTCCTCGGATTACAATAAAAATGACTAATTATTAGAAATAAACTTTAAAAAAGCAGAAATATCCAATAAAAAATCCTAAGAAAAATCTTTTGACCGTCCTTTTTTGGTAAAATTGTATAATTTCGTAAGCTAAAAGAACAAAATATACCTATATAAATTAAGCAAAAACACAACATTATACAAGATGTTCAGCAAAAATTAATGCCGGATATTTTTGGTTCAGTTAATTTACATCTTAATGAAAGACATTAAATGAACACAGAATTTTTTTTCGTATATTTTCATAGAATTTAAAAATTCAATTCATTGTATTTAAGGAAGTTTCTATGTATATATTATTTTTGAAAATTTAACGAAACTAAATCTTTATTTTTTTTGAATTTCTATTATGTGTGTATATACTTATAGATATGATGATAATTCATATTCAACGCAATAAAAATTGTAACTAGTTAGCTTTATTATTAACTAGATTATAACCTAGAATACGCAAAAAATAAAAGTTTTGTATTAAAAGCAATTTTTACACAGTTTCTACGAAGCTACGTAAAAATTTACAGCTTGATATCGATTTTAGCAATTACATCCGGTAAAACTTTAACCGTGCATTAATATGTATGTAAGTATATCACATCTAAAATGCTAGACAATAAATAAAATTATTTTTTTCTTTCGCTGTTAGATGTGGCGAGATTGGGCCTCCTCACACGGCGAAACTACGCTGTGGTTATTTCACGGCGGTTTTCTCTAAGGCCTTTGGTATCATATAGGTCGAACCGACCCATTCGTGCCGAAGCTGGGCTCTCTCACACTTTACATATGCCGAACCATAACGTTACATTACGTAAGAAACCATCAGACGACCCTACCATTTCCCATGCTTAAGTACTACTTTGACATTACTGTGTAACTTACTAGGAAATTTACAATTCACCGTTGTACTTGACACCTTGATAAATACTTTACGTACAGTCATAAAATAACGTGTGTGTGTTACCTTATAGGAAAATATGTAAGTGACTTTCCTGCCCTTGTCATTTTACTCGTATAACTAAGGTTCTTTGAATTTGTTTTGTAATATTCATACGTATATAGCAGCTTAGGGTTCTCAACGTAACAACCCCTTAAAAGGGATAATAACTATTTTGTGTACAGAGCGAATATTGGATTAATATTCATTCACAGTATTTTTACATTCAAAGTTTACTTATTGATCAAAAGTCTACAAAGAGTCGCTAGCTTACAATTTTATTTAGTTTCATCGATTGGCCGCACGTTTTACGACAGTACAGAAAATAAGAACCGAGCGATCGTTTCCAACGGCAATGAACACGTTTCGGCTCACGTTCTTAAGAGGAATGTTCCTTAAAATTTATGAGATTTCATGTTTTAAAGAAATCTTAGCGCAGACAAACAAAAAGTGCAGAGTACTTGACCGGATCGCTCGTCTCCAATGTTACTGGGGTCGTCGTAAAGCCATAAAAACATAGCACTTTGGACCGCAGCCAGACAACCCCCGCTTCTGATTCAACCTCATTGAAAAGAAGCGTTTAAAGCTAAAGTAAGAGCACTTGAATTCATTCCGCGAAAATGTTAAAATATCTTTTGTAAAACGTTCGGGTTCAGCAGAGTTTTAAAATAAAAGTTTGTTAAAGAATTTAATTAATTATGCTGCTTGAAATTAGGGAGTTCGTTAGTATTCAGAATTGCTGCAAGATATTGTGAATTTTTTGTTTAGGTTGTTGCGGGATGAATTTATGTGTAGAATTGAAACAAACTTATAAACTCGAGAATAATATAAGGAAATACAAAGGGTAAAGGGAATCAATAAATAAAATTTCGCTCGGGCCTAAAAAGGAGTCGCCCAATCGGCGACGTCTCGAGCCACCCAGCCGGGACATTTGTAGGCAATAAACAATCACTCGTATCCTTCATCTGTGCGGTTCCGCATCGCGACCACATTGTCGGGTAGTTTTTAGGACGGTACGGTCGTTGAACGACCCCTCCGATCAAGACATTCCTTTACATGCGACAAACTTTTCTACATTATTATATCTCAAAATAGCACGTTTATCGACCACCTACATGGGAACGATCCCAGTCAAGTGGCATTCCTTTTTGTGCTTACTTTTTTCGTGTTGAAACAATTACGACAAGCCTCACAGACGCAATTTCATTTTCAAATAATTCGGCACAGGGGTTCCACATTCCGTCACTCGTTCCTACACGAAGATTTATTTAAAAAGGTTGCAAGCCGCGAGGAATTTCATAGAGTTTTTAATTTTATTTAAAGTTGAGCATAGTGGAGGTAGTTGAGATTGCCTGGTTCTGCCAGATACCTGCGCTTAAAATAGAAATACGACCGCGAGGATAAAGAGCTGTACATTTCATAGTCCGCGTTAAATTGTTCAATTGTAGCCTTTGTTAAAATTAAAATAGTTCTCTCTCACATAAAACTCTAGTCGAACAAAAGTGGAAATAAATCATGAGTAACCGTGTTAGAATTAATTAAGCAATTAAGTAGTCGTGCGCAAGAAAAGACACAATCAAGGCTTTCTGTAACGGGATTTGCAGTGAGCCGATGCATCTCAATGCCATCTCCGATTACAAAATGATCCAGATCTCAAGATGCACTTGAAATCCGATCGGATCTACAACTGTGGTATTCTTAGACAGTACTTGTTTCAAATGGGGTAGGGTGTAAGAATAATAAATTTCAATGCTCATCCGTGCGCGTATGATTGAATATGGATTAATAGGATAGAATACGAGGAAGCAAAACAAAAGGCCCTCGGTATAGATGCACATAATTCATGTTGTAAATCGTTTATGCTCGTATACATGGTGGCATGACGCAACAAGGTATTTAGTGATGGTATTTATTATGACGGCACACTAGGCATTATAATGGCGCAGTCAGTGCTCAGCGTGCTGCCGAGGGGTTGGTGACCGCACGACGTGGCGTCGCAGCGCATCGCCCACTCTTATTAGAGATGCAGTGTAATTGTTACGATGAACCTCTCACTACCGCAATGTGCGACACTCCTCGCTGAGAGAAAAAGGTTAGTTTCAGAGGGCGACGGCACCGAAATTCGACTTCCCTGCGGAGTGTTGCGAGGCTGGAACAATGGTGATCGCTCCTGAGACTCGCTATACGTCACGCACGCTATTGTTTCGTCCGTCTTTTGTTTTTTTCTTTGTTATGCAATTTGGTGGTTGGTTGGGGTAGCTCAGAGTAAAATAGGCGTGAAGCTGGTGCATATTTTAGGGATAGTTAATGAGCCTATTCAAGTCAATAATTAACTTACTAACTAACGGCAAATGTTGTGTAGGCGTACATTAAAAAAAACTGAACGTCTTGACACTCACTATCAGTTTTACATGTTTTTATTTATAGTTAAATTAATACACCACAGCTGCGCGTTCATATCCCACGTCGAAATTATAAGGACATACCTAATAGTAAATCTTTGACCAAAATAGACACAAATCTAAATATAACTAGACACTGAATTATTCGTGTGATAATTTTAGAAGCACGCTGCATATGCAATAACGACATCCAAAATTTAAAACGTTTAAGCAAAACATGTCACAACAAGAAAGCGACAATAGGAAACTATTACGTTCAATTGTATGGCGTATCTTCAATCAACATGGGTGCTCCTCCCCAAGCTTTACCCCGCGTCACCTCGCACAAAAGGTTAAATAAGTCGGAACGAGTACCCAACTTTATAAAAACTCAAACACGCGACCAGCCCCCGAACTCCGGACAGGTACATTACACAACACAATAGCTTTAGAATCACAAAATGTCGCTTACTTCCTTCCTATACTGCGACGCGCAAAATTATGTTTTCAGATATTTATGCCAGCGCTTTTATCGAAGTAAATAAGTAAGAAAGTATAAGCTAACTTAGTAAATTGCTTCGCGTTCGTAGTTTAAGTTTTGTTCCAATGAAGTTGGATATTTAGACGGCGGAATTTTCTTAGGAATGCGATGTTATTTATTACTGACGCTTTTTGCTAGGATAAATTGAGTTTCACCATTAATATCGGGTCAAGAAACTCGTAGGAAAACACGTTAAGTTAAATGTATGTAGTACCTAACAGTAATGTACTTGTTCGTTTAAAGTAAATTACATTATATACATACATACTAAAAATACATATCGATTAAAACCAATCTCATATGCATACATTTGCGGCCCAGAGCAGGAAAAAGAAAGGGCTGGAAGTCAGTAAGAGTTACAATTCTCGGCCTAACTGGAGCGGGAGAAGGATTTCATTTTAGGATTAAACCTCATCAAGAATTAAAAAAAAACATTATTCATTCCAACCTGGTACTACTTAGTAGGAAATAAAGTTCTTATTATGTCACTTTTTCTACTTGACAATTCGTGAGAATTTATTTATAGGAGTAAATAATTAACATTCCACGCTGTTCACACGATACAAGAAAATAATTTATGTACTGGAACCAAATCTTTCATAGACATATTATTAGATATATTTGCTAACTCATTGTTCTAGAATATTTTAGATTTAATATTACTGAATATGACCCGAACACTAATTACGTTACAGATTTTTGAAAATATCATTCTGTTTGTTTGTCGTCTAATGACAAAAAAAGACAATAATTTCTGAATATTAAATGATTAATTTGTTATTTTTTAATCTTTATTTTATTTACAGGGCTTTTTTTTTAATTTGTTATTAAACATGTATTTACATATAAAATACGATATGATAGCGCAATCTTTGATAATTTTAGGAATGCATAGACAATCAACTGAATTTTTCCCAACAATAAGAAAAGTCACAAAAAGTATGCATATAACTACTTCAAACATTTTAATATGACACTCGAATTTTTTTAAAGAAATTACGAAAACACGTTTTAACATTATTCCCTCGTGTTGAAAACGAAGCCTGCTACGTGCTTTAATAATTGCAAGCAAAATGCTTCAATTTTGGGGAACGCGACAGTTGGCAAGCGGACATCGTTAACCCTTCTTACAAATTCGAAAACTCGAAACTTCGAGATAAGAACGGTTTTATGCACCACGAAGTTAACTGACACATAAATATTGCATAACATTAAAATGTGGAATGACTAATCAACGCATGACTCACGCAGAAATGAAATACTTCCTAGTTAACGGAAAAACTAAACATTCCAGTACAGATAGTTTTTGCTATTTTTCGCATTTAACTTAATGCTGTATTTAGACAATCGTCATGGATACCGCTAGGGTTAATCACCTCGCGATTTTTTGTGGCACAACAAATAAAAACAAAAGGTTAATCCGAATAATTTATGCTCTATAAAACAGATGACAATCGGGCTTGCAGTTCGAAATAATAAAATGGCGTCGTTTAGACAATGATAGTGAGGCACGGAATGCGGCCGTATAGCTTTCGTAATTGTACCAATTAGCGTAACGTCTGCATTAATTTATAAGCCGAGATGAACTTAGGACCGCTACGAGGAGAAAGATTGCTGCAAAAGTACCCATATATTTAGTTAACTGCGTGTCTAGACTACAGCAAATTGTTATTGAGGAAATGTTTATCACCTAATTTACGAAATTGTTATTTCCACAGCTTTACTCACAGTAAATATATTCAAATCCTTCCTTCAGAAACGGGCAGATATAAAATTAAGTTTCTAACAAAAAAGAGCCGTGATTTTCTTCAATGTCACTTTAGGACACTTCGTTAGAATCGTCAAATAGTTGCTTTTATCATTTCGATTCTGATTAAATAAACCGTTTCAATATTGAATGTTCCAAAAATTTCGTTCATCTTTAATTGCAAACTCGTCACTGTAGCGTATTGATATGGCAAAAAAACCATGATACGTATTTTCAATTTAAATTGGATAGCAAATGGTTTTATCAATTTGCCGTACGAGAGATAAATGTTGGATTATCTGGAGATCGCAAAAAGCGCATTTCATTTCCCAAATAAATTATTTTTATTTTTTACATTACCTATTGTTGTTTATGGCAAATATAATAATTGAACTCGACAACTTTCTTCAGATGCACCGCATAACTCAAAGGCCAGATCTTAACAGTCATGACATCATATTATTCACACGTTGTTCAAATAACAATTACGAGAGTGCCAGCCAAATCAACCCGCCCAAGTAATGTTGGTCTGTAATCAACGTCCCACTTCCTCCATGAAGTTTGAAACCCTAATTGTCCCCTTTGTTTATTCAGAAGTAATGTGATACGTCACTCGGCTCCCGCCGGATGCGATATGCGTTAGCGTCAATAAAAGTTGCCCAAATAATGGCCAGACAGACACTTATTAACGGCTGAGTCACAGTCGAACGCAACGTGTGAAATGTCACGCAAGTGTGATTGTTGAGAATAGGTTCCTCGATTCTGTCTGATGGGAGACGACGGATGTGTACTTTCTTAGGGAGGATGCAGAGCAATGCATACGGAAGCTAAATTCGTGTGTACTTGTCGCCTCACTTGAAATGTAGTGAAACATCTATTTCCGTTCGTCTTAAGAACTCTTAATGAATTTCGCCATTTTCAAGCGTTTGTTCATCCAGCATCAACGCACAGAATTGAAAAGTTAATAATTAAATAAGTTTTCCATTTATTAAAATTAATATCGCTTTCGTTCACGGTTTTGACAAAACAATTTTTAAATGACGAATCAATTTCTTAATTCGTTTACTATTTGATTTACTTAACTTCTCTTATTTCTTTACAAAATTCATTTGGTATTTTTCTTATTTTTGTATAACTAATACCGATAAAATAACACAGCCTACTGAAAAGAGAAAAAACATAGTACCTAGTAATCAGTAGGTACTGATACTAAAAGAACAATTTCAACACGAAGAACCTACAAACTATAACTTTGAAATTAAAACTATCACAAGTTTAAAGCACTTACATCCAACAAAGATTTACGTCGTTTAAAACCATGATAGTGTAATTTAAAACTGTTCTTAAGAGCAAAGACTATCAACTTCGGATGAACTGAATTTAAAGAAAATGACTTTAGTTACGACCGGACTGTTTAATTGTCTGTTACATTTAATAGTAAGGCGCTAGGCGAATCTCCACTCATGTATCTCATAACAAAGAAGTTAAACATAAACTGTTGGGGACCAGTAGAGGAGAAGAAATGATGTACTCCACAACTGATGCAAATGATTACTTTTAATACTTTTGAATTTACATTTAAACGATGTTAAACGGATGACGACAATGGTTGTTCTGACCCGTTGATGAACAGTGGTCTAAATATACCCATGAACGAATGAATCGATGCGACAAGCCAACGTCACTGTCACTGTCACTGTCACATGTCACTCGTTGACGCTCTGTCGAACGTTGCCCCCCTCTTCCCCGCTCTCCTCTTGTACCTCGCAGCGTGAACATGCTCCCCGCCCTGGAAACTCTTGAGTTCCAGCGCTATCACCGCATGCAGTAGAAATTGCGACAGGCAATGGACAAATCTTTAAGAAAGAACGCTGCACTTCTCCATTGGCGGTGCGAATTCTTGCTACTCGGGAAACTCCGTCCTTTCCAGTATAGACTTGTTCTATTCGGCCAAGACGCCACTTTAACGGTGGCAAATGGTCCTCCTTAATGAGTACAAGCCGATTGACAACGATGTCACTCTTGTTGACCTTCCACTTTGTCCTCGTTTGAAGCTCGCTGATATACTCCTTAGACCATCGTTCCCAAAAGTGCTGACGCATTTGTTCTATTCGGTCATAGCGTGGCAGACGAGTGGTAGGTATGTCACTGATGTCAGCGCAGGCAGGTGATGTGAGCGGACGTCCGATTACGAAATGCGCCGGAGTCAGTGCTTGAAGGTCGTTTGCATCTGCAGAAAGAGGAGTTAGCGGGCGAGAATTGAGGACGGCCTCGACTTGCACCAATACCGTGTAGAATTCTTCAAAGGTGAGGTTAGAGTTCCCTACCACGCGTCGCAAATGGTACTTGCAAGACCTCACTCCTGCCTCCCACAAGCCACCAAAATGAGGAGAATATGGGGGAATAAATTTAAATGAAATATTGTCTAAAGCGACCTTTTCAATTATTGCGTTTGAATGTTTTGATAAGAAATCGCGTAAGTCGTTAGCCGCACCAACGTAATTTTTTCCATTATCGAAATATATTTCGACTGGTTTACCCCGTCGCGATATAAATCTTTTTAAACAAGACATGTATCCATCAGTGGACAGATTAGTAACCAGCTCGAGATGCACTGCGCGAGTAGCAAAACAAATGAATATACAGATATAACATTTAATTAACCTTGAACCTCTCCCTTGACGGTTCAAAATGTACACTGGACCACAATAATCGGTACCAGTACGTAAGAAAGGAAAGCCAGGCGTTAAACGTTCAGTTGGTAAGTTGCCCATAATTGGGCTAAACGTCTTACCGCTTAGCCTGACACATTTAACGCACTCGTGAACTACTGAACGGGCTAAGTTCCGACCGCCTAGCGGCCACCATTCTTCGCGAATACTTGACAATAACAATTGAGGACCCGCGTGACACAAATATTTATGCTTATATTTAAATAAGAGGATAGTGAACACATGTTTACTACAAAGCAATATAGGATGCTTCTTATCATACGTGAACTCAGTCGAGTTACTTAACCTACCTCCTACACGAATTAATAAATCTTTGTCAAAGAACAAATTAAGTCCTGACAAATTACGTGAATATTTAATGTTTAATGAATTGTTTGCTAATGAATTATATTCTTTTGGAAATGCATCCATTTGAGATAATCTTGCAAGTAAATTAGTCGAGTGACGTAATTCATCGGCTATAAGCGGGCCGTGTTTACGTTCGGTTTTGTACCGAGTGTTGTGAACGAACCGTAATACATATGCAGCTGATCGTATCATTCGAATAAAAGACGAGAATTTCTCAAAAGGAAAAATGTTAGGTGACGAATCTGAAACAACTATATGTGATTTAAGCTCAGGCAAACTAATTAATTTTACATCTAAATGACTTTCCTTGTAATTAGTGTCATAAATGAATTTAGGACCGGTCCACCATAAATTATTATGAACAAGGTCGAGCAAATTGACACCGCGCGATAATAAATCCGCGGGGTTATTCACGCCCTGGACGTGTGACCAGACACACCCACTAGTTAAATCATTAATTTCTACAATTCGATTTTGCACAAACGTTTTTAATAAGGCTGGATGAGTACGTAACCAACCAAGCACAATAGTGGAATCAGTCCAAAACCTAATCACATCGAACTGTAAATTAATTGAATCGATAATCTTCTTATACAAACGAGCACCTACTAAGGCACCGCACAACTCAAGACGCGGTACGCTAACCGGTTTTAACGGCGCAACTTTACTTTTCGCACACAATAATTTAATAACAACTTCATTAGATTGATCGCAAATGGTGCGTACGTAAACACAAGCGCCGTAAGCCTCTTGTGACGCGTCTGTAAAAATGTGTAATTGCAAATTATTTGCGTTTTGTGTAGTTACATGCCGCGGAATGCGTACCTCCGATAAATGTTGCAACGAATTAAGTATTTTGCTAAATGATTTTGCTATATCAGTGGGAACTGGATCATCCCAGCCGATTTTAATAAGCCAAAGTTTTTGAATAAGTATTTTGGTAGTTGTTATTAAAGGTGCTAATAAACCCAGCGGGTCATACACTTGTGATATTATTGAAAGTATTTTTCGTTTAGTGATTGCTGTAACATCAATGTTGATATTTATGTCTGACTTAAAGTGCAGTTCATCGCTTTTGTTACACCATCCTAGACCAAGTGTTTTACATTGCGTAGATTTATCAAGTGATAATGATTTAAAGAAACTATCTGACGAAGCGATATCAAAATTAAATGTCCATTTACGCAATGGAAAGCAACCAGTCCTTAAGACATCGGCGACATCTTTGCACAACTGCAATAACTTATCTTTGTTATTGTGCGAAAAAATTAAATCATCAACGTAAAATGAATTTAATATTAAACGTGAAACCTCCTCGTTTGAACAGTCTAATGCTAGCTGTCGCAAACATCTCATGGCAAGATACGGCGCTGACGCAGTGCCGTATGTCACTGTGTTCAGTTGATATAAACTTAACGAACTGTGTTTATTTTCCCGCCACACAATTTGTTGCAAGTTACGTTGATCGGGTTGTATGAGTACTTGACGGTACATTTTTTCCACGTCCGCACAAGCTACAAATGAGAATTGGCGAAAACGGAGAAGAATACCGACTAAATCATTTAATAATGGAGGCCCAATAAACTGTAAATCGTTTAACGATTTACCTGAAGTTGTTTGCGCACCCGCATCAAATACAACTCTCAGTTTTGTTGTTGTGCTTTCCTCGCGGTGAACACAATGATGCGGCAGAAAATAACACGGTGTTGTAAACGTATCAATGGGTGTCATATGACCCAACAACAAATATTCCTTTAAAAAATCTGAATACATGCGTTTTAATTCGGGTAACCGATCCAATTTTCTTTCCAACGACAAGAACCTACCTTTTGCTAACTCGTATGAATCACCGAGTGAATCAGCTGATTCTCGTAACGGAATTCGCACAGAGAACCTACCGTCACTATTTCGGGTAGTGGTAGAAATAAAAAGATCTTCACATATTTTGTCATCGGCAGTAAGAATGTTATTGGCTGATTTTGCGCTATCAACTTCCTCTAGTTCCCAAAAACGTTTTATTTGAACCTCTAAAGAATTTGAAAAAGCACAACAAACCGTGTTAGATGAACATTTATTTGTGGAACGATTATTAGGACATAACGCGCCTGAAATAATCCAACCTAAATGTGTGTTTTGAAGGTAAGGTCCGTTGGACAGACGCATCCTACCGTCTTGTAATAAGCTCCAGAACACATCCGCTCCAATCAATAGATCGATATCTGAGGGTACGTGAAAATCTGGATCCGCGAGTGTAACGTTTTGCGGAATTTGTAATGAATGAACATCAATGTGGGTGTTCGGTAAACAATACGTAATCTTAGGTAAAACGGAACAATTTAAACGTATACTAAATTTACTAATCTTCGAACGCATTGTTAGGTCACAAGATTGCTCTGATTGCAGAACACTGTTCCCTACGCCAGTGATGGTGAGAGTGGACTGTATAGTTGGTAAACGTAATTTTTTACAAAGTGAATCTGTAACAAAACACCGCTGACTGCCATTATCGAGAAGAGCGCGCGCAACGATATATATGTTATTATTACACACTTCAACGAGTGCAGTCGAAAGCAAAACCTGTTCTAGATATGTGATAGACTGCACGGCTTGTTTCGTTCGAGTGATTAGAATGTGTGAATAATGAAGATGCCGTCGAACACACACTACTATCTGTCGTGCCGCTACCGCTGGCGGCTACGTCAGTGTGCGTAAGCGCATCGGACAAACGAAGGGAATTACAACTTGTATTGTCTATGTGTATTAGACTGTTGTGTTTTTGAGAGCACTGTTTACATGGCCCAAATTGGCAACTTTCAACCGAATGGCCAGTACGCAAACAGTTAACGCATATTACATCCTTCGCAGAAACAAATTTGTATCTTTCTTGTACGGGTAGATTTAAAAAACGAAAGCACGAGTATAACGCGTGACTACCCTCGCACATAGTACATTTGACATCGCGCGACGGTTTAGCGCTTGATGTACCTGATGTACGAGTTGGTTGTTTATTTGAAACGTATGACCGTATTTGTTGGGAAGATTGGGATGTACTAATTGTGGACCTTTTTACTGATTCACTACTGTGCCTGTGACCTTGTACTTGTACCATATCTAATACGTCAGATCGATCCTTTAAAAACTGTAACAAATCGTTGAAGGTCACCTTCGCGGAATCTTTACAAACGAAACTCTTTCTATTTTCCCATTCCTTGCACGTAATCGGATCTAATTTTGTTGTTATTAAATGTATAATTAAAGTATCCCAGTAGTCAGTGGGTTCACCCAGTGCCTTTAACGATCTTAAGTTTTTTAAAACGGAATCTACTAACTTTCTTATTTGACTAGGGGACTCTTTTGTAATGTTAGGCAAAGAAAATAATGATCGAACGTGATTATTAATTAGTAACCGATTGTTGTCAAATCTATTAGTCAACAAATCCCAAGCTACCTGATAATTATCGGAACTAAATTCTAACGCTTTTATGACCTGTAACGCACTGCCTTTTAACGAAGAACGTAAATAATGATATTTCTGAATAGGATTAATTTCGTTTGCATTATGAATTAAAGAAATAAATGTGTCACGATATTCTAGCCAGTTTTCAAATGACCCGTCAAAGGAAGGCATTGAAATTGTAGGTAGTTTTATAGCGGTATTGGTATTTTGTGTGCATTTCGTAGATACTATTCTCTCGTTATTTTTATTGCAGATACATTTTGCTAACGACACTGCTGAATAGTATTGAGATTCAATTGATTCTCTAGTCTCTAATTGTGTCAATAATTCTGTATCGTTCACCAAGTTTTCTATTTGGGATTGAATTTCTTGGAAATCACAAAAAATCTGCTCAGTATTAGCTATACGCAACTGTAATTCTACAATTTGTTGATCGGTTAACGACTCATCTAACGAATTAACGTATTTAATAAAGAGAGTGATTCTACCACGCAAATTACCTCTTTTTTTATTGAAGTCACGCAAATCAAAATTATCACTGTTAGCACTATCAAATAAAATACGAGGGGATTTCGAGCCTTTTTGCTCTTCTACACTCATTTTGGCGGCTATGTAGAAACAAAGAGAAGGTACTTACAGGTATCACCGACGATGATGAGTTGCCAAACGACGGCAACCTCACGATGACTGCAATGCAAGGAACACGGTATTAATACAAATCAAAACGTATCCGTTATTCTCTTACGCTCCTCCTTGTTCTGGGTAGCCTTTTATGCCGCCTGCAGGTATATTTCCAAGGCAATGCTAATGTGGCCGCAGACCCAACCGGCGACGACCGTTTTGAATTTTCAAACGTAGAAGTAATGAACGTCTCGATGATTCGACGAAGTCCAGGGATCCGGCTCGAAGGACCAATGTTGGGGACCAGTAGAGGAGAAGAAATGATGTACTCCACAACTGATGCAAATGATTACTTTTAATACTTTTGAATTTACATTTAAACGATGTTAAACGGATGACGACAATGGTTGTTCTGACCCGTTGATGAACAGTGGTCTAAATATACCCATGAACGAATGAATCGATGCGACAAGCCAACGTCACTGTCACTGTCACTGTCACATGTCACTCGTTGACGCTCTGTCGAACGTTGCCCCCCTCTTCCCCGCTCTCCTCTTGTACCTCGCAGCGTGAACATAAACAGTTGTAAATAAAAACAAGAATAAAACTAAAGTTTAACGTAAACACTCGTTTACTGTAAGTCGAAGTTTGATATACGCGCCGATAAAACTTCTCATAAGAACATCACTCCTCACTCCAGTGACGGTGTCGAGAATATGACCTGGATTATGTAAGTTATAGTGAGTTCTTAAGTATTTTCCTCGACATATTCTGTAACTGTAATATGATGCAGTCAGTACAAGATTTTTGTTAATAGTGTTAGGTACATCAGAACTGCTTTTAGTGAAATAAAATGGAATATAATAAAAGTTTATAGTTATCGGTTGTCTTGTCTAACAAAAGTAGTACTTTCATAAATAACCGAGTATAATAATAATTAATATGGGAAACAAAGTAACTTACTAGCTCTGGTTTTCAGCTTAAACTAGTCAATGTTTGAAAGCTTCTTCGTTCAATTCTTTAACTACCAATGCGCTTACTAAACTTAGTTAATAAACCATTGCACGGAAGTACCTAGTTTTAAAGACAGAAAAATAAAACATATACATACATATTTGTACACGCTTGCTCACTGAGAGTATCTACAGTACCTACTGTTAAAGTTTCAGACTGCTTTCCCCCAGGATGCTCCTAATTGCGGCGTCTCGTTGAAACATCGTAAACAACCGCTTCATGACACATTAAATACGCCTCGGTTTTACTTAAAAACATATAAAATTTTATGAGTACTAATGGAGTAAATAAGTTTTTATTAGAATCTTTGATGGTTACGTGAAATGATATTAAAAATGTAAATGTGAATATCCGAGTACTTAGATACTTGGTAATTTATCTTTTTTCCTCGTGGCTACTGAATACGAGCCTAGATTTTATATGAGGATTCAAATGAGGATCAGACTTAATAAACAATTAAAAAGTCTACAACGTTAACAAGATAAAGTCTTAAAATTTTAATTAAATCTCTTTTCTTTTAAACCCTCGTACTTATTCGTATTCAAAGTAAAACACTTCTTCTTTTGCTTGCCTTTATCCTAAGCTTTAGCTAAAGTTAAGCCTTGGTGCAAATATTTTTTTTCTTCCAATTTTCCTGATCAGACATCAGACAGTCAAAATCATACCTTACTCTCTTATTTTATACGTATTTCTTTTTGTCCTTTTAGACTAGTTTGGTACCAAAAACTAAATTTTTACTAGCGGACTTTCTTCGACAAACCCCACATATCAAATTTCAGCGAAATCGTTATTGCCGTTCACAAACTTTTTCATCATCATCGACTCATGCTTTTTCAAGCAATCAGCGCCATCTTCCGGGCTGATTTGTGAATCCTAGAAGAAAACTAAGTTTTTCTTCTAGTTTCATGAATGGCATCGGATCTGTATTTTACGACTTAATTTCTGACGTTACCTACCTACATCTGTTTTTTGTTCGAGAGTAATTTGTGAACAACTTTTCTATAGGTAATTTTTTAAGAGAAATATTTCGTAATATTACATCTTTTTTCTCTGAATTTCCAGCTGGCGTTGAGGGGCCATTCGCAGTCCATCGCATTGAGATGAGGCCTTTGCTCAGACCTTTGTTTATAGGCTGATGATGATGGTTGAGGGTCCAAGCGCAATAGTTCACCGGAGCAGGTGAAGAAACAGAGTGGTTTTAGACAAGTAGGAGTTTGCTCCATCTGTCTCCAATCAGGACAAAACAAAGACATGTGATGACTCGTCCCACTCAAAAAAAAGACGGGCGTACTCCTATCATAGACAGCAACTTGTACTTGTATTCAACCATTGCAGTAAAAACAAATCTAAAAGTCAAACTTCAGACATAATACATTACATTTTATACCTACAAAGTTGTTGTAAAATTTTTCACTATTTTAAAGTCAGAATTATCTCGTTTAATTTTTATTCTCTGTCCTGTCCAACCAAAATATGATACTTCGTGTTAGTCATAAAAGCTTTTGTGATACTCCACTATGTAATATGAGGTAAAAAACGTTCATCTGAATTTCACGCCTCTATATACCCGTGAATGCATTTCACACTAAATGCAAAATGGTTTAATTTGTAAAATTTGAACTCATGTTTTATACAATGCTGTATTCAGGCGCGAACAGGATTGTTAATATAGTTAATGATGATATATTGTTTTTCATACAAACTCATTTTTTCATTTAGATTTATGGACTATTATTTTCGGTATGAGTCTACCAGTAATGTTCAATTACGTGGATTTCCTGAACAAAATAGTTCCATAAATTGTATTTATTACATCATTTCAATCTTACCTACTGTTTATGAAAAATATCACCGCAATACTAAAATATTTTCGCTTAGCCTGTCTACACAATACAATCCCTGATTCACATACAAATAAACACAGGGGAGTGAAAACAAAAGAGCATGACGAGCCTTTTTTCGTCATAGAGGAAAAACATAATTTCATCGCGAAAGGGGTCTCAGTGCACGAGTGCTACGAGCAATTGAACACATTAATTTAAATGCAAGACAGAGACAAGTGGACCTCATTAATATTTATGAAAGCTGACAGCCCTCTTATCACGGCTGCGACTAACCTTCATTGTTGTAAGACTAATTACCTTTAGCTAACAAAACGAATTCTAACTTCTGTGAAAAGGGAAACGGCTTTCGAACTGTCAGTCTACTTTGTTTGAAACTTTTTGACATGGGGCTCTATTTTCGGACCAACCATAAATGGATGGAAATGAAACTAAGTTTTATCTCAATCATTCAAAACGCCAAGTATAACTAATTACGTCATTAAGAATAAATTGTAAGATAAAGAAATTAGTCGCTTTCTTTGATGCTGAGAAAATATGGAGTGTAGTTAATGGCAAAATTAGTTACGACATAAACGGCCATCAAAGTGAACTCAACGATCTCACTTCGAGTAAACTATTTCATAAGTTTAACGACTTTATCGCATCATCTAATGACTCAGTCAAGTTACAACCCTTCCAACGGAACCTCAAGTAGGTTACGATACGAGGCTATACGAGACCTTATGAGCTTGGGAAACTTCTGGAAACCTGCTGGAAACGGTGGGTCATTACCCGAACATTAAGCATTGGGCTTAGCCGGGTCAAGTGGCTATCAGTTGGCATGCGGCCAAAGTAGCATTCATCCGATGACGTCACAGTCGTAAACGAGAGACCAGCGCCACCGAAACCACTGAAACTGCTAATAAAACGGCAAAGCACTTGACCACACGACGCGTAGCATACTTATATAAGTTGGTATGAAAATAATGTGGCCTGCTGTCCAATTTTCCGTTTAAAATAATAACTTGATACATTTTTCCGTATAAGGCATTTACGGAAGGCAGAATTTTGTAGTCCTAATCCGTAGTTGATCATAGATTTTTTTTTTAATAGTTGTTACTAGATTTTTTGAGAAAGACAACGAAACAATGCATTCAGACGAAGTATATATTCATAGATTCAAGACTAATTTTATTACACATCTTAGTCTGTTCATTAACTTAAAACGGATAGCTTTAGAAAGCAAGTTTTACAGACAATGAAATGCGTAACACAGATAATGAAATGAGAAAAACATAAAATATATATATCTGTTTTGAATACGTGTGTATTCGTGTACGTACAATTTAAGGCACCTCAAATATAGAAATGAAGGTATTTTATTAGAAATCACACGACACAGATTCGTAATATGAGAAAATGACATGTGGTAGAATCCATAAAATCTGTAACAATTTCACTCAGGCAGATAAATGTTTCGATAGATGTTTTGTAAATAAACCAGGTAAATAACACGTAAATAGTAGGTACCTTGTCCTGACCTTGCGCCAGTTTCCTGTTCACCGATCTCCTTACACAACCTTTGAGTTCCATCTACCGTAGTTAATGTGAAATCCTTTTTGCATCGCCTGCTTCATAAAGCGTAATGTTGAAAGCAAAAGCAGTTGCTGAATTACATTTTTTCCTTTAGATAAGATTTGCATGAAATTTTATGGTCCTTACTCCTGTCCCTGGGGATTTCCTGATGATAATATTGCGGGCACTTACTTTTGGGACGTTTCCTCTACATTAATTTTTAGATATTTTTTGTGTATATTATACAATATTACTTTACATTATCTTGTTCAAATCACCATATCCCATCTTTGAAATAAGTCTACGTATAAGGAAGTTCAAAATCATTCAAAAGACACTCCAAAGAAATCAAGAGCTCATTGAGTCCAAATTACAAACAAACTCCTTATCAAGATGAAGACGTTAGCCACTCATATCACAGGCGTTTAATATCGAACATTAAACGGACCCTCCTTTCCTGTTCGGTTAATGTTCCACCGATTGGTACTCCAGACATGGTTATCACTCCACTTATGATCCAAAATAGCCACATAAAGATACCAATGAATCATTACTGAGCTATAATAGATAATGAGAAAGTACTTGAATAATTCAATTTCTGTATCAATGATAGCGAATTGTTTAAACGGAATGCATTCTCGTGGAATGTGTCGGATTGTGCATTGTGAAATAATGTTCTATTGCTTCTTTCTTCTGTGTCGAGAAACGTTGTTATTGTCAACGATTGTTAATCTTTGCCTTATTAGTCATATTTATTAGTATCAGACTCTTCGTTATTGAGGATTTCATTATGTTATTCAAATTCAATAAAGTACGTTTTGGCGCGCTCTAACAATCATTTTGTTATATAATTTTATGATTTCTTCACATCACTTATTGAATAGACTTCTAAGAAAAGCGTCGTAGAAGTTACAACTAAAGCTATTTCAGAGTTAGATCTCGAGTACATTTACATAAGGATGTTGCAAGGGAGAAGTTATGATGACCGACTACCGCTCGAGTCCTCTGTTACTCTAACTTCTCCAGTCGAAGTTATCAGGATATAACACCGCAAACAAGTCAAGTCTATTAACCGCTACCATCACAACGTTTAAGGACAGAATGGCTTTTGTACCTTCAAGGAAGTTCATAAATCATTCTGATTCTACTTTGTTTTGTACTTACTTCTTAGGATCATCTGGGATATGACCTCAGTAAACCGTTCCATTCATAAAGCGACCTTTCTGAGGTACGCAAGATTTTATTAGGGATCTTAGAGAAGCTTTTACCACAAAAAGTTGGACTAACACAAGTTTAAAATCACACGTACATTTACAAATACACGTTAAATTAAAGGCGTTAAGATTCTTTGAACATCACGTAAGAACTAGTGGAAACATCACAAATACCTTTAAAAAATTAGAGCGTCACTCACTTTATTAACTAGGTATGCAACACTTTCCTTTTTAGCACCAATATAAATACATGACGATTTATTCTCAACGATATGTGGTAATTAAAACATTCTGAGGGCAGCCCTAACAAGGTGAGAAAATTGAGACATACGTATACACGAATATTGTTTGAAAAAGTAAACTAAATATAACGGCCAATGTTCAAGAAGCGAGGCGGAGATATGAGGCAGATAGCGAAGATCGCGTGGAATCATTAACATTGTACAATTATACGGGAACCACAATGGTGGGAAACAGTTAAGAGAACGAAATTTGTGTCTGTGTGTGGGAAATTAAATGCAAATTATTGCATTTCTCTCGCTCCTTGGCTGGCGTTCGCCCTTTTTCGCGGTGTCTTTTTCTTTTATGTCCGCCATAGTTTTTAAACAGATGGTAAGCTTTATTATGCAATTTCCAACATTCTTTTTTTGCATGACAATCCGTAGAAAGTTATTTCATTCTGCTTTACGGCTTTTGATTTTTTCATTATGTGGGATATAAATCTTGTACTTACTGCCATTGTTTTTCCGTTTTTATTTAAAGTATACATACCATATATTTGTTCGCATATTAGAACGTATACAGTGTTGCCACTTATTTTTCATTTATATAACAATATCTTCAAACCAAAAATTCTTGTCTATGTATAATGTATGTTCATAGATCTCGGAAACGCCTTCAACGATTTTGATGCAATTAGTGTGTTAAGGGTTTCGGGAACAAAAAACCAATCTAGCTAGGTTTCATTTTCAGAAAAAGAGCATAACTCTGCCATGTCATTCAGATACTTTCTATAATAAGTGATAGGTCAAGGTTATGCTAAAATAAATGATATTCAATTTTATCTCCATATGAATAAAATATAAAATGTGCGAGCAAACACAATGACAACAGTGACTCTACTTGCTGCGTGCGAATTTGAGAATGTTCGTCGATTGATACATCTGACCTGCCTTGACCCCTTAAACAGTTGTGCACTCAGTTATTATGAGGCAATTTAAGTTTTAAATTGTTGACCTTATTGTTCAAAATTGTTCTAGTTTTGTAAATGAACGTAACTGATACACCAAAAGTAAGAGTGACCAGGTAGATTATGACTTCGTTCACTCATATCATAATCCATTATTCCTCAGTGCCAACAAGTTAATAAATAATATGAATAATGTCCATATTATGATGTACGTTCTGCTTAATAAATTGGTCATAGAATAATATTTCGACGGCACCTTCTTACTTTGGCATTAAGAGTGATTTTACAAAATCAAGCATTACTGATGGGATTATTCTCAATGTATCTATACATATAACGAGTATTTTGTTTGTATTACGTTCCGGTTGTCAAGTTTGACAGATATTTAGTAACACTTCGAAATTATCGACGCTTGAATGATTATGTCAGTATTTTTAAAATCCCCATATGCTTATTTCTATTCAAATCCAAATTTCCAAGGGCGTATAGTTGAACCTTTTCATTTTCGAGTATGTACATATGTGTATTATCTTGTGGATTCCCTTGACTGTGTGTGTGTCTGTAGGAGTGTACTTTAATATATTTAATTTACTTATAAAGACGTAATAGACACTACCAGTCTGAATAAGCCCAAACAACAAAAATTCAATTTTCGAATAAAAGAATTAACATTAATCTGAAAGTAGAACCTCTTTGATCACAAATCTCATCAGAAACAATAAGCTAAAAAGGCATTATTCCTGTTTTAATAAAATATCGAATTTTACTCATATGGTGACGGACAAGTTGGAAACATTTTCCGTAAAATTTTGCCATAAACCATTTGTCATTGGCACAATCTATTGACAGCAACACGTTCATTCACTTTGCAACGTTGCGTTTTTGGCCACCAAATTTTACGGTAAGCGATTCAATCAGGAAACGTATTTATTATTTTTTATATGGTCAGTCATAATTTTTATTTTTAACCCTCCTTGAAATAAAAAAAAACATCTTTAAAATCGTTTATAGAGATTTGTTTTTGTAAGTGGGGTAATAACTTATTAAATGCATTTAGGTAACAATAAGAGAACGCGTGTTGTTTTTAGGAGGAAGGCACCATATTATGTATTATTATAGAAATTAGTTTTCTAACATAAAAACTCTAATAATTCATCAATCCCCAAGGGAACCGTTCGCGCACCTATTTATTATTCTATGCTTAAAATGTGTTTTTAAATTTAAATTTTATACCTATTAGTTTTTGAAAGCATTGTTTTTAAACTTATACATAAGTACCTAGTAAAACAAATAACATTAAACTATGAACTAGGTTAAAACAAAATTCATATAGAGATATGAATAATTAATTAATTATGATAAAAGTTAAATCATTTTTGTACATATATAGGTATAACATTTTAGTGTGATACGGTAAATAAAACAGTACACGATATTAATTACGTCCGAATATACGAATATAGGTACTAAATAAACAAGTGACTAATAACAAATCATTTTATTTCCAAAACATTGATAAATCATTTTTCATATTAACTATGAATATCATTTTTATTTAAATAGGTATAGTAACAGTCTGTAGACCTAGACAATCAGCTTAATTTAGACAACTTTCATTAAATTCCAATTCAATTATTCCTGTACACAGCATTCAATGATTAATATGCTTAACTAGTACCACATTACTTAAGGGATAAGCATAGAAAAGGCAGTATTGAAACTACATACTGTACATATAATGAAATATCCAGAAGGATATTCAAAAAAAAGCAAATATAACACCAGAATTTAGATTGAAACTTTGACCTACCTACCCATACGATTGGGAACTCTCACTGGTTTAGATTATTAATACCTCTACCTAATTTCCATGAACAAATTAACTAACAAGCTGTAGTAATAAACTGACAGTTTAGTACCAGTTTAATGCCCACTGCGTGTTATTTTAATTGGAACAGCGTCACTGGCAATCAATTGTCACCAATAAATAACGAACTGAATGTGCAACCAACTAATAAAATTAGCGAATATCACTTAATACGTTAGTACCTTTAAATTATGATTTAATTTCAATTGCCATAACATTTTCATATCATTATTGGCCATGTAAAGGCTGACTGATTACAAGAAGAAGCTGTTGTATTTGTTGAAGATGAACTTACCGTGTACCAAGTTTTAACAGCTGTAGATAAGGAACCATGCACAATTTTATACAGGGTTTTAGTGCATACAATGTCCTTAATGTGCTTCAAAAATGACGACGCATACAAAAATTTACTTCTTTATTCTTCAGAATCAATGTTCACCGTTAAGATTGAAACTTTTTACTTCAAAACACATTGAAACAGCTTATGTTAGTCTAGCCGTTTCGCTTTCTGGTCTTACACGAGCATAACCGTTAAATATCTTTAACGGTCTGGCTCGCTAAGCAGCACTGACCGTGCGAATAACTCACCGATTCTAACTTCAAAACCGTGAATGAAGGAAGAACAAAAAACACGACATTACCACCGTTTTCCCCCAGTGTAAGTTAAGTTTAGTTACAGAAGATCTTGTTAGACCGAAAGCTCTACTTTAAAAGGAAAACTATATCGTGAAAGACTTGGAATTATTTCGGACCAGAAAATTCGAATGCTACATCGCCAGAGAGGGAGGCGTACCAAAAACCCGGTGCTCAGTAACAAAAAATAATTAACGCCAATTTTAAACTTGCTCAAACGACGGACGATGCAAAAAACTTGTAGAACATGTTGCTTGTAAATGCAACCCCGTGCTCCGTCAAGGTCCACGGACGCCGGCCGTCAGCCCAGTTGGTCCGACAGACCGACACACTCTGTTTCCCACATTGTACAAACCCGTTGTCTTTGATGTTTTAAAAGTTGACCAAGCACGCGTCCAGTCTCCCATCCAACCAATTGTACAAAGGAGGTTTTATTTCTGTAGCCCGTGCTGGCAATTTCAAACAATTTACGAAGTCATAACATTGCGTGACATCTTTACGATCATGGAATGATTCGTCGCTGTTCGACTATCTAAACACTGAATTGGTTAAGTTATGGTGACAGTTTGAACTGCTCTGTTTGCATCTTGGTTTGTTACTTCTTGCATTGTTTCGTAACATCATCAGACTCAATTCATCGAGTGACACAATTCATGCCTTTCTTATACACTTCATCAATTTAGTGTTACCTTCCATCATAACCTTGCTTGCATTCAAATAGTTTTTTATCAGTAACACGAATACTTTTTAATAATGTTATTATCGGTCATAAACTAATACATTCTGCTTTTACTAAGGCATTCTACAACCTTATTTGTCACTGAATTTCCAAAAAAGATATTATTTGACCTTCATATATTGTTTGCAACACGAGACAAATCATATCATCACCGGTTCCGCTACCGTATCGACAAAAGATGACTAAGACAGTAGACATTCTAGTTCCACTAACTTCAATTAAATTCACGGTGCTATCAATTCATATCTTTACAACTTTATCTTCACGTGTGATATCCAGACCATTACTTCTAATTCACATTCACACATTACTGACATCCGTCAAAACAGTGATACATTGTACATTTATTGGCTTGAATGATTGATACGACACATTTCCACTGATACTGTCAGAGTAAGTATCAATTAAATTGAATGAGGCCATTATATTAACGGGCTTCGAAGAAAATGGCGTTAATAAAATGGTACTCCATGTACAGGTTGTGAGAGATCACGGAATGCGGAAAACTACACTTATTTGTTCTTTTTTAAAGTAGACAACTCAATCGTGATTCCAACCTTGAAATTTATGCATATTGGTATTTTAAGCATCTGCTGCTGCTACACTAACTTATTATTATTATCTTGACTATGACTGTTATTGTCTCTTTTAAAAGGTAGCCCAGAAAGATTCCGAGCTGAGCTAAATAGTCTCTAGTCTAAATTCAAACAATGAATAAATTAAGTAAATTAGTCCATTATCACACACATGTTAATGGCTGAGAAAGACTTAAAGATTACGAGTAAAATTTGCACGGCACAGTTCTGCTTTGATCTTAAAACGCAGTAACGATGTACGAAATGATGAAAATAGTTGATCCTCTAACCTTTCATTGTGCGAGATGTTTCCAAGCTATCATGCGTCACTGCTATTGTTAACAGACTCTGAGGTTACTGGTTTGTGTTATTCTTGACAAGAAAGGCCTCTGATTGTCAAGCGAGATTTTAGTGCTGCGATACCATTTGTGTTTATGAAAAGGTCACAAACGTATTCGTTACATCTTCAAATACGCCTTGCTATTCTTAATCTTAGAGCCGTTTAATTTTTCAGCTTTACAACAGTACATTCTCATTACAACAAAAACAAAACAATTATTGTTGACTAAGCGAGTTAAATTGATTAATTGCAGTAATCGAGCCATTTAGTCATTCTAAGGAACACTATTTGGGCAATATTTATTAAAATTTAGCAATCGCAGTTAACAGGTAAATAAGATCGCAATTATCTAACAAAGCAGTCATAAAAGTACCAAGACCAGGATTAAATAGAAAATTTACGTGAACGGTAAAAATAAAAACTGGTAAAATTTTCACATTTCAATAAATTGCTCGCACTTCCGTGGCGATCGGACATTAAAAGAATAACTAAAAATCGAGAGCATCAATTAAAACTCTTCAAACCACGAACGAAAGATATTCTCAAAAGAAATCTAAAATTATGACATCAAAATTGGTCACACCTCCAATCTCTACAAAGGGAAATCGGTCTACCATGAAACGGCGGCCATCACAAAAAGCAAACCATGACGTTGCCAGTGGAATACGATACACGATTTCAGAGTTGGTAGTGTTGGTACTACAGAGACTTATTTACAACACGACCTATCGTAACATCAAGGCAAAAAACTGCGTCAAAATAACAGTGATCCGTGCTGTAGCTTGCAATTTCCATGGTGGACCTCTGAACTCTGCTTCGAATTTATAACAGACAAATTAGAAAGTATTGCTTTTACTCTTCACAATTGAAGAGTATGATGCTTACTTCTTTCGACTGTGTTATTCAAGTATAACCAATTAAAAGTGTTTCAAGCAAAGGCAGAACTAATT
The DNA here is from genome assembly GCA_902829305.4 of Spodoptera exigua. Lineage (NCBI taxonomy): Eukaryota > Metazoa > Arthropoda > Insecta > Lepidoptera > Noctuidae > Spodoptera > Spodoptera exigua. The sequence continues at coordinate 7,729,211 of LR824615.2, forward strand.
GTTCAGAATTTCGTAACAGTAACTTGCTAACGGTCTGTGACGTGTGCATCTGTATTGTTGTATGCTTCTTTGAACACTTTGTGCTTTGATTATTTTTTTCGTTCTATCGTTGCCAGTTGGTAAGTTTACATTCCTATTATACTCTGCGATGAAGGAAACTCATTACAATTAAACAAGTGATAAAAATATTTGCATCATTATTTCATATCTTTTCAAATGAAGAATTCATGATTACTACACGCACCGTCCCATTTTAACTTAGACCTTCAATTGTTATCAAGAATATTATCAGAGCATTAGCCACACCTATTGTACTGCTTAGTAAAATGCCCGATTAAAACGAATTAACATTGCATCTTTAAAAATAATTGAACACTAATATGACGACTAGTTTTACATGAATACACCCACGAACTAACTTCCTAGAATGTCAAAACAGCTTTTTTATACAGAATAGGCTTCAGAGTGTAAAAACATTTTATACGACATTCCTGCGTAAGGTAATGTTGCGAAAATCGTCAGGCCGACATCCCGTCGCCAAAACCGGTTCGGACTACCGGTTTTATCAGTAACTCAACGACCACACGAAAGCGATATCAATGCGATGCTTAGGGAAACGGAAACCTATATCCTGGAAAATGGACACAGTAAATTGTGGGCCCAAAGAAAGAAAGTTTTACGTTGTAATTTATTGTTAACTAACCTTAAAAATAGGGTACATAAACTTCTGTAACTCTTTCAGTGTCGTAAAGTTTCAGCGATTGGTCTCTGACAAAAACCTATTCTTAAATAAAACTACGAATGGTTCGAATATAGCGTCTAGATAGAATTGCACTCGAAAATATCATCGTGATAATAAAATTATATGCTTCTTGGTACAAATCCGGTACATAATTTGCGTGGCCAAATTTTCATCTTTATGTTGTTCTAAACATTCGCAATATGTACCGTCTCGAATTAATCGTTTGACAAATACAGACATAGTAAATTCAAAATGTATCACAAGGACTAGTAGTTTTCCGAAAAAAATGCATTACGTTTAACATTTTATAGACATGTTTTTAGAGTCGTTATTCGGTCTACTAAAATATTTAAAACTTTTTAGGGCACTGACTTCAAAAAAAAATTTTTTTTGAACATAATAACAAGAGGCTGGCGTTAACTCCACAATACAAAGCGTCAACAAAAACACTGAAGTAATTCTGTCGTCGAGTTTCGCATAAGATTCGGAGCCCTTATCTAAACCGTTGTACGTCGAATGCGTCCCCGATTGGGAAGCACCTGTACTTTATTAGATAAGGCTTATCAATTGATGTCATAGCCCAGTAACGTGCTGGCCGCTTGGAGTATAAACGTGCATTGTTTACTTAATGACCAGCTTGTGTATTCATGATCGGATACGAATTGATATTCAACGGTCTCGTGTCTAACGTAGTTTCTGTTCTATCTTGTTTATCCTTGGAATCTTCTGTGGGAAGTTCTAAATTTAAATTGGTAATTCCGTATTAATTCCGAGGTTTGTGTCGCCATTCTGTAGGAATAAGTAACTCGAACATTTTGTGCAACACTACACATTATTAATTAAACACATTATTAATCATCAAACGTTATTGCAGTTCAATTTGCTAAACCAATTTTCTTTACACAATAAACGGAAAAGTAATATGCCGGCAGTTATGTGACAGCTTGGGCTAACGTTCTGAGAAACCTATCTGATCTTCGTTAGTACAAGATTACGATGTCACGTAACGTAGAGCAATTTAACGTGTTAGTCCGAGTTCACATGATTCATCAAGATGACCTACATCACGTGCCTATGCAGTTAGATATAAAATAATTTCATTTACTAACACGTACGCCGACGTGAAAATTGTTTTTATAAAGTGGCCATTTCACTAAATTTCGTCACATGTCAGAGAACAGTTATTATCAAAGCGATGAGCACTGTAGTTGAGATAATAACAGCTTTGAACAAAACGTCGGAAATAATGTTGCACAATCACAAATGCATTAAATCTAAAGTAGCTATTTGCATCCAGGAAACTCCAGTAGTTGATATAATCCTGAGAGCTAAAATCATATTAGCTCCAGAATGCATCTACTAAAATAATCCAAGGAAGTAACGAACTACTTCCAATTGTGCCTGCATTGACAGAAATGTTAAGACGGATTTTATTGGAAATCCTGCCAGGGAAATGGAATAAAATGCTATTTTGGTAATTTAGTTGGGCAGTTTGGCATTGTTTTCCTTCTGTCTTTAAGAAGCTCGGAAAATTAGAATATGTAAGAAACGAGTCTCTTTATTTTACCAATGTAATAAATAATCTATCTTTTGAGGCCTTTGCTCATCTAACAAATTGAAGGCATAATTTCCAGCGGCGTCTTCATGAGAGCAATGAGAGTTTATTTTTATAGCGAATGATATATTAAGTAATATCTCTATATCTTATTGCTAGTCATAATCACGAACGGTCATGACCGTGGAAAGTGCCGTCAACATGCCATTACAGCGGTCTCGCTGCGTTAACAGGCTTAAATGACTAAGGGTAATGACACGGCAGATGCTTAGAATTTGTATGAATTGTATCCCATGTAGGCATTTAATAGTTTCAATAGTTAGCTAATCTTTAATGAAACACATCCTCGTTTGGCTTATTAATCTCGATAATAATACTCAGATAACAACCTCAATATTACGAGTATAGGGATCCAATTCTTGTTGCAGGTTTATCTGATGTGCAAGCCTAGCGAATTATCTTCAGATGATGGTTTGCTAACTTACGTACTTATTACATTTCAGTGGATAAGTAATAAACTCCATCACGTATCATGCCAGTTAGGTTATTGATCCTCTGATATTTCCGATACCAGCAGCGTTAACTATCTCCCTTTGTATCGAAAATATTATTTTCATTCATTACTATATTGGAAATTCGAGTTAATTTTCATGATTTAATTCTCTATCTCTCTCATTTGGCCACTCGGTGGTATTGTAAAGGAATTCATTTCATATGTACAGTACACCAAAAATTAATTGTACTTTTATAATTAGTGACTCTGTTGCTGGAATGGAATATTAGCACGTTTTTCATATTTGTATTTACCTAATATGTATCTTTGCATAATATATTTATAGCGAAATTCTATGAGTAGGTACTTTTATAACTTGTGGCTTTTGAATTATAATAATTGCGTCTCCAATCATTGCAATTCGTCTTAGTTTAAGGCAGAAAACTAAATGGTCCTTATCAAAATGAATGATTTTACATTGCCGGATTTCGTTAAAATATGATTGGATATGTGTTAGCAAATAGTATTTTTTTATAATATAAAATTAGTGTTGTATAAGCCATTTAACTAGGAAACAATAGCTATCAGGACGGATAAAATAATCTACGAAGGAAGAAAAAATATTCCTGTGTCAAGGATTCCGATGGCAACAATAGATACAACTAGGTATCAGATCTATGTGATGTGAACCCTAACACCCACGTTAAAACAGAGACGCCCGAATGTGGATTTCCGATTCATTGATTCTACGCATTGAGAAAGTAACGCTTGGATACGCTTTGAACAAATGTGGCATAATTCGCAATTATTCCTGGAAAGCCGGCTTCCGCAGTGGCCACCTGCTCAATGCATAACGGACTACAACGGTTTTTGCACAACTAGGCCTTGGCTTGTCACTAATCGTCACGTTCGACAATCCACAGAAGTTTCTAATTGTTTTCGCTTCGGATCTAGGTGAATGATTACTGATGTTTTCTCAAGAAGACCGGTCACAATAGCTAATTGTGAGGTTTGTTTGTGGGCATTGAAACGGTTGCAATTCTCATGTCTGTCTGCCTGTCGGCGCTGAACAACCTTCGACCAATTTGAGCGTCTTTCATTTTTTTAAGATAATTTTTTTTTCTGGGTTTTCATGTTAAAATCTTCTCTTGGTAAGGCAAATTAATATTTATACATTATAGCCATTGATTTTCTCGTACATGTGAAAGGCCGTTTTTCGAAATAATGGTCATTTTTTTTGTTACATTGCGATATGTTTTAGAAAACGGACCGAAAATTCCTAGATTTAGATAGTCTTTGTTTTATGCTGACGAAAATGCGAGACGAAGCGAGCAAGGATAGTGTACATAAAAGTACAAAAAATATATATAATGTATACATATAAGCACATAATCTACTATGACACTAGTATAATAGCATCTTAAGTAAGTACTACTACTTAAAATCATAACAATTTTTTAAGGATTTTGTATTTTTACATGTTTTTGGCAGATGCAAAATAAAAATACAAATTCTGTACTCAAAATATGCACAAAAACATCAAAACATAACCTCAAACTACTTGTTTGAATGAATCACACTCCAGTGCAGTACCAACATGATAAAAAAAATCTTATCAACTTTGATAAACTTTGTTAGACCAACACATCTAATAAGTAAATTATTGGAAAATAAAAAATACTAATGTTCTTATAAGTAAAATATTGAGTGTAAACCTCATTTATTCATTAAAAACAACGAATAAGGTTGTACAAAGTTGAGAACTAACTTACCTGTTATAGTTGCCAACAGAACCGCTAAAGCAACCACACCTGTCGCTCTTACACGCTTGGACCTCATCTTGTCTCTTTTCCACACGCTAAAGGTTTGCGTCCTCGTAAACAATAAAAACAACAGAAAATTCAAACTCCTCAACGGATTGTCTTTTGAAACAATAAACAATTTCACTCGCGTTTCTTTACCACCTTTACGAATCGTATCTTTCGATCTAGATAATAAATCCACAAATACCACAAGAAAAGTAAAATAAAATTATGAAATTACATTGAGAAAAGTACGTTTTAGATGATCACACAAGTCCATGATGATTAAAAATCAAAATATGCTTAAAATAGTCCGAAGTTAAAATATGAAACTTGTTTCGTGCGTTGAGCTAGGGAAGTGCGCGCGAGAAGCGTACGTCCACTCTCGTCAAGCGCCAGGCCGTACTGCCGCGATGGAGGCGACACGCTAGTGTGACGGGCGTGCGCGGAACTACAGAGCGTCGCTCGTCGGATCGCGCGTGGTTGTGTTCTCGTGAGATAGAACATGCAAGGATCAAAACTAGTTGCTCATAGTTTATTAGGTTATTAACCAAGCAATGTAGCCCTGCATCAGTGCATTTTTATTACATTCATACCGACATTCCAAGTTCATTTCTATTCATTCGCTTTTTATTTCTTTCACTGGAATTCTTATTTTATTTCATAAACGAGCAACAGTTTTCTTATTATTTTTAAAGTGTACCTTGTCGTCTAGGTTAGTTCTGAAATGTAGCTGTAATTTCAATAAAAATAAGTTTGTATTACGGTTCATTTAATTTTGTAACAAGCTGTGAGGTTTCAATAATGCAATCGTGACAATTCAATAGGCTCTCTAAACGTCTAACGGGAGGCTGGTTGTTCAGTAACAATGAACTGGTCACAGCTGATGACGAATACAGTGTTAACGAAATAAAATGTCAATGACGATGTACAAATAAGTACTTATTTAAAATTGTACCAATGCAAATAAATTTGTAAAAAAAAAAATTATAAGTAATTTTATTTGCACATCGTCGTTGTCATTTTATAAGTAGATACCTAATATTAAAAACTATAAGTAAGTGCTTATAATAAAAGAAAATTCGAAAAATAAACATCAATAATAATTTATTTAACCATAGAGGTTAAAATTACAACCACTATCTTTGCAGCCAGCTTCCTCTTCACCAACATTATAACTGAACACCAAAAAAGAAAACATTCGAATTTTAAAATCATTATTCCAGCCTAAACAAAAATATTCTTTTAAATTCCGTTGGAATAAGAATTACCATTCGAAGAGCGTCTAATAAAATGTCAAAAAAAAATTAGCGAAAAAAAATTCGTTAGCGTTGGCGTCGATACATCGGCACCTGTGACTGATTACATAGCGCGGCATGAATAATGCATGATCGGTGGTACTGCTAATACCCGGTACCAAGGTACCAGCCAGTCACGAATCACGAACCTTCGAGACCTCGATGAAGCCCCCATTGTAATGTAATCCTATACCATGATTACGCGAATAATCATAATAATTCTACGCCTGGATGAATAGGAATTGCCAATTTTATAAGGGTAGGTTGTAGAAATAATATTAGGCTGTTTTGGAAAACAATTGTCTGGCTGGTTTACTACTTACTCACTGGATTTGTAGTTGCAAACTACATCTACTCAGTATGTTACACCCGAGCTAGTGTGTTACATCCGTCAATTAAACAGGGTGTTACACATACGAAATCCAGTTTTTCATTTGATGATGGATCATTTCTGTCACGTTTTTGGCCTAAATCAGCACTCTTAAGTATTTAAGAAATAATAATTGTCCTTCGTGTAATAAGTATGTATATCATCCTCAGAAAAAAAATCGTCTTTACCTTTTACAGTGCACAAAAGCGTTGTATTATAATAAAGAAAAAAAAACCTTTAATTGCACCTACTTAAAAAAACCACGAAAGAGCTTCTACGATCAAGCGACAATAAAAACGCAAATTCATTTTTTGAACTGGTAATTCTCACTTTTAAGTCCCGTTTTAGACCACATTTAACTGTACATACATGCTCATCCATGCTATAGTAACAAACCCAAACCTGAGACAAACATAATCCCGTCTTAGGTTCTCGGATTTGTGATCTTGCCAGGACTTAGGCATACATGGAAGTGCGTAACGGGTCTAACAAAGCTTTTAACACGCCTTCAAGGGCTCCATTGTGCGCTGAAAGCCGGTGTTAAAACTGAGACAAACTCAAGATCCTCACTCGCCAATAAGAACATAAGATAGGGCGAAATTTTGATGAGTGAGTAAATGACAGTGTCTCTGTATTCATTAAAGCCTTCTTAAGACCTAAAATTTGAACAAAAAAATTACGCCAAAAATATTCTGATAGTTGATAAATATTCTTTCCATAATAATTAGTCAAGTGAAAATGTACAGTAACTCAAAATGTACATTAAAAAAATTACCTATGAAGAAACTTTTCTCTCATCATCTGAGACGCATAGAACTTTTAGTAAGCAGATACTAAAACTGTATCGAATTGAAAATAGATAATCTCTTTAGTTTTTTAAAACCCATTTGGAACAAAGAGGAGTGCGAGCTCTTGAAGACGAGACGAGTCACAAAAGTAAGCAAGCTAAGATAAAAGCTAGATTAAAATACTTGAAGATGCATTGATAGTATTGAACAAAGCTTCCATAGTTGAGGGTAACGGTATTGAAACACGCTATTTCACGCCTCACCGGAACGTTTAAACAATATTTGTTTTGCCATGGTGCTAGTAGCGTGCAACAATGACAATCATTGCTTATGTATTATCGACTAACCGTACAGTAAGTACTTAGGTACCTAACACACGCTAATGATAACATAAGCGTTCGTTCATTCAGTTATTTTGTTAAAAGGACTTTCTCACTTCGCTATATTTATCCAGTATGGTTTCTTCTGTGACCAAATTCGATTTGAATTCGGTCAATTTTCTGGCGTTCAAAATTAGTTATCGTTCTTAAGATATTTCGTTTTCTTTTTTTTTTTAATTTATGTTACAAGGTTTTGATAATCGTGGACTTAAACCAACCTAAAGTAAACCGTACAACAAAAATACCTCTTTCAAATCTACAAAGTAAATAAAAAAGTCATAAAATATTTCAAAGATATTTTTACTTTTTCAGTTTAACACAATTCAGTATCACTTTTCTTTTTAATGCGACACTTTATCTGACAACGTAATCTATAATGAGGGTACTTTATCAAACGCCTGCGCAATTTCAGAGAAATCAGGTGAAAGTTAAACGGTACGTCAAAGTACATTTATTTTTATATTCAGGGCAATTGATAGCGATTATAATGATATTTTGCACTGACTCGTTGATTGACTCTTTCGTTATTCGGGCTGTCGTGTAGCAAATTCATTTATGGATCGAATAAAGTTTGTAGATAGTAATTATTTATGTTTAATTACTGATTTACCTACAGCAAATATTATACTATATACTTTTGAAAAATACTTAAAACAAAATCTAATGTTTTTTATTATTTTATTAGTTCAATACAAGTCTGAGTTATTGGATTTTTTTTAAGTCTGTATGGAAGAGACTCACTCTCGTCCCAGCTAACGTGAAATCAAATGAATCGTCCCGCCCAGGGTGAAGGGAGAAGGAGTGTCCAACTCTAAAAATCCCCCCGTTCCTTCAACTGCTCTAGGCCGAGTCCGCGGTGCCTCATTGTGCTTACCCCGCAACCGCGGCTACTTACCCGGCTAACGTGAATATAGCTGACACCAGTGGTAAACAATTTTTGTAATGAGAATATTTGCATCATGTAATTCCTGAATGGGCTACCAATACAAAATTATGTTTATAATTCAAACTGGGCAACTGGCTGCCGTGCAACGTGTCGCGGGTTCGATTCCCGCACGGAACAACACTTTGTGTGATCCACAAATTGTTGTTTCGGGTCTTGGTGTCATGTGTATGTTTGTAAACGCACCCACAACACAGGAGAAAATCCTAAAGTGGGGCAACGTTTTTATAAAAAGAAAAAGAAAAAAAAAACTACAAATTAGCGCGTCATTTAAAAAAACTTTTCAGCTTTATAATATCATTTAAATTGTTATACCTAGATAGTAATAGATTATGGTATTGTTAAAATACTGGTTCCAGCTTTGAACCTTCGGCCGTTAAAGGTAACTTTAGAAGCCGTTAGTGCGAGATGTGATCAGATGTGTTTGTCGGATCCATGATAAAATCAATTTTTCCGTCATTATTACATTATTTCGTTTTGTTCGGCCAATTATTTTTAATTTATTATGCTTAGCCTTTGTGTAAATGTTTTTATACGATTACGGTATCATAATATTATAATTTGTTATTAAGTTTAAAGATGTAAGTAGGTATTTATTGGGAAACACTTATTATTTTCGCCCAGCGGGCGCCCAGTTGTTCATCATTTATATTATTTGTAACACTTCAATGAACAAACTGAAAGACCGGTAGTAGTAAATTAATTATGAATATAATTTAAGAACATCACCAGAGTTATTCTGTAGAGTGTATCGTAACATTCAGTCCACGATGTTTTAAGTTTAATCTGATGCTATAAAATTTAGGCATTGCGTCGAAAAAATCAAGTCGTTTAAAAATTTAGATCGTATAATATTACCCAAAACATTCCTCTCATCCCTAGTTCAGAAATTTCTGGCGATCCACGAAAGTTTGACGACGCATTAGCACCACCATTGTTCTTTCTTTTTTGGGTGTCTTTAGGCATTGCTTATCATCAGGTTAACAGTCTGACATAGACATTTACATACACAAACCACACCTTCATCAACATTGTCATCAGCTTATAACCGACCACGTCTGCACCAAAGCCTATTCAAGAAGGTTTATGAATTAGTCACCACGCGGATTGACGATTTCAAACATCGTGAGGAAACTGAACTTATAAATTCTAATTATAAGTTTAAATCGCAAATCTGCTTTGAGCAAGCGAAGTAATTAATTCTGAAATATTCTCCGTGTAAGAAGAGACCTTTGCTCAGCAGTCGGCACTTATAGGCTGATAATGATGATGAAATTATGTATACAAAACTTGAACGGATATAGAAATCAAACCAAAATACTAACTTTTAAACTTTCGCGTTTCATATTAACAACACATATTTATTTAAGCGGGTATTAACGCGGAAAATTATTATTTGAATACCTTAGTATGCTTGACGTGACGTAAGAATTCCGCGGACCGCAAATTCTCTCCACTGATCGCCACTGCCGTATATCCACTACTAAGTCACTGAATTCATCTCCCACTGTTGCAGAGTCTTTACTCAAAAAACATGTTGTAGCTTGCGATTCAGGGTTTTCCTTCGAGCACATAGATAACAAGGAAATAGTTAAAATCTTTAATACTTTGAATAACAAAAAGACTGCAGATCTATGGGGTAATTCTGTGTATATTACAAGGTCTGTAATAACTATTGTAGCACCTGTATTACCTCAAATATTTAATAACTGTATTGACTGTGGTGTGTTTCCTGATCTTATGAAATGTAGTAAAAGACTTGTGCGAGAAGCTGTTGAAATACCTAAAGAAATGCCCCAATAATTTCAATCGGGAGGATGGCTTTAAATTGTCGTCGACGTGGAATCCAGTGATTCGCAAAACACAACCTCGATTTCCTTCAAAGTCGGTTAACACATCTGTGGATACAGTCAGCGTAGTGTGTAGACGGCCTAATATGGTATAAAATGAAAATTAGGGGGTAGATGAAAATTCATCGCCCGAATGCAGGGAACTGTGACAGTCTGCTTGTGACCACGACTTTTACAACAGGTTCAAAACTTCAAGCCTTTCAAACCAATATCTCGTAATAATGTCTAAAATAGGATCGCTAGACCGACGCAATGTTATTTTTTGTCCGTAAATACTAAACACTGACATCAATAGAAGAAGTTTGCCGAAATCGTTTTGACTTTTTTTATAACTTGATACACTTACCTTACTCAGATTTTCCATCAAAAAGCCTATTACTGAATTGAGGCTGACTGTTATATTACTTTTATAAGTATTTTATGTTTTCACAATTTATTTCTAAGAAGATATTATTATTTTTAGTGCACAATGTAACTTTATTTACAACTTTTATAATACCTTAGTGTATGATTAGCATCCTACTATCCTATTAATAGTATATATGTGAAAGGTTATAAGAATGTATGAATGTATGTTTGTCATTTTTTCACGGAAAAACGGCTGGACCGTATAGTTTGGAATTTCTTATGTCTTAATCTTAATCTACATACTACCCGGGTGAGCAAGTTTACCTATAAAATTTAATTTTTAAAACTTTCTTTATGTTCTTACCTTACCGTTTTCACCTTTTTCCAGCTAGCCTTTAATGTCAAACATTTCAAAAAAGAAAAAACAAACAAATACACATAAAAGACCATTCATTAACAAAACAAAAAGGGACAGTTAAAACATTTGACAAACTCACCGAGCGAATGAACGGAAAACGTAATATTACATTACAGTTACTCTGCCGATCGGCCACAACGTACACCCATTTTCGATTTCCCCAAATGGTTATAGACTAAAAAATAGGCCCCGGGTTATTCAGATAAATTAATTGAAAAGGGATCAGAACTGACCCTTGTTTTGACTGCACAAATAGAATTAAAGTACGCCCCACGTACTGATATTGAGAGGTCGATTAACAGAACAAATAAATTTGATACCTATGTTCGACTGTTACAAAGGTAGGGCGAGCCTTGTCCGTCGAACATTCAAATAAACGAACAACGGTAACCTCCATTTCTAAATGTTAAACCATCCACATTATCAAACATGGACTGGATCACTTTACAGTACCTATCCTGACAACTTGTACAGAATATAAAGATACATATATACTGCAGGTCTTGTGCAGGACTGTACCTCCAATTATAACTATGTGTTATAGTTGTAGATGTGAGTTATTTTATTATACATTATATGATATCTTTATGCAAGCTGTGGTCTCCTTTAATTGAAGATGCACAAGGATTTGTATCTGTTTATGTTTTATTTTTAGCATGTAAAGGTGTAATCTTTTTGGAGATCCATATAAATACAAATTGCACTGGCAACCCATTCGCAGATTCGCGGATTCGCAGGGGTGCAATACTGATACTAAATTTCTGTACTATTTAATGGATTTTGTTATACTTTACTCTTCAATACTCTATCTAATTTAAAAACTGCATCAAAATAGGTTGCAGAAAAAGATTTAAGCCTACAGAGGGATATAGGGACAGACAAAGCGACTTTGTTTTATACTATGTAGTTAAGAAATATACTATAGAAACTGTAAGGAAGCTCATTTTTATTTTATATAGTCCGAGACAACATTTTTATAACAAGAAAGAAATATTTTATTTCAATATTTGTAACAAAAAATAGAGTTGACCATCCAAAATAAAAACATAACAAAAGGGAGAGGTTTGACCTGTACAATGAAGTTGTATAAAAAAAAAAACAAATCTAATATTAGAATTTCAGAAAAAAAATCATAAGGTCCCCGTCACATTAATGTCAGTGATATTTTTGGTCCAGTTCGAATGATAAACTTGTTACAGACACGTAGAGTTTTTATTAATTAAACTTTTTACAGATCACAGGCTTAACTAAAAATATAACATAGATACCGGATAACGTTACTTTTGCCAAGAATTTATTAAAAGTACGATAAGTCGATATAACTAATTATAACCTTGTAACTATTATTCTGATAACCTTTTGCCAATAGGTATTGTGGATTGTAACTCCTTGTTATGCTAATTTGATTAAAAATACTAAAATCCCTTTATCAGCATAATCCTAACGTTTTCTTGACGGTTCATTCAAACTGTATATAAGTTTAAGATATAAGCATAAGCCCTAAGACGAACAGTGATATCAAAACAAATCATTTATTTAATGAATTTTTCGTCTATTTTGGAGACTAGGTTTTGCCCGCGACTCCGTTCGCGTGAAACAGTCACTTCCTGCTGATTTTTGGTATAAAAACTATCCTATGTTCTTTCTTAAGGTCCAAACTATGTCTGTACCTTTCACGAAAATAGGTTTAGTAGTTTAGGCGTAAAAAAGACAGACAAACAAAGTTACTTTCGCATTTATAATATTAGTTTGGATTGGATGTCTAAGAAAGAACCGGTCAAGTGCGAGTCGTAGGTTCGTTTTCGTACCAATGAAACCGTTTACTTTTTCTGTAAAAATATCCAAACTTCAACAGTCTGGCTACCGTGGTTCATGAAATACTCATAGTGAGAGACAAACTGGCAGACGGACGGACGAATAGCGAAGTCTTTGTTTTGCTTTTATCCTTTGGATGTAACTCAAAAAAAGCATGGAAAATAAAAACAAGTAAGAACCTACTTAAAGCGTGCACATCTACATCTATGATAAAGCATTGAACAATGGAAGAAGCATTCAAAAACTCGCCAGATCGTCAATTCCTTTCAATCAATACCAGATATAATACAACACTTTTATTTAATACAGTCCTATAAAAATCGTCAACAAGATAAAAGTAACAAGGCCCAACTAGCCATGGTCTCCATGACAGCATAACAGACACGAGGGTACCTCCTCCTAGTCCCCCAACCCGTCCCGTCGGATTACTCACACTCTAGCAACTTGATCCGAACATCCCGCTTTATATCGTTAAGGTACACGAATATTATAACAAAATTCCAAATATACCAATATGCTACGGTGATCATGCATGAAATTAAACGATGATAGCATTGCTCGCGGTGTGAACATGATAAATGGTTGAGAATTTGATCGAAATGCCTAACCTCGCGAGATGCGCGGGGATTGAGACTTAAGGAAGTTGAGACATTTTCTGTGAAAAGCCAAAAACCGAGTGCTTCTTATCACATTTGGATACACTGGGTAGCTGAAGTGGAAAAGTAAGTATATCTGAATCCCTTCAATGTTGGTATGACGTTGATACGATCTCTTTGTAAGATTTTTTTATAAAGATTTTTTCACTTTATTTTTATTACATTGTCCGTCCATCTACTAAAATACATCATACAAAGTACATTCCAAAGTCTAAGAAAACAATCAAAGCAAACTTTCCAAAAAGAAATAACATCACTTATCTTGACGTAATACAGATCCCACGACGAACAACTCAACACCTATGGAAGCCATTAAATTATTATAACACACTCAATTAATTTAACAATTACATGTTTTAGACAAAATATAATGACAGCCTTCGAGTTATCTGTTGAATGCTGAGTCAGAATTCAGAAAGGTCGTTGCCCCGTGGTCCCGTACAAAGAATAACAACCGTCTCGGGGGAAGATGGTAATAAATCAAGTGACGTCATAAATAGGAGGGAACTCTCGTTGTCGGTAAGTGTCGCGTTTTCCGAGTCATAACGTAGGCCTAATGCAGTCTCGCGAATGTTGGTATGTAAGGGTTTCTTCGATTGTCGGGGAGTTACTTATGGTTGTATGACTGTGCGAATGTGTGAGGTCTTTTTGTTTCGCCTTGCTTTGGGAAATAGGAGAGTTGTTGTACCCGATATATTAAGAGACATTTAGTTGGTATTGTGCTGCGTTGTTTTTGTTAAATGGCTTTAAAGGAGCCCTGTATAGAGAAAGTAATTGTTGACCAAATCTAAATCTACGAAAATGACAGAGCATTTTTCTTTTCAGAATCAATTGGTGAAATCTTACTTTATTTAGTTAAGTATCTTATTTGTAGGCAGCTAGAAAATGCAATACGCATTCGAAATTTGTATCAAATAATAACAAATTTATTTATTTTTGAAATCCTTATCACAGTATTCCCTTTATAATAGCCATGATTGTCTACATTTTTATACCAAGAAGTAACGTAGGCGTCCCTACATAATATGCTGTGATGTCAATATCCATTGTTTTTATTAAACAAAAGAATACATACAATCCAGGATAGTATTACACCACCCACCTTTATAATATTCTTACACATAATGTTTTGCCTTTTAAAATGTGAAGGGATGAGCAATAGGCAGAGGCCAATGTATCTAACTAACTAACTAACACCCACTGTTCTTCAACTTAAGGTCTGTTTTCCGATGTATTGTGCCTGAATAGCCGCTATGTACCAGAAATTTAAATATAGAACATCATTAATTTGTATGAATTATGCGCTCCACATAACTGAGAACTTAAAAGCTTAGTGACAATAATGAACCTTCTGTTCTCATTCACAAGGTTCTTGTCATCACTGATAAATTGTCGAAAGCCATTGCTTAGCAGTTGCACTTACAACCGTCGATGTATGCAAGCGTGGCAGTTGTCTTATCTATTCGATTATTTATAGGACAAACAGGTAAGTTTTAAGTGTGGGAGAGCCTAGTTTGCACGGCACGAATGTGTCGGCACGGCCTCACAGAAACAACCACAGCGTTGTGTTTGGCCGTATGAGTGAGGTTACCAGAGGCTCAATCCCTACATACCAAATGTCAACCAATTCGGTCCAATTCGGTCCAGCTGTTTGTAAAATAATATGTATATGGTTAGGCGCATCCATCCATTCTCACAAGCTTTCATATTTATAATATTAGTAGGATTTCTATACGTTAGGAATTTTCACATAAAAATAATTAAGTCATATGAATTGCAGTCTGTAATTAAGTCCAATACATTTTTGGCAATAAATGCGCGATTGGGTACTCAAAGAAATTGACAACATGCGAAAACCAGACGACCGTGTTACCAGAAATACACTTTAACCTTTTTTCAGAATGAAGTAATATGTAATAAACTTTTTTTTTATCTGAATTTTTGAAAGCCTTGTTAAAATGCTGTAAAAGGAGGTTCGTAATAAGTTTTATAGGGAAAAAAGCAGCAAAGTTATTTTATGTACACTAGTAAGTCGCTACAAAACAAACCGGGGCAAAAGTATGACTCATTAAGCTAACGGAACCTCAAAGGAAGGTCACAAACTACTTTTTGTATTTTTTTTTTTTTTGTTTGATTTTTTACGGCAAGGATAAATTAAAAAAGTACAATATTTTTACCTCTATTGTAAAAAGCTAACGACACGTGGTGTTCCCAGTCAACCATCCAAGTACCTACTGACTGCGCCCGATGTTGCTTAACTTCGTTGATGAATGCACATGACGTTGGAGGCTGAAAATGCAAAATTATCCATACATGAATATAATGATATAGTGATTTTCAGTGTTAGCAAATAAATTTGAATAATTTCAATGTGAAACTGTAGTTCTATAAAAAAAAAACGTAACTCTTGGTATAAAAATAGTTTACTTACTTATTTTATGTAAGTAACAACTAACACGTTTACATATGTTTATACAAGGTTGTTTCCATCATTAAAGTGAAGTTACCACAGAAAGGTAAATATTAAATTTAGAAAAAGATTTGTATATTATGCGTCCATCAACAAATCTGCAAAAAGAAAACGTCATGCAGTGTTCCCAGACGGTCGCCCTACCAAATACCTAGTGACAATGCAAGATGTTGTTTTACTTCGGTGACCGGACGAGAGAAATTGTTTTCAACGTGGTATCGACGTTGACGAAATAGAACTTCAAAATTATATTCAATTAAACTCGCATGAAAACAAAATAATTAGAGAATGACCTTAACTATAGAGAAACATATTATAAAAGACTAAAGGTTGAGTAAATTTTAATTGCACTTAAGTATATCAAAGCCATAACAAATAGATAATTTCCTACTCAGAAAAACACATAAACATCCAACAATTCCTTTCACCACCCACGTCCCTGTCAGCTAAATTAAAACAACCCGAAAAAATGTGCACATGGCGAAGACAATACGCAAAATAACAAAATTCCGGAACGCCATTCGAAAACAACAGTTTCAAATTCTCTAAGCTGTGTTCCGTTGCTATTTCGAATTCGTACGGCGCTTCGCAGTCCATTATTCACATTTCATTTGGTAGTGACATGCGGAGCTGTTGTACTATGTGCGACGGCCGATGCTAGGCTTGCTTGTCACTCACATAGCTGCTGACTATCATTTTATTTTGTTTAGCTTCTGTTTCATGTGTTCTAATAATGTAGCTTATGTTATTGAAATATAGAGTTTTAACTGCGGCAGGTCATGCTTTGTCACGAAATGTTCGGCTCGACCGAAGTGAAGCCACGGCCTCACAAAAATGACCGGCTTGAAGGTATCACAGCGATGTGAGTTTTGTCGAGCGAGTGAGGTTACAGGAGGCCCAACTCCTTCACTTCCTACAACCCTCACCAATCCTTAAAACTCCCAGACCCAAATCCCCAAAAGGCCACGGCTACGCACTTGTATCTCATCGGGTATTGCGGTTGACCATAGGTGGCGCCGATTGTAGACAGCCGGGTAATCCATTCGCCGCCCTATCACATACAAAAGTTGCAAATAGTTAGCAAATAATAGTAATTTATTTATGCGGATTCATTTTGCTGTCCACCGCCTGGCCTCCAGAGTGAAACTGCAAAAGGATTCAGTTTCCACGAAAGCCATTAGAATACCTGTCTACATTTGTGTAAGATGGGACTGCAAGTCGATTTTAATCAGAAATCGACAGCCTGGGTTATGACATGCTGATATGGAGACTCCGTCCCGTCCGTCACCATCTATCAATTATTTACCGAATTATTGCACACCTCTCACTATAGATAATCTTCGGAGACAAGCCGAAGAGAGGACCTGTCTAAAATTAGGCACTCCAAAATAGGCGATTAACAATTTGCAAGCTTAAGTAGCTGCGATATTCCATTAGCATAGTACTAATAGGTCGGTAGGTACACTGAATATATGCAAAGCACTTTGCAAATACATATAAGACGAGGTTGCAGTATTATGCAGTTTGGATAAGCATCTTCCACAAAATAGTATTTAATTAATTTGCCATAAAGTAACTAACAATTCTCCACATGGTAAAAGACAAAATTTCAGTCCAATATAAAACATAAAAGTAATATAAGCACCAAAAATATATTTTTTCTAAGAAACGAAAAGCGACACTGTGTCCATGGTACAAGCACGATAAAAAATTCAAGCAAGGACATAAAAGATATTAAATTCATCTCGTCTTGCACATGCTATGCATATGCATCTGTAGACTAGACGTTGGCCCGCCTCCCAGATAGGAGCGCAATTCAAGGCATCGGCGACTTAAAGTCTAGACAAAGTCGCTCAACCGTTTAGCTAGTACTTAAGCTCATATTAAATAGCTGACCAGCTTGTGGCGCCCGTGGTAAGATATTTACAATGGAAACATTGTTTAAAACAAGTCATGTTTGACTAAAGTAAGAATTTCGAATTTCACGTAAAGAATGCATCAATTCCTATTTAGACATAGCACAACCAACAAGCAATTAGGTTAGTAGTTGCCGACATATAACATTACAAGCACCACTTGTTTGATCTACAGAAAATACTTCATATCGCCCAAGCTATACAACAAGGCAAACATAACAAGCGTTTATCTTCTTAAACTGCTAACAATTTGCAATTGAAAACTCAATCGAAAACTTTTCCTATGTATTCAGATTACGCATGTAATGTACAAAATTATAAGAAACGTTTCACATAGATTTATAAACAAATGCGACTCGACACGACGCGATGTGGACATTACATGTGTGGGAGAGCCAAGCTTCGGCACGAATGGGTCGGCCCGACTGGAGTGATACCACGGCCTCACAGAATACCGGCGTGAAACAACCCACAGTGTTGTGTTTCGCCGTGTGAGTGAGGTTACCGGAGGCCCAATCCCTCCCCTTCCCCTATCCCTTCCCAATCCTTATATCCGCAACCACCATCCCCAAAAGTCCGGCAACGCACTCGTCACTCCTTTGGTGTTGCGAGTGTCGACTTATTTGCTACTCGTTTGCCAACTTATACCATAAAAAAAATACTACATTTATTCCAAAAAATACTCATAAATATACCAATCGCCGTATCAAAAAATATTATGTTTGCCGATAAAACCGTGGTAGCCAACGTAAATAAATAACATTCAATTACACGTTACAGAAGTAGAAATAAAAAACTCGTTTGTGATTTTAGGAGGTCGAAAAATTCTTTGTAAACAATATCGTATGAGATTCAAAGACAAGCAATAACCTACGGGGCTGGTGGTTGATTGATTTATTCGATTGAATAACTACGATAGATAAGCTCCGTTGATTGATCGAGGGTTAATGTTTAATTAATTATTATTAAAACATTCAGAACAGAATATCTTAATGACTTTCATTCCAATGGATGAATGAATACGGGCTGAAGTAGTTTTTAATATGAAAACCGATACGTACCTATTTAAAAATAACCAGTGGCATTAAACATTATCTATTATGTAAGGCTAAACAAACGTTATATAACTACAGAAAACGACGCTGTATTCATTTTTAATTTCGTTCAAAGTAGTATAAATTGGTTCATCGATTTCTTAACAGTAGTGGTTATAGTCAGAAAGCCGTAATTCGATAGGAATATTGATACTTGGCATAGGTATTTAGTGTCTGTTCAATTAGTATAGAGTAGAATGTCCAAATACTTTTTGTTTCGAGAGTTAATTCTTATGAGTAGCCATATGCCGAACCTCACCACTTAATCAGTTATGTATCTGTTAGTATGTAATGTAAGTTTAAGTAGAATTAAGTATTTCCTACTGATCTCATTCCTTGCATTTATACCTACCTACTTATTTTTTAATTTAATGTTCCATTTCATTGTTTAATTATGTTGCAATTCTAATGTTGTTATAATATTTTTAATATAATTATAATAATGTTATTGTAATAGATAGTTTCGTTCTTACACTACTAGGTTATGTATAAGGCCAAAACCTAATGTTATTATTGTTTTATTTAATTTGCTATATACAGAAGCTGTTGGTGTACCTTTTTTAAATAAATAAATATGTAAGTACATGTACCTATATCTAATACAGTCCACTAAAATTGTATTGAAGTTAGTTGCGAATACACCGTAAGTAGACGTAAATGCACGCTATTTCTTTTTAAAAAAATCACTGCACTGCAAAATCAACTCTATCCACTAAACAGTATCTACATAATTATAAGCACGAAATACAAACAATTGCTTCCATTTTAGCATTTTCAATCCATCCTCACATGTTTTACTAAAACAATATTTCATATCCACGATTATTACGTTCCCACGAATTTTTTTCTGCGCATATTTCAGTAGAATATCTAAATTGTTTACCTGAATCTGAGGACCTATAAACCGAACTATAATGTACCAAATTAAAATTTCTTTCCTTAAATAACGTTGAATGACACAATGACAGGTTCCGAAATTATTATTTTTTTCCTTTAAAGAAGTTGGAGGCAGCCGCTTTTCTCTTTGTTGGTCGTCAGTTAAATCAACAAATTGATTGATTTTGCGGCTTTTCCAGAAGCGGAATTGAGGCATTGGAAGACTCGCCATGGCTCCCGACGTTTAATCAACGTGGATTCTGCGGATTCACGTTAAAATGAACCAATAAATATTATAATTATTTCAGCGGTAAAATATTTTCTCAAAACAATTGCTCCTTTTCTTCCGTATATTTACCATTTCATTTCGTTATAGCGGCAATAAATTGATTGGACTTCATTTGTCGTCTTTCCAAGAACAACAACTGTCGTTAACGTAAATATTCAGTAGTTCTAAAGCCAACATATGAAATCTAGAACCTTGCCCCAGTCACTATGTAATAGAGGTCAACCGCAGCTCGTAAAATACTGACAAACGCGAGAATCAGATTTGAACTTCAAGTACCTTCGTATCTGTGCCACCATAGTCACAAACTGGGATTTATTGTCAGATACCTAAATAAAGTTTACATTGTTACAACTAAAGTACTAACTACAGACGATATAACTTAGAACCTCACGAACAAATGGAACACGCAAGCACCACTCATTCTGCTAAACAGTTTAAGCACTAAAAAGTTTGCTAATACGTGTTGCTATGATAAAATCTGCAGGCGTTCTATTGTTACCTGCGACTACAGAGTTGCAATCTGCGGCGCAAGCAGAAACAATTAAAACCTAACTCAGTTCCGTAGAAAAGTACTTGGAACTGGGATGAAAAAGAATAATAGGGGCTCTGATGAAGTTAAAGCCGGTAGATCTGATGCTGTAGTTAGACTTGTTTTCGAATACAAAGCCAGCGTTGAATAAAAAATCTAGACTAGTTGTGTGGAACAAAAATCAAAACAAAGGGTTGATGATTGATTACGACCAAATGTCCTGTAATAACTAGAAATTATAGAAGTGTATCGTGTTATTATGTGTTATAACGAGGAAATTTTGTGTGTGCGCAGTTCTTTTATCCTCGTGTTTCTTATTACACGAGGTCAAGGTCTCTAGACTAAACCACTAATTACTATGGAAAACTCGGGTTTATTTAACATCGAAAAATAATGAAGAGAAATGCTTAATCTGTTTTTAATACGCACAGAAAAACAAGAAAACTTCTCTTCTACGCAGTTAAGTACAGCCAGTCACAAATGCCAGAAAACAATAAAATAAAAAAAGTTGATCAATACCTACATTCAGAGGGCGGTCTATAAATTCGTAAGTAATTCCATTTTAGCAGTTGGCGTTGGCGTATAATACCGTTTGGTCACGCGATACACGAAACCCTAGCGACCTACCGCAAGGGTTATTCAGTGAGTAACCAGGTCATTGCCGACGGTATACGGGCTACCTGACACAATATTTCTTTTGCCCAATTTATCAGACGCGCCTAGCTGACGTAGGGTTATATTAATCGATAGGGCTCCGGATAAGAAATTGCTTGTCTTATAGAAGATGATAGACAGAATAAATGAGTGTCTGTAGATGGTTACTAAGTACTTCATTTTCGCTTTTTCGTTTCGTGTTGTGAGTTGTACAGTTGTAATTATATATTTATGTTTTTTCAAAATAAAGTTTACGGAACTAGTTTTTCGCGATTGGTCCTGTAAGTTTTTAGACTCGTTATTTCTATAGTACAATTCCCACTATAGTTATTAAACTTTGGTGTGCTGAAATCTACTTATAAGGCGACGTTTACGATCTACGTCAACGATCATATATCGAATACAATATATTCAACCTTAAAGACGACAATATATCTTTAAAATGCAGCGAAAAAAATGTTGCTAAATTCTGAATTAATTAACTAGTACCATAGCCAGGCTTAATTTATATCAATAGGTAATATTTCAAAGTCACTACCGCGACTTAATTCTCAGTCATCCAGACAAAATATCTGATACATCCATTCACGTCTCTGCATAGTGGAAGGGAGAAATGGACTGAGTTAGTTCAATAATGCACACATGAACGCACCGGTGACTGCGTCTAGCTTTGCAATTAAATAGACCGGCCCCTCTGCTGCTACCATTTGAATAAACGTCGATATTATACCGACGAGTAATCTGATTATGGCTGTCGACGATCCTGCTAAAGCAATCTCTTTTTTATTAATCATTTTGAGGGATTTGGTTAAACAATAGGTACGTACAGTATAGAAAAAAATGAGTAGGTACTTTTGTATGTAACAGGAATCTGTTTTGAAACTTAGTTGTTTGTGTTCTAATTTCATATTAATTTATTTATTACTAACCACTCGCCCGGCTTTGCACGGGTACATTGCTGATGCACTAATTTTCTTCACTATTTAATTGTTGTTATTTTACATACAAACATTCCTCTATCTGAAAAACCGCATCAAAATCCGTTGCGTTAGTTTAAAGATTTAAGCATACTTACATAAGGATATAGGGACAGTGAATGCGACTTTGATTTACTTGCACTATGAAGTGATAGAAAACAATGTAATACTGTACTTTAAGTCACATGACCCTATGCTATAATGTTTTCTGTGTCTTAACTACCCTCATATTCGAAACAACGATTTTAGATTACACAACCGTTACGCCTATAGCAATTTTTGGTACAATAACCTATCTACATATTATCAACAAAACTACTATATTCTGTGGATAGTAATCGATAACGGATTACCTGACACTTTTGCTCAATCAAAACCTAAGTATAATTTCTCATACATTTTACGAAACAGTTATAAATAAACCCTTCATAATTATTACCAACATGCATGTTCAATATTCCCCGTTGGCCTGCTTTCGTTCTCCTAACAATGCTTATAGATTCATTGTGGAACGACGACGTCGTGAATGGCCTATAAGCGGCCTCTTTACCTCATATTGCCGTCTTAGTTTCTCACTGAATATGAAAGGACTCAAAAGAATTTATTCGGGATAAGATTCGCCGATACAAATCTTATACAGTCTCGAAATTGTTTGATGTTTCGTACCTTACAAGGATGCTTACGACACTTTCTTTGGTTTCAAGAAGGATGATATGAAATCAATGCTATATCTTCAACTAAAGTGTACGTAGAAATTCAAAATTAACTTCTTAGGAAATTACTGTTTGGCACGAGTTTCATTTGGGTATAGTTTTGACATTATAAGTACTAGATTATGACACAAATAGATGTTCAGTAGGGAAATGCTTTTCAAAATCTCATCTATAATACATCAACACAAAAATCATTACGTAAATACAAATATAGCTGACACGTTTCTGACTTATCTATTCTAATATTATAAAACTAAAAGGTAAAACTTGTAAGTTTGTATGTAGGGGGTAATCTTTGGAACGGCTGGTCGGTTTGCCAAAATTCTTTCACTGATAGATAGCCATAATATTCCTAAATGCTATAGGCTATAAAACATTACGCTACGATCAAATGGAGCCAAGCGCGAGATTAGCTAGTTATAAATATAGGTAATTTCTTAACTATAAAATACATCAAGCAAAACATGATCAGAGCGCAAACGAAAGAAAAAAAAAATACGAGATCATAATTACGAAGAAAGAAATTCCAACCGTAAGTTTGCACAACATACTGCATATACAGGCTGTCCCTTTATTCTCGGCCGCTACGTCGCTGTTCTTTCTCATGCATACAAATCCCGACAATGCAATGTCATTTCATTCCGGTGGCTCCCTGCTGTCATTCACATGTCACACTGGATGACAGCCGACGACGGCTGGCACGTGGGTCGTGTCATATCAGCTTTATTATTTTTATTAAAAAGTTTATTATTACACAACTTTATTAGATTATTTATCTGTTCGTAATTTGAAGATGTTCTTGATTGGCGCTTGATAAGGATTTGAGGATTGTATTTTCAGTTGTGATAAAATTTATAAAGTGTATTGTTTAATTGTAAAACATATCTGCTATTCATGTAAGTATTACGTGAGTCATTGAGTAAAAAGAAATGACAATAGTCATGTTGTATTTCCAAAAAAACAATGGCTTATATAAGTGTTACATATATTCGACAATTTCGTAAAATTTATCAACTGAGGCAGGTTAACAATGACCAGCGGACGAATTATGGATGAAGCTGATGTTCAGCCGCAATAATATACCAAAGCCCGGAGCAGGCGAAGGAAAGGTTGGTTTTTAGTTAGTAAGAGTCTGACACTCGTAGAAGTAATTTAAAAACATATACGTGAAGCATACATGAAGGTAATAGATTGTATATTTAATAATGCATATGCAAGCGGCTTCACTCACACTAGGGAAAGTAGCCTATTTATTATTCCAGACCGTTATCTATGTCTACGCCAAATTTCATTCAGATCATTTAAGTATTTTTACAAACACTCATCCATACATACAAACTTCCACGTCTATTATATTATTAGTAGGACATCACAAGGACAATACCGCACGCCATACCACTTGAGCAGTCCAGCACATCTGCATAACTCGAATGAATTAAACATTATTGGACCAATCCAATCAATTTAATTAATCCCTGAGTACGTATAGATTGGCATTGGTATCTTTACATTAAAACTTCAATTGTACAAAGATATGGTTTTATAGGATGATGATGACTTATTTATATACCAATTTTTTCTAAAGCAGATTTTTGTCTTCACTTGATTGAGTTTTTCTCTCTTGAAGGCTTGATTGTATAGTAGTCCTTGTGAAAGTGTTGTGTAAATCAACAATATAACAATAACAACATATGTGCATGAATACTTTTTTAAAACGAGACATTCGAATAACAGTCCTATAAACCACTTAACAAATTAAAACACTTATATTTATTTCTCAACAATTTAACAATGTCTTCCCCTAATCGTTTGCAACAATGGCAGTTAAGTCGAATGCTAAACACGTGTCAAACGCCATGACATCGCCTTTAACATATAAACGAGAGTTGAAATAAAATAACCGTTTGATACCCAATCACAATAGGGGGCAGAGTGCACCGTTGCAAATGTACGCACCCTGTATGCGTCGGGCGCGCCCAATGACGTAAAAAATGGAATTATCGTATTAAGTCCATGGAATAACTGTACCGTGAAATATAGGAATATTATTAAATCCTTGTCAATTCTGATTGCCTCTCTCGATTTGGGCGAGTCTAACTGGATTAGAGATGCCAGTTGTAGTGTCAATTTCATTTTTATCCGACTAACAGTATACTATTCTTGTTTAGTTTTACAACCGTCGCATCCACTTTATTCAATAAAAATATTTTTATATTTTTAAACGACATGGAAATGTACTTTTCTTTAAAGCTTTAGTATTAGTTTTAAATTCAAAAGAAATAACCTTAATTTTTCTCGAATCTAATTGCACTTTCGACGTGTCAATTGGTCGCCGTATTAGCAGATAATTGAATTTATACTGAAATAGTAAATTCCTAGTCATTATAATAAAAATAGGATTTGTCGAGGAAAAAGTTCGAAATCTTTGCAAATCTTTCTTCTATGTCGTCTGTCTGAATCTAAGCAAGTATACAAAAATATGATGATATGATGTGTTTGATCGGATCGCACAAACGAAATGGTTTCATATCAGAAAGATTTGTTGCTATACGAATTTTCGCGATTTTACTCTGTATTTCATCTATCGATCTATCGTCGATTTTTTATTCTTTGACAAAGTAAATATGACTGTTTTCACTCTATGAGAAACGACACTCTAATACCTAGACTAGTAAGAATGTGGACTGATTTAGGATACAAAACTTACACTAGTGAACATTTACTCTGCTGGTAAAACAATGTTGTTATTTTCGAATATTTCAGTAACAATATCTTTATTGTTAGGTACTTTATTATTTGATTCGCATAACATATAACCTTAAGGCCTTTTTTTGAATCATCCAATGAGCTCCCTCGCCTTCTTTTACTCCTCGGGGAGATGGTGTTAGATTCCTACTGACAAAAAATCACACCGTTGCTTTTTCTGTTTCGGGCCGTGCGTCATACATAATTACGTTTGTAGCCGCAATCTCGGCCCCGGTAAGTCTAATCTGTGGTAGTCTAATGCCTTTATTAGCTCCCTAAAGAACCGATTTTCCATAAACTCTAAATAGAATACCTTATTGCATGCATTGTATTATATGCATTTGAAATATTTAAATTCTATTTTTATTTTTTCTTATCGGTGTATGTATTTCATTAAAATCGGTTGAGTAATTTAGTTTCAATTCTAAACTAAACGTACAAGATATACAAAAGACTTCTGAACTTCTATCGCATTTACAGCAATGGTAAGTTTTTAATTGTATATACTATGTGTAGTGAAGATCCACATGATATTCATCAAACAGATTATCTCCATAGACACACAAATCGCTTCTAACCCACATCAGCAAAGCAATCATTTACGTGAGATCATTGTCTCCCCGATACGTTTAATATAAGTTTGGCGAACCAGTCCGAAGCCACGTTTGCATATTCATGAGACCAAGCAACTTGCCCGATAGGAACTTGGCGTTTGACAAATCAGTTTACAGCTTACATTACGGATAAATAAACATGCAAATAGGAATATTTGGCGTCAAATAGATTTATTTATTTAAATAGCAAGGATTGAGTGGTTATTTCTTGGGATTATAAGATTAATGTGCCTTTGCTGTACTCAATCGTAGCTTATCTATATATATAAAAATGAAACCCGTTTCGCGTTGTCACGGCATCATGTGTGAACGGCTGAACCCATTTCGATAATTCTTTTTTTAAAATGTTTGTGGAAGTCCAAGGATGGTTCTTACGGAAAAAAATATTAAGAAAATTAGCGATTCATATTTTAAACCAAGATGTAGATGGATTTGTAACGATTTTGAAATTGTCTAAAACGGTTGTTTTTAAATTGATCCTCAAATAGAACTATGTAAGGCGTTTGATTCACGAATCCTGTAATCTATTATCCTAGTTAAGACAAGGAAATAAAGCCGAAGGGTCTCGGAACTTGTAACTACAACAACATAAATAGTGAAAACTTAGTGTTATATTAAATAAGTATATACACTTCTGATGACCGAATAATAATAGGAATGTACAGCGTGGTTTCTATAACCAAAATTATAGACACCTCAACGATATTGCCAGAACATTACGAGTGCCAATCATGTAATAAGAGACAAGCGAACATACATCAATCAAATATGAGGTGTTTCACCTTTTGCTAATGGCACGGAAAAGGAATATTTTTAACACGAGGAAAAAACCACGAGAATAAAAGTAAAATATAAAAATAGACAGGCATTTGTTATGCAAATCAATATGGATTTAATAAATGTGTCGTAAATGCTTTCTGTTGCTTCAGATCAGATTTTTAATAAACAAAATTCAAGAAAACAAATTTTATTTCAAATACCTTTAGAGATGGCAGCGATTACGTCTTATTGAAATTATTATAAGTGTTGAAAAGTCTTAACTTGTTTAAACAAATTGTAAGTAAAGCAAGTATAACTTATACAATTAAAGAAGCTGAACGAGTAGTAAAAAAATGAAATTGCAATACAAAACTATTTGCACCTAAATAGAAACGATCGTAAAATAAAAATCATTGATTAATTCGATGGTTTCCAGGAAAATTTTAGTTTTTCAAGTCAATTATGAATATCGGCTGTGTACATAAAAATATATTCAGTATTTTACTTTTTAGAACACAAGAAGTGATATTTTAAGAAACTGCAAAAACAACTTCAATCAAATCATTTTTAGTCACAAAAAAACGTATTTTTTAATAAAAACCAAGAGAGACAGCCCGTCGTCTAGTTCATACCATCCAACATTCATAAAACTGCAGACAAAATCGTCGTGGCAAATTCAAGACCCTTGTTAGACCACATACCTACAAAGGTAAGTGCACCTAACTTTCCTAGAGCAGTCAGTCTAACCGTCCCTAACCGTTCATTCGACCAATGTCTGACATCCTTTGTATATTCATGGGTACTGTTGCCAAATCTGACGGGTTTGAAGCAACGTAAACAGCTGCCTTAGCCTGTCATTTGCCATGTATCCTGTTAATTGCATTTAGACTTGTAGCTACAGATTAGGCAGTGTTCGTAATTACCTATAGTTAATAAGAACTTGATAGTGATTTACTTACTTGTAGCATTTGCAAGTGAAGGTTTAAAAACTGCCAAGTACCTATGTCACGTTTTCTGAGCTGTTTACTACTTTCTAAATTTATTTTACAAACTACTGACAAACGGTGAAAGGAAAAATCATTAAAAAATCCGACCTTTTATCATTTCTAATTTTATGTTTGGAGCCAATGCGTAATCAAACAATCCTTGTCTAAGCGTAGTGACTAATGCTCTTACCTTCTCCCTGTGAAGAGAGGGCAGTCGTTCAGCTAAGGGCACTTATAGGTTAAAGTCTATGTATTAATATCACAGATAACTCAACCTAATTAATATGATATACGCGGGTTATAACATATTTTCTTGTTTTGTAAGTGTACGAGTTTACACCCTGCTGGATTATAGATCTCCTCCGCATCTTTGACTGCACAGTTGGTGCGGTGATTGGACAGCTGGCTGCCGTGCAATGTGTTGCGGGTTTGGTACTCGTACGTAATAACTCTTTGTGTGATCCACAAACTGTTATTTCTGGTCTCGGTATCATTTGTATTTGAAATTGAATTTTTGTTAACCCACCCACGACATAGGAAAAAATCCTAGAGTGCGACAAAGGCCAAAACCAAACAAATAAATAAATGGAATTGCCATACTTAATTGCATTACTTAAGATCTTAACTAAGATCTTTAAAACTAAAAGTTTCAAGCTTACTAGAGAGTAGTTTCTGTGGATGAAGTACAGAACAAAAAAAAGGTGTGTGAAGATAGACGATAAATATCATATTATAATGTTGTCGCAAATCCTACATCGCGCAAATAAAGTTGGTGTGCAGATCAACAGGGATAGAAATTTCCAATGTATAACAGCTGTTGGGCAGGAACCGGCCAGGCATACGCACCTTGCCTAGTCGCAAAATTTTACTTTTCCAATCTTTAAGAACTTTCAACAGAATCCAATAAAAGAATTTCCTGATACAATATCTCATGTTCTTTCAGTTCATAAATGATAACACCGTTTTTATATTATCGCACGTCCATAACAAACCGAAAATATACCTACCGCATCGACCGAGAGTCCGGGACCTTCATTTACCTTATTATGGTATTGTCTATTATTCTTTCTATCCACGAACATATCGCCATATCTCACTGTATTAACCTGTTGGTGTGTCTATAGTCCAATATCTTGTTTGTTTGGTCACGTTGTAATCATTTTGGCGGCCACCTTGATCACGTGCATCTGGCGTTTGTTTATCCGCTGAATATTTCATGAGGTCTCGGATCTGTTCCGTCCAAGGTTCAAGCCTCATCTCTAAAGATTTCGACATTAATTAATTCGAAAGTAAATGTAACTTTCTTTGTACGGAATCTTGTAAATAATTTTCGAGTTCTTTGTTTAAATATTATACCACTGACTTTTCTCAGCTCATGGTTCGCTGTTTGTCAACGTATTTGTTCATTAAATGCGGAAGATTGTGTATTTATTTCACTTTTAGCATTTCGTATGTCGTTTGGCTGTGTGCCATTTTGCCGCGGGGTTTTTTGGTATAGAAATTGTGTATTAAGAAGATATTAATGCTATATTTGGTTGAACGTCTAATTTTAATAAAAATAATATATAGGTAAACACATGATGAGTTTACAACTAGTGCTTTTAGACGAACCCTAAAGTCTATTCCAAAGGACCACTGCGTACTGCGTTTTGGTTTATGATTGATTGAATTTGATTGGTTAACTTGGCGCTGGCCAATCAGAGTTCGCGATAATTCGCACTTAACACTTTGGTTTGTAAGGTCCTCATGCTGAAGTTAGTTTTAATTACCGATTAAGTACCGAACACAAAGAACTCACAGGAAATCGGCGTGATACAACCACAGCGTTGTGTTTCGCCGTGTGAGTGACGTGGCCCAATTTTCCCTCTCCCATCCCTCCCCAATACCTAAATTTTGAAATCCCTAATTCCCAAAAGGTCGGCAAATCACTTGTAACTCCTCTGTTGCGGGTGTCAATGGGCGGCGCTAATTACTTTTTTTGGTATCAGGTTGGAAAATCCTCATAGAGAATCCTCATAGCGGTGGGTGATAGATATCACCCACCGCCCTCGGGGAAAGGTGAAGCGTACTGTCAGACTCTTACTGACTAAAAACCAACCCGGTATTCCTCCATTTGCCCATTTGTCGGAGGGGCGGGTATCCCCGGAGCATTCGTCGCATCCCCCCGACGGGTATTAGCCAGCCAAGCGATTGCTTACCATCAGGTACACCGTCTACTCGTTTGCCGAACTATTACTTAAAAAAAAACGAACATTACACAACATGCGATAACTATACTTGATTTGTTCAAGCTTCATCATATCATAGTTGTCATTAACTGCTAAAAGACAAACATTTACTTTGCGTAAAAGAAGACACCAAGTAAAAGGCTTAGACTGAAAAGTAAAATAAATCATCAGTACTAAGACCTTCAAAGAGTTTCAAGGCTGTACTAAATAATGGATTTTTCTTTGTCGGATTCTTCTTTCAAAAAGTTTGTGATATACAAACATTCGGAGGCCCATAATTGGTTGACTTTGAAAGTAAACTAAGTTTTGGATCTTTTCATTTGAATAGGGATCGTAAATGCAAATAGGTGTTTGATTACGCTGATGTAAAACTTTTGCCATAAGGCTTATTTTACTTTGTTATTTGTCCTGGAAAGTTAGGCATCTTTGTGGCTAGTTACCGGAGCTATTAGTTGAAAATAAGCTTTGTGTACTTGGTAGTGAAATTATAATGAACAATTTGGCGTGGCAAATTATTTTCGCTACCAACTTTATTATGTAGTGGTAGTAGTAGCATACAAAGGTTTGAGTACAATACACGTGCTTATAGATGAAAGATTATAATAAAAAGGTAGCGTAAATTGTATTTTATTTATAAATATAAATTTATTTTCTAAACAATCCAGGGACGAAGAAGACTAATTGTATTTCCGTATGCCTCCTAAAACATTTTCAACAGGTGTATAAACATATTTTTTCTAAACAAAAACACGAGCATTCACTACTAAACACACAACAAAGTCAACATCAACAACTAATAAAAAAAAACTTTTGTAATGAAACTGGCTAAAAAAGGTTCTTTTCGTTCCAAAGAGTTTTAACAAAGTTTCTCCACTGGAGCAATATTTTACGTACTGTTAAACCGATTCGGATCTCGTTCACTTCAAACATGTTCACTTAACCGTTGGACAGACAGTTTCGTGCTTATTCTAACAATTAAATCTGGCCAGTACCGAGGCCACAAATGCCACATTTAGAAATAGAACTGTTTGAATACAGTCCAGCTTGATTTTCGTTTGTTTTTAAGAGGTATTTTTGGTCTGTGGTTTTAAAGTGTGGTGTTTTCAGTTTAAATATTATTGACTAGAGCCAAACAACGTTGTATCGTTTTTATATAAAGCAACTTTTTTAATACGTCAGAATAATTTTATTGTTGTCTTTAACTAGAAACTTGAATTTTAAATCATTAAGTAAAATAAATTTTCCATTAAACAATCAAAGGGATGTTTCTGTACCAGTTTTATCGATAGGCTTTCCCCATCCCACTAAAGACTTATAAGCCTTAGATTCATAATTAAACGTAAATTAACGTTGTGTTGGTATAGTGAATTCATATGACATACGACACATATGACAACAATAAAAAATCACAACGAAAAAATCAATTTTAACACACTATTATTTTGTATTATTATTATTATATTAAATGTTAAATAAATTATCTACATTTTACAGACAATTAAAATACCGAAGACACCGTAGTATTATCATCGATAAGGTTACTGTACGATGACTCTCATAAGAAATGAGCTAATTTTATTAAAACTATACTTACCTAGTTAGTATTCGGTAGAAATTTCAATAATGACTAATTCGGCTAAACACAAGTCGAATTAGATTTAGATAAAAAATCAAAAAGAGTCTGAGAATCCCTCTCACCTCACCCTGGGCGAGAGTAGACATTTGATGATTTTTCCCTAACAAAAACAAAGGTATGTTTAGGAAGATTACAGCTGAAATGATCAAATTATAAAAAAAATATTATTAAAAAAACAAAATACCCGACTGCACACTAAAAAAAGAGTAAAACAAGCCCCACAATACAAATTTACTGAATATAATTTATAAATGTTGATGGAAAGCATCGCAGGCGGGGACCAACAGAGGCTTATTTATAGTCATTTCTGTTGTGCACCATTTAGCAGAATTTTCGTTGGTGGCGGTCAAGGTGGTCCCCGCCTGCGATGCTTTCCATCAACATTTATAAATTATATTCAGTAAATTTGTATTGTGGGGCTTGTTTTACTCTTTTTTTAGTGTGCAGTCGGGTATTTTGTTTTTTTAATAATATTTTTTTTATTTATAACTTTTTAGCTGTTTTTATTTAACGAACGAAAAAATCGCTATTTAGAGACGACCGTCAACGACGTGTGCCCTTATGCGTGTGCCCGCATTCGGGCTGTAAGTATACTCGAGCATATCCCCCTCCGCACCGCGCCGCGCGCCGCATGCCAGGCCACGCCCTATCTTTTTGCTTGCTAACGCATGAGTTGCTTTGCGTTGACGCAGAATTAACATGTTCCCGTGGGAATTTTGAGAAAAAACGTATCCTATATTAATTACTCCCGTGATTGAAATGAATCTAATGATACCGCATACATATTTTTTTAAAGGGAAATTTAGAAAAAATATTATTATGTCTTTATCCCGTGGGACTTTTAGGATAAAATGTATCCTATGACACTCCCGTAATCAAGACAAATCTAACGATACCTCATACATCAAAATCCATCAAGCCGTTTAGGCTACAGGAGGTCACAAAGGAAAAGACATACATACATACTTACATACACTCGAAAAACATTACCCTCCTTCTTTGGCAGTCGGGTAAAAATGGAAGGACGTATCCTCGTCGCTCGTGGGTACTTGACTTTTAAAAGTGCTGTAGTAGTACATTGACTAAGCGCTCGGTGCGATGGCTGGGCAACTAACTGGCTGCCGTGCAACGTGTCGCGGGTTTGATTCCCGCACGGAACAACTCTTTGTGTGATCCACAAAATGTTGTTCCGGGTCTGGGTGTCATGTGTTTGTAAAATAGTATGTTTGTAGCCGCACCCACGACACATAAGAAAATACTAGTGTGGGGGGAGGAAAATTTGTTAGCTAATTTAATTTGTTAATAATTTAAAAAAGTATTTAACAAACACTTTTTAATTTTTTGTTTAAATTGGAAAATTATCGTATGATTCTAGTTTCTTTCCGCATCTGCGCAACGAAGCTAGTCTCTAGTTATCCTAAAATAACGTAAAAGCCGTAGAGACCTTTGATTTTTAAAAGTCATTTTCGATAACCAAAATTACGAAAGTCATGACCAAACCAAGTCTCAAACTCCATCTATGAATTAACTACTTGATTTAGTAAATACCTCACTAACCTATTACCAACGCTAACTATCATCAAACTCCCATAAAGCATTCGCTCAGAGAGCTGAGCTTCAGATCTTCTGATCCGAAGTAATGCGTAAGATAGACTCAGAGTTCGAAGTATTTTCTCATAGCTAAGCGGATTACCTTTAATATTTCAACTATTCACCGGATGAAACATCTAGAGGATTTGCATCATATTGAAATCATATTGGGTGCTTCCTTTACTAACGGATCCGAGAGATGAGGATCCCGTAGTTCTCGAATGAACTCGGATTAGTGAAATATGATTAACGAAGTATGGAAACTCATAATCTATGTAGTATAAGTAGGTAAAATGATGATGTGTCTTGCCAAAAATTACTATAGAACTGCTACTTTGTAATAAAAGTAACGAAAACATCAATATTATTAATTTTTTCTTGTAGGTTGTGTGGGTGTCGTAGGTAGGTAAATAGACTACTCACAATGGAAGAAAGAAAAGAGTTTATTAACACACACATAGAGAAAAAATCTGAATCTTTTTCACTTTTTTGAGAATCGTGTTATTGTTAGCAACCGTAGTAACTCGGCTAATGAGGAATCAACTGACATAATGAAAAGATTTTTATGGTATGGCTGGTATACTTATGTATAATAATTATGTGGTATGTCACCTTTCTGTGATTGATTCAGTGTTTTATCAAGTATAGAAATATGAGTAAGTGTTCCTTAGTCTAGCTTATACTCTGAAACAAATGGTTAATATTGCTTTTAAATTGTCCTTTTTAGTAAAAATTACAGTTATCTTCTCCATACAAACTGCTCAAGTCATATTTGCAAAGGAACAAATCTACGATTACTATTTAAAAATGTTGTAGCGGTTCGCAATTTGCCGGTTTATCTTATATCGCTGATATTTAAATATTCTTATCGTTAGCTAAGTAGTATTTAACTACGTTAATTTATATAAACAATTACCACTAAGTTTCAAATAAGGTGTCACTTCTATGAGCTTAATAGTTTAATAGAGATGTTCTCGTATCTGGACTCCCTACAGGAATGTATTTGATTTACTTCACCAGTGTATCTACCGCTCGAAGAGGTTTTGTTCGATAGCTACAATAAGCATCACCTGCGCATAATCGTCATTGTAATTGCTAAGCACTTGATGTATTCAGATCACGTCGACAGTACCAACTAATGCGACAGATGGCACTATAGGTACATGAAATTGTAACACGAGTGGAGACATAATAATATATTATATAAATTTAATCATACACAATTAGTAATCTGAGTGCAAATTAATAATTAGGTCTTATAGTGACAGCAACATAGATTACAATAATCACCGCTTTTATTAGCAGTGTTGCAAGGACCAGGTAAAGGATATTTGACAAAGATATTACAGCAGCGCTCTCTGATAAACCTGAACTATAAAAATGATCTCTAACCTGTCAACCAAAAGTGGGGATTGTAGTTAACCCTCTCAATAGATAGAGTAGAGGAAACACGGCCCAGAAGGAATACATAAACATCTTGTGTATATCTCCATTGCTTCGTCCACGTGGTATGTTGATAAAAAGTAGCCTATGCCTGTGCCAAATTTAATCCAGATCCGTCCAGCCGTTTTCGCGTGATTGAGTAACAAACACCCAAACATCCAAACATTGTAACTTTCGCATTTACAATATTAAGTAGTAAGATTTAAATTATTAGTGTCATATTATTCTGTTACATTTACTTATGTCACCTTCAGTCAACCTTTAGGTGAGTTTGACTGTTGACTATTAGATAATGCCTAAGGCATTAAGTCCGCCTGTGCATTTCTAATTGTATAAAGTTTTTATAATAACTATCGTAAGACATTCTAAATTTACTTAAAATCGCGGGTTACTCACGTGTATATTGAGAAAAGCTCTACTAGTTCCGAACCACAGAGAGGTTCTTCCTCATGAGCAGCGTGTGCGTACGCGGCGACGTCGCGCAGCCTACTCAATCTACCAATAAAAAATATAATATATAAAGTATGAAGTTTCTAAAAAATTGCTTAAATAAGTAAACTTACAATATTAGTGTCATTCTGAAGTAACTGGTACATTCATAAAACTAAGCAAGATTTGAAAAGTGGAAACCTAGTTCCTAGAAAGCTTTGAATAGTAAAGTCGAAACTATTGGTTCGTGTGTCAACCTCTTTATAATAAATTCACGTGTCTTCCCATATATTTGTTTCTAAACAGCAGCGTTTTCTTGGCATGAAGTTCTTCAGTCCCGCGAGAACTTTGCACATTATTTTGTTGACGTACATTTTACACGCAAACAAGATAGGTAGTGATTCTTCCTATGTCAAACAGGAATCACATTGTCTAAGAATTAAACTTTATAAATTTATGTAAGTATATAAAATAACACACATCTATATTTGCCATTTGTAACTCAAAAATGGCTGATTATTTCAATAATTCCTTAAACAGGCACTTTGTAAAGTTCTACGATTAATTGTCCATCAATTCGTCCGTCAGTTAAAGTTCTTGTTCCAAAAAGTGTATAAAGAACAACGAGCAAGAAACTAAATTGATACTCTTAAAATAAATATACTATATATTTAATGGTAACTATTGTGAGATAATAATATGTATAATAAGCTTATTTGAAATAACGACTCACTCACGCGAATTAACCGCGGAAAGCTCTACTAGTTTCGAGTCACAACGGGTCTCTTATTAATGAGCAACGTACGCTTCACAGCAACATCGTGCAACCGGCTGTGTGTACTAATCGGCTGGTCAACACGAAACCAGAAGAGCTTTCGTCGGTTAATTTACGTGTTTAAGTCTTTATATT
Organism: Spodoptera exigua; assembly: GCA_902829305.4. Taxonomy (NCBI): domain Eukaryota; kingdom Metazoa; phylum Arthropoda; class Insecta; order Lepidoptera; family Noctuidae; genus Spodoptera; species Spodoptera exigua. Next base: position 7,765,527 of record LR824615.2, read on the forward strand.
CAAAAAATGTAACAGTAATAACTAAAAAAAAAATACCTTGAAAGACTTTTTAGTATGTCATATTTATAAATAAATACTCAACATACATACACGCCTTACCACACACGCTAAGAAGTAAAATGAGTTGTTACAAACGGGACATGTTACTTTCACCCCCCGACAGTACACACACGAGGCTTCTTGTTGTTACACTGAATAATTTAGCAGCAAATCAAAACGCAATTACTTCACCATTTAAAAGGAAATGTAAAACTTAAAATTTGAGGAAAATGAAGGAAATAAACACTATATTTATAACCGATATCCACCATAATTTACTGCGTACAAATATCGTAGTTTACATAAAAATTCAAATATGTACTGCTTTCGGTATTATCACGTAGTTCCATCGTAAAATTATGTGGTGTCATTCACCCCTTGTATGGGTTAGGGGTGGCACTGAATAGTTTTATTAAAGATTCACACACACTTGGGAAGCGCGATTTTTCTATGCCGCGCCCTACATCGCGAGATTAAAGAAAAATATCGCATTTCTATTCCAATGTTGATCTGCAAGTGAAGTTTTATTTAGATCACAACATCAAGTCTTTTTATTCCCTGAAGATTTTCGATGATGTGACTTATTCGATAACTAAATTCATTCATTTATTTTAAGTTTATGCTTTATAAAATTTCAAGACTCTACTTTCATTTCAAACTGTACTTTGTTTAAACCAGATTCAACCCTGATTGAAAGTATGTAGATTTTTTTGCAATAAAATTACAACCCTGCTAAAGCTATGACTGAAAGGCTCATAAAAACCACATTGTCTCCGCATATGAAAATTAATTGTTTCCAATGTACCACAACAAATTTTACAACAACTCAAAATGCTTTTACTGGAACATTACACCAATTTACGACTATTTTGATTTTTACGAGTGCCATTATTCGTTGCTGGGTAAAATGTAGTCTTACGATTATAACACCTACGCCGCACCGCACGGAAATTCGGAGATCCGTAGTAAAGTTATTGAAACGTCGCCAAATCCACTTAGTTTTATGACTTGGAAAATGCGATACGATGCCGCGCAGTGGGGCGCTGGGTTCCGTAGGTATGTTGAAACATGTGACGAGATTTCCTTATTCTACGCTCCGTTTACCGAGCGATGATTGGACTACTACCTGGATGTGTTTGCGTTACTTTGAAGATGGTTTGAAGGTGACTCTGTTATAACATTACGTTATAAGGTTTGCTATAATGTCAGATTGCATACGCTATAGTGTACCGCGGGTCTGACCTACAGCAGGAAAAAGAACTGAGAAGTTTTAAGTCAGATAGAGTGAGACGCGTCCTCTAGCTCCACCCAGACCAAGAGAAGTCATTCGGTGATTTTTCCAAAAAACAAAAGGTTGGCTATAATGTTTACTATAATGGGAGGAATTTATTATAATGGAGGCTAGTGAGTTATTTACCTTAGACTATATTCTACAGTTATATTATATTATTATTAGTGGAGTTTATAAAGTATCACACGAGTTAGTGATACCACTGCCTTACAGAAAACCGGCGTGAAATAACCACTGCGTTGTGTTTCGCCGTGTGAGTGAGGTTACCGGAGGCCCAATCCTTCCCCTTCCCCAATCCCTCCTCAATCCCTAAATCTCCAAATCCCTAAAAGGTCGGCAACGCCCTCGTAACTCCTCCGTTGCGGGTGTCCATGGGCGGCGCTGATTGCTTACCATCAGGTAATCCGTCTGCTCGTTTGCCGACCTATTACATAAAAAAAAATACGAACGTCATAAATTTTTTGGAATAATGTTACGACCATTTGCGAATGTCTCTTCCCTCGCAGTACTAAATAGTTTCCATTACATTTCTCACTTTCGCGAATGACTCACTTAGTGACTACTTTTCTTAACAACCTACCGCTATTACGTTTCCGAATGATATCCTAGGGACCTATTATAGTGTCCTTGAGTTGTAACCGCGTTTAGGTCAACAGTCTCTAAAGTTCCAAATCCTAGATTTCGTCTAATTCCGTAAACTTTAGATATAATAAACCTTGTAGTCACAGAAATAAAGCCTTTTATTAATTAAGTTATTTTTTAATTTAATGGAACGACGCTTTTTAGACCAATTAGCATTCATTTAGGCAGTTCATAGATACCTATTTAATTTCCTAATTCATCTGTTAGTAAGTAAACGAAGCTATCGCCACCTTAGAGCTACCATTTCATATGACAGTTTTGAATGATGGCTACATGAAACTATGTATATTTAATATGTATGTTATTATTCTCATAATAGTAAACAATTGAAATCATTCGAGAAACATCCCTTTATCTATTTACGGGAAACAAAATCGAAATAACCGAACTTATGACTTTGTTTATCAAAAAAGGAAATGTCTGGCACATTTTTAATAAGGATGTAACTTAGTTAAAAAATCTGTTATTACTTTTTCCAACAAAAAAACGACTAAATGTCTTTTACTGCTAAAAACATAAAAAACGATATATCACCTTCTCCCGAACACTTTACTCAACAGTTCAATATCCCTTTCACAGGTAACATCAAAAACTTCCAATAAAGACGTGGAACAATTCAACTTTTTCTACGCTGACCCGGTTTGTCTCTCTCTCTTCAACGAATAGTTTGGAGGCTGAGTGAAAATCTGTGTCGAGTTTTTGTCACCTCTCAATACGAATCAAGCCTAATGTCCCGGAAATCGCACTTATGCAGCGCCCAGCGTATTCTGGCACACGGTGACTTCACAAAATCAACTCAAAAGTCCTAACTTTCATTGAGTTTTACTATATTCTTTTGCTACGAAACCATCACGAGGTGCCACGTTAAAGTGGTTGCTGGACTGATATCTTTCTTTATAAAAACTGCGGCACAGACGAACAAATTTCGCACCATATTTCCGCGACAAATTTTCAACTTTTTGGGTTTATCTCGTCGTTTGGGAAAAGTTTTGTTAAGCATTTGTGTTTATTTTTATACAAACAATACAACTTTGACACGTTTTAATGTTAGGAAAAAGTGTTGCAGATTTATGTTTTTTAACCGATACAGACATCAAAACAATGTAGATATCAAATACAATATAAAGAATTTCATTGAGATCAAAAGTAATTGAGACTAGACAACGAATCGTAATAAAATACTTTAGCAGCAGAGCCTGTACACCCACGTATACTTGTTCCCGAACAAACCAATTGAAATACTTCGGCTAACTCTGAAAAACAATGTGCGGTTTGGAAAGGTTTAATGAAATCTATCAGGTACAATTTAAATGTTACACCGGAGGGTACTTCACAAACAATGCATGGTAGGCTCGGATATCAGAAAGAGATTCTTTAAATGTTGTATTCGTGTAAACAAATACTATTTAAGTGTGGGTGAGCCCACACTTAAATCCTCAAATCCCCGATCTCCGTAAATCTCTAGAGGCCGGCAACGCAGTCGTAGTAACCCCTTTAGTATTGTGAGTGTCCATGGGCAGCACTGATTGCTTACCATCAGATAATATCTGTCAGCTCGTTTGCCGACCAATGACATAAAAAAATAAATTGTATTTCTCGTATTTTACTATGATAACAAAATTAATCTGTAGGTAACCTAAACTGAGTTCGGCCTGTTCTAAAATTCACATTAAATGGAACTATTTGAATAATGTTACTTAGTTCTGGGTATGTATAAATATTATACAGATTCGCTGTATATCATTTCCAAATTTAGTATAACAGGGAACCGACAAAATGAAGGCCGAGTCTTCGGTACGGGTACTTTAGTGTCGTTGAAAATTTACGATACATCCCTACAGTTTGAAAGTTCACCGAAACTCGTATGTTTATAGCCTAATGCTACCGGCTTTCAGTTTTCACGGCTTTACCAAAACACAACTTTCCCGACAACATACTTTTTACTATAGAAGGGTTGTTAGTTTATATGTAGCCGTCCATAAATGTGTCCATAAATGAATAGCTTTGAACCTTTGAATATAATAAACACTATAAAACAAAATGCCATGAAACTTCCAATTATATGCTTAAACCGCAAATGTTGGAAGTGTCAGCCCTATTTCTATACTTTAACATTGCAAATAGATAATATTTTTCGCATTAGATAATTCTTAATTTTTATTTGCTTATAACAAATAACTAGGCTGTCTGTACTCGTACACATTACAGAAAAGAAAAAAGCTTTCAGGTTTCTTAGTAATTCATTTAATAGTTTATTGAAAAAGACTTTGAAAATGTGATGTAGGTAATTCTATATTTTATATTTATAAAAATAAGTGGGTATATTCAACCTTGCATGTGTGAGCCAGTCTCTCAATAAATCTGTTACGCAATTGACGTGGTTTCACTGTAACCGACTTCCCGGGGTTCCCAGTGTCCAGATATTCTTCAGAAAACTATTCAAATAATTGAATTGAACTGAATTTAATTGTGTTACAAGAATAATAGAACATCAGCGTTTAGTGCGAATCTTATGAAGAGGAAAGAGATCATAGTTTGTTTGTTTAGATAGCCTAGGCTCTGGCTCTGAACATACTTGGCTGATTTCAAACATCCTGTCATTTAACATATGGAATGCTAATAATGAATTTGAATTTGAATTCAAACAAAGGCTGCAAATTACACGAGTGAACGGCAGGGTGCAGCTAGTGTTAAAAGAAATCAATTACTAAAAAGTTTTACACTAGTTGACTACTACTACACACTATAACAATATAAGATGACCTGCCAGGTTCTATTTTTTGTCCATAGCTATATAATTTATACTACACTAACGTCATACTCCCACCACAAATAGTCCAAAATACACCCTCGCGACCTAATATGTGTGTGTGAGGGAGTGATGCATCGGGACGGCCTTACAGAAAATAGCACCAGCAGTGTGTTTTATTTTATTTGTAAGGTTACTGGAGACTCAAAGCTTAACCTCCCCCCCATCCCCAATTGGAACATTCCTCAAATCCCACCAACGCACCAACTTCTCTGGTGTAGCAACTCCGTTGGTCCGTCTGCTCACATCCTGGCCCTTTATAACAAGAATATACTACTATATAATACTACCTTCTTGATATAGCATGCATCTATTCTCATGTTCCTGCCTACATCATCGAGAAAAATAGCGTAACGTTGCGTTTAGTATCTAACTGAGAAACTCTTCGAGATCACTTATTGGAAAATTTCGAACAATAAATACTGGCCCGTACAAATCGGATTAATCCTATGGATTAATCAGACTGTCATCGAAGACCTTTCTCGGGTAGGATACAATTATATATTTCATTTCACAGAAGCTTCAATAGAATCGATAGACAATTACAGTTCTATTTAAAACCAAGTTAAACTATTTAGCTTAATTGAAACGTAAAACGTTGCGCATACCAAAACATAAAACAGTAAACTTGATGAATTGAAATTCTACGAAGCGATGGGAGCGTGATCACGTACACTGAAAACCTAACCACATACGCTAGGTAAACTTCAGCCGGGAATCAATGATATACACCAGTATGTTTGCTGCACCGAGTTGATCTACTGGCAAATAGTCTACTGCGGAACTCGTCTCAAATTATAACAAATGGCTCCATACATTACGTTGTCTGGCTAAGCCCGCGACCCCAGCAGGTGGGTAGCGCTGAAGGTAAACCGGTGGCAATTTCACTTTGGCCCCTTTATCGGTGATGTCAGCTTGCGGTCCTAACATTATTTATGACTGCAAAAGTGTGAACTTTAATTTTATCACATCCCTACGGTAGGATTTTTATCTATGTGAGTGTAACAAGGTAGCGCGCCTGCGGTCTTGTTTACGTATGAGTAGCTTTATTTTCTGTGCAGTTATCTGTAAGAATACAAGTGCAAAGCTTACCTTTAAAACAATTTCATCATTTTTATTATAACTTTCGTGAGACATTCTAAATTATTTATTAAGTAACAGCGCGACGGTCGCCGAGTCGCGTGTCGCGGAATGCTGCTCATGAATATGGGCCTCTAGCATGGCTTGAAACTAGTCGAGTATCTCGTCAAATTATTACGTGAGTAAGCCGAAAACATAATAAATAATTTCATCATTGCTTGCGGTTTTGACTCCAATACACGGCGGTTGTTTCACGCCCGTTTTCTGTGAGGCGGTGGTATCACCTCGGTCGTGCGACCCATTCGTACCGAAGCTTGGCTCTCCCACGCTTAAAACAAAACGACCCTACACTATGTGGCGCATAGTTCATATAAATTACGCTCCAAATTAAAATTCATATAGTAATATATAGCGTCTATTTAGACTTCGTGAAACACGCTATAAGAATATTAGGGATAATAGCAAAACAGTATTTTCCACAATTTTAAACCAAAAACTTTAAGAACCAAGTAAACTACTCCCAAAAATAATAATTTAAAAAACACAGTATGACAAATACTTGCAAAAAGAATCTATTATTCAAGTTATTTTAATGTTCCAAGATTTATTCTAATAATCGCTACACAATATGTAGAAAGCGAGGTCGTTTTATGATAATCCAACTCTTTCATACATTGTCGGTATTCAATATTCAGTTTCCCATATCGAAGATGACAATACGTAATGGAAAAGCAAATATCAGAGAGAAAACATGCAAAGATTTTCACAGAAAAAAGTCTAAAGAATGTCATACTTCACCCCCTATTTACATTAGGTATTGACGCGAAGTAATCGGGAAGGGAAGAGTGTCCCTTATTGACAAAACGTGCTTCCCGCCAAAATATTAAAAATAATCCGCCCACGCACTTCGCTTGACAACCAAATTCAAAAGGATTGAAAAAATCGAGGAAAGAAAACAGAAAATTTCACCAACAGGAAATTATTTTCCTGTTTGCGCAGTATTATTTTTCAATAAGTTGGAATATTTTTTTTATTCTCGTGAACATTGTTTCGTATTTAAGGTTGCGGATTTATTGTGCCGACGTGTCGTTTGTGACACACGTGATGGCTTTTTTGCACGTGTTTTAAAGGCAAAAAGAGTTTAATAATTCATTTGTTGAAATGGTATAACTGATGAAAACAGGATATTTGAAGGTTTTTGTACATGATTGTATTCAAAAGAATCGTGTCGGATTAAAAAAACAATCTTTTTAAACTGAAAAAAAAAGCGTTCGAGCCCCGAAATGTAAGAAAACCAACCATGAGTAGCAAATTTGAAGTATTTTTTTTTGACACAACATGATAAATGAAAATTTGTCTGCTTTCTATATTAGTAGAATACAATTCAACCTGATTTGACCCCATCACAATTTTCCAAAAAAGTAATTAAGTATCGAATTATACTTAAATAGAAAAATTCTTCGCCAAACGACACATAAACGAGTTCATAAATATAATGAAAATAAACATAATAACAAAGATTAAATCGTCAACTTTGCTGAGAACATATAAAATGGATGTTATGTAAAGGGCTGGAAGTGTGAATAAGTGTTGAAAAGTGATCGAACAGCTATTGATGGAACATGTCACATCAGCGTCTGCGGCTTCATGAAATGAGGTCGCTGCCAACCATTTGCATAATAAGCTAAAATGTTCAACCGCCACCGTTTATTTGAATTGATTTATTATTGAATCGTTTCAGTTAACGTCGAGTGTATAAGTTAGGAATTAAATTTTTTTAAACCTTTATTTAATTTTCACGTAATGGTAGTTCTGTCAATCGACTTAAAATGACGTAAATATTTTTAACGTTAACGTAAACAATATTCCTGTTAATTTGTTGTTGACAGCCAATATTTCGTACGCGATTTAAAACAATTTATTTTTATACCGGAGACCCAGTTTTTTTTTCTACCCAATCCATACTTGTACAACGCACTTGTAGCTGCACATTATTAAATGTCTGCACCGTTCCAACAATTTATGATTTACCTAATCTATATTTTCATCACGATTTTTACATAATATAATTATATTGATGAGAATTATTAACACTCATTAAATATTAGGGATAAAAATATTTACCTACTGTGTGTTAACGATACAAACTAACTATTCAAAACACTACTATCACGATTAGCTAGAATAATTCAAACATTCCAAGCATCTCAAATGACTGGCGAAATTTCATATAAATGTCGTACATTTAGCAAATCTATGTTGTACCATTTGCTTGCCATGAATGTCCAGGACTGCACTAGGACCGCCACATCGGCGCCACGATCTCATAATGACGGAGCCACCACGCCCCACAGTGTCCTATTTAATAACTTGTTTACCCATAATGGATGCGTTACACACCGAAGTGTCGCTATAATTGGTACATGTCAGTCCATGTTAAATAGGCCAAGAGTTTGTTTATGAAGTTACCATGCTTGAGATGTCGCTAGCATTAAAAATGCAAGTGGTAAGTTAAATAGTGGTTGGATGTAAATAATTTTGATGTTAATGGACTAAACGTCCAACGAAGATAAAGTAAATATCAAACTAAAAAAGATAACTTTTAAGAAGTAATTCAGATCAGTAATGGTGATAAAGTGAATATAAAATTATTGTATAATTAATGTATTTTTTCATTGCTTAAGAAAATGAAAGATACGTTGCTACACTTTTATTACAAATATCTCAAAATATGACTAACAAAACGAATAGATGACCTTAACTTAACACCCATGCCTAAAACTTCTTAGAAAAACAGTCAACATAAATAGCACGACTTACAAATATTACAACAATAAAATCTATGCGACGAACTTCGGTGTAACAAGCAATCTCATTTGATAGCCCACGCTGTGTCATAGCCGCTTAATAATCATGATCAACGTTGTTTATTACCGATACTCCATATTTTTGGCTCAATTAAGCCTATAATTTTATTAACTTCCACTCTCTTTATTAACTCAGCTCGCCTCGGTATTTGTAGAAGCATAATGTCGAGGAAATATGATGACTCAACAGATTATTCTCAGAAAATTACTTTGAATGAATTTTAACGACATATTTCGGGTTTTCTTGAGTATTTGGTATTTAATATTTTCTTATACTTTTACAAATCCATAAATCAAATTTGTACTACTACCACTCAAATAGTATCAAAGTAATCACCATCAAAGCTAAGCATCATAGTCAGGAAAATAATTTATATAAAAATTTACAAATTCATAATTCAAGTCGAGTATATTATATTAAAGTTTCGAGTATGTTAAATTAGTTCTTTTTTTTTCACTTTTGTTACACACTGTGTCTTATATTTTAATTACATTTCCTGTCTCAGGTCTACTGGAAGAAATTCCAACAGGAATAAGTAGCACCTTTGTACTCTTATTTTTTTTTATGTATTTTCCTCTGTGCTGTTTGTGTGTACATAAATTATTAAATAAATAAATAAAATATGTGTGTTGTACAAACCTTACTATTCTTCGCTGGCTTGAAAATTTGTGTGTTTTAAAATTGAAATAATAAAATACGTGCTACGCTGCTACGACGCTACGAGTACGCGCTACGCGCCTACAGCGTAGCAATATGTACTAACTTGCTACCTGTATATTGCATTCCATTTGTTTATGTAAAAGTAAATAAATAAAGTTGAATATTACTTTGTAACATATAAAATATGCGCTGTATATTTTAATGTGAATTGTGATATTTCATTTTATATCTCACACACAAAATATTAATTAACATGTAATGATGAAAGTTTGTCTCTATATCACTTTCATTAAAATTGATAACAACGTTAAAATTTATACACGCTGATTATTCTATACAAACAGAATCAGCATTTTTTTAAAAAAATACAACAATATCGTGAAGAAAATCCTTTACCAGACTATTCTTTTTACTCAGAATACAGTTTGTTCTGTATTCTGAGTCTTTTTATTAATATTCATTCTTATATTTAAAAAGTTATCAAAGTTGACGCGATTGGTAAACAACCACCAACAACCACCAACACCAACTTGGTAAACAACAACCGTGTGAGTGAGGTTACCGGAGGCCCAATCCTTCCCCTTCCCCAATCCCTCCTCAATCCCTAAATCTCCAAATCCCTAATCCCTAAAAGGTCGGCAACGCACTCGCAACTCCTTCTTTGTTGCGGGTGTCCATGGGCGACGCCGATTGCTCACCATCAGGTAATCCGTCTGCTCGTTTGCCGTCCTATCACATAAAAAAAAAAAAAGACAATTGCCGTGCGATCTATCGCAGGTTCAATTCTCGCTTGGAACTGGAATGAAGTCTTTGTGAAGTGTATGTCAAATTGTATGATTGGAAACGCACCCACGACATAATATTGACCGCGGGTGCTTCAATGATCCATTAGACCTCCACAGACGGGGCCTTACAGGGCTGATGTTCAGTACAGTTTGCAAGGCCTAAAACAGGAGAAGGAACGAGGCAGTTTTTAGTCAGTAACAGTCTGAGTCTCTCTTTCTCGGCTTACCTTAATGATGATGATCCCCTGACAAAAAAATCTTACAACATAGGAGTAAAAACTAGTGTAGGGCAAAGCATTTGTTTTAAAATACAACCCCTTTCGCCACCACCATAGTTGGAGTGTGAGACGATACAATTTGTATTTTTCTGGATTAACCGGCTGGCTACCGGCCATAGCGGTAACATAACTCAGGGTTATAACCCATGTCCGCTCGCACTCGGTCACTGGGAGAAACAATATGTCTGCCAAAACTTATTAAAATACACGAATTGCAATTTAAGATAATAAAAAAGAGATTGAAATTTTGGAACAAATAGATAACTACTTACGAATTATTTAATTTCAATTTAAAATAGCAAAACATATAAAAATAGTTATTTAATAAACTCATGTCTATTACCCATCACAAATACGCACATGTATGCGTGGTTGCCGAAGGAAAACTATTAATGACAAATCTTCAGCTCTAGCCAGTCGGAGGTTGCGGTGCAAGCGTAGTAAGTAATGTGGCCTAGACCCGGACGAAGAAGAAGAAGGAACGAAGTAATTTGTAGTTAGTAAAGTCACACACGGTGAGAGGGACTCGCCCCACCCAGGATAGGACTAGTCATCTTATGATTCCCCTTCAAAAATAATCGGGTCAGTGGTACCATGAAGTTCATCGTGTTAATTGTACAAAGTAGGTTTATAGCTCGTCATATAACTGAAAGGGTTTCGCTTACATAAATAATACATGCTGGACAAAATAGCCCATCAATATTCAAGTTATAGCCGTAATAAATTATTTGAACATCGATGTTGATGTTATCATCGGTACATTTACACAAACTGTATTATTTACTTAGCAATCACAATAAATTGCTTATATTTATCGTAAGCCGTTATATTTACTCCTACTTTATTATTTATTGTTTGTTTCTTTTGTTGTTGTTTAATTGTGTGTCTGCCTAAGGCCGCCTATGTACCCATTGTGCATGAAGTTAAAATAAATAAATTGTAAGTAATGATGAAGTTCCTAATCTTAAACATAGTAATCGTAACATTGTCATGACCTCATTTATTGTCGCTTTATTTTTTAGCAGTAAATGATTGTCCTATTTTTTCTATCGATCTTTCGAACGACAAGACGTTGACTGAATAAAACAGCGCGCACAAAAAAATGTTAAAAATAAACAATATTTTATGAGGCCAGAAGTAAGGTAGGGCCATATGAGATTCAAATACATGATACATTCTCATTTCATCATCCGTAACATTAGTAAATAATTTGAATCCAAACATCAAAACAAACATTTCGAATAGCAACAAAGAGGTCAAACCTTTTACCCTTTACAGGTAGAAAAGGGTTCTAATAACTATAAAATTGTATCAATATCTTCGTACAATTTGTTCAACCGTTACGGCTCCAATTCATTAGAACTAACCCAATTGTTGAAGGCAGCAAGGCAGCCGTCCCTATTAGTTCGCGATGGGCTCGCTAAAACAATTCCCAACATCCGCCCCATCGTCCATTAAGGTTGCCAGCACCCGTTGCACCGGCAGATAGTTGCTCTTATTAAAATACTCCGCAGATGTATTTAAAGGAAATTATGAGTATCCTACCGATGAGTATATACGTATAAGCGAATAATTGTAGACCCAATATTTTGTACAGGTTGTAAAAATTTGTTTCAGACATATGTGTTTTTTTTAATGTTTGGTAACATGAAAGGGTCAGATTGTCTCGGTCTTAGGCCACCATAACAATAAAAGTACAAGTACCTACGTATTGTTAACCTTAGGTAAACTAAATCAGACTTTTATAAACCATTACTAGGAAGGTAATCAACTACTCAGATGACTGCAGTCAGAACACTCGTTAAAATTAGAGTTAAACTCTATTTTAATAGAGGCATTATAAACACAATATTTAAAAATTAAAAATATTAATCTATGGGTCAGTCCCTTAGTTTAAAGTTTTTTTTATTATTATTTTCTTTTCATTTTTCACCTTCAATATTAATGTTGAATGTCGTGTAGTTGTTATGGTTAAATGTGTGTTTTGCTCAAAAATAAATGGATTTTCTTTCATTCTTTCTTTTTTCTAGTGAAGTCCTCATTCCAAAGTATAGATTTTATAGAAAAGAAAAAGCAACGATGTGAGAAAAATGCGAGCTGATATTTGGTAAATTAATCTCTATAAATTGCAGCCATTAGAAATTGCTGCGCACTGCAGTCTGACTACAGATCAACAAGAAATGAATTGAAAATCGCAATCATGATTGTTCACAATTTAGTCACTATTCTCCGTTAACAATTTTATGTTCCCGTAAAACTTATAATATTTTGTGTAAAGAAATTCTTTTCAATTTCAAATCGCAATGGTTGACATTTTTTTCAAGTAAACGATTTCAAAACTTGTTTGAGACAAAATACAGTTGTCTGAGAAGTTATGGCGAATCATTCTGGACACGTAGGATCGTGACAGCGATTTCTTTGAAATTCTATTCGGTTTTCCGATGTGTTTTGACTCTTAAATCGTACTTTTATTTCAGTGAACTTATTCAAGCACTTGTATAGTCTACAGTGTGTCATTTTAGCCGCCAAATTGTAAAAAAAAAACAAGAAAATGAAGAAAACAGTTTTAGATATCTTAAACAAAAAAAACTCAAAACTACCGAACTAATGAATTTCTAAACTATACGGAGTCTCGTTAAACAATTCACATATGAAATAAAACAAACATCCAACACACCTATTTCTACTTAAGTACTACAATGCAACTCTTTGGTAGAAAAATGGACCAAAAAATTCGAGCAATTTACTGACTGCACCACCCTGGATCGTTAAGGTTCCTCGGCTTAATAAAGATAAAGTCTCCACTTATAATTGCAGGGGCGCCTTAATGGACATTAAGACCTGACTCGATTCCTCTAAACTGAAAATTAGAACACGTGCCAGCTAAATAATATTTAATTAAAGAGATTTCAGAAGATTAGTACTAGTTGATTCTATTATTTTGAATGGTTATTGCTGTGTGAATTAGATTTTTAAATGTGGAATACGTACGTAGTAAGATGTAAGAAGATTTTGTCGATTTTATTTGTTATTTGATGAAATTAACTTGGTCAGTTTTTTTCCTACAACCAGTAATATATTTTTTTATATTTTCTTTTTTAATATTATAAAGTTAAGTAAGTCCAGAGTTCAGCTTGGAAGTCAATCTGAAAAAGATTTCATTCTATTTTTAATTCGTGTCTAAATTATCTATATGATTAGCTATATGTTCATTCCAATTATTGTGTAAGTTATCAGAGTAGAAACGAAGATTATGTACGCATAAGTTCCTGTATATTACATATACGTGTGTATATGACGGGATATATCAGAGAAACCAATTATTAGCTTTGTCAGAAACTCCCACAATACATACATGCTAGCTGCCTTAATATGCACTGATAACAATTGCACCTTGTAAACCTAATTGAATCAAAGGTTAGCTTTGAATTAGGATTGTGTAATTGCTAATTTAGCTTGTACATTGTAGCTAGGCAATCTGATTAGGCTGAAGTCTGTATTCCGAGTTGATTGCATACTCGAGATAGTGTTAAAATAATTATTGAAATGATATTTCCTCTCTCTCCTAGATTCTAGATTGGTGATCGATATCGTATTATAGTTTATATTCAGAATTATAATATAAACTGACTTCGTCTTCAACTGCAGTACCATGGCAAAAAGAAACTTACGTGTTTCAGACCTATCTTTTTCTCTCTATGCCAGATTTCATTCTAAATATAAGAAAGAATACCAAATATCATTAAGTAATACTTAGTACCTTTCTTATTTAGAATATTAGCAGAATACTGCTCAAGTCTATTTTTCTTATACTCCAAATCCCTTTATGTACTCCAATCTGATTGGCAATCAATAGGTACCACCCTACTTAACACTACTAGGGTACCAAAAAACCGGAATATTATATTAGATAACTACGGCTAATAAATTCCTTCTAATCCTTATTTTTCTTATGTCACAGGTCGGCAAACGAGCAGACGGATATCCTGGTGGTAAGCAATCAGCGTCGCTCATGGATACCATAACGCTGTGGTTGTTTCACGCCTGTTTTCTGAGAGGCCGTGGATTCACTCCGGTTGAGCCGACCCATTCGTGCCGAAGATTTGCTCTGCCACACTTAATCGTATTTAAAATAAAATAAAAAACCATTCCTATTGAATGTTTGTCAAGACATTTTAACTTAAGACATTTCGCAGACTCTCTTTTACGAAAATTCATAAATTATCATAAATTAACGTCGTATTTTCTTGAACCTATTCAAAATTCCAGCATCAAAAGCATAAATGAATGAACGTGAATTCATTTATTTATGCAAAGTCAACCCGTGTACTGCACTATTAAAACATTTCATGCGACACTAGTACTAGTGTACTACTGTTTTATGCAAATACTGTTTTATATTTTCAAATAATGTAAATCCTGATATATAAGTCTACATTTTACTCTATCTGAGACTTCTGATAGTTTTAATATTTAACATTTGAAATAATAAACCTCGCGCACACAACATTATGACCATTTGGCATGGTATCACTCCGGTCAAACTGGCCCAATCGTGCTGAAGATCCTGGTAAATGCTTAAAACTTTCGATGAAAAAACTCGATCCGTACAAAATATTTGCTTAAATAAGTTTCAAAATTGACTGCACGGTTGGCACGGTGGTTGGGCAACTACCTGCCGCAAAATGTATAGCGGATTGATTCACGCACGGAACATCTCTTTGTGTGATCCACAAATTCTTGTGATGTGCTTTGCTAACGCACCCACGACACAGGAGAAATTCTAAAGTGGGGCAACGCTTGATAAAAAAATCCTGTAATATTAATTTGAAGAACCTTAACCCTGACTGAACACAAAAACCAGCAATTACTCGAACCAAAGCATATAAGATAAACAATAGACTGTCTG
Organism: Spodoptera exigua; assembly: GCA_902829305.4. NCBI lineage: Eukaryota > Metazoa > Arthropoda > Insecta > Lepidoptera > Noctuidae > Spodoptera > Spodoptera exigua. The sequence continues at coordinate 7,780,888 of LR824615.2, forward strand.
TGTTCTTTACTACAAAACCACGCGAGCACCACCATAAACCGTTCCAAGTTTATACTAAAAACAATGTTAACGAGATTTTAAACAGATTCTTTAATCTAAGAGCAAACTAGTTACGGGTTGCGGCCGTTCTTAAAACTCGCCAACTGTAGCGCGCACTTCTTCAAATTGAATTTGCTCTCAGACAGGATTTGACGCAGGACCACAAAGAAAATTGTTCTCTTTGACTTAACGTCGATTTAGTGAACATGTTTTTAGTTACGATACTCATTAAATGATTAGATCTTAACTTTAAAAAGGGATTTTGTTTATTAGAATGATAGATAGAGATCCTACGGTGGTGACACTTACAATACATTTTTATGTGGCAGTTCGGCAAATGGTCAGACGGATTACCTGAGGGTAAACAATCAGCGCCACCCATCAGGGATTTGGAGATTTAGGGATTGGGGGAGGGGAAGGAGATTCTCCGGTAACCTCACTCACACAGCGAAACCCAACGCTGGGGTTGTGTCACGCCGGTTTTCTGTGAGGCCGTGGTATCACTCCAGGCGAGCCGACCCATTCGTGCCGAAGCTAATAAGTTCATTGTGAAGATAATAAGTCTATTTTCATCGATCACTAATATCTTTATTAGTGATCGATGTCTATTTTACTGCAAATGTGTGTCTAATTTATACAGCCATAACGCCTATACCACTGTTTTTTTTGCTATAATGCTTCAAACTTTATTTTAACTATAAGATTGATAGAAAGATTAAATTTATTGATATTAATATTCGGGTTATGTTCTCATTATACTGATAAATGAAAATAAACAAATATTCTTCTGATAGTAAGCTACTATCAGAATAATCCTGCTATGCAATAAATACATTGGTTACGAACATTTATTAAATAACATTAAATTATTTATTTATATTTGCAAACAATTCCGTATACTGATTAAAATACCTCTCATTTAATTTTAAGTAACCAAATATATTACAATTTATTTATTTTCATTTGGTAATACAAGAATTGTTTCTCTTTTTTTAATAAATGGAAAACAATAAGTTATGTTTTGAACGTACTATATAAGGTATGTTTATCATATTTTCGAGAAGCTCGAGTATTAGCTTACATCTGCGCGGGTCTGTAGACGGTGAGCAAGGAAAATTGGCCACGCCCACCTCACGTAAGTACATTCTTTACCAGTCTACCTGAAGTACATTTCCTGTGCCTGAAACTTTTAAAATAAATAAAGGTAATGTTATTATTATAGTTACATACATACTTTTAAAACTTGCACCAAATGCGTATGCTAGACTCTACTGTGTTTCGATTTTGCATAGTTTTATTTCAGACTAATTATGGAATTATGGCCAGGGTCCACGATTAAAAAATTTTCCTTATTAAGAGTCTAATACTTTCAAGGTATTAAGTAAGTACATATCGTGTATCTACGTCTGGGAAAAGTGGTGATATCATAGTAGTATGAATAATAATATAATGTATAAATTATTAAAAATGTGACAAAATCCCAAAAACTTAAAAGAAAATAGGCAATTTTAAAAACAGAATGTTATTTTTATCAAAATTCCTTATTATTATACCTTCACTTCACCTTCACCTTCACCTTCGCCTTCGCCTTCGCCTTCGCCTTCGCCTTCGCCTTCGCCTTCGCCTTCGCCTTCGCCTTCGCCTTCGCCTTCGCCTTCGCCTTCGCCTTCGCCTTCGCCTTCGCCTTCGCCTTCGCCTTCGCCTTCGCCTTCGCCTTCGCCTTCGCCTTCGCCTTCGCCTTCGCCTTCGCCTTCGCCTTCGCCTTCGCCTTCGCCTTCGCCTTCGCCTTCGCCTTCGCCTTCGCCTTCGCCTTCGCCTTCGCCTTCGCCTTCGCCTTCGCCTTCGCCTTCGCCTTCGCCTTCGCCTTCGCCTTCGCCTTCGCCTTCGCCTTCGCCTTCGCCTTCGCCTTCGCCTTCGCCTTCGCCTTCGCCTTCGCCTTCGCCTTCGCCTTCGCCTTCGTCTTCGCCTTCGCCTTCGCATCATCTTCATACTTTTGAGATATACTCCAAGTACATTCTTTACCTCCACCTTCACCTTCACCTTCACCTTCACCTTCACCTTCACCTTCACCTTCACCTTCACCTTCACCTTCACCTTCACCTTCACCTTCACCTTCACCTTCACCTTCACCTTCACCTTCACCTTCACCTTCACCTTCACCTTCACCTTCACCTTCACCTTCACCTTCACCTTCACCTTCACCTTCACCTTCACCTTCACCTTCACCTTCACCTTCACCTTCACCTTCACCTTCACCTTCACCTTCACCTTCACCTTCACCTTCACCTTCACCTTCACCTTCACCTTCACCTTCACCTTCACCTTCACCTTCACCTTCACCTTCACCTTCACCTTCACCTTCACCTTCACCTTCACCTTCACCTTCACCTTCACCTTCACCTTCACCTTCACCTTCACCTTCACCTTCACCTTCACCTTCACCTTCACCTTCACCTTCACCTTCACCTTCACCTTCACCTTCACCTTCACCTTCACCTTCACCTTCACCTCCACCTCCACCTCCACCTTCACCTTCACCCTCACCTTCACCTCCACCCTCACCTTCACCTTCGCCTTCGCCTTCGCCTACGCCTTCGCCTTCGCCTTCGCATCATCTTCATACTTTTGAGATATACTCCAAGTACATTCTTAACCAATCTACCTGAAGTACATTTCCTGTGCCTGAAACTTTTAAAATAAATAAATAAACATTGTTTGTCTCCCGTAATGTAATTATTATAGTTTCATACATACTTTTAAAACTTGCACCAACTGCGTATGTGTGTATGTGTATGTACTGTGTTTCGATTTTGCATAGTTTTATTTCAAACTAATTATAGACTTATGGCCAGGGTCCACGATTAAATTTGTTGCCTTATTAAGAGTCTAATACTTTTAAGGTATTAAGTAAGTATATATCGTGTATCTACGTCTGGAAAAAGTGGTGATATCATAGTAGTATGAATAATAATATAATGTATAAATTATTAAAAAACTGACAAAATCCCAAAAACTTAAAAGAAACAGGCAATTTTAAAAACAGAATGTTATTTTTATCAAAATTCCAAGGATTCCTTTGTCAAATCCCTGGCAACCCAGCAGGATAGGTTGTCTGTGATAAATGCGTATTCCCGCCACGGTCGGCTTGGCCGCGTGTCGGCCATCTTTCTTATCGTATTTATTGAGTAAAATTCGGTGCGGTAGAAAAATGCCGCGTGCGTTCCGACGTGGGTTTGACTTGAGATACGTTATTACTCAAAAGTCCTTTGTAATATATGTTGCAATTTTTATTTCGAATTGCTGTTTTATTGTTTGTTATTTTTATTACCACAGATGATTAGTTAGCTGAGTGAATAATGACATGTATCTGCTCGGTTATTAATATTAAATTTCGAAAGTTGCTTTATTAAAATTTTAATATAGAGGTCTACTTCACCATACATTTCCGATATAACTCTCATGTTTGTATTAATGATTTCAAATTAACCTAATACCTAAAGAATGAATAATTTACATTCCTCCTTATCAAATTTTATAACGGGCAACATAGTCCCTAGCTGGCACCATCGCTAATGATCAGTTCATTGTAGTAAAGAAAGTGTACTTAATTAAACTTTGCACCGCTTCATTAGCTTAGTTCAGTTCTAATGACCCACCTCTATCGTAAACTGGGAGTTAATGCAACTATTATAACACTATCCTATCATATTTTTGTAGGTATCGCACAGTCGCACTTTGAGGGTAACTGACAAGAATTTATGAGTGTGTTTTTTTTAAGTAATGCTGCTGGTATAATGCACTGCAAACCTCTACAAAATGGATTCTAGAATTGATATTCCGTGTTAATAAGACATTGTACCGTGCTATTGACGGCTTGGTGATCGGTTGCTGTGCAAAATATCAAGGTTTCAAATCACGCAATTTTTAATATGATCCACATAAGGGTGTTGACCCCGATCGCGTAAAAGCATAAATTGTTCCATGAACAAATCTACCTACAACTATGCTTTTTTGTGAGGGGAAAATCATTCAATGATTTTTCTCGCCCATGGTGAGGCGAGAAGGAGTGTCAGGCTCTTACTGTCTAAAAATCGTCCCGTTCTTTATAGACCCATAACCCCGGTTAAATACAACTACGCTGAAGTTCGCAAGTTGACACTCAACTTATTAAATTCGTTTACAAAAATTAATCTCATATTGATTTACAAAATAAGTCATAATTTTTACTCCTCAATTAAGAAAAACAAGTCTGTGTATTCTATTACAAGATCCTTTTTCCTCTGGCAAACTTTAAACCTTCGAAGCTCCAAGTTCTTTAATTACTATCATGTAGCAGTGATTAGTGTTGCCAGTTTTTGTCCAATAAAAACTGTAAGAAAACAAAATAATGCAAAATAAAGTGCTGCAGTATTAAGATGCAGACTAAAATACAGACTAAGAACGAACATTTTAACATTTGAATTTTTGTAGATACTTGCTCAGTATTTTCCACACAATACATTATAGTCATCATCAACATCATAATCAGCCTATAAGTGCTCACTGCTGAGCCAAAGTCTCTTCACAAACGGACAAGCTTTGAGCATTATTCACTACGCTTGCTTAATGTGAATTGGCGATTCAAACTTATATTCAAGTGTGGGAGAGCCAAGCTTTGGCACGAATGGGTCGGCTCGACCGGAGTGATACCACGGCCTCACAGAATACCGGCGTGAAACAACCGCAGCGTTGTGTTTCGACGTGTGAGTGAGGTTACCGGAGCCGGAGGCCCAATCCTTCCCTCCCCCAATCCCTACCTAATCCCTAAATCTCCAAATCCCTTCTCGATCCTTACATCCACAACCCCTATCCGGTCGAAAAAAAACAAAAGGCCGGCAACGCACTTGTAAGTCCTTTGGTGTTGCGGGTGTCCATGGGCGGCGCCGGTTGCTTACCATCATATACCGTAAAAAAAATTAGTTTAAATGTTAAAATTGAAGTCAAGGTTTCCCGGTTTCACGATACTTTCCTTCACCTTTTTCTTCTCTTTACTGACATTCTATTACACATTCATAAAATTTACCATAAAACACACCGGTTTTTATAATGATTAAGAAACAGTACGCAGGTGTACGTATACGATAACTTGAAGCCCTTTAATGCTACCGACGGTGCGCAACAAATATATAAATCTAATTCTTTATAATATGCCATGAATAGTGAAGATTAATAACTGCCTCGAAAATCCACGTGACCACCACAGATGGCGCCCACTTAGGCCTATGTCCAGTCGAGTGCCCGGAGTTGGAGAAGGAACTGGGGTGGATTTTAGTCAGTAAGACTTCGGAACTCCCTCTTAGCCTACCCTGAGTGCAAGAAGAAGTTTGCTCATAAAAAAATGCCGAAAACGGATATTGAAAAACCCTACAGAATCACCCAAGCTTGGCAACACCATCGTCGATATATCGACGGTAATCCGTGCTTCCTGCGCGCAGTACAGTTTTTATTTATAGTTTTTTTATTGAGTTGTTATCTCTCGTAACTACTGAATTTATTTTATAAAAAATATCAGCTTCACAACTGTTCGACTATTTGACAAATGGCTGTAAAGGTACACTTCATTTTTATTGCATTAAACACTGCCGTTTATTCATGCGAATTAAATGCTGATCAGCAAAACCAGTTTACTAAATAAACAGTACGTGTCAACTGATTCAATCCCTATTGTAATTTATTATTAAGCGCTGCAAATTAATAATTTCGCTATACTGTATTATCAGGAAACCGTAATTGAAAATAATTAATACAACGACACTTTGCAAACGATTTTCATCAACTTTCTCAGTACATGTCATATGTTTGGGAGAGCCATCTTCGGCACAAATGGGTCGGCTCGACCAGAGTGAAACTATGGCCTCACAAAAAACCGGCGTGAAACAACCATAACGTCGTGTTTCGCCGTGTGAGTAAGGTTACCAGAGGCCTAATCTCCCCTCCCCAAATCCCTAAATCTCCAAAACCCTACTCCCCAAAAGGACGACAACGTACTTGTATGTATCTTTTCTCTAGTTGTAATTCGTCTGCTCATTTGTAGTCTTATTACATAAAAAAAATCAACAGTTCCAATTTTAAAATATCAGTGTTGTCATAGAAAAAAGCACTTTGTACAATTGCATCATGCAATAAAAAACAAAAACATAAATAAATAATTTAACACAAATCTGATATCTAAACAGTGACATAAATAACGTATCTCTTCTAAATCACCTTAAGATAAGGGATGGTAAGCACTATCTGATGTAATTTCATCTTAGAAGGGTGACCATAGAAGTAAATTGAGTGGGGCGCACCCCGCAGTGCTAACTTAGATTTATGTACCCAACTTGTATGTACTCAGCTTTACTTGCACTTATTGAATTGTGTGTACCAAAGAAAATGGAAAAGTTTTTTTGACAGGTTTTTATATAAAGTCGGGAGAGTAACGAAAAGCTATTGATTGGCCTTTGGCTGTTGTGTCGGTAAACTCAGCAGCGACTTAAAATATTGGTAGTATTTACTTTCGTAATTAAATCGTCTGTAGCTTTTTTACAGATTTTTAGCAAAATTTTAATATAGAATAATGGGAAAGGGTCGTTTATTTTGCTTTTGCTTTTGCTTGCTTTTTATACCTTTAGAAATAAAAACTTTTAAACTAAGTTCAAATTCGACATTTTATGAACACTGCATACTTAGTTGAGGAAGTATCCTTTTCATATTAAAGTATTGCGGTATCGTTTTACCACTTAAATCTGGAAACCAAGCTTTCTCGAAGCGGATTGGTGATTACAAACTTATAATTTAAAAAGTCTAATGTCGTGGACTCGTGGTGGGTTCGAAACCTAGCAAGTACCAATGTGACTTTTTCCGAGTTATATGTACTTTCTATGATTATTTAGACATCACTTACATACGGTGAAAGAAAACATCGTGAGGAAACCTGACTTATAATTTCTAATTATAAGTTTGAAATCGCCAACCCGCATTGAGCAAGCGTGGTGATTAATGCTCTAACCTTCTCCAGGTTCCCACACGATATTTTCCTTCACCGTTTATCAGTGGTTTTTTACCATCGTGTACATCTAACTCAAAAGTTTTCACATTGCTAAATGCAAAGTTTATCAGCTTTATGTAACAACTAAAATAATTAATTCACTTGAGCGAGTCTTTCAAAAGATAAATAATAAAAACTCATAATGCAGTGCGTACAACGGACGAAACGTTTTAAAAACAGAGTTTAATTTAAAAAGTGGGGAAAAGATAAGAGTGGTGTGTAATTTATGACGTCATTATGGCGGAAATTAAATGAAAAATGTTTCAGAGCCGACATTACTCACACATGTAACGAAATTCAGCGTTTCAATATAATGAAAACCTGAATCCCTGTAATATTGAAAGAATTGTTTGAATAACGTACTCTGAATATTGTTTGTAATTATGCAGATTTTATGCCATATTAAAACTCGGTACATACTTGGTACATTACATAGGTTTTCATTAATTCGATGAAAAATGTAATAAGATATGCCGATGGAATTGGCTCACTCATCGAAATTGGTTTAACACGTAAAAATTCTTTGTGTAATACATATGAACATACTTAATCAAAATAATAACACAACAAATTGATTCTTCGAAACTGGAAACCGAATTATCGTTTCGAATTTTAAAAGTTCTAATAGTCAAATCGAGCTCATCAACTAGACAACATCGTCATAATCATTACGCTGCAGAACGAAACAATTATAAACACGTACAAACATACAAATTGTTTACATACGTATATAGTATCTTTAGTGAACTATTTGGTAACTAAGTCGAGTTTAAGGTAAGTCATAAATCTTGATGACATGGGCCCTTCCGCATGTAAGCCGAAGCTATGGATGTCCCCAACTTGGATAATAATCACTTCACAACTGTTCGGATACTATTACGCTTTTGTTAACTAACATTAAACTGTGTTAAGAGCTTTGCCTTGATGTATTCGTGGGTATGAGACTACATTACTCTAATAAAGATAAGACAAAATGACCACAAGATTGGGTTTGTGTTCCAGTAAATGATTTTCTGCTGTGTCACTTAATTTTAAGTATAGGAGGGCTAGGTTTTGGCTTGAATGGTTCAGCTCGATCGGAGTGATACCACGGCCTTATAGAAATACGGCGTGTTTCGCCGTGTGAGTGAGGTTAAGGTAGGCCAAATTTTTCCTCTCCCCCATTCTTTCCCAATCCTTAAATCTTCACAATCCTAATCAACAAAAGACCTGCCCTGGTGGCACGTGTGTCCATGGGCAATGCCGATTGCTAACAGGTAATCTGTGTGGCCGTTTGTCGAAACCATCACTTAAAAAAATCTTTTGAATTGCTTCTGGTTGCAGATAGCCATGTTTGATAGTTCCGTTTAATGCTATCACGCACTAATTAGTCCCTTTGTCCACCAGTTACGGGTTTTTTTCAAATAAGAAGCCTTTCATAAATTATTACTCACTTCTACAGTTTATTCTGAACCGAATTTGAAATCATAAATACTATTATATGAAACGATCAAAACATCAACATTTTTAAGGGAGGTTCTTCTTGTATCTTTATAGATATTTCCATAGTTAGGTGGACAATAGCGAGTGTCAGACTTACTGAATGAAAACCCCGTCCCTTCTCTTGCACCGATCTGGGCAGGGCAGCGGTACATCATTTCGTTTGTACCGGTAAACCAACGCTGAAGTAAGTCAAAACTCATGATGTTCAAAATTATTCAACAATACTATGAGTATTGCCATAACCGATCAATCTAGAACATCATTCTTGTTCAACATAGAATTTAGTGCCCTGTCCAGAGTCGAGCTTGTACGACAGCTGCCTACAATTACATCTAATTACAAGTTGTCCATGTCAGCGTGTTGATTACGTCAACAGCCAACCCCTTTACAAGCATCCAGACACTATAATGAATGTTGACCATATATGTAGAAGGACAATGATGGTTTCACTAACACCCTGTAGCTCAATTGAGATTGATTCATACATTTTTAAGTGAATGGTGTGTGCAATGCAATCCAGTTTACGAAATATACATATTTAAACGGTCCTATTGCTCTAACAGTCTGGTGCATTGGCTATTGTGAGGTCAATGGCGCCCTTTATTACAATTCCTTGTATGTAATGACCTAATTCCGATTCTTGGGATTGTCAAATTATTATTTTACTAATGAAAGTGTGGGTCATTTGAAACATTTAGAATAAATCCATGAAACATTTGAAAACATTGAAAATGAAACATTAAGAATAAATCAACCATCCATAAACAATTAATTATGTAGAAAATATTTCTATATAAATATTCCTATATTGTATAAATATTTCTATCCTAAGCACAACAGTCTCTAGCTGGGATTGATGGGCAAGCGCAATAAGGTACCGCAGCCTCGGCCTGAAGCAGAAAAAGGAACGAAGTGGTTTTTAGTCAGTAATTCCCTTACTAGGGGTGGGTTTTGAAATTTGTATCTTATTTTCACCTACCTTAAAGTCGAAATACAAAAACTGACTCAATGGTTTAAACCTGGACTAAAGATAAATCTTGTTTTGATAAATTTAACAAGGCTGTAAGAGTCTAACACTCTCTCTCTCGCCTTACCCTAATGAAAGAAGTCATTTGACCATTATTCCCCATTAAAATCGAGTCAAACTCCAACACCTGAATACTAAAAGGGACAAAATAGTTCAGGTTAAAATTAAATGTTGTATTAAAACCCAAACATAAATATGTATCCTTATATAATAATAGTGTGTTAAATAAGTCTGAGAATCGTAAAATATGTAGGCCAATACAATACATTCACTAGTAATGGCAAAATATCGACAGAAGCCGCAAAACCATCAGGTCGCCCACAAACCAATTCATCATAAGAACGGTCGCTAGCTCGTAAAGCCGGGTTTGTCCGCATATTAATCTCTATAATCCTAACGTTTATGTTAGTTATACCTTTTACTTTATGACTGCGTGTACAAAATTCATGGGCCGGCAATTTTTTGGGCTTTTCATCAAAGTGAACATAAACCAGGCCTCGTTCTATTTTTCGTTATGTGTCATCAATCATTTGGCACAGAAATATGCACATGGACGCCCCAGAAAAGGCATTTCCATAATTCTTTTCAAAACATAAGTTCTGCACGTTTAAGTGTGAGAGAGCCATGCTTTAAGTTACCCGATGTGCTCATGCTGGTGTGGTACCAGAACCTTACAGGAAATCGGCATCGGCAAAAAATCACAGCGTTTTGTTACACTGTGTAAGTAACCGGAGACGGAAGCCCAATCCTTGATTCCCTCCCCCAATCGCTCCCCATTCCTTATCCTCAAATGGCCGACAACGCACTTGTAACTCCTTTAGAGTTGCGGGCGTCCATGGGAAGCGCCCATTACTTACCATCAGGTAATCCGAATGCTCTTTTACCTCACAAAACTATACTTTTATATACCTTCACATCGTCATCCGCAGCTAAAAAGTCAGTTTAACTATTATTAACCTAGAATTATGTAAAATGAAGAACGAACGAATTAAGTAGAATGAATGAACTAATAATAAAGTTATTAGTTGCTTAAGAATTTCAACGGTACCTATCTGTATTCGTTACTTTATAGATAATGTAACTGGAGAAAGGTGTTCGCTCTAAAAATGGGCGATTATAACGAACACACATTATTAATTAACTAGCTGAGCCGGTAAATGTTGTCTTTTTCAGCATTCAGGAATATAATAGCTGTCTATTAGTAAAAACATTTTGAAAATCTCACTAGCGCTTCCAAATAAGCGTTTCCCCTTCATACAAACTTACAAATAAGTACTTTTTTTTAATACTAGCTATTTTTGCGTGATTTCGCCCGCGGCTCTGCTTCTTTATATCGTAGCGTGATGTTGGTATATATAACCTATAGCCTTCCTCGATAAATGGACTAACAAACAAAAAAATAATTGTTAAACAATAGTTCTAGTTTAATTTGGTTACTCTGGAACTACTGGTTCAAATTGAACAATTATTCTTTGCGCATTCAAACAAACAAACTCTTCAGCTTTATAATATTAAGTACAGATTATAAATTATTCAGCACTATATTTCAAGTTTAAAAGCAATATTAGATTATCCATTCTAAATCTAGAATTTATAGCTGCTTTGAAAATATTCTTCATCAAATTACCATTTCCCTAACCTAATTGGCATGCGGACAAGTCTCGACACATAAGTGACATGTCTGTTTCAATTCAAAAAGAGTCTTTGGTAATTACAATATGGTATATATTCTATTCTATTTATTATTTAAGCGTCCGGTCGCAGTACTAAATTGGTCAAATTGGCTACACGTCGAGCTAGCAAGCAAAATATGCAAAAGGCTTATGCATAAACAAGGGGTTTCATATCTCTGTACAAATGTGGAAAATTTAAGCGTACCTACAAAATGTATGGCGGTGTTTCAAACATTGTACTTACATACGTAATTTCTCCTGTATTTTGTGGACGTTAGTGTTCTGCCACAATGAGGTAAATAGGGGAATTTGTATACCTATTTTAAGCCTTAAGACTGCTGACAGAAAACTGTTGAACGCAAATCCTCCGCTACCGTAGGTACACCAGTGACTTGACATGGCGGTAAACATAAGATCTCTAAACTACGACAAGTTTCCTATTGAAATAGACGCTGGTACATACATATACGGTATGTATGAGTTTCATATAACTCCTTTTACTTTTCAAAGCAAAGAAATATAAATAAAAACTACAGTCATTCTTAACCCAACCCTATCCCATACTATTTTAAACGAATCTCAGTGCTTCCATTATACCTACTGGATCTGCAAAGTGTTCCATTTTCAATGTAGTTTAAATTTATGTATTACTATGGAACAGTTACACCTATTACCTAACAACCTGTCATGAATATATAATTTAGTTTCCGGACTACTTATTTATTCACAACAACTAAATCCCTCGTCAATATTTACCTTAAAGTTACGTGGACAGTATTTTATCGCTAACAAAATAATATCCAAGATATTTTCAAAGTTAATAAAACTTGAATGTTTTATAAAACAATGTAGGTAGAAGCACCATATTTATCAGCGTAAAGAGATAGAAAATTTTGAAAAACAAACATGGGAATATGACAACATTTCTCGCACGCGAAATGTTTACGTAAATTGACTATGGCACTTTCCAGGCTTCTAAATTTAGGTACTTACAAAATTCAAATCAAGCCGCTCTTTTCTACCATTGCTATAAAAGAAAAATAAGGAAACATGTCCACGTTTCTTTCTTTTGTTATAAAACAAAAGAAAAAAACGTGGACATGTTTCCTTTTTTTTTAACTACCGTCGAGTCGCAGCGAAGTCATGAAATTAACTAGCAATTTCTCAGTTTATTCATGTGAGTAAGACGTTATTGTCAATAAACTTCCATATTATTTAGGAATACCTAAGTTCTTCTAAACATTAAGGTACTAGACGAAAGCTTAAATATGAAACTTACATCTCTATTAGCAGCTGTAATTAACAATTTTCGTCACTCAATTTCGCGTTGCATCATCTGTACGTAAAGCTACGTAGGTACATATAGTACGTAGTGGAATAATCCAGTAGTACGCGTCGCGAATTTTGGCTAGGGCTACTAATCACTGCGTTCTAATGATTTTTGTATAACAACTCGAAAAAACTTTGATACATTTCATTTACGCATAATTGTCGGAAAATCTAAATAAATGAGAGCTGTTTTTTCAATAGTCAGATAAATGTTGTCTGATGAATAAAATTGTTGCTGTCACTGTCTTATACAAACATTGGGATGCGACAGCATCATAATTATTCCCCAGGTAACTTTTATCTAACCATAGACAAATAAGCCCTGAATGTAATAATAGGCATTATTTAAGAGTAAAGTATGTGAGAAGTACCGCAATAGCATGAATTCTTGAGACACAATATCAGACATATAAAAAAACTACTAACAAAAAATATAAAATAAAAGAAAGTTAGTCTACCCGAGAATTGTACTGAATTAATTGTACAGTGCCTCAAGTCGTTGCATACACTCTTCAAATTTTAATAAAAACATTTGTTAACTTAGGTAAGGTATCTGAAAGTCCTGCGTATACCAGAGCAGCACGCAATTTCAAGCGACCACTTTATAAACATTTTAATAAAACTGCCAAACTTTCAATAACAAAAACAAAGACAATGGCTTTTAAATTGAAAATCCCAAGCCAAAAATTGTGTAGCGACATTTTCCCGGCTGGCAACCCTGAAATTACCTCATCCGCGTTAGATTGCTCGTAACGCCGCTGGTACAAGCATCTACTAACGTAACGGTAATGACGTCATAAGGGAAACGTCCAATCTGTGACGTCACAGTTTACAGCTGTATTAAGTTTAAGGGCTTTTTATGTTTACACCCAAAAGTGGTTAGTTCTAGTTTTATTTGCGCCCTAGTTGTACGAGGCCGATGTTGGTCAGTGTTCTAGTCCCTTTAGTGTTTGGGGCAAACCGATAGTTTCGTGTAAATAGATAAAACAGAATTGCTTTTTAAGTAATGAAATAGATGTTAGGAATGTCTAATGCGTACTTAGTTTTTTATATCGTTAGAATAATTAAAAAATACGAATGCATGTGGCTTTTTACTAAAACTGCTGTATGTATAACTAACGCACATGCATAGATAATACATATGTTAAGATTGTTATGAAATTAAAATAAATTATTATTAAACAAATTTTAAACTTAATTTAGAATGTCTCACGAAAGTTATAATAAAAATTTGAAACTGTGTCAGAATATTCATAGCAAATGTATGAATGCCTATCTCACACCTAATGTCATATTAAAGAATATACAATTTTAAATGCTTTTCCCACCAATTTTTTCAGAACAATTTTATAATATCGATCTTTACGCGACACTGGACAACCGTCGTTTAGTCTTCCGCTAGTATTATTATTTTTCTCTGTAATGAAAATTTGCATCACAATTTATAAAATAGAATCTGCGCAACCCGCGCATTCAGCGGCCCGTCCTAATTGCTTGCAGCGCGGCTGATGCATTGAGCTAAGATAGAATGTCGTTGCCAAATACGCACGCCTCAAGGTTTGTACGCTCCAGCGTTGATTACACTACGCTTTGAGATTAAGCGCTGCAGCTGCTGCATGTATCATCACGTGCTTTACGTTTATGGAATGGACGGAATTTGCAGCGCTGTAGCGTTTGCTGTAATTGGTTTCAATGCTTAATTTTGGTATAGCTGTGAAACTAGATGATCTGATAATTAAAGGCCTAGGTTATTGATTAACCTTAGTGCATCAAGATACGTAGATGTGTGTCAAACTTAAACTAATACTAGATACTACTATATAATAATATGTATAACTCAGGATACGGTCACTGTTTGCCTATATTTATGAAGATTTCTCATGGTTTCTAGGGTTCCGTAGACAAAGGGTAACAACGAGAAACTTATTCTTAATTCTTTAAAAAAATATCTATACTATTCCTGGACTACTGTCCCTTTCTCAGTTTGTCTGCTTGGATATCACCAGGCTGTATCTAAGGAACCGTGTTAGCTAGTCCGTCAAATTTTAGAAAGATCATGAAAACTTTGAATTAAATTTCTGTTGCCGCCACAACAACAAATACAAAAAAAAACACCTTCGTGCTTTTTTCGTTCGTGGTTTTTATTAATTACGGTGTCTAAAATTACCACGGTTGTATGATTAATATATCGTAAGCGGCTCTGAGTCTTAACAAGATTCGTTTGAATACACACCTGAGTGACCTGGTACAGACTCAAAAACTCCCAGTGTCCTAAAAAACTCGCTAAATAATCATATATTTCAATGGTAGTAACGTTCAGATCTTTGCTACGAGATTGTCATTGCTTAGTTATTAAAATCATTAAAATAATATTAACCTATCTTAATTACAAAATATTTGGACCATCACGCTAGTTATTAAAGTTAATAGCGTATTTGGCAGAGGCCAGATAGTATGGCTGCCAGAGCGGAGCTTAGATTACGGCGGGTAGACTTATAGCTGCACGTGACGGTATGTACCAACGTATTGCATGGCACTGCTTCTAGAAACATCTTTAACTACTTCCTAGTGTAATGGCATGGAAACAATAAATGTACTGAGACATATAAGAGCAACTTTACATTATATTTTCTAAAGATAAAAGTTTAGTAACGAATTTTATTTAAAGCAACGATTTTTTTAGTCTTTGTCCTTGAGGTATCTTTACGCAATAGATTATATGAACAGTATTTTATTGTACACCTTATCTATACAAAAATAAATCGCAATCACTAATAATAATAATAATAAGCCCGCAGGGCACCTTGAGGCGAGGTGACGGGAATTAGCGATCCCGTGGGCTACCATCATCCCGATTGCTCCAGGGAGAAGTCACCGTTCCTCATCTCCGGCTTGCCTTCATTGGCTGGCCGAAGTGGACGATGACGAGGAACAGGTCTCCCACCTCTGGCTTGCCTTCATTGGCCGTCCAGAGTGGAGTCGCGAGAGTAGTGATCCTGCTCGGAGGGTGGAAGCTGTTCGTAAGCGGCGAGTGGGCCAGTGATGCAGGATGCTTAGGCAGATGCAGATGATCTGAGTAGAAAGCTGGTGGCAGTTTCTTCACCCTTCAGCCACTCACATTTCCGTTGTCCCTCTGCTGCTATTACTAGCAACCATTCCCGGGGGCCCGGTCGGTGAGTTGGCGAGTCTCCACCTGCCATTTTTACGTGTATTTATTACATTGTTTGCCATAGTCCTTCCATAGTTCCCATCATACCAGTCCATAACAACCCACACCCATAGTCTTATCCCTTGTTTCCATTATCCGCAATAGTCCTACACTAACCGGAGACTGTCCTTGGGTGCATTTCCATAGTGCATACAGGGATAGTCGCCGGTTAGTGTCCCATTTCATTTAGATTAAAGTTGTCTAAAGGGCCTCTGCGCAGTTGGCTCCGGCCCCTCGTACGCCTTCCAAATGACCGGGACCCTGTGGTCCCGTGATTGGTAAAGACATACAAATAATAATAAATCCGCAAGGCAGCTTGTGGCGAGCTGTTGGAGAAGGAAACGAACAAACATTATAATAATAATAATCTTTATTTGCATTAATACATGGTGGAATAAGATGTTACAATTATTAAAGTTCAGCATGTTTAGCCATTACATAGCATGCAAATATTTGTTACATATTATACAATCTAGGTTAATTGAAGAAATTTTACTTAGACTAACTTAAATTAACTGCCTATATAAATCACTTAAACATTATTTACAAAACACTTAGGCTAATGCAAATTTAATTTACACCTTGATAAATTGAGATCATAACTATAAAGGTTCAGAGTTTGAGATCCATATATTCCTTAATACTATAAAAATGATGAGTATTCAACCAACTATACATTTTATTTTTAAACCTACTTAAATTTAACAGTTTGAATTGTCTAGGTACTTTATTGTAAATCCTAACGGTCATAGCTAAACAGCTTTTATCATATTTCGAAAGCCGGGGTACATCACTAAGTACGAGTCTATTTGGGTCTCTTCTATTGCGTTGATTTAAATCATTAATGGACTTAAATAAATATTTGTGTTTATGAACAAATATGCAAATTTCATATATGTAAAGTGATGGTAGGGGTAATAAACCAAGTTCCTTAAATACGGGTTGACAGGATTGGTCAGGTTTAAGTCCGTACATGGCTCTAATGCACTTTTTTTGTGTAACAAAAACCCTATTATGGTCCGTGCCATTGCCCCAAAACATTAAACTATATCTAATAATGGACTCTACGTAGGCGTGATATGCAATGATGGCCGTTTTGAAGTTCGTTACATTTTTTATGCTTTTAAGCGCGTAAACAAATTTGTTAATTTTTTTGGAGACCTGATCTACATGACCTTTCCAGTTCATGTCTTGGTCTATAATTACACCCAGAAATTTCGTTTGTTCCACTTCGCAGATTTTTTGTATATTTAATTTAAAGTTGTTTTTGTAGTTATTGGATTTATTAAACTGTATGTATACGGATTTGTCTAAATTAATTTTTAAATTATTTATATGTAGCCAATTTACTAACTTATCAATTGTGTTATTTATTTCCTTTTCGTGATCGTTAATGGTGTACATTGATTTAGCAGATGTTACTACAATGGAAATATCATCGGCAAATAGTATGCACTTTTGACTAGTTACCTCTGTGATTGAATTAATGTATATTAAAAATAATATGGGACCCAAGATACTACCCTGGGGCACCCCATACTTATTAGGTTTATATTCAGATGTGTACGATGTCATTATTCTATTTTTGCTTAATTTTGTAACCATAACCCGCTGTTGTCGGTTGCTTAGATATGATGATATCCAATCGTGAGCAAGACCCCTTATACCATATACCTCCAGTTTATGCTTTAGTATGTTATGTGATACTAAGTCAAAGGCATTTGACATGTCAAAAAATAGTCCAGTGGTTAAGTTATTATTATTAATATTAGTAAGTATTGTGTTCATCAAAGTAAATATTGCCAATGAAGTAGATTTGTGTTTTTGGAAACCATATTGATCTTTACTAATGATATTATATTTGTCACAGAAGTTGATAAGCTTTTTGTACTTACACTTTTCGAAAATTTTTGATAGAATTGGTATGAGGGTAATAGGGCGGTAATTAGTAATGAGATCTTTTTCCCCTTTTTTAAAAAGTGGTTTAATAATAGAATATTTTAATAACTAAACTAAAACTAAACTAAAAGTTCCTGATGAAAACGACAAATTAATTAAATAAGTTAATATTTTTAGAAGCTCAGCATTACATAGTTTTATTATTTTGGTGCTTAACTCATCATAACCTTCGGATTTAGTATTGACTAACGACATAATTTCCATTCTAACTTCATTCATTGATACCGGTGTGAGAAACATAGAGGCTTGATTTTTACAACTGCCGTGTTTGTCATGTAAGTTGTAGTCAGTAGTTATATTTTTGTTGGTCAGATTGATGTAGTGGTTGTTAAAAGCTGATGCTATTTCCACAGGATCTGTAATTGTTATATTATTTAATTTAATACTATCTATGGTATCTTTGTTATTATTATTTATAATTTCGTTTTTTACTACAGACCAGGTAGCTCTACATTTATTATCACTGTTATTTATAAATTTAATATTAGCATTTTTTTTAGAATTGTAGATAAATTTTTTTAGTAAGTTAGAATACGTTATATATGTAATTTTATTATAAGAATTTTTATTTTTATAGTAAAGTAACGCAATTTTCTTTTTGTTTTACAGCTTTGTTTTAGTCCTTTGGTTATCCAATTTTGTTTATGTTTGTTGATGTTATCTATTTTGACTTTAATTTTGGGAAAGCATAGATGACTAAATGCCATATGTTGTACAAAGCGCGTCCTAAAAAGCTTAGAGCGACCTCTTTTAAGCAACTTTGGGATGGATATTGACTAGAGGAAGGATATAAAAGTTGTAGTCAGTCATCTATCTAATATTTAAAAATGAAATGTACCTAACAACATTTCTCAGGTTAGTTTCACTAAATTTCGAGAACGAATGGTCCGATTTAGCTAATTTTGGTCTGAAAAAACTCGTAACTGTCAGAGAAGGCTTAAAAAGTCAGAAAACTTTCAGGGTGAAATAAGTTTTCCGTATCGTCTAGTTGTTAATAAATATTAATGGCAAAAGTATATATACATATATTATAATATACATTACCCTTTTCATTTTGGTGACTTGCTACCAACCAATAAAAAATAAGTCTGTACTCATCGCCTAAAATCGGTGCGCCGTATCTTAATGTAACTTTTAGTGTTTAAAATTTGAATTTGTAAACAAAACGAGGAACCAGGATTAAGATCCAATATTTCAAACTCAGTAAATAATCTAACTTTAGAAAACTGTATCTATTGTGTTGGGTTAGCCACGTCATACATATGTCGCGCAATGCTGCTCGTGAATAATATGTATAAGCGTAACTTGAAACTAGTCTTTTTTTTCTGAAAGGAGTAACGAGTTCGTTTCCGTCCTTTTAGGTGTAAGTTTCGGATATTAAGGATTGGAAAGGAACGGCGGGAGGAAGGATTGAGCCTTCAGTAGCCTCACTTACACGGCGAACCACAACGGTGTGGTTGGCCACGCCGGTTTTCTGTGAGGCCGTGGTGTCACTCCCTTCAAGCCGACCCATTTATGCTCAAGCTTGGCTCTCCTACACTTGGTTAAATTATGTCGCCAAACAGTTAGTAAACTGCTGCTGCCGCCAAACAGTACATAATAATTAACTTTGGACCAAATTACAATGAAGAAATTATTGCTAAACTTGACATAAATATCAATACAACAAAGTACGCCAGGGAATTTTGGAATTAAAAAAACTCAGCGGTACCTTTATATTTGTAAGCCCTCGTCCCCCTAAAACAGGTCGCTAAGTAAGTCATAACTTAATAATCAAAAGATTAAACAGTTCATTTTAAAGTCTTTGATCACACAGACGATTCACTTTCAAGTTGATCCAACAGAGGGAGCAACTTGCGTATTTACTTTTATAATCAACGAGTTATACCTACTCAAGTATTTCTTTTTAATTAAATGTATATGCTCTTCATTAAGATTTCAATAATTTAATTAGTATTTTAGGAGCCAGATCATATTTTTAAATGACGTCACATGCCTTGTTTTAGTTTCTTATGCCTCATGCGAATATCGATTGCAATGATGTTCAGTTCTGTGATTGTCCTGCTCCAAGTTAACCAACCAATCAGGGGGCTAAATGCGGTAACGTTTCGTTCGCTTTAATGTAAAGGAACTTCAGGCTAGGCTAGGCTGTCCCTTATATACGTACCTATTGTGTGACGGTATTTAACTGCTAGTTTTTTTAACACTGTACTTTTGTTAAATAGAAGACGTATTCCAAAAGCACGGATTTAAAACACCTTAAACATTAAATCAATTTATTACAAGGCATTGGATTCCATAAAAAAACTATTTACTTAATCACATTAATAGTATGTCAATTCGGGCTCTAGTGTAGCTGCGTATCTATTGATGATGACACAGAAGTATATGAAGACACCTGGAAGAAAGAAAAACACGAAATAAAAATTAACCTTTATACACAGCCTGTACACTATATTGGATCTTAATGTACACGTCTGTAGATAGTCACCTAGGCAGTAAATATAACGCCTAAGGAACAGGCTCGGCTTAATTTAGGTGTCAGTGGTCATTTGAGTTGTGTTCAATAGCAGAATTGTACCCACCATTGACTAAAATGACTGCACTGTTGGCGCGGTGGCTGGGCAACTGGCTGCCGTGCAACGTGTCGTGGGTTCGATTTCCTTTCGAACAACTCTTTGTGTGATCCACAAATTGTTGTTCTGGGTCTGGGTGTGATTTGTATGTGGAATTGTATGTTTGTAAAAACACCCACGACACAGGAGAAAATCCTAGTGTGGGGCAATGTTTTTTTGAAAAGAAAAAATAAATTCAACTGCTGGGTTGTCGCCACTGTAAAGGGCCACTCGAGGTTAGGCTCAGCTGTTTCCCCATGGAAGCAGGCGACCGCAGCGGTCCTTCGCGCCGAACTTTGATTCAAACCATGTTTTAGAGCGAGAAGAAGTCGGAATCCGTCTCCTTCTTTCGCGAAACAGTTATGCTTACAAAAAGGAAGGTGGACCAGGAGCTGGCTTGGTGTTTGAAGAGTACCAAATGCAATGTAATGCAATAAGACTAGGTATAACAGTAATCACATAACTGGATTTCTTTTTGTTGCTACTAAGTATATCTATCCAAAGGGAATTGATGCAAAAAAATTACCATTATAAAGGCATCCTGCGATGAGACTACAAAAACTCTGCATAGGATAACCGAAGCTGAAGCCAATGATGGTCCGTGTCAAGAACAAGAAGGAGTACAGCACCATGATTGACAAGTGCGATATATACCACAATGTCAGTACGAATGGCGCCCCATTTTTCTGAGGAGTAAAGTTGAAAATTCTATGACAAAAAAATGTTTCTATCCCTCTCATGCCACCAAAGTAATTAAAGTAAACAATTTAAAATTAATTATATTTAACGGCTATCTACTCACGTGATTGTTTGACGAGGAACTCGACTCTTACAAGGGCCTTTATTATGTGATAGGACGCCAAACGGATTACCTGATGGTAAGCAATATCAGCACCGCCCATGGACAACACTAGATAATGTACAAGTGTAATGCCGACTTTTTAGAGTAGGGGTGGGCAACGCAAGTCTGTTTTTTTTATGTTAACGATCGGCAAACGAGCTGACGGATTACCTGATGGTAAGCAATCAGCGACGCCCATGGACACTCGCAACGGAGTAGTTACGAGTGCGTTGCCAACCTTTTAGGGATTAGGGATTTGGAGATTTAGGGATTGAGGAGGGATTGGGGGAGGGGAAGTATTGGGCCTCCGGTAACCTCACTCACACGGCGAAACACAACGCTTATCGATAAAACGAAACTAACCCGACGTCCGATATACAATAACATAGTGGATATGGCGGCCTGGTACAAAGATGTGCTGGTACAGAAGAGTGCAAAGATCGCATCGACGGCGTTTACAGGGTTCGCGTTACATACCAATTCTTTATTAGATATGGACAGAACAGTCCCCAAAGATGCAAATAATGCTACCGCAGCTATCACCTGCAACGAATAAATATTTCATTGTCATTTAAATGCATACGATGTCTCGCGTATTTTTTAACCTTTCTGTACTCATTTATTAATGCTTTTTTGTTTTGTTTTTTTTTGTGAGGGGAAAATCATCAATGACTTCTCCCGCCCACGGTAGAGCAGGAGGGAGTGTCAGACTCTTACTGACTAAAACCCCCCCGTTCCTACTCCTGCTATGGGCCGAGGGCGCGGTACCCTTGTCTTACACTGTTCTTTTTTTGAGGCGGGAATGTCATCACATGACTTCTCTTACCCTGGGTGGGACGAGACCATCGATCACTTTATTAGTGGCGAGACGAAGTGTCAGACTCTTACTGACTCAAAACCATCCCTTTTCTTTTCCTGATTCAGGCGGGGGCCGCGGTACATTATTGCGCTTAACCCGCAACCCTGGATGCTGCCTTTGAAAAGGATTTCCTAATGTGTGTCGTCATTGATTTTACAAACAAACAAATTCACTTACTCATCGCACCTAAAACCGAATCAACAATTGACGTATCATACAAAGTTTTGTTCCGTGCTGTCTGTCTGTGTCAAATTTCATTCAGTATTGATTTGTATACTTTGAATGAAAAAGTAATAAATGTAAAGTAATAAATTTTCGCATTTTCAACATTAGTATGATATCATTTCGTTACTACCTGTATGTTGTTTTTCTCTAAAGACTTCCTCTAAATTATACTTTATTATTTATATACTTATGTATAGCGTCAACCTAATATGTTACTCCTCAGGTTTTCCTCAATCAAATGCAGTCGTATACTTATTTCAGGTTAAATAAATTAACAGTTTTTTATATAATATGAGGCAAACCAGTAGACAGACCACCTTACGGTAAAATTTTTAATTATACTAATCACAATTGACTATTATAATGACTAGATCATAATGCAATCGACTGACCTATTATGATACTCGTGGCTAGTACCATATAAAAATGATAAATTATTATAGAAAATGAAACTTACAATTGTACAAAAGCCCACGATAATAACCGTATGTTTCAACAGATTTCTATAGACGTTCCTTATTTTGCAATATTCTAGTATTGAATGCATTATTATTTACACTTATTATTATTTACAAGATCCTATCTATGGGCGTACGTACCTAACATAACCTTAAAACGAAATGTCAGCATAACGTACCAATTTTGTAATGACAGAATTAATGTAACTTTTAAAGGTTTCTATAAAGAGTTTCGTTAGCTCATGACCACAGAATATACAAAACATCATAAGCCGCTTGTACAAGGCAAATGATACGAATAATATTGTGATTTTGAATAATATGTGTGCTGTGTGCTTTGGCACATTAAATGCCGATTTAATGTAACAGTAACATGGAATTTGTTTAATTTTTTTGTAGTGCTGTGAGACAAACAATGTAAAAAATGTAGATACTTTTATTTTTTTAAACTTTTTAACTAAAATATTATTATACTAGGGGTGATGAAATATTATTATAGTATACTTATATAGCCTATGTCCACCGTAGGTCGTGTAGCTTTTCAGTAGTAAAATAATTTCTCATATTTGTTAAAGTAGTTTTCGATCTTATTCTATTTAAACAAACAATATAACAACATTTTTTTCCTCCTCATACATATGTTTAGATAAGCATCAGCCTAAGCTATTTCATAACATTATCGGTCAACTTTATAATTTTTGTGTCATACAACCTTACAGCGAAAAAAGAATTATCCAATTTAATAGCCATTCAAGAGATTTTAACCCGAACATATATGACAAAGTTCATTTTTATTTGAATATAGGTTGCTTAATTAGGAATGGTTCACACAATAGTTATAAATAATATTGTCGGATTAGGTAAAACGGTAATACCCAATTTCAGAGAAAATTATGAAATATATTTAATTATTTATGATTCACAAATTCACTGTTGTTAGTATGTACCTAAGTACCTAATCAAATTAAACAGCTTGTATGTATTAAAGTTGCGTTGGTTTTGCTGTAGATCATTACCTACATGGATTTTACACCACAATAAAATATAGAAAGTAACAATCCAACATGTTTTTCTAAAACACGGAGCTATCAAGTTACAGAAATAAAATAAATCGTGATTCTAAGCCCGCACTATATTGTATTCTTAATATTCTTAAGCTAGTTTTATTACAGTCACAGCTTTATGAACACAGTCAAGAAAAACAAAATAAAAGTTCTAGAAACAAATAATTAAAATCTATTTAAAATGCATTTGAAACAACAGCTGAGGTACGAAGAATGGAGTTCCTCTGTAGACTCGTAGGTGAATGCATACATATACACACACACACACATATTTTTACTTTTATTGCTGAATTTATACCAAGGCGCTTTCCGTTTGCGTACCTAACGTGGGTACAGAGCTCTAGCAGCCATGTTTTATAGTGAAACACTTAAAATTTAACGAATTAACAGCAATAAATGTTTTAATTTTTATTACACTACGTGGAAAGGTAATAATGCACTGATTTGCATACAAATGTAGAGCAATAAATAACAG
The DNA here is from genome assembly GCA_902829305.4 of Spodoptera exigua. NCBI lineage: Eukaryota > Metazoa > Arthropoda > Insecta > Lepidoptera > Noctuidae > Spodoptera > Spodoptera exigua. The sequence continues at coordinate 7,805,211 of LR824615.2, forward strand.
TTTGTGACGGCGGCATGCAGTTTTTATATGAATATATTCTTTATAGTGGGACTAGTAGCTTCTTTTTTGTTTCATTGTGAAAAATTTTTCCTGAAGCCCACTTACATAGGGAGGACAAAGGACTGTCAGTTTTGATATTAAATCAAAATTTTAATTGAAAAATTTCACCTCAAAGTCCTCAAATAGAAAAACAAAATGCCTGCAAAAATGTTTCACTGTTCTTATTTAGTTTTTAAGAACAATGCAAAGCACTTCAATGTCCATTACCGTCTTTGATGCACCTTTTGTTCGTGAATGAAACTATACACCGTAATGAACATCTATTGTGATGTGAGGTGCTGCGTAGGCACACTGTCATACTGGCATCTCTTAATTAGAGCAACTAGTAGCACAAAGAGTACCACCTACACGTCGCGTCAACGCCAACACTCTAATGTATGCTATTGTCTGAAGAAATATAAGAAAACTTGCACGTTCCTTTAGAATCTTTAATGACGTCATGTTCAGATAGCCACGCCCACTGTCGCAAGGTACTCATAGAAAACATTTTCTGAAAATGAGATTAAAATTAAAATCACATTCTAAAGGAAATTTCTATGACACTCCCTATCGTTTCACCCTGTGCAAGAGAAGTAACTTGATGATCCCTCTCCTCCTCAAAAAACAACGATTGTATGGTGATGGCCTAAAAAATTGAATAATAGTAATTTAAAAATAAGCGAAGAAAGAAAAAGAAGCTAAAAGACATGGCCAATTTTTGTATGGGAGTTTGCATAGATATTGAATTCAATGTACATCAATGATTTTTGATGTTTACATTCGTGAATATTGTTAAATTGCAATAAATAAAACACGAGAGGCTAAAAACTACGTAATATTTCTATTTTTATTTTACTGTAGGTATATTAATTATGTTTCTGTGACGTGGAATGTACTTTTTTGGCCATGTCCTTTAATTTATTTTTATACTTGATAAATAGATTCTCAAAACATACTTTTAAACACACTGTGAACATTAGTATAAAGTTGTAAACTGATACGCTAGCACAATTGTAAATTTTTATAAAATATAAAAGCTTGTGAAGGCTACATCTAAACTGTTATTCTGTAACTGAAGCAATTCGGCTCGTTTTCCGTATCAAGGAGCTGATCTAGCAAAAACGTTGATAAACTTAAAAATAATAACACAGACTCCAATCGTTATTATATGTAAAAGGAAAAAAAAAGTCACAAGAACAACCTGTTATACCTTTCATTTCATACAACGAAAATATAATATTTAAGTAAGTGTGTAATATAATATTTTTCCGAGCTAATTGTTATTCCGTACCAGCCTAAGAATTAACTGAAAGAAATTACGTCACGTGCCAAGGCTAAACCAGGGATACCTTATCCGACCTATTTTTTGTATTAAGACGTGCCTAACAACGGATTTTGGTATAAAAATCGTCAAGATACCCTTTTTTCTTAAGCCTATTGCGTAAAAGTTGAGATCGAGTGGCGAAGTAAAAAAGTTTTGTCAGCACAAAAGATAAAACTTTCTGAGTATTTAATCCTGGTCAAGGAGAGTAATTGAAAAGCAAGTATCACCATAATCAGACGTTTAAGTAGTTTCACTTAGATTTTTTAATGATAAAAACGTATACATAATAACAATGGTCGAATGTGAAATGAAACCAACTACCGCACAAAGTAGCCGCACTTGCCGTCATTCGATTATCGAGTTTCACCAATTTTATTTATTCGTTATAATTATTTTGTGTTACACAACTATGGACTATGGTTAACGACCAACTCGTGCATTTTTTTGGACGGAAAACTCGTATTTGTAATAATTTCTCTAGTTTTATAATCCGAACCGCTAAAGAGTTGAATTCTTTGCCGGAGTCTGTGTTCCCCGATGGGTATAACCTGGGGGTCTTCAAGGCCCGAGTAAATAGATTGCTTATGGAATGGTATGCTCCATCGTAGGTCGCATTATCATTTACCACCAGGCGTGATATAGCATCCAAATGTCTGCCCATTAAGAAATAAATAAAAATCACAAAGAAACAAAACCATGTAATGCGCGGTGTATCGTTGGTTCTATAATCCATTCAATCAACTTGCTAAACAAACCGAGCATTCCAAAATTGGCCGCATTTCGTCCGCACCACGCCAAACTTTCGTCGTACATCCAATTGAAATGGCTGATTTGCTCCTCTAATTACTCAAAAGCGGCGCCACTATCGCATTTGATCTGTTTTGCCGGCATGCAAGGTACGGCTTTGTAAATTATAAGCGTTTAGTCATCCCTGATCAATATTGATTTCGCAAATGATTCCGTTAGATGTTCAAAATATTTTATTATATGCTCTTAAACTGCTATTCCTGGTTATAAAGACAGACTATCTCCCCCTTTATGCAACTAGAGTTTCTATGTTTATAAAGTGCTATAAACACATACACATATAATAAAATATTTGTAAAGTTACGTAAACATATGATTATCAAGGTAAAAAGTAAATAAATGAACTAAAATATTAATCAAATTAAGTTAAATACAAATAAATCTACTTACAAATAAATATACCAACCTACTTTTATTTGCAAAACCTTAAAAGGCATTCTAATTCCCAAGAAAAAGAAAAAAGGTTATTAGGAAAAAAGATTTGGAGACATCATTAAATCCGTCACTCCTAAAATTAATGTCACTCATAAAAGAAAATCCCTAATAAATAATTTGCTTTTAAAAAGAGCCACGACTTTATAGAGTTCTACCTAATTAGGTAATTCATTTCTTAGACATTTCACATCATTAATTTACTTGAAAAATAAATTGTTTCATTTCATTTACATAAAATATTATGTATCCGTAGATATATGTATATTATGTGTTATTAAAAAAGACTGGCCAGAAGAGAGGTTTAAACTTTTTTAATTTAGATACATGAGATCTGTATTCTTTATTGTTTTTTAAACGTGACGTCACTCTTTAGTACACTTTATAAAAACAGTTAAAGAAGCGACCTTCCATCCCTTAAACAATTTTAGTTTTATTTATTATGTTTTCGGCTTACTCACGTAATAATTTGACGAGATACTCGACTAGTTTCAAGCCATGCTAGAGGCCCATATTCATGAGCAGCATTCCCTTCACTTCATTCACTCGGCGACCGTCGCGCTGCTCAACGGTCGCTCGCGCGCAGCGCGACGGTCGCCGAGTCGCGTGTCGCGGAATGCTGCTCATGAATATGGGCCTCTAGCATGGCTTGAAACTAGTCGAGTATCTCGTCAAATTATTACGTGAGTAAGCCGAAAACATAATAAATAATTTAGAATGTCTCACGAAAGTTATAATAAAAATTTTAGTTTTAATATTTTTTTGTAATTATTATTAATTAATTATTATTTTTCAATATCTGTCTGACGTAATGATACCCTATTAAAAAAATGATTATTCCTTTTTTAAGGGTATAAATGTCCGGTGATTTCTTTCGACCTGAGAGGGGCAAGAGGTAGTCTCAAACTCTTAGTAAATTAAAACAACTCCGTTCATTCTACGTAAGGTCCGTGGACCTGGAATAGGAGAAGGAACGGGGGGGTTCTTAGTCAGTAAGAGTCAGACCCACCCCCTCACTAAAAGAAAGCCCGTAATCCCAGCTGAAGAACGGAGTACATGCAATTTTATAACAATAACAAAGAAACATATGCTTAACATGAAAATATAATTTGGAAAATGCTTGGTTCTGATTAGGGTTGCCACCCGTACTTTATAATAAAGTATTGTACTCTATTTCATATAATTGTACTCTATACTTTATGAGAACAATAAAGTACACGCAAATACTTTATTTTGTATGTATTGATTTTTTTGGGATTTTGAAAAGTCTGTGATGAACAGCGAGATGAAGAGATGAAAGAAACAAAGCGTCTCTGAATTTAATAAAGACTGTAAAGATGTTTTAGTAGAGACACTTATTTAATGCAAACTGCAAAAAGCAATAAAAAATATGTTTTGAAATATAAAAATAAAGAAAAATAAATTGTACTTTATCTTGATCCCATGTACTTTTTTTCTTACCTATAATAACCAATGTACTTTATTAACTGCAAAAAAAGGTGGCAACCCTAGTTCTGATGTCAATGAACTTCATATAGGTACCTACCTACCTAAAGTAATTTATTCACATGTAAAACATGTACGAAACAAATTCTATTTTGCACCAGAACCTACATTTCCTTATCACATTCCACGGTAACACATTTTTCTACATCAAATCTCACACATAAGTCTTAAGTAGGTACACGCGAATGTTATAATGTATATACTGTAGGTACATACATCGTGTCAAATTTCATGCTTCAAAATTCTTTTTCCGCTATATCAACGTCATATGTACTTTCCTTATATTATATTTGAATAATCTTATACATATGTATAGTCCTACTAATATTATAAATGTGAAAGTGTGTGAGAATGTATGATTTTATTATTGTTTAACTATTTCACGGATAACTTTGGGATTAAGATACGTATACTCTGGATACCCTGGATTATCTCATAAGCTACTTTTAATATGACATTTTAATCCTCTAAATGTGATTTTTTTAATGTTTCCTATTATTTATGTTTCTTTTAATTTATAAAATCGTTATCCTACACTAGGATTTTCTTCCATTTTATAGGTTTTTAGGGAGAGGAAAATCATCAAATCCCCCGGTCCGGTTTGTTTTAGGCAAAGGGAGTGTCGGACTCTTACTAACTAAATAGTTGCCACCCCGTTTCTTCCTCTTATCTTTCCGAGCATTACAAACATACATATTATAACCAGATAGAAATTGTAGATCACACAAAAAAATGTTTAGTTCGGGATTCGAGCCACGTTTCACAGCAGCCAGTTTCCAGCCACTTCGCTAACCTCAAAAAATTCAAAATCGAAAATCGCGGCATATCATTTGAAAATATTAAGCACCATGACATTAGACCCCCATAGTATATATTATATATTAAACAAAAATTTGGCTAAGTACATTAAAGTTTAATAATATTTTATTAAAGTAAATCGTAAAGGGTCATCAAATTGGTCCAAACGAGTCCCCAAAGCGATCGTGAGGAACTTCCAGATTAGCTAAAGAAATCATCTTACATTGTTGTAAAACAAATAACTTCAACAAAAATGTTACAAACATTTTTATGTGGCATTAGTTGTCAAAAGCACGTAATTTGGGTCACTCATTATTCTTCGGAAGTTGGGCGGTGTTGCCCATATTTTAGGTCGAACATCTTGGGACACTGGAAGTGTCCCGGTCCGCGGGCATAAATAATGTTCCCGCGGGACATGTTAGGTTCACCACACCCTTAGACCCTTTTATAACCGCACATAATGGCTACACGTAATGTGAATAGAGGATATATTCACTTCTTCACTACTTTGTGTCAGTGTGATGTTTGCACTTTGTCTTGAATGTTTCACATTGGTAAATGTTCCGTTAAATCGAATGCCTTCGAAAGCCTCGCTTCGAGATCTCCGTGTCCGACGCAGGGAATGCCTCGCTGATTTATTTTGTCATTTGTTTCTTTTTTTCAATTTTAGAACTGACCTTGGTTTTTTAATTTTTATGTACATTTTCTCAAGATTGTTTTGGGTTTGATATTGTTGGCTGGTAATGTTGCATGAACATTTAATCGCCTTTGCCGGAAAGCTGCTTGCTTTTCCTCTTATATCTGGTGATTTAAAAAATATAAAAACTTGCATTGAATTTGGAACAGGATAGCTGTATTATAACCAAAATCTTAATACGAGCTAAATTTGCTTACTATTAATAATATTTAATAATAATGTTTTTAAATATTAAAATCTCTACAGATCCTTCAGCTTAAAATAATGTAACACTTTGAACTTTAAACAATCCACAATAACTTAATTCACGGCATTACTTGACATTTTCAGAAAAATGTAAAACGCCGCCATTTTCTACACGTGTAGGCGAGACTTCGAGCACGTAGGATTTGTCAGCCAAGTTTATATTTGCTTAGGGACAACCGATCGACTGAACGGCTTTGCATTATTGGGTCAGTTCTAGGTGAAATGGCAGGAAATATAATTTATATTTTAAAAGAAAATTGAGTCGTTTTAGAAACTGATTGTAAAAAAAGGTCTTCAACGCACTCGTAACTCCTCTGTTGTTGCGGGTGTCCATGGGCGGCGCTGATTGCTTACCATCAGGTAATACAAATGCTCGTTTGCAGATCAATTACATATACAAAAACAATATAAAGGAAATAAAATACCTATTGTAAAAAAAAATACTAGTGGTTTTGCTATTATATTTATCACAATACATAATTGTTAAGAAGCATAGTTAAATATTAACCACTCAAAAAGCATACACAAATAAAATTAGCATCAGAGAGGGCAAATGAGTCTAACAGTCGCACACAAAGTACTCACCAACCACAACCTTATTCCTTATTTACTAAATAAAGACGTTACCAACCTCAAGCGGGGTGAAACGAGAATAAAACAGGAACGTAAATAAACCGCATCACTTCAAGAAATTCAATACATAATATATCACGATGCTCAGACCGCGTCATGCATACAATTCCTACCACACAACAGCACTCATTTAAAACGTCGCCCATCCTCTCCGCTAGTATGAACCCGCTTTACCTTTTATTCAAGTCACGTTTGTCATTTCACACCGATCCGTCGAGACACAGAATTTTCACACTCTATAAATTTTCGCCAATACGCGATAAGGAAATCCGTTGGGTTTACTCTCAATCCCGGAACGGGATTCCGTTTGAGATGTGATAACTGACTACTGTAAATATGTGACCTTTTTGATATATATTATTTATTTACGAAGCTTGACTATGATATATTTGCAATGTGTATTGTGGATGGGGTCAAAGAAAAAACATGGCAAAAATATATTTTTCGTTTTAAGTACTCCTAAATAAATATCAAACATTGAAGTTGGTTAAATTAAAATGAATTTGCGTTATTTGGCTTCATAAATGCATACTTATAAGGAAAATCTACAATAGTTAATTAATATAATGAAGCTATTTAATACAATGTGTAATGTTTAATATAATAAATTAAGCATTACCAGATCTAAAACTGTGTAAGTATGCATCCATAGAAATACCAGTCATGAGCACATCAAATTGGTACATTTTTCCTTTAATATAATTGCATACTTATAATTACAATGATGCACAAACATAATTATATAAATACCACAAACAACTCATTGATAGGCATAATAAATATTTGAATTGGAAGGATGGTTTTGTCTCAAAATCTTCTCTGAGCATAATTCCCTGAGCTCGTTTGGATACTTTACTATTCATCTGTGTTCGGAATTTTAATCATCTAATTTTAGAAAAGAGAGTCTTCGAAAACATACTATCTCTAGATTTATTTACATTAAAATCATAATTAAAATAATAATTACTTGATGGCTCAACAGTCGCAAAGCCTCAAAAAGTAGTACTTGTAGTACTGTTACGTTGCAGAATGTTTATCATTGACGTTAAATTCCTAAGTAGTTTTTATGGGGTAGAAACGAGCCGACCTATTCTTTAAGTATAGTGAGTGTCAACCTACCACCTTAAGTATGTGATAAGCATCGCTCATTGACACCCGCAACACCAAAAAATCAGAGAAGTATTTCATATCAGCATTAAAAATGCTAAACAAATAAAAAGCCGAACCTTGTGCCTATCAGAAAATCTACATAACTGTTTACAGCTCATAATCTAATTAAGCTAAGAGCTAACCAACAACTAATCAGCTAGACACCGATACTGATAAACCCTTCGATATGAATTCAACTTTATTGCACAATCATAAGGTTGAAAATTTATAAAAGAAGGCCAGATTAGAGACACCTCCGTCAAACTGATGGACGCTGCTAAAAACCCGCTAACTGGCTCCATACGATGCTAGCTTACAGTTTACATAATGCTAGTACGGTACGCTATCACCAAATATCTAAGTGTACAATGTATTTTCCAGATGCATTCGCGGTATGCTAGTTGCATTAGATACTTTTTTGACAAAGAGGTGAAAAAAATGGTATTGGATCGCCCCTTTTTATGAAGACTGTGTTATTTAAAATAACGCCTTATGTGAATGAGGAAAAAAAAAGCTTTACTAGTTTGAAGTGATAATGGAAATCTTATTCATGAATGCTACTCATGACTAGCGCGTCGTGGCGACAGTCGGCACCAGTCACATGAGCAAGTCGTCTGTCTCTTTTTCTTCACGCCTAAACTACTGAGCTGATTTCTGTGAAATTTGGTACAGACATAGTTTGGAACTCGAGAAAGAACATATGATAGTTTTTGTACCAAAAATCTGCAGGAAGTCTGTATTCCACACGAAGTCACGCCACGTGCCACGGAGTCGCGGGCAAAAGCTAAATCGTCCATAAATTTTATGTCTTAAGTAAGTTTTGCGGGCCAAGCGTAATAAGGTACCACGGCTTCAGCCTGAGGCAGGAGAAGGAACGGGGCGTCAAAAACCTGAACTGTCTACTTTGTCAAAGAAAACCTTAGAAAGCAGGTCCGACGACAATTATTACGTCCTTATTTTAATTCAAATACACACATGCAGGTCATTCGCATCACTAACGTTTTCATTGAATTCGTGATCCCATATTATGTACGGGAATATGTAAGTGAAAAATCCCAGTTGCACCATAATAGATAGGTACTGTTTGGATTTCCTGTTACCAATTTTCACTAACTAAAGTATCTGAGAATATGAGTTCGAAATAGGAAACTAACTACCATTCAATTGGAAGAATAGTTTATTAACACGTTTATATACACAAATAAGTTTTTGTTATAACAACAATAGATATTACCAATTTCTTTTTTTGTATGTGATAGGTCGGCAGACTGGCAGACGGATTACCTGATGGTAAGCAATCAGCGCCACCCATGGACACCCGCAACAACAGAGGAGTTAAGAGTGCGCTGCCGACCTTTTGGGGATTAGGGATTTGAGAGATTTAGGGATTGGGGAGAGGAAGTATTGAGCCTCCGGTAACCTCATTCACACGGCGAAACCCAACGCTGTGGTTGTTTCGCCCCGGCGTTTAATGTCAGCAGTTAATAACTTAAAGACAACTTAGTAAAAATTTTTACATTTTATTTTACAGGGTCGTTTGTTACTTAAACATACAGGATTCCCAGATTTTGCCACTTATAAGCTTCGTGTAACTGAAGGCAAGACTGAGAAAATGTTAAAGGTTAAAACCCTTACCCAACCCCGCAGGTGTTTTTATGTTTCAATGACGCCATTTGACCCTAATGATATTCCCACATAATACCTTCTTTCAAGTTTTTAGCCGGAAATATGTATTTTTATACCTTAGCAGAAATATTGACATCATATTTTTTATCTGAAAAAAACACGAAAATTTCGACCAAAAATTCCGGCAAAATGTGACACTAACTTGAGAACTAAGAAGTTGATGATAAGGAAAAAAGAGAAAGGAAAACATTATCACGTACTCGTATAAAACTAAAAAGAAAAATAATGCTAGACATATTAGTGCAGGCTAAGCTAGGCTAGGCTATAGTAGTACATTCGTACAGGGTTATAATGTGTGGGTGCGACCTATGATATGACAGCTCCAATTAAAGTAAAAAGAATTTCAAATCTTTCATAAAATAGCACCCGGATACAATCTGAACGAACCATGACTTTTACGAGTAAACAATATGAGGTCACATCAAAACTAATTACAAACTCCATGTTAATTTGGCGATTTTCGAATACCATAAGTGTGGGAGAGTCATGCTTCGGCACGAAAAGTCGTCACAGAAAACCGGCGTGAAACAAGCACAGCGTTGTGTTTCGCCATATGAGTTTGGTGACCAATCATCTCCCTCATCCTCAATCCATCCCCAAAACCCCGTAAGCCCAAAAGGGCGGAAACGCACATGTAATTCCTCTGGAGGTGTGGGTGTCCATGGGCGGCGTCGATTGCTTATTATCAAATAACCCGTCTGATCGTTCGTCAATTATTTGTACCAGGAATCAAGGCAAAACAACTTGGTCTGTACATGCACTCGACCAACGATGTAATAAAATAATATAGTTGTCAAATCTAAACAAATTATCCTGAAGCGGCCACATATTGTGTTATTTTACAAAATAATCCCATTAACTCCGTCCTCCAAGGGTATTTTAACACATCAAAAGGTCAGATACCGTAATTAAAAACATTAAGCTAGCCCGATTTAATCTGGTTTATTATAACCGCGTGTCCAAACAACCATTAACACCCTGAACATTGAGTTTAGCCGTTAAACTTGACCATCTACCAAATTAACTCAATTTTATTTTAAGTTATTTGATTTTTTTTTTTAAATATTTTCTTCAGGTTTATGCTCGTATGTATGCTATAATGTATTTTTATTGATAATGGCTTCCTAACTTGAATTAACGGAGGAATGCTCTGCTAGTTGATGGTTGCGCGAGGTCGTCGCGACGCGGGCGCTACTCGTGAATAAGAGTCCCGTCGTGACTTGAAACTAGTCGAGCTTTTCTCAGCAATTCACTTGAGTAAGTTCTCCTTTTTTTATAATTTACTGTTAAACTGCATGCTTGACGTTGTTTTATTGGATTAGACATATAATATTCTATACATTTTCGCAACAATTCGGTATTTTTTCACATAATAATAATTATCCGAAATATCAATGACATTTTTGAGCTTTTCACATAACCACCTTAAGCACGTCTTAAAATTTAAGTAAAAGATTATATAAATATTACATATTCCGTAGTCTCCACGATAAAAAGTCCTAAATCAACTGCTAGTGAACAGAATACCACCTTTAATTACATAAGTATTAAATCCTTCATCAACAGCAAGAGTAGTTCATGATACACCGCTGCAGTAATCCGAGTGTCGGTCGAATACATCCGAATGGACTTCCCGAGCTTCCCAATCTGTTTTCTTTTTACTCTCCCGAATAAATCTATCAACGGCTACCAACTACAAACCCATTAGGATCGCATCCACACAAATAGGATTTTCCACTCTGAATTCCTATGCAATTGGTTGGAGTATTCGTGTAAAAATTGTCTGTTTGTGCAATTTTCTACTTAATTAGCTCTTTAGTTAGGTAACACATTACACTTTTCCCTTTAATAATAAGCAAACATGGAATCATTGTAGGAAGAGACATATAAATACTATATGCATCAATATAGCAATATAGCAACACCCGCGCAGTATTTCCCGCTGCTCAGCTCATTTTGATCGGTGCATTAAATTTTAAATAAATATCCTCTCTAAATGGACTCACACAAAATGTAAGTATAGAACAGCGTCGGTCTGTTCGTCATACAGCCAAATATGAAGATTCGAATGGAGAAGAACGAGCATGAAAGCATGCAGAGAGGACAAACATCAGAGACAAGATCCCATCACTGGTTTTTTTTTTTAAGTAATTGTTAATTTAATTGTCGTCCTCATCCTTTCAAACGTATGTAGCTCATTATTACCACTTTAATAACATGTACGTAATTTGACTAACAACGAAAAAATTTAATTGTTAACCAAAATAATTTATTCTAATCTCAATCTTCGATAAGGAATAGTAAAAATTACTTATATTTTTATTATTATTTTTTGTAATGTCCATCTAGTACGTTAATTATAAAACAAAACTTGTGATGATATTTATATTAATTTGTAGTATCATTCAGTCAGTGATGATTAAGCATATTTTTAACTGAGCTGCGACGTAGAGTGCTGACTCTCTACACTACAATTTTAGTTATTTTTATTTGACTAATGTTTTTTTTTTATATACGTAACGTAATGTCCTCGATGCACTAAATTTGAGTGGCTGAATGTAAAAGTGTATTGCGCTATTTACTGGAAGGTCTTACAGAGAAACAGGCAGACAATACTATATCGAGGTACGGCGATGTAAAAAAAATGGAATACACCTATGATGGAATAAATATAAAAGTACAAATAAGCAGAGCTGTAGAACTAAGATTTGGTATAAACATTTATAATTTATAATTATGACTAATTAAATTTAACGATTGTACTTCCTTTCGTATCAAATAAGGAAAAATCATCAATATCTCCCAAATAATTGATAATCAAAACAGCAGCTAGCGACGAACATTCAAAATAAGCACTAATTACATAATCATTTACTATAGGATAGTGGTTAAAGGACTACATATATTTTAAAACACAGAGAATTATTTTGTTTTCTTAAAATAAAACCTACAAAGAGTTTACTATCAAAAAGATGGCGAAGTGTTTATTTAATAACAGTGCAAATCTGATCCTCTCAAGAGTGTCTGAAGAGGAGCTCGCAGCAACAGAATTATACCATTGCCATGCAGAATCCCACCTGCAGTTCGCTCTTGCATTGTGCTCGGTTTTCATAATATTTGGCGTCCCTGGCAACCTCACTACCATTTTAGCACTGGCTTGGGATAAAAAAGTAAGTATTTTGTTAAAATTAAAAATTCTTTATATCCAGCAGTAGTTCTTGGAATCCTCGCCTTGAGGGTAAAAGACATACCTGCCCTTAAAATGTTAAAGTCGGTTGGCAATTTTACGAGAACTACGATTTAAAAGTATGTAGTGACTATACAGGAATTTTGAAGTATTTTGTGAGTGATATTTTGGCACGAATGGGCCAGGCCGGCTAGACTAAAATAACACAGCATCAAAGAAAACCAGCGTAAAACGTTTTTCGCCCTAGTGTTCCAGATATTCAAAAGTAGTGCCACGGACCGATACACGATCAGGTGATCAGAAAGTTCAATATCAGCACGACCACATAAAAAATAGGCTTTTTCAAGAGCGCATTATAAAGTCCTGTCAACACTTACTGAAATTTGTTATTTGTCATTGTTTGAAACATTATGCACATCATTAAGGATTAGATTAACCAGATAATTATATAAACTACTACAATATTAACTATTTTTACCCAACGTATCAAAATAAAAGAATTCATATTAGTCATTAAAAATTGAGAAGATTATTTCAAATTCTCGAAATGCACTTGTAAGAACACATTTATTTACGTATTCAACAAATAAAAACAGAAATCAGAACAAGTCTTTTTAATACAACTTATAACAGAATGTAAAAATGGTAAAAATGTTTATTGGTTATATTAAACTATCTAATTAATCTAATCTTTAATGGTGGGCCACTATTTCACGCATAACCCTATTTATATATATATAATATTTTGCAGGTAAAGAACGTGACAGCGATATTCATAATAAATCTTCACATAAGCAACTTGATGATCTGCATTATAATCTTGCCGCTGACAGCGGCGGCTTTGGCGCAGAACCATTGGACATATGGAAAAGCAATGTGCGTCCTATATGCGCACCTTCGATTCATGTTGGCCACCAGTTCTATCTTAAGTATCCTAGCCATCACTATCACTAGATTCATATTAGTGTGCTTCCCATTCTCGTATTCCAAGTAAGTAGTAATAATTTACAGTGAATCTAATTTACAGTGAATCTAATTATAAAGAGGTAAAATTTGTAAGTTTGTAAGTTTGTATGTAGGAGGTAATCTTTGGAGCCGCTGGTCGGATTGCCAAAATTCTTTCACTGATTGATAACTACAATGGCTATAAAACATCACGCTACGAATAAATGCAGCCGAGCAGCGGGTGAAACCGCGCGAGAGCAGCTAGTATGTAATAAGTTTAAAGAATTTATTATAAAAATCAACTTATCAACTGCCAGAAGATGTTTACTGCTGAACACAGACCTTTTCTCAAGTCTTAGACAGAAAAGTACTAAACTATCAACTTACCAGCTTTTGCCCGCGACTCGGTTCGCATGGAATAATAACTTCCTGCAGATTTTTGGTATAAAAACTATCCTATGTCCTTTCTCGAGTTCCGAACTATGTCTGTACCAAATTGCACAGAAATCGGGTCAGTAGTTTAGGCGTGAAGAAAAGACAGACAGACAGACAGACAGAGTTACTTTTACATTCATAATATTAGTTTAGATTGAACATAACGACTTACTATTTTGAAATAACTTAGAAAACCTCTACAAGTTGAAGTCACAATGGGATTCATATTTATAAGCAGCGTGCTTCGCTGTGACGACGCGCATCCGAATGACAGCATTCGTTGTGATTTGAAACTAAGTACCTAAAGCATCCATTTTGTATGGAACACGATGGGTTATATTCAAAAATAACTAAAATATGACTTACCCACGCCCAATTTAATAATTCTCCTTTAATATTTCCAGGATATGCAATAGAAGAAACGTATCAATAATAATACTGCTGATCTGGGTATTATCCTTAACCATGTACACGCCATATTATTTTGGAGCACTGAGCGGCTTTGGCTTAGACGCCAACCAAGGATTCTGCACCATAATATATGAAAAATATGAAGGAATACTTTATTTAAGTTTTGGCTATGTATTACCCATTATCATTTTGACCATATGTTACATCAACATTTGGTGGACAGCGACGAAAGCGAAAAAGAAATTACGGAACAAAAATTTGGCACGAAACAACAGCACTCGAAGTACTTTGAGACCAATATTCAATAATGACTCTTCAAGAAGCGGAGACTCTGGTATGTCCACACCTAAAGACGAAACAAGTGTTCCTGGTGAAAACAGACCTGAGGCGGCTTTTAGGGTTGCCAAGAAAGCAGACAGAGTAAAGGCCCCAACAAAAAAAGACCAACGACTCTTTACAATGATACTCGCTATAATCATAGCTTATAGCTTCGTTCAGTTGCCTGTCATGATAAATAGAACCTTAACATTAGATAAACCTAAGTATCCATTTGCAATGATGATGTTACAATTGTTGAATTTTTCAGGTTATTGTATAAATCCCATTATCTATGTGTTTATGTCTAAAGAATATCGACAGGCCTACAGTAACCTCTTCAGAATGATAATGCATAAATTTCAAAGGAATTCAGACTAGACCATTTTCGATCAAAGCAGACGTCGTTTTAGCTAAAGTAAAACGACGTCAGTTCTGTGGACATTTATATTGGTTTTTTCATTTATTCTTCTTTCTTTTTATTTTAGAATGTTGAAAAATATTTTTTATTTTTTTAGTTTATTATTTACATATTTTTCTACCGTAAACTTCAATAGGGAAATAAATGAAAAATCTTATTATACCTCGCGTAACTTTATGCCGATCACACCAAAATATTAAATGCAACACGAAACTAAAAATACACAACACCATTTTGTAAAAATTGTGTTTTTTTTTACTTTTTAAGAGAATAACTATTTAGGTCAAAAGTAAATCCTACTAATCCTTCATATGTACATTATAAACGAAAGTTGGGAGGATTGGTGGATGAATATTTTTTATTCTTTCACGTAAAAACTACAGAACGGATCCGAATGAAATTTGGCACAGAGATAGATTATAAACTGTAATAACAAGCTAGTTTTTAATCTGGTTGTGCGAGTGAAGACGCTGGCAGAAGCTAGTATGGTTTTAACAACAGTAATTTGTATTTTTTATATCTGGGGGTATATCGTCAATAAAAAAAAAGATACAGAAAATCGCCCGAGTATACACTCGCAATGTCTGTGGTAGCAGAAACTCGTGTAAACACACGATCAACGTAATTAAAAAAAATACTATTCAAGTAAATTACCTGATTGTCGGAATCGGAGCGACTTTTTTTTGATTGGTTAGAATCCTCAAATTGTAATATGAATAAAAGTCTTGGATCTTGGTTTCTTTGACTTTAATGTCACAGTACACAGTCGATGACGATGGCGACGACGAGTTGGATAGCATAGGAAAGTACTTATGCCTTAAGTGAGTCCTATTAACTTCTCAAAACTTCTCTCGCCTAGGGTATATGACGTGAGAGAAGAAGGAGTATCAGACTCTTACTGACTAAATCCCCACTCCCATTCCTTCTCCTGCTCTAGTCCGAGGCCTCGGTACCTTATTGCTTGACCCGCAACTCCGGCTGAACATCGACCCTATTGGACCGCATCTGTGGGGTCACTACTTCAAGTGCATTGCCGTGATATAGCGGAGCCGGAGCGCAGATCTACACGAGACACAATGTGTTTTCTATTGTGTATCATATACTAGGAGACAAGAAATTAAGGGAGATTATAACATACTACATACATATTTATTTACAATTAACGTATTGTTAATACAGTTAATTTGCCTAACAGTACCTGCGTACCTACAATCGTAGGCATGCATAAAAAAAACATCACAATTTTTGTGGTAGCCATTTATTGTGCACGGTTGTTAAGAGCGGCAGAAAGGCATCGCAAAGTGCTTGTCTCAGTTCGTTAGTTGTTCATTAGTGTTCTACAGAGACAATGGCGGACTGTAATGTTCATTTACCCACTACGCCGGTTGCTGCTACGCGGTACGCCACTACGACACTACGCCCCTCCGACGCTACGCCACTTTACTCCAGATTCACCACTTCTTTTTAACGACTCGTGTTGTTTACATGCTAATGCCACCGAAATCGCTGGAACGTAAAAGTTTTTTTCAGAGATTTAAACTAAGCTAAATTACAGTGGTTAAGTAGCTGTTTTTTAAATTTAATATCAACATCGACGTGTAAATTCATAAGATTAAGAGTATAGGCTAGCTCATCATAGGAAAATCATCAAATGACTTCTCCCGTCCAGAGCCGCCCAGGAAGGGAGTGTCAGACTCTTACTGACTGAAAATCAACCGTTCCTCCTCCTGCTCTGGGCCAAGGTTGCGGTGCCTCATTGCGCTTACCCCGCAGCACCGCACCGGCTGAACATCAGCCTTATAGGGCTCCGTTTGTGGTGGTCGATTGGCTCTTTAAGGCACCCGCGGAACGCTACGCGCCGTACTCTCGGGTCTGGTTCTGGTCGGGCGGCGAGTTACCGATTGGCCGAAAATCGTCTTTCGGCACACTTAAAATCTATGTAACTGAAATAAAGTAATTAATATGTATCCATGCGCCTTATAAGGAAGGAAAAAAGGATTTTATTACTAACAATATAATTCTTTAGAAAATACTTTTAATTTAAACAACAATTAATTGTGTTCAATGACTGACAATTAATTTTCTTTACCACATACAGACATAAACGTCACGATTCCTTTTATAATTAATGTTATTTTTATGTTACGTAATTTACAACTTCAGTTTTGAGTATACCAAGCTTTTTTGAGGAGGAAAATCATCTCCATACTTCTCTTTCCCAGGATGAAGCTAAAGGGAGTGTCAGACTCTTACTGGCTATTAACCACTTTGTACGCTCCGCTGCTCCAGCTTGGAGCCTAGATACGGATAGATACTAGATAAAATTGAAATACATTTTAATTATGAAATAAATAGTATCGCATCTGCATATTTGGTCTTTAACCTAATGCACTTCTAGGGATCCTATTATGAATGAGGAAATTCTAAAGTTCAACGTGTGTTTTTTGAACTTTGATATTCATTATTTTAAACCATAGACTAACATAATTTTATGCTAAATATGATGTGCAATAGTAGAATAAAGATTTAAAATTTAGCCTTTAACAAGGCAACTTTATATTTCATTGTAACCACGTAAAGACAAAACAAAAATACTAACAATTTTTTTTAATGTTCTTGTTGTTTTTTAAACATTAAAAAATGTTATTTATATGTTTATGTAATTAATTACTTAAAAATACTAAGGACCTGTTCCATAATATCTAGACAGCCTCTGTCTAACAGGTAGATTTGAATATAGAACGTTATTTGTATGAACTGTCTACCAAGTAAATAATTTAGTACATAAAATAAAGGTAGTGTACTTATACAAAGTACTCTTATGCACAATTATATTATTATTTTGACTTTAGAAGAGTCAGATAAATACCGCTGAATTTGGATTAACAGATAGAAAATTCGGGCTTAATCTAAATTTCATTTATATATATGTGACGTTGACGTGTAAAAGTGCTGCTTATAACCTATTTACAAAAATATATTCATTGTTTTATTACTGTTTCAAAAATTTGAACAAAAACTATAACCAATAAGATCGCAATTATGGGGAAATCAAGGCAAATAAATATCACTTACATAGTTTAATTAAAGGGAGAAGTTTCCTCGATGTTTAGAAAACCCCTCGGGTTTCCATGCACTGCCATATTTCACGTTCATTCGACCCTTGAGAGTTCGCACGCATTACCGAGTTCAATGTGCTATTGGTATCCAAATATATATATGTATAACTCACTTGACTGATTCAGAACAACAAAAGTAATAATAATAAAAAATTAAAACACACCGTATTTGAAAAAATGAACTAAAAAGTAAAACATGTTTGTCTTATTAAAGTGCTAAAAAGATTAAAAGCTACTTAGTTGCTTAGGATAAGCAGTTTTTAGTGCAGTCTGTGGACAGTTCTGTGTGACATTAACTTAATCATAGTACGTCCAGTGGGTAATCGTGTGGGGTGCGCGCAGAAGACCTCCCCGTGCGTTCGGCGGCTGCTGGTCCCTTGCGGATACGTCCGGGGGGAAGAGCAGTCGTTGGACCGGTGCACCCTGGGTACGGACAATAATCTCTTCGCGTAGTGCAGCGTAGAGGAGTATTATTGTCCGGAGCTAACTTCTGCAGGAGGGGGTCGCTCCTGCCCCTTCGACGTAGTTGATTAGGTAAGGACGCGGCCACACCCGCTTCGACGCAGGCGCGTCAATGTGGGGTTTGTTTGTCTCCTCGTTCATTGAGGAGCAAACGTTTCGGCGGGTCCGCTGAGTCGGGTTGGCCGGACAGCGGACGGAGGCATGTCTTAATGCCGCCGTCGGGGGGCTTGGCTTTGCCGCCCGGCCCCAGAGGAAGGACACCTCTAAGATAAAAAACCACCCAATCCCAAGTTTCGGGAGCGCGGCGAGGGGATGAATGGCCGTTGGGTGTACGGTCGTTAGCGCTTCCACCTGCTGGTACCTGCCGCCCCCAGCAGTATGTAGGCTTACCCGGGTACCTAAGCCTCTGCCCGGGGTTGACCATTACTTGCTTTGTACTCGTGGGAACAATATGGAGACCCTAAAAAATAAAATACAAACAATAAATGACGAGGTGGGTGAAACAGTACCAATGGTACAAATCGAGCGGAAAGGTGTCCTGTCGGACTCAGATAGCGTGTCAAGCCGTATGAGTGTGACGAGCGCGGTGAGCGGTAATCTAAAACGCTTACGCAAACGCCCAAGAGAAGGTGCAGACTCAGGGTCGGAATCGGGCCTGAGCGATATAGCGATGCCGGCCCCCAAGGTCGGTGCCAAAAAAGGAGGAAGAGGTAGGCCCGCCACCACCGGCAAATATGTTGGTGTTGGCCTATCCAGGCGTGAGGCTGCGGCTGCAGCGAAAGCCGCAGCACTCGCCGATAAACTAGAGGAGGATGAGCGGCAAATAGCGGCTCTGACGAAAAGAGTGACGGAAGGGAGAGTCAGTCGCCTGTCGGAGTCCTCAGTTGTCGTCTCGGATGTAGGAGTCGAGGCAGAGGATCTTCCTGCCTCCGACCTAAACCAAAGGCTTGTTGACGCGGTTGCAGCAATCAGGCAGGTGAGCAAAGTCTCAAAGGGTCTTAGCGGCTGCAGCAAGAAGGCACTTAAAGAGGCCACGGCCTCCATTCTGGAAAGTACTCAAGTACTATTAACACGCACCGTTACAGAAGAGACGGCCCTGCTGCGGGCCCAGAACAAAAAGCTCGCAGCACAAATGGCGGAGCTCCGTAAGGAGCATGAGGAGCTCAAGGCCGAGATGGTCAACTTCCGCCGAGAGCACCTCAGGCAAGAAGTGGGCCTTGCGGTCCCGACGCAGCAACCGCAACCGCAGTTGCCATCACAGGAGACCGAGTTGACTCGCCTGATCCGTAAGGAGATGGCAAGTTTTAACGCGCGCTTCTTGGTCCTGGAGGGGAAGATTCTGCGTCCACCCCTAGCTGCAGACCAGCGGAGCACTCCAACATATGCTGCCCAAGCCGCAACGCCCCGTGCCGCCCAACCGGCACCAGCGGCGGCTGCGACACAAAAAAGAACTGCCGCCTCGCAAATGAAAACTGCGGGGCCACAATCAAATAGGCAGTCAATAAAAGAGGCCAAAAAGACAGGGGCCACTGCTCGGCCAGCCAAGCGTGAACCCGCTACTAGACCCTAGGCGGAGTAGGCGGTAGCAGGCGCCGCCAAAAAGACCAAAAAGGCACGCCAACGGGCCAAAAAACAGGCCCAGAAAGTAGAGGCGGCTGCGAAGCGCCAAAACGCGAGGCTCAGCTCTCCCCGCTCTACAGCAGTGGTACTCACCCTGCAGCCAGGGGCAGAGGAGCGGGGCCTTACCTACGCCGGGATTCTAGCAAAGGCGAAAGCCGAGATTTCGCTGAGCGATCTCGGCATTACGGGTCTCCGATGCAAGACTACAGCTACCGGTGGCCGCTTACTGGAGGTATCGGGAGCTACCAGTGGCCCCAAAGCCGACGCTCTCGCCGACAAACTCAGGGCGTCTCTAGGCTCGGAGGAAGTAAGAGTGTCCAGGCCAGTAGTGTAGAATTGGGGTTCCTGGATCAAAAAATCCAGGAACCCCAATTCCACACATGAAATATACCTACTAGACTATCAATCAGTTGGGGCTAATCGTAAACTTATGATTCAGTTTGTAATATTCAGACTGGTTTGATTTTAAGAGCAACTGTTTTAATTCATTTAAAAACTGGCACAAATTCTGACTTGGTCTATTCTGTTATCTGGGTGTGTATTCATAATTCTAACCTGATCTGATCTGTTATCTGGGTGTGTATTCATAATTCTAACCTGATCTGATCTGTTATCTGGGTGTGTATTCATAATTCTAACCTGATCTGATCTGTTATCTGGGTGTGTATTCATAATTCTAACCTGATCTGTTATCTGGGTGTGTATTCAAAATTCTGACCTGTTTCTTGAGCTTAATATTTAGCAGGTGTTTAATGAAATACATTTGGTCTTATTATTACGATATCTTTATTTAAATAAACAGTATCGAGAAACATAATTACAAAATCCAGACCCGAACAAACATCAACTCTTGTTCGTGTGGGAATCGAACCCACGACACTTGGTTTAGATGGTTAAAGAACATGTTATATTGCACTCAGTTGTGACCAGGGTCTTAACCATTAAGCCAAACGTGTCATCGAATATGTAACAAAATAGTGAAACACTTCAAGCACTTTGTTTACATTAATGATACGTGTATTGTATGACATCATTCATTCGATGCGCTTCCATATACGGTTTTCATTGCAACATGAAAGATTTCTCACTAACACAATTCTTTACGATGTTTTGCCACTGACTGACATATTCCCCTCCTTTCACAGCGTTTAAATAAAAACACTGTGGAAAATTTATAGCATGCTGCATCCAAGGATCATCATAAATTTCCCAATCTTCTATAATACCTCCACATGAAAAACATGCTGCTTTATCATATGGATTAATTCCGTAATAAAAGAATCCAGCATCAGCCATTTCCATCACTAATCTTTTCTTTGAATTATTCGTCCCCCAGTAATAATTAAAGGATAATTCACGTATTTTGTATGTATTATACATATCATATCGAGGTTTATATTTAGTTTGATACATATTTTATTTATTTAGTTACTAGTTCTTGATGCTAATAATTATAAACATAGAATGACATTGCTTTAATGCTGCAAGCAATTTATAAACGTGATTGTACAGGATTGGCAGAGATAGTAAACATATTGTAAAAAAATGAAACAAGTTTTTATTTATTTCATAAAAATTTTATTATCATGGCACCATTTATTTAAACACAATATATTTTTTAAAGCACATACAGAGTTATGATAAATACAATTATACATATCTTCAGAATGTTTATATTGATCATATAAATGTACTAAACTAGGACAACCTTTATCTTCTAAATTAAATATATTACTGTTACTATTTTCTAAAATATGCTTTAACCATAAAACTTTTTCCGAACCTTTAACATAAACACATTTATCTCTTAATATATCGGAAACCAAAGTCTGGTAATTGGAATAAGGTACAAATCCTTCACTCCAGTATATCTTTTTGTTACGTTGAATCCAAAGAACTACCTTTTTTTCAGATTCCGTTAAGTTTTTAAATGGAAATGGTGGCTTAACTAAAAACACTTGTAGTTTTTTGTTACACAGTATAGCGATTTCTTTTAATATAAATTCATCTGCTTCTGTTCTAAATCCCTGAATATCAACAACAGCAATCATGATAACCTGCGCACAATGTTGCTGAGAGGTTTGTATTCCACAAGTCGATCGTTTATAATCAAACAATACGCAGTTGTCTTATCTGGTATTGGTGTGGAACATTCAACTTCTAACCGCACGTCCACTGGACCGGTTTTCAAACTATCGTTTTGTCTTGAGCAATCTAAGATGAAAAGGGGGGCCTTTTCTTTAAAATCTGTTAGATTTAGCAATGGGTCTACAGGACTGTTGTAATACGACTGACGAAATTTCACATACATTTCATATAATATACTGTACTTGTTCTCAGAAAACTTTAAACTTAAAGGTTCGTAGGGATAATATTGCGAATTCAAAAAGAGTGTTACATTGGTCACTTCACAATGATCGAATAGTGAACTGTCTTTAGTCCTATTATTTCTCCTATTAGTTTGCAAGCAAAATATAACATATCTAGGCTTTTCCAATTGTGAAGCTGTTTTTACTGACCAAGAATGCTTTGTAGTTTTAGGTAGCAAGGGATACTCATATAAATCCCAATTTCTAAAAGCCATCTGAATAGGTTTATCTCTTTCTAAATGTTTTAAAAGTGTTAGTCGTTCTCGATCTGACACTTTTATATGTGGCACTCTCCACTGAACTCTTTGTATATCTATTTGAAAATTAACAACATCATCAGTCAGAATAACACTATTTAAGTTAGAGTTACTTCTACTCAAAATAAGTTCGTGTTTACAATTTATCACAATTTTATTGTAATCTTCTGCAAACCCTAAAACCTTATTCAATGGTATCACGGCACTAAAATGTCCATCACTTTGGAATCCCGCTAAGTTCCAACCCCATAAGGCTGCAACTTTATTTTCTGCTTCATTTAATGAAATGTATGATTTTATTGTTGACGTAATTCCCGAATTTTTAATGCGGTCTATTTCGATACCATTCATTTCGTATCTGATGTCTTGAAACAAAGACATAACAGGGTTATTAGTGAACGTAACAGTTTTCTTGATCGGATTCCCATCTTTACCGAACAGCCTTGCCTGTCCTTCGATGTAAATTGAACTGGCTGATGGTAGCACGTATATGTCTTGCTGATGTATGGGGATTCTGATTTCATCGTTTTCTCTAAAGCTGTTATTGTAGGGATTGTATGAATGGATTTCATAACTTTCAATCGAACTGTCGAAATGCGGTAATTCAGTAATCTGTAGCATATTCATACTTTAAACCCCAGGGCTTTAAGAAAGTCTTTATTTGCTTTAGTCAGTTTCTTAATTTTTGTATTACGTCTGTGCACCTTAGCGGTCGCAGAAGAAATAAACCGATTTATTTTTATTGGAGCGTTTTTATAATATACTATCATTTTGTTTTTCTTAAGTGCAGACGTAACTGAATATATTCTTGTTCGAAGTTAATACAGTGACCAAATTGATCAACAATCTTAACAGATATGGATGAAATTATATTTTTGTTCACTGGAAAGTAAATAACGTTTTGTGGTATCTCTATATAACCATGACTTAGAGCAGTATCTGATACAAATTCATGAATAAAATGTGTTGGTAATCCGTTGCAGTATGAACCGTACACAAGATCACATTCAATTTTGATCACAGACAGATTTCTAGTTTTAATTGGAATATCCGGTCTTGAATTAAATACTGAAAAGTATAGTAAACCGCACTCGTATTGATCAGATAAATGAAGAGGTGGTTGAAAATACGAGACCAGTTCTGATTTATTGCCAGAGATGGTAACCGTAGTAGACATGCTTATATACTGGACTGTTATGAAAGATCCCGTTTATTTTATTGCTTCGTTGACCAAAAATTGTTTAAGAAGTGTAAACAAAGATGTCCACAATTAAAGGGATGGTCACGTTGTATATTTTCATAATTGTAATTCACTTTAGAACCCGCATATTTTATGAATTCCTTTGGCGGCTTAAGATTTCCGTAACTATCAAAATACTCAATATAATCGTCGTATTTTGCATAGGCTACCCAATGAGAGCCAGAGTTTTTAGAGCTATCTAAATTAATAACACCACATTCTTTTTTGAAGGGGTATTTAGGGAGCTCATCTCTCATAAAAACACCTCTAAAATATGGGATGCTATTTCCAATCTTTAAAATGTCCAAGTTAGTTAAAGCTCGATTGGGTAGCCGATATCTTAGTTTTTTTCTTTTGATATGAATATTCCAAGCCCATCTTTATGTGGTTTAAGGTGTAGCCCTTTTCCGATGCAAAGAGCTTCCATTTTTTCATTATGTCTCTTTGACTCAGCTAACAGTTTTTTAGCCATCTTGAATTCATTTATGGTTTTAGCAATGCCAGCTGCACCACCTGCTAGAGCTCCAGCAGCAGATAATCCCGCAAAAATAGGAATTAAAGGTAGCACTCCACCAGTTCGTGGTATAGGAATGACTCGAGGAAGTTTAATGGATGAATTATCAGCTAATTCTTTGACAGCAGCCATAGCTAATTCTATCGCTGCTTTTTTGCATTTTGGTTTTAATTTTTTAATTTGTTTTTTCGTTTTGGTAATAACGCTTTTAAATTTATTTTTTAATCCTTTTCCAGTTGTATCTTTTTGAGAACACTTGTTGCTACATTTCTTTAGACCAGAACCAGTTTTAATTTTCATTGACATAGCGTTGCGTACTAAACGTGCCGCGAGTTTTTCACCTGGACTTGCATCCGAGGCAGCTGCTCGTTCTTTCGCCATATTTAACAAAGTTAAATCTGCCTTGTGACGATCCTCTAAGTTTGATGACTTGTGATAAGCGATATCGTGCTCCTTGCAATACTCGTCTAATTTATTAATACCTTTATCTCCACGTCTAAGCCTTTTAATTAAGTTTGTGCCAGGCCCACAATATTTGTAGCCTGGTAAGTGTAACTCAAATGGTAAATTATTTATTATCCAATTGAGAAGACTGCTCTCTCCAATACACATCATAAGACTGATAAGTTATAAATTGAACACTTAATAAATAGTATTGTTAAGTGAATTATTTTGTTACAATTTATTCGACTTTTCAATCCAGCTATTCTCAGAAGAAGGCAAACCTAACCATTTCACTAAAACTTTATTTCCTTTACTTCTTAGAACTTTCTCTACTAGATATACATTGGAATGTTTCGTTTTTTGAAGCTCTTCTGCATAAAATGCACCTAAAATAGGTCGACCTCTAATTGTATCTTCAATTAAATATGTAACAGGAGTTGTATTTTGTATTTTTTTAATTTTAAATATTTCTGTTGACCAGTTCGGTGTATATCCTTTTTCAAAAGTTCCCTTATATTTACTTATACGCACATAATCGTCTACTTTAAACTTACTTTTTGTATTCACGTTTTTTACCAAACTTATATATCTTTCCAGTATACGTTTTTTATTTTTACTATCTACATTTGCGGGAATTTCATCAATTGTGCGATGATGGGTATGATTATATTTATAAACAACATTATCAAGAGTGTTATCTACCCATTTATAGTTTCCTTTTAAACTAAATTCTTTATACAGTTTAGATTTTAGTGTTCGGATAAATCTCTCAACAATTGAAGCTTTTTTTGTTGAAAATGTTGAATAATGATTAATATGATAAGATTTCATAAGTGCTTTAAATGTATTATTATAAAACTCAGTCCCATTATCAGTTTGCAGATTTTTAGGCACACGTCCTTTATTTAATAATGTCTTGAAAGTGTTACTAACAACATCTTTGGTTTTACATTTCAAAGGAAAGGCCCATGCATATTTCGAAAATGTATCAATAACGGCGAGAATAAATCTATTTTTTTTATTTTCCTTAGAAATTGATTGCATATCTATTAAATCCGCTTGCCATAGATCATCTATATCTTTCATGATAACGTGTCTTCGTGAAAAGTTCACTCTAGCATTTTTATGAATTTCGTTGACCACATCGGCTTTACTCATGTTTCTTTTTGTCCCAGTTTTAATATGTCCCTTAACAAGTTTTATGTGATACTGAATAAAAGGCACATTATTCTTACTATTTATTCTTTAATAATGTCAGCTTCTTTTAATTCTTCAATTATTGAAAAAATTTCATTATCATGGTTTGTGTTGCCAGCATCTCTAGATGCAACTAATAATTGCAATCTCTCAACCAGTTCATTTGGGTCATCCCAATAAACTAAATCAGTGTTCTTTTTGTATTTCTTGAGCTTTGGCAAGTTTCCTCCATGTTTAGTGGGGGTTTTATCATTTGATATTTCGGAAAGCAGTGGTTTGATGATTGCACGGTATTTCGTTCCTTTATCGCCTCTTATTTGACCATTAGGATTAAAATCTCTTTTATGCGCATTTGTAAAATGCAACATATCCTTATAGACAAGCTTATCTCGGTCAGATATTAATTTTAAATCAGGTTTTCTTCGAAGTAAAAGTTCTTTTAGACCAGGGGTTAAATTATAGGCTCTGTCATCAATTTTAACCATAATTACATTATCGTTATTCAAGTTTTCTATTTTAGAAAAGGATACTACTGAATTGCCCATCCATAATTTTTTATTTTCACTTCTTATCCCGAAAGGTATATTTACACCATCATAAATATCATGGATATCATACCCTTCTAATGAAATTTCTAGGTCATCTGGTGCTTCCATTTTAGGTGACTTTTCAAATAATTGTTCAGAATCTTGTTTAGGATCGTAACAGTCTTCAAACTTTGCAAATGAGCTAGTTTTATTGTCATCAGATTCAATGCTGTCATTATTACTGAAAGTTGTATTTTCCACATTCCTACTTTTTACTATAGATAGATTTGAATCAACTAGGGTTTTAAGAGGATCTGCAATAGGTTTCAGCATTTTATCGAGTGAAAAATTCATGACGTATTCCTGGGTCTTCATTTGTTTTATTTTATTCTTTATGGAGTCTACTGACTTCATTAACTCTATTCTAATATTTTTCTCCATCTTACGTTAAACGACTGCATTCACTCATAGAAGAAATAATACTAGTTTTCATTTATTTGGTATTCATAATTATATATTATATCAGTTCCCACCACCAACATTCATGAAATTTCAAAAATATATCAAAATTCTTTC
The DNA here is from genome assembly GCA_902829305.4 of Spodoptera exigua. NCBI lineage: Eukaryota > Metazoa > Arthropoda > Insecta > Lepidoptera > Noctuidae > Spodoptera > Spodoptera exigua. The sequence goes on from LR824615.2 coordinate 7,832,567, forward strand.
TGTACCCTCCATGACTCAAAGAATATTCTTTGTGAACGAGTATGAAACTGTAAGGATTACTCCAAACGTTCCTTGACCATATATTTTCTACATGCACTTCCTATGTAATTGTGAAGCAGTCATTAGGTACATGGCAGATAAAAGATACATTTATTTATTATTCAAAGTTAATGAAATTATCAAATGATTTTCTATATCTGCCATGTTTCAAATCACAGTCTTTATTGATAGTCAAAAAATCGTATGGACCCAACCATACTTTTGAACAGAGATGTTTGAATTTGGACCATTCCATATCTGAACTGACATGTTCATCATAAATATGTTTTAAGTTTATATCATCTTGTTTGAAGATAATCAGAAAGTTAACATTGTCGCGTAACAACTGCTTTGGTACTTTTGAATAAGTCTGAGATAAGTAAAAACAATCTATTGCTCTGTGCCTTCCCATCGTAAAATAATTACGTATATTTATTTGTTTTTCACCAACCACGTCATCAAATATTATTATAGAATTAGGTAATGCATCATTAGGATGAATCACATCTTCATCGAATTTAAAAGTAAATAGTTTCACACTTGGAATTCTATCCAGAATTTGTTTGAGAAAGCGATATTTTGATTGTGAGCTTGTTTTGGAATACAAATATATGTTTTGAAATTTTAGCCCATTTTCATGAATTAATAAGCTTAACATGACGTTAGTTTTTCCACAATTAGAAGGACCACATATTATACTGCGGATGTTATTCGGGAGAAGTACGCTATGTTTCGGGTGCGGCGTATTCTCCTTCACATCAATATTTTTAACTGCTAAGGATACCGGGTGTTTAATCCACTTCATTTTTGTGTCTGACATAAATAATGTTTGTTCTGGTATTTATATACTTACAAGAGATCAGGTTATTCTTTTTCTTTCATACAGCTTAGACTTTATTTCATATAAGAATAAAATCAACTGATGAAAGATATTAGCCAGTCAATCAAGATATTATCGAAATTAATCACCCGGGATATGCCGAATGTACTTAACATTACTCGAGGAGGCTATTTTCATGCATCGCATATACATTATAAAATCACTTTATATATCATAAATATCAAATCCTCAGTAGGTAATTAAATAAAACACATATAATTATAATTTATATCATAATAATTTATTTCCATATATATTTTATTACATAAAGCACAATAATTTTTATTATTAAAATTATAAAAGTCGTTAGTGTATAACATTAGTTAGCATACATGATTACAATGACCCCAAGGTACAGTGTCAATTTGATTTCTTAAAATTTGCCTTTTATCGTCTATTCTGTTCAAGACTACTTTATTTACTGCTTCTGAGAATAGCACATGTTTCATTGATCTGATCATATTCATTTTACGCTTTAAAGTAAAATTTTTAAATAAAACGTGCTTATAGTTACGTGATTTTAAACTCCTGGTTATAGGTTTTGATACACCTTTAGCTTTATTAATTTGCATTTTTAGTGATTTTATACAGTACAGTTTCGCTCTTAAGCCTATAAATTCAATAATTGGGTCACCTCCTAATTCATCCTTAAATAAACCAGGTATTCTTTCATTGACCTTTGGAATACAGTAATTATTGTTAGATTCAAAATTACTTGTGTCAAATTCTGTTAAATTTTCTCGTATATCTTTATATATGTCGTTAGTATTAATTAAATACAACAAACTGTCTGTATCAGTGTAACACAATTTAGCTTTATCACCATATTTATTCTTAATAAAATTATAATGAAAATTGTACAAATGTTGTTTAGAGTATTCTAATACCGCAAATCCAACATATATTGGTCTATCTAATACAAGTTTTTCTGGACTGAGTTGTATAGCTAAAAAGTTTTCATTAAATACAGAAATACTTTTTAAATTAGGTTTTGCGATTAATTTCTCAGCACCTACTATTTTGTTCGTTTTGTTCGAATAATCACTCCATTTACTTATTAATTTCACTTCGACATGCTTTCGTTTATTTTCTATTGTTTTTCCAAAAATTGAATTATTAAACAATTTAAAAAAATCTCTTTCAAATGAAGTTAAAGCTGCTTGCCGTAGTCTAGTATTCAAATCTATATATTTTTTTAAAAAACTTTCTTGTCTAAAACAAAGGATTCTATGAATTTTTTTCAAAAGCAAACCATTTTTGAGACATTCTTTTAAATGAACATAATGAATAATGTAATTATATTTATCATACAAATTTGCGATTAATTTTTGCGTTTTCCCTCCAATAGGAGTGAATTTCTCTGGAGCAAAAGGCAAGTCACTATGTAAATTATGTAAATGATTTGGATACGTTATATCTACTTCTAAAATGTAACCGAACTCTGAATTATCAGGAATATTAAGCACATTGAAATATTTCATATCATTATCGGTCATGAACTTAAATTCTGAAACGGGTAATTTTTTCGTCATAGCATATCCGTAAAGATTATTACAGTCTAAGTAAATTAAATATGTTGATGGCTTTGAATTATCGAAATGAGGTAAATAAACATTATTAGCTTTGGCATATCGGTGAGAACATTGAGCTAACCCTCCTCGTATTCCTCTTTCCAACATTTCGTAAATTTCTAAGTCATGAATCATTTCTAACTGAACACCTGTGTAAAGGAGCATAGCGTCCCAACTCAATCCAGGTGAACTTACATAATATGCAGGATCAAGTTTATAATGCTGGAGACAAATGTTTCTGAAGTTTTCAAATATATCACATAATAATAGTACATCACACTTTAAATACAAGTCAGTATATTCACCAAGAGAAGTAATATTAAAAAGATTCCACACAATTTGAGCATGTTCATATTCATCATCAGTTATGTGTTTCATTTGTAAAGAGTTATAAAATTTATCCTTGTCAGGGAGTTGTGTTTCATTGTATTTAGCCCATGTACAAATATATTCATATGGGTAAATACCTTTCTTTCGCATTAAATTAAATTGATTTTTGTCCGGAAAGTGTGTGAATAAATGAATAAAATCATTCTCCGTTAAACTTTTACTCAAGTTGTCAAGACTTGAACTAAGAAATTTAAACGAGTCTATAAATTTAATTTGTATTGGTTTGCATCCTTTACCGGTATTTATTATTTTTGTTATGGTTAAATATTTTTCTTTAGTTTCTGCTATAATTCTTATCTCACCTTCATATTTCGATAATTCAGTTATAAATATATGAGAATCGTAACCAACTAAATTGTGAAATATAACGGGTATAAAGGGACAAACTGTATAATTTAAATTGCACTGCGAGTGTGCCGCACCTCTGTACTCAGATGTTATATGATCATGGTCACAAACTTTATCACCAAATAATAAATCATTACAAATATGACATGTAGTTGCATTATTATAATTATCAGTCTGATCTCTTGTCATTGGTCTCATAGGTTTCTCTGTTAATAAAATGTTATGAATTAATTTCGCTTCTTCAATCAATCTTTTAATAAATACTTCTACACAGTCAGGTCCTCTATATGATACAAATTTATTTAAGCTGCTATCATGAGAACAACACACGTAGAATGCAAAACAGGACGGTTGATGTAGTTTATTCTTTATTGTATTTTTATCATTCTGTTCCATTTTACAGTTTAACAATATACTTTCAAAGTCAGCGTATATTACAAAATTAATTTTTTGCTTTCGCTCATAATTTTTGAATTTTAATGTACTGTTTTTATCAGGTAGTACGGTTAAAATTTTAGAGCAACTATGAGAATTATACTTCATTTCAGAAGTAAAAAATTGTAAACATGTCTCACATAAATACATTCGTCCCTTATGGCATGAAACTTGTCGTCGTACTAAACGTAGCAGATTTTTTATCAAACAGTAATGACCTTTATTATGTTTTTCAAAGTACAGTAAGTTAATATGTTTATCTTTCCTGCAATTCGTCACATAAATAGGGCCAGTTATAGTACAATGTTTATCAAATCCATAAATATTAATACTCAAGTCACAATTATTTTTTTCAAATAATTTTATATCTTTATGTGAAGGTGGAAATGAAATTCCTTGTGTATTAAGTACTTTACTAAAATGTGGATAGGAATTGACCCTGCAAACATTATTTTTAGCTGGATATAGTGCTGCAACTATGCTCCACAAAAAACAGTATTCATCATTATTATGTATATTCAAACAGCTCTTTGTGTTTTTAATAACATCTGGTAGCTCTAAATAAGTACCACCCCGCATGGGGCAATATTTATTTATATTTATTTCTAAATGATTTATTGAAACAAATGACCATCCGGATTGACAATGTTCAAATTCGGTAAATTTTCTTTTAAATGTTTCTATTACATTCAAATATGTCTCATCAAAATCAGTATTATTATATATAATTTCATATTTAGTATTAAATGACTTAAGCTGTTGCTCACCTAACGTAGGCAGTAAAAAGTAAGCAAACAGCTCGAAATTAACTTTAATGCAGTTATGTCTCATTAATAACATTTTAATTATATTATAAACATCTTTTCGCTTTTCATCTAAGAACGCCTCTGGTGTGAGGTACTCATTTCCTATAGATGGATTTAAGCGATAAGTCAGAATCCGGTTTTTAAATGCAGTAGCTATAATATCAACATTTTCAAAATTTGACTTTACTAAACAATTTGATTTATGGATATTCGTTCCCTAGCCTGGATGTTATCACGAAGTTATCACGGAGGTAAGGTAAAGGTGTATGGATTTGCGGTTGGTAATTTGGTAATGGTTGTTTGTAAGTATAAATTATCCATGTCACTATATCCTTTAGGGTTTTGTAAGCTGGTGACCTATAATTGTCCAGTTTTATAGACAAAGGCTTAATTACTCTTTCTTTTAGAAGGATAAGGGCCCTTGGCTTCTCAGCTGAAATGAGCCAGTAAAAAGGTTGATAATAAATCAATTCGCATAAAGTGCTGTAAGTATGTCGACAGTCTATATAAGGCGACTATGGAATTCATCTGAGCGCATTATAATTTCAGGGCTGCTATGTGCTGAATAGACGATGCAGTGGAATATAGAATGCACTTATAAAATAAATACCAATGGAAATAATGATTAATTATTATTAAGTTGTTATATCGAAGGGGTATATTAAGTTCTTCATTGAAATCAGTTCAGAAGTATATGCATTCATCGTTTCATATGTATAAAAATGTATAAATAAACAATATCAATAACAATGGAGTGAAGAATAGGATCCGTCATTTCGATATCATAATTAATCCATATTATATAAGTTATCATCGTGTGTGGCGCTTGGCTGTATACTTATAGCGAACCGTAGGTATGCTTGTATTCCTAATTTGGAAGACGGCTGCATTCTTTTGTTAAGTTTATTATTACCTATTCATTATGCACATATTTCAATTATAGGAGCTTTTTTTGGCCAGTTCATTACATATGTCAATCGAAGATTATACCTACTTACAAATAGGCAGACTGATTGAAGACCAGTTTAACCAGACAAATTGAATCATAAGTTTACGATTAGCTCCAACTGATTGATAGTCTAGTAGGTATATTTCATGTGTGGAATTGGGGTTCCTGGATTTTTTGATCCAGGAACCCCAATTCTACACTACTCAGGCCAACCAAGTGTGCAGATCTGCGTATTTCAGGCCTGGACGACTCCGTTACGCAGGAGGAGGTCACCGCTGCCATCTCCAAGGCCGGAGGATGCCCGCCGGAACAAATCAAGGCGGGCACGATACGTCGAGGTGTCTCCGGTCTCGGGACAACTCTCGTCAGCTGTCCCGTAGCGGCGGCCAAAAAGATCCAAAACAAGCGGCTCTTGGTTGGATGGGTCTCAGCGCAGGTCGCATTCATAGCTCCCAAGCCCTATCGGTGTTACCGCTGTTTGGAAGAAGGACACGCGGGGGCACGGTGCACCGCGGGCGTAGACCGCAGCCAAATATGCTTCCGCTGCGGTCAATCCGGTCACAAGGCTAGCACTTGCACTGCCAAGCCGCACTGCGTTATTTGTGCGGCATCTGGCAAGCCAGCCGACCATCCGACCGGAACAAAGGCCTGTGCCAGGCCCAAGAAGAGAAATGCCAGGAGACAGCCGGTTCATCCGCCAGCTAGTATACCGGTCTTGATGCAGAAGGAAACCAGCTCGTCGCAGCCGGTTCACCCACCGGTTGCGGCAGATCATCCGCCGAGCGCTGGGGAGGAGGCAACGGCCATGGACACTCAATAATGGCCTTACGTCGTCTCCTCCAAGCCAACATAAACCACTGCGCCAGGGCTCAGGATCTCTTGCTCCAGAGCATGGCGCAGTGGTCGATCGACGTCACAGCTGTCTCCGAGCCATACTTTGTTCCACCCAGGGATGACTGGGTGTGCGACACGAACCGCTCGGTGGCACTGATTATGAGGTCTGCCGCCGACACCCTTCCCTTCGAGGCCGTCACCCGAGGGCGGGGCTATGTCGCGGCAGTTTGGGGAAACGTTATGGTCGTGGGGGTATATTTCCCCCCCAGCCTATCTCTCGCCGACATGGAGGATATTATCTCAGAACTGGGCACGGTCGTCAGTCGCAGCCATCCTCGTCCCGTGATCGTTTTAGGGGACTTCAATGCGAAATCTACGGCTTGGGGTTCCCCGGCTACGGATGCACGGGGCGAGTTAGTGGAGGAGTGGGCGGTCGAGCAGGGCCTGCTTCTCCTCAACCGGGGTTCCGTGCAGACGTGCGTGCGGCAGCGAGGTGGGTCTATAGTGGATCTGTCCTTTGCTAGCCCCACTCTCGCACGCACTGTCCAGGACTGGCACGTCTTGGAGGAGGTAGAGACGCTGTCTGACCATCGATATATTCGATTCAGCGTCTCTGCCCAGACCTCGGTTGGGCCGGTCCAAGCGACCCCGGTGGGCGTTGGAGATGGTCCGCGTTGGGCGTTAAAGCGGCTGGACAGGGAGGCTCTCCTGGAGGCTTCTATTGTCAAGGCCTGGTTGGACTCTCCAGACAGGCCTAGTGACATCGACGATGAGGCAGAGTGGTTCCGGGAGAGCATGTCGCACATCTGCGACGCTAGCATGCCCCGAGTCCGGCCGCTACCATCCAGGCGCCAAGTATACTGGTGGTCGCAGTCGATTGCGCAACTACGCACCACTTGTGTGCAGGTGCGACGCCAGTATGCAAGGTTCCGAAGAAGACGTCGCCGCCCCTTTACAGCGGCGGCTGAACAGGAAGAGGCGGAACTGTACAACCACTACAGAGAGGCGAAAAGCGCTCTCCAGCTGGCCATTGTCCGGGCAAAGGCCCAGGCCAATGCAGAGCTGCTGAAGACTCTGGACCGAGATCCGTGGGGACGCCCCTACCTTATGGTACGGGGCAAGTTGCGCCAATGGGCCCCCCCACTGTCCCGGAGTCTCCAGCCGCAGCTGCTGGAGGAGGTGGTGTGTGGGTTGTTTCCGACAAGACCGGAGCACACACCACCGGCTATGGTTCCGCCTCATGATTCGTCCGACGCGGACAACGAGACTGACGACGACGTGCCCGAAGTGACCCGGGTAGAGTTGAGAGTGGCGGTGGCTCGCATCAAGAACACCGCCCCAGGGCCCGACGGCATTCCAGGCCGTGCATGGGTCCTGGCTTTGAGAACTCTCTGGCCCCGACTAGCGGGGCTCTTAAGCGCATGTTTGGAGCAGGGCCAGTTTCCAAGCCGGTGGAAGACCGGAAAGCTGGTCCTGCTGAAGAAGGCGGGGCGCCCCGCAGACTCCCCATCTGCGTACAGGCCGATCGTGTTGCTGGACGAGGTGTGTAAGATCTTCGAGCGGATCATTGCCGCCCGCCTCGTCCAGCACATGACCAGGGTGGGGCCGGATTTGGCGGACAACCAATTTGGTTTCCGCCAGGGGCGCTCCACAGTGGATGCGATCATGCGCGTGAGGGTCCTGGCAGAGGAGGCAGTCGCCCGGGGTGAGGTGGTCTTGGCGGTGTCGCTCGACATCGCTAACGCTTTCAACACCTTGCCCTGGAGTACCATCCGAGAGGCACTCCGGTATCACGGGGTGCCGCGCTACCTCCAACGCATTGTCGGGGCCTATTTGTCGGACAGGTCGATGGTGTACCCGGGTCGAGAAGGATGGGGTCGGCGAGAGACGTCGTGCGGCGTTCCGCAGGGTTCGGTGTTGGGGCCGCTCTTGTGGAACGTTGGCTACGACTGGGCTCTGCGCGGTGCGCTACTCCACGGCGTCGGCGTCATTTGTTACGCCGACGATACGCTAGTTACAGCGCGTGGGAAGTCGTACCGGCAGGCGTCCATACGCGCGACTGCTGGTGTCGCGCACGTCGTGGGTAGGATCCGGCGGCTGGGCCTAGAGGTGGCATTGCACAAATCGGAGGCCCTGTGTTTTCATGGGCCGAGGATGAAGCCGCCTCAGGGGTCCAGCATCATAGTAGGAGGGGTTTCCATCGCTGTTGAGTCCACGATGAAGTACCTCGGACTCGTTCTCGACAGTCGGTGGAATTTCGGGCCGCACTTTACACGGCTCGTCCCCCGGTTGATGGGCGCCGCTGCTGCTTTGTCGCGCTTGCTGCCCAACCAGGGGGGGCCCATCTACTCCTCCCGGAGGCTCTACATGGGGGTCGTACGGTCGATGGCGTTATACGCCGCGCCAGTGTGGGCGGGAGCCCTGACGGCTCGCAACATCGCCGCGCTGCGAAGGCCACAGCGCGCGATGGCCGTCAGGATAATAAGGGGATACCGTACGATCTCCTTTAAGGCAGCGAGCCTCCTAGCCGGATCCCCGCCCTGGGACCTCGACGCAAAGCTCCTCGCGTCACTCTATTGGTGGCGTGCGGAGGCAGTCGAGCGGGGCGAGCGCCTGGTGCCTGGACAGGTTGAGGCACGCAGGGCGGAACTCCGCCAGACCTTAATGGCGGAGTGGCAGACGCGCTTAGCGCAACCCACGGCGGGGCACGCCGCTATAGAGGCGGTAAGGCCCGTTCTAGAGGAGTGGCTCAATAGGAGCCACGGCGCCCTCAGCTTCCAGCTGACGCAGGTGCTTACCGGACACGGGTGTTTCGGGAAGTACCTGTGTCGCATAGGTCGGGAGCCGACGTCTCAGTGCCACCATTGTGGTGATTGCCGCCATTGTGGTGATTGCCGCGACGATACGGCGCTGCATACCTTGGCGGAGTGCCCAGCTTGGGCCGAGCAGCGTCGTGACCTGGTCGGGAAATCTCTCGCTTCCGGCTGTAGTGTCTACTATGGTCGGGAGCGAGTCAGGGTGGAGTACCGTCGCTACCTTCTGCGAGGCCGTGATGCTCGCAAAGGAGGCGGCGGAAAGGGAGAGAGAGGCTGCCTCCTCTCTCCCCTCCCGCAGCAGACGCACTAGACGTCGTAGGGTGGCCGACCTGCGGCCACCGTAGGGCGCGGCCTGTGGACGACAGACTCGGGGCGTCTTGTCGTCTGACCAGCAGCAGGCCTCGAGGCGGCGGCGCCGTGTTCCGCGCGCGCCTCATAGTGGAGTCCTGCGGTCGGGGTGACGGCCGCAGTGGGTGACGGGGCCCGCCTTATCATCTGGCGGGCCAAAACCCGTCGGGGGGTTGCGACGAATGCTTCGGCGATACCCGCCCCTCCGACACATGGGTTATTGGAGGAACACCGGGTTGGTTTTTAGTCAGTAAGAGTCTGACAGTACCCTTCGTCCTTCCCCGAGGGCGATGGGTCTCCATGAGGATTTTCCAACCCGACACCAAAAAAAAAAACAAAAAAAAAAAAAAAAAAAATAAAAAAGTGGGTAATCGTGTAAAAGAAGATTAACATCCTCTGATCCCAATCTGATTACAGTAACCTCTATGTAATCAGATTGGGATACAGAATCAAACATAGATTGGGCCACTGGTAAACTCACTCACACGGTGAAACACAACACTGTGGTTGGTTCACGCCGGTTCTTTTGTGAAACCGTGTTATCACTTCGGTCAAGCCGACCCATTCGTGCGTGATAACGCACCTTTGGCTGGGGGCCTATCCTTGCTTATAGTGCAATTGTTGAAGACCGTCCCTTTTCCTCCCTTAAAAAAGTTAACTCTCTATGTCCTAAAACTCGTACCTACAGAGAAATGCAACTATGACATCATGCATTTAATTGACGCGATTCATTAGTATTTAAGTTATTAACTTATATATACATATGTACACTCATATTATAGGGAAACGATTTCATAACCGTTGCAAAGCGTCATTGAACTATTGTTCTTTGGCTTACTGACTTGTAATTCTGTTAAATTGACATATCTATACCAAAAGCAATTCTAGTAAATTATGAATCCTGTAATTTGTCTTATATACTTATATGAATAACGTAATGAAGTTTTTTTATGAGATGCGGTGGCAAACTGGCTGGTGCTACCTGGTAGTAACCACCTACACGGTTGACATAGTGGCTGGGCAACTAGGTGCTTTGGCTCGTATCGCACGGAACAACACTTTGCGTGATAGACAAATTTCTGTTTTGGGTCTCGGTGGCTGACTGATCCAAGACACCGCAGAAAATCAAAATCAAATTAAAAAAAATATACTGTCGTTTGGACAACCGCAATATCAAGTGCGTTGCCAGCTTTTTGTAAGTTGTTCATAGTTTATGATTGGGGACTTAAAGAGATCGCATTTTATCCGACGACGGTAAGAAGACCCGACGCTACATGTGGTTCATAGACTTACTCTTTAAGTAGACCTTTGTTGTCTAAACTTCAATTCTACACCCAGGGATATTTAACGATTGCGAGACAACAAACTTTATATGTAAGTAATAGTTTTCCAATATAGGTATATGTAAAGGTATACCTATAGGGTACATTCCTACATATTATAATATATAGATATATACATATATGTGTGTAGGTATATGTCTATAAGATTCTTAGTAAATTCAACTTTAAATTACAAAACAAGTGAGCAAATATTTAAATATAGACACGATGTGTTGAATCCGTTTAAATGTAAAATTATTTATTGGTAATTTAATTATAAAATAAACATTATGTGCGTTAGCGTTATCTTCTTACCGCGTGTGACGCATAGGGAAAACGAATTATTTACGCTTGTTGAAACACAACAACTTCAAAGATGCACAATGACTACTGAAAATACCATTAGAACTTTTATAGTTACAGCGCACAGACCGTTTATGAACCAAAATTGTAACAAAAATCAATAAAACAGTTTCATCAAAGTGTTCGGTAATTACAAGGAGATCTTTAACAATCAAAGAGGTCGTGTAAAAGTGCAAAATGGTGGCGTGTGACTATAGCAAGTCCAATTATGGAATGTCGTATTCGTCAAGTGAGGAATTAGCATCAGTTAGACTATTCAGGTGTTATTCTGATGCACTGCTTACCTTCGCTTCTTTGTGCTGCGGGCTCTTCATGGTCATGGGCATTCTTGGCAATCTAACTACTATCATAGCACTCGCTAGGTGTAGAAAGGTATGTACATTTTTTTACTATTACACAATACACCCTTGATTATTTAAAAAGTCGTTTGATTAGATTCGTCGTCGCCGTCATTTACAAGACATCTATCTTCCTTCACAATGCACAATATGGTATTCGACAACCAGTCAAATTCAAGACCTTTAGAGCTGTTTTTTCAACAGACAGATAATTGTTATATGAGGAATAAATCATAATTGTTCCCCAGGTAACTTTTATCTAACTATTGAAAGATCATCCCTTAAAAACTAATTAGGAGAGACAGAATTTTATTCCTAAGATATAACTTAACACGTAAACGTAACGAGTAGTATCCCTAAAATGTAAAGGAAATTTTAAAAAAATATATCAGAAGTACATCTGTGGCACTAAAGTAGATGGGCATATATTTATCGGTCGTTAAAAAGTGGAGTCGATATATCTAGAAACCAATCCTGTCTTGATATAAGAAAAGAGGCCTAACAGAAAACCGGTGTGAAAGAGAACATGCGATTTGTTTTCTATTAATCTCCAATCCTCAAATCTTACTCATGATTTGCGGCTGTCTATGGACGACACTTATCGCTTACTATCAGGTCTGCTCGTTAGCCAATCGCATAAAAAGAGGATATTACTATTCTCTCTGGAATAAGACCAATGTTCAAAAGAAACTATTTTCTTGACGATTTTTTTCATCCAACTTGCAAATGTTTCACTAAGTTAGTCAACCCTTGATGAGGTAGTTTTATCATAGTTCCTATCTTCCTTGTAATCAGGCAAATTGGAGTCACCTCTTTACAACTCAACACAAGTTTTCTTTTCTATAATTTCTGAATAACGTTGGTATTTGTATCAGGACAAAAACGATGTATCCTCTCTACATACTTTAGAACAAAGTCGCTTCCTCTGTCCCTATATCCTTATGTATGCTTAAATCTTTAAAACTAAGCAACCAATTTTGACGCGATTTTTAATAGATAGTGTGAATAAAGAGCAAGGTTTTTATGTATAACAACGTCAATTAAATTGTGGAGAAATTAGGTATAAGCACTGCAACTTTGCGAAGCTGGGGTGGCTCGCTATTTAATAATATAATAATAATAACACATACTAAATTAAAGTTGTTCAACGGGCCTCTGCCAGTTGGCTTCGGCTCCTAGTGAGCCTTCCAAAAGTCCGGGACCCTGTGGTCCCGTGAGTGGAATCGAACATACAAATAATAATAATAACATTTTTGATTGCAGGTCCGGAATGCAACAGCAATATTCATAATAAATCTCCACATAAGTGATGTGATATTCGGCAGCCTAGTGCTGCCAATGACAGCGATAACATTCTGGAAGAAACAATGGACCCACGGATGGATCATGTGTGGTGTATACGCTTATTGCAAGTTCACTTTAAATGCCGTGTCCATATTCACAGTCCTGGCCATCACTATTAACAGATACATCATTGTTTGTCACCCGCTCTGGTACCCTAGGTATGTAATGGAAATAAACACATAATGTATATATAGGTATAGAGAAATATATAGAGAAATAAAACACAATTATGTACCGTCCCTGGCCCAGAGAACGTTAAGAAACGGGACGGTTTTTAGTCAGTAAGAGTCTGTCTGACTTTCCTTCTCGCCCCACCCAAGGCAGAAGCAGTAATATGACTTCTAAAAACTTCTAAAAAATTGCCTGTAGGTGATGCCTACACTTAAGAATGCTTCCTTTGTTGTTTTGTCTGATCATTCATATTAGTTTCAGTGATTGCAAATAAACCATAATTATAAATAAATAAATCTATATAGTATTATAAGTAGAATAACCATTTTGTAACGATTTATATCTTTGTTTCAGGATTTATAAAAGAAGAAATATCACAATGAAGTTGATACTCATCTGGATGTTTGCCTTAGTACTTTTTTTGCCTTCTTACTTTGGAGCTTGGGGTCGATTTGATTTGGAACCCAATGGAGGATTCTGCACCATGATTCAGGATGAAAATGGGAACTCTCCGAAGAAATTCTTTATGTGTATTGCCTTTGTGGGACCTTACCTCACTATAGCTATATGTTACGCTAGAATTTGGTGGGTGGTTAAGAAAACTGCAAGGAAAGTACGGGCACAAAATCCTAGACCAATACGCCCGACACATTTACCTCTAACACACACTCAATCTGAAACGTCATCAGATGGGAAGACGCTTATCAGCTTCGATCCAGCGAGTCCTGCAAATAGCACAACTGACGATGATAAGACACCGCCTAGCAGTGCCAATACTACGCCTTGCGATCATAAAACTTTTGACAAATACTTCAAGGCACCATTTAGACTGACTAGAAAAGAAATAAGACCAAAAGCACCGACTAGTAGAGACAAAAGGCTGTTTGCAATGATTGCTGCGATATTGTTATCTTACAGTTTAACCCATTTACCATTGATGGTGACTAGATTTGTATACAAGGAGTATAAGTCTGAACCTTACGCTAATGTATTTGCCCATCTCTTAGGATATTTGGGGACTTGTATTAACCCCATCGTATATGTATTAATGTCCAATGAATACCGACACGCTTATAGGAGCCTTTTTGAGGTCATTATAAATAAGTTATGGAAGCAACAATATGCAATAACACGTAAATAATGAAAAGAGTTCGTAATATTATGGTAAAGATCAGCTATATACATATATCAGGAAATAGTTTCTTTTATACATTTGTCTTTATGGTGAAAATCATATGATACCTGCAAATATCATTGTAATGATTACAAGGTGACTTAAAAACGCATTGGGCTATTCACACTTTCGATTCTGGTTGTTGCGTTCATTTATTGATATGAGAATAAGATATGAAGCTGTGAAGGAATGATACCTTTAACCTTTAAAGGAGTTATTTAAACTAAGAGACAAATACGTCAAAGCAACAGAAACAGCTTTCGTTGACAACACAAGGTTTGATCGGTATTATTTATAAACTTATGTGTATAAGTTATGTAAAATACAATAAAATTTATTTAAGGAACTAATTAATTTATGACCCTTATTGGTAAAAACCTACCAATAATAATACTTTACTGTTTAACCTTTTTTATTTGCTTGGCGTTTCGCCGGGGTTACACCTACAATGGTCACAAGCAGACCAGCTTGTGACCAAGCAGGTTTTAAAGTACAATCTACCGATACTAACTTCCCTGAAACTTTTTTTAATATGTTGTATTTTAAAGTTGATGTGAAATATCCTCAACTTGATGCAGACGCATACACAAACAAAGATTAAAATGTGGTGTCCGTCCGTTTAATATGAAATGAATTTGCGAGACAATGATGAATGGTCATCGTTACCATATTCAATTTCCATCGCAAATATTTAGTTTCAATTTTGCTATCGAAACGGCATGTTAAATATGGAGGAAGAGAGGATACTGGATTTATGTCTAGAATTTATGAGCAGGTAATATAATCGAGGTTAGTAGCTTTTTGAAAATTTATTAGTTCACCTATGCTAGTACAATTGGAAGAACGTTTATCATTCATCATTATTGTCAATAGTCCGCTTCGCCACTGCTAATTATGACCGTAAGGAGGTTACCCAAATAACGACAGGAGAGGTTAACATTGGCGATGAAGTAAGGTCTCGTCCTCAATCATCGACAGTCGATGGTTATTTGGCTGCCAAGTTTTTTTTATGGTGTAAATCGGCAATCGAGGAAGGATTACCTGATGGTAAGCAATCGGCGCCGCCCATGGGCACTCGTAATACCAAAGGAGTTACGAGTGCGTTGCCGGCATCAGCAAGGACAGGGAAGGGATAGGAGAAGGGAAGGGATTGGGCCTACGATAACCTCACTCATACGGCGAAAACAATGCTGTGGGTTGTTTCACGCCGGTATTCTGTGAGGCCGTGGTATCACTCCGGTCGAACCGACACATTCGTGCCGAAGCTTGGCTCTCCCATAAGTTAGAACGGTCTGGGACTGCGCTCAAGCGGGCCCTTCCCAATGTAACGCTTCCAGCCGGAGGTTGTAATTGGGAATCGTGCAATCCGTGGCCCTATACAGGGCTTAAGTGTAGGTGCCTGATTTAAGGAGGTGGCCAGTTCGTGCGCTGGGCACGTCCGTAACGTGACGTAAAAGTCGACTACTTTTACGTCACGAAAGAGCATAGGAGTTGTGATTACTGTAACCTGCTGCGCCAGCCTCATCGTTAAAGAACTTACCTCGTCATACCTTTACTAATCATCAATTTGAATGACCAGAACGTAACCAAGTCGCGATGCGTTCCAAACGCTCTTCCAAGAACCATCCCGTACAGTCTTTTTTGAGGAGAGAAAATCATCAAATTCGACTTCTCTCGTCCAGGGTATGGCGAGAGGGAGTGTCAGACTCTTACTGACTTAAACCCCCCAGTTCTCCTCCTCCAGGCCGCGTTTTCCATTATTTACCATTTTTGATCTAACAGAAGCAAATATTTTTTAAAAAAACAACAACATAAGTAGGTAATTCACTTTCAAAACACACTCTACAAATGTAGCCAGCAATTTCTTTGTACTTATCAGGACAAAGTATCTTTGTGCCTATCAGAAACAGCCAACTCTTACGGATAATTAATTAGTGCAGAGCAAAAAGTTGAACTAAAACAACGTAGCCACGTGTGAGTGAAGACGACACGACTTGTTATTAACCGACTTTAAGTAAAACTGCATATAGTACTTGAGTATTTAAAATGGTGGAACATAAATATTTATAAATGCTTCCTACATCAATGGACAAATTAAATAATATCTAGTTACTTTATTTTAAAGAGAGAAAATCATCTCAAAGGGGTTTTCTTACCCGGGGTATGGCGGGTATGGCTGGTCAGAATCTTACTGACTAATAGGGTATGGTGAGAAGTGTCAGACTCTTAGTGACTAAATGACTTAAAGCCCTCCCGTTCCTTCTCCGGCTCCAGGTCGATGCCGGGGTACCTCATTGCGCTTGCCCCACAATCACTAACCCGCAACCAATGCAATATCTAATTATCTTAAGTTGTTTTTTATTTTGATGAAGAGTTGTGGAGAAGCTAGACTTACTTCTTAATTCCAGGTAAACATTGATTCTTACGTTAATAGACTCCATCAAAAAGTGTAATTTACTGTCGCCGCGATACGCAAAAGACTATTTTGTGAAAAAGAAAACTCGTCAGTATTTTAAATCACTGGACGAGCACGCAAGTTTTATCTTCCAACCGTGCCCAAAAGTAGTGTTAAGTGTGTGTTGTGTGTTTGTTATATTATTATGTGACTTAATAATTATTATTGACCTATTTATTGAATTTATTTCTTAATTTGATTGAGGTGTATTTGTACTAACTCTAGTAAGTTGTGTATGTCTTTACTAACAATAATTGAATGGATTTTATTATCTGACAAATAAATTATTATTATTATATTAAGTAATATAAACTTCTGGTGACATGGTGAATACATATTTAATTAAACTAGAACTAAACTACATGTCAGTCGTTAGGCAATCATAACTCGACTCACAAAAACCCAAATGACAAACAGCCCCTATAAACTCCTTAAAAGATAAATAACGTTCATGAAGTTGGTTAAAAATTAAACTTTAAACAGCATCTGTAGGCACTTAGATTCAAATTATGAGTGTAACATTTCGCGCTAAAGATGCGGTCGGTATTAAAAATGTAGATTTTTTCGTGGACCTTCGCATAGCACAGCTGAATGCTAAATAGGGTGGTGGCGAACCGCACTCGATGTAACAGTCCCTTTGCCGCACCACAAACTATGCTGGGCCAGGAAGACAGCGGATGAACTCAATCACTACAGAGTGTAAAACACAGTCACTCTCTGTTCCTTTATAATTGTATATGCGTTAATCTTTAAAAGTACAAAACGGATGTTTATGTAGTTTTTTTTAATGGATATAATGATTGAAGAAGAAGGCTTATATGTATAGTAAGTTCTATTTAATAGTGGAGAAATTTTGTTTCTGCATTGCACACGTGCGAATACGGGGCGGGTAGCTAACGTTGTACAAAAGCACGCATAAAAAAAAGAAAATATCTACATATCTATATATATAGATATCTGTATATAAGTACATATCTTTATATGTAAATAAAAAAAAATATCTACATATACATATATGTAGATATTTTCTTTTCTTATTACTGGGTTGTTCCATTTAATAAGTTTACAATAATTTAATTCACTTTCAATAATTCGTATACAAGTTATATTTAAAAAGATACATTTTCAGACTAGTTTACTTCCCACGTCTTTATATTTCACATCGTAAAAGGATATCAAATTAATAATTTCAAATTCATAAATGAAGATATATTTTATACCACTGGGATCTAATTTTAAAGGACAAAAAGGGATAACCCTTTGAGAATCCATAACCTCATCACTTAATTATTCAGACCTTTAATTCAATTAAAATTAGCCAAATATATAAACTAGGTAAATCATTGGTTCGCAAGATGGAGTAAACTGAGATTTTGCTATAAGCGCTTACTTGACTTCCTGCACATAAATTCACAATAAATGTATGTAACATATAGCTCATACAAATTAAATATTTATTTAAACTTATCTGGCAGATGGTGACTGTCCAGACATTGTGAAACCGACATAAAGTTTAGTAAAAATTAAGCCATTCGGTAGCTATTTCCAACTTCATCCAGCATTGTTTTTCGCCGTGTGAGTGTTTATCGGAAGCCCAATATCTTTCATCTGTGGTTCGGAACTAGTAGAGCTTTTCTCAATATAGACGTCAGTAGCCCGCGATTTTTAGTTAATTTAGTATGTCTCACAATAGTTATTATAAAAACATTTTTCATCCCCTTACCCAATCTCTAAATCTCCGTTACCCTAATCTCCAAAAGACCGGCAACGCACTCGTAATGCCTCTGGTACTGCGGGTATGCAATGGTAGCTCCAATTGCTTACCATCAGGTAATTTTTCTGCACGTCTAATTATATCAAAATTTCTAATTTAAAAACCGCAATATCACTTTACGCGGTCTGAAAACGAACCGACGATATTTAAGATCAACGAAGGTATACAAAACTACAAAACTATACAATCGTATCTATGTAGGTAAAACGCTGTTTTCAGGGCCTAAAATTTTACAACGCTTCCGAAAGGGATTTGTCGAAAGCTTCGGCAAAGAAAATACGCAAGCAAAACCAAACTTTGAACTACGAAGTTTAAAATTCAACATCGCTTGCGTTCAAATGGCTTTCAATGTTGAACTGGAGTCAAACAGTGCATAAGCATATTTTTATGTTTATTTCAGGGCTGGATTGTGCCCGCAGTGAATTTGAATTGCACAGTTTATGAAATATGCAAGTGATATCACGTGTAGTCATATAGTTTTATTTACATTCGGTCGTTGAATATGAATATCCGGCTTTGACGGTGTTCATATAAAATTGTGACATGCGAAAAATATAAATAGTTAACTACCTATCATAGTATCGCTCTCGGTTTTTGTTGAAGGGGTGGAGTGGTACTGACTTGTACGTACCAAACCAAAACAAATACTATATTTTTAGTCACAAATAATAAACAACTAGTAAACACGAAACTGCAGGCTGGGTTGCTGGCTGCTTTGCTAGGTATTGTGGGATCAATTCACACGGAACCACCCTTTGTGTGATCCACATTTTGTTAGTCTAGCTCCGGGAATGGTGCTGGATGTTTTTAAACGCACCCACGACACAGGAGAGAACCCTCGTGCCCAAATTTAATATCTCTGTATGTTGTCATTGCCGTTAAACTGCTAAATTTATTTAGATAAAGGGATTGCTTCTTATAAACGGACACAGGTTTTAAGCGCATTACAGTTGTTTTTTCGGAAAAAAATACAAATGCCGCTCTGAGCGATAAATAATTAAGTAACTATTAATAAAACTACACTAGACATTACAATTTGCGCTAATATGGCCTTAAAGCAAATCAAAATCATTAAAATAATTTACACATCACCATAATCTTTAATTAATACCTAAGTTCCATTTAAATGAAAACTTAAGTAACTTTTATCATTAACAACTTCTTAGAGCTCGTATTCGATATTCTGCGAAATAAAATTACTTAGTAAATATCATCATTTGAACAAAAGAAAATATGATAAGCATTTTGATGTTTGATGTCGATAACGTTAATTAATCCAACTAGACGTATCGAAAGTCGTTATAATTATGTTTAAAGTCTAGCTTTAATTAATTAAGCCGCTAAACATTTTTACAGAAAATACGCACGTGGATTACTTTAATAGAAATTAATTTTATTTGTATTGAAAATAAGGACTAACTCGCGTAAAATAACTGAGGAATGCTCGACTAGTTTCAAGACACAACAGGACTCTTATTCATGAGCAGCGACGTTGCGCCTTCGAAGTCTTCAGTAAGTAAGTAAGTAAGTATATAATTTATTTGCATAAAACACGGTATAGAAGTGGTTTTATACATAATAATGAAAAGTACAATCGTGTTTCACTAAAAAAGCAAGCAAAATTTAAAAATTAAGTAAATTAATATAAGTAACTTAATAATAACCATAACATATTAAAACTTATGCTCCATGAATTGTTTTAAACTATAGAAGTTACATTTATTTAAAAGCTTATACAATTCAGACTTAAATAAATTTTTATTTATTTCTTTTAATTGACATGGTAACTTATTGAAAATTCGCACACACATCGCCAAACAGCTTTTATTGTACTTAGTAAGTCTCGGAAAGTCATTCAGAACCAGCCTATGTGGGTCCCGTCTGTTTCTCGGATTTACCATAGCTGCCATATTAAATAAGTTTTTATGTTTGACTACGAACATGCATATTTCAAATATATAAAGAGACGGTAATGGCAAAACAAACCAAGTTCTTTAAATACCGGTTCACAAGAATCGTCACTTTGAAGTCCATATATAGATCGAATGCACTTTTTTTGGGCAACAAAAGCTCTATTGGCATCCGTGCTATTGCCCCACAATATCAACCCGTAGCGGAGTAATGATTCTACATAAGCGTGGTATGAAGTAATAGCTGTTTTAACGTTTGTTACATTCTTAACTTGTCTTAATGCATACACAAATTTATTTATTTTAGTGTTAATGTTATCTACGTGTACTTTCCAGTTGATATCTTCATCTATTGTTATCCCTAAAAACTTTGTATGTGTCACCTGTTTTATTTCATTTATATTAAGATTAATGTTATATTTGTTATTATTAGATTTATTAAATTGTATATAAACCGATTTATCTAAATTAATTTTTAAGCAGTTTGTATCAAGCCATTGCAATAATTTATTTATAGTATTATTAATGTCTAATTCATGATCTTCGACTGTATAATATTTTTTCTCAGTGGTAACTATGATAGAAATATCATCAGCAAACAACACACATTTATGGTTAGTTATTGTAGTAATATCATTTATATATATGAGAAACAATATCGGGCCTAGTATGCTTCCTTGTGGGACGCCATATTTATTGCACTTATATTCGGACTGATAGGGCACTATATCTTTATTTTCATTCACTCTATTGATAATGACACATTGTTGTCTATTACTCAAATATGATGATAACCACTGAAGTGTCGGTCCTCTAATCCCGATTGCCTCTAACTTTTGCAGCAGTATATTATGCGAAACTAGATCGAACGCTTTGGATAGATCGAAAAAAAGACCTGTAGTATGTCCCACTATAGTGACTATTCAAAACTTATAATGTTTTATTTATTTATTTATTCAAAAAACAATCAACTTCGTTAACTCATTAATTAAGTAAAAAGCTGTCATTTTTATTCTTTTAAATGTGTTTTTTTTTTGGTGTTAAGGTGGTAAGTCGGCAAACGAGCAGTCGGATTAACTGATGGTAAGCAATTGGCGCCGACCAAGGACACCCGCAAAACTGGATTATACTTATGGATAAGGGTTGCGGATATTTAAGGATTAAGAAAGGAAAGGAGAGGGGGTAGGATTGGGCCTCTGGTAACCTCACACGACAAAACACAACGCTGTGGTTGTTTCACTCCGGTTTTCTGTGAGGCCGTGGTATCAATTCGGTCGAGCCGACCCATTCGTGAAGAAAGCTTGGCTCTCCCACACTTAACCTTATATTTCTAGTGTCAACAATTCTGATCAAAGATGCAGCGTGAATTACTATTTTACTGACTAAAAACCACCTGGTTCCTCCTCCTTCTTGGGGTTCGGGCAGTACATACGTTATTGTGCTTGCACTAGTATCCATGGTTAATTAAGTTGCTGAACGGCATTTAGGTCAATGGCACTCTTTAATTTACTCATAATCCTATAACCAAACTAACCTACTGTTTAAGTATGATACTGTCAACAAGCTTAAAGGCTATACACATAGAATTAAGTAGCGTTTTAGTATTCAGGCGTTAATCTCTAACTGCACCACAACCGCTACATTACCCGGATTTGTTCTGGCCGTCGACCAACATAACCGTGTAATGCTTGTGGTTACAACAATAAATTATACACACATTTTCCAACAGCATTTCTAAAAGTTTCAAGTAAAAAGGTCATTTAAAATTCATATATTTCCTCGGAAAGATGTAAAAAATGGTTGGCTCAAAGTAATAAGAATTTTCGTGACCTTCAAGCGGAAGATATGGGTCCCAAGGCACGCGGTTCGACGACGATGTCACGACAAATATTTTCTGAGACTTTTTAGGAATTCCAAGGCCATGTTTATGTCAGGGTCGGTAACATATCCTTAGATGATTTTATTGTACGAATGCCTATAAGTTTATTATAAGTATTTAGTTATATTAACCGGTTTGTTGGTAATATTAAAATATACTTTACAAACGTTACACACGATTTATGTATGTGTGGGAGAGCCATGCTTCAGCACGAATGGGACGGCTCGATCGAAGTGATACTAAGAACTCACAGAAAACCGGCGTGAAGCAACACTTATGTTGTATGTCGCCGTGTGAGTGAGGTAGTTACCGGATGCCCAATTCCCCCTTACCATCCCCTCCCCTCATCCTCAATCCTAAAATCGCTATTAACCCACAAGAGGCCGGCAACGCACTTGTAGTAACACCTTTGATACTACGAGTGTGCATGAGCAGCGCTGGTTGCTTATCATCAGGTAATCCGCCTGCTCGTTAACCGACCCGTGACATAAAAAAGACGCCAACAGATGTCCTCAATATTTATTTTTGCTTTGAAAATGTTGTTATGAATAGGTACCATTTTTAATGAGGCATGGAGCCGCCCAAAGCTGACATTGAAAGCAAATCCTTAAATAATAGGATATATTTATGACAATAATACCTACTGCCTGAAATGTTTTTACGAGTTCTTACCAGATATGTACCTAAAGCATTTGAATCCTAGCTCCTCTGTAAAACAGGCGACTGTTCCCTCGGAATGCTCTCACGGCGTCCACACAAATCTCTTCGGTCGAACGAATCTTATTCAAGAACCTTTCGAGACATTGCATTGTTTCCGGATTCTAGATTTCGTTCACACTTTGGTTCTGAATATTTGGAATGTAGATTCAAAACAAAGGAACACGAAATTTAGCTTCTAACTGAAATAAATTTGATAAGCTTACCAATAAAATAGAGCCTCTTCAATAATAAAAGACTTACATATACATATTTTACGAACACATACCTACGTTTTCATAGAAATTGTCCACGTAGATTTTATATTAGACCAAAACATTGCAGCTCCAGTTCTTACACAAAGACTTAATAAGAAAAATAAAAGTGCATGATAATCAATGAAAGAACTAGTCGATTCTGGAAACGTTAGAAAAAACCTGCCATTGCAATTTTCTGCACCAAACCGAAAGTAAATCGAGGGAGCGAGCTATGCATTCTAATTGCGTAACACAATGAACAAAATAGAACTCTCACCGCCTTTTCCTTACGAATCGTACTTCACTGAAGAACAATATATTTTTACACAAACAAGAACAATTCTCCTTTTTAACTCCGCTGTTGTTCGGGTCTCTTTGTAATTCTTGCAAAATTGGCGCGAGTATGCTATTTCTGTAGAACAATGTAGACGGAATATTTATATGTGTAAATTCCTAACCTGACCAGATTGCATACAGAGACCAGGTACCTTCTTAAATGGAATTGGACAGTACGGACCTGAGTTTGACTATGTAGCAAATAGAAAACTATTTTCAGAAATAGGTTACGAAAAGTGGGATATTTAGATCCGTACCTAGTATTTGTTAGGTATATTATATTCCGACATAAGTTTAAGGTATTATATTTTTGTATTATGTTTTAGGTATTATATTATACCATGTGATATTTAGGTATCCTTATTGATAAGGGAATAATCAAGCGGTAAAGGCATCTTGCCACATAAAAAGTGGAAACATTTTATTGATCCTGTAATTCTTATACCTTTATTCCAGTTCCACACATATAAGGCATACGATACGTTAGTCATTCTTGCCTACTTATCTCTTGATCTTCCTAAATTAACGAAAGCTTAAGCTAGGATTCTATACACAGACGTTCCCGTAGGAATTCTGAGAACTTAAAAACAGTTCATTTTCTTTGTTACGAAAAGGAATTCATGTGCAAAATTAGGTATTTCACAAACCAATCTCCACTCAGCGGCTTGGAATGAAATCAACTTAATATTTTTATTTACTAAAACCGCTAGCACAAAGTTTTCAAATCCAAGTTTTATAATAACAATGTTCGACAATTAATAACTTCACTGACTCAATAGAGTTAAAAAGTTTGATCATTTCCCAACGTCGAACTAAAACAATAAAAGACACAATAATGAAGAGAGAAATTTTCATTAGTCGATTCATCCTTTCCACTTCACATAGCAATAGCTTCAGAACGGATAACAGCTGCAAAAGTTTAATGAATACTAGAAAACAAATTCCCGTTAGTTCCCAGCAAACTAAGTTATCGGTTGGCAGCACTAAGTTCCTAGTTTCGATCGAAATCAATTTGGAAGCTGTACGAAGTTTTTAGAGCAACTCTTATCAAGAGTTTGAGCAAGTTGCCGAAGGAGACGCTCCGACATAAACTAATTTGTCATCGAATACGTTACACACGGAAAAATTGATCGCACTAAGGGTTTCAGATTGTAGGTCCCTGTTGGCTGTGATCCTAAGTTGAAGCGAAATACTGAAGCTAGGTATGTACACATTAATTTTACATTATACTTTAATTTCCTTTTTATTTTCGAACAGTGGTTCCCAAACTTGACGGCCCCTGTTTCAATGAATTAAAAACTGATAAGGTAAGTATCTAAGATTAATGCTCAAACCTTCTCCGTGTGAGAAGAGGCCTCTGCTCAGCAGTGGGCACTTATAGGCTGATGATGATGATGAAGTATCTTATCCGGCCTAGAGCAGAAGGCAAGGAATGATTTTTAGTCAGTAAGAGCCTGAAACTTCCTCACTAGGGCTTTCTAGGGCCAAAGAAGTTATTTGATGATTTTCTCTCCTAAAAAATATAGGTATCTTATGAAATTACATATCGACGGTCCTACTAACTCCCTCTGGACCGAATTGCCAACTAGAACGCGTTATCACCCACTTTGAGAAAGACTCTTCTAAGGTCAAAGTATGTTTTTAATAAACCTTGGCATTTCTAAGATCCTACAAAGTAATTTAAATAGTGTCTCTACGTCAACGACACTTATCAAATGCTTATTAATTTTCTGAAATCTTAGTAATAATATTCTAGTAACTACGAAATACCGAGTGATTCATATTTGTTTATTACAAAAATATGTGTCAGGGACGTTATTATCTCGCTGTACTAAGTATTTTTATTCTATTATTACTAAGAATTATAAATATTATTAATAAGTATGGGAGAGCCATGCTTCGGCACGAATGGGTCGGCCTAACTGGAGAGTTACCTCCTATCTTGTTTCTCCGTGTAAGTGCGGTTACCGAAGGCCCAATACGTCTCCCTCCTCCTTTCCCTTCCCAATCCTTCAGTCGGTAACGCACTCGTAACTTCTTGGGTGTTGCGGGTGTCCATGGACGCCGCAGATTTATTACCATCAGATAATCCTTCACTTCTTGTCCACCTATGCCATAATATGATACTTTTTTTCTTGTGAGGCTTGGGCTAATATTAAGTTAATGTTATTCATAACATATCATACACTTGCTTTAAATAGAGTCCAAAATAAACCGTCTGACCCACATGTAAAGATATTTGTAAAAAAAATCCAGCAAAACTCGTAACATTGCGTAAACAGTATGACTACTCATTGATTTGAACTGTTTACAAGTACCAAAACAAAAGCCGACCGGTTCAGTGCTCGGCATAAAATAACAGTTACAGGACGTGCGAGGGAACATAGTGCATTGATCGACATTGCGAATAATATAATTGACGTCGAATAATAGACCGGTGCATTATATCGAAATCACGCGACACTATTCCACCTGGTGCAACATCCTGCAGTTGAACTAAATAATCTAACGAGCTCACGCACAATAAACGATGCTCTCGCGGACCATTATATTTGTTTTTCTTATAAAATTCTCTGCTGCTCAAATTAATGGAGAATTCTGGTGGTTAAACGACAAACTAGCAAGCATCCAAGGAGTACGACCGCCCCCTCCGAAGTTCGAAAATTTAACGGAATTCGATACAGACGAAAGTGCTAAAATCGTGTTCAGAGATGACAATCTTATTGACGGTGTTGTGGAATCTTCGGAAAGTATAAGTTTGAGTAAAGATGACATCGAGAAAGTGAATGATAAAGTTGGAAATAATTTTATTAAATGGCCTGAAAAAGATAAATTTGATCAGAATGACCGACAAGACAAATCAACAGAAAAACAAACCGCTACACCAGATGTAGAAGACAAGTTTGTTTTTAAATTCCCAGAGAACGATAATTTTGTTTGGAAAGATTTAATGAATATAACTGTTGCTACAACTACTATTTCGGTTCTTACTACTGAAAGTCCTATTACCAACAATAATACTATTCCATACAACGATAGACTATCGTTCAATACTAAATATAAAGAAAAGCAGTCGGAACATATTTGTACTTTTATGAAAAAAACTGAATGCAATCGGAGCAATGGAGTCGTGTTGGATATCAAGTAAGTTAATATATTTTCATAATAAATTATTTTTATTATAACACGTTAAATAAACAAGATTCTTTTTGCAGGGCAACTGACAAACTAACTACTGATCTTCATAAAATATGCTGCGTTCTACCCTTACGTGACGTAGACGAAACGAATTCAAAGATAATTTTCCCTGATGCTATAAAGAAACTTAAACGTCCCAGAAGATCTAACAAGGAGAATTTTGGTCTAAAGCAAAGACAGATTCTATTACAGCGTAAATATACATCACAAAGTCAACAAAGCCGCAAACCAAAGCCAGCTACACAGACCAAGGTCGCTTCACCAGACTTGGATTATGACGATCCCTATTGGAACGTTAAAAATGTTAAACCACCGAATAAACAGAAACAAATACCGGACACAAGATACGATTACATTACGGATGATTACATTGAGGATTACGCAGCGGAATTGCCGAAACCCGGCCTTACAGGGCTATATTCTGATCATGGACAACCTCCTCCAGAGTGGGCGTTTGTCAACAAACATAAAGCCACTGGCTATGGTGCTGGTGATGACTATGAAAATGATGATGGAGGTTCCTTCGGATACTCTACAATCGATCCGAGACTTGGTATACTCAAAAAACTTTTTACTGATGTAGATATATCTTCTTTGATCATATTTTAATTATTTTATGTTTTTAAGGTAACACGAACAAAAAATCGAAACCACGAGTGAAGCCTATCAAACTTACGACAGCGTCGGAAGAGTCCAATTACAATGTAGAGAGCCAAACCATCAGCTATCAGTCTAACCCAAACTTCAATGTGTTACAAGACTTCAAACTGCTCAATTTAATGAGGAATAAAAGTCATAAGCCGTCTTCCATAGCAAGAACAACTACTACAGAAAGTTTCACAGATGAAAGTAGTGAAACAACACTTGACGGGTCTTTTTCGGCGAGCCCTGAAGCAAATGATGACTCTGATGACCAAATATTTCCTGATTGTGGGAAAATATCTAAAACATTTAATTTCAAAAATAAAGGTGAGTAAATAATTTTTGATCCAGGCCATATCGTAAATTTCTGGCCTACCTCTAAAGTATAGCCAGTAACTCAACTTATAATTGTGATTTCCAAGCCGAAGGCACTGGTCGTCAAACATCCTCTTAAATGGGATTACTTATTTCAACAATGCAGATCAGATAATAAGTAAAATGCAAAAAAAAATAATCAAAAAAAAAAAATTACATAACCCTTAAAGCTAATATTCCTTTAAGGGTTATGTAACCAAAGGGTAAAAACCGAAACCCTAATACTGACCCCGCTGTTCGTGAATCTGTCTTATAGTCACCAGGCTTTTCATAAATCGTGACAGCTAGACAGCAAAAATTTGGGCAGAAATTTAATTTATTTATTGCTAAAACAAGAAAATAACGGTCCTATAAAACAAACGAAATTTTCGTACGAAACAATTCGCGCGCGAATCAGACTCGCATTAGCGGTTTTAACTAATTAGAAGTTACCATTGTAATAGATACCAGTGCTTTGGTTGAGGAAATGTCCTTAACGTTAATTAATTTATTATTTCTTTAATGATTTTCCTTGTAACAGGTAAACAGATAGGGGAAGCTGTAAATGGGTCACATCCTTGGCTAGGGCTGATAGTGTCCACTCGTAAGCAGACGGTAGTGCAGTGTTACGCGACCCTAATACATCCACGAGCTGCCATCACTGCTGCTGAGTGCGTTTACAGGTACACTATGTTTGTTATACGATTTCACGTCTTTTCACAGTAACATTTTACAGAATGAGTAGTTAGAGGCGTAGGTAGATATGTCCAAAATAATTTTATTTGCTATATAAAGAGGAGTAGATTTCACCACACGCCAAGTACAATGACAACTGCTGTTTTTTTTTTCAAATAGAAACCTTCTGGATAACTGTTTTTTCTCAAAACAAATTCTTTACGGACTTGAGCACAAAATCTCTTGCTCAGTAGCCGTGTTTGTGATCACTTAAGGCAACATGGTCGTCACCTCATATCAATGGATTTTTTAACTGGAACAAACAAATGCAACTGACTAATTTTGAACTAAAAATAAATCAGACAGCAAAGTCAAAGTTCATTTTATAGTCTAGAGGCATTGTACTAGAATTTTATTGAGGTGACAAAAACTGAGTCATCGATGATTTAAATTTAAATAAATTTCTTTACAATAGAATAAAAAACAATATTTCAATATACTATGTGCAAGTTAGAATAACGTAGTGGTGGCCTAGAGCTTAAGGCCTACTTCTCATGTAAGTTCGTTGTGTTCGTGTGGGTTCGAAATGCTGGCAAGTAGCAATGTGACTTTTTCCGAGTTATACATAGGTACTTACTGTCTTAGATTATTTAAATACCACTGAGTTACGGTGAAGGAAAACATGGCGAGAAAAACTGGTTTAAAAATATCTAACTATTAAATTTGGGGTCGCCAATCCGCCTTGAGCAATCGTGGTAATTAAGCTTAAACCTTCTCCGTTTGAGCCTTTTTGCCAGCAGTGCTCACTTGTAATACTAACACTTGATGATAATTAAAAAGTTACAAATTAGTTTTTTATATTAAGAATATTTTTTTTTTTAGTTATTGACACAGGATACCTCTAATATGGTCTCCACATAAGTTCATTAACCCTTGCCTTCTCCACGACAGGAGTGCCCCAGGGGACTTCTTACTTATCGCAGGACTCTGGAACCTCAACGCAAAGGCTGCGTCTAGGAGCCGCATCATTTCCTACCACGTTCATCCCCAGTACAAACACGATGAAATTAAAAACAACTTGGCTATTTTGGTGAGTAAAGTTATTTACAAACCTAACGACAGGGCTACCTCTTAGTAGATACTAATTTATGTACCTACGTAGGTCTTAAAATGTTGGGTGTATGTATAGGGAAGTCCATTAAGTGGACCCTTTTTGGTGTTGATATTTGCCATTATACATCGATGAATTCGGTGACGAAATTTTTAAATAACGCCAAGCTAAAAAGGTAATAAATTCTTTTATAACAAAGTGTGGTACTTTTTTTATTCAAAATATCTTGATTTTTGGCTCTTAGTCTGGATATTTTAAAATGTAAATGAATACTAAAATTAAGAAATAAGTCTGATTTAGGTTAAGGCGGCTTCATATCGAAAACACAAAAAAAAACCATGTACCTACCTAACATGTTTTTTAACTACACGCACTTAATGACTCAACTTACTCACAAAATTTGACTGCACGGATAGCGCAGTGGCTGGGCAACTGGCTGCCCCGCAACGTGTCGCGGTTTCAATTCCCACACGGAACAACTCTTTGTGTGATCCACAAATTGTTATTCTGGGTCTGAGTGTGGTGTGTATGTAAAATGTTTGTAAACGCATCCACGACACAGGAGAAAATCGTAGTGCGGGGCTACTTTTTAGTTGAAAAAATGATTTAAAAAATCTTAGACTTAACCAGTAAATCTTATATATTGTTAAAAATCTATTTAAGCAACTGGACTGTTTCTTTGGGGTAGCTTGACATGCTACCGTGGTTTATACTATTTGATTAAAAAATTATCAATAAGACAGTTTTGAAGATGTATCATTGCTTTACATAGCTAACGTCGCACGACGGTCACATCCAGTCACATATGACCTCCATGGCGTCAAAAGTGTTAAATTGTGTTGAATAATGTTAACAGCGTTATAATTTTTTTTTAGCATTGGAAGCGATCATTCAAACTTGGTCCAAACATACATCCAGTTTGTCTCGATGCTCCACGCTTAGGTGATGAATGCATTTTCGTTGGATGGGGCGGATTCGATCAAGGTACGCTGGAAGATGACTAAAATTGCTACTGATTACTATTCGCATACTTAATGGTAGTAGAAAAAAATATTTTATTTTTTTGGTAGTATTTAAATCCATTGCAATTTGTGACTTGTACATACGTAGGGATAGTGCAGTACCTAGCCGAGTAAAATGTGTGGATCCCGTACAAAGAGATACGGTTTCAATTAGGCACGTACCAATAACAAATTTTAGTAGTAGGTAAAGAATATAAAACGTAGTTCACAAAATGTTGTTTGATTAATAGTTTGTCAATTCTTAAAGCACTAGTAGCAAAAGTTTCCTGTTTCCATTGAAACCTGATGTGAAGTTGGTAAGGAACCTATCTACACATAATGTACCTAATGCTTTGTCAGGTTGAGTATGTGTATATTTACAGACCCTAGACATAAACACTAGATATTAAAGAAAAGGTCCCTATATCTAAAACTTTGTATACTTGATATTCCAGCGATGCGTCCAAAGTCTCGTTGGCAGCGCGCCTCGCTGCACTCTTGCAACGGACGGCTGTCACTCAAAGGTATCAACATACCAAACAACGCTTTGTGTGCTTCCGTACAGGCGCGCGGTACTGTGGTAAGTACACAATATTGTTGGTTAGGTTTAACCACGGATGAAGATTTTTCTTTACTGACTTTTAAACTTGCGCTTTTCATATTTACAATATACCTATAATTTCGCGGGTATTAACGTGAAAAATAAACAAGCCGACTAGGTCTGCTTGCGACCACGACCTGTGTAACCAGGTCAAAACATCAAGCCTATCAAGATATTAAAATAATTATTTTCGCGTTAATACCCGAGTCATTATATGTTGAAGATTTTTATTTTTCTGTGTATATCTAACTATAAATACTTATTAAGTTACGCCTTTTTGATAATATCAAGTGTGGCTAGTGAAATCAGAGTCTCTTGAATTTGTTTTAGAGTCAATCTTCTATGTAGTCAGGTTTCGTAAATTTCCCAGTAGCAGTTAGTATAGGTACTTTGAAATTATGTTTAGTTATGAAATCTCAATCTGCAATGGTGTATGCACATTTAAATCAGTAAATAACTAACCTTACCCACTTTTGGCTAGTTTTCATATTTATGTAACAACCTGTGTCGTTTTTATAGCATGTTGTATCCCTATTGTAACTAACACACACGATTAGTTCCTAGTTCAATAATTTTTTGCTTTCCAATTAATGGTCGAGAAGGGATTACTGAGATAAACCCGACTTCCCAAACGAGTTGTGGATGGATAAAACAAAACCTTCAACCAGCTGTTTCGGTCGTAATACCAGGGAAAAAAGAAACCTACATGTTATTTCAGCAGACCATAGTGTATCATTTTAATCAGAGTCTCTTGAATTTGTTTTAGAGTCAATCTTCTATGTAGTCAGGTTTCGTAAATTTCCCAGTAGCAGTTAGTATAGGTACTTTGAAATTATGTTTAGTTATGAAATCTCAATCTGCAATGGTGTATGCACATTTAAATCAGTAAATAACTAACCTTACCCACTTTTGGCTAGTTTTCATATTTATGTAACAACCTGTGTCGTTTTTATAGCATGTTGTATCCCTATTGTAACTAACACACACGATTAGTTCCTAGTTCAATAATTTTTTGCTTTCCAATTAATGGTCGAGAAGGGATTACTGAGATAAACCCGACTTCCCAAACGAGTTGTGGATGGATAAAACAAAACCTTCAACCAGCTGTTTCGGTCGTAATACCAGGGAAAAAAGAAACCTACATGTTATTTCAGCAGACCATAGTGTATCATTTAAATATATTATAGACAGGAGTTGGTGGTTCCCTGATATGCAACAAGCACGGGCGACAGGCGGCGGTGGCAGTGGCAGTGTCCCGCGACAGTACTCTGGTACTGCTGCCTATAAAGGACTGGCTGCAGCGAGCCATTGCTGTACTAGACGACTAGATATAGGTTAGTACCATTCAAACATTAATACAATATTATTTGTATGAAAATCTATATGTACTGATGCACTGACTCAAGTTCTGAGGGCTTACCATGACGTTTAAAGCGTCAACCTTCAGGGCGAGAAAGAGGGATGGAGCTATAAGAGGTGTATAGCTCCATCACTCTTTCCCGCCCCGAAGATTCACGTTTTAACACGTCATGGTAGGCCTACAGATATTACAAATTGTCCCCAACTACAGATAGTCAAACTGCATAGCACTTTTTTCTCTCTGGAAAGGTGAAATAAAACCACAGTACTGGCCTTTTAAACATTTATTTAATTATGTTATTAGTTTACACAATATATGAGCCCAGCCATATAACGATAACTTAACAATTTCACGAGACTGGTCAAATAAGATGACGCGGCACTAAAACGTTCTATAGGAACTAAAGTAAAAAAAACACTACACATATTGGGAATGTCGAGATCCATTATAATGTAACAACAGCGTAGATGTTAATATCTCTTTACATTGTACTTCTATTCTTTGGTGCCGAATTATTATAATGAAATGAGAATTGTTCATGTTACCTACAACGATTCCGATATGCCCGGAAACTTAAATCTTATGTCTTTACGTATCATTAACATAATTTAACAAGTCTTACCATTTACAGCCCGTCGGTCGCGTTGCGTACGTTCCCCTGCCACTCTACCATTGTCACTAATTCGGCTAAAGTTCATACAGTGCCAGAGAAACGTACGCAGCGATTATAAAACTAAAATAATTATAATTTGATTCAGAATAAAATAATAATACTCGGGGCATTTCAAATAGAAAATAATAATAATAATCATCATTATAATTCTGTCGATGCGCTCTATCGATGTTTCAATCGTGGCGAAGCAATTGAATTCGACTATTGTAACTAACATAATTTTACAACCACAAGCAGATTAAAGATTTGCTTTAAAACGTGCAAGTTTTCTTTTTATGAAAAAATAAATACTATTTTTTTGACAAGATCACGGTTACATCACATTAGTGGGCGCGGGCGGACAGCTCACGCGATCACGAGCGGCTCGTCGTCCGAGAACCCGTGGATAGGAGGCACGTCATCGTCGTCTGCAACAACATTACATTTGTAAGCAAAACACAAGTATTTTTTTTTTTAAATAAAGTTTTCCAATCACCAAAGCATTTGTGTCATTTTGACGACCTTCCTTTACATTTTTTTTAAATTTTGCCCCACACTAAAATTTTCTCCCGTGAAAATTCTAGTGTGGGGGCGTGTCATGCGTGTCATGTGACGACACGCCGCACGGCAGCCAGTTGCCAAGCCACGGCACCAAACGTGCAGCCAAAAATAGAAATGTATTGTTTGAATGTACGTACCATTTTCGCCAATGATGGCCTGTCCCCGCCTGCTATCATACCGCGGCGTGTGCGCAGTGAACCTGAGGAAGGACCGCGCGAGGCGGCGGTGCCTGAGCGCCACGTGCAGTAGGGCTCCGCCCAGCACGATGCACACCAGCAGGGCTCCGCCCCAGCCCCACCACATTGCGCGAAGAGCTGATGGCTCATCAATTTCTGATCCTGCGTAACATATGAGCATAGTCACTAGGTATTCAACATAAAGAAGAATATAATGAAAACTTGTTTTAGTCCAGTGAAAAATTTTGTTGTTATAGGTATCATTCTTATACTAATCCTCATCCTATTCAAAATCAGATTTTAAATCAAAATCTCTGCTTAATATTATCATATCCAGATTCCAAGTGGCCAAACCCATCCAATTTCATCCAGGCATATCCCAATTCCACCCAATGGTATTCAATCCGCTCCCAATACTATTCACACCCAATTCCAAAGACTCTCAACCACATTCACATCCATTCATAAATTCCAATCCAAAACACAGTGAACCCCATCTTTTCAAACCATCCCATTCCATCCTATGCTATGCCCATTCCAACCAAATTCATTTAGTCCAGTCCCAATCCTAGTGGAACTTAACTTACGAACCTAGTGGTCCAAATTCAAACTCGGTTCAACATTTGTAAACCTATATAAATACAGACTCCATTACAACACTCCCCGAATCGTTTTGAAGGGCCCCAATATCTTCATGCAGCAACTAACCAATCACTACTAAAATAAAATGTACATATATTAAATATGATCGACTTACCCTCCATAGTCAAGGTGTGCACCTCGCTGAGGTCGCTGTAGTACCCGTCGGGAGTGACGACCCTCACTCCCACGTACAGCGGGCCCGTGACGTCATCAGGCGCCGTCATCAAGCACGGCGACATCTCCGCCTTCATAGTCTTCATATCTTCTGTAGGCTGGAGCAAGTCTTCTGGTATCTCCTTCTCAGATACTATCACTTCGTACTCATGCCTGTTGAAGAAATTATGTATTAATTTATTATGTAAAGATTCCATTTAAACGTGCGTTACAATATTTAAAAAAAACATAGTTATGTTAACATTCCCTTGCAAGAGGTGGCAAGATAATGGCTGTTTCGGGGTTGCGGGCTAAGCGCAATGAGGCGCCGCGATCTCGGGCCAGAGCAGGAGAAGGAACAGGGGGGTTTTTAGTCAGTAAGAGTCTGATACTCCCTCCCGCCCGGCCTTGGGCGGGAGAAGTCATTGGATGATTTTCCCCTGACAAAAAAAAAGATAATGGCTGTTTCACTAAGTATGGATAGTCACTATGTATCAGTTAATTTAGATATAGAACATGACTTGTATGAACTACTTAACTTTACCAGGTAATTATGTGAAGGTTGTGAAACAAGCATTAATGAGCCAACTCGGGCGGACTGATACCACGGCGCTACATGAAATTGGCGTGAAACAACGTTTGTATTGTGTAACTTAAGTTACAGGAAGACCAATACTTACTCAATCTCTAAACTTTTTTTACATAAGACGTTGCCCCACATAAGGATTTTCTCCTGTGTCGTGCGTGGTAGCATTTACAAACATACAAATTCACATACACAAACCACCCAGACATGAAACCAACAATTTGCTGTTCCGTGCGGGAATCGAACCCGCGACACGTTGCACAGCAGCCAGTTGCCCAGACACTGCGCCAAGCGACCAGTCATGTCCATGAGCGACACTGACTGCTTACCATCAGGTACCGTTTGCCGTCGTATGCTATAAAAGAAAAGAAGATGTAAAGCAATGAGAGTACATACCCGTCGTGTACGCGCGCGGCGGCCCAGCTGACCATGATGTGCCCGTTGGGCGACAGCCAGGCCAGCACCTCGCTGGGCGGCTGCAGGCGCTGGCCTCGCACGCGCCGGCACTGCACGCTCGCGCCCTCTACCGACACCTACGAAACACACGACATTTTTAATCTATACTAATATTATAAGCCTGTAGAGTTTGTTTGATTGAACGCGCTAATCTCCAAAACTACTGTTTCGAATTGAACAATTATTTTTGTGTTTAGTGCATTTATCGAGGAAGGCTATCCATACTTCCATACTAATGTTATAGATGCGAAAGTAACTCTGTCCGTTTGTCTTTCTGTCTGTCTTTTCTTCACGCCTAAACTACTGAACCTATTTGTGTGAAATTGAGTACAGACATAGTTTGGAACTCTAGAAAGTACATAGGATAGTTTTATAACCAAAAATCTGCAGGAAGTCATTATTCCACACTGGGCAAAAGCTAGTAAGTACATACATTTGACAACAGCTTGTTTTGTTTTCTTACGGGTTCAGAAAGAGTCTTGCACTATTATTATTAGTTGTCACTGATTAACACATTCAGTGCCCCCGACGCGTATGTGCGTTTCCTCGCACGCACATACGCGTCGGGGGCACTGAATGTGTTAACCGATGCTTTTATAAAATACGTGTCTAATGTTTGTTTTGAATAAGGTAAACATTAAAATAACATTCAGTGATCATTCCTTACATAATAATATGTAGACTATGGTTATTCAACCTATATTGATGAAAAGCCCATAGACGAATTAAATGGTAACGAAAAACTTACATGCACGCAGATGTTGTATCTTCCACCGATCGGTACATTGAGGATCGTGTGCGAATAACTGGGGTGTCCCGACGGAGACAGCTCGTAGTGACTCTCTTTGTTATACGTCAGCTCCGTTATATCCAGCTGAAACAAAGAATATAAAGGAATTAATTAATATAGTATTTACACTATAAAGCTGCTTAATTGTAAGGTTTATTAAATATTTTCTTCTGGCTAGGGTGGGACTAGGCGGATTGTTAGAAAGTTACTAACTTAAACTTACCGGTTCTTTTTTCACTCTAGGCAACACCGGTTTATGGTTTGGTTAACGGTAGCAAATTGACAGATATTACTCAACCCATAATACAGAAAAAAGTCTGTTACATGTATACTTGTAAGTAAATTACAAAAAATATATTGGACATTAATAAATAATAATATTTTAGAGGTAAAATTTGTAAGTTTCTGTGTAAGGGGGTAATCTATGGATCCGCTGGTCCGATTAACAAAATTATTATACTGATATGTAGCTACAATTTGCCTGAGCTACATAAGCTATAAAAAATAACGCTACGATTAAATTGAGTCGAGCAGCGAAAGCGGCACGAAAGTTGCTAGTTTGACATAAGTTAAAATAATTATTTTTGCCTCACCGAGTAAGTTGTCGGTGTCTTCAGAGCGTTACAGTTGGCGTCCCACAAGATCTTCATTTCGCCTTTATCCTCATCGTATTCAACGTGCAAGTTCTTTACAGGAGCCCTTCGAACAATGCACCCAAATGTAAGTCATTAAATCAAATATAAAAAATGCTATTTACCAAATTTCAACTCTATTTACATCGAACCAAGAAATAAACTTACTTGTCGTTCTCACGTGTAATGATTCCCTTGAACAAGCTGAGTGGACCGCCGAGAATTCCCACAGTGAATATGTACGTCTCGCACGCGTGTAAACCTTCTATAAGCACACTTGTGTTCTTTGTTACGATACGAGTATCTGTAAAAAAACAGTCTTTATAATATCTTATTACCTAAAAAGAAAATACAATTAATAAAAACTCATTATATTATCGATGATGTAGTCGCCAATGCGATTTTCGAACAATCTTTACCTAAGATGTTAGGCAATCAAGCGCTATTGTACAATTTTGGGGTAATCTCAATATGCGCTAAAAGCACACATTTTTATAAAGTTAGAATAATCCTGAAATGGATAAAGTTGATAAAGAAGTAGATTTATTTATAATTGACACACTTATTACCATTGGACATCTCTCCGGGGCTGGTAGTCCTATGAATCATATTGGTATAATGTACTTCATACTCCAGCTCTTTGTTCTTATACCGGTCACCAGTAGGCGGACTCCAAGACACATAGACTGAAGTCTTCCTTTCCTTGGACAATATAGCTGTGAAGTTCAGGGTCTCGTCCTGCGTGCCCTCGGTACGGAGAGGAATCGTAAACGGATCGCCATATACGTCGTTCTTGTAGGCCTTTATGTCAATGTATATTAGAACTCCCGGTGGTAGGTTTGTCACTGTAAATAAAACAAGAATATATTACTTATGGCTATATCACAAGCTTGTTATACTGATTAACATAACTAAACCAACTATTGTACACATTATCTATCTATCTAACAAGTACATTATACACTACTTGGCATTGTCCTAACGTAATCGAACTTAGAATTTAGACTAAATACGTACCTAAACTACATTACATATAAATGACAATATCTGTGTGGGATAATCAGATTATTCAGAGTAGAGTACAAGTGGTGGATATTCCACCACTTGTACTGTTTCCGTTAGTGTCATAAGTCAGATTTTATGTCTACGAACAATTGTTTACACTAACATACACAAAACAATATATACATGCATTAAAACACAAACATTTCGTTAAGTGTGGGAGAGCCATGCTTCGGCACGAATTAGTCGGCCCGACCGGAGTGATACCACGGCCTCACAGAAAACCGGCGTGAAATAACCACAGTTGTGTTTCGCCGTGTGAATGAGGTTACCGGAGGCCCAATCCTTCCCCTCCCCCAATCCCTAAATCTCCAAATCCCTAATCCCTAAAAGGTCGGCAACGCACTCGTAACTCCTCCGTTGCGAGTGTCCATTAGCGGCGCTGATTGCTTACCATCAGGTAATCTGTCTGCTCGTTTGCCGACCTAGTACATAAAAAAAACACACAGTGTTGTTACTTACACCTCATGTGCAAAAATACAATCTAATAATTTTAAACTATCATCTGCAAGCAGCTTACAAGTATAGAGACTATATCAGACATTTAGACGAGGTCAATAGTTCATACATCAATGAGTTAAAATACAACTTACATGTAATGTTAGTTGCCTTCGTAACTATTGGGTCTCGCATCGCATATTCTGGAGGCAGTCGTACCCTCACAACATATCCGTCCACGTTCCTGATGAGATGCCAGTCCAGTCTTACGGAGCTGGCATTGAGTCGCGTCAGACTAGCGTTGACTAGGTCATCTACATCATTCGCCGGGTCAAACGTTATGTTCATTACTTGGGAGGATGTTGATGTGAGAGCGTTGTTTGTTGCTGTCACCTACAGAAATAAGGAATACTTTACAATATAGGATTTATGAGTTATAACGACAATGCTGTAATATTTGTTACTATAAAAATAACACTAAGCAAGCATTACTTTGCTTAGAAATCTATATTTATATTTGTTTTTTTTTATTCCGCCATCAAAGTCTGGTCTATTAAATCAAAAGATTTAGAAATTAAGTCCCTAGGATTTGCACCCTAATAAAACTTACCCAGAAGGAATAGTTGTTGAAAGGCTTGAAGAACCCGGTAACATCTACAGACATGGACTTGGAGCTAGTGGCCGGGATGACCTTGGCGACAGGCGGTAATGGCGGCGCGTAGTACAGAGTGTAGAATTTAATATCACCGCGTGGAAACTCCGGCCGGTCCCATACTACGTTGATACGGCGGCCGATCAGCTGACGGACGCTTAGGCGGATTGGTGGTGACGGCACTGGAGACAGAAAATGATATTTTTAATAACTTTTTAGGTTTCTTGTTTTGTTTTATTATGATATTGTTTTAGCTGTAATTTCCCTTCTGCATGCAAAGGCTTTCCTACACTTTTTGCACTCAACGTTGCGCAAAGCTTTCTCCGACCAATCTTTGTCATAGGCGTAATGACATTCGTTCATAAGTTACGATAGTTATATAAGGCTTTTTTGGAAAAAAACATCAGTGGAATCTTAACCCTAGTCTTAAATCTCAATTTCAATCTATAGTCTTCCATAGCTACTCATAAAATACCCCTTTTTTAAAGGAAAAGAAAACAATTTAGCACAAAATAATTATAATTGGGAGTTTCTTGCTCGTTCTTTACCATTTGAATCTACAATTTGAAACGAGCACCTAGCTTCACTGAGGAGTAGACTGACAGACTATTCTTCTATTTTGATGTGTATAAAGTAACCTACCTACATATTAATGGTTGAGTTAGAATAAATGATTTTGACTTTGACTTATAATTTAAGAAATGTTATTTATTGACTTACTTCCTTCTCCAGTGGTAGTGTTCACATACTTCATGGATGCATAAGTTTTGTTTGATTTGCTGTCTCTGATGTAGAAAGTCACATTGTAGTTGGTATAAGGCTCCAGATCTGTAAACCTAAACAGAAATAAAAATATTAATAAATACCTACAAAACATTGTTAAACCTTATATACCGTATAATATTTAAATTTATAAAAAAAACACACTCGAATTTCAGTCCCCAAGTCGTGTCTTATGAATAACAACTCTATCATGGTAAACTTTAATTTTAATTTGTCTTTGAAATAATTAAATTGCAACTAGATAAAATCTACTATATGAACTGAATTGAACTCTGTTCTTATCGCAACTCAGTAGATGTAGTGTGAAGGTCAATGGCAAAGTCGAATCTAGCCGCGAACCGTTCGGAAGTTTACTAAATAGGAGATTACATTTACTATGCTAAATCAGAACGACTGATAGTTAGCATTCGGAGCCACCTATGAACATTCACGAAAGCAGACTTACATGTGTTTTGGGGTTAAGGGGTTTGTGGATTAGGTGTTTGGGGATAAGGGGATGGAAGGTTCATCAAAATACCTGTAAATACTGTCGTTGGTCCAAGTCTTGTTGTGCCACACACCATCACTGACTTTAGAGATGGAAGGTAGGAAGCTGTACATCACCATCTTCTGCTGAGCCATCCAGCACGAAATCAAGAAGCTCGTCGAGTTTATCGAAGACTGGTCCACGCCAATGCTTAGGAACTGGATGAAACAATAAATTTTATTGTGTATTATAGTTCTAGTTACAAAGTGTGGCAATTACTACGACGCAACGTTTTTTGAGTCGTGTCGCGTTATACTACTCATTACAATGAGCCCTAAGCCTAACTCGAAACTAGTCGAGTTAACTCGACAACAGATATACATATATAGATAGTAAGCCGTAAAACATAAGTTACAATACAATCATTTTTACAATTTTACAGATATTCCGCATATTCATTTCTGAGCACAGGAATCAATTTAGGATATAATTAGATATAAGTAATTTTGTCATAAATACATAAAAAAATCTATCATATTCTAGTATGTAATATGTAGTACTAAGATTCATTCAGGACTTATTTCTGAATGTCTAAATAGCCACAATATACCATATAGATTTGAATATAGAACGTGATTCATTACAACTATATGAAACAAAAGTTTATCGGGAACTTATAATACATGAAGGAGGTGAAAAGGGCGCTTGCACAGAACAGAAAATTAAGCAGAAGTGCCCCTACACTCTTTCAAAAGGAAAACCAGTGTCGCCAAAATCACACATTCGCAAATCAAATTGTCCATTACACACATAAAAAACAGCTATATAATTGGGTACAAAGTTGAAACGCAACTTTAGCAAATCATGTTCTAAATGTTGTTAAAAATTGAGTCTTATTACAATGACCGAAAGTTGTTATCATTTCACATGTCACAATCAATAAAGGCGACTATCGTGTAAAAAACTTAAATAAAACAATTTACAAACGGGTTCAGCCACTCAATGCTAGATGGCGCTGAAACAAATTCATTCTATTCAAAACGCTAACTTCTTTGAAATAGATGTCATATTTGTATGCACTTGTACCAATAGACATTACTATTTTGCTACTCAGATAGGGCAGGGTATCCTAATATATCGATGTTATTGTATTCGTGTGAGCAATATAATTTATCGACACGATATACCTACAAATGATCAGTAATGAAAAAGGTTCTAATAGAAAAAAAGAAAAATATTAACATTTTTTGAAGATTTTGTGTTTTTTGGAGATGGTAAAGTTATTATTTAAAGATTTCGATTTTAACATATAAAAGCACTACGCGCTCCTACAAGTTTATCTCCTTTCCAACAAAAATAGAATTATTAAAATCGGTTCATAAATAACGGAGACGAACGAACAAAAAAAACATGTACGGTCGAATTGAGAGTCACTCTCCTTTTTGGAACTCTGATAAAAATCATGTACAACATTATAAAATAAAAATGGTGATTAACCACCCGCACCTATCACAGACGGATGCACGCTGTGTGTGGTTAAAACGTTGATGTGTCTATGCAATCTTAGTTAAACATTTATGAATTATACACAAAAATTGTCAAAAATCAATTTTCTGAACGATGATGATGAAAAATTATCGATATGAACCTATTTTACGAATATGTCGCATCCCTAAATGAGTAGCGTCGAAACTACTGGAATGTATTGTATATAACGTCACATAACGAACAAGTAGATTTAAACTTAATTATAATGAAAATAAGGCCCTTTATAGTTTGCATTGAAGTAATGAAATGTGATATTTACATTAAAATCAAATATATTTAAAATTAACAAAGGTTAATACTCAAAGATGATACGATACACCACCACAAGACTCATCTTTTTTTCTGCTTACTTTTTTGCAGTTGAAAACCGCACAACAAGGCATAATTTATAATATATTTCGTGTTTCTTAGAGACAACCATGACAACCAATCATGACAACGGATCGAACGATTCTGACAACAAATGTGCCAAAATGTTGTATATCTAGTCATCATGTTGGTTAGCGCGCGAAGTCTGAGCGGCACTTCCACTGTATTTTCTATTCCGTGGGCGCTAGGTACTAACCTGGTAGACATGAGTGTTATCGCTAGGGTCGCTGGTACAGTTGAGCTCGTCGCTGCCGTCGTAACAGTCCTGTCGGCCGTTACACACGCTCACCTGGGGCACGCAGTTAGTTCCGTCGTCACACATCAAGTAGCCGTGCTGACATTCTACCGTTGGCTTGCGGGTCTGCATGCAAAATAACAGG
Source organism: Spodoptera exigua (assembly GCA_902829305.4). Classification (NCBI taxonomy): domain Eukaryota; kingdom Metazoa; phylum Arthropoda; class Insecta; order Lepidoptera; family Noctuidae; genus Spodoptera; species Spodoptera exigua. The sequence goes on from LR824615.2 coordinate 7,875,290, forward strand.
ATAATAATTTTAAAAAATACATTGCTTATATAATTAAATATCACAATGCTCTTATACCTAAGTTACATGTCAAGGAATAATCTGTTTTTGTTTTTGAAAGAAATCGTTATAAATAAATATTGTGAAAGCCATACTTCGGCACTAATGGGTCGATCTTAGTGATATTAAGGTCTCACTGAAATCAGCGTGAAACAACCACAGTGAAGTGTTTCGCCGCGTGAGTGAGGTTACCGGAGGCCCAATCCTTTCCCGAAATCCCAAAATCTCCGAATCCCTAATCCCCCAAAGGCCGGCAACTCACTCGTAACCATGGGCGGCGCCGATTGTTTACTATCAGGTAATCCGTCAACTCTTTTGCCGATGTTCCACCCAAAATAGATCCAAAAATATATTGTATCCATTTCATTGCCCGTTTAGCTATAAAAAGCAATCTTTACTTTATGGTATCGATCCGGTCGAACCGGATCTTTTGTGGCGAAATATGCTTGCTTTTACATGACAAAGGCAGGAGGACCAACTGTGGCGAATAATGACTACCACGTGACAAATGTTGGAAGTAACTTACAGAAGTGCCGGGACAGTTGATCTCGTCGCTCTTGTCCTCGCAGTCGAAGACTCCGTCGCAGAGCTGGTCGGTGCGGATGCAGGCGGCGCCGTCCCTGCAGGGAGTCTGCAGGAGCCCGCAGCGCGGCGTCACGCTGCTGTGGCCGCGGCACGACTGCTCGTCCGACCCGTCCTCGCAGTCCACCGCCCCGTCGCACACCCAGCCCAGCGGGATACAACGACCTGACAATCGATTACACGCCTTACAAGATACTCCTTCGCGGTTTATGACAAAAATTTTCAAATATATATTCGAAATCATCTCCTTAAAGTGGAAACTTTACTTTTAAGAAACCATTTGAAGGAAATTCTAAGAGGTACTGTGAGAACCCGAAGATTTTAGATTTATTGCGTGTCCGTTACCCAGGCCAGATGTTGTCGACAATGGTCATTTGAATCTTATAGATAATTAGTTGTGCGGCTTCTGTAATTGTTGCGCACATTTTTAAATTTGTTGCGCTTATAGTTTTTTTACTATTTTACAAAAACATTTCCTGCTGGCGTAACGTTACCACAGCCAGACCTTTTTCTTTCTAATGGGAATATTTAAATAAGTATTAGCTATAAAATTAGTTGTCTAGATAAAGTAAATGTTGTGCCTTATTTTGTATTTGTTCTTTCTTCGGTTGCGAAGTTATTCGAGATTTTGCTGCGGTAACGTTTTTGGTTTTGCTAGATCTTTGAAATGGTTAAGCGGATTCTTATCATATTTTGTACACGACTTCCGAGGACTTAGTTTAAATTTGTTGTGCAATAATAAAACTAAAATAATGCATATTTTAAAGGTTATTTCATTAAATAGAAAAACACTTCAATTGGCTCCAGCACTCTCAATAAGAAGTCTAAAGACTTACTTTAAACGTAATTTTAAAGCTTGTAACTGCCTTCAAATGTATGTGAAGTTTCATTAGTATCCCGTAGGTATTTAACAAGTTATGATGATATTCAGTTCTTCACGAGCACGGTCTTAATGCACGCGGTGTTATTTGGCCACTGGATTGGATATATGAACTGAATGTTATGTCAATAATTAGTTGTTTAGATCAGTTGTATATCAGTAAAATTTCAGCTCAATACATTGGATAATCAATGAGATAATACTATTAAAGTCATTAGGAAGCGAATGACTGTGGTAAGCCGACCAAGTTAAGGTGGTTACGAAAAAGCGAAAACGCAGAACATTGTACTATCTTTTGAAATGTTTAGTATAATACACCTTACAATTTTGGTACAGACGCGTACACTGTTAAATACCTATATAATAATAATATAAAAGAAAACATTATCTTCCAGTTCCACAAAATTATCAAAAATCACTGCTAGAGCATGCCGTTCGGTAGGGCGCGGGAGGAGTGGGGTGAAGGGGTAATAGGTACCTATATTGTTTGCATAACGCACTCAGTCTTTCCAGAAGGTTACTTTTGTAATGTTTTAGATGATTTTTGAATTCAATACAAACTAATATTCTATTCTATCCCCCCCCCCCCCAAGCGAACACAGGCGTTCAAACATCTATTGACTTAATTGTGTCTGTTTTTACGGTAGTCTTAAAGTAGAACCTAGTACGTCTTCTACTTAAAACTAAAAACGTAAAGTTTTGTACATGTCTGTACTAAATTTATAACAATATCCTACATATTTTAGAAGGTACCATAATGTTCTGCGTTTTCGCTTTTTTGTAACCACCTTAACTTGGTCGGCTTACCACGGTCATTCGCTTCCTAATGACTTTAATAGTATTATCTCATTGATTATCCAATGTATTGAGCTGAAATTTTACTGATATACAACTGATCTAAACAACTAATTATTGACATAACATTCAGTTCATATATCCAATCCAGTGGCCAAATAACACCGCGTGCATTAAGACCGTGCTCGTGAAGAACTGAATATCATCATAACTTGTTAAATACCTACGGGATACTAATGAAACTTCACATACATTTGAAGGCAGTTACAAGCTTTAAAATTACGTTTAAAGTAAGTCTTTAGACTTCTTATTGAGAGTGCTGGGGCCAATTGAAGTGTTTTTCTATTTAATGAAATAACCTTTAAAATATGCATTATTTTAGTTTTATTATTGCACAACAAATTTAAACTAAGTCCTCGGAAGTCGTGTACAAAATATGATAAGAATCCGCTTAACCATTTCAAAGATCTAGCAAAACCAAAAACGTTACCGCAGCAAAATCTCGAATAACTTCGCAACCGAAGAAAGAACAAATACAAAATAAGGCACAACATTTACTTTATCTAGACAACTAATTTTATAGCTAATACTTATTTAAATATTCCCATTAGAAAGAAAAAGGTCTGGCTGTGGTAACGTTACGCCAGCAGGAAATGTTTTTGTAAAATAGTAAAAAAACTATAAGCGCAACAAATTTAAAAATGTGCGCAACAATTACAGAAGCCGCACAACTAATTATCTATAAGATTCAAATGACCATTGTCGACAACATCTGGCCTGGGTAACGGACACATTTATTGCGACAGGCCGCCATTATAAGATTAAACGTGTCTGTAACGTAGTCATGATATAGTACTATGATTAGAAAGCTAATTTCTTATTACGTCACGATTAAAAAGAAATAAGTTTAGCAACATACCAGGTGCACAAGTAAAATCGTTCTTGCCACACTTCTTAGTGTACGGTGTGTGGTGTTCAGGGGTAACTGGCATCAACTCTGGTGGCAGGTCGAGACTACAACCGATCTCGTCAGATTTGTCCCCACAATCGTCAATACCATCACACCTCCACCAGTCGGGCATACAGTTTCCATTGTCACATTTAAACATCCACTGCAAACATGTCTCGTTGCTAGAGAAATTGGGCTTCTCTGTGCCAGGAATAGGGAGCAATTTGGAATGCTGGGAATTGGAACAGTTCTTTTCATCCGAGGAGTGCTCGTCACCGCAATCGTTTTCACCGTCGCAGACCTAGGTAAAAATATAATAATATTACAATCACCGATATTTACTATCCTAACAGTTTACTAAGAAGCTAGTTTTTAATGAGTCATCGAAAATTCAAAAGGTTTTATTTATAATTGTGGTAAACAATTAGATAAGATATTGTATTTAAATATTGTTTGATACGTCGTTGCCTCCACACTGACCCCACTCAGGGCGAGAAAAGAAAAATGGTGATTCCCAACCCCCGTTCCAAAAAAAGAAACTAGAATTTTCACGTGTTTTAACAAGGTAACTCACCCAAGATTTGAATATACATTTCCCGCTGGGACACCTGAACATGTAAGGAGCACAAGTGGAGTCCTTGCATCGCTGTTCACTTTCATCCTCTCCGTTATCACAGTCCTTCTCGCCGTCACATACCCACGAGTTGGGGATACACATACTGCTGTCATTGCTACACGCGAAACCGTTACCGGAACAACTTTCCACTATATCCGGACGTTTCCTTGGAATCTGTTGAAGAATAATAATAATGTTTATTATGTACTAGTTTATTGTTTTTTTTTTAGATTGTTATTTATGTACAGTGTTTATAGGCCTTAGTAGTCTGATATAAAAAGTTAAACTAAAAAAAAATTAAAATAAACATTTCAGGTCAATAAAACTGTCCTCATTTCTTAGAACAAAATGGGACAAAACGAATCTTAATACTTTTCCCTACCGACAAAAATGCTGTGACCAAAAAAGTTACACGTACGGAGGGCTACATATCTCTAAAGGCAGATTTTCAATAGTCAGATAACTATTATCTGAGGAATAAAATTGTTGCTGTCACTGTCTTATACAAACATTCTGACGCGACAGCATCATAATTATTCCCCAGGCAACTTTTCTCTCATCATTGAAAGATCAGCCCTAAGTACGTTTATAAAGATTTATCGATGTAATTTTGTGACCTATTAAAATTTAAAATGTAGGACAACAGTTCACACGCGACTTAGTAACATTATACTTTAATGACATAAATACAATCATTATTGGATACTAACAACACAGTATCAGTATCACAATAAAAACTAAACATAACAGTGTCGAAAGTTGATAAATTACATTGTAATTACAATCAACTGTGAATCATGTAAAATTATCTCACTAATTACTGGAACTAACATGTGATTTCCAACAAAAAAAAATATTTATCAAATAATTTTACATACATTTTACACAAAATAATATAATATTGACTTTTTGTGAAAATAAATGCACAAAAAATACTTAATACATTAACAAAAAGTTTGTCAGAAGTGGGATTCGAACCCACGCCCTCAGAGAGGACCAGAACAACTCGAACTCACGTTTAGTAAGCAAGGGAACCTTGAGTCTGGCGCCTTAGACCGCTCGGCCATCCTGACATATACACGACATGTCGAAATTAGCGGCTAGCATCCGAGCGCACGCTATCACACTTTTAAATTGAGACTATCAAGATTGATAGTAGTTTCGTCAACAGAAAATTCTCTGTGAATGGTATTTGTTATAATGTCAAAATAATTTAAATAAAAATTAAATTTTAAATAATTATTTTATATAATTCTTAAAACATACCTTATATTGTAATAATTACGGAAAATTAAAGAAAACTTTTTAATTGAAAATCAACAAATCATGTTTTTGTACTTACGAATATCGATATCGATTGATTTATTCGAATTTAGAAGTTTCGAGTTAGGAATTTGAGGATTGAGATGGGGATGGAGGGGTTCGTCTCTGATTGGGCCTTCAGTAACTTTACTCTTAGGGCGATTTTCCGACCTTTAACAGACTGGAGATTGGTTTTGGGGCCTTTTAAATAAAATAAGTTGACTTACCGTGCAGTTCCGTTCATCAGATCCATCCTTACAGTCGTTGTCTCCATCACACAACCAACGCTTCTCTATACAGTGGCCGTTGTCACATTGGAATTTATTCTCTGAGCAATTTCGGTGTCCACAGTCTAAAAGACATACAAAACAATATGTTAATCTCATTAAATACCTATAGATAAAAAAGGGCATTGCAAAAAAGGTTATTTTCCGATTTTTCCTTAATTATCTTGTTATCTCATTGCTAATTAATATCATTGTTAGATTTCGTACGAAAATATTTTTATTTAGGTTTATTGAAATCGAAATATTTTACATTAGCTGTGTAAAGTTTCTTTCAATAACTGAGATCGAAAAAGTCAATTCGGTCATAAGGAAATACCCGATAAGCCGTTTTAAGATTTGTTTCTTTAGATGCGGTATTATTTCTTAAAGTGGTTGTAAATACAAAATCATGCGTCAGTGAAAAATCCTCATTGTTGTAATAATAAACAGTTGTTTTTGACAACACTACCAATAAATTAGTCAAAGACTTATCAAGTTGTGTCATAGTATCAATTAGTCATAGCAAAAAACCGAATAACCTTTAACCTAATATTTGTATGATGATGACCAAAATAATTCATAGATTTTTTGTTAAATATCCATACAAACAATGAAAGATATGTATAGGCACACATAAGAGCACTTGCAATACGAAATAAAGAAAAACACAATCAACAATACCTTTTTCATCGCTCATATCTGCGCAATCGATATCGTCGTCGCATTTCCAATGGGGCAGGTAGCACCTAGTATTATCACACATGATCATCGGCGGTACACAGAGACAACCGATCTCATCTGAAAGGTCTCCACAATCGTTGTTACCGTCGCAACGGGAGAAAGACGATATACACTTCCCATTCTTGCATGTAAACTCGTCCTGTGGGAAGGAAATATAATAATAAGATACAAACAAATTGTTTGAATGATACAAGAACACATAAAATGTCTTAAAAAGGTTTTTTAAATAGTTCAGAATCTATTTTTTTTCGGGTATATGAATATTACAACATGAGTGGCGATTAGTTTGATTTATATTAAGGGCCTTTTTCACTATACTTCATGTAAGTTTTCTTAATCATTAAATCATTAAAAAAATCATTATCAATACTAATATTATTTATGAAGCTGCACTATTTGTTTGAACGTGATAATCTCCGAAACTACTGGTTCCGAACCGAGCAACGGGTGAAACCGCGCGAGAGTAGCTACAGTATGGCGTATATTGCATACAAATTACATTCTATAGATATTAAAATATTGCTGTATATAGTGGCTATTCAGACATTGTGAAACATGGTCTGATTGAATTGTAATATATCACATGAAAGTTAAAATGAGACACGCACGGTACAGGAGGTACAGCCATTTATCGTAAATTATCTTGTTATCACATTGTTATTTCTACTCAATGGTAGTAAAAAGCAAAAATACACTTAATATAGGTAAGTACCCTCTTTAAATACATGGCATTTGAATAGGCTGAGTTGATATCATACATATATTTTATTAAATCAAACGACTAAACTAAAAACAAAGGAATCTAATATTTCAAATCAAAATTTAGTGTATAATTTACCTAATATTGTTTACATTACAAAAATAAATACCTACGTAGATAACACTAATCCTGGCCCTCACAATCAGTTTATTACTGACGTGACTAGAGCGATAACGTTGATAAAATGTATAAATCATAACAAAGAAATTCAATCAACGTCCAACTATGTATGACCCTAAAAATAAAACTAACTAAATGGAAATAAACTTACCAGTCCACAAGTAGATACTGCAGTTTCGGGGCACGTCATGTTCGCGTAAGGCTCCGTGTTGTTGGAACACATGCACTTGCCACCAATCATCGTCAGCCCATCAGGACACAGGCAGCTGAATGTATTGCCCGGCCCACCCAAACAAATTGTATCACAACTAGTATTCTTGTACGAACAGGCATTGCTGCCGTACTGCACGAAGTGAGCGAACACCTTCAAATCCATCAAACCGACAAACGAATCATTAATCGTCATCACGTTCAGTCCAGTATCTTTGTCAGCAACGAATATCGATTTCTCTTTCCAATCGTCCCAGTACATCTTGTCTTTTAGTACCGCTACAGCAAATGGATGCGTTACCCTCTGGTCGTTGGAGAAAATACGTTTAAAGTATTTGCCATTCAAATCAGAACTAGCGATGTAGTCCTCCATAGCATCCACCCAGTATATCCTCTCCGACATCTGATCGATTGTTATGCCATTTGGCCACTGCACTATTGGCTTCCCGAACAGTTTCACAACATCCTTTCCGTCAAGGTTTGACCTAGAAACTGATGGGTTGTTCCTATCCCAGTCTGTCCAGAATAGAAAGCCTGCTTTTGGATGTACTGCAATACCGCGGGGGCGCGATAAGACTTTCGAATCCAAAATTGTGACTCTCATTCTGGTTTCCTTGATCATATCTATTCTTACAGCTTCAATCTTCTTCCTCAAACCGTCAACAAAGAACAAAACGTTGGAAATCCAATCAAACGCCATTCCTTCTATGCTGGCGAGGTCTCTGTCGACTATGACCTCTTGTGTCGTGCCGTTGTTGAAGCATTGTCGACTGATCTTATCCAATTCTATGTCAGCCCAATAGATGCAGTTGTTCTTTATGTCAAATTCAATGGCAACAATGTTCCTTTCGTTCACCACGGGGTATATAGTCGAGTTTTCAGTCAGGTCAATGCGAGCGATTTTATTGCCAAGGGCGACTAACATGAATTCTGTTGGTTCTTCAAGAGGACAGGGGATTAAATCAGGTACGTACGCCATGTAACCAGAAACACTGCATACGTCTCCATCGATTTTCCTATAGCCCTTAGTGCGCCAGTAGAAATGACCAGGCTGACAATCTGCGGGAACGGCGTATGGGTCATATTTTGAGGATTTGTTATGAATACATTCGTTGCCAGCGAGCATGAATCCGAAATCACATTCGAAATCTCTGCGACTACATTCGCAAGTCTCCTTTTTGAATGGTCTGTCGTAATCTATTCCGTTGTAGCAGTTCGTGTGGGCGAGACGTCGCTGGAAAGTGTTTCTGGTACCGAGCACACAGGAGACTGAGGAGTTAGGAGGTGAAGGAGACCAGTACTTGTAGTCGGCATCAGTGCAGTTGCGGGCGAAAGTATTACGTAGGTCGATTGTAATTATAATCCACTGATGCTGATCGTTTGCAGAGCCGAACATAGTAAACGTTGTCGTATTCTCTCCGGGCTCGGTCATTAGTCCGTAGATGCGCAGGTCATCGGCATTGAACCTACAAATTAATGTTGTTAATAACGACAAACACAATAATTAATTAAATATTGATAACACTAACTGCAGCAGTGACTCACTGATAAGAGTTCCATTCGATGCCTTCGTTCGTTGAATACAGTATCTTTCTCGTTTCACCACGAGATTTAAAGTACTTGACAGCTACAAGAACACCGCCGTGGTCACCGTAGTTGAAGAAGTAGTAGTCTTTGAGAATCCTCTTCCACGTGAGACCGGCATCCCGACTGATGTACACGCCGGGTATTCCTTTCAGTGACTTGCCCATGACACCGGTGGCCATAATAATTCCTGGTGCTGATTTCGAGCTCATTATACTTGCGGACCTACAATAGAGAACATGAATTGATACCCTCTATCATGCTATGAAATATGTTACACCAAACATTCACCAGATTCCCTCTGTGAACACTTACATCTTCAACAAATTACCAGCAAATATTGCATGCTCAAATCAAATACATATTAAAATGGTGTACTGAATCCAGATCTACATTATTGCACAGTAAAATTATAAAACATTGAATAAAAAAAACTATTGCTATTTATTAATGTTATTAACAAATGGATGGATGAAACCATAATGAAGCAATTGTAACCACAAACTTTATATACCAATGAACTGATTTAAACAAAATGGGAAAACACATAAGTTCGTGCTGTGCAAATTAAACAAAAAGCATAATCAACTATAATGCACTCTATTCGTGTCAGTTTACCTCAAACCGTTCGCAACCACATTTCCAGGTGGGCTGCAAGCAATTTTAATCTTTGTCAGCATATTTCTTATATGAAACATAATTATTATTACTATGTGAGTAATATAACGGTTTAAGTAACAATTAATGTGTCAGTTTCCCAACATTTTAATGTCAATATAGAGAAGCAAAGAGGGTGCTAGTATGCTATAATATTTGGTATAATTTATAGAAAAGGCATATAGAAAGATGATAACGTTACGTTTGTGTCGGTTTTGACCCTATCACGAAAATATTGTTTCCCTCATAGAACATCAAGCACAGATGTGTTGTTAACTTAGCACCTAGCTAATTACTACATACTGAGCATCTATATTAATATTTTAAACCCAAATATATTTACTTTTTATAGCGGTTATACCATTTAATCCTATTAAATTTGTTAGTATAAGTTTTCTACTTCTTACCTACATTTTTTGTTAAATTAATATTATAGATTACATGAACACGTTGCTTCTAAATACCGTTGGATTTCATTTTTTTAATATTACCTGGGTTACCTAACTATACAAAAGGCTGGCTCTAATATTTTCTATTTAAATAAATAAAGAAATATAAAATATGTTCCTAATATATAAAAACCGCAAACTAATACGGTTGTTATGGCGACTAAGGGGGCTGATGATGCACCTTATTATACAAACATCATATGTTGAATGATGAGTCATCATCTCAAGTGCGGAAAGTGCAAAGTATTGTCTATTTCTAAGAAAACAAACTGTATATAGTTTATTTTTACTACTATTGGATTATTATTATTATTGGAATAATACTTGTGATTAGTCAGTACGTGACTAACGTTGTTTGTATTAGAAGTCGTGATATAAATGAAATAACGCTAGGTCAGTAAATATCTATTGGAAAATCTGTAGGGAAATACCTCACTTGTGTACTTAATTGAGTTTTTTAGTAACTAGGTATGTATTTGATATGTATCAACACAATAAAATGAATCCACGACTGATTTCTTTGATTGTGTGTAATATAGTATTTATAATATTTTAAAATCTACAAAACTACTAACGAAATGAATTTAGGATCATCGTTTCTACCTGGCCAAGATCTAAACAATGACAACTGTGACATATTTGTATAAGATATAATTTTATCTAGTACAATTATCAACTAGTTAGATTATATTGATAAGGAATTGCTCAAGATTCCTTCCTGTTCGAAACGGGTCAACAAACCGTTTAATAAACAGATATATTGTATTTAAAAACATATTTTTATAACTATATTATCAGAAATTTTCAACAAAGTTCAAGGTATCTTTAAGATGATACACATAGGTAGACAAGCATATAAATTTAACAACAAGTTCATTATTTTGACCGGCGATAAACAGGCCGTTCTTTCCGTAAATATATTTTTGTATTGAAATTATTTTGTAGAAATAATGAGCTATCTTATTTCTTGTTTTTAAGAATTCTATGTGTGTGTGTATGCGTCGTGTAAATCGTTGTTCATTGGTCAACAACCGCGTACAAAGTACAAAGAAACAAAGGTATATTGTATGAATTGTGTGATCCATTAGTCTTAATACATATATAACCCGGCTACGCAGTACGGTACGGGTGCAGTGCTGATACAAAATCTCTCCATTAATTTAAGGATTGTTATTATAAATCAAAAACCTTCCTATTCAATCAATACATCTATTATAAAACCGTATGGAAATCTCAAACGAACGCCGGTGTCCTTTTATTGTTGAATTACTATTAATTTATACTATATTATAGATTTATATCATAGAGGAGACATAGAAAGCGACTTATTGTTATATTATGTAGGAATTTGTTTATTTGAAAAGAAACTTTTATCTTGATTTCGGAGCTTGCAGTTGTTTAATAGAAAATTATGTTAATATGTAATGGTAATCTCAGGCGAATAATTAAAATTTCGGGTGGATAGGCTCCTCAAAAATGATGATGCGTTTATATAATTTGATTCACATAGTGTCTAAGTACTCCTAGTTCCTATATACTGCATTAAGGGAAAGTCCAGTTGGTAATGTTGATAACCGCCCCCAAACATTGTTGTATGAAATAATCGCTAGGCGAATGCGTCAATTACTGGGTTTTTTCATCACAGATACTAACTATCAAATGAAACATATTTAACTATGCTATATTAATTGGTCAAATCTGTAAATTCTTGTCATAATGTTTATCAACAAAACAGACTATAAAAAATTATGACATTGGATTATAATTATTCATAAAAATATTATAATTAATTATGAGCTTAATCTAGGCATGAAATAGTTTAGTAAATTATTCCGATAAGCAATATTACATTTTGGGCGTTACTAATTATTCGAGTCGATTTATTATTATACCGTGTTACGGAACTGATAACGCGAGTTAAAGTTATCGATACGGTAACCTAACAATCGTCAAACTAAGCGCACATTATATGAAATTAAATCTTAAACCGCTGTATTTGAGTTTAAAATTGGACAGCATAATGTTTATGGTAAAATAAAGAGTAAAATATCAGTATTATTATTGTTCTTGTCGATCTTACCTGGTAACTGGGTACAGTTGGCTGAACTTCTGACATAGGTGCAGACTGCAAGAATTCTCAATGTGACAGTTTAGTGGTTTACCTGTTAAAAGAGAAAAATAAACAATTTGAGCTAAAAAATAGAAAAAGAACTGAGTAAAGATAGATGTAAGTATTTTTTTGCTGTAATTACTTTTATCCATATAATGAGCCGTAGAAAACCAATACAATTGCATATTATTATGCTACATTTATAATTTCATAATTTAGAAATAAAATGTTCATATGAAATCAATACATACTACAGAATCTATCTTAAATATGAAACCAAAAAGACAACTAAAAAGTAAGTAAGTAAGTAAGTAAGTAAGTAAGTAAGTCATTTATTTTGCAAATATGGGTACAATACATGGTGATAGAGTAAAAACAGGTAGGTTCAGCCACATTTTACCAGTAGGCATGCAAAAATTTTAATTTGAAGCTAAAAATAGGTACTGGAAATTAATACTTTATACATTGAATAATTTGACGTTATAACTTATCTTGATTAACATTTACATAATAATGTCAGAGAACAGTTACAGTTATTGTTGAAAACATAATTTAGAGTCGATCAATGTCATATAATACAAAAAAATGTCATATAATACATTTTCAAATATGGCGTCAAAAAGTGTCAAAGTGTAAAAGAAAAAAAAAAAAAAAGGCACAAGGATGGGAATATGAAAACAAACTTATTACTATAATAAGTGAAGAAACAAAGGAAAAATCTAACAATAACAGATTATTGCTTATACCAACATTATATTGCAAAACACAGATCTATAAATCTTGAGGAAACGTAATTAAAAATCGCCGCAAATTCAATGTAGTGCTGCTCGATAAGGTATCAAGTAAACATCGTTACCGTACTTATTATGGCAACTGAAATAACTTGGTTCATGCTTCTTAACATTTTCACTTATCAGAAGTAAAAAAACAGTTACAAGTGCCCTGTTTTGCATTTTTTTTTTTTATTGCACACCTTGTTATTACTCGGAATAATAAAGGGTGCTTAAAAATGACATATAAGGGTTTAAGACAATATAAAGGTTTTGAGACAATCATTTTTTACTCGTACAATGATTTCTCTGATTTTTCTAGAATTATTCGTATAGTAATTACTTACGGCATTTTATCTTGATTGAAACCTAACCTTGAAGTTTTGCCATGAAACTAATTCTTAGTTATGTTATTTTACAACAAACAATGAAAAAGGGTCTTACCATTCTCATCTTCAGTGGGTGGATTAATAGGAGACCAGGTGACTCCATGGTCGAAAGTAATCAGCGAGATCAAATGTTCAGGTCCAATATTAGCCACAGGAGCCTTCGAGTCCACACGCGAAGCAATGTAGATTCCCTTCAATCCTTCAACACGGTACAAATCCGTAAATGGATCTTCGGTCACATCCCTGAAAAATACCCTTTTGTTTACTCAAAATATTTATACTCGAAATGATTGATCTGTTTGTGAATGTCACCTCAAAATGACATTCCTGAAACGAAAATAAAATATTTCTGCAGCCAAAATACTCTCTGTCCTTGCAGACAAGGTTACAGGTGACAAAGAGCCATTCCCTTCGACGGGAACGCTCGCTCTACGTAAAAAATGCATTTCATACACAAACAGAAGTATGAACTGTTTAATGGAAAATTTGAAAGGCTAACAACCTTTTCAGTTTGAAAGGTATGTCTCAGTACTGCACTATCTCAAGTAATACTCACTCAAGCCAGCTGTCCTTCCAGTTAGCATCGGGGAAATAGCACAAAATCTGTTCCAAACTCAACACAAAGTTGTACTGCGTGAAATTGTTGCTTATCTCTGACACGTACAAATTCGCTAGGGCATCAGTGTGCATGACAGAGACGAATATACGTTTGTCTGTAACGTCTGCAATGTGGAATCTTTTTAGGTCTAATTCAGTTTGGAACATAGCTTTGTAGAATGGTCCTCTTTGATGTGAAATGTACAGATCTAGTGTGTTTCTCTGAAAAGAAAAAAATGTACATTATAGTATGTGATGTAAGTCTCTGAGCATAACTCCGCAAAATAATATCCTTTGAATTAAAACAAGCGTTACCTATTTAAATAACAGAAGACTTTTAAATCCTTAATTTCAAAAAAAGGAATCTATTTATCTCAACAAACGTTTTATCGGCTTTATACAAGAAAGCCGTTTGGTTATATAAAAAAAAAAACAAATGACCTTCCTCATATAGCATATTAATATATGCTTAGATGGTATATGTAAAATACTATCTACAAATTGTAGTGTTAACACAACAAGACGGCATTCAACCTTCAAACTTTCGTACAAGCTTGACGCTAAACCATAAAACCTGTTCACATGCGGTAAAACTTCGCACTTAATCAATTTCCTACAGTTCAAGTATTGAAAACCTGTCGTCAACCACATAACAAACACTTAAGATGACGAGAAGTTCAAATTGATTCTACTTAGCAAAGATCATGGACTATTTGGAAAGAGTTTATCTTCAATGTGTGCATATACACATACAACTCTTTGGTGATTATCTGAAATTCCTTATCCAATGAACACCCCGTTATACTCAGTGACAATTACTCACATAGAAAGAATTAAAACGAGGGGAAAGCTACCCAGATTGTGTTAAATATGTAGTGCCAAAATCGGCTCTTACTATAAACCGCGGAAATCTTAAACTATTTTGCCATCTTCATATAAATTCTCGATTAACTTACGTGGCACGTATTTCATACAAATTACGTTCTTTATTCAAATGCATCTAGTACCTACGTAGCGGTTATTCAGACATTGTAAAACAGGTTCTATGGGTGGCAAGTGACAAATGTTTTCTTTCAGCCGTCTGTATACAAACACACCATTTATTTCTCAACCTCATAAACCTTTATGTGCCCACTGCTAAACAAAGGCCTCTTCTCAAATGGAGAAGGTTTCTAACTCGCACTCCAATGCATGAGAAGCCGGTACTATTACCTCCGGGCCACGGCGTTTTTTATTTTTACGTAACATGCCTACTATTCCAAAATTAAATTAGGTACACCAAGTTTATTTAGGAGACAATTTCAAAACGTGACCAGGGCATCGGAACCGGGTTCTTGTAGTATTTACACACGCTAGTACCTACGTGTGAAAATACAGTTGTTGTTTTACAGTATTACAAGAACTAAAGCACTTAAGTGCAGTATTTATTCAGCCCACTGCGTCTAAACGCAAGCAAAATTGCAATGCGTCGATAATACGCTTTCAATGTCAGTTAATAATTGCGTATAGCTTTATGTGCCTTCACATGACTTTTAATAAAATACAGTTGTAATTTTACACCATCATTACAATAAGTTTATAGCAAATAAATACTAATTTATGGTCATAATGTTTTGTTTATAACATGTATGGCGACTTTAGTGTGGACAAAATAATATGTAATTGTTATTAATACAAAAACTAGGTGTTTCCATGACATACTAAACTATGACTTTGTGTCTGTTGTATTAATGGAACTTTATTAACATATTTCTTATGTTAGAAATAAAGTTTGAGTCTAAGTTGCCCCCTGCCATCTTCAAGATCGTATAAATAATTATTAATAGCATTTTGTTGCAATTGTTTATTTATAAACAATTTTACATTAACATGACGCAGTATAACCATTTCGTTAGATTTAAAATTGGTCAGTATTAAAGATTAATTTGTTTAAACTTTAATATATTATTATTTACTTTTAAATATCAAGATATAAATATTGGCCTTGTATGTTTAATTGAATAATGACTATTAACAAATATGTTGCAACATTGTTTCAAATAATTGAGACATGGATTGATATATTAGAAAGAGATGGAAATACATTTTGGCAATGTGTGTACATTCAGGTCTAAGGAATTAAATGGGTCACATTCACATTATAAATTCTGTACCTACCTATACATTTATAAATATAGGTATATGCACAGTTTGAATATAAATAGTATAAAAATAGGCAATACTGCGATACCTTGACGTCTAAACCATTTAATAAATTGGAGAACCATAGCTTAGTCAAACTCTAGAGACAGACACTATTTTAATCTTTTATGACCCGAGCGAAGCCTTTTGCAAAGTTAGAACCTACATATAAATGTAATAAATTAAATTGAACAATGTTTCTTTTATGGGGAAAATAAGAAAGAATTCCGTTAAATGATAATAAAAGTTAAGTCAGTCATATGAATCATACTAACTACATTAACAAGAATGTCATGAATAATTGAATAATAAATAATAAATACATACATTAGACAATATTTGTTAATAAGTACCTAAAACTGTTTAATAAATTATTAAACATAATTGTTATTTTGTTTTTACTTGCAACATATGCATAATGTTGTGGGCATGGAAGAAATAAAGCGCGTATACCTTATACAGAGACCTAATTATGTATATTTTATAACCTAAAACCGTTAAGGTACACTAATATGTAGATAGTATGCAAACCGAATAAATAAAATGGTGTGTACATGGTCAATGACAATTTCTAAGGAGGTCGAGGGTACCTATTAGAATACCTACGTAAAATAAAACCTTGAGTTAAGTATGTATTATGAAACTAATCGGCATACCTAGACCTCAAACACGTAATTTGTAGTAATGTACCCAAACTGTAGTTACTAAAAAATATGTAATTTCTTTCTATGCCTTGTAGTTTTTCCTTACCGCATAGACAAAGGAGGTTGGTTATCAAATTCAAAATCATTTATTTGAATTAGACGCTTACAGGCACTTTTGATCGTCAAACAAAGATTAACGATAAAAATGCCAGTCTATTGGTCAGTCCGCTTAGTGAAGCTAATAGCTCGTTCCAGAGCCTTTAATGAAGAAGAAAGAGTAACAAACTCCATGGTTGTGATAAGAATATAAAAGCAAGCACGCGAGCGTCCGTACAGCTCGACTCTTGCCGTCAAGCATAGTATAAGAAAAAGACAGCAATAGGTAGGTCGTATGGGGAGGGAACGCGACGAATAAAGGGGGTAAACGCATCTATACATGAGCCTAAATGAAAGAGGTAATCTATAATATTATGTGAACAGAATAAAGTATAAGGGTCTCGGACCCATTTCACACCTTTATTAAACCAATAAATAAAAACATCAAAATACTTTTTGTAAGTATTTTGATGTTTAGTTTAGTAAGTAAAATACACACACTACAACATTACCTTATCTAGTTTAAAAACAACTTAGTGCAAGCACTTAAGTGCTTTTAAAAACCTGCGATACAAGCGAATGGTGTCATTTATCACCAGATCTTGACATCGCAGTATTACACCCACAACACAACTTGAAACCTTTGTTTATGTCAACTGAAATACTCAAACATCGAATTACAAAAACGATGACATCAACCTAAGCTCTACCGATAAGGCTTCAAATGAATAGATCTTTCAACAGTTTCAAAATTTGACTCCTCGAGTACTATTTAGTAAGCTTGCGGGTGTCAAGTGGCAGCTCAAGTATTTTATATTATTAAGTACCTTTTGACTGCTGACTAAAAACTTTTTAAGAAACCTCAAACGCTCAAAGTTAAAGTAAAGTACTAAAGCAGGTAATATAATAAACCCTATGTAGTACTAACAACCCTGTTGAGATTTCTGCTTAAAACTTAAAAGGAATTACGCTTTATAAGACGATATTAGGTCAAGAATCATTTTCATAATACACAAGTTATGTGTGGGAGGGCCATGCTTCTGCACGAATGGGCCGGCTCGAACTAAGTGATACCACGGCCTCACAGAAAAACGGCGTGAAGCAAGACTTACGTTGTTACGTCTCAACTCCCCTATCCTTAAATCCCTAAAAGTCCACAAGAGGCCGGCAACGCACTTGTTGTAACTCCTTTGGTATAGCGTGTGTCTATGGGCGGCGCTGATTGCTTACCATCAGGTAATCCTTCGGCTCGTTTGCCAACTTATAACATAAATAACCCTTACATTGATCACTACGTGTTTTTTAATGTAGGTATTTATTTATTGTTTCTTGCTGAATACAAGGAAACTGGTCTAGTCAGAAAAAAACGCTGGTAACTACCTCATTACAGGATAGATAGGAAATTATGACTACTGTAAGGTACAGAATCGCAACAATTACCTACAAGTCACTGCGCAGTTACTAAGAATCAACTTTACCTTTGGTAATGTTGATTCATAGAAATGCGAGCCGCATAATTTAGTACTAACGTAGGTACTTACTAAGTAATATTATATACGTGGCTATTGTAATTAGTCTCGCATTATAAATTATTATAAGGTCAAACTATATTAAATACTTGCATCCTCTGCTGGAGCACTTTAAATTTAAGAATCTAGTTCCCCGTAATTTCTTTGAAAAATTGAATCTGTCATTGTTGGATACATATACAGATTTTATCATTTGTAGGACTCAACAATTTGAAACCTAAAACTTCCAAGCAACAACCTCCCTACTAAAAATAGTAATCAAAGTAAACACCCGAAATTGACACTTAAAACAAATATTCATGAAGATACTTTTAATACATCGTCACGAAAACCGATTAGTATTAATTAATCTTGGAATAAAGTTCAAGATCCAATATTAACTTCAGAATATTTTTATAATACCTAACACTGAGCAGTGACCTAGATATTTCCTCAATAGATCAATATGTGAATACGTCTTAGTTATTATTAAGTGCATGCTACAGAAAGAATAAAGTTTCTTATTTTTTTAAAGGTTTGTCTTGTAGATTAGTTTAGAACATTAGATGTGTAATTTTTAATTTCTTGTGGAATCAAAATCGTTCGCTGAATAAGGCCACAGGATCTAAAACATTTACCAAATCACTTAAGTAAGCTTTTGACAAATTCATGAATAATTATTCACGGTCAACTATTTCAGATTACTACAATAATATTTATCAAGGATTGTGGCGCTAGCCGCTAGCGCAATAAGGTACCGAAGCCTTGGCCTAAACTAGGAGAAGGAACGGGGGGTTTTTTAGTCAGTAAGGGTCTAACACACCCTGGCCAAGAGAAGTACTTAATTGCATGATTTTCCCCTCACAAAACTAAAGAAGTCGAACAATTATCAAAAGCCACAGCCAAAATATTAACCAGAAATTTCCCTAAAGACCATCCGATTAACTAGTTGATAATTCCGTGCAAAAATCGCTTTCAACGCCCATCGCGTTCCTACTGTCGACGTCGTCCCTATTTCTAGAGAAATGCATCTCATTTTGACGTCATCCATACGACATACCACGAGTATATTCTATAACTTCGCACCCTTATGTATTGGATTTATTTATTTCCTTCCCATTTTCACCCATGCTTCAAATTGAGGTACTAAATATTAGACTACTTCCCTTTCGCAAAACATTTATAACAAAATGTAAGAAACAAACAAATATTTCGCTTCAATCAATCCTAATACGAAATTCATCGCAAAACAAATGCATACGTACACGCGCTAATATAAAAAAAGATTACCTAATATCTGTAAAATCGGGTTCAGATCAATACTGGTATTGTGAGGAAAATAATATTAAATAACACATGTAGTACCTAAACATATTATTTAGGCGAAATCGTGTTATTCGGTATTAAAATAAAATTATTATTTACAAAAATGTACTATCGTGAGACAATTCCATGTTTTACCGTTCTATAACATTAAATGTTTATTTTTGGTACTTTAGTAGACTATCATGTCTAGTGAATGACCTCGTTTGTGTGCAAACAAACGCTCACTTTTTAAAGTTGTAGGACTAAAATAATTATATTGTTGACCTAATAACCTGGCCTCCACTTTAAGCTGAGAATTCTAGACACTTTGTTATTCTTATTTCTACGTGCATTATGTATTATACTAATGTAGACAACGCTTACACCCGGTTTCCGAAAGGCCGATCAATGTTAAAATCAATTTAATCTCTTGTCAAGTCATCTGATTGGTTGACTGAATTATCAACAACCAATCAGATGACTTGACAAGAGATTTGACACCTAGTTATAGTTAATTTTAACATTGATCGGGCTTTCGGAAACCTGGCATTACTGTTTAATTATTGAATTGGTGACAAAAACACAACCTACGAATGGAAAGAAGTTCTTTATTTTGAACCAACTTCGAAAAAGGAGGAAGTTCTCAATTTGACCGCTCGTATGTTTTTTTATTTAAATGAACTCATTACACTGCGATATTTTTTTACGTATTAAATTAAGCTTTAATCAAGAGAACTGTAAAAACTGACAATAACAAACTTCTCACAACTTATTTTTCTAGATAAATTATGCCAAATAGGTACACAACATAATTTTAAATACAGTTCCTTCAATTTTCAAGTTGTATATAAATTGCTTCTTCGTGTGTGACGCATCACGCATATAATATAATTTAATCCACAAAAGTGTGGATCCTAGATCATCGACTCCACGAAAATGACAGGTGTTAAATATAAATGAATTGAAGAGTCAACAAAAATATTGGAACTATCAACAACATCAATATGTATATTAGCGGTTGGGTACCGGCACGACATCGCCACAACAACTTTAAGTAATAAACAGATCGCCTGAGTGCGGGGGCGAAGTGTCGACTAGAACCGCGTTTCGATACAAACAATAATGTCGTGTCAATAACCTAATACACACACATGCGTTTACTTAGTTGCAGTCATAATAAAATCCAAAGTGGGACATTATCGTATCAACTGAGGTGATTCGAGTAATCCATACGAATACTCGAGATCGTCAAGGAGCCAGTTGAAGAAGGACAATTTGCCGCATTATTTGCTTGACAAGATACTTCCTTGCGCCGTGTACAACATTTATTCGTACGTACATAGTCCGAGGGGTGTACTGACTAAACGGTAGACCACAATACTGCTGGATGACACTTAATTGGTGACTCAGTTGAGCCAACGATATAAACTAAATTAATATTAAATCTGCTTTATTCATTGACTAATAAGAATAACACGATCCGCGAATTGCTTTTTCCTTTAATATATTATGTAGGCAATTGGGCGATAAACATTGTTTTATTTATAAGGTAAACGTTGAAAAATAAAGTTGTCAAATAATGATATCAAACTTGCAAAATGCCATGCAGCAATTCTACTAGATTAATGTGTAAACAGTTGAGTTCGATCTCATTGAAGTAAGCGGTCTGCTTCGACTGTGCGTCATCTTTATGAATCAGACATTTTGCGGTCACAATTTAATACCTAATAAATGTACCTACGTGTTGAAAATTAATAATGTCTAGCTTGTTTGAAACAGTAGGAGCTATGTACTGAATACGCCTGTGTGAAAACAATCGATAGGACACTGTTCTGTGCATAAATTATATCGTCACATGTTACTTTCGCATGAGTTAACGACTGATAACAGAATAATCGGATACAACGACATATTGTACCCACAACTTAGAGATGTCGAACTATTTTTAGGTGCGAACAAAGAGTTCATAGTGAGGTGTAAGGGAAATTGCTTGTTTGGCTGACCTACGAGGTCACATATCGTCGGACGCAGGAATAAGTTTATCGGCAATGCCTTATTTATTAAATGCTTCCTGCGTCGCTGGTTAGTGAGAGTAACCATTGTCAAGGTTTCGAGTATCGTTCCCGTCTGAATGTGTAATTTGTTTATTCACTAATGGTACAAGCACCTGCAGTTCTATTTATAGACGTGCATCGTACGAGCTATTCTAAACCAGTTTGTCAGCTAGTTAGGTACAACTGGGATTTTCCCAAATCCTGACAGCGTTAGAGTTCTCCAACACTCGAGACTATGTCAATGTGATATGGACTTTATCAGTGATAATTAATTGACGTAAATTTTCTAAACAAATATTATGCTTTACATCTATGACCTATGAAAGGTGACTCGTTAAGTTGTTACTGACTGGTGTGGAATTCTTTCTACGTAAAAAATTGTGCAAACCATATTTTCCAGTTTTCAATGTCAATGCCTAACTTTACCGATAACGATGCAAAAACTATAGATTATTATTATAGTCCCGTAAGTTCATTTTCTCATTACTATGAAACACTTTAGTACTTTTTGTTTTTATCGTAACGGTACGAATCTGCAAAAGTAGCAAAACGTGTTTTGGCGAGACTTTCTCTCCAAGTTAAGTAATTTTTATGACCTTACTTTAAGAGTGCACATTCAACTGTGTGGTCTAAAGATAGTTTACTTTGTTGTCGCAAATACTACTTTAAGAAAATCATAATTAATTCAAACAATAAAAGCTAAGCTAGGTCGCCGCAAGATTTTGTCCAGTAGTTAACGGCTCAAATCATGAAACATAAATACAGTAACATTCGCATTTATAACTTTAAAGTAAAAAGAAAACTTACGTCTTTGGATTGTTTGGTGGCAAACATGTAATCTCCTTTGATTTGGAAGTCTTTGGCCTCCTCGAACAATATCTCAGCGTTGACCAGGTCGGTCGGATCACTCGCACTGAACACTGTGCTCGTCCCATCAGGCTTCCACCGCTCCATGTAAAACACCTTGGAGAAACCAGGTCCCGAAGACCAGAAGAAGGTTTTCACGTAACTTTGGATCATCTTGAACGTTTTACCTCCGTCTAGGGTCAGGTACAGCTATAGAGATAAAAAAGAGAATATCAAATACTGAGCATTATATTGTTAGGTAATCTATATTGGTAAAAACATATTTAACCCTATGACCGACATGGTCGGCTACAGCTGACAATATTTATTTATGCCGTTTTCTGGTTGCCTTTGCTCGACATTGGCGAAATAGCCTATTTTTTGTTTGTCGTCTGTAGCCGACTATGGCGGTCAAAAAGTTTATAGTTTCAGGAACCTTTAAAATTCGGGAAAACGTTGCAATTATGTTTATGTTAACATCTTAACATTCATTAACTACACGTCGGTATACGCTCACTATTACCATAAGTATCAGGTGAAATGGCTAAAGAATACAAAAATAAATCCATTCCTAAAAAGATTGATGGGCACTGACAGGTCAAATCGGTGTAGTTACATCAATATGCATTCAGCCATTAGGAACCGCGCTAGTCACATGACGGTCAAACGGCAATATAAGCACATGATTGGTGACATCCCTTCGGCCATGTCCTCCGTTATTGTGCCACGTACGGACACAACTGGCTGACCCTCAGGACTTCAAATAATTCGAAATTTCTTAATCTTATTTAGTTGCAGAATGTCGATTAATTAAACAAAGGTAACTACACGTATTACGGCAAATCGTCACTTTCCACCTCACTGGGAGATTATATGTTTGCGTTTCAAAATGCGTGGACAAAAATTTGCCTGTGATTTTAGTTTACAATGAACATTTTTTCTTATATGTACTTACATTATTATGTTAAGTCATTCATATATTGGAGTCAAATTGCAATAGTACTAGTAGTGGTACTGCCTGGTAAATAAACCTAATAAAAGACATTTGAGCAAGTAGCCTAAAAAATCTTGAATCGTGTCGTTGATTCTGTTGTAACAAATACGATTGCTGAGCAGACCTCAGGTCTAAAATCCAAGCTGTATTAAACATTTTAAGTTTTATTTATTATTTCCTATTTCTGCGTAAAATAAATTGCGCTTGGATTTTAAGCCAGCTTGTGAATTTATCGTAATAATGCAGATACATAGGAAGAGAGTTAAGCTTACTTTTCTGTTAGTGACGACTTTGTCCAAAATAACATATTTGTCGGGAAACTCCTCGTCGAAAGATAGCTCGCTGGGGTGGAAAGAGAGGTCCGAACGGTGGATGGTGCGTCCATTGTCACTCGTGTAGAAAAGCTTCTTGTTTGTCGAGTCCACGAACACACACTGCGTACAAAACAATAACATGAATACACATACACACACATAAGATTTGGCAAGATACAATGAAATATGTATAATTGAAATAAGTAAGTATGTTTTATTAATTGTTATTCTACAGTTTTAAACTTTGTTTGGGTGTGTTAGAACAGTTTATTATTAGCCGAAATATCAATTTATGAACACACGACGAATTTTTCTGTGGGAATCAAAGCCGTTGCATTAAACGTGGAGACGAATTCCGATCGTATATTTTTAAATACTAAGTTGGACATCCTGTAGGATGTCGGAAGCTGTGATGGATATTTTATTTATAAAATACTAATAAAAACGTAGGAAACAGATATGATACCGTTATGACGTCATTATGACTAACTGCTAACCGGAAGTCAATTATTCGTTATTGCAATTCATATTTATTTTATTTTATATCAAGAATTACCAAATTTGAAACCCAGATTATTTGCCTAGTTAGTCACATTAAAACGCAAAATAAAATAGTAGGTAGTTTATAAATTCACAATATTTTCAGTATCTTTCCTGTGTATTTAATTATCCAACCTAATAAATGCGAAAATAGCTCTGTCTGTATTTTCTTCACGCCTAAACTACTGAACCTATTGGTGTGAAATTTGGTACAGACATAGTTTAAAAATCGAGAAAGGACATAGGATAGTTTTTAAACGAAAAATCTGCAGAAAGTCACTATTCCACGTGAACAAAGTCGCGGGCAAAAGCTTGTCTTTAATATGTATAATAGGTCTATACCTATGAAATTGCCGTTCTGCAGTACTGGCCATTTCAAATCAAAATAGTTTTTGTTAGGCTAGGGCTAATTAATTTTGTTTTAAAAACAAGGGATTCTTTTTCCAAAGACCTATTATATTTTTAAAGAACTATAATTTGTGTGATATGTACCGTACGCTCGACTTATTACAATTATACTATGAGCTATGTATACTAAGAGCGAATAAAGTGTATAAAAAGCAAGATTGCTTCGCATCACCTCACCCAAATCTAACTGTAAACCTCACATGAGCACTGGTATAATAAATAACAAAATTATAAGTCATATTCTATGTAGTGCTAAAAAATTACTGTTTAACGATTTAGCGAACATTATTTAGCTTTATTGTAATGATAATATACACTCGATAATTTATACAATAGTAAATAAAACAAGAAGTGTTCGTGAATTACCACACAGTCTGTTTTACCTGGGTGTGAATGACCTCGAGTTCTTAACGTTGCTCATTAGGCCAGTAAACATTTTCGCTATTTGCATTATGATAGAATGTTTTTGTGTATTATTCATGCTTTCCCAACAATATTTTAAGTTAACTAAAAATCGCGGGTTACTCAAGTGTAAATATTGAGAAAAGCTCTACTAGTTTCGAACCACAGATGTCTCACGATAGTTATTATAAAAAATATTTTAAGTCTTTTAGCGGAAGCCGGGATTCTATTGTTTGCTTTATTCTATTGTTAAACACATAGAAAATATTTAATTACTACAAACAACACCTGCAAATTTGACCTCGCTAATCTCAACAAATGCTTCACTGAACAAGATTAGCTAAAATACAATAAAACTCATTATCAATCGTCTTTTTTCTCGGTACACCTTGACATTAGGTATACCGCAAAGTTCATTGAACTGCGCACGTGATACGAATGCCACTATCCATAGAAGCACAAACTGTCCTGTTAAGATTCCGAGCTTATGTGACTTGTTACAAGATATCTTGTGGATACCACAATATTGTAACACTTACGTTCGGTCATGTTACGGTATCTTCGCTTTCTAGATACATGTTTGTAAATAGACAATCTGAGCACTGAAATAAACTTATATTGACTAAACGTATCCCAATTTTTAGCTAAGACGAGAATCACGAAAAACTATATTTTGTTATGTAGCTACTTTAAAAAGCAATGAAGTGTTTCGTGCTTTCAGATTAATGATATACAGCAGACTTATAACTACAATATTTTCATATTATAAATTGTTTTTTTTACATTACCAACCACTTACCAAGCAATCTACCTTTTAAATATGGAATTAAGAAAACTTTCGATTTTAATGCATTGATTGTTTAAACCAAAAATATGAAATGAAAGCAGTTAGATAAAAGTTCAACCAATTAAAAAAAAGGTATTACATACAAACTAATCCTATTGTATGCTTATAACAGGTTGCTATCAAACTGGTATCAGATTGGGAATAACAAAATAAGTGTTATCTTTGATAAGCAATGTCAATGTTTTTTGACATTTATTTAGGCTTTTTGTTCTAAACAAAGACTTTTTGTAAACAGTAGAACTTTAGTATGTATGATGAATAAAAAAATTAAAAAAAATAAGTCAATCATCCATTATGAAGGCAAACTTCTAGAATATTTAATTTCTTAGCTCAATTAAAAATTAACTGAATTAAAAGTTTGGTAATTAATGCTTATTTTAATGTAATTTTTAAAAAGAAGGTCAATGGAATTAAAATTCACATAACTGAAACTCTAAAGTGCTTATTAAAGAATAATTCACATTCACAGCTATGAATGGAAAGGTAAATACTTAATAAAGAAATACACAAGCATAATGATATGAATGTAAATAAATATTACTTACTTACGGTAGGGTAAAATGTTTATCTATTTCTATAAATAATTGTAAAGAAATTACAATAATACAAATTCATAGTAATTTATATAATTATGTACCATTAACATTTCAGCAATTGTAATCAATTTCCAATGGAAATAACTATAGAAAAAAATAGTATTTACCAGTAAAATATTATACATACTAAATTAAAAGAAAATATATAAGAATAAAAAAATCAAAAGAATTGTATGGCAAAAGAATACACAATCTAAACAATTTTGCCTAGTTTTATGAACATTCATAAATAAAATTAATAAAAAATGACAAATTATATTAACAGTTGGTATTTAGAATGAAATAAATGTACTCACAAATTCAGGATATTTCGGATGGTTGAAGAACTTATCCAGTTGTGCATATCCACTATCTGGCTCATCACCCAGTTTGAAGCTCTCAGTCTTATTGGTGAAGTTCTTGCCATAGTCATAAGATATAAAGAGTGCTGATGGTGATAAACCTCCTTTGTTTCTAGGACTAGAGTCCCGAGCCAGACAGATGATCACATTGGACCCTTCACCCACCCAGTGGACCATCAATTGCTGATGACTGTCATTTAGATGAGTTGTCTGTGGAAAAATAACTGTTTAATTGCTGCACAAGTGAAAGTATGGTTGTACAAGTTACAGTCAGTGTTTGCAGAAATATTATTCTATTGTTAGATTTGTTTGCACTCTAAATAAATTTAGAAAATTTGATGTAAACATGTATTTTTTTCCTGATTTGTATATGCAAGTAATCAGTGTAGTGTAACTAGTTTTGTAAATGAAATTTATTACCACAGTCAGATAACACGTTATATTAGCATCAAATTATCATTTACCTACTTTTATTAAAAACCTGATATAAAAATACCCTCAAACTGCTTAGTCATTATGAAAATGTACGCCTCATTAAATTAGGATGTTTACAACTATAAATACAAATAATAAATGTGCACGACCTTCTAGTCTGAAATATCAGTCTTCAGACAAAAGAAATCGTCACTCAGTGATAAAAATAGTAGAAAGTCAACAATACTACAATATTGCTTAGTAAACAATAGAACAAAATTATATTTATAGTGGAACGGATGATACGGGTCTTCGTAAGTAAATCAAAGTAATAAAAGTAGCAATCATGTTTAATAAGGATATGGACTATTACCCATGTACTTATGTTTTTCTGTATAGCGGGAGTCGTTAATGTTGCAGCTTCACGTTTTCTCCTTTCCAAATGAAATCCGTCTTCATTCTCTGTGTTTCTATTGATAATTTGCAATTTTCCACGACTCTGCTCCAAGTCTTCGGCTACGTATAACGTGTTACCCGGCGTTCCATATTGACGCAAACATACAACGCACGATAACAAACTCAGTAAAACTATGAAACCGATTCCACGTCCAAATACTAACAACATTTTGTAATCACTGCATGTCCAAAGCACATCTAAACGAATCCAATATTTCAAAGGAACTAAACTGCGTTGATCTGTGAACACAGAATCTGAAGTTAGCTACAAACGACTAGAAAATTTGACAAGACATGACGTTTACTTTGACGTTTCCAACTGAAGTGTTTGCATGTGTTGCTATAAAAAACAATTATTTTTATTACTTGTTCAAAATCTAGAGAACTGTTTTCTTTTTAAAAAATAGGTACCTTCTATTTTATTTCGTAGCGGGATCCAAGAGTTTTATTCTTTTTTTATGTGATAGGTCGACAAACGAGAGAGAGGATTTCCTGATGGTAAGCAATCAGCGCCGCCCATGGACACCCGCAACAACAGAGGAGTTGCGAGTGCGTTGCCGACCATTTGGGGATTAGGGATTGGGGGTGGGGAAGAGCCTCCGATAAATAATAGACCTCACTAACGTTGTTGTTGTTGCACGCCGTTTTTCTGTGAGGCCGTGGTATCACTCCGGTCGAGCCAACCCATTCATGCCGAAGTATAGCTCTCCCACACACTTACTCATGTTTTTGTTTTTATTACATGTATGTATGATGTATTATTAATGTATGTAGCCTATGTAGGTATGTATTACACACTTGTCTTACACTCTTTGTTTATAATCCTGGGACACGTCGGACTTTTCTACACATGGGTACATAGCTATGGGCGGACGATAAATACTCGTTTTATCTATTTTATCCAAAATACGGATATTTTGGAAAAAAGGGTGTTTTTAAACTTGCTTCCCATGAATTTTACACTTCAGACCATTTTAGATAACGGAACAAGTCAGAACGACTACAGACGTAACAGCTCATCTCAATTCATTTAGTCAACTAGCGCGTGTCACACTGTATGCTAAACATTATGATAAACGCAATGATGCACCTGACTGCCGAGGAGTGAGAAGGTTCAGCAACTGTACACAAAGCGTTACCATGGTGATGGCAAGCAAGCGCGTAGCGCTGCTTATGAGTGGGTATCATCCAGAGAGGAGTCCCAAGTTCATTGCCAGCCTTTTAAATAAGGAGCACACTCTTGAAGATTATACCGGCGCCAGTCCAGAGCCCGGGAAGGTAAGATGTATCCGACGATAGGTATCTGTAATCTGTGTCTCAGTCAAGAACAGCCAGTTTTGCTGTCTCAAGGTGGTCGTGGATAGTGTTAGTTGTAAGTTGGTAACTAGACTATTTTGATCTTGGAACACTGGACGTCCGTTCCGTAAATATACGTTCAGAAACTCCAGCGCAAGTACAATGGCTAAAAACTCTGGGCTCTAAGCTGTTTAGTAATAAACACAATTTTTTGCGAGGCTATGGTAGTACTCTGGTCGAGCCGGCCTATGTGTCCAAGCATAGAGCTCCCTTGTTTAGAAAACTTACAAGATATCTATTTAATGTTCTGCTTAAGTTCTAATTATGAAAATAAACCACAAGTAAGGTTTTATAATTTTTTTATTGGTCATAAAATTACAGAACGATGACTTGCTGCTTGGCGGCCTGTTTAGCCTTTAGGCGGACCTGTGCAGCGATTCTGTCAAGATCACGTCTGCCCTGACCAGTGAGAATGCGACCACCATCTTGTCCCTTCTCAACCATTTTCAGGGCCTCGAGAGCTTGGAGGGCTTTACGGGCAATGCTGCCTGATGACCTGAAATGGTATAAAAAAAATATTATAATAATTATTTTTGAGTGACAATTACTTTGATTCACACTCTTGATTCAAATTATGGTAATCCAATCTTGTAAACCTATTTTCACAAGGTTGTTGGTAATAAGAAAAGATAATGATTACAATAAAACAATGAATTTATTTTTGTAAATAGGCCATAAAACTGCACTTTTACATGTCAAAATTATATGTAAAACACCTAGATAAAGCTCACTTAGACATAGATTTGCATATAAAAAGGTATGCATAAATTAAATGACCATTTGAGGTAAAACAAAATTTAATAAAGTTAAAAATTACCTGCAGAAATGTGAGGGTGTGACTCCGTTACGTTTGCGACCTCCGAAGATTTTGGTGACAGTCTTGACTCCAACAGGTGAGCGGATGTAGATGTGACGGAGGATGGCAGCACACCTGACGTAGAACCAGTCAGGGTCGTAGGGAGCCAGCTCCTTGAAACGACCAGTCTTTACAAGGTCCATGTGCTCTGGAACCTTGACCTTACCCGTCCTGAAAAAAAAAATAGTTTTTACATTAATGATTTTTATAAATCAACCCTTGATAATATGAAGCAGAGATCCATGTGAGACACAATGTGTTTTCTGTTGTTTCTCATATACCAGCAGATAAGAGGTTAATCATCAATAGATTGTTTATAACTTCATACAATTGCCATGGATATCCAAATGAAGGATTTTTATTTTTATGGAAAAGGATGAAACTACAATACACCTTTACTTAAGTTATTATTGAAGATCACACACAGAAATAATATTTACATTGTAAAAGACAACAACAACATAAAAGAAGCAGTGGTATCCAGATATCTTTTTTTTTTTAAATTTTTATCCTGTTCTTGGGATTAAAAAGAAAATGTACTATATACATATATATACCTAATATAATTGAATGATTACATTTCAAATTCTATAAGTTTAAAAATTTCTAAAGCAATGTTTGGCAAGGTTTACTTTTCTCCAAAATCTTCAGTAGATATGTGCCTAGTAGCATTTAGTCTGGCATTTAACAGATTAGGCCTTTTTTTTGTCAGGGGTAAATCATCAAATGACTTCTCCCGCCCAGGGTTAGGCGAGAGAGAACAGATTAAGCTTGATGTCTGAAAATAAGATCACTCCAAGATCTTAATAATAGCAATATTTAGATAGAAGTGATTTACCACAACTCAATTTAATCCTCAAATTTAAATACATTATGCATAAATAATGTTACAAATTAGAACTACATATATAAAGCATATAACCTTTAGCCCAGGCTAGATGCAGTATAATCTGTTATTTACTTAGCGCTCTAATGGAACCTGTAACCTCCACATCATTTATTTATAAATTATAATCTTTATTTAAAAAACATCAGAGCAAATTAAATACAATCCAACGGACTAGTCAAACTGACTATGACTACATCAAATTTAAAACTTAACAAAAATGTTTAAATTGCCTTAATAACATTGATATGATGCTAAAGACACTATAATTTGCAATAAACTACATATTACAGATCAAAATACCTATAGAAATTAAGTGGTGTTTGTTGTCCTACAAACAAGCAGAGGTAACATCAATGCTTCAAAGCAATATGCCAAACAACAAACTTTGAGTGTTATAATGGATCAGTTTAGATGTACAATGTACTCACTTCTTTAGATGGGCAGCTACGGTCTTGACGACCTTGTCCTGTTCAACATCCTTCAATGTGACGGAACGCATCTGAAAACATAGATTTTTATTAAATCATGTTTCCTCAACATTTTAGCTAATAACAAAGTATCCCTTAAGGGCTATTCAGGCCACTTAATACAACGTGAGGTTTTTATTCATTCTAAATATAATGAATATTCAATATACACAGAGTATTTCAACAACACAACTTATGCATTAAAGACAGGTTAGCCACCAGATACAAAGTCGTTAATGTTAACAATGGTTCATCATGTATATATTTTACAGCTCATAGCTTATTCGAGCTTACGTTAAATACTACTGGGTGCACAAAATACAACAACTGAAAAAGTTAGGTTATGAAATGGTCTCGAATGAAGTACAATTCAATAACTATACAATCGCGTCACTAAATAACTTAAAACAATATATTCAATACTGCATAGCATCACAAAGCACAAATTTCACTGAAATAAAATGATGTAGTCCTAAAAATTACACATGACATTTCGTGCGCGTTGCGGTCCACTTTTAACTATAGTTAATTTTGTATCCCAAGTTATGCTATTACCACATTTATCACTCGAATCTTACCTTGGGCTACAAAATTCGACAACACACACTTTATTCCTAAATAATACAATTATTTCACAAATAAAACCATGTGGCTTTGTCTGAAAACCCACCTTGCCTTGGTGTTGGCAACCGGAAGAAAGAATTTAAAAAAATTACGCAGTGTTGACATTTCTATATTTTTATTTCTACCAATAATTATTTTAACGTTCTACCGAAAGTAAAAAATTGAATAATTAAAGTAAAAATATTATTAAAATACTATTATGAAGTATAAAGTAGTAGCAGATAAATTATAAGCTTAAAATTATGAAGCAAATACTCACATAATATGAAAAAATAGCTTGCGGAATAAAAGACGTTAGAGATAACATATTATACGAATATTACTTACATAACATAAAAAATGGAGATCTTATATGTGTGTAACCTATGCCGGATTATTATTAAATGACTGAATTATAATTAACTAGCCACTCTCGCGTGGTTTCACCCGCTGCTCTGCTCCATTTATTGATAATTTTAGTGCGTTTTATAGCACTCAGGAACATTGTAGCTATCTACCGGTGAAAGAATTTTAGGAATCCGACCATTGGTTCCAAAGATTAGATAATCTTTGGATACAAACTTACAAAATTACAAATTTCACCTATTTATTATATTAGATTGACGCATTGCAGACATTCTATTACAATAAAAAACATTAAGTTAGTAGTAAGATTATTGAATTTGTCAAGCATCGAACCTAGGACAATTGCAAAATCTTTAACATTGATTTAACAATATATTACCCAACCGGTTTATCAATAGCGCATCACATCATCAGCCAACTGCCTATAAATACCCACAGCTGGGGAAAGGCTTTTTCCCACACGGAGAAAGTTTGAACATCAATCACCATGCTTGCTCAAGGTGGATTGGGGATTTCAGACCTATAATTAGAAATTATAAGTCCAGGTTTCCTCACGACGTTTTCTTCAGCATCCTTCAATTCAAAAGTAAAAACGACACACGTCTTCGGGCAAACAAGGCAAAACACACGTCTCGCTTTTAAAATTTTAATCTCACCATGTTATCATCGGAGCTTTTGGTTTCGAGATTTACTTTTAATGTTAGCAGTATACAAAAAGTGAAATATGTATAGGAGAAGTTCCGCGCGCGCCTAATAGTAAAGTCCTGCAGTGGGGGTGGCGGTCGCAGTGGCTGACTAATGTTTCGGCGATACCCACTCCTCCGACATAAGGGTAAATGGATGAACACCGGGTTGGTTTTTAGTCTGACAGTACCCTTCACCTTTCCCGAGGGCTGTGGGACTCCACGAGGATTTTACAAACCGACACCAAAAAAATAGTTGTGTTATTGTGTCCAAAGAACGTTCTTCTTTCAAACAACAAAATCGCTGTAGAAATTATGTATTACAGATATTTTTAATGATGTTTATTATGGGACTTCATAAACATTGCCTGAATACTATATCATACATTATTTAATGTGTAATATTGGTGTATCTAGATTAATCTTGTGCCATTTGTGAAGTGTTGCCTAGATGTCTATGTGTATGAACCTTAGACGATAGAAAAGTTAATTCTTTCATGGTATGACCGAATTAACCTCGATTGAGTTAACCTCAATCAACAGTAAAGTCAGCATTTATTTTATATTCCGTTGAGACAGAGACAATATTTTTATTGTCTGTGCTATGGTGCACACATTATGTATATTCTATGGTGTTCTGTTGTCTATGTATTAAGAATTGTCAAAAATTGGAAAATGGCCGCGAAACAAAATCCTGTTGTTGAAGAAGGTAAATTAAAGATTTTATCATTTCTTATTGTCAAGACGAACCTCGCATCGAAATTTAATTAGTGCCATAATATGTCTACATAAGTATTTTGCTTGTCTAGCTATTTTTTCCTAGGTTAAATAGTTAACAATGTTTGTGGTGTTTTAGAACAAACAACATCTGATGATATTCCACTGACGTCGTTAGAAGAAAGCTTGTTCAGCTCGGAAAAACTTGATCGTGCGTCTCCAGAATTGTGGCCGGAGCAAAGTAAGATAGATCTTTTAATGAAAATGTTTATCAAATAAAACGTTTCTAAAATAATACAATAAGTAAGTTTTAAAAAATCGCGCGAAATCTGTTTTGTTTCTAATGTTGTCATTCTGGCAACCAACAACAAAATTATTTCATATATCTTGGCATTTCGGTTATAAACGATCTTTTTTAAATCAATTTACAATGAGCGAAGATAATGTTAATGTATTCAACTCAGATGAGCGGTCACAATGTTCTACTTCATCGTTTGCAGTTCCTGGAGTGTCGGAATTTGCTCCCCCGCCAAGTAACAACCAGTCGCCCCCTTTGTGGGCTCGAGGAGTTACCAAGGAAGATTTTGCCTACATGCAACGTAAGTGTTACTTATCTGTTATTCTCTTATTTTACCGGATATTATAAGTTAATAGCCACAATTATAACACCTGTTCAATCTGTTATTGTCCTGAAATTGGAAACTGATATGTACAGTACTGTATTGTTAGAGTTCAAATTGTCAATTTATTGGTTTCATCTTTCAACCTGTAATGACATATGTAATTTAAAGTTTCTTTTTCAACCAAAATCATTGATTATCCATTTTACTTCTTTCGTTGGAATGGTGCAATATTGTTCAAGGACAACTTTCTTACAGAATTGGGGTCACTTTCTACTAGTGGACTTATTATGGAAGTTAAGAAGCTCCATGACCTAGCTTACCAACTTGGGCTTGAAGAGGCTAAAGAAATGACAAGAGGAAAGTATTTAAATATATTTTCTTCAAGGCGACCACGAGTGTGCTATTCCAAATCAAATGCCAAATAATAAAATAAGACTAATATAATATATGAAATTGATTTTTTCTCTAAAGGTGGCTCGTAGAATGTACATGTTTGTATATGTTGCTAGATATGTACAGAGGGAAGTCAAAACAAAACCATAGAATTTTCATTTTGAAACTTATAAAAGTATTCATACTTTTCTAGGAAGACCATGACAGATGGAAAGATCATTATAATGCAACACTGAGTTAAACAATAATTATTCTATCTGCTGCACCCTCCATTGAATGAGCTGAGGGTGCCCTCAATCAGTAATGCAACTATTAAGTACTAAGGGCTGATTTTTAATGGTTAGATAAAAGTTATCATGGGAATAATAATTATGTGGTTGTGCCACAATGTTTGTAAAAGACAGTGACAGTAACAATTTTATAAATCGGATAACATTCATCTGACTATTGAAAAATCAGCCCTAATATGTAGTAAATAGTTATCACATCAAAATCAATAAGTTACTATACTTTTTCAATTGGGTAATATCCAACTAGTTTAATGGTTGAAACATTAAAACTTTATTGATTGTTTAACATCATTAATCACAAACATACTTAGTTCTTAAATTTAAGCACATGGTTACATTACAATTAACGTGGCGTCGAGTCGCGGAGGAATGTACATGTCGCCCGTACGCGACGAGGGTTGGGGCGCTCTCTCGCGCCGCCGCTCGCGCCACCTCGGCCTGCGTTGGCGCGCGGGGTGCGCGGGCGGCGGAGGGGGGGCCGCGCATGCGCGTTACTGTAATAGGTAGCGCTGCGGCGCGTTGCAGCCACAGTGTAGCGAAGCCACAGCCTAACCAAATAAAATCCCGCGCTACATCCTCCCCCTCTAGCCTAACTAAGTGTCCCCACAGTTGGGCTAGTCCAAGTACCTACGCGGTCTGCCGCGCCTGCGTTTTTCGCGAATGGGAGGTTCTACTTGACCCGCGAAAGGTGTGAGGTGCGAAACGTGATATTTTCCTACGTTCGTTCCAGTCTGTACGTTCTCCAGACCGTAGGTGGTCGGGCTGATGACCTTCCCTATCTTGTACGGGCCGTCACGACGTGGGATAAGCTTCGCGGTCTGGCCGCGGTCTGTGTCGTTAGGCCCCTGCGTCCTCAACAAGACCAAGTCACCTACCTTATACTCAGGCGGCAGCCTTCTCTTCTGGTCAGCTGTCGGCGCATCATGCAAGTCGACCATAACTTGCCTGCGTTCGTGTTCAGGAACAACTAGGCGACAGTCCTCTCCATCATCGGACTCCAAGCTGTACATGTATAGGATACCGTCAGATATGGTGTATCCACGATCAAACCAAGGCCTCCCCCTAGAGGGTTCGTCGGACTCCATGTCCTCAATAATCTTGCGAACCTCTGGGTCTAACAGCTGGTTGCTGCGGATATCACCACTGTTCCCTTTCGGTATGTCAATAACCGTCATACATAGGTCACAGTCGTTCTGCTCGTCAGGACAAACTGGTCGCGACAACTCACTTGAAGGTGTAGTGTGCAATAGGCCTGTATCAGCTGAGTCGAGAGTATACGTGTAAACAAAATCATACGGCTGTCCCGGACTGTCCGAGAACGACCATGTGCGGCGGGCGACGTCTATTACCATGCCGGCCCGCGTTAAAAAATCTATACCTAAAAGCGTCCTAATATCACTTCCAGGTAATACTAAGAACTGGCACGTCACCCTACGACCTTTAATACTAACCTCAACCTCGGCTGATAACAGGTCCCTCCACCCTTGCGATCCGTCAGCCAGGCGCACGAAACGTTTCGTCTCGGTGAAGTGGACTCCTGAGTCTACTAGAACTCGGTGTAAGAGGGGGCTCGCGATGCTATGCGTGGCGCCGGTATCTATTATCGCCACGCCGCCACGGCCCGCGACACTAATATTTACCATCGGGTGATTGTCGCGCGTACTAATATTCGTAATATTAACGCACGAATCTATATCACTCGGACTCGCGTAACTATAGTTTTCTACCTCGGAACAAAAATCTACATCAACAATATTGAAAGATGTTTTGTCGTTGGGTTTCGATATTGTTTTCGCGCAAACATCACATTTCGACCTCACGGCGCCCTGCTTACCACAACCATAACAACGTAACTCCCTGGGTATATTGTTACTATTATCCTTAATGATAGACTTCTCGCGATTACGACACTCGTCGCTAACATGACCGAAAAGTTTACAATAATTACAACGGGGCCTATTTCTGTTGCTGCAACGCGACGTAGTCGCGTTCGTGGTAGCGGAACTTAATTGTGTTAAATCTCGGTCGGTGGTAGTCACCGCCGGTGGGTCGGTCGATTTATTATTATTTACAGGGTCGGACTTTACCTTTGACGCTTTGTAGGTATCCTCCGCGATCCTAGCCTTATATAGTAAGTCGTCTAACCTACGAACACTGTCTCGCGGCACTCTTTTCACTACGCGTCGGTGCAGTAAACCGTAGCAAATGTCCACCTGCACATTTTCTTCCAACGTATACGGTAATTTAGCGAGTAACGCGCGCACTTTACATATAAATGTTTCTGCACATTCTTCTCCCTGCTCTCTGGCGAATATTTCACGGAGGGTTTGATGCGCGGGCTGCGCCACGCCGAAGGTGGCGCGAAGCCGCGCTATCGCATCCGTCCACGTAGGCACCGATGCTTTCACGCCGCGCCACCACACGGCGGCGTCGCCTTCCAGCAACATGGGCAACCCACGTAAGGCGTGCTCGTCGCTCACCGCTGCACACTCCTTGTAAACTTCGACGGCGTCCAGGAACGCTTCCAGGACCTCGGTGTCCTGGGATGATCCGTCGTATCTCGCCGTGCACTTCGTGAAGTTGGCGTCGCTGCACGACGCAGGCGCGACAGCGACACCTGCGCTGGTCGCGTTTGATGGCGAGGTCCCGACTGGGGTGGAGGCTCTGAAGTCGCCGCTGGACGTCATCAGCGTGTTGATGAGGCTTCTGTTGGCTTCCACTTGCGCACGCGTGATCGTCTCGATCAGCGTGGATAAGAAGTCTGTTGGGATCTGGGGAGCTGGCTGAGATGTCGACCTCGAGCCGGCGCGCGCGGCATCGTCCACGTGGCCGCGCTCGGCGACGCTCTCATCTTCAGTGAGCGTGACATCACCTTCATCTTCACCACGTTGTTTACGGAGGGCTTCTCCTTTCCTCGTTGTCGGCATCTTCACGTTAGTGATGACAACGGTAACGCGGCGAGTAGGTTCGGGTAGGTAGGTACTTTACCCGCGGTCACGTAGGCACTGGATCTCGATTTGTACCGGTCGTTACGATTCGGCCACTAGTTTGGGCGCCAGTTTGGTGGTTGAAACATTAAAACTTTATTGATTGTTTAACATCATTAATCACAAACATACTTAGTTCTTAAATTTAAGCACATGGTTACATTACAATTAACGTGGCGTCGAGTCGCGGAGGAATGTACATGTCGCCCGTACGCGACGAGGGTTGGGGCGCTCTCTCGCGCCGCCGCTCGCGCCACCTCGGCCTGCGTTGGCGCGCGGGGTGCGCGGGCGGCGGAGGGGGGGCCGCGCATGCGCGTTACTGTAATAGGTAGCGCTGCGGCGCGTTGCAGCCACAGTGTAGCGAAGCCACAGCCTAACCAAATAAAATCCCGCGCTACACTAGTCAAATTCAATTTTTACTGTAACATCTCAGAATTCAGAACAAACCAGAAGGCGTCATCGCGCTTTAAACTTAAGCAACTAAAACCATTCTCAACTAGAATAGTATGAAATTTCTACGATTAGTCAATTTTGGCACGTTGCTGTCGTGACGTATTTAGGAGTATCAATTTTAATTTCATTATGCCGTCTTGTGTTATTACAACGAGTAAAAATGCGACTGGAATTACGAAAAAAGTGGATAAGATTACATTTCATCTGCAAGCATCGACTGCAATAGTATATTAAATTAATTATTGAATTTTATTTTTCTATGAAAATGATGCGGCCATTTTGTGAGTGTTGTCATTCTTGGTGAAAATTTTACCCACTTATTTATTTGTTGTGGGTTATATTTTTGTCCATTAAGGAGCCTATGTCATATTAGTTTCCCTGACAAAAAAATAAATACAAATCATACAAAGGGCACGGTTAGATTAATTTTGGAAACCATCTAGCCAGAGCATAGTTTGCTCAATTCATTTTGAAGAGATATATTTATGACAAAGGTGGTTTGCATACAAATTATAATGCTGAAGAGTTTGTTTGTTTGTTTGCTAGAATGCGCTAATCTCAGGAACTAAGTAAAGTAAGTAGACTTCTAATCTTTAGTTCCGAGTCTAAAGACATATTAAAAAAACTAAACCAGCAAAAGAGAACGCAATAAAACCTTGGTACTTATTGAAGCTTTATTTTATTTGTTGTGTATAGTAGGTGTAACTAAAATTAACACAGCCAGAAATCGTCAACTTTTATGATACCTCTATGAAATGTGTGAACAACTAGTCTGTTGCATTTATCGTAAGTTTACCTATTTTGTTGGGTTTACTCGTATCTTACCCTCCTGTTTTAAAATTACCCCAAACCAAGGGAATTGTTCCACTGTCGGCAACACTACGCGGGTGGGAAGTGCGGATGGCGGGGGGATTGACGTATTGTTTTTGGACACATTTGACGACATGTAATTATGAGTGAACGCGGATTCTGGTTTGTTCTGTATTCTGAGTGTAACATCAGATTATGATTAGAATTATGCTTAAATTGGATGTAGTTACACAAAAAGTATACAACCAAAGTTTGGTCGAAAATGACCTGAATATGCAAAATTAATCTTTAAGTCTATATTTTCCATTAGTAAAAACACCCTATTCAAAATATGTTGACTTTTTTATAATATGGGGTAACGGTAAAACGGGGTGAATAGAATTTGAGGGGTGAATAAAAACGGATGAGTGGTGAATAGATACAAGGAAAATTCGCCAACATCTATTCACCCCTTTCGTGTATCTATTTACCCCTCAACTTCTATTCACCCCGTTTTACACCTACTAACCAAATGATTGTTTTTTAATCACTACCTACATCAATATCTCAAAAGTACCACTATGAGGAAAGATCTTTTTTGTGTAACTATTTCCAATTGTTCAAATTGTTTTATGTTGATTACCATTCCTATTTCTGTTGAACTCAAAAAAATATGTATGAACACTTAGTAAATTGCATAATTAATTAATGTTATACATTTTGAATGGTTTAGATTAAAATTTTTATGCTTTTATTAATTCAAAACTAAGGTTGGCAATTTCTTTTTGACTGAGGAAAAACAACAACCCTATTTGGCATGGTACACTGAGTGACATCAGTAGTTTCAAACATAAGTATAGGTAGATTTACCTAATATACAAAGTTATTTATACTAAAATTTCTATTTCTAAGAAATAAAATAAACTTATGTATCTTTTAAATATTTTATTGTGTTTAAACTTGTTAAATGTTAACATCTACAATTTAAAATCAGTAGACTAATAAATAATTTTAAGTTTACAAAGTATTTTATTTAACTAAAACATTACTTGCTCTACTAGGTTAATGGTTAACTACATTTAGTTGAAACCGCTTCTGTTCTGCAAAAATTAAAGTCTATCCACAAACCTAATCTTTAGTGCCTTATTAGGTCTTGATATAAAACTTCTCGTTGATCGGATATCTCCATAATGGTATTCTAGCTTATACTTTTGGAGAATCTGAAAGTTTTGTAAAAATTAGACATTCTATCAAAACAAAATTAAAATCTGTCATAATTATAAGAATATCGGCTTACCCTAAGTGTAAGCAAAGAGAGCATTGTCTCTGCTATATTCTGGCCCAAACACTTACGGGCTCCAAAACCAAATGGTATAGATGCAAAAGCATGGTATTCCTTTGCATCATCCTTCAACCACCGCTCAGGGTAGAAAACTGATGCATCATCATAATTTCCTTCTTTAAGAGAGGCATCTTGAGTAGACATAACAATAAGTGTGCCACGAGGGATACTGTTTTAAAAATTGGAAGGTTGCAATGTTATAAAAGTAAATGATATCATAAAATGGACACAAAATAAACTGTAGTATTAATGCTTACTTATATCTGTCAATAGTTATATTTTTTGGTAAAACTCTGGTTAGCACAGGAATTGGCGGGACTAGTCTGAAAATAAAATATTTTTTAATATCTTCATGCTTAAGTATTATTTGTTTATACCTATGCTTCATTCCGCAGCTTACCGTAAAGACTCTTTTATACATGCTTGAAGATATGGCGTTTGTTCAACGATTTTCGATATGTTATTTACGTCTATATCGCCACTAACTTTGTTTATTTCGTTGAATAACAACTTTTGTGCTCTTTGATATTTCGCTATATGATACAAAAGAAAAGACATTGAAGACGTAATCTGAAAATAGATAGTTTTATTCGTTTTTGCAAGTACACGGTAAACTACATTTTACGTGTTTTCTTTATACTATGTTTAATATTAGGTAAGTGCTTACAGTGTTAACTCCAATTAGAAGCATATCCA
This sequence comes from Spodoptera exigua, assembly GCA_902829305.4. NCBI lineage: Eukaryota > Metazoa > Arthropoda > Insecta > Lepidoptera > Noctuidae > Spodoptera > Spodoptera exigua. Next base: position 7,916,562 of record LR824615.2, read on the forward strand.
TAATAATTGTAGCAATGTCTTCGGCGCTCATTTTGTTTTCTCCCAACAGCATTGCATTGACCAAAGAATTATTATTAACTGAAAATACTGAAAAGTAACACTTAGTAAATACTTAGATAAAAATACCTAAGCAATTTGCTACTAATGTGCTACATAGCTATGTTATACCTACTACTTATTGTTGTTGTAAATGCAAGTAGGTTAAAATACATTTCACTCACGTTCATCAGACACCGGCCCCATATTCTTCTGTTGAACACTAACAGCCTGTTCCGCTTCCAGTACATATTTTCCGATCAAACTGAAAATGAACATTTTATGGGGGTAAGCTATAGTATATTGTAGTCAAATATGAAATAAATCTGCCTATCACAAACCTTCGGGGTTAAAAAGGCCCATTAGAAGAAGTATAAAAGGCGTGATGAATGTAGAGAAATTGTTTTTTATATGCGATAGTGAGGCTCATATGCGATAGGTAGGTAGGTACCTACATATTTTATCTAACCATGGATCTTTACAAAACCTCATTAACTTCTTATTAGTGATTCGATTTCATACTCACTTATCCAAACTGTCGCAGTATTTAACCAAGGAACTCCAAGCAGGTGTCGCGAATAGTTTCCAGAACTGCATACCGGACTCGCATTCAATGATAGCATCGGTAGCTTTCTCCAAGCTGTGGTATAGCCATGACATGTCGCACTGACTGTACACAACCTCTGTATTCAACATGGTAAATTTCTTCGAGAAGAGGATCAATCCTGTAAATGACGTAACATTTTTAATCCCCAAGAGTGCAACATTAGTGTTGAGGAACGAGGGATAACTGAAATAACCAATTCTTAAATATGTACCGCCCCCCCCCTCCCCCCTTGTAGTTATCAGGCAATCCCACAACCATGCCCTGAACAATAACAACAAGACCGTTGTGTTTAAAAACTATTAAGAAAAAACCTGAAATAACTAGGTAGGTAGATACTTTGAATAACATTGCGAACATTACCCATACAGTCAAAAGACCACTTGTAAATTTCCTTATACAGGTTGTTCGTAATTTCGTCTTGGTGGTTTCGCAAGTTATTTATCTTCTGTGTAAAATTCTCGCAAACTTCATTGATGCCGCTTATGTGTTTGTTCACCGAATCATGTAGAGGAGCTACTACAGTTTCCCGCTGACGATGCCATTCCTCGCCGTAACTATAAATACCAAATTTTATGTTAATTGGTGATCTCAAAAGTTATTTGAAAGTGGAAAAAATATTTCTAGACAGTTACACATATTGTAATTTGCAAAAGACCTTTAATCACACGATTTAGGTAGGTATCTAAGATCTTTTATTGGAAGATCAAGTACAGAATTAAGGAACCCTCAAACCCCAACACCACGCCAAACGTAGGCGAAGATTGGGTCACTGGGTCATCTTAGGGGCGGGTTTGCTTACCATCTTGTTATTAATTTGCCCATTTGCTGTATACTAAGTATAAAAAAGGAAGTAACTAACGCAGTTAACAATCCACCGTAAATCTGATTTCTGTGCTCAGATCTATATTTTTCTAGAGAATCCAAAGCTGATCTAACAGGAAAGCTTCCCTCCATTGCGTAAACTTTTTGAATGTGTTCTGGGTGATTTATTAAAACTATATCCCCACCCACGGGACTAACGAATCGTACCACAGGACCGTACTCATCAAAGAGGACAGATAGATTTTTCAATGGTTTTTTTGCATTCATATATGTGCCTGTAAAAAGAATAACAATCAATAATTACTTATGTTAAAAAAAAGAATCGAAATGGTGGGAAACTTTAGAAAAAGGTATGTACGTACCCACATTAAGCATCATCGTGAGAACCCCTACTGTGATTTGAGTGCCTATTTCCGAAAGGTACTGACGAATATTAGAAATATACTTCAAAGATTTTGGCCCAGGTACTTCATCGAATGGTAAAACAATTGGCTCTCTATTAGTGAGCATTATCGGCACATGAACCTTGGCTGTTGGAAACATTTCAATTTGTTTAGGACTTAAACCAACAGACGACATGGATGCCTTAGTGTTGTCCATTTCTTGAGATTTCGAAGTTTTAAAATCAGCTTTCTCGTAACATCTATTCTGGATGTTAATCAATCCTAATCTTCTGTAAGGTAAAAAACTACGCACTTGGTTACGATACATTTTTGTTATTTCGTCTTTTCTCTTCTCTAAGAAATCTACCGTCACGCAATGTTGGATTTTGACAAATAAAAACAATGGAAAGATGAATTTATTTAAATTTGGCGCCTGACGTATCTATGAATTTAGAAGTTGCTAATATCTTAAAAATTACCTTACTATTGGACGATTCAGAAAAGCTATTTTATAGTTATTTTATTGTATTTTATACCAATGTTTTAGGTTTGCAATGATAGATTTTCTTTTTTTTCTTGAAAATATTGATCGAGAATAATCGATATTTATAAGATTCCGAACGAATACGACAGTGTTGCTTTTGCAAAAATATATGTTTCATTCCAGTAATATTCTCCACGATATTAATCAGAAATGTTACACCTTTAAATTAATTGATGATATCGATAGAATAGTTCTAAATAATATAAAATATATTTGTTTCTATAAATTACTTATAAAATAATAACTATGCAGGTGATTTTAGAATTATTATATTAAATAGTAGAATTTTGATATCGTAGGATGGAAACTTATCTGTCAAAAACTCGATTTGTCGCTTGAACGAAGATTAGCGAAGCGAGTGAGCGAACTAGCTAAAGTGGTAGATGGCGGGAGTGATCTCGTGTGATATAACTGTGTTAGATTAGTTTTTAAATTGTAGTGTTTAATTTTTAGAATAGTTATTAAAATGACTAGGTAAGACATCAGTTGCACGTTTGAGTATACATCACGTTGCTTAAATTAAATTGTGTCATGATTTATCGCACCAAAGTGAAGTGCAATGTCCGTCCCTAATATTATACCATTTTACATTTCTAAGAGCACATTTGCCTTTTCAGAGCTAAAATAGAACTCGGCGACGTGACCCCACACAATATAAAGCAACTGAAGAAGTTAAATACAGTTGTATTTCCAGTGTCTTACAACGATAAATTCTACAAAGATGTTTTAGAGGCTGGTGAACTGGCCAAGTTAGCATATTATAACGATATCGTGGTGGGAGCAGTATGCTGTAGAATAGACACGTCGGAAAACTCGCGGAGACTTTATATTATGACCTTGGGTTGCTTGTACCCATATAGAAGATTGGGCATTGGTACTCTTATGGTGGAACATGTGCTCAAGTATGTTGAACAAGACGGCAATTTCGACAGTATTTTCTTGTAAGTACCATATACATTACATATATAGGTGTAACAGTTATATTTTCATATATTTTCTATAAATTTATTATTAGTATCAATATGTTGAAGGTTATGAATCTTTATGAGTAGGTGCTACTAACCAAGCCATTGTCACATTCTATATCAAGTTTATCAGTACATAAACATGCTAAGAGCAGTGAAATAGGTTTTTGACTTATCAGTAAATTGATTCAATAAATATGAATTTAGACTATTAAAGTCTAAATTCTGTTTATTGACCTATATTGTTGAATACTATAGTACTGGGACATACCTATGCATTATTATGTCAAGGACATGATTATATTAAATTAGTTATTGAAGTAAATATTGTATTATGCCTGATGATGAACCTTTATGCAACTCTAAAAATAAAGATCTTATCTAGAAGTCTAGTACACATTATTCACATTGATTTATCAAGATTGACATTTATCATGTGTGATAAAGAAACTGAATAATAAAAGATGGGAGCTTTGAACTTGTAAAAATTATTATTCATATTATTCTTATGTTAATTATGTGAATGTATAATTTATTGAAACAAAATGCCAATGATTTTATTGGTATTTAACTGTATGTAATTATTCAATTCAACTTATTTTATGTATCAATACTTTTACAGCCATGATAACTTAGTATTGTCTGTATATCCAAGATTAAAAACAATTCCAGCTGATAACAATAATATAAGATCATAATTATATTTGACAATGATTTAGTTTGGTGGAACAAATAGCACTACATAACATTGATTTAAATCAAATAGATTTCAGTAACTAACTTCCTTGGTTTTTTATTGCATAAGATACTAAAAATTAATGAACGCTTGTTTTTGTTATTATGTATTTAAGTAATAGTAAAAGCTGAAAATATTTTAATAGCAATATCACACTTCATTCATCGAGCCCCAAGTGAATGCCAGTGTTTGCGCGCCAATTATTCTTCTATTGTGTCTTGAAATACACAATTGAAAAGTTCAACCATCCTTCCAAAAACATGTAAATATTGTGCTTCCAAACAGATGTTAATATTAATTCTCTTCTGTGCATTTACAAACACAAAAGTTCTCATGCACATCAGATTCAGGCCTGAACTATGGATCACACTAAGACTTCTTCCATGTAAGAATCTAACCCATCTATTTACACTAATTGTGCAGTCAAAGTCAATATATATAGTTTAAAATATAAATTGTCTGAAGTAATTAATAAAACATTTGCATGTTGGTCCTTATCAGCTATCATATATCACAATCCAAAGTCCCTGTAAACACTACACTAAATTGAGAGGAAACTTGATTATAATATGAACTGTATCTGTGCTACAGATGTGTCTCAAGATACTTGACTCAATTTAAGCTGTAGGTACCCATCAATTTATTAATTTAACGCGACATATCACTGTTCAGATATCAATGTAGGCCTTGCTGTCTGGTATGTGACATATATTATATTGCCAAAGAAAGTTTGTAATGGTCCATAAATCTTTCAATTCCTAATTACTAGCTGATTTTGTTACATATTATAACTCAAACAAAGAACATTTTGTTCAATAGCAACAAATAGGATATAAAAGTAATAGGATTTTTCCCCATAAGTATTGTGTTGTGTAGCTGTGCTACCTATCCAGTATGCTTTACATAGATGAGAGTTAGTAGTAGTTGTAACAACTTTCAATGTGAAGTATAAATCCTGACTATCTATTTCAGACATGTACAAGTGAACAATGAGGGAGCAATAGATTTTTATAAGAAGTTTGGATTTGAGATTGTCGAGACAAAAGAACACTACTACAAGCGGATAGAGCCAGCCGATGCCCATGTGCTACAGAAGACAATCAGACAGACACCTTCCGTACCTTTACTCAATGGTACTGTACCACATGCGAAAACCAATGGACACGATTGAATACACAACCACACCCAAATATTGTACTTGTAAAAGCCTCAACTCGGTTGTTAATGTGAAACAAGTGATAACATAATGTGTAAGAATCATAATAAAACACTGTGTGCATACAGGATTGATTTACATTAAGATATTTGTAACGGATGGGTTAATCAATAAGTTGTGGTTGTGGACGCATGAGGCCATAAATATAGTACTAGAAATGACTGATATTCCACTCAGTATCATATAAATGTTGTACAGAGTTTGTTCATAATAATGTGTGCATATTTCATAAATGTATTGACTACATTACAATATGCACTACTATCTAGTACTCTTAAAAAGTAACTTTTATGACTTATAATAAAAAAATAGCATTCAACTTGTAAATTAACCTTTTCATGATTTGAATAAGTATATGTTAAGTAACAGATAATGATAGCTCTAGACATTCTTTTAACTATATTGGACATAAAAAAATTCTGTCAGTTTTTTACTTACTTGTATATTGTGGTATTTAATAATGTAGTCATAAACTCTCCGTTTTAAAATTAATGTTCTCGAATTCTGAGCGGAAGTGTTAATAATCACCTCGCAATTAATTGGTATTTCATATCAATGCATTTGTTTTTCAAACGATGAGGAAAGTTAGGGTTTTGATAAACTATACCATTGAACAAAACATTTTATCGGTGGCTTATTCTTTGCACAACAAAAATAAATTTTATTTAATTAATGTTGAGTTGTACTGAAATTTTTGTTTTGTTAAGATTTTACATGGTCTAATAGCGAAATATTTTTTTTTATTTCTAAATGGCATCTGTAAGTAGTCATTTTATCATAATGTTGTTACCAAAAAGTCAATTGTCGACCCCTGTCTTCTCTGTAAATGATGAAGTTTATTAAATATCATGTTCACTGCATCCTTAGCATTATTAGTATAATAAACATGATTAACATTTTACGATGTTTCATTTATTATCCAGCAGTTGAAAAACATCACGCTTCGAGCAATGTATTAGCCTTGTTCAATATATTAAACTATAAAAGATGAAGGAAGTTAGTAGGTTATCTGTATAAATTTTGGTATTTGTAAGACATACAAGCATGTCTAAACCACGTTACATTACAGAAGCCTTTCAATTTTTATGGAAGGATTCGAGGATGTTAAAATGAGTGTTGTCTAGTCACGCATGCATGAATATTTGAAGTAGGTCATTGAATGGCAAGCAATCATTTTTTATGAGAACTATTGAACTTTATAAGGTAATGGTTTATTCTTTTATGAATAAATTTCCCGATTAGTTTATATAGGTACATAACATTGTTCTGACAATAACAAACACAACAGAAAAGAGCTGTTGGTAAAGTCGTTCAAAAGGTCCAGGAAAATGCTTCCGCATTTTTTTATATGGTAATCACATGAGGATTTATTGCCTTAAGCATTCTTTCACGGTCTTCCTTGGGTGGTACAGACGCGTTTCAACATGACAGGTCAAAACTAATTTGTTAAAAGGAATATAAAATACATAAGTATTTGTCTGCATGGTGGGCGCAGTGGCCGGGTAACTGTCTGCTGCGTGCAGCAACGTGTCGCGAGTTCTATTCCTGCACGGAACAATACTATGTGATCCATAGATAGGTAGTTGTTTCGGGTCTGGGTGGCTTGTAAACGCACCCACAACACAGGAGAAAATTCTAGTGTGGGCCAACGTAAAAAAAAGTAGGTAGTCATCTTTGCCTTTAATGTACCTATCTATAGGTAGGTACAGAATATACATATGAAAATGTATATTTATAAAGTATAGTGTTTCTCACTATTCTAAAGCGTTTCGGTACAGCTCACTGTGACGACCATCCTGAGGATAGTGAGTGTACGTTGGCTATATGCCACACTTAGGCTGAGCACTACCGTGTCTCCAGGGAACAGCGTCAACCTCTCGCGTAATGGTACGGAGCGAGAGGAACTGTGAAGCCGTCTTGTAAAGCAGCAGGCGGAGCACGAGAGGGAACTGTCCTTATGCCCCAACCTCTGCCGTCGAAGACACTCCGGGCTTCGAGAACCGTGTGACCTGCAGACGGCGAGCTATCCCTGCTTGCTGCTTGCAGATCAACCGGCCGTTTGTCGACCAGAACCAACTTTAGCATTCGGCTCAAAGTTCCAATAGACAACCACAGATGGGACCAACAGGGCTGCTAATCAGCCGGGGCTGCGGAGCAAGTGCAATAATGTAACGTGGCCTGGAGCCGGAGAAGGAACGGAAGGTTTTTTAGTCAGAGAGTCATTCCTTCCGTTATTCAGGGAGAGGTTATTGGGTGATTCCTCCATGATTGTGCGACAAAGCTAAACTTTCAAGTAGTCTAATAATCTGTTTCCTTATGTAAATAGGTGGGTACTTGATGAGGTGTCTCTTCCGAAATAGAGTGCAGTAGTAAAGAGATGTGTTACTTTTTACCGGTTGTAAGCCAGCTGTAAATACAGGGTGAGGAACAACAAAATGTTACGTATTTGCATTCATTTATTAAAATAACATAAGACATTGTACAATATTGTCAGTATTGACTAGTTGGTATATTTTCACTTTGGACAATAGACCATAACTAATTATTTCGTTTGTGATTATAATATAACATCTATATCCATTTCCATAAGGCCTAATTTCATGTGTTCATCTATTCACCGATAAATTTATAGAGTAATCTATTAACAGTCAAATGTCGAAGTTTACAATAAGTTCATAATGTCTTTATGGATATTTTTATTTCTATAAAAATATTATTATTAAATACATTTTTATTTTACATTTTCATAAATACACAAACAGACAACATTATTTTACATGATGTACTTAATATTCGTGTTTTAGAATACTGTTAGTTATGCTTTCGAAAAGCTTTCAATTCGCTATCACAGACACAGTTTAACTTTGCATTCTTATTGCAACTAACTTTGTAGCTTTGTTCTCAATACATAGACAACTAACATAAAGCCAGAGAGCGAATACGAATTACGAATTTTAATTAGTAATCAGAAGGCATTTTTCTTTCTAAGATACAAGAAGTGCACGTTATGCAAAGAAAACATGAATTAAGTTCCTAAACATTCAAAATACATGGATATACTTTATTTATTTTAACATTTAAAGCAACAATCGGTACATATCTACAGTGTAATCAGATTTGAAGAGCTATTTATATAAAACATTGAGTATCTTATACCATAACAAAATTTTAGGCAACATCTAAAGCTATGTGTTCTCTCTACAAGACTACTTTGCTATAGAATTTTCAGATTTAAGATATTTGTAAATATATATTCTAGCTCAACTAAATAAATTATATCATTGAACACAGCTGTGGAAAAATGCTACATATTTAAATATTGAATAAAGGTCACAAATAAGTCCATCAGGCAAATTCCTTCATCTTAATTTGATACTTTGAAACACATCGAATTTGGACAGTACTAATATAATATGTCTGTAAGTACTCGATTTTTACATTAAATTTTATTCCCATGAAATTTAAAAACACCACTTACTAAAAATAGACGCATATTCATTCCAAAGAAAAAACAATATATCAAAAATATACAACGAAGAATTGAGCATTCAATGTTACTATAATTTATTATTTTCTTGATAAAGACGTGATATTCAGATATGGTCCATTTGTTAGACAATTTCATTTTGAAGTTAGGGGAAAAACAAGAAGGTATGGTTCCAAATATTTTTAAGTGTACCTAAAAGTAATTTATCAATGTTGGAACATAAGTAAAGTAAGCAAGTTTACTTGGGTTATTTGGTATTCATATAATTACAATAATTTAGGGATAATGAGTCACACAATTCCATTTGTTTATAATAAAATTGCTGCAATAATATTAAGTTCTTTACACAGCAGGATCGGATTCACGATTACATTAATAATTTATAATTTATCAAATACAACTTTCCAATTTAAATAAAGTGTTAGGCTCATAAGTATTGGTAAGTAGGGAAAACAATGTTAATAAATAAATAAAAATATCTTACGAGTAGCTACGGAGAATCGCGATTGCACAAAATCCACTGTCTTTAATATCTGTAAGATGTGCAAAATTGTTCTTTTATTGCGCTTACACTGAATCGTTTGCGCAAACATAGCCGCAGTTATTTAACTACTTAAACAAAAAGATTATAACCTCATAATAAAATTAAGCGAAGTCCCTTAATAAAATATTAATGAAACACGATCACTGACACTCCTATATAATAAATAGATAAAGCTTTTGTACAACACACGATTAACCAATCAAATAAATAAAGTTCACAACACTAACGATGGGAAATGGGAAATATTTTAATATAACAATAAATAGTTTAATATTACAAATAACATTAATTTTAACAAAATGCATTTCCCGTAATATTATCACATCTGGCAATTAGCATCCAAATACGTCATTTGTATTGCCAGGAAATTAAAAAGAAATTGTAGTTAACGAAAATTAAATTAATAAAATAAATTAGATACCTACTAAGAATTATTACCATTGAATTTGAAATTTCGAGATAATCCTACATAGCTCTACAGGTTAACCAATCAATCATATTTTTACACCATTGTTAACTAAGACATAAATAAGGCTGAAAATCGATTGGTAATCGATTGGTTTAGGTTATAGTGATGTTGTTTGTACACACACTTCATCATAGATTTCATATCATCCATTTTATTGTGATCTACGTATTACAGGGTAATTTGTAAACTAAAAAAAAAATACTGCATCTATCGCACACAATGACACGATAGGCTGAACACTAAAGTTGGTGCCAACATTACACATCTTTGAGAAAAGTGTTTTGTTTAACAATATTTTACCACATCAATAAGTATTTTATTTATATCTTCTTATTATAATGATCGTGAGACATGCTAAATTTAAATAATTTTATTTACGGTTACTCCTGTAAGTTAGTTCGAAAATGTTCGAGCTTATAATTATGAGCTCCGGCGTGACGTAAAACTTCTTCGAACCAGGTTATGCGAACCGTGCGCAATATTATTAAAATTGATTCATGTTTATAATCTTAAATTGACAGTACCATTCATTAATTTGGCATTGTTTAATACATTCAGTTACAATTTACATCGATTCTTTACAAACATTGGTTGAAGAATTTATAATAATTTAATAAGACGAATAATCTTTTTGACTTAGATGTTACATTTGGTATTAATATATCAATAACAACATACAATTACAGGATAAAATATTGTAGTTATTACATTGATATTTCAAATTGGTACATTAATATATTTTTATCGATAAACCACTTCCCAACATCGATAACTGGACAAACTTTCCTATAACTCTCGTGTGCAAATTTCTACAATTCTTCAGTGAAGCTAATTCCTTACAATTTTGTTCACTGCACGGCTCCGTACAATTCCACCACTATTAGCATTCACTATAAAGACATGCGTAGACGAGGGACTGCTGTGACAATATCACAAAGAGGATTCGTTGTCACGTCCTCATTGGACCTTTTTCACAAAACTGTATTTAGGTATCTATGTTTTCAGCGGAAAAAAGTCCCTTACCTTCACATGCCTTCGAAATTTTATTTAGTCTAAACAAGCTTATCGATTTTAGAACCGATACTTTCACAGTTACACAGTTAAGAGTTAATTGCCAATAATAATTGAGGACCTTTCCTCTTTTTATCATCACTGCACAAGGATCCGACTAAAGAAATAATCTCTTAGTGAACTAGCTCATTCATTGAAATGTCGCACTTACTGCCCAGAGAATAAGGTTTATAGTTTGGACATAATGTCTTCGAGCGTAAGTTGCTCATGGACTGCGAAATCGCACTTACTGCTCTTGTAATAGGGTGTTAGTTTGGTTGTTCGCGCCGCGGCTAGGGGCGGCAGCAGAGCCCGCACATTCATAAGTCGTTGTCGCGGCCGCCTGGATTCGTGTCCAGGTCCAGTAACTGCTTGATACGTTCGATACATAGCTTGGAACCTTCGTTCGCTTCTTTGGCCATCTGGAAATAGATAGACATATTATTATAATATATGGTTATTCGAAATTCAAGTATTTCCTAAACGTGCAATTTAGCCGATAGTTTATATATTCAGCTGCTGTAGTATCCAGTAAAATTTTTGAGAAACTAAAACACCATTCAAATTCTATTACGATTCATAAAAAAATATTAACCATTTTACTCTACAAATTATTAAACAAATTCTCTAAAAATTTATGAAACATCATTCACTAGCAAAAAATCATTTAGTTAACTGTTCAGTAGTTTTCGATTTATTTAATTTCGTAAATAATTTTCTTGCTAAAGTTACTTACTATAATAATAATCTACAGTAGTTCTACTTTAAAGTAGAACTGCCAAGTTTATTAAAGAGTTAGGATTACCAAAATGTATTATACTCACAAGTGAAAAGTTGAGGAATCCGTGCGGCAATCCCTCTAGCACCTCGATCCCGACCGTGTTGCCGAGTTTCTTCAACTTCTTGGCGAACATCACGCAGTCGTCTAGACACGGGTCTAAGTGGACAGTCTGTAAATGTGCAAAAGTTTAATACCTCTCTTTACTTTACATACCTGTTTATTAACTAATTTAAGATATTATAATAACGTTTAGCCGTATACATATTTCAGTTTCAAAAAAAGGATAGATTATCGCCACTTAGTGAGCACATTAGTAAACTTCTTTCTCTTTCGGTCTTTTTTCGCATTTTTTTATGTCATAGGAAAATGAGCATACGGTTTACCTAATGGTAAGCAAACAGCGCCGCCCATGGACACTTGTAGTACTAAAAGAGTTACTACAAGTGCTTTGCCGGCCTTTTATGGGTTATTAGGGATTTGAAGATAGGGGATTTTTTGGGTGATTAGGGGAAGGATTGAGAATGGGAAGGGGGAAGAATTAAGCATCCGTTAACCTCACTCACATGGCGATCACAGCGTGAGTGTTGCTTCACGCCGGTTTTCTGAGAGGCCGTGATATCACTCCGGTCGAGCCGGCCATTAGTGCCAAAGTATGGCTCTCTTACACTTAATTTTTCATTTGAAACAAATTAACAATTGTCGATTATTTATTATAATAGTAATAAAGTTACCAGTATTCTGACGGGCGGGAACTTGGTGAGCAGTTGGTCATCGGCCCAGTACGGCGATAGGAGCGGGTCGCGCGGCACTGAGAATATAAATTCGTCGGACGGACTGCGGGCTATCAGCGCATCTAGGTTGGTTCGGGCTGCTAGGCTATGGAGTAGATAACAAATATTGAATAAGTGAAAATGGACAATGTGTCACGAGTTCCATTACACATACTGTAATGGAACTCGTGACACAACTGGGCAACTGTTTGTCTGATCAACAAAATGTTGTTTCTGGTCTGGGTTTGATGTGTATGTGGAATTGTAACCAAATTTATTTTTGGTCCAAAAATCCCCTGATAATAAGAGCATAGTGCAAAGCTGACTTCATTATTTAAATACATAAATAAATATTTGAAAAATGCAACTATTTGAATTTGAGCGGCTCTTCAAGTAAAAGAAAATTGTTTTGGTACGCATTATTGTATGTGTTGTTTTATTTTAGACCCTAAATTAAAACTTAATAAGTGTCATAAAGACGAAAGGAACTTACTCATCTTGCGTAGGTTTTGAGATTGCGTTGGACCCAGTGATGTACGCCAGCCGGGAGGACATGGCACCCATAAAACCGGTCGCTGCTTCACTAATCCTGACAAAAAAATAAAACATAAATTCAAACCAAAACTTCTGGACTACCAAAATATACCATATTGCTAGGAAGTAGAGATCCATATCGGTTAAGTGTAGATTTAGTAAAACGCTTAGTAAAGTAGAACACCATAAATATTTAAAAATAGAACAATTTTATTACTTTAAATTTTCACTCTCTGTACCCTTATATTTGATTAAGGGCGAGTCAGATAACGTTATCTGAGGTATAAAATTGTTATTGTCACTGTCATAAACAAACATTCTGACGCGCCAGAATCATTTATGTATTTATTAATACCTTTATCTGTTTACATTACAGGTTAATTATTCCCCAGGTAAGTTTTAACTAACCATTGAAAAATCAGATCTAAATTAATAACATTTATTTGAGCTATTTAATGACGCACCTTGTTGTGTAGAAGACAGAAAAAAAAAAGATATAAAATACCGAATAATACCTTGTTTTTATCCTCTTTTTACTTTCTTTGCTCAAATCATTATCTTCAACAAGCGGCGGTTCTCCTACTAACGTGCTTGAGTTCTCAGATTCTTCCCTATAACAATTTAGTCACAAATGTATGAAAAAAACACATGGTTAGTAAATCATTGTTATTCACTTTATTGATTAATAAGTACCTAAGAATTTACTACATTTATTAGCTACATAATATGTACATTTGTACATGCAATTTATATGTATGAAAACGTTAAGTTCCATGCAGTTTTGGTACAATAATTGTCAAGGGGAAATTATCTATCGTTATACTAAGTGTTATGATACGTAAAAACAACAATTACGGCTTAGTTTTGTAAACTATTTGGAGATGCTCAACTAGTTTCAACCCATACTGGGGTTTATAATCAGACGTTATGTGCGTGACGATTGAATGCCGCCAATAGACAACAGTTCGCTGATATATGCATCGTCAAATAATTAACGTGGGCATGCCATATTAAAATCTATTATGTCTTTAGTTACGAAATGAAACAAAACACAAACGGAATAATACAAACACTACGAATAGGAAATAAATGTTATTGAAAAACGGACTTTTACACTTAGCATTATAGTTCATAGCTGTACTTGTATAGACAACACTCCATCTTAGACAGAAACATAACTCGGGAACACATAGAAAATTAGACCTTATAGCATTGTGTTACCTGTGAGATTCGTCGTAAGCCCTTGCGTTAGGTTTGATAACGGGTATCCTGCGGCCTTCGGAGTCGGTGTCGCTATCCAACACGTACCTTTCCAAGAAGTCTGATACGTACTTCTGAGATTTATCTTCCGGTGGTGTGATACCTGGGTTTGAGGAGAAACATAGAGTAGATTTGATAACTGAAGATATGAGGTAATACTTTAAACAATGGAAATCATTATTTTATGAGTCAATTCGTATTATTATGTAATATATACAACTAGTCTCTAATACGATCTCTTATTTTATTAATCTGTCTATGTGGTTGCGTCAAATATAATAATAGGAATTCACAGGATAATTATCGGAAACAACTCCAACGATTTGATGATTTTTTTTTGTATAGAGATCAAATTACTTTTTGGTTATAAGAACTTAAGTTCACCGCTTATTACAATAAACATGACTCGTAATCTTCTACCAAGCCTTCAGTTTAAAGGTGTGCTGACATATTATATTTATAAAATATATTTTAGGAGGATTTGTCAAACTGTCTGTATAAGACATATTATGTTGCAGTTTACCTGTAGCGGTATGTTCGCTTTGCAGCGAGGCGGCGCTGATGGTCGTATCTGAAGACTTTCGCCTCTCACTTCCCGACTTATGAGCTTGTAGCTCTGCCAGATCTGAAGGAGATACCTCCTCAAATGACGACGGCCCTTCGCTTATACCTTCTGCCAAGGGATAATATACTTTGTTAGTGACTGGTAAGGTGCAAATTATTGTGCAAAGTTTATTTGCTCAATAATTTGTTTAGAATGAGTTTTAAAATAGTTTAAACGTGTAAAATTCAAGCAATAACTATGTTTGTTGACAAAAGAACAGGAACGAGAAAGCTAACGACATGAAGCTAAAAAAATCCTGAGAAGTGGAAACAATACCCGAAATAACTTTCATTTATTAATCATAGAGAAACTTAGACTTTTTTAAGTTAAAATTTATTTATGCTTTATTGTACACAATGAAACGACGTTGGTACAAAAAGGCGGACTTAATGCCATATGGCATTCTCTACCAGTCAACCACTTATATCGGTAGGTAGAAAAGATTTGTTTAAGTATATAATTAAGGTATTAAGGCTATTTAAACACCGCATATGGGTGACATACCTTGAGAAGGACTGACTTTAAGGAAGCCATTACTGTCGAGCGGTGTGGTGGCTACGGACACAATCTGGTTGTTAACTCCAATCTGTTTGTCCTCCTTGCCTTTACCGCCGTCAGATTTATTACTAGGACTGGCATATGCTGAAAATAATAATCAATTCATATACCTTATTTATCAAAATGTCGGCCACAAGAAGATCAAGTTACTCATGTGAACTAACTAAGAAAAGCTGGAGTTTCAAGCCACATAGGAGTCACATAGTCATCAATAACTGGCCCGTAGTGACTTGAAATGACGAGTGGTTAGAGCTTTTCTTAGTTAGTCCACGTAAGTACTAATCATCAATTAAAAGAGATGTCCATGATGAACATAGAGCCCCCATAAAGACATTAATATCGGAATCCCAATTCACAAATATTGTGATCGTCAATATAAAACATCCTCGTTACAATAGGCAAAGAAATGTCCTTCAGGACATGTTTATAAGCAATAAACATAGGTAATTAAAATCATATATTTTATTTCATAAATCAGGGTATCAAATATGCTATTGTCGAGAACTGTAGAACCTCATAATACTATGCTAATATTTCCTGTATTAAGAATACCGAACGGGAATACCCACACTATTCCAATCTAAACATACAATATATATTATACACGAGGCTCGTGAAAATCAAGTACCTACCTACACAGTAAAATATTATGACACGAATTTGTGGTCAGGGTAATACCTATCATAATTTATTTTTGTTGTTTTTGTATTATACTGTTAAGGCAAAATATTGTCCTATGATTAAAAATCATATTCTATTTTGGGTTCAAATACAATTGTCCTTAATCAAAAATAGTTTGATAAACGGCAACGAAAATTGAATATTATTGTTAATGTAATAGAGTTGAAAAGCCTAACAAATGCATAATATATTATTGCAATGCAAATTAGGCATTAGTGTTAACATACTACGAACCTTTGAGACACCTCATCATGAATCCAAAAGGTAGGACGGGGTCCATTAGACATAACAATCTCGCTGGACTTGGTACGAAGCTGATCATGAGAGGGGCATACGCTAGGAACATGCCATCAGGTCTCCGAAGGCCCGTCGTTAGTATTTTTAGCGTACAGGCTGCTACTAGGTTCGCGCCGGCCGAATCACCCGCGAATACTATTCGTTTACCTGTGGAAATAAGGGTTACTTTTATTAACAAATTGATTTTGTAAATCTTTAATTTGACGTTAATTGCTCAGGACAGGTACTTATGTAGTACATTTGCAATACAAAAACATGTAGAATAGAAAGTGAAAACAAAGTCTGCAGATAATTTCTTGAGAGTTTTCATAGTCAATTCTTACGAATGTATACATACATGTAGCTTTATAAATAAGTTGCGCTCTAAGTGTATATGTTAATGAATTAACCTATTTTTATTTATCGATTAGCATCACGTTACTACTCTCGACATAAAGAATATTGAGAATGGCCCCACAATCGCTTCATACAACGTCTAAAAATTGCTTGAAAAAATTAATAAATATATTACCAGTAGTCCCAATCTCCTTGAAATGTGTGAGCATCCAGCAGTAAGCATAGAAAACTTCCTCTAACGCCCTCGGGAAGGGAGCTTGAGGGGCTAAACTGTAGTCCACCGACAGTATAGGCACGTTCAGTTTCGCTGCCCAATCACGCAGATACGTCTCATGGGACTTTGAGCTTTGTGCTACAAATCCACCTCCATGGCAATGGAAGAGAACTCCGTCTGATGGTGGGAACGATGATGATCCTTCGCCTGCCTGTATGTTATGAGAAATATAGTTAATCGTCACGTCTTTGAAAATGCATCGTGGCATACATCAGTAACCCGACTACGGGCTGATTTTCAATGGTTAGATAAAAGTTACCTGGGGAATAATTATGATGCTGTCGCGTCAGAATGTTTGTATAAGACAGAGACAACAACAATTTTATACTCAGATAACATTTATTGAAAAATCAGCCCTAAGTCTAAAAGACTGCATTCGAGTAAGAAGAAAATATTGGTATTTATTCACGTGTCATAAAAATACATACAGAGCTAGTTCAATTCCAAGTCATTTCCTTTCTCTAAGAAGTCATTCTAATAAGGCTTAAATCCAAACAGTCCATGTCTATACTACGTAATATTCATCCTATTTTGTCTAGTAACGCTAGATTATACAAACAATGAATGAGAACTAAATGGGTAATGTGCATAGTAGATCTATTAAAGGTCCTCTAATATCCACTATTAAATGTGTAAATAACCTGTTTTACCTTTGTCTCAGGGAGAAACTGCGGTAGCTAACAAAAAATAAGATACATTTAAAAATATCCTAACTATAGCATGTTCATTGTGACCAATTCACCATTTCAAAAAAATCTTTCGATTGCTTTTGCAATAATTTGTTATTTTACATTTCCACAATGAAATTAGTTTTTTTTAGTACACATACTTAAAGTACAAATTTGTGTAACGTAAGGCAGTAATTCTTTTCCATGTAAACATTTATTTTGTAAATTTAATCCTGTTATAATTACTATTATTACTCACCATGCCTGTCCTCTTGTTTGCACTGATGAGTCTTACATTCAATCCTTGTAGCCCTATGTGTACTGTTGGCGGTAGTACTGTGATTTCCTTATAATCAATTGTGTTCACTACAATAGGCTCTGGAGGGATCGTTATGAGCTTGTTCACGGCTACCGGCGACGACATTAGACTCGGCACTCTTTTCATTATCTCTGCAACAAACGCCAAATGATAGGAACATTAATGTTGGATGATTTGGTAGTTTAGAAGCCCAGTCAGTGCTGAGAATTCTGGAACATAGATTTTTCACCATCCTTTCTGTGTCGAACCGATTAGGAGTCCATACAAGCAAGCTCCTGACAGAGCCAGGATATCAGTGCTCTCTAATAATCTTGAACTTTTTTAACTGTAACTTGCAATCCATGAGACTATAGGATGAATATAGTGTTAATCGCTCTTAAGTAGAGGAGGCCATAAAATGATATGTTGATGTGTGTTAGTTTGGAATTGAACAGTTGGGCAAAGTATTGTGCAGCCTTTTGCCAATTCCACAGCAATACTATGAGGTATGTAATTGATTAAGAAAAAAATGGACTAATAAATTGATTTTGCCATACATGACACTGTTAAGGAAAAAGGAAAACATAATTGTTCTGATCCCAAATAGGTTGGGATAATAGCAAGAAGATGGCATAAACAACAACAAATGGAACATTGCAATTAGTATAATAATATATCTTTGATGGCATCTTTATAATCTGTGTAAAAATTTTGTCGGGACATTGCACACTATTAATTAATAAATCTGGTTTTAATGATGTAATACAATAAATAACTGTGGTGTAATTAACGTAGTAGCTACCGATTCGAAACTTTTATTACTTTCTAAAATAGCATTCGGTACAAATACGGAACAAACTCTTTTCAGTGAACTGTCTTGTTCATCATGTCAGTATGTAGGTATTATGTTTTGTCTCGTTTGGAGTAAACTATTTTATAAAAGGTATGAGCGTGTATAAATTGTATAAACGTTTTGTTGTATTCCCCGGATTTCATTTATTACTTATTAGAGAAAGTATTCTTAAATTATAATTATGTAATTATTCTTTTTAGCTATCTGACAGTATTACCTATATTAGGTACGTTTGATCAATATGTGATTTATTTTATTTATTAATTTCGTTCTTAGATTTTATAAAACTCTTTTTCTTACAATCTTTTGACCGTGCCTGTATAAAAATTTGCATTTACGAAAACAAACTTATCACGGAGTAAAGTTTCTGAAAAATAAAGAACCTACCGTGTACGTTTGCGTCTAAACTAAACAATATACATATAGATATGTTGAAGATATTAATATATTAATATAAAATAGTTTTAGACATGTTTGTTTTCCTTATATTGTATTGTGGTCGAAGTATAAATATTAGAAGCATGCACGTACGCAAATTATTATAGTACGTAGAAAATCACGTTTGATACAATCACAATTTATAAACAAATCGCTTGTATTTATGGCTAAAAGTAACTCAATACGCGTTAAACGTCACGAATTAGACGATAACATTAATCACAAATATGTACGTTTAGCTTAGCAAATGAAATAATTAATTTTTATACAAACATTGGAATACCAATATACTAACTAGAAAGTTAAAAAAAAAACAGGTGAATGTTATGTGAGGAATAAAATTCCGACGCGACAGCATCATAATTATTCCCCGGGTAACTTTTATCTAACAATTGAAAAATGAGCCCTTAAAGGCAAGAATTTGTTTTACAATTACTATACTTAAAAAAAAGAACAATTATTTTTGTATTGGATAATCCATTTATAAAGGATGGGTATAAAACATCACGCTTTGACCAATAGAAGCCTAGCAGAGGATGAAACCACGCGGCGTATCTATGTAGTTATAAGGTAAATTGGACAGTGCACTGAAAGAGAGTACACATTGATTTTACTCATTGTAAATTAATAGTAATAATAATTTTATGTTCAAAGCGTTCACACAGAGACATCCGTGTTAGTACGATATGATAATAAGTATTAGCTGTCTAGACCTCAATCAGAATGTACCTAGTATCTTTATAAGTACACGTTATTATGATATAAGGCAATGGAACCAATCAACACTACTCTGAAACACGTGTGAACTATGAAGTAGCACCGTCCTATCTACTAAATGAATAGACATAAAATTTATCGATAACCTTTTTAACATTACATTACAAAATTCGTATTTTATTGGAATTCCCTTATCGTATAATAACCTTAAAATTTCGTATCCGTTTTCAAGAAGCAATCTCTTTATCAAAATGGGTTCAGCAGTTTCATAGCAATGAGGTAACATACATTTTTTCAGTGATATTATAAAAAAAAACCCTCGCACGAGGAATTCCTCCTGTTTTGTAGATGCGTTCAAAACATAAACATCACACCCAGACCAAGAACAACAAATTTATGAACACATAAAGAGTTGTTCCGTGTGGGAATGAACCCGCGACACGTTGCACGACAGCCTGTTGCCAAGCCACTGGGACATTCGTGCAGTCAGTATTAGTATAAAGAAAATATAATTATAATTTAGTAGGAAGATAATATTGATAAGGCTGAGTTCAAGGCTAGCAATACCCTTGAACTCAGCTCCATATTTACGAAACTATCACAATGACCCCAATCTTAATCATTCGTAGTATAATTAAATAACTCATGCTATCCTAGTCTAGTGGGAGGTTCTTAACACGGGTACAAATCGTGAAGAGTTTGGTGCGACCTTCAAGGTAGAAAAACCTGTTTTGTCTAGCTTTATTTATGTGAAAAAGAAAATAATACACGTATTACGCTCTTCAATAAAATATAATGATAGTAATAGGTACCTAATAGGATGAAATTATTAAAATTATCTAGTCGCATATGGTACGTACAGTCAACAAAATTATTGCTTGGCTATGGGTACAAAGATAGAATTTTGTGTGGAGTGGCTGACGCCCACCCGTTGCGTGGCTACCTTGGTTTCGTCTAACAATAAAAACGAATTGTAGACTAAGAAAGAAATGAAAAATACAAATGTTTCATTGATCATTCTGGGAGGGATTTTTATGGGGGAGAAATCATCAAATGACCTCTCGCCGTGGGTGGGGCGACTGGGAGTATCAGACTCTTACTGACTGAAGACGGCAACCAAATGGGGTACCTACCTAAGTTAAGATTTTTGGGTGCCCGAAACCGATGTTGGTCACTTTACATAATATATTATACTTACTTATACACATTATTGAAGTTAAATTGGCTATAATAGGCATAATATGGGATAAACATTTATAATTTATAGAAAATATTATTCATAGGAAATTTTTTAAAGGTAAAGTCCCTATTTCTAGACCTGAGTGGAATTAAAAGCATTTAAGTATTTGTTATGATACAAACGTTCCTATTCCGAGGATGTCATTAAAATCAATTGAGGAAAACGTTTTGTTAAGTGCTTTAGTGCGAGTGTACTTCGTCAATTTCATTGCTATAACAATACAGACACACATGATTCATTTATAGTACTATTATAGTCGCTCTTGTATGCGAAATGTTTGTCGAATGAAGGCCCGTAGAACAAATTCGATAATATATTTTATTTAAGTTGTCTAAGCTTACCTTGAAAAATGCCTCAAAAGAAAACTTAACACCAATATTTCTATAACAAATGCATGACGCAACGTGTAAATCTAAATTAGGAATAATTATAAACATACCACTTTCAGCCAGAAACCAGAACGCCTTGCAGAACTCAATGTTTGCTGACTGGGATATATTAACGATCCTCCTTGCTCTCATCTCAGGGTCGATGAGATACTGGCCACCAGTCCACACGGAGCTGATGAGGTTACCATGGCAATAGTACGCTTCGGAGAAACCCGCCATACATATTGATATGCCTTTTAATATGCCACGCATTGATGGGAGGAACTGCAATAGAATACAAAGATTAAGGTAAAGGTTTGTTTGAAGGTGGTTTTTCTAGGACTTTAGTTCAAGTAGTAGATAAGTGGCAATTGGCAATGTTGTACTAGGTTATTGGCGAACGAGAGAATGCTCTAGAAGCTTTAAGAAAAACTGTAGTAGAAAATAGGGTTATTAATTTTCTCTACATTTTATGATATATTTAAATTAGACAAAAGTTTTATGCTACAATCACGAGAAATCAAGCGCGTAATACAAACAAAACGATTTGTATTGTAAAAGTTTGCTTAGCTACAAATAAAAAAGTAATTAAATAACAGTATTCGAGTTAACTCTTCGCGCAGATCATTTTGAACTTTGCATCTAGTCAATTACCAATTCTATTCCAACTTGTTTGCAATTCATTGAGTTACTAATTGGACTTCGGACTTTAGCTAATTCGCTATTGGCACTCGACCAAATTCTGTCGAAAAAGGCCACAATTTAAAATCTTTAAATATTCCTTCTTCATCAGACATGTTGTTTGTATTATTACTACTATCCTTAGCTAAGGAGAATTCGATGAAACATGCTATATCAGCAGAACGACGCATGTATTAAAATAAAGAAGCGCCATCTATTCATAAAAAAATTAACATGTTATAGCAACTGGGAGATTTGAATGACATTATTTTCAGCGACCACACATCACGTGACATCTAAATACGAAATAAGAACAAACAAACAACTATTAAAAACCTAAATAATACCTAGTATCTTATACAAAACGACATTAACCAGATTCAACTTACTTGAAACCCGAGGCACCTTCCATAGAAACAATACTGATTAATGGTGTCGGCTTGCGCAAACAATTCCTCGGGCGTGTGAGGTTCAGTTGGGAACAGTTCTCCTGGCGGTGCCCATGACAACAGCGTGTGCAGGTGATGGAGGCACGTGCCTAGTGAAGCAAGAAGCTGCCCGCAAGATTCTATCTCCCTAAAACATAGAAAATGGCAGTGTTATTTTGCGCAAGTGTTGCGCAATAAACAAGACTGATGGGATCGGGTGATCTCACAATTGCAGCTGATTGAATTAAAGTCTGAATTTGCTGGGAATCCTTTACATAGAGTCGTGATAGTACTTATTTATTTCAGCTCTCAGTAAATATTTTTTGCCACACATCAGGTAATCTTAAAAGGTAACTATGTAATAGGAAAAGAAAAAGTGCAAAGAGGATTTAAGTTGCGTTATCACATCATTGTTTACTGGGAGCACCGACTCGATGAAGTCTTTATTTAAATGGAGTTTTACTCTGTTTTAAATTCGACGAGACACACGAGACTTTCCACGCGCATTTCGCCCACATTATGCTCTTTTGTTTACCCTGCAATACTGCGAAAATAAAGCGCTGACGTCAGAGCTGTCAGATCAATTATTTACTGTAGGTGATCGGTAGCGCAATGCATTTTGAAACTCAATACTAATTTTATAAGTTAATTGCTTCGACTAAAGTTGTTATCCTATGTGTATCGGCGTTTTCATTTTTCATTTTCTATGCACATGCAGGCTAAAAGCGTAGACTGTTATATAAACAAGTACAAAAGCGGAGTAACAAAATATTTATGCAAAAGAGATAGCAATGAATTAAAAAAAAATACGCGTCGAATTGAGAACCTCCTCCTTTTTTGAAGTCGGTTACAAATACAAAAATATTAGACTAAAGATTAAGTATAAAAAATACCCTGGAAGTCCATCCAATCACAGTAAGTTACTTTTTCCTTCGTATGTATAATATAATGTACTTATTGTATAACTAAGTAGATATAGTGTTTATGGAAGTGACTATTGTGACTAAGAGCGATCGCACCGAACACGTCAATAAAGAGCTGCTCGTTTTTCTGTTTATAGGTCATGGGTAGGTTTCTATGTGTGATATCCGACCTATTATGTAGGTACGTGAGCGGTATGCGACGATTAAGTAAAATTAGTAGATGCGAGAAAATTTAAATTGACGTTGGAGGTACCTACTTTGTAAATCAGCGTTTCTTTTAAAATGAACCGTCGAGAATTTACTTACTAATTTCTTATGGATTTTTGTCAAATTTGGGATTGTCATTTCTTAATTTAATTTAAGAAGAAGTTCCTACACTTCAGAGATGAAAATAAACTTATATACATTAATGGATGGCTAACTAAATGAAACCTAATCAGAAAAATATGACTAAAAAATATAATTTTTTAAAGTAATATTTTCAATTCTTCAAGTAATTCATCCACCAAATGTAATGCAATTAAGCGACTGAAACTTGGCATCGGTTTTCATGAACAATAATAATACTACTTGTACCTATGAACTTGAAAAATTTGAGTATCTTGGCCAAATCGATTTATGTCACACTTTTCTTGAAGACAACAACAAACATCTACATTTAGAATTGGTTTTAGTCTTGTTTGTTATAAATTCAAAATGGCTCAGCGAACTTAGAATCGCCTCAAAATAAACTAAAATGTATTTTTTTAGGGCTTTAAGTTTTGTTCCTTAGCGAATATCTAATGTTATTTACATGTTTTTATGGGGAAGAAAGTTGTATCAATATTTTTTGAGATGTTTTTCATTTTTTCTTCTAAAACCCTTCCTAGCCTTTATGACTTTAAAAACATCAGTCGATTTTTACGAATATTTTTTTTTATTGGTAAATTAAAATTATTCAAATTGGTTTGATCCGTTCTAGACATTGAGCGAGACTAACGAACAGCAATTCATTTTATTTATAGAATTATTTTCAATATAATTATGAAAGACAGAGTCTCAGACAAACATACGTAACACATTCTGTTCACCCCTGTTACACGTGCCTCAATGAAACTGGTGTTTGGGGGTACCTACATATGTGCAACTATACTACACATATAAGAAAAAGGTGCATGATTTATAATAATAAGTACATTTTTATTAATTAATACATTGTAAGGTTTGCTTTAATTATTTGGTTTGGCTACTATTTTGCCTGGTGATAAGCGATGATGCGGTCTACGATGAAGCATGCCTATCAATAAACAAACTATTTACTCGGGCATTGAAGAATGTTTCACCCGCTGCTCGGTTCCATTTGATCGTAGCGTGATGTTTTATAGCCTATAGCATTCAGGAACATTGTAGCTATCTATCAGTGAAGAATTTTGGCAATCCGATCAGCGTTTCCAAAGATTAGCTCCTACATACAAACTTACCTCTTTATAATATTAGTATAGATTAACACCAGCGCGACGGTCGCCGAGTCGCGTGTCGCGGAATGCTGCTCATGAATATGGGCCTCTAGCATGGCTTGAAACTAGTCGAGTATCTCGTCAAATTATTACGTGAGTAAGCCATAAACATAATAAATAGTATAGATTAAATTAGAAAAAAATAAAAAAATATTCCGGCAAAGAACTATACTCCTAAGTGATTTTCTGCCATGATAAAAAGACCGGAGGCGATGCTCTTCGTGCGAGGGCATGATGTATCTCATGAAGCGAAAATATTTCGCCGATTGTGTGGTGGTAAGATGATGGAGAGTACCAGGTGGATGAGGTGGAATCAAGTTCCTTCACACACTCGATATTAGGTACTTTTAGATAAGGATGCAATGAATAAGTAATCAGTAGGCAGCATGCCTACCTTTTTTTGTCAGGGGAAAATCCTCAAATGACTTCTGCCTAGGGTAAGACGAGAGAGAGAGAGTTTCAGACTCTTACTGACTAAAAACTCCCCCGTTCCTTCGCCTGTTTTAGGCCGAGGCCGCGGTGCCACATTGCTCTTATCCCGCAGCCCCGGTTGATACCTATATGAGACTACCTAGTCTACACAATTATTTGGTATAAGTAAGAGCGGCTCTTCGGTCGCCGGGCAAAGATAGCTCGTCGCCCAACAACAGCTAGACCCGAGCCTACGGCGAGTAGCGTTCCGCGCTCAAAGAGCCAATAGACCACCACAGATAGGGGTTAGCCATAAAGCCTGACACTCCCTCTCGCCAAACCCTAGGCTAAAGAAGTCGTTGTTGTCGATGATTTTCCTTCCTCAACAAAAAGTAACGAAAATACAGGTTCAATTCGGGACCAACTTTATTTTCTTACTTGCATATGCATACCAAACAGCTGTACAAACATATAGTAACAACCTTGATCTCTTTGTTGCCACAAGTGGCAAAAACTAAATAAGACATAAATAGCCTGTGGTTAACAAGCAAAAAGTACCAACATGTATTAATTTCACAATAACTTTACATGGCATTAGATAATAGACCTTAACGTCGACTTTTTAAGGTACATTTTATGTTAACGTTAAGAAGGATGACAAGAACAATCGCTACTTAGTGCCAATCACTTCGAATATTAGCAGGAGAGCATGAAATTAAGCCTTTTTAATGATATTACGTAAATTATGTTACAAAGACCGTATTGTCGTGCGCTTATATTGAAGACGACCTTCAGTCTCTATTGAATGTATTTTTAATCTTGAATAACGATTGTTGGGAAATGTTTAGAATTTTTAGAGGTTTTACGTGTAATAACAAACATTTTACGCATATTGAAAACATATATTTAGACGAATTAAAAGCCTACTTATGTATTGATTGCTTTCTTAAAAATATTACTTTTGTTCTTTAATTTATGTATTTATTACACTCTTTTTTATCTAAAACATAAAGCTATAAAATCAGTATTAGACCAAAAAAGTATAAAGCGCAAACATTTATTTTCAATGTCCGTCGAGATATGTCGTTTAGTTTCAAGCCACGCCAGGGGTCATAGTCATCGGCAGGATTGTGCGACAAAGGAGACAGCGAGTGTTGTGTTTCAGTGCTACGCTTTCAAAAATTGTGATATGATTCTACATGAAATAGATGGATAGATAGTACTTACTTGACGAAATGCCCCTTCCGAAATAAGAGTGCATCTCTACTGGTATTCACTTGTCTGCTTAGTTTTAAACCGTGTAGTACACATGAATCGACCACTGAAACGAAACTGCGGTATCCATTGCCTGGCGATTTAGAATCGAAATCGTATTGCGGAGCCACCTGTAACAAACAATTATTTGTTTATTTGAAGAATTGTTAGGCTGAAAGTTACCAAGTGATGATGTTATAATAATTGTCGAGACTTCGTCTTTAGATTCGAATCCAATTCGTATTTTTTTAAATAATCTCTGCAAAATATTCAAACTCAATTTATGTTTGAATATTTTGCAGACTATTTTAAAAGAGTGGCAAATGTGATAAAAATGTAATAAGTAAATGAAACTAAAGCAAGAATTTGTCTTCTTATAAATTGTATGAAAATATTTTTTTATAATGCCAATATTCATATTGAAAAGTCAATGGAGTTTAGGAATTTTGACATACTCTTGAGTGTATACACATAAGTAGTTTTATGTGGGTATAAATTGAGCAATTGTAGTACAGTTTTCTTATTTATTTCAATCTTCGATGTTGAATATTTATTGCAAAATTATTGCTGAATTAGAATATCAAGTTAAAATAGCAAACAGATTCTTTGAATAAAATTTACCTCAATATTAAAATAATATAGTGAATATTTAATAGATAAGTTAAGCCTTGGAAAACAAGCACTGATTATTAAATAGTTTTATCCTCAGTAAACTAAACATAGTCCAATATAAATTGAAATAACCAGATGGCACATTTTATTTGAAAACATTGATAATCTGGTAGGTCCAATTAACCCAATTCAATACTTTTGTTACCCAATTGGAGAGATAATGTATATTTCTACTATACATATTATTTGTTTTTAATAGCTATAGTTAAATTAAAAATAAAATTAATGGTTAAATGAAACAATTTACTTATGACATTATAATGTAGTGGTGAAATAGGTGGTCATTAATGTCTAAGTATTAGAAACATTAATAAAGTATCTTATTTTAACTAACAGAAAATTATCAAATTTCTAAGAATCAAATTCCTCGAAAGTGTAAAAAGTTTTCTATGATTATATTCAAGTATGCAAAATATTTATATTTTCAGCGTTATAGTATTCTTATCTAGGCAATACATCTGACATAATGTACAGCATAATTAAGATGTACAGTGTGTTTACCCAGATGAATCACTGAATGGACAAAGTTCATACATTGCCTGTGTAGTGTATGACATAATTTTTGTGTGAAACACCTACTGTTCTGAAAGAGTATCCACATGTTTCTTATCTCATCATGTGATTCAAACATCTGGTTCTAACACTTGTTTGTTATGATAACACTGTGTTGTGCAATGGTTTAGTTTTAAGAAAAAAAAACTACTATACATCTAACAGATTTGTGTATGAAGGTTTCCATATCAGAAATAGATTTTTGTATCAGAAAACCCCTAACTATTGATATGATATTTTTGTTCTGCTATTTGTTGTAACTGGGGCTCCAGAAATACATAATCTGTCTAAATTTTATAATTTCATTTTGTAACTTTTTGGCTACCAAAATAACATACAAATACCAAAGAAGCATTTCTAATCAAATTAACATTTTTTAACTCATTGATGTAATAATCTTTTATTTTAATGGACAGGAATTAGTATTGTAATTAGAAGGTCATACTTTCATTATTTTATCTTTCATTGATATTTAATAGGAGACTGATTAGATAAATTATAAAATTGATTTAGTAATATTAAAATATTTTAATATAAAAATAACAATGTGGAATATTTTTATTGCACATAATTGATGCAGTTTATGTATTATGTATACTTTTATTTAGTGTGAATCTTTGTATATGTGTGTAGTGTAGAATTAATTAGAGAAAGTATTTTTAAATGGTTGTCACACTACTGACTGACCTCATTATAATGTGAATAGAATATCAATTACTAGACATTTGTGTATGATCATAGGTTTTAGATGCAGATTGTAATGTTACATATTTGTTATGTAGTATGAAATGTTTGTACATACCTTCCTCACATGATCTACCAAAGGCCAAACAGTGTCTACATGGTCCATAAGGGTCATGAAGCCCTGGTACAACCTCTGCCCGTTCTCGCTATCGTCCGGTTTAAAATAGGTCGCATTGTTTTGGCACGAATCTTTCAATGCCTCGTACATCGCATACGTTGGTGCACCACCATCATGCGATATCTCACAGCACAGGGAAGCTTTCGCCGGCGACTCCGAAAAGGCCATTTTGGATAAAACCCTTTTCCCGTAACGCAAACCGCGTATAAAGAACTTAATCCTCATCTGTAACGATTTTATTTTAAACAACTGACGCACTTATTTATTATGCAAAAAATTCATACCAATCGAAAATATAATTACAAAATAGTTCGCGGGAAAATTTTGTTTTTATTGTACCATAATTAATTTACTATTTCATTCATCGCTGTCTAAACAACACAGACATAAAATAATGTAAAATTTATCGTTCCGTTGCGATCGAGTATTGAATACAGTTTGACTATTTGACATACGATTTTATATTTATGTCAATTTACTTCATTGACAGATTGACAGCTGTTTGTTTAATTTTTTTCCGTAATATATCAGCTGGCAACATTGGGTGGCATTAGAGTAGTTCCTGAAGTTAGGTTTATCAGTTAAAGATAGTAATGAGACTAATATTTAAAAAAAAGACAAGTATAATATGTTCATAGCTATGTATTTATGTTTGAATGCGACTTTCCTGTCGGTGAACTAAAGCGATTATTATCCACTATTCAGAAAAGAAAGTTCGTAACTTCACCGTGCACCGCACAAGCACAATAGACATTGCCCTTCTTTGGCCCTGGCTTCGGTAGCCTAGAATATTTATAACTACGTTAGTGAACAGCGGTATTGATAAAATTTCAAAGAATAAAAATAAATATCTAAGAATAAACAGAGAAAGTAATTTTCCCCTTGAACCTTGAGCGAAACCCAGACAGACAAGCCGGATGTTGAGAAGAAGACTGTACAGACAGTACCCTCTATTTTATACAGATCACGGGGCTCCAATGAATTTGCTAGATTTCCAATGATATTTGAATTAGACTATGACATAACGTAATATCCAAATCGAAAGTAGAAAAGGGCATTGTGAGAAAATTGATATTTTTGCAGCCCTTAGAATAAAGGGTAACGTTCTAATGTTCTATGAATGAAAAAAGGATGATTTATCACTCCTCCCATCATTAGTTGTTATTTTATTCTATTGGCAGATAAGTTCTTAGATTCTTTTTATTATTAAAATAATTTTCAATTTTTCAGGTGGAAACATTATTTCCAGATGAAGATGACACTTTCTACTAGATGGCATGATTGTATCCAGGCCATAAACTCCAAAAAAAAAAAGATGACATGACAGATTACAGATGTCAAAGTCAAATACTCAAATTGTGCATTTGTACTATTTTGTATTTGAAAAATAAAAATAATGAAATAAAGTCAATGAAAATGACCGATATTCCGTTAGAAATGGAACAAGTAGATGTGGATGAATTTAGCAGTCAGAGCGAAACCACTGCTAATAACGTAAAAAACGGAGAATACGCAGTAGCTAGCGAAGAGTATATTCACCAATTTCCAAATTTATTTACGAGTAAAACTCTGATAGAACTATCTAATTCATCGTGGTCGCGTTCTAGACGTGCTAATAATGATGTGCAGCCTTACTTACGCGGTTGTAAATGGTCACCGGACGGTACTTGTTGCCTTAGTGTGGTAAATAATGATGGGGTACATGTGACTGAGTTATCGCGAGACCTTTACACCGGCTATGTTGATCCCAACCGAATAATAGACGTTATGGATTCTGTAATTCACGTCAAAGAATGTGGACTAATTTATGATTTTTGTTGGTTCCCTTTGATGAATAGCAGTGTGCCAGAGAGTTGTTGGTTAGTATTATTATCCAGTTTTATAAATAGAAGTCTGGACTGTCAAGTTAAATACCTAATATTTGCCTAAGCCAAGCAATTTAAGTATTATGTAACGAAGAAAATTTAATAGACATTTATAGACAGTTTAAAATCTATAGACGCTAGAGAAGTTTTAATTCCTTGGTTTGATAGCTGCTTTTGATTGGGCTATTGAAATGCTATTGCAGTTATCACAACTCATTCTCTATAAATAAACTTTTATATTTTATTTTATAGAACCTTTCCAAATTTGATTTCAGTTGGTTGACAACTAGGCAGAATGCTCCAGTGCAGATGTGGGATGCTTATGATGGCTCTCTGCGTTGTTCGTACAGGGGATTTGATGCAGTTGACCAGATGGAACCAGCTTTGTCTGTCGTCTTTTCAAATGATGGCAGCAAAATAATTGCAGGATATAAAAAAGCTATTAGGACATTTGATGTTGAAAGGTATATTTTACAATCTTATCTCATTTTTCAACGAATAAAGCAAAATATAAAGTATTTATTAGATTCATTTCTTGAATTGTCAGTTTGAGTGAAACATGGAGAAATTAATATAGTGTTGAGATTTCCTTTTAATTTTGTTTATAGAACTTGCAATTTAGTAAAATTTTCACACCAGCTGAACAATTGTGAAAGGTTTAATTTAATTACTTAAAGAATTACCAATTTTACCACTACAACATGATTAAATAAATTGAAAGGATTTAGTAACTTATAAGATTAAGACATTGTGATTTTTATGTTGCAGGCCAGGCAGAGAATTTGTAGAACAAAAAGCGAATGCGGCTTCTGCCTGTATTGACATATGCAATAATTTGTTAGCCGTTGGATCCTGGAACACCACTGTTAGTTTGTACAGTGTAAATGCATCAGACAATTATAAAAGTATTGGAGTTATGCACGGACATGGAGGTGAGATACTTTGTAATGCATTATGTACAGTAACATATTAGGATTTAATGTAATAAATATTTTAGCTGGCTCTAGCTAGTTGTATATATGAGGCTTACTCATATAATATTTTATTATACAACTAGCTTTTCTCCTGCTGCTTAATTCCTTTTGGTTGTATGATGTTTTACAACCTATACATCTTTTTTAGATAAATGACTAATCAAAACAAAGTAAATTTTCAAATCAAACTAGTATTTTCGGAGATTAGTGCATTCAAACAAATTAATTGATTCATACATACATACATACAGCCATAATAAACTAAATTCACATCAATCTTCTGATCTTGGTTAATATTTTGATAAACTTATCACACAAGTAAAACCTGTACAATCTGCTTACAGGAGGTGTCACTCAAGTAAAGTTCACACCAGATGGACAATACCTTGTGTCGGGCGCTCGTAAAGACAACAGACTATTACTATGGGACATCAGATACTACCGTAGACCACTAAATATATTATCCAGAGTAGTTGAAACTAACCAAAGAGTTTACTTTGATATTTCACCTTGTGGCAAATATTTGGTTTCTGGTGGCACTGATGGAGTTCTTAAAGTATGGGATGAAGATCAGGTGCATTGGAAATCTGCTTTGGAAGTCACTGAGGATATGGGTGATACTGCTACTTATAAGGTTCGTATTTGTCGCACTTAAAATGTTATAAATTAACATTTAGTACCTATGTAAAACTTGTATAGTCAAAGAGATATTCTTCATCATACTTAAGACGAGAATTTTTGAAGATAGTTTATAAATAATTAATAATATTTGTTATTTTTCAGTTCCCACTTCACAAAGATTGCTGCAACAGCATCTCTCTACATCCACTGCGGCCTATTCTAGCAACTGGGTCAGGACAGTACCACATAAGACCACCAGTGCCATCATCACCTGAAAAGAAGCTTAATAATCAAGACAGTACCCTACCTATGATAAAGAAAGAAAGTTCCAGTGACGAAGCTACCATACCGAAACAATCAAATAAAAGGAAATATGAGGAATGCGAATCTCCTGATTTAGAAGTAGAATATACGGAAACCAGTGAAAATAGTCTAGTGTTCTGGTGGATAGGAGACGTGCCAGATTTGACGTAGATTTTAAAATATATGTTTAATATTTGTGTGTGTTTTCCTAAAGAAGTTATCTAGTCCTTAAATAGTTGTAAGGTTAATGTTTTGATAAAATAATTCAAATTGAATGTTGTTTTTTTTTTTTTTTGGATCACAACCTAGTTTCCAATTCAATATTGTCGACTATACTGCTAGTGTCAGGTTATTTGTATTTTTTCTTTAAGATTAGTTTCAAACTACCGCCAATATATCGCTTAGTCTTTACCTATGAAATTGCCGTTTTGCATGAAAAAAATTAAATGAATTTTTTGATTTGAAATGCGATGAAAATGTAACACTAATCAATAAACAAATGACTACTTTTGGAAAAAGAATCCCATGTTTTTAAAACAAAATTAATTAGCCTTAGCCTAACAAAAACTATTTTGATTTGAAATGGCCAGTACTGCAGAACGGCAATTTCATAGGTAAAGACCTATTATTTCAGCTTCGCAAGTAGATACATTATTATTTTTTATCATTTGTACCTACAGATTAAAAAGGAAAGCTTTTAAATTCGGCATTTAAAATAAGATAGATAGTTAAGTTATTAATCAAACAGGTAATGTTCTTCAAAGTGGTACATGGTAACAGTTAGATAAAAGGAAACCATCTTATTCAAAGCCATATAAATAGATAGAAGAATGAGAGATGAAATAGTAGCAAATCACGTACGGAAACAATTTTCTCGCGCATTCCTTCAGACAACTGTACATAAGGTGTGAACAAAGGGTCTTTGATTGATAATAGTACGTTTGAGTTAACAAGTGACAGGTACCTACATACCCTTTGATATTCGCCTTGGAAACAACGCCTTTATTTTTAACGTTACGTGTAACGACATAAATAGTGAAACTTGGACATTTTATTACAAAGCGTGGGCAAAATAATCGGAAATGCTAAACAACTCTTTTCAAAAAGATATTATCATGTGATTTAGGGCTGTGTTACAAATTCCTTTATGAGTTATTTGCTCGTTTGCGTGTTCCCATTGTCGGGCTTATTGGTTTAGTTGTGCCTTGGGAACGGCAGTTTAAAAAGGCTTTTTAATCATTTTCGAAGTTGGCTAATGTTTGTTGTTTAACAAATATTTTATTTTAAATGTGATTTTGTGCTCAATAAATCTTCTAAACATAAATTGGTTCTCAAATTATATTGTTACCCATTAGAATTGGAATTGGATCCAATTTGTATAATGACTTTTAAATGCGAACATTTTGGATTGCACCAGGTACACAAGAAAGTACCTAACAGTGTAAACTGAGCATTGTTTTATTTCAAGACTTCCAGAAAACTTTGGTGCATAGCATCTGTTTTGATGAGTAGGTACCTAACTAGGTTAAGAACATTGGCACCATTGACCCCATCAGTAGTGGTCTAATACCTAAGTAAGTGGCTCTTTGTGGTACGCGTGGAGTGCTACATAATTATATCGTGGCGTGGTATATCCGTGCGGCTCAGGTCAGGTTCTAGTCGGGCGGCGGCGAGATACCATTGACGTTGATCGTCGGAGTGTCTCCTGCGGCGGTTGATGCATGAGAAGGATAGTTCTTTAGGATAGGATAGGAGCTTCGCCTCCTTCTTTGGGAACATGACTGCTTCGCAAAAGGAGCAGACGGCTTCCTATTCCCCCTCACTCCGCGCTATGGTCCCAAATAAGACCAGGCGTTACAGGTCGCCGCCGTTGATGACTTCCTTTAGGACACAGTGGTGTTAAGCCCACTAGGCGCTACCGTATGCTCAGCCTTGTCTTCCGGGTAGTCTCGCAGTGACTAAAAGCCGGCGTTTCTTTCTGCTGTATTCGAAACAGGTATCTCCTAAACTATTATGGCCATATTTTGAGATTTCATAAAAAATTCGTAAGTAATTTCATTAAATTATTGAAATTGTTTAGTTGAAATAGACTGGATTATTCGTTAGGTCATTTGCGTGGCACGCACAAGTTTACAACGAAGGGTAAGTGTTTAAGCTCTAAGTAGGTAGTTCTAAGAACGTGCTAGCAATAACTTAGTAGCAGGTTACCTAGATAAGGTGCAGGCTGATTTTACTTTCAAAATTAGCATAGATACAATGTATAAAAGTGGCCTTAACACGTGCCGATAGCTGCCTGAACGTGTTTGCTACCTCTTGCGCTCGCTGGGGAGTCGGCCTCGTTACCTTATCTACTGATTACTTAATATTTTACTACCTAAGACCTGAACCTGTCCAAGACGTAGTTTGTTTAACAGTTAGGTAGGTACCAAGTATGTGAAGAGAAATAAGGTTGATAAACAATTAAAAAAATATAGTTTAAATAGAGACATTTTGTCTCAAAAGTTAAAACATACACCTAAAGTAAATTAAATGTGACATTAGTTTAAAATAAGTTCACCTTTAATCAAAACTAAAGCAAAGAAGTGTCGACGTAACCTGTAATAATCTTTATACAGGGTGTAAAAAGACGACGAAGCCGAAAGCCACGTATTCTATCCATTATTTGGATCATTTTTTTCTTTAAGACTATAGCTGGGACTCCACGGGTTCTCGAGATATTGAAGTTCAAAGATGCATTTTTTTTGCGCAATCGAATTCTAAGTATTATTACAAAACTTTTTTTCAAACAAACATTACCTGAATTTTCGATTTTTCTAAATAAATTACGCATTTGAAGTTACGAACAGTAATGTACGTAATAAATAAATGCAGAACCGCACAAAAAACATCTTGCATCTCAGTAGGATTTTTATTTTACAGAATTGTTTTGTTGTTGCGAAGTAAAACGTCGACCTACGTACTTATCCCAGCGTTTTCATGTTAAGCTGTGAACCTACGCACACAATGACACGACGCCCGTTTGCTTTACATTGCGCGCAATAAAATTATTTTTTTTTTTGATACCTAAAAAAAAAGTCGTTTCCCAGTGATAACTTTAGCGTAAAGCTACATAGAACTGCAGTATGCGTAGTTAACGGCTTCGTTAAGTGTCTTTTTACACCCTGTATATAGAAAAATCGTGTCATGTGTTTGTCCGCGATGGACTCCTAAAGTACTAAACCACTTTTAAATTTGATTTGCATTCCGTGTGCATTTTGATACAACTTGAAAGATAGGATAGCTTACATCTCAATTTATAGTCACAATATTATTTACCTTAGCCACAGCAACGCGTGGCTGGGTCTGCTAGTTAAATATAAGAAAGAGTACCTACGAGACATTATTTTTTAGATAACACTAGGCTTTTAAACTCAGACCAGCTACATACCTTGGGAGGTACCTACCTACATACGCTTACCTTATCAACAGTGTCCGTAGAAATAGAAAGGAAAAATGGGGATTAGGGTTTTGGGGAAGTAGGAATTGGGGAGGGGCTAGTGGCAATACTCTGGTCCAGCCGACCCATTCGTGCCGAAGAATGGCTCTCCGACACTTCAACATGCAGATATATAATATTTTGTTGTAGTGATAAATATTATCGGAATGCCTTAAGTGAAGTAAACGCTGTTGGTTTAAATATATCACTTTACTGTCGTCCTTAATTTTAATTAAAATGTATGTAAGAACGTCTAATCTATTCACGCTAATCTTACAGACAAAATTACAAACAAACATTTCGCTGTATTGTCGTAGCGCGGCGTAGGCGATATGTATCTACGAGCTACGCCGTAGCCGCAGCGGACAGCAAATAATATGTCGGCACCGTAGTCAGCTAGAACGCTACAGAGTAACCTTCGTAGCAAAATATCGCAGAAGCTTCACTAGAAGCTTCATAAGAAACTCAGAAAGAAATGTATTTATGTTTTATAGAACATCATTGCGTTAGTATTAATTTCGATTTTATTAAAATATTTTTTTTGCCTATTACGAAAAGTCTTTCTTTTACCTAACATTTATACGATAGACTAAGACGAAGTATTTAGTAAAAAGCTTGTTGGTTAGAGAGAGAGAGAGAGAGAATGGACCTTTTACTGTGTTTATGTTTTGTGTCGCAATTGTTACTAGGAGGAAGATGTGCAAAGAAATGTGTCTCAAGTTACTGGCTTGGAGTGATGTTTTGTTTGCTCAGCTATACCGGTTATTTATTGCTTAGATACGGTACAAAGTCCTAACTTCATACTGGCCGGTCAGCTAGATTGATATACTAGCCGCGCCCTTTAATGTCGTCGCTATATCACTAGAAAAACTTTTGAGAACGTTTGCATGTTTCGTTGTTAGTATTTTATAAACAGATGAGTTAGGTATATAGAAGTATGTTCTTACGTAAATATGTTGTTTTGTTGGTCATGAGTCCCCTCAAGTAGTCAGCTAGACTGATATAAGTATTTCCCGGGGTTGCGGATGCAAGTGTAATAATGTACCTACTACGATTTCGACCCAGACGCGGAGTAAAAACGGTGTGGATTTTAGTATGTTAGGGTCTGACACTCCTTCTGACTGCACACAGGGCGAGGGCATTAGAAAACCTTGAAAAATGTCCTACATATTCTTTTTCTTTATATTTTGTTTATTATTTAATAGTAAATCGATTTGTGACATAAAATACAAAAAATATTGTAAAGTTGAGACAACATTTTTGCGTTGGTAATATTTTCTGGAACTATGAAATCATGGAATTAAGTTTATGTCAAAGAATGAGCTACCTACCTATTTGTGCCCTAACGCAGTAAAGTTGTTAAAAAATTCAAAGATTTATTCTTGTTATTAACTTAAAAATTAAGGTACCTAGGTAGGCTTACCTTTCTATTTAATAAAAAAGGAATTAATACTTTTTGTGATAGGTTTCTCATATTTTAAATTCATTAAAAAACTTTCTATTCTTACGTTGTCGTTTTAGTATGTATAGAAAATGTTTGTGTGGCAGTTTTAGAATTTACGAGATTGCATACAGAGAGAGAAGACGCTCTCCAAATCTCGTTTCGCATTCGTATCGTCTCGTATGGCATGTAGGTAGGTACTCTATGCATATATAAGGACATATCGTATTATTTTATTTGCGCAGTGGTTTATTAAGATGACGTGCTAGCGACTTTTAATGACGAAATTTAGTTTCAATTCGATTTAGGAATGTACGAAAAGCGAGCGAGAGTCACACGAGCTCTTTCTGTGAAGTTTTCTTTTGTAAATGCGAAAAAGAATTACATATTTGGTCAACGACAACGATTAAAGCGTATACTTGTTCGCTGAACTATCACAAAAAATAAACAAAGACAAAATACATCTAAATTTATACAAACAGATGATGCCTCTCTCAGGGTCCCTGTGGATTGGACCCATTTATTCATTGTTCCCTATACAGTCGGTACAATGTCAAAATCTCTGCGTTAATACATAGATTCATCCATCACACAACCACAAAATCCCAGTTTAATTAATAACCGAGATTCATGCCATTTGTTTACGACAGATGGAGCCACTAGTACGTCAAACTGTTTATGTATTGCAAAGTTAAATAATCGTCTGGAAAGTTAATGTAAAAAGTGATTTATAAGTAGATTTGAATTAGTTATATTTTTTTATCAATAATTTTAAAACTTTGTAGACTTTATTTACCGTTTCATTTTTTTTTGCTAAATATATATTATATAATTATATATTATAATATATTATATACCTACCAGTATTTATTATGATTTTTTTGTCTATATTGCGTATCTATGAAACCATACCTACAGTATTTTGTATAGTATTGTAAATAGTTTCCTGTCTTCTTCTAAATTTCTCTTGGGAAGCGGACTCGGTATTTCTTAGTTCCAACTTACTTACCTACAAGTTTTTGTACCTACCTAAAGATGTGTGTTCGTAATACCTACTTAGGGATTTATCATTCTTCCACGTTATTTCCTTTCGTGTCTTAGTAGAGTTTATTCATTAATAAAAGAAATAAATAATATATCAAGTTAAAAAAAAACTTTGCTTAATTATAACTTAAAATAAATTGCATATGTAGGTACAGATATTTAAAGTATATTTTTTTTTTGAGGGGGATAATCATAAACTGGCTTCTCTCGCCCAGTGTGCGGCGAGGAGTATTATACTCTTACTGACTAAAACCCGACACGTTCCTTCTCCCGCTTTAGGCCAAGGCCACGGTATCTTCTTGCGCTTAAAACAATTTATCAAAATCATTGGAGCCGTTTCAGAGATCCTCTGAACATATATATATTCGCAGATTCTCTTATATATTTATAATAGCAACCCCCATTCGCACTGGTGTTATGCAGATACTAAATTTCGCCAATATTTACGTGATGTTATTATACAAATAAACCTTCCTATTTAATCACCCTATCTGTTAAAAAACTGCAGAAACATCCGCTGCATAGTTTAAAAGATTTAAGCACACATAGGGATAGATGGACAGAGAAATTGACTTTGTTTTATACTATACCTAGTGATATACAAGATTTATTCGTTTTAAGGTATCAGAAACGAACTTGGGTCAGATTTTGGTCCGCCCAAGTCGTTCAATAATAAACATTGTATCTTCACCAATTTAACAAGATTGACTTGTTTAGCCTAAGTTAGGTCTTCAGGCTACAACTACCAACTATCCTTTGGCGATTGTTTGTAGTTTCTAACTAGCCATGTTGAGCAAACAATGGGTTAAAGCAACAATCTATTTGAATAGTCGAGTTTAAGGAAAATACTTTGGATTTTTGACATATAATATTTGTATTAACAGTATAAAGAGAACAGATTTGATTGTTTATTTATTGGATTGAATAGAAATAAAATCTATTTGACGGATTAAAACAATTCTTCCATTATTGGGAAAAACACTATCCCCGGTGAATATAGGCTAAAAACTACGCGGGTAAAACCGGGGGACACAGCTAACGTTTAATGATAATATTTTATCTCTCACACGACGTAGGAGTGTTTACACCTTATCTATTATTGGTGTTAATATTTAAAGGTGTTTTAAATAACGAATCAACGATTTGTGTGGTCCTTAAATTAGTGTGACATGTATTCTAAATTGTTTGTTTGTAAACGCAACCACGAGACAGGAGAAACACCTTTTTGTTTGTCGTGTAATATCTATTGTCGATACTTGTAGAAATATATGAGATACAACCCAGTGACAGATAGACTGACAAACGACGGAGTCTTAGATGGTTCTCGTTCCTGCGCCTTTGGGTACGGATGCCTAAAAACAAATATTAGTATTATGATGAAATAAGGGTATAGATAATGAAAGTGAACAATGTGTTATACCTAGCCATTAAATCAAGGACTGTTTAGCTTGAAAGGAACAAAAACATGAAAGTTAAGAGTTATTTTCCCTTAAAATTATATTTTTTTTATCGAGCATATACCGTTCTTATTTATATGTCGTTCACGTAGACAAGACAAAGCATTGATACACTGCCTCACATCCTTAAAGCAGTTAAGTTCTTTCGAATCG
This sequence comes from Spodoptera exigua, assembly GCA_902829305.4. Classification (NCBI taxonomy): domain Eukaryota; kingdom Metazoa; phylum Arthropoda; class Insecta; order Lepidoptera; family Noctuidae; genus Spodoptera; species Spodoptera exigua. Next base: position 7,956,710 of record LR824615.2, read on the forward strand.
ACATTTATCATCCTGTCAAATAACTTATCTGCTAAGTTGTTCGCAAGCTTGTCGAGAAAAGCGTAATATGGGAAATTTCCTATTTTATTCTCGAAGGAAACTCCCAAAAGCCAAAATATGTGGAATAATTTATAGGTCTTAAAAGATTGCCTACGTCTAAAAAGCATGAAAGTATATTTATGGTTCATTAGTTATCCATTACTTATCTGCTTTTTGAATGAAGAATTGTTGTCTAGCAAAATTTTTTATCTATAAATAGTTCAAATATTATTTATTTAGGAAATATCATTAACCAAATAAAATTGCAAATACCTGATATTGAAAGATTTGACGTAAATAAAATACAACAGACTTGGAAAAAATATCGACTTTTCTACGTAGGCGTAGGTAAATAAAAATAAAAACCACGAAAACGGTTTTATGCCTTAAATATTTACCTACTGAAACTGGCTAAAATGGTGGAAAGAATCGATGCAATGCCATTAATTCGTAGAAAAAAACAAATATAAATTAGTAGCATCTATTCTTTTTACGCCAATTGGCCAGTAAGAAAAGTCGGCTTAACTAGATTAATTTTGTAAACCGTTTCGTGTGGTTACTGTTATTGATTACATAAACGATACTTTCAAATTAAATACATTACTTCAATTGGGATTTAAAAAAAAGATATTTTTTATTTTTTACCATATGATATTTACGTAAACCAGTTTCGCACGTATAAAATTCAAAGATACCAAAATACTTCAAAATAACATCGTCAAATCAACTACTAAAGTACCTACTCAATTTTTTTGAGCATAATACTATTCAAGCTATAGAAAAAATCTACATTTTGTAGTTGTTTTGATGTGTTTTTACTGTTACAACAACAACAACAAGCGACTGAGACAGAAATTCTGTCTCAGTCGCTTGTTACATAGTATTTCATTTAATCAGACACTTATCTTTTGACAATCACAAATCTGTGTATGACAGAGACAAATGGATAGACAAGGAAATTGGTTTCGGATCAGTAGGTAAGATCAAAACATCTCTGCCTGTCTGAATGAGCTTTAGCAAGAAGATAATAATTATTTATTTGTTGATATTATATCCGCCTGTCTGCTGTCAAACAAACACACATAAATAATCCAGTCTAAAAAGTCAACAGTATTACGCAAAGTATGTATAATATAAAAGATAAAAACATTATTAATAAATGTGAATGTACCTACTTAATTTTTAAAATTCGAATTTCGTATTAAAGAGAAAATTCTTCTTCTATATATTGTCTTTGCTTTATTGCAATTGATTGCCGAAAAATCAGACGAAATACTAATTAATGTTCTACATCGACATACTTGTTCTAGTAAGTTCTTTTAGAAAACACGTGTAAAGTTTATACGACGGATAAAATAAGAGTAAATAAAGAAACTATCGGTAATAGGGTAATCTCATGTTTGTTTTCCCTAAGGGACATAAGCAGGAGCATAATTGTATGTACTGCAGTAACTTGCGTATATAAGAAAAAGCGATAGGTTATCCGATTTCTTTACCACTTTTGGTTATTTTACACGAGTTATTGTAATATTTTTTTTGTTATGCCATAACTCGGCAAACGTCCAGACGGTTTACCTGGTGGTATGCAATCGGCGCCGCCCATGGACACCCGCAACATCAGAGGAGTTACGAGTTCGTTGCCAGCCATTTGGGGATAAGGGGCTTTGGAGATTGAGGGATCATGTCGATTTTCTGTGAGGCTCGACTGAATTGATACCACGGCGGTATCAATACAGTCGACTATCAATTCAATGGACTTATAAGCACAAAAATAATTGTTCAATTTGAACCAGTGGTTCCGAAGATTAGCGCGTTCAAACAAACAAACTCTTCAGCGTAACATTATACATATATATAACCACTGTTTATGATCAAATTTTGAAAACCCATTTATAAGACCAAACATTGTAATTTGCCGAAAGTTTCTAAAATCGCAACTAGATGGCGTTGGCGTCGAAATAGATCGCGCTAGCGTTTGCTTCAGACGATTTGGTTAGGGTCTAATGATTTTTAAGAAATATATTCATAACTATAGATCAGTATACAGTAGTTGTTTTATTTCTAATAACAAATATCCTACTAGTATACCCACTAAGTTCAATTATTAAGTACTGGGTACTAACAAAGTGTTCGGTATTTAACATTGGTCCATCGAGCGCGGATAATAGTTCAACGTTTTTGAGTTAGCGGCCCCAGTTAAGGTCCGCTCTTCCCGTGGTACTCGCAGTGGATCGCTGCGGCAAGGTACCCGGCTACTAGCATCGGCAGCGACAGCTTTGTCCAGCACGGTTGGCGAGCTCGGTAGCAGCGGAAAATAAACAAGTGACGCAATCGTCGAGTTTGAAGTGACCGTAGGGTGTGCGACACCCATCCAGTTCAACTGACATCAGAGGCCTGACGTCATATTTAGTTCATAGTGTCGCCACCAGAGGGCGCCACATACAGCATTCATCGTGTATAGTGTGAGTGAAGTGCAAATTGTGAGTACATTTATTATTATTAAACAAGGCGGTTAAAGGTCAAGCCATTTTGAACTCTAATTATTCCAAGTTTATAACTTAGAAGATTGTAGAAGAATTTTAGACTTGTAAAATTTAATTTTAATTTAAACCTAGAAAAGTTACGTTTATTAGAAATTTAGTTATTTGTGCATGTTTAGCTTAAGACTTAGAATAGTTTAGAAAAAAAACGACGGAACGGGGAACCTATGCCCGATTTCCGCCAGATTGTAAGTAGTTTAAAACACTTGTATTGTGACTAAAGGGGACTTGAATATTGTTGAATCATTGTACAGAGCTTGTATCTTACTTCGATTTGGCATTAAAGTAGAACTTTGATTTTACAATTGTTGATTTGTGTGCGCCGTTACACATTATTTGGTTTATTCACATTAACACGCACAACCAAATAAGTTTTTTTTTTACATACCTACATAGTTGATTTGTTAATAATTAAAATTAATAATCTGCTCAAATATGGAAGGATTGATTAATGTATTAAAAGGATTCCAAAATGTTATAAATAAAGGGCTAGTTAATTTTAAAAAGTGTCCCAAAGAAAGGTTAACCGTCGAATATATTGAGACTAAACAAGAATTATTAGAAAAAGATTGGAATTCCTTTAAAGATACCAACAATAAAATTTACCAGAACTCCAAATTTGATGATATAGAACAAATGGTTGTTGATATTTATGACAAGACCGAAGACACGTATGTAACTTACAAAAGTTTAATGAAATCAACGCTTAATAAACTAAACGATGTAGGGAAAACAGGACAAAATAGGGATGGTTCTTCTAGTAGTGCATCTAAGTCAAATTCATTAGTAAAGTTACCAAAAATTTCCATACCAACATTTTCTGGCAAATATGGAGAGTGGACGACATTCCATGATCTTTTTGTGTCGTTGATTCATAAAAATGAGTCATTGGATAATGTACAGAAGCTGCACTATTTGAAGAGTCATCTTACTGGTGAAGCTGAACAACTGATACGAAACACTCCAATTACGGAGGCCAACTACAGTCAGTGCTGGGATCTGCTAAGCCAGCGTTACAGCAACAAACGGTATCTCGCTAACTGTATTTTGAAAAAACTGTTTGGTATAAAACGTATGCAAGTTGAATCAGCGACATCAATAAAAGAGCTTTTGGATACTACCAGTGATTGTCTGAATGCACTGACAAACTTGGGTATTAATGTGAGCACATGGGATGTTATTGTCATCCATATATCGACATTCAAGTTAGATCCTGAAACGCGTAAGCAGTGGGAATTAAGCGTCTGTGGCGATTCTAGTAATGACTTTCCTACCTTCTCGCAATTTAAGGTGTTCTTGGAACAACGTTTCCGCGCGCTGGAGTGTATAGAACCGAAAAGAGTAGCAAATCACCAGTCCACCAACAGTTCAAACCATCACTTGCCTAAAACCATGCTAGCTACAAATTCGTCAGCACAAATGAAATGTGAATTCTGTTGCGAGAATCACAAGCTTTGTTTTTGCAAAAAGTTTTCTAAACAATCACTCGAAGCTAGACGTGAATTTGTAAGAAAGCATAAAATTTGCTTTAATTGTTTAGGCAGCAATCACACAGTTTTCAATTGTAAGAAGGCCACTCGTTGCAGAATGTGTCAAAAGCGCCACCATTCTTTGCTACATATCCATACCGAGTTGGATAGTAAACCACAAGAACCGGACGACAAACTTACAACTGATACTGCTAGTCCTTCAACTAGTGCTACTCCTGTAGTCTCTTGTTTGTCTACCGGTAAGATATCACGACCCAGACAGGTTTTATTAGCGACTGCTCTAATAAAAGCCTCGTCCAAAACGGGTGAATATCAGACGGTTCGAGCTTTACTCGACCAGGGTTCGCAGGCCTGTTTTATTACCGAGGCCGCAGTTCAATATCTTAGCTTAAAGAAGATTCCCATTCAAGGCTTTGTGTCAGTATTAGGGGATAATAATTCAACCACGACAAAGTACATGGTACAATTGACAATCAAGTCTCGTGTCGACCCAAATTTCAAATTTGTACTAAGCGCCTATGTGTTGAACAAGATCACATCTTATCTACCTGAGCGAAGTCTTAAGTTAGAAACATTCGACTGGTTAGACATAAATAAGCTGTGTCTAGCTGATCCAGAATTTAAGACACCCAACAAAATCGATGTTCTATTGGGCGCGGATGTGTACAGCTGCATTATTAAGGAAGGCTTAATAAAGAGTCCTTCTGGTACCCTTATTGCACAGAGTACGACGCTAGGGTGGGTATTGTCGGGCGCTACTGCTCCTGAAAATAATCAACGTATAAACCGGGTAACAAATACCATAAAGGTTATGCACTGTCAGGTCAGAGATGACGATATTTTAAGAAGATTCTGGGAAATAGAGGAACACATTAGTTCAAGACGAATATTTACACCTGAGGAGAAGAAATGCGAAGATTTTTACAGACAGACAACTAAAAGAGATGGTAATGGCAGATACATAGTCAGGTTACCCTTCCGAGATGAAAACCCTCTTTGCAAGGCTGGAAACTCACGCGGCATCGCTAAAACAAGATTTCTAGCGTTGGAAAAAAGGTTAGAGAAGAACAAAGAACTAAAAGAGAAGTACACCGAAGTAATACACGAATATTTAAAGTTAGGACACATGAGACGGGTAATGGAAACAGATTGTAAAAAAGATGTAGCCGTTTATCTACCACATCATGCAGTCATTAGAGACGACAAAACTACAACTAAGGTTCGTGTGGTATTTAACGCATCTGAAAAAAACAGTCTGGGAGTATCATTAAACGATACCCTCATGGTAGGTCCGACTTTACAAGCCGACTTACGGCATACGGTGTTAAGGTGGAGAGTGCACCCAATAGGGCTTGTCGCAGATATCATTAAGATGTATCGCCAGATAAAGGTAGCTGATGATGATGCAATGTTCCAACGAATACTCTGGCGAGACAGCCCTAACGGAGAAATTCAAGATTACGAGCTAGTAACGGTTACTTTTGGAACAGCCTCTGCTCCTTATCAAGCTGTCAAAACCTTGCATCAAGTCGCACTTGATGAAGGAGAAAGGTATCCACTGGCTGCAGACAGGGTGTTGAATGGGTTCTATATGGACGATTTAATGACAGGTTGCAGCAATGTGGAGGACGGCATAGAAATATATAGACAAATGATTGGACTATTGGAGAAAGGGGGTTTTGTATTACAGAAGTGGAACAGTAATAGTAAGGAATTATTAAAAAGAATAGATGCAATTGAAAGAAGTAAAATTAAAGAACAATTAGATCAAACTAGTTTAACTAAGGACAAAACAATAGAACAAAATAATAAAATAAAGAACATAGACTATAAGGAAGAGAAAGGATTAGACATCAAATTAGATAATACTATAAAAATATTAGGTCTTACCTGGAACCGCAACAACGATACCTTCCAATACTCGGTGAATCTTCCCCCGCTGACAACTGCACCTATAACTAAAAGGACAATCATTTCAGACATAGCTCGGTTATTCGACCCGCTAGGTTGGTTAGCTCCTAGTGTGGTTGTAGCAAAAGTATTCATCCAAAAATTGTGGCTTGCAGGCGTTAGTTGGGATGAAGATTTAAGCACTGAATTAATCAAAGAGTGGAATACTTACCGCAATGAGTTGTCACAAATTAGCCAAGTTCGGATACCTCGATGGCTCGGCACGAAGTCAACCGATGATCTTGAGCTACATGGCTTCAGCGACGCGTCCAAGGTAGCTTATTCAGCTGTAGTCTACTTAAGAGCAACAGATGCTACAGGCAAAGGTCACATCTCGTTGTTAGTTGCAAAAACCAGAGTCGCTCCAGTGAGACAAGTAAGCATACCTCGTTTAGAGTTGTGTGGAGCAGTTCTGTTATCAAATCTTCTAACAGAAACGTCTGATGTCTTAAACATTTCGAGGGATAAAATTTGGGCATGGACGGACTCCTCAGTGGTGTTAGCATGGCTTAACAATCATCCAAGTCGATGGAAGACGTTCGTAGCCAACCGTACTTCAGAAATATTGACCAACATGAAAGCATCTCAGTGGTTTCATGTCAATTCTAAGGACAATCCAGCAGACTGTGCCTCAAGAGGTATCTTACCAAGCGCACTGTTGGATAATAATTTGTGGTTTTCTGGGCCGTCATTTCTAAAGGAAAAAACTATAAAGTTTAAAAAGCCCAACGTGTTGCCTGTTGACTTAGAGGAATCAATAAGGGCACACGTTTCCATAGTTCCTGAGCCTTTCATTTTCGAGCGATATTCTTCTTTGTCGAAACTTCTAAGAGTCATCGCATATTGTAGGCGATTTCTAAAAAATAACAGACACAAACAAAAATATTTACAAAAGACAGAATTGGCATCAGCTTTGGAATGTTGTATACGACAAACACAAAAGGCAACATTTACAACAGAATATATACAGTTAGAAAACAAAGGCTATTTACAACAAAAAACAAGCAAGCTAAAATCACTCTGCCCCTACCTGGATGAAAAGGGCATCATCAGAGTTCGAGGTAGAATTGAAAAGGCGCAATTGAGCGAAGAAACTAAACACCCTATAGTACTACCAACTTCTAGTCACCTGACAACACTTATAGTTGCAGATGCACACATAAAAACGCTTCATGGGGGTCCTCAGCTGATGTCGAATTTTCTAAGGACAGCCTATTGGATCATTGGAGTCAGAAATCTCGTTAAACAGCATGTACATAAATGTGTAACATGCACTAAACATCGCGCAAGCACCAGGAGTCAAATGATGGGTTCTCTTCCAACTGTCCGATGTACTCCCGCGCGACCATTTTTGCACAGTGGTGTTGACTATGCTGGCCCTATCAATATTAGAACAACGAAGGGTCGTGGACATCGATCTTATAAAGGGTACATATGTTTATTTGTTTGTATGTCCACTCGTGCTCTTCACTTGGAAGTCGTAAGTGACATGAGCACTCAAGCTTTCTTAGCTGCCTTCCGTCGTTTCGTGTCACGACGAGGTCACTGCGCCAAAATTTATAGCGATAATGGTACCACTTTTGTAGGAGCTTCTAGAGAGCTGAAACACTTGGCCTCGCTTCAGGAATCCATTGCAGAACAACTCGAAGCTAACGGTACTGAGTGGCACTTCATTCCTCCGCATAGCCCAAATTTTGGCGGACTATGGGAAGCGGGAGTGAAGTCAATCAAATTCCATCTCAAAAGAGTAATTGGTGAAGCTACTCTGACCTATGAAGAAATGAGCACACTCCTCAATCAGGTTGAAGCATGTTTGAACTCGCGTCCAATGAGCCTTTTAAATGTGGATGGGCCTGGTGAATTGTTACCCTTAACACCAGGACATTTTCTTATCGGTGAACCGATTATTACTGTACCAGACAATAATTACGAGAGCACAAATGTAAGCTATTTGTCACGGTGGCAATTCATTCAAAGAATGCTACAGTCCTTTTGGAAGCGCTGGTCCTTAGAGTACTTGTCCCATCTCATGAACCGATATAAATGGTCTTCAAAGGTTCCGGAGCCTAAAATTGGCGATATTGTTCTAGTTAAAGAGGACGACATGCCGCCAAGTCGCTGGTTATTGGGTCGCGTGCTTGATAAGCATCCCGGAGATGATAATATCACCCGTGTGGTCACATTACGCACCAAGAATTCGGTAATTAAACGGCCAACCTCTAAACTTTGTATTTTGCCGGTGACCGATTGATGAATTTTATAGACTTAGATCTAATTTTACCAAGGTTAATGTATACAATTTTTACTTTGTTTATTTACAACACGTTTTTTTATCAATTTCTGTTTAGATGAATTCATAGTTACAGAGCTGTGTTATTTTTTTGTAAGATGTACACTATAAACAATGGGTTATGTTAAAACCTAAATAACCTTTTATATTTGTTGAACTTTTACCTTTTAAGCATTATATATTTAAATAGCTTTAAGTACACTACTTACGGATTTATTATTCCATAATATTAATGTGTCGATTGCAAAAAGTTGTCAAATTGTTAATAGTTCATTCAGACCCTTAAACAGTTTTAGAAGGACATTCCGTCAACAATGTCCTTGGTGGGCGGTATGTTTATGATCAAATTTTGAAAACCCATTTATAAGACCAAACATTGTAATTTGCCGAAAGTTTCTAAAATCGCAACTAGATGGCGTTGGCGTCGAAATAGATCGCGCTAGCGTTTGCTTCAGACGATTTGGTTAGGGTCTAATGATTTTTAAGAAATATATTCATAACTATAGATCAGTATACAGTAGTTGTTTTATTTCTAATAACAAATATCCTACTAGTATACCCACTAAGTTCAATTATTAAGTACTGGGTACTAACAAAGTGTTCGGTATTTAACAACCACAGTATACATATAAATGGGAAATCTTTTCGTTACTAAAGCATGTGCGATTCTGCATGTGTGCGTGTTAACACAATTCTTAATGTAAAACTGTGTGTGAGTGATAACGTGTGCTGGTACCAGGCCTACATAAAGCTGAAGGATTGACGTGACGTGGGTTCACTGCAGGATAAATATTCAAGCATATGTGATGGAAAGATTAGTAAGAAGCATTTCAAAAATTTATACAGAAAAGAGGAATTATTTTGGGCCACGTATTAAGAAACTTCGGTTAAAGTACTTTAACTAAACGAAATCTTCTATTTCAATCATACTTATTAAGTATTATCACATAGGTCTGGAAGTTTCTCAATGTTTTCTTATATTTTGTTGAAGACATCATAAAAATGTGACAAATCGTGAGTAAAGTGAAACAAACGCATTATAGTTTTTATTTTATTTAGTGTCGCTATCAAGTTGCTAATGATTGTCGCTCCTTGGTGCAGTGTCTTTAACAGTCATTTTTAATCGAAGAAGAATTTGAAGAATTTGTATTTAGATTTATATAATACACATAGAATTATATAGACTTAGTACTATGTATTTGAATGACTAAAGGTTGATTTTAACATACGGTGCCATCAACATAAAACATTGAAATGTCACCAAGTTTATCTGCCATACAATGTAAGTAGGAACTCCTAACCACATTATGTTTGAAAAGGTCATTTCTCTCGCATGTGCCGCCTACGTGCTACGCGATATAAGTACTTAATTGCACTTCGTAAAGGTTGCATTTCCATAGCTTGACCAATGAAGGAAGTATTTTTAGGTCTATCAGATGCGTTTGAATTGATCTATTCATTAACACTGTATTTTGTACGTCTAGTTAAGTTGTTCGTATTTTTTCGATTTCCACTAATTTTTTTGTTACGATTTTTCGCAAAAAATCACGGATTCTGATAGTGTGTACGATATATGGCAGTAGGCTCACCCTTGATTACATAGGACTCATAATAACATGACTGATGATAATTGGAGATGAGATTTACTTTCTTCAACCTTATACCTTAACCAAAGAAGATGTAAATGAGATTTTTTCAAATGTTTGTATGTTTTTACTTTTGTTAGATGTATTGTATTGTAGCTCAGCAGGGTAGCCTTCTAAGGCAGCAAAAATAACTAAAAACAACAAAACAAATGAACACAAAAAACCATAACGAGTACACAGTGGGTGTTCCAAAAGTAAAATCAGTAGGTAAACGCAATTGCAAAAGAAATAAAAGCAAGCAAATAAAAAATGCCTTTGAAAAATCTTTGTCAAAGGTAAACGATGATGGAGAAAAAAATATTGACAAAGTAACTTGAAAATAAAATATACTAGGTTATAAATAGAACGTGTACCTAAAGGGTTGTCGTTGCCTGCTGACTTGTTTTTGTGGACTGACGTTAGTGTGAAGTGTTTGAAGTTGGAACAAGAATCCAAATTCAAACACTTCTTTTCGTACTGGCAACCAACGTTTTTTTACCTTACACATATGTAGTTCTGGAATGATCTACAATCTATTTAGACGTCACTATCTAAATACAACTATACGTTTCTAAATCACTAAGATTCTAGATGATTCTATAATCTTTACCTAACTATATGTAAATATCCACAAAAATACAAAAAGCTCGGCATATAAAATCAGTTTTCATAAATTCAAATGTTTATAAAGGACTCGATGGAAAATTTATTCGTGGGTGTATGAAATGATACGAAATAATCATAGATCATGATGTACCTTATAAATATTTTCGCTTATTGAGTGTGGACTTGCGGACTCTCATATCCGAGCAAACACAAAACCGATGTAGGTCTATATAAACATTTGCCGTCCTTATTTACTTTGTATTGTTATATTCTCGGCTATCTTATAACTTACTGAGTTATTTTTGGCTTACTTTCATAACATCTTTCAATTGATCTGACAGATATTCTTAAAAAAATATCTGTTTATTTTACAAAAAGATTTATTTCTGCCGACATTTATTAATTTGAATGCTTTGATTTATTAGAGCACAAACTCTTCGTTCGAGTCCTTAGTTTTAGGGAAGGTTTGAGCCAGTTTGTGTCGAGTGTTAAAACTTGAAGTTTAATTATGATTAACAGAGATCTTATTAATCTGCGGAACTATTATTGTCCAGCAGGTACTCATCCATTCAGTTTCTTTTCTCAACCTTTCACAACAAATTTTATTCTACGAGTAGTTTATATCCCAAATACCCTTCGGAGAAATAGTATGTATAATTCTTTGTAATATTTTTTGATACAACTATATTTTAAAGGATTCTTTCACTGGGTACGTAATTTCAATTTCGTATTTTTTTTGGCAATTATAGTCTTGCTAGGTACGTTTATATTCGAATCTAGGATATTGATATAATCTGTTTTATTACCAGATCGGCAGAAAAAAATGTAACATCAACACTATCTATTTTCAGGTCGTATACCTGTACTCTCCGGATAAAAAAGGCTATAAACATAAAACTTATCACGTTCTGTCTGTTGCACATAGAGGGCGATAGTGGACCATTCCCGCAACCCATTTGACATCTATGACAGTTAGGCTTCCATTTTATTATCCCTGGGGAGCTATTCTCCGAATTTTATGGCTGTAACACGCCAAAATGGCTAAATTATTCTAGTTAACACCAACGAATGGCAGTTCAGTTAGTTGGGGTTGATGTATAATGAAAATTTTATTTAAATCGCTGAGAGGTTTGTGGATTTCGAAGCAAAGAGAACATGTCCATTGGCTAGTATTCCTGTGTCTAGTCCTCCATTTTCGTTTTCGTCGCTGCTTTCATTGGTAAAGCTTGTATCGTCGTCTCTTTGAATCCAATTTAGTTGTTGGTTTTCCATTTACATTAATGTATTTCAGCTTTGAAGATAATTAAGTATTTATTTTCAACAATTTTTCTTACTTTATTGACAGAGGTCAAAATTAAAAAAAAAACAGTAAAGTAAGACTAGACATGGATATTTCATGGCAAAAAAAACTCATTCTGAATAAAGAAAATTCGTAAAATAAGCGGGCCAAGTTTGAATTGAAATGTGTATTGTACACAGAGGAGTTAGAGCACAATGGAAGCAAACATGACGAAAAATGTACGTTCAACTAAAAGGGGAATTGTGAGGGAATTATGGCATTATGTGTATGAGTACCTTACCCATAATCACATTGTATTCGCGCGTAAAAAAACAAAATTGCCGTAATAGTTGTAGAATTCACTTATTTCTAAGAAATACGCATGTTAAATTTCTTTTTCATTTGAATAATGTTTTTATCAGTTCTTTGATTACATAACAATGATGCTATTTACAATTTTGTAAATATTTTCAGACTGTTTTGTTAAAAAATCGACAAATTAAGATCTATAATGTATACAAATCTTGTGCTGCTCATGTAGGTACCTACACGTCTGTATCAATCAAATTTTATCGGGTCATTCGAGGTGTGGCTATCAATACGTTACACTATAAGCCAAAAGTATCATGTTTTATCTAACACCCTTTCGTATCGTGAAACTTGTAACACAACGCTCGTTACCAACTTTAGTGTCTTCAAGACAAAGTTACCGTACAGGGTACTCAGGCGCCACGTTTTGGGGACGCCGAGATACGCTCCTGAAAATAAAAAAACTGCGAGCAAAAATTATGAATGGGTGCGTGGTTTTTATTTACGAGTAGTAATAATAGTTGTGGTAGAATATAAAAAAGGCTCCTATATTAAGTATTCATTGCAAATAGCTCAAACCCAGCCCTAAGTATTGTCTCCGGACAAATCTCAGAAGTAATATTTACGTGTGGAACAGTGTTACATCGAGGCCTGGTGATCCTTCACTGTTCGTGTTAAGTGGATACATTACTTACTTTGCTCAGTTCTATTCGAGTTTAGAAGAAGAGAGAATTATTTCTTTGTTGTTTTCACTCTGTATGAAACATGTGTAAAGGGAAATTTGCCATTAGAAAGTTGGGAGTTTAGCAACTTGTATTTCGATAGATAGTATATTTCATACCTACTTTAAAAACAGTCTGTAATTCTGATAACATTGAATAAGAAAAACGTGTAACATTGTAGAGACTTCAAATTTCAATCGATCGATAGTTTCTGCGCCGATTTGCGTCAAATGTTAGTTGTCGGCCATCGCTGAAAATCAGCGCTGCGACACTGTCTCGCATTGTGTCGCTGCATATGCTGAGCGGCCATTTCGCGTGCTTATGACGCATATTTTTCCTTATATTACTCTTTTTTATATTGTATTACCATGTTTTTTGTCTTTAATATATGCGTCCTAGACTCGAATAAATACTTTTTGTTTGTTTAATATATTAAAGGCTAACTAAATAAATACAATTAACCCTGTAAAATGTTTTTTTGCTAATAATATTTACTGGGATGTCGAAAAAAAAACGATGAAAAGCTATTAAAAATTCATTAAAAACAAATCCTTACTCTAGGTTCAGCTTAGAGTAAAATAAAATTCGTTTATGTAACAGACCTGCTTAACGAGAATCTCCGATTCAAATTAACATAACCTTACTCAAGTCATAGTTGACATTTAATAGACACTATCGTGAAACCGCAGATGTCGTTTGACATAACAAGCCCGAAAGTGATGGAGCGAATAGCGAACTAACCACTCATTGAAATACCCACAGTTCAGGTTCAGTTATAACTATAGAAAAAAATTAAGGTTATATGTTCAGGTATGTCAAAAATAACCCCTTATCAATTGTTAGCGAGACGTTTTCTGTACCGCATATTATGCATGTATCGCTGGATGAGTTCCAATCGTGACTTGAAATTAGTCGAGGTAACATTGTCAAATAGGTTAAGTTAGTTAGCCGCTATTTAAATTTAATAATTATTATTTATAGACAATTGTCTGCCATAGCAAGCAATGTAACTAATATTATAAATGCGAAAATTACAATGTTTGGATGTTTGTTACTCAATAACGCCAAAACGGCCGGACGGATTTGAATGAAATTTTGGACAGGCATAAAATACACTCCAGAATTGGACATAGACATTTTATCAACATAACACGCAGGCGAAGCCGCGGGTGAAATACTAGTTTTAGATACGTATAATGTATACTCTATGAAATAGCACCGATTGGTTTTATATTTATTTATGGCTATTACTCGTGTATAGTTTAGCTTAGAGGTCATATTGTTTTTCATTTATATGTTTTAAATTCCTAACGTTAACTGAAACTGTAGCTCATACACCCTTTTTTTTTTTTTTTTTTTTTTGTGAGGGGAAAATCATCAAATGACTTCTCCCGCCCAGGGCCGGGCAGGAGGGAGTGTCAGATTCTTACTGACTAAAAACCCCCCTGTTCCTTCTCCTGCTCTGTGCCGAGGTCGCGGTACCTTATTGCGCTTACCCCGCAACCCCGGCTGAACATCAGCCCTTTAGGGCCCCGTCTGTGGTAGTCTATTGGCTCTTTGAGGCGCGCGCGGAACGCTACGCGCCGTACGCTCGGGCCTGGTTCTGGTCGGGCGGCGAGCTGCCCTTACTCGCCGACCGCAGGCCCGTACTTACGGTGGCCGGAGATCGTCCCTCGATCCCCGACGCCCGTAGTGTCGCCAGTTGCGGCTGCTGGGGCGTGAGGAGGAGGATTGCTCCCTCACGCGGGCCGCCTCTCTCTTTGCGAGCATGACTGCTTCACAAAAGGAGGAGACGGCGTCCCAGTTCCTCTCACTCCGCACCATGGCCTCGACTAAGGCCGGGCGCGAGAGGTCGCCGCCGCCGATCACTTCCCTGAGGATACGGCGGTGCTCAGCCCAGGCAGGGCATACCGCTACCGTATGCTCCACCGTATCCTCTAGGTGGTCCTCACAATGACGACACTCGGGCGTTTCCTCCCGCTGAATCCGAAACAGGAACCTACCGAAGCTGCCGTGCCCGGTAAGCACCTGCGTCAGGCGGAAGGTGAGGACGCCGTGGCGTCTCTCAAGCCACTCCTCAAAGAGGGGTCTTACCGCTGCTATGGTAGCGTGCCCGAGCTCATACACCCTGTCATTTGTCTATCTAGTCACCAGACACTGATATATGTTCTAAAGTCTAGTCATCTAGTGCATACGTTACTGGTTGCGGTCTGACTTGGAAGCAGTCAATCTGTTAATGTCCAATTCGAGATAGCATCAGTCCGATAGATCTTGTTTGAGACGTCAAAGGTCAAATACGTTGTAATTGTATAACTTAAACAGTACCCACATCGAACTTTAGGATTGAATCTTAGTTTGAAGATTTTGTTTGTACTTATGTTGTTGGTTGGCTAAAATGACAATAAAATATTAACTGACATACAATATTCACTATAGTAATAAAGATTGGACCGGTTTTTACTCTTTGTTCAGGAGGAAAATTAAGTCGACTAAGTGCGCCACAGCTATGCATCGGCACGAATGGGTCGGTTGGACCGGAGTGATACCATGGCATCACAGAAAACCAGCGTGAAACAACCACAGCATTGTGTTTCGCCGTGTGAGTGAGGTTACCGGAAGCCCAATCCTTCCACACCCCCAATTCCTTCCCAATCCCTAAATCTCCAAATCCCTAAAAGGTCGGCAACGCACTCGTAACTCCTCCGTTGCTATGGGCGGCGCTGATTGCTCACCATCAGGTAATCCGTCTGCTCGTTTGCCGACCTAATACACAAAAAATAATATGCTTTTTTATCTGTGTTTAGAGCACGCGACTTCCACAATACTTGGATGTTAAAAAATAGAATTGGTAAGACTAAAAAATGTTAATAGTAAAAACAGTGTCGAATGCGAATAAAAAACAATGGAGAGTCCAAATAAAACCATGAAACGAGTAGGTAAAGTCTTTTATTGCAATAAATAAGATACTAAATAATTGTCCAGTTGCCTAAGGCGTTCAATAAAGACAGCAAGAACAATACAGTTATATATTTACCTTCTATTCTCGCAGTCGTCCTACATTCTTCTTTAATCGAGGAAAGAATTAATAAAAAGTTATTTACAAATACTTATTTGTAGTTGGAGTACCTCTTTTGATGTTGTCAAAGAGAATCGCTGGAACAACGTGGACGGGTCAACTTCAATAAAGGAAAAGTCAATCCTTGATCTAATAGCATGTTTTTAGATGAAAGAAATATTGTAGATATTCAAGGGACATATTTTGATCCTGCTATAGATGAGGAATTTTTAGGATTGGAATTCTGATAATAACTTTAATGCTATTTGTCATCTACATACTTTTTGTTATGCTTAACCCGTTGAATGTCGGTTTATAAGACACAATAGAAAATACATTGTGTCTCGCGTGGATCCATGTTTAAAACATACGAAAGGTTAAGGTCAATTTAAGTTGTTAACATTTAAAATGTAACGTATCGAAACGATGGAAATGTAAAAGCACGTCAAAAAAATAATAAAGTGTTACCAACTTACTAGTTAAATAATTATTTTAGGTTTTATATTAGGCCTGCGTCACACCTCCTGGTTTTGGTATCAATCGTTACATAGTGTAAATGAAATGTATGTATGGTAATATATGTAGTAGTAGCAGGACAGTCGATCTGTATTCTTTGTACGGATTATGTTTATTAAATGATATCGCAAAGTCGTTATTTTATTAAAGAATATCCAATCCACAAAAATGTTATTCTAAAGATATAATTTGGAGTGCTTCCTCCAGATTTAATAATAAATATAATTGTTTTCATTTATTGTTAGAAAAACAATCAAAAGACAAATCTAGAACGGAGAAATACCACAAAATGGCGACGAAGAAGGAATTGCGTAGCCTAGTTCTCAGCTTCGTTTAACAGCAATATATAGTCACAAGCATGCACCTTATCTCATTATACTGGCAAATGCAATTCCCACTCTATTCGTGGTTCCACCGGCAGCCTCATTGAGACAAAGTGGGTCATAAAGTGCGGTGTGTGGCCTGCACGTCCGACGCAGTTCTTCATGAATCCTCTATGATAACAATAAAGAAAAATTGCATAAAAACTTGATAAATATTTTATATTCTAGGGATGCCGAATTTATCTTATGTCCATAGTATAAGTTTGTCCTATTTGATTCATTGGTGTAAAATAAAGTATAAAATAAATAAAAAATAAACACATTTTTTAAACCCAATTTTCGGGTCTGTTATCAAAACGCGGACCAACCAACATTAGGTTTACCTACACCACCGCTACGCGGCATTTCGAGTTAGCCATAACATGTTTATTTAGAGCTCAGAGCTTATCTTTTGTTTATAGCAGCCACTTTTAAAACTTAATCCGTATTTACGAGTTAGGTCTAAACGCGAACTGCCTATTCCACAATACGTGTAAGGAAATGTAGGCATTATCTAGCATTTTGTCCAGTCGTAAATCTGTAACGGACCGCTTTACTTCGTAATTGCTCTTGTTATTCGTCCCATTTACTTTGCCAGTGTTTATTGACATTGTTTTTCTTGGCACTTAAGCTACTTGTAACAGGATATCAGTTATATGGAGTTAGGATTTGTATTGGAGTTTCTAACTACAGCGAATCTGATGTGAGATTCTTTACTAGACGCTAACATGGTCTGAATATATTGAAATATATTTTTCTTTTTTTTTTGACAAGGCAATATCATTAAATGGCTTCTTTTGTCCAGAATGAGGCGAAATGGACTGTCAGACTGTTACTGACTAAAAACCACCCGTTCCTTCTCTTCGTCCAGGTCGAGGCCGCGACACCTTATTGCTTTTGCCGCATTATTGCGTACCCCGGCCGAATATTGAAATATCTTGAGTTGTGAAGTAGAAGCGTTGTCGGCACCATTTGAGGGGACTCGTGAATTGTGGAGCACCACTCTGCCATAATGCCCACAGGAGTGTCGTTGCAAAACGAAAGTATATTTTCAGTGAACAAAACCACTTAGGTACACCTCCTCTCGTCATAATTTATAAGAACGTGTCGTAAATGGCAGGTAGTTTCTGTCTATTTTCCTTGGTTTCTTACTAATATTTTATTATACTTCAGAATCGGTATCAAAAAGATGTCTTGTTGTCAGAAATCTGAAGGAGTGTTGTACATAATGCATATCCAACGTTGTCTAGTAAAGCTCGAATATTGTTAGTATTTTATAAGGCTTATCCTGAAAGAAGATTCGTTGTCACCGAGGTCAATATTAAGATTATCATAACTTCACGCCATTCTATACACATAGCTGTTTTCAACAGAAATTCGGGTGGTGGTTTATGAATCTATATTTTTTCAGTTGACTCCTTTTCGTGTATTCAGAAGAAATTTTGCGAACCCGCCTTTTGTATAGGACTACGATTTTTACCCTATTAGCCCTTGTTTGAATGCCTCAAATAATGGATGGTTTGGGTTTGGATGAACGTCAAAAAAGGTTTATACCTCTTTTGAGTGACGTGCAAATACCAATTCCTTACCTAGTCCGTGATTATGTATACGGCCCCAGATAAATCAATATCACTGGATAGGTAATATATCTTCATACTAAAAGGCAACGCTGAATTTGGGTTGATATCAATAATGTGCCGTAACCAATCCCTTGCCTGTGATAAATCTATCAATTTCTCGCGGCTATACCGACGATTTCTCATACCGTCCTCATAAATGCTTTTCCAATTTCGTACGTTCATATTCAGGCCGTTGTTTGAACTCGGAAAACTTGAATCAAATAAACGGGGTAATATTGTCATCTAAATAATATACTCTTAACTCTTGATTCTAATATTTATGAAGGTCCGTTTCTCGTTAGCTCGTTGAAGTTTAGGAACAGTTGTGGTCAAAATATCTCAAGTTTGTTATTGGATTTGTCTATTCGGAACTAGTCAACCTACGTAGAAGTTTATTTATATGTTGAGATATTTCGTTCAAAAGCATATATCTTATTAGGTACTCAAGTTTACTGCTACTCAAAAAATATTGTTCAATACTTAAATAACTGGCTCAGTTCTGGTGTTCATGCCATGAATATATTAACTAGCTTATTTCCATTTTCATTACCAATGTTTTTTATCACAATAAAAATACGTTACTATTTAAATATTAAACGATTAGGCACTTCTATCGTGTTATGGCACAGATCCTTTATTATTCATTTACTCGGACACAGTTTTGTTTATAACAATAAAACAAATGACAATAGTCGCGTGTTCTTTATTCAAAAAACAGATATGTACAAAAAGTTTTTATTTGTTTGAGCTTATTCAGTTTTGTCGATTGTCACCATTCTTTTTTTTTTTCTATCGTGACCCTACATAATTGGTAGCTCTATGTATGTGTATTGGAATATGGCCCCGAAAACGTGGCCTGAAGCGATTTCAATTCCTATTGTAGTGCTCTTTCAGTTCAATATAAAGAAAAAATGTGTTCGGCGCTAAGTGGGAAAGTTAGTATTGATGTTTAACCAAATGTAAGGATTCATTATATTCTTATAACATGAGTTGAATTTCGAGCGACATGAATATGTATGGTATATAACATGATTTATTTGACCCTTTTTACATCATTGCATTTTATATTTTTGCTGTCGAATTTACTCGTCGTTCTTTATAAAGCTAACATTCCAATTAAAGTAACAGTCCAGTTTATTGCTAGCATTCTTAATAACTGTAGTTGAACTACACTTACACGTATCTATTAAATAACAGGATCGGGGGTTTGATTAAGAGTTTTTTTTTATTAAAATTCTTATTAATAAAAAAAAAATATTTGTACTTGATCGCTTTCAAGCCATTACGTGTGTGAATTCATCTTATGCGTAGCACTCATGTCAGCTTTGGAGGAAGCACTGGATCGAATCAGGCAACGGTCCTTCTTACGCCTCACGTCGGGGATCGAGAGACGATCTCCGGCCACGGTCAACGTGGGTATGCGTATAGCGAGAAAGGGCGGCTCATCTCTTTTGAGGTACCGAGATTCGAGAATCAAACGTACGGTACGGTACGTAAGCGCCATATTGGATAATGTCTGGCTTGGTTCGGAGTAAAAGAAGAAGCGGGTTGGTTTTTAGTCAGGAAGAGCCTAACATATCTTTCCCGCCTCACCTGGGACTGCAGAAGTCAGTAGATAGTTATCCAGCCATAAAAATGTATGAATTTTCCTTAAAGATTCAGTTTACGGCAGTACTTCTCTACAATACAGTGTAATGTCACCAAAATTCTTAAAATATATATAATTATAAACGCAAACGTTTGTAAGTAACTTCCGCGTAATACTTTTGGCGTAGAGATATATTGCACGTGGTCTGAATAGGCTACTTTTTATTCTAGTACTGCGGATAAAACCACTTGCAGTGTGAAATTAAAGATTACTTAATATATTACCTAGGTATAGTAGGTACTTCAACAGTGGATAAAATATAAAATCTTAAATTAATAAAGTTAATAAATCGTAAACACATTTTTCTTTCCCCCGGAGCTTTGAATTTGGCATTGAATATTATATTTCAATACCAAACATACAATCGCGTAGAAAGATTTGTACCAAGAATTTGTTGTGGATTTATAAAAGCATTTCGGTTTTATCTGATATGTCTTTCACAAAATGGCTTCCCCTGAGAAATTAAACACCGCTTAATAAACTTATTTCTTTATTGGTATGCGTATTGTAAAGATATGATATGATTTTGTAGTCTTTGGAATATGTTGTTCGTTTTCCTTTGTATATTTTTCAAGGTTTTTTTTTGAGGGGGGGGGGGGCGTTATCAAATTGCTCACTTGCCCAGGGCGAGGCGAGAGTTAGTGTCAGACTCTTACTGAATTAATAGCACCCCATTCCTTCTGCTTCTTACTGCGATTGACACGCAACCCCGGCTAAACATTGCCCCGTTGGGCCCAATCTCATATTTATCAAGCTTTTGTTTACGTTTAAAATTTTCCCTATTAACAGTATAACAGGATTTACTTAGTTTCCAGTCCCTGTTCTCGTTTTCAAACAATGTCTTTATACCAACAATGTTATTTAGTCGATCTTGGAAGGTGTAAACAGATCAATAATTCTTACCTCGGCTTACGCACTCAGTTCAATTTAATGGTAGAGTACCCTCGAATGATAGCGAAGGCTTTTACAGTCGAAGGCTGAATAGTTTTGTCACTATACAAACTATGTTAGGTTCTGAATAAATCTCTTACCTTTCAAGTGTAGTAAACATTCGGTGAGCGATTTGTTGAGGTAAATTTATTGGTTGACTTTGCTCTTTTCTGTGCTTCTGAGTGGTGTATTCTTGTTTTAGTTTTACTTACAAATAATAATTTAAGTTTTTTTTTACAAAAAATGGGCATGAAGCAACCACAGCGTTGTGTTTCGCCGAGTAACGGGTGCTGGAGCCCCAACCCTTTCCTTCTCCCAATCTCAAAATCTCCCGACCCCTAATCCCCAAAAAGCCGGTCACGCACTCGTAACTCCTCTAGCGTTGCGTAGGTGGCGGTGACGATTGCTTATCATCAGGTAAGCAATCAGAGTAATAAAAAAAAAATTAAATAACATTTAGCTACCAAATTACAATACAGATAGTTGATCTTTTTATTTTATATTTACAAAAGTAACCAATAGGAAATGTATATCACCGAGTTGTGCAAAATATATATTAAGGAAATCTATGAAAGATAGAAAAAAATACAGAATCAGTAATATTTTAGTAAGACGAAAAATATGTGCACTACTTTAAAGCCGATTTTACGTATTACTAAACTGCTATTCCTCACCAAAATCCGTGGAGTCGTTTATCAGCGCTTAAATAACAAGTCAAAAAACTACGTTAATAATCCTTAGTAAGGATAACGTTCTGTTTCCAAATTTTTTATCGTTAGGACACTTTTCATTGTCTCCAAAGGTTTATACAGCTACTTTATTTTACAGATTAGCCACCAAGTAGGTTTTTGTGTTATAAATGATCCCCATTCTTCACTTTAGCTGTCAGGCCTGTTAATATATCAAGGTTAATGTCATAAACTTGAGAGTCTTGAGACACAGGTTTATCATGTGAACAAAGAACTTTGTAGGGGAGTTTCATGTCATTATTTGTTACTAAGCGATTTCCCGTAGCTTTGTTCGGATTGTCGGGTATTATAGTTAATACATAATCGGTTCTCGGTAGTTTTCTTGCTGTCCCTTGTTCTATTGTTATGGGACTTATAATGTAACTTGCCATTATTGGTGTAATATTATGATATGTATTTTATGTGACACCAAAGCGTACAGTAATATTGGTTACTGGTCGATAATAAATTACGTTTTAGGCTTTTTTTCCTGATGAGATCTGAAAATGTAATTAGTTTAAACCATCCATTCTACTTGAAGCTTCTTAAGCTAGCTACGAGGTACAGTAAAGATATTACTGAACTTAGAGGTTTATATAATAAGTTCTAATTAAAAGAGAGAGTAAGGACTAAGGTTCAATATATTAAAAAAATAAATTATATTCTTCGTGTTTCTGCATTCGCCTGCATTTATAGCCAGTTTACAAGTATTATAATTAAAACTATTTTTAGATTTACACATAAATAGACGCGCTAATTGGTGTTTAGCTAGATAGAAGTTACACCAAGCTGAGCTCATTACTAAGTCAAGGTACTAGATGTTAGCTTTCTAGAAAATATTGCTAAGAAGCTTTAAAGAAAGGAAAACATTTATTTCTGTTTATTATAATAAAAGAAAATAAATCTTATTTACATTTGTTTAGTGACTGTTATTCGTCCGTTAATACATTTTATGTTTTTATTGTTTAGAATCGAAATAAAATAAACACTTTTTCGACAACATTAAATATTAAGATCCACATTTTGTTTCCACGTTTACCTAAGTGAAAATGGGCTAAATAAGAAGTAAAAGAGCTTTCTTCTATATGTTTTGCTATCACAAATTTCCAATACATTGGTTTTCGGTGTTTATTTACGCGCATATTTCTCACCAGCCCTATTATTCCCAGACACTTATTATGTTTATGAAAACTTGGAAATAATCCTCGAGGAAAATATTATTTCGATAAATTTTTTTTTTGTTGAAAAGATGAGAAAATATTGCTTGAAATAATCTTACTTACAATGTAAACGCAAAGTATTGAAAATATATATTTGATGAATGAATTGATGTTTTCTTTTTCACGTAAAAAACTACCGTTAGGATTTTGATGAAAGTTGGTACAGAGATGACCTATAATCTGAAAGAACACATTGGCTACATTGTTTTTAGGTAAAGCGGGTGAATCGCTGACGAGCCTAAGCTAAAGCTGGTCTTTGATACATTTACAGCACGTATGTGGTAGCTCCGGTAACTTAACACACAACGGGGAAAAACAAAGCAAGCATTGATGTAGTCCGATTCTTTTTTTCGACCAATCACTTTGGTCGGGCCGGCCCGAATAGCGCTTCTCAACGGCTTTTATTATTTTCTGACTACTGTTACTTTGTAGGTAAATTATTCGAGAGAAATTACGTGGACAAGTAATTTCAAACATTAGGTTACGATCTTATTGTCTTGTGTGCAAACATTAAGTTATCGTTTCTGAAATATATGAGAGGAGATAAAGACAAATGACGAATGTAAAATGAATATTCGAGAAAGAAATGCAACGTTCTTGTGCTTGAAGACTGGGCGATCGATTCCAAGTTCCAAGAATTATTGTGTTCCCATTACAAGAAGGATTCTGTTTAAATAATTATTGTGTTCTGGTTTGTTTCTATTTTCGAATATTAATAGTTATTATTGTGAGACATACTAAATTTATCGAAAATCGAGACAACAGGATTCTTATTTTTTTAAAAGTAATAGTGCTTTTGTCAGGTAGATAATTAATTTTTAATCTTTTAGATTATTTTCCATTGGTTTCGGTATTATTTGCATTTCAATTGTTGAGAATTGTATTTACTAGCCAAAGGTGTGAACAAAAAATAAACTTTTACAGTCATAACACACCCAGATTGAAAAACAGGCAGAACACATGAAAATAAGTAAAATGAAAATTACATACATGAACTCTGAAATCGTAATAATTCTTTTTTTGAGCAATCGTGGAAAAATAAAAAAAGATGTGTGTTTGACTGCATGGTTGGTGCGGTGGCTGGGCAACTGGCTGCCGTGCAACGTGTCGCGGGCTCGATTCCCGCACGGAACAACTCTTTGAGTGATCCAAAAATTGTTGTTCCGGGTCTGGGTGTCATGTGCATGTGAATTAGTATGTTTGTAACCCCACCACGACACAAGAGAAAATCATAGTGTGGGGCAACGGTTTTATTAAAAAAAAATGTCTTACGAGATACCTACAGTAGTTCTCAGAAACTACCTACATAAAGAAATTCTAAGTCTTGGGCTGAGGTAACTCCAGCTTTGGTTAGTATTTGCACGTACTTACGAGTTTATCTTAATACTAATGATTGCTATTGCTAACCACTAACTATATGGAAGTTATGAGAAACAGCACTATTTCAATTAATTAGCATTAATACAATTATGAGGTTTATATGTATCGTATCTGCCTGTGGTTGTACTCTACCTTTATTGTGGAGATTTATAAATATCATCAAATAGGTTGGAATATAAAATGTTTGTAACGAGTTTTTTTTTATTTTTTTTTACGTTCTTGGACTAAATTGAATCCAGCTCAACCTAGCTAGCACCATCGTACTAAACATACACCGTTTCATGGTTGATATTTCATTCATATGCAAGAAGCGGTTCGCCTCCAATTTTATCATCAGAACCACTAAGGAATGGAATTCTTTGCCGGAGACTGTATTCCCCGAAGGGTGTTTTCAAGGGCCGAATGAAATGGTTGCTTACGGGTAGGCGTGCTCCATCGTAGGTTGCATCATCGTTTACTTACCACCAGACGAGATAGTGGCTAAAGGTCAGACCATTTCTAAATACGCGATAAGTCAAATAGACGGCTACAGATCATCATCATCAGCCTGATTTCGTCAACAGCTGGTCATAGGCCTTCCCAATTCCACGCCACTGAGGTCGATGTTCAGCTGTTCTCATTCAACAACTGCCAGCCGATTACAGATGCTTTATAAATCACCTTTAATAATAAACTCCTTTAGAGCATGTCTACACTAATGCGAATAAAAATTTTGCCTGGAATAATTTTCGCATCGCGGCGTGTCAAATTTGCATGAAATCACAAAAGTTTTGCCCCGGAAATTTTTGCGTTACACAGTTGTGAAATAAATCCACATTACACGAATTTTATTTGCCATGTGAATAGGCTCTTACCAATATTAACGTATGCTATATTTAGAGAGGTAACAAACAACCACTAATTGAAAACGAGCATCTGGCGTTTACACATTAAAGTCGAAAGGATTTTCATCACAAGGAAATACAATATCTAGTGTAGTGGGCCCTATGGCTACTATTTCTATGTATCTAGGAGTATGCGACATCCGCATTCATTACACGTATTTCACAGTAATAGTGAATCTAAGCCACGATCACGAATAGACTATCTCTCAACGTCAAGCACTCGCGTGCACTTTGCCGGTGTTTAATGTATTTCGCAATTCCACGTAGCTTTCGGATCTACATACTATAGTACTTTTTACTGCAACAAATGTTGTAATCAAAGGCGTATGATATCACTACATAGTATAAAACAAAGTCGCTTTCTCGGTCTTTGATCCCTACATGTATGCTTAAGTCTTTAAAACTACACAAGGAATTTTGATGTAGATTTTTTTAACAGATGGAGTGATTGAAGGTAAGCTTATATGTACACACATAAAAACTACAGAACGAACCAAATAAAATTTGGCACGGAGATAGATTAGTGTGGAATAACATATGGGCTACTACTGTACCCTGGTAATGTAGACGACGCCTCTAACAGAAGCTAGAATTTTTGTATATATAATTGAAGCTTCTTTTTTGTGAGGGGAATATCATCGAATGACTTTTCCTGCCCAGGGTGGGCCGGGAGGGAGTGTCAGACTATTACTGACTAAAAACCCCCGGTTCCTTCTCCTGCTTTAGGCTGAGTCCGCGGCGACTTGTTGCGCTTGCCCCACAACCCTGGCTGAAAATCAGCCCTATAGGGCCCTGTCTGTAATGGTCTATTGGCGGGCGCGCAGAACGCAACGTGCCGTACGCTCGAGTCTGGTTCTGGTCGGGCGGCGAGCTACTTACAGCTTACTCGCGGTCCACCGAACCGAGCTTACGGTGGCCGGAGACCATCTCTCGATCTCCGACGGCCGAAGTGTCGCCTACTGCCGCGGCTGAGGCGCGAGGAGAGTACTTCCGCCACGCGCTCCGCCACCTCCTTTGCGAGCATCACTGCTTCGCGGAAAGAGGAGACGGCTTCACAGTTCCTCTTGCTCCGCACCATGGCCTCGACTAAGGCCGAGCGCAATAGGTCGCATGTATAATTGAAACAAACGTCCTATTTTCTGGTCTGAAAAAGATAGGTAATAAATTAGTATGGATGAGCTCACAATTCGGGCTACATGTGTCCGATCGATAATAAAAACTGAACCCAGTGCTATAATTGCAGAGATTATTTATAATGGATGGGTTTTGCGGCTTACACATCAAATGAGGTTATTGATGCGTTTAATTTGATTAATAATTATAATGGGTTTTGTGTTTAATCGTACGTAGGTGCTATGCTGCGTTTTATTTGAAACAGCTACCGCTCATCTCTAGGTGCACAATTACAAGTATTCATAATTCCTTCGTTTTTGAATACTAACTATATTGAGACATGCTAAAATTACCTACCTACGTCTACTGGCATATTATGTAAAATTTGTTGATAGTAACTACTTAATCACGTGAATTAACTAAGAAAACCTCAACTAGTTTCAAGTCATAAAGGGACTCTTATTCATGAATAGCATGCGCGTCGCGATGACGCTGCGCATCCGACTCGATTATGTTACAATAACCAACAAAAATATAACTAAGACCAAAAATATAAATGAACATAATTCCCTCGATTAAGTTACAAAGACTGTAGAAAATGTATACATCAATAATCATAACATCGGGCTAAGGTGGGTTCGGAGTTCACAAAAAACAGGAATCAGTAAAAAATATAATAAACAACTCCGCAGTAACCGAAGTAAGCTAAGTGGCTTGTTCACAATATTGTCGAGATAACA
Organism: Spodoptera exigua; assembly: GCA_902829305.4. NCBI lineage: Eukaryota > Metazoa > Arthropoda > Insecta > Lepidoptera > Noctuidae > Spodoptera > Spodoptera exigua. Next base: position 7,983,755 of record LR824615.2, read on the forward strand.
TGAATCCACTAACCAACGATAAGCTATCACACGAAAGCTAATCTTAAATACAGACCTCTCCATAACTTTAAACATTTTGATTGAACCAAATAGCTGGAACGTAGTTTCAGCAAATTGTAGCCATAACTCGTAACACATAAAGTCGCTAATGTAACAAATAGTTGGCAGTTAACAGAGTGGAAGCAGAATATGTTTGTTGTTGGACTAGAGTAAGTATTTACAAAACTTCGGAGACATTACTACACGGTAAGTGTACTAACTGCTCATAAAATATTGTATTTATACCCTTGTTTCAGTATATAAACATCACTACATAGTATAAAATAAATTCGCTATGTTTTTCCCTATGTGTATGCTTAAATCTTTAAAACTACACTACGGATTTTGGTGCGGTCTTTTTAATGGACAGAGTGATTGAAGAGGAAGGTTTATAATGATGTATTATACATCAACACTAATTAAATAGTGGAAAATATTGTGTCAGTCGGGTTAGGTCACCAGTAATGTAACGTCGTGGCTGTTGGACCTAGACTGCCTAGAGGGAATCGTTACAAGTCCAGGTTATTTTTTTAGCTAATAAATGCATGGTCTGACAAACCAAGCTTAATATTAAACCGAAATAATAGTCATTCAGACAACCATTATAGCACATTTTCTACATTCCATCTTTCAAAACAATTTTGATCGGTGGAAACCATTTATTTATGAATAAATGTATTTTTCCACTCCCGAAAAACTCCCTTGTAATTACGAAAAATATTATACTTCGTCTCGTATTTTTCCATAACCATTATTTCTGTTACACTTCTCTATAAAAACTGAAATTAAATTACAAAGTTGTGGAAGTAACTGCGAATAATTAAGGAATGATGATCATTGCTAATGAAATCTAGAGGAAAGTGTTAAAATTGTTACTTTCTTTATGTCGACATTAATTATAATTTTGGACAAAAATCTTTTATTTGGACAGAAATTGCATTGTAGTGTTCAAATTTTAGTTCAAAAGTTATCCAATTATGAGTGATGTTCAAATGTGACTTCTGCCAGCACATGCATGAATGCAACGCAACCATTATTTTGTAGAAACATTCGTACATAATGTGTCTATGTGCAATTTAAAACATTATAAGCAAGTTGCCCCGGCCCGGAGCAGTGGAACGTAATGGGTGGTTTTTACTCTGTAAGTCTCAAAGACGGATGACGATTGTGGCCTTTAAAAAAAGTTGCAGAGAACCAACCTCACAGAAGATATAGCTCTCTTATAGTCGATCCCTCATGTCTGAGGATCGTGCTCAGCATCGGGGAAACATATAACATCTCGCATTTATTCTGCTCCGCTTACGCCTTCAGACAACACACGTATTCTAAAGTATAGCAACAAATTCCACCTTAAATAACCACCTCCTCCTCGCGTCGGTTTCCTCAGTGCTGGGGGTCGTGACCACCAACCACGTGGAAGCAGTGTATTGCGTATTACTCTCCGCCATCTATTTCTATCTGCCGCCGAGTGGAGAGCATCGTGGACTGTAGTGTTGAGAGTGTTGCGAATCTGATCCGTCCAACGTATCGGACTTCTGCCTCTATGTCTCTTTCCTTCCACCTTACCAGTGATTAGTAACTTTTCCAAGTTATCTTTGCCCCTTCTGGCAGTGTGTCCGAAAAACTCCAGAAACCTGCGGAGGCATATGGAAGAGAGCCTTGTCTGGATCTGGATCTTAAGCTCCTGGAGGATCGATACATTGGTGCGGTGTGCCGTCCAAGGAATCCTTAGCATTTTTCACCAGCACCACCATTTATGTATAATAACTTTTGTGAGACACATTCAATTAGTTATCGGTTTTAATCGGCTTACTCACGTGACTGGCGAGACACGACTAGTTAGTTTCAAGCCACGCTAGGCTTGTATCAATACATATCTACTGAAAACTAGTTGAATACATAAACTATTCGAGTTATGGAGCAAAACAGTTTTTTATGGTGTAGGTCGGCAAACGAGCAGACGGATTACCTGATGGTAAAAAATCTAAGGAGTTACGAGTGCGTTGCCGACCGTTTAGGGTTTCGGATAGTAAGGGTAAGAAAGCCGATAGACAAACATATTTAATTTATAAAACACCAAGCGAACGCCGGCTAGCAAATTTGGTCTTACTATTGTGTCTCGAATTATCACGATTGAGAGGTTAATTAATAAAATGAAATCGACCACTCCTTATTTGGCAGGCATCCATAGGTATAGTGTTGTGGACAAATATGGAACCACTAACAGCCACGCTCATGAAGCCTTATTATCTTTATGATGTGTCTTGAGAGTATCGTAAACACGACTTATATTTGAAATGGGCTTTGGCCAGTAGCTCACGACTAATCTGCTAAAGAGATTTTTTATTTAGGGTCCAGCTTTAGTCAGAATTGTCTGACAATACTGTTTTGCTCTGAATTAAGTTATGTATTTATTTAGGAAATATGTGCCGTAAAATGATGAGGTTCAGCAATTCATAGGAAATTATAATTGGTTGCAAATTTCAGAAAAATGTTACTTAATTGGAAATCACGATTATAGGATTATTATACATATAGTAGAGGTTGTTACTCGGTTATAATCCGTCACATTCAATAACGAAATAAATGCTGGTACTTATTTGGGGATTAGGGATTTGGAGATTTAGGGATTGGGGGAGGGGAAGGATCGGGCCTCCGAAACCTTACTCACACGGCGAAACACAGTGCTGTGGTTGTTTCACGGCGGTTTTCTGTGAGGTCGTGGTATCACTCCGATCGAGCCGACCCATTCGTGCCGAAGCTTGGCTCTCCCACACTTTAAAGAGAAGATATTTTAATCATTAGATTAAAATATCTTCTACTATATAATAGCACTTATACTTATAATAGCACTTATACTTACCTTATCCTTTTAAGACAGACGCGTATGTTACATAAGCTAAGAAGACATTCTTAGTAATATTAAGGTAGAAGTACGCAAGTTCACGTTAAATAAATATAAGTAACATTATTATTTAGTCTACGTACGTGTTGATTTCGTCTTGAATATTGTGTCTTTCCCCGTCTTAGGACCGGTTTACCCAAGTGAAAATTTATGCAGCGATACCCAGCATATTGACTTCAGTATCCCTTTTCTTTCATGTATCTAGAGTAAGTGTATTGGGTATAGTTTACATTACTTACAAACATATATACATATATAATAGTTATATTTGTGTTCTACTAAGAAATAGCCCGAGTTATTTAACTTCTCATCCCTAGTGTATTGGATTCAATATGCGTAAAATTAATGTAAGTTTTCCAAGTAGTACAGTCAGTTTGGGGTTACGACTGCTGTAAAATATAGGTAGGCTTTGAGTAAGGTTTTGAGACAAATGTTCTTGTTTTATAGCTATAGTTATGTATAAAGGCAGCATTATTTGCAGCTATTAATATTGGCTGTCGTGGTATAAACAACTAAGTCAACGCTCCCTTTTGTTTGTTGTGACACAGCGTGATTGGCAGCGAAACAATTCTCTGAGAAATTCGTAAGACCGAGCGCCTTAGCCTACATAATATTATAACACCCTATACACCGTAAGTCAAACACTGTTTGTTTATAGAGAACATTAGTTAACATTTACATTCTCGATAATTTGTTGTCACCTCAGTTACAATGAAAAATTTCATAAAACGCTAAGAAAAGGTCATTGATATATCCCAGTTTTCGTTGGCGCCTAGTCTGTATTTATATATTAGGGTTGCGCTCAATTCTGTTATGAAATATGTCTTTGTATCTTTCGAAATATTAGGTGTTTATGAAGTGGCTACGTGTATTTTTATCTTAAGGTATAAAGACGAGTTGACATTACCTAGTATTTTCGAGAAAATACTTTGTATTACTTCAAGTTTCTTTACAAGAATAGTGTTCGAATATCTGTATTGTTTGCTTAGACAGAAATATTTTATTTTTATTTAACATAAATCTTGTTCTGAATAGAAACGTGACTTTAATCTTTATTCAAAGCGCAGAGATCTATCTTCATTCTCAATGGTAAAATAATTCAGTCTCTCGCTGCGTATTCATACGGCCAAACGTTTTAGGAATAAAGAAAAACGAAAATGTTCTTACAATGAGAAGACGATAGGTTGTAATAGATCAATCCAACAGTCCTTTCATGTCATGTAATCCAATGAGTCCGTCTGTGATATTGATTACCCAGTATCGTTAATTGATTATCCGCATCGGAAAGATGGACGTTTTCGGACAGCCATATATAACGGACTAAGTAGAGCGCGTCTGAAGAGATATAAGGGTTGGCGAACTGTGCAACCTACTTGCGTATCTGCGTATTTAGATGATGTAAAGCCGGGCGTACACTGTCTTCACGGAATAGTGATATTCAATCATCTATAGAAGCAATCTCTTCCTATCTGTTCTCTGCATAATATAACGTTTAGTTTTATGAGACTGTGAGTTGAAATAGACACAGTATAATAGTTATACAGAAGTTTAGCATGGATCTATGTAGGTATGTACAATGTCATGTTTTTATTTAAGTCGATTGATAAATATTCCCCATATTTATTTAAAAGCACTATTGATGCTGTACGTCGTCGTGACCAGGAAGATTTGAAATCTCAAAGTACCAATATTACTGTTTCCTAGTTATATGTTCTTTTTATGATTATTTAGACACCACTGACATACACACTGACACTGATAAATAATCGCCGCTGAGGAATCGCCTTGAGCAAGCGTCGTGATTAAAGCACAAACCATGTGACATAAGGTCTTTGCTCAATAGGCCACTTATAGGCCGATGGTGTATGATGATATATGTACACTACTGATGTAAACATGAAAATAAACAGAAACTAATTAGCAAGCTATTTTTGTCACTATACAAATAACAAAAAATTTCAGGCTAATTTTATCCTAGTGCTGTATGTAAATGAAGGTGCAGTCTAAAGAATAATAACAATAAAAAATATCATATGCCGCATTCGTTAGAATTACTCTTGCGTTCTTCCGTAGTAAAAATAATGACGCGTGTCTTCAGGTTTCCGTAGGTGAAAAGGAATTCTGTATCAATAGATACGTTGTTTATGTCGTCACGCTTGGCAGGCATTAATGGCTTAACTCATCAACATTTTTCTTTACATCACGCACAGTGAATAATTTTGAAAAAAAACCTCCGTAATCTTAGCCTGGGCGTTTTTGTTGTGGGAAAATCAACAAATGACTTCTCAAGCCCAGGACCGGGCGGGAGGGAGTGTCACAATCTTACTGAATAAACCCCCCCCCCCCCCCCCCCCCCCCCGGTTCTTCTACTGTTCTAGGCAGAGGCCCCGATGCCTCATTGCGCATACCCTGCAACCCCGGCTGAACATCAGCCCTATAGGGCCACGTCTGTGGTGGTCGATGCGATAATTTTATAAAAAAAAATGATGAGGCTACTCTTACTCACCGTCAGCAGACCCGCGCTTTCGATGGCCAGAGATTGTCTCTCGAATCTTAGCGTGTTATGTACACAAGTACCGAACAACCTGTCTCTAGTGGCCGTCTAATCTTTTGATTGACATAATTTCGTGGTAAACCAGACACTAGAAAACTTTTATCTCAGGGCATGTTTGTGAATTATTGATGTTAGGTTTATCTTCTGTTTTAGGAATGCCTATTAACTATGTTCTCGGGAGGTTGTTATTCAAATTAGGTGAGGTACGTGCTAAATGGTGTACCCCGTTGTTTTTGTTAATAATTTAAACATTATATTTTAAATCATTATTAAACGGAATACTAGCTTACGCAAGCGACTTCTTCCGCATTTCCTGATTAAATGGAATATAACTATAACATACCTCCTGTACCTGTATTGTACTGTAGTTTTTATCAATATCAATCTAATATTAGTATAAGTAGGATGGAATAAGAGTAGTATTATATTTTATAGACTTATTTAATTAAGACATAAAAAGCTGTAGAAACGAAACGTAAAACTATATCATCACTCCGACGGTTGTCAAAAGAAAGAAGGAGGTTGTATGTTGTCGACATACTAATACCAAATACGATTAAGATTGTAAATAAATGTATAATAATCTATAATTGATCTAGCAATACATTCAAATACCTAGTTGTATATTTCCTCTTTGCAGGCACAATATTAATGAACTTGGCAGGTGATATTAACCTCTTTAAAGCATTATGAAGTTCCGCGGAAGGCACAGGCTATATAACTGAGTTTAGTCGTCAAGTTCTCAATATTACGTTACTCGGAGATGCAACTAAGTATTAGCCTATGTTCCCCATCTCAAACTAGGATATGAGATAGGTTTAACTTCACAAGTTAAATATTGCAGTTAGTGGAATCGGATGTAGATTTCCGCCTTACTATAATTAATTTGTGGAGTTGTAAGTAAATTGTAATTTCTCTTGATTAAAAGTGTAGGAGAACACATGCTTTGGCAGGAATGGGCTTAGAGTGATTCCACGGCCTTCCAGAAAACCGGCGTCAAACTACTATAGCCCAATTCTCGCGTTCCCTCATTCTTAATCCCAAAATCCCCAATCTTCGAATACCTAAACCCAAAATGCCAGCCTTCGTAACTCCATGGGGTGTGATGGATGTCCATGGGCGGTTACGTTGTCAAAGGATGATCCGTCAGTTCGTTTGGATCCTTATCGTTCTAGAAATAAGAAAACTGTCACTATACTTTATGCCTTCTGGGCCTGAATTATATTATCAAATAAAATAAAATTAAATGATTTAACACAACTGAATATTTTTTTTCGATGAGTGTCGTTTTTGTTCATAGTCTTGCTAGAAATGTATGGGACTCGTGACTACTGAAAAGTGGATGTTAGATTCTAATTGTTCGATATGCACCTACCGCCTGTCATTTATGGATTAAAAGAAATTATGTTATGTGTCATGTAAACTTAAATATGTGAAAAATAGTATACGTAATACGTGGTAATGAAATAACGATATTGCTTTTTTTAACGTTCCCTTGTATTTTCTCCTGTGTCCTGGGGGTGTTAACAAACATACAATTTCGCATACAAACTACACCCAGACTCGGAAAAACAGTTTGTACGTCACACAAACAGTTGTTCCGTGCAGGAATCGAACCCGCGCGAAGCGTTGCGCGGTAGCCAGTTGCCCAGCTGCCACGCCAATCGTGCACTCAAACGTGTTTTGTAAGTATCCTTAGAAATGTGTTCGAATTATTAGGGCAACCATACAAATGAAGTTGAAGAAAAACAAAACCTGAAATCCTATATTTTGTTTACAAAATATGATGGAATTAAAGCCGTACGTAATCGGAGCTTGACGTATTGTGAAACAGCGAAACATTAAATCAGGAAAACTTAAAATGGGCTAAAAAAACGGGACGCCCACTTATCACGACGAAATAGGTCGAATGTCCTAATTGAATATTGTTAGTCAGTTTTGTATTATTTCTGATAAATTACAAGGGGGAACGTTTTAATTTTTTTATTAAAAAAGTTTTGTGTATTTTTGGGGCATTCGCGGTGGCTTGTCGTACACTTTGTATAATCGACGAGTATTGTTATCGAATCCTTTGTTCCCCTTTAACAGCAGTTTAGTTAAGACGCAAAATCTCGACGAAAGCGACTTTGTTTATAATTGTAAATACACAAAACATTTTAACATTATGTCAGTTTTGGGTTAGGATTTCTTTGATATTGTTTGATTTAGTATTCTGCTGTGAATGCTTAACTCCAACGGCGTTGATTTTACTGCTTACGGAGCATTAATATCTAGTTTACTTATAAACAACGCAAGTTCCTTCTTTGCTTTGAATTATGATAATAAGAACCAAACATTCATTAGACTAAAACCACCATAGCACAGATAAGATGAAGACAAAATTCAAAGCTTTTCAAAGGGACAGTTATACATTTTCGTGCTTAGTAAACAATTTTGTGACAACGTGGATGAGCTTGGAATACAAACTAGGTCGGATTAGGGTTTATTGATACATCCCGCGGTATATATATGTACTTGACATGTGAAGGGTCTGTGATATCCATAAATATAACATCTTTGAACGAAGGGTCCAGATGAACTTTGATTTATTTTTCGCGGTCCACTTTCACGGATTGGATTACGCTATTTTTTTTTCCTTTCGTCTGTTTCGTAGAAAAAATAGGTACACATAATATGACTAGTGGAGATATCATAGATACTGTTATTTGTTGTTGGGTACTAGGGTATCTTCAAATGTGTTTATGTTGTTGAAATAGAAAGAAAATGTTTTTGGCGACTAAACTTTTGTTGTTTTGTCCCTAATATAGTTCTATGTCTAGTTTTGGACTGTCTATGGTAAAATTATTATGTTTAGTGTACTTTTAACTTTAACGCTTAGTCATATACAGTTTGAACGCTACAAGACTTAGAATTTACAAATTGTAAGCTAAGACTTTTTCAACACGTACGTAATCGTGCGTAAGATTTATATTAAAGCAGTCAATCAAAAGGGCAATTAACTAGTAAGATGTAGGATATTAATAGAATCAAATAAAATCAATTTTAAAGCAGTGAAGCAATAATGTTAAAGGTTACTATATACTTAAGAGAGTGAGAGAATCCAAAATTTCCTTTTAAAATTCTTCCATATTTCATGCGCTAAGAGCCTTGACAATAAGCCACAATAAAATGGACGACAATAGAAGAATAAGTCAAAATATTTCGACCATTGTGCGTTTTCTTTTGAAGATACCAACAATGCAACGAAACATATAAATAAATTGTGCTTTTAAGTATTTTATGGCATTTCAAGTAGCCTTTGTAGCTTAGAAACGAATGTGCGTGTTTTGTTGTGTTTGATATGTATAGTATATTCGTAGAGTCAGTGTGAAATGAATGTCTCAATAAGTCATTATATTTAGCTTTCATTCATATATTTGAATTGGAATTTGCATTGGAAAAAAGTCCTGCTAATATTATCACAGTGAAAGCCTGTGAGTAGGTATGTACGGAGGATCTACTGAACGGATTTCAATAAAATTTGCCATAGGGCCATAGAGATTATGAGCGAATATTGGCGGATTGGCGCGGTGTCTGGGTGCCGTCACGGGTTCGATCCCCTCGCGAAACAACTCTTTGTGTGATCCACAAATTTTTGTTCCCAGTCTGTGTGTGTGAAATTGTTAATTGCAACCCAGGACATAGGAGAAAATTTTAGTAAGGAGCAACGTTTTTAAGGAAAAAGAAAGATTGTTTAGTAATAGAATACGGGGTTTGAAATAAATAAACATTTCACACGACTAATGGATTGAACCTGAAACTTAAACCTATCAAGATGCGTCATTTGCTTTAAAGAGTACGGTTTATGTTGTAGGTATCTTTTCTAAATATCGCACAGTTGAGTTGATATGAAACAGAAACGGTCGTCGACTTTAAGTACATGACGGGAATATAATAAATACGTTCCAGAAAATAAAATCTTGACAACGAAAATAACATGTATTTAAAACGAAAAAGTATGGTAATAGGATCCAGACAAAACATTTAATTTAAGTATATAGTAAGTTAAACGTTGTGGTAGCCCAGAGGTTACGATTCCTGTTACTTCTGCAAGAGAGTATTGGTTCGAAACCTAGGAAGTACCAATATAATTTTTTTATGAGTTATATGTACTTTCAACGTTTATTTATTTCGACACCAATGCCAAAATGATGAAGTAAAATATCTTGAGAAAACCTGAACTTGTGATTTCTAATTATACGTTTGAAATCACCAATCCACCTCGAGCAGCGGGGTGATTAATGCTCAAACCTTCTCTTTTTATGTAATAGGTCGCTAAACGAGCAGACGGATAAACAATCAGTGCCGCCCATGGACACCCGCAACGAAGGAGTTACGAGTGCGTTGCCGACCTTTTAGGGATTACGGATTTCGAGATTTAGGGACTGGGGAAAGATTGGGGAAGAGGAAAGGTATGGCCTCCGGTAACCTCACTCACACGGCGAAACACAATACCGTGAGGCCGTGGTATCACTCCGGTCTAGCCAACCCATTCGTGCCGAAGCATAGTTCTCCCACACTAGTTCTCCGCATGAGAAGAGGCCTTTGCTCAGCAATGAGTTATAGGCTAATGATGATGATTAATAAGTTTCACTGGAAAGCTAGTTTAATATAACATTCAGTAACATACACTACTTCAGCATAAATGGGCCATCCACACTGGAATGATATCTCGGCCTCACAGAATACCGCCGTGAAACAAAATTTTTCCATGTTTTTATTTCTTTTCTAAAAATCCAAACCTCCTCTCCGCACTTGTATTTTCTTCGATGAAGCGACTTTGTGACAATGGGAGGTGCCGATTGCTTACCATCAGTGATAGGTGAGTTCGCTTTCCAACTCATCACATAAAAAAACTACAACAATCAAGGTGCTACGAAGTTCAACGAGACTGCCAGTTGTCACATAAAATACCTATTTAAAAGTTACTTCAGTTCTTTACCTTATTTTTTATACTAGGTACCAGGAATAGCTTGAACTAGGTCAATATAGCCTTTGGTAGCTTACTGACAAGAGCCGTCACGTCTTTCCCACGTGACTCCTTACCTGTGACTAGGTTTAATGACGTCACTGCACTTAACGTAGAAGCAAGAAGCTTTGTAAATACAGTGTAGGTACTTAAGAAAATGTCTTAAAAAAAGTTACTAAGTAAAAAACAGAACACGATCACATTATTACATATTTTTATAGGCAGCTTGATAATATGATGAGATAAAAAAATATTGCTTGAACGATAAAACTAAAGTACTGCTTACAGAATAGTTTTTTTCTAAGCATGTTATTATATTCATATTTTAATATTATTATCTTGTTGGAATATTAGGGATATCCTTGTTAAAACATTTTTCAAGAATCTTTTGTAATTATTTTAAGAGCAGGGTAGATTCTGATTTTTGATTTTAAGATTTTTGTTCTTAAGTTTTTCAGATGATCATCAGCAAATCAACATTTTCAAACGAGGATACTTTATGTTTAGGAAATTTGTAAAGTAGGTTATATAAATATATAAGGAAAAGTTTCAATGTGTCTAAAAACATGTTTGCACAAAAATAGCTTTTAAATGAATACCTATAGAAGTTCTTTTGCTTTCTGGCATGAACAACAATCCCAAACATAAGATCAGTTTCGGCCTGTATGGGACATCAAAAGGAATATATTTATGCGTCGTACGCATGAGTGCACGACTTGAATGTGAGTGAACACAAGGCCTGCGAACTCTTCGATATTAACCGTGAAAAAATGGATTGGAATATTATGTCAAAGACTTTAACATTGTTGAAGACAATGTAAAAACAAAACACAACAATATATAGTTGCTCCTACTTGTTTATTAACACGTATAATCAACAGGAAAAACTTGTCAATAATAACATCAAAAATAAGCTGATTTTGGCAGAGCGCCCGTTTTATCCCCCTTTTAAGAAGAATAGGGATGAAAAAGAAAAACAAATATAATGAAAATATGCTTTTATTATTATTGAATAAGGGATCATGTGGCGGAAACTCGTATGGTTTCCGTACACCAATGTACGTATAATATTTGCTGCTTGCTTATTGAACATTGAACTAAACTTTTATTTACATGCAAGAATTTCGTTATAAGACGCGTCTAATGCATTTCTTTCAAAGGCAGTTCCCATAAACTTACTTTTCGAAATTGGCAGTTGGCCTTCAGATTCAGGAAATAAAAGTATAAATACAAAAAGTTTTCGACATTTGTATTTGGTACTATATATGTTTTGGCTTCGTAAGCTTACCTAAGTGTTATCAGCTGTAATCAGCAACACTAGTTACTTACTAATTTAGAGATTAATTCGGTAATTTTATCTGTATTAGTTTAATGCGAACTTATTTGCAGCATGGCCTAATCGAGGCCGTAGGTTACACTTTCAGCTTCAGCCGGGATTGCGGGGTAAGCGCAATGAGGCACCGCGACCTCGGCCCAGAGCAGCAGAAGGAACGGGGGCGTTTTTAGTCAGTAAGAGTCTGACACTCTCTCTCGTCTTACCCTGGGCGGGAGAAGTCATGTCTGTCAAAAAAAAGGTTACACTTTCAGCTGGGGTTGCGGTTTCAAGTGCAATGTTTTACCGTGGCCTCAGCCTAGAGCAGGAGAAGGCGAATGGAGTGGTTTTTATTCAGTAAGAGTCGGCCACGCCTTTCGCTCCACGCAGGGCGAGAGAAATCGTATGATGGTGTCAACTTTAAAAGAATGTACACCGATAGTTCCTAAAATAGCTTCAACAAAGACCCCATTGCAAGTTTTTACCACTTAATATTAGAGTTAATTAAATTTGCGATGTAAAAGTAAGTAGATTAGTGGCGAATTTAATTATCTTTTTATATCTCCTTCTTATTACTTAGAAATAAAGTTTGAAGCTAAAAACGAAATTGTTCGAAGCACTTAATTATTATTGTTGAGACTGAATTGTTAGTAATAAATTGAGGCAAACTTATACAATCACTGAGCTACCTAACTTAATAATTTAGATTAAACATTTAAAGCATTAGGTACAAATGATTTAAAGTTTAATTCTATTCAAGAATTCACGCTAAGGTATTGATTCGGAAAGCTTTTGGACTTGATTGAAGGGTGATAAGGGTGCTTACAGAGCTGAGTCGTGACCCTAATTGGTGGCGGCTCCGAGTCACCCACTATTGTCGGATTCCGACTTGGCAGGAGATTGATGACGCTAAACTTCGTAGTTAGATCTGTTTTTAGGCAAGGAATCCCTCTGTCTGTTCGAATTGTTTGAAGAAGAAATGGGTCCAATTGTTTTCAACGGCCTAACCTTTACAAGATAGATTTTTGCTAAATGTTAGCCCCAGTTGCCCCTGATTCCAACGTTAGCGAAAAGTTTATTCAGAATATATTTTTTCGCTTAATAGATTTTTATTTACCCCAAACATTATTCAAATTTATAAAGCCTTATTACAAGAAGCCGCGTAACTAATCCAATAATATCCAAAAAAGCCGTTTTATTACAGTCTCAGCGGTTATTATTTCTTTGCTTACTGAAAGTCATAAATACAACGATATCCACGCTCGGTTGCTTCGAAACACAATTTATTAAGCGGCACGAAGAGACTTGTGAATCTATGAGACTTATCTGGCCAGTCCCGTGGAGGTTGACAAGGAATAAGCCACTAAACGCCCTCCTGGGGCTGGCAAACTTCGCTGATTTACTGTCCTTGTAGGGTAAAGTTCAACTTAGAAAATTGTTCCATAGTATTTGTTTAGTCTTCATATTTATTTAGAGACAATATTCCGATGTTAATATTCCTTTAACGAGTGCCGAAATGGGTGCTTCTATTGTCATAGTTTTTAGTTGACCTCTGACCCCTGTTTAAGTGTCCACATGTGCGGTTAGAAATAATGAAACCCCGCATTAGTTTGTTTGTTATCTTTATTACATTAATATTCCTGGGAACAAATACATTCGCAACTTTTATATTCGCACTAATGAATTTTTACGTGCTAAGCAATCGTTAGAGTAATGAAAGACAAATATTATTGGTAATCTTTCTTCTTAGAATAGAATTGTTTATCTTGTCATGTTATTAGATCAATGCAAGGATAAAAGCCGCGGCGGAAATATTTATATGATTCCCCGTACAGGTTTCATTACCTTAGGAATCATCTTATGTAACTATTTTTAATGCACCAGCTTCCTCCGTTGATCAAATCAATCATGCCAAGGTCAGAAAAACGAAATTAGTAATCCTTATATGACTATCAATCTAGTTTGTTTTAAGTAGGTTATTGTTAAGAATTAAGCTTGGTGTTTAGTTTTGAAATTAATCGTTTTTTCTCCTAATGGTGAAATGGTCGACCCTAGTAGTGCCCTTTTAGTCCGGAGATAAAGGCGTCTCCATGCTCCTCATGCATGGAGGTGCGGTTTCAAAACGTTGCAATTTCGTGACTTTTTCCCAGTATATGTACTAATTAGACAGATGGTAATAGCAGCAATAGCAATAGCCAGACAAGTTTTTACAACATCTGATTTATTTCGTGTGTAATATGGCTTATATAACTTTGATAATGCGTGCCTATAGCAATTTCCGGTAAAAAGTGTGCTTAATCTACCTGCTTGAAAATATACGTGCAGGTAGTCGCTATATGCACTTCCTAATTTATTATTTAGATATCCCCTGACATACGGTGGTGAAAATCTAGACTTATAATTGCTAATTATAAGTTGTGATTAATGATCAAAACTTCTCGACTGATGATCATGATGATAACTTTTATGAAATAGATTTGGCGTAAAGTTAATAATCTACGTGAAATTCGTATTAAGCAACAACCAATAGGACCAAAAGTAGAGTAAGAAAACCCACCCTTCGTTGGTAGACCGTACTTTAATGAACCGTATATAATGCGATGGATAAGGATGATTTCGAAACAAATGGCATGATCGTCAACAGTGGTCAGGTCAGAAATATTTAATTCGAATGAATGCCCACATTTATTACTGGGAAATTTGATCTTGGGCCCTTTACGTGAGTTGAAACCGAGATACGGGCTTGGATTCGTATTGCTATTGAGTTTGTAAGAGAAATTGATGGGGTTTCACGGCCTCATTACAGACAAAGAGTATTATTTTTTCGCTCTCAACTTTCACATCGAGTGTGGTTAAAAATGAGGTCGTAGTTTCCTTTTCTTTTTTTCGTCTAAGATTTATGACAGCTTGAGTTGTGCCAGCGATTCGATTTAGTATTTTCATATGATACATTTTACTTTACTCGGGCCTTTGTGCCTTAGTTCTACTAGACCTATGAAATAAGCTGGCAGCGAAAATATTAGATACATTGTTGCCGATGATATTTCCAGCTTTCTAATTTCCTGGTGTCAATTTCGAATGTCGGTGACGTTCTTCTATTTGAGGTTTGTATTATGTCGAAGTAATGAGAACTCACACAGGTAGCTAGTATTGTTTGTGTTTGAGCGTCACATGTCACAAGTTTTTTACTTTTTGTTAGATTTATTGACAACGTTATGGCTTTGTTCGAGTCGTGTGCTTGACTGTTGATAAATAAGTTTTAGAAATTAATTTCCTAATCGATGATTAATGTATGTATGTTTTTGACATTCTTACTTTAGTACTGTTAAATGACATTTTGAATGGGACCAATCAAGAAACCTGAGAAATGCCTATGCACTTGTTTTATAGAATCTTCTGTTAATTCTTTTTCTATTAAGTCAAAGCAAAAAATCTATTTAGTATTGATACTGTTGACATAAAAAAGAAAACAAAATTGATTGATGGATACTATCAGATCAGCTTATCATGTACTTTGTAGGGATGTACCCTAAAGTTAGCGCCATGTAAGCCATATAAACTTTTCAGAACATTGGTAAGTTTTAAGAACTTCGTGTTAACCTCATGTGAATGCAAAACTACCTGAACAAGTTTTAACATATCGTGTAGGCTTAGTTTTGTTATGTAAAACAGTGAAATGTATATCTTGTGTATAGTGTTTTAAAGCACATATTATTATTTATATTGCTATATTTGAGTGAAATAAAATAAAGGGTAGGTACTCGCAAACGACTTTAATGTCGGGAAAAGTAAAAAACTACAATTAATTCATCTATTTCTGATATTAAAAAACTTGTTATTATAATAATAATATCCTTTGAATTTATTCAATATATTGACTTAGTCACGTGAATTAACTGAAAAAAGCTCAACTATTTTCGAGTGATAACGAGTTGGATGCTCGACGTAGTAACTTGAAGCTAAAAGGGCTGTTCCTATTTAATCGTTATTTTTAAATAAAATTAATATATTTGATGATAAACACTGTATAGGATTAAACAAAGTCGCTGTTTCTTTCTACCTATCTTTACTTAAATCTTTACAACTACGCAACGGATTTCGGTGCGGTTTTTTTTTTCAATTTGATAGAGTAACAAGACCAAGGGTTACATGTATTTCAACATCCACCAAATAATGAAGAAAATAAGAACCGGGTAGCTAGTTACTATTTAACAAAATATTCTTTAGATAGTAATAGTATAAATGCAACTATGTAGTTGAGTGTTACAAGTGTATTAGGCCGCAGATGAGAAATGATCCACGTAATATAGTATGAAAAATAATTTTGGGAAATTCGTTGATACGTATGAAACTTTATATAGACGAGGCGCCACTGAAGAGTTCTTGCTAAGGATATGATAACGAAAGTTTAACCCGTGGAACTTTTTTAATTTCGTCGAACTTGTTGAGTGGCCCGTGTAATTACAGTGAAACTTCGGGATCTATTTCCATGTATTTTTCTCCTGAAGTTTTTTTTTGTTTTATACGATTGATTAAACATTCTATAAGCGACTGAGTAAAGAAGATACAAGGTTAAAATTTTTTAAATCGTATCTTGCAGTTGTTTCTTGACAAAGTGTCGGCGAGCCATACTTCGGCACGAATGGTTCGTCTCGACCGGAGTGATACCACGGCCTCAAAGAAAACTGGCGTGAAACAACCACAGCGTTGTTAATTGCTGTGTGAGTTAGGTTACCGGAAGCCCAATCCTTCCCTAATCCCTGAATTCCCAAAACCTGAATCCCCAAAACCCTAATCCCCAATAGGTAGGCGACGCACTCGTAACTCTTCCTTTTTTGCGGGTGCTAATGGGCGGCGGTGATTGCTTAACATCAGGTAATTCGTCTACTTGTTTCCCGTCCCATCATATAAAAAAGAGAGAAAACGGAGTTTAACTCGACCAATTAATTATTTATACATAAGTACACAAAATAAAAGTTTTCATTGATTAGGCTGCTAAAAGAAACGAGTACAATAAGTATAACAAAGATAATAGGTAGATATATCTACAATCTATTCGTTTTACAGTAGCAATTTCTTATACATAAACTAGACATGTCTTGAGAATCTACGCCGAATCTTTAACAATAAAATCTAAAAGAAAATAAACACAAAAAGCAAGCAAGATGATAAATGTCCTTGCCTTCTCTTCTCCAGAAGAGGTCTTTGCCCCACAATGGAACAATTACAGACATATTTCTTTGTCATGTTTGTACGATACGGCGTCTTCTCATCAATCATTTTCCAAAGAAAAGTAATCAAGGATTAATATAATATTTCCTGCTCTTGATTGCTTCAGCATACATTACGGGATACGAGATACGTCACTGACCTAGTATGGAACCACGTTTTAGACGAAGCCATGTAATTATAACATCTAGTCGATACGTTTTACTCGTGTCGATTTTAGGTATACGTAATATTCAAAGAAAACTATGTTCAATATCGGATTGTTTTGAGCGTTTTTCAATAAAATAAATAGAACTTATGCTGTAATAAATACGAGTTAATAGTAGATAAATAAGGTTTTATTTGAAATACTTAATTTTCGTTGGTTTTAGACGTGGATCGACGCGATACACGATGTAGATATTTTCTATTGTGTCTTATACTACTACTGACATTCAACGGATTACAATATGTAAATATCTTAGTCTTTTTTCGGTTTCAGGCCAACATTATTTTTGCAGTGTCATGGTGTTCATTTATATTTACGTGTATTTGCTTTTCATAATTTATTGTGGGAGATGCTTGCTTCGGCACGAATGGGACAGCTCAGCCGCAGTGATACCACGGCCTCACCTGCCAAACCGGCGTGAAGCAACAATTACGTTGTTTTTCGCAGGGTGAGTGGGGTTACCGGAGGACCAACTCGTACTCCCATTCTCAATCCTTAAATACCTAATAATCCACAAGCGGCCGGCAATGCATTTGTAGTAACGAGCTGGATAACCTGGGTCGGTTTGCCGACCTACGGCATAAAAAAGTGTTATTTCTAAAGATATTGTGTTCACTGTTTACGAGAGACTAGCTTCCGCCTGCAGTTTCGCCCGCGTAGTATGTTGATAAAAAGTAGCCTATGTCCTAAAGATTCGGGAGTGTATCCTATGCCTGCGCTAAATTTCATCCAGATCTGTCCAGCAGTTTTGGCATGAATGAGTAACAAACATTCAAACATCGTAACTTCCGCATTTATAAATATTAGTAAGATGAGGATGAAGATGAAGATGGAATTAGTATAAATAAATTTGAAGTCACATTAGCTCTTACTAGTTTTAAAATCTTCTGCTCTCAGCTTTACACAGGACCCTCTTTACACAGATAAATTCGAGCTTATCAGTTTGTTCCCAACAATCTGGTTAATTGGCGGGTTTTCGGTGCGGATTCTGCAGTGTTAATAATTGCAGTTATTTATTGTAATTGGAGATACGTGTTGCCAATATACCCAATCAGTGGTTTTACCGATTTACCTACTGTTTTACCATTCGAAGGTATTTATTTCTGTAAACGATGTCGCATATTTAATATGTGGTATCCACAATGAAGTACCAATATTTCCTAGCTAATATTTTTCTGGATACTCACTTTTTTATATTCTTTGGTATTGTTGGGATGTGATTAATTAGAATGTAGTTGCAATTAAATATAAACATTAAGATGAATTTGATCCAACATAAGAAAAGTACCTAATAAAATCACAAATAGTCGGTCTCTAGAAAAAATCAATTAGTAGATATTGCCACTTCACCGTCGATATGTGTCTTAAGTAGTGGCTTGGTAAAGCAATGTGGTTTTCAGCTAAGTATCACTATGATAAGATTTCGTTATGTTATTGTTTTATGAATACATTAGGAAGTGTACCTGATAGAATTTAAACAAAAATGTATTTGTCGATTTACGTTTTTTTCAAGTTTGTTTTAGTCGTAAAAGAGGTTTTGATAAAAGGTTTGCTCGATGTTTCCAATTTCTTCATTTGATTAAATAGCATTTTGCGCATTTAGATATCTAGAATTCTGAAAGTAATAGCTTGTTCATTTGAACTTAATCGAACGTTTCTTTTGAACTGCTCGCCAGAATAAAATTTATTATTCGTTTCTTTCTAATCGGTCCCAAAGCGCTGCGGATCTTAGCCCATTCATTCAAAGCTTTAAAATAAAATCTGCGCAACGAATTTGTCTTTGGTGGGCGTTACAGAGAAAAAAAGAAGTAGCTAAGTATACCACAGATAAAAAAAGGTACCTGAAATTAAAATATGTATCTTTCTTATCTGAGTAAGACAGTTAGCTAGTACCTTCGTAGTAGATAAAAAAACATGAAATTGTGCTTTTCTTTTTTGAAAAGTAAACCAGCGTAGATAAGGATGTTTTGGAACACCCGAAGTTAGAAATAGGCTTCTACATTTATCTGATGTGACAAGGAAATCTCGACAGTCGGATTAAACAAGGAAACACTATTTGTTTTGTTAAAACCGAATTTAGAAACGTAGTACCTGAATGCCGGGGTCTTATTAAATTATTTGTGTGCGTACAGAAAACGCCCACAGGCCGGCCTTTTCAATAAAATTAGGTTAAGTTTATTTTTGGACAGGTTCATTTTTCGTTTAGTTACGTTTTATTCGTGGTTGTAAGTATTTCAATATCTTTTCAGCCGGGGTTGAGGGGCAAGCGCAATGAGGCACCGCGGCCTCGGCCCAGAGCGCGAGAATTAACGGGGGGTTTTTAGTCAGTAAGAGTCTGACACTCGCTTCCGCCCGACCCTGGGAGCGGTCATTTGACGATTTCCCCTCATAAAAAAAGTATTTCAATAACTTGGATAAGCAAATACATACATGAAAATCGAATTTACCATAAATGAAAATATTTTGTGCAATTAAAAACTAAAAAAAATCTAAAACAAAATTATTATATTCATTTTACCACAGCGTATTGATAAATAGTGTCAGACCAAAGCAAATGCACGAAAGTACTGGTATATTATCGTGATTTTTGCCCTATATTAATTTGAATAAAAGTTGAAATGATTAATACCTACCGATTATATTGTCTATGTTCTTAGTCTTAGAGTACGTTTTTCATCTAAATATCCTCCATTTAGTTATTCTCTGTGTTCGGAACATTGAACTTCGCATGATGGACGGGATTACGGGTAGCGCACCCATACAATAGAACGCGTGCGTGATTCGCCAAGATTACAACCGAATGTTATTTTTATTTGTCATATATCTTTTGAGCAGTCTTTTATTATGGTGTATTGTGTTGAAAATGGATGCCGACTGCGGCAACTGTCCTTGTAATTTTAGGTTAAAGGAATTAAAGAAAAAGAGAAAATATGTTTCCCTTGATTTATGGCTTTGCGGTCAGATGAAAAGGTACTGAATGAAGTAAAAGATTGCTTGAAATGGTATTAAGAGAAGTGTAATGGATTCAATGAATAAACGGTCTTAGGTTAGTAGCAATAAAACAGGTCGTTGTCCGACATTTCATTTTAAATCAACTATGTATTTTTTATTGCAAACTCTTCCTTAGGTTTGCAAGTTAGAGACTTGTCAACGGCAGATGACTGCGTTCTACGAAAATGTTGTTGGGCATAAAAAATAATTCAAGTTCCATTTGGTAATTCCTCTTTTTTGATAGTACAAGAATGAACAGGAGGAAAATGTTGATGAAAAAGAAAGATACTAAGAAATACAACAAGAGATCGTAAATGAGTGTCATACTTTTCAGTAGCCTCCATTAGTGAATTTATGTTCTTCAAACATTATAAATTCCCAGAATCTGTTTCTATCGTTGTATTATCGGCTTGTTAGCTATTTTAGGAACTAAGGAAATGAACATTGTATTTGCTCTCATAAGATGGCGCTTATGCCGAGAAAATTCACGTCAGTCAATAACTATCACTGACATATTGTGTTTTTACATTTTATTAGGAAATAAATTAGGTAGGTGATTTTTTTTAATATTGTAAAAGTTTTATTTAGTAAGTATTTGAAACAATTAATTAAAAACTTTGATGTGAAAATTATATATTATGTATAAAAAAGAATGAGAAAGATGAAGTGTATTGAATTGACTGACACGAGGGGGGAAAAGAAATGTTGTGCCTACAATCTCAGAGTATACCTACTCTGAGATGTATTATTATTCCCCCCTCGTGTACATACATATATTATCTAAATCACTTACCTCTTAAATAAACCATAACCATAACCATATTCAAGTGTGGGAGAGCCATGCTTCGGCACGAATGGGTCGGCTCGACCGGAGTGATACCACGGCCTCACAGAAAACCGGCGTGAAATAACCACTGCGTTGTATTTCGCCGTGTGAGTGAGGTTACCGGAGTCCCAATCGTTCCCCTTCCCCAATCCCTCCTCAATCCCTAAATCTCCAAATCCCTAAACCCTAAAAGGTCGGCAACGCACTCGTAACTCCTCCGACAAATGAGTAAATAAAAGGAAACAGTCTTTACATTTTCAAATTGCAATACAAAGTAACTGTTATGGAGGTATTGATATTTCAATATAAGCGCATCAAATCTTCTTTACTTTACGGTAGCCATAAAGCTGTGTAATCTTTTTATCTACAAAATCGGTAAGGTCTTTTCATTTCATTGTTTTTCCATCTTTTACAAGTTTTTCTTTGCATCACCCAAAGGTTTAACTGGTAGAGAATGACTATGGAGTGAAGTCTATCTTATGTAAAAAGAACTTGCAGAGAAAAGAAAGTAGGTATTTACCGCTTTTTATTATCATCTTTTATTAAAATCATAAATAAAACCTTAAGCAAACTCCTGCTTATGCTCACCTATTGTTTCAAAGGTTAAGTTGCAATGCCCATGTTTGTGTGATATTTTGAAATAGATACAATCAACCGATTGAGCCAATTATTTGTATTCACGTTTAGTTGCCATGACCATAAATACTAAACGTAAAACTCTTCTCTGAATCCACAAATAAAATGTTTAGACGAACCCAATTGATAAAGACAATGTTCAAACTTAAAACTACTGACAGCTGCCTATCGTTTTTTAAAACTTATAAAATCTTAACGCTACCATGTCTATATATACTAGAAATAGCTCTGTTTGTTAAGGCAAACCCAAGTCGCTTTAGACGTCTAGCTGATGTAGTTGTACGAAACAGACGCGATAGCAGCGTGCTGTGTTTGCAGTCAGCCAAAACTGCACTTATGCGCAAGAGTGTCTTTTGCATGGCTCCAAAAATCTTTAATAAAATACCAAAAAAGTGGAAAGAATTGCCGTTCCTATTATTTAAAAAAAGGCTTCGTAGCTTTTTAGTAATGAAAGCATATTATAACATAAACGAGTTTCTAAATGGAAAAGATTTTATATGTCATTGTTAACCTACTTCAGTTTATGTTGTGTAAATTGCTATTGAGTTATATTGTTATTAGGTTATTAGTCTGTATTAAGTTTGTATTTTTGCTGTAGATTGTTTTAATTTTAATTTTTTTATTTAACTTATCGAGCAATGTTTTTATATTTTGCATGCCCAATGGTAAAATATGGCTGTGCTTGTTAAAAATTTGTCATCTTGTTTGTTACCCATATTTGCGAAATAAATATATCTTTATCTTTATCTTTATCTTTAAAAGTATCAAAAATATTATATTTAAAAAAATCTTTAATTTAAATTTTATATACCAGTGAACTTACTATATACTTATTCTATATGAATAAAATAGTGTTTTTGTTGTGCCAGACTCCTAAACAGGTCAACCAATTTTAATGAATTTTGGCACTAAATTATATAGTATATTAGAGACAGTTTTAAGACATACTACAGAGCGGAATGTATTGTGCAGTTACATATAGTGGTCATTAGACACGTCCTGTGTTTTAGAATCATCATCATAATATTTTTTGAAAGAAAACTATTTTGCGAAAAAATCAACTTTTAGATCTTAAGATAGTGATGGCAGCAAGCAAGTAATCGGTACGTACGTAGGCGACGTGACTGGCTGTATACAAGGGGAGATGTATCACGTATGTAGACGTGATCAATCACGCGGACAACAAGACGAGACGTGTTGTCGACACGCTCACTGTGACTGGGGCTAGATAACGGATAATTTGGGAACTTCTGTGTCTCCGAGTAAACTTGAGAATTCGCTTATAAAAAGACATTACACGTATTAAAAGAAAAATATTCATACTTTTCGCTTACTATATAATAATGTTATTAGTGCTGAATCAAGATAATTAACACCGAGCGCAAATGTATACCTACCTACTACTAATATTATAAATTTGAATGTTTGTATAAATGTATGGGTGTATGTTTCATATTCTTTCACGCAAAAACAGATGGACCCATTTGCTTGAAATTTGGTATGTAGATAGGCAATACCCCCGATTAAACACATCTCACACAATTAAACAATCGACGGAAGGTAGTTTGTTGTATAAAAATACTCAATAAAAACCACCATATATGTACAGTCAGGGGTCAAAAATGCAATTACACTCTACCAGTTTTAAAATGACCAAAATATGTATATTTGTAGAATAGAATCAATGGTTGAGAACTGCTTTAATTTATAGCATAGAATCTAAATTATTGAATAAACTGACTGTGAACCATTGAACTTTTACTACAAAGAAATTTTAGTCATTTTAAAACTGGTAGAGTGTCATTGCATTTTTGACCCCTGGCTGTACATACGTACTTACATTTATAAGTATACAGTACTAACATGATAGATAAATTGATTGAAAAAACAATATGCGTTTTGGACTTCCTTTTCTTTTTAGAAGGAAATCAATCTCTTATGCAGTTACAAATAGCGTTTAACAGGAAATTTTCTGCACGTGTAGCTATCTACATCTATCGCTATCTACGTCTTCATATATTAAGTAAATAAAGCAAGGATATATAAATAACCGGGTTTCAGTATTTCCTTTTCCGCATTTGACCTCATCACTTACGCGTTGTGAACTTGCCCTGTTTTTCTTTGACAACGAATTAGCATGTAAATTGCTGAGTAACGTGTTTTTATACAACTCGAAAACATTTTGTCGGCTACACCAAGTACGTGTACTTACATAAAACGCAAGGAGAGCTTTTCTCGTAAATTCAATGTATGTACTTGTGGTTATTCAGATATATTTATTTTTATTTTATTTATATATTAGTCTGCCAACAATTGTTTTTTCTTTTATGTTATAGGAATGCAAACGAGCAGACGCATTGCCTAATGGTAAGCAATGAGCGCCACCCATGGACACCCGCAACAACAGAGCAGTTACGAGTCCGTTGCAGACCCTTTGGGAATTAGGAATTTAGGGAGGGGAAAGATTGGGCCTCCGATAACCTCACTGACACGGCGAACCACACCGCTGTTTACAATAACATACATAAAAGCTACATTAAAATTTCATATAGTATAGTAAATACATATAGGTAAACACCACGAGTAAATACAAAACAATGCTTCAAAAAATAAGTAAACAATGAATAATATAAATTTTAATTATAGCGCCAAATATAGGACGCTAAAGCCAATAATTATATTTACATCATCATCATCATCATCAGCCTGATCTCGTCCACTGCTGGACATAGGCCTCCCCAATGGCACGCCACTGAGCTCGATGTTCAGCTCTTCTCACCCAACCACTGCCACCACCCGTGGATGTCATGCCCATTTACTTAAAATTTATTTATTTATATTAATTTTAATATTTTATTATATTTTATATTTATTTTAAATCTTAAAAAAAGCTGTTATAGATAGATCACAATAAAATATGACTTCTATTTACCGTGACTTGAGAATATATAAATAACCAAAACCCACTTTTTAACCGACTTCAAAAAAGGAGGAGGTTCTCAATTCGACGCGTATTTTTTTTTTATGTATGTACACCGGTTACTCGAGGACGCCTGGACCGATTTGCTAAATTCTTTTTTTATTCGATAGGGTATACTTGCCATTTGTTCCCATTGTCATGAGGTCAGGATCTGATGATGGAATCCTGGAGAAACCGATGGGAACTTTCGAAAGTTGTAGGGGCGAGTAGGTTTTTTGTATGATATTTAAGTAGGCCTTTAACAAAACTACAACTTACCGAAGGTCGAAGTCGACCAGATGTTGGAGGTGGAAGACAGTCGAGGGATCTCCTTGACTATTTGGAGTAATTGCCTTGTGTTTGGGCTTGAATGATTTGTTTTGGCGAGCACTTTTTATTGTTTCTCATTAAGGGTCTGATGATGAGAACGAAGGACAGTTCAGGGAACTCCTGAACGGTTTACAGTAACTACTTCGTGTTTGAACTTAATTCATTTATATTGATGAAAACTTTGTACCTGTAGGTATGTATCATAACAACTGAAGGTCTGCAGTTTATCTGATGATAGAGGCAATTGACCGTCGAGGGAATTCCGGATGGAAACGAGAGACAATCGAGAGAACTCCTTAACGATTCATAGCAGCTTCCTTGTGTTTGAGCTTAATTTATTCGTTTTGATGAGAACTTTACACCTTGATGGATTGTGACTGTCATTAGGGATCTGATGATGAAGACGAACGACAGTCTAGGGAACTCCTCAACGGTTTACAGTAGCTACCTCGTGTTTGGACTTAATTTATTTATATTGTTAAGAACTTTCCCTCTCCTAGAGAGAGCCTGTGTCCCAGTAGTGGGGACATTAAAATGGCTGATGATGATGATAATGATGATGATGATGATGATGATGAGAACTTTCCCATTTCTTGGGATCTATATTTTTTAATCGGGCGGCTCCTTTCGTTAGCCTACACATAGCTACTTAAAAATATATACTATTCGATATGTTAATTTATATTTAAAATATTACTGTAGTTTACAGAAGAACTTGCAACAGACACTAAAAAGAAAAAAAAAAAAAACTACGTTTAAAAAAAACCGACTTCAAAAACAAAAAAATGACAAATAAGTAATCAAAATTGATATTTTAATAGCACTCTTACGTACGCGAAGCTAATACTTTTAATATTAATAATAAAACACTATCAATTCAATGTGCTACCTGTTCATAGGTTTGAAGTCGGTGCCAAGCCTAATACATAATATAATAAGCATGATTACACGGTTTTTTTAAACGTAGGTTTTTTTAATAGATATTTAATTTGTAATATTGACTTCATGAAGTTTCTTAACTTTTTATTGTTTCTTACGATGTTAAATAGAAACAGAATTCAGATTCTTTTTCGAATCATAAATTTAATGACTATAATAAAATTAAGTGTGCAATTAATGCAACCGTATCATTATTAGTCTTGTCTATGAAAATTTATAATGCAATAGCTCTATTGATTGCAATTTGCAATAAATTGTTAACGCATTACCGCCCTCTTGCGGTTAGTAAAAGTAACTTCCGGACGTAACATTAAGATTATTATTATGAAATAACTATTTCATGCTATACTTAATATTTTAATAACAATAAAAATAAACGAATGATAATTTCTACTTATACATTTAATGATTGCGTAATTTAAAAAAGTAATTTCAGTAATTTGTTCCATTTGATTAAATTGCTTTTAACGCCATCTACTGACGAATGTTGGTAATTATATTGACTTATTCCTCTGTGTTATCAATAAAATGCTTTTCAAAAAACAACTATATTTCTTCCTATAATCAATATGAACTACATATAGGAAAATACAATTAAACTATATTAGAGGCTTTAATACGGCAAACGCATAATAATATGTATAATTACGTACATCACCTATTAAGATTTTCTGCAACGAAAACAAACAATTTATCACAAACAGTAGACAATACTGTAAAATATTCGATAAAAAGCTTATAACTGTCGTGACCAAACGATTTGCCTTACAGCAATGCCACCTTCATGGTTACTTAGAACAAAATGTTACAAATGCAGTCATACTCAACCTTATTCCGAATGCAAAAAGAGTCATTTACAATGCAATAACAACAAAGTGTGGTTTCATAACAATATTACGTTTGCAGTTGATACATACCTTACATAGTAGTGATAAAGGTGAAGTTTGTATAATTTGTGTAAAGGAACTGGTTATTTCCGTGGTTAGGTAGTAGGTGGGAAAGATCAAGCGATTCTCTTGACCTTCGTAATGATGAAACGTTGAGGGTTGATGAAATGATAATGTGGATCATCGACTTGTTCAATGATCTTTATACATTTGTTTTTTTTTAATTCCCCGTGTACCTACCTAACACAAGTTTCAAGTAGATCCTATGATCTTTAATGATGTCATCATGCGTAGGTATTGTATCTTATTCCTTTTATCAATAAAAAACATTATCTAACATAAACAGTTTTATTGTTTATAGGTGAAAAGTTGAAACCTAGACCTACTATGTCATTCAAGTATAGACATTTGCGAGTATAAAATTGCTTATTTATACAACAAATATTTGGAAGGTCATTTCATACACACAATAAACAGTCAAGAATAAACACTTATAGCATGTAAATAAAAAAAACAATTGCAAAAAAAATTGTTACCTTAAGGCACCGATCACATCAATTTGAACGTTCACTTATATACCCGCGCGCGCTCGCGCCACCGCACCGGGTTGTCGGGCGGGATTAGGTGCACGAGACTTGTTGAGTTTATGACTCATCCTCAAGCGCACGCATACGAGATAAGGCTCAATTCGCCGGTTTCGTTTGGCGACTGGCGAGATGGTTGCTTGTAAGGCAGGCTGACTGCCCCTACTTTGTGGATGACTACAGGCAACTCGATCCAAATTTTGTACCTCAGCTATGATTTAAAGAACAGAAGTAGCTCTTCAATACAAAGGAAAGACGCTACAACAACATGAGCAAATGAACTGATAAAAAAAATGTGTAACACTGTTGATTTGAACCACCGAAAATCAACTTGTGTTACATGTTTTTTTTCGTTCAATCCAACGCTCTCTTGGCGCATCGTATAATGTAAGAGGAAAAAGTTATGCCCGTACTTCGTGGATGACTACAGGTGACTCGATTCGAACTACATATGTGTCAAAACTCAACCATTAACACCAAAGCATGACTACAAGCGCTAGGAGGCGCTGTGCCCGATACTTCGACATGGCATCGTATGATATAAGGAGAAATGAAAAAAATGATATCCATACATTCTGTCCAAACGACGCTTGCTCAATTAGCTCATCTTGTGTGGCGACTGGCGAGCAGGTTGCTGGTACGGCAGGTGGACTGCCTCTACTTTGTGAATGACTACAGGCTACTTGATCCAAACTGTGTGACAAAACCTAGCCATTAACACCAAAGCATGTCTACAACTGCTATGAGGCGCTGTAGCCGATGCATTGAAATGGCATCGTTTAATATATGGGGAAATGAAAAAAATTATATCCATACATTCTGTCCCAACGACGATCGCTCAATTCGCCCGTTTCGTTTGGCGACTGGCGAGCAGGTTGCTTGTACGGCAGGCTGACTGCCCTTACTTTGTGGATGATCACAGGCTACTTGATCCAAACTGTGTGACAAAACCTAGCCATTAACACCAAAGCATGTCTACAACTGCTATGAGGCGCTGTAGCCGATGCTTTGAAATGGCATCGTATAATATAAGGGGAAATGAAAAATATGATATCCATACAATTTGTTGGAATGAGCGTCACTCAATTTGCCCGTTACGCCTGGCGAATGGCGAGCAGGTTGCTTGTACGGCAGGCTGGCTGCCCTTACTTTGTGGATGACCACAGGCTACTCGATCCCAACTGCGTGTCAAAACTCAGCCATTATCACCAAAATATGACTACAACTGCTAGGAGGCGCTTTGGCAGATGCTTCGACATGGCATCGTATGATATAAGGGGAAATGAAGAAATGATATCCATTCATTCCGTCCCAACGGGGCTCGCTCAATTCGCCCGATCCGTATGGCGCCTGGCGAGCAGGATGCGGGTACTGGTGGACTGCCCCTACTTTGTGGATGACTACAGGCGACTCCATGCAAACTATGTACCTCAACTATGAATTGAAGAAAAGAAGAAGCTCTTCAATACAATTAAGATGAATAAAATGGCACCGACTTCAAACCTATGAATAGGTAGCACATAGAATTGATAGTGTTTTATTATTAATATTAAAAGTATTAGCTTCGCGTACGTAAGAGTGCTATTAAAATATCAATTTGAATTACTTATTTGACACTTTTTTGTTTTTGAAGTCGGTTTTTCTTCATCTAATTAAGTTTTTGTTAGGTACTATTTTTCCGGACTAATTTTAAACACAAAAATAGAACCACGAATCAAGCTCGTCAAACATAAAGTTGATTTGTCAGTTGACTTAACTTTTGAACATTGAACTTTCTTACTGGAATTGTTTTTCAAAGAAAATTTCACATTGAATCACCTAATTGGAAGAATAAATTAATCGTGAACATGAAAATAAAGGCGACAGGGACCATTTTGTTCGGGGAACGCTTGTTAATATGTACATAGCCTTAAGAACTAAGCTTTACATTTCGGCAAATATTTGACCAAAAATGTTTTATATTCATTCCATTTCTTTCCGCGACATTGAAATTAAAATGAACAGGAGTTCGGAACAAATAAAGTTAGTCCGGAATTATTTTTTTGAAAGCAAACTGTATAATTTAGTGATCAATTATTATTGTTCAAGTCAACTTTTTATACAGTCTACCAGTTCTGAATGAGAATCAATGTAAGTTTCTTCATAATTCGAGTAAGCGAAGTATTCACACTATTCAGAAATTTCTCAGACATTTCTTTTGTACAAACATAGTTTTTACTTTGCTTTCCTTATAGGTACACGTCTATATACAGTGATATTGTACTTAAGGACGAAAAAATTTCGGAGGTACAAGTTCATAAAGGTTTCAGTATGATGTTGGGGATTTTGGATGGTGACACATTTCCATTGATTTTGAAAACAGCCGCAGGCAAGTAACAACTTAACATTGTTAGGCGCATCCGTACTTGTTTGTCATTCAATGATTTAATGTAATTGTGATGAGTTTTCCCTGTGGCGTTTGGTTATACCTACTTTTCGATACATTTGCTTATTCGCTAGATAATTATGTTCGTGTCAAAGATGTGTGAAATTATGTAAAATAATTGAAAGTCACGTATTTTTGGTAGACTTTATAAATCGATCCCAGCTCAGTTGGATCCCTATCGTCTCTTATACTACGAAGTAGAAAACTTTAAAAAGTATTTTAATAAACAAAAAATTAAAGAGCGTTTTTTAATAGAACCTTTTTGTTTTAATAACGGAAGCATGTTTCGGTTCACTCGCTCCTTTTGTTACTTAATCGTTTTCAAAAAGGTCAGGAATTCTAAGAATTACGTTTATTGATAATGTAAAATTGGTTATACCTACTTGATAAATAAATAAGCTTTGAACTAAGCAAATTGATACTTCATTAAGAGGCTTGATATAAAGGTAGAGAGGTACATAGGGATATTGTGTAAAATATTTTACATAATACATAATATTTATGAGTACTATGGGCACAATTTATGGACTTAATAAAACGCAAACGGGAAAGATATAAATTTAATCATAGTCTCAGTTTAATTAAAGTAATCAGAATTCTGAATAGATATTGTTTTCGTGGGTAATTTAAATTTATTCAATTGCTTCTGCTTGATTAAACGATTTAAATGTTGGGGAGCGGATGGCACAAATTAGAAAGAAAATATCTGATTCACTTAGAATAATTATTTTCCGCTCAGAAAGAACGCCGTCTTATTCACGAAAAAGGGTCAAGACAGGATTTTTACGCTTTCATTAAATTCTATTCCATTTCCCAAGATAAAGTACCTATGTATCTTATACAGATTGTAAATTAATTATTAAAATTTTCAATACTATTCAATTTTAAATTTCCTTAATATTTAACTTTATTCATTTTATTTTATTTTAATCTACTATGTAATTTACGAATGGAAAGTTTTTAAGATTTATTATTTTATTTTCAGAAGATAAACTAAGTTAATGGTTAAGGTAACACGAAACCGTTGAAAATATCGTCGCCAGAAATTTGTGCTGGCAACACAATATTTCACGAACGATAAAATCTCACAGGATTCCAAATTAATAGAGCAATTTACAAATCGTTCGGGGAGATGGCATCAGATGGGGTGTTATTTTGGGGCCTCGGGGACTAAGCGGTCCTGTCTGGCCCAAGGCGGGGTAATATTTGTCATGGCCTGTTTGCCAGGTACCTTACTCGAGATATTAAATCGGTTGTTATTGCGGAACGAAGGGAAAAATACGTTGAGGTAGATAAAGTACCTCTCGACTGTCATCGCTCTTATTACGGGCGGGAAAAGACTAGCCTGAGGTCATTGTACTTCTGTGAGCCATAGACACTACTTTGTACATTATATAATTTTCTTTTGGGAATTACCCTTGTCGGCCTTGCTTACAATTTTCTTGTGTTGACTCTAGTTGAGTCATAATGTTGTAAGTATTAAAGGGGCGCGTAGCCTTAATATTGTTAATAACTAGGCCATTCGAAGATGTTAGTTTAATAGGTAATATTCATGGCCAAATTAAGTGCTTAAATGTTATGCTTTATTAATTCGTGGTGGCACGACGGAGGTTAAGGCAAGACCCGTTTCTAAATATGGTGATCGATATAAATAAGTAAATCCCTTTGCAGATGTACTTCTTTAATCACTTATTATAATATAAGTTTTACAATAATTGAGTGTGTTTTCGTCGCGACTATTAGAATGGCAGTGGCCGGAAGGCGCGCAGCTCGAACCTCTCGCTCGCGCTACGGATGCGTTCCATACACGACGAAGAATGATGCGTTCCGGCGTAGACATATGGCAAGTACTAATGTGACTTTTTCAAGTAAGTTAAGTATCATATATATATATAATACTATAACGATGAATGAGTACATAACTTTACTTTGTTAGTGTATTACGTTTATATTATGTACCACTGACCAACTTGATGGAGAAAACATCGCGAAGAAATTTATTAATTGTGTTTCTTCGTATGAGTAAAGTAATTGGAAGTCCAACGCCACCACCCCCCCCTCTCTGTCTATCACCAATCTTTAAATCCCTAGTCCAGCATAAGGCCCCAATTCCCCTTCCCTCTTATTCCCAATTTTTGGAGCCAAACCCCCGAACTCTCAAAGACCTAACCTCTTAAAGGTTGGTAGCGCATATGCCACTTTTCTGGAATTGTGAGCTTTTCTGGGCGGCATCAATTGCTTACTATCAAGTGATCCGCGTGAAAGAATCCTTGCCCTTTAGTCCCTAAAAATGATATTTTAGATTATAAGTTAACGTAGCAAAAGGAACTGTATGGTTTTTAATCAGTAAGAGTCTGACACTCCCTACTCGCCATACACAAGGCAAAAAAGTCATTAAATGATTTTCCCTACTCAAAAACAAAGTTTTCATTTTTTTCATTATTCTTCCTTGATATACATCTAATTATTTTCTTTTGAGTTTTCGTGCTAAACTAACAGAGAGAAGAAGTCAAAATCATCTTTAGCCATCGGAATATTTAATTTTAAGATGTAAAACTACCTTCAACTAGGGTTGTAAACGGTTATCTATAATTATTACAAGCGTCAAATAATCGTAACGATAAATGTGGTTCCAGGAGCTTCCCTTAGGAGCGGGAAGATTACCGTTCAATTAAACAGGGGTCCATTACAAATCCCATTGTTGTAATAATGGTGGTACAATGTCAACCCATGTAATCTGATTTCAGTGAGCGGTTATTGTTTGGGGAAATGCCCTGTCAATTAATTTCGTGTTAGATTTAGCTGACATAATCTGTAGCGTGGCTTGATTTGGGAAGTCTCACCTTAATCATCAAAATGTTAGATAATGCTAGAGCTTTGTGCAAGATTTATTACTGAATTTATTATTTTTTTGTGATGATTTTTCTCTATATATTACTACGATATTGTCAATTTTAATAATAATAATTATTTTTTCACAAATTTAGGGCTTGATTGAAAGTAAAAGAAATTATTACTCGACTAACATAGAAGTCGGCGCGGCGATGCGCACGCTGCTCATGAATAAGAGTCCCATTGTGAATGACGTTAATTTTTTTCTTGTGAAATACATCGCCCAACGAGCCGACGGATTACCTGATTGTAAGCAATCGGCGCCGCCCATGGACACCCGCAACCCCAAAGTAATTATGAGTGCAGGAACCTAACTTACACAAAAACTAAAACACAACTCTGTGGTTGTTCCACGCCGGTTTTCTGTGAGGCCGTGGTATCACTCCGGTCGAGCCGACACATTCTTGATAAAGCTTGGCTCTCCCACACTTGAATAAATTTTTATTTTCAATAAGTTTCCTAAGTATGTATGTATCTATCGTATTACTATAGTTTCAAAAGTGCTATTCATTCATTTGAAAGTGTATAAATTATATTTCTTTATTTTCTTTTTTCTTTCTATACACTTCTATGGGTACTCTATGAGTAGATGGGTTACCGAATATTTCGTTCAGTTGGAAAGAAATATTAATTTGGCTATGCTCTCATTGCCATATCAAAATAATACATCAGTTCAGTTAAAGCAGTAGTTTATGCATAACCGACATCTTATTTGTGAGTCTATATTATCACAGTGAAGATGATATCGCTGCTCTTAATAAAAGAAATAGGACAAACCAAGATTCATATCATTCACTTCGAGAGGTTTTGTTTTGGCAAAACACATAACAATGATCTAATTCCATTCACGGACTGAATAATAAGTCTGTTTGTATAACCTGGCCTAGTAAGGATAGAGTGACGTCATCATTTATAGCCTCAATAACTTAGGTAACAGCTTGAGTTTAGCCTATAACACTTCCTGAGTTCTGCATATTGATGTGAATTAACATAATGGCGATTCGTGACTATAATGCTCGCCCCATTCATGGAAATTACATATAATTTACTCTAAGATTTATATCGAAGGTGTGTCCCGGAAACTCGTGTTTTTTGACAATCACCGTAGGTAGATAATAGGTGAGAAAATGTTATCGTGCTAAATAAATTGGTCGATTTATTTAGATCGTAGGCGCGTGTCCTCACATGCGGCGAACATGATCGAGCGACGCATTACTCTGACTGATGTTTTCATTTATCGGAAATCCGTAAGGTGTGCACTTGCCCTTATTTCTGCCCAATATTAATGCGGTACAATGTTTTTCCCTTTTACACTAAGGGCAAAGTAGACAAATAAACAAATTTTAGCTTTTATGTTAAGCTTGGGTATTTTTTTTTTTGACTAGGGCAACATTTTATACAAAGCATTTGTCAGGTGTATTTTATCCTTTAATTATGAAGGAATACCTAATTTACAATAATCTATGTACTCTACAACTTTTACTATAAATATATTGTGCATTTTAATTCGTTATTTTAACATAGAAAAATTAAATTTCCTGCTTCATCTAGTTTTTTTACTTCAATAATTACGACGTGCAAAAGAGTTCTTTTAAAAAATAAATTTATGTTTTTGTTTGCATAATTTTAATAATTGAAGAATTTTTTGTGATAACCAGATAACTAATATAAATCTTAACTGTTTCGATTTCTATGTCATCAATATTCGTAGGTACCTATATGAGCTAATTAGAACACTACAACAATGTACACTGCCGCCAGCAATTTACCTGCTATTAAACATTTAAACAATGCTGCTGATGTACCTACACATGTTACCATAACTGGATCACGTTCACATATGAGTAACAATGTACTCCGATACAAGATAAATTAAGTTATGCCGATATCCGCGTCGGACCTTTAACGAGTTTACTTCTAGACCCAAATTAATATCGGAAGCGAATAGCGTAGTCTCCGCACATATATAATATTTTTAATCCAGCTCAATATTTTGTAATCTATGCTAACGTAAATAGTTTTGCATTTTGACTTAAGTCGTGTATGGGAACTAGGATTTTAAAGGTGAATATCAGACTGAAAATAATAAGAAAAAAAAAATACGCACACAGTATAGTACAAAGCCTACATGCCAATGCATGTAAGAGTACAAAGTACCTATGCACGTAAAATATATAAAAAAAACGAAAATAGAGCTACTTTTGTCGTTTTAAAAATATTTTGGAATATATATTTAGAAATAATTTAAACGATTGTAAATTGTAAAATTTGGTAATTGTACGATAACGATACAGAATTATTTTTTATTCAACTTAGTAGTATAAATCCTCCAAATTCTAGGCACTAGAACAAAACCAAAGACTCCTTTCTTTAATCTACTAAAAATGGTTACATAAGAGTATTCAATGATATAAATGAGGATTTGATTTTGGTGGAAAATGTCGGGTCTCCGAATCCAATTCTATCATTTATCACTGACCTGATACCCTGAGGAGCAAAAAGTATGACGATTCATAAATGTCCGGCCATCAGTCATCACACTTACATTCTGTAGGTACCTACTTGTAAAGTTCAATGAACTACATTCAACCTTTATAAGTCCCTTCATTCATTTGCGCAGGTTTTTACCTTGTGGGTCATAAAACCAAGTTGTGTGGGTAGATCTAAGCTTTTTCAACATTATTACAGTGTCAAGATTCCCGTGATTCTCTTAAAGGGTTCTCAGGGATTGATATTTATAGGTATATGTATAATTATAAAATTAAACATAAATAATTGCATTTTTAATAATTTAATGGTGTGTTTCCACGGCTTCACAGAAAATCGGCGTGAAACAATTCGTTGTGTTTCGACCATAGGCCCAATCCTGCCCCTCCCCCAATTCCTCCTAAACCAAATCTCCAAAACACTAATCCCCAAAAATCGGCAAATCGGCAACGTAGTTATCTACGCGTAACTTCTTCGTTGTTGGTTGATGAGTTTTAACTCAACTGCCATCAGCAATGTACCTAGGAAATACAATATAGTCAATTAGACAAGTCCTAGAACTATAAATTTCCGATTCGTCATAACGACGACAATAATAAAAACTTTGTGACATTACATAGAATTTTAAAAGTGAAAACCCCAGTAATAAAACCTGTAGACAAAATCATAATACGGAAACCACGTCAAAAATGGAAGGAAAAAACTGTGTTTTCATATTTTAACAGTTTAAATTTGTGACAGTCATCAAACCACAAGGTGGAAAAGGTTTTGAAACGAAGGGACATTTTTTCCTGTATAACTGTAACCTTATAATTGCATCCAGTATTAGTACTAAAGTAACCTTATGGTTCCTCATTCCTTTCCTAACTGTGGAAATTTATAGTACAAAAACTGGTCTGTTTTTTTTTTGAGAGGAAAATCATCAAATGTCTTTTCCTGCCCGGGTTCAGGCGGGAGTGAGTGTCAGACTCTTACTAACTAAAAAACCCCTGTTTCTTCTCATGCTGTGCGCATCTCAGGCGCGGTGAGTCATTGCGCTTATTTACTTTATTGCCCCGCAACCCTGGCTGACAAATAATGATTGTAAGCGATCTGTAAAACTGCAATAGATCCATCTGAAACAGTCTCTCTACTATTTTTATCTATCAATGCTTATAAACATTTAGTTTTTGGTATTATGGAAAAAATAATAAATAAAACGGTTTCAAATTATACAGACAATTGAATATTTTACCAAAAGTGGTTCTCTTACCACTGTTTTAAATAAAGTGGAATAAATTTTAGAGTATGCAAATTTTTTAATCATCTTTACAATGAATATTGGCGTCTTATTTATGTTTTTGAATGAGGTTAATTGAGTGTTTGCAGTTGAACATTATTTTGGAGGTATGTAAACAAAAACTATTCTTTTGCTGACAAAAAACGAAATCGAACGAATCGAAAATAAAGTTTATAATAATATTTTTTATTAAATGGTGAAAAACAATCTGTATGCAACACTCTTTTGAGTGTCAGGGAAACATAGCTTGGCATGAATGTGCCGGCTCGACCGAAGTGATGCATTTTTCCCCCATTCCCATTCCTCAAATCCCTAAACCGCCAAAAAAGCCTGCCACGTTATTGTAAAACCTCGATTTTGCTAGTTTTTCAACAGACCGATACTTCGCGACATGTTGAAGTAAACAAACAGGTCTCTTACACTGAGAAAAGAACAATCTTCGTAATGTATTCAGATTTCAAGTCTCAGTAGGATTAATCAAGTTTCAGCGTTACGGCAGCTTGTTCGAGAACACCCAAAATATTTACGATACATTTTAAAGGTGAGTGCGCACCAGCGGAAGATGAATAAAACATGTTATGTGCCTAGGGCAGTCCATTAGCGGCGTAACTCAATGCCTTACTAGTCAGGTCAATTTCGCCCTATTTCGGAATCCCTACGTTACGTAGTGTAGGAAAAAATCTATTTCGGTATTGGCAAATTAATTGACCCAGTTACGTGACGGCTTTCATCGTTAACGTTATTTTCCTTACGTAAATCAAGCTGAGCTTACGTTTTCCACATACGTTTTAACCGTTTCTGCACGTTTCTATCGGTATTAAGAAATCGTTGTCAATAGTTTGTTTTCACAACCCTAACTGTCTATTTTTAGAGACAGTAGGTTATGTGTTTTATATTCCTTTTTTATTTATTTATTTTTTTAAACTTCATGTACAATGGGTACATAGGCGGACCTAATGCCTAAGGCATTTTCTAACAGTCGAACCTTGGGTGATGCAGAGATGAGGCAATGGGCGATGCAAGAAGCAAGCAAACGGCTTTATTTTAAATCGGATATGACACATGTTTTTTATATTAAATGAATCTATCATAACCTATGAACAGATCATTACTGTTATATAAAACATAGACCTATTTTTCTGGCTTTAATTTGAATTTGTCTTTTCGTTTTCGTTCGTTGTCGTAAAGTAGTAGTTGTAGTAGTAAACTTACCTAATTGTGTGACTCACTTAATTCGGAGATTCCACGTTTGGACTCTTTCACAGCGTTATAAGAGTAAAATCCAATACATTAAAATTAACCCTATGGAATGGTAATAAATCTTCTTTTCGTGTACAAAATTTTGTTAAGATCGTGCGAGTGATATAGTAACAATCACGGAATTTGTCATTGCGCCCGCCATGTTTGACGTTTCACCGGTAGCGTGCGACTGTGCTGTCATTATTTAATTAATTTTAAATAGAAAAGGTGAGTGTAAGTTCATGATACTTTGGCAATTAGTTGTTAAAAGCATATACTTGTTGATACCGATAAAGGTTTTAGTAATTTTTTATTCGTTTTTTCATAATACCTTATTTCCTGGGTTCAAAAAGTTAACGATTCTCAAGATTGCAACTCAAAACAGTGTCACCGAATTAACCAAGCAAACTTTTATTATTTTCAAATTCGTGTATTAATAATGGTTTTCAGTACGTGTACGTTAGTAGTTTAAGTCAGAAAATATTTATTTTTACTCAGGTAAAAAAGTAGGATCGCTTTCAACCATTTTAAAAAAGTCCGTTATTTTTTTTATCACATAATTGAGTTGGTTTTTATTTACTATGCTATACTCACAAGATGTAAAGTTACAAAATGGGGCCGACTGGATAACATGCTCGTTCTGTAC
The DNA here is from genome assembly GCA_902829305.4 of Spodoptera exigua. NCBI lineage: Eukaryota > Metazoa > Arthropoda > Insecta > Lepidoptera > Noctuidae > Spodoptera > Spodoptera exigua. Next base: position 8,022,130 of record LR824615.2, read on the forward strand.
TAATCCTAATCATACCCATTGCCAAAGTCAAATATAAATGACAACCGAGAAATTTTTATGTGTGATGGTTGTAGTTTTGACGAGTCCAGTGGTGAAGAGTAAAAAACAATTATAAAGTCCAATATTGTTTTTTATTTTTCTCCACTTCTGATAGTTTCTCGTTGATTAATAAATACATAATTATTACTTTCAAAATGTTTATATTTTTTATTAATTTTTTATTTTTCTTGTATGTTAAAAAATAATAAATACTCTCTTAATTCGGTTATAACAGAATTAGAGAAGTACTATCACCGAATTATGGTGTTTGTCACAGAATTAGACAAGTCATCGCGGTTTGATTAAGCTCATTTTACGCTGAGTTAATTCATATATATTAAGATTACACTTGTTCATATGATAAATAGAAGACTGATTAATGTTCCTATTAAAAATAACAATAAAATTTATAAAGTTTAACCTGTTTTTTTTTCCACATTCTGTTTTGTCACAGAATTAGAGGAGTTGCCTAAGAACTAGGAATTATTTGTTATGACGAAGAAACTCTTTTGGTAATTGGTGAAATAAGATAAAGCTATAACTCTTATCTTACCAACATTAACAATTTACTTTGTAAATGAAATAAAATATTGTCTGCTTCATTCCCTTACTTTGTTGACTAATTACGCCGTTAAATATGACTGCTCATAATATCTTCAAATATAACAAACAGTTCATAGCTTCTTAAAATTTCTGCTTAGACGAGGAAGCTCTTCTTAACCTTCTGACATGCATCCCTTAAATAGAAATACTCTTAGTTCGAGTATGTTGTAATAAAGACGTCGCCACACACCAAGATTCGTGTGTCGTGGGAGTGTTTTTAGAACACTCGATTAGAATCAGAAAAATAATAAATATTGTAACGCGAGGTCCTGCGGTTTGTTAGTTCCGTCAGCACCCAATCGCTCGAACATACGCAAGACGTTCAAGAGACTTGCGATGTATGTTTAGGCGTCACAAAAGCCTTCTATGACTTTTTTTGAATAATGACTATCGTGAGACAGTTTATTGAAAATATCGACTTACCCACATGAACAAACTGAATAAGCTATACTACTTTCAAGTCACAATGGGACTCATTTATGAGTTGCGTGCGAGTCGTAGTAGCAGCAAATTGGCCTTTATGTCACAAGTGGGTAAAGAAATTTATTTGAATGCTTACAGTTTTGCTTTAATTGCTGTCATTTAAAAATTAAATTGAGCATAATGTTTAAGAGAAAATATATGTAATTATCCCACGAAACATTAACACAATCGTAGCCCAATATTTGACTTCCACGTTTTCCATGGGGAAATTTGTGTACCAACATTTGCAAGTTTACAATTATCAAATTGTTTATTGAAAATAACGACTTATTCACATGAATTAACTGAGAAAAGCTCAACAAGTTTGAAATCGACCGGACCCTTATTCATGAGCAGCGTGCGCCTCGCGCATTTAAATGAATAATATCAAATTATTTTAGATCTATGTGTTTCGAGATTTTCAACAAGCTTTATCATTAGTGTGAAAGGTAAATAAAACGATGTCATAAAGTGTAATATTTTATAATTTATTTTTAATTATATCTTTGGTAAGTACAATGGCTTAAGGGTGTGGCCCCTGGAGTTGGTTCTTTGGTACCTACATCTTGGTGTTCCATTCGTTCTCACACATTATACAAAAGAGTATTTAAACATAATCACTTCTTCGATACAATTTGTTTTATCTGTGACAATATTATTGCAAAAAAAGTTTATGTCATTTTCAGAAACTTGGCATGTTTTATTATAATAATATATTAAACCTTTAAGAGTTTGTCAAAACTGTGTGTCTTAAAGAATTCAACAAGTAAAGTCATTTGTAGTTGCTGTATTTCTTTTCTAACACATAGTTGGCTGTAGGCATGATAAATTAATTACAGATTCAATAACATTGTCACAAAACAACACAATACTAATTACAATAAATAATAATCATAATAAGTCTATTTGAATTCACTCTTATTCATTTTTATTTAAGGTGTACACAAAAAAGCTAAATTATATTGATAACGAAAGAGTTTAGCTTAGATTTAAATTAAATTTGGAATTTACAATTCTTAAGTATATTGTGTCATAAACACAATATTTTGTGATCTATGGTTGATTGAAATGATAATAAAGTTACATAAAAGTCATTATTATTTCACATCAATTTGCAAATATAGTAGTCTGCAATTGTGAAAAAAATAACGCAGTTATCTGACGCCGAAACATTCTAGACTTTGAAAGAAATTTGAATTCGCAGAATTCCAATAATTGCTTTAATTAATGTAACTTAAAACGAAGGGTTTGTTAAAGGATCGTCTGAAGCACTAAAGAAATCTTAGTGTGACAGATGTCGTACAAAGACAGTAGTCAACTATTTGATATCGCTGAGGAATTCTAGAACATTCCACAATGTTCTTTGAGTACAAAGAGTTGATATTTTCCATATTGATTCATATAATTTATTACAAAGGTATATTGGAAATTACAACAAAATTTATTCTATCAGACCCATATCAAACTTTGCAACTTATTCATCCTACATTCGTTCGCTACCAAAGATTATAATGTAAACAAAACACGTCGCTGAACTTTTACACTGAAAATCAGCTCAATCGATTTCCAGCTTCTTTCAAAGAAAACAGTTGAAAAAACGTTTATTCTAAATCCTATCTTATTACATAAATACAGTACAAATCGTCTATTGACTAAATAAACTTTCCTATTTACAATTAGGTATAACATCTTTGGGTAATCTTCGGTTAAGACTTATGTGTTATAATTATTTCACATAATCTATCATACAAAACATTTAATTCTAAACTCTAGTAACATTTTAATATTTCGTCAAAAACCGACAATCATTTGGAATGGTCGTCTTTATATTTCTTGTTGAATCAAAGCGATGTTTACAATAGTTTACAATCTATATTAATTTTATCACTTAATTAAGAATGAGTTCGAAGCAAAAGGCTGCCATTTTTAAGAGAATGTATTCTCAAAATTTTAAAATAACACATTTCTGTATATAATCTAGGAATTAATTAGAATAATATTCTTACGAGAAATTTGCTTCCAATTCTGTTATATTCAATTTCAATCGAATGAAACAGCACCGTCTTCGATTCAATATTAATCGTTATCGAAACTTTATTTATCTATGTCTTTGACATCCTCCTTATTAACATACATTAATATCACACGTTGATATTGTACACTAGTACGAAACACCTTTTACTGTCCATTTTATGATAATGATATTATAATATCGATCAATATTATTTGTACCTGGGGCTCAAGCGCAAAATGTACCGCAGCATAAAGCAGGAAGAAATGAGGTGGTTTTTAGTCAGCAAGATTCTAATACTCGCCCCAGCCATGGCAGGGTAAGTAATAAGTCGACTTCCCGTCTTAAAAAATATAGGTATACCTAAGTATATTCTGACTCATTTAGGTAATAAAGTATTGTAATTGAAACATTAAATCAAATATCATAAAATAAACAGCACACAGGTGACTATTATTCGCTTCGGCAAACAAACCGTTCATACGTCAACCGCAGATTAAGGAAGTAGTGTACCATCAGACCCTCATTCGTATAACCCATTTTCAACTCTATTCCTATGGATTAGAGTTGCAAAATAAAGGGTATATTTTCTATGATCATTACGTAGAATTTTGACCGCGATTACTGTACGAACACGTCATTATGGTCGAGGCAAACAATCGTCAACTTTAATTAAGAGGTTTCCGATTTTTTTATTAATTACACCCAAAGACTCTTTTTATTTTGTTTTCTTTGTATAACAATGACTATGTTTATCGTAATTTCTTAGACATTATTCTTAATGGTATAATCGTATTTCATTATTTAAGTTGTATTATCGTAGATTTATATAAACTATTAATTGGTAAATGGAGGTAACAAGCTTCAGTTCATTTTACAATTTATTTGGTATACGTTTCAATAACCATTTTGATTGATTTAATTTATTAATATTAAATACTGTTGAATAATTTATAATTCAATTACCAACGTTTATTTTTTTGGGATTAAAACATGACATTTTTTGTCCATGCATCATTGTGTTTTTTTTCGTTCTAAGTTCTTATAATGTTTTTGATCTAATAGTATACATACGAAATATCTCAGTAATTTGATTGCTTTCTAACAATATCTTAGGTAAAGTTCTTCGCTACAAATTATTGCTAAAGCTTAGATAATAAATATTTACATTTATAGGACAAATAGAATCAACTCGCATTGACTTAGACAGCTGATAGTTATTCATATGGCATCGCAAATGGATTCCAATCGGAATGTAGTAATTACGGCTCTTAGAATACTATTTCCAATAAATTTTATTAGAGAGATACCCAAATATCACAATTAAGAAGGTACGAGTAATCTGCTAATCCAATTTTTATCTCCAATCTAAAACGTTCGATTAAGGACTTTATCACTGCCAAACAGCATTGAATTTCGTTTATATCGCCCTTAGATATAACACTATTGAGTATTTACACAAATAAAAAAGGAAAAAGTCTCATCGTTTGCATTTAAATACACTTTTGTACGCTTGTCTGTATTCATTGGACATGACAACATAAATGACAGGATTCGCGCATGTTGTGAAATATATGAGTACATACCCGAACACGTTTGCTACTGAGTGCGTCGTCGTCTCAAAGAATATTGTCTTCATAAGGGTGATAGGCAAGTGACAGACGCAAAAAGAGACCATGATAGCTACTATCATAGTCAGCAACTTCTTGTCTTTCTTCGTCGGAAGACGCGGCTTCGGAGGGATCGTGGTCCATCTCATAGTAGCTATGAAGCTTCGACGGAAGTTCTTATTATCATGCCCAAATCGTGGTGTATTGTCCTGGGGACTGACTGATTGTCTCTCTGTGTCCGATGGTGTGGAGCTATCACTCGATATTTCGGCCGCGGTGTGTATGAAGCAGTTCATGGGAAACGTGGGTACCGTGTACCTGGGTAGGCGTTTGTCCAAATCAATAGATCTTGTAGCTATAGTCGTGGTACTCATGCTCAAAGCTTTCATCTTCGTGGGAGGGTTCCGTGACTTCTTCGCGGTTTTTCTGACAATCCACAGTATTCTGGCATAACATAAAATGATTGCCAGACTCGGGAGGATGAAGGCTATAATGAAGAGAAACTTCTTTGGTGAATGATGGTTGTCATCTGGGACGATGGTGCAAGAACCAGTAATGGGATCCAAGCTGAATTCGCCCCAAATTTCGAAACACGTTGGTAGCAGTGCACTGAACGAGAATATCCAAATGCCTGCCGTTATCAAGCAGATATTTCTGGTTGTGTATAATCTGTTGACAAAAGAGACTTCTCATTAGACATTGATATCAAGTTCAAAGAAATTATCGTAAATGATAACACAATTTTAAAATTATATTTCGTTTTTAAGCTTCGAAACATTTAAAGATAGATACAGATTCTAATTTTTGTGAATCATATTTTCACTATACTCACTTGGGATAGAGCCGGGGATGAGAAATCATCACGTATCTGTTGATTGTGATGGCCAGAACGGTGAATAGTGAGACTGCCACCAATGCGTATCTGGCGAACGGAAACATGTAGCAGAGGACCTTGCCATGTGCCCAGGATCTGTTGTAGAACGTGGAAGCAGCCAACGGCAGGATAAAGCAGCTGAACAGCAGGTCGGAGCAGGACAAGTTAATGATGAAGAAGGCAGTTGCATTGCGGACCTGTAAGTGATTGAGTATATTTCATTATTGAAGCATAGTATATCAGAAATTCAAGGCCTTGAATGTGTTGGGTTTTGGCAAGCCGTGATTGAATTTTTTGGGCACATAAATGTTCAAAGTTCAATGTATCGGATAATATTGAGTTATTCAGTAATTTAAAAATCATTCATTATTGCTTTATAGTTTCCTTATTCGGTTATGGCTGGCCTTATATTCAAGTTTATACTGTCGATGAAAATTTCAAGAGTTTAAGAGCAAGATTGAATTCATGTATTACTGATTTTCACATTTAATGATGAGTCTTTTTAAATTATAAACATTTTATAAGGTATGTCTAAACTGAAATGGTACATATTATTAATTGATAGGTAAAGTATTTCACGTAAACATACCTACGTAGTGTTTGTAAGCGGAATAACAATGTGACGTCAATGTTTAGTTAATTCGTTTTTGTTGTTAATACTTTACTCGTACATGATGAATCGTCCATTACGGTGCCTACGCGGTTATGTGGTTAGGGTATATTCAATGAGTTAAAAAGTACCTAATTCCATTAAAACAATTAACGTAGATTTAGAATTACTAGGTTCTAAGGTCAAAACCGAAACATGAATTTATATTTAATTCATTTTACTAGTACCTATAACAACTATTTGCAACCCGACTGCACGGTTGGCGCGATGGCTGGGCAACTGAACGCACCAGGAGACAATCCTAGTATAGAGCAAATATTTTTTTAATTCTTCGGGAATTATCAGTTTGTTAATGAGAGTAAAACCTTTTTTTAGAACTACAAAGCAAACGTAGGTAAGCTATAAATGACCAATATAAAATGAGCATTGAATGTAAGGAAAGATCACAGAGAGCGAGTCCATGATAAACTGGATTTTTTGTAGATTGGTCTGTTGGCGTGTGTTTATTACATATATACAAGTTGTTTTCCTCTGCAAATAAAATGTGAGGTAAATAACATTGTTATGTACGTATTGGTGAATACCCAATGAAATGTATCATTGTATTATTTCCTATTTAATTCTTATTAAACGTTTTACTGAGTTTCTTTTGCTTTGCTTTGCTTACATGTTGTTAAATTTAAACCTAATCTTATATTATTGTTTATAAGTTTCAATAAAACTCTAAAACTTAATAATCTTAGATTGTCTTATATAATTTTGATCTCGAAATATTCATGAAATTAACCAGGTAAAGTTGAAATGGTGAGATAAAATTTGAAAAAATTAAGTTTAAAATAAAAACGATAATTTAATTTTTTGATACAAACTGCTCTTTATTAAATTGACTACACACGCAGCTACTTGCGTAGGCAGTGCGTTAACCACGGAGTTTAAAAAAGTATTTTATCAACATGTTAGATACTGTTTTTTTTATTTACTGAACAAAATGAAAAAGAAAATAGTAAAACATACTAAACAAAAATATTAGGAAACCTACCGTGTTCAGATAAGTCGTTTATTAAAGCAATTATGTGTTGTTTTCGTACGTAGCCTTCTTAATAATATTACACAATATCGATGACATCTTTTTTATTTTAGATCCCGCTTTTTTTTTAATTTAATCGCCTTGTCAATTGTGCATATTGGTGTTATTTTGTTGATAAGAGTCTGGCTTGATGATACTGATAATACTATTATGTAGGTATTTTCTTTTTTAAACCAACTAAGTAAAACAATTCTGAATAAACAACATGTTATTATAGTTCAGGTAAAGATTCATAAATCCTCCACTGAATCAGTCGGGTTAAATCAGAGTTTTCCTGTAAACCTATTTCTTTAATCTGAAACCTATTGGTTACAAACGTGCTTGGAAACACTAAGTGGGAAGTCCATTTACCGTCAAAACTGGGATTAAAATTTATATTTCACTTAATTTATTTCGATTATTGCTCTTTTACCTACACAGCAAGGAAAACAATACTTTTTTTTACATTTGTTTTTCAGTGCCTGCCTACAAACTTTAACGTTTTTTGAGTTAATAAGAATAACCATGCTTGAACTTATTTTTGCTCGTTCTTCTCCATCTGAATCTAACACTTTGGAACCAGCAAATACATGGCTTTAATAAAAAGACTGAGCAACAGACTGACACCTTTTATCTTTAAGCTTTGTTTGACGTTCAAGTGTCTATAAGGGTCTAATTGAAATAAATGATTTTGTTTTTTTTTTGACCAAACTATTAATTGGCTTACTTAAATGAATAGGAAGAAGATAGCGTATAAGTTAAAAAATGAACTAATTTACTTTTTTATGAAATATCTCAAAATATTTCGATTCTAAGAATTTCTAATGACGATGGTTTTAATAATATGACGTCACTCTGTGTCGCGGTTAAACGACCTAGTTTGGGATGGATGAAATATAGGCAAGTCAATTCTCTTCTCTATTGTTAACGAGAAGTTTGGACAACATATGTACATAGTTAACAAACACATTTATAATTGCCACACATATAATGACATGTCTCTAGATAAGATAGATCTTTAAATATGCAAATCACTAACATAACATTGTTAATATAATTTGTATCTTATAAGAGTGTGCTAAGAAAGGAATTCCCGTGGGAATGGAATTTCCTGTGTACTGTTAATATTAAATTAATTACAAACTCGAGCGTCACGTCATCATCTAGTTCTACGTTGTTCCTTACAGAAACCACATAACTATGTATGTCTTTAGAATTTCTTAAATGCTTCTAAATTACTTAAAGAAGATGTAAGTACTGACCTTCTTGCACCTAGCCAGTGCAATGATAGTGATGAGGTTCCCAGGAATTCCGATGAGCATGAACAACATGCAGCTGATGTAAGCGAAGCGCAGCAAAGGCTGGTCGTAGCCCTCGAACAATTCCACAGCTGCCAGCGCTGCATCAGACTCGTACGAATGCAGTCCAGGTATTCCACTAGCATTCTCAACACCCCACATTGAAGATTCACCCATTTCAAACAACACAACTCAAAACACGTCACTCAATAGCAAACATTTAAATACAAATGAATACGAAGACTCAATATTTAGCCTTTTGTTTATTTTATTTTCCTTAATGAGTCAATTTAACTGTCATGGGTACGCCCGAGATTGATAGTGGTCCAGAGGTTTGCTATAACACGACACGTCTTCACTACGTTAATATTGCTTCCCAACTTAGTTCACTTTCATTAACTTATTGCTAAGTTCCGAACATAATACTTCACAATGTACAGTTAAACATTAACAATGACTCATTCGTATCATTTTGATGATAAAAATGTAATTCACCAAATACACTGAATGAGATGATTAATACGATAGTAGGATGTTTCATTAGGACATCCGAATTATCGCTTTAAGTATCACTATACGAGATTACTAAGTAATTTAAATATCAAATACAATATCATCGTAGTATCTACTTCAGTATAAAACATTCTAATTGCTTCCTTTCCCACCCCTAAGCACAATCACGGACGGTTCGCGATTACAAAATTGTCTACGTAACTGAACGTCCTCTACGTATACACAAATAAGTTAACGCTGTCACTACACTACACCAGTTTATGGTCACTTATCTTTTACACACATGTACTTGAGTGTCCATTATTTGCAGTTATTCAGGCTGTCCAGCGATTTACGACTAGTCACGGCGGGCGCTTCTCGGAGGCGCCATCGCCGGGCGAACGTCACGCCCAGCGACGACACATTAGCAGGTTCTTGTACGCCTGCCGGTACTCGGACGACATCACCACGTAAATTATAGGGTTGATACACGTCGTCAGGTATATCAGTATGTATCCCGCTATATTTGCCGCTGGATGCGACGTGAACTCTCGAAATATCTTCGTTAATGTTATGGGCAAGTAGCATACCCAAAACGACAACATTATTGCCATTATCATCTTTAGTAACTTTCTGTCTTTTGGCGTGAGTCGAGGTGGTCTTACAGAAGCTGGTGATCGTCTTAATGCGACTGCAGCTTGTCTAAGACGTTTAGCAGTTTCACCACCACTCGGTGTTCTAGGTTTAGCATCCAATGCGCACTCCTCATCGTGGCCATCTAATGTATCAACACCAGACGAGGAGGAACGCTCAGGGCCAGGAGTCGGAGGACAGTGAAGTGCTGGTGGTGCTAGAAGGGCCCTTCTCGGTGGAGCTACGTGATTGATTCCATTTTCAGGGCCAGGTGATCGTTCCAATGCTGTGGAAGCTGAACCAACTGCAGAGTCTTCTAACCCTGGCCTTGATCGCCCTCGAGCCGGGGCTCGTGACTTTCTTGCTGCTTCTCTAACAATGCAAAATATCCTAGCGTAACATATCACAATGGCCAGACAGGGCAGCATGAAGGCACCCACAAAGAGAAACTCTTTTGGAGAGCGATTGTTTTTGTCGGGAAGTATTGAACAGGATCCAATTGTGGGGTCCAGGCCAAATCTACCCCATTTTTCTAACCACGTTGCTATTAATGCACCGAATGAGAAAGCCCAGGTACTTGCCACCATAACAGCTAAATATTGACGTCGGTACAACCTGTTGACAAAATAACATCATTATTGAGACGTCCCGGAAGACTACAAATTTTCCTGGTAAGGGCAGATAGTTACAATCAACAATATTCACGTCAATTATGAACACGTAATATACAATGGTAACGTCAGGTTTATTATTAGGATGTTACTTACTTGGGATACAGACGTGGATGGGAGATCATCACATATCTGTTGATTGTGATAGCCAAGACTGTGAAGAGGGAGACAGCAACAAGTGCATATCTCGCAAGTGGAAACATTCGGCAGAGGATTCTGCCGTGAGCCCAAGAGCGACGCCAGAAGGTGGATGCAGCGAGTGGCAGATTGAAGCAGCAGAATAGGAGGTCGGAGCATGACAGGTTCATTATGAATACTGCGGTGGCGTTGCGGACCTGCAAGCGATAAACTGTGTCAGTATTTTTGTTTAAATTTGTTTTATATTAACATGTTTATCTGAACAAAATAATCTTCAAACATTTAGCTCGTGTTTTGTCCAAAAAAGTTAGTATTTGAATGGAGAAGTTTAGTTTATTTCCATAAATGTCTTCTAGGTAGAAACGAATTAAGTCCATTATTTCTGTACAGTGAGTCGATCACTGACCTAAGTTAAGAGAGTAATATTTCACTGCATTTATTGTCAATGCTATCGTAAAGGGGTATTAATCACGTATGACTTCTTACTACATTTAGTAGTGTAGTAGTTTTTTTCTATATTTAGACTTCAGTAGTAAAGACGTACCTATAGTAAAAATACGTTTTTATTTTATCAATTCAAAAGTAGAACGTACATATAAGACACGTGTATTTGACGGAAAAAAATGATAAAATAAATTATGAGACGTCCGCGTGCGTGTTCAAGCAGATAATTTGTGACAAGATTAATATTTGTTCGTACGTTGTTCTCTCGGAATAAAATTTTGTAATTCGAATTTCAATTTTTTTAACTGTATTGGTACTGCAATTATGTTTTTGTTACATTTTACGAAATATTTGTGTAGATGTGTCATTTTATAAAATTATTAGCAAAAAACAAAATTTCGATGCATTTCGAGCCTTAAATTTGTGTAAATCTAAACTAATCTCTTACTGTCTGTCTGTTCTTCACGCCTTAACTACTGAACCGATTTCTGTGAAATTTGGTACATAGTTTGGAACTCGAGAAAGGACAAAAGATAGTTTTTATCTATACAAAAATCGGCAAGAAGTCAATATTCCACGCGAACGGAGTCGCGGGCAAAAACTAGTATAAACTTTAAATTATTGTACTTGTTATGAAGTTATTGCCTTACAATAAGATCTTATAGTTTATCTTTTACAAATGTCTATAATGGCGGTCTGGTAAGAAGGGGCCAATGTCCATCAATAGATATTTACGGTCTGATATTATGATTCATGATTCGTTACTAATAAAAGCATTTGTTTATTTACCACAACAGACTAATTAGTCAATGGATGTGTACGTGTTTATGAATATCAGTTATTTATCCATAACAACATTCTAAAGAGATGTATTTGATTGTTTGTCTGTTTGCTATGAATATTCTACAAATCTTCAAGCTGTTTTGCAATTGTTTCACACTTAGGCTGTTACTATTTATAATAACACGCGTTTTTTTGTTATTCTAGAGACTAACTTCTTCCATCTACTTCGCTCACGTTACCGGAAAGAAAAGAGGCTCACATCTTATTCCAGACTATAGATCTCAGTGCCAATTTTCATTAAAACCCATTCACTAGTTTCTACGTGAAAGGGAAACAAATATTCATCCATTTATGTGTACTTATAAACTTTCACGGTCATAGTATTAGTAGGATAATAGGAATTTCATTACACTATAGCACATCAAAATTCAAAGCATGTATGCATGGCGAATGATGTACAAATTGAAGTATTGTATTAATAACTGATTTGGAATCTTCATATATTTGTTTGTATTAGGTGATACGCCGGCAAACGAGTTGACCGAGGGCTTACCTGATGGTAAGCAATCGGCGCCGCCCGTTGACACCCGTAACACCAGAGGACTTAGGGGTGTGTTGCCGATTTTTTTTTGGATTAGGATGATTTTAAGGGATTGGGGAGGGTAACCTCACTCTCGCAGCGAAACACAACGCTTTGGTTCTTTCTCGCCGGTTTTCTATGTAGCCAGTTATCACTCCAGTCAAGCCGACCCATTCGTACCGAAGTTTGGTTACGCAATATATTATGCAATGTCTAAAACATTTCGAAAATGGATTTAGGTATCTCAATATACAAATACTTATAGGTGAGTATATATATAGATATATATGTAGTTATGTGATTGGGCACGTCTACATTAAGACGTACTAAGACGGAGAAAAAACTAGATGAAGTAAAATCTACGAGTTTGAAAAATGCAAATATTAAATATTTGCATTTTTCAAACCGTTATTGAGTTTGTAAAAGGATTTGCACTATCTTATAACAACAAGATATTAGTTAATGTTCGTGTCAGTAGAACTGACTGACCATCATAAAATGTTAACTGAGTCCACACAGTTATCTTAAATGATCTTATCGAAGTACTAAATTAGGATAGTTAAAATATAAGAATATTTTGTTTCGTTTCGTAAAAGTTAGGTAAATAAACTCGTAATATTTAATCAAATAAATATGTGATATAATAATTACCTATACATATATTGGTCTGGTCTACTGGTTTCATTGACCGATTTTGAACTAAAGGAAGCATTTGAATCGTTTTGTGATCGAAATTTATTATATTTTTTGTTGGTTAGTACCCACGTTTTTAGGACCTACACAAATAAATTACCTACACAAACATCATTTAAATATATAAAATATGGAATATATATATAAAATATATTCCTAAATTTATTATGGCAGTTCATTCTCTTCTTTTCGATAATAATTACCAGAATATTACAACAATTATTGTTATTAACAATTTTAGTGTGGACTAAGAAAAGCGGTTTAAATTTAGAGGATTTCTTTACGGATGAAATTTACATCTGTTTTTTTTTATCGAATACCTACAGTTTTATGTTTATTACTTTAGACTTTGATATTAAAGTTATCAGAATCATTTTGAACTTTCACCTGTAATAATCTTTAGAATTCCTGTTTCAATTTCCTTATGTATTATAAGTAGGGTGAACGAGTATGTAATACGAGTAGCAGGACTGCAGAATAAGTTTTTATATGAAATTAATTTAGAAATTTAATAGTTTTTAGACTATTAAAATACTACTGAAATATTACCAACTTATCTCAGATTTCATAAATGTGCTGTGAGCACTTAAAAAAAGTACTTTGAACATTATTCTAAAATTGCTATGCCTGCTCTCATTTGAGAACAGGTTTAAAAATAATACATTGAAACTGACCTTCTTGCACCTTGCAAGCGCAACAATGGTGATGAGGTTGCCAGGAATGCCGACTAACATGAAGAGCACACAGCACACGGAAGCGAAGCGAAGAAGTGGCTCCGGGTAATCACGGAACAGCTCCACAGCAGCCAGCTCCGCGTCAGACGCGTACTCCGTCACGCCCTGACCTTCGAGGCTGTAGTTTCCTCCATCTACCTCACTCGCGAACGTACTCCTCGGTATACTCGGTAACAGATCACCCATCTTAAAGATTTAACGCACATCATTCGTCCACAAGTGTTTCACGTTAATTGAGTTCATATCACTTATTTCATGTTCATGTTTACGCTGGCGGGTTTTGTTGGCGACTGATAACGAACCTTCCCGGTCAATAAGTTGGTAATAGTGCGGTGATAAGGCATTTTGTCGATGTGCGAGGTTATAGGGTCACAGCTGGTCAGGAAGCGCTGGTATCTCGCCGCTACTGTCCTTCATATCTGTACAGATAAATTGGTATTCGTTTATTATAAATTCTATGTAAGTATTAATGTTATGTTTTGTTATGAGAGTCGTGAAATGAGATAATGGTGAGTCTGTTATATGAGTCGGCGATTGTGTCGGTGAGACTATGGGAGTCTTTGTAGGTATTGTCAGTTTGAATGTTTTATTGCGCCGTCGCTACTTATCGCTCTAAAGATAACAGAATGATTTGTTTAGCAGAGTTTTTATTTAAATATTAATTTAATGAACGAATTCTTTGTGTTGCCGAAAATAAACAGTTTTAGTGTATTTTACTTTTCGTTGATAATTCAAAGACAAGGAGATATGGTTTTAAGAAATTGACGATATATTTAGATTTAGATATACGTTTCTAGAGCGAATCGATACAAATTATGTTTCCTATGTTTTCTTTGTCAAATAATTAATTTATAAAAAATAGTAAGCTGATTTAATATAATATATTATATGATAGCTGATTTATTATTGAGTAATACATGCGTTCATAAGCTTACATCTTAAAGAATTTTCGATGAATGTTCTAAATCTCCAAATCTTCAATCCACTATGGTTCCAATCCCTAAAAGGCTAGCAATGCACTTTTAACTCCAGTGTTGCTAATGTCTCACTCATCTCTGCTTACCACGAGGTGTAGAGGTGTGAATGTACAAGATGTCTATAACGCAGATGTGAGATAAATTCAAGTTAGTTCCCAAACATCTGCGAACTTAGGACTTAATCTAGATTGTGGCGCATCGACACTGAGTAATTGATTGTGTCTAGCACGAACATCCGATTCTTGTGGTGAAGCGCATTTCTGAATGAAAAAACTGCAAGATGGAAAATAATCTACTTTTATTTACCCACTTAAATGTGATATATTTCCTTCACCGGGAAAGGGTGATTAATTTCAGACTATATTAGTACCTACATACATATATTCAAACTGGTTGTATAGCAATAATCCGATATTATCGTATACAAAGTATTCGGCTCATATTTATCATAGCGAGATATTTCACATGGACGTACCTAAAGCCACCCTCAATTAATGTATTATTTATCACATAAGGAATAATTCAAATCTAACCTACCGTGTTTAAACAAACAAATTCTTTAGTTTTATACACATACATAAGCACACCCAACTATTTTCTTTCAAATTCTATTCGTAACAAAGTGAACCTTATATCATAAAAATAGAACAGAATTTTGTTTGAAAGCCCATTTCGCAGTGCATTACGCTTTATCAGTAACATCGTTGGAATAACAAGTGAACTGAGAGTGCTATGGAACGTAAAATGAGAAGCAGAAGAGACTCAACATTCCTCGTTCACTTTATTGTTGTTTGTGGATAAAAATGTACAGTACGATGGGTTGTATTAAGTATATCTATAATATCTACATTATCATTCTCTGCCAAGAACTATATTAGATTGTTGTGAAAATAAGTACTAAAAGTATTCCTTTGCGTAGGTATTGAAAATGTTGCAATGTTCTGTAATCACAGGTGAAACGGAACCCTTTCATTATTTGGCAGTAATGAGTATAGTTCATTTCTAAGTTCAGTTTCTAAGATTGTTAAGACGAGGAAGGAAATCTGGACCTTAAAATTATAATTTTAAATTTCAAATCGCAACTCCGCCATGACCAACGCATAAACCTTCTCCGTATAGGAAGAGGCCTTTACTCAGCAGTTACAGGTTAACGTGAATAAAAAATCTAAAGTTCTAGTTGCAAGAACTAGAAAGAATTTGCAAAACAATTTTACTTAAAGGCATTGCGGAATTAAAAAAGGTAAGGTGGGTTGACATTGAGTAACTCGATTTATTACACATCGTAGTTCTTACTACTGTCACAAATAAATGAGACCTTGCAAATGTAATCAGGAGGTACCTTCCTGACGTATAAATAAATCCAACCGACTTCAAAGTCAATTGAATTACCTTTCTCTGAAATTCGAATAAAATTGTAAATGGCGGATTGTATTATACTATTGATAAACTTGTGTGGGATTACCATGTAATAATATACCTAAATTCAAGTTTAGAAGAGCCAAGCTTCGGCACGAATCGGATTGCTCTATCGGTATGATACCACGGAACTACTCACAGAAAACCGTCGTGAAACAACCACAGCGTTGTGTTTCGCCGTATGAGTGAGGTTATTGGAGGCAAAATCTGTCTCCTCTAGAAATCCCTCTCCAGTCTCTAAATCATCAAAAGGTCAGAAACGTTCTCGTAACTATCCACTCCGTTGTTGTGGGTGTGCGGCGCTAATTGCTTGCCATCAGGTAATCCGCCTGCTCGTTTGCCTTTCAGACACACAAAAAATATATAGGCCCGTACTGGCGTCATTTAAGTGGTAAGATGAATTATTTATTTCTCGGTTAAGGCATTTTATACATGAGGTTTCGAAACCTGACAAAGTACCAGTATTGATTTGTCTGAGTTATATGTAATATTTGTACTTTTAAAGTACAAACTAGTGCATTTAAAATTTTTCAAGAAATAAAAAATCATATGATAATTGTCCTAAATCTGTAGTTGCGACATGATACCATTGAAGCAAAATATTAGTAGTCCAGTAACATAGTAAGGTCTACCCAGCAAGAAAAGGTTTATTTCTTAGTAGCTTACAAAATCACATATATATAATACATCCTATTTCATTTAAAACACAGTTTATTTAGGAAGTATTTTGTACATCATTTATTTCTCGTGAAACGATCTGTCAGCAAAACGATTGATTGGAACAATATATTCCCAAAATGTTCCCAAAAGGGTTCAATTAAAAACATAGCAAAATGAACAACAAGGGAAATTAAAAAACACGGACCTTCATTTGAATTGTTCAATTGAATTTACTTCAATATAACTTCACCGTATAAAAACATTCCACGTATTTGAAAATTCAATTAAAAATTAGGTTGATTAGTAGTAAATAAGAGGATTTTAATGTCGCCCGGAGGTTAAGGCAGAGTTCTAAACCTGGCAAGTACCAATGTGACTTTTTCCTAGTGATAATTATGTACTTTCTATGATTATTTAGACACCACTGACATAGGTGAGGAATAACATTGTGAGGAAATCTGGAAGGCGGATGATTGCCATTCCGCCTTAAGCAAGCGTGGTCAATAAAGCTGAAACTCACTCTTAGGTTGATCATGATGACATTTTGAAGACGACTACGTTACTTAAAAAATACTATGAAACAAACTTTGTTAGTGATAATTTAACTGAGAGTTGAAAGTAACATACATAATTCATGTTCAATAATAACACTCGATTGAAAAAAGCTACTCCAAAGAAGACCAATCAGCAGACAAAATACTAACGCAATAAAATCCAATCTAATATCACCCTTAAAACCGTATCTCATTGAGTGGTTTATTGACATGTCACATCCCGGCCTACGCAAATCCTTTCAGATATTCGCCCACGACAAGCTTTTAACTTGTCAGGCCCGACCCAACGAGCCCAGTGTAGTTTTAAACTAACTGAGATGTGATCAGATTAGAACTATAGTAATTGAATTTGACTAATTTAGCATAAAATCTATAGATTTTGTGCAGACAAGACGTCTTTGTTTTATTTAAGTTTGGGTTGACAACCAATTAAAGAAGGATAGGGTAATGTTAATTGTCTACTGGGAGTGGTTGGGAGTCGTCCATAATGAGTTAATTTGATAGATTAAGATATTTGCGTGGTCTCGTAGACTTTTGTAAATGTTTTCTTAGCTAACCAAATAGTTTTTATAAGCAGGATATGCAATGAAAATAATGACTTACCTACGTGAATAAACTGAGAAGAGATCTATTACTTTTCAGTTGGCTGTAAATAATGACGATCGTAAGGGCCCCATAGTGGCCTGAACTGGTCGAGAGCTTTTCTAATTTCATTAACGTGGCTAAGTCATTATTTTCGATATCTTTCGTTAGTCTCACTATAGTTACTATTCAGAAATTGTACAGATGTAGTTCTAAAATCGCATATCACCCAACCTAACCTAGCCCAATATGAACCTTAAAATCTCATTATGGCTCTGATTACATTAGAGTTATGCTTAGAAACAGGAGAATAATTAAGAGCTCAACAGAAAAAACTTATTAAAGTTTTTGTTTACATTTTGGCAAAGAAAGTTAAACACTGACACTGAGTATTTTAATTAATGACAGGATTTCTTTTTGTTACCTTTGTCACAAGTTTCTGCGAGATCCGTTAAATTCCTGCAAAAATATATTTAAGATGGCTCCGCGGAATAAGTCCTCCATTTTTGGAGACAAAATGGCTCCTATTTCATCTTGTTATTCAAAGAAATCATAATATAATGTTTTGGGAATATTCTTGTTTACTGTTGTTCCTAAATGCAAACAAATTAATTTATTGTTTTTGGTTTGAAAGGGGATGCTTTTGGGCAATTATTTTTGGTTACTAAGTTAAGTTTCTATGAATGTTAATATTTTTGATGTTTTAGGGAACAGAGAGTAAAGTTCCCCAAGATCGAAAAAGGAGGTACCTACCTCCGAGGGGATCATCCTTGGCCGGCTACTGCCCAACAGTTGTAGATTGGGATTTTCTAGTATTTATTTCATTTTATTTTAACACTTTATGTACATACAAAAATATATACAAAGGCGGACTTAATGCCCTTAATTTAATCGCACACAAACTTCACTTGCGTGATGTTAAGATTTGTGACGTCATTGAATGTTGTCATCGATTTTCAATGTGTGTCGCCACAGGACGAAACTAAACTAAATATACTGTCTTTTTTAACCTTAAATGAGTTTACATTGCCATAATATAAAAAAACAAACAAACAAAAAGTATTTACTCGGGTTTGGGACGCATAAAAGGCACAAAACGAACAAGATAATATAAATAAAGGTAAAAAAATTAAAATACATAAAGCATGGTAAAACAATATAACATAAGTAAAGTGTAGGAGAAAAATATGTGTCTAAGCACGCGAAATGGTCCTCGCTCAGCATTATGCAGTGACCGCGTACGAGAGAGTGTCGCGGCGCTGATTTTCAGCGATGGCCGACACTAACGCATGACGCCAATCAGTGCAGAAACTTAAGCTAAGAAGAATTATGATGAACGATTATGCATATCATTAAGATTTTTTTTTTTAAAACGAACTGCCACATTTTTTATTTTTTAAACAATTTTTTTACGGGTTTGAATATCTATAAGTATTATATTTCTACTGTCTGAAATTTGAAGGAGTCGTGATAGGTTGGGGCAAATCACCGATTACAATGTCAAATCCAAATTGTTCATTTAAACCTGACCTCTGGCTTAGCTCAATCCTTAGTAAGAGTAATTGAATCTGTCCAACAGATATGTTATCCAGATGGTCTACAATTAATGGTTTCATCTAATTGTTATTACACTCGATCCTTTTCACGCAAAATGGATTAAAATATGTTTTAATACTAGGTCGTTTGCGTTCATCAATTCTGCTAAAACATTTGGAATGATAAAATTGAATTTCCAATATCGGTGTGCTAGTGTATTTGAAACTGTTTTTTATTTAATTATTTGAACATATACTGCATGATATTGTTCGGGATTAGGTATTTGCCATATGAGTGCTTTAACGAGGATTGGCGTATCAATTTTGTTTTAAATGCGTAAATTTTTTTTAATTGGATATCAGAATTTATATATGTAAATATAAAAATAAAATGCAAAATGTGCTCACGCACGGCAATCACTCAGGCACGGCTAGACCAATGAATATGACTATCCTTTTTGTTCTTTATTATTAGGAAAAGGAAAGAGAATAAGAAAAATTATTCACTATTATTTAAAAGATGTTATTATAAATAAACCATCCTCTTTGATTACGATCTAATCTGTTAAAAACGCAATTAAAATCCGTTAGGTTATCGTTAACACTATTAAAAAATTAGGGATATAGGGACAGGGAAAGCTACTCTCTTTATTTATAGATCCGTATTTACCTACGCTCACACTTCTATCTCTTGAGATTGGCAGAAACTGCAGAGCGCCGTATACATATTATTTTTGTTGTCACTATGATATTTTTTAGTTTTTTATTTTTTACTGATAAATATTTTTTTTTATTGAATGTACTTAATAATTATTTTTTTATTACTTACTATGCCTTACACGTAGCGAAGCGCATACCGGGCCGCTAGTCAAGTATAGTTTATATTACAAACTACCCAGAATTCGTGACCAACTTCGAAATGGGAATCCAAAATCCAAAATGTACCTTTCCTAGAAACAGACCTAGTGCTTCACAGTCATTCCTGAAATAAAGACAAATGAATAATATTGAACTAATTAATTTATCTTGTTACCTAACTTTCTGTTATGAATTTTCGCAGAAAAGGTATCATAATTGTGAAGTTTGCTCATTAATTAGACGCGTGTCCGAAGTTTAGCACGATTTATGCAGACTAATAAACTATTCGCTGAGCTTGAATTAATTAATACCATTTGTATGGAGATTTCATGCATTATAATGTCTTATTGGGGATAGATCAGCATTTTGTTGATACATTTCGCTATCTAGAGTGAAATATAGCAGCTCGTAGCTCATCGAAGTTGGTAATTGTTATCTAGAAAAATCTCTTGTTCAGTTTGATTAAGGCTAAATGCTAAGTAAAAAAAACATATTAATTTGAACACTGCAATGTAGCGACGCACAAAGAATTTTTTGAAAAAATAATTAATGATGTCACAAATACTAAATCAGGCAAGCAAAGTTAAACACAGATAGGACATTTGCATGCCAGACATCACTTTGCCTGGTTCGAGAATGCTTGTTTTTCTGATCTTTAAAAACTTTATACTTATTCCCTTGTTCTCTAAACCTTATTTTCTAGTATTTGTAAACTAAATCTAAACGAATATTATAAAGCTACAAAGTTTGTCTGTTTGTTTATCTGAACGAGCAAATCTCCAGAATTGATTGTCCATCAATCGAGGAAAGTTATAAAACATTACGCTACGATCTTTTGGTTCGAAGCGAATAATTATTTTTGTGTTAGATTGTCCATAAATTGAGGAAAGTTATAAAACATCACGCAATGATCTTTAGGAACTAAGCAGCATGAGTAAACCATAAAACTATACCACCCGTAAAGTCTATATAATTAGGTTTTCAGCAGATACAAATGTATTCTTCTTTTCAATTTGAATGTAAACACATACCAAATTACGTTACCATCTACTTAGTTACTTGATTTTTTCCACAGATTGCTTATCTAATGTATTCAGAGCTTCTGTTTTTTATAGGCTGTAAAAATGAGTAGGACAATAACTGCTTTCGAGGCAGTAATAACGATGTTGAGGGAAAATGCAAGAGGGAAATAAAAACCACAACCACAACGACAGATTACAGTTTAGGTACTAGCAGTACTCTGTAAAAATGGTAATGTTTTAAGGAAAAATTGCAAGAGGTGCTTCATAACGTTTTGCTGATTGCCTCTTTATTGCATTTTTCTTTTAGACCCTGGTTTATCTGCTTTTAGTGTAATTTGTTTATAATCGTTGCAGAGTGTCCTTTTTAATACGGATGGATTGTGAAGATGTTTGCAATTGTTATGTAGGTACTCAACAAATACGTAGTAAGTTTTGTTTTTTTAGATAATAAAGCGGTATATACTAGTTTATCAGTGCATAGTGAATTAAAAGATGAAATAAAATGTCCTATTTAATTTTTAATTTTACAGCACTTTTCGGTCTTTAGAAAAATGTAAGACATTTAATACCTTATAATTTAAATAATTAATAAATATCCCGATGGAGCGATACGGCGGCGTCATAGAAAACAGCGCTATGGTTCGCCGTGTGTGTGTGGCTGGAGGCCTTCTCCCAAAAAACTAGCAACACATTTGCAACTCCTCTAGTGTTACGGGTCTCCGTAGGTGTACTATAAGATAATCAGTTTGCTTGTTAGTAGCCGTATCAAATAAAAACCAATTAGAAAATCAGTTAGGTGAAGTTGAGTCTCAGGAAAATGTGTCAAAGATGAAAGTAATCATAATACAGTTAGTAGTATCCACTATCTACAATATACATATTTGCGAAGAACAGAATGAATATTGTTTTTTTTATTGTACTGTATTATATGTAGATAAATTCCTTTTAATATGAGAACTAAAGCAATTGTATTGCGTGCTTAACAAACCTGAGTTTATTATAATTAATATCGTATTACGTCAGAGAATTGTTTTCCTCGTAAGTTTATTCACATTGAACTGATAAGTGCTATATGTATGTATTTACAACTAAATGTGGAGAAAAATCTATGTTATTTACATATAAGTTCAAAGTGCGAGCTCTATACTAATTATTGTAGTTAAATTTTGCTTGTCAGCGTGATTCACATTGTTACCTATGTGGCTTCATTCAGTTAACGTATGATGTATAGAATGTAACGATGAGTAATGATAGAGTTTCTTGCTCGTTCTTCTCCATTCGAAACTACAATTTGGAACGAGCACCTAGCTTCAATGACGAACAGACTGACAGACTACTACTATTCTATTTTGACGTTTCAAAAGTACCTACATATTTATGGTTTAGTTGGAATAAATGATTTTGATTTGATTTAAATGGAAACTGAAAAGTAAAGTAAGATTAATTATTTCAATTACACCATAATAGACCCTTTTGAAAATTAAATAAAAATGTAAAGAAAAGTGTCATTATGTTGGTCATGCTTTTAGGGGTGATTTTTCAATTGTTAGATAAAAGTTACCTGGAGAATAAGTATGATGCTATCGCGTCAGAATGTTTGTATAAGACAGTGACAGCAACAATTTTATTCCTTAGATAACATTTATCTGACTATTGAAAAATCAGCCTTTAGTGAAACTATTAGCTCGTTTAAAAGTGTGGGTTCCTAAATACAGTGCATTATGTAGGTCAAATAAGCTCGTTCCAAAGTGTCTACACTTTCCGCAATATAATACATATGAGTCTATATAGGAGGTCATAACATAGAGAATACAGATTTAATTATATTATGACATGATTAGATATAGTTAGTGTGCTAGAATTTCTTGACATGTTAAACTAGATTAGTTTGAATGGATACACATTGTATTAATATTAAGTGGAGTTAAGACCACTTACTATCTTCCACTTGAAATGCATTGAATGGAAGGATAACCTTAAGCAAGTGTGATAGTTCGTTGCATTTATCATTGGAAGAACTTGTCCTAATATTTAAAAGACTGTCTTACTTTGATATGACACCGAACTCATTCAAAAACCTTACTTATTTTATTACCTAAATACCAGTGAAGTTACCGGAGGCCCAATTTTTTCCCCACACCCCATCCTCAATCCTTAAATCCCCTGTCCTTTAATCCATAATAGCTCACAAGAGGCCGGCAACGGGCTTATAGTAACTCCATTGGTACTACGAGTGTCCACAGGTGGCGCTACTGCTTACCAACAGGTAACCCGTCTGCTCATTTGCAGACGTGTGAAATAAAAAAAAACCAATCGCACACAAAATAGGCTAATGTAACATTCATAAACTAGGCATCAACGTAAAGAACTCTTTGGACGTCATTATTACAAGTAGCAGTAAATGTATTGTCAAATTAAGAGATAAACAGAGCATAGATTTCTAGATAGTCGGCCATTTTTAATTAGGCGCGCGGGAAAAATGCGTGGGTTCGTGCTAACTGGAGCTTATACGTTAACTTTATCACGGTACCATTGTAATGTGATTGTCTTCATTTTTATGGCTACAAAACAAGCTTCACTTTATGGGACAGATTAAGGCGGTCCCAAATTAAGGGATTATTGTGATTCTATCCTGGTGCTGTGTTGTTTCCCTTGATGTTAAAGGATCGAAGTAGATCTTATTGAATTTTCTTTTTGTGTTTTGTCATTTTCTATGTGGGGCTTATTTTCTAGTGTTGAATCAAATTATATAATATACATTTTTATATTCGTAAACTGTTGCCTGTCTCTAGGATTTTCTCTTTTACGTTAACTAACATACAATGCCACATACATCATGCCCAGATTCGTAACAACGATTTGCGGATCACACTAACAGTTCAAATTCAAATTCTTTATTTGCATGTTAAGGTACAAGAATCTTAAATTAAAATGACAGGCACAGCTTAACGGCTTTTTTCCGGCGTTGCAAAGAGGGCTATTGCATAAAAGAGAAAAAAAAACAAAAAATAATGATTTGAACTTTGTGGGAAAAGAAACCACGACACTTTATATGGCATTCGATTGCCCAGCACAATTTCGATATCAACACATTTTAAGGATGCCTTTTTCTAATTTACATTCCCGCTGTAGGTATAAAGGTTATTATTTTGAATTTGTGGGTCTATAAATCTAGTCAGCTGCCTTCAATTTGTGGCCTTTAACGTACCACTCGAACCAGTAACTATTAAGAGAGTACAAAAGAATTGTAGTATCACAAAGCTAATTGGGAAATGAAACAGCAGCTAATCTAAATACTACCAGTTTTCCATTCTAGTTGGAAAATCGCGCTTTTGTCGCTTGAACAATCGCATAATTTACAAGTGGCCTACATTCTGTAATCACAAGTTGAGCATGTCACTCAATTATAAAGCGCTTAATTTAGCCATTACCCACTTAGCCTAGTATTCAAGTTAAGTAGGCGACTATAAACAGGGTGTAAGCAGTAAGCCAGGGTTATGAGCCTTTAATTATTGAGACTAGGTTAACGATATTGCTTTTTCGATACAATGTCACATATTGAGTCTTGGGTGGTTTGATTTGATCCATTGACATTTTTGTAAATAATTTAATTGCCTCGACTTTAAAGAACTTAGAACGCATTTTATATTTGGTGAAAGTGCATGAATTCAGAAACAGTATAATAAGCGCGATGCATTTTTTGATCAGTTTGTTAATTTTTGTGTTATGAACAAGTTATTTCTTATTCTTTTTTTATGGAATAGGAGGGAGACATGTTAAAATTTACTTACATTGTCTGTCAATAAAATATTAATTGTACATTAATCCCGGATACCGCTGTAGTTAAAGATCATGCATTATATTCGTATACTACATCACAAGGGTCCAAGATATATGAAAATGATTCAAAAGTAGGAATCATAGAGTTTCTTGCTCGTGGTTCTCCATCGGATCTACACTTTGGAACGAGCAAAATAGCTTCACTAGAAGACAGACTGACAGTCTGATACACAAAGATAAACTTTTTGATATTTTTTGTTTGACGTTCAAAAGTGCCTATAGTATCTATTTGAAATAAATGATTTGACTTTTGATCACACAAGTTTAGGCTCTCGTACCCGCTTTTAAATTGAACGTGGGTGGCGTCAGTGCGTGTTAATGAAATGTTTGCGTACTTTTGAAAAGGCAGTTCCAACCGAACGCTTCTAACTTAAGCAAGGACTCGAGTCATTGTAAAAGTTCTGTAAACTCGAGTAACTTGCATAACACAAGGTTCATATTGGTTTATACTTCTTGATCGGGTTTCCGGTGACGTTTGAAACTTTGACGGACGTGAAAATGAATCTGGCTTCTCGTGTGTCGATAATGTGTTTGGTTTTGCTGCATGCAGTTATATTTATGTACATGATCTATGTATATTGTTTCTAAATAATAACAAATTTTGGATACAATTCTATAGGGATGATTCTTCATTGGAACCCTTTTTTAGGAGTGGACGTCTTGGGGCTGATATTATGATCATAATGGTAATGAAAATTCTATATCAACCCATAACGCACATTTCATAACATAACCTAGTTTTCGGTTCTATAAAAATTAAGACACAATGCGCGTATTACGACTAAATTCACACCTGTTTCACGTGGGACGTTACTGTGCCAAATCATATCATTATGTGGAACGTTACGCCACCATTTTTACATGTAAGCACCCACGTCACGGTCGCTCCAGCCTTATAAATCACGTTAATTTCGGGGCCTGCACTTAGGGCTGTCCACCGACCTATTTCAAGCTTTTTAGGTCGAGAGCTAGCAGCGTTAATGAATTATTGTTTACCATACCAATGTCGTTATTAGGCCGTAAAAGATGAGTCCGTTTGCCGAGTGACGTCATTCCCTATTTCCTTAAGACTTGCATTTGTTCCATATTTCTGTGATGAGGGAAATTCTGTTTGCGTGGGCCCATAATTGTTTGTGATTTAGTAAGATTTGTTTAACTGGAGCAACTGGTAGGTTCATATGTAGGTGAGTGGCGTGGGAATTAATAGTACAGGTACAAACAACGCCTGGTTTTTTGTGGGTAATCTCCATAATACGGAGCGGATTTTACGCGTGTTTACTAAAGGAAAGTACGTAAACAAATTGCTTTGTTGTGTTTCGATTTTTAGCTTAGAAGAGGATAAACACTATTTTGTTTACAAACTACGGCTTTTGGAGCCAGCGAGTCGGATTATTCGATCCGCTCTTTCTCCCTAGCTTAAGGTACCTATATTATATAGGAACGTAGCATAATGTTCGAAAGTATTTTTTAACAAAATTTTACTACAAAAGAAAATTCAAAAGAAGTGTTACCAAGCAATAATAATAATAGTATTTTTTTAAGAAAAAAATTACTGCATGCCAATTTAAAATTAAAAACAACTTAAGATATTTAAGCATTGGAACGTTTTAAACGTCTTTTCTATATTCAAAATTAATGTCAATTTTGCACTTATATGAATTATACAACTTCAGCTACAGCTGAAAAGGTGAGTTTTCATGATAATATTCTAACTTATTAACGACATTATTATGCTGGCACACGCTGCGCTCCATATAATTTAGAGGTCATATCCGACGCATGCAAATATCAAACTCGGGAAAGTTATAGAATTAACACCTAGCTGTATTAAAAGTATTATGAATAAAGTTTTGTTATTGTTATAATGAAGCCTTTTCGTGGAATATATATTTTTAATGTGATACGAACATGATGAGCCGATTACCTGATGGTAAGCAATCGGTCCCGTCATGGACACGTGGTTATTTGGGGAGGTATAGATTAGGCGACATTTTTCTTTTTGATAATGTATGATGAGATACGAGTCATGCTTTGATAAGGTGGTAATTAAATTTTTATAACATTAATTTCTAAGAAATAAATGTTGTTACATTACCATCCAGTAAAGGATAACGAAATATTTTTTACACAATTTTGGAATCATATGTGAAAACAAACAATGTTTCGTATTTTATGCATAAAGAAAAATAGAGTACCTAGTAGTAGTAGTAGTACGAGTAGATACAGGAATATTTTCGGTATCAAATACAGTTCAACCAAAATCTCACCACCAACGAGTCGATTTGCAATCTTAACAAACTCGATTCATTACTGTTTCATTCTAAAATCGATACTCGTTGCTGCAAATGAGTTTAAGCGAAATGCTGACTAAGCTTGAGATATTGTGAGCTAGAGGATCAGAGTGGCGTATTTTCGTATTCGCTATAGTTTCACTACTCATAAATTGGTATTTGATTATGATTAACAGTAAATTAAGATTTCAATGGCATATGGACAAAATCCGCATGTTGGAACTCGACAAAGCTGATGACGATGATGATCGTTGGATTAATACTAGGTCATAACTAGAAATAAGGTTGTAGAAGGAAAATACCGTATTTGTGGGTTATAAGTGATTTAAGGATAGGGGATTTAAGGATTGAGGATGGGGAGGAGAAGGATTCGGCCTGCTGTAACCCACACCCCGAATCACAGCGTAAGTATTGTTTCACAGCTGCTGCTGCTGCTGTGAGGCACTCCGGTTGAGCAGGCCTATCGTGAATTATGAGTAAACATAACAAAAATATGGTTCACTATATCATGTATATTCTCACATACTAACGTACCTACCTAATAAGATTATAAAACGAGATTGCATTAACAGTGCAACTATCTAATAGTTTTGTAAGAAATAAGTTTAAGCGTGCAATAATTTGCCACTAATATAGTTCAGTAAGTTTCAGTGCACGTTGAAATTACCTCGTGAAACTGCGGTAATGTAATAAATAGTTGATCTAACGTACCTATACCTACATGTATTTATTAACACAACATTATATATTTGCATCAATAATAGGTAGGTAAAAAAGTAAGTTGGTATCTAGAAATATGTTAGTGTATTTGAATTTTCCACATATAAAAACGGCCGAAAAAGTTTGCATTGTGTTTTGCTATGTGAGTGAATTAAACGAAGGCCCAATGCCCTATCTCATCCCCTATCCTCAAATCCCCAACCCTCATATCCCTAATCCCCGTAAGTTCAGCAACGCAACCGTAACCCTCTAATCGCAACACCAGGCGACTACCTCTGATTGGCGACGCCGATTGTTAACTTTGCTTTCCTAAAAAACAGCTTTATCATCATTTTATCTTAACAGTAACGTCATTAGATACATGCGTAATGTGAATTACGAATCCCAATAGTATGTACTCAATATAAGGTATAAGGCAGTAAGGTATTCATAGGAAGGTAATTACATTTCATTCGTCGACTAACGTACTGTCGATCAAGAAAGTGGCTTGCACGTAAGCGCTTACTGTATATGATTGGCACTCTATTACCGTTTATCTTTTGTCTTTGCACTAAAGGAACATTAGAAAGTCTGAATCAAAGCAACAACAGCTTTCTGTTGTTAACATTTCAGCGTTTACCTAATTAGCTAATCAAAACCACACTAGAATTATATGCTTTGTATGAATTACTACTGTTTTACGCGTTGAAGTTAACAATTCACTATTTTGTTGTCAAAAAACATGCTGGCTGGCATTCTTAAACTCAATATAAGTTGACAGTTCATAGCAGATAAGCCTGTCTACATAATTCGCGTTTAGTAAAAGTTTTTAATTTTCTTTCATAGACATCTCATCATCATCTAATTCACTACTTGGTATATTTTTGTAACAATTCCCACATAGCCTGGAATGACGGAAATTTGTGCCACAACCAGAGTGGATTTTTTTTCTTTTCTTTAGCGTCAAAATTATGCCTTTCACTTCTTTTTTCAAATAATTGTAATCTTAGACACGTATGTATTTACATTGTATAAATTGACGTAGAACCGTTAAAATATTTATCGTTTTATCCCTCAGAGATTTGTGTACAAAGAACAGCTACTTAGATATACTTGTTACTGTTCCACTAACTTCACCCGGCCTATGGATCAGCTATATTTAAAAATAGCCCTTCAGGTTGGATCTAACGATGAACTGCATCAGTTGAAATAGTATAAGAATTAACCATTAATGCTAAGTGCTAAGTGGGTCCAAATTCAAACAACGATGAATATTTTAATTACTTAAAGTGTTTCAAGGCTTGGAAATAAAGTGCTAAAACGGTTTAATCACTTATCAAGTCTTCTTTATTTAGGTTAAGTTCGGAAAGGTAACTTTTAAATCGTCTTGTAAGTACTTCATTAGTTCAATTAATTCTAACCGTAATTCTCGCTTTTAAGGCTAAGGTATGGTAAAACAGACTTAAAAATCGTTAAATAAAAGTTATTATCGGATTAATTATGCAAGTTTTTTAGTTTTTTGATTTACATGCAGTTACAGTGTTCGTGATCTCAACGTTAAAATGTAGACAGGTGGCATGACAGTTCCATAAATAAATAAATATAATTATGGTGCTTTGTGAATCGCTTGCCTATTTGTACTTATTAACTTCGTAAATAATTTGAATAAAACGCGTCTGTCGTAACTTTTTGTTGTGTTGGTTTTCGTGACGTTTTAATGTTTTATAAATATATCAAACAGCCAACGACATTCCCAAGTTTTTGAGTCGTTAATCGAGCGATATACTATGACTTGCGGGCGCGAATGTAGACACCTACATGAAGTTCGCATGCACATAAGTTTTTATGCTTTATAATCAAGCCGAAACTGTAACAAGCTTATCATCATGGAGTACTATAATCTTCCTAAGCTTCCGTAGTGACGTTTGTCCCATAAACTGATAGTGGGTTTATTTACATGTGTGGGTGAAGGGTGACTCCTTTCTGCAGGCCAGATTAACTCAAACATTACTGTGAATAGGTGACATCATTTGCAATTGTAATTCTGGGGCACATTGAGCGTCATTTAACTAAGAACTGAACTCGTTTGCGTCAACGGATCCAATTCGAATAATGGCAGGGTTTAAAATAGTGTTCTGTACTTAAAGTTCGGTTATTTCTAACTTTTAATTAGCTAGGCAGAATTAAATTGAATGGAATACTTAATACTTGTGACCTTTTTCAGCGTTGGTTATGGAGTATAGCAATAATTTCACATGGAGAGACTTCTATTGTTATTTTACTACATGCTGTGTTATAGTTATGAAGGATCTTTAGCAACAAACTTAGATTTCAAAATGCAAACACTTCCAGCAAAAATGATGGATGAGCTAAAATATACTTAAAAGAATGTTGGCTTATTGATAAACTGCCATACTCCAGTTTCGTGTAAAAACGTCACCGCACGATGTTTACACGAATCAATATACCATACCCGAATAACAAACTGTCACGTATAGGAATGATATGCATCGTGGAAATCGATCAAGTCTACAATATGAAGCAATATATCACTGAGATCGCCAACAGCTAGCAAATCGGCACGTCCTACAATCATTTATCGTGAAAATCGTTCCAGATTTCGACGGGAAACCTTTTCACCAACTTCTAAATCCAAACAAATATTACTGTGGCTTAGATTTCAATTATGATCTGGGAAGACGGATCGCTTGTTAAATAAAAAACAAATAAGTTTACCAGATCTGGAATCTTCGCAGTGCTCAATGAAGACGTTTGGGATTATGGAAGCTTGTACGGACTATTGCTCTCTATTAAAGAAGCCTGAATTCTCTATCAATATTTTTATATTTACTTCAATTAATTTTATACATATTTATATTTTTCTTTTAGTTGACCAAAAACTTTGTGATTTTCACTAAGAAAAATACAAATGATTTCTCAAGCAAATCGATGCTGTTTATTTTATACTTATAAAAGCTCTGACAACGACAAAACTAATAAAAACTAGAGACACATACAGAAACCATTAAAGCTATAGTATACACTTCGCTCTCTACACTCCACAGTGTACTGAACACTAGCATGTATTGTCACAAAATGTCTACCAAAATGCAAATACATGTACCTAAGAAACTAGGGCTCATATATTTAAATATAGAACCTTTTAACGTTTCCTTTCGTAGTCCCCAAGTCCCGACACTCGGATATTTCTAAGATCCATGTTCGTGCATGTTCGTGCTTGCTCGTCTATGTTCGTGCATGTCGTTTCTATTGTGTCGTTGAATTCGCCAGCGCTTGGAGTGTTGCCAGTAAATAAAATTAATGGAATCTTTTAAGGCTGTTAGAGATTTGGAATTTGTTTTGGTTTTAAGTGTTTCTAAGTAGAAAGTAGAAAATTATGTGATTTTTTGTTACGATTTTCATGCCTCTATCTATCTTGATGTGAAAGTGATTTGTCATTATCTTTATGAAATGAGAAAAATAGTTATTTCAATAGGAGTGACATGATAACGTATATATAACTTTTTTATGTACTTAATATGTGTGCTTGAAAGATTTGAAATCAGATTTCCCAATTTTTGTATGATCATTAAAAATATTAGCGCACTATTATTTCAATTTGGGAATAGTTTGTGTTAGCTCAAACAGGTAGAAACTTAACCTTTCAAGTGCGAGTCGGACTCGTGGATGAACAGCGGCGTCTTATGTTTCCCAATTTTACTCTCTAGAAAGGGAACCTAAAAATAAGGGTTATTTCGTTAATAAACAATAATGAGGAGGTGTGAGAGAACCTGCTAATTGGGTTAAACATTGGCTTTTCATTGCATCCGAGGGTAAATTAAATTGATATTTGCTCAACTAATTAAATGTTCAATGTTCATGAGAGCTCATTTTAAAATGTAATGGATTTTGATTGTTGCGTGATCGGTCGAGTAAATTAGTTTTGAGGTCGAATAAAAGAACAACATACATATACACTACGTATACTTGATACCCATGTTTTTATTTGTATCTTTGTCGGCTATCTTACTTAATATTATACATGCGAAAGTTCCGATGTTTGGATGTTTGTTACTCAATCACGCTAAAACGTCTGGACGGATTTGAATGAAATATGGCTCAGGCATAGGATATATACTCCGGAATAGGACATAGGCTACTTTTTATTAACATACAACGTGGCCGAAGCCGCAGGCGGAAGCTAGTTTTTCATTACTTTTTACGTAATCTCTCACTTAGTTAATCTAGATCAGGCTAAAGATGGTTGCGGGGAAAGCGCAATAACATACCTACCGCGGCCGGGGCCTGGAGAAGGAGAATCAACGAGGGGATTTTTAAGTCAATAATAGGCTAACACTATCTCTAGCCTTATGCTGGGCGAGAGAAACCATGTGGTGAAAAAAGAGACCATGCTTAAAATCAATGTTTCATTCTTATAGTTATAAAATGTATGAAATGTCTTTAGTCACTCTATTTAAGATTTTTGGTGAAATGTACATAACAATAGGTCTTTACCTATGAAATTGCCGTTTTGCATGAAAAAATAGAACCTATTATGTGTATCCACTTCGGATTCAAATCCCGATAAAGACAAAATGGCCGACCATAATAAAATCAAGTTAATAGGTACTATCACGTATACGACGCCCCCTGTGACTTTAATGACTTTCTGAGCCAATTAAAATCATGTATACAGTTCTGCACTTACACGTACAAGTGAACTTAACATTGTACAGTCACGTTCAGTGTTGTAAGCACCCGCTGAGATCGACACATTGGCGCCTGGCGAAGTGAGATTTTCTGCGCCCATACGTCGGGGTCAACGCCCTCTGCCCTTAAAATAATAATATTAACACTGAAAACTGATTGTGTCCCGATACTGTAATCTGTTCCAGTCTGTTTCTTGAATTAGTACCTACGTATTTGATATATTTATTATCTCCAAGATAATTTTTCAGTAGTAAAAGAGATGTACACAAGTACATATATGTTAGTTGTTAGCTTTTCTAATATGCCTGAATAGAATCATTTTGGAAAAGATTAAGCTTTTTATATAAAGTTATGTTTTCTTTCTACGCTGGTAAGCAGTTGGATAGGTAGCGAAAATCGGATTTACTGATTTACTTAATGTTCTTTTGGAGAATCAAATTTTAAAATGATACTGTCTGGCAGTTCTTCGTTTATTGACAAAAATCACCCGTTTATTTTCCTGCTTCGGTCTGGTGCCGCGGTACATTT
Source organism: Spodoptera exigua (assembly GCA_902829305.4). Lineage (NCBI taxonomy): Eukaryota > Metazoa > Arthropoda > Insecta > Lepidoptera > Noctuidae > Spodoptera > Spodoptera exigua. The sequence continues at coordinate 8,055,543 of LR824615.2, forward strand.
TTGCGTAACTCAATCGCAAAATCATAGTATGTTTTATACAACATCGAGGTCAATTTATGAACAAGTTCCTTAGCAAATAATGATGAGTAAAGTCGGGTGTGAAACTTCCATATGTTAATTAATTTGAATATGCTGGTTTTCCAGGTTTATGCTCATGGAAATCCAGTGAGCAATCCTTTTGAAGTTAAATATCAATAATTGTGTTCTATTTGGGGATTCTTTGATCAATAAACATGCCTGTATGGTTAAAGCTACTTAGTCAAGGCCATGGTTGATAGCGAGAAGGACTGGGAAGTCGTCTCTTCTTTTTGCGAACCAATGATGTTCACAAAGGAGGAGGCGGAGCGCGTGTGGGAACTATCCTCCTAACGCCTCAGCCGTCGCAGTAGACGACATGCAGGGTTGACACTATTTCTCTCCTGTGCCTTGGCGGAACAAGTCATAATTATAATGATTATCCCATGAAAAAAAAAATCCTGGCTCTTAGTCAAGTTCACCATCGATAATCTCCATGGCTTTAAAGGCGAAAGAAATGTATGGGAGTTCATTTGTTGACCACGTGATTTATCGATGAACTTGGAAAATCTTCATACATTTGTTTAATTTCTAAAGCGATAGGCTATTATTGATAATGGACTTGGCTAGAAGGGGCAGAATTGATACTACTATTTTGTATGTGCTGTAAGTTTTTTAGGCATATGACAAGTATTACAAAGTGTCCTGTAAAAAAGAGCGTTTCAGTCCAATCTTTAGCAATAGATAAAAGTTGAATAATTCAAAGCTTCGATGATGCTCGTGCAAAGTTACGGAGTACCTAATATGGAAAAAAGTTGGTAATATTATCGTTTTCAGATAAGTTTTATTAACAGTTCCTCGTGTCTATAAGTTTTCTTCTCTTAACATTTAAAATCTTTTTTCATTTGGGAATAGGAGGCAAATGAGCAGACTAATCACTTGATTGTGGGTCCTAAAATATACCAATGGACACACGCTACACCAGGATTAAATTCTAGTTCCGACCACTTCGAAAAAATTTCGTCGAGAGTTCATTCTACAGTTTCGCGAAAAACGTAATTGTTGATGTAAGTGTTGCCACGTGGATGGATGGCGAAATTATTAGTAACCAAACAGATCCTATGTTTACATGTTCAACGTATGTATGTAGTTATAAATAGGCATCCTAAATAACAATGTCTCAGTGAGGGCTATTGTGAAACAGTCTATCTGTCTAACATGAAAGTTCTGTGAACCAAAACAAGTTATTGATTGAAATTGAGATACGTATGGAAAATTAATATCTATGTTACCAAATCTAGTTAGGCAACACGGTGGGAGGTTTTCGGTAGAGTCAAGCCTAGCTTCACTGAATAACCATTCTCTATTGACGTTTGTAGTTTAACTAATGTTTTAGCTTTTGCTTTTTATGAAGCAGCGTAAAGTTATGTTATACGGTAGCATCTTCGCCAAGCTCTACTTAACTGATATCGTTTTCACTTAAAGACGTTCTTCGTTAGACGGCAAATAAATGAAATAAATATTTAGGGATCATTATAGAATATACCGATTTTCTTTTTTTTTTATTTTAGACCATCAGCACGGCGCCCACTCGTAATACCAAAGGAGTTACTACAATTAGGGTTAACTTTAATTGACATATAGATTATTTGTCTTATGTATAAAAAAATGGCGTAGGTAGAACTTTCTGTCTTCTTTCTTTTTATAAAAACGCTACGCCCCACACTACTATTTTCTCCTGTGCCGTAGGTGCCGTGCCTTGCAGTCATCAGTTTTGTATAATTTTCATTAAACAATTGTTGAAATTAAATGAAGCAATAAGTTTATCGAAATCCATCACTCCGAACTCGCACTTATAACTACACTACTTATAAGATAAAATTGGAGGAAATACTAAAACTGATTCCTTAAAGCGAAAAATAATATAGGACCTATACACAATATTTTCTTTGCAAAACATGTAAACAAATCTGAACATTTCATTTCCCGGTAAACGATTACATTTTCCGGAGGTTAAAAACTGGGCCAGGGTGGGCTTCCCATTCTGTATTTCCCTTATATTTATAAACAGACCTAAATCCCTTGATTCAAAGCTGGGCCCTTGTAATTTGTCCCCATTATCGCATCCTTGTTCTATTTGTAAAGACCAAATAAAAAGGGACTAAAGGATGAAAAACATTTGTTCTGCCTTGTAGGTGTTACATGTACGTTAAAAAAATATATTTAATAACAACATCAAACAAAAGTAATAATAATAACAACTGATAAAGTAACATTTTTTCTCTTAAATCCTATGAGAATCTAACTCAATGTAGCGGAAGGCAGGTGTTCCTTTTTTCATTCTTTGTTGGGAAAATCATCAACTGACTTCTTCCCTCTTGGTGCAGTAAAGCGAGATTCTTAGGTACTGACTAAAATTCACCCCGTTCCTTCTCCTGCTCTATAAGTTATGAGTTTATAACATATATGAACAGCGAGATATTCAACAGAACTTGGTATGGATACCATTATTGGTAACAGTAATTTTTCAATCTTCAACGCACTTTCATATTGTAAAAAAATTAGTTTCTATCAAACCTCTTCCAATAAAGTTGGAAATTTACTAAAAAGTATATAAAAATACTGAGTAGATTGGTATGCCAGTAACAGTACATGTAATACCTATACATATTTATAAAATATATGGACTTAATCATACTGGAAAAATATGTTACTATAATTCCGCTCCGATATAAAATAAAACAGAGTCATTAATGTCTAGTATTATAGTGGTAATATAGCAATATCTATTTCATAAGACTTGTGAAGTACCTAATTAACCAAGGCTCACCTATAATTATCATCCCCTCAGACCATCCTCAGACTGTTATTAAGAGGCCCGAAGCTGCTTTGTTATTATCTTTATCGAAACATGTCCATAAGTATTATAGTTGTAGTAGGGATCAACACATAAATAGCGGCCAACTTTAGTTGATTCATTATGGCGTATTCAAATTCTAAATCGATGTTTTAGAAGAGTGGTTTTTAAGTTATTTTAGTAAAAATTTATCAATGATTAAGTATTGATAGGTTTGAAATTGTAGTTTCGTATTCGATATTGTACTAATAAATTTCATATGATAAAGTTTTTTATTATTACATACCTTGTAAATGAGCTAATACCCAGTCGCTACTCTCGCGCTACTTTTATAGCCTAGCTCTCAGGAACATTGTAGCTATCTATCAGTGAAATAATTTTGGCAATCCGACCACGGTTCCAAAGATTACCCTCTACATACAAACTTACAAATTTTACCTTTTTATTATATTGGTACAGATAGATATAACTAATAAGTAAAAATAATCTAGAATACTACCCATCTGAAAGACCTCAGATATAATAAACTCTAAAATATTAATAAAGCGTAATAAAATAACTGCGCAATAAAACCTTGTTAACAATGATACGAAATAAAAAGAAAGTCAGTTAATTTGACGATTTTATGAGCAAAATAACTGGAATTTCGCTTTATGAAGTACGGAGCGTGGCTTGTGTTCATGCTTCATAATAATCGTTGCAATTCCATTCTCTGTTGTATTCATTATGAAGATATTAATAGAGATTTAATTTTATAAACGATTTTTGGAATTTGTTTGCTGAAGTTCTCATGTCTTACTTACATGTTGTGTGTTTGATTGTTAATAGTATTCTTTTGAGGCGTATAATTTGTAATATATTTAGATACTTAGGTATACCTAATTTTTGAAGCCACAGAACCCTAGAGAACAGGCCGTCTGCCAGGACAATGTACAAGAATACCAGAATTTTATAAATTTGCACTGTAGTAAAGAAATAATAGGGTTGAAATTGATACTTTCAACTGTAAAATTCATTTATAAAGTGCTTTTCACTTCAAAGTTGGTCTGAAGCGGCACATTCTCTGGAATAAATTTAAAACAAAAACTTATATTCGAGTGTAACCTTTCCTTTATACATACTGTCTACTTGTCTCAGGGCTAAAAGTGTTAGAATACATTAGAAACATAATTATAATTAGCAGTACCATCATATCTTAAGCTCTCCGAAGATAAGTGTGTGACAAAGTAAGGGAGACAGGAATAAGACTAGTGCAAACGAGTGACAAAGATAGGAGAGGTTTGCAGCTCACTTCAGAGAGGTCAAAGTATATTGAATGTTTTGTAAGGACAATAACAGCGTAGCCTGGAGTGTAATATGAGGTACTTAGGTAAACATGTGTGGGAGAATTGTACTCGACAAGAATATTGTGTAATGTCTCTCATAAATGTTTACTTGTGTTTTGTCATTCGCATAATATAACAAGCCGTCATTTCGTGGTAACTCAGGTGGGTTCCTTATTACTCATGTTAAATGGGTAATTAACAATGTAATGTTCTAAATCCATTTTACATTTCGCTTTTTAAGATTGGATAAGACTTGTGTCTGTTTGTATTTTTTTTTAAGTGCAGCTTATAATAATAAGGTAAGATTTATACCGGTGTATCTGAAGCAATCTACTTGATCTTTTTTAACCTTAGCCCCTTATTTGGATTTTCTCCTGTGTCGTGGGAGCGTATACATAAATACAAATTCACATCACATTTAGACCCGGAAAAATACGGATCACACAATGAGTTGTTCCGTACGTCAATCGACTCCTCCATACGTTGCACTGCGACTTGCAGCAGTTTTGGATGCAGTAAACATGACATTCCCATTCCAATGAAAGCTAGATAGACGGTAGAAATCAAACTCCGTTGCTAGGAATGTCTAAAATTGGAATACCAAATATTTTTACCTAAATCTCGTATGAAATCGAAGTACTCATATATATACCTATACATCACGCTTTCTAGTAATCCAACGAGTTATTGGATCTCGTGGAAGATTGGACCAAGGAGGTCGTATCACCCTACAGGGTTGTAAAGTAGGTATAGATTGTAGTCGGTCCTATTCTATTATTATATTATTATATTATTTTTTTGGGAAAAGACCTTATGTAAAGTATTTTTTTGTTTTTGGCAAAACTTGCATACGAAGGATCTTTATCAGTTCATTGTATGTTCGTTAGATGCATCATCGTAATTACTTTATTCGATAATATAAAAAAATACATTATGTAATCCCTTGTTTTGTCCTCTTATCGCGACTCCGTTCGCGCGGAATAGTGACTTCTGACTTCTCATTTCCTGCAGATTTTTTGGTATAAAAACTAACCTATGTCATTTCTCGAGTTCCAAACTATATCTGTATTAAATTTCACAGAAATCGGTTCAGTAGTTTAGGCGAGAAGAAAAGACAGACAGACACACAAACAGAGTTACTTTCGCAATTATAATATTAGTTTGGATATTCTATCCATATTTATTCTTATTATAATCTTTAGTCTTCGCAAAGGTGTTAGGGTTTCCGGTCCTTACATAACCATAAACTTAAATAAGGAAACAATTTCGAAACTTAAAACGTAACATACAAAATAAATTCGCAACAGAGTGTAAATACTCTTTACGTTACCCATTTATGAAGCGCAAAACGCATCGCAAAATAAACCTTGCTGTCGAGATTTTAAAGGTGTTACGAGAATACAATTTGTTACAAGAAGCGTGGTTAAGGGCTGTACTTACGTTCGAGTTTAATTTGGTACGCCTACACGATTGGAGAACGAACTTTGCATAGCTACTAGCTTCCTTATGGTCAATGTTCGGGACACATTTACTTCATCTGTTTATACAAATTGAACAGAACATAAAGTTTCCATCAAAGGAGGAAAGTTGTGGAGGGCTTTAGAGGTTAAGAAACATGGAACCAATACAATACATTATATCTTTAGTGTACTCTCTATATGCATATATATAGGTACATACATATTATGGGTTTGTTTGGTATAATTCTATCAGTTGATAGCTTTACTGTTTTGCTCTAGGCAACGTTGTTTCAAGTCGGTATCGTGTGAGGACAAAGTGTAGCTATTTATAGATATTACACAATTCACCCAATTATTTATTTTATATAAGTGTTTAGTTAGCTTCAGTTGTTTTCATTATTTTGATTATTTTTTGAGTCCAGTCTAAATATTTGTTTAAAGTAAACAATATACTTGTGAAATGTAAAAAATATGAAATAATAATACCGTTTAGTGCATCAAGGTGTTTGTTTCCAAAAATATTTACGAATGGAAAAGACATGGCAAGAGAAGAGAAGCCAAAAAATTCCATTGTCTATGTATAAAAAAATGTGTTATAAAGTCAAAGTCAAAATCACTTATTCCAACTAAACCACAAATAGGTACTTTTGAAACGTCAAAATAGAATAGTAGTCTGTCAGTCTGTTCGTCAGCGAAGAGGTGCTCATTCCAAATTGTAGATTCGAATGGAGAGGAACGAGCAAGAAACTCCATAATCACTGATGCATTATTGAGTACAAAATCGAATAATGCAGATACTAAAGTTGTTACAAAAACAAACTATGGGATGTATTCTTCGACACTACTTTTAAATCCTGTACCGTCACCGAACACAATGCAAATTGTTATTCCGAAAGAATGCTTCTAAAAAATAAGACTAGATTACAATCAAAGTTTTCATTTATTCTGTATGAATTTACTATGTAAGAAAGCGAATTCTAAACATGTATAATCTTTCTTATAACATAAAAAAACCATCTCTGAAAGCCTGATAAGTTAGACGGGGGAGTGTATTACCCAGAACTTGCAAATCAAACACGCTAATGTGATAGGTTTCGTGGAAATTTACGTACCAAACAAAATAGACTTAGAATTTAATACAATACAAAGATTTCCCATTTTTTTGAACGTTTTTCTTACTTATTTATTATTAACCAGAATCATTTTGATGGACATTTTGTTTTTTATTTGGAAGAAATCTTTTTTCCTTCTTTTATGATAAAAATATATATGCTCAGGTTATTTTCTGTCGCATCCTGTATTTTGCCTTGATGGTAAAAGTAAGAATATTTCATGATTAAAAAATAATCAGATAAACGAATCTGACTACACGGTCGGCGCAGTGGTTGGGCCGCAGGCCGCTATACAACGTGTCACGTCAATGTGTTAGATTTTCGCACGGATATTTTTTATATAGTACTAGCGTTTATCGTGGTTAGGTAATTCATTTAATATGTCTAACATTAGTGATAACACAAAACTATACCAGTTAAAATATAGTTGAATTTCGTCTGACCTGCAAGAAATATTGATAGACGAGAAATCATTATAATTCAATCAACAAAACCACAAAATTGAGTTTTCGAACGAACGATAAACAATAGAAAAACAACTTTCCTTACAACATCGAATAAGGACTCTGCGACCCAGATATCGCGTGGGTTCTATTCTCTGATAACATAATTTGTTTACCTAAAAGTTAAGAATGTTAAGCTTTTCAATAAAAACATTTTCTAAGATCGCCAAGAAGTAGGCCAAACTTTGGAGTAACATAACAGAAGCGAATTTATAAATAACATTTTGATTGAGACTTTGAAATGTAAATTTCTATTTCTTTCATTGTCTAAAGCCCAATGTTCTCGTAGTGTTGACTGTGTGCTGTTGAGCAGGCCTATTCTGACACAAAGCATTTATAAGAAATTATAGGTCTAGCTTTCCATTGAATATTCCTCTTATATTTAATTATTCATATTTAGATCAGGACCAGTTGAGAGAATTCAATTTTTCATAAAAATCTGATGATCTTTCAAGAATCGGTATTCAACTTATTTTAAATTGAAAGTCCAGATTCTTGACCCAATTTTACGGTGAGGGTATGGGATCTCAAGTTTGACCTAAAATTGAAGTAAAAAGTAGTCTACATTATTAAAATGTTAAGATCAATATTGCATCTAACGCAACATTTATTTTGCAGAAATCGAATTAACATCACATAAAAAACAAAACAAAGTGTAGGTAGGAGAGCCATATCTCGGCACGGATGGGCCGGCTCGACCAGAGTTATACCACTGCCTTACAAAAAACAGGTGTAAAACAATCACAGCATTATTTTTCGCCATATGATTAAGATAATCGGGATACCCAATCCATCTCCTGGCCTCATCTCTCGACAATTCTTAATCCGCCAAACGGTCAGTAATACACTTGCAACTTTTGCGCCGTTTGCTTATTACCTATCAAGTGATCCGCGCATTCGTTTGTCCCAGTATCACATAAAATGAACTTGAGGTAGTCTATCTATTTTGTAAAAAAATATTTTACAATAAGTGCTTAAGTAAGTAATTTCGTTTAATATACTTTTCCAAGTTCTTACAAATTTTGTGAGTGTGGGCGTGTCATAAAAGAGTTGAGATGAGATGTGATGTGATGAGAGAGAGTTGAAATGTGATTATGTGACAGATGGTCTATTACAAATGCTTGTCAAATCATTTTTATTACTTTGCAGCCTGAGCTTTCGCAGTTAATAAATAGCAAAAGATGGCAATCTATATATCAATGAAAGAGTTGATACTTTTGTCTCTTCTACAATAAGTTGTTTTCTTAAACTATAACTTTCATAAACTTCTCTCAAACAATAATACATTTGAATTAAAAAGGTTTGTCAGAAAGATATTTGAAGTAAGTATAAAATGTAAATAGGTACTTAATGCTTCACCTTATCTGATTCCTTATTAGCTTAGAAGTCACTGAATCACCAATATTAATAGTATTCATTATTTTTTATTCAAATCATTTGTAAACTACAAACGTTTACCTTGGTTATAAAATATTTTTTTTAAAGAAAAATTCTTCTTATATAAGTTAATATACATCGTACCGCCGACGTCTTTCACAAAACATTAAAAACAGAGGGACAGTACAGTTTTTGACAGTTGAAAAGTACTTTTAAAAAGGTTCTTGATTCTTCCTCGGGGAAACATTGGAGATTGAAATAAGTTAACAACTGTTTGAACTTGTTAAATAGGTCAAGCAAGCGTCTGTTAAAATGGCCTTTAAACTAAACTCAAATGGTCTGTTTTGTTTAAGTTCTATAAGTATTTGATTAGATAAGTATAAAGGTTCTATACGTATAAGGCTCGATTAGAGCGAAACCCTTTTTTTGTGAGGGGACTTCGTCAAATGGCTTCTCCTGCCCTGAGTCAGGCGGCAGGGAGTGTCAAACTCTTACTGACTAAAAACCCCGCAACCCCGACTGGAAGTTACAAAAATTCGACGTGAAATAACGCTTGCATTGTATTTTACTGTGAAAGTGAGATTACCAGAGGCCAAATCTTTGTAACTCCTAAACATTGCCGGTGTCTGTAAGCGGCGCCAAGCGCTCCATCTTGAGATCTTGCCCCTCGGTCCCTATATCACATAAAAAACATTACGTATAATAAAATTTTGGTTCAACTGAAATTATAGGTAAGCCAGTGATGACATTTCACGAGTTAAGTTACAAATCTATAAGCTATTGGCACTAAACGAGATTTTTTTAAACGTGAACCACCTCTTCTGCAGTCGCTAACCCAGCCATCACAATATGTTCCTACTTAAATCGTGATTAATAGGTGATTACCTATTTAAAAATAGAATGTGTATGTGTTGGTACCTATGAAGAAACGATTGTGACGTCACTACAACTAGACGCCAAAGGCAACTATCGAGAATCATCATATTTTGTGAACAAGTGGTGTGTTGAGTGGTGCAAAATTATAGCCTTGTAATTTATGTACTCAAAATCCTAATCAGATTGAGTTTACTCACTTAAAATTCAATTCAAGGTGTTTGACAGCTCCAGTTGTCTATAAAACTGATTGATTAACGATCATATTACCTGCCACCGTTTCTAGTTGACTGGAGAGACTTCAGAGCTATTTTGAACCTAGTTTCAGTTGTTTTGGGAATCAATTTACATTTTCGACTGCTTGTAAATCAATGTCCGTTGTTTGGATCGCCTGAACAGGGTGGATGATACACGTGTTGTGTGGCCTTGTTGTGAAATATGAGCAGGTTGGTAAAGAAAATACCTTTTCAGGGTTTGAAGTAGAAGTGAGAAGATTTTGAAGTAAAGAAGTTTCCTTCTGTTTGATTAGTCTTCAAGTTATCAACAAAGATTCACGATTGACATTACTTAAAGTTAAAACCTTTCTTGGCTTTAAACTTAACTACGACAAAAATCTTTTTAAGATGGGAGTTCCATGTTTCGGTACGAATGGGTCAGTTCAACAGGAGTGATACCACGGCCTTACAGAAAACCGGCGTGAAGCAACACTTACGGCGTATGAGTGAGGTTATCCCCATCGCCAATACTCAAATCCCCTATCCTTAAATCTCGCATAACCCACACGAGGCCTCCACGCTCCTTTGGCACTCCGAGTGAACATGCGCGGCCCTGATTGCTTATCTACAGGTCTGCTGCTCGTTTGCCGACCTATGCTAAAGAAAACCTTTGTAAATCGGTAATGTCATTCTTAATTTTAAATACTTATTTATTTATACTTCATGCACAATTTATTATGTACATTAGGCGGACTTAATGCATTGAGCATTCTCTACTTATGGAAAAAACAGTTTTATAACCTTGCTCAACAGCAGGTATCCATTACTGAACAAAGGTCTTCTCACTCGGAGCATTGGAAAAACCAGCATTATAACCTTGCTCAACAGCAGGCAGTGGTGGACTACTGAGCAGAGGTCTTCCCACTCGGAGTATGGTTAAATATTAATCGCCGTCCTTTTTCAAGGCGGTTTGGCGTTTTAAACGTAAAACTATAAGTTATAACACTAGGTTTCCCCGAAATGTTTTCCTTCATCGTACTGTAGTCGCAGCTAAATAATCTAAGAAGGTAAATATAGCACGAAAATTGTCACACTGGTACACTTGTTAGGTATTCAAATCCACTCCCTCATGCATAAGAAGCGAGCGTCTGAAATAGGAGAGAAACGGGCGTTATGCTTGTTTAAAAATACCGTATATTTTCGTTTCTCCATTTTACTTACAATTTTCAGTTTAAATTTAGATATAAGCAACGAGCGTATCTACTTCTTCGTAAAAGGCCGCCAACGTGCCTGTAACACCAATGGTGCTGCAGGTGTCTATGGGTGACGCTGATCACTTAATTACCATCAGGTGATTTCGTCTGTTCGTTTGCATCCTAATCCGTAAAAAAATACCAAAGAATCAACGATTTAGGCCTCTGCCCTGCGTAGGAGAAGGAACAGATTTAGTCAGTAAGAGTCTGACACTCCCTCCTGCCCGATCCTGGGCAGAAGAAGTAACTTGATAATTTTCCCCTCACAAAAAAAGTCACACAATTGTGATATTGTGATATTGAAAAAGAAATTCTTATTGGATAACACCACATTCAGCCCTTAGGCGAGTCAGCCAAGCATTCATTTACATTGTATACCTATCGTTTTGTTACATACTAAAACAGTTACTGACATCCTCATTTATTGTGGACGACGTGCGCGCCATCTTTAGTACAAGATAAAATACTTTTGACTCTATCACTACAAAAAGTTTCTCGAAGTAAAATTTTTGAGGGAACTTTTTTTACATTTTTATTAAAACCTTGTTTATATGCATTTCATTAAACCGGTTTCTACATTTTGTATAGAAGATTCATTTTAGATTTCAGTGCACGTTTATTAGAAAGAAGAATTCCCCCTTTCTAAGGAGGAAAATAGACTTTCAGATTACTTCCATCTGGATGAGAGGGAGTATCAGACTCTTATTGATTAAAAACACCCTGTTCCTTCTCATTTTCTTATTTTTTGATAGTTTTTACAAGGTATTTCAAGTGGAACCTTTCTTGGACACTGCGTGCATTGCGTCAGCAAGTTTCTATAACTTATTTATGTTATAGAAAAATACCAAAACAGTACGCCTACAAGGTCTATAACAAAGCATTTAGTTATCTGTTTATAGAACAAAAAGATTAAGTGCTTAGTGGGTAACCGTTTCGTGCAGGTTATAAACGTTGAGTAAAGGATTACCGCGGGATTCGGCCGTGACAGGGACGATCTCTCACGGAAATATCCGTTTAAATAACATTTATCATCCCTAAGTTCCATGCTACCAGCGATTAGGGTCTCCCTAACTACATTTAGGGAATGTCTATTCGTAATCTCCTTAATCATTACTGAGTATTCTTGCGATATATGACTCAGCATTTTTTAGTACAACCTACATTTATTACGGTTTAGGACTAATTTTGTTGGATTCAGTCAGCTTTAAATAGGTTTCACTTAAGATGAATAATGTTGAGAATTAGTTTTAACATTAATGAAAATAAGTTCAGATTGCCTAGACAGTTTCTAGGTAGGCATCATTCCGTTATTATTTTTGGTCTTTTAATAAGCTGGTATTTGGAATTATTCAAATAATGAGAAGAATGATTTTGAAGTAATTATGAGTCTGTTTGATAAATGTAAGTAATGGCATTCACCAAGGTGATTACATATATTTAAACTAAATTTAAAGAGATTTAGTCATGTCTTTTTAAGCCTACGTAACAAGAGGATGAAAAGAAAACTTGCAACAACACTTCGTAGAAAATAAAATTTACTTACCACTTTATTTTAACATAAAACACATCCAAAACCCCATCATAAATCGTGAAAGAGTAACAAAATCATCCAGATTATTCTCATTTCGTTAACTGAATATTCGGACCCGCAATGCGAATAACCCTAAAATACTGGCCCACATAGCGGTTTACAATCTGTCGGCATCACAAAATTCGTGCGAAGGGACTTACAAAAACATTCAACGAACTTGAATTACAATACCTAATAACGTAAAATATGATCTCGAAGTCGCTTAACTAGAGCCGGTTGCAAACGATAAAGTGTGTGAATAAATCTCACAGCGTTTCTTCCCCCGCACTTTTTCACGTAATAACAAACCAGTTAAAGGGAGAAAATTGCGTAATTTTGCACAATTCATAACCGTCTCGTTGCGTATTCGATAAGTATGTCGGTGACGTGTTTTTGAGAGCAAAATAATTTTATTGTTATGCTTGTCTGCTGTTTATACACTGGTTACTGAAAAGAGAATAGAAATTTTACAGAGCTAAAATTTTGTCTTAGTTGCAGTATGTTTTTCTTTAATCTTAAGAAAACTTTAAGTGTATAATATGATCAGTACATTTGGTTATTTTTTTCTGCCTGACTCTCCAAGCGATACGTCCCACGAGAGAAAAATAGGAAAATACTTAGAATATAGTATGTATTGAGACGTTACGACAACGGTTCATAATTTGTTCTTTGTTTATGTTATGGTTTTCTCCAAACAATGTTCTATTATTTTGTTAAAAAAACGTTTTTTTCTTTGATCTTCTAGTGTATTTAACTAGTTTTATGACTGCTATAGCGAGTTCTTAACATTTTTATTAGTCGTCTTCTCACAATACACATTCTGAATAGCGGACTTAGGGCCTTATAAGGCATTCTCAAACAGTCAACCATAGGGCGGTACAGAGAAATGAAGTTTTGTGCCAAGCCGGTTTACATTTTCCCAGGAGAAAATAGAAAAAAAAACAAACACGACCACTATATTGAAATAAATTTCTTATAAATACTACTCTACTTAATCAGAATCGTTCCTAGTGAAAATTACAAAAAAAAAAATAAGATCTACTTATCACAAATAAGTTACTTATTTTCCTTCAACTTTTCGCTTAAAATATATGTATAAGGATACTAGCGGACCCTCCCCGAAAACATCAAAATCCAGCGAAACCGTTAGGGCCGTTTCCGAGATCACATGGTTTTTCAAGCAATCGGCGCCATTTACCGGGCTGAATTGGGAATCTAAACCATCCAGGGCGCCACTCAAACGCACACAGAAAAATCATATAAATCGGTAATGCCGATTAGGAGGAGTTCTATTACATACACATGTACAGCAGAATGATATACATGTAGAAAGATATACATATAAGGACCAATTAAGTCAACAGCTTCTAAAATGAATAAACAGAAGCGATGAAACAAATTTACCTACACAATTTCATTACATCTTAAATTCAATTACGATGCAGTCTTTTGTCTTCTTATTTTTGTTCAATGAAGCTCCCAATTCATTTCTCTTCATTTTAACGAAGCTACGTTGGCATTGTTCGAAATATTTGATGATCTCTGATTGAATACGGCCTTTTCTGCATTTATTGAAAAGGGGGATCCGGATGGAACGTTCGAGTTTATTCCTTGCCTTCACTTTTGGTAATGAATTTAAAGAAGACAGGGCATCACAGATCAATAATATAAAACTATTTATGCATATTTTCTCAGAGAAACTGGTGAAAAAAGGCTTAATTTCAGTTAGTTATAAGGTTTATAAATTGTTAGTAACGTCCGTAATTGAAAGGCTTAATAAATGCGTTATTATTTTCAATAATAAATCGTTATCAAGTTAATATTTTCATTTACTTTATTTAATATTTTATTTATAATGCAAAATCCAATATTTTTATTGTTGATACAAGTTAAATGGAAATAATATTATAGTTTATCTAGGATTGTGCATCCTATTAAATCATTCAGGAAACTCACGATAAATTATGACCTTCTTGAATAAACTAATTATATTATTAATTAAGTTGAACTAATACTAAATTGTATAATAATATAGTGTTATAATTATTACTTACTAGCTCTGTCAGCGGCTTTGCCCACAGTACCAGAATAATAGTCTATCCTTGTGTAATTTTTCGTTCAGATCCGTTTAGTATTTTTTACGTGTTAAAGCATCCATTCACCAATACTTACAAAGTTTTGTGTTCATAATATTAGTTGGTTTAATGATCGTATTAGCGTTGCATTAATATTGAAGCGAATTAGATCATTAATGTCGAAGAAAACTATATTTCTTCAATTGAAACAAATGTTGGTTATTATGCTTTCTTGTCATGTTTTTAATTTTTCGGATTGTGCAGAGACTTTGTTTCGTTGATAGTGTTGTAAACGAAAATAACTGAAAGAACTTAAAAAAGAAGATCTTTTAAAAAGTAATAACCATAATTATAATATTTTACGAACAACATAACATTTTACGTAAGAAATTCCAATACATAAACTAGGCATTAGGCGAAATTACAAAACCTTGTTATTGTGTGCGTTACTTCAATGAATAACAAGGGTAACCAAGCGGTAGGTAATTAATTCACCTGGTGCCGAACTTTCACCACGTTTGTTTATACAGATCTATTCGTAATCCAGATTTATAGGCTGCCAGTAGGGTGTCCATAAATTACTGAACGCTTACAACTTATTTCGACTCAATAAGCATCGTTTCTCCCGATTGGGGGTAGGCAGATAAATTGTGTAAGAATTTGCGGATTTGCACAAATGACTTCACTTTTCGAGGATATAATTTACCTTATCTCGTATTCTACATAAAAAATAGTGTTTTTTACACAATTTATAACTCAAGAACGGCTGAACCGATTTCGTTGGAAATTGGTGAGGATGTAGTTTAAAACCAGAAGCAGAATAGGGTAGAACATTTAGAGTAGGGTAGTGTGGGAAGTCAAATAACGGGAGCGAAGCCGCGGGTAAAAGAAGGCACTATCAGAATTTGTACATATATAGTCGAATAACTATTGTTTTGTTTGTGATAAGTATTTATGTAACTAGTTAAGAACTAGCTGTTAAAGTAATTAGCTTTGTGTGAGAATTTGTTTGTTCAAACTATGTGGCTTTCTAGCAAAGTTGACAAATTACTACTAGCTTCAATTTCACGTGGGGATTTTTGTAAGTAACTTTGCTCACAATCTCAGTAAGTTTTACACCCATAGCGACTGAATTGAAAACTTAAATTTTGTATGGACAAATTGAACACGAATTCATACTTAGTTTATGAATTAATTTTGAAGTTAGATTTAAGAAAAAGTTGTTAAAGAGTAATTGTATAATGTTCTCTGAAAGCTTATCTATTCTATATTTTTAAATTATAAAAGATAGCATTAAAATTTTACCAACTTAAAGAACGGTTGGAAAAAGTGTTCTAAATAAAATTTACGCTATAGAATTATTTATTTGTTTCATTTATTTATTTCTCTTCATGCCCAAAACACTGTGCAAAGACGGACTCAATGCAATAAGCATTCTCTACTAGTCAACCTTTGGATGATGCAGAGACAATCTAGTGGCAGATGCAAGAAGCAAGCCAGTTCTCCAATTATTTGATTTCTTGTCATGTTTTGTAAGAACGTATTATTATTCAATTTATAACCTTTAATATTTAGACTACATTTACAGCAAAGTGAAACTAAATTTCTCATCCTAGTCACCAAAAAGATTTGCACCAAAATATTCATTTTATTTTAAGACATACGATAAGCAGAGCTGTTTATAACTGCGACGTTTCCTATACAAATGTATACTTGTTATTTCACGTGATATTGTGCAATGCATGTACGTTACAATATAGAAATAATATTTACATTACAACCTGTTATAAGTCATCGTAGATACTAATGCAATCATTTGTTTTTTATAAAAATAAATTCAAGCGAAATGATTTAATTATATAAAACTAGCTATACTCGCGCGATTTCGCCCGCTGCTCCATTCAATAGTAGCGTGAAGTTTTATAACCTATACATAGCACTCAGGAACATTGTAGCTATCTATCAGTGAAAGAATTTTGGCAATCCGACCCAGGGTTCCAAAGATTATCCCCTACATACAAATTTTACCTCTTTGTAATATTAATAAAGATTTTTATTTTCCTTTAACGTCTCAATTAAAAAACTATAGTAATTTGATTTTGTGTTTACATTCAATTAAAGAACTTGAAAGCATTCAAGTAACATTTCTTACTATAATGGCAACCTAGAAATCACATAATCTTTGTGTATAAGACACCTTAAAATTCACAAATCCTTAACACATAAAGAAATAAATTCTCGGTAACACTTAACAGTAGTGTTGTAATGTATTGTATTGAAATTATTGATTTATTTCCTTTGATGTGTTGAACAATACAATACAATAGCCGATTACTCAATAGGGT
Source organism: Spodoptera exigua (assembly GCA_902829305.4). Taxonomy (NCBI): domain Eukaryota; kingdom Metazoa; phylum Arthropoda; class Insecta; order Lepidoptera; family Noctuidae; genus Spodoptera; species Spodoptera exigua. The sequence goes on from LR824615.2 coordinate 8,072,523, forward strand.
GTTTGGCCTTTGCCCTTATGTACCTGGTACATAAGGCCTCAGATTGTAAACAGGCTGTAATTGGCTGGCGGCTATTTAAAACTCTTAGTTGGTGAAAGTTTCAGTTATTGTATAGTGTGGAATTTCACGCACATTAGTTGTGTGATTTATACACAGACAAATAGAAAGCTTATCTTGATTAGATAAGCTTGTAACTATAGTTTCTTACTTCTATTACATTATTCCTTAAGTGATATTTATCGTATCCATATGTATATATATTATAATACATTTTTTATAGGGGTAATATGCATATTATAATATTTTTCGGGTCGGGTCGGCAAACTGTAATGTATAAAAGATTTAAAGTTTTGGACTCATAGAAAATATCGTATTTTTTAATATGGTAGTGCGGTAAACGAGCTGTCTTATTACCTGATGATAAGTAATCAGCGCTGTTCATGAACACACGAAACACTAGAATAATTGCAAGTATGTTGCCAGCATTTCGGGGATAAGTGGTTTTGGAGATTTTGGGATTAGAAAGGGATGGAGGGAGGGGAAAGATTAATTATTAAATATATTTCTGAAGTTAGTTTTTGTGTAATATTATAAAATGTTTGTTTAGGAAAATAGAATCAATATTATCTTATTAAATAGTTCTTGTTTATTCAAAGGGCTCCGTTATATTGAACCTTCGTCTAATGAATATCTCTGATGTTACACGACGTTATGATTTGCCGTGGAATATTTTAGAGATAAACTGCGTAATTTTGGTTCGGTATTTGAAATCGGATATGGAAGGCATGGAATAAGCGAAAGAACAGGTATTTGGAAAGATCACTCCTAGTATGAGTATGATAATTTGTTACATAAATATAACAATTATTTATAGGTAAACTCAGCATTTCAAATACACAAACATATTATGTATATGAATAAAAAGTAACAAATTTTTCATAATATTTAAAAAAATATAATAATTTAGGTATTTAATATGAAAGCTGAAATTTAATAGGAAATGGTAGATATTATCTAGTAGTAGGTAGGTAGATATTAAATTAAAGGAATTATATAATATTAATTTAGTAATTAACCGAATACTGGTTTGTGACAATTGTTTTACGATATTGTTTTTGTCACAAATCACGTTAGTTAACTGAGATAAGCTCTACTAGTTTCAAGTCACAGCGGGATTCTTATTCTTAAACAGAGTGCGATTCGCATGATTACTCACATTTTAAGTTGACAGTTCGATTATTAATAATGTATCAATTCGATTATAATATGTGACGATGGTATTGTTATACAAAAGACAATTTTGTACAGCCTATTATAGAGTTGAAAATTGAATACTACCTAAGGTGCGTGTTTTGAAAATGCAATTAGGTAAATAGCGACGCACGGTAAGTTTAAAATTCATAGTCTGAAAATCATTTTCATATTCAACATAAAGTTAGATTAAAATAGCTAACCATAGTGTTGATAAAAGCATCTCTATAAACAGAACATTCATACAACTTTTGCTCAGTTTCCGGTATACTGTTTCTATTTATGAACGTTTTATATCCGGTCTAGATAGTAGGTACCTACTTTTGTTTATAAATGTGACATTATTTAGTTATATGCTTAATCATTCCTATCATCACCAATAGCATCACCTTCAGGGGCCGTTGCCCAAATGGAGGTTTGTCTTCATTTAAAAAAAATGGTTTTTTTTCGGGACTAATCTTAAAATCCTTTTTTGGATAGGGAGTTTCAGACTCTTACTGACTAAGAACCACCTCGTTCCTTCTCCTGCGCAAGGCCAGGGCCATGTGGTTTTGCGCTTTCACCTGATTCCCCGGCTGAATAATCCCTGAAGATGGGAGAATTAGAAAATAATTAGAAAAAAATGCCGTTCATACCGTTTAGGCTGGAAATGACATATTAGGAACTAATTTTCACAATTTTTTGAAAACAATTTAATATATCAAACACGTATCATATAAATAGTTTTTAATATATCATAATTTTTTTATCGATAAAATTATAAATTGAGAGTAATTTGATTAAGTACTTGTGAGTGATTTGACAAAAATAGAACAATTCCATTATCAATATTAAAATAAAGAAAAGACGGAGTTTAGCTATTTTGGGAGTCTTTAATGCAATTAGCTTGTCTAGACAATCTAACAAACTTAATAGTCGGTACCAAAGCATTGGTTAAAGGAGACACAAACACTTTATAATTTAATTAAAGATACTTTCTACCGGCTATTTGTTCCTTAATTTTTTAGGTTTTTTTAAATGACAAAGGAAGCTTTATTTCTTACATTGTGGAATTAGCAAAACAAGTATGGAAAGCGGCCTTGACCGGAGTGATAAAAATGCCTCAGAGATGGCGTAAAACAAACCCTTGAGTTCTGTGATGTTACTGGAGCCGTAATCTTTCCCTTCATCCTCGATCCATAAAATCTCTAACTCTCTACAAGCCCGACAACGTACTTGAAACTTCTCTGACGTTGCAGGCAACAAACAAATAATAACTAGAAAGACTGATAATAAATCTAAACTAATATTATAAATGTGAAAGTAACTCTGTCTGTTTGTCTTTTCTTCACGCCTTAACTACTGATCCTATTTGTGTGAAGTTTAGTACAGACATAGTTTGCAACTCAAGAAAGGACATAGGATCGTTTCTTAAGCAAAAATCTCCAGGAAGTCAAGTCAAGTCACTATTTCTGGTGAACAAAGTCGCGGGCAAAAGCTAGTTTTATATAAACTGGAAATCGGTATTGATAGAGCAATGCTAACAATATAAAATTTCTTAGAACGGAAGGAAAATGTTAATAAATAGATATATTATTCTTTACGGCATAATAGTCTCGGTTTGACATGTCATAGATAGTTTTATAGTCAGAATAACTTTTTATCGTCTTTTGAATAATTATTACATTGAATTCTCTATCGGATGTATTGGAAAAAATATCGTTTTTAAGTAAATCTGTAAATAGTACTTAGAGGCTCGCCTTGTGATCTCTTCATAATTTCTTTAATTATACTGAAATACCCAATTTAAAATAATTGAAAACTACAAGTAAAATATTGTTAAAAAAAAACACCAACATTAAGTTACAACATTAAGATTTCATATTTTGAAACATTAATATACTCTTTAGTATTTTTATCTATCAATCGGCATATAGTATGGAGATATTTATTAGACACAAGAAGTCAACACCTCACAGTCGCTTGCGCCTTTTAACGTATCTAAGAGTTGAAACGCAAAGTCTGTGTTAATTAATATCTATCAATAAATAGTTATAAGCAAATGACTTAATCTTTGCATCACGTACAGATGATAAAATTTCTCTGTAATTAGGGAAACATAACATTAATAGATAGTTTCGTTTCGTATTCGTTGTACTATTTATTTACATTTCCATGGTTAATATCACACAATTTGGCATTGGTTGCTGTTAAACATAATATTAGAACATCTGTTTAATAAACCGGATAGGAGAGGTAATTTTCTTGTGCGAATCTTTTGGTAGACATCCAACTGATTTATTAAATGTGAAAGTTCAAGAGAACACATCAGAGTCTGTAGAGATTTGACTTTAAGAATAAAGAGACAAGAGCCGTCTTAAATCAGATAAAGTCTAATGCATGGATGCTTAATCAAATGCATACATAGGTGCGGGCAGTTTCCCAAGACTTCATTCAAATGAAATATTACAAACTTCCTTATCAAAAACAAACAACGTTGTGTACAAACTTGTTGAAAACAATATCTAAAACAAGCTGATTCTAACAGACAGCTTACAAACATGCATAAATTCACTTCATTTTCTAGTAATCATAAACCTTCCTCGTTCTCAATAATGGATGGCGAACCCATTGCCCAGTTTACCTACTGTTCCAATAAATAAGGGATGTGACGTCAAGAAGCTATGAAATCTAACCACGAACGGTCTTGCACCGGAACTTGCATATAATTTAAAACGTTATGTACAACTTTTTGGTTTGTGTATCATCATTTTGTCGATGGGTGGAATGTTTTTTAAGTATTCGGGTCAGGGGCGAGTTCCCATTTTCTTTTTGTATTTTTCCTAGGGGTTGTCAACAGCAGATGACGCAATAATGTTTAATGGAATGTCTAAGCCGATGAGCTTATAAATTAATAGTATTCAGGTTACGTGAACGATGTGTACCTACTTAATAGGCAGTTTATGGCGTTGATAGTGTTTTGTTTTTATTTATAGTGTAGGTCTTCATGTTTGATTTTTAATATAGTTATTGGCATATATTTTGGCTCCCTGAAAGGAAGGAATTGCATCAAAAACTTAATTTATATTGTACGTTTCTTATATAAACGATATATGTAGCTCATTGTTATTCATTAGATAAGATCCCCATACAAACACTGAAATACAAAACTATTTGTGAAATTTCCTTCTTAGCCCGGTTATCTGTGGAGCCATCTTCATATCAAAAGGCTTGAAAAGCGAGTGGACCCTTCAGGCTCTATCTACATAAACGTATATTTTATGGGACGGATATTATGGAAGTCCTTTCTTAACAAAAACATAGTTTGTGGTCCGCGGTTGGCATTATTTAGCAATATGTAGCACGATAAAAAATTTAGTACGGATCTGAATTTATTTTCATCTCAGTACAGATGAATGGGTGGTGTTCAATGTATGTTTGTATGTAAAGTTGTTTTTTGTTTCCTTTGTGGGAAAGCACTTGAGTATCATACCTCTAGTACTTCTTTACGCAACAGCTTACCCAACCAAAGTTTATTTTTTATAAAAAAATATTTATGTTATAAAAATATCCCTCATAGATTTCATACTTCAATTTTATCTTTAGTTTTCTCTTTTCTTTCTGGCTGAAGAAATAAAACAAATTCATCACTAATTTAGGCACTAGGCCTTATTACTAAATGCAATTAAAATTAAACGCTCTGATAGAGACAGAAAAATAATTCCATAAAATTTTATACCGTCCGAGCTTAATTAATAAATCGAATTTATTTTTAAAAAATATGTCATAAAAATATGAAGTTTAGTTAATTAGGGACGGCGAGTTCTGATTGGTTGTGACGTGGATGCTAGTAGAAGTCCACTCTAACGAAATTTAAATATTTTTCTTTGACTCCTTAATGAACCTGGCTGTTTTTTATAACCAGTAAATGAGAGAGCTATGAGCAGCCAGCAACTTTACAAATGTAAATTAGGTTTTTTTTTTGTTGAATGTATACGCTTTGACTATGCAGAAATTTGCTTAAGAACAAGCAAAAAGTATCCATTAATAAAGAAAATATGTTACTGTGTGTCTAAACAGAGAAAAATCTATGAAAGGTTTTGTATATAATTTCAGAAGCCCTTTTAAAAGGCAAGCAACTTGCATAACAAATATATATTATACATACATTTGTAGTACGACCCAAATAAATGAATCGATTCACGATGATATAATTTCCCTTTCCCACATTTCCTGTAAGTTACACTTGAACTACATATATTTCAAACGAAGGAAACTATTTCCAACCTAATATTAATTCACTTCCTTCACTTAATATTATTAGATTTGTTCAGGGGGAAACCGTATGACTTAATTGATGATGAATGTAAATCTGTGTTAAATTTCATAAGCCGTGATGTTTAATCACCATATTATATATTACATAGGGCGCTCAGTATTTTCTTAGTGTATAATTTAAAGAATTTTTGTGTTATATAATTTGTGTGTTTGAGTTAGGTTATCGGTTACTTAATCTTTCCCCTCCCCCAATCAGTTCCCAATTTCTATTCTAAATATTCAGAATACTAATTAATCCCCTAAAGGTCGACAACGCACTCGTAATTCTCTCATTCTTCCTTCTGGGATTGCGGGTGAACATGGGCGGCGCTGATTGGTTTCCACCAGGCAATTCGAACGCTCGCTTGCCCGCAATATTTTTTTAATTTCTACTAATTATTAATTACCTGCACGGTTAAAGCAGTGCCAGTGAGGCTGCTGCCCAATACGTCAAAAGGTTTGAGAAGAAGTCGAAATGAACCATAACAAACAAGAACTTTTTAGTATCAGGCCAGGATAGCATTATTTGTGTGAAAACAGAAGACGCGACAATGAATGCACACGACTCGCGAGATGATTCTTTTTAAAGTGGCTTTGATTTTTAAGCAGATCAGCACCACCTATGGACATTCGCAACATCAAAGGAGTCACAAAACGCGGTTTAAAGAAAGAGTACTTTTATTGGTAGTTTCAGGTGTATGATTAACAGATAGTAATAAAATAAAGAGACAGTAGTATATTTTATTTTTGTTTAGTAACTCGTTTAAAGTCGTCGTTCGTCGACGTCGCCGCAACGCGAATGCTGGCCAGAATTAAGAGTCCCGTTGTTTCTTGAAACTTGAAGAGCTTTTCTCAGTTAATTCTCGTGCGTATATATATTTTCAATCAATTTACCATTATATTCTATTCTAAACCATCCTCCCATACGGTGTAAACTAATCATCCTAAAATCTAAACTAAATCTACGTCATTAATGTTGTTCAGAGATTGCTTACAATCTGTCATTGTAGCTGCATTATGTAGTATTTAGAACAAATCGTTGCACGTGCTCCAATATCTTATAAACACGTGGATTGCATCATGATCTCATCTGTATTGTGTAAACATTATGGTTATAAGGGAACTAGCTTACGTAACAATATAACGTTTGTTTTTTCAAAGGAATAGATTAGGTAGTAGTGTGGGAGAGCGATGCTTCGGCACGAATGGGTCGGATTGACCGGAGTTCTACAACGGACGGCAACGCACTCGGCAACAACTCATTTGATGCGTGCGTTGCCGGCCTTTTAGGGATAAAAGTTTAGGATATTTAAGGATTGGGAAGGGATGGGGAATGGGAAGGGTTTGGGCCTCCGGTAACCTCACTCACACGGCGAATCACAACGTTGTGGTTGTTTCACGCCGGTTTTCTGCGAGGCCGTGGTATCACTCCGGTCGAGCCGACCGATTTAGGAGTAGAGGTCATATTTTAAGACACGTTTTTAACGTCGGATAGCCAGAAAAACGTTTTCAAAAATGACTCAGTTTCTTAGATCTGGTGTGTACAAATGAATGAAGCTCTTTTTCAAGGAAGGTAAAGATATATGATTCAAATTTTAAATCAAAGTGAAACTACAATAATATGTATTACTTACATTCGTACTTGTAATTTTCGTGTCACGGTAACACTCATTCATTTCCAAGAATTCGAAACATCAAAAGCGATGATACATAAGTAACAAATGTTCGTAAATAGGTCATACTATAAGATTTATTACATTGATTATATTCTAGATTGTATTTTATGCATTTAATATAAGTTTCTTTATGAAAAAGTAAAATTAGGTCTAGATTTATAGAAAATAGAACAGACTTATGTATTTAGGTTATAAAAATATAAGTAACCACTGTCTGCGGAGGTTTTATTAAAAAAAGTTTAGTATTCTTATGTACAATGACTTTCATAGAACATGACAGGCTGGTTATAGATGAATTATTATGTTCAAAATATAATTAATATGGTAAATGAGTTTGAAAAAAAAGTTTCCTCTATTTTATTAATTTAAAATAACTATTTCTTTTAGAATTTCACTAAACAGCACCGTAATTTGCACGGTGCCTTTATTGTTATTTCATTAAAGAATCAACTTAATAGTTAATAAAAATAATTTTACTGCGTTAATTCAAATATTTAATTAAGTACTTAATATTATTAAATTATTTACCATTTATCGTCTAGGAAATTACAAATAAATCATAGCTTAGTAAGACAATTAAGTCAGCTAAATCTGTTCAAACATAAGCCTAAAGTCGTAAATATTAAACAGGATTAAAGTTATTTGATCTAAGTTTAACGCTAAACATTAGTTACATATGCTTAATCTTAAACGTTAGCGGGTTTACCACAATAATAGCCGATAGAACTCAAAATTTACGAACGGGCTTTAGAATTCAAATTACCCTTGAATTTTGGTTGAAGTGACCGGAGTTCGGGCCCTGGTTTTACAATATGATCCTTTATGATATGTTGGGTCAGTATACGATTTATTTTAATAGAACATGCAGTTTATTTCTTTTTCGTCTCTACTCTGTGATTTTTTGTACAGTTGATATTTTTTCCTTACCTAGAGGCCATAGATAAGAAAGATCCTGATATTGTCGTTTTGTTTTTTTTTTCGCGATAGTTTTTACGATGAATGGCCATACAATAACACCGATCTATATCGGGCGGTCCGATATTTACCATTAATTTTGTTACAGATTATAATTACGAAACTAAAATTGATATTGCGAATTTCTCCGTCTCCGATGAGTGATGTAGTAAGGCGAAACTTTTAATTACTTTTTTACGATATAAGTAGCACGTAAGAACGTAAAACCCCGCCCCCTGTGTTATTAATACGAACGAGATCAATCGTCATATCGTTATTCACCTGTTTACATTCGCAGCAATAAAAATTTAAGGAATATCCACATCTGTAAGTCCAAGTCATGTGTTATTTTTAGCCAACCTATTTACCTAAGCTTTGGCGCTCCGGTTAATTAAGAACGGGTATTTAAAAATGTTACATGTGTCCAATTCCTGATACATGACTGAGAATTGGAGCGGTCATTGGCTCACACATGTTGACGGGAAAGCCACCAGTGTAAGTTGGCCTCCCAAAACATTGACACGGCAAAGAAATAAGGGGCAGTTTATCTTGCTTTATATGGGTCAAACGAACAATGCTTTAGGCCAGTTTACGAGCAATCTCAGTATACAATATTAAGTAAGATATATCATGTTGCATGGAAGAATGTCGTAATGAATGGCTTTTGTTCTTTAGCCAGAGTATTATGTGTCCACTGTCCATACTGAAGGATTTAAATAATGCCCATTTTGCTTTGTGATGTTAAAATCTTTATGACTTAAATTACGCAACGGCTTTTTCGAAATAAGAATATCGAGGTAAGAATTGTATCCCGTGAACAACAAGCCCACAATCACATGGGAATGTAACATGTAGTTTAAAAAGTCATTATTACATTGCCTTATGTATAGAGTAACATGCACATTTATGACATCACCTACAAGGAATGCATGGTATAACATAACATCGTATGTTATGTACAGCGTGTGAATAATTCGACGATACTACCCACAGTTAGCAATATCCGGGATAATTGATTAATGATACTAAAGTACACGTTGGGTTAATCTATTTTCTATTTAGTTACTAAAACTAAGTCGAAGTTTACGTATTAAGATTTATAGTTAGTACGTTATCCCTAAATGTTACTAAACTTCATGCAGCGGACCTTAAAGTTTTATCAGTACAGTACCTACTGTTCTTAGGTATTATTTGTGGAGATATGATTAATTATCTTTATATGACTAGAAGATTTTGTTTGGTAGTAGCTCTATTAAGACTATGACTGCATGGTTGGTGCGGTGGCTGGGCAAACTGGCTGACATGCAATGTGTTGTGGGTTGGATTCCCGCACGGAACTACATTTTGTGTGATCCAAAAATTGTTGTTTCGGGTTTGGGTATCTTGTGTATGTGATAATTAGTGTTTAAACGCCCCCACAACACAGGAGAAAGCCTAGAGAGGGGCAATATCATTAAAAAAAAGTTAACTAGACTTACAAGGGAACTGAATTTCATAATAGAACACAAATCAAATCAAAAATGTTTATTTGCTAAAATACGGTACAAAAGGTGTTACAGTTTAGTTTTTTCCAACGTATCCTGCCGTGTATGGCGTGCAAATCAATTATTAAAATTACACTATCAAGATCCTATCGTCTTATCTTCTAAATAGTCCTTAATACAATAATAATTCTTTGATAGCAAAAGTTTAAAAAGCATTTTCTTAAATAATGTCAATGGTAAATCTTGTAGACCATTTGGTAATTTATTATAGATAATTATGGACATACAATATACATTATTCCTAAATAATTTTAAATTTATTCGTGGTAAACGAAGTCTGTCTTTATGTCGTGTTCTGCTATTTGGCCTGTCTTCTATAGTTTCAAATAAATTCACACTTCATATTGTAGTACTTTCATGAAAAAGAGAACTCCGTTACAGCGACGTTTCCTGAAATAAATCTCCCTGGGAATTAACTAGAAAAAAACTCCACAATTATGTGTCCAAAATGCGTTTCCGAAATAGGTGACAAAAATTGCATACCTATTCAATCTTAATCTGTCTGAATTGAAATAACAAGATGCCACGTAGTAAGCAGAAATTGTGTGATTTATCTTGAGGTATCTGTCATGTAACCGTACAGACGCGGGCGCGCTGCCAAACCGTTTTACTTCCCCTCACTAGGGATGTCACTTTGTAAACGTTTTTTAATACCTGAAATATTTTTTGTTGATTTTTTGAATTGCTTCAATTTATAGTAATAAAAAACAACATAAGAATTTTTAACATACACTTTTAAAATGATGTTTTCCTTTTTTGACTAGTGTATATAAAAAGTTTTGTTCGAGATTTAATTCGAAAGAATTGACTAGCTAATTTGTAATTCACAAGAAGCTAAAAGAAATACTATACTTGTTTAACGTTGTATTTCACTTCAAATGAACCTACGCGATGTTAATGAAATAAAAAAAGAAAAGACATTATTTTGTTATCTAAATAATTTAAGTAATTTAAAAACAATTACACTTTTAATTTGTTATCTTTGTGTGTATGTTCAAAATAAACATGTAAATGAAGTACGTTAGAAATATTTAAATTACGATCATATTTTATGACGTGCATCCATCTTAATAGTGCGCCAACCCTATCCCAATGTACTTAATTGGTAGTGTCGGAATGTCTCACAGCGTCGCGGCGTCGTCAACACGCTAACCACACGTGTTGTCTCTTCAAGAGACTGTCCTTTTGTTCCATTTACCGGCCATCATATGTCGAACATATTGTACTGGGATATAGCTACTTTGATGTGCTTCAAATCCTCCCGTTATAGGGTGACCATAAAATGAGGACATGACATGTGCGTTTATGTTATTCTTTTGTTTTGTACGTTATGGCGTGTTAAAAGTTTTACTGCATGGAAATAATGGACGCTAGATATTTCGAAGGGAAATTTATAGCTAAGTTTTACTATAGTTGCATAAAATTATAAGGACATAAATAATATCCGTGTTTAGAATAGAAATTCCAAAAAGCTATCAATTAAAATTTGTTATTTTATTTTACGTTTGGAGATTGGTTCTGACAGCCTATTTCTCCCTTTTTCAACAGATTTTTTAGTACTCGAATATCAAATCGAATAGATTCGAAGGCTTATTTTAAGGAAGGTATCATTAAAATAACAACTTCGTGATCTTTCTGTAACTTCAATTACCATCAATCGAATTAAATCTTCAAATTTCATCAAAACATTAACAGACACTTTAGGTATATTTATTTTTCAGGAAAAAAAATGTCTACTGATACATATATGTACCTCGGTATAAAACCACTAAGCAGGTACACCTGTCATCTATCGAGGGCAATACACTTATTTTTATAAAGACAGCTGCCTAAGTATTGTTTATCAACTTTACCTACGTCAAGCGATGGATAAAAGTATGATCAAACAGTTATTTCTGGACTAGTACAGTTTCTTAGAAAGGTCTTTGTAGTGTCACCAGGAAATGGTGTCCCAGTATAGAGTTTGTGTTTCACGTAATTCATTTGATGTGTAAAATTATCATTTAATTACATCGAATTGTAAGTTATGGATTTATACAATGTATTGTTGTATTAATGTGTTTACAGCAGTTATTGATTTTTGTTATTATATTGTATGTAGTGTATTCGTTGTTCTTTTCATGTGTGATTTATAGCTATGAAATGTAGCAAAAATAACATTATAATAACTACTTTAAAGATGCATCAATCAATAAACAAACATCATAGCCTAGATCAGCCCAGTGCTGAGCAAAGGTCTCTTAAAACATAGGGAAGAATATTAAACCTATAGTTAGAAATTACAAGTCCAGTTTTTTTCATGTTGAAATCAGAAAATGCATTAGAAACTGTGCCTACAACAGTCAATGTAATAAAACTTGATAAAATCTGTCGTAGGTAGGTAGTCAAAAATAGTTTTTGACTATATTATCATTATAATTAGGGTCTTATTTTCTAGTTAAATAAGTTGTACTCGGATATAACAAATCTTAATGACATCATTAGTACAATCTGATAATTTAACTCTACATTAACTTTTATTGATGAGGTTCCGTGAGACTTGCTAGCTAAGTCCACTTGAGTTACTCATTAAGTGATGGGTTAAAAAGCGTAATCTATTATTATTTAACAAATATTTGTAAATATCAAATAGGTAGTTGATTGCATGTGACGTCGACACGGGTGTCTCGGTAACCGGCTTGCTTACAACGTGTCGTGTTGCCGATTCATGTACAGAACAATGCACAAACATCTTTGTGTGATCCGCAATTTGTTGTTCCGGGTCTAGGCGTGATGTGTATGTCAAACCGTATGTTTGTATATGCACACAGGAGGAAATTGAAAGATTTAAAAACAAAAGTTATTCTTTATAGATTTGTATGATGAAATTCTATTATCAGTAATTACATATTTTGCTTCTAACAGAAAGAAATCAAAGATTTTGCTTCTAGAAAACATAAGTGGGTAGGTATATACAATAATTTTATTAACGTATTATTTTAGAATCAAATTTTAGGTATATCTTCAAACTCATAAAATCATGCAACGGTTTTTCGAAAATAACATACAAGTTAATCAATGCTTTGCGGAATTCCCGACCAAATTTGATCAAAAATAATTCCTAACATTTAAACACTACTTAGTATTCAAAACATCGTAATGACAACCAAAAATGGTTCTCTGTCTCTGACGTAGAAGTGTGCGAATTCAGTTTTTTATGCATCCACGGCCATTCATCCTGTCCACACACGCGTTTAACATACAAACATCTTCTATAATAATGTACAAAATAATGGATGCGACATCCGAAAACGATTTCTTCGACAATGTTCGATTGTTTACACTTATTACACATTTGTTTGCAAAAAAGGAACTTTACTTCATCTAATAGTGATATTGAGACATGTTTTGCAAACTGTATATGTATTAAGTTAGTTAAAAGTGTTTATATTAATAAAAAAAACAATTTAAAAATATAAAATCAATAAATGAAAAAAATCAAAACATGAAAAGCTTACATAATAAAATCGTGAAATTAACAAAATATTTAAAATACAATTTTAATCACAAGAAATACACATGAAACTACGAGTATTCTTTCTTAATAAAAGCAAAAAGCTTTCTTAATGAGTTTCCAGCAATAATGATTCTTGTTATTATGTTTGTAACTACACAAATACAATTCTTTATTCGTATTTAAATAAAACATTAAAACAAAACTAAAATTATATAACCTTACTTTAAAAGCCTAACAATTAACTCCATAATATACATATCTACATATACGTAGCGTAGTATTTGAAAACTGTCTGTCTTCATGGAATTAAGATTTTAAAACGAAACGTGTAAACATCGGGGTTTTGAGCATTAGGTACTTAGAGCACAAAGTTTTCATAATAATAATTGAACTGTCCGTATGCTGGACGTTATATAATTGTATAATATTAAACATATAATAAAAAATGACAGAAATTCTCATATTTCAATGATCTAATTATTTACAAAAAAATCGATATCTATTCAAAAAGTATATCTGACATTTTATCATATGAGATTATCACTAAACAAAAGCCCAATCATTCCCCTTTGCCACCCTAAATCCCCAATTCCCTTATTTTCAAATCTCAAACAGTATCCAAAACGCTGGCAACGCACTTGTAATACTTTTGCGTTTAATTGCTTGGGCTTACTTGGTGATCGAATCGAAAAAAAAAAACTAATAGTGAAGTGAAGTCGTAGTGAAAAGTAGTTTAATTATAAGTATTTAAATATCCAATTATCTAATTATGAGAATGATGTCGTTTCCGCGACAATGGACAGTTAACATATTCAAATGCAAGCGAAAATATATTCTATATATTCGCACTTTACATTCAGAGCTCGATCACAGTTCCTGTATCGATTTATTTTGTGTCGGTTCAATCGATAATCGCAGCGCCAATGTATCGATTAATATGTTTTCATAGTCACGGATCATTCTGGAATTAATGAATACAAAACAATATGATTTTGGCCTTCACATCAAGGTTTGTTTGTTTGTTCTTTTTGTTTTGATATTTTGTTCAAAAAACTGTATTCAATATTACAAATAAATTGACGAAAGTTTGATGTTTGACTACAAAATGTAATGAGGACATAAAGTAATCGATAATAACAATTTAATTTATAGGACAAGAATGAAAGTAACCATGATTACCATATGATCCCAATTAACTAAAATAAAAAGATTTTATTTTATTTATTTTATACAAATAAATAAAAACATACCTTTGATAATTTGATACAGGTAAAGTATATTTTAGAGTAATCGAAAATGTTGGAGTAAAAATGTAAGAGCAATAGTTTTTATACCAACAAATTTTATGCAGCTTATAAACAAGACCCGTCCTTCTGTTATTCACAAATATGTAGTAAGCATTTCTACAATTATCGTATGGTCATTCTAGTTATTTTATAAACTCACATAGCTTAGTATAGCTCTTCTCTAAGCTATAATACAAAACTGCGTATAGTTAAATGTGCACTAAGCGCATCGTGCAACATAATCCGCTTCAATTTAAAAGCCTGCGCCGGCTAAAAACTAGCTCAAACTAGAAACAAACGGTTCACAAAGCCAACGCAAAATGAAAGTAAATATAAACTTGGAGGCAGGATAAGTACCTATGTACAATGGTTAGTTTTAGCACAGCCATTAAAATCGATGTATTTTTTAAAGCAGCTTATGAAAAACACCGTTACAAATCATAGGAACCGCTACGTCAACATAACGTAATTTTACAGTAATCTTTTCGTTCGATTTTCACTTCAGCTATTATTAGTTGCCATCATATTACAAACTCTAACATCTCATAAGTGCCCTGTTTTAAATAGAAGATCGAAGATAAAATTCTTATGATGGCAGCACAAAGCCTGCAACCCGCTAGTTAAGTTTGCGCGCTAATTAGTAGGTACTTATGGATAAAAATTCTAAACGAATAACTATATATACCTATATATATATAATAAAGCCTAACGGCTTTGGGCAGAAGCTTGCCAGCCATGATCACCGCATCTGGTTGGAGGACCAGCTTTAAAAGCAGTTTAGGGAACTTACTCTTCATTTCCAAAACACACGTCCATGTTAGTTGGTATATAAACAATTAAACAATCACCACAAAACAGTAAACACCAACTTTAAGTAAAACGATGCAGGGATAAATCAAGATGATGTAATAAAAAATCAAGCGAGGTGATTTAAGATATCATTACGTCAGCCATTACAACGAAAAAAACAGTATTTACATTAACCATGTGACAGCCGAAGGGAATGATTTTACTTTCCCCGAAGACATGGCAGCGTCATTCCCTTGCAACTAACATAAAAGCGGTGGCACAAAGTTTTAAGTACACTTTTCTAAGTAAGTTTTTCCCTTATATCCGTAACGTAGAGCCCCAGAGGCAAAACCACTGTGAAACACTAGGGCTTAAAGGAAAATATACTGTTATGGTGCTTTATTTAAATTTTTTGTTAGTGCAGTGCTTATAATGTCGTTATGGTCCGGAAGGTTACGTTCAATAAGTATCGATTTGACTTTTTCGAATGATATGTACCTCTTTAAGTTTATTTTGGCTTTAGGCACCATTGACAAACTGTCTAGGAAAAAATCGTAAGGAAATGGGATGTTTTGGACTGAATTCCTATATACATATATTTGGTGAGTAGGTAATCGTGGACGTGGTGATCAATGCTCAAACCTTTGAGAGAAGTGTGAAGACGCTTTTGTTTAGTAGTGAGCACTAATTAGCTGATGATGATCGGTTAAATTTAGACTTTTGCTTATTCATATTGTGAGGAACATTGCATTAGTTAAAATTATGACATGAGGGGTTTTGTTTGTCATAAATACACCTATTATTAACTACATTGTTTTAACAAGTACTTATAGGGTCTTGATAACGAACGAGGCCAAGAAATGTGCAGTGTCTTACAAACTTTATAACTGTTATACTATCTACTATCACATACAACTTTACACACATCGTAACAAAAAGAGGCGTCAGGATACAAACAGTAGAAACATTAAAATAAATAAAAGACAAGAGATTTAACGTGAAAAGTAAGGAGTCCTTCAATCTTCCCCAAGAACCCTTAACATGACGGAGTAGGTACCAGCTTCCAAGATAATGACGTACGTTTACCTAATGTCTTGGAAGTTACAAAAAGCCGTTCGGATCACTTGACTTCTTCATTTATCAGCCTGTGCGGCTGTGATCGCGCAACATGCCTTGGTACACCTAATTACTAGTTTAAAGCTATTCAGTTACTCTTCGATGAAAGTTTCAGTCATAGATACCGACAATCAGTAGATTCTAATCTAATCATTAAAAACTAATCTAATGATTGTTCTTCTTATGTCATGCAACTATAGGCTTTATTGCATTTGCAGAAATATAGCTCTTTTAGAATTCCGAATCAGAAATAATTGTATTTTTATTATAACTTTCGTGAGATATATAGTAAATTAATTATAATGTTTTCGGCTTATTCACGTAATTGTTTGACGAGATACTCGACTAGTTTAAAGCCATGCTAGAGACGCATATTCATGAGCAGCATTTCGCGACACGCGAAGCGGCGACGGTCGCGCTTCTACTCCTGTAGTAACTGTAGCTATCACAAAAGCTACAGTTGAAGTTTGTTATTATTTATGGATTAGATATTAGCGCGTTCAAACAAATAACAAACAAACATTATAGCCATTGTATGCAAGCGATGTGCATCCATGATGCGGCGATTGAGGCACAGTCCTAACAGTATACTAGCTATACTGGCAGATAAAATTGATAGGCCGTTTAGTAGACACTGGGCAAGTCGACATGTGTTGTTCATGTCAATAATCCAAACTTAATATTAGAAATGCGAAAGTAACTCTGTGTGTCTTTTCATCATGCCTAAACTACTGAACCTATTTCTGTGAAATTTTGGTACATACCTACATAGTTTAGAACTCGAAAAAAGGCATACGATAGTTTTTATACCAAAAATCTGCAGGAATTCATTATTCCAAGCGAACGGAGTGGGCAAAAGCTAGTTGAAAAATATCTAAGTATTAAAATATTTACTAATGTTTTCTAACCTAAGGATCTCTAGTCTGAAATAAAGAATTTAATTCAATGAAATTATTAGTAATGTAAGAAATTACATTAGGCAGTATACCTATAGATATATTTCTTATCTATACTATATATATAGTATAGATCAGAAATGACGAATTTCATACCATTAATCTAAACATACATAATTATCATGAGTATGTAGCACAATCGTATACACAAAATAAATTAAACATGTTTATAAAAAACTTTTTAAATAATGTTTCTATTCTTGAAAGTTCTTGACACCGATTTTTTGTAAGCAGAAGTTGAACAGCAGAACATGTAATATAACTTTTTAGATAGCATATTAGGTACCTACTTTAAAAACTAAGATACCTAAGTGAATATTACATTTTGTTGAAATATAATAAGAGATTCTGTAGTGAGAAATCCCAAATCTATCAAAAAAAAACTGTCCGTATGGAACTTAGTAGAAAAAATATTACTACATTTTCAACTAAAAACTTTATAAATTGGTATTCTGAATCTATTGTTCCTGTCATTCGCTTCAAATAGTAATAATAATAAAAATTGACTTTCTATTTGAATATTAGGTGGTCAAATAAATTGGATTAGAAAAATATCAAGAGCAAAACACGTAGAAATTATAATAGCGAAAAGACTATAAACGTTATATTACTTCTTACTAATATTATAAATTCGAAAGTTACAACGTTTGGATGTTTTGATGTTCGTTACTCAATCACACCAAAACGGCTGGACGGATCTGTATGATATTTACATATTTGGCACAGTCATAGGATACGCTCCGGAATAGGACATGGGTACTTTTTATGAACATACCACGCGGGCGAAGCCGCGGGCGGAAGCTAGTTAAAAATAAAATTAAACTAAATTATTTGTACGGTGCATCTTGGAAGGTGAGTCTTCTCTTGAAAATGTATAACTAAAACCGAACTAGTATACCAGTCTCCTACGAAGAGGGCTAGTACTGACGACTACAAAATACGAAGTATTTGCTCGACAAGTTTCCTTTCCTTTCACTAGAAATAAATGAAGCGAATTTAAACTTTGAACACTTGACTCGACTAAGACTTAGCCGCAAACTTGTGGCTGAAACTATCAACATTTACACTGACTTATCTTGAATCTTAGATTAATTGAATTTTAAGGAAATGTTAAGACTTGGAGATAAATAGATGTCTTTGAATACATCAGACTTAGGTAACAGGTCAAGTGTTTTAAGTTGATATTGATAAATATACTTTGCTTGTCAATGTTGTTAATTTATCGCAGTAGTGGGCCGAAGGTTAAGGCACCTATTTCTCACACATAAATGCGAATGCGAAATCTGGCAAGTACAAACGCGATTTTTTTCGAGTTACCACTTACATACGATGAAGGAAAATATCGTGAGGAGACCTGGACTTCATTATTTAGGAATTGTGAGAATTGTATTAATCTTTTCATAATCATACGCATTATCAGAATGCGTAACATTTTTCACCCTCTCAAGTAATAAAACTCCTGAAATTCGCCAACCCTTTCGCATAATTTGGTTGGCTAAAAAAGGACGCCATGAAAGCTGGTGGCGAGTATTGAAAATTTTGATATTGGACGGTTTACCTGGCTATAAAAAGAAGGCCGAGGGTCTTCGACCTATTTTATCGGATATATTAACTTATTATCAAATGGTTGACCGAACCTTTAGATCATAATGTTATTATAAAACTGTTTTGGAACATAAATAAATTAATAGAAACTTGGAACAAGGTTCGTACAAAGCACGTATTAAATTTTGAAGCCTTTCAATTATTAATAATACCTTAAAAAAATAATTCTGAGACTCTTTCACCAACCATGTTTTGATCATTCCGAATTGTTGAACCATATCGTTTTTCATTATGATTTGCGAATGAATTAAATTAAGAGCTAATTATAATTATCAAACTCACTTCTAAGTAAACAGTAAATGATTAGGACAAAATATTTTGTGTTAAAGTGAATTTATTGATTCGAGAAAATGGGAAGATACGCTAGTCCCCGGTTGTTAAAATTTTAATTGATAATAATTTTTCAACTTCGATTTATACGTGCGTACACAATTTATATATTTTCTTTAAATATCTCTTTATTTATGTTCAACGAAGTGATTTTCTTTTTAGTTCGGAGCAAGCCTATAGGCGTGGTTTGATAGACAGGTTGCTATGGAAACAGATCTTCCTAACAACCGTTTTTCTTATAATTTATAAATCGTTTTATTGTGTAGTGTTTTTAAAACAAAGTTTCTGATGTTACTAGGCGGAATTTCGGTTTTTATTTTCGAGTTCATTTTTGATGTTATGATATTGTTTCGTTTAGTTTTAGCGTATCGTATAATTACGTAAGGTGAGTGAAATGTGTGTATCGTCTGTTATAATAATGTGCGACTTACAGCTTATACGTCGATCCAGTAGAACGTGGACAAACCCTGAAACAAAAAGATATACTTAGTTAGGCAAAAAATCGTCAAAGTCAAAATATTTATTCTAAACCAGCTTATGTCCGCAACTTTGTTCGCGTGGAATAGGGACTTACTGCAGATTTTTGGTTTCAAAACTATCCTATTTCTTTTTTTGGGTTTCAAACTATGTTTGTACCAAATTTCACACAAATAGGTTCTGTAGTTTAGGCGTGAAGAAAAGTCAGACAGACAGACAGAGTTACTTTCGCATTTATAAATTAGTTTGGATTTGGATAGACCACCATAGGCACCTTTAGGGTCAAAGAAAAATATCTAAAAGTTCTACCTATTCCCATGGGGTAAAACAAGCAAGAAACTCCATGGTTACTCTTTCCCAATCAGTTTCACAATTCTATTCTTTGCGACATCATTTCTAGCCGTCGAGAATTCAAGAAGAAGCGTTTGACCTTTGCTTAGTAGCTAGTTTTAAGGACTAAACTTTAGTATCTAGCTTTTTTTAAAGAATAAAGTATTAACTATCCAGTCTATATTAATTAGATTAATTAGTTAGACACTAAGTTTCGTTACAAAAAATATCATAAGTACTCGTAAATCATTCTCCACCACAGTACGACCTCATAATAAAGTTATTCCCTTAATATTTGATTTGAGATTCCCAATTACTAAGTAAGACCTGGATTCATACATTGATAAAGTCAACGTAACTTTATCTGGACCCAAGTATCGAAGTCACGATACTCATAAATATAATCAATTAAGGATTCTAAGCACGCGACACGTAAACGGTAACATTATATATTATTCACTTAAACTTCTTATTTAGTCCCTTCTGTGTTTGCCAATGGCTTTATTGCCCCGACCCGTCAGTTAGCGTCACTGGCAAATGGTTGAAATTTGTCCAAACTTTAGATCAGTTAAGTAAACTGTCCTCTACCGAAAATTCTACGACCCGCAAGTTAAGCTATACATCTCCAGTGTAAATTGAGCCAAATTTACATGAAAAGTGTTTGTAAGACGAGGTCAGGTTATAATGATCAGTGTAGATTTATGTGCTGTCGTCTTTACCTTGTTCCATTATTTTTCCTTGTACAACCCGGTTTTGCTGAATAACCCTTGTACCGAATTTAAGAGATTTATTCTCGTTGACCTTAACTTGTAAGGGTTTAAACGTAATCCGTCTGATTTTTTGCAATGTGTGTCTGATTTTTGGATTTAGGTAGGGCCCTTGGGGTTGTTTTTAAGTCCCTCCCTGATATGAACGTGTTCATCTCAAATAGGTTTAACTTTTTTGTACCAAAACATTATTATTTTTCTAATGATTACAAATTAGCAGTTGTTATAAATCAGCAGTTATTTTTTTTCAAGCCGCGATAACCAGACGTTTGAATGTAATATGATGGCTTTCCGGATTCCATGAGTAGGTAAAAAACTTAAATGTCATGTGAATCCGCCGACTAATGTTTAATGACTTAAAAAGCTGGTTTCGTTAACAATTCGTAAAGCTATCTCATTAAATAAGTCTTTATTGGCACAAACTACAATGAAATTGAGCTTAACTTAAGTTACTTTTGCTATTAGAATGAATATTATTTGTGCTATTGGCAAATCTCCCAGCTGCTGCCAGCCAATCGGATATTATTATTGGACCGGATTTATTTGGCAAATTATCAGTTGCAGATTTGATTATATAAGATTCTTAGGTAGCTTTTGACGTTTCAGCCAGGGTTGCATCGTAACCATAATGAGAGCTTAGAGCAGCTATAGACCAGGAACGAGGTATCATATTTAGTCAGTAAGAGTTTAACACTCTCTGCTCGATCCTGTGCGGGAAAGTTATTGATTATTTTCCCTTCACAAAAAAAGTTTTATCTATTACTAGCTACTGTCGCGTGGTGTCTCTAGCTGTTTGGCTCCTATTTTACATACGCCTAGCTACGCCTAGCTAGATAGCTCATAGCACTAAGGAACATTCTAGTGATCTATAACTGAAAGAATTTTAGAAATCCGACCAGCAATTCCAATTTTTGCCCCGTACATACAAACTCACAAATATTTACTAAAAAAAAAAAAAAAAAAATAAAATGTTTTATTGCAGTAACTTGTACAACTTTACATTGAATCTTACAATAGAGACCTCCTTTTAAGTAAAAGATATACCTGTGCTAGGAGGCCCCGCTCTTCAGTAACATATTTTAAAATGATAAAAGTGGTGTACAACGAAAGATATAAAAAAGGACATGCACTTATATTCTAACTAATACAAAGTTATAAATTACAGGTTTTTGAATTAGAGTTAGATTAAACTTTTTTTTAACATTTTTTTTTTTTTTAAAGAAAACGTGTGTGTGTGTGTGAGCGCATGTGCGTGTGTGTGTGTGTGCGTGTGTGTGTGTGTGTGTGTGTGTGTGTGTGTGTGTGTGTGTGTTTGCGCATGTGTGTGGGTGGATGTGTGTTGTGTGTACCTAAATATGTATCAGTGTGTGTGTAATGCATGCGTGCTTCTACAGTTACAGTGGGGATGCTTGCAGCATGTCTTCTATTTCATCATAGGTTTTATCCTTCAGCCACTGAGCTATTGTCTTTTTGCAGTCTTTAGTTGACAAGGGGTAGATATTGAGTAGATCATTGATTTTATTATATAAAAAAGCGGACTTTGCATAGTATTGCCTTTTAGCGTACGTAGTCTTAACATATCCTGTCGGTGCAACGCGATGTTTTCGTCTTCTTTCCGTTAGAAGTGGCTTGTAGGGCAATACTTTGTGTAATTTTATCACAGTATGGAGAATGAATAATTTTCTGACTGATAGTATATTGCTGAGGGAATACAGCTCGTTGGTTGGAAATCTATATGGCTTGGAATACATGACCTTTATTAGAGACCTCTGTGCTCGCTCTAGCTCAATGAACTTCGTCTTCGTTGCTCCACCCCATACGGGTATGCAATAAATCAGAATTGACCGAGCTAAGGAGACATAGATTTCAGCATTTTTTTAGTCATTACATGTCGTAGGTTTTTAAAAATCCATATCAGTTTCCTGGTACGGGCAATGGTCATATCTGTGTGTACATGCCAGGATAGTCGCTGATCTAATATTACACCTAAATATTTTATGTGAGTCACTTTTTCAATACTTTGACAGGAACAGTTTGTACAAGTCATATCGCAAGAGTGGATTTTGAGTGTTTTGTTAGATCCAGGTTGTGTGTTGTTGTAGATGGTAAATACAATGTATTTTGTTTTGGAGATGTTTAGCGTTAGGAGATGTGAACTCAACCAGTTTGCAATACTGAACAGACCCCTTTCAGCAGATTTATATACAGATTCCCATGTATCGCCACAGAAAGCAATGGCCGTGTCGTCTGCATATGAGAAGACACGGCCATTTTTCGGCACCATATTACAAAGCTGGTTTATGTAAATTGAGAAAAGAGTCGGTCCTAATACGCTGCCCTGTGGGACGCCGTAAGTCACGTATGTCTCGTCACTAATATATTCGCCTACCTTAACTCTTTGTCTACGATCTCGAAGGTAATCCGTTAATAAAGCTAACGGACTCCCTCTTATGCCGACATTTTCCATACTACGCACAAGGATGGGGACAGAAACGGTATCAAAGGCCTTTTTCAGATCAAGGAATACGGTTAAACATTTTTTTCCTGAGTCTACCAGTTTAGTTATATGAGTGGTCAATGCTGTCACTGCGTCTTCAGTCGATAATTTATGTCTGAAACCGTATTGAGCATTTGATATGATATTATATTTATGTGTGTAACTATGTAGTCTGACGTTAATGAGCTTTTCAATGATTTTAGATATGGCCGGCAGGACAGATATAGGCCTGTAATTGTTTATGTCGTCTCTGCCTCCACCCTTGTGCACCGGTGTAATTATGGCTTGCTTCAACACAGATGGAAATTTACCTTCGTTAAAACATAAGTTAGCAAGATGTGTTATCAGTGGTACGACTAATTCATGGGCGGTTTTTAAGAATTTAGTTGAGATATTATCCCAACCTGGAGCGCTGTCTGATTTAAGACTCATTAGGACATCATAGACTTCAGTAGGATCGGTTTCAAGAAGCACGAAGGAGGAGCTGTGTGAGTGTATCATGGGATCAGGACCGTGAGGAAGTTGCGGTTGGTGTGAGCAAATAATGTTCTCAGCTAGAGTTTTCCCAACATTGGAAAAGAAATCATTTATGTAATCTACCGAAGCCTGAGGGGTAGGTTTTATATCTAATAATTCTGAATTTAAAGCTTTCTTTGGTTTGCGATGAGTTATATTGTTTATTGTGTTCCACATTTGTTTTGTATTCTTATTTGCTTTTTGTAATTGTTCCTTATCATATTTTCTTCTAAGTTTTTTAATTAAATTATTACAGAAATTGCGGTATCTCCTATAGGTGATTTTTAATATAACGTTATGGGGATCAGATCGCAACTTTCTCTGCATATTATTTCTATTTTGTATACATCGTAAAATTCCTAAAGTTATCCAGGGTTTAATGATACGGTTGTTCCTTGGAATTAGTGTAGTAATAGTGTGTTGCTGAAGGCAGTTTTGGAGTTTGTTTATTAATTGTACAGATAACTTAACTGGGTCATTGATAGAAAGTAGTTCGGATATATTACTACTTTTTAATGCTGTTATGGTTTTATCAAAGTCTACTTTAGTTTTAGTTTTAGAACATTTTTCTTTACTCTTTATGATAATCATGTATTAGCATAGCTGCTATGGTACAGCTTGAAAAAAAATGTGCAGCCTTCTAAATTTGTTGTAATCTCCTGTCTTCACACATTATACACACGACCTCAATCTGAGTCACTTTTATAGGGTTTTAAAGTTCCATTTTATACCCCCCAATGAAAACAGGAACATTTTAACATGCTACTGTTACGAAAATGGCCAAATTGCTTACGAGCAGTAAAAGGTTATGTAAATTTTATTACCGCCCTACGCTCATTTCAATTTGATGTTCCTCTTTATAAATGTGACATTATCTGAAATTATATGTCTTTCCGATCTTAATCACACAAATTGCAAAGTGTGAGCGCAACGAGGCTGGACGGTTTTGTCATAATTTAGCTCTACCCGCTTTATAATTAAAAAGAACAAATGTCATAATGTTTGCCAGTAACATTTTTTTCGTTATGGTCCCAGCCAGCGGAAATTTAATTTATGTAGGATTTGTCCTACTTAGCTAAATTAAAAATATTGTTCTTATTCTTTTATGTCATCTCAATTTCCAATGTTAACTCAAGATTTGGGAAATTATCCAATCAATGTACAAATGTCATAGAAATAGGTGTGTTGTGAATTTGATTCTATTGCTCACGAGTTGACCTAATTCCAGTAATGAGTATTGAATTTGTTCTCACAGCTTTCCACAAGATTTTTCTAATTTGTAGAATCGTCTGTATTTTTTCTGCCATGGCACCGAAGCACGAATTACAATTTCCTTAAATTTGTTACTTCCAAGATTGGATTCTGTTCGAAGTAGGTCTGTGTCATTATCCACTCAGTTACAAGAGTCATTCATCGAAAAAGCTTTTTTTACTCCAGTTTCGTAAAATATGAAATATTGTTAGCACGTCCAGACAGCGTAAAATCTAGGTCGTACCCTGTCATCTAATACATTGGCTATATTAATAGTCGGTCCATTCTCGCACGATTCTCGTCTGGTCTCGTTGATGACATTTGTTATGGAACCATTAGGAAATTGAGGAGATTCCAGATCTGGTCGCGGCGCTATTAATGTGCCTTTTATGGGTCCTTCGTCATTTTCATGTATTGTCCAAATAAATTACGTTGAGGACATATTTCTATCAAGGGTCATTAGGTCTGAATTTTCAATTTTATCTTTCAATTTCTTGGTTCTGTTTAAAAGTTAGGTTCAATTTACCTTATGAGTGGTTCTATTGTTGTCTTTGTGAAAAAAAACTTTGTTAAAACCTATACTACCGTATTGTGTGGAGTGGATTGTGACATTTTTTGATACGATCGGTTGTTTTGTCGAGGACGGGTACTTAACCGCGGCGAAAACGCATACTTTTTTATTTTTGTGTCATGGAATAGAAACGATACAAAAATGTTCTGTTATGTTTGTGCTGCATACTGGTATTTTTGCAGTCCTTGTTCAAAATAATGTCAATAATGTAAATTATCTTTTTGTTTTTGTCGTTAAACACGTAATTACTTATTAATTACAATTGTAAGTGTTTTTTTAATTACAAAGTTTGTCGTGGTGGCCCGGATGGTAATGTCTCATGCGCGGATTCGACACCTGGCAAGTAGCAATGTGTTATAATATTATTATAACTCATCAAAAGTCACACTGCTACTTGTCAGGTGCCAAATAATCAGAATAAGAAAGAACATATTAAGAACTTACTTATTCTGTTTATTTATAGAAGTTGACATACGGTGAAGGAAAACATCGTGAAGAAACTTGAACTTATAATTTCTAATTAAAATTTGAAATTACCAATCCACCTTGAGCAAGCGTAGTGATTAATGCTCACACTTTCTTCGGGTGAGAAAAGGCCTTTGCTCATAAAACGGGACTTATAGGCGTACGATGATGATGATGATGATGGTGATAAATTAATTATAAGAATATTTGTTAAAGATGATTGGTTAAATTCCTAACTGCAATTTATTGGACTAATATTTAGAAAATAGTTATATATGGAAGTTTAATCCATTTAAAATAACTTCGTTTAACGTTAATGTTCCAAGTTGAATATAGATATATTTAAAGTTGAAAACGTGTGTTTCAATACAGAGTATTACATTCCACAGTGAGCAATCATTACAATAAAGATATTAGAAGCACTGAGAACATTTACCTTTTTAATGGCGTAGAAACGAATTGAATATATAAGTAAAGAGAGGTTTCTTGAAATAAGGTTGAGATTGCTTTATTTTTAGCAAAAATGCTGCATAGAATACTTGTTTAAATAAAAATTCTATTTTCAAATGCTGAAATATAAAAGGTACGTTTTAGTTTATTGTAGTGAGTATAAACTGTTGCTCTTATAGTGATAGTACAGTCAGCATCAAAAGTCTATGGACACATTCAGATTGTCAAAACTGCTGTGCACTATAACACTTATTAATCACTCAACGTGATATGGTCAGTTTTCAATAAACATCAATAAAGTTCAAAATTAACTGAATACCACTATTCGTCAAATTTTCGTCGTTTAAAAATCTAATTGTTTTCATCAACTTTTGCAGCTGACTATACAAATATTGTTTTTCGTGTCACAAAGAAGTATAGTATTCATACGAGTAGTTGTATTTGACTACATATAGACATCGTGGTTGGTTCTGAACTGTATTTTTTGTTGTAATCGGGTACATACGAATATGAACTGAATAAAAATTTTGGTTTTAAATTAGTTATCCTGATAAATAAAGAAAAAGAGAGGGCTAAGAAGGTACCTATTAACTATATCACCATGGTCTTGTTGATGATTTCTTTTTTATGCTACCGAAAACAGGTCAATGAAAAACTTCAGCAAATAAATATATGAATATTTAAATCAGGGAGATGATTTACTCGAACCGACATTAAGCTTCAGCGATTTTTGTAATTACACTTTAAAACTTCTTTCGAAGACTGGATAAAGTTAGACTCTCAAAGTAATTTTATACAATGAGAAGCACAATGAGGCTAATTTCGTACGCAAGATGACGAAGCGGGGAGCACAGCTTAAACAAATTCTCAGTCCCTACATTATAGGCATTCCACAAATCTGTTCCCTCGTCGCTACTAGTCATTTAACTTGAAAAGAAATGATTAAATAGGAACGGGCCGGGAATAATCCAGTTCTTGGTATTTCTAGATAATATTGTTTATGTTAAGCGAAGTAGCCCATCGTAGTAGAAAAAAGCAAGGTAATTCTAAAACTACAAAACATTTTTTTTTGAAAGCAATTTATTATAACATAAATCCCTATTATGATTTTTAGATGCTGCATAATCGACTTCAAATTTGTCCAATACACAGGTTATTATGACTTATGCTAAGAATTAGCCTTTACGAGGTTTTTGTCCAGCATTAAGAGGCTGTCCAGATTTATTTTTAATATAGTATTATAAGTATGTACAAGTAAAACCATAAAATTAATATTTTACACAGCAATACGTTTTTAAAATTCTCTTTATCTTTCCAATTGGGCAGAGCTGAGAGTGTCCCTAAGTAACTCATCCATCATTAGGGACTGTTGAAAGGGATTAGTTTTCCCGAACAGAGGATAGCGTCCCGTGGCTTACGAAATAACAGATTATGTTAGGCGGTGAGCTGGCAATACATTCAGACTCAGTGGGATATGAATCACTATCGAAATATGATTAATAGTTAATCAGAGCAAGGAAAACAAAAGGATTCTATGGAAATATTGTAGAGCTACCTACACTCACGCGGTTTCACCCGCTGCTCGGCTCCATTTGATCGTAGCGTGATGTTTTATAGCCTAATAATACTCAGGAACATTGTAGCTATCTATCAGTGAAAGCATTTTGGCAATCCGACCAGCGGTTCCAAAGATTACTCCCTACATACAAACTTACAAATTTTACCTCTTTATAATATTAAGTATATAGATATGTGCTGTAATAAAGAGTTTTCTGGATGCTAGATATACTGTAACTATATTTCGTTTTCATTTGTAACAAGTCACTGAGGCGCACCAAGCTTATATCTAGATACGTTAAAATACCACAGCGCTGTTAGTTTTTGAATATCGTCGTCAAAAATATCACATAAAAATATTCCAAATATGAAAAGAGCAAAAATGCGAAGTTTAAAATAAAGAACTGTAAACTTTGTTGCCGCGCCAAAATGCCGGGAACAGGACCATTTTTCACGTAAAACTCGTGCGAAAAAAAACTGTGCAGACACGATGGGACGCTGGTCTCATATATCCGATATTCTCGGAAGCTATCAATGTGTTATCGAAAAGAGTTTTTCATCACTTGTTTGAACGTTCCCATAGGCATAATATACAGAGATTTACGACAAATAGTCCCCATGGCTTAGTGTACAGAAAAAGAAAAAACACTAAATTCTATCCAATATTAAAACTTTTTTTGTTTTTAATTTGAATAGATAATTCTTTTTTTAATAAGGTAAGATAGATTAAGATAAAATGTTAGCTCATTTTCTTGTCTAGATAGAACGCTGTTTTAATTTTCAAACCGAATACTTTTATCTAGTTACTTGTTATAATTAATACCCCAGAATTTATTATTTTCTACTAATAATACGGAGTTGGTAAACTTTTATTACAACAAAGTCAATTTGTCAGTTTCAAATCTAGGCTTAAGGTTATTTCGAGGATATTTTACGACTTTTATGATGGATTGTAATTGTAATTTAGGTATTTGTAGGTATCGTAAAATAGTACATTTACTTTAACATCGGTAGTTTTAGGGGGAAAAACAGTATCGAAAGTAGTTCACGTTTTTTACGGGAGGTGAATACGGATGCGGAAAAATGTCCAGAAATGGTCAGTGTTTTATAACCTTTTTTATGGTTTCTTTAACTTCTTTTTTAATACTTCTATTGTCCATGAAATGTGTACCTTTATTGTTTTACGGTGTGTACATACTGTTCCGTTTTTGGTGAATTTCGTTGCCAAGTTTTTCCGAGAAAGTTTTAAATGTAAGCACGGTTCGTGTGGGTTGTATAAACGTTTTTACAACCTTTTGTAAC
Organism: Spodoptera exigua; assembly: GCA_902829305.4. Classification (NCBI taxonomy): domain Eukaryota; kingdom Metazoa; phylum Arthropoda; class Insecta; order Lepidoptera; family Noctuidae; genus Spodoptera; species Spodoptera exigua. The sequence goes on from LR824615.2 coordinate 8,102,005, forward strand.
ACGTTCTCGAGTGTTACAAGATTTATCTTTAGTGAAAACGTGTATTTTGCTGGCTGTTCGTTTGCGAAAACCGTTCACGATATTTGTAACCTTTTGTACACATGAATAAATGCTAATTTCGTTTATTGAATGATTTCACATTTATTTAAGTTTCAATAAATTAATGTAAATGATGAGTCTACAGCCCTGAAACCACGTCAAAAGACATTGATTGAAGTTTCTCTTTAGATTTGAATGTTATATAAACATGGAATATTTGCTTATTATTTTATATTACGTACCTAGTTATAATATTTACCTTTGACTGATTATTTTGTGTTATTTGTAGAATTACGAAGTGGTTTTAATAATTTAAAGTCCTAACTAATATCCAGATGGTGGTCCAGATTGCTGAAGCTCTACGAGTTTAGCTCTACGATTTCTAACTATTATTTGAAATTTATTTAGGACTCATTTTTAAAAGGTTAGATAAAAGTTACCTAGCGAATAATTATGATGCTATGTTTTTATAATAACTATCGTGAGACATACTAAATTAACTAAAATTCGCGGGTTACTCACGTGTACATGTTGAGAAAAGCTCTACTAGTTTCGAACCACAGAGGGGTTCTTCCTCATGAAAAAATAGTTAATTTAATTATGATGCTGTCGCGTCAGAATGTTTGTATAAGACAGTGACAGCAACAATTCCTCAGAAAACATTTATACGACTATTGAAAAATCAGCTCTTAAAAGGATTATTGTAACGGAGTAATCGTAAAAGTATAGCATATTCCCAACATTGACCGAATCATACTTTTCATTAAAGTAATTTTCTTTTAATCCTCAGTTCAGTGCGGATGTACCAGGAGCCCATAAATCAGGTATCGTTATTATGAATGCATAGCACTGAGCGCCAACTTGCGCCATTTGGACGTGACAGCCCCGCTACCCATCGCCGCTGTCATTCAATTGTTTGTGTGGTCAGAATATATAATTATTCAACTCACACGAATAATTTAACTTCCAAAGTTTACGTTTTATGAGAGAACATCTAATAGAATCGGACATCTAAGTTGTTGTGACTGGATACGTAACTATGAATATTTGTAGTATTTTACCTTACTTTAACAATTATTTGAAACAAATCACTGGTGCATTAAGGGCCTTATATACAAAATGCATTGAAAAAACGTTTTAATTCCTAGTACTTATGTTTTTAAAGCAGCCTCGGAATATATGGTGCACTCCGCCTAAAAAGTTACCTACAACTTCAAACATTTAAAGTGTGTTTATTGTTTATTATTGTACAAAAATATAGTTCTTGCTGTTTCAATCGCAATTAGCATATATGTATAAGCCTATTTACCTATACATATAATATATGTCCAGACTATAATCATCTCTACACCAAAATTCATTTCAATTAATTAAGATTTTTTTTGTGAGTAACAAACTTTCATCCGTGGATGATGGTGAACCTATTGGATTTTTTTAAATTATTGTGGGTTAAAGCAAAAAGCAATGAATATAACATTCCCAAATATCAAAGTCAAAATAATATGCAACAAACACACGTGTGTGTTTTAGAAATAGGACTTCTTTATAGTATCGCATGTACTATCAAACACGTGACGAGGGACCGCACATTCGTGATATAACAGAGCATACATTAGCTAAGACCGTTATATTGTATTGTTTGTAAACATAAGCGATATGGTGATATTGTTACAAACGATTATCAATTCAGTAGCGCAGAGCTTTATTTAATACTTGTTTTTATTTTGACTATCTTTATAAGGCCATGGACACCCGGCATTATGAAGATAAGGAGTTTTAGTGATTCAAGAATTGGTGAGGGATGGAGTGAGGAAAAGGATTGGTAGCCACGATCACAAGGCTAAAGATCACATTATGCTGTGGTTGTTTTACGCCGATTTTCTGTGAGGACGTGTTAGCATTCCTTTTGGCACCTCCAACACCAGAGGAACTCTCACAACAATAGCGCGTTGTTGGCCTTTAAAGAAATAAATTTAAATTGCTAAAAGTGAATAAAATTATATAAACGGTCCGTTTCAACACCTTCATTAAAGTTGCGACTTATGTGACACACAAAAAGATCCTAAGCGCTGCACACTTTGTTAACTTCTTACTTAATAAGTAGTAGTGTAGGAATTTTTTAATGTGTAAAACTCACAACTTCTCTGTTCTCTGATCTCATTTTGTTTTTATTTTCAATCATCACATGTTTATAACCGGCATCCCAAAGAATGCTTTTCTTTTGTTTTATGCTATGCCATCAACAATATTGTTTTGGACGCTTGAGTGACATTTGTTGAAGCAATTAATTGTTTTGAATGCCATATGTGTTTCATGTACAGATCACAGCAAGTCAACGTACCCTTTTCTTTATTAATTAGATTTAAACTTTATAAATTTGATACAAAGTCTAAAATCGAATGAAAAAAATACAGATGTAAGTATCTTGATCCGCCGGCGATGACATTTATATTCGGGAACAAGAAATACGTAAAAATAATTAATGACATATAAAAATGAGAAGACAAACTGTTGGGAATATTGATACGGAACCCGACCATTTGGGATTCATTAAGGTTTTGTTCTTTTTGGAATAGAAATGTTTTTAAAAATAACGTTGTTCGATGTTCCATATATGAAATATCTTATGTTACCACTTTTTTACGGAATGGAAATTGATATTTTATTACTTATAGGAATATTATGCTTATAGAAATGAAATCACATTTTCTTAACACACATTTCTTCTATGTATCGATACCAGGAATTGCTATAAATATCGATAAATTCACTGAACGGAAATAAATAAGTATCATTAAAGATAAAAATAGTATCCAAATTATGGGCTCCAGGGCCACTGGGATATAGCATATACGTATCGATAATATGTTAGAATAGAGTTATTATATTCACGAGTATTGGCAAGCACTTATTCGTTTTGTTACTTCGACATTGAAAATAGGAATATTTTTATATATTTATTTATTTATTATAAGCCTGAAGTATTTCATACTTATGTACGTAAGAAAGATGCTTAGAATATTTAAATGTTAGTTAGTATAAAATTGTATTGATATTACCAAATTTAATATTAAATACTTCATATTGTACCTATCTATATCAACATGTATGTATCGTAGTTGCTATGTCATATATAGGAATATTGTGGTGGTGTAGGTTCAAACTTATCAAAACAGCAATGTGACTTTTTCCAAGTTGGAGTCACTGAAATACGGTGGACGGTGAAGTAAAACATCGTGAGGAAAGTTTATAAATTGTTTACAATATGCAAGCGAGCAAGCTTGGTGAAATAACAGACTTTTCCCTGTGAGAAGATGTCTTTGCTCAGCAGTGGGTACTCACTTATAAGCCGAAAATGGTCTATATTCTATATTAATTTATATAATAATAAATAAATATTTAGGATCATCCAAAATGGTTTAACCTACGTCCTGAATTATAGTGAAAAAGGTACTCTTATCTTTTTTTTAAAGTCGATATTGTAGACACGGCTTAGCCATTAGTATCGATAAAGTAATCAAAACTGAACGTTATAGTTGATCTCAATTCGGAAATGTGTTCTAAGGTCGAAGAGAGGTTTTTGGATAATGGAATGTGTTCGATAAAAATCCATAGTCTCTCTATCTCTACCCTTTTTACATTCGATCTAATCGAGAGTCGCCATCGTATTGGATGTAAATGTGGATCATCCCTACCTATGCTTTTTGTTGGTGACCATATAAAATTGTACCGTTTTACATTTGTTTTAGGTTTGTTTTTGCGTATTTTACTTTGCGTATAATACTTTTCTTATTGATTTTAAAAATAATGTCGTGGTGGCCCGGAGGTTAAGGAGCCCGCTTCTCATGCATGAGGGTGTGGGTTCGAAACCTGGCAAGTACCAATGTGACTTTTTCCAAGTTATATGTACTTTCTATGATTATTTAGACACCTCTGATATACGGTGAAGGTAAACATCGTGAGGAAACCTGGACTTATAATTTCTAATTGTAAGTTTGAAATCGCCAACCCGCATTGAGCAAGCGTGGTGATTAATGCTCAAACCTTCTCCGTATGAGAAGAGGCCTTTGCTCAGCAGTGGGCACTTATAGGCTGATGATGATGATTTTAAAATGATTAGAATGTAGTTTAGATACTTTATGTTGTGATACTAATAATTTGACGAGAATTTACGTTTTTCTTTTATAGGAGTTAAATTTCTATTGTCTACTGTAAGTTTACTTAAGTATTTTACATTATAATAAATGACTTGTCAAATATCAGTTTTACAATAATATTATATTACAGTAAGACATGTTTCGTCTACACATGAGTCTTGAAGTGATAATATTTAAACAAGAACAATGAAACAATCTGAAGAGTAATCATAATTACTCTCATTCCTTACACTCCAGCGGTAGAAGAAACAGCATTTGAAATTTTCCTGTCATCATAATTGTAATTTACATTTCAAAGTGTAGTAATTAATTGAGCGTTAGAGAACAGCTTTCATCCACACAAAGTTGTCAGGCTTATTAATTATTAATAAATTATATCCCTGCAGCATTATTTCAATTCGAGCGTGAAATTTGTTCTGGAATGTTCTAATGATTGTTGCTTGTTATCCGTCTAATTTAACAAAAGCGAAATTTTGTACGAAACTACTAAACGTATTTGAAAGAAATTGGATACATATTATATAAAAATATTGTACGTTTTTGAGGGTCGATAATCATCCAATTACTTGTACTTATCTCGCCTCACCCTGGGCGAGCGTAGTGTTACACTCTCACTGACTGGAAACAACCCATTTCTTCTTCTGCTCCAGGGTAAGGCCGCAGTAATTTATTGTTTGCCCCGCGACCCTGGCTGAACATCGGACTTTTTGGGCCTCACCTGTGATGGTCTACTTGCTCTTTGAGGCGCGCGAAGAACTATACGTGCCGTGCGCTTGGGTCTGGATGATGCTTGTTGCGTTTTCTGTATAGTAACCACAGTTACTATCATGTGACACAGCAACGGACAGTGTGTCAACTTAATTTATTGTATTTAAATGTAACTTCTATAGTTTAAAACAATTAATGGAGCATAAGTTTTAATATGTTATGGTTATTATTATGTTATATTAATTTACTTAATTTTTTAGTGAAACACGATTGTACCTTTCATTATTATGTATAACACCACTTCTATACCGTGTTTTATGCAAATAAATTATATACTTAAACTTGCATAAGGACCTGATTGTACTGATAACAGTGCTGCTAGTTTCAAGTCACAACAACAATGCTAATTGTGATTACACCTTTGCAAGTTATTGTAATCCGGCAAGTTATTTTTCCAATGTCAATCAAATCCCGATCTTTGAGTCTGCATGTTTCCATTATAAGAAAATGTTATATATTATGTAAATTGTCCCATAGCAACACGTGAAGTAAACAGATTTTTATGTTCATGTTGTCAAAGATCACAAGTAAAACGGATAAAAATATATTTTATGACAATATTCCCTTTGTCTTCCAGTTCATCTTTATGCTTGAAGAAATCGATGAAGTAAGTAAAATACCTTTTTTGTTCATTCTTATTTACTAAGTCTTTGTAACTACTTTTTACTACTTTCTTTATAAATATTATGGTGTTGTTTCAGAACGTCTGAGAAAATATAATAAATATCACATACAGATTTCAATGGAGAATTTAATTTAAATGGACTATGTGTAACATAACTTAGTTTATAGGGTACTTATACTAAGGTACAAGGGCACTAGAAGTGTTGATTTGAATGTACATTTAAGTGTATGACTACGTACCTAGGCATATTATAACTGTTTTTTTTAAATTAAGAAATATCAGAAAAATAAATAATTAGCATTAACTGAGAAAAGCTATATATAAAATGTAATATATAAAGTATATATATATATATATTAAAGATGATAATTGAAGTAAATGAAAAAAAAAACATTAAGATTAAACACAATAATGTGATTACTAATAAAACGTCAAGTTTATGAAATAAACAACTCCTGTAAAGTCAATGACAACTACAATTTCAGTAAGAAATATATATATTTCTCAGGAAATCTACACAGAAAACAATCCACAAAATATTTTTTGCAGAGCAAGCAATCTTTTATGAGCAGTATACCAAAGCAATTAAGTGTATTTCAATTTAAGTGTACTTAGTACCTTTTAAAGGGAAACAGAATTAGTTCTGCGCCATAAATCAAGCAATGGTGAGGGACATCTATTATCTGATTGCCATAAAATTAAGACTGTCATAAAAGCTGTTTCAATGTTCCGTTTTAGACGAATCAAATCAAATGGTCTATAAAATTATTTTCTTTGTTAAATAATTTTGATGATACATTTATTTATATACTTAGCTAATGTTTTGGTACTCAAATCGAAATCATATCTACTTGATCACCAATACGGTTGTTTCCAACCAGTCAAATTCAATACTTTTATCCAAATGTCAAAAACGATACTTTTATATGAAAATTGTATGAAACATTGAATTATGACATCATAGCATTTTTGCGTCAAATAGCTTACTTATTTTTAAAAAATTAGCTAAAAAATATCTAAAACTTAGTGTATCGATCGATCGATGAATAAAAGTATAGTTATTTTTCAATATTTTATCGTATTAAAACGTCGAATTAATTTATTTATGACCTAGGAAACTACCCAATTCAATAAACCTACTTTGTGAATTGCGTTTTTAACCTTCTTTAAAAAAGAGCATACAGAATTCCCGCAATCCCGCTTGAACATAGGCCCTGTAGGGCCCCGTCTGTGGTAGTGCTAAATTGTAATTATGACTGGTTTACAATTAGCATGGGCTACCTAACCACGGTTACTGAGTTTATGCTCCCACGGCCCCTTAATTAACACGTGTTATTGATATCACACCTGTTGGTAACTCCATTGTTTGACTATCAGCACCTATTCGTGTATATGTATGTACTTTAATGCATAGTACTTAATATTTGCAGGATGCTACCATGAAATGTTTGAGAAAATTTATAAGAGAAGAACAATCAATCAAATTAAGCCACTTTGTTGGATAAAAACAGCTACTACCACCTTTTTTATTTAATTTATGGATGAGCAACACACCTTACTTAATTCAGCTTGAGTGTGGAAATTAAAATACCTACTTTTTTCGATTTATTCATCAATGCAAGCCAGTCGGCCGATCTGAATGCCGTTGCGGAATAACACGTGTTAAGCATGTTGTAGCTAATATGCTAATGGTACTATAGACACACCTTTACCTCCAAGGAGTAACAGGTGTGATATTAATAAGTATCCGTTTTAAGATACCTTTTAACATTTTTCTTTCTATGACATGTTTTCTTGGTATAAATATTCAGTCGTGTCATCTCGTCTTTAAGTAGGCAGTGAGTTACCATGCTGTTTTACTAAAATTTTGCTCATTAACACACCGAAATAAGTGCAGTTAAATAGTTTGAAAAAGTTTCGACTGCCTTAAATATCTGTATAGCTCCGGCACAAAATAAATACATTATTTCGATATTCATTACATAAAGTATTACAAGCTTGTAGATTAATATGGAAAATAAATTATAAATTAGAATGCAATGAACAGCAATAAATGTAGACTGTCTATTTCAATGAGAGATAAATGCTTGACACTTATTAGATGGCACTAGCGACTGTATTGCCACAGAGTAGAAAATATATAGAAGGTTAACTTATAACAATTTAACACGGGCTCTAAATTCCTAGAAATACCTACACGTGCTTGATTGTGAAGTTAGTAGGAAGCCTACGAAATCCTTCTAGAAAATTCTTTGAGATTTCTAAGAGTAACTTCAACCGTTTATTCAAGGTCTGTGTTAAAGTTTATGTTATTGGTGTTCCAGATCGTTCTTAAGTAATAACTTTAATATTATTTTCTACATATATATTTAGTATTGTATAAATACTCACTGTTGTCCTTATTGCTTATAGAAAAACATAACACTCCTGTTTTTGGGGCCATAAGAAGTATTAATAACATAAAAATATGTTGTGTATTGGTTGATACGTAATTATGGCGTGTCGTCATCCCAAAATGCATGTGCCAATGTTTGCACTACTGTTACTGTTTGAATTTCATAATTATTGTGTTTCTCTTACATCTCTAAAAATATGTTTAGGTGTAAAACAAGCATTTTAATTGCAACTACATTTGTGGATTGCTTTATACATTCATTAAAATTATCAAAGAAAATGACTTTTGAGCAAGCTCTGGACTTCATTAATGAATCCACATTTTAGCATTAATTTGAAAACCGTCTGTTTATTAAAACATTCATAATCATAACTAATCTTTTAGGTACACTTAAAGGTAGCCATAAATAGTATATGGATTGAACCTATACAAAACAACATGCCTAATAAAAACTATTCCGTAGATAGTTACCAATTAATCATAAGATATTTTTTGGAGTAATTCGATTTCGTCTTTGCTTTCGCACATAAACTTCATAAATAGGTAAAATCACCACTGTATAGTGAGAATTCTGTACAAAATCGAATGTCTACTAAGCAGTACTTTCGTTTCCTGCTCTCCGATTGCCAGCTTCATTTCTTCGCTGACAGCTTAACTTTGCGAAGCTATGTGCACATATTGAGTGTAGAAAGTTGCGGAAGAAATTCGTTTATTGCAGACATCCTTCGTATCTCATGCGAGTTTATTAAGATTTCTCCCCATTCGTTGAGTTTGAGAAGTGAATATTTTTTTTGCGTATTGACGAAAATGTGTTTGTTATTCCTTCATCTTGTATTTTCTTCAATGGAATTTAAGCACAAGAATGTTTATCATGGCATTGATCAGCTAAGTTGTGACTTTCGTCGTTGAAAATAAATAAATTTTGTACATGTGATGAGACCTACAGTTTAATATTGTTTTTTTTTAACCTAGCAATGCGCTTAGCTCTGTGTGGCTTTGGTATTGACGATGAATATTTACTTGACCTACATAAAGAGCTGTTGTCTCTTTATGATGTTTATTTATTTGTGGACCCGAATGTGTTTGAGAATGCCACCGGACTAGAGAGGAATGTCAATTTTATACATACGTCATACGTGTTTACTTCTACAGTTCTGTTTGAAGGTCTATGGAAATACTGTTCCCTAAAACGGATCACGGATTTCGTGTGACAGTTTGGTGAGTAAAACAAATAAAATTTGACACAATTAAATTAACCGTAGACATGAACACCCACGTCTTGTTCCTATTTTACGTAAGTAATTAAATAAAACAGTAATTGCATTTAAGCCCATTAATTCAACATTGTTTGTTTCTTCTAAACCTTGGCTTAATTTGATGGCCCAAAAATAAATCCAATCAAAGTGGGTTATCTTCTGTACGGCGTCAGTTTTAATTACTCTGTCGTGACTAGGATCCGGAGACACTTTTATATATGGACTGACCTCAATCACAAAATTCGTCCTTGGACTTTTCTACTTTCATGCTTCGTTACAATTATCTTAAGAATGCTTGGCTTTCAAATGGGTCAGGTTTCAACAGGTAAGTTGACATTTAGATAAGGGTTGTTTCAAATAACATTCCAAGTTATCTCTAGGCTTTAGTAAAATTATCAAATTTTACTCGCTGATATTCTCACGTTCCTAAAAACAAAGGGTCTATTTTGCTTTAGGATTTGGTGGCTTAAATTTTTGTCAGCACTGAAAAATATTTATTTTTCCTGAAATGAAAGTAAACAATGGTTTTCATACCACGTGTACATACATCCTTTTTGCATACATTGTCACACTTTTGACGTCACGTAAGGAATGACGCCACATGTATGAAAAAGGAATTGTATGCAAATGCATTGCATTCAGATTTGTCTGTGGCGTCACAATCAGAACAGAGACCGGTGGGACAAATAGAGCAATATGCGAAATCTATATCTATTTTCAACCCACCGTCCATTTTAAGACCGGCTACCTAATCCACACGTGCACTTGTTCATTCATTTTGTACGATTCCAGACTGCTGTCTGCGGTACTCTTGTTTTTATTTCTTTTCCTTTCGGGTAACTTCGTGTGAGATCGGTAACTTTCGTTTTTATTGTGGCAGCCGAAGAATCAGCCAGATGTTTAACCATTCACAAAGTAATGGGAGCGTTAAATTCGGGGCAGTTTGAATATGGAAGAATTTTATTTGATTATCGAAACTCCAGCGTCGGCAATAAAGTTTAAGAAAATTAGTAGTTTAAACTAACGTTTGGCTTTTATTATCTTGTGGTTATACTGGAGTTTATTTAAAGACAAAAAGGATATAAAACTGAAGTTCAGGATTACGAGCAATGAAAGTTTGAAGTAGTTTATTATACAGGAGATAATTTATAATTATTTAATTAAATTAGTTTCGTGATAAGGGTAAGTTGATGTTACAGGTATTAGTAAGTTTCTGAACCGTGTATGTAGGCCTGAGAAATTAATTAAAGTTGTCCTCAGCTGTCTGTTTATCTGAGACCTAATTTAAAGTTTCTCTAAAAGTAACTTTTCATTTTAGTATATAATAAAACGTGCAACTTACTTTAAATAAAATTAATGTCAGGTGACTTCGTGTCACGTATTAATTTTAACTTACAGTGAAAATTTTAACGTAGGTAGGTAATATAATTAAAATATAATATATTTTGAGACTGGAAATTATGTTGTGTCCTTTCCAGAGGAGGAAAATTCAAAATAGTTTTTTAAGTCAAGCAGAACCAGATTGTTCTCTAAATTTGAAGTTCATTGTCGATTAGTTCTGACTCATTCAGTAGTTTTACCGATGATGTGAAAAAAAGCAAGAAGCAATCGCAATGATTGAGTGGCTTTAGGCATAGGCGTTGCGGGTTAAGCGCAATAATGAAACGTGGCTCTACAGGGCCTGCAGCAGGAGAACGAACAGATGGTTTTTAGTCAGTAAGAGTTTGTTAGAACCTCTCGCCTCACACAGACCGATGCAAAGGCTGTGTGCGAGGATTAAAGACAACTAAAAATAATTGAAGAAAATATAATTAATCCGCTACACACATATCTTAATCATGTTTATGGTAGATTTTTTATTATTTATAGTGTAAGCATTTATTAATTACATCACTTAATTGTTCAATACTAGGTGTCATGTTATTATAACTAAATAAATTAGTGCAATTCAATATAAGTTAGTTAGAAACAATGTGATTAATTAGCTAGCTAATTACAAAATGTAATACAATCCAACCACAAATATTTTTCACTGAACTTCCGCTAGTGCATTGAATGAGTAAACAATGATGAAATTTAATCTGTACTGCAATGTGGGTTAGGCTACGGAAACATTGCATTCAAATGCATATGGGGAAATCCAGTTTGATTTTGATGCTTTCTACATTAAAATGATGCGTCACATATAAATTTTACTAAGTAATTTCACTGTTTTATATTAGTTATATATTGATTCCTATTGAAACTGAGTTGCGTTATTAATAAAATACATATTTAGGAAATCTTCTGTTTTTTCACTCGCTCTCTGCATTGCGTGTTGTTCTCACAAGTGTAGAATAATTTATATAAAAGAATGTATTCGTGAGCCTGTAAAATTCGATCTGTTCGATTCGAATCTACGCTTTGAAACGAGCACCTCGCTTCACTTACGAAGAGACTAAGAGACTATTGCTTATTCTGTTTTGATATTTATAAAGCATCTGTTTATGGTTTTGTTGGAATAAATGAAAATCATTAATTCATATTGATTTTAAATTTTATACTATACCATTATTATAGTAATTTATCAGGTAGCCAATAAACTGTCTTCGAACAAGGAAATATAAAAATGGGAACAAGGAAATATAAGGAACTTCTCGAAACATTTCGTAGTAAATCGACAAACCGATCCGAAAAGTTTATACCGAATTGTAGCCCGAATTTGAGGCACGTATTTCAAACTTTTTGAGTACCACTAACCCATTAATTAAGGTCCAAATTGTACAAGTTTTTTAATTAAAATTCACTCTGAGAACAAAGCTGGAATAGTATTTCATAAACTAGTAATAAAGTTGCGGTTTTGCACGCAAACACTATTATGAAAACTTCCTAGGAAAATTTTGTTGTGTACTGTATCTAAATAAGAACACTATGTTTTCGAAAACTTTGTCATGTGGCTTGGATTATATCAACTTTAATGTGTTTTAAACGAAATTTTTAATTAATTGTTTTGCAGATGTTTACGGCCAGCGTTGCTCGCGTGCCTCCCATTAAAAAAATAATTATTATCTTTCCTCCGATTTCTTTTCTTTGCATATTTATTTATTTCTAATTACCTTTCATTTGAACCACAATTATACAAAACATTGTAACCAGAAAAATCCTTATTAATAAGTTTGAAAAATAGTAGTTTTAGAACAAAGGTATAGATCTAAAATCGATTATCCATTTGAGTTGGCTCTTAACCGGTCGCTCTTGATTTCTCCCATTCTTACTTGCTTCTGGAAAAGTACTTAAGTCTAGCCATTTCGTTCAAACATTAGCTTCAACGCAAGTATTGGCCGAGTTGACTTCCTAACTACGTAACTTCGTGGGACGCACAATAAAACGCCCACAGCTTTAAAAGCTATTTCCCCAAGTCCTACTGCGGTGTCTTAACCAAACAAATGGTGAGATAATAAAGGTCCTGTTTATTTTTAATTACGACATTAATTTTATTTAGTGTTCATTTCAAATAATTAATATTATTTGGTAACTAGTTTTATTTTCGGTGTTTTATTATACTATTCTTTGTAATGTTGGCGACGTGTCCTATAAATAGCTCATTTAAGAGATCCCTTCCCAAATGCCTTCCGAATGCTTTCAATTACTTGTAATGTTGCCTTGAAACTTAATATGGGACCGCTTAGCAAGAGTTCTTTCAGAAAAAACATCCCTGACTCAGCATTAATTAAATTTAATTTTATATCTACCTATTCTCTTGTTAAAACAAAACGACAAGACATTCCTTATCACACAGAATGGAAATACTAGTCTGAAGTTGCTTTATCATAAATTATCTTAAAGTGGATCCTCGTTTATTTATCCTTCGTCAAGGGATTTCTCCTGTCAACAATCAGTATATTTCGGTATATTTACCTGTGTAATTAGACGCTTATTGGCTATTTATTACTATGGTGGAATGTAATCAAAATTATTTCCTTACACGAGGAACATTCCGTGTTATTGTAATGAGTTTTCCTCCAATTTGAGTAGGAATAGGAAATGTTTTTGTGATTATTCCGTTATCTAAGCCACAATTATTACAACTGCCAATGACCCAAAGACGGTATAAGATATATTATTAAGTACTATTTTATTACTCATATTCATACTTTGGCGAGATTTTATAGTTAACATATATGGTGGTTCAGCCAAGGATGCGTGGCAACGTCTTCGGCCTACAGAAAAAAACAATTTTTGTATTTGGAACAAGAAAAACATATAAATACAAACAAGTTGTAACGATGATAATAGCAATGATATAAAACTGTAACTGTATCAGGAGAGAGAGAGAGACTGACACTCTCTCGCCTCACCCTGGGTGGGGGAAACCATTTAATGATTTTCTCCTCGCAAAAAAATTACGGTGGTAGACAAATGATAGTTTTTATAAGTTAAACAAGAACGTCTTCTGAATATAAATCACCTTCAAACTTCCATCTCAACAAAGTGTCAATACCAATAATTTGAGAAGTGAACTTCCATTTAACTTTATTCTGTAAAGCCAGCTCGATTTATTTAATATTCGAAATTGGATTCAAAGAAAATTAAACGCTTAACCTTCAAACACAAACAGACAGGATCAAAACTTTAAGATATCGATTCGTCAGAAACTTAAAGTTGTTGATATTATGAGTCATGTTACCAAAAGCAGACCTTTTTGGATAATTAAATGGTAAAATAGTCTAAATTATGTTTTAAATTTGATAACGAAACCTGATTGTATCCAGAATACAGAAAACTCGGACCCGCCATGTAGAGATAGACTACCTACATATTTTTTGGTGAGTTGCAACTGTGATGTTCAATTAGTCTGGCAAGCATAATTTATAGTTAACCTCTTTTTAAAAGGCTAGCTGTTGTTCTGTGGTGAATGTTTTTGGAGTGATTCTAGAGTATGTATGCAGAAAATTAAGGTATTGTTTCTTTTTAGATACAACTATGCAATATGATTAAAACATCAGGTAAACAAAAATATAATGAAACATTTCAGAATACATGACGTCTTAAGAAAAATTGTATTTTACGATATCAATACGTAAAGTAAGTATGATAGTATTTTCAATGTAATGTACTCTTATTCGTCACTAAAGTAGCTTCGTTATACAAGGTCGTATCGAAATAATACATATCTTTACATAGCCACACAAACCACAAAAACGTCCCCGTCTCCGCGTCTAGACAATTTACAGAGGAAAATTGAATTTTATACGCTCAGTTACGACTAAGAAAATTTCTAACAAAGGTACGTACCTACTTAGGCGGCTCATGAAACATTTTTCTTGACAAGAATCTCGCTCACAGTTGTTCACAATAAACGAAAGAATTTTTTCGCGTGTCGCGTGCAAATTTTATAGCCCGTTCCCGCGGTTTTTTCTTTTTTAAATATGGCGTTCTTGCCTGAGTTTTGATATCTCTTGTCGTTAAGTTAATGGTATCATAACCACCCATATGCTCCAGATTGTGGTCTGATTCAGTCTGTTTCTTAAACAGTACTTACATAAAAAGTTAACTGCTAAGCATATAATTTTCTTAAAATACGAAGACTTTAACATTGAAATTCTGTCTTGAAAATAAACGTACGACAATATTCTACAAAACGTATGCCAGAATTGACAATCCAAAAAAAAAAAAAAACGCTTACCATTAGAGTTTTTTATAAACAAAGCAAACTAGTTCCAAATATCAAATCAATTTTTTTAAATTAAATCTCATATATCTATAAAAATGGCTATAAACCTTTATCTAATATAACTTCAATGTTGGGGTACGGAAATGAGCAAATGCGTCCTTGTTGTATAGCTAAATATGAGTTATTTTCGAAGCTCAGTTGCGAATACGAAACGCATAATATTCAAGGCGACCTACAGTCGTATTTGAAACTTCAACTGTAGTTTACCTAACTACTTAGAAATATTTCTATGAATTTCACTCAGCAGGTAATACTAAGTTTGCTTAGTGGTAGCTGGCTTAGCTATAAAGTATAAATTATAATAATATGTAGTTCAATACATATGTATGTATTGTATCAATCCAAGGCTTTGACGTGTGTCTATTACGACATAATTTCGTATTCATAGAACTTAACTGAGTTTTGGAAATTAAAGAGTATGTGAATGTAAATTTATTGGATTATGTATGTATATCATCAGTGCCATATTACTTAGTTTGAATATTTAAAATAAACAACTAAGAAAGGAACTAAATAAGGTAGTAGTGGTAGTAAATGATTTGATAATAAATCGAAGTGAAGCGGCGACGAAGAATTAAAAAAACCACACTAGGTATTTCATAAATTTTGGATCCAATGCTACATCTCATAACAATTTTTTATAGAAACAAATATAAAAGTAAACCACCAACCAAAACCAGGGACATATAAAATCTTTAATCACTAGAAAGTCTTAAGCCTGGATAAAGTAGGTACCCAAGATGAAGCAGTCCACAAAGCAAAAAATTTAATAAAATGTCGCTACATAATCAGATACAAGATTGGGAGAGCCATGAACGAATGGGCGCGGTTCGACCGAAGTCATATTGGCATGAAACACCGCTTGTTGCGTTAAGGAAGTATCCGGAGGCCCAATGCTTTCCTTCCTCCTTTCACTCCTCAAATCTCCTAATCCTCGATCCTTAAACTCCTAATAACCCTCAAAGAGCCGGCAAGGCATTGGTAACTCTGTTGCAATGTCTATCTGCTTAACATGAGATGATTCATCTGCTCGTGGAAAAATAAAAATCTTTTGTAGAGACCTCGACCCTCAGTAGTGAGAACAATAATCCGAAGAGAAGGAGGTTGCTCTGGGTCTATTTTACCTTCTTCATACAAGTACCCGATAAACTAACGTGTCACATAGTACATACTAATTACGTTCTATATATAAATTTATCTGGCAAATCTTGGCTATTCGGACGTTGTGAAATAGACTCTAAAGCTCATTAATTAAAGTAGTAAATATTCTTTACTAAGACAACAACAAGTGTATGCGGGACACGTGTTAATTGTGTATACTGTTCTTAATTAGCTTGTTTCTTAGAACATTTTCATTTACTAAGACCCTGTAGAGAAACTAACGAGTAACAAGATTAGCAACATAATGCAAAAAGATTTAATCCCGTGCCAACATTTGTTAGTCTCTAATTTATGTGAACAATAGCTTTTATTATACTGTGTTCTTTTTATTTAGGATTAGAGTGTTCTTTTAATATATTTTGCTTTTTGAAAACATTAATACAGTTGTCTTTTTTTATGTAATAGGTCGGCAAACGAGCAGACGGATTACCTGATGGTAAGTAATCAGCGCCGCCCATGGATACCCGTAACGGAGGAGTTACGAGTGCGTTGCCGACCTTTTAGGGATTAGGGATTTGGAGATTTAGGAACTGGGGGGGGATTGGAAAGGGGAAGGATTGGGCCTCCGGTAACCTCACACACACGGCGAAACACAACACTGTAGTTGTTTCACGCCGGTTTTCTGTGAGGCCGTGGTATCACTCCGGTCGAGCTGACCCATTCGTGCCGAAGCATGGCTCTCCCACACTTCTCGTTCTTCGTCTAATTTCATCTTTCGACATAAGCACTTTATATCAGTTCTTTTTTTATACAATTCAATATTAAAATTGTTTCAACTGCATGGACCTGTGTCCGTGTTCTTCTCGTACAATTGCTATTTTAATTTTCTTCCAGAAATTTCCATAATGATCTTTCACGCTACACTATGCACTAATACACATGACTTGTTCCAATCCACGAATGTTCAATAAAGCAAGATAACTAAGACAAGTACACACATGACATGTAGCTAATCATCCTCATGATTAAGCAATTATCACCTTGATTACTATTGATGCTGTGTATAATAGAGTTCAAGTACCTTTACAATTAGTAAGCAATGATTTAATTACTAGTCGCTACGTGATGACGCCTCTACATCAAAGATGGTCGCTTGATTCTAATTGATCAGTATTCTCCATGATTGATGCGTCAATACATGCATGATGATGTATTTATGACGAGGACGAAGGCTTGCTTTTGTATTTTTTTTTAGAGTAAATCTTTTTATTGTGTAATAAGCATTTTTTTCGCAATTATTAATTTGCCTCGTGGTAGCGTGTTTGTATTGGTTTGAAATATCACTTTGAAATTAAAGCTGATAATGTGTGTGTATGTATGTCTGTGGCAACCTGTTAAAATAATGCACCTTATCGGATTGGATACACGAAATTCGGATTGGATACAGGTAATTGGCAAATGTTAGACCTCAAATTTAAATGAATGAACCTAAATAGGCACATGCATTATATAAGCATGCACAAAGGCTTCGTGTTGATGGTCCATTTTCATGTACAAAGGTACCAAATCTGGCAAGTAGGTAACAATGTAGTTTTTTCAGGGTTATATGAACTTTTTGAAAGATTATTTAGAAACCATTCATATGTGAAACAAACCATCGAGAGGAAATCTGGGCCTTAAATGTTTTATTGTAAGTTTGAATTTGCCCAACTACCTTGAGCAGGCGTTGTGATTAATGCTCAAATCTTCGTCGTGTGAGAAGAGTGCCTGTTGAAAATAGTTAGTTTTTATAACTAGATGGCGTTGTTCAATTAGACACTTGTTCTGAGTCGCGGTGTCAAGATTCTCCGTGACTGACTAGGCAAGGATGAAAATTTTATTTACTACTACTATACTGAATATACAGATATACATAACTTGTGACGGAGTTTCTTTGTGATATCCTTATCCTTGTGACGGTCGTAAGAGCTGCAGAACTAGTGCGGGAAAGTGGACAAGTGTTCAGTGCCTCTGCTCAGCAGTAAGCACTTTAGGCTGGTGATGATGTTTATCTATATAGTCAAGAATTTGTTGAAGGACTAAATTATCCCAATGCTTTTAGAGTTACTGAATTGGGCCAAGAACCTTCCTCTTCTAAATGTTTAAATTTTAATAAGGTTGAGGTTTACGAGCGTCGATAAATAGAAACAACAGTTTTTATGGTTGTAGTAACAGCGATGAGACTTGCCTGTTTTATTACAACAGCTTTTCTTGAATACTGATTCAATTTCATCCTCTTCGAGGGTACATTGTGATTGCTGAATTCAGTTAGGTCCGAATACCAGGTAGGTACGTATATACCGGGATAACAGTTTTGTTAGTAATGTCTCAAGACAACCGAAATATTTTTTTATATATGATAGAACGGCAGGCTAACAGATGGATTATCTGATGGTAAGCAATCAGCGCTGCCCATGGAGACCCAGCAACATATGAGTTGCGCGTGCGTTGCCAACGATTATTGTTGGATTGGATTAGAGTTTTCGAGATTTATATGTAGGTATATATAAGCACTTTAATATTTAGAGTTACAAATCTTGGAAATGAAAATAATGTTTTTCACAAAATAGTCTTCCTATACGATATTTATATCTATTTTATAATATAAAATATATAGGTCTAGGATATATGAACTCAATGTTCGATTCACCATAAAAATATCGAACCTTATCCTAGTACTAAAACATTGAAGTACTTTTTTATTTGAATATCGAACATCTAGGTGACTTTTAGTTCTAACCAATAAACAGCATGTACTCTCTTATGATAAAACATCAATAATATAGTTTACGCATATTATCCCTATTTAGTCCCATTCTTATACATAACATACATATTCATGTATTTTGAGATAAAGAAACATAGCCCTTAATTTGGCCAAGTTTCTTGGGCTACAATAGCACCACGTATCTTAGGACCAACTGAATAAATAAGTAACTTAGGACCATGCCAACTCCTTTCAGTAAACATTTATAAATATAAATGATTCAGGCCAATGATGTCAATAAACCATAAATCTAATGTAATTAATAATACCGGTAATATATTAGCTCGTAAAATACCATCGTTTATGGGGAGAGCTCACTTTTACGCCAAAGTAAACTATGAAAAAATATTGTCATATAGTAACTATCGCCATATTGATAGATATAGAAGCTAACTAAAGCTGTAGACATTATAAAAGTTACTGACCTGCTACTTAAGGCTTCATCATTTTTACTTAATCTTTAAACACCTATAACCGCATTTCGAGAAAAGTAAAGAAAATTATACCAAAGTCTACGTTAAACATAATATACTCCTCATAGAAAAAGTTTTTGTTTTCTTTGGTTTTTGAAAGAGTTTCTAAACACTTTTCGCTTTTACAAAGATGGTGATTAGCTAGATGGGGTAGACGCATTCTAAACCTTTTACTTCATAAAGAGCTGCCGTCACTAAATTAAAGGCTTTTTAGTGTAAACAGGGAACAGGGCAAGGCACCCATTTTACTGTTGTCGTAGCCCTGCTACTTATTTATTTAAAATCTCAGCTTTAGTCGAATTAAAAGAAGGGAACAAAATGTTTTTAAAGATTTGTTTAGATTGGAAAACGAACAGATGCGACAGATCACCTGAAAGTAAAACTAATTGCTGCCGTTCGTGGATACCCACAACATCAAAGGTGCTACAAATGCGTTGTCGACCTTTTGTAGAGGAGTCTTTTAAGGCTGAACTGGGGGTTTCATCCTCTAGTAAGTAATAAGTTAAATATTTTTAGCAATAGACATAATTACCCAATTATATGTGTTATTAAGGCTATGTACAAAAGCAAATTAACTTCAACATTAAATGAACAATATGAAAGTAAATAACTAAAACAATAAAGCTCATAAAACTAACAACAGCAAAAAGGCGGAACAAATGCTGTAAATACTAGATTTTTGCTTTAAAAATAAACTGAGACAAGTCATACAAACTTAGGGACTATTTTGAACCTTATACAAGAAGGACCAAGAATCTTAAAAGTTGGTCTTTTGAACCAAAGCTCGAAATTAAGTCTAATAAGTCTAGAATAAATGTCGAATTGGACATGTTTTGCCTTGTTTTGTTGTTAACTTGCTCTCGAAAATTGTTTTAATTACGTTTGCGTTTTTGTTAGGACCTTAATATTTTTTATAACATTTTTTGTACTACGCTGGCTTAAAATAGGATGAAAGAAGTGTGCTAAAGGACATTTCAAAACCAACAAGTAAGACAGTTTTCGATACCTGTTCATGTTTTTCTTGTAAGAAAGATGTAAATCGATATATTCTATTAAATATACTTGTTTATTTTTTATTTATTAAGCTTATGTACGATCATTTAAGTACAAAATGGACTTACTTAACGCTACAGGCATACTAGCTATCAGTCGGACCCTTGGATAATTTAGATAGGAGTAAACGGTAAGTATAAGAAGCAAGCAAAATTAAGATATTACTTATAATAAATATTTTATACACTTCTATAATTACCATTTAAAATAAATAAAAGTATCGTTATAATCGTAATACTACCAAACAAACAATTTCTAAATTGATTATTCAAATATATCTAAATAGCACGCAAATTAGCCTCCTGACCTGAATAAAAGCAATTATATTGAAATTACAGATGGACACTTGAGTTTTTATTCACAACAATTACTTATGTAATAGCTGGCGTATAAATGTAGTATTTTCGTATTACATTATTCAATAACTACTTACACATTAACATATATGAATAGTTTAATGCGTCAGAAGTGCAAGAAGTATGAATAACAATGATACGGTTGAATTACTTTTTGTGGTTTTAAAAGAGTTTTTAATAGTTTGTTCGGTTTACAGATACTTATGCTTTTGTGTTATGTTAAATTTTGCAATCATAATTTCTTGTTTAAGCAGATGAAATGAATAATCCCTTTTGTACAAC
The DNA here is from genome assembly GCA_902829305.4 of Spodoptera exigua. Lineage (NCBI taxonomy): Eukaryota > Metazoa > Arthropoda > Insecta > Lepidoptera > Noctuidae > Spodoptera > Spodoptera exigua. The sequence continues at coordinate 8,123,029 of LR824615.2, forward strand.
GCACTCTCCATTGGTCTTCTTTTAAAATCTCATAGTTGTGGTAGGCATAAAACTTTCTTTTGTGTGATCCTAAAGGACCTTTCGCAATTCACATTGGGCACGGAAATTCGTACAAAAATAGATAATAATATCTTCAAAAACCCATATGACCACTAGTTTTGTTTTTACCAGTTCTTAACGAGAACAATTTATGTGGAACCCCACAGAAATATAAATAAAAAACAATGGAACCCACACTGTCATTATCCTAATACGAAGTTAGGGACGAGCAGTGTACACTACACAAAAAATACAGACTGCTAGATAAAAAAACAGCTGAAGTAATGTCTCATAATAAAAAATGTTTATGAATCACAGTAATATCACCGTACTTTATGATACAAGTTTTTTACTCTCATTAGTGCCTACGTAAAGATTTTCTCGTGTTTTTGCCTAAATTGTGGGTGAAAGGACCACGCCATTTTTATGACATTAGGTTGTTGTTATGCTTTATATTTTGTTATTTCTCGCATAATGTCTCGTACCTCTTAGAGAATCTTTAAGATATTAATAAAAATACCAAATTATACTTTTACCATCCCTAATAATTAATCTTTTACGAAATCTTTTAATGTCTTAATACCACAGATCAATCCGTACCAAATGCAACCGGCTCTCCTTGCAAGCGAAACAAAATAAATTCAATATTATATAAGCATTCTTAATCGTCCATTGCTTAGATTGTTCCAAGCTTTTCAACGTTGAAGGATGGCTGCTCGTTAATTGCGGTGAAACCAATTCTCCGTATCGCATTTCATTCTGTAACGAATTCAAGCTATTAATCTTCGCTGGAATCAGGACTAAGCTTCAGTGGGATCCTTTTGTTTAAGTTTTCGCGGTACTTGATAAATTTTGAGTGTAGAAAACTTTGTTGATTTAACTTTTTCTTTAAAAAACCGACCAAATGGCGATAACTGGCACTAGCCAGAACTCAAAATTAGATACATATAAAGGCTACTGATGTCTGATATAAATGTATGAATTTTGTTGATTTTTTTATGTATAACAAAATACATCAAATTTCAGCATATTTTTACCAGAAAACGTAAAATTTTACGTTAAATCAAATATAGAAAATTCTTCAGTTCATTGCACCTTCTGTTCATTGTCATAGGGAGTTTGATGGTTTACAGTGCAAAGACACATATGTAGTATACAGTGTAGGGATTGGTTACACACAGATTAAACAATAACGTCTTAAAACTTCTATAATTTAGGTAATAAGCTGTTGATAATAGTCTGGTCTTACACGGTTAAAGGTCGAATCTCCTCTCCTATAGAATTGACATCCAGTCTTCGAAAACAGACTGACTGAAACCATAGAAAATGGTTTCAGTCAGTCTGTTTTATAAAAAACGAACCTTATACATTCCATCTAAAGGTTGTCTGGAAGAAATCACCTTGTGTGATAAGACCGCCCATTGTAACCACAACATTCGGTCATTGTATCCAATGTATTGCTACTTGGTGTATGTGTGCAATAAACTATATACACAAAATGAGAAGAAATGTTAACAAATCCAGGGATTAACATTAACAATACGAACCGAGTTAGAAATAAATCATAAATCATGTTAAACCGTTCATTCGCTCCATTATAATTCGATTTAACATCGCATCGTTTTATTCCGACCGCGTTCAAAAGAGTAAGTTGCTAGAATATTAATTGGCGATTTATTTAATCGATTATTTCTTCCCAATTGTTTCGATACCGTCTGATCCGGGATTATCTTAAGTGTCCTGTTTGTATGTGCTTGTGTCTTAATAAGGTGCAGTGACAATTAAATTCTTTTTATTTTTATTATTTTAGTTTTTATTGTTCAATTGTACGTTTTAAGGTTTTGAAATATGTTGAGTATTATTTTATTAATTTGATTTTTACCATAAAAAAAAAGAAAGCCGTAATCCAAGCCCTAGATATAAATTAATATTTAGCTAATATCGGGAACCCAAAGTAAGATAAACTGTTTTATGAACTCTTGGTCGTTTCCTTCTCAGATTGGCATGATTTTTATACCTAATTAAGAAAAAGCATCTAAATTTATAAAAAAACAAAACCAAAGCTACTTGTCAACTAAAACAGTGATTTTTATAGTTAGGTATATTAAAAAATCTAAATTTATAAAAAAGCAAAACCGAAGCTACTTTCCACAGTTATAACTTATAATAATATTCTTTTACTATGCATGTACGTGTGAGTATATTGTATGGCACCTACTATTTACTGTAGTGAGTGAAAAGCAAATACATATAAATTAAACAACATTATTATAATTAAAAAGAACACGTAAGGTTAATAGTACCATATAATGCGCGTACGCATATACACTTAACCCTGTAGCGGACGCTTCTATTCTGATGGGCTATTTGTGGTCGGTCATAACTTAGTTTGTTTTATGATGGAAGTCCATACCGCATCGATACGAGAATCTATTTTAGGAAACCCATAGACTTCCTATCGTTTGTTAGAAAACCATTGGTGTGGTGTTTTTGTTCCAAACAGGTTAATAGAGGGTCAGTTAAAAGAACCGCATTGATGATAGACCTTATTGGTATGTAAAAAACGTCTTTAGGATATTTTGTACGAGTATTGTGTACTCAGATGTGTTGTAAAATTTCATGTAAAAATTACATTACAATCGAAAAGTATAATCATGGTTGGATTCATTTTAGGATCTATTTAGTCGAATTCCAGAATAGAATTTTAACCTATGTGTAAACTATTTTAGTGACGGAATTACGCGTATTTATGAAACAATTTTAACAGCTTTGTTAATAAGCTAAGGTGACTGGTCTCCGCGCACTCAAACCATTACGTTTATAACCAAAGAGCAATGGCGGATTAGGTGTAAAAAAATGCTTGTTTTAGTTATAACTAATACATCATACTTTTAACACAAAATATTGTATTTTATCAATAGAGAAACAACATCAAAAATTATCGTAAAATCATAAATAAACAAGGAACAAAAAAGTTTTAATATTAAAAAAACCGGAATTCCTACAAAAGAGGTTATGTAATCTTACCCAAGGGATTGTACCCTCGACAATATAACGATTATTGATTTTGGCGGGAAAAGGTGTAAAGTATGGCGGGTACAGATGAGAAAAATGAATCTGTTTACACCTCTGTGAATATCTGTCAACTCGATGTTTATGTAAAAAGGATGTACGTTGTTAGTAAAAATGGCAACCATTTGGGATTCAGAATGTGTGTGTCGCAGGAACATTTTATAATCCGCCATACTACATTACGTCTAGCTGTTAAAACAGGGCCGTTTTGAAATGCGGCAGTTTAACTACAAATTAGTCTCTCTCTCTCTACGTATTTAGCCGTGATGTTATATGGTGTATTTTACAATCGGAGTGCGACAACAAAAAGAAAAAGAAAAGACAAAACAGGATAATGTATTACATTTTGGCGAAGTCATTAATTTAAAGTCGCGTCAATAGTAGATAAAGTAGGTATCTACATATCATTTTTAAATGCATGTATGCGTGTACGAAATTTAACTTGAATAAATGGATTAGATCCAATAATGTTGTTCGTCTAGACATTAAAGAAATCAAACGATTTTTAAACACGAAATCTAGAGTCTTCTATACTAGTTTTTAGTAGTAAGAAATATCATTTATCGTAGGTCTGAGTGATCTGAGTGATCTAAAGAATATGGCATGTATCGGCTTTTAACAAAATTAAAAGCAATTCAAAGCTAGCTATTCTAGCTAGCAAGATATAGTCATTTATTAATTAAATTATTCTACTTGGTGTACTTAGAATTGAAACAGTATACGCAGAAACTACAAAAGGGCTTGCTGACAACTGCTCATTATATCTACGCTCTGACCGTGACAATTAACGCTAAAGTGAAATGGAATATATATCTTAGTTTTAATAATAATTACGTAATGTTTAATAACTCTGTTAAGTCATCATTAACCCAGAATAGATCCTTACTGAAGCCATGCCCATGTTGTTATAGGTACTGAAAATTTTATTCTGCTTGAAGGTGCTAGGTGAACATAAGGTATAGGAAGCCCCAAGCTACTTGAAAGCAGTGTCCCGTTTGATCCTTCCTTTATATCTGAGAATGTCAATACTCTGAATTCTAGATTTGGATCAATTGTCTCCTTTGATTTCGGCGTGCAGCCATTTGCAATGTAGTGACCTCGATATGGTTGTGGGTAGGTACATGATATTTAGTTATTTATTTATTTGGACAATCAGTAGTTGTTACATTAATTCGTCTTAACTTAATAATATTCTAAAAAAATAGATAAATGCACAACATTTTAAGATGTCACAGCATGCGTCATAAGGTAACACTGGTTTTATAATACCCATTCAGTAATAATATAATTTATATTATGATATTTGGAATAGTAACTATGGTGATACATGCTGAATTTATTGAAAATAATGTGTTGCGTAAATTAACCAAGAAAAACTCTACTACTTCGAAGTCACAGCGGGACTCTTATTCATGAGCAGCGTGCACACAACGTGCAAAATTTATAGTCCAACTATCTCAGTCACGTGGACGAAGTGGTTGGGGCGCTATTCCCCCGACCACAGATGGGTTACACGCCTCCGGCTATGCCCCCGCCCCCTGCGGTGCCCAATGCGGGCTACATCGACGACGACGACGAATCCGCTCCGGAAGTGACCGAGGTAGATTTGAGAGTGGCGGTGCGCCGGCTGAGCGGCAAGAATACCGCCCCAGGACCTGACGGGCTGCATGCCAAGGTCTGGGTCCTGGCCTCGGAGGTTCTCAGGCCTCGACTACTTGGTCTGTTCAGCGCATGTTTGGAGAGAGGCCAGTTTCCGCTGTCGTGGAAGACGGGTAAACTGGTCCTCGTGAAGAAGCCGGGGCGTCCTGCGGACTCTCCGTCCGCGTACCGGCCCATTGTGCTGCTCGACGAGGTGGGAAAGCTGTTCGAGAGGATAATCTCAGACCGCCTCGTCGGGCACCTGTCTGGAAGGGGGCCGGATTTAGCGGACGGCCAGTTCGGTTTCCGCAGAGGGCGCTCCACGGTGGACGCCATCATGCGCGTGAGGGACCTCACGACGGGGACAGCGTTGGCCGGGAGGCGAGTCGTCGTGGCGGTGTCTCTGGACATCGCCAACGCCTTTAACTCGCTGCCCTGGAGCTGCATTTTGGAGGCACTCCGGTATCACCGGGTGCCTGCCTATCTCCGTCGTGTAGTCGAGGCTTACTTGACGGACAGATGCGTCATCTACCCCGGTCACCGGGGCGTGTGGAATCGGCGAGAGGTGTCGCGCGGTGTCCCACAGGGATCGGTCCTGGGACCTCTCCTGTGGAACATCGGGTACGATTGGGTGCTACGCACCGACCTCCCGAGCGGCGTCAGCATTGTCTGCTATGCTGACGACACGCTGGTGCTGGCGAACGGGAGGTCGCATCAGGCGGCGGCCGACCTGATGTCACAAGCGGTTGCGACAGTCGTTGCAAGGATCCGGCAGTTGGGACTCGAGGTGGCGCTCCACAAGTCCGAGGCCATGTGCTTCTATGGCCGTCGGAGCGCGCCACCTCCAGGTGGGTCCCAAGTAACGGCAGGAGGAGTTACCATCGGCGTCGAGTCGGCGATGAAGTACCTGGGTCTCGTCCTCGACAGCCGATGGAACTTCACGGAGCATTTTCGTCGTTTGGCCCCTAAGTTGGAACGGTCTGGGGCCGCGCTCAAGCGGCTCCTTCCCAACCTCGGGGGGCCAAACGCCTCCTGCCGGAGGTTGTATATGGGGATTGTACGATCCATGGCCCTCTACGGTGCCCCTGTGTGGGCGCCGGACTTGAAGCGGCGGCCGGCTCGTACGCTGGTCGCGTCCCAGAGGGTCATGGCTATACGAGTAATCCGCGGGTATCGCACGATCTCCGGGGAGGCGGCGAACCTCCTTGCCGGATCACCGCCGTGGGATCTAGAAGCGAAGGCGCTCGCGCGCGTCTACAGTTTGCGCGCAGACGCGCGTCGCCGGGGCGAAGATCCTCTGCCGCGCCAAATAAATGCGTGGCGGAATGAGCTCCGGCGAGATCTCATGGCAGAGTGGAGACAACGACTGTCGCAACCGAGGGCCGGGCACGCTACCATAGCAGCGGTAAGACCCCTCTTTGAGGAGTGGCTTGAGAGACGCCACGGCGTCCTCACCTTCCGTCTGACGCAGGTGCTTACCGGGCACGGCAGCTTCGGTAGGTTCCTGTTTCGGATTCAGCGGGAGGAAACGCCCGAGTGTCGTCATTGTGAGGACCACCTAGAGGATACGGTGGAGCATACGGTAGCGGTATGCCCTGCCTGGGCTGAGCACCGCCGTATCCTCAGGGAAGTGATCGGCGGCGGCGACCTCTCGCGCCCGGCCTTAGTCGAGGCCATGGTGCGGAGTGAGAGGAACTGGGACGATGTCTCCTCCTTTTGTGAAGCAGTCATGCTCGCAAAGAGAGAGGCGGCCCGCGTGAGGGAGCAATCCTCCTCCTCACGCCCCAGCAGCCGCAACTGGCGACACTACGGGCGTCGGGGGACGATCTCCGGCCACCGTAAGTACGGGCCTGCGGTCGGCGAGTAAGGGCAGCTCGCCGCCCGACCAGAACCAGGCCCGAGCGTACGGCGCGTAGCGTTCCGCGCGCGCCTCAAAGAGCCATTCGACCACCACAGACGGGGCCCTAAAGGGCTGATGTTCAGCCGGGGTTGCGGGGTAAGCGCAATAAGGTACCGCGACCTCGGCACAGAGCAGGAGAAGGAACAGGGGGGTTTTTAGTCAGTAAGAGTCTGACACTCCCTCCTGCCCGGCCCTGGGCGGGAGAAGTCATTTGATGATTTTCCCCTCACAAAAAAAAAAAAAAAAACTATCTCAGTCAAGTCTTAGTAACTTTTTGAGATAGAGGGCAGTGATCGCGTGTTTAACTATCTCGAGAACCGGAAGGTCCGATTAATAACAAGCCTTATGCAGATTATAAAATGTTGAGGATTATATGAAGGAAAAAACCCTAGTTTGGTATTTTAATTGTTGATAAATATGTATATGTTATTTATTTGTCGTACAATCAATAAATCTTCGTGTTTGACATATCAAAAGCACAGCACCTATAAGATTTTGTAATCTTTTTTTTTAAATTAGCTTTCTGAAAATTCCTCATTAGTACTTGACATCATTTTGTCCGATGGACCTTAAACCCTTAAATACAATTTTTTAACTTACCCAACGAGTTTATCAACAAACTAAAATCAATAATAATCTCATTATTTTAATCTCACACACAATTTTACTTTAGATTAATGAAATTTTATACAATAAACATTAGAGAAAATTAATATCTAATATTTAAGTGCAAAAGGGGTGGTTTGGGACCACTAATTAAGAGAAGGGATATTGAAATGACATTTGAAACTCAATAGATATCAGACAATGCTGAATTCTACACGACGAGGGCAATGTACTTTTATTAAAAAAAAGTCATACGAAGTACTGAAAACAACGTGGAAGAGAGAAATCTAAAAATACCTGTCATTCTAGGTCATTTTCTTGAGAATTTTAATATATATTTTCTGTTCGTTTAGAATAATGATCTTCCATGTAATAGGATTTAACGTGTATAGATTGCTACTTGAAGTCGAATGAGAACAGCCAATATATTTTTTATATGATACAGGGAAACGACCCGCCAGTTCGGAGGAGTAACGAGTGCGTTGGGCTTTTTAGGTATTGTGTTTTCAGATATTTAGGAATTAAATTTGGCAAGGGGAAGGAATGGGCCTCCGGTAACCTTACACGGCGTAACAAAAAGCAATGGTTGTTTCACGCCGTTTTCGGTAAGGCCGTGGTATCACGCGTGTCTTACCAATCCATTCGTGTCAAAGCTAGGCTTTATCACACTTAATTGCTTTTTGTCACAAATACACAATAAATTAGCTTAGCTTCAATACGAGTTTATTAAACAAGTCTCATTAAATGTTAACTTTTGCGTCATGTGTGTCAATATTTTTCAACAAAATGATGTTATATATTTAGCAGTATTTTGACATATCAAACGAGAAAACAAACAATGTTGAGTAAAATTTCAAATTATACTGTAATTGAGTTGGCGTCGTTCCAAAACGATGTGCTTTCTTCTCAAAGTAGAATTAAAGTAACAGTAATAATGTTGATGAACAATTTGTTGGAAATGTTTTCATTAACATCCGTCCTCATTATGCTGTTGTAGATAAAATTGTGTAACAAAAAACTAATACACGGTTCGTAAAACTTAATGTGGTGTAAACGGAACGTAACATACGAAACAAACTCAAATGATAAAAACAATTCAGTACAAAATATTGTGGTATATCCGACCCCGTACAAATTGAACACAACCCTGCCAATATCGATTAGGGAAAAATAAACTTTATGATTTTTGTATTATAAAACATTTTCTCAATACGTAATATTCATCAGATAATGTAATGACAGAAGTTTGTATAACTTTCGTGTACATAATTGATAGAAAGTGGGTCATGGATTTCGTGTTCGACGATTCCTATGTGATCTGAATTCGTTAATATTCCACAAGCAATAAAACTTCTTGATTAGGTATTACTTTGCAAAGAAAATATCTTTTATATATTTACGATCAAGGGAAAAGAAAAAATATGAACGCGAACTCTGGTCCTTATTAAAGTGTGTTAATTAAATCACGAAAGTTTCAGACTTATTTGTTTTTTTTTTTGGTAGTTCGTTACGTTGGTTTTATTAAGAACTTCTTGATGTAGGTATTGAGTATCTGTTTAAATGTAGGTTAAAAGTTGTTATACTTTTTATTCTTCAGTGAATTTCATCTTGAAACTTCATGATTCAAAAGTGGGTTTCTATTTGAAATTCAAAATGGACTCACTTTTTAATATTCTTTATGAATTCTCTTCGTTGTCCGTTTAGGTCGTCTTGATGTTTCATAATGTTCATATTCCCGGTTTTACTAGATATTATTATCACAAATAGTAGTAGTAGTAGTAGAGTAGACCAAGGTGGACTGGGAGAGAATGTATTGTCACTGCATAGTATAAAACAAAGTCGCTTTTTGTGGTCTTTATATCCCTATGCATGCTTATATCTTTATTTTATTTTAAATTTTAATAGATATAGTAGCGAAAGTGATTTTTAAATAATTTACTGTGTTCAAAGAGTGTAAGAAAGTTTCTGAAATTTGACCTTCATCTATAGGTATACTAATATTATAAAGAAGTAAAATTTGTTAGTTTGTATGTAGGGGATAAACTTTGTCCTCTGGTCGGATTTCCAAAATTCTTTCACTGATAGATAGCTACAATGTTCCTGAGTGCTATAAGTTATAAAATATCACGCTATGACTAAATGGAGCCGAGCAGCGGGTGAAACTGCGCGAGAGTAGCTAGTAAATAAATAAATTAAGAAAGAAACACTATTATCGAGCATCAAGGTAAACAAAAGATTTCTCAATAAGATAGAACAGCTCATTTACAATGCGATTTGTTAGAAGATAACTTCGCAGGTTACAACCCTATTTCTTGCAGACAATTTAATGAGTGTTGAACAAAGTTTAATAGCTATATGACGCTCACTGCCACCCCTAATTTAACAAAAACTGTTTGTAGACTAATATACTTAGTGCAGTTTTAGTTTTAAAAGATCTGTTTTATCAGTCTGGTGGTGTAATGGCTTTGAAATAATACTTAATGTCTTTGGTTTTTAAAGATGTAATATTTGTGTTATATTTCTTGATTTTTTATTGTATAGCAGCTATCGTCAGTCTAATTAAAGTTACCGCGACTTTGACCTGGAGCAGGAGAAGTAACGGGGGTTTTTAGTCGGTAAGAGTCTGACAGTCTTTCTTGCCTCACCGTGGACGAGAGAGTTCATTAATTGATAAGACTTGGTAAATGTATTGGCAATTCACACAAGTCGTTATTTGCAATAAAAATAAGTAAGTATTATATATTATCAACATATTTGAGTTTTGAGCTCCATAACTCAAATAGCAGATGTCGGAGAAAAAACAGCCAGGCTGAAGTGGGAGTGGGCTGGCCACGTCGCACGAATGCACTCGGACAGATGGGCGAGGGTTGTCACTCACTGGACAACTGAAGGAGGTCGACGCCGTCAAGGTCGACCACGGCGAAGGTGGTGTGACGATCTGATCATGTTCGCGGGGCAAACTTGGCCGGAGATCGCTCTAGACAGATAAGTTTGGAAGGAAAAAGGGGAGGCCTTTCCCCAGTGGGATACACAATAGGCTATAAAAAAATATCAACAAAACGTCACGGTCAATCAAAGTGCGAAAATCGTTGTTTAAAAAAAAGTTATAAGATTTTGTTGAAGTGGTTTGAAGCAATAGATAGTGGCTTTTAGGACGTTGTTTTAGAGTTGAAACTTATTGATTCACTATCAGATAAGAGTTACGCACACTGAGAATTTATTATTTTTATTCATAAAATTTTAACAACCGACTGTTGAATCGCTATTGCCAATAAAATATGCAACCAATTGAAAAATGGAACTCAGTATTGCATCCTCAACGAGAGATCTTCCTTTGATCTTTACGTAGGTACTTGTTTTGAAGTTCGTCTACGTAGAAAATGTAAGTACTTATACAAAAGACCGTGCATGAGATCGACAAGATAGGACGAATGCAAAAATGAATATATTTTATAGCATAATTTTTAAGTTTTCTTTTTGGCTGTTCCTTTCAGTCCCATTTTTATCCAATAACCTTCAATTATCTACATATCTCCTTTTTTCTTTCTTCTTCTTTATAACTGTTTACCTAGGGGTTATTTGTGTAAAGGGAAAATCATCAAATGACTTCTCTCGCCCAGGGTGAAGCGAGAGGGAATGTCAGACTGTTATTGACTAAGAACGAGGAGTTAGACTTAATTTAAGATCCACTAATAAGTAAACGGCTGGACGGATCTGGATGAAAGCACAGGTATAGGATACACTCCGGAATAGGCTATTTTTATCAACATACCACGCGTGCGAAGCCGCTGGCAGAGGCTAATTATTTTATATCTTCATCAACGATATTATCTAATTTTTATATTCATACGTGGCTAATGTACTAATGAATGTGAATGCAATTAATATTATTGAACTTAAATTATCAATTTTACCTAAATTTGTATATGATATATCACATACAAATTAAGATAAAATTGCATCACCAGGTTGACTGGTGAGAATGCCTACAGCATCAAGTCCGCCTATGTAATGTTTTGTTGCATAAAGTTTAAATAAATAAATATATCACAAAACACCTGAAAATTGAAGAAGTTCCATCCTATTGTACCTATGTTTACAAATATATATTTTCATTTTCATTTTAACTGACACTTATTATTTTGATATAAAACTTTTTTACATGACTTGTCCGTCAGTTAGACAAACTCCGATTTAATCAGAGTTTATGAAACAGGCTGTCAGAGATATGTATACCTACATAAAAATCATTGCTACTTTTCGTTATAATGTTATAACTCAACAATGCCTTTACCGATTTGGATAATTTTGAATTATTCGTGGAAGTTAAGAGAAAGGATTATACGTAAAGAAAATTAAAAAAAAAATTGAAAAAGTGTAAAATCGACATCTATGCTAGCGGAGCCGCGGGCGACCGCTAGTAGATATATGTAAGACATTGTCAAGTTCTGCCTTCGATAAAATGTTCGCGTTATTTTACGTAACAGTTGTTGATATGCGCTCCGTAACGTCCAAAGGGATTTGTCGAAAGACTTTAGTTTTATTTGTGAATACGAATTTTGCTTTCATCGCAGTGTCGATCCCTTTGCAAATTGAAATCGAGATTTAGGTTTAAATATTTTATTTTTATTTGTTGTTCTGTTTGTCTGTTTTCAAAATATTTTGTACAACTGCGATTTTTTTTCTAGAAAAGATTCAAATGACTATGGAGGCTTTATTACCTAATATACTAAGCAGAATTAGGTATTTATTGACTTGTTTGACGTTTGTTTTGCCCCAACTACAATTTATTGTACTCGTTTTACCCGCTGCTTCGCATCCGTAATTTAACTACCTAAACCCTATCTATACTGTCTACCCTTCCCTACCTACCCTATTCAACTTACTCTACTTTGTTACTCCTGTAATGATTAGGCATACAGTATTCTAAGTAAGATTACATTTTTAACATTTTACACATAAGAAAAATATTTTTTGTCAAGTATTTTACACAATGTCGGTTACAAACTTGCTTTAAACTGCGGTTTAATTACGTAACTTATTGCCTGTAAACATAATTCTATTATTCAAAAATAATTCAAACAAACTCCAAAATAAAACAACACCAAGTTATTTTCGATTCAAACAGATAGGTTTTGTCACTGTACACAGCGATAGTAAATCAAATACATATATTTGGGGCATACTCATTCAATTGAATGTAATGGCACTAAAATTGAACTGAACGACAATCGATCAATCCGCGAACTGATTTGTAGAACTGTGTTCGACGTTATCAATATTTTCGGCACGTATACGACAAAATGAAGAGGAAATAAATACAAATTAATAAACTGTGGATGAGGGAAATAACTTAAGAGGCTGTCCGTGCGGTGGAATAAAATTCACGTTGATTTATTTCCGCAACGCGTCGTGGCAAAGCATGAAATCACTGAATTTTTATTTTTCGCGCGAATGTTCCTCTTATTCATAGACACTTTTTTATATGATTCAATGTGTTACCTAAATGTTGAAAGTTTGAGAAATCTTTATTTTTGCTTTGCAGGACATGCTCTCAAAGTCTCGTGTAGTAGTTAAAAGCGAAGTTTTGAATTTAGAATCTTATTTTTACTTCTAGACTGTTTACTAATAGTAGTAGCAATAAAATCCTCTTTAGGTCACTGTTACTGTCAATAGACTTTGAAAAGTACCTTATTTACAAAAGAATTTTAATATTATTTTATAAAGTAATGGTAACGAAATTAATAATAGGGTAAAGCATCCAGTTTCAGTGTTTTCAGGATTTTTTGAATTCAATGAATCAAATAAATTCAAGATGCGTCAATGATAGCTATCTACATTCTAAAATTTATTCATAGCCAACAATTGAGTTTGATGATAATTGAATTAAAACATCTATCGTATGTTAATTTGATTGAGTGGGCAGGCAAGCAACTGATAGTTCGTAAGTAGGTCACTACGAAGTAATGTGCCGACTTTGCATCACATGTTTGCATGAATTATAAATACAAAGAGTTTTATTACAAACCGTTATGTGGGTATAATTTCTTTTTAATTTATTAAACGTTATTATAATTGTATATCCAGCTAGGTGATCTGACGAAATCCGCAGGGTGGCTGGCAGTGATTGGATGAGAAGAGCTGAACATCGAGCTCAGTGGCGTGCAATTGGGGAGGCCTATGTCCAGCAGTGGACGACATCAGGCTGATGATGATGATGATGATGATAATTGTAAGACGTAGTTTGTCTTTGCTTACGAGCCTGAATATTTCGTTGAGAACATATTTTTATGAGACTAATTATCGAGTTTGCTGTCATACTTTGATTTTTCATTCGAGAAAAACAAGAACAATATTAAATACCAACATACTTAGTGGTTTTTAAATTACCATGTTTTTATTCTTCTAACATTTTTGTGTTACGGTAAAATAGCATTTTTATATAAAACCTCCTTGTTGGTTTTTACAAAATAGACCGCTACTGGTATTGACAGATTTAATCATAACGTTAATGAATAAATAATTACTTCTGCTACGTTTTTATATTTTTTCATTTAAGTGGAAAATTTGCGCTGGCGTTTTCTTCCGTCGATATTATGAAATCGAAGTTTTGTTTACTTTAGAGGTAAAACAATTACTAGTTTACACTATTTTTAATCCGATTTATGTACCCACTAGCTTTTACCTGTGACTCCGTTCGCATGGAATAGTGACTTCCTGCAGATTTTGGTATAAAAACTATCCTATGTCCTTTCTCGAGTTCCAAACTATGTCTGCACTAAAATTCACAGAAATCGGTATTGTAGTTAAGGCGTGAAGAAAAGACAGACAGACAAAGTTACTTTCGCATTTTTTATACCTATTATGTAGTTTGGATTTACGTCTATCTACTACCTACATAGATTTTGATGAAGTTGTACATATCGTGTCATTAGCATTTTAAAGAAAAACAAACTTAATGATTTGTTTAGTAAAGTCAAAAGTATATTGAGTATACTTTCCTATTGGATGCTAACACTACCCAAATAACCTTTCACTCCATTTCTACCACTCAGATTCTTATTCATAAATCTCTTCACGCAACCTCGTCAGTTAGGAGTACTTTTAATTTGACCCTACGGAACCCGTAATATGGTCGCTAATCTGCATAACGGTCCCCCATTATTAACCACAACAATTAACTAAAGTTGGCCAAATACTGTTGGCAAATTAATTAGAATTATGTGAAGGTCCCTTTTTGAGGGAACCTACAGTGGAAACTTAGTGCCTTAATGATTTTGGAACTAAGTAAGGAGCTAATGTTAAAAGAAGGATGTAGGTTTTACAAAAAGGTTACCTACTAATCACAAAACGCGATTTCTTCTAGACGACTCTGGGTGAAAATTTATAGTAAAAAATCTTAAACCAGATTTATTATTTACACCGTATTATATTGATTAACTGATGGTAAGCGAGACAAGGGCATTGCCATCCTTTTGGGGATAAGAATTTTGGATATTTAAGGATTGGGAAAGAATGGGGAGAGTGGGAATTTGGAACTCCGGTAACCCCACTCACACGGCGAAATACAACGCTGTGGTTGTTCCAGGCCGATTGTCTGTGAGGCCGTGGTATCACTCTGGTCGTGCCAACCCATTCGTGCCGAAGTTTGGCTCTCCCACAATGTAATCATATATTTATTTCTATATAATAAGATCAAATATTAAATCATTGAGCAATGCTCGATTGCAGAATAAGTATCCTTCTATTCCTATATGTTAGTAAATTTGGATCTGCAAGACCCAATATATTAATAAGAGCACTGGCATTTTAATAGACAAACCCACAGAACTTTTCAGACGGTTATCTAAAAAACAAATTAAAAGCATCCTTATTATAATTATAAATAAAACCTATGTTAATGAAGTATGGAAATGAGGTTCAAGCTAAATATAATTTCCACAGCAAAAGTTTCAATTGCTTAGAAAGCTTTGAGCGGTTGGGTGGATTTAAAAGCACCCGGACAACCTAAATGAAACTCAAACAAGAGCCGGCTTGAAATGTATTTATTATATATACAATACTAGCTACTACCACGTGGTTTCAGCTCGCAGCTAGGCTCCTATTAGTCGTAAGGTGTTGTTTTATAGACTACTAGCTTCCGACCGCGGCTTTGCCCGTGTGGTATGTTGATACGTAAGAAAAGTACCCTATGTCCTATTCCGAAGTATATCCTATGCCTGTACCAAATTCATCTAGATCCGTCCAGCCGTTATGGGGTAATTGAGTATTAGAGTATAAGATCCAAACATCGTAACTTTCTAAACTTATTGTCGTATACTGTAAGCGTTTAGGTAGTATTTTTTATTCAGTATATAAAAATACTACCTAAACGCTTATTAGATTATATTTACACTCCAACATTTTCTCTCTACACTCAACCAGCAGTCTAAATGAGGCACAAAACAAGACGATAATCGCAGATGCAAAAATACAAAAACAACTTAAACTTTTATTCGATAAAACAAACTCCACAACTACGTAGTACGTTACATTTCCATTTGAACGTTTCCCTTTACTATGTAAACTCGGCCAGTAGTCTAAACGAGGCACAAAACAAGACTAGTTCAAACATACCCACGACCTTAGGGCATCCTCGTTAGTATAAGTATCAGTAAATGTGGTTAGGGATTTACTTCTGTGGGTTCCTTCGGGCCCAATCGTTAGCTGATCATATTTAGTTTTACTCTTATGGAAGTTTGGCATTGGCTATAGAATATTGAATCAATTGATTACTACATATATTTTGATTTCGTTTAGGTTTATTGGCTTTGTCTATTACGTTATGGAATTACTTACATGAGAAATAATTTGTTTTAGCTTTTATTATATAGATACGTTTCATTAAACTCCAGGTATGATTTGTATGTTTGTGACGGAACCAAGAATTTGAAATGCAAAAACACCTGTATTTACTTTGCTTTGAATCCAACCCGCGACCATGAACTCAGTAGTCGCTCTTGCAGACAATCTTATTGCATATACAATGTCATACTTAATTTCTGTACTATCTTAATCAAACATTGGGTATTCGAAATTCAAAAACCAAGACCTTGTCTTTTTTAACAAACGACATTACGTGACAAAATTCGGAAGATTCAGATACCTATAACTAGTATTTGTAAATATAGCATAACACAAATTGCTTGCGTTTTAATGCACACGCATTACCGTGTACTGTATTTTCCTTTAACATTTGATATTAGCTATAAATTACATGCTAATGTTTATAAAACACAGCGGCTAACGTCCGGTTTGAGAAACAGCGCATTTCTAAATCAAAACTCAGTCGAAAATTGTATAATTCAATAGTCATGAACTTTTTTTATGAGCTAAGACGGTAACTAGTTTTTTTTTTAAGTGTGGGAGAGCCATGCTGCGGTATGAATAGGTTGGCTCGATCGAAGTGATACCACGGCATCACAGAAAACCGGCGTGAAACAACGACAACTTTGTGTTTCACCGTGTGAGTGAACCTAATCCCCAAAAGGTCGGCAACGCACTCGTAACTCCTCTGTTGTTGCGGGTGTCCATGGGCAGCGCTGATTGCTTACCATCAGGTAATCTGTCAGCTCGTTTGCCCATCTATTAAAAAAAACAAACAGATTACCTGATGGTAAAATAAATCAACCCCATCTATAGCACCCTCAACACTAAAAGAGTTTGAGGTGCTGGACTTTTAGACGTTTGATCTTTTCATAGCTCTTGTTCAAATCGTGTTTGTAGTGGGAAATATATATATTTCTCATTATGTTGAATAACATAGTGTAAAACTTAATGAAATAAAAATTAAATTAAATATCTTTAAAACAATAAAATCAATATAAATCTCGTCGATTGCAAAAAAGTTATTAAAAAAAAACATTAAGGGAAAATAATGCAAAATTCCATGAAGGATAAAACATTATTTTCATTAAAAATTTTAATACAAAATTGATCAACACTATTTTCTTAAAAAAAACGGATTTTAATCTTGTTTTAATATTTCGGCAAAATAAAATTATAAAGACAAAATTTTTCGTCGTAAATTCATTCCAAATGGTACATTTAACATTTCAAAATGAATTTCTTAGTAATATCTTCATTTTTAATACACAGGGTGTTTGAGAGTCATATTCAAAATTAAAAAGGTTCTAAGCTCTGATCTGACCCTTGTCTAAAAGTTTCCTTGTTTTAATAATAAATGGTCAAAGAATATGTTTAGGAAAAGCCATTTTATGTCAGCATATTTTTTGTGGTGAAATTATTAAGAAATCATAATTCAACTTTGAACGATGATTTTTCACAAATTTGACGTAGTTATCCATAGTCCATCGACAAATTTATTCAACCAAGAATTCAAAGAGGTCGAAACTCGATCGACTTGAAAATGAATAAGTTATTCGTGATCATATTTTTGACTCGTTAGTAACTACTAAAGTTGTATTCATAATTGACAAGAATTTTGATTTTTTTGAAAATCGAATTAAATAGCAGTCAACTTTTTTTTTACTTGCAATAAACTAGTGCTTGACTGCGATCCCACCTGATGGTAAGCAGTGATGCAATCGTTGACGGTATGGCGCACTAGTTTATTAAGAGCCTATTCACTCTACTACTCTAACTCAGGAAAAAGATTTTCACTGCTTTTGTTAGTATCACCGAAAGTATGCGAAATAATCTTTTTGTAAATTGGAGATAATTCCTCAAGGTTAACCTGGAGACCTTGAACTGATATTTTGGTTAGTAAAAAATATTATTATCAGACATAAGTATCAAAGGACAAATAATGTAGAAGTTTTAACTTCTTACAAAATAGCATTCAATAGTTCTTTTTGTTTGAAGTCTGAGAAATCTGGATTTATACGAATAATTGAATACTGAAAATATTTTTGTGTGTATATATGTTGGTAATTAATATATAAGCCCAAAAACTAATGTGTCGACTTAAAAATTCTTCTTATTTTCACCATTGATAAGCTACATTCACCCTTATATTTAATAATAATCAACTGTACGGTTTGGAGCCATCAGCTGGCGTGTACTGAGTTGTGGGTTCGATTTTCGCTCGGAATGACTCTTTGACAATCCACAAATTATTGTTGCAAGACTGGATGTCATTTTTTTATTACACTTTATGCACAAAGTACATGGGTAGCCTTAATGCCTAAAAGCACTCTCGCTGACCAACTTTGAGTGATTCAGAGAGAATTCTTGTGCACCTAGTACCTATGTCAAATTGCACGTTTGTACACACGGCAAAGGAGAAAACTGTAGTCCCACTCTACGTGCGATGTCGGGACGGACTTTGTATTAATTTTATTCATTACTAGCCGAGTAATGAATAAAGTTAATACAAAGTATCCTGACAGACTACTTACGCCTTCCGTACAAGATACGCATGCTCTAATTTGTAGGTGTGACACAGATCATGACACGTAAATGAATGTACCAACACGATGATCGAGTTCCATATTTGTTTAAATAATTTAACACACACACGCACACAGACATGCATGGCTTACGTCTTACAGTCAGACGATAACAATTATACAATATTGAGAAATCATTCGCGGAATGTCATGTTTTTGCACCAATTTCAAGGTCTTTATGTTAGCGGTTTTTATTTTATATTATTTACAGTTTCGCAGAAAAACTAAAGGAACGAAGTTCAGGTTTTTAACGATGAAGAATGAATAGGTGCTTAAGAAGTAAAAAGACGCCATAAAAACACAACACGTGTTAAGTTATGACCAGCAGAAATAAACATAACGAGAATATTATTAGAGGTAAAGGTTAAAATATATTTTAATAACTATTACTCTGTCAATAAAGCCATAAAAATCAAATTAAAAATATGTTATTGACTGGAACACTTTGGAAACGTGTAAAAATGTATAATAATACTTTTCGATATTTAATTTACTGTTGAACACTCTCCAAAAACTCCGTTGCCTAACAAAAACAAATGAAATATAACAAACAATTGAATTTTCTTTATCGCGCCGAGTTATTACGAATTTTGATTAACGTGAGAAAGTTTGGAATCACGAAACAAAAGCTAAGGGAAGCGATACAAATCTAAACATGGGTACAACAAAATAATTCTGACGAGATCCTATTGTGAGATGGGATCATGGTTCGTAAGACGGCCAGCCCTAAAAAGTAATAGCTACTATAAATAGACTTCTGTTCAAAACGAAGAGGGCACAGCCATAACACTGATAATGATGATGATTAAAACATCAATAAAGAAATATAGGTACTCTCTGTAGACACAATCTGTTACGAGTATTTTATAACCGCCAAAAACGGCACCTTTAATGCGATAACACATAATTCTTGTCATAAATCTATAAAATACAAAAAGAATTTTAATGAAACCTTCGACAATATGGAGACAGTATACCAATACTAAAATATTTTATGACGTTAAACATTATTTTGTTACGGAAAAGAGTTTCCTTATAAGACATGCATAGACTTTTATAGAAGAGTAGTTTATGATACCAAAAAAAAATAATGCCACTATCAATAGCAACCTGATCACGTCCGCGGTATTATCTCTAAATATTCAAAGAATAAGCACGACTGACTAGGACTACCATTTCATTGATGTCATAAAATGTGACAAAATATTTTATCTAATCGAATTCCGAATCCTTTCTGTAAAGGAATTTCAATTAATATTCGTCCGTAGCGACGTCCCATGTTCAATTAAGCCAAGTTCCGTGACGTAACGATGCAACGCCGAAATAGGTTCCGATAATCAAATGGCAACACCATACACGCGCCTGGACGTTCATTTCTGTTTTGATTCATAACAAAACGAGTGTAATGTATCAGCGTTTACACACGTACATTCATAATGGAAATTGTTGCTACAACAAACATGTTCCGGGTTAAAAACAAAATTTTGTTACCGTTCTGTTGATGAACCAGTTATTTCTAACTGACTCGGGCTTCGTATCGTAGACTTCCGCTCAACGTCTTCGCAGGAAACCGCCAGTCAAAGCATAAAATTGAATCACCACTACACGTGATTGTTTTTAAACTATATCAACAAAACATTCATTATTATGTCCTCACATTATAATTTATATTTCATCGAGTGCAGATGAGAGTAGTCTTTATCGGTACGATTAATTCCAAGTCCGTATTTCAAATATAATTAGGTGTGAAGAGTTAATGTCTGAAATTACTCCCTTATAACGAAAAAATAAGTTTTTGGAATTTTAATGTTTTTGAAAGACGTTTTCACTTGTTTTTCTTATGACACAAATATGTTTTTTAAAACACTAGAAATTTTAACATGGAGAAAGAAAGTGAGTCTCGATTGTCTCGTATTATGTATCGAAGTTATTTACGCGGCGCTGAGCTTTGAGAGGCTCGCGGGACGCGTGTGGCCTCGACGACGGCTCGTTGCCGACTGGCGCTTTTCTTCAGAGACACTGAAAATACGAGCACATGGCACGGCCTCCCGGCGTTTTTATCAAACGCAGGCTCGCTGGGGTCAATCAACTCCAGAGGGATGAGGTCTCAACGTTAAGTGCTCTCAGTCCTTTCTACGGCCAAAGGGATCGGAGGTACAATTACTGGGACAACTTTAATTGCATTGGGAATAAAGAGTTTAAATTTAGGGTCTAATACGATTCAATTAAGAATTTAAAATCTATATAAAGGTTTCAAGTATTTGATAGTTCATAAAGTATTGACGTAAATGTCTGATCGAAAAAAATTAAAACAATTAAAAAATAGTTAAAAATTAACCGGTCTTGTGACGTAATATTATTTAACTTAATTCTAAGTAAATAATTAATGGACTGTAAAATCGACCTTAATGCAATTTTTTGTAATTGCAAAAGACGATTTTGAAACCCTAGCTAGCTCGTCTCTTTATGTCTGAACAACTATAGCTTATAACAGTCCATACTTACGCCATTTTTCCAAAGTCAAAAACAAGTGGCTATCGACAATGAACATCGACAGTCGGCCATTACTTTTTAGATTAGATCCTCATTTCGATAACCTATCGATAGAAACGTAAACAACTATCTTAGGTAGCATGCGGGGTCGATTTTCACCTTCAATTCACATGCTGTGTCAGATCTATCCCTTTCTCTTTATCTAAAAGACTAAAAGCTAATATAGTCTTCAATTTGTTTTGCTATTATTTATGTGGCATTGAATAGAATAGGGATTGGATTTTCATTGACATGTTTTTCATATTAGATTTTAAGGTGCACCATCATGTTCGTATAGTGGTTAGAAGTGCTATTGCCGAGGTCTTCGTCTGGTGTATAGCATTTTGTTTACCTTCTATGCATCACATAGGACTTATAATTGGTTCTGAATGTCAATTTTTGCTTACCTTTTTCATCAAAAGGATCCACCTGCCCTGGGTGAGAAAGTGCTGTTCTCTTGAGAAAGTAACAGAAACTTACTAT
Organism: Spodoptera exigua; assembly: GCA_902829305.4. Classification (NCBI taxonomy): domain Eukaryota; kingdom Metazoa; phylum Arthropoda; class Insecta; order Lepidoptera; family Noctuidae; genus Spodoptera; species Spodoptera exigua. Next base: position 8,144,749 of record LR824615.2, read on the forward strand.
TAAGAAATCACCACGTTCTAACTGTTACTCTGTGCTAGCCCCGAAGCTAAAGGGCGACGCGACCAAATCGGGATAAAAAGCATAACATAATTTAAAGTAATATACATTTTAAAAGCTTAAACTTATGCTGAGAAATGTAGTTTGCTAGGTATTATTGAATCTAACCCGTAACGCTTCATATACAGGCACTTACGAAGGATATTCTCAAATGTGTATTAAAGTTGACAAAGCTGTCTTGAAAGTGGGTCAACATGAAATTACTCCGTACAATAATAATGTAATCTTGCATTAGCGTAACGCGGCCGTGAAATAGGACAAACGCTGGGTCCTATTTTCTGTTTATTTTCCTAACATTCTGACGTAAATTTTGGTTAAATAACTTTTCAGCCTATTTTTCGAAAGAGTACAACGTGTTTCATTGAGTGAATTACTTGCTATGCCCATTTAAAAATTCTTGCTATTACTGGGAATCGTTAAATATTTTCTTTCAACAATTTTGCGTTTTGAGACTTCATTAAAAATATTTTTAATTGTCCCTTAACTGGAATTGGTACTATCAGAATTTTATTTCGGTTGTACAGTAAAAGAGGACATCATTCCCTTTTCAATAGAGAGCGCGATTCGAGGAATATTCATAAAGTTTTAAGTTTCAAAGTTGTACATTAACTTTATTTAACGCGAATCTTTATTGTAGGTAGTTATTTAAATAAAACAGTGACACAGATCTGTTTCCGATTTACTTTTATAGTTCGTATTTTACGCCTCTTAATATAACTTCAATGCTTCTAAGGCTTGCTTAGTACACCAAAGTGTAAAGAATCTTTTTCAGCAACTATACTATGGACAGAAGAATAGAAAATAGGAAGGAAAGGGAGTCTGTTCTGTTGATAACAGACTGAGCCGATTCCATTGGTGTTTTCTGTAAAACCTATGATTGTGATGTGACATGACCAGATGATTCAGAAATATTTTGTTCCCGAGACCCAGTATGAGAGTAGTAGAAATGGCTTTGCAAATTACTATTCTGTAGGTACTCAACATTAAAATACGTTCATACTTAAATATTACAATGGCAAATTTCGCATGCCGAAACATGATATGTACGTGTCATCTTTTAAAATAAAATCAACAATATTTTCTATAAAGAGCCATTACAATAAAGGATTAAAATATTTTTGTTGCCAAACACAACTAAAAGATCACATTAGTAACATGACACCAGTCTGACGACATCACAGATTCTGATCGCGTCATACTGCTATTGTATCGTTTAATATGGAATAAGTTTATTTAGACATTATACTTAAGTATATTAATATAACGATCTTTGTTTAACACTTAGAACGCCATGTCGGACAATGCTGTCTGACGCTAGAGGAGGGTTAGCCTTCAAGAATTTTTGTCGGCAGTCAAATGCTTAAAAAAAGACTTGCGTCTGGGATAAAAATCCCCTCTTTTTGCGTCTAGGGTTAAAAAAATGGAAATTGTCATCATCATCTTCCTGCCCTTGTCCCGTTTTATTTGGGGTCGGCGCAATATGTTTTTTCTTCCATTCTGCCCTGGCACCCGTCACGCTGTCACTAACTCCTCTGTCTTCCATATCACTTCTCACACAATCCATCCATATTTTCTTTGGTCTCCCCCTCCCACTCCATCCCTCCACATTTATACTCATGGCTTTTTAATAGGATGGTCAATCAATTTAAAACAAAATTAAATCACATAATTTTTCTCTTCTGTGTAACAGTCTGATGAAAATAAGGCGTTGAGTTCAACTTTTGAACTGAAAATTCCTAAAAAGAAATGTAGGACTTTTAACAGGTTTCAGTCTCCCAATAGTAGTGAATAGGATAATCCCAAAATCGATGGGATTGAGATAAATGAAATTAAAGCTTATGTCATCCCAATACGATTGATTTCTCTATTCCTTTGATTCGATTAGATTTTACGTCATTTGTCGATGTTTTGAATTTTACAGTATATTTGAGTTTCACTACTACAAAAGATTTCCCTTTTACAGTTTGAACTTAGACCAAAAAGTAGATACTAATAATAGTAAGTACGTATAAACTCTACAAGTTAAGTAGTAAGAACTTTTATATGCTTAAATAAGTGGATGTAATATTTACGTAGTAGTTATACATGTTGTCGGCTCTTCGGACGGCGAGGCGGGGTAACTCAGAACCAGACCCGAGCGAACTGATTGGAGAATCTACTATGGCCCAGGGATAACCGGTATTATGGGTGCCAGCACAGTTGTATACCGCGGACTTGGACCGGAGTAGAAGGGGGAACGGGGTGGTTTTTGTCAATATGGGTCTGCTTTCCCTTTTCGCTCCGACTTTAGTAGGGAAAAGTAAATTGATGATTTGGAAACCTCAAAAAGAAAAATGTTTCGTATTGTTAGTGCTTACCTACCGTGATCCTTCTGATGTAGAAATTCAGCCTTATTTCTTCCACCCAACTGTATTTCTAGCTTAGCAACCCTTTTGCCATATATCTGTGTTACTTATATTTTGTTTCAGACAATATAAGATACAGACACACACACGGGTAGCTTTATAAGTACCTATCAATTTCAATTTACTTCGGTGACATAATAAATATTAGACGCAAAATGAATATTGGAATTTCGTGTTGCTAATGTTGCTTTATAGATTAATGGCGTTATTGCGTCAATCATAACATACAACGCCTATTTTAAACGAAGGTAAATTAGACTTATTCTACTAATATTATAAATGTGAACGCTTCTGAGAATGTATGGATGTATTTTTGTTATTTTTTTTACGTAAATACGACTTTTCTAACTGATTTAGCTAAAATCGGTATGTAGATAATTAGGGTACATATGCTTTAAGCTAGTGTAATATATATTAAACATGTTGATCGCCAGAATCCATAGTAAATAGGGATAACATATATTTTATTGGTCTTTATCCGATTAACTTCTAATGATCATACACTAGTTCCTTACTTTCATAGTAGTATACCAATTTATAAATAAAAAAGTATTTTTTGTATCAATTCAATTAGTTTGTAAATTTAATAGAAAATTCACTTAATTTTGCAATTGAGTTTCTGTTCAAAAATTAAAAATGTCTGCTGAAACTGCCCCCGAAGGTGCAGTTGCACTAAATTAAAATCTAGGAACGTAGTGTCACCTACACAGGTCTCGTGTCCCACGTGACATTTAGTTTTGTCTAGTCACAAACATAGAGTTCAAACTTAATTTGATTTCTGCTATTCCTACCTGAACGATCACGTGAAGGCAAATAGTTTTTTCTATAATATTCTTAGTCGACATTTTTAATTCATTTCAGTGCATTGACTTTTCCTTTAGCGAATCCTTATAGTTATTCTCACCTGGTTCGATTTGAAACTTTCTTTAGTTACAATAAAAAACAGCAGATACAGACTAGGAGTTTTATTATAATTTAACTTAAAGAGACAAATACAGTGATGCGTTACCTACGCAGCCATATTACAATAAGAAAAAAGTGTTGCCAACTTAATTAAAATTACATTGTCTATTATTATAGACTAATGTCAAAACTTTTATTTTTTTTTTGACGCTATGTTCTACAAAAGCTAAAATAAAAGATCCATAATCTTATTATGTATGAAAAAACTACAACAATTCAAAATAATTGTTGTGATTTTTTTTATTTCATCATTTAATTTACATAGGTAATTGCTTTGTTTACTTGTATAATACACAGTCATCATCATCAAACCATCAGTAGTTAAAATAATTACAATTTAACAATACCGTTTAAATAAGTATCTATATCTTAAATCTTAGCATTTTGCTTAGCCACACATAAAACTGCTAAAGCAGGTTAATCTTTTTCCCAGTTTATAGGCTATAAACGTTAAAATTACAAAAATGACATAAAACGCATTACACGTACATTGTTTTCATTAATTTTACAATGTCAATATTGGGTCAAAGGCTTGGAAAATGTCATGTTGGTCGTAAACATCAGCTGCACGTGCGGCGAGAGTTGCGGACTATGTGGCCTATGCGCGACGCCCACGGACGGATAAGTATTTTACCATTCAATATTATTATTATTAATTCATCACAAATACCATATGTAATACGAAGTAGGTGCATATGTATGTGGCCTTTCTAGGTTCTGAATGAATAAAGACTCTTTGGAGACAGTTCTTTTTTGTAAACTTTGTCTTTATTTTGGAATTACCGTTTAATTCAAACTAAACACCAACTTATTTACGATGTATATTCCTATAGTAGTAGTAGAGTAGTAGATTCATAGCAATAAAAAGGATTACCAAGCCTACAAAATCCACATTATAAACTACATCGGAGACATAAATAATTCGCAATACGTAATCAATCATCTTGCCAGTCTAACTGTATTCGCCGTTTCCTCTAGCGAATAGCCATAGAAATTTCAAGTTCCGTCGACGTGGTCCGCTTTTAAAATGTATGCTAAACTCTGTCAGGTAATTAATATTCGGTGGGCGGCTATTTCCAGAGGCCTTTTATGTACTCAGCCAGTTTGTACGTCCGTTCATTTGCAACATAAACAATCTAATCGTTCCACGATTTAAATATTTGCTAGACATTATAATTTGTACATGTTAACATTTTAATAAGAACAAAAATAAGGAAAGTTTAGGATATCATTGGTAATATTAGTAAAAATCAGATTAACGTAATTCCAAATAATCGGTGATTCTTGATGTTTGTCTTTTTGCCAGGAAATGTGTGATTAAGCAAATGGTGGATTATGAAATCAGAGTGGCGTAAATCTATATAATTTTTATAACATATTTTTGGACACGTAAGCGGTTATAATTAAAGTATTTAGGTACTTTATTCGGAAGACAAAACTTTTAAGGCTCAAAAACGGTAATCATACCCTAACTAGAAACAACTAAACACATGCACACTAGCATGCCTGACAAAAACAAGGAGTCGTCGCAGGAAATAGATCACATATAATGATTAAACACTTCTTTATTTAGAAGCGTTATCACAAACTGGGACCTAAGTTTGATTGAAGTCAGATTTATGTGGCAACTTCATTGGATTTATGACTAAAGTTTTACTTTATAAATAGTTTACTTTGTGGTAGATTGGGAAAAAACTAAAAGCCATGGCCATTCATCATGATACACTTAAACAAATTTGAAAAAATCTATTGACTTCTATAATGGAGTTGTCGTTTGGTCTCAGGTGTTCATTCTGCGTATTATTTTGCTGATATATTATTGAGGGAAAAAGCTGCTTCATTAGTAAAGAATACCGGATCGCTAAAATGTGTGAGACAGACGTAAGTAAATTCTACGAATTAGAAATTAAAAAGCTTAGAAAAATATGTATATAGATATACAAAACTGAGACTACTAAATATTATGAGCACAGCTTTATTTTTGAGCAAGAGTACGTTAGTAAAAGTGACTACGAAAGGTATTCGAAGGCACATTTAGAATGGGTTATATCGATTTACGTTTGGTCTATGAAAGGTCATTAATGGTCAATATCTTAACAAAAACTTCCCCTTGCGAGCTTCATGGAGCCAATAGACCACCATAGACGGGGCCCAACAAGTCTGATGTTCAGCTGGGGTCGCAGGTCAATCACAATAATGTGCAACCGGCTTAGGCTCAGAGCAGTAGAAGAGACGGGGTGGATTTTAGTCAGTAAGAGTCAAATACTCCCTCTTGCCCGGGATTCGGGATACACGTGATACACGAAGTGGCGAATTTTGCGCAGTTTTTTTTTATGTAACGAGCAGACGGATTACCTAATGGTAAGCAATCAACGCCGCCCATGGACACCCGCAACGGAGGAGTTACGAGTGCGTTGCCGAGGGATTAGGGATTTGGAGATTCAGGGATTGAGGAGGGATTGGGAGAGGGAAAGGGTTGGGCCTCCGGTAACCTGACTCACACGGCGAAACACAATGCTGTGGTTGTTTCACGCCGGTTTTCTGTGAGGCTGTGGTATCACTCCGGTTGAGCCGACCCATCCGTGCCGAAGCATGGTTCTCCCACACGTTTTAGTTTAGTTTACCGTACATATAGTATATTGATAACTTTAATTTACTTTAATCTCACGGAACTTAAAACACGACGACCGGCATCATACTTTTAATTTAAATTACTTTAAAGAAACTTCTACAAGAACCAACAAAATAGTACAATTTCCATACCATATTCAAAGAGCATTTGAAACCTGCACATTTATGATAAAACTGCAAATATAATATATTATGATAAGCAAGGTAGGTACGTATCTACGTCAAATTCTTTAAAGTTATGTAAACGAGTCTAGATTTACAAAATTTATTTCGTTACATTCGCGGTCGCTTAAATTGTTCTGCATTTTTATTTCTCACGGGACGATCAATACTATTGGTTTTAGAAACTAAATTCTTATCTTTCATTTAAAACATATTGTCTGATGTTTGAGTTGCGTGTAGTATTTACGCCTACTTCATATGATTATTTAGACACCCTAACATACGGTGAAGAGAAACATCGCGAAAGAACCGGAACTTAAAATTTGTAATTATAAGTTTTAAATCACCAACCCGAATTGAGCTAGCGTGGTGATTAATGATCAAACCTTCGCCGTGTAAGAAAAAGCATTTGCTCAGCAGTGGACACTTATAGACACTTATAGGTTTTTATACATTCATTATTCAAGTCATATAAGTATGGAAACAGAAACCGCCAAGTTTTTTATTTCCATATGAAAATTATCTATTGCTATTATATCTATCCTCTTATGATAGCTTGACCATTACTTTGGCTGTATTTTCATGTGTGTATTTGTTGATTAAATATCTCTACAAACAAAGAAAAATAAATAACTGCAACAGTATCCTTCTACTCAGATCGGTTCTAAGCTTTTAATAGGTTGTAACTCGATATTACTCTTTTAAGATACGGTAACGGAGAACTCGTAGTAGGCGCCTTTCTGATTCGTTTTTCCACCACCAGACGGCGCGGCGGACGTTAAAAGTTATTCACTTTAACACAGAAAATAAGTTTTGTGTCGAGACGGCACTAATCGCAGTTTGGGTATCCAGTTATCCACATGAATATTTTTATGCATTATCGAGGTTATATTTTGAATACCTGCAAATTTTTTTGTTAAAGCAGTTTTGGGAAACTGTTTGTTTAAATATTACTATTGTCTTCGTTTAAGTTCGTAGCTAAACAAATTAATAATAATTATAAAACGTTGCGGGAACGTTTCTTTGGCCGCCTGAGGAAAGTTCTAAACAGTCTTTTATCGGGCGGTAACAAGGTGCGTGCCTACAACGGTTGGGTCATGCCAGTACTGATGTACTCCTTTGGCATACTCAAGTGGACTCAAACGGAATTAGATACCCTGGATAGAAAAGTCCGTTCATTGCTGACTGAGCATCGGATGCATCACCCACGATCATCGGTAATGAGACTGTACATTCCACGGAAATGTGGAGGAAGAGGCTTTTTAAATGCCAAAGCCCTCCACAACAGTGAAGTGTGCAGTCTCCGAAACTACTTCTTAAAAATGGAAGTGGGGATGCACCAAGATGTTGTCGCTGTGGACAAAGGACTTACTGCGCTCTCCTTAGCTAACGAGAATTAGAGAAAACCTGTAGTTCTAAGCACTAAGGACCGTAAGGATGTATGGCAAAGCAAAGAGCTGCACGGACGCTACTATAGGGCTTTACATGGGCCAGAGGTAGACTTCTTAGCGTCCGTATCCTGGCTACGTTTCGGCAACTTATTTGGTGAAACAGAAGGTTTGTCTGTGCAATTATGGACGAAGTTATGCTGACGAACAACTATCGAAAATATATTATAAAGGATGGTACGGCTGACATTTGTCGGGCATGTCATCGCCCAGGGGAATCCATCCGACATATAATTTCGGGTTGTTCTCACCTAGCTAATGGAGAGTACTTGCATAGACACAACCTCGTGGCCAGGATTATCCACCAGCAACTTGCTTTAAAATACAAACTTGTTGAATCTGAAGTGCCGTACTATAAGTATCTGCCTGACCCAGTTCTCGAGAATGGAGATGTCACACTGTATTGGGATCGAACTATCATCACTGATAGGACAATTGTAGCCAACAAACCTGACATTGTGATGATAGATCGATCTAGCCGTCGCACAATGATAATTGATATAACAATCCCACATGACGAGAATCTTGTGAAAGCTGAAAAAGATAAAGCAAGTAAATATCTTGATTTAGCTCATGAGATTGTCGACATGTGGGATGTAGACTCAGCAATCATTGTGCCGATAGTCGTGTCTGCCAATGGTCTCATGGCTAAAAGCCTTGATAAACACCTAAGCAGGCTTACGTTAGATGGTTGGGTCAAGAATCTGATCCAGAAAGCTGTACTTCTAGACACGGCGCGCATTGTCCGGAGATTCCTTTCTCTGGAACCCTGACCACCGGTTGCTTGGAACCCTCCCGTAACCGGTGGGATACTGCTTTTTATATTTTATATTTTTAAGTGTTTTTTTTTTGTTTTATGAAAATATTTAAAAATGTAAAAATCAAGTTTTAAAATAAATAAAAATAAAAAATTATAAAACATTATTCTTATTTATAATGTTGCCCCACACAACAATTTTCTCCTGTGTCGAGGGAGCATTTAAAGATGTACAATGTCACACGTTGCGCGGCACCCAATTATCCAGCCACCGGGCCGACCGTGCTTCATACATTAGTAAGTTATGAAATTTCCTTAAAAAATAAATATTGCTTAATCCAGATTTTTTGTTATACTTACTTGATTTTATTTAGAAAAAATCAGCCAGTACTTGCTGTTCCATATGTTGCCCATTCCAAGTTGTTAGAGGTCGGTACTAAGTCCGAAAATTCGGAGAAAACGTAAATATCGAGATCCGTCTCCTGAAATTAGTTCATTGACATTTTCCGAGGTATTGAGTTAATTGCCTAGCAGACACTTAATAGCTGCGCCCACGTAAGTTGTGATCCGATAACAAAAAGATATCAAAATGGCCCAAGCTTTAATGGTTTTTGTAAAAATATAATAAGATTATGATAAAAAGTTGAAAATAAATTAAGTAAGGCAAATTGCTTGAACATTATTGTGGTACAAAATAGTAGGTACGCCTACGGTTTGTTTTACAATAGCGCATTAGTGGAAATTTCTTATAACGAGAAAAGTATTTTGTTATTTTGAATAGGTAATCTGATATTGAAGACGCTGTGCCATTGTTTGTATATTAAGTTATTTGAAATAACGACTTACTTACGTGAATTAACTGACGAGAAAATCTCTACTAATTTCAAGTCGCGACGGGACTCTTATTCGAGTGAGTAAGTAGTATTTGTTTTATAAGTACTAACTGTATACTACTGATATCTCTGTTACTAAAGAATGTACACGGAACCAATTTTCTATAGAATCCATAATTACCTTAATTTTTCACTGCAACTGCTAAGTAGTAGTACTTACAGCTATTCTTTCTGCTGATTCTAAAGAGGCATAAAGGATATTATGGCTTTGACGATAGCCCAAATTCGAATGGCCTCCTGATGTTTGAGCACTTAAGTATTTAAAAAAAAAGACAAAAGTTGATTACTTCTGGTAGACCAAACCTAATTACCAGCCTTCACACGTACATATGTATGTGTAATAATAAATATTCAAGAAGAAAATAGCATTCAATACTTTTAGGTACAAAAGCGCAATTGTAGTAATTATTATTTAACAAATTATACTAACACTGATGCATATTGTATTGTTTAAGGAAATTCCGTCATCGATTAATGCAATGTATTGTATTGTAATTCTGTAACCATATGTTCTCGTATCACGTTTGAGTATAATCGGTTTGTTTCACAAAACATCACGCCGCATCGTACTGTTTATAAACATTGGTACCTACTGTTTCGTATTGCCCACAAAACCTTGAGTAATTGTAACATTGGCCTCGAAATTAATGGAATTTATTGTCATTGCATACCTATTCATCAAAAATTCGGAGCAAAAATAAATGAAATGCCTATTTTCAAAATAGTTTTAGTACTCACATAGTTAAACTAGTGCCGGAGCATGGCTCTCCCACATTTTGCTTTCAATGTTTTTGTCTTCTTTTCATCTTGTATGTTATACCATACTGTAATAAGAGTGAATAGGGTAGTTTCCTAGGTCAGAAACGAATTAATTCGACGTTTCATTACAAAAAAAACATTGAAAAATAACTATACTTTTAGTCATCGATCGATCGATAAACTAAACTTTTGATATTTATTAACTAATTTTTAAGAAATAAGTAAGTTATTTGACGCAAAAATACTATGACGTCATAAATCAGTCTTTCATACATAAATTTCATAGAAAAGTTTTTTTTTTTTTGACTACTTGGAAGCTACCGTATTCGAAAGACCATGCCCTTATTACGTGTCACATAAAACCATCATGAAACGATTACCTGTCTTGGTAATTAGTAAACAATGCGTAGCTCGAAAAGGCGGTTTAAGGACAAAAAAGGAAAACAGGAGTTGTTAGATTGATATACCTACATAAGTGGATGCCAAAGGTACATTAGTGGGGTATATAAATAATGTGTTTTTTTTTGTGAGGGGAAATCATCAAATGACTTCTCCCACCCAGGGCCGGGCGCGAGGGAGGGTCAGACTCTTACTGACTAAAAACCCCACTGTTCCTTCTTCTGCTCTGGGCTGAGGTCACGGTGCCTCATTGCCCTCACCCCGCAACCCCGTCTGAACATCAGCCCTATAGGGCCCCGTCTGTGGTGGTCTATTGGTTCTTTGAGGAGCGCGCGAAACGCTACGTGCCGTACGCTCGGGTACATAAATAAAAATAGGTAAAAAAACTTTTTAAGTTAAACGGTTTTATGTTTGTATTGCAATGTTTAAGATAAATGTACTAAAAACCAACAAATAATAAAATAGATACAGTCGTGGAAATTATAAACATATGCATAGACTAGACTAAAATAAAACCGTGGGGCACGTCAATTGTCTACAATCGTTGATTAAAATGTTTGTTTTGTAATGTACAATAGATAATTAGGCAGTTGTACAACTGTCAACGATGGACTTGTTATAAGTAGCGCTAGAATGTGGAAACGAGTTTTAGGGTTTCATAGTCGTGAGCGAGTAGTACGTTTATTATATTTACATGGAGTGTATAACTATTGGAATTTCCATGAGCAAGAAAATAGTAAGTAATTTCCTCACCGTCTGCAGGTCAACTGCCTAACGACGAATTAAACGACTCTTCTATCGCACATTAAGTCGATAATTTGTAGACAATTGACGTGCCCCACGGTTTTATTTTAGTCTAGTCTATGCATATGTTTATAATTTCCACGACTGTATCTATTTTATTATTTGTTGGTTTTTAGTACATTTATCTTAAACATTGCAATACAAACATAAAACCGTTTAACTTAAAAAGTTTTTTTACCTATTTTTATTTTCTAGTTTTTAGTTTTTATTTCGCATTCTGTTTAATTCATTTCATGCTTCATTATTGCAAGGTTTCTTGCCCGTTAATGTATTGCAGTCCAACTCTTCTATACGTTGTCCCTGCAAAGATCTTAATCCACTAAGAGCCACCTGATTGTTCCTGTCGTTTCAGTAATCGACTACTTACTATATATCACCTTCACTTTCTTTAGCTCGTTTTGCTTTATACTTTTCTTTCGCTTTTTGAAGCCTTTGTTTACGTTGTTTTGCAGTTGCTGTTTTATTTGTTTTTTTTTATTGATTATAGGTTTGCGCTTGACCGCTATCTCACCTGATGGAAAGCGACGATGCGGTCGACGATGGAGCGCGCTTACCTAGAAGTAACCTATTCACTCTTGACTTAAACATACCCGGATTGTAGCTATCAGGAAACACCGACTCCGGCAAGGAATTCCACTCCATGGCTGTACGCATAATGAATGTGCTCCCAAAACGTTTGGTACGTATATATGGGACATCCACCGTGTACCGGTGGTGCAATGCCGTACGTCTGGTGGTCCGTGGAAATGCAACTGGTAGAAAACCGACAGGCTAGGAACTCGGCATCGATGCTCAAGATTTTGAAGTCTCGACTCGACAAGTGCATCATCGCCAATGATCCTCTTGGCTCGTCCCTCAATAGACTCAAGCGCATAATGTTGGTATCGGGCATATCAGTCCCAAAGATGAGAGCAGTACTCCATAACCGATCAAACTTGCGCCTGATAAAGTTTAAACAGCTGTTCCGGCGTGACGTATTGTCTAACCCGTGCTAGGATTCTCAACTTTTTGCAGCCAGTTGAGGTTTTGCTTCGATGTATGGCCCAAAGTTGAGAGTAATGTCAGCGTTATACCAAGAAGATCAAGATGGTCAGTTATCGGCACGGATACACCCTGGAAAGTTGGAGTAGGACTAAATTGACTCCTTTTAGCGGAAAATAGACACGCCTCATTTTTATCCACCCTAATGCCATACAGTTCTCAGCGCGTTTTAACTTTTAACTTGGGTGGTATGCCGATAACTACGTATCATTTTTAGCCACCCTAACGCCACACAGTCCTTAACACGATACAAAGTCTTGAGACGTGGGTCGTGGATTCAGGCTGGATTAATCAGATACCTTTTTTTTATGTGATAGGACGGCAAACGAGCAGACGGATTACCTGATGGTAAGCAATCAGCCTCGCCCATGGACCCCCGCAACAAAGAAGGAGTTACGAGTGCGTTGCCGACCTTTTAGGGATTGGGATTTTGGGGATTTAGGGATTGGGTAGGGATTGGGCCTCCGGTAACCTCACTCACACGGCGAAACACAACGTTGTGGTTGTTTCACGCCGGCTTTCTGTGAGGCCGTGGTATAACTCCGGTCGAGCCGACCCTTCCGTGCCGAAGCATGGCTCTCCCACACTTAAATATTAATAAATTATACCTAAATTATAGATTCAATTTCTATATTTAAATCTTATTATTATACGCCATTTAGTGGCTGCGCCCATCTTAAATATTGAGGTTGTATAGTGCACTGTATTCTTCTTGTCAAGTCCTTTTATTTGATACCCATATTGATTGGATTGATAAAACTCACGTTACCCACCATTTTGTAGCGGCCGCCATCTTGGATTTTAATTTTTTAAAGAACATTGTATTCTACTGGTTGAGCACTTTCATTTGATACCCATATTGATGGCATTGATAAAACCTACGTTATCCGCCATTTTGTAGCGGCCGCCATCTTGGATTTAAATTGTTTATAGAGCTTCATTGTATTCCGCTCGTTGAGCCCTTTCATTTGATACCCATATTGATTGGATTGATAAAACCCACGTTATCCGCCATTTTGTAGCGGCCGCCATCCTGGGTTTTAATTTTTTAAAGTACATTGTATTCTACTCGTTGAGCACTTTCATTTGATACCCATATTGATGGGATTGATAAAACCGACGTTATCCGCCATTTTGTAGCGGCCGCCATCTTGGATTTAAATTGTTTATAGTAGCTATATTGTATTCTGCTCGTTGAGCCCTTTCATTTGATACCCATATTGATGGGATTGATAAAACCTACGTTATCCGCCATTTTGTAGCGGCCGCCATTTTGGATTTATAATCGTTATGATTACACATAATTGAATTGTCACCAAAATTGAAAGTGTACACAAAATTTCAGATTAATCGGTTGACAGGAAGAGGGTGAAATTTGAATTACTAAATTTGACCCAAGAATAAAACGGGGTGAGCTAAATAAAACCGTTTAATAATGTGTACAGCTTTTTCTTGTTTTTCTTTTTTTAAGAAACGAAGCTGTTTTAATGTCATTCACGAGCAATTAATTCGTGTTTAAGATTCGTATCTAACTATACATAAGGTATATTGTCCAAAAACTAATGTTGGTTAGTTAAGTTTAAAACGAACCACGTATGGTTCTTCATAATCAAGTCTTCGCCTGATTGTGCACACATAAAAACATAAAAACAAACAAAATTTAGCATTTATACGGTTAGTATGAATTTCCTCGAAATAGAAATATCAGGAGGAAACGAAAACACCAATTTGATACTTTAGTTTTTAACTCGAAACTTTCTATTGCGCATTGAAAACAAGTTGGAGCTTGTTTCCCGTTTCTGCCAACGAGATGATATTGAAAAGTCGTTAAAAACACATTGGTTCAGAAAATAGCAATATTCAGTGTGACTGCACAGTTCTTTTATTGAAGGTTCGTGTTCATGTTGACGGCAGGTTTATAACATGGAGTTTAACAATTACAAATGCAGTCAACTTGCCTATTTCTTAAACGATATCGCAGTACACTTTTCGTAGCCATTTATTTGTGGTGGCGATTTCTACAATGCCGAGAGTTCCAGTTCTAATTTAACCTTACTTACGATTTTGATTGAGATTTTTTTTTTATTTTATAGGTCGGCAAACTAGCAGACGGATTACCTGATGGTAAGCAATCAGCGCCGCCCATGGGTGTCCATAAGCAATTATGCAACGGAGGAGTTACGAGTGCGTTGCTGACCTTTTAGGGATTAGGGATTTGGAGATTTAGGGATTTAGGAGGGATTGGGGGAGGGGAAGGATTGGGCCTCCAGTAACTTCACTCTCACGGCGAAACAAACGCTGTGGTTATTTCACGCCGGTTTTCTGTGAGGCCGTGGTATCACTCCGGTCGAGCCGAAGCATGGCTCTCTTACACTTTAGAAATCCAGTCGTTCAATTAATTATGGAACTAACGCAAAAGCATCGACCGGGAGCAGGAAAAGGAACGTGGTGGTTTTTAGTCAGTAAGAGTCTAGATCTCTCACAATCTATGCAATGACTGGGTCCCCGCCCCCTGTTCGAGAGAAGTAGTTTCATTAATCTCCCTTACCTCAAAAAAGACTGACAATCAAATAACTAGTCCTTTAGGCCTTTAGTTGAATGTTTTATTAAGCTAGTTAGTTACACAAACATACGTTAAAGGCTTATTGTTTATCTTTGAGCCTGATAGACGGTAGCAAATCGCAGTTGAAGATTGAGTCTCTTCAACTGCTTTACCAGAAAGATTAGTAAAACTCAAAAAAAAAAAAAAAATTGCAGAGATTCACTGCATCTCGACTCAGAGCTGGAAAATGAATTTGGTTTTTAGTTAGTAAAAGTCTGACACTTTTCTCACCCCACCCAGGACCGATAAAGTCATGATATTCCCTTAGCAAAAAAGTCTTTAACCACACAATGTCAAACCTAGCTTTGTAGGCAATTAAACCTAGATTTACGTGTGTGTGTGTTTTAATAAAAAATCTAATGTCTAGAATCACATATGTAGATACTATGAATTATTTATTCGGTCCTTTCGGCTAAATTGAAACATGTGCATGAAATATAAATTTATGTGTTTATCAAAAACTACAGTTGAATATTTATAAGTTTACAAAATTAAATTCATCGTTTGTTTCTTATTTTTTTATAGCTATCAAAGTAGTTTTCAGTAAAAGAGTTGTTTTTTATTAATGTAAGAACTTAAGTATTAATTTTCCTTATTGGCTCTTTCGATAGCCTTATGTTTATTGGTACAAAGAAGTATGAATTAGTATCTATCAGTACGTGAGAATAGTACTAAAAGAAAAGGATAACACATGTAACAATAATCAGAGATCTTCCACTGTTGTACTCACTACGCTTGGCGCTCAAGAGTATGTTTTCATTTCTACTTTTGATTGTTGGTAATCACAATTTAAGAATTTCAGGCTTATTAAAGGGCGCTGCAGCTCAGGAACTATCAAAATGTTTTGCATTAGTTTTATTATGGGGTCATTGAGATGGAGAAAATTCTACGCTCCATGTTACTTAAAAATTTCAAAACTTGGTCTGTTGAAACATAAATAAAGATATTATCTTTCATTGCGCTTCCCATTCCAGTCTAATCCAGACAAAAAAAAAATACTCTTTCTTGCAGTCAGCAAAAAGTACTTAATTTGTATTAACTATGTGCCACATAAATTTATCGGAAACTTAATATTAAAGTAATATTATATTCTATATATAACTGTGATTATTGGAACCCACGCTGCGGCAACATTGTTATCAAGATATTACATAAAGTATTTTGATTATTAGTTCCAATAATTTGGCCTATATAATTAAGGTTAATGTTATTTCCGTGGAGATGAACTGAAGAACTTACTACATTGATAAGTATTAGAGAGATGTTAAATATTTATCATATTATCATAAACGTGTTCTAGAGTGGAGACCGCGTCTAGGCAAACGTAGTGGGGCGCGCCCTCCAGTTAGGTGGACTGACGACATCCGCAGGGTTGGCAGTGGTTGGATGAGAAGACCTGAACATCGAGCTCAGTGGCGTCCAATTGGGGAGGCCTATGTCTAGCAGTGGACTTCATCAGGCTGAGGGTGATAATGATGATAATCAACTGGAATGAACCCAGTGAGTTTTAATTGTAGAAAAGCCATTCTTCCGCACGAATGGGCTGGCTTGCCTGGACCTCGACCTCACAGAAAACTGACGTGAACAACCAAAGCGATGCGTTCAACATATCAGTGAATACAAAAGGCAAATATCCTTCTTCCTCCACCCCAACCACAATCCTTTAATCCGTCTAAAAGGCACTCGTAACTCCTATGGTGTTGCCCGTTTGTCAAACTATACCATAAAAAGGAAATCAATCATTTTCTTAAAAGGAGTCTGCCATATTTCTTTAAGCTGGAATCATAAAGCCTAGAACAGGTCATAAAAACATATATGTTTTAAAAAGAAAGGTGGAGTGTGACTTGTAGAAGAATAGCAAAAGTATCCAAGTTCTAGATGAAAATATTATATCCTTTTTTTACGATTCATCACAATAGCATAAAAACAGCCGAAAGAGTATATAGACCTACAAAATATTAATTCAAGGCTATTGCGCCCCAGGTTTTCACTAAGCTGCCGTGGGCGTTCGCTTACTTTATTCAATATACAAAAAAATAATGGTATTATTCCAATGAAAAGGTTTTAAAACACTTCCATTTTCTTTTTTGTTGTTTGCTGGTAAATAAGGCCTACATCTGAGTGCTGAGTAGTCATTGCCCTCTCACTGTGAATAACAAAAAACATTACTTATGAAGATTAGGTTTAACATTTACTTGTATGTCTGTGGGATTTAGTGGCAAAATATAAGCAATATAGTACATCAATTTTGGTTTATTTCCTCTTAAATTTATAAATAATGAAAAAACAAAAAAATACGTCCTGTCGTCTTACGTCTTCTGTCTTCACTCTCTTATTCATTCCCCTTCACTCTTCATCATTCATAGTAGTTCATACATTCCTTCCTGCTCATTCACACGTTTCCTTTCACTCAGTAGGTATTCACTCCACATGTCTGATAGCGTAGTTTAAAAAGTGGGAGAGCCATTCAGCACGAATGGGTTGGCTCGACGGAGTGATACCACGGCCTTACATAAAACAGGCGTGAAATAACCACAGCGCAGCGTCGTGTTTCGCCGTGTGAGTGAGGTTAGGCTCCCAATCCCTAAATTTCCAAGACGTCGGCAACGCAGTCGTCCTACGTTGTTGCTGGAATCAATGGGCGGATCTGATTGCTTACCATAAAGCTATGGGAGGATCACCAAATAACTTCTTTTCTTTCTTCTTTCTAAAGAGTTTATAGTACTGCGACATTATTATTGGAAATTTTAATAATTAACTGTGAAACGTACTGCCTAAAGACGAAATTCATACAGCATTACACTTTGTATTTTTTTTAAATTTCTAATAGAAACAACTGTTGTAAGAATAGATGTAAGATAGTGTAGAAATCATTATTTTTATTTAAGAGGCTTTTTTTAATATAAAAGCTCTTCTTTCTTCAGGCTGCTTATATGTGATTGCAGAGTAATAATAAATAAATTAGAGTACCTACGTTTACGCAAGTTGGAGAATCCTTTTTCTACACATTATTCATTATAATGGCGAGTTGTCGTTAGACTTGGAGAATTCAGGGGGAGGCCTTTGTTCAGCATTGGACGTTTTCTGGCCGATAATGATGATTATAACAACAATAAGTACATCAAGTACAACAAGTACCCGGTACTCACAATTTACAATATCAATAATATCATTTCTTTTTTTTAAAGATGCCCCAATCACATACACAAGCCACCCAGACCCGAAACAACAATTTGTGGAACACACAAAGTGTTGTTTCGTGCGGGAATCCAACCCGCGACAGTAGACTCACAGCAGCCAGTTAGCCAGCCACTACGCCAACCGTGTAATACTAAGCAAATGGCAGATAGGAGACACGTGTGAACCAACCAGTTATTTATTTAGCTTACTCGGTGCGTTGGCAAAATGGCTACACGTGTTCAAACTTATCAACGGAAGCACTTGATATATCCAACGATTAATTAGAGGTTCTAAATTATCTGTACTTTGCTTTCAACCATGACTTTGCTCAGGGGCTAACTAACTGGTGATTAGTTGTGTTTAAAGAAATTTATTCTTATAAAATATGAGACTAACTCACATGAGAAATTCAAAATTAAAGTGCTTTTTTTATATTACTAGGATTTTCGTCAAAATTAGAGATAAATTAAATATTTGGTCAAAAATAATTTGGTTAGTTCCTCAGAAGTCACTTAAGTTCCTTTTTAACCGAATTCATTTATTTTCATATTGTAATCTTCCATTCCTAATTGGATACTGGTCAAATATAAATTATTTAGACTTTGAGAACATGAAAAAGGTATTAAAAGGTACTTTGACTAATTGTCACGTGGGTATATATTATATTGTTGCTTAATTGAGTAACAGTTTGGTCCTTTGACCTGTAAAAGTGCTGCTTTGTGGCTTATTTGCGAAAAATAGCTTGATTGTTTCAAACGTAATTATTGCGATATCGATTTTTATCAAGTTGTTCTTTTTTCTCTTTCTTGGACCTACTTATTTTAAAGCGCCAAAAACATTTTAACAGATCGTTGATTCATATAACGATCAAAAAGCACATCACTCCAAAAACGCTGTGGCTAAAACTTATAAAAGATCTGACAAAAAAATCTTATAAAGTTAAGTGCTTTCCTTCCAAATTTGCCAGCTGATTTGGCAATTAAGGTATCGATAAGTCAAAACACAATATTCCATTCAAACCGACGTTTTGTCCATGAAGTTATGGCACCGGCTTCTTATACAGTAGGGTGTTTTTTTTGTAAGGGGAAAGTCATCAAATGACTTCTCCGGCCCAGGGCCGGGCGGGAGGGAGTGTCAGACTCTTACTGACTAAAAACCCCCCTGTTCCTTCTCCTGCTCTGGGCCGAGGTCGCGGTGCCTCATTGCGCTTACCCCGCAACCCCGGCGGCATACAGTAGGCTGTGGGTTCAAAACCTAGCAAGTACTTGCAAGCACTTTACTTGAGTTGTATGTACATTCTTTCTACTGGAAAACGTTATGGAGAAATTATAAAAAACTTATAATTTCAAAGTTTGAAATCACCCATCCACCTTGAACTAGCGTGGTGATTAATCAAACTTTGTACATATACATATTATATAGGTACTATATATAACTTTGATCGACGTCCGGGCTCTATAGTGGGCGTTCATTGATAAAAGATACGCAAGGGTGGTTGTAACTCAATTTTAGGCTCGTAGAGAACGGCCATGTTAAGTCGGCCTTTGTGCAAGCAAACTATAGCTCGATAATTGAAAATTTGGGCCGGCTACAATACACAGCGTGACCCGTATCGTGTCGAACAGGAAGCCATTGTATGTACTCAGGGTATCGATAACAAACAAAAACAATTGATGGGCGAAAAAAAATATCTGAAAACAATTGGAATTCTTATCAGCAATGTGGCAACGACCGCATAGAGATCCCCATTGCTCATTGTTTGCGAACGTTCCAACTCGGATCGAACTACTTAAGCCGGGAACAAACCGCGAACGAAGGGCCATAGCCTTTGTGCTAATATTTAACCGCGAGTCATCTCGTTATAAGGCGTCAACCTCTTCTGTGTACTGATGGCAACTTAATGCCCTTACCGTTGCGAATATAAAATTATGTTTATTGCTTTAACACTTAAATATCAGCAAATAAAGTAGGTATTTGTAGCAAAACATATTTTTGTTTTTTTAGGTTTTTAATTAAATACGACGCTGTTTTTTTATAGGTTCATATCTGAATATATGAACCTATAAAAAAACATTGTGCATTTACACAATATGTTTTGCATATATATATGTACAAACCTCCAAAAAAATGTTCTGTAGGAAAAATCATTATTTTATGATTATAAAAAAGTTTCAGACGAAGGTAATAATTGTTATTGCTTTTTTAGCTTTTTTTTGAGCGGGAAAATAATTCATCACAAGCCATAGGTCGGGAGGGAATTTCAGTATCTTAACCGCTAGTCTGCCGGTATATGAGACACAATAGAAAACACATTGTGTCTCGCTTATATCTGCGCTCCGTCATACCACGGGTTAAAGACTAAAATCAACCCTGGTCCTTCAACTGATCTGAGCTAGACCGTGGTTGTCGCATGACATTACATCTACCATCCCAGCTCTACCTAAGTCTAAATTTATATTTCATTGATAGGTGTAAAGAAAATTATTTTGTCATTTGTACTGGAAAACGCCTTCGTAGCTAGAAGAAAGCAAATTGCTTTTATAGGCCTTTCCTATCATGTTAAACAACGTGAAGTGTCATTTTAGGGCGTGGCTATAATTTTGTTCCCTTAATTTTTACAAACATTTGGAATGACTCGTTAGAAAATAAATGAAGGAACTCAGTTAGTCATTGTTTCTCGACAAAAACTGTTGAAGGCAATTAATCCGCGTTGGCCGTGAATGGGTTAAAGTGTAAATATACGTAAATACGTGTTTTCATATCTATGTTAGTTCTTAAATTTTGAATTTCTTTTCAAGGAAGATAGCATCTTCATTACCTTATTTATTATTATATTTTGAATTTAGGGTACGACTGGCTTATAATGATATATGAATAAAAGGCGCAATATGTTTTTTTATATTTAAGAAATAAATAAACTTTGATTGTTTTCCTTATTGTTTTTTTTTTTAATTTTTCCATCAAGTTTGGTCACGACCGATACACGAGCTTGTACTTACGTCTGTTGTTAGCACAGCGTAATTTTAATTAGAAGTATTCACTATGAAGTAATGTCTTACAGTTTCAGAGAATTTCCATTAAATAAAATCTCAATTAAAAAGTCGATTTCATGAAACATTTTCACTTGATCCTTTACAAATGGCATCGACATTTCCATTATTTGTTCAATTTTATCTGCGAACATTTTTCTACCGCTTTTGTACGTGTCCTCATTTCTGGCCAGCCTACCCACGTAGAACAAATTAGCTATGCAAACAGCCTACTTTTCCTGTTTTCAACAAATAATCTTGACGTTTTGTGTTTTTGTAACTTTTGTACCTATTATACACCAGGAATTGGACAGAAGAACTTTACGTTATATAGGTACTAGGTGGATACCTAGATCGTAAATGCCTAGATAAACGTATCAGTTTAGTTATACTTTACTTATTTGATTGGAGAATTGTTTATAACGCCTATTACTTGAACCTATTTCCCAGTTGACATGTGTAAAATTCATATTTAAATGCTAGAAAAAAGTTGTGAAAATTCTTTATACAAAACCTACCAAATTACTTTACACAAAACCTACCAAAGTTCTTTACACAAAACCTACCAAAATGAGTTTCTCGACTTCTTCTTGTAAACAAACAAATTTTTTTTAAACAAAAATACTTTTTACATTTTCAAACTACCTTAGAATAAAAATGACTACATCCTAGGAGTTTTATATTTTCTTTTTCAGAACGAGTGTAGTTTAAGACTTTATTCATGCAAACGTAAACTTTTATATGGAATAGAGTTTCAGTAGAATTTCGTTATATTTATTTGCTTTCTTCTTAATAAAATGCTAATACTTCCATCCGGATGGTCCGAGCTCACATACTGCATACTAATATTTAATAAGTATACATTATTATATTGTGTTACAAACATGTCAATGTATGTTGTTATTTTGTGCTGTTTTTATGAAAGAATGTTGATATGACTTATTTTTTTAACAAGTAGGTAAAGATTTAATTTTGCACATAATCTTAGTTTTTAACAAAAGGTCTACATGAATATTATTTAAAATAGGTAAATGTCTTAACTTTTGCTAAAAATAACATAATTTTTTAACTATTTCTATGTATGGCAACATTGTTGCATTACCTAAGTGGTGTGCCTGTGAAGATGGTGTTATACTTAAATAAATAAATAAATAAACTTTGACTTATATTTCTTTATTGGAAAATGCGAAGACTGAAGGAAAACGCTTATCATTGTTTCATCAATGAAGGGCCAGTACATTTTGTTAAATACAGAGTTAACATTAAAATATGTCATGCTTATTCGATGTTTTAAGTAGACAAAGACTAAAATGTAAAAGAACTAATTTATGTATTAAAATTAATTGTCATTCTAAATAGGTTTTATTCCAAAACATCTGAGACCATTAGGGAGAAATAGAACGGTGTAATTAATTACTGCGCATTTCATCTCTTAGGAACACCGTGTACTAATATCTAAATTTTATATTTACAATTAGGAGTTATAAATAAATACAATTATAAATTTAAAATTAAAATTATTTATTTGAGGATTAGATGATTAAGGATTTATTTCTGCTCATATTAGCAATTAGTCATAAAAAGATCATAACTTTACAGGGGATTTTGGTCGTAACCACACTCACCAAACAGATTGAATATCACAGTTAGTTTTAGAAGTTTAAAAGATGCTTCTTGTGTGACTACTACTGACCACAACTAAACACTATCAGCGTTATTAAAAACAAGGTTTTTCCCTAAGTTAGGTCTAAGCCACTGAGCCAGTTTTTGTATTTAAAATTGTAGGAGACAGAATAAGATTCAAAATACTAAAACTGACGCAATGGTTTAAACCTAGACTAAAGATAAGTCTTGTTCTGTATAATATGGTAAATGATTAATGTCTAAAATATTACCTACATTCCGTTTTAAAATGTTATGTCGAAAATCTCTTTATTAAGGGAAATTATATATTATTAGATTTTCGCCAGCACCCAAAATCCCCAACCCACACACTTTACGTCGGCAATCAGTGAAAAATGCCGAATCATTGTGTTGATTAATCGTTTTAATTCACAGCTCGAACACAACAGAATACTGAACTCACGACCTTAGTCCTCCATTATGACTAGACTAGAAGTTATGTACCTATATGGTTAATATGGTTACCCTTTTTGTAAGGGACCCCGTTATTTGATTTATAGTACTAACTTTGTGTGGAATGTAAGAAAACCAGCCAATAGATCGTCGCCCCTGGACACATTAAACTTTTCTACAAAGTGACCTTTTAAGAAACAGTACGGTCTTCTTTGAAGATCATAGAAGTACGGATGTGTCGACAATGAGTTCATGCTACAGTTTTGCTGCGCAAGGCAGAAAATTTCGTGAAAAGAACACAGTTCTTGCCTGCCATCCCATTAGCTAGATAATCTGGATAGACCTGCCGTCCCGCGTATTTATTTAGATAAATATTACGTTACTTTCTTTAAGCCAGTGGCTCACTGATACTGGTCGGACGCGAAGCATTTATGACTGTATTGTTAAAGTAACATTAGTGCAGTCGCGAACGCAAAAAGCCTCTGTTCAGAAATGTTACAGAGCGATTTTAGATCCTACATATATCTAGGTATTAATTGAATGACAAGAAAATGTTTTAATCAGGATGCCATGGAACGTTGCATGTTCAGACAAACTACATTGTAATAGGTATGTACATTTCCTATATTGCGTGATTCTCACCGATCGACAGTCACAATCTAACTTTGAGGTATTCCATTAAAAAGTTTTTTAATCTCATATTGTTAACTGATGAAACCGGTTGAATTTCCATGACTTTCCACAAAAGTTTTATTTGTTTAACCACCAATTACAAATTATTTAAGTATCCTTTGTCGAAAATTGAGAACACATTTGTGATGATCTTTATGCCATAATTGTATTTTCGAAAAAAAAATAAGTAGAAAGGAGGCCCAATCCTTCCCTCACCCAATCCCTAAACCTCCGAAACCGGAATCCCCAAAAGGCCCGCAATACACTCGTTAATACTCTGGTGTCGCGACGTCCATGATCGGCGCTGATCGCATAAAAATTTAAGTATGGGAGAGCCATGCTTCGGCACCAATGGGTCGGCTCGACCGGAGTGATACCATGGCCTCACAGAATACCGGCGTGAAATAACCAAAGAGTTGTGTGTCGCCGTGTGAGTGAGGTTCCCGGAGGCCCAATCCATCCCCTACCCCAATCCGTTCCCTTTCCCAAAATCTCCAATTAATCCCTAATCACCAAAAGGTCGACAACGCACTCGTAACTTCTCCGTCGTTGCGGGTGTCCATGGGCGACGCTGATTGCTTACCATCAGGTAATCCGTTTGCTAGTTTGCCGACCTATTACATTAAAAAAAAACTTTAGAGCCTACGGTGCGTTGTGTGCCAATAGACCACCATAGACGGGGGCCTATAGAGCTAATGTTCAGCCGGGGTTGCAGTGCCAGCAAAATAAGGCACCGCCCATACGTCGTCCTAGAGCAAGAGAAGAAAAGAGGCGTTTTTAGTCAGTACGAGACTGACACTCCCACTCCCCCGGCGAAAGAAGACCTTTGATGAATATCCTCTCACAAAAAAGAGCATAAAATTCTGGAGTAGGTTTTTAAAAATGCATTCTGTTTGTAAAACATTAAAACCTATTTTGCAACTCAAACACTTTACTAATCAAATTGTCTGCTCCTCCAAGACAACTATGAATTTTCGACACAAATGCCATCGCAAATATTTACCATAATATTAGTTAGGAACTTTATTTTGATACGTAATCCTGTAGTCTATGGACTAGTCACGTAGTCACGCTGTGGACACTACCTTCAAACTAGTTTGGCTTTACTCCACATCTACTTAATTTTTTTGCCAGTTATATGAGAGATAGGCAGCAGTATGTAGAATATGCGGGATATACATCGAATCCATATTTTACCAGATCTGGAGTGAGTCAGGGCAGTAATCTAGGGCCTTTAGCGTTTATATTAATGATAAACGATCTACCTAAGGTTGTAAGAGATGCCTGTTGCCTATTATTTGCCGATGACCTCAAATTGTCTCTCGATATAAAAACTCTCGATGACTGAGCGACTGCAAAGAGATATAGATAATGTGGTAACCTGGAGTAAACAGAACCAACTGCAATTTAACACTTCAAAATGTGTAACGATATCTTTTTCGCGAGCGCGTAAACCAATCACCTATAATTACCATGTAGATAAGGTGCCAATCGTAAGGGCTACAGAGGTCAAGGATTTAGGTGTTCGTCTTAATGCGGAGCTAGCGTATCGTGATCATATCATAAAGTGTTGTAAGAAGGCGTATAGAAATTTAGGTTGTTTAATTCGGACAGTACGAGGCTTTACAAATATTAAAGCAATCGTCGCCTTGTACAATGCTTTAGTCAGGAGTCAATTAGAATGTAATGCAGTCATTTGGGCTCCACATGAAACTAAATATAGTCTCATGTTGGAGAGGGTTCAGAATAAATTTATACGTTATTTATATATGCAACAGTACGGGGTATATCCATTCTATCCATTGATGTATCCAACGTTATTTATCTTAGGTATGGTGGGATACAACGAGCTAAGGGTCAGGAGGGATCTCGCACTTACCTCGTATGTACTTAAGATAATAAGAGGGAAGATACACAATGGTAGTATACTGGCACTGGTTGGGTTGTGTGTTCCGGACGGGTACGTGGGGCGCAGGCGGCGGCCGCGGCTGCTGGCTGTGCCGCGCGCGCGCACTAACCTACTAGCCGAGGCGCCACTGACGCGCGCGCTCCGCACTCTCAACCATATCGCCAATGAAACCGACATATTGGTCTGTACTCTGAGTGAATTCACAAGGATAGCTTTGTTTGTTATATGATAAAAAACTGTAGTCAAGTAAGGATATGTAGATATTATTGTTTAGGCATATAAGCTAGGCTATTGCATTGGGTACAAAACCTGTAAAAATAGTCTAAGTTTTGGAAAATAAATAAATAAATAAATAAATATTTCGTATTTCCTTATAAACCACAATGATTTGACTATTAGTGAATGTATACAATATTTTTTTCATAATAATAAATATTAATAGTTATTATTGCATTATTTATATGAGTTTTTTATATATTTATTTAAAAAAAACGTTGCCTCACACTAGGATTTTTTCCCATGTCGTGGGTGCGGTTACAAAAATACAATTTTACATAGATACATATGACACCTAGACCCGGGACAAAAACTTGTGGATCACACAAAGATTGTTCCGTACGGGAATCGAACCCGCAATATGTTGCACGGCAACCAGTTGCCCAGCTAACGCACCAACCGTGCAGTCAAAAAGATATCTTTTCGCTAAGATACCTCGTATTTAAAATCCGAACAAGAAAAATATTAATAGAATGCAATAGAACTCTTCGATTTTTAATGTCCTAAAAATTATGTACGCATCAAAATAAAAACATTTTAGGTAATATTAAAAAAAATGCCTAATAAGCCTTCCATCCCGTAAAATACCTTAATTTCCGTTTTACAACTTAAACTAAAGGGATAAAGGTTTATATTTCTATCAACTAGAAGAACTTTTGCTTCCAAGATACAAAGTACTTACATATGTAATCCTTTAATGGACGAACAACTGCAGTTAGCAGTTGCTCTTTGTCCTAGCGACTTCGCCTTTGAACTTTACTTTGTAACTTAGATACTTGAATGGCAGGAAATGGCCAGCTAAAGAATATTTAAAAAAGTTGGTACTTAACAGCTTCTTCTTTCTAAACTTGTCTACTGAGCAGTAGAGTTCAGTGAAAAGAAGTTTGTTCGTCATATAAATGATGATGATGCACAGGATACGAATCAAGTTCACAACACACACTAGTGTAAGAGAGCCTGTCTTCAGAACGAATGGTTCTGCTTAACCGGAGTGATACCACGGCCTCATAGAATACCTCACTCACCGTGAAACAACCACGTGTGAGTGAGGCCGGAGGCCCAATCCTTCCCCTTCCCGAATCCTAAAACTCTAAATCCCTAATCCACAAAAGTTCGACAATGCACTCGTAACTCCTCCGTTGTAGCAGGTGTCCATAGGCGGCGCTGATTGCTTACTATCAGGTAATCAATCTGATCGTTGGCTGCCCTATCATATAAAAAAACACTTTGTGAAATCAGCCGGAAGTTTTTAGTCAGTAAGAGTCTGACACTCGTTTTCGCCACACCCAAACAGGAATAAGTAATTTGATGAGTTTTTTCCACTGTCAAAAAAGATCCTTTGTGAAGCAGTCGACCAACATAAACCCGATTTGAATAAGAAACACTTTGTTTGGTTTACTAAACAACAAGTGTGTTGATAAAACTAACTAAATAACCAAAATTGAGTTACCAAAGCTATATAATACAATAACATTCTATAATTAGAAAATTCCCTAAAATCCCCAAGTAATCCTTTTCACTCCATTCTCTCCTTGGGTGTCAAATTGCGACATGAAATTAGGAAATTCTCGATAAATCGTCCAAATACTG
Organism: Spodoptera exigua; assembly: GCA_902829305.4. Lineage (NCBI taxonomy): Eukaryota > Metazoa > Arthropoda > Insecta > Lepidoptera > Noctuidae > Spodoptera > Spodoptera exigua. The sequence continues at coordinate 8,172,402 of LR824615.2, forward strand.
CCGGATTTGCTAAAGGGAACCGACGTTATCAATTAATCAAATGGTTCGTTAGACAGAACATTTCAAATAGATAGGGTTACAACATCTAAGCGACTTTGGAACCTCGGCCTGGTTTAGAGTTAAAACGACGATTATCCAAGCTTAATAAACAGAACATATCAAACCACACCCGCTTTTGAGTAAGTGTGGCAAAAAAGTAAATTTATGATATTTTTTTTAATGGTAACGTCACGGTATGTTACCGTTGAAATGAGATGTAAAGCCAAAATCTGCCTGTATCTGATTTAATTAGAAACAATCTTAGTGAGACAAGATTCAGAAAAATATGCTAGTAAAGGAAATTAATTTGTTGGCTGTCTTAATAATCTGCCACCATGCAAACAGTCCCAGATATAAGCAAGAACTTGAGCACTAGAAGGTCCTACATCAATAATATCTGAAATTAGCTTTCATCTTTTTTATATAATAAAGGAAAATAAATAAGTAAAATGTCCAGAACCTTATTGAGTGACGATGCCTCGACCCGAGTATATTGTACGTGACTTCGGTCCACTATCCACGGAATTCATTACCTAGCCTTTATTAACTTGGGTTATCGTATGAACGGACTCATGTGGGTTTTTATTATTAACACCGAACAGGGAATATTTACCAAAGCTAAAATTCATATTAGCAACTTTGCTAATATACCTTTTGTTTATATAATAATGATGATACACGAAGAGGTGATCTTAGACTATTGATTTAATCTTTCTTATCCTCCTCGGCTGCAAAATGTCTGCTACCGCTAATTATAAGGTTTATTTTAATCAAACCTTCTCCAGAATGAGGTGGAGTGAGAAAGATTGTCAAACTTTTACTTACTAAAAACCACTCCGTCCCTTTTAAACTTTTCCCTTTTTTAAGTATGCTGATTTGTAAATTGTTTGTCAAGAAAATTACGGTAATGCATAAAAAAGTGAAAAAAGTCCATATATAAAATGAATTTCTTTTTTTGACCTTACCCTAAAATATCTTCCTTTCGTCCGTCCGTCCGTCCCGTAAAACCTCCTTGCCAATTTCGACCTAGTTTTTATTACAAATGATTCACATGTTTTTGTCTTATTGCTGTTATTAAATATACATTTTCTGTAGCATTTATTACTCGGCTCACAATGCGGCTGCGACACTCGTTCCAACCATATGCCGTCTTCTTTTATGATCTTACTTTTATATGAGTATTTCCAGTTCAATATTGCACTTATCATTTTAGAGCACAAGTCGAAAAGACAGAACAGTCGCATTGCGGCGTTTGACGATGCTTTAGAAAAATATTTCCATTTTGTTTACTTGCTAATTATATATCGTTTTTTTTAAGGTAATCATCAAGTGACTTTTTTCGTCCTGGGTAGGGCGAGAGGGCGCTCCATCTTAGACTCTTCAGACTCTTACTGACTAAAAACTCCCCCGTTCCTTTTCTTTCTCTAAACAATGATGTCATAGACAATTAGCGCTCTCTGTTTTTCAAATTCCATTTTTATGGACGTGTATGCACTTCTCCCTTTCCTCCTTTCCACAAATCCCTTTTATTTACAATTTTCATATCATTTCATAGGCGAATTTTGTGAAACTATGAAAAATTGAGTATCGTGCGTAATCTTGGATGAATTTGATAAGAAAAATTTAATGATTGACATGACAACGCTCAGTTCAAATTTAAAATTTAAACCAGATGTGCCGATAAAAGCTCCTTCACGAATAATATTTTTTTATGGAGATAGTTGGAACACTAAAAAATATTTGATGATATAGAACACGTTTTGATCGGGTAACGGGATCCTGTGGGAAAATTTTCAACTATGATGGTAGAGAAGCCGCGGGAAAAGCGGTAGAAATTTATATTCCAATATATACATTTCTACCGCTTTTCCCGCGGCGTGCAGAAATTCCATATTGGGAGTCCAATAAAAGTTTTGTAGAAATCAAGCGAAAGTATTGATAGTAGTTTGATATATAGAGTGTAGATATTATTTTTGAGCTGGACCTGTCCGACGGAAATAATTTCATAAAAAGAAATGAACCTTTTGTCATACAGCAACACTATTCCAACATTAAACGTACTGCTTAGAATTTAAAAAACCCAAGGAGACTTTGGATGACAACAGAGACTAGAAAGTCCACACAAACATTGCTCTCGATGTTTCTCTCTCTGCCACTCAATCTTTAGTAAGTACTGAAATAAATGTTGCAGATGAGAGACAGCAAAAACGCAAGGGGAAAAATCTTAACCTTTAAGAGAAAAAGAAAACAAAATTGCCACGTTGGACGTTAAAATAACGTTTTGATTGGCCTGTATTTCTTCAATCTAAATACAGATATCCCTTGGTTGACGTCATTAATAGACTTTCTATTATACATGACACCCCTCCTCATCTCGTCCCATGTCATGTTTATATGTGTTTTGTAGTCATGAAACACAATCCTTTAATATCTATAATAATTTCAAATAAAATAATATCTTACGATTTGATTATCATTGATTTGAATATGAACAAAATCATTCGCTACAATTTCGTTTCAAGTGGTGACCATTCAGTTTGGTAGACAAATAATAATTTATTTATCTTGTATCGAATTCATTTAGCTTTAGAGTGGTACTTAGGACTGGAGATGAAAAATCGAATCGAGCGAACATTGTTATTATTAATTTGTTAGAATTATTTATTGATAGAAATGGGTTCACAGAGTCTTGAATGAATATGACACTAGCTTTTATTTGACTACCTACCTACCTTATTTGTGAGGGGAAAATTATCAAATGTCTTCTACCGCCCACGTTAGGGCGAGAGAGAGAGTGTCAGACTGTTACTGACTAAAAACTCCCCTTTCCTTCTTCTGTTCTAGGCCGCGGCCCTTCATTGCGCTTCCCCGCATCCCCCGTTGAATATTTGCCCTAGTAGGGCCCCGTTTGTAGTAGGCTATTGGCTCTTTGAGATGCGCGCGGAACGCAATCCACCTTACGCTAGGGTCTGGTTCTGGTCTGGAGCGCCGAGCTACCTTTACTTACCGAGATCTTCTTTCGATTCCCGATGCTCGGAATTTTGGATAATTCGGCAGCTAGGGCGTGAGGAGGATAGTTCCTTCTAGCGTTCCCTTCTATTTAAAGAGGAGCCGGCTTCCCAGTTCCTGTCACTCCACGGCATGGCCTCAACTAAGGCCGAACGCGAAAGGTCGACGCCATGTTCACTCCCGACTACCGACGTGCCTACCGACCCTACCTACCTACAAACCTTACCTTAATTGTCAGTTTTCCGATAACACCACCCAATACTACAAATAAATTTTTGGTGGAACATAAATTTCAACGAAAAGGTTCGTTCTGTATAAATCCTGTATATCAAAGAAGTAATCCGGGACAATACTGTATAGTCTGTTGCGGTTAATAGCGGAGATTAAGCCCTTTTCAAAATGGGATCGGGACGGAACTAAAGCTTGCTTACTGTAACCCGAGTTGATGTTTAAGATAAATGGTGTTTACCCCTTACGCAGTGACAGCGAGTAAGCCAATAATAATTGCCACAGCTTAGATCCTGCCGGTAGGTTCAACTACACATGTATAAGTGTTTTCACGTTATAAATTATCCTACTTAGCTTGTTTTCTCGCCCAAATGCGGATGTATATTTTGTCAGCCCAATTTTTCTGGTTGATTTTCATATTATAGAAATTATACAGTGTACCTACCTTTACTTCCCAAGACATAAACTCGAAACCAAATATTTTAAACTTTCTGGTTATACCTAACACACTATGTTATAGTATAATAATTATGAAAAAGAAACACACCAATTTATTTAGGCTATATTTAAAAATAACAGTATTAACATATTTTTGTAAAGTAAGTTCTATTAATTATTTTATAATTTTTAATATTTTTTCAATCACTCAAAGAACACTCCCAGTTGCTGTCGAATTTGATCTTCTTGTTCTGCCAACTGGATACTTTCTTTGTGGGTCATCCGAGGTGATTCTTTCAGACCTATATACAATAAGAACAAAGCAGGAATAATCAATTTTAGTGAATAAGTATTTCTTCAAAGGTTTTCTTATGTGACTCATCTCTCTTATCCAGAAGTCTTCAATGCTGAATTTAATTATCTACTTGTAAATACTTAGAAAATATGGTACATACCTTTCCTAATACAGTTTCCGACTTCTATCGCCTCAAATGCAAGTCCTGCGCTATTTTGAAAGTTGTATGGCAGTTTCGATGTATGCAGTTCAAAATCTTTAACCACATTCCCTGCCTCAGTAAATATAACCATTCTGTCAGGGAAGTGAAATGGGGCTTCCAACTAAGATAGAAAATAATTAAAATTTATTTTATGAATGGTTTTTTTTAAACGTTGCCCTACACTAGGATTTTCTCCTGTGTCGTGGGTGCGGTTACAATCATACAAATTCACTTACGCCTGACACCCAGACCCAGAACAACAATTTGCGGGTCACACTTTAAGTGTGGGAGAGCCAAGTTTCGGCACGAATGGGTCGGCTCCGGACCGGAGTGATACCGGCGTGGAACAACCCACAGCTTTGTGTTTCACCGTGTGAATGAGGTTACCGGAGGCCCAATCCCTCCCCTTCCCCTATCCCTTCCCAATCCTTATATCCGCTACCCCTATCCCCAAAAGGCCGACAACGCACTCGTAACTCCTTTGGTGTTGCGGGTGTCTATGGGCGGCGCCGATTGCTTACCATCAGGTAATCCGTCTGCTCGTTTGCCGACATATACCATAAAAAAAGCACAATGAGTTGATCCGTGCGGAAATTGAACCCGCGACACGTTGCACGGCAGCCAGTTGCTCAGCCACCCCGCACCAACCGCGCAGTCTATATGATTGCTTAGTTTAAGACTAAGACTATTTATATATCAGCTTTAACAACTCTGGCTACTACTATACAAGCAGACAGCCTGTGGTGCTGTCAAAACGAAAAATTTCGCTGTGTGATTGAGTTTCTGCCTTCCTATCCCCATGTTTCACTCTTTTAAATTCCTAATGTTTCAAATCTCCAACCCCCAACAGGTCGGAAACGCACTTGTAGCACTTCAATGTTGCGGATGTCTATGGGCAACTCCAATTACCTAACATCAGGTGAACTTTCAGCACGTTTGATGCACAATCCTATTTAAGAAAGGTTTATGAACTAAACACTTACCTTGATTCGTCCCTTAGTTCCATACACCGTAGCCTGATTACATAGTTCCAACTGCGTATGGGTGTTAAGTACGGCTCGTTTGCCACATTTGTACTCCAAAACGATAGTCTCAGAATAATCCACTCCGTGTTCATTCAAGTTACCAAAAGCAGCCAACTTTTCTGGAGACGCTTTAAATATAAATTGTGCTAACTGAAGCACGTATACTCCCACATCGAGAACTGCACTGCCACCATATTGTTTTTTGCTGAGGACAAAGATATGAGTGCAATATGTAATCAAAGTAAATATATACATATGTCGAAGCGTCAACGCATATCAATCGATTTAGATGTGGCAACTATTGTTCAGAGCGTCAAGTAATTACTTGAGGATGGTTAGCGCGGGGTAATGGCAACACCGATGGAATAATCGATCTAGAAGATTAATCACACATTGACATTTGACAGCGAATGACATTGACAGACGTCACTGTGCGCGGGAAACACTTTTGAAAAGATCGCGGCGTTGGCGGCATCTACTAGCGTTACTCCCCGCTAAACTTCCTGCGTTTTCGCTGTTATTGTGTTGTAGTTATATTCCTTGAATAATATTGTGTGAGTTGACAATGTCGCGACCCACTGTTAGCGAATCTCCGACATATATGTTTTGGCACATACGGCCACATCAAACTTTTCTCCCGTGTTACAAATGCATTTATATTTACTTCATAGATGAAATGGGAATGCCAATTATGTTTTAAATTTGTAAAAGTATTTTTAAAGTTATCGATACTTCAAAAAGCACTTACTGTATTCTCTCACTGTTGCTGAAGAAACCGAAATTGGCTTCCAAAAACTTCACTTCTCCTATACATCCACTTTGAATTGTTTTCTCCATTTCATAGTATGCAGGAGAGAAGCGGGACCACACTCCTTCCATAAGAAATAGATTCTTCTTCTTAGCCAAATCTACAAGTTTCTTGACTTCGTCACTTGACATTCCAAATGGCTTCTCGCAAAGAACATGTTTGCCATGCTCGAGAAACAATTTTGTGAGCTCGTAATGATAAGGATTTAATGCCCCAATGTAGACCACATCTGAAAGAATTTAATTTGAATACTTTAAAATTACATTCGTCCGTAAAGTGGGCTTCCTTAGGTTTAGGAGTTATTGTTTAAAAATCAGGAATTCAGATTCCAAAACCTGAATGCTCAGCTTGAATAGAAAATATTAAAAGGGCGCACATAATTCTTATTTGAAAAACCCCGACCCGACTCGAATCCAACGAATCGAAGGTTTTTACTTTATAGACGGATAGCCGTCTTATGGAATTCGAATCTGAATCCTATGGGACCCTAATACGGAAACCTAGCATGTGCCTTTAGCGAATTTTAATTGACATCGTTCTTGTGTAATCAATCGCATATTACAGCGACATTTTCAGTTATTGTAATTACAATAAAAATGTGTAAAAAGTAGCAGTTTATTAGACTAGAACCTAGACCTTCCATAAAAAAATGATTTAATGGCGAGAACTGAGCAAAAAGTATACTTAGGAAGAAATCTGTCATACAAGAGAACTTTGTGTTGTGATAATGTTGAAAATATTATTTAGTCAAAGTCAAAATCAGATAGTCCATCAGTCTGTACTACGGTTGAGCTAGGTGCTCAAGCCTGATACATTAAGATTTTAAAAAAGCAGTTACTTACCAACGTCGGTACAAAGAGCCATATGCTCATAAGTACCAGAGAACATGATATTATGAGTTTGAGCAAACTCGTCAGCCTTCTCTTGATCTCGGGCAGCTACAGCCACTATCTTTTGATCCCCTATATCGGGACATGAGTTGAAAGCGTTTACAAAATCATTGCTAATCTTTCCCGCAGCTACTATACCCCAACGGATGGTCATCTGAAAATGAATTGATAAAAATATAGATACGCCAATAATAAGAGTCTGCATGAACCGAACTAAAAAAGGTTCGTTCGAACTTATGTTGAGTTATTGGTTTGTAAATGTACTAGAATTACAAAATTAATTGGCCGGTAAATGATAATGTCGCATCGATCCAAGAGGTCACATGGCAATTGTTCCACTTCATAATCTGACATTTTGGCCTAAACTCATTAGGGTAAGTGGTAACCTCAAAAATCTTTATAACAGAAAATTCTAAGGAGAATTCGAAAAATAAATTTAAAACGAAAATAACGAAGAAAACTTACTTTCACCTTTCTGGACTAAACAGACACTACGATTATCTGCAAATTCTAACTTCAAACTAATGAGATTATAATAGAACATCTGGTTTTATAACTATTCATTTCGATTAATCAGAAGTACCTATTAACCTATCTGCTGATACTTGTGATACCAATCAAGGTCAATGATGCACTCAAATAGCAATACGTTATCTATTTACATAACAGACATACTGCATAACGTGTCGCCTCTTATTCCCAGAAGAGGGAGGCAGAGGCTAGTTCTGCTAAGTTCATACTTTTTTTAAGGGATAGCAAGTGTTCCTCATCACTAATCCCTCCACATGAGGGAGTAGCAGACTCTTACTGACTAAAAGTAACCCTGTTCCTTCTCCAGCTCCGAGCCCAGCCGTGGTACATCATGCTTAACTCACTACCCTTAGTCGCCATGCACAGAACCGCCCAGATATGCACATGCACACAACTAAATAAATAAAAAATGAATTGCTGATATGTTGTACTCGCATATGCTCAAATAACTCACAACTACTCGAATATTTTCAATAACTCTTGTTTGTAAAATAATACCATTAATTAAATATGATATGAATTTCTCGGTGGTTGCGTTTCTTTTTTGTCAACTTTAGCTCTCAAGGGACTATCGGTCCGTGATCTTTTCATAAAACTTTAATTTACTAACTTTTAAACTTTCGCGTTTCATCTTAACAACATTATATTTACGCGGGTATTAACGCGGAAAATTATAATTTGAATACCTTGGTAGGCTTGACGTTTCGACCCGGTTGCACAGGTCGTGGTCACAAGCAGACTCGCTAACTTTAATTTAGCATTATTTTTCTAATAAATACTACAACTACAAATGTTGTAAAAATACAAGTTACATTTACACTTAACAAGAAAACATTTATCGACTGCATAATATAATACATCAACACACTGGGTGAGCCGACCTGCCCCTGTAGTCATTTTATAAACACCACGCAACATGAGGCTAGTCTATCCCATCTAACATGTTTAAGGAAAACTTAAATGCAAGCTAAGACATTTTATTTATTACTCTTGCATTTTCATTGAATGTATTTAGTTCACCCGATTGCTCCCAATACATTAATCCTATTTAAGTTTTCTGCTTGGCGACATCCCAGCTCTAATTTACTGTTGTTCGGCGATAGTTGCCCACTGACCTCGTGTCAATGGCATTTTATTGCCAAATTATTCCCCACGCGAACATAAATCCACGATAGGCCTTCTAGCATATTGTATCACTTACATTATGCATTTGGCAATTTGGCTCCATCGCATATACGAAATATATGCAGATATGTAATTCGATTGCGTACTACTTTTTTTATATCACTGACTGGCTTAAATAAGAACTGCCAAGGTCGTCCAAAAATGTATTAGCTTGACGATTTAGTTCAATCGTTGGAGACAGATGGATGTGGGATGTATATATGTCGTGGTGGCCCGGAGGTTAAGGAGCCCGCTTCTCATGCATGAGGGTGTGGGTTCGAAATCTGCCAAGTACCAATGTGTCTTTTTCCGAGTTATGTGTACTTTCTTTGATTATTTAGACACCACTGACATACGGTGAAGGTAAACATTGTGAGGAAACCTGGACTTATAATTTCTAATTATAAGTTAAAATCGCCAACCCGCATTGAGCAAGCGTGGTGATTAATGCTCTAACCTTCTCCGTATGAGAAGAGGCCTTTACTCAGCTGTGGGCACTTATAGGCTGATGATGATGATGATGATGATGATGATGATGATGATGGATGTGGGATGTTATATATTATTATGCACATTTATGAAAAGTAAGAAAGAATTAAATAGAGGGGCAGCTCAGCAGTGCAGTAGGTTATACTTACTAACGGAATTGTTTGCGTTAATTCAATTATGCTCTTTTCTCAACTATAACATGTATCTTTACAAAATTTAGAAATGATTGGTTGAACAGACGATACAGAAAGGTAAAAAACAAATTGATTTATAATATTTGTTGAGAAACTCTGACAATCATTTTGATTGTTAACAAGTGGTAGTGAGTGATAAAGCGAGTACTTCAACTATAATCTAAAGACACTTAGGTTGTAGGTATGCTACTAGAAATACAGGTTCGAATACTATCAATAATTCAAGTTTGCAATTGTTTTCTGGGCAACGTGCCGCGAGATAGGTTTTCGTCCAAAACCATTTTGTACAAAGCAAATTATATTGTTTCATACTATATGCACTGTGCATGAGTGTGTAATTAGAATTTGTTTATAAAAAGATAAATATAAAACATTAAACGATGAATTTACCTATTACAAATTAACTTTACCAATCTTCTTATATATAAAAATGGATGGCAAAATGTGTTGGTAAGCGCATAACTCAACAATGCCTGGACCAATTTTGCTAATTCTTTTTTTGTTGTGTTTCTAATTGTCAGGAGAAGGTTCTTATCAAAAAATATTAGAAAAGTGGAGGGGAAGATTAGGAAAAAGTGACCCTTTGATAGCGAGATAGTTGGACCCGTGCGAAGCGGGGGCGGGCCGCTAGTATATAATATAAGTAATGCTTTACTAAAACACAATTTACAAAATACACAATAAAAAATAATACGTGTGAGCGTAGGTATATAGGTACGATCCTCTCACTGCTTCTTGAATTTAAATCAAAACAGCTGAAGAGAAAGTACATAAAACATTTTAATTTCTAGTATATTTCCTTGTTTATACCACGATTGAATTTCATCAATAGATACGAGTACTTAGGTAAACACTGTCCTTTTTTTCTATGAGGAAATGTATCATACTATTATGATTTTTCACACCCTGGACTGGACACCCTCGACTGCACGGTTGGCGCAGTGGCTGGGCAACTGGCTGATGTGCAACGTATCGCGGGTTCGATTCCCGCACGGAACAACACATTGTGTGATCCACAAATTGTTGTTTCGGGTCTGGGTGTGTTGTGTATGTGAATTTGTATGTTTGTAAACGCACCCACGACACAGGAGAAAATCCTAGTGTGGGGCAACGTTTTTTTAAGAAAAAGAAAAGGACAACAGAAGCAACAAATCAGGCCTTTGATTGATGGCTAATTTAACGAGGATACGACATATTAATATTTGTAGCGATTATGATATTAGGAACGCAATATTTTTGATTAGTCGGAAATTAGCTATTATAAATTATGTAGTTTTGAACTGAAGAAGTGTTAACAAAAAACATGTTTATTTTAGTAAGTAGAAAGTAATATAATATTTTATTGTGAATTTTAATTACATACATAATTGCGTCTGCACTAAACTTGATCCTATGCGGCAATTTTCAAGTGACTACTCTAGGACCTCATTACCATAATACTTTGGGGTCTCCAGTAACTAAATTAATGCTTCATTACCTGAAAGGTTCCAGTCCCTTTACAGTTCTAAATTGTAATATATTTTCAAGGAATTTATGTACCCAATTTTCAAGGAAATAAATAATCTATGTTCTAACTGTGGGAGAGCCATGCTTCGGCGAGGGCCGGCTCAACTGAAGTGATACAACGGCCTCACATAACACCGGCGTGAAACAACATTTATGTTGTGTTTCTTCGTGTGAGTGAGGTTACTGGAGACCCTAATCTTGCCCTCCCCCCTTCCCCCAAATAGTCAATCTCCAAATCCCCTGACTATAAATCAGCAGTAGTCGGTGCTAAGCCAATTGCTTATCATCTAATACAGGTCTTTATGTTAAACTAAAGAGAAACATCTAATGGCATATCACCTTAATTTATAAAAATAACCAACCAATACCAATGATTTTCTTAAATGACTATTTTCGATGACTTGAAATGAAATACTGCCTTACTTGTGTCATAAAATTAATTATAATATTACACCGTCCAATAATTATCACTTATTTTATATTACCAATTTACCTGAAAGCACAAATTTGCTTAAATAATTAATATTTTAAATTAACACCAGCCAGATACGATAAAGATACCTTTAAGAAATTAGGTCAAATTACAATGACTATTTTTTCATTAAAAATCGAATAGGCTGTTGATTTTTTCTGTACCACTTTGTTTACTATCGTGTCCTTAGATACAATAATATTTAAACGTAAATAGAAAGAGAAAGTGTAGGAGAGCCATGCTTCGGCACGAATGGGTCGGCTCGACCGGAGTGATACCACGGCCTTACAGAAAACCGGCGTGAAACAACCACAGCGTTGTGTTTCGCCGTGTGAGTGAGGTTACCGGAGGCCCAATCCTTCCCCTTCCCGGACCCTTCCCCAATCCCTAAATCTCCAAATCCCTAATCCCTAAAAGATCGGCAACGCACTCGTAACTCCTCCGTTGCGGGTGTCCATGGGCGGCGTTGATTGCTTACCATCAGGTAATCCGTCGGCTCGTTTGCCGACTTATTACATTAAAAAAAAAAGAGAAATATTAGAAAATCATTGTATAGGATTGATTGATTGACTGACATTCGAAAACTTAAGCCAAAACTTACGTCCCTACTTCCCTACATACATACTGCCCATACTTTGAACGTTCGCTCGATAGTTTTAAATCCTAAAGTTTTTAGCTATTAACATTCGTCACTTTTAACTTCCAGTAATATGAGATCCACGATAGACGCCAGTAAGTGAGTGAAGAAACGGGAACGATACCAAAACTTCACGAAAACTGTGTGCCTAGCACGAACATTATCGAGAAAGTATTCGTATCGAGATCGAAAGCATTTTCTATGGGATTTGCTCAGCGCCCCTACCGTGCGTAAAAGGAACTAAAAATCGCAAGCACGAATGATTTTGACAACTATCGTATAGTAATCGTATCGTGTTGCTATCGAAACTTAGAACATTTTGACACAAATTGGAAGCACGAACGATCTTTTGACGTATAGTAACGTAAGTTTCGAAGGCTGGCTATCGAAAACTGTCGAAACATTTGTCACTAAGAATTTGACGGTGAGAAAGGTTTCGAAATATTTCAATCGTGTTTTAAATAATATATTATAAGGTTTGTGAGTATTATTTACGAGTATAACATCATGCAAAACCGCCGCTGTACGAACCAAGTTGGAGAAATAGTTTATTTGTGGCTATTTTACTTGGAGATGAAGAGTCAAGAGAAACTTCGTAAGTACCTAAGTACCTACCTATTCAAGTTATGTTTCACTTAATATACACATATGTATTCAAGAAAATAATACGAATTAACTGATTATTCTAAAGAAATCGTGTGCCGAGCTAAATTCAGAAAGATATCTAATCCAATGGATATCACTGAAACGTAGTTTAGAAATACTAGGTATCGCCTAAATAAAGAAGCCTTCAAGTACTTCTGTGAGCAACTCCAACAAAAAACTCACCTTATAATGCTAAAATGAAATTAATAGGAGTCGAGCAGCGGGTGAAACCGCGAGGAAGTAGCTAGTATAAATTAGGTTTTCTAATAAGTATTTTTTTACAGGTGATTCTGGCTACCCACAGCGACCATGGCTAATGACGCCTACTCATTTTGGATGCGGTAGAGGGAACTCCGGGCCACAATATACTGCGGTAAAAGAAGAAGAGGTGATGCTTGTGCAAATACCGCACTCTGAATTATGCTCCTGAAAAATGTGCTTGACAACGGCTTGCTGCGTGTTGCATAATTTGGTCATAAATTTCAATGTGCCTGAGCCACAGGTAGATACAACAACAGCTGAACATCAAGACTTGTCTCATACCTCATCTTCTGTTATGAGACATGAAAATGATAGAAGCCATGATTTGATAAGTGAAAGGGCTTTAAGGAATATTCTGGTACAGCAAATAAATATACTACACAGATGACCCAAGTGTTTTATTATTATACATTTCCAAAACATCTTACACACTAATCTAACTTAAAAACTATTCTTACCTATGTTTTTATAATAGGTAACTATAGTGAGACATTTTAAATTCAATTCTAACATAATCTTTCCTCATTCCAAAATAAAGTAATATACATTAAAATTAAAATTAAAATAAAATATGTAAATATACATTAATCATCTTTTTAACTAGATTATATTTTAATACATTTATTGCCTCTCTCATAAGTTCCAGCCACTGAGCCTGTAAAAGGAGCTCTGCATCTCTCTGTCTTACTCTTCATTCTTCTCGTCGTAATTCCAAACGCTCTTGTTCCATTATATCATATTTTGATGGGTGACGAAGGGTGTAGACACAATAAAAGACTGGCGACGACTAACTTATGTATTGTCTCTTAGCACACGACAATTTCACACAGGGTGTTCGGACAGACTGCCCATTGCTTATATATTTAAGTACGTACTAAATACAAACATAGCTTACGTTACAACATTACACATCTTTAGTATACGTTACACCGTTACACTACTCCCCCCTCTTTTTTAAAAGAAACACTTCTTTTACAAAACAAACCCGAAAAAAAATTTTTTTTTAATTATCACTTAACATAACATTACAGCTAAAATTATTACAATACATTCACTATTATTATAAAGTACACATTTGTTTTACAGTTGTCGGAAATTTGATAGGTTTTACACAAATACACTCACTTAAACCACTGTCAGACCTTGACTTTAAACTTCTTCATTTTGGGTGGTTTCAGCAGTCTGCTTTCGTCTAAAACTTTTACGAGCCGCTTCGAAAGCGGTCGACTGCAGAGATTGCATCTGCTTGGTCAACCAACTTTTCCATGTACCGATACACCGACGAAAAATTAGGCATAAACATCCTATGCCTATGAGCGCCAAAATCGAAGACCAACCAATGAACGTCATTAGATTTGCGTCGTAGCCTTTGTTCGTCTGGGGAGCAACAAGGGCTGCGGATTTGACCTCGTCCTTGACTACGTAGTTTCCCATGACTAAGTATGATACGTTATGTCAGACAGAAGTCAGAACTAATATTAACTTATTACTATATACTTACTTATAAATCGAAACGTACGGGTCTTTTGCTGACTCGACCGCTGCGCGTTGTATGTAAAGGTGGGTTTACATTAGCGGGCGCGGAGCGATCCTTGCTAACCGGCGTTATAGGACTCGGACTTACGTTTATTTCTCTATTATCTAACTTATTGCTATTACTTACCGTATTGCTCGATATTGGTTCTTTGCACAAATATGCGGGTTTGAGTCGATCAATAGATATATATGCCGTCCGACCTAAGAAATCTATCAGATACGTCTTATCTTTTCTATCTAAGACTCTAAAGGGACCATCGTAGGGAGGTTCCAAAGGTCTCCTCACTCTATCATTTCGAACAAATACGTGTGTGCACTTATCTAAATCCGCGTATACGAATAATGTGCGAGCGTCCTTATGTCGCATCGGTTTCGGTTTCAAGTTCGTAATAATGTTTCGTAATCTTTCTACATATTGACAATGATCTAAAATTGTATAGTTTGCGTCACTACAAAAATCTCCAGGTAAACGTAATGCAGTGGCGAAAGTTAATTCTGCAGCACTAACACCAGTATCCTCTCGAATGGCGGCACGTAAACCTAGCAAAACTATTGGTAATTCGTCTACCCAAGTAGTTGAGTTTAGCCTTGCCATAAGAGATGCTTTTAAAGAACGGTGCCAGCGCTCAATCATCCCGTTCGACTGCGGATGATAAGGCGTAGTTCTCCTCCTATCAATGCCTAAATATCGCATGAGTTCTTTAAAAATGCTACTCTCGAATTGTCTGCCCTGGTCGCTTGTCAGCTTAACAGGACATCCAAAACGTGCTATCCATCCCTCTAATATCACTTTAGCCACAGTCTCCGCTGTGATATCCTTTGTAGGATACGCTTCGGGCCAACCCGTTTGGCGATCTATTATAGTAACTAAGTACCTATAATCATGTAGAGAAGTGGGTAAGGGGCCTACGATATCAACATGGATATGAGAGAATCGCTCTGCTAGTGGAAAACGTCCTAATTCAGTTTTTATATGCCTGGATACTTTTGCACGCTGACATTTAACGCAATTTTTTGCCCATTTGCCTATGTCACTATTCATCCCGTCCCAGAAAAATCTTTCCTTGACTAATTTTCGCGAAGTACGGATTCCTGGGTGACTTAAGTTATGCACTGATTCGAACGCTTGCCTCCTAAAGCTTATCGGTATATACGGGCGAACCTTATCTGTTGACGTTTCACACGTTACCGGTAGGTCGCTTCCAGGTATCACTATGTCTTTGAATATTAAATTACATTTGTTATTGTTACATTGATTGCGCATTAAATCCAAGTTTGCATCGTTAGCTTGCGCTTGGGCGATCGCGGCGTAATCTAATGCTGTAGCACATGTTATTGTTTCTAACCGCGATAATGCATCTGCTACGACATTCTTGTCGCCATCTATATGCCTTATGTCAGTAGAGTATTCACTGATATAGAGAATTTGCCTAACGCGACGCGGTAATTCATTATCCGAATTGGACTTTTTGAACATGAAGGTTAATGGTTTATGATCCGTATAAATAATCAAATGTCGTCCTTCAATCATATTCTGAAAATATTTAATGGCTAAATACATTGCTAGTAGTTCTCTATCAAATGTACTGTATTTAGTTTGCGGAATTGACATTTTCTTTGAAAAATAGCCTAATGGTATCCATTTATTGTTTACAAACTGTTGGAGAACGGCTCCCACGCAGGTGTTGGATGCATCAGTCATAAGCGCGAAAGGAGTATCGGGTTGCGGGTACGATAACGTCACGGCGCCCTGTAGCGCTGCCTTACACCGTGAGAATGCCTCGTTTGCACTTTCTGTCCATTCTATTCGTGTTCTGTCTTTTTTCTTTGATTTAATTAAGTATTTATTTAAATGACTTTGATATTCTACTGCATGAGGTAAATGTAAACGATAAAAATTAACCATTCCTAAAAATCGTCTAAGCTGTTCGATAGTTACTGGTTTTGGAAAACTATTTATAGCATCCATTTTCTCCTGTAGAGGTCGAATACCTTGCGTGGAAACTTCGTATCCTAGAAAATCTATTTTCGTTTTACCAAACTGACATTTTTCTAAATTTATAGTTAAACCAAATTTATTTAAACGACTGAAAACTTCGCGTAAATGCTGTTCATGTTGAATTTCACTTTTGCTAAATATTGCGACGTCATCGATATAGCAGTAAACGTAATCTAAACCATATAGGACTGTGTGGTTCATAAACCTTTGAAAGGTTTGCGCGGCGTTCTTTAGCCCGAATGTCATTCGGGGAAATTCAAATAAGCCAAAAGGTGTGATAATGGCAGTCTTTTCCACATCGTCAGGATTTACTGAAATAAAATGATATGCACGACAAATATCAATACGTGAAAATATTTTCGCGTCAGCTAGAGAGTACGTAAAATCGTGTAGTCGTGGGATAGGATAACGATCAGCTTTGGTTATTGCGTTAAGCGCTCTATAGTCCCCGCAAGGACGTAACTGACCATTTTTCTTCATGACAATGTGTAAAGGACTTGCCCACGCACTCTTAGACGGTCTGCAAATCCCCAACTCCTGCATTATTCTAAATTCTTCCCTTACCTTAGCGTAGCGATGAGGCGGCAATGGTCTGCATCGTGCGTGTACTGGCGGGCCGCTGGTTTCTATGAAATGCAACACCGAATGTTTTGGTGGCTCTTTTAAAGAAATAGGTTTAGTAATATCCGGGAATTCAGAGAGCAGATCATGATAAGGATGACTTACATCGACGGTTTTGATTGATGACTCGTTACTACTTACTATGGAAGCCAGGACTTTCAATTTTGTGACTTCGTCAATTAATCTACGAGCACTTATATCCACTAAAAGCTTAAAGTTCGCTAAAAAATCGGCACCTATAATAGGCTGATGCACATCGGCTATCACAAATGTCCACCGTAATGCACGACGTAAACCTAGATCTAACACTAAACTTTTGACACCATAAGTCTTAATTTTAGTTCCGTTGGCGGCGAATAGGCAATAGTCTTGACACTCACGATTTTGATTGTTTTTTAATACTAATTTACCGGGTAGCACTGAAATATTAGCACCGGTGTCTACTAAAAAACTTAACCCGCTGTTGCGATCCGTGACTCGGAGGAGGTGGCAAGGGGCGATGGTACAAACCTCCGCCGCGGTTGGTACCTGAACTAGTTTTCCGGAGACGATTTCCAGGAACAGGGCTCATTGCATTTCCTTGCCTTTGCTCTGAACCGATGATGGTAGAAACATAACCAATCTGGGCTTTCAGGAGTTCTACGCTGCGCAGATCGTGCTCGGCCACCGGTTCTGGATGCTGATCTCGAACGATTCCAATTCCGTTGCTGAGGCCTCGATCTAGACTTCGACCTTTCCAATTGATCAATTTTCAGAGTAAGTTTAGCTATTTCGGCCATGATGAGGTCTGTTTCCTTCGAAGGGTTTGACTGTTGCTGGCTAACTTCGCTTACATGGGATGCGCGCGTGGTTTCAAACACATTATCTGCTACGACGGCCAAGCTATCGAGATCCTTCGAATCTGTGACCGCTAGAACTGCTCGTACCGGAGACGGTAGATGACCTTGCCACATCATCTTTAAGGTGTCGTCGGGAATTTTCTCTTTGGCTAATTCTCGCATGCGACGTAAAAGCTGGGAAGGTTTTTGGTCCCCCAGGTCCATCTCACTAATTAATTTTTGTAGCTGACGGTTTTTCGATTCTTCATAAATAGTTAGAAGTCGTACCTTCAGTGTGTCGAATTTCTTTCCTTCTGGTGGATCCATTAAAAGATCTGTGACCTGCTGTATGGCCTCTTTTGATAGTTTCGACACGACAATGTCGAAGCGCGAGTCGTCCGATAATTTTTGAGGCGCCAGCATGGCTTCTATTCGGTAGAACCAAACGCGAGGCGAGTCAACCCAAAATTCGGGGATCTTCGATGTAAGAGTAATTGCTGCGAGATCCACTGATGGTTCTGGTGTACTTTTAGCCATGTTGCTCACTGTCTACACTAACACAATTGCCGAAAAATGATCACGTCGGGGTCACCAATTTGATGGGTGACGAAGGGTGTAGACACAATAAAAGACTGGCGACGACTAACTTATGTATTGTCTCTTAGCACACGACAATTTCACACAGGGTGTTCGGACAGACTGCCCATTGCTTATATATTTAAGTACGTACTAAATACAAACATAGCTTACGTTACAACATTACACATCTTTAGTATACGTTACACCGTTACAATATGTTTCCTCACGCTCCCTAGCAAACTCCCTGGGTTTCTTATCATTCTCTAAACACAATTTGATTAAACTCCCTTTACATTTTTGTTTTCGGTCGAGGCTTCCAGCATTCCTTTTCTAATGGAGGATTGGCGACTGGTGGTATCGGTGAACGGCTGGCTTCATGGGTACTGCGGAGTGGTCGGAACACTGAAGGCTCGCTGCTTGTCACTGGCATATTCCATGAAATCCACCATTAATTCGTATTGGAGCCGAGTCCTCCTCATTTTAAAATAAATTTAAAGTAACCGCATAATAAGATAGCCGCATAATTACTTATCTACATTCTTTGTTTTGTTTGTTAAAAAAAATACGTCAATAGCCGTCAAATGTCACCTTTGTCAAAAGAACGTTCGGAAATCGTAAATTAGGTTACAAAATTTAAATAACCAAATAATATTTTTTTCAAATATAAAGTCATTTTATATACTTCTTGACTCGTTTTAAGAATTCTTTCACGTAATATATATTTTTTCATTTAAATATAATACCATAAAAGGTGTAGACGAAGGTTGAAATATGTTTAAAATTAATTTAAGTTTTCAGACGAAATCTTTATGTTAAATTATGTTCAAGAATTCATTCAATTCGTTCACTTGGGTGCTTCTCTAGCTTACATTAGCATGACGTCACTAACGAATTCGATTCGAGCTCTCGCTAGACGATACGATAGGCTTCGTGCTGCGACATTCCGTTTTCGTCACATGAAGTATCGACGTCTCGATACGTTAACGTTACGATTACGATAGTCATTCGTGCTAGGCACTCTGGCGTGCATCAACGCTTGCTTTTTGTTTCACTGTGTAGTTGAGGTTACTAGAGACCCCATCCTTTCCACCCTACCATTTACCTGATCCCTGTATCCTCCAATCCACAAATACCTAACCTCATTAAAATAATATAATATTTTTGAATTTTTCTTAGTGTAGGTAAGTTTGAACAGTCGACATTTATAAATGGATCCAAATATTTTCTTGGGGCTTTAAAGGTTTCATTTGAAAGTTGACACTGAAAAAAAAAACAGTTTCAATAATATTCTGTAAAAGTAACTCTGTCTGTCTTTTCTTCACGCTAAACTACTGAACCGATTTCTGTGAAATTTGATACAGACATAGTTTAGAACTCAAGAAAGGACATAGAATAGTTTTTATACCAAAAAATTGGAAGTCAAAAGCTACTTAGTTATCATATATTTATTTAATAACGAAACAATAATATTATAAAATTCTGTAAAATATAAAATTGATTTAAAGGTTTCATTTTGTTTCCAACTTTTCTTTAGCTAGTTAAGATTTTCAGAACTTCATACCTAAATAGATGAACTTTGAAAAATATTCAATTTATAAAACTTTGTTTAGCAGTTTTGTAAGTAAAATAACCTGGTTGATTGTTCAAACACTATTCTTTGAAGAGTTTAATAGAAATGTTAATACAATTGTAGCAGTTTTGCATTTTTCTATATTTTAAAATTAGCAATTTCTAAAAAATGCGTTATTTCATCTTATCTATTAAAAAAAAACACATCTCTGTTTATATTATTAGGAAATGTGAAGAAATTAAGTATTGCTCTTTGTAATTCCAAGACCATATAATCTGAATTTACCCCATGAAACCAGAGTCAATTCTAATATCTAATAATAAATTTATTCATAAATCACTTTTAACTCTAATAAACCCATATATCGAAACTAAAAAGTACCTATAGTATAATTATGTATATGTATTTCAAATCCATTTCGGTTGATTACATCAGATTCTTCAAAATTTTGAGTGCTAAAATAATACAATTTTCACGAAGCAAAATCTACCAGGAACCGATACTTGGTTTTTTTTGAAGACGGGATATCATCAAGTACTTCTCTCGCCCAGGATATGGCGAGAGTCTCAGACTCTTACTGACTAAAAACTCCCTCGTGTCCTCTTCTGCTTCAGGCCGAGGCCGCGGTGCTTTATTCATCATCATCATCATCATCAGCCTATAAGTGCCCACTTTTGAGCAAAGGCCTCTTCTCATACAGAGAAGGTTAGAGCATTAATCACCACCAGAAATTATAAGTCCAGGTTTCCTCACGATGTTTACCTTCACCGTATGTCAGTGGTGTCTAAATAATCATAGAAAGTACATACTTATAACTGAGAAAAGTCACATAGGTACTTGCCAGGTTTCGAACCCACACCCTCATGCATGAGAATTAAGCGGGCGCCTTAACCTCCTGGCCACCACGACATTCCGTTTGACTTAAACTCGGCTAATATTTCAAACAAAACCAAATAAGCAAGCGACTTTTTCAGTATCTCATTTCAACGCTAATGCGTTTCTATAAATAACAGAAAGAACTGATACTTACAGAAACCTTTTCTTCCTTATAATATTCCAGCACTTTTTGTAGGTACATATTTAGACGCCATTTTTTTTTTGTCGATTTACAAGACGATGTCATCAATATGGAAGGTTACTGATAAATTTCTTTGTGCTCCAATGTTCACGCCTTTATTGTGTTTTTCTTAGCTTATTTCTTAAAGCAGATTATTTCCACGGTGTGTAGGCATTAGATATGTATGTGAGTTCATTATTATGCGCGATATTAACATCATTGCGCGAAATACGGCGCAGCCAACGTCGTGAAGCCCACTTTTTTTGTCAGGGGAAAATCATCAAATGGCTTCTCCCGCCCAGGGTTAGGTTAGAGAGAAGGAAGAGACTGTCAGACTCTTACTGACTAAAAACCCCCCGTTCCTTCTCCTGCTCTGGGCCGAGACCGCGGTGACTCATTGCGTTTAACCCGCAACCTGGCTGAGTCGTAAAGCTCACTGAGTGTTTTCTCTAAGCCTTTAATGATTTTGTTAGTCTGCCTGTGACTACGATGAAATAATGCAGGTACTCATAAGCCTCCTAATATAAACCGATAAATACGTTCACTTCTTTTTTTATGGTATAGAAGGCAAACGAGCAGACAGATCACCTGATGGTAAGCGATCGGCGCCGCCCATGGACACCTGCACTAGAAGACTCACAGGTGCGTTGCCGTAACTTTTTACCTATTATACTACCTACAAGCCTTACAGCAAGGCGCCTGCTAATATATTAAGTCATATCTAAGTTCAAATTCCCCTTTATTATTAAAGGTTTCTTTTACCCCTTAGCTGGGGTCGCGGGTCAAGCGCAATATGGCACCGCGGCATGGAGCAGAAGAAGGAACGGGGGTTTTAGTCAATAAGAATCGCCAAACCCCGGACGAGAGAAGTTATTTGATATTTACTCAAAAAAAGTGTCTTTTACATAGGAATGCAGAACAATTAACCATCGTGACTACACTAACAAATAACTACGAAATAAAACTTTACTGTTATAATTTATTTTATTTTTCTTCCCTAGACTATTTCTTGAATTTAGAGGAGAAAAATAAGAATAACATGTAAATAAATAAAGAAACCGGAGCTTTCTTACTTGTAAATGGAACGAAATATCAGGTAAGTAAAAACAATTTATTTAAATAACAAAGAATCAGTAAAATAATGGAAAAGGAAACAACATAAATGCTAGTCTTATTTTATGTTAATAGCTAAAATTCTAAGACATTCTTCTTTGTTTCAAACTGTTTACAATAAGCCACAGACAATTTATGACAGAACTCTTTAAGCTATGGTAAGCTGGAGCAACTCTTGTATTTTAAATAGTATCCTTATTATAAACGTTACATAATGTTTCAAATAATAGTCTACGTTTGTAATTTACGTGATAATTTTGTGATCCCGTGTTTCGAGAGGTAATACCCATAAATCATTTTCGCTCACTGTGAAAACCTTGAACATTTTAAGGTACCTATTTAATACATAACCTTTGAAGCAATCGTAATATTTTAGAAATTACAATAATTCCTTTTCAAGGCGAAGCTTTGAATAATTATATTGTAAATCATGAAATTTCTTGAAAGTTACATGTTAAGTATTTTAATTTAGGTACTTTTCGATATTTTCTAAAATAATGTAAAAGGTATTTATTTATGTACCATCACCACTTACTCAGTTAGTGTTTAGCGGACCTATTTAAACATACCTACATATATTTCTCGGCCACCATGTCTACATTAATATTGTATGAATCACAAATATAACTATTTATAACTTCACTATGACATTAATCCTTGGTACCTACGCAATATAACCGACACACCTAACAGCACCATCCCTTAATTACTTCCCGGTGTGGGACTTTAATGGCCGATATATTAACTCAACCTATTTGATACATCGATCCGGAACTAGGATCATCTACATCAAATCACCAGACCCGTGAAGGACGCTTCATACATCAATAAGTATTTAATTGCCCGTAATTGGTTTCTGGGTCGGAGATTAAGGTTGAAACCCTCACAAAGTACCTGTGTGTTTTTCCAAGCTATATCTCTGTACAGCTCTGTACTTACTATTAAGACGTAAGGGGGTAATATTTAGAACCGCTGGTTAGATTTCCAAAATTCTTGAACTGATAATATAGCTACAATGTTCTTTACTGCTATAGGCTATAAATTATACGTATATTGATAATAGTAGTGTGTGTATAGGTATTGCATAAAGCGCTGCTGTTTTTGAAATTCCCGGGAAACATTACTTTTATACAAATGCGAAGCCGCAGGCGGAAGCTAGTAGATATCATTATCATTTTAATATGTAGTGATTGAAAGCACGGTAAGAGAACCAGATTACCTAGTGCCAGTTCGCTTTTTGTTAACGCGAGCGAAACGCCACCTTTGGGCTTCTGATTGGTTGGCTACCTTGGAGCGGGCCAATCAGAGAGCTGCACGTCATAAACTTTTCAATCACCAACATACACCGAACTCGCGCTTGGCACTCTGGACTTATAATTCAATTTTTGAATCACTAACCGTTCTATGACCTAGCTTGGATGCATTGAATCAACGCATCATTCTTTCTCTGAGTAAGAAGAGGTCTGCATATATGTACAGGCTACTAATGACGATTAATTCATTCCAGGACGCAACAGAAATGTACCCTATTGTAGCGGTTAATGGACGCATTCATCGCACCACTGGTTGCAATTGTGAAATTGATTTACAACCTTATTGAAGGAGTCATAAGAGCTTTGATTGATTCATTCATTTTGATTGCCTGTTATATCATACTTGGAGCCAGCTCCATAGTACTTGGATTGTTGATTTTAAGGTAATTGCTGATTCATATTTACTTTTCTGTATCATCTGGTAAACTGATGTTGAAGGAAAATCTTCCGCTAACGCCAACAGCTAAAGTTTTAGTTGTTTATATTCTCTACCATAACTGATAATCTAGAATTATGTCTGGGCTATGGCGACAGGCTGTTCCCATATGACAGATTGAAAAGACATGGGCAAAGTAAGCTAGCTTTTTTATTTGTAAATGTGGAAGATCCATGCTTCGACATGAATGGATCGATTTGACCCGATAGTAACTGCGGCCGCACAGAAAAGCAGCGTAAACAACACACGCATTTTTTGTAACCATGTGAGTGAGATACGCGAAGTATCCCATTTCTAATTCCATAATCCTCTAATCTCTAATCTCGAAAAGGCGGGCAATACACTTATAACTATTCAAGTGTTGCTGATTTCTATTGGCTGTGCCAATTGCTCATCATTGGTGATTATTTATTTGCTGTCCTATCCTATAAAAATATATAAGATTAAAAAATAATTGGCCGATACAATATTTCAGCCTTTTCGTTGGAAAAACAGAAATTGATACACAATACATGTAGGGAGGTACAACAGAATTGATTACGTACATAACATATTCTGTACACACGTGGTATTGTTCCTACAATTACGGAGGCCTTATTTTCATGAAATACGTGATTCAATTATAATAAAAATAAAATAATAATACTAGGAAATTATTCGGCGAGCTTATGTCACGCGGGTTGATTAACTTTTTGCTCGTAAACCTCTTTTATGTTTACACACATTTTATAGTCTTGTTAATATTAAATTACTTATCACGAGTATAATATCCTAAGAGAACATAGTACTATAAACAAGCTATAATTGTATAGTGTTTGGGACAGACAATTATTTGTAATTTTTTTAGTGACTCACAATAATAATCGGACGCGTAAGTCTTCCAACCAGTGCAATTTCAAAATCGAAATCGTTGCAGCATATCATATCTCTTTCATTAACGCCGACAATTATAAAAATATGTTTGCTTCTCCAGAACACCAGACTTATGATTTAATTCGAAAATTTGAACTTAAAGGCAACTGTAATTCATGATACTAAAACTTAAATACCTACATTAATATCTGTATTAAAGTAACATACGTTTGTAATAAATACGAGTACCGCAGTAATAAGTCGTACAGCTGCGCAATACACAACGCTTAGAACAATGCAATAATATTTATTATTATTCTCACATTAATTATTAGTTTTGCTACAAATGATTCCGCTTACCGTAGCCAGCGTAGCGCGTAGCATTGTGTAGCGACTACGCCAATGTTACATAGCACGCTCCAAAATTAAATTGACGTGTTTTACATTACCGTGAGCCATGCTGATACGATAGCCTCACAGTAAACTGGCGTGAAAACCGTTGTGAAGAGGTCTTAGGCCCAATCCTTTTCCCCCTTACATCCCCACTCTCCAAATCTCTCAGTCGTCAAAACTCTAACTTTTAACCCAAACACTGGCAATGCACTTACAACTTTTGTAGTGTTGCAGGGAGTGCACATGAGCAGCGCCTAAAGCTTACGATCAGGCGTTCCGTTTGCTCGTTTGCCTTCCTATATGGGCCTTCTTTATACAAAAGGTTTGGCATTATCCCCACGCTTAGCAGGCGTAGAGATCGCAGTATAATAGGTTCAAGTTAATTAGGCCTTGCTGCCCACTTTTGTCACATATGCAGTACCTTATTCAGCTCTCAGAACAACTGCGGGAAAAAGAATAGACGCTGCGGTATACATGCACAAACAAGAATGAATTCTACCCTGTCGCCAACATACAATACGGCACGCTAAATCAAAATGTTTGTGTAAATCTAAACAAATTAATTATTTTTGCTTCAACATGTAAATTAAATTGAAACGTTTACTTTTCAATTAAAATGTTTCTTATTATAACGCTGGAGACACGTGTTAAGGGCGGCCGTACATTTTAATTTGTTTCCTCAATTATTCTGTTTTGTGTTGTGCTTACAAACTCGAGAGGGTGAAAGATATATTGCTGAATGTTGTCTACATATATATATGTATGTATATTGTTTAGTATGAATGGAATGTTTTTCTTTGCAAACGTAGAGAAAATGTGCTACAACATTTTTATAGAGTACTAGCAGCCCGCCCCCGCTTTGCACGGGTCCAACTATCTCGTTATCAAAGGGTCACTTTTTCCTAATCTTCCCCTCTACTTTTCTAATCTTTTCTATATATAAGAACCTTCTTCTGACAATAATAAACACAACAAAAAAAGAATTAGCAAAATTGGTCCAGGCGTTATTGAGTTATGCGCTTACAACACATTTTGCGATCCATTTTTATATATAAGAAGATTAGAAATTTAGTATCAACATTGCACCGGTCCGAAGGTGGACATTTCATTTCAGTAATTTTAAATACTCTCGGCCTTATTACAAAATAAGGTTTTACTTTAGTCTAGGACTAAACCATTGAGCCAGTTTTCGTATTTCGAATTGAAGGTGGATGAGGATGACAATAAGATTCAAAATTCAAAACTCGACTCAATGGTTTAAACCTGGACTAAAGATACACCTTGTTTTGTAATAAGGGGGTCTAAGTTCAATCCACGCGACTATATATAAAAAATAAAAGAGCAGTCAAGTTTATTGTTTTTTTTTTCAGGTTTGGGTATTGTGGCTACGAAAATTGTTTTCCGAAGCCTACTGTCACCCACTGTGTCACCGTGGCTGGGATCTCATTGTTTGTATACATTGCTTACGTCATGATTTTGCAATGGTTCTGAATTTATTATGTGTAACTTTGGTCTTTGTATTAATGGCATTAAAGTAAGATTTAGAAGTAAAAGTATTGTGATTCTTAATTTATGTATTTGAAACTACACATCTGGAATTTCCACATCAAAACAAATTTACTTTTTAATTCAATTTTAAGTGTGGCAGAGCCATGCTTCGGCACGAATGTGTTGGCTTGACCGTGACGATACCACGCCCTCACAGAAAACCAGTGTGAAACAACCAGAACGTTGTGTTTCACCGTGTAAGTGACGTCAGCAACGCACTCGTAACTCCTTTGGTCTAGCGGGTGTCCATGGGCGGCGCCGATTGCTTACCATCAGGTAATCCGTCTGCTGGTTCGCCGTAGGTAGGCGACGGCGAACGAGCTAACGGATTCCATAAAAAGATATAATTCTTTCTAAAGCGTATGCAACGTGTTTTTAATGAAATAACGGGAAGCCAGATAATCGTTTGTTTTTTTTTTCAAAAACTACCTAATATCATTCATTTTGTAACACATTTGTAGTGATTTAAATTAGTTAAAGGGCTTAGAATTGTTGGGATAAGAAAGCATGACTGAAGATTCCAATTCAAATTGCAAGTGAAATAAAAGTTAGTAAAATACCTTTTTTTGTTCATTGACTGCACTGTAAATATTTGCCATCCAGGACTACGATTGATAAATAGGCGTCTTTCAAAATTTTTTACTTGTGCTCGTTATTAAAAACGTAAATAGGTACTTACGTTATTATATGTTTCTCAGAAATAGGTACTCGAATTACCTTCGAAGTAATTTATATTGAATTCCGGCAAAATAATTTCTTCCGCAATCTTAAAAGCATAGAAACTCGTGTAGATAATTATCAATTTACTTGTAATCTGTTTCGGTACAACACTTCAGTGCCCACGCAATGAAATTATTGATTTAATAAAACGTTCATATTCATCAATATTTCCTTTAATAAACATTATTGTTTTTTTTCATTGTATGTCGAGTCGAGACAGTAACGTTCACAAATGAAATGGAATTCATTATTTCCAAAATTGTAATAAAATATATTTAACATAGGTACATGTAAAGCAATATTTATGAATTGATACATTACGTTGTAACTACATACACAGTAATGTAAAAATTATAAAAATCCATTGTTTGTAAATATGAGCTAAACAGCTTCCAAGAGGCAACTGATCTAGAGAGACCATTGTACAAGGGGTCCATTAGCACCGATGTTAGGCCTGAGCTGAGGGTACAATCACAACGATATGACTGTGACCCGACTCAGAGCTGGAGAAGAATTGGCGTGGTTTTAGTCAGTCAGTCTGAACTGGCTCTCGCCCCTCCAAGGACGTGAAAAGTGTGCCAAGATAAAAGACCAGACCCGAGCGAACGGCGCGCAGCGTTCCGCGCCCGCCACTCTATCTCGGATAAAAGATAAAAGATAAAAGATAAAAGATAAAAGATAAAAGATAAAAGATAAAAGATAAAAGATAAAAGATAAAAGATAAAAGATAAAAGATAAAAGATAAAAGATAAAAGATAAAAGATAAAAGATAAAAGATAAAAGATAAAAGATAAAAGATAAAAGATAAAAGATAAAAGATAAAAGATAAAAGATAAAAGATAAAAGATAAAAGATAAAAGATAAAAGATAAAAGATAAAAGATAAAAGATAAAAGATAAAAGATAAAAGATAAAAGATAAAAGATAAAAGATAAAAGATAAAAGATAAAAGATAAAAGATAAAAGATAAAAGATAAAAGATAAAAGATAAAAGATAAAAGATAAAAGATAAAAGATAAAAGATAAAAGATAAAAGATAAAAGATAAAAGATAAAAGATAAAAGATAAAAGATAAAAGATAAAAGATAAAAGATAAAAGATAAAAGATAAAAGATAAAAGATAAAAGATAAAAGATAAAAGATAAAAGATAAAAGATAAAAGATGACGGGTTATTACCAAAAGTGATTTTTTCTCTGGTGTTTAGTTATTCTAGTCTATTCCATTATCCATTAGAAAATCTGTAACACTAACAATTGGGTTGCGGGGTAAGCGCAATGAGACACCGCGACCCTCGGCCCAGAGCAGGAGAAGAAACGGGGGCTTTTAGTCGGTCTGACGCTCGCTTCCGCCCCGCCCTGGGTGGGAGAAGTCACGAACGAAAACTATAACGTAAAATAAAATAGTTACCTAAAGTATGACATGGCATTATGACATAAATTAGATTCTATAAAGTATTTTAATGGAAAATGTAATACTCAATTACCATATATTGACACCCACATTCTACTTAAATATAATTAAATTGGCAAATTAATACCTGTTGCTTCCTTAAATAATGTACATTAAGTTAAAATGTGTCAATTATTTTAATAAAGCCTCTGTCAAAGAATCTAATTATGAACATTATTCAATACAATTAGTTTATTTTGGGGACACGCCAATTAAAACATATTTTAAACCAAATGGATAATATTGTATGTACCAAATATATTTTTGTTATAGGCACTTATATACAAAAGTGAAATAGATCCTGATCCCTGATTTTTACAACGACATCTAAATGTGTGAAGATACATGTTTTTTTAATAATTCTTATTAAACCAATCACACTACGCGTATTACTGTTTATATTATTGCGTTTTCTTCTATAAAATGACATTACTTAAATATGTTCACAGGACTAATTTACGTAGTATAGTACCTTTTTTGCACCAATAACATATGTACTTATTCTCTATTGCATTAGGTACTCTATATTGTATCCAATAAAATTCAATTAAACTTTATTAGAAAACAATCAACAAGGTGACAAGTGAAGTAACTCCATATGGTATTTAGAATTTGGAAGTATTGGTTCATTTTAAAGCTAGTACAGAAGAAGTTACATATTTTATTTATTATTAAGTAAGTACCTTCAGAACTCTTAAGTTGAGATTTAGGTTCATTATTTTTACGGTAACCGTCACAGAAAACCAGCGTGAAACAACCACAGCGTTGTATTTCGCCGTGTGAGTGAGGTTACCGGAGGTCTTCCCTAAAGTTTGCTCGGCAGTCCCACTTGTGACCACTTCATCAACAAAGTCTAAGTAAAAATCATACATCACATATTTATTATTCTATAGGAAAAAGTTGTAACAATTACGCTTACCTAATTTATTTACTATCTCTGATTCGTAACATACCTAAAGAGAAATATTTCGCTGCCTCGTCAAACCTTTGCCGATATTCATGGGTAGAAATTACAAACTGCAGAATAAAGTCTCAAAAGTCTTGGATGAAGGTTGATGTTATTACCAAACAGCGCCTACACAACATACTATAGCAACAATTTGTAGTTCTTCGTGTTAACAGGTAATGAGATCAGAAGTTTTAGATATTTTTGTGTAGGAGAGCCATGCTTCGGCACGAATGGGTCGGTGATACCACGGCCTCACAGACAAACCGGCGTGAAACAACCACAACGTTGTGTTCCGCTGTGGTTCCAACGGTGCGACCAAAAGGTCGACAACGTACTCGTAATTCCTTCGTTGCTGCGAGTGTCTATGGGCAGCGTTGATTATACTATCATATAAAGCGCCAGCTCGTTTGCCGCCCTTTAACGTAAAAATAATATATCATTAAATCTCTCGATTCTACTACGAAAATTGGTTGAGGAGTTTTCAAGAACCTATCACAGTCAAAGGTGCTGCGGTGAAAAAGTATTTAGACACAGACGCAGACGTTCAATTTACAGTGGAAACCTTTACCATTCTTGGCGTTACCATGGTAACCTACGTCATAACCCTCATAAACGTGCTAAAGTTGAAGCCTGCAAGTGGCTGCACTTAATTAACTTTGCCATTTTATTGCCATAAAGTTTTGGTACAGAAGATGCTATAAAATTGTATATAGCGTAGCATTGATGATTGAAGGCTATTGATCCGAAATTTCCAGATGTCATTGGGGGGCTAATTTGTTTTAGAGTGGATAACATATTCAATAATTGAAAAATTATTTTTTTAATAAACGCTCGGGCCACACTAAGATTTTCTCCTGTGTCACATCACACCCAGACCCAGAACAACAATTGTTGTATCACACAAAGAGTTGTTCCGTGCGGGAATCAAACCCGCGACACGCTGCGCGGCAGCTAGTTGTCCAGCCACCGCGGTGTGTGTGTGTGTGTGCAGTCAACTAATTATTATGTTTAACTTACTTATTTACTTACTCACATAACTTATAAATATAAATGTTTGCCGCGTCGTGTATTGCGAAATGTTTTTCATGAATATGAGACCTTGTTTTGTCCTACTCTAGTAGGGACGAGAGGGATGGTCTGTATATCACTAACTAAAAACCACCCTGTTATTCTTGCTCCGAGCTGGATCACAGAACATCATTTAACTTGCACCCGCAACCTTGGCTGAGCATTGGCCTTATTGGGCCCTTCTTGTAGTGAGTGGTCTGATGTCTCTTCACGGGGTGCGAGAAACCAAATGCACTATATATTCGGGTCTGGTTTTGATCGAACTGCGAGCCACCCTTGGTCGCCGCCATGAATATGATGCCCGTAGCAAGTCGGGTTTTCATCAAGCTGTTACGTGAATGAGCCATTTAACATAGTTAAAAAATAATAAGTCTTACAAAACTCTGAGTAATTTCACAAAGATTAGTTCCAGGTCCCAAATCCCTTAATTGACGTTTTTAAGTTCGTCTTCAACCTTATATCAGCATTAATGGCTTGACATACTCTTCATAGATAATATGTGGCTTTGATAGCACTAGGTACTACTGCTTTTGGTGTGATTCTAATCGAATTGAAAATGCAGCGCTGGTAACTCACGTGGAACTTTCATTGAATGGCTTTCCTCAAATTCTGAGAAATGTGCCCATAAGCTATCGACGCGTGGTCCTTCACCTTTATTGCCAACGTTATTTACACCTCAATTAATAATAGCTTTCGATTTAGTGGGAAAATAAAATAAAAATGTATTGTGACGGAAAAGTGGTTCAAACTCTTTGACATCATGACGTCAATGGATGGTTGTCAAACGTTGCCTAGAGATTGTAAATTTCGTCGTGAATTGTCAACACGAGTTGGCATAATCGGTAAGGCGTGTGGATAACACCACAGAGACCCCGAGTTCGAGTCCCGCCGTAAACATGAAGTTTTTTAGTTGATGGAAGTTTTGTCGAACTTTCTGGAATTATTTGTGTGACAGAAATGAAAAATTAAAGAGCGAGAAGGAGAATAAATAAAAATGAATAACGAAATTATTGGAAGGTTCTGGAGGCATGACGATCAAAAAGAATAACGAAATTGAATGTTCCAGAACCTGACCGGGGGTATATAAGCGGAACTGCGGCTCACCGCTGGCAGTTGAGTTCTAAGTCCAATGCGATTCGGAAGAAAAGGAAGAAGTGAAAAAGAAGACAAGTGAGTGAAATAGTGAAGTGCAGTGAGTTAAGTGAAAGTCAGCGTGAACTGTGAGCGGCAAACGGAAGTTTGTGTCAGTCGCCCGGACTCTGCTGGAGAGGAACGCCGAAAACTTAACTCGGTAGACACTGTCATTTAAGTGCAATAGAAAGTCTGAAAACCGGTATTAGTGTTTAATTTTATCCAATCCCGTAACCCAAGCCCGCATAGTCAGGAACCTGACGTCAGGCACGTAACATTTGGTGTCAGAAGTGGGATTGGAGAAAAATGCCGCTAGTGCCGCAGGACGTAAGAGGAGTGAGTACCCGTGCAATGTCAGAAGCGCAGCGTGTGAGGGAAGAGGGTGCTGCAGCTCAAACCAGCGATGCAGAAGCCAAGCCTGTGCAGGTGGATCTTCTGCTACAGCTGCAGCAAATGATGGCAGAGCAAGCGCGCCGCCAAGAAGAGCAAGCGCGCCGCCAAGAAGAGCAAGCGCGCCGCCAAGAAGAGCAAGCGCGCCGCCAAGAAGAGCAAGCGCGCCGCCAAGAAGAGCAAGCACGCTGTCAGGCGGAACGGCTACGGGAGCTGAAAGAAGATCAAGCTCGTCGCCAAGAGGATCAAGCTCGCCGCCAAGAGGAGCAAGCGCGTCGCTTGGAAGAGATGCATAAGGATTTCACGAAGGGACTGCAAAAGGCTGTCGAACGGGTACAAGAAGTGGAGGAAGGGTTAGGCAAGTTGGAACATCGCGTCATGGCGATAGAGGAGAGAGTGAAAGAAGAGATCTCCAAAATCAAGCAGGAAGTGACAAGCCCCAGCCCTTTGAAGAGCCGAAGCCGTCTTGCAGCCGTTTTTGACGCCCCAAATGTGGCCTCTAGCGCAACGAAAGGGCTCAAGATTCCCCATTACGACGGAACAACATCCTGGAACGCGTTCAAGCTACAGTTTGAGACACTTATGGAGGCTTATGGTTGGACTCAGAAGGAAGCACAGTCAACCCTCACCCTGGCCCTCCGTGATCAAGCGCTCTCAGTGCTGGAAGCTATCGGCGCAAGTGGGGATCTCAGCTTTAGTGACCTCCTCGACGCACTTGAGGCCCGTTTTGGAGACAGCCACCTCGAACACGTGTACAGAGCGCAATTAAAAGAGCGTACTCAGCGTGCTAATGAGAGTCTACAGCAATGGTCCGTGGAAATCGAGAAACTTGTGCGTCGAGCTTTCCGGTCGACTCCGTCAATGATTGAAGGCACGCTTCTCCAAGCGTTCATTGACGGTATTCGGGACCCCGAAGTACGAGCTGCTGTTCATCTGGGCCATCACAAGAACATGAAAGAAGCTCTGGCCCATGCATTGGAAGTGGAAGCCGTGCGTGGCAACTCCCGTACCTTACGGGAAATGACGACAACGGAGCAGGTACCTCCACGCCGTCGGAACTTCATGTGCTATGGATGTGGAGAGCGTGGGCACATACGGAGCGACTGCCCGAAGAAGATGAACCGCCAGGACGCGGCGGTCTCAACTTCTGACCAGCAGGGAAACTTAAATCCAGCTAGGGCTGCAGGGTGGGCGCTGGCTGGTAGTGGAACAACTCCAACAATCTACATCAAGCAAACTAACGATGGAAATACTCTGGTGATAGACGGTCAAGTAAATGGGGAAAACAGTCAGCTAACATTAGATACTGGAGCTTCAAGGACGGTGATAAATGTTCGGCTGCTCGAGCAAAACATCAGGAAACACCTTAAACCAATTGTTGGCCTACAAATGAAATCAGCTACCGGCCAGTGCATACCGATAAGTGGAAAACTGCATGTAACAATCAAAATTGGGGAACGTGTTTATCGACATGAGGTTATTGTGGCCAAAATTCTGGATGACTGCATCCTGGGACTTGACTTCCTGCAAGGGCACCAGTGTAACATCGACCTAAAATCTGGAGTTTTACTATGTGGAACTGAGGAAATTCCGATGAAGGGTGGAACCCTGGGAAAAGTTTGCTGTTTAAGAAAAACTGTTCTTGCACCAAAATCACAGACTCTCGTACCAATCGCATTACCTAGGAGGAAGGAAGGAAGTTTACCTCGAAGGTGCGCTGTGATTGATAAATCGGAACACGTAAGCTCATGGCTACCGGCAAGAACTGTCGTGGGGTCATCTGATGTCAACTGCATTCCAGTATTCAACTTCAGTGATTCAAAAATTACGATTGAAGAAGGAGAGCCTGTGGGCGTATTGGAAGAAGTGGCCTGGATAAGAAAATGCTCGGAGAATCTTGTGAAGAGGGACAGTACGGGAATTGACTTTGTAACGAAAATCTTAGACGAAAACAAAAGTCTGACAAAAGTGGAGACTATGAAAGCTAGAAATTTACTTCTTCGATTCTCTGATGTGTTTTCAAGAAGCGATGGTGATATTGGCCGAACTGGTTTGGTGAAGCATAAAATAAACACAGGTGATACAATGCCCATTCGTCAAAGGCCCAGACGCATACCATTCGCTCGTGAGAAAGAGGTTGAAGAAATGATTGACGATATGAGGAAAAATGACGTGATAGAGCCCTCTTCTAGCCCTTGGTGTTCACCTGTCGTGCTTGTCAAGAAGAAAGATGGTTCAACGAGGTTTTGCGTAGACTATCGAAGATTGAATGATGTAACCAAGAAGGATAGCTACCCGTTACCAAGAATCGATGACACACTTGACACACTGAGTGGCATGAAATGGTTTTCAACGCTCGATCTGAAAAGCGGCTATTGGCAAGTGGATTTGGATCCCAAGGACAAGGAAAAGACCGCATTCTCAACTGGGAAGGGACTCTGGCAATTTAAGGTGATGCCATTTGGATTATGCAATGCACCGGCAACCTTTGAGCGTTTGATGGAACAGGTGCTGGCGGGACTGCTGGGCGAAACCTGCCTAGTTTACCTCGATGACATCATCATTGTTGGACGGGATTTTGACGATCATCTAAGGAAATTGGAAAAGGTACTCGACAAGCTGCGTGGAGCTAATTTAAAGTTGAGTCCAAAGAAATGCTCTTTCTTCAAGCGCGAAGTGAATTATCTAGGACATGTTATTTCTGAGAGAGGAATTGAGACTGATCCAGCCAAGACTGTCGCTGTTAAGGAATGGCCAACACCTAAAGACAAAACGCAAGTTCGCGCATTTCTTGGATTGTGCTCGTATTATCGGCGGTTTGTGAAAGGATTCTCGGACATTGCCAAGCCTTTGCATCGATTGACAGAGGAAAAACGTGCCTTTATCTGGGACGAGGATTGTGAGCAGGCCTTTCGAGAACTAAAAGAACGGCTTTGTAACACACCAATTCTCGGATACCCCAGCGCGAAAGGAATATTCGTAGTTGATACGGATGCCAGCAATATTGGAATAGGAGGTGTCCTTTCACAACGCGATGGTGAGCAGGAGAAGGTTATTGCTTACTTCAGCAAGTCACTATCCAAGCCGGAGAGGAATTATTGCGTGACCAGGAGGGAATTGCTGGCCGTAGTCAAACTCTGCACCATTTCAAGAAGTATTTACTGGGACGGAAATTTTTGATCAGAACTGATCACGCTGCTTTGAAATGGCTGCTTCAGTTTAAGGATCCCGAAGGCCAAGTAGCCAGATGGTTGGAACAACTTCAGGAATTTGACTTTGAAATTGAACATCGCGGCGGAAGAATTCATGGCAACGCAGATGCATTATCGAGACGCCCATGCGTGGAAGATTGCAAGCATTGTGCCAAGAAGGAAACTGCTTTTCTTAAGGTGATAAGGACTGATACTGTTGACGAGGCATGGGGAGATGATGCGATGAAATTAGAACAGGAAAGAGATGCAGATATTAAACCAATACTGGAGTGGCTACGAAGTGGTAACAAGCCAAAATGGAGTGACGTCGCCCAATATAGCGCGGTAACGAAAGGTTTATGGGCACAGTGGAAAAGCCTTACGCTGCATAACGGACTTCTGTGCAGGAAATGGGAATCAACAAACGGCAAGGACGAGCATTTGCAATTGGTGGTGCCTCGTTCAAAAATAAGGGATGTATTAAAAGCGTTCCATGATGGATCTTCTGGAGGACATTTGGGAATTAGGAGGACTTTGGTGAAGATCAAGGAGAGGTTTTATTGGTTGCATTGCAAATATGACGTCGAAGATTGGTGCCGGAAATGCACTAGTTGTGCAGCTGTCAAGGGTCCACAAACAAGAAGCAGAGGGGCGATGAAAATCTACAATGTTGGTATGCCTTGGGAGAGAATAGCCTTAGACATCGCTGGACCATTTCCAATCACTGATTCGGGCAATCGCTACGTTTTAGTGGTTATGGATTATTTTACAAAATGGCCGGAGGTCTTTGCCATACCGAATCAAGAGGCAGTAACTGTAGCCACGAAGTTGGTAAACGAGGTATTCACCCGATTCGGAGTGCCCTTGGAGATGCACAGTGATCAAGGACGGAACTTTGAATCCCAAGTTTTTCAGGAAACTTGTAAACTTTTGGGAATCCATAAGACTCGAACGACCCCTTATCATCCACAGTCAGATGGAATGGTCGAACGTTTCAACCAAACATTGGAGCGACACTTAGCAAAGGTGGTTGACAGCCATCAGAGAGATTGGGACACTTACATACCTCTCTTCTTGCTTGCCTATCGGACTGCTGTACATGAAAGTACCGCTAAGACGCCTGCATTTGCAAATTTTGGAAGGGAATTGAGATTACCGGCAGATCTTGTATCGGGCTGTCCACCTGGCGACTCTCGCACCGAGTTTAGCGATTACATAAGCGAGTTAAGGGCAAAAATGTTGGACATTTATGAGCAGATCAGGGAGGCCGGTCTTCAAGCTAGTGATCGCGCAAAGACGCGCTATGATCGACGAGCCAATTCTGTTGGGTTTGAAGAGGGGTCATTGGTCTGGCTTCATAATCCAGTCAGAAGGAAGGGAAAATCTCCGAAGCTGCAACCGAGTTGGGAAGGTCCTTATGAGATAGTCACGAAGATCAATGACATTACTTACAGAATTCGGAAGACTTTAAGGAGCCCTTTGAAAGTTGTCCATATAGACAGGTTGGCGAGGTATTACGGCAGCAACGATGCTCGGGACGAGCAAATCTAAGAGGAGGGCAGTGTGACGGAAAAGTGGTTCAAACTCTTTGACATCATGACGTCAATGGATGGTTGTCAAACGTTGCCTAGAGATTGTAAATTTCGTCGTGAATTGTCAACACGAGTTGGCATAATCGGTAAGGCGTGTGGATAACACCACAGAGACCCCGAGTTCGAGTCCCGCCGTAAACATGAAGTTTTTTAGTTGATGGAAGTTTTGTCGAACTTTCTGGAATTATTTGTGTGACAGAAATGAAAAATTAAAGAGCGAGAAGGAGAATAAATAAAAATGAATAACGAAATTATTGGAAGGTTCTGGAGGCATGACGATCAAAAAGAATAACGAAATTGAATGTTCCAGAACCTGACCGGGGGTATATAAGCGGAACTGCGGCTCACCGCTGGCAGTTGAGTTCTCAAGTCCAATGCGATTCGGAAGAAAAGGAAGAAGTGAAAAAGAAGACAAGTGAGTGAAATAGTGAAGTGCAGTGAGTTAAGTGAAAGTCAGCGTGAACTGTGAGCGGCAAACGGAAGTTTGTGTCAGTCGCCCGGACTCTGCTGGAGAGGAACGCCGAAAACTTAACTCGGTAGACACTGTCATTTAAGTGCAATAGAAAGTCTGAAAACCGGTATTAGTGTTTAATTTTATCCAATCCCGTAACCCAAGCCCGCATAGTCAGGAACCTGACGTCAGGCACGTAACAGTATAATTAACCCATTTTCATATAAGTTTATCCATAAGTGTCAATAATTATATTTTTTATCACTGGAAAAAAACATAAAGTGTTTTTATAACTGTTTTTAGTGCATACTATCGGCACGAACCTTTAACTATTTTTCTCAGTATAGTCAATAAATTGAATCATACAATTTGTAGTGTGCTTTGATGTAATTAATTGATATCGGTAATTGGCTTCGGAATGAAACTAGCCTGCTCAAAGAATATAAGAGTAATTTCCGATAAATACGTGAGCGATGGCCAATTTAATGTAGACACGGTTTGTTATTTGTTCCTACTACTTTACCCCTGCTTACTGCGTGTTGGTAAATATCGTTATACGATATTGTACTTAAGTTTTTCAAAAAAAGAAAATACAGAAAAACCAACAACAACAACATTAGTTTTTGCGTAAAAAACCAGAGTAGTTTAAAATGTAGACTGTTTTTTGTGGGGATAAATTACCAAATGACTTCTCCCGCCCAGGGTGAGGGAGTGTAAGACTCTTAATAATTTACATCCACCCTGTTCCTTCTGCCATTCGACCACCACAGACGGGGCCCTAAAGGGCTGATGTTCAGCCGGGGTTGCGGGGTAAGCGCAATGAGGTACCGCGACCTCGGCACAGAGCAGGAGAAGGAACAGGGGGGTTTTTAGTCAGTAAGAGTCTGACACTCCCTCCTGCCCGGCCCTGGGCGGGAGAAGTCATTTGATGATTTTCCCCTCACAAAAAAAAAAAACCCTGTTCCTTCTCCTGCTCCTGAGGCCGTGGTACGTTATTACGATTGCATCCACAAACTCGGAAGACTATGAGGCCCTATTGGTCCTTGGTTGTCTAACGCCGTACGCACAGATCTCTTTCTGAATAAGCGATGAGTTGCTGGCCATCCGAAAACCGGGGTTGCTGCGATAACCCCAATAAGTATCAATTGAACTTTTTATCAGATATATTAATTTGTTTTTCTAATTTGATCTGAGCCTCTGGAGAAGGTTGTTTTATAAAAATAATATGTTTTATAAGAAAAACAGATGGACTCTGTGGACAGATCCGGGGCTCGACACACGCGGTAATTGGTAGTCCATATTAGGACCTGTTCTCCTGCTGGCCTTCTAGTTGTTGCTAATACAAGTCTTGTTAGGAATTAGGATTAGCAAAATGGAATCAACGTTTAAAACAACTACATCGTGGGAACAAACAAACAAAAATATGGAAGAAAGACAATGCATCAGCAACAAACCTGGGGATTATCAGGCGTACGAAGAGCGGTCTCGCCACAAATAAATTCACGAAACACACAGACAGCATTTTTTTGCCCTTTACTTGTTTGGATTTTGTACTTTGATAATTCTTATGCGCTAATGTTAAGTTGCGATACAAGAATCAAAAACAGTTGTAGAACAAATTAAATTTTTTCCAACTTAGTACATCTGTTAGTTCAACTTTTTCAGTATTTGTTTCTATACCAACTTTCCAATTTGAAGTAGTTTTTTGCACAAGTACATGAAACTTAGGACAGACTTTCATCGATAAAATATCCAAGATTAGCATAGAATTCAAATGTACATATAGTTGTTTTTGAGATAACAATAAGTTCTTTAAAAAAAAACCGTTGCTCCACCGTAGGATTTTTCCGAATACCCTTATGTATATGCTCTATAGAGAAAATTTCAGAAATATTGACATGCATAGCAAATTGATATAAAGTTTTCTTTAGTCTCTAATGTACATCTGGTTTACATCACGCCACCTCTATTCTAAATTTAAATGTTCATTGTTTGACAAAGGATTTTGTGAGACAATACGTCTCAAGCAACGATAAGTTTGGCTATTAAGAAACTCGTTTCTATTCTTAAGTATTATCAAAGTCGATTTAAAAGTATGGACTAAGTCTTAATTACTTGAAACTTAGAACGACTGTTAACCGCATATATGGTAATTAACGGGCAATTAACACATACCCAGTGAAATTAACTGTCTTAGCAGTAAGCTCTTCACTTAAAGTTTACTACGCTTAAAGTTTAAAAGTAAATTATGAACTTTTATATGTTGACGCAGCATAAGGGATTTTCATACCCTTTGATAAAATATTTTGTTTAAAAGAAAAAGGGTGAAAGATCTTGGTGGAAGTTCGTAGTTCTTACGTAAAAGTTTTGACAATGAAATAAATAAGTATATGGTAATTTCTACCAGTTGATGTTAGTTCTGGTCCAACAGAGGTTACATAAACAAGAGTGGGGAAGCCATGTTTCGGGACTAATAGGTCTACTCGACCGAAGTGATACAACGGCTTCACAGAACACGGCGTGAAACAGCATATGCGTTGGATTTTACCGTCTGAATGAAGTTATTGGAATCTCTCTCCTATCAGTAATCCCCATATCGCCAATAACTTACAAAAAGCCGGCAATGCACTTGTTACTCCTTATGTAGCTATGAATGGCTTCGATCGCTTACCATCAGATCAGTCATTTCATTCATTCATTTTAAAATAATGGTTTTATTTACAATCTGCGCACCACTCTAAGTGCATATACATTTTTCGGTCTGTTTCGCATACGGAATATCATGTTACGGTCCAGAACAGAAGTAGCTGATATGGGCCAAAGGGCGGCAAAATTAAAATGGGACTGGGCCGGGCACGTCAGACGAATGCATCCGGAGAGATGAGGGTGAGACTCGGAAAAGATGGCGTGACGATCTAGATGCCTATCGTCGAGGCTTGTGGACATGGTCGAAAGATCGAGAGGTGTGGTAGCGAGATAGGGAGGCCTTTGCCCATGAGCGGGAAATGACAGGAAGAATGTTTTTTTTCAGTCGTGGCGATTGGTTTCCAAGGTTATTCCAGAGAGTACATACAATATATAACTCAGGAAAAGTCCTTGTATGAGTAACCCTTAAATTTTGGGGCACTTCAACAATTTTTGACATCGGTTGTATGAACATTCTGTCTAAAACTAAGATCGATTCAGACATTCTAGATTGAGTATGGTTACAGTAAAACATAATTTTAATAAGAAGAAGCTACATACTAGATTTTGCAATAGATAAACCGATTTCATATCATTCTAACCTCCAAAACGGACCATCCATGAAGACTAAGTGCTTATTACCAATGGTAACTGCCTTAAAATTGCGAAAAGATCAGTTTTTTATCCATTCTACGTAGCCAAGGCCATGTAACCATAACATTAAACCTTCTATATTAGTACTTAGGAATATTTATCCTTCTTTTTACGACTTAAAGTTATTTTCTCAATATTTACAAAGTGGGCAAGACTAGAAAAATTAGTATATTTAGTGTAGCGTAGAAATCTTTGTGTGTATGCATTTTATATGTAGGTATATACATAAAAAAAATACGACTTTTTCTAAAAATTGTTTTGAGCGTTGAAATTGGTAAACTCTTCAGATTTTTAGTATCTTTGAGAATTTAAACTAGGAGATTTATTTACTTACCAACAAAATATTAGTACATAATGCAAGAAAAGGTACTAATATAGGTACAGACTTTTAATTTTCCGAAATTTCATTATTAAACTTGTTCAAATCAAGCATGAAGTTATCACACTTGGTTGTAATAACAAGTTATTAGTTAAGTATTTTTAATCTTAATCTACTTTTTCAGGATACTGGAACAAACATAACGTTGTTGTAATTTCATAAGAATGTCTAGGTAGATAAATATTCTTGAAACAATAACACAGCATAATATTTGCTACTGGCAAATCATAAATATTTTACCAAATTAATTTACTCATGACTGGACTGGACGAGTTGCTCCAATTTCGTGAAACCCATCATTTGCATAGATATGAAGCAATAACCCTGTATCCTTTTTGCCAGCCTCCGTTTACTACCTACATGCTGGTCATCTTTTCCTACAATTTTCTATATGACCTTATATAACATCGACTTCATGAAATAATCTTTACGATATCTTCTAATACATATTTATATATGATCGCACTGATGCAATGCTAGTACTACATTTCTTGACTATTCAATTAATATTACTATGCATTTTTGACTGCACGGTTGGTGCGGTGGCTGGGCAAATGGGTGCCGTGCAACGTGTCGCTGGTTCGATTCTACTCTTTGTGTGTTCTACAAATTTTTGTTCCTGGTCTGGGTGTCATGTGTATGTCAAATTGTATGTTTGTAACCGCAGCCTCGATACAGGACAAAGTCCTAGTGAGGCAACGGGCAACGTTTTATAAAAAGGAAAAAATAAATATATTTCCGTTGTGTACTTTTAAAGGTTTAACAAAAAAGGTGTACATTGGGGTATAGGGATAAAGACAGCTACTTTGTTTATGCTATGTAGTGACTAGTGATATAGTGAGGTGAAAAATTGCTTAAAAACCTATCTCGGTACTTATAACATATACAAATACGGAATTAGTATATGTTGTAAGTACTTAATATATTATTTATTATTAATGCATTGATGCAAAGGCGACTAACAACCGAGGACGTCTTTCAATATGAGTGTTTGATTTCGAAAATTTTCACTCATTGTAAAAATGGCACTTAGGTATTACGTTAGTATGTAGGTGTTATTTGGGCTGCCATACATAATTATAAGATTAAAAATTGCAGTCAAAAGGGTTCGTACAAACACATGCAGGTAAAACTACATATATCATGACAGTAAGTCTATACCTATCCTTATAAGCCAGGCCAGTCAATTGCCCTATTCATCTACACACCAATCACCTACTTGTACTTAATGGTGTCCCAGCTAAATTCTCAGTCCCAGAATGCATGTCACCTTGGTCGCAAGTGTTACACGCTATTTGCTCAGCCCCCTCTCTATAAATGAGGATGTGGTTCCCCGTGCAGGGGTCCGCTCATAACTACACTATTTAGGAGCCAGGATCTTCGGACCTAGATTTTAAAAGACTAACTTGGTGACACGGTTTCTTTTGGTAACATAGAAACAAACTGCATTATATGTATTATTTCCTGTTGTAACTTCGAGTAAATCTACGAGTTTACTTAATTACTTATAAAGCTTAAAAGTTTGTTTGTACGAATGGGCTAATCTTCAGAATTACTGGTTCAAATTGAACAAACATCATTTTTGCATTGGCTAGTGCGTTTATCGAGAAAGGCTATAAAATATTACGTTGTAAACCTAAAGGAGAGTGGAGTCGAGGCAGAAAGACGGGTGCAAATGCGCGGTAGTGACTTGTTTGGTATAAAATTGTCACACTACCACTATGACTCTTCATTATTTGAGCCCGAAAAGAGTCCTCATTGTGGAGTTTTCAGATTTTTAATGTTTCAAATTCTAATATCAGATCTAATGCATGATTACGGAGTAAGACTTTGAACTTACTTTGTGTGCTAGATCGACTTTGTCATTATAATCATCCAAAAAACAATCAGCACCGAACAAAAGCATCTCCATGAAAACCAAGAAAAAGTTCTCATTACCATTTTTTTAATTCCCGTAAATCCATAAAGAACATTGAACCGACGCTCTTTGATCCGAAAATATTATTAGGTCCCAATCAAAGAAAAACTGTTCAAGCCAGATCGCTAGCCTGTTCTCAACCAAATAACCTGAATTAAGGCTGTTGAAATCAAAACCCTCAAGCTTTGTGATTTGGTCCAATAAAGGCCAACGACCTTCATTTTTACTGGCCATTTTCTTTTTCTTTGAGTTGAAAGCATTTTTGTTATTATTTTTAATTACTAAACGTTCTGTTCCAATTTTCTTTTTCTGAATATAATTTTAGCTTTTTTCTACATCTTAAGGCAATTATATTTTCATTAATCATTTTTGTTGAATAGTATTTTGTGGTAGTATTCAATGTATCAACAAAAATCTGCTATATAATTTCAATATCAATATCACCTACTTATGTAGGTGTGTGAATTATTAGGTTTTGTTTCTTGAAATTATGTTTTTACGAAATGACTTTAACGATAAAAAATATTCTGTCAGCTTATTTCATATTTCTAAACATCATACATGTATTATTCTAAGGGCCTATTTCACAATGTCTGAATAGTCACAGTGTATCAGATAAATCTATAATTAATATAAAAGAAAGTTGTGTAAGTTAAATCCACTAAATTATAACGCAACAACGGCTAAACCGATTTCTTTGAGAGTTGGTGGGGATGTAATCTAGAACCGGAGAACAACACAGGGTAGAGTAGGTAGGTAGGGTAGGTAGGGCAAAGTTAGTAGGTTAGGTTAGGTAAAATTGGGTAGGTAGTGTAAGGTGGTTAGGGTAGGTTTGATAAAATTGGGGAGGATAATCATCAAATTACTTCTCCTGCCCAGGGTAAGGCGAGAGAGAGTGTCAGACTTACTGACTTAAAAACCCTCCGTTTCTTCTCCTGGTTTAGGCCGAGGCCGCAGTACCACATAGCGCATACCCTTAATTTATTTGTACCATATAACTTATCGATATCAATTTTCAATACTGCATTCAAACTTCGAATTCGTTTGTAAACACAGAACATATTTATATTACTTTGAATCAAAGAGGGAAAAAAGTCGCTTAAATATGTATGCAATTACAAACTAGACAAAATTCGACGAAAAATTAATATGACGCATAGTACAGACGTGGACAGCAATAATGTTTTACAAGCCGTGCAGTGTAGCACTGAAATAAAAACCAAACATTAATAAAGCAGTGCATGGCTACGTTGTACCATTAAATTTTACTTTTATC
Organism: Spodoptera exigua; assembly: GCA_902829305.4. Taxonomy (NCBI): domain Eukaryota; kingdom Metazoa; phylum Arthropoda; class Insecta; order Lepidoptera; family Noctuidae; genus Spodoptera; species Spodoptera exigua. Next base: position 8,216,923 of record LR824615.2, read on the forward strand.
ACCCTATAAAAACAACAATAAAGTATTTATGATAATTACTACTATATTCGGCGTTTTCACTGTTTTTATTACGATGCATTCGTGAATAATGTTCTAAAGAGTATGCAGTGCTCTGCGTAAAAGCTACCGAATCCCAGACGTCTATTCAGCTGTTTTGTTAATGAGTGTACTTTAAGGATTATTGATCCGATAGTAAACTCGATACGTTTTACGATTGAAAAACGCTTTTTTGTGTGATTTTAGATATAGTTTATCTCAAAGTTAAATTAGATCTTTTTTTAAAAGATACACAGTTTTTATCAAAGAAGATTAAGGTGATAACGACATCAGTAGCTGTGCTCAGCTTCTCAAGATCCTTAAGGCTTTTATTGGTAAAATTATTTTATTAATCAATTATGTTTGTGTATGGGTCATACTTAGCTTGTAGTATGCATGACAAGTCACTCTTGTTTGATTGACTTTAACTGCATCAAGTGCATTATGCGAATCCTAAATTTGACCAAGTTCTTTTCATCCTCTGTAAATTAACTTAAAGTAAAGTGAACCGTCAATGCAAACCTTTTAAAGTGAAAACCCTGTGTTAGTGGAAAATCTAGACTAATATTTATTATCATAATAATCATCACCAACCAATAAGGGTCTACTACTGAGCCTTTTCTTACACAGCGAATATATGTTTACGTTTTTGATGGGGGATATTATCAAATTGCTTGTCGCGGCCTGGGCGGGGCGAGAGGCAGTGTCTGACTCTTTCTGACTAAAAACTGACTAAAAACCATCCTATTCCTTCTCCTGCTCCAGGCCGGGCCGTGGTACATAATTGCGCTTGTATCTGCAACCCTGGCTACCGTGAAAGGATTAATAAAGAGCTTCCAATATTGATAATCGGTTTTTAACGTCAACTATTGGCAATTTATTTGCATAACCATTAAGAAGAATACTAAAATACGAGATCAAATATTTAGAATTCCTTTACGGTCTTATAGCGAAGTGTGCATTCAATATGGCAGCGATCATAAAACGACAAGCAGCTTCATATTGCTTCTGTGATACCTCTTGACGTTATACTTTTCATTTTATGCTCAATAAAACTAGTCTAGAGCAAATAATTATCTATACCTAAGCGCTATAGAGATAATACTATAAACTTAAGCTAAGTTTAATAAATAAAATTAAGTGAGATAGCAATTATGAAGTTTATTTATCTTCAGTCTAGCACTGTTTAACACATTCAGTGCCATCAACTCGCCCAGAGAGTCCACGTAAATTTTATTCCAGCGCCGTGGACTCGCCCGGCGAGTGCAGCGTAAAATGTACGAGAAGTGTAAGCAGCATCCGAGATATCATTAATACCGGTAATGAAAGTGTTAAGCTTAGATGTGTTAGTAACTCAAACACAGAATCAGCTTATGTTGAAAATATATTATTTGCTTATCAAGCTTATTATTACTATAAACTTTTTCTCTTAAAACTTGATACGTACGTATCTAAACGTATATATACGTATGAATCAACAATCAAATTTTAAGAGAAAAAGCTTATATTATTACTATAAGCAAATAATATTATTACACAACAAAAATAATAACCTATTTGTAAAAGAATAATCCATCATCGCTCCACAGTGAAAATTCCGCATAAACACAGCATTACAATACATATATTATCCACATTTCCACGTCGCAGACAAATTTCGAAGTTTTTTGGCATCAAAATGGATTTACCTGACAATATATTGGACCACTGAATTCAAACACAGGAATCATCCTTTATCGAACCGACCACGCCTCATCAACATTTCAAATTGTTAATGGATTTTTTGATGGACGACAGTAAAACATTGCTAGCTATAGGATACCTCATCCTTTTTGAAACGTCACGGTTAAACTGGATTATTTTCCATTTTCAATAATAATTTTGTTCCAACATGACCCTTTGTTAAAAACGAGTACGGTCCATGATTAAATGTGCCATGATAACACGTCCCACAAAATATTGCCGTCATTTCCTTCCAGGGTAGAAGAAAATGACGATTTAATGACTATTCTGGAATGGAACAGTGAATCATAAGTGGACCCGAATCGTGGGTCAAAATGACTGCAGGGTGGAAACGTTATAGACATGTTGTATTTTCGTTTGTTATGACTTTTTTCCCTTTACTTAGATGTTTAAGAGACACAACGTGCTACATTTACAATTATGACCGATTCATTAAAGATTTCTATAGTTATATAAAGTACCTAAATGTTATAATAAGTAATGAAGTTGATTTTGCTTTCTTAACTATTAAAACTGCCAGAGGAGAAACTACAATCCTTCCCCTCCTCTCATCCCTCCTCAATCCGTAAAGTCCCAAAAAGTTAGCAACGTACTCGTAATTCTTTTGGTGTAGCAGGTATTCATGGGCGGCGCCGATTGCTTAACGTCAGACAAAAAGTCTGCTCGTTTGCCGGATATGTCACAAAAAACACTTACATTAACATCTGTCTCTTACTTCTTACTAAAATAATAAGAAAATGTCTTCCATGTTCCAGCTACATCCAAAACGTAGACCTTGCAAATGTTCACCGCGCATAATAAATAACAAAACGTCGCTCTCGGGACCATCTCGGGAACTTTTCGAGAGGATGCGATAACACTGACGTTAATGTCACAAAGTTGAATTGTATGCGAAGGGGAAAACGATGTGGTACGTTCGCAAATAACAAATAAGTAACTATCCGTTTCATTTACTTAAAACGAAGAGAAAAGTGATCGTGAATAAGGAAAATGCAATATTATTCAATAACTTTTTTTATGTTATCTAATTCATTGTTTGGTTATGTTTGTAGGTGGGTAAAGTTTTTAGCCTGTCTTCGCCTACCCTACCCTTCGACTTTCACCAGTACTCATAAGATTTCAAATTAGTTAAATATTTCGTAAAAGTAGGATTATAAAGTTAGGGACCACGGAATTCTACATGAACTCTTAATACATTTTGCCTTCAAATCACATCTTCAAATAGAAGCTATAAATCATTCTGGAACCTTTTTAAAAATTTGAATGTATTTAGAAGAGCACCTTAATGGTGGCAAAATATCTTTAAAATTGAGATACATATCTTGTGCTGCGGTACGAGGAATACGAACGACGCTACTGGTATGAAAGTGCAAAGGGTAGGTAGGTACTGTTGTCCGTTTAATTTCGTTAAAACAGAGAGTATGCTGTAAAACAACTCTTGCGGTGTGTTCCATTTCAAATATTTAAGTGTCTTTCTCGCAGTCCGCACACCCACGCTTACGGTGGTTGGAGATACTCACGTGATCTTCGACGCCCTGAGTGTCTCTTGCGGCCGGCAGGGGCGCTAGATACGAGTAGATAGTTCCTTCGCGTACTCCGCCTCCTTCTTAGCGAGCATGACTGAAGACAGAAGAATGGGACGGCTTTCCAGTTCCCCCCGCTCCGCACCATGGCATCGACTAAGGCTGCGCGCAACAGTCTCCTTACGTATAAAAGTACAATTAGGATATAACTTCTGACAGAAATCGACAGCCACGACCACTCTGCCAAGGAGTGTACAACAAAAACAAGAGAGAAAGTTACAAAATGTTTGGTTAATTAAAGAAACATATATTTTTTTAATGCGGTCGGTTGGCAAACGAAATTTGGAATCACGATTTTGAGGGGCATTGCAGATTTACGAATTTTTTATTTAATCAATAATTGTGTGCTTAGGAACAGTAATTCATGTAGGGTAGATGCAAGAACAATAATTTCGAATTTCGAAATTCAAAAACGCTTCAAAACAAACTACGAGTACAATATTTATTAGGTTTCCTAAATTTCTAAGTAATAAAACAAAGCAAGTCCTTTCAGTACATCTAGTCAACGTACCGAGGAATGTGGATTACCTAAAATTCCTTTGTAATAAAATTGTAACCAAGAATTCGCAAAACAGAAAATTCAATTCAGTCTGATGGTACGAAATGATTCAATTTTGCGTGAACACAAGCATTATGTGTCTTGTAACTTCAGCTGCAACTTAACAAAAGAGCTATAAACGGTAACAGTGAAATATTTTGTGTAAAGTCCCACTTGAAATTTGTGAAATTTTAATCAATTGCTCGTGTCAAATAGCTTTTCAGAATATTCCGCCAGGTTCAAACGATGTGAATTCAAAAGTTGTGCGTACCTACCGGAGTTAATTGGAATTCGTGCAAGAAAATATCCGCTCCACACTGCCGCAGCCGCTCTGGTTGTATTACTTGCTAATTTTATTCGAAACACCTATAAAAAATATTGAAATCTATGTGTTTGACGATTTGATTGCTTTTTTTTTGCTGCATATTATGCAATTCATGTTGTTTGTTGACTTGTAAGTTGATACCCGAGAGTACAGAGCGCGTAGCGTTCCAAGCGCGCCTCAAAGAGTCAACCTCAGATACAGGGTAAAAGCATTAAGGTATCGCGACCTAAGCCTGGATCAAGAGAAGGGACAGAGGGTATTTAGTCAGTAAGGGTCTCTCCACTATGCCTTAGCCTAGCAAAATGCATAAAACAATGACAGCAAAGTCTTGTAATTTGATGAACACAAAATATCGTGAACGCTTTCAGTTTTCGATCGATTTTCAAATTAGCAAGCACTTATCTTTAGTACTAATTACATTAGGTAAGTTAGTTATACCTTTCCCTATTGGTTACTGAGTTATATCTTGAGCACAAAATTTCCATACAGAAACTGCAGAAGCTATTTTAATGAAATTAATTACCTACTTATACGCAGCGAATTAAGGTCTTGAAGAATAATCATTTTATAAAAAGAGTCCAGATAGACAGAAAAACCGATTTTAAGTATCCATAAAAACTTAAAAACGCTTATTTATAACTGGCCGATTATAAATTATATCCAAAATTTACTTACTTAATCTAGCTTTTAGATGTTGTTTCATCGCGTATTCAATAAAATCTTGGACTTGTTTGAGTCGAAAGCCGCTCCTAATTTCGTCATGCGTTGTCATTTCTATACCTAATAAGTATTCGTGTTTACCGCATTGTCTGAAGTATATAAAACTAAAAACTAAACATTTCTTTCCTTTAATATTCAGTCACACTTTCATATTAAAATATCAAACTTTCATTTTGAGGCAAAAACTACTGACATTACCTACTAATACATGCCGATTTCCAAGCGATCGTGATTTGTCCGATTTCATGGTCAAAAAATGAGAGTGCCAACACTTTCCTGTTTTATATTAAATTAAAAGTTTATAAATCGGTTGCACTAAATCAATTTTGGGTTATTATCTTCTTTTTTGGGTTGCAGAATCCAACAAAAACCCAATAATAAATAAAAAATATATTTTTTAACTAAGTATCCTTCATTACAAGGTTTCGTCAATAACAACTAAGCATGGATAGGAACGTCGCTACTACCTACATCAGATATTCTATAAAACTATCTATTCATGCCAACCGATCATTTTTGTCCCAGTCGTTTAGGAGTTCCATACCTATCAAACGAGCATATGCTACTGTAGACTGGCACTCAACAACATACTAACAATACGACTCAAAATGTTTTTTAAGGTATAGGTTGGCAAACGTATTAGATAAGAGTTTTCGATATATAAGGATTGGGTAGGGATAGAGAAAGGGGGAGGGATTGGGCCTTCGGTAACCTCACTCACACAGCGAAATTTAACTCTGTGGTTCTTTCACGCCAGTTTTCTGTGAGGCCGTGGTATCACTCCGGTCTAGCCGGCCTATTTGCGCCGAAGCTTGGCTTTCCCACACTTAAATGTTATCCCCACAACAACAAAAGGTCTTTTACATTAAACCCTGATTTGACTACGTTGGATAAATTATTTTTTAACGTGCACCCCTAAACGACATTTCATTTTAATTACCAGTGTAATTACGCCTTAAGCGCAATTTAGAGGGCCGTTGAGTGATACTTAATGACCGTTTGGAGTTCGTATAACACGTTATGATACCGTTTAAAACGATAAGCCACTGTGTAATCTTAAACTAGTGAATTATTCTAGTTATTGTTACAATAATTTATTAACTAAACGTTTCTATTACGTCATAAAACTATGTTAGTGTGGTATTTCAAGAAAGTAATGACTGCGTAGTTATAATTTTTCTAATTGAATATTAAACTCTCATATTCAATATGGCTACAAAATTATTGACGCACAAAATAATATTTGAATACCTAGGTACTATGGGTAGGGGAAATATAAGTGAAAAATAATAATAAATGTTTGATAGGTAAGAATGAAATCTTTCTTATACATAAAAATGGATCGCAAAATGTGTTGGTAAGCGCATTACTCAATAACGCCTGCACCAATTCTACTGATTCTTTTTTTGTTATGTGTTTTATTGTCAGGAGAAGGTTCTTATGAAAGAAAATTTTAGAAAAGTACAGGTGAGAGTTGGGTAATAGTAGGCGCTTTTATCGTAGGCGAGATGATGAGACCCGAGCGAAGCAGGGGCGAGCTGCTAGTAAAACAATATAATAGGTCTTTACCTATGAAATTGCCGTTCTGCAGTACTGGCCATTTCAAATCAAAATAGTTTTTGTTAGGCTAAGGCTAATTAATTTTGTTTTAAAAACATGGGATTCTTTTTCTTATTTTTTTTTTGTTTATTGATTAGAGCTACATTTTCATCGCATTTCACATAAAAAAAAAACGTTTAAATTTTTTCATACAAAACGGCAATTTCATATGTAAAGACCTATTATTTAACAATCCAACCTAACAAACCTAATCCCAAAGGCCAGCAAAAAAATATATCCTTGAATTGTTAATAATTAGGTAAGTATAATGCTAGTCTTATCTAGCCCTAGGTCAACGGTTAATTCAGTATTGTGTTACTGAGGTGTATTAAATTTACTCCTTAATGAACCTTATTACAAATGTGACCTAAGGCAACTAGTAAGAAGTTTGAAATGTGACTTTGTCTGAGTTTTATGATATTTCTATTTATAGGCAATTAGGCCGATGACGTAACGTTATGTGGAGAATTATGTATGACAAAAACGTCATTAATACTTTTTAACAAAATGGTCATTATCACTAAGTCGCACTTACTTACGTAAAGGAGCAGTGATTACGAAATTGATTGTTAATTAATTATTTTCTATTAAGTATTTCTTATTACAAGTGCTACAAACGTGCTCTTTTAAATCAATGAAAACAAATGAAGTGACTTGATTTATTTTATTTATTCAAAGCGACAAGTTTTTATTGTAATACTTGGTATTACCAAATAAGTTTTTGTGAGCTTCAAGTACATTGGAAACAAATGACCTTGATCTTTTTGTAGTAAACAGTTTCATTCAAATATTTGTTGCAATTACCTACAAACCTACGATACCGAAGTAGAGTTAAAAAATTTACTCACCAGTCACCACATCAGGACATGCAATTACACCGGTATAAAAAAAATGGGACACCATGCATTGTTAGAATACAATAAAATATTGCAAAAATTAATCGATTATAAGCCCTAACGTGACGTCATAATAGCGAAATTATAATGAGACCCCGTTATGAATGACGCAGCCAGCTGTGGATTGTAGAATGACTCATTCCGTCCCGCTTGCTCGCGTAACTTAAGTAGTGTATATTGAAGTTTGACCTTTAACTCTAAGCAGGACGGTTGCATTTGGATTGGCTTATACAAGAATTAATGTGTACAACTTTATTGACAATGCGTGCGCCAGCGCATTGTGCTGTACCGTCGTTATGTCAGTGTGACATATACCACCGCGGACGACGCACGCGTGTGCCGAAAAATATAAAATAATTTGGCGCGAACACAATATTTAACGAACAAAATTTTATCGCGAATGTGGAAGTGAAAGTTATTTATATTATCAAACATTGTGATGTCAGAAACATTAAAATACGTTTTGAGGATTATTGTTGTGACATTATTTTATTATACCTTGTTAAGCGTGTTTAAAGAAATCAAGCGATATTGGCCCGGAATTGATTCGACAAACACAAATTGACATTGGATTTCTGGTATATTTTAGTTTGCTGATAATCGGTAAGTACTACCCACATAAGACAAATATAGTAAATCTGAGATAAATTATCACAAGAAGTACGAAGTGCTTATAGCATCTATTTAATTAGAACTGTTGGCAACGGAATATGTTTTTGAAATAATTCACGATTTTATATCAAAATAGCCCGTAGGTACTTTTAATCTAATATTAACTACCATTAAATAAAAATGTTATAAAATATTATATGAGACGTGACAAAACATTTTACGAGACGCGTTCACATAAAAAATATTTTCTTATAATATCAAAACAATATTTATACATTCGTGTAATACTCGAACAGCGTTTTTGCTAACACGTTCATAAACTAACTGCAAACAATATAAGAGACTACCCTCAATTTACCTATTGACTATATTGTTTCATTGTTTGTTTCAAAATAATAAAAATATTGCAACAGTGACTGATTTTACTTGGGGAGGCCTATGTCTAGCAGTGGACGACATCAGGCTGATGATGATGATAATGATGAGTCCTTTCATGTTTAAATCAATTAAATGATTTTAAAAGCGTACGAATACATGAGAGAACCTCTCAGCAACTTTCTTGTACCTGGATATAACAATAATAATAACATAACTGGTAAAAAGTGGATGATATTTCGACAATAAGCGTTGTTGTGTACCCTTTCGGATATCAAAATAGCATGAAGCGTTGTGATATAGTTACTAACAAAATAAATTTTGCAAATACAAACGATAATTCAAAATGAGAACTTACAACAAGATTCTAAAAGACAAAGGAGATTCAAAGTAAAATGAACAAGAAGACAGATGTTAATGTAAAACACATCAATAATACGGACAATTCTAATAATATCACTTGAGGATATCCTTCGGAAGATAAAACAAACATCTTTGGTCGGACATCCGCCGTCACATGGACGATGGACGGTGTTTATGTTACGCCAGGCGTGCCTAATTTGGATGCTGGTTGCCTTGCTTACAATGACATTTTGATGCAAAGACATCACATCAATAGATACTAACATAAAATACTATTAAAAAACAGATGAATAGTTATTACCTAATTTAAAAGAATTGCTTAAACAGATACTAATGACACTAAAGTTGGTTAAAGTGGAATAATATTAGCACTTCTTGGGATATTTTTGATTTGCGTAGAACCGACAAATTTGTACTTTTTTCTACAAGCGTTAGAAGCTACCGTTTGCATAACATGCTCTCATATCTTTTGTAAAAGAATTAGTTCGTTTGTAGATGATGTTTCGTGTCTTAATGCAAAATGCTTACTGTTAAAATCAAGATACAATCCATGGTGCTTTTCAAATCATAAAACATTAAGAATGCATTGATATAATAAAAAACAGATACATTTTGCAATAAAAAACGTCTTCTTGTAACTTATTTAAGCTAACAAACGATCCGTGCTATCTTTTATTTAGGTATCTCTTGTGTCTTTGCCAGACACCTTATCTTTATTATTAAATTTCAACAACTAATCCATTCATGTTTGACACAGTTTTAAATTAATTCTTGAACAACTTATTCTTTGACTACTTATTATCGACGGCGACGTATTCTTGCTCTTTGGCGAAATTACCAGTAGGTATATCTTTTATGCCTTGTATCATCCTTATTTTAATATAATAATTAAGGATATCTTCAACTCCCAAATTGCTATTGATACGATTTCATATTTGTTTTGACACAATTGTACAATTTTGATTCAACCTTGTACCACTTTGGCATTCATTTGGCTGGGTCGATATCGTCAAATTCGTCACAAGTTTACTTACACACTTTAAGTGTGTTTTTGCAAACAATATTATGTAGGTTATTTTTAAGTTGAGTATTATTCATTCATTTTATAACCGCATAAGTTTATTATTAACATTGGTTAGACGATGTCTACGCTAATGAATTAGTTTTAAGTGTATATTACCTAAACCGAACATCGTAATAAAGTCTCGTGTGGAACACAAGGAAGTTTGTGAGACTAATATTTAGTCATAAGCAATGAATAAATTTAGGGTGTTAACATTAATTATTTCTTAGGAGGCATCAACGATGTTCAAAGACGATGTTGGACGTCTAGCGACAATTTCCTTGAAAATGAAACACGTCCCTTCAAAATAGCTCTTTAACGCGCGGTGGTCGGCGGAACTCATAAAAATATGTATCCAATTATCTACATAATTTATTATTTTACTCTATAAAACGTTTGTGATTGAGTGTTTTGAAATAGTTGTTGGTGTATTGGAGCCAATTCGTATACCAATACAGAATACGTAGACAATATGTCTGGAAGTGTCGAGTAAAATTATTGAGGAGATCTAAATAAACGACGACTCAACCCTAATCTGTTGTTTTATGAATTTGATTTGCGTATTTATGATTTTATAAACTTGACCAAATATTCGAAATTGAACATTATGTTATGAGAATACATAAATATAATATAATTATAATAAGAATTTATTCTCTTCCCACAAATTGCATCTTTATACAGTATAATAAATTCGAATAGGTATTAATAGAAATTAGAAGGATTTGTGGGAGTCAGAAATCCAAACTAGGATACCATGTGCTGTGGTCCCCTCGCCGAGATAAAAAATATTCACAATTTGCCAAGTAGTCAGTTGCACTATCGTATGAAAAAAAAAAGATAATAATAAATAATAGTTGACTAATAATTTCCATGTCATCTACGTCTGCTGCCAATCTGTAATATCAAGACTAATGAAGGATTTTCCCACCTCATAATTTTAGTACGCAACATAGTATGCCATACAATAGGTATCTTTACTTATAATGTAGGAATGTATAAATATGTAATATGTAAAGTCTTTACATACAAATACGGAATAGATTATGCATAAACGTTCGCACAACATAATCGCTTTTACGCATCCGATGTAGTACGTAAGTAATTAAAGGGATTGTGAATCCATCCATAGATACTTAACCACCTTACTTTTATTAAGGGCTGATTTTTCAATAGCCAGATAAATGTTATCTGAAGAATAAAATTGTTGCTGTCACTGTCTTATACAAACATTTTGACGCGACAGCATCATAATTATTTATCAGGTAGTTTTTATCTAACCATTGAAAAATCAGCCCGAAAATAAAAATATTTAAGGTTAAAAAGAGACTTTAGTTGTACAAATCTGACCTTAGAGAGTATTTATTAAACGTTAAAGTGTAGTATAGTGCCATAACACGCCTCGGCAATAGGCAAGTCCGCACAGAATACTAGCGTGAAACAGCACTTGCTTTCTATTTCGCTATGTAAGTGAGGTCACTAGTCCTCTGGACACTGGACCTCTTCAATTCTGCTCTCCCACCGGGAGGTGGGAGGGTGGGTGGTATCCTCTATTCTCAAATCACTAACAAACAACAAAAGGCTGACCATGAAGTTGTAGGTTGCTTAGTATTCTGGAATCAAAAATATTACATACGGTAGCTACTTATTAAATCGCCAGGTTAATAGTCACGAAACATACTCGCAAATTCAATACGGTAGTTTCCAACTAGTCAAATTGAATACTTTTATGGAAATGTCAAAAACGGTACCTTGCTGTATGAAACTGCGAATTATGACGTCAAATAGCTTACTTCTTAAGAATTAGCTAAAATACTTTGAACATGTTGTGTACCGTGAGATCGATAAATTGTTATTTTTATTTTAGTGTATTGAAACGTCGAATTAATTTATATTTGACCTAGGAAACTACCCAATTCATAATAATATAATTACTTTTCTATACTTCTATACTAATATTATAACGAGGTAAAATTTGTAAGTGTGTATGTAGGGGGTAATCTTTGGAACCGCTGGACGGAATTCCAAAATTCTTTCACTGATAGATAGCTACAATGTTTCTGAGTGCTCTAGACTATAAAACAGAACGCTACAACTAAATGGAGCCGAGCAGCGAGTGAAACCGCGCGAGAGTAGCTAGTGTAACATAATTTCGCCTACCGTTTCTACAAATTAAACAGCTGTATACATATAAATACCTGTCCATGTATACAAGTATATGTAGGTCGACTATTCTATTCAAGTTTTGACCCAAATTAAGTATTGTATTTCTTGTGTCTTTAAATTACGTATATTTATTTTGAAAATTATAATTTCTTTCTAAGTAGGTAGGTATTTGTAATATGCTACGAGTTTAGTCAGAAAATAGATAATTATTTTTTGATTGAACCATGTTATATTATAATACTAGCAGACCCAGCCACGCGTTGCTGTGAATAAGGTTCTTGTCATATTACATATGAACATACAATTTGCAATAAAATAATATTGTGACTATACAATGAGATGTAAGCTATCCTATCTTTCACTTTGGATCAAAATGCACACGGAATGCAAATCAAATTTAAAATCGGTTTAGTAGTTTAGTAGTCCATCGCAGACAAACATGTGACACGAAATTTTAGGTATATAATATAAAGATTGTTTTTGTACATATATGTTGCATTCAACTAGTTTAACTAGCCAATCAAAAAACGGCTTAAAAAACTAGTAGTTTGTTTTAAAGACTGAATTTCTGTTTTAGTACAATTTCGGTAACTTGGGGATGAATTGTGTGCAGGTTGCATTTAAGCATAACTAGCCAAGGAGTTCAGTCATTCAATCAAACAGCTCGACATTCAGGGCGTTGATTGAATGACTATAATTAAACTAGTCGCCTAAAACATAGACACTTACTCCATAATCAGTCCTTAGCTACAACTTACTCAACAAAATTGGTTCAAAAAAAAAAACTTAAATAACGTAATCACAACAGTTATGGAACTTAATATTGTTATCACGCATAAAACGAAATTGTGGAGCGGATAGTTTTAATTAAAATGATAATTTATAAGAATTCCGAATTGAAAAACTGAAAAACTCCCTTGAGAAACACCCTTCAAACTGTTTTATATCATAATGTTATAATTTTCAAAGAATAGCTCAACTTATTTAATTACGTTATTACCGCCATAGGCAGGTCAGAGTTTTTTTTTATAAAACCCTACACTTGTTTTTTCTCCTATGTCAAGGGTGCGTTTACCAAAATATAATTTCACATATACATCACAGTCATCACACTCAAACCCGGAAAAACAACTTGCGGATCACATAAAGAGTTGTTTCATACGGGAATGGAATCTGCGACTGCACTGTCGCAGACAGACATCCACGACGACATCCAGACGTGCAACCGAGTTAATGGTTACATATATAACACAGTATCTTAGCAATATGCTGCAATATATAATTATATCAATTAGCAATGTATCCAATCTTACCTCTCCTCTATCCCTCCCTAATCAAATACCTAAATCTCCAAATCGTGCGCTCGAATAGTAAGTAATCATTAAATATTTATATTTACTGTTGTCACTAATTATAAGTGTATCTACTCAGTATTCTGAACAATACTACGCTTGGTAGTTGCCAGGCAATTGTCCGACACTATCGAAACTATTAACTAATTTCACTTTAACTTGTATTCAGAACTGCGACAATTGTTAAAGCATTTACAGACTTATTCTCTGAGTACGGACGGTTTTTGGAAACATTGATAACAAAACTATAGATTCTTACCTAAATACCAATGTTCCATACTTAATTACCACTCTTAATTGCTTCTTTAAAAAGCGTATCTAAAAACATTATTGTTAATTTGAATAAAATTATTTACTTCTAACAGTAACCTTACTTTACGTCACTATATTATGCTTTTATGCTGTATTAAGTTGATCTAAAGTAAACAAAAAATAAAATTATCTACCGTACACTCGGTACAAAATATACAGAAAAATACCGATTTATTTTTTATTGCCATTTACCTATATCCATAGGCTACTATTACACAAATCAACACAGCAACAAAAACAATGCGTGACAGCCATTAAAATTACAAATTAATCGCAGCGTTACCGCATACCGTATGAAAGAGCATTACAGTTAGATATTGCACGTGGCTAGCGCATAGTGATCAAATGGGCCCCACTTCGTACTAATGAGAGTGTTAAATAATCCCAAGTGTACACCGACCAGGATTATAGCTTAGCAACAATGCAGAAACTACTATTCTAGTGTAATTGAGAACGGTCTTTATTTTACCGAGTAATATTTGCACATGAGCATCTCCAATTTTCCACTATTACATTCTAAAATATTGCATATGACCTGTTGTTATAGTATCAATTTGTCTAACACTTTATTTGTCTGCAATAATTGCCCAAGAGTGCAATTTTACACTCAATTATGATACAACCTCTTTAGTTGACCTCTTCTATGGGTATTTGAAGACTGAAAACAGACTCATCTGAGTTTAAATTAAAACCTTGGTGTGTAAAAGTGCCGTTTCAATCAAACAGAACAAATTTATTTCAGACAGAGTTAAGGTCCTAAGGCCTAAGGCATAAGTACATACTTATGCAGGACCTTACTACTTATATACTTACTACTATACATACTCCTATATATACTTACTACTACTAACGCGTGTCTATGTACACGCGTTAGTATTTCTTCTAGTATTTCTGTCTGTCTCTGTCTGCAAAAAATATTAAATTGTTGATCGCTTGTCCTAAAAGCAGCTCATGTAGTCAAAGCCTTATAAATTGATCATGTCTACCCGTCACTGTAACAGCTGCATTTCTTCCCACGCTTAAGCTTATTGAAAGTAAAAGAATATTTTTAAGTATATCATCGGACTCTGCTTTATGCCGAAAAAATTACAAAACACTTAGGTACCTAAATCTAACACACGTTGTTATGGGATCAATAGAAAAACCATGCTTAAGTAAAATAAGTAGTATTATTTAATAGAAAAAAAGTTATGACGTCACATTTTTATATCTTGTACAAATAAGTAGCATTATAAAACATATCGTTTTGGCATTTCCACATAAACATTGACATTGACAAATGGTTGTCATCTCAAGATGGGTATTTAGATAAATAACGTATTTTTATGCCAAATAAAACTTGACTTAAAATAAAGTCGAAAACAATATTGATTTTAGACTGACTCACATAACTTTTATCAACAGATGAATACTGAAAACGATTATACATAATAATATATATATTGTTTCATTTACTTATTGTAAATGTTACATGAGTGAGTTATGGCAACCCTTATTTGAAGCAGTCAAAATAAGACACTAAAATAAATTTAAATTTGAATTAAGAACGTAATTTGAATGAGCATTGTCTCGACAGTTCATCTGGAACTTACATTTATACGAAGGTAAGTGTGGAATGTGACGTCTGCACGTGATTGATAATTATTATTGTTATCAATAACCAGTGGAAATATATATTTGGAAAGCATTATTTTTTAACCGTCTCCCAAAATGAGCAGGTTTCTCAATTCGACCGTTATATGCTTTTTTATATCAAGTTATTTGTGATCAATGCCCTAAAATAGGAACAAATAGAGGCGGTTTCCGCATTTTAATAAACAAATAAACATTATTTATAATTTAGTGGTCGTATTTTTTACGTGAACCGATTCGAATATGAAGGAAATGTAATGCCAGGAAGGTATAAATTTCGGCTCGGTTATAAATCAGGAAAAGGGAAATAGGAATGATATTTGTATCATGATGGGTGCGTGTACAAAATTTTTGGTCCATAGTTCCGAAAGGGTTACGCTGTTCCCAAATTGTCACTGATTCATCCACACTCTGACGTGTTTGTTAAACCGTGTACGAGTGCGAGAATATTAATTCAAAGGGCTTTTTAAATTATTTATATTTTTTTCAGTTTTCTTTTATGGCGGGAAATCATCTAACGTGTCAATTTTTAAAATGTCGTTATTTCTCGGGCTCAGGGTCGCTGTCGCAGAAACGTTATTGCACGTTCTTGGGTGCAAGCAACCCAGGATGAGATGTTTTGTTATTTAAAGCAGAAAATCAATTACTTATTAATAGCAAAAAACCAGAAGTTTTCTTTTAAATTAATCAGAGCTTTGGCATTTGCATTTCACATTATATCACCGAAAACTAATAATTTTGCCCTCTGTGTCACCGATAAAACTAGTTTATTCGTCGTCGTTGGAAACCCTGTTTTATGGTAAAAAAAACACACCAACCAATGCGTAAATATGTTTTCCCTTGAATAAAATGAATTTTAGTTTCTGCGGTTATTTTTCTTCTGTAATTATTCGAGCGGAGCCCGCATCATTAATTAATCTGCCATAAGTAATGGGACGATAGCTATCAACTGCTACGTCAAGGAATGATAACGGACATTTAATAACATTACGTACTTTCTATCACAGGGCATTTTAAAGACAGGATAGTAGTAGGAACTTATACATTTTGGGTAAAATTCCTTTGTAATGAGGTTGCAATTAAATTATAGGATAAAATCAGACTAGAAATTCACTTTACTACATAGTATGAAACAAAGTCGCATTTTCTATCTCTATATTCCTATGTATGCTTAAATCTTAAAAGCTTTTTTTTGTCAGGGGAAAATCATCGAATGACTTGTCCCTCCAAAGGTAAGGCAAGAGAGAGTGTCAGACTCTTAATTACTAAAAACCCCTCGTTCCTCCTGATTTACGCCTAAGCGCCCTTTTATTTAAAGCTACGCAACAAATTTTGATGCAATTTTTTAATAGACCGAGTGATTGAAGATTATATGTGTATAATGTGTTCATAAAATAGTGGAGAAATTTAGTGCATTGCTCCCGTACGAAGGGCGAGTCATAGTTTTTAAAAATATGATTAACTGCAACCATTAAAATAAAACTTTATTAAGTTTAAAATGTGTCCAGTAGTCCGTTCGTTCAGGCCACCCATATTTTCGAGTAGCTAAAAATACCAACCTGCATCGGAGAAATTCTATTTAAGGCGAAGTTATCAATTACATAAATAATATTCAATTAGTTTAGAATTCAATTGTAAGTAACAATGCTCATAGCTCATTCAAGGTTAAGACCTTATAATGTGATAGATTGTGTGACTAATTGCGACAAATGGCTCTTATTTACTTTACTTATGTATCTGCTAAATGATAAATGTTTTATTTGACATTAAGGGTTATCTGCCCTATTGTTTATTATTGTTTCAATGTTTTAAGGGCTATTGTGGCTTGAACTGTCGCATGTCTCTAATTATAGTACTAATAATAGTGTTATAGTTGTGGATAGAACATACATTTTTTTATTCATTATTTATCACTAATTTAACGGCAAACTCAAGTCAAGTTAGTAATAAGTGCTATATTCAACAAAAAACAAAAAAATAAGTAATTGCAAATTTACAAAAATACAATTTTAAAAAATCGTGTATTTCTTCTGAAAAAACAACTAACTAGAAATCAATAATACTTCTTAAAATATTATAATTAGTGACTAACTTCCACTTAAGTCTTACGACTATCTATAAATAAATTATGATGTTGAATAGAATCTCAACAGAAATATTGAATAGCTGAGACACAGATACTGTAGCTGATTCATCATAATGTTTATTCATAGTAAGTCAATTATACTCAGATAACTTCAAACCGGTTAATATTTGACTCACTTATGACTGCAAAATTCAAAGAACGACCAGTATAAATTGATCGCCGTGTTCTCAGAGCTGTGTACATGATCGGAGGTCAAGGTAAATTAGATGTTTTTTGTCATTCTTTTCTTTTGCGATGTCATCGTCATCGACTCTTCTTTCTCTCAGTAAAACTTTAAGGGGTCACCGATTTCCTCTCTGACTTACTCCATTATCCTTGTGCTTATGGGATAAATGGAAAAATTTATGAACTTGTTTACAAAATTAATATCGAACTTTAAGCCTAATGTTTCATAATAATTATGTTCCATCCAGGCTATTCAGTTTACTAGTTGATATACTGAAAGAAAATTATTGATTTTGATTATACCATCAAAAACAGCCAACGTTCTTTTCTATTAAAATCCCTGTAATTATTAATGACTATAATATGTTTACAGTTCCATCGAAACATTAAAATTTATGTTGTAAAGAAAAAGTAAATTTATTTATTTTATTTATTTATGTTTTATTGTACACAGTGAAATGAATTTGATACAAAATGCGGACTAAATGCCATATGGCATTCTCTGCCAGTCAACCTTTAGGTCAAAGGGAAAATATGTTACGATACGAAATGATCTACGATACTTTAATTTATGATGTCGGTAAAAAGATAACACAAAGCGTATACTTACTTAAAACTAAAATATTGTAATGTACATATTGCTAAAACTCAGCGTCAACGTTGTCGTTGACGTTGAATTTTGATGAACAACGTATGAGTGAGGTTTTCGGAGGCGCAATACCGGTAGTACTACTCATCCCCTTCTCATTCCTCCTCTTCCACCTTAATCACCGAATCCTCAAATCCTAAATCCAAATATTATCAAAAATGTCAATTGCTTACCATCATATAATACCTCTACTCGTTTTCCCACCATATAACATAAAAATATATGCTTATTTCTCAACAAGAAGTGTTAAACATAAATATTTGCGTAACAAAGATGAACGTAATATATAAAATGAACTGACGAACCATAAAATGTCAGGTGTTCGAGGTATGACTAATACAGTAAACTGTATTGGATAATACGAGCTCTGTCCACTTTACTAAGAAACACTACGTTGTTCCGTGTCCAGGAATTGGGTGAAACAACTCTGAAGTAATATGTATTTATCTTTAGTTTTTTTTATAGAATAGATTTAAAGACGTCAAACATGGTTAAAAAACACATCACCACATTATATGTACATGTTCCATGTGACAATCTAAACCTCAAAACGTCACGATACAGCCAGTTGCCCACTGCCCAGCCACCGTATCAACTGTGAAATCAGTTTTATAGAATACGTCAATCAACGAGTGCTTGGATCACTTGATGCTTACTAATCAATATCACAGCACAAAAATATTTCATCTTACGAATAATATAAATGCGAAAGTTCCGATGTGTGAATGTTTGTTACTGAATCACGCCAAAACCGCTGGATGGATCTGGATGAAATTTGGCACAGGCATTGGATACACCCTGGAGTAGGATATAGGCTTTTTATCAACATACCATGCGGGCGAAGCTGCTGGTGGAAGCAAATTAATTCATCTATGCTAATATTAATTAAAGAGGTAATCTATACTAATATTATAAAGAGGTAAATTTTGTAGGTTTGTATGTAGGGGGTAATCTTTGGAACCGCTTTTTTTTTGTGAGGGGAAAATCATCAAATTACTTCTCCCGCCCAGGGTCAGGCGGGAGGGAGTGTCAGACTCTTACTGACTAAAAACCCCCCTGTTCCTACTCCTGCTCTAGGCCGAGGTCGCGGTGCCTCATTGCGCTTACCCCGCAACCCCGGCTGAACATCAGCCCTATAGGGCCCCGTCTGTAGTGGTCTAATTGGCTCTTCGAGGCGCGCGCGGAACGCTACGCGCCGTACGCTCGGGTCTGGTTCTGGTCGGGCGGCGAGCTACCCTTACTCGTCGTCCGCAGACCCGCGCTTACTGTGGCCGGAGATCATCTCTCGATCCCCGACGCCCGGAATGTCGCCTTCTGCGGCGGCTGGGGCGCGAGGAGGATAGTTCCCTCGCGCGCTCCGCCTCCTCCTTTGCAAGCATAACTGCTTTGCAGAAGGAGGAGATAGCTTCCCAGTTCCTCTCACGCTGCACCATGGCCTCGATTAAGGCCGGGCGCGAGAGGTCGCCGCCGCCGATCGCTTCCCTGAGAACACGGCGGTGCTCAGCCCAAGCAGGGCAATCCGCCACCGTATGCTCCACCGTGTCCTCTAGGTGATCCTCACAATGACGACACTCGGGCGTTTCCTTCCGCTGGATCCGAAACAGGAACCTACCGAAGCTGCCGTGCCCGGTAAGCACCTGCGTCAGACGGAAGGTGAGGACGCCGTGGCGTCTCTCAAGCCACTCCTCAAAGAGGGCTCTTACCGCTGCTATAGTAGCGTGCCCGGCCCTCGGTTGCGACAGTCGTTGTTTCCACTCTGCCATGAGATCTCGCCGGAGCCCATTCCGCCACGCACTAATTTGGCGCGGCAGAGGATCTTCGCCCCGGCAACGCGCGTCTGCGCGCAAACTGTAGACGCGCGCGAGCGCCTTCGCTTCTAGATCCCACGGCGGTGATCCAGCAAGAAGGTTCGCCGCCTCCCCGGAGATCGTGCGATATCCGCGGATTATTCGGATGGCCGTGACCCTCTGGGACGCGACCAGCGTACGAGCCGGCCGCCGCTTCAAGTCCGGCGCCCAGACAGAGGCACCGTAGAGGGCCATGGATCGCACAATCCCCATATACAACCTACGGCAGGAGGCGTTTGGCCCCCCGAGGTTGGGAAGGAGCCGCTTGAGCGCGGCTCCAGACCGTTCCAACTTAGGGGCCAAACGACGAAAATACTCCGTGAAGTTCCATCGGCTGTCGAGGACGAGACCCAGGTACTTCATCGCCGACTCGACGCCGATGGTAACTCGTCCTGCCGTTATTTGGGACCCACCTGGAGGTGGCGCGTTCCGACGGCCATAGAAACACATGGCCTCGGACTTGTGGAGCGCCACCTCGAGTCCCAACTGCCGGATCCTTGCAACGACTGTCGCAATCGCTTGTGACATCCGCCTGATACGACCTCCCGTTCGCCAGCACCAGCGTATCGTCAGCATAACAGACAATGCTGACGCCGCTCGGGAGGTCGGTGCGTAGCACCCAATCGTACCCGATGTTCCACAGGAGAGGTCCTAGGACCGATCCCTGTGGAACACCGCGCGACACCTCTCGCCGATTCCACACGCCCCGGTGACCGAGGTAGATGACGCATCTGTCCGTCAAGTAAGCCTCGACTACACGACGGAGATAGGCAGGCACCCGGTGATACCGGAGTGCTTCCAGAATGCAGCTCCAGGGCAACGAATTGAAGGCGTTGGCGATGTCCAGAGACACCGCCACGACGACTCGCCCCTGGCCAACGCAGTCCCCGTCGTGAGGTCCCTCACGCGCATGATGGCGTCCACCGTGGAGCGCCCTCTGCGGAAGCCGAACTGGCCGTCCGCTAAATCCGGCCCCCTTCCAGACAGGTGCCCGACGAGGCGGTCTGATATTATCCTCTCGAACAGTTTTCCCACCTCGTCGAGCAGCACAATGGGCCGGTACGCGGACGGAGAGTCCGCAGGACGCCCCGGCTTCTTCACGAGGACCAGTTTACCCGTCTTCCACGACAGCGGAAACTGGCCCCTCAATCTTTGGAACCGCTGCGGTCGGATTACTAAAATTCTTATACTGATAGATAGAAACTGCGCGAGAATAGCTAGTTAATTATAAAGTGATCCTTCACTATCATCACTACAGTGTATCATTTAAAATCAACGGAGAAATCCAAAAAAAAAAGAAAAGATAAGAACAAAAACAAGTCGTGGTCAATTAAACGGAAATATGTTTTCTCACCTTAAGATTTTATTACATCAGTCAAAAACAAGAGATAGGTGGAGGGAGAATTAAAATATCCAACACTATCTGCCATTGTTGTATATTTTAATTGTTCACATTAAATCTAAATGTTATGACTTAAACCATTTTCCTTGCTTCAAGAACATTATGAACTGCTCCTTTACACCACCATTTATTTCTATTCACGTGCAAATCTAAGGTCATTCCTTACTAATTCAGCAAAGAGTTCAATTTCCTTTAGCATACGTGCTCAGGTATGTAACATAAGTTTGTAATGATAACGTAAACACTGCTTCTGTGTGATGTTACAACAGGCATTCGTTTATTTCACCTTTGTACTTACTTTTGATGCAGTCTTCGCTACACTCTTAGATGACATGATAAAAGATAGAGAGAGCAAGAGAGAGAGAAAGAGAGAGAGAGAGTTATCAAAAAGTAACAACAGTAACAAACATTTAATATAAACAATAATTTAGTTAGAACCAGACAATGACGATATAACCACATCATCTTTGGAACCAGACCACCACATATGGGGCCCAATAAAGCCGATGTTTAGCCGGGGTCTCGGGTCAAGCGCAATACGGTACCGGGGCCTCGGCCTGGAGCCGGAGAAGGACCGGAGTTTTAGTCAGTAAGAGTCTGAAACTCCGTCTCTACGTCACAACCTGAGTGAGAATACGAATTTGATTAACCAGTTTAAATAAACAGACAACAAATATAATATTTTATTTACTTAATAAAGAAATACTTTGAATGTTTAAACTGGCACCGTTATTTCTTCGTGTGTGGTTTGTATGACAGTCATTTTATACAATTATGCACAACGTGGCCATTTTCCATCCGTGTGAGTCACTGTTAAAGGCATTGTTTTGAATAAAGATATTTTAATTTGCATAACTTAAAGAATGGTGGCTAGTTTGCAATCGCGTGTTAAATTATTAAATACAGCGCCCTCTATTGAGCACCGTTATTATTATTTCTAATTTATTGAATTTGTATTTCATTGATTACGTCACTTTGTTTCACTCAACTCAACGAACTCCATCTTTCCTTCCTCCTTGCTTCGCATTCCTCATTGCTGAGGGTCGTGACCTCCCTTCGGTATCACCTTCTCCCGTACGATCTTCCTCCATCCAATTCTGTCTCTGGCGGTGTGAAGGGCGCCGTGGATGGTAGAGTCCAAAGTGGTGCGGATCTGATCGGACCAACGTATCGGGCTGCGACCACGAGGCCTTTTCCCCTCCATTTTTCCGGTCACAATGAGTCTCTCCAGGTTGTTTCCCTCTTTTCTTGCAATGTGACCGAAGTATTCAAGGACTCTACGAAGGCACACGGATGACAGTCGTGAGGAGATCTTGAGTTCACGCAGAATTGAGACGTTGGTTCGAAATGCCGTCCAGGGAATACGGAGCATCCTCCTCCAACACCACATCTCAAAGGCGTCAATTCGTTTGCGGTCCGCTGCCCTAAGAGACCATGTCTCCGCGCCGTAACAGAAGACCGAAAAGACCAGGGTCCGCACCAGCCTGGTTTTGGTCCTAGTGGAGATGTTTCGATCGTGCCATATTTTCCCAAGCTGGGTCATGGCACCCTTAGCCATTCCGATTCTCCTGCGCACTTCTCTCTCGCATGAACCGTTATTGCTAATGTTGGAACCCAGGTAGATAAAGTTGTCCACCACTTCTAAATCCAAAGCGCCGGTGAGTTCCAATCTTCCGGATCTATCCACCACCATTAGCTTTGTTTTGGACCTGTTTATGCAAAGTCTCATCTCTTCGCTTATCTGCTCCATTCGGCCCAGGAGTGCAACCATTTCCGACTCGTTTGCTGCGAGTAGGGTGGTGTCATCGGCGTACCGCAGGTTTGTGAGTTTTACGCCGCCAACTGCGATGCCACCCTCCCAGTTCTCGCAGGTACGTCTCATGATGTATTCCCCGTAGGCATTAAATAGAATGGGCGATAGTATACAACCTTGACGCACACCTTGTTTCAATTTGAAAGGTTTGGAGGTTGTGGTCTCGACTCTTACAACTCCCTGGCTTGAGCTGTAAAGCCTGCCTAATAGAGCGACGAGATGATGCGGCACTCCGAGTTCTTGTAGGACCTTCCATAAACAACTCCAGTTGACACAGTCGAATGCCTTGCTGTAATCGACGAAGCACATTATTCATCCTCCACCTTTAAAGATGTGTAATTCTTTTTTTTTCAATTTGGACTTTCTAGGAATGATGATGACTAAGTACTTAAATGACTGCCAATCTGACTGAAAATGACAAGGCTAATATAATAAAACGAATTTAAGTTAATTGGACTAGGATCTCGCTATGTCACCGCTCAGTAAGTATTAAAGTCAAAGGAAGTACCACATCACAAAACCAAAATGATACGTTAATTCAAACCGTGATCTTTAATACACTATATAGTTCAGTCGTAAAAGATAACCTATAACCTTCCTCAATTATGATAGTCAAATATAAAAACCGTTTTTTAATTAAATTGTCACAATACGTGCGAGTTATGATATAAGTTCCCGATAAACTTACGTCGCACATAGTGCATAGAATTCGATGTCCAGATCGCCTCGCTGGCAGCAACTTTCATCTGAAATGGGGAGTAATGCAAAATAACAAAAGTCACTGCACATAGCCCAGCGTATTAAACAGTATTGCAATTAAGTTCAATCTGCAAAATGTATGTTAGGTATGCATCAAATCATGTAATTTTGTTCACACCAATGACGTCACAGTTCATTAGAATTCTTGGAAGCTTTCCCCATTCACTTTGGGCATGGATTTCCTCACCCATTACTCATACTTTATCCGCTATTAACAGGTCTTCGACCTGACTCAAATATATTTTTCTAATTTATAATAATTAAGCAGTAGGTAACTACTTTGAATACAACTTCCAGGAAATCCTTTTTTGGATAAATTATCTTATGAAGTGATAAAAAATGAAACTTATTGGTCTCAAAGCATTTAATTAAGTACTTAAAGCCTGTATCATTGAAGTTGTATGTTGCAAATGCACTTACTACTTACATCAGAAAATACTAGAGTGGGGTCGCGTTTTAAATTAAATATTTTTTTTATTTAGCCCGCCATTTCTGGATAAAATCTATTTTAAAACGTCATTGAATGTGAGTATCAACATTTCTAGTATCATATAATACCCAACACCTACTGCTCGATCTACAAACAGAGAACATTCGGTCTTCAGAAAATATCACAGCGGAAAACTTTATCATGGAAAAGGACACGGCTTTATCCAGTCCGCGTGGACAAGACACAACGCAATTTCACTAACTGAGTCACGTGGGCAGGGATGGAAATAAACAATGGATTGATAGACACGACGCCAACCACGTGTAAAACGAAATCTATCACCGCTTCGTGTGTGTATGTAAAATTTCGTTTTAACTCTAACCTGTTAGTTTGTCTCAAAATGTAAATTCGTATGAAAAAGAACGAGTAAGAGACTACTTATTCTGTTTTATATTTTTAGTTGTATGTATGTAGGACATTATCATTACCTTCCCTGTTTTGTACACTTTCACGTTTATTATCCGGTCCATGTAATGAAGCATATGCTGAAGCATACGCTGATAATAGACCAGTAATACGGGTAGAAAGCTGTACCTATATTTTTTGAGGGGTGAATTCAAAATTTTATAATCGATATCGATTGTCTTCCTTTTACCTGGATGGGGCGGAAGAGTGTCAGGCTATAACAGACTAAAAACATACCATTTACTCCGGCGCCAGGAGGCTGCGGTATTTAGAGAGCTAAATCCGGCTTCATCTAGTTTTTCACATATAAATTGACGTGTAAAAGTGCCGTTTTATGGCCTATTTGCAAAAATAAATTCATTGTTTCATTGTTTCACTAAAGTCTCAATGATTTTTTCTTTACAAACATTTTTCGTTTAAAAAGACCGTAAGTCCATTAAGTATGACTATTTGTACTATGTGTCAATGTCTACAAGTTGCCTATTTTCTAGGCCACGCCATTTTCACCGCGAAGTTTTCCTTCTTGTATTGCAAGAAGCGATGACACAAGGTTGAAAACAAATTTTCCTTGCATTTCAATTGGCGATTCGACCTTATTAAGAGATGAGTCCTTTATTCTGATGATACATGATGGAATGAATGCACTTTTCCAGCAGACGTAGTTGTTATGTCTCAATATAAGTAAGAGTAGGTGAGAGCTTTCTCGGACTATGAACCCCCTCATCGTCGATACCACCAATAGACATAAAACTTCGTCAGTTAACTTTTGATCAAGACCATTTAGTTTGGGAGAGCCATTCTTCGGCACGAATGGGTCAGCTCGACCGGAATGATACCACGGCCTCACAAAAATCAGCGTAAACCAAC
Organism: Spodoptera exigua; assembly: GCA_902829305.4. Lineage (NCBI taxonomy): Eukaryota > Metazoa > Arthropoda > Insecta > Lepidoptera > Noctuidae > Spodoptera > Spodoptera exigua. The sequence continues at coordinate 8,242,781 of LR824615.2, forward strand.
CACAGCATTGCGTTTCGCAGTTTAACCGAGGTTACTGGAGGCCCAATCCTTCCCCTTCCCATCCCCCAGTCCCAAAATCTCCAAATCACTAACTCCACCGTTGTTGCGGGTGTTCATGGGCGGCGCTGATTGCTTACCATCAGGTAATCCGTTTGCTCGTTAGCCGTCCTGTAACATAAATTATATTCTAATTATAAACTGCTTTTCTAAACACTCGAAAACTGACCAATACAACCGCTTCCAATGATACTACGCAACATAACCTAACCTAAAAAGCTTGTGTGAAATGCCCGCATCGGTCCTACGTCCCTCGAATGACACCAATTACGTTTAATTGTTGGTTAGCCGTCCATTAGAGTCCACAGTCCAACTGACGCTTAACAAGGAATCAAATTGTGTAATCTCATTTGATATAACGTTTTAGGGTCCTGTATATTGAAATAATTGTTACCGCTGATTGCTTTATTAAACTACGAAAGGGGAATAAAAATGGAACAAGGTTCTGGGGTCATTGAACTCAAATTATTGGTAGGTAAAATTGTTGACTGTGTTTTTTATTTAGTATTTATTGCTTAAATGCCTAGGTACTGATTTTAAAACGGCAATTTTTGAAATTTCAAATTAAGCTGTTAAAATATTTTGCATAATTTTCTATGTGGAATAATTTTAATATTACAAATACGGTTTCATTTTCGTGTGTATTAATTCAATCTACTAAAGTAACATAACTTTATTAGAACGATAAAAACTAAGCGCCAATTTTGTTTCGTAGTAAAACTTTGTAGGAAATAATTATTACTTAATTTATCAACGTAAAATCTTCGACACACTAAAGAAAAATACTGCAATAGACCTCATACACAAATCTATGAAAACATCAGTAGATTGTTCTGATATTTCCGGACTGCTGAATATAGTAAAGGCTACCTGCTATCTAACTTTATTCCACAAATTAAATCAACGAACCACTGAATTGATTTCTCTATAATGCTGCTTTTAATAGATAAAAATAATTTCTAATTTTCCTTTTTAGAGTAAGCTATGTTAATGGAGTAAGAAGATACTGAAATACTTTAAAAATTGTGAGAAGTACGCATATCATTTTAATAAATTTCGAGATTAAGGATATCATTAAATCTTATTTCTGATTAGAAAATGGCCTGACTATTAATATAAACAGTCAGGCCTATCTAAATGTCCGATTTTGTTCTCCTACTTTTTAATAACCTTTGCTCCATACAATGATTTTCTCTTGTGTATCTGGTGCATTTAGCATAGACTTGGACCAACAATTTATAGATCACAAAAAGAGTATTTCCACGTGAGGACTGAACCTGCCAGATGTTGCGTAGCAGCTAGTTGACTAGCCACCGCGCCAAACGTGTAGTCAAAAGTTTATTAGGTACATAAATTAAACGGTTTACGACGTTGCAACTACGTATATTATTATCTTCACTTCATATCAATTCCAGTGGAACACGATCCGATCACTGCGTAGTAACAAAAACTCTACTACTGTTTGTCCACAAACCGTGACACATACATTGCATCGGTTTGATGCACCAGCACAATACATTGTTTGAATTTACAGAAAACATTTATTTTAAAACTTTTATATTAATCTGCTTAGAAGCATCTTTCTTGGCGTTTTTTAAGCGTCAAAATCGTTATTTGCATATAATACTGACCAAGTGTAGGGAGCCTAAGCTTCGGCTTAATTAGTCAACTCGAATGATATGAAGAACACACAGACAACCAGCATAAAACAACCTAAGATTTGGGTTTCACCGTGTGAGTGAGGTTATTGGAGGCTCAATCCTTACCCCTCCCATACAACCATAACCCTTGAATCGCCATAACCCTAATCTCTAAAAGGCTGGCAACGCACTCGTACCTTTCCGGGTGTCGCGGGAGTCCCGAGCTACACAGATTGCTTATCGAGATAATCCGAGTTTGCCGTCCTAAAACATAAAAAAAAACTTAACTTTGTTAAAGTTTTCCAATTTTCTTATGATGCCCTCTGATAAATCCCTCTTACAAAAACTGGTAAAACTCCAGGTCATTTGCACTCTTGAAACTGCTTATCGAAACAATGATGTGGTACTGATGTGGAACCATTGAAAGCCACTCTTATCAGAATCTATACCTTTGTAGCAAGCTTGCATAAAGCTGTTGTTAAAACAACCACTCATCCAATGACACAGACCAAAAAGCAATTAATTAATTACTGTCCGCGTCGGTTACCTAGTTTTTCTAGGTATTCAAAATTCAGTTGAAAACTGTGACACTAAACCGGGTAAATGTGGAACGTTTCCTTAATATGTTTTACTAGAATTAATTACAAAGTGTAGAGACATGATAAAGAGGGTACTTATGTAATATAGATTTGGTACAGCCCTGTGACCTCCGAGGACAATTTGAGCCACCAGAAAATTACCTGGTGACGTTTATAAATTGTTAGTATAGGCATATAGGCATTAATTGATTGGTTGGTATCAATGCGGGTGAAGGAAAAGGATCGGGGTGGTTTTTAAACAGGAGGAGTCTGACACTTCTTGAATTTATATAAGAATACTAGCTATTCTCGCGCGGTTTCACCGGCTGCTCTGCTCCATTTGATCGTAGCGTGATGTTTTATAGCCTATAGTACTCGGGAACATTGTAGCTATCTATCACTGTAAGAATTTTGGCAATCCGATCAGTGGTTCCAAAGATTACCCCTTACATACAAACTTACTTTACAAATTTTGACTTGACTTTTACTCTTTATAATATTAGTATAGATGGCTTCATGAACTAATAAGTTTTAGGAAAATGAAAGTACTAAGCGCGAAATTGTTAGTACAAAACATTCATTTCGAAAGCATCTAATTCCATACTTCAAAAATCTTCGATCGTATTTTTATAAAAAAACAAGCTCGCTCATAAACATCTAGAGATTTGTTTGTGTCCATAACCGATTCAGAACACGTATTGGGTATTTCGATTTTGAGTTTCTCTGCCTCCTGGGGCTAAATAGAAGTAATATCGCAACGCAATATTGATACTGCTTCTAGAAAGATCTTCCAAACTGAACATCAAATCTATTTTACACGGCTTTCTAGAAATTGCCTCAAATTCATGACAGGTTATAAAGAAGTAGCCTTTGCCCGCGACTTCGTTCGCATGGTATAGTGACTTCCTGCAGATTTTTAGTATTATCCACATTCCACATAGTTCCCGATCTTGGCGAGTTTTGGGATAAAAGCTATTCTATGTCCTTTCTCGAGCTGTAAACTATCTCTGTACCAAATTTTACACAAACCGGTTCAGTTGTTTAGATGTCGAAAAAAAGAGACGGACAAACAGAAAAACAGACAGACAGATAGACAGAAAAACAGACAGTCAGACAGAAACACAGACAGAGTTACTTTCGCATTTATAATATTAGTTTAAATAAAAAACACGTGCCTACCTAAGACATAAAAAGGTGTACCAATAAAATATCAGTCTTAATAAAACGTTTATCTCCAATTCTCTGGAGATCTGAAATAAACAGAACAGCAACCGAACGTTTTGGGAGACACTTGAGTGACTCAAAACTTATTGAAACTCAGTATAATTATTAAAGGGCTGTTTCCCCACGAGTATGAAACAATTTACATGGTACGTTAGAGTATCAGTGTTACTTAGGAACGGAACAATATTCGGAAACATGAATTCTCCCACGAGGGTTCCGCAAACGAAATTCTTGTCTCCGTTTGATGTTCACTTTGTGAATTGTGTAACCTACAAATACTGACTTATATTATCCAGTTTTCCTAAAATTTTATCTATGCACCCGTTACTATGGATTTGGTAATTCTCCTAAGTACTATTAGTTCTACTCGTACCATTTCTTGGCCCTTTAGGGTTATGCATAGTTATCGTATATGCAATTTACATTTTAAGCTTTGCAATTCAAGTGTTAGCACATTTTCCTAGATGATTGATAGTCTGTTAGTATTTTAAATTGAAATATTGACCCTTTGGGGTAAGACCGGCAACCGGTTCTTGTCCCTTCCCATGTTCAACCAATGGTCACCATACTAACTTTTAAACTTTCGCGTTTCATCATAACAACATTATATTTACGCGGGTATTAACGCGGAAAATTATAATTTGAATACCTTGGTAGGCTTGACGTCAGTCAAGCCTACCAAGTTCAGTCTGCTTGTGACCACGACCTGTGCAACCGGGTCGAAACGTCAAGCCTACCAAGGTATTCAAATTATAATTTTCCGCGTTAATACCCGCGTAAATACAATGGTCACCAGTTAGGTACTTTTATAATGTCATGAGCCTCACTGACTTATTGTTCTTCTAATAATTCCTTTTTCTACTCGTAATTCGTCGTGAACGCCACGGGGGTCCATGCGGATCACGCTAGCGGAGGATTTGCCCTCAACAGATAACTGTCGGCAATCAATGACAAATTTTCTAAACATAAACCAAAAGAAAATCAGTTACGTTACTTTAAGTTACGCAATGCTTACTACTTAAAAGACCAATTCCTCTTATACTAAAAGAAAAGATTGACAGTCGCGGGTAAATCCATTTTCAATGCTTAAAGTGGGCTAAGCCTAAAGTGGACGTATGAAGGGAAACCCACGGCAGGAATTTGAACATCGCGCACGGTAGTGAATTTTAATGTTCGACACGTGTAACTCAACACCTATACCTGTATACCTAGGTTGTATGTCCAAGACCTATTTTCCCTATATCGTGATTCAAGTTCCACGTTTTTCCTCCCATTGAAATCCTTTGCAGTAGAAGGTTTAAATTTATCTGTATAGTTCTTATCAAATTGGCCTCGATTTTTTACATTTTTTGCTGGCGAAATTGCATACTTGTAACCTGATGAATTGAATGAAAACCCATTCAGCGTCGCTCGTGAACACCCGCAACACCAGAGGAGTTGCAACTGCTTTTCCGACATTATGAATAATGAGGTCCTACCCAATGTTTGTTAAATCAAACATTGGATATGAAAGGGCTGGGGAAAGGATTGGGCCTCCAGTAAGCACTTACACGGTGAAACAAAACGCTGTGGTTCTTTCACGCCGGTTTTCTCTAAAGTCCTTAGTATCACTCCGGACGAGCCGCCCCATTCGAGCTGAAGCATGGCTCTCCCACATTAAAAACGCTATGATACCCTCTGCCCGACTCGGAACGGATGAAGGGACGGGGTAGCTTATGGGGTGTGAGAATCAGCACTTGCAGTTGATTTAGCCACCTCAAAAAAAGTGTTATCCTTATTTCTATGCGTATAATAAAATATATCGTATTTTTTCCGACATTGTATTCATAACAACTGTTTATTTATTTCATTACGGTTATCACCATCCCTCCCATTCATCTTATTACACATCTGTCTCCACATAATCAACTTTCATTCGACTCTATCATCGTTCGCAACGAAATAATGTAATGTCTATGTAAAAACTTCTTGGAACATTCGACACATTATTAAATAACATTGATGGATCTACCCGAGTTTCCTAATTTCTCAAGTACAGACCGGCAATACATAAACCTAACCTATTTTGTGCAATATCTTCAGACGATATTCAACTTTATTGGTTTTTTCACAGTGTCGAATGTTGATTAAGTTTGTCAGTTTAGGGCACTTTGATGTGGTGGTTCTATGTTAGCAAAGCTACGGAGTGAGGTGTGGCGCTATTTGATTGATAAGCATGTTTATTTTGTGATAAAAAATTATGATAAATTCTCTTCTAAGCGCAAAGAGTTCTATGAACTCGAAATCGCAATGTTTTCAGACATGAAATAGAATTCTATTTTGCTATTTCCTTTCTTATACTTAACAAAATAAAGTAGAGTATTGGTTGATTAAAATGCTTGTTTTACGACATTATACAAAACTGCTGTGTTTCGCCAATTTAGTTCATGTCAAATTACATGTATTAAATAAATATCTGTACTGCTTTTGTTAGCTTAATAGTTCAATTTATGATTCTAAGTTAAACCCTAAAACAGACAAGGTATTAATAAGACTCTCTATTAATTGTTTCAGGTGTTCGAGGGCAGATTCACCAGGTAAACCACAAAAAAATAATATTCCTTGCAAAAATTCCGCAAAGGTAAAGCAAGATCGATCGTGACGTCATGTAATGTTTTTGTTTCGTCGTTCAAAGCCAAACAAATACAAAGGAAGGACCAACATCAGTAAAAAAGGATTAGGTACATACACAGTACAGTTACTACATTAGCCAATGTAAATGAATACTATTCTAATGCAAGATTCACAATGGATTCGCACATACAATTTGTTTTTTCATGACATAAGTCTGCAATCGAGCTGACGGTATTAGAGATTTAAGGAAAGAGGATTTGAGGATTGACGATAGTTGGGGGTGGGGGGGGATTGGGCCTCCGGTAACCTCAATCACACGGATAAACACAACGTAGGTAAGAGTTGTCCAGTCCCACTTCAGTCCAACCGGCCTATCTGGCCCAAGGCATAGCTCTCCCACACTTAATTTGCACATACACGACCCACTACACCCAATTCGTTAAACATGCCACGAATCAACTAACAAGTAACATCTATCTACATAACAAAGTCAGTCAGAGCAATTGTTTTGATTAACTATAAAATGGTTTTTGAATGCTTATAGACAAAACCAAATTACATTTCAAAGGATTTGAAAATTAACTAACGTTTGTTAGATACAATGTTAAACTTTTATGTGGAAGTGATAAGAGATAAAACAGGCTAGACGAGATTCTAAAAGAAGTAACTAATTTTAAATAATAAATATGGGAGGGCCGTACTTCGGTACGAATGGGTCGGCTCAACCGGAGTGATTCCACGGCCTCATAGAAAACTGGCGGGAAATAACCACATCGTTTTGTTTCGTCGTGTGAGTGAGGTTACCGAAGGCCCAATCCTTCCCCTTCCCAATTCCAAAATCCCTAATCCCCAAAAGGTCGGTAACACACTCGTAACTCCATTCCGTTCTGTTGCCGGTGTCCGTGGATGACGCTGATTGCTTTCCATCAGGTAATCCGTTTGCAAACATTAGACATTTAAACAAATATAGACATTATGTTAAAGATCTTCAATACTTTTTCATGGTACCATGCATGAAATTTAGTTATCCGCTAATAGCAGTGCAAGAGGTAAAAGACAGATGAACAGCTATACAATAGAATACTTCTGATAAATAATTTGGTCCAACTGGTAACCCTGGGGTACGAAACTCCGCAAAGAGATTAAGCAAACCACCCACGTGCAGTCGAGGATTTTGATACAGATTAGAAGACGAAACAATTTTGTCCGACAGAGTTCTATAGGGACCCTGATAAAACACAGCTGAGACCTAAACCGGCTCAATATGACAACAAAGATGAAGCCTGTAGGGATGACAGCCGTTTTGGATCTTGTAATTCTATCAAAATGTTTTGTCTAGGCTCGAAGCCCCGAACACAGTAATAGATTGATTACCGCCTGTCAAGTCGTCGCCCACAAACAAACATTGTTTATAATGGCTCTCAGCGCGTGGGAAGTGATCCAGCCGACGCTTATATATAATGTTTTCCTTCACAAGAACTCAAACAGCCTATTGACCAAAAATATAAACGCTGAAAGTGGTTCGGTGTTCCATTAGATATTTTATCTCATATCATGTTTGAATAATTACTTTGTGAAATCAAAATTTTTAAAAATATGCTTTCCTACATATAGTTTATAAATTAGTGGTGGCGCTGGTGTAGCTTTAAGTCTGTAGCTTGATACAATCGATACGATTTCTTACATCATTTGACAGGTTAGCTAAATGGGACCTTAAGCTTAATGCTAATAGTTCCTTTTTTGCGTGATGATAAATGAAGTGCATGAATCAATTATCAAAAAAAAAGTCGAATCGAACTTTTCATCTCCTTCTAACTTTATCATGTATATTGCTATTGTATTGTCTTATATTTCAAATCAGTTCAACACAGGTAGCGACAATTACGTCAAGTTCGAGATAACATCTAAAACAAATAGAGTTAGCATATCAGTTTGTTTGTTTCCTGATTACTCGTCTCACGTGTATCTTAAAAGCAATCGTCTTTATTACTCATCCACATTATAATGACTATAACATAAAATATCCATATTCAGAATGAACTCAAATGGTCAATGAATGAATCATTATATTTTTTTCTTAATGTTTGACTACAGTACTTCGTGTACGGTTTACGATAGCAAAACAGATCTATGTAAATTGAGTTGCTATGTTTTTTCATTCAATTGGCATTATCCACGGTAATGCGAATTTTATACATTTAAGTAAAACCTCAACGCTTGTTCACGTTTTTAATTGAATTAAACGCGATATTCGAATGACCCTTTTCGCATATTTTCTTAAGTTTTCTAGTCTTCTAGGAGGTAGTGAATTGACGATTTGAAAATTGGGTTTCCGATTATTGATTTACGAAATTATTTATCTGTAAAATCTAACAGCTATTAGGTTGGTATAGAGACGTATGTACGTAACTACTTATAATTTCTAATTATAAGTTTGAAATCGCTTATCCGCATTGAGCAAGCGTGGTGTTTAATGCTCAAACCTTTTCCGTGTGGGCTGAGGCATTTGCTAAGGAGGGACATATAGGCTGATGATGATGATGCGAGAGAAATGTGCATTTAGTCGATTTTTAACATCTATCAGTATAAAATTACTGGGGCTGTGTTCATAAAAGGCACTCCGTTGTGTTATATTAAATTTGTTTTAAATCACTCAGTTTAAATAGACGAGGTCAGCAGAATACGGTCCATGTTAATACATAGTTCCTTAAACCACCCGCGGGAAAATTAGGGGCGTTGAAAACCAGAACCACCAGAAACTACTATCGAGAATTTAGAAATCGAGAAAAATAATGAAAACATAGGTTATTAAGAAACTTTCCCGTCGTAGTGGGTTCAGGTAGACGTGAGTGAAGACTTGTTTCGAAGAATCAGTGCAAATCCATATTTGTTACGGTAGTGATTAGTGGACGATTAGCATTGGTTACGGTCGAGTTATGTTTATACAAGCTGATGATTGATAGAAGTATGTAACTACCTACGTATGTTAGTAATTGGTTTAATAATTATAAATCATATTTCTTAGTAATACTAAAGAAATCAGAATACTTCATGTATATGTTTAAATTATATCTGTTTGTGGATGTCGTGGTGGCCCGGAGGTTAAGCAGCCCGCTTCTCATGCATGAGGTTCGAATCCAAATCTCATGTGGGTTCGAAACCTGGCAAGTACCAATGTGACTTTTTCCGAGTTATATGTACTTTCTATGATTATTTAGACACCAATGTCATACGGTGAAGGTAAACATCGTGAGGAAACCTGGACCAACCCGCATTGAGCAAGCGTGGTGATTAATGCTCTAACCTTCTCAGTATGAGAATGCCTTTGCTCAGCAGTAAGCATTTATAGGCTGATGATGATGATGATGATGATATATCTGTGTATGTATGACGGATGAGTAATACTGACTGATAATTGTGATTCGCAAAACCAAAAGTAATCGAAGAATCTATATCAAAGTTTTTGTTTTTCAGAAAAACACGCGTGTGTGAGTGTATAAAATTCCTTTTTCAAATTCCTATTTATACCTACATACATGTCAGAATATAACAGACATAACATCTGTAGGTATTATAGATCTTCATAGAATGGCAAAAAAAATATTTTATTGATACGGTTTCCTAGTAAATACTGAATAAAAATGTTCGGTAATAATACTTGAGATATCGTCAACAAATCAAATCGAAACCGAGTCCAAATATTACGTCCTTTCCTTCAAATAAAGCTGGAATTGGGTAGTGAATGTTAACGCTTCCTGAGCATAAATCTAGGACCGACTTACCATAATCCTGATGGTATTGGCTGAAAAACCACTGAACGATAACAAAGTTCAAAGAAAAAATTCGTAGATGTTTGTAATATTATCTTTTTACATTAAGAGAACTGATTTCGGTGACTGGAAGTACAACTTAGGGCCTTATCGGGCACGCTACCATAGCAGCGGTAAGACCCCTCTTTGAGGAGTGGCTTGAGAGACGCCACGGCGTCCTCACCTTCCGTGTGACGCAGGTGCTTACCGGGCACGGCAGCTTCGGTAGGTTCCTGTTTCGGTTTCAGCGGGAGGAAACGCCCGAGTGTCGTCATTGTGAGGACCACCTAGAGGATACGGTGGAGCATACGGTAGCGGTATGCCCTGCCTGGGCTGAGCACCGCCGTATCCTCAGGGAAGTGATCGGCGGCGGCGACCTCTCGCGCCCGGCCTTAGTCGAGGCCATGGTGCGGAGTGAGAGGAACTGGGACGCCGTCTCCTCCTTTTGTGAAGCAGTCCTGCTCGCAAAGAGAGAGGCGGCCCGCGTGAGGGAGCAATCCTCCTCCTCACGCCCCAGCAGCCGCAACTGGCGACACTACGGGCGTCGGGGATCGAGGGACGATCTCCGGCCACCGTAAGTACGGGCCTGCGGTCGGCGAGTAAGGGCAGCTCGCCGCCCGACCAGAACCAGGCCCGAGCGTACGGCGCGTAGCGTTCCGCGCGCGCCTCAAAGAGCCATTCGACCACCACAGACGGGGCCCTAAAGGGCTGATGTTCAGCCGGGGTTGCGGGGTAAGCGCAATGAGGTACCGCGACCTCGGCACAGAGCAGGAGAAGGAACAGGGGGGTTTTTAGTCAGTAAGAGTCTGACACTCCCTCCTGCCCGGCCCTGGGCGGGAGAAGTCATTTGATGATTTTCCCCTCACAAAAAAAAAGGGCCTTATTGATTGTTTTTTATAAAGACCGAAGAAATTTTTTTTAATCTATATTTTTTATTTATTTGTCACTAGCAGGTCGCCCCCGCTTCGCACGGGTCTCATCATCTCGCTTACGATGAAAGGGTCCATATTACCCAACTCTCCCCTCTACTTTTCTAAAATTTTCTTTCATAAAGACCTTCTCCTGATAATAACACACATAACAAAAAAAGAATCAGTAGAATTGGTCCAGGCGTTATTGAGTTATGCGCTCACCAACATATTTTGCGATTCATTTTTATATCGTATCGTATCTTTTATTTAGTACCACCAAATATAGTACTACATTTTTTTCTCGCAGTCGCCCATTAGTGCCTATAAACTCATGTATATAATACAGTATATTATACTTACTTCCCCAAAACGACTTTAGTAAACAATATAACCTTTCAATGAAGTTACTAATTAAGTGAGTCAACTGACCATTTTAAGCCAAATCTACTGGAAATTCACCACGAGATAACATCTATTGACCTTGTGGCAACAAAGAACTGTACAGTAAAAGGAATGGGAATGACGAGTGACAAGTATCCACAATTACTCGCCGCTTGACTAATACACAACGTTTCCACGTCACTTAATTCCCTCATTTACGATGCTGATACCATTCCACACATATTTAACATCTTCACTACATCTACCAAAGGATAATAGCCCCTAAACTCCCCTTAATAAGCTCCATCATCCCATGAAAACTATTTACCGGAATGTGTTAACGATAGTCTGTAAGAGAGATTATACAAATTGCATAACAACTGTTGAGACAGTGCAATTTTGACCTTCGTGTTGTTGGAATAAAGATGATGATGGATGCATTTTTTTTACTGCATGCTGTCTTGATCGCTAGCTAATGGTTCGTTGTAAGATGTATGTTGAGTTTAGAAGCGTGGAAATGGGACAATAGAATGTTAACGTACATGGGGAAATGTTTGACTACTTTTTTTGGAAATTGTTAAATCTGTTATAAGAAAAATCGATTTTTTAAAATGAAAATTCGATTTACTCGCTCGTTATTCATGACTAAGAGTCTCGGTGTGCCTTGAAACTTCTCAATCTCGAATAGTTCAAGTATGTAAGCCGTATTTTACTAACTGATTTAGAGCAAATAGATGACCACAGATGGGACCAAATAGGGATGATGTTCAGCCGAGATTGCGGGTTAAGCGCAATAATGTATCTCACCCCGGCCTAGAGCACAAGAAGGAACAAGGGGGGTTTTAGTATATCTCAAGGTAGTTTTCACACAAAAAAGAAAGATCTCTAGCCATTTTTATGTCCCGCTCTTAAGATTTTCTCCTGTGTCGTGGACGCGTTTACAAACATATAATTTCATATACACATCATACACAGCAATTTATGTATTACACAAAAAAAAAAATCCGTGCAGGCATTGAACTGGAGACACATTTTCCAGCTACCGGGTCAACCGTGCAGTCGAAGTAAATAAATGCACTTGACACAATGAAAAGAAACCGTTTTAGTAAAATAAACAACAACAGGTGCAATTGTACATACATACATATTTATTTTCTTATCTGTATACAAACACACACTTGCTTCACAACGCTAACTAGACGACAGTAACAGTTAAATAACTTAATTATCTTATCTAAACAACAGAAGAGTTCGTTTTAGTTAAAATAGGATTAATTTTACTAACAAGCTTAACTTAATTAGTAAGCCAAAGTATTATTAAAATCTTTAAGCTAAAAATCTATTGAAAATTACTAAAGGACTTGGTGTAAAGAAAATATACTTTTTTTTCAACGTTTTAGTCAGTATGGACTTGGCTGTTTACAAAAAGCTTTTTAACTCTTTATTTTCTTACCATCTTTCGCATTTTCCCAATATTATTAATATAAAGATGCCTTTTATTTTTATATAAAATCTGCAAGTCACTCCGCTCCATCTTTCCCTACACGACACAAAGAGACGCCTGTTACGATAGGCTAGTCAAAGTCAAAATCATGATCATTTATTTCAACCAAACCATCAATAGGTACCTACTTTTGTAACGTTAAAATAGAATAGGTACTCGTAGTAGTCTGTCAGTCCGTTCGTTAGTAAAGCTAGGTGCGTAATCCAAATTGTAGATTCAAATGGAGAAGAACGAGCAAAAACTTTGTCGTTAACGTCGGACATTATTTAAGACCTATATTTTTTTAAATATGTATATTTTAGTAATTCAGTGACACCATAAAAGGGTTTTGTTTTATGAGAGATACAATGTTTCATTATGAATGGTACGCAAAAACCGGCGTCAAAAACATGATGATTGATTGATGATTACGCTTTCAAAATAGGTATTAAGTGTCCTAGAACATTTTAACGGTTTGCAGAATACTAAGGGGCGTTACGCGCTTCACTGCGTAATAAATGAAGAACCGCTCGACCGATTTTTAATTGTGTAAACTTTAAATAAACCATCTACTAAATAGTTTAAACAAATCCTAAATATTTGGTTTTATTTAAGAGGCCATTCTTCAATTATAAATTAACAAAAGAAAAGTGGCATTAATTTTTATATTAATAGATTAGTGTAGTGAATTTTGATAAGTGATCAGTGATCAGTTCCAACCATAGGCACTGCAAAAAAAGTTTACTTTCTTTTCTTGTACTCATAAGTAAGATTAAATAACAAACCATTGTAAGATATCGAGATACAAGTTCGTTTTCAAATAACGTCTTGTCGATGATCATACATCAAGTCGTTTATACACAATACTAGGATATAATCGACCCCAAAACGATACCGAAACGAAACCAAGTCGATTAACCTATATCGAGAATCGAAAACTTACCCGATCATACGATTGATTCGGTTTTCTTGAATTTGTATTAGAGTACGTATAATGTAGTATTCATTTCTTTGTTTTTGCTTTGATTGATGTAAGTTTTTGTTTAGAGTTTGGATGAAAAGAGGTCTTATTAGGAGAAGGTTTTAGACAGTCTTTAAGGGCTGATTTTCAGTGGTTAGATGAAAGTTACCTGGGGAATAATTATGATGCTGTCGCGTCAGCATGTTTTCATTAGGACGAATCCAAAAAGAAAGTTTTTACATGGGCTAATTTTAAGACAATTTTTTTAATACATTATCGATCTTTGGTTGTGGAGAGCTGATGATGATATTTTGCCTTACTGACTATTTATAAAAATCGAAGTATCTATTTCATTAAGAAAGACGCATTCATTATACACATATCTTCATCTAGACTTTCCATGGTCAAAAAAATTCTTATTAAAATCATAATAACTAAAAAAAATTTTAACATTTCAACATAATATCATATTTATATTGGTATATTAAAATTGGTAGAACCCATCATCATTCATACATAACCATTACATTTTTTTATATTTTATACGGTAATGTTAGAAGGTGACAACTGACAATCGTCATCATAAACACAGTAATAAAAAAGGCTCTCATATAGAACATAACATAACATGACATTCTTATCGTCTATAATAAAATATTATAAATATATATGTATATATTGCAATTGCTTAATACAGAGTATATCTATGTAGTACTCAATATAAGAAATATGTTATTTCCCATCCCTTTAGAAAATTACTAGGTATATTAATGGATGTATGTTTTACAAAATTCAGTTGTAAATAACTAAAGTTTGTAAGAATAAATGATTACCGAATGGATTTTGATAAAAATTATAGGCTGCTCTTCATCACTGGCAGAAGCTAGCATTAAGCATTTCTATAATCATAATGATACTGCCACAGAATCGATTACGATTCCTTAGATCATTTTATGCGACCGCTCAACTTAAGGCGATCACTCGAACAGTCTCTATACTTGGTGGTAAAATCCAACTTTAGTCTACTCCCAACTCGATCAGGTAACTTTTACATTGTTTTCCAAATATTAAATAAAATAAAACATGTTTTTATAATAACTATCGTGAGACATACTAAATTAACTAAAAATCTCAGTAGGCTGCGCGACGTCGCCGCGTCCGCGCACTCTGCTCATGAGGAAGAACCCCTCTGTGGTTCGAAACTAGTAGAGCTTTTCTCAATATTTACACGTGAGTAACCCGCGATTTTTAGTTAAAGTAAAACATATTTCATAAACATGTCTACGAAGATATGAGTATCAAGTTGTCCCTAAAACATCAAATTGGTAGACCCTACGAACTACTTGGGTACACCGAAACTTTTTACTCATTCCCTTGGGCCTACGGTCGTCGTAACATAACCTATTTGGAAACAGCAAAAGACGGTCAAGGGACCAAAATGTGAAATTTTATTCCTTTGATCTACCATATTCGATCTTCACGACTTCATAATTTTAGAGATATACAAAAATATGTGCTCTCAGTTGTATTGCATAAAACTAACTATATCTTGTTTATGTTACTTCTACAGCCATTTTAATTTAATGTCTGGATAAACTTAATATGTGGATTAGAACATACAATATACGTTCTATATTCAAAATTATTTGGTTAAAAATTTTGTATTCATCAATCCTAATCTTTCGGAATATTTAAACAGTTGTAACATTTAATAAAATTTAATTAAAAATTAATCTTCTCTACCTGCGCTGTGTAATAAGAACTTACATATGTAACTAAACATGTTTAAAACAAAAAAAAACGACTCCACAATGCACCATATTAACAAAACACTTAACATTTCTTAACACGCTATACGTTAGCCTTTTCTTCATTCCTAAATACCTACGCAAGTACAATAAGTAAATATGTATCTAAGTTACGACTTCAACTTACAAATCAATGTACAAACACTTCATCTTTACTCAAAACATTTGTCTTAAGTTAATTTTCTGATCTTGTATGTATGTACTTAGTTCTTAGTGATGAATCAGTGCTGACTCAGTTACTCAGTGACATTCCCTTGGCTCAGGTAGCGTAGTCAATGAATCATCAAGTCGTCATTTCGTCACGATTTTACGCTAAATCTTGATTATGTAAAGATTTAAATGATTTTTTCGTCAGTTTGTGCTATTTTATATTGAGAGAAAACTTTGTCTGATTCTGGTTGTTATTGCGCTGATAGTAAACTTCATTAATGTAACAATTTTTTGTTTAGGTATGGTACAAACTAAGAACTGTTCTGAATTAAATCTTTGTGCTCGATTTTTTAAATGAGCTGTATTTATTGAATTATTTTATCATATCAAAAACATAGCTCCGAAGATTTTAGATAAAGATTTGCAGGACAATTTTTGGCTGTTAAAAAGAATTTAGTTCACAACCACCTAATAACTCAAAATTAATGAATACTTAGAATCAGCCCAAAGCAAACTATCTGTCGTTGATTATACAAACGGTTACTAATTAATCCAAATACCAATATCCAATTAACCTGGATGTTTCGGTAATTGTCAGAAACAGGGTTCCTAAAGGACCTAGGCCAGTTCCCGGTTTTCACTTTGTATTTATAAACAATGGCTTGTAGAACAATACTGGAGTACATTGTTTGGCTGGACCTTGCATAACCATTCAAGTTAGGCAGTGAAGTGTATAAGCTGGATGATATGAACAAGGGGACGGACAAGGAGATTGTTAGTAGTAGGTAGTTGGTTTAGTGCGGAGGGCGAGAGAATATTGTTCATTATTTATTAGTAACTAAAAATCATCAAATGACCTCTCCCGCCTAGGGAAGGCAAGAGAGAGTGTCAGACTCTTACTCTTACTGACTAAACCCCCCCCCCTCGTTCCTACTCCTGCTCTGGGCCGAGGCCGCGGTGACTCATTGCGCTTAACCCGCAACACCGGCTGAACATCAGCTATAGGGCCCCGTCTGTGGTGGTCTATTGGCCCTTTGAAGCACGCGCGGTAAACTAATTTGATGTTTGGAAGGTATAGATTATGCAGTATTTCAAGTAACTTCCCTCACACTGAGTCGCTTGAGAGGGAGTATCAGACACCTCTGACTTAAACTCTCTCTCTTTTACTGAATCCTCTTAGCTCTTCTCACTGAATAAAAACCGCCTTGTTCCTTCTCCTGTTATAAGCTGGGTCACGTTACATTATAGCGCTTGCATCCGCGACACGATACAATCAACCCCATTTGATTATAACAAAAACAAAACTATATTCTCTAATAACATTACAGGTACCTAATAACAATTCAAAACCAAATAGATTGAATTGCTAAAAATCGCGGGTTACTCACGTATAAATATCGAGAAAAGCTCTACTAGTTTCGAACCACAGAGGGGTTCTTCCTCATGAGCAGCGTGCGCGGACGCGGCGACGTCGCGCAGCCTACTGGTTAGCGTTGGCGCCTGCATCGCTGTTGATGGTTGCGCTGCGGCGAGTTCCCCGCGAGTCCCCGGAAGAACCCCTCTGTGGTTCGAAACTAGTAGAGCTTTTCTCAATATTTACACGTGAGTAACCCGCGATTTTTAGTTAATTTAGTATGTCTCACGATAGTTATTATAAAAACATAGATTGAATTGTTTTCTACCAGTACCTAACCAATAAGATGTAGATACCAAAAAATGTCTCTCTTAGGCATAATAGTTCTTGACTGAATTGTAAGTACCTACTAACTAGTTCTTCGTTTCTGACTCAATGTTTCTTGGACACAATTAGAATTATTATAATGTGGTTCTGTATATTGATGTTATGTTATGACGAATCGCTTTCCAATAGTATAAGGTCATGATGAGTCATGGCTAAAACTTTACGGATACGAATTTACGCTACACCTAGTGAGACCTCATTTATATGTACCCTTACTTACTTATGCAAGACTAAGTAGCTATTGAAATAGTGTTTCTGACTTACAATCTCGGTATGTGTATCGATTATTGATTCTTTTAGTATGTACATGTTTTGACAGTAGTTAGATAGGTTCTATATATTTAGCTACTCATTTAGTAAATTTTTAGACTGCACCCAAACTGTGATTTACATACGCATCACACCCAGATCCGGCAACTTCTTGCAACTTTTTTATCACACAAACTTTTGTTCTCTATTTGAATCGAACCCTAACCGTAAAGCCATACAACCGTGCAACAATCAACATCCAAACTAATATTATAAATGAAAGTAACTCTGTCTGTCTGTCTGTCTGTCTTTGCTTCGCGCCTAAACTACTGAGCCGATTTCTGTGAAATTTGGTACAGACATAGTTTGGAACTCGAAAAAGGACATAGGATAGTTTTTTTATCCAAAAATCTGCAGGAAGTCACTATTCGACATGAACGGAGTCGCGGGCAAAAGCTAGTAATTTAAGTAATATCAGATAGATACTAAATAACACATTTAATCTTTTATTTATATACATAAATCATAAATAAATGTATTTTGCATTATACATGCAAATCACAGTAATAAACAAAAGTCACAGAGATTTCCGCCACGAAAACCTCAAAAATTACATTTTCAGACCCTTCCTGTTCCAGCAAATCTGTCAAGAATTATAATTTTAAGAACCCTTGTTAGCCTCGTGTATTTTCCGCGAAACATTAAGCTTTTAAACAAAGAAAGGGAAACAATTACTCTGAGTAAAAAGTTATTTAAGTACAAGTTGAAAATTTTATAAGCATTACCCAAAAAAAGTTGTATTACCCTTGTAGACAAACATAAAAAAAATGTTTTTATAAATCTTAACATCAAAAATTATGGAAGTCAACAGAGCCGAAGAATCAGACCCAAATCCCACTTCCTATCTACAAACTTAGATAAATGTGTTAAGTATACTTTTATATTGAAACTAATTCTACAATTAAAATAAATGATAAGTTTGCTGTAGCATTCAAATATATCTGAAAATTTGACGTACCTATTTAATTCTTTTTAAAACAAATGGATCTTTTGGTTACTTCGACAACAATGTTTAGTTAGTAATTTTAGCTTCATTGACCTGTCAGTCATGGAAAATCAAACAATAACAATTCATTTCAAAATATCTTTAGCTCTTTCGGTTCACAATGTCATTAAGGTCTAAATCTAGGCATGATAAAAAGAACACACACAAATAATATTACTAATAGCTAGCTGTAAAAACCTACCTGTAAAAACCTGGTCTAATTCGCCTCATTTTGTATTGCTTCGCTATGGAAGAGCTGGACTCCCCAATTGAATCATCTAATTTGCTTACAGGAGAGCTCCAAACACAAAAATATCAATGTAAACTTTTTTAAACAACAAACCATTTTTGGATTTCTGCATAAACCTAACCAGAATCACCAAATAGTATCCACCTGAAGTACTTTGGCATCAGATACACCACACATCAAGCCGGCACCAACTCACAATTGATCGAAATTCCAGGAAGAGAACGTTATGATCCAACTGCTCCAATCCCAGGGGTAATCCGGGGTCGGGATGACATGAAGCGTGCCCATAACAATTCTCTTCCTACACTCGTAAATCAAAGATTATTTTATTGCCTGATTCATAAACAGAGGGGACATTATCTGTAATTCAGTGTAGGTGGCGCTGGCCGGACAACGACCGACAAATTGGTACCAATGCAATCATTATCACCAACACACCTATAGTACCACTATGAATATTGTTGATACGATTTGACAGAAGATGATAATTTGCAAACACAGCTGCGTCTTATACGTTCAATGAACAACATTGACCTACTTATAGCACCTATATCAAATTAATATCCTTTTAAAAATAATTTGAAATTTGAAGAGAAGAAAATAACGTATTTTACTGCTATTCTCTTGTAACCAAATAAATAATTTTACCATGCACCTCTTTTTTTGGGTGACGAGAAATTGTGGTAAGACTCACTGGCTGAGGTGAGACTATGGTGGACTAATGTCATTTCTCCATTTGTTTGCAACTTTTTTACACTAAAACGACTTTACTGAATTTGAATAAATATAAACGTTGAAATACCCGGATAACATTCTACGACGCTGAACATGATTACGACAATTTGACCTTTTTATTTAATTGAAACCTCAAGATAAATCTAATTTATGAAAAGTATATACCTATGTATACATACACCACTTTAAGTAAGTAGGTATGAACCGTCTGGCAAACGGATTAGCGATCGCAAACTTTAATAATTGAGGTATTAAGTAGATATTGTATTAAAGTATTCTTTGTTCTTTCTTTTTCTCTTACTAAAATAAAATAAGAAATAGAAATTTAAATCCAAGCTAAGTAACAATATCCACGCCAATGTTTCATTTATAAAGAATCTTTAAAATAAAAAAAACATGAGGTATATAGGTACCTACTAAATTACTTAAAAAACCTTTTAACTTATCATTATAATACAGCTAATATTTACCTCCGCTCACCTTCATTATTTCTTAAAAACAGAAAGGAACCTATTTCAATAAAAAATGATAAGTAATAACATTCTTATGTTAATCAACCAACACTAACATACAAAATCGAAAAACAAAATAATCGCACCAAGTAAAATCCTTTAATTTCTACAGGAATTTGCAGCGTAGGCGCATCCTTCTCTTCGTAAACGTTCATTATCCACTCATGTAGCAGTAAATTGGTTAATTGTCGGTGCAGTGCCTTGTGGGTTATGAAGCGATGACATAATGTAGCGGGCATTGAAAGCTATGTAACGTGTATAGGGTACATAGTTTTTGTATGCCAATGGTCATTTAAAGAAAACACTAACCATTTTGAAAACGTTAACACTATCATCTTTTTCTGTATCGTAGATGTGTTAAAGAATCTACATTTAAGTGTGACAGAGCCAAGCTTCGACACGAATGGGTCGTCTCGACCGGAGTGATACCACGGCCTCACAGAAAACCGGCGTGAAACAACCACGGCGTTATATTTCGCCTTGTGGGTGAGGTTACTGGAGGCCCAATCCCTGCCCCTCCTATCCGTTTCCAATCCTTAAACGTCCGCAACCCTTATCGCCAAAAGGCCGGCAACGCACTCGTAAATCCTTTGGTGTTGTCCATGGCGCCGATCGCTTACCATCAGGTGATCCGTGGGCCTATTTGCCGACTTATCCCCTAAAAAAAATTCACATACACATAACACAAGAACAATTATTTCTGGATTCATAAAAAAGTCATACGTGCAGGAATCTGACCCGCAATGATAATCTCTCGCCTCTGGGGAAACAAACGCTGTACTCACCAACATTAATCGACCAACTTTCTCTTAAACCAGGAGGTACTAAAGAAGTCTTTACCTGTTATTTCAAGAATAGACACCGTCATTATAATTACCGACTCCTGATCAAGTCTCTTTTCATACGGAGAAGGTTAGAGCATTAATTACCACGCTTGAATTAAGGCAAGTCCAGTTTTCGTCACGACCTTTTCTTTTACCGTGTGTCATTGGTGGCTAAACAATTTTACAAAGTATGTGAAACTCGGAAAACGTCACATAGGTTGATACTTGCTACGTTTTGACCCCGCACCTTTATATACGAGAAGGTTAAGGCGCCTTAACCTTTATGGTCACTACGATTAATGATTAAGGATGAAGTGAAATGTGATCAAACCATAAAACAAACATTAAATTTAATTTTATATATAACTAGCGGTCCGCCCCCGCTTCGCACGGGTCTAACTATCTCGTTACCAAAGGGTCACTTTTTCCTAATCTGCCCCTCTACTTTTCTAATATTTTCTTTGATAAAAACCTTCTCCTGACAATAACAAACGCAACAAAAAAAGAATTAACAAAATTGGTCCAGGCGTTGTTGAGTTATGCGCTTACCAACACATTTTGCGATCCATTTTTATATATAAGAAGATTTGTAAGTATTTTATTACCAATTTATTGTACACTAGACTGCCCATTCCCTGGTTACTATCAAATATCCATCCTAAGGTTGTCTGGAAGCCCTGTGTGATAAGACCCTTTTTTTTAATGTGTGTAAAGTATATATAAATAAATAAACATTAATAAATAATCCTTAAAAATTTTCGTAACATAAACTTACTATTCACTGCATCCAAAACAGCTAATATAACTCAGCTTATTTAAACAACACTCTACCGGTTTTCATTAAGGCAATTTGAACTTCTGAGAAACGCCTACATATCATTAACAGATGAATGGGACAATGCTCTTTCCTTATATGGAAGGCTAGCTACTCTCGCGCGGTTTCACCCGCTGCTCGACTCCTTTTGTGATAGCGTGATTTTTTAGCCTATAGCACTCAGGAATATTCTAGCTATCTATCAGTGAAAGAGTTTTGGCAATCCGACCAGCGGTTCCAAAGATCTACCTACATACAAACATATAAACTTACAAATACCTCTTTATAATATTAGGTAGTATAGATGTAAATTTAACTATGTACTACAAGTGTGTATATTTCATGTTTTCTCTTATCATAATTCAATAAGTTATTTACATAATGCCATTGATTAGTTTAAATTAATATTCTATCGCCTTTCTCTTTCTACATCACTTTGCATTCACATATTATATCTTGTAGAACTTAATGATCTGTAGGAATGCTCGTTAGAAATAACACTTATTCACGACCTTGATTGTAAGTTTCCGACAATTTTTTTTGGCATAGTTCATACAAATTATGATTTATAATTTAATACGAATTATTATTTTCTATATTCAAATTTAATTTTTAAAGGTAAATGACGGCTATTCAGAGTTTATGCACCAGTGAAAATGATTGAATTAGGTATTTATCATGTAAGAAAAACGAAATTTAAATTAATATACAAATATGCACTTTTAAAAAAAAGTACAAGTTTTTGATTAACTAAAATAATGTACTCTGCATTCATACAAAAGATATAGCACAAACAGTAACTGAATTCTATCCAACTGTAAACTCTTCAGGTTTTGTGCAAACAAGCTTTCTTTCGCAATATACGGGACTTTGATCTCAAAGAAACCTTTTAAACGTCGACTTCAGTGCGACTTCTAAAGTAAGGTCAACATTTATTCAGAGGTTATCGAAATCAATTTCACTATTCGACATATGAAAGCAATAAAAATGAACTCGTTTTTTAAACATTTATGAAATTGAAAAATATAGGGTTAGTGTTTAAAAACTACATTGACTTATTGAAACATGTTTCTCATTTTCACATTATTCTACGACGTTCATTTGGTTTATTTGATGGACTTATTCCATAGAGTTTTTCACCTACGCTTGTATAATAACAATGTTCAGGCCAGTAACTGGTACGTTTCATCATTATCACTACAGTTTATAAGTACCCACTTCAAGCATCGTTACTTCCCAGAAAAAGTAGATGGATTCCCAATTCCTTTCGATTATTTCCCTGAGTATACGTCAGGGCTCAGCTCAAGCAGGGCACACCGCCACAGTATGGTCCACTATGTCCTAAAAGTCACAAGGACGACCCCGCATCTGCGTCAGGTGGAAGGTGAAGACGCCATCGCGTTTCTCTAACCACTCCTCAAACAGAGATCTTGACGCTGATACAGCGTGCCTGAGAAGTCGATGGCTCAAGTTCTATACAAAAGAATTAATTAAAATCTTCTCTAAACTCACAATAAGTTGTTTACAAATACCTATATACAAATTATTTCTGTAACCATTTAGTTACATTTTGTTTGGCTTTAGGCATCCATTTCAAACCTACATATATATATCTGTGAGTGGGTAACTAAGCACAATAAAATAAATACTAGGGAAATCAAGTTGAAATGGGACTTATATTCTAAAAATAAATCCACATTGCTATCTTTTCACACAGGTACTAGCTAAACTTGTCCCTTATTCCAGTTTCTTGACCTGATGGCGTCGTAATAGCTCTCAGTGGACTTAATAAGTGGTATCTAGTGTCTAAGTTAAGACCTTTAGTGTCGTGGAACTTTTACAGCCTGTGGAAAATTGCGAAATAGAATTAAAGGGAACGATTGTAACTGTTACACTTGTTGTATGAAACAAACAAACAAATTTGTTTTTGGCCTAATGAATTATCAGTTGCGGTAGTTGTTGGTAAAATGTTTTGGAAATTTGTTTGAAAAATTGTGAGTTTGAATATTTATATCAGCTATCTATATTATAATTAAAACATCAACCGAGTTACATAGGAATTATATACGTTATATTTTCAAGTTATAGGTATATCATAACACAGGTATACATCGCGGTTTCTCCCGCGTACTTTATAGGTTATTTTCACCGGGCATAGTGTTATTATAGCTTATCAACAACTTCAAGAACAATTCTTCTAATTAGTCTTGAAGTTTCGGAGCCTGTTCAATTTAAACAAATAAACATTCATTTGTCTTTATAATATTAAGGTTTTTTTATGTAATGGAGGTCGGCAAACGAGCAGACGGATTACCTGATGGCAAGCAATCAACGCCGCCAATGGACACCCGCAAATGAGGAGTTACTAGTGCGTTGCCGATCTTTCTTTTGGGGATTAGGTATTTGGATATTTAGATTGGGAGAGGGGAAGGATTGGTATATTTATTGTTTTAATACTTCGGCAACGATAAAAGTGAATTTTTAATCTTACTAGTGTTTTACGTTAAAGAACCCCGGTTGTTACTTATTACTAGAAAGATTAACGTTTCCTGTCCTAGTTTAACTTACAAGTAAAATTACTCAGTATTTCCTTTTATTTCTTTTGTTTCCCCCCACGGGTCAATGTATCGTCAAGCTCGAACTTCACAAATCAAGTGGGAAATTGACTCTGCAATTGTCGTACCCTTTTTATCTGTTTTTACTAAAACAATCTCGTATTTCGTAGATACAGAGATACGTAATACGATAAGTTATACCATTTACAAAGATGCAATAAGTACTAGAGTACGTAGAGTGTGTACTAGAGTATGTAGAGTAGAGTAGTAAGTGTGGGAGAACCATGCTTTGGCAAAATAGGCAGGCTCGACTGCGTTTTTTTTATGCCGTGTAGATAAATGAGGCTACAGGAAGTCTAATCCTTCAGGCACTATTTCTTAAAAAAAAAGTATCTTCTGAAATTTATCTGAAAGAAAGTGGCAACCACGTGACTACCCATAGATAAGCAATTACCGATCTCATTATAAAATTAAATAGTTAACTTATGAGCATAAAATACCCTTATTTAACGCGGTTGCTGAATTTTCACGAAGTTTTATTGTTATTTCAAAAACAAAAAGAAAATGAAATCTAAAATTCACGTTATATACGACAACAAGAATTCTTCCGTGCAAATAATCCAATAGCAATTGATTTGATGCTTGTTTTCTTCAATTATTTCCGAAGTGTTGTTGACATTTCCAAAAATAAAATCAAGATTACAGAGTAGGTAATGCGTTCAAGATTGAGGGGAACCGGAAATTGAAGATTTCGTTTGATTTTGTACTGAAACATGTTTCTTTTTCGACCTTAATCCTTGACTTCTAACAATATTTACTTGAAAACATTATAGGTTGGTATAATGAATTCTGTATAAATACATTTGTACATATTTCCATCCGTAGATATTAATATTTTACGTTCATTGTATGTTTTAAATATTGTTATTTTCAAAGCTGGGATTGAGGGAGTGCCCATTACCGGTATTGCTAATTTGTGGCTTCGAGAGTCAAGAAATTCTATTGAGGTCATCCTCAATAGAATTTCTTGACGAAAATTATGATTTTTTTTAATAAACTTAATTAATATGTTGTGTTTTTTATAGCAAGTTACAGTAATAATTATATACACATATGTGCACCAAACCACACCAAAGTTTACAGGGTTAAGTTAACTAGTTTAATAGGCGGTAAGAATGCACGGTAGATACAGAGGCTGGGCAACCGAGTACCCTGCAATGCAATATCGCGGTTTTGATTGCCGTACGCAACAATCCTTTTCGTGATCCACGAATTATTGTTTCGCGTCTGAAAGTGACGTGTATGTGAAATTATATGTTGTAAACGCAACGAAACAGAAGAAAATCCTAACGTCCCTTCGTTTCATTTATTAAGAAAAGCAGTCTGGTAGAACGCTATTACTAAATGCAACATCCTCATATGTAACTTCCTAATTTGTAAGTGTACAATTATTCTCGTCCAAAGAAACGAAACAAAAATGGCGTCTAATTAACACTGGCTTAGCGTCTGCGGCTGCGCATACAATTGTTTGAATTGCCCCGGCGCCAATTTGGATCACTTAACGCGCACACCAAAGATAATGCATTCATTGAAACTATGAAACGAATCAACAATCATATTCGGTTTTTATGTACCTACCTACATCATATTACCTACACCATATTTTTATTTGTTGCTAGCTGCTTGTCCTGCTTTATTTGGACGACTGCTAATGCCTGACTATTTTTTTTAAAAGCGCCGCCTTTTGTCTGGCGTAAGAAAGTGTTGCCAGTGCATTTTTGGGATAAGAGGTTTGAAAGCAAATGTTGATGTATTAGGAAAAAGAAAAGATTGACTTCTATTTATCTCAATCGCATGGCAAAACAACGATGTGGAAGTTTCACGATGGTTTCAAATATATACGCATAAATCCAAATTGTGGACATAAAATATCCGAAAACTTTCCGACTGAGTTTTGAGCGACACGAAACTTGCAACAGAGTGAAGTTAGCATTGTTTCTATTAACTGGCTCTTCCTTAAAGTTAAGTTACAGTAGTCTTTAATGAATTAAAAAAGTCATAATAATAAGTATTAGGTCTTCACTTAAATAGCACTGAATATAATAAAGTTTCAGTATCTAAGTTTAATTAACTTAGTTTAACATTTTCCATTAAATAAGTACATATTGCCTAATGTCTTCGGCATCTCATTATAAATTCATGGCAATCCATTAATGTCCTTAATAAGGTGGAAATCGAATTACATATATGGTTATTTAATGTATGCATAATTAATCTATGTATGTTTGTTCATAGTCCTACCTATCTATATTAGGTATATAAGAATGTCACATTCATATCACCAGCAACATATTATGTGTCCACACCTTAACAAAGGCCTCTTTTCACATTGAAAGGGTTTGAGTATTTTTCACCAAGCCTGCTTGAGTGCTTGCAACTCGAGGACAGTTCGGGAATTTCAAACTTATAATTAGAAATCGTAAGGTTCAGGTTACCTCGTGATGAAGAAGCATAGTGATATACATAATATTAACACGAGGGGAAAAAACAAATATGTTGTCCCCGCCTCCAGGCTTCAGAAAATAAGTAGTTCGTTTAGATGTCAATGTATACGCTTTTACAATAAAATTCCTAGGGATATTCAAAATTTGAGCCTCAATAATTTTAAAAGTGTAATAAAGGCTAAACTTTACTGTAAAGCATTTTATAAAATAAAAGACTACTTAGAAGATAGTCAGGCTTGGGAATGAGCCGCTGTAACTTCTGCACAGGTCATGTTGACATGTTTGTAACATAAGTTACGCTTTTTATATACAATTTGACATTACGTTTATTTTTTTAACAATGACATTATCACCTATTGTGACATTTTTATTTTTATTTGACATTTTTTATTTTATTTATTATTTTTATAATTATTTATTGACATTATTATTATTTTCTATTATTGTTAGTGTAAGGACCGTGTGAGACTTGCCGCGCTTTTGGACTACCAGTTATCTGCGTTCTGACAGTTTGAGTACTTGCGTGACCCAACCAAATGTTCTTTAGATCGGTATTGTTCGTCGGACAACTCAGCAGCACTTGCTATGCTGGTTGCAAACTGACACTTGCGTGCCTGTCTTCAGAACGGGTCCACTTAAACTGGTGTGGTTCTTTCATCAAAAGACCACTACAGAATGAACTTGCACGGTTCTCTCACATTATGTTATTTTTACATTGTCTGGACTTGAAAAGAGACTGACCTCTGAGTTTGTTTCGGCATTTCTTCTCAGAGTAGTCAGATAGGAAATGCCGGCTTCATCTAGTTTTTTACATATAAATTGACGTGTAAACTATATATCAATGTCTCAATATTGTAATCGACCGGCTTGAAGCATCTAGTCCGTAACCTTGGAAAGGCCGGGGTTGCGGGTCAAGCACTATTATTAACTGCGACCTCGGCCTGGAGCAAGAGGGAGAAAGGGGTGTTTTTAGTCAGTAAGTGTCTTACACTCCCCGCACCTATGACGAGAAATGGCATTTTCCACCCTCAAAAAAAGAACCGTAGAAAGCCCGGCAATGGACATGTTTTTCGTGTATTACGAATATCCGTGGGCGACTCCTATTACTTACTATCAGGTAATAACCATGCTCGTTTGGAGCCCTGTATCATAAAAACATGTCATTATTACCACGGAGTGACCCATGCAGAAAGTAGTTTCGTTTACAATTATTTTTTTGGAATGGTATTTTTTTTGACGTTTCAAAATTTTGTACCTATTTATGGTTTAGTTGGAATAATTTTGACTTTGACTTTAATCTGAATCTATGATCAATATTTTACTGAATATCAAATGAGCGACTGAGACCTTACTTGATGAACTTAACTACTAGGGTCAAGTTTGGTCACCAATGTCCATTCAAGAATCCTATTTTATAATGTAAACTGTACTGTATTAGTAACATATAAACTTTGCACATATATGTATTATGATGTTCTCTAAAACTGGAGCCAGACATCACCTTCACTAAGTACATTTGACCCCAGCATTGCCTGGCCGACCTCAGTCCTGTTGCAGTCAAATCAGACTGATCTCATCCACCTTTTGTGCTGTACTGATTAATTGAACTGACTCATATAATCGTAACAGTTGCGTCAATTGATTTTCATCCTAATTATTGTGATACTTCGTCTGCATTTTGAATGTGTTCATGGTTGATGGCTCTCTGGGCTTGGCCTCATGACGTTAGGAGTGGCATTCAACACGATACGAGACAATATTTCATACGATTTGCGTGAGAGATATCATATATTATGTTAGTTTTGCTAGGTTGTTAGGTGCATGTGTGTAAGTAAGGTCGAGTATATCATTAATGCGATTTGAGTCTAGTACTACTACCACTAATATTATAAAGAGGTATTTATAAGTTTATAAGTTCTCTTAAATTATCTTTGGAACCGCTGGTCGGATTGCCAAAATTTTTTCACTGATAGATAGCTACAATGTTCCTAAGTGCTATATGCTATAAAACATCACGCTACGATCAAATGGACCCGAGCAGCGGGTGATACCGCGTGAGAGTAGCTAGTTAGTCTTCATATTTATTTATTATTTTATGTACAACACACACAAAATATAAAACAGAAAAAAGAACTAGATATCATTATTATGGTTTTCATTAAAAGAAAACGTTAAAGTTTTATTCAAACTCTAGATCACAATATTACTCAGAAATCATTTTCATTTCATCCCCCAAAGGAATTCATAATTTCCTTGAATTTACTATAATTTCAATTAAATATTTTATTATATTAATATAGTAAAGAATTTATTATACAACGCACAACAGTTTCAGTGCGAACTCGTGACTTTACAATCATACTGAGTGCATGTGTACTTGTGTACCTATGACAGACTTTTGTCCATTTCTCTTGAACAGATTTCCCTTAGGACTTCATATTTTTCTTTTGCACTTTAAATAAATCGTCGCCTTTTATAAATCACTAGCGACTTACCCCGGCTTCGCACGGGTGCAATGCTAATACTAATTATCTCCACTATTTAATGGATAATAACATACTTGTAAACATTCATCTTCGATTACTCTATCTATTAAAAAACCGCATCAAAATCCGTTGAGTAGTTTGAAAGATTTAAACATACAGGGATATAGGGAGGGAAAAAGAGACTATGTTTTATAATATTTAGTCATAGTAATGAGTAAAGTATAGGTAACAAGGAAACTAAACAATTACATTGTTCCTCCGTTTACGAGTATAATCAATGTGAACTGTTTTTTTTTGCAGTTTTTATATGGAATTATTATTACCTATATATCTATTCCAATTACGAACACAAACTATTCATAAATTAATTATTGTACATTGTACGTGTTAGTTGAAAATGTTATGACGATATTAAACAATATTACTCGTACAACGTTAAATAATTTGTAACAAATTCACAACAACGTTGTGTTTCGCCATGTGACTGAGGTTTTAGGAGGCAAGGAATGGGCCCCCCTTTTCCAATCCCTCCGCAATCCCAAAATCTCCAAATGTCAATCCCTAAAAAAAGGTCGGTCACTTACTCGTTACTCCTCCTTTGTTGCGGGTTTCCATAGGCGGCGCTGATTGCCTACCAGCTGGTTATCCATTTGTTTGTCCGTCCTATCACGGAAAAACATACTCATTGACAACTGCAAATAACACCAACTAAAGGTTAAAATATGCTTGTAAGAAAAGGAACCGTCAATGCGGAATCACGGTGTATTACGGGTTTATAAACATTATTACTTCGGATCCGCTGTTGTCAGACTGAGTCATGCGTCACAAGACCACTCATTTACTCGATGTTAATTGGAAGGGTCATACTTAATAACCTCATGCAGTAAGAATGGATGAGACGGATCATAGATACATGAATTGTGGGCGTAGTTATTTAGTTCTGAATGCCATTGACTCGCTTGCATAGAGGGTGATATTTTTTGTTTAATCAGCATAGTATTATTAGATGTTTTGTTACGCATGTAGTTCCTAATGGTAAGCAATCGGCGCCGGCCATAGACGCCTGCAAGACTGAGAGGAGTTGCAAGTACATTAGATTTGAGCTTCGGGGATTTGGGGATAGAAAGTCGGGAAATTGGACCTCCGGTAACAACATAAGCACAAGCTGGTGATTATTTATATATTATTATTTAAAATAAGATTAGTATTTAAAATAAGATTCACAGCTTTGCGTGGCGTCCTGTACCGATTAGCTAGGCTTGTATAAACTATTTCTTAAACGATAAAAATATCTACTATTTATACATGTAATTATTCTTATGACATTTCACGTACTACAACGGAAGATATGTAATGGTAAATGAACTACCAACCCAAACAAGAACTACTTCCATAGTGAACATGAAAATGGCTATTTTTTATTCATTTATTTACGTAATTGGTATTTATTTATTATTACATTCATTTTATTACATTTAATGTATTAATTCATTAGATATCAGCATTAAGACTACGATACGAACAGTCGTTTTTCTACTATAACCTAACTAAAAAAATAATTTTCCTTGTTTCATTATTCTCATGTTTTTTTTTGTCTGTGGAAAATTTAATTAATTTTACTAATGAATATTCGTTAATTGTTTCAGAAACAAAATGGCTGACGACATTATGAACTTCACAGACGAGGTCAGCGCTACAGTGGAGCCTAGCGAACTATCAAAGTAAGAACTATTATATAATTTATTTTCCAAAAACATTAACTAATTAAGTAATTGTGGACCTCCTCCTTTTAACTTGTATTGGATAATCTAATAGCTCATTTATCTAATTAGGTATCTAAGAAGTATTAAATATACGCAATTACATACATAAATAGATACACAGACTTTAAAATTCGAGCATCCTGAGAGTCCACTCCCCCATTTGACTGGACCCAAATGTGTTGTCAAACGAAACTATAAGTACTTTTAATGAATGCCTCAAAGAGCTAATAGACTACCACAGACGGGACCCGAAAAAGTCTTCATAACAAAATGCCACTGACTTGCCTTCTTAAAACAATTAGTGGCGTACATGGTCTACGCAATATGTATTGTAATTTTATTGCAATACACAAAGTAAATAATATGCCATGTCTCTATGGCAAAATTCATTCAAACCTGTCCGGGAGATTTTTATTCTAGAATACACATCATTAATTGTCGTTTGTCAGTCATGAGTGTGTTTAAAGTCCTTCAAGATAGACGTGACCAAGTCATTGTGATTTCCAAGTAGTGTTTATTCTTTCTTCTCATTTTCACATTATTATTGTCTTAGCTTAGGTAGACTACGAGTAGTAGGTACTTATGCAAATGCTTCCATTTCCCTATTTTTATGAAATGACAGTGGTTGTCAAACTGCCACTAAAATTTATATACAATATTTGTATATTTTTATAGATTTCAATTATAATATTATCATTAAAGCATTTAAAATGAATAAGTATATTAAATATTAGCTATTGTCACCGGGTTTTAGGTCCGCTGCTCGGATCCTCTGGTGATGTTTTATACCCTATTTATACCCTATAGCACTCAGGAGTAATGTAGCTTAGTACTAATGAAGGTATTTTGGAAGTCCGACCAGCGTTTTCAAGGATTACCCCCTACGTACAAATTTCCAAATTTGGTAATATTTGTGCTTATATATTAATTCCAATTCTAAATAGTTTGAGACTTCAACCATACCAGGTTTTTGAAGCGAAATGGTCACTCGCTCCTTGTTCATTCTTAAATCCCACCGAATTTAGATAAGATTCGCTCCAACCCCTATATTAGTAAAAAAAATCAGTTCCTATTTATTTCGTCATAATTTTTCCTCTTTAAAAGAACAAAGTAAAATGCTCATTAAGTGAGACCCTTTGAGTACATTTTGCAATTAGTGTTCCAACACTTTTTTTACTCAATTTGTTTCGTTTTAATATTACCTTTTTCTCTGTTCAGTATTTGTTATTTTGAGTTCATTTTTACTCTGTGGCGCTGTTGAAATAACGATGTTGTATTCATATTTTTCCCGCTAAAAAGTGCGCCTTGTAAAAAAAATATACATTGCATAAAGGTGTCTTAGTTAAGTAAAAATTAATTTGTATTTTGTAAAAACCTACTTTAAAATTATACTATTATAAACTGTTGATTGAACGTAAAACAATTAGTAGTAGAGAAACGTCCGACAAAACTTTAATGAAATGAATTTGGATCCAAATTCTTGTTATATCACAGAATTATCTTGAATACCTGCTTCTAAGATGTTCTTTAAGAAATTTCTCGAACACTTAAGTTTAAATAATCGTGTCTCGAAAATTCCTAGGATATTTGACAAAGTTTCTATTCTCTTTTTACTAAATCTTCTATTAAATACGTTTACTTTCTCCAGAACTCCGCAGCCATTTTGTACCTCAGTGAAACTTCTGTCAGCCACTAAAATGTCACCTTTAACATAAACTTCTGAATAGTCTATCGACCAGATAGACAACTTTGTAACTTACCAAAATGTCTTAAGAATTTTTGGTAAAAAAACTTTGGATATATTTTGTGTTTATTATCTAATCTTGTGAGGCATTAGGGCTGCGGGTTGTGAACTAATCCTGTCATTCGCTACATGAAAAAAAAGTTTCAGTTAAAAAAGTCGTGAAACTGTAACGATAAGAAACTAGAAACTCGAATGAAAAAGATTACTAAAGACTTCTTGTAATTTTGAAAGTACAAGTGCGTCGATACTTGGTAGTGTTACCTCAAGAGGAAAATTATAAAGATATCGGGAATATTATAATCCTGTTAACTGTGTAGCTTTCAGTCCGGCTTCATCTACTTTTTTTATTTATGAGTGCATAATTTTGACGTGTTAGCATTGCACACGTATTTTGGGTACGAATTTTATGACTTATTCACAGTTTGCAAATATAAATTCATTGTTTCATTGATACACAATGATATGAATATTGATCTCACGGGTGGCGCGGTGTCTGAGCAACAACCGGACAACGTGTCGCGGATTCGATTGCCCCAAGGAAGAACTCTTTTTGTGATTCACAAATTGTTGTTTCGGGTCTGGGTGTGAAATTGTAAGTTTATAAACGCACCTACGACACAGAAGAAAATCCTAAAATGGGGAAAACATTTATTTAAAATAAAATTATAATTATTAGTCTTACAAACTCATAAAAATACTCGACTCTACTCCATGCGCAGCTCACGACACGTTTTCCATAGTAAATGGCACCATCTAATAAGCAGACTATTTATTCATATCTACCCATAGGGAGAGGGCCCGATCCACGCGCGGTAAGTCATTCGTCAAACGATTGATGTCAAAGCACCGTACTAAACACATCCTGTGTCAGTGCGACACTCCCATTATTATAACCAAACAGGATATCATTGAATATAGCGGATAACCCGGTCATTTCATACTTATATGTATGTATTAGGTACTTGTTACTAAGGAACGGTTTCACACGCTTCTCAGCACCTAAGTCGTAGCATGATGTTTTATAAGCCATAATAGTCTTCTTACTAATAAATGAGCAGTTCAACACGAAAAGAGTTTTCAATTCGAACCAGTAGTTTTATATAGAGATTAGCGTGTTTACACACCTATATAGACATACAAACTCTTCAGAATTATAATAAAGTAGATATAGATAATGTATAGTATAGTGGGGGCTGAGTCACCCGCGTCCGTAGGAGAATACCCACAGTTAGGCCCTACACGTGGTCCCCGGGTGGTGCTAATCAGGTGACACTAGCTGGTGGTAGGTTTCGACCGATGGCTTGTGACCACCCACTGGGCAAAGACGTACCGCCAAGCGGCCTAGCCGTGTTCCGGTACGATGCCCTGTGTAGCCACTACTGAGGAAATGGGTCGAAGTGGCGGTTCCAATGCATGCAGACCAGCCGGCCTCGCGCTGGTATTGACGTATCGGGAGACTAGTCGAGGAGGGTAGCGGGATCCGAGGCACGGTGCACCGCTGGCCGACCGCAGTTAGTAGGGGGCCCAAGTAATGTGCTAGCCACACGTGAAAGGCTGCCCCGCCAACTGACGAAAAATCCCGGAATGCACCATCGTGCTGGTTGGCGACCAGAAGAGAGGGCCCGATGGTCATTTCCGGGGGGGCTCGGGCGTCCCCGCAGTCTCCAGACTAGTACCCCAATGATGCTGTCCCACCGGTGCGCGACCGAGGGTTGGCTGCATTGGGCTCCATCTCACTTCCTTCTCCTCATACCTCCTTCACTCATATTATGCCAAGGTCCAAGAAAAAGAGAAACGGTACACAGCGGCTGCACTCCCTCTCACTTAAAGTGCACCTCAGCAATATTCGAGGTCTGCACTCCAATCTCTCAGCAGTCCATCACCACCTTGAGACGGAAAAAACCATCCCTCTTTTTTCTTTCGGAGACGCAGATTAGAAGTCCATCAGATGTGTCGTATCTGTCTTACCCAGGGTTTATCTTGGAGCACAATTTTAAACCACACGCTGGCGTGTGCTTGTACGCCCGGGACGACATCTGCTATCGGCGTCTCCGCAACCTTGAGGATCCCAAATTCTCAACGCTTTGGGCTCTGGTGGACACAGGCATGGATAAAATTATCTATGCTTGTGTTTACCGCTCGCACAGTGGAGACCAAGAGGCGACCAGGCTCACACAGTACCTTAGTGAGGCGGCGGATGCGGCTCAGCAGAGGTACCCTTCCGCTCAACTGGTGTTACTGGGGGACTTTAATGCCCACCATCAGGAGTGGCTCTTCCCATACCAGTGCACAGACCATGCTGGTCGAGAGATGCGAAAGCTTGCGCTGGCATTAAATCTCACTCAGCTGGTCCAGGGAGCTACAAGGGTGCCGGATGTTGATTCGCACACGGCCAATTGCTTGGACCTTCTGCTGACAACAGATCCAGACCGCTACTCAGTGTCGATATCATCACCGTTAGGTAGTTCCGACCACTGTCTGGTGAAATCTGTATCAGTCTATTCTCCGCCTGATCTCTGCCCTAGAGGCACCAGGCGGATTTGGCGATACAGGTCAGCAGATTGGGAGGGCATGCGATCTTTCTTCGCATGTTATCCTTGGCAGCCTACTTGCTTTTCTTCGAATGATCCATCGTCATGCGCAGATGCTGTGGCGGATGTGCTGCGCCGGGGGATGGAGTACTACATTCCATTCTCCGACGTGACAATGTCTAGCCAAGCTCGTCCTTGGTTCGGTGCTGAATGTGATCGCGCTAATGCGCTTAAACACGAAGCATACCGGGCCTGGGCCGACGCTCGCATGCGTAAGGCGAGTGACGTGAGTCAGAAGAAGAGAGCCTTCAACAGTGCTGCCAAGTCTTGCAAGAAGGCAATGCGGAGGTCTCGATTCGACCACATCAGCCGCATCGGGAACAAACTTGCTTCATACCCCGCTGGTAGCAAAGCGTTTTGGTCCTTGGCTAAGTCGGTTGAATCGAACTTCTGCCGCCCCTCACTACCGCCATTGCTGAGGCCCGACGGTTCGCTGGCCCACACCGCTGAGGAGAAAGCAAATCTGTTTGCCTCCCTTTTCGCGGAATCTTCGCGTCTAGATCCCGGTGGCGCGCGGCCCCCTGCTTATCCTGATGGTTGTGAGACGAGTATGTCAGACATTCGCATCCATCAGAAGGACGTCCGTAGGGTGCTACGTAACCTAGACGTGAACAAGGCTAGCGGTCCTGATGGGATACCGGCAATCGTGCTGAAAACGTGTGCGCCAGAATTGACTCCAATCCTGACGCGCCTATTTAGGCTTTCATTTGAGGCTGGAAAAGTTCCGAATGCATGGAAGCAAGCTAACGTACAGCCCGTGCCCAAAAAGGGTAGTCGGGCTGACCCAGCTAACTACAGGCCCATCTCAGTAACGTCCATTCTCTGTAAGACAATGGAACGTGTGCTGAACACAAAACTCCTGGCATACCTAGAAGCCAATGACATCTTAAGTGACCGACAATACGGATTTCGCCGGAATCGGTCCACAGGTGATCTTCTAGCGTATGCCATCCACATCTGGAGTGAGGCCATCGAGAAACACGGGGAAGCGCTTGCCGTCTCCCTTGACATCTCGAAGGCTTTCGATAGGGTATGGCACGAAAGCCTTATTAGTAAGCTTCCTTCATTCGGTTTGCCCACTGGATTGTGTGTTTGGATCGCAGACTTTCTGAGGGACCGGTCCATCCGTGTGGTCATCGATGGTTGCTCGTCGAATCAAATGACCATCAATGCTGGGGTCCCTCAGGGGTCAGTGCTCTCGGCAACATTGTTCTTGTTGCACATAAACGACCTGCTTAAGCCCGGTACCTTTGGGTATGCAGACGACAGCACTGTTGTTGAGAGTTACACGTCCGGCGCACGAGCTAGTGGATCACAGATCCAGACTCTTCGAGAGGCTATGGTTGGGCGCTTGAACTTGTCCTTGGAGGCTGTCTCTAAATGGGGCGACGCCAACATGGTCAGGTTCAATGCGGCTAAAACTCAGGCGTGTCTATTTTCCAGCAAAAGGAGTCAATTTAGCCCTGCTCCAACTTTCCGGGGTGTATCCGTGCCGATAACTGACCATCTTGATCTTCTTGGTATAACGCTGACATCTACTCTCAATTTTGGGCCATACATCGAAGCAAAAGCTCAACTGGCTGCAAAAAAGTTGGGAATCCTCGCAAGGGTTAGACAATACTTTACGCCGGAACAGCTGCTTAAACTTTATCAGGCGCAAGTTCGATCGGTTATGGAGTACTGCTCTCATCTTTGGGACGGATCTGCCCGATACCAACTTGATGCGCTTGAGTCTATTGAGAGGCGAGCTAAGAGGATCATTGGCGATGATGCACTTGTCGAGTCGAGACTTCAAAGTCTTGAGCATCGACGCCGAGTTGCTAGCCTGTCGGTTTTCTACCGGTTGCATTTCGGGGAATGTGCGTTGGAATTACATAATTTAATTCCGCCTAGCCCGTTCCATCATCGGACCACCAGACGTACGGCATTGCGCCACCGGTACATGGTGGATGTCCCACATATACGTACAAAACGTTTTGGGAGCACATTCATCATGCGTACAGCCAAGGAGTGGAATTCCTTGCCGGAGTCGGTGTTTCCTGATAGTTACAATCTGGGTATCTTTAAGTCAAGAGTGAATAGGTTACTTCTAGGTAAGCGCGCTCCATCGTCGACCGCATCGTCGCTTTCCATCAGGTGAGATAGCGGTCAAGCGCGAACCTATAATCAATAAAAAAAAAAAAAAAAAGTGAGGCATTCATCCGTAGCAGCGACCCACCGGACCATCACAATAAGCAAATATAATCTGTATTTACAAACACATTCAACCTACAGCCAAAAACAAATAAGGTACTTATAGAATCACTCTCGATAATCCTACTTTATTGAAAA
The DNA here is from genome assembly GCA_902829305.4 of Spodoptera exigua. NCBI lineage: Eukaryota > Metazoa > Arthropoda > Insecta > Lepidoptera > Noctuidae > Spodoptera > Spodoptera exigua. The sequence goes on from LR824615.2 coordinate 8,280,540, forward strand.
CTCCAATGCTTATAATTAAAGGTTTTTTTAACAACCCTACAAAGCGTGTAATAAAAACTTCTCCATAGTTATAAAAAACGCTATTACTTTATACTCTTTGATGTTATAGTTTATCAAACAATTTTTGTATATTATGGGGTATCTGTTATCGCTATCATCGATACAATATCATTGTTGAAAAGCCGATTAGTTGGGCATTTACCCGTTAATAGTTCTAACAGCTTTGGATAATGTTGGACCTTTTTATTGCATTTTTGTTTTTTGACGATGCTATTTTGTTCGCTTCCAGGTTCTCGCCAGGGTTGCTCACCTTCGCTGCAATAGTTACCGGGACTATTATGCTCGTCGGCTTATTTGGAAACCTTCTTACGGTCGTCGCACTACTCAAATGCCCCAAAGTGAGGAACGTTGCTGCTGCTTTTATTATAAGGTAAATATTTTGTTTATTTTTTTAAGTATGGGAGAGGCAAGCTTTGGCACTAATGGATCGGATCAACTGGAGTGATCTTACAAAAATATGACGTTTAATACCTAACCACACCGTTGTATTTCAAGTTCAACGTGGGAGTGAGGTTATCGGAGGTTCAACTCTTTCACTCCCATCCCTTCCCAATCTCTAAATTCCTAAAACCTATCCTTCCTATCCATAGGAGGCGCCGATTGCTTACCATTAGATAATTCGTCTGCTCGTTTGCCAAATAATCATCAAAAACATATAAATTTATTAATAGTATACAACATTAAGCTGCTAATAAAGAAAAGTATCTAGTTATTTAAGTATTTTAGTGTAAACTTCTTTTACCAAAATACCTTCTCTCAAATGGTTCTTTGAAAGTAATATAATATAATTCGTCCTGATAATTAAATTACAAACGAAATGAAAGCTATACCATTAGCACTGAATCGTAGACACTTAAATGGTTTCTAATCAAAGTTTTCCAATAACCATTTAATCTAACAATTTTACAACAATAATAATTTTCAACAAATTACCACAAAATGTTTGATAGTTGCTTCAGGGAACGAAATCCGCCAATTTGTGAGGTGGAAACTTTCCAACTAATTTTATCTACTTACAACTTTTACTTACACGGAAACCTTTTGATTGTTTACCCACCCTAAAAACTTAGTTTGTGAACTTCTACCCAAATTTTATATATCATATTTATTAATAATAAATACTTAGGTACATTTTATTTAATTTGTATTTATAACTTTTTCCCACAATACTTACTGCGAAAAAAAACTTTTTAAATTCTTGTATTACTTAAGTAGTCGCCTCGGCCCAGAGCAGGAGAAGGAACGAGGGGATTTTTTAGTCAGTAAGAGTCATATACTTAGTCAACACAATATAATTTATAGAATAAAGCTCACTTGGTACTAGAAATATATATCATCTACTACTTTGTACAAACAAAGACGAATTACAAAAATGATTTCATCAATATAACATTCTAATTGTTACGACACTGTAATGTGTGACGTTGGTAACGTTTGTATTAGAACTTATAACAATCCGTAATTGGTCAAAATACATAACAAGTCGACCTTTCCAGTAACGTCATGGTAGTCTAGTAATTTAACTAGGCGATTGACGTATATGTTTGTAATGGCGTTATGTGACGTGCGCAGAATTCTCATAACGGTAAAATGTAACCTGTCTATAGAAGATTTAAAATTTAAACCTGAAAAAGGTACAATTGTCAAATTATTATTTAAAATGATAATTGATTGATGAGTACCTAGTCATTGTTCTGTGAAAAAGATATCTTCTAGTATTCATACTAAAATTTTTGGTGTTGAAACACCAGGATTTGATTTTGTTCGATGGTTGTGTTAATATATAGGTATAGACTTTACATTTAGACCGAAAAACATAATTTGTGGAACCCTACTAACGTAATAATATAAACCCAAGTATGAATGGATAGGCGTTTGTTTCTGTTTTACGTAAAAGTATTTAAAGAAACTGAATTAAATTTGGCATAAAGTCTGGAATAACAACAATAAGTGTGGGAGAGCCATGCTTCTAATACCTCGGCCTCACAGAAAACCGGCGTGAAACAACCACAGCGTTGAGTTTTGCCGTGTGAGTGAGGTTACCGGAGGCCCAATTCTTCCCCTCCCCCAATCCCTAAATCTCCAAATCCCTAAATCTCCAAATCCCTAATTCGTAAAAGGTCGGCAACGCACTCATAACTCCTCCGTTGCGGGAGTACATGGGCGGCGCTGATTGCTTACCATCAGGTAATCCGTCTGCTCGTTTTCCGACCTATTAACTAAAAAAAAACAAATGGTACTTGTAATTGTTCCATATGGATCCGGAAAGCAAGGCAGGCTAACCACGTTTCAGTATCTGGAAATACTGAAACGTGGGTGAAAATTAAGTAGGTACTATAACGCACCCCTCCTACAATTTGCGCCAAATATACGCGTTACTGTTATCTTTATGTTTTCCAAGTACCTAGTGTGGAAACTTTATGAAATTTGATGAACATGTTATTCATTATCGGATAGCTATAAAACCAGCAATTATTATTGTATTGTTTGTATATGTATATAGATGTACAAACATCAATACATTTATGAATATTTGCATATAAAAATGAATCGTAAAAGTAGGTAAGCGCAAAACTCAACGCAACTAACGCCTGGACCAATTTTGCTCATAGATTTTTTTTGTGTTGTATATTGTCATTGATAAGATTGTTAAGTTTTTTTTTAGAAAACTGCTTTGGTGGGTAAATTAAGAGGTTTTTTCTTAGCTACGCTAGCATACTATAGATATAATACACTGTTTCACATGCCACACTAGATATTATATCTGCCAATGAGCAGTCTGAGAGCACATATGCTTCGTGTACTACAAAGCTTTCGTGGATCTGCCCACCCGTTCCTTCTCCTGCTTTAGAAGCATGCGTGAACCTGCCAGGTATATGAAGTGATGAGCCAGTATCTCTCTTAGATCCTCCTTGAAGTCCTAAAAATATAAAGATGATCAACTCTTTTCTGATAATTATATAGAAAAAGAAAAAAACATGTTTAACTATTCAAACTACTAGTTAAATATCAACCGTTCAATTATTTTATTTTCTTTTACGTAGCTATAGATTGTAGATAGAGAATGTGTCTACAAACAACTAGGTACTTACGTCGGGTTCGAAAGGCGTATAATGCTATTTGCCCTATGATCCAAAAGGTCCTTAGAAAAACCCATTCAATTGGTCGACCGCCTACCGGCCATGATCGATGTTTCACCCTGAAGGTTGATACAGGATAACCTCTTAGAAACTCATCTATCAACACTGTAATCCTTATATACTTTGTATTGACATAGCAGTATATAGCTATTACGTCTATTTTGTGAGACAGTGAATTGAGAAAAGATGTAGTGATAAAAATTGAAAAAAGAACGACATTACTTAGTTGAAAAGATGGATGCTAAAAGATTTTCCAAGAAAGTGGTTTATCGAGCGAGCATGGTTGGGGAAATCGGTAGAAAGAACCCTTAACGGACAAAATATAGAGTGAGATTTTCAAAAAAGGTACTCTCAATCAAGTATTGCATGAACAGATTGTTTAAAGTAAAAGAAGCGAATGATGTATGTCAGAATCGAGTCATGCCTAGCATTGGAAGATACCCCATTGGAAGATGAACATGACAACATTATGCAGGGTAGCATTTTGAATGAGACATATATTCAAGGATCCGATTCTGGTAATTTTACTTGACCAATTATAACCTGTTGCGATTTGTATGGTTTTTTTTTAGATATATCGATTCCATGGGACCGATTTCCATGAAAAAAGTTGCTCCTGAACCAAGGCTAAATTGACTCGAGATAACAATATCTATTAATATTTGTGAACTTACCAAGTATTTTTAAACGAAAATCAAACTTCTGGCACACTTTTATCAATTTACAAACAACATTCAATTAATTAGCGATATATCCCAGCAGTCCATAAAAAACCATAAACGATCCGAGTCCAGTTTTTGTGAACACCATTTTGATGCCAGGAAAACAGATACGTTTCTATGGAAAATGGTTCAAAAAGGTTTGTAGAACCGTGCTGAATGACCTCTCTAAACTCGTTTGACATCCAAATGGGTAACTCGATATTTTCGCATGCCCCACAAACGTTTCCGCTGTATTCAGGGCCCTCAAATACTTATTGACAATGCGCTGTATAGAGTTATGTTCAATAGTACTATACAAAACGACTATGTTCAGGTAGAACGGATTACATATCCATTATGATTAAATATAGCACATTATTATTTTCTACACTTATGGTAACTGATGGAACTGTTTAACTGATGGTAAGCAATCAGCGCCTTCCATGAAAACCCGCAACAACAGTGGAGTTACGAGTGCGTTGTCAACCTTTTGGGAATTAAGGATTTGGAAATTTAGAGATTAAGGGAGGGGTAGTATTGGGCTTTCAGTACCTCATTCACACGGCGAAACACAACGCTGTGGTTGTTGCACGCCGGTTTTCTGTGAGGCCAAAGTATCACTCCATTTGGGCCGACCCATTCTTGCCGAAGCATGGCTCCCGCACACTTAAAATGAATGTTACGCACTAAATAATTTATATCAGATTGATGTAAAGTCCAAAAGAAAAAGAATAACCAGACTAAAGTCTACTCATTATTATTATTCCAGTCTCTGCATAGCGGACTTCCTCTTCTGCGCCATAGTGCTCCCATTCGCCATATCTGGGTTCTGGACGAGGACCTGGTCTCATGGGGGAGCACTATGCAAGCTGGTCCCGTTCCTGAGGTACGGGAACGTCGGAGTTTCCCTCCTGAGCATCGCCCTCATAACCTTGAACAGGTAAGCACCTCGTGGGAGGTATTGTAGTCAACAAAGATATTCAAAACACGTACATATTTGCCTAAGAATTTGTTCCAAGTAAAACTTCGTGAATGGAGGCTTCGATTTTAGCCCTCTTTCATAACAGATTTAAGATCTTAAGGAGCGGTTTCGAGATAATAATTCAAGGCACTATAAAGTTTACAACAACGAAAAAGTATCTAGTAGGTAAGTAGTTTGGATACTTTGGAGCCTATGGTCTTAATTTAGTGTTGAAATTTAGACTTAGGTGCTACACAATTCCAGTAAATCGTACCTAAATTGGAAAAGTTGAGTGCTGTTAATACAAAATAAAGTTTGTAACACTATTTTTAGCATCGACTACACTTATTTAGTAACCTCTTAAAAGCAAAGAAATGTCTTAAGTTAGGTAGTTACAGACGCAAGAATTGCACACATTAATAAGTCTCCCAAACAAAGAGCAGCAGTTATATTAAATAATTTATTTTCGCAATCGCATGGAGTCAATCGAGTATTTAGAATAGTTATTGACCAATTGAAGACGTACTAAATTTGTTAGACAGCACTTCAGGAGTCATCTCACGTTTGTCCTTGCGAAACATTATCATAATAGGATAATAGCATTAACAAACCATAGCTGATCGCAGAGTGAATTGATATTAGTCGCGGCTATAATACCATGAATAGTCTGTGAATATAACGATGTTATTTTAACGGGATGGTACAAACGTCTTAAGGAATATTTTTTTGCTGTAGGTATAAGCTTGATTTCATCAAAATTACTTAGGATACTAACTAAAATTATATCATATCTACATTTATTTTTTACCATCCCTTAATGATTTTAAACTATAAAAAACTAAGTTGACATATTCATAGTGGTTGCAAGCACAATAACATTCTGTGGCCTAGCTCCGAGCAGAAGAAACGGAATGGTTTTTAGTCTGTTACAATCCCTTTCAATCCACTCCGGGCGAGAAAAGTAATTTAATTATTTTCCCCAATAAAAATTTCTAAATCAAATCAAATCAATTTATTTGTGAACACAGGTAATAATACATAAGCGTGTTAAAATATACATTAATAGCATCTCCATGTTCTACCAATAAAATTGGTGTACAAATAGTTTTTAAGTTGGGCAAGTAGCAAGCATTATTAATAACTACTTTCTATTAACTCAAATACTACTTAAATGTAATACTTATTTCTAAAATATGACCAATATATCAATTAGCTAACGAGCATTAATGATCGGATGATGAGTGACGTAGCTGTAAACTAACCAACGATATTTACATGCGCACTAAGGCACTCACATACTCGTAAATAATGCATTGCAAATTAATTTCAACTCACAACTATACTCAATGCAAATCCTGACACTTTATTGTCTATAGACCATAGAGGTCGGCAATTACAACGCGTGTGGTCCGACCTTTTTTCCTTTGCCAATGTTTATTAAAGCAATAAATAATAGTCGTTGGATTGTAATGATTATAAATAGAAAGATCATGTTTCGGTAAACTCTGTTTATAGAAATTCGTGATGTGTAATGTGTAAATGTCATTCCTAAATAGGATTAAGTCCATTGACCGTGATGTACACGTGTTGGTTCTCGGCTTTCATTGAATAAATAACGAAATTAATGGTAGATAGATATATTTTTTCACGGATGTAATTGAATTGTATTAGATTTATTCATGATTATTTCATAAGTGTAATAAAAATACGTACAGAATTTAAATTTAGTAGATATACACTTATATTATACTAGCTACTCTCGCGCGGTTTTAAATTTAAACGTAGCGTGATGTTTTATATCCTATTAGCACTCAGGAACATTGTAGCTAGCTAATAGTGAAAGAATTTTGGCAATCCGACCAGTGGTTCCAAAGATTACCCCCTACATACAAACTTACAAATTTTACCTCTTTATAATATTAGTTTAGATTTATTTTGGTTCATATAAAACAGAAGAATATAAACTTATTTAGGTACTAGATCTGAAGGTGAAATGAAATCTGCTCAGATCACATATGAACATCCATAAAACAGTAATCTTTAGGTACCTATAATAGCCTATCATTGATGGGCAACAAAAAGTACCTACAACCTCGTAACTTCATACAGTTTTTGGCATAAAATATCGAAGCCAAAACGTCTTATTAACCAACTGACGTCAATAACAATCTGTACTATATTAATATTAAGTTTTTTCCATTTTTCAGGTACATAATGATAGCACACCATAGCTGGTACTCCCGAGTGTACCGCAAACACAACATTGCCATCATGATCGTCTTCTCGTGGATGTTCTCTTACGGAATGCAGATACCCACTCTTGTAGGAGTATGGGGTAAGTTAAAACTGATTATGGTCCATCTGACCTCCACCGAAGATTAGTTATCCAGTTCTAGCCTGTTCATAATCTCCAACTATATTTGGCCACATTAGGCACGCATAAAGTTATTCGTATTCCTTTTCCTTTAAAAAAACTTTGATTTTCTCCAGTGCCGTGCTTAAATTTATACATACAAATTCAAATATCCAAAACGGCAATTTATGAATCACACATAGTTTTAGATCATTCCGTGTTAGTTGTTCCGTGCGATAAACTAGTTAGGTTTCATGGTATAAAAAGTATTTACTTTTCTATTCCATTTTTTTATTCGCGCTTCTTTTCTAAAAACGCCTTTTACAAATTCAACTTCTTCGGGTAATTATGAAATAAAATTAAACAAAATTAGTCCATAGTTTCTCGAGCCTTAATTTACTAGAAGGAGTTATACTACGTAATTGGAGGTTATATAATGCTTTGATGAGTCGAGAAATTCTTCTTTGATAATGATTTGTTATACTTACAAATAAATACTTTTTCTCAGGTAAATTCGACTACGATCCGGAGTTGGGAACTTGTTCAATAATGCCCGATGACAACGGGCGCTCCGCTAAGACTGCTTTGTTCGTCATCGCTTTCATAGTCCCAGCTCTGCTAATTTTCATATGCTACGCCAGGATCTTCTGGGTAGTCCACAGGTAAGATAAAACTAACTTTTCAGCTTTTTTGGTTCAAAATGGGGAAGTTTTTTTACTGACTTAAAAGCCTTCCTTCTCTTTTTCCGGGCCGTATGGTGGAGTATACTTTGTTGGAAGTATACTAAAACTAATTCAAATACAAAATAACCCAAATTTCAATAACGTGGTGTCCGACCTAAGAATTTACCAAGAAGTCCCTATCTCAGCATTTGCGCTAACAAACGAGAAGTCGTCATTGAGATGAAAGTGAATAATGCCAATAATATATAAAAAATTCAAAGCATTGGATTCTTTGCGTCGAATGTCAGTTTATTCTAAAACACGTACAGATGACGAGTTTTACATCATATAGTTTTATGTATCTAGCCAATTTATAGATGTGGTTCAGATATTGATTCTTCGCTTTATAATCATTATATCTATATGAGAAGACAATGCTAAACACTACGATGATTGAACAAAACATTAAACGGCACGAACAGGAAACACGCTCAAACAGCTCTAAGCCACGTACAACTACAAAGTCTGATAATAAACATGGCTCTGTGTAGGTTAGGGGTTTTGGTACCTGCAGCTACTGCCCAAACCTGCGTTTGTATTTTATTGGAGACAGCCGCTTTTAATTTGATTATGATTTTTTATTTGTCAAAAAAGAAAGATAATTAATTATAAATAGGAAGTGAAGTTACTGATGATTCGGTAGAATTTACTACTCGTGCGTTTAGAGATGTTTTGAATTTACGATACAACATTGCATAAACATGGTACTAATGAATATTGACGACACTTGATTATTTGGCAGTATTTAAATTAGGAAAAAGAAAATAACAAAAACTATGTTTCTCGAACAACCACATAAGAGAGGAATGATAAGATTTTCCTGACAGAACAAAAAATTTAATTAAAAACATTTCAAGTCGAAACAATAAAAGGGCAGCTTACAAAGAAACGGGTTAAAACAGTCTGTTTAAACGAGACGAGGCTAAGACAAGATGTAATGGACTGTATGCGAAGTAGAACAAGTCCGCTCATCATAAGTTAGCCGCGAGGGACAAATCCCATTTACACTTTCATATCTTTGCGGTTTAGGATGAACGTGATATGACATTACAAGAAACCCTCATATTTAGTAGTGCGATTTTGCTATTATTGCTTATCGATATGTCCTTTGCAATTTCTCATACGCCAGTATATTAGGTACTATTTCAAAATACTTTGACTAAATCCGTCAAGCCGTGATAATGTCTTTAATTTTTAATGTTCGTTTGTATTACGTTCACAGCTCAGAACAGCGAATGCGGGAGCATCAAAGAGCACAGCACACGAGCCCTGGTACTCTCAACAACAGTACAGACAAGAGGTCCACCATCAAGGACAATAGGGAGACGAAGGCCAGGCGTAATGAGTGGAGGATCACCAAGATGGTGCTGGCCATCTTCCTGTCTTTCCTCGTCTGTTACTTGCCTATAACTATTGCGAAGGTGGCTGATAATCATGTTCATTACCCTGGTAAGTTAATAGTTAGTAGATATTACTTGCTGGATGACAAAAAATTATTAGAGTTAGAGTGCTTATCAGTGGGAAACCACTCGGTTACGTTAAGGGCCGATGGAAGAGAAAACATCAAATCTGATGGTAAACAGCCAAAGCCGCCCATCAACAACGAGAACGGACACATCAACAACGGAGGAGTTATGAGATCAGTATTTTGGGGATTTAGGGGTTGGGGATGGAAAGGATTGGGCCTCGGGCAACCTCACTTACACGACGAAATAACGCTGTGGTTGTTTCACGCCGGTTTTCTGTGGCTAGTTAAATCATAAAAATTACACAGTAATCTGTTAATTTGTGTGTTGTTGTGTGTGTTAATGGAAGAATGACAAACATTTTAAACTTAATTTTTCCTACATACACCCTTATTCACTCTTAACTTATTTCTAATTCCAGTGTTCCACATCGCGGGTTACCTTCTCCTGTACGCGAGCGCATGTGTAAACCCGATCATCTACGTGATAATGAACGCTCAGTATCGCGCTGCGTATGCGGCGGCATTGTGCTGCCCTCTGGCCAGACTGTCAGGCCTCACCAGCGGTGCGTATCCCTCCTCGCCGGTCGCATGCCAAGCCGTCAGGAAGTCGGAACGCACGTCGGCTCTCGCCTCATATATCAGACCGTGAAGGTATCATTCGATGCAACGCGCTACTGGCAATGGTCGCTTTACGGTTGTGGTGTTTCAATGTCTGTTCATAAACTATATGTAGTTTGTTTAAATTAAAATGTATTTGTGTGTTAACATGATGTTCATAATGTGTGCTGAAGTATAGTTATGGATTATTTACTTAATATTCTTCATAAAGAGAAAAGAAAAAATATCGGACTATTACTATGCAGCGCTTTGCATCATATCCATATTCTCATTGACAGCATTTGGTACATCCAAAGTGCACGACTTCCAAATTTTACGAGGGCACGGTTCACCGGTCTATACGACGTTTCTCTAAACACACATTCACACTTCTAATCAAGTTTACTAACCTTGTCATCATTCGTTATAACCATCACCATCACTCGCCTTGTAATCCCTGTACCTAATGACTTCTTAAAACAATTAACTAGTCCTTTATTCTTTTTAGAGAAATGGAACGAGCGTCACGGGTACAACTACAACAACACACAAACGGCGCTCAGCCAAGTGTCACTGGGGGAGTCCAGAGTCGACCCTCGGGGCAACCTAGCGCCTGCCGGCCCTGGCGGAAGATAAGCGCTAAGTCCCCAGACTCTCACAGCGCTGGCCCCGCCCAAGGCATCGGACCGGCCACAGAAACTGTCAGCTTCGGGCCAAAAATAGGAAACAGACATTCTGGACACAAAATAGGATCACTACAAAGCATTCACGCTAAAACTGATACTCGACCCCAAATAATGGGGTCGCAACAAAGTATTGGCGCGAAGTCTACTGGATCTGCTATCAGACCTCTGACGGGATCTCAGTTAAGTTTAGGGCCTAAAGTCACTCGATTTCAGATCGACGATTTACGAAGTGATAGACAAACCAATGTGTAGCGACTTGTCGCTCATTTAGATGACATACCAAAGATATTGTAAGACTTATAATATACCAAATATTTTATTATGCATTTTTTGACTACTTAAAATGGATTTTATGTCCTATTATAATAACCATTTTACAAATAATTTCACTAAAAACCCTTCAGCGTTGTTCCAAGGGAAAATGCTCTTCTAATTTAATTTTTATACTTTATTTTTAAATCATTATCTCAAACAATATCCGTCCTTTAATGAGCGACAAGTACCTAGCAATAATCGACATAATATTATGAATTTGTAAATAAGGTGACTTTTAGTTTATAAGATATACCTACCTATGTAAAAAATAAGTTTCCTGTCTTCCAAAATACTCTTTGTAACTCGATTTTATCTATTTATAGAAATATAGTGGAACAAAAATAGGTTGTGTGCTGTCGAAATACTGCATAGTGGCTTCAAAATAATAATAAGCTTATAGTTTGATGAAGGTACCTACATTAGCTTTATTTTACAATCCTATGGCAGCATTAAGTTTTAAAGAATTGTAGACAACATAGCTACGGGGCATTCTGTATTTCTACTTTTATATTCAACATTCCGTAATTTTAAGCATTTTGACATTTTTTTATCATATTTAATAGATATGTATTTTGTTAGGGAGCTACATTCCATGTACATGTACAATTACGCCAAATATATAGATATAAAGATTTTAAATAAAATGAAACACTACGTATTTAATTCTAAGACCAAATCTAAGTAATAAAATATAAGAAAAAATATATTATGCTGGTTTTTTTGATACTCAGATTGAGTGCCGAAATATTTTCACTTTTAATTTCTTATCTTTTTTATTTTCTAATTCGTCCTTGAGTCAAGCCGAAATGTAAATCTGGAAAAGATTAACAATTTACATCGATTACCGTCAGTTGCAATCGTAGCGAACATTTTATAAAAATTGGCGGGTTACCAAATTCATGAGCAACTTTTCTTCAGTATTCAAATCAAAAAACTTTTCGATACTATCATATGTACCTATACGCAATAACGTTTATTTTAATATTTACACAAAATAGGAACATACTAAAACGAAACTATAACGAGCGACTGCCGATAACGTCTTTCGTTTTTTTGACTCAATGCGTTTGCAAAACCTAATCACGTTGTCCAATAATTATGTCACGTTACATAAAATAAAAAAAAATTACTACCTACATGAAAGAACTTTTTGGTCGTAATTTCAAACAATATAAATGGTACCTACCTATGAACATTTTAAGACTAAGCAGTATTGTGTATGAATTTAAGTAAAAATTTTAATAATGTATTTTATTTCTAGATACACCAATATGCCATATTATTTAAGAAAATATTTTAAAATTGTAATTAAGTAATTTGTAAATAACTGGTTGATTCGTTATTTATTGTGTTTTTTTCTTTTTTGTTAAAACTTTCCTATCATGTATAAATTTCGAAATTCAAAATGTCAAAGGTTGTTGCAAAAATATATTACGTGTATTATTTTAAATTAAATTTGTTTTATTCATCATTTTACGTACCTACCTATAAATACTTACGCTTTTTCTACTGCTTAACATAGACATTAATTTGAGAATAAACATAGTTATTGATACTTAATTTCTTTTAACAGCCCAGTTATTAAGGGCGCACATAAGTGATACTAAGTTGAAGTTATGGCAGTCTTACCAAAGCAGGTTCCAATGTGTGGGTATTCTTAGATTTCTAAAGGTATTGATGACTCGGGAGGTGAAGGCGCCTGTCCCCGAGCTTTAAGAGTGAGAGTTCGAAAACTAGTACCAAGTTACCAACATGACTTTTTCAGAGTTATAATATTTTGCAGAGGGGGGGACACTGCCCTTCATCCACCAAGATCGCAAAGATAGAGGTTTTATTTTTGTGAGGGCAAAATCATCAAATTACTTCTCCTGCCCAGGGTCGGGCGGGAGGGAGTGTCAGACTCTTACTGACTAAAAACCCCCCTGTTCCTTCTCCTGCTCTGGGCCGAGGTCACGGTGCCTCATTGCGCAAAGATAGAGGTGCCATCTTATATTTGTAACTTAGAAATACTCAATGTCTTGTTATGTGACTACATATCACAATATATATCACTGTCCTGGTGTTGCAGATCTAAAGAACTGCTTCACTAATGGGTATAAATAACCAATCATGTGAATTTAAATAACGCTTATAAATATATTTAAAGTGTATCAATTACCTAATAACTTTTATTTGTAGTTTAATAAGTGGCTGTTGCTATAATTTTTTGGATGACAGCCGTTAATCATTCTAACGCATTAGGGAATTCATTATATTAGAGCATGGCAACACCAGTCTTTTAAATTTTGACGTTGACAGATCACACGATGTTTGTTAGTTAAATTGAACCACCAAGTTTTGTTTTTAAGATGATTCTAAAATCTTTATTTAGTGGTGATCACTAACGTTCAGAAAACTCTGCACGTATAGCAACAGCGCCAAATATGATTAATAATTTACAACTACAGGAATTGCTTTGTTAGACAAAGCAATTCCTGTAGTACGGCCATTCGCACTTTCAACTTTGTACCTATACACCCCGGAGTTGTTTGAACATCTCCTGCAGGCTAGTCAATCATTCTTTTTCTCAATAACTTGTCTATTTTTCCAATTTTTTATGCTGCATCTGAATTGAGTTAAAGCTATAGAAAGAAGAAGAAAACAGAAAAACTACAATAAACCTGTACCTACTCATGAAATGTGCATTTGCGTTGACGTGCACCGATTTTACACCGTTAGAATACTTTGCAGGATCCCCGGTGGAGCCATGCTCTGCGCCCTTGCAATAAATTTAATTTATAAGTAAGCACAAAGTATTTTACCTGAGAGGTATACATGCATTGTGCTTACGTATTGTATCCTTAATTTACAAATTAAATGTGGGTCATTCTGGGTTGCCAGTACAACCGCAATAATCTATCACTGCCCCGGCCCGGCGCAGGAGAAGGAACTTAAACACTAGTGTGGGAAAGTAACGCTTCTAGACTGGAGTCCTAAAACTATACCTAGGTAACTGTACGTATACCTAGTTTTTTTGTTTTTGTTTTTGTTGTTGTTGTTTTTATGGTTCTGATTGTTGTTGTCTTAGTTGGTATCATTGCTTACTTCTGTACCACAGAGTACATTATACCTAATAAGTATATGAAAATACTTAGGTATAAGTTATAAAAGCGTCATCGACAATTTTTGAAACTAATATTCGTGGGTGATCATCGTTGATAATTTTATTATTTGTACTTGCCTGCTTAATAAGCAGTGATTATACCGCGGTCTGTGCACCGTGTAAAACTTTGTTGTTGTTGTAAGGTTACGCTCCATCTAGACATGTATGATCCGAGGATAAATTTATAGTTGATATATAATCAGCCACAGGGGTGGTCTTTTTTCTTCCTTATTAACCAGAATAAAAGAAAATATATCAACGCGTATTGTATGTAAATGTAAATCCCGTGAACAATTAAATTATATTATTAACAAAAAAATAACGTTAATATTTTTGATTATAATGGTATTGCACAACTGAATTTAAAAAAATCTTTCCTTTTACATACTGTCAATATTTAGACTAAAAATTATTTTTTTCAAAATTAAATACTATTATTGTGTACGAGTACATTTATTCTGTAAATAAACGAAACTGCGTAAATAGGAACGCATGTGATACCAACGTCAAAATGAAAAGACATTTTACTAACAAAAGTGACATTAAGGGTTGTCATGTCAATTTGTCATAAACGAAAAATTATTGTTCAAGCGTGTATGCTACATAGCAGTAATTATTTAATTAATATTGTGATTAGTTAATGTTATTTAATGTTTCTACAATGAAGCTCATTTATATTTAAACAACCAACAGTTCTAGTGGTGTGCATTTGATGAATTTAGTGTAGTGTAATTGTAAAATACAAATAAAAATGGATGTCGTCGGCAGCGAAATTGGGCAGAAAATGCGGGTAAATGTTAACTATTTGCTTAAAATTACTTCCACTGTGTATATTGTTTAAATCTCAATACAACCTATTTCTTTTACAGCCTAAATATATTAAAAATACCATGTTTAAGATGTTTTTAAAAGTGGTCCATATCCGTGTCAATTTTCGACATAGAAATAAGGAAATAATAGTTGATGTGTGTATTGATTATTCATATTTTTCTTTCAGTCAGCCATCAAGGCCAAGCTGACTGAATTAGGATGCTATGTTGGTGAGTAAGACTTAATTTATGCCTTCTAATAACAGTGTATATGGCTTCATCTTGAAATCTTAGCCCCAATTTAGTTCAAAGACGCATGTGTTATTTTTTTTTTTCTAATCCAGTTACATTGTCAATGAAAATACCACATGCAACTTTTTTTACTTTTCAAAACATTTGTAGAAAAAGCTGTATTTAGATGTCTAACCTTTAAAATTGTAATAGATTGTATCAGTAACATTTATTATTGTATCCTAGCTTTTTTAGTATGGTATTTTTGTTTTTTTATCGTTGAATATCTTGATGCTTCAAACTGTTAGACTACCTATCTAAATGAAGATCAGAAGTACAAATTCAAATCCAAACTAATATTATAAATGCGAAAGTAGCTCTGCTTGTATGTCTGTCTTTTCTTCACACCTAAATTACTGAACCGATTTCTGTGAAATTAATATAGACATAGTTTGGAACTCAAGAAAGGACATAGGATGGTTTTATACCAAAAATCTGCAGGAAGTCATTATTCCACACAAACGGCAAAAGCTAGTTAGTAAATAAAAACCTACTGAATTTTCAACCTCAAAGTTCAAAATGTATTAAATTTAGAAACTACAAGTAAGAAAAACATTAGCTAACGGTCCACATTATATTAAATGACCAGTTTTGGTAATAGATGCTTATAGTTGAGCGAAATAAAAACACCATGCAACAACAAAAATTGGTTATGTTGAACATTTGTAACAGAAATGAATGTGTCTGCTAATTTTGTTAAAGCACTTTACAGTTATGTTTTTCTAGTTACTCGCTTAACCATTTTTTTTATGGTTTAGTCACTAGTAACATAAAGAGTCTACTTACATAATAAACTAAGGCATTATATAATTTTCTTAAACACATTAGGAAGCAACTCAAATTGAAATTTTAAAAACTTAAATATTGTTTTTAACTGTCGTGATATCAAAATATTGGTTTAATATTAAGATTACTGGCGCCCATTGGCTCGCCTAACATGGAACCATGATCGACAAGAAGTTATCCAGTATAGATCAGAAGCTTACAGGTTATTAACAGTGGTATTTATAGACACAATAGAAAGATAACAAAAGCGCAAATGCTTGTTTTCGCTTGGAGTTTGATGGATTGAACTTAATTATAACAATGACAGACTACATGCTCTACACTGGCGCTATAATTGTCGAAGATAAGGTTAAGTACATACTAAGATGCTAAATAACCTGGTGGAATAATTATTAGATAATTCCCTACCAGTTCTATAAAACCCAAACCTTATTTTTTTTATGTGATAGGTCGGCAAACGAGCAAACGGATCACCTGATGGTAAGCAATCAGCGTCGCCCATGGACACCCGCAACGACGGGGGAGTTACGAGTGCGTTGTTCACCTTTAGGGATTAGGAATTTGGAGATTTTGGGAAAGGGAACGGATTGGGGTAGGGGAAAGATTGGGCCTCCGGTAACCTCACTCACACGGCGAAACACAACTCTTTGGTTATTTCACGTCGGTTTTCTGTGAGGCCGTGGTATCACTCCGGTCGAGCCGACCCATTCGTGCCGAAGCATGGCTCTCCCACACTTCCAAACCTTGTTATATATTGATTATTTTGTTCCCCAGATGATGAATTGCCCGACTATGTGATGGTAATGGTAGCCAACAAGCGCACTCGAGCGCAGATGGAAGATGATCTTCAATTGTTCCTGGGTGATAACACAGAGTTGTTTGTCAACTGGCTACACCAAGTTTTAAAGAAACTACAGAAAGTCACTGTAGCCACTCCCCTCAGTAAGTTATATTGCTTTATGTTTCTATTATATTTTATAGTAGTAAATAAAAAATACTATTATGTGTTTATTGTAATAGTATGAAGCACACTTCATTGGAACTAACTCTAACTTAATGTCATTTTTAACTGCGGGTTCTTATTAAGCATTTTATATAATCTCCATTTGGTAATCAAACCTTTTTATCACTTGCTCATCACACAATATTTCGACCAACTTTATACCTTGTGACTTAATTATATTATTTCTACAGAAACAGCTGAACGTGAAAAAAGCAAAGAGAGATCAGATTCAAAAGAACGGAAGAGTAAAGAAAAGAAAACTAAAGATAAAGTAAAGAAAAGTGATGTAAAAAAATCAAAGAAAAAAGATAAAGAGAAGCTTTTTCGTAAGAAAGATGACAAGAAAATACACAAGACTAAGAAGAAGAGTAAACATCACGATATGATTCGTCCGAACATACCACCTTTACTTATGAATATGGAGAAGGAATCCGAGCCTTCAATCACAGATGTATTTGCTGGCCAAATACTTAAGAACCATGGAATTACTCTTGAAGTAACTCAAGAAGAACCAAAGCCAGAGAAAAAGCCCATCACAGTGGAACTTAAAAGGCCAATACTTCCTATAATTGACCCTGCAACAATATCTTCTCAACCAGAACAATTAGAAACAGAAGAAGAATCTAGAAGGACTAGTGTATCATCCCTCAGTGCCCCAAAAGAAGATCAAATTAAAGAAATAAATCAAATTGAAGCTAAGATACAGGGGTTAAAGCAGAAATTGGTGGAGCAATTAGATTCTATGTCAGATGATGAAGACTTTCTAAATATCAGGACGGAAGCTGAAGAGCTGATGAATGATTTTGCTGAAGATGTCTTTCAGGTTGGTTTGTATATTTAAAAGATTAATTTACTGTAGAAAAAAATTTACTGTAGATGTGTCATGGTCATGTCTTAACTCCCAAGTTTATGTTGATTTGCAAAAGGCATGCAAAGTAGTTAACTTAGTAGAATTCATTAAGAGTGTGTTTTCTTATTTCACAATACAAACAATGCACTAAGAATTCCCAGAAATAATGAACACATACTAGAACAATTCGCCAGTTAAATTATGTACTATATCCTATGGGAGCAAGAATTTTGCTTTGATCTTTTTCCTACATTTTTAACTCTCTTCCGGTCCATTCTTTACAATATAATTTATTTATTCCAGGAAATATCACAACAGGCACCTCAGGTTTCGGCCACGGTGAATGTAACCCCGCCAATGGAGCAACCCAAGTCTCCCAGCCCTCCACCACTCCCTAAACCCACAGAATCCTCCGAAGAACGCCCAAAAGACCCCATAGAGACGTTACCACAAATAGAACTCAAACTTCCAAAAAGGCCTGTAAGGGACAGGTTAGGGATTCGAGAAGAACCAAAGAAGGCAGAAAGTAAAGAAAAGGAGACGAAAAGGATAGAGAGTCCCGAAAGGTAAATTGCTGTTGTAAGATAATCTAACTTGTTGTTTTTTTTTTCTTATTTATTGTGTTTTTTTTTTTGTTGGTTTTTCCTATGCTTCCGCCATTTTGGGTTATAACTCTAGGCTGAATTTTCACTTAGTTTTGGTATTTACAACTTCGACATATTTATTTTATAACTACCTTTTTTATTTCTTTTGTGAACTCTTTATTTTTACTAAATGTTTTAACAATTCTTTTTGTAGATTTACACCTGAACGAGAACCGAACTGGCCACAAAATAAATCAGCCAAGAGTCGCCTCGGAGAACATCCAGATCCGTCCAAAAGGAGTTCTGTGACTGAAGAGAAGGTGACTGAAAAATCTGACCCACAACCGAAAAGGTTAACATCAAAGTAAGTATTGACATTTTTGTAATCGATTTAGATTTTGTTGTTCTTATAGCTGTGACACAAATAGCTAAGACTTTCTCATAAAAGGCTCTTGTCGAGTAAGTCCCGGGACTTTTATGGATTTAAACAGCTTTTTTAATTCATACAGCTCAAGCAAATGTGTATGCAATATTTTAGATCAATCGGTTGAACATATCTCTTTCAAAATTTAATTGCAAGATTTGATACAGCTCAGCATTTATGGTCATGATAAGAAGTGTATAGGATACTTCAGCAAAATCAGTTGAAGATATCTGTTTCAAAATTTTATTGCACGATTCCATTTCACCTACATCTTAGTAATATTATAAATGCGATATTTATTGTTACGATATTTGGATGTTTGTTACTCAATCACGCCAAAACGACTGGGTGGATCTGGATGAAATTTGGCACAGGCATGAGAAGTATGTCCATAAGCTACTTTTTATCATAATACCACGCATGCGCAGCCGCGGGCGAAAGCTAGTAGTTTATACAGACATTTACTACCTGCAATTTATTAAATAAAAGACCTCGTAATAATATATGATGTTTTGTCCTCAGGGTATCAGTGCTGGAGAATCGTCCTAGTCGGTCAAGTTGTGCCAGTGTGGTGCGAGTAAGGCCCCGCCCGCGAGTCTCGACGCCGGCCAACAGTTTGCTACTCCGTGCCGTTGCTGACGCTCACAAAAGCTTGCTCAATGTAAGTGTTCTTGATTTACATTTATCCCATTATCTAGCTGTAATTACAGTACTTGTACTGTTGAGGGATATGCACCTACTTAAAAGAGTTTAATTAAATTCAATTTTGTGACTTATGCCGTAGTTTTTTTCAATGTGATAGGATGGCAAACTAGCACACGGATTACCTGATGGTAAGTAATCAGCGTCGCCCATGCACACCGACAACAACGGAAGAGTTACGCGTGCATTGCAGACCTTTTAGGGATTAGGGTTTTGTGAGGGATTAGGGGATGGAAAGATTGGGTATCAGCATCTTCCGTTGTATTATTATCTGTTGAATTTCGATTGCAGAAAGTTTATAAGACTTTAAGTCATAAAGCCACAAGCATACAATTAATATTATACACAGTAATATAAAACATCAAAAATATATTTCTTTCAGGCACCACCTAAAGTTGAAACAGAGCCACAGGTTAAACGCGCTCTTGTGCTGCCGATGCGGCGGTGTGTGGAAGCTCAGAAGATAGTCATACAAGTACCCGCAAATACACCACAGATGGAAACAGACCGAGGCGACAGCATTAGTCTCGGCGAAAACGACAGTGAAGATGAAAAGAGCTCAAAGTAAGTAAATTTTATTAAAAACTTGGAACTTCGCGCCTCTATAAGCGCTAGCGTCGTAATAAGGTACAGTGGGGGTCGGCTCAGAGCAAGAGAAGGAATAAGAGGGGGAAGGGTTAGTCAAAAAGAGCCTGACACTCTCTCGCGATACCCTAGGCTAGAGAAGTCCTTTGATGATTTTCCTTCCGCCTATTCTAAAAATATCTGTACAATTTGTTAGTTAGTCAAATTTTTAAGTATGTATTGCAAACAAATAATTATTTTTTGCAGTACTACCAACTGTCATACTGCTTTTCTACACTTTGAAATCATGCTATCACGAAAATAATATAACTTTTTTTTAAACACTTATCCTAATCATCCAAGTAGTAATATAATATATAAACCTTCAAATATGCCACAAAAGGCACATTTGAAAATCAACTGTAAATCTAATCAATTTAGTGATCATTTCAGGGTAGCGAGTGATGTAGATAGAGAAGAATACGTACCGGTACCCATCACGAAGAAGATTATCAACAATGAGTACATGCCTTCAAAAAGGACTGAGGGTAGAACTACCAGCAGAAAGGACGACACACTCGTCATAGAAACTATGTAAGTTAAGACCTAGCTTAACTGATGACAGACTAACAGACAATTCAACTTATACTTTTCATAAGTGTTTCTTTAAGGATTCATAGCATTAAACGCGCTGTGCTTCGTCGCGTGTCGCTGGTCCGATTCACTACAACAAACACTAATTTTATTCCTTGGGGATCTACAAGTAGTTGTTCCGGGTCTAGATGTGATTTATTTATGTAAATGACTTTGTATATTTGTGTGAACATACCTACGACACAATAGATTGAAATAATTTATTAAAAAAAAAGATTTGTCTAAAAAAGGACATATATATCATTATCATCGTAACAATAGCTTGTGACTGTTCGCTGTGGATTATGGGCTTCTTCCTATTAAGTAAAAGCGACAGTCTCCAACCTAAACAAAAAAGTGGGAGGTCGTGTATCATAGAGTACTGTTACCTATCGCTTTCATTTGAGTATTCACTTAGGGCTTGTGTCAATGACTTGTCTAACAGTATATATTATTAGATTCGTTTCTTAGGATATCCACGGGAGCATGAGAGGTAGTAAAAAATTTTTAGGAAAACACTGTGACGTCATTTTTAATTTGTAATCAAAATAATAATCACAACATATTTTATCTCTTTTCAGCAACATACACAATCCATCAGTAGACAAAGACAAGAACACTCAATTCATAGTCACAATGGATGGTTACCATCCAAACGCATTTCTAGTCAAGAAACTGCTCACAGAAGGTTTACTAAGCGAAGAAGATGAAATTAAAAAGAAGTTAGAATCACCAGATACTCCAAAAACACCAGAGATTAAGGAACCTAAACCAATAGAAGAAGAGAAAGAGACACCACAGAAGAAAAGACTAAGCAACTCCAGTGTGGAAAGTGAAACTCAAGTTATTATTAAGAAGGAGGAGAAAATTGAGAAGAGAAAGAGTACAGAAGTATTAAAACCTGATCCTGTACCTGTAAAAAAGAGAAAGGCATCTCCTATTGTGTTTGATGTTGACAAGAAGAAAGAAGAGAAAAAGCCAGAAAGAGTTAGAGAAAGAACTGAGAGTGCAAGCAGTGATCAACACGTGACAGTTGCAACTGTCACTAATTCACATAAATACGATTCGGTGCCGCCTTGTGAGTATTGTTTTTGATTGGTGTTGAAAAATAGAAATATTAGTGTTAGCCTTTTTTAACAGTGTTTTACAATGTGATTTCTTTAAGAAGCATTTCTGTAATTACCCTGTAAGTTTTTACTCCTATGTTGACGCAGTGGCTGGGCAAACTGCGCGGTTCAATTCCCACATAGAGCAACTCTTTGTGTTATCAACAGATTGTTGTGTTGGGTCTAAGCCTGATGTGTATGTGAAATTCTATGTTTGTATACCCACTAACGTCACAGGAGAATATTTAGTATAGGGCAATGTTTAAAAAAAAAATAGGTTAGTGACATAGTCCATTAAAATTATATTCTTAATTCGAATTTATCTGGCACGTAGCTTCTAATAAAATTTCATTGAATTGGACCCTTAATTAGTCTAACCAGATTCTTTACCTCCGTATAAGTTCGAGATAAACGAATTTGGTACTTAATATGCATATAAATAAAGTTCATGTACTACACAGTAGCTGTTCAGACATAGTGAAACAGGCTCTAAGTAAACTTAATTCCCTCAGTGAGTGCAGCAGAGCGCAAATTGGTATGGTGCCGGTCGTTCCCGCAGTGTGGGTACGGTAGCGCATGCGCGTTCGCCCACCCTCGCTGTAGATTTGCGGCCGCTTGTACGCGCCGGAACTGTGTCTACTCGCACGGGAACTACCCACTCCCTCCGCCCGCAACGCCCGTCTCGCCCGCTCTTGGTAAGTACCTTAACAATATTAAATTATTTACTTTAAACGAGCGATTCTTGCCGGGGTTGTGAAGTGAGCGTAATAAGGACACCGCGGCCTCGGTCTAGAGCAGGAGAAGGAATATTGCGCCCGCGCGAAGTCGGGTCCGGTTGCTAGTATATACATTATGATATGCAAGAATTTCTCGTTTTTTTGTGAGAGGAAAATCATCATATGCTGAAATTCTTTCGATTCCTCCCCAATCCCTAAATCTCCAAAACCCTAATCCCTAAAAGGTCGGCAACGCACTCGTAACTCTTCTGTTGCGGGTGTCCATGGGCGGCGCTGATTGCTTACTATCAGGTAATTCGATTGCTCGATTGCCAACCTATTTATTACATAAAAAAGCGGCTTTGTTTTTACACGACTGCCCAAAAAAAGGAGTGTCATGTTTTTAGGGTTCATGTATGTATGTATCCAAATTTTCTTTATTCCACATTCCACGCCTGGGCCGAATTAGACATGAAGCATATCGTTGGAATCCTTAAATCATCCCTTGTGCCATAGACTAGGTTGTGTGTTAAAACAGAATGAGTTGGTATTTTCTATAATTTTGGATTGAAAAGGTTTTTGGAAAACCCGCGACGCGTACTCGCTGTTAATCCAATATTTCTGGGTCGATCTCTGGTTTTGGTTTGAAACTACATACTTACAAATAATGGTTATAAAAGCCACCATAACTAACTTGAAATCTTTATTTACAGCGTCACACGTAGTGCCATCAGCGAATTACAAGACGATATCAGCGGTCATCCCGAACATGTGCAAGTTTTATCCAAATTGTGTGAACCCTGCGTGTCACTACTATCACCCAAAACCCTGTCGCTACGGCAAGAACTGTGTCAACAAATTAGAATGCAATTACTACCACGCAGACCTTCCCGTGAAATGGAGATACCCTGTGTAAAATATATTGTCTGGTTTATATAATATTGAAGTTGTTTTATTATTTTCCAATGTGCCTGTTGTTTTTGTCACTGTACCACTTAAAGTGAATAAATTTTTCATGTAGGTAAGAATTTGAGAATGTTACCAACCTTTATTTTGATTTAAAATAAAGGATTCATAAAAAAGGCTTTAATTTATAAATATTAAGTATAGTGTTTGTTTAGCTTTTTCTTGTTTACGTATTGCTCTTCTGGTATAGAGTATGATAAATGAGCAATACATTTATAAAATCTCGCGATTCTTAGTGCTGATTTTTCAATACTCAGATAAATGTTATCTGTGACATAAAATTGTTGCTGTCATTGTCTTATACAAACATTCTGACGCGACAGCATCATAATTATTCCCCAGGTAACTTTTATCCAACCATTGAAAAATCAGCCCTTAATTAAATTATGATGCCAAAAAATTGAATTGAGAAATTGAAAATAAAAAAATATAAACAAATGAAATTTTTTTGTGATGTTATTCGACAAGTGTAAACACTTCTCTAAATGAAATGCCTGCAACACCAAAATCTGTTCCTCGCAGCAAAACACCCAATAACATAATAGGGCCACAATAAGAAAATTGTGTACATTAGCCACGTGGGGCCAAATTCTGTGCAAGGCCGACACCAATTTATCTCAATTGGTTGATTGAATGCGTAAAAAAACAAATTAAATTTTTCCTAGATAAACATGCCAGCTAAGAACTTACATATCGTATTTTATATCTTTTAGAGTTATGTAAGTAGTACTTTATTAATGACTAGCTACACTCGCGCGGTACTCACTTGCTGCTCGACTCTTATATAGATCGTAGCGTGATGGTTTGAAGCCCTCGGGAACATTGAAGCTGAAATCATATAATCAATATCAGTGAAAGAATTTTGGAAATCCGACCAAGCAGAGCAGTTCTTAAGATTACCCCTACATACAAATTAAAAATTTTACCTCTTTATAATAATTTCTTAATATAGATCAAATCTGCGCGGTTTCACTCGCTGCTCGGCTCCATTTGATTGTAGCGTGATGTTTCACATACAAACTTACAAATTTTACATCTTTATAATATTAGTATAGTAGTACGTATACCTAGTACAGATAGATTTTGAGTGGGGAAAATCATATAATGTCTTCTCCCGCCCCGGGTGGTGCGAGAAAGTGTCAGATTCACACTGAATACACCTCGTACCTTCGCTTGCACACGCAACTCCGGCTATGAAACTAAGTATTACAGATATTTCTGTTTCTGTCTACTACGACTACTGATTATATTCATCAACTCATTCATTTCTTGTTTCATTGTTATTCACAATAAATAAAACTTAGTTGAATTCTTGTACCAAAAATAATTTCTGCTTACGCAAGACATGGGTAAGCAGAACCTACCTAATACCTACCTTTGGGTGCTTATTCTGACCCATTGGGTCACAATGCTTTGATTTCGATTGGGTTAGTAATTTTAAGAGTTGAACCTATAAATATGCAGTTACAGGCAAGGGCTTATGACACCGAAGAGAAAGCTGAAAGAGTAGTGTAGTTCTAGCTATTAATATTTCTTCTGTTCATACTTAGTTTTCTTATGTCTCTATGTTTTCTCGTGGTATATCTATTGTAGATCGTAACTAACTAGAGATGCATCCTTTTTAGAAGTTTATATGTAATGGCTATCCAATTAAGAAGTAAAACTACAGCTCGGATTGGATAAAGCTTAGTAGGAAATCGACCGTGTTAAACAATTGCGTCACATTTGGACTTGTTGTTATTAGGTGATTCTTGTGAGACGTTCCAGTCTAGGTACTGGAACGTCTGCCAAAGGAATACGCGACTTCTATGAGGAATCTTATTTGCCTTCTTCGTTCTTTCCTAACTCACGTGTGTTTATATATCTACACCTTATCATATGATGTCACAAGAACAAGAACCACCACTAACCTACTAAGGTTTCTGATGACATAATGCGAAACTATAAATATCCGCATATGTAATAGTTAATATGCACAATGTTTATAATTAATTTCTTAGATACGGATATCAAGTAGGTACCTACCTACCAACTATAAGTAAGTACCTAGGTAGGTACAGTCGAAAACAAACACCAATCATTAATAAAATAATAATATATATATATTTATATATTTATTATACTATATATATATATATACCTACGTGCTACTACATGTATCTACCTATACGCGTGGAAGAGTCAGCTTCGGCACGAATGGTCGGCTCGACCGGAGTGATACCACGGTCTCAGCATTGCGTCTCTGTATGAGAGAGATTACATAAGGCCCTACCCTTTTTTAATCCCCGACGCAAAAAGAGAGGTGTTATGAGTTTGACGTGTCTGTCTGTCTGTGACATCCTGGAGCCTAAACGGGTGAAGCGATTTCAATTTAGTTTTTTGTTGTATTAAAGGTGACTTACGTGCGAGTGTTCTTAGACATATTTAACGAAAATCGGTTGAGCCGTTTAGAAGTTATGGGGGGGGGGGGTCTGCAAATATATTCGAGTGGGATCTCAAATTAAAGCGCACTGACAGGAAATGTTGATGACTTAATCAAGAGAAAATGATAAAAAGTATAAAATAAAGAAATAAATTAGACCCCCGACAAAATAGAAATATGTAGTTGATAATAAAATGTATGGATCGGTCCCCAACGCCACGTTTTTTTTTAATTATTACTTTTTAAAGGAATATTAGATTTGTGTCGGGGGTTTCCTAAATTTTAAATTTGTAATCATCCCTTCCCCAATCTGTAAATCAATGAACTCCTGATCCCAAAAGGCCGGCAACGCACTTCTAACTGATCTAAGGTTGCAGTTGTCCATAGGCGGCGCTAAAATCCCTACCTGTTTTAGTGTAGATTAGAAGATGGCTTTGGCCTTAAGTCCGAATTTCAAATAAATACCTTTTTACATGGGTGTTGTGTGCATAAATTATTATAAAACAAAAAATAATGAATGAATAAATATAGGTATTTAATTTTCTGAAGCTGATTGAAAAGATCGATATTATCACGGTTAGGATATTAAGATGGAGAACCCATTCAAGAAATGTATGTACTTAATTAAATCTATTAGATTTATTAAATTTCCATCTGCATATAAGTACCTACCTACTTGTATAAGATCTGTGTATAAGAAAATATTTAAACACAGTGAAGGTGAACCGAAAGAGTGTGGTAAGATCGAAGTTAGTAGTAGGTATTAGGTACACTGTCTAGTCAAATGTAGGAGAAGTACCTAATTTTCTATGAACATAAACAGAATATGAGAAGAAGAAAGAATTTTTTGACTGAAGTTAACATAGGTACCTAAACAGGCTTAAGAGCAAAACGACGAACGTTAAATCTCATCAGGGACCTAAACAAACAGTTGTCAAGCGATCGTATTTCGAAGAAGAAGAGAAGAAAGAACTAGATACTTAAATTTTAAAAATCATATCACAAAATGGCTCATTTACAAAAGCCGTTGAACAAATCACATTTTCTCGGCGAGTGTGCATATCCCTCAAGTGTTTGGGACGTCACCTAATAAAATAGATAGCATCCGGCGTTCCCTATCATCCTGCTATCATTCGCTCTGAGTATTCACTGTGGGAGGGACCCTAGCCCCGATTTCGGACACTTCAGGACTCCATTGGGCCTTTTCGTATAACCCGATCGGTTTCGTCCGTTTGTGCTGCATCCTTTCTGAAATTTTAAGGCGATTGACATGGACGTAAGTGTTTTTGTTTCTTTGATATATATAATACCTAAATTAAAGTACTTATTGTAAGTATTACTTCACCGTACTTTTGCAATTTTGAATAAAAGGTCCTCTCTTCGAAGTATTCATACTGGGGCTTTTAATAAAGAATATAGGCTCTGAAACAATTACCCTGAAGGTATTGTTATTTACGATCTAATCTAATAGATATTTTTACCCACCGCAGAATGGTAAACCCTTGATATTGACTTAGGCATTCTTCAAAGATGGAAAAAAAATAGTCAGATTGAATTGATTGAAAATCTATGTATCTCGAGAAAACCTATGTGTCTATACTTTTGTAGGTACTGTCTGCTAATTAATAAATATTGATGACATGATCAGTTACATTGATCGATAGTTCAACTCGGGTTACATTTTATCTAACTACCTAGTAATTTTATCTAACTA
The DNA here is from genome assembly GCA_902829305.4 of Spodoptera exigua. Lineage (NCBI taxonomy): Eukaryota > Metazoa > Arthropoda > Insecta > Lepidoptera > Noctuidae > Spodoptera > Spodoptera exigua. Next base: position 8,308,255 of record LR824615.2, read on the forward strand.
CATAGTAGAACATAAAGCTAGAACTGCAGAAGTATGGACGTGTGCATCTATTAACTACTTACTTATGTATTCACTTGTGCCTACGAACCGTTTGTTTATTACAATATCAGCTTAAATATAAGTCTTCCATAGGTATGTACCTACTTGTACTTGTATGTTTGATACGTTTAAACCTACATATGTGTACCTACAAAAAATCGATGCCTGCTACGACATTTTTCTACCGAATTTACCCATCGCATCCAGACCTGGAAGAACCAAAAAAATTTGTAGAGAGTAAGAGTAGCGGTGAAGAATTATTCACTACAAATCCGCTATTTCGGGGTCGCCCTATGTAGGTAACTATTTAGGGTTGCTGGGATTCCGGGTATAAGTGCCATGATGCACCATGACTCCCGACCTGACTCAAAGAAGGAAAAGGAGCGGAGTGGTTTTCAGTCAGCGAGAGTCTGAAACTCCCTCTTGCCCCAACCAAGACCGGAGGAGAGATTTAATATTTGCCTTTCATGCTTTGAGTCGGTCATGGTGCATCGTTGCTCTTGTCCCCGGAATTCCAGCAACCCTAACTAGTGACCTACCTAAAGTAATCTTAAGTAGTCTAAAATCTAGACCTGTCATAAAAAAACCACCTACCAGTATAGCGTCCAGGTAGTGATTAGGTAGGTATCGATAAAATATAAAATAGTAAATAAAAAATCGTCTCATTTCAAAATTAAATTATCATCTAGCTTTTTTTCAAACGTATATTTATATATCGTTCCTTCCGCATGTTGCGCTAAATTGGTTTCTTTGTTTATACATAAAATATTTATTTATATTATGCAAGTATTTATCGCTAGACGGGTAGAGTAGACGGTTTCTATTTTTTTATTGCTAGACGTTGTACTCGAACTAGCTGCGGTTGTCGCTTGTCGCTCTGTTCTCGATGGAGATCCTAATTTTTTGGTATCTCTGCCTTTTTTACTTTAAGAACTATAGGTTACTATTATAATACTATTAGAAGCAGGTCTTACTAGTACTTCATAATAGGCAAATATTATTTCAAATCGGGAGTGTGACCACACATGGTGCAATGCAATTATCATGGTCATTTTGTCAAAACTAGTGTGACTTAGTTCTAGCCGTATAAAGCTTTTTTATCGGCATAGGCATTAAGTAATGTAGCAATCATTTATAGGTAATTACGTAACGCCACATCTGCGAAATACACAATAATTTTTAAATGTAGGTACCTAGTTAGATGAAAATGAAACATTTATATTTTTAAATAAAAAGTTAAATTATTTTGTTCATAAAAAATGCTGTCGTAGGGTCCGTAGAGGAATTGCGTTTCATTAAAATATTTTAAAATGGCAAGTTGGTAATGCACTGCATTTCTGCCTACAAAGAGCGCGCGGCCCTGATACTGACCAATTCCTGAATATACAAATAGACAAATCCTATGTCATTCACTTGGTTAGAATGGTTTGTTACAATATGGTAGTTTCCAACTAGTCAAATTCTATATTTTTATCCAAATGTTAAAAACGATACTTTTCTATGAAATTTGTACGAAACACCGAGTAATGACGTCATAGTTTTTTTTGAGGATAAAACACAGCAATGAATGACAATTATAAAAAAATAAAAAATAAAATAATGCATGAATAAAATAATGTACGTAAATGAGTATTAATTAAATAAATTGTGATAAAACTTCAATATTAAATTATATGATATGTATAATTTTTTAAAAATATTGTGTGTATATTGTTGTTTAAAATAAATTGCAGCGCCCTTACAGGGTCATGTTGATACTATTTAACCATAATATGTATTATGTATAACACCTTGTTACCCACACATGAAGCAATAAAGACTTTGAATTTGAATTAGTATTTTTGCGTCAAATAGTTTATTTATTTCTTAAAAAATAGCTAAAAATATCTAAAATTAAGTGTGTCGATCGATGAATAAAAGTATATTTTTATAGTTATTTTTTAATATTTTATTTTATTCAAACGATGAATTAATTTATTTTTGATCTGGGAAACTACCCAATATTGTTTTTATCCGTTTCCTTTCACATCCTACAGTGTAACTAGTAAACAGAGTAGGAAAAATCCTAATGACTTCAACGAACAATTGTTTACGCTGTGAGTTCAAGGTTAATTAAGAAAAAAATTGCCAACATCATCGTATCCCTATTAAGTACAGAGTCACGTGCAACAGCTCAATAGTTTTCAACCTTATTTTCATAAAATAGAGTTGAAAATCCCTTTAAGAATTTTTAGGATATCTTGAATTGCTGGTGTCTATAACAACCAATCTATTTCGAATTTCCTCGTGTCATTCAAAAAAGTGTAAACAAAGTATTCGTTGCACATCGAATGTGTTCACAAAAAGTATAAAAAAATTGATCAAGGTTTATTTTTTTTTTAATTTAGGCTATTTGTACTTTGATGTTTCTCGAATTAATCAATTAAATTGCTTGATCAGTGGAGTTTTGGAGCGGAACTGTTGCTTAATTTCGCGGCGTTCATTGTCATTCCAATCTATGCTTACCTAGCTATCTAAATAGGTCTTGAACTAAATGTTTGCCTAATATAGTCGTGTTTTGAATACTTAGGTAGTTGCTAAACCTACCTCAACAGTTACTTTCGTGGCTAGGTTCTGTACATACCATTACTTATTCTATAAGTGTCCAATCTATAGAGTGAATGTTCTGATTGCAATTCTTTGTTTAACTTGCTCAATTCTTATTTGAAAAGTGCCTACTCACTCTTAGATTCGCGCAGGTTTTACTGTTTAATTTTTTTTATATAGGTTTTTTAGGTAGGTTTAAGTGTGGGAGAGTCATGCTTCGGTACGAATGGGTCGGCTCGACCGGAGCGATACCACGGCCTGAAACAACCACAGCGTTGTGTTTCGCCGTGTGAGTGAGGTTACCGGAGGCCCATCCTTCTCCTTCCACAATCCCTCCCCTGTCCCTAAATCTCCAAATCCTTAATCCCTAAAAGGTCGGCAACGTACTCGTAACTCCTCCGTTGCAGCATATGGGTCACCTGATGATGGGCGTCGCCCATGGCCACCCGAAACCAGAGAAGTCCAAGGCGCATTGTCGGCCATCCGCTCCTTTCTTGAAAGTGTTATGGGCGTATTGGTTCAAAAATACCGTCCCCAAAAGATCATTCCAAAGTTTTGCTGTGTGAGGCAGTAAGACTCTATGGGACGAATGTCAAAAATTGATCTCAATCTAAAGATATTCAATTGAGATCAGTTTGGCCGCAAAAGTTTTACTTTGCACGGCTTCATCTAGGTAGTTTCTTTTTATTTACTATGTTGACTTATAAAAGTGCTGTTTTATGGTCTATTTACGAAACAAAATTAATTGTTTTACATATCTAATTAAACAATACTTGTATAAATTCAATGCTGTTACTGAGAATTTTGGAAGAAATCGTAAACTGCGTCCGAAACCTTTCAAAGACCTTTATTTTTGCGACTTGGAGGCAGTTATGATGATAACCAATTTAGACTAAACTTTATCTTTCTATACACTTATTTATCTAGATAAGACCAGTATTTGCTTAGCACTTTTTTATGCTAGCATGATTGATTAAGTAATACAGATTAATTAATCACACGTTTCAAACTATGCCTAGTGTTTAACGCGAGCTTCCGTCTTGGAGCCTGTAGTAGTCCTGCCAAACCAAAAATGACCTTGCAGAGGTTACCTACAACACAATCTACCTTACACGTGTAAGCTAACGCATTATACAATAGTAAATTACATTTTCAAGGTCTAAAAATAGCAATATATATATCTTACATAATACATTATAGCGGTTTTTGCAATAATAGGGCAGGAAACTAAACTATATTTAAAAAAGTTCATTGAACTAAAGTTCTTTTTGTAGAAGAAGGAACTAAATTAATAAATTGTGTTTGATTCATTGTCTGTTTGAGGTAGTTAGTAACTGTTCGTTATTTTGTAATACGAGTAGATTGTCAGTTTAATTGTTATCTTATGTGTTACTTGATGTTTCGGCTTCGCAACCAAAAAGTAAACACGGGTGCTCTATTACTAAGACTCTGCTGACCGTCCGCGTCCGCCCGTCTCTCTGTCATTCTGTAACCAGGCTTTTTTTTATTTACCCTGTTATCCAGACAGTTACTGTTGAACAAATTATGTATTTCTGTTGCCACTATAATAACGAACACATAAAAAACATTTAAGAGGAGCCAACTAATATTGTAAATGCGAAAGTTACGATACAATACGGCGGAAGCTAGTATGTATTTAATATTTTCTTCCAAACGTGTCCCAATGGTTTGGTTCATCGTACTTTCTCATTGTAATTAGTGCGGCTTCATCATCTACTCGGCTCCCATAGGTTATTTGTGATAAAATCATTAAACGACTTTATGCCTTTTATTTTGGCATTATAGTCTAAAATAATAGTTCAAATTCGAACCCGCAGTTCTGGAGATTGGCGCATTCAAACATAAACCGTTTTACTTTCTAAAATATAGACAAGTGTCACTAATTTATTAGTATAGGATAACATACTGATTAGAGTTCTGAGTGCTAACATACTGGAACCTTCAAAGGATTAGGTTTCAGCTCTCGACCCCGTCTCAGAAACTTGACCTGTTCAAAATGATTCATTACTTCATTATGTGAACTAACTATTAAAATTCGACCTCCAATTACTTAGGTATATTCTCAAATTATAATTTGACATTTGAAAAAATAGATCTTTTGATACTAACATTAGTCTTTGATTTGCAATCAGGAAATGCGATATCAAGATATTGTTGTTCTATTGTTCTAAGAACCAGTTTTGTCCGATCGCTACAACTTTTTTTAACTAACTTAATGCAATTACCTATGCAAAATTTACTTATGCGGAACTTTATGCAGGTATAGTTTTAAACTGTTAAAATGCATTTGTTCTCTCTGTGGAACCTTAGTTAAAAGTATGTGTATTAGGTATAGATATTATAATACACTCTAATTTTAATTGCATACTTTTAAATTTATTACTACATTATGTAAAACAAAGTCGCTTTATCTGTCCCTCTATCCATAGGTAAAATGATTAAATCTTAAATCTACGCAACAGATTTTGATGCATTTTTAATAGATAAAGTGATTGCAGTGAAAAGTTTACTTATGTTCCCTAAAAATTATAACCCATAATTCGACTGGTACGGATAATTGGTGTGCCAATAAGCACAACAAGCAATACATTTTACAAAGGATAACTAATAATTATTATATAAATTATTTTTCTTATTAAATCTTATAAATTCCATTTTCAAAACCTAACTGTTATGTACTTATTAAAAATTCTAACCGGTAGCAATGAGTGTGAGAGCCATGCTTCGGCACGAATGGGTCGGCGCGATCGGAGTGATACCACGGCCTCACAGAAAACCGGCGTGAACAACCACAGCGTTGTGTTTCGCCGTGTGAGTGGCCGGAGGCCTAATCTTTCCCCTCCTCCAATCCCTTCTCAATTCCCTAATCTCCAAATCCCTAATCCCTAGAAGGTCGGCAACGCACTCGTAACTCCTCCGTTGCGGATGTCCATGGGCGGCGCTCATCGGCGTCATCAGGTAATCCGTCTGCTCGTTTGCCGACCTATCACATAAAAAAAACATAAGGAGAAATACAAACATAAGTTGCTTTGCAATTATCTAAATTACACTGATAATGCCAATACTTAAATCTAGTCAATGTCGAATTAAATAAACGATTTGATAAGATTACGATCAGATTTAGATTACCTACCTGATCTGAAATGTTTTTATTTATTATTTTATCAATTAAATAAGAAGTCCACCTCGATCATAAAAATGCAATTACTAGTTAGTCTATCATCAGCCTATAACAGCCCACAGCTGAGTAAAGGTCTCTTCTCAAACGGAGAAGGTTTGATTATTAATCACCACGCTTGTTCAAGGCGGATTGGCAATTTCAAACCTATAATTAGAAAATGTAAGTCCAGGTTTCCTCACAAAGTTTTCCTTCACCGTATGACACTGGTATTTAAATAATCATAGAAAGTACCTACATAAAACTTGGCAAAAGTCACAATTTAAGTACGAGTACAGATTCCTTATCATTATCGTGATGTATGCTACATAAAACATACCTAGCAGGGATGTTAGGGAGCTTCGTTACCGTAACCAAAACTATCAAATATCCGATACAGAAAAATATCCGTAACCGTAACCAAATCCGAAATAAAAGTTTCGGATAGTAACGGATAGAGGCAGAGCCTAATTGAGACACGTTATGTTTGTATTTTACTTTTGAAATTCCTTAAAATATTAATATCCGTAACCGAAATTATCCGAAACCAACGGATAATCCGAAATGATTTAATATCCGTATATATCTGTAACCGTATCCAGTATAATAATCATTTCGAAATTTCATATCCATAACATACCTAACCTGGATAGGTACCTATTATTATGCTTGCTTTGAACATAATCAGTAGCAGCACGAAATCTAGGGCAGTTAACAGGACTCTACCACTCGTTGTTCCCTTGTCCCTTATTAGCACAAACCACAATACTCATCATAACTGGCAAAATAAGGACATTTAGATTCATTAAGTGCACCCCGCAAATCAGTTTGTTATTAATGTTTAATATTAATTAATACGTACCACAATGGCTATCTCGTATAATAGGTATTCCCGTACCTAGTTAAATATGCAATTTCCTAGCGTCCGTGATTGTATCCGCATGGTAAAAAAGTCTCTGTGCAAAAGGAAACAAAGGTGACAGTTCGACGAAATATCGAGGCGGACTCTGCTGTATGAATAGGATCCGATGATATAACATATTTTAAACCTCGCTACCTTGATAGGCACTAAGGATATTGATGGTATCTGGTATCAAGTTTATAAAAACCTATCCTAGCCTGTTTAGCAAATAGCAATTCGTCTATAATGGCATTCAGCACAACATTCACCTTATAATCCAGACCTGTATTACTCCCAAGGTAAACTAGACAAGTGCCTATGGCACCAGGTTACGGAAGGGGTGCCCGTGACCAAAAAAGGCGCGAGAGGCGCCTTACATAAAAAAAATTGAGTCGCCTAGGGCGCTAACCATGCTTAAACCGCCTCTGGATTAATCCCAAAATTATATTTATTTCTAAACGAGCGTGTACCTTCTTCCAGGAAAAAAATAGATGGCACTACTCGAATTTCTAGTGAATAATCAACTTCTTCTTTCATTATTAACCATGAAAAAGTATATTCCTAGATAACTATTTTTTACAATCGAATCGAATCTACCTATATCTATACATGGAAACACTACGGTAGCAGTTTTTATATGTACCTACATTTTTAATTAATGAATATTGGTTGTATGTATTGACACAACCACAAAACTGTAACCTAACACCTACGTAGGTAGTAATTAGCTAAAGCTTAGCTCCTAAACTTTCACACTTAAAACCTATTTTGAAGGTTAATCGTAAGAAATAAAGTCCTGTTTCAATCGTTTATGCCTACGTATCATATTACTTAATAATTCTTGGTTACAAAAACTATGTAAGGTAACATGATAGCTTATAATCTTGTTTTGTTTCCGTCATACAAACGCCAACCTTTCTTGCTCACAAAAGGTCGATTTTAATTCGCGAATTGATTTGACTAGACGTTTGTTTTGGCACTATTTAAAACAGTGTCAAATTTTTGCAGTATGACCTCTGTAATCAAGTGTAATGTTTAAGAAAACAGTACCAGTTCTATTAAGTTTGATCAAACATAATTACTCATTAAAAATACTCTTTTAGGAGCCTAAACAAAATGCCGATCTTATGTCATCATCATCATCATAATCAACAAAAAAAATTAAGTCCAGGTTTTCTTACGATACGCGATGTTTTCCATCAGTTTATTATTACTTATATATATTACCTACCAAACATTGGGGACATCAAGAAGAAGTTGGTCCTTTACGGGTCGCCTGGTTGGTCAATTAAGCTGTCAGGTGTCCCGCAATGAGGCACCGCGACCTCGGCCTCGGTGTATGACACAGTTTTTAGTCAGTAAGAGTCTGACACTCCCTCCCGACCGGCCCTGGGCGGGAGAAGTAATTTGACGATTTTCCCATCATAAAAAAAAAGCTGTCATGTGTCCGAGGCAGCAGACCTAAAATATATTGCTTACACCAGAAAATGGCCCCGAAACACGAGATTGTTTATCATAAATAGTGCTTGATTGCGATCCCACCTGATGGTAAGCAGTGATGCAATCGTTGATAGTAAGGCGCACTAGTTTATTAAGAGCCTATTCACTCTAGCCTTGAAGACACCTAAATTATATTTGGACGGAAAGACTGAAGCCGGCAAAATATTCCAATCCCTCGATGTATATGTACGCGGATCTCGCTTTCCACCATTGGATTTCCTGGCAGATATAGAAGTTGAAGCAATTCCGCCGCACTTGGTAGCCTGATGAATAAAGAGGAGTGCGCGTATCTTTCATACTTACTCAAGTGCGGAAAGAACATTGTTTGCTTCAGTTAGTACCTGAACATTGACTCCGTACAGCACATGCTCGAGAAATGCCCAGCTGGATTCTATGAACGGAAGGTTCCGGTTATCAGGGATGAGCGAGACCTGTCTCTTCCAGCAAGATCTACTATTATGCCGTTCCAAAGTGCTTATATTTGACGTTCAAAAGTTGAAATAAATAATTTTGACTCTTGGCTTGACTTTGACTATGCTAGCTAAGAAAATTGGAGAGAATAGACTGTGGTTCAAAAGGAGGCTGTCAAGCAGGATCGCGATCCTGCTCGTATCGATATTGAGAAAGTAACCGCCTCGGCTTTTGGTCACGGGCGCATAGAGTGGGGAATCTAGGAGCCCACCCAGTAGCTTTTCGGAACACGGTGGCACAATGGTAACGTGCACAGGCGTTAGACCGTAGGGATTCTGGAGTTGGTCTTCTGAAAGGACCTGGTGTCCCTTACAGGGGCTGAGAGTGGTCACCAGGTTATATTGAGGTTAAATCCCACACTCCTCAGTCGTTTCCGCCAAAAGCTGCCTTTTGAGGTAATTTAAAAAAAATCATTTAGACGCTCTTTTTTATAGAGGAAAATCTTTTACCGTAACGATTATGATAAATATTCATAAGTTACTGTACTGATAGTAAAAAAGTAGGTATGCGTCAATTTTAAAGCAACCACTTTTTATACTGGCATGACATTCTAAATATATTATGTTGTATTTTAAAAAAGTGCACGAAAAAACTTACATAATATGCATAGCAATTTTAATTACTTCAACATGTGGTTATGACACACCCCTTCGAGGAAATATTGAACAAACTCATTAGGAATTTATTTTTTATAATTTATTTTATCCTACAATAAAATATATATTTTTATTGCATATTGCCAATTATCCTACAACATTCCAGCAATCATAAAACAATTACCATTATTGTCATAGCGATGATAGATTTTATTTACAACATAGTGAACACTTAGTTCCTACTTCCTCTAGCTTCCACACGCGGCTTCGCCCTCGTGGTATGTTGATAAAAAGTAGCCTATGTCCTATTCCGGAGTGTATTCTGCCTGTGCCAAGTTTCATCCAAATCCATCCAGCCGTTTCGGTGTAACAAACGTTCAAACATTGTATCTTTCGCATTTTTATATTAGTAAGAAGTAAGATTTTACTGCCTTCATACCCTTTGAACTCGATAAAGTCATGAGGTACAAATTACCTTGCATATTATCTGGTACAGTGGTGGAGGCTATCCAAACATCGTGAAAGAGTTTGACTCTGTGTATAAATCTATCATCGAATATATCATCTCATCATCGTCAGTCATCAATCATCACTTCTGAACAAGAGAAAAAGACCTCCCTCTTTGTGAGTACCTACCCTTTTTTGAGGGGAGAAAATCATCGACTGGCTAGTGCGGGTGCCAGACTCTTACTGACTTAAAAGTAACCTGTTACTTCGGGTGCCCCAGGCCAGACCCACAAAGCTAGCAGAATATCTATTGGGCTCCATCTGGAGTGATGTGCTGCGCAGACAGAACGCTTTGAGCCGTACCCTCGGATCTGGTTCTGGTTGTGTAGCGAGCTTGCCCTGCTCGCCGTCCTGCGACGTCTCCTACTGCAGCCTACCTGCCAGGCTGGGGCGCGAGGAGGGTAGTTCCCTCACGAAACCTGTCTCCTTTGCGAGTAAAATTTCTTTGCGCAAGCGTTAGGCTGCTACTCACTTCGTCTCGATCCTCACCATGGCTTCAACTTAGTCTCGACTGGTCCGGGCTTGATTCGAAAGATCAATTCTCTGACGACATGGCAGTGCTTAGCTCAGGCAGGGTATATCGTCACCGTATGAGCAGTCCCTAAGAATAAGTTTGCAGTAACCCTACACAGAGAAAAATGGGAATTAAAATTTGGAATTCCGTAAGGGATTACTGTTGCACACCAGGGACTGCGACCAGTCAGCTCTGAGGCTGGTAGCTGACTACATGTTTTATAGTAATCAGTGATGGTATCACTTTAAGGGGTCCAGAAAATATTGTTTTGTCAAAGTAGACTAAGAATACGGTTTAAATTTTACCTTAATTTTTAAATTTATGGTAAAGCGCAAATAAGCAGACGGCTCAAATTTAGATGCGCGGTTGAAGGTGAGAGGGATTGGATTGGACCTTTCGCTTTCGATACCGTTTTGTATGTTAAAAAGCTGATATTCTATGCTAGTCTAGCCTAGGTACCACGTCTCGCTAATGAACTAGTCCGTGAGGTAGGTACTTTGTTTGTTGTCTACAATTAAACAGAACGTGACGGTATCAATTACCGTACAATAAAATGGTCGAGATATTTATTATTAGCATATTTTATTCCTAGTACCAACGGGTTTATTCAATCACTGGTTGCTTGTTCGCAAGCATAAATGTTAATGTGTATATAATTATGGAATTACTACAAAATTAAATTTTTATTACTTAATCATTTGTGATTGTAAATTCGAGATCACGTGTATCCCGACTTTAAACGGCCTTTCTTATTTTGTTATTTTTTTAAATGTCTCCTATCTCTTGTGATTACTTTAATAAAGAGTTTTCTTTTCACGTAACTATAGCTACTTTCCTACTTAGTTTTCTAATAAATAAAAAGAAGGTAAACTATGATTTAATTTATAAACTCAAATAGGGAAACGAGCAGTCGTATTACGTAATGTTAAGCAATCGGTTTTGCCTAAGGACTTCCAGGACTCCCGCAATACCAGAGGACTTATGAGTGCTTTGCCGCACTTTTGGGGATTAAGGTTTCAAAGATTTAGGGATAGAGTAGGTACGGGAAAAAGGAAGGTTTGGGCCTCCGGTAACCTCACTCATACGGCAAAACACAACGCTATGGTTATTTCACGCCTTTTCCCTGAGCAGCCGTTAAGGTGATACCTTAAACGAGCCGACCCATTCGTGCCGAAGCTTGGCTCTCGTAAGCTTAATTGTTTTGTTCCTAAATTCTCAATGCCCATTGTTGCAATCTAAATAACACTATAATTCTTGGAATAAATGACATCTTCAATTTCCCCTTGGTCACAATGACTCACTCAAACATTAAACATACTTAGAATCTCCAAATAAACAAGTAATAAAATGACTCGCGATTCCGATAATCACGAGTTTTACAGGTGAATGTCAATCTAGACACGCGGTCCCCTAGATCATTGCTACTCAGAATGCATACAGCCCAATTTACCCAAGGTCTTGTAGTAGTAAGAATTGCACTGATTTTGTCACTCAACCTTTCTAGTAGTAAGGCCTACTTTGTAAACACAATAGATACCATTATAAGTAGGCATACATATGTGTAACATTATCATATATATGTATACGGTGACTTATGTTTTTATGAATGGAGAAATAATATACAATACTGATCTCTGTAGTTTCCAGCTAGTCAACAAATGTAGGATAGGCCACTTCTGTTCGAATGGGCTGGCTGGACCGGAGTTATAATACGGCCTTACAGAAAACCTGAAACAATACTTACACGACTGCACGGTTGGTGCGGTGGCTGGGCAACTGGCTGCCGTGCAACGTGTTGCGGGTTCGATTCCCGCACGGAACAACTATTTGTGTGATTCACAAATTGTTGTTGCGGGTCTGGGTGTCTTGTGCATGTCAAAATGTATGTTTGTAACCGCACACACGACACAAAAGAAAATCCAATGTAGGGCAACGTTTTTTTAAAAAAAAGATATACTGTGTTTCACAATATGAGTGAGGTTACCAAAGTTTACATCTTTCCTCCCCTATCATCAATCTTCAAATATAATGTATGTTTTTAACAACCGACAAAATGTCGGCAACGCGCTTGTCACTCTTTTCGTGCTACGAGTATCCATGGACGGCGCCGATTGCTTTCCATCAAGTGACGTCTCCTCGTTTACCGACCTATCATATAAAAAAATAAAATTCAATACTTTTATTAAAACGTAACCTATGATAGTATTCTATGAATTTTGTAGCAATCGCAGCATATGTACGACGGCATAATTTGAAGTAATTAATGAAAATTGTAATTGAAGTATGTCGTCAAATCAATGAATGAAAGTATGCTTAAAATTTCATATTACCTATATTGCAATTGACGGTCCATTTTTGTTTTACCTATGTTACTACCCAATTCCTTGAAGAAGTTTAGCAGAGCTGGTTCTCTTGGAGATGCGATTTTTAAGAATCAAAGCTATAAGAACCTATTTATATTTATAAAACCTAGGTATTAGGCGCAGGGCGCATGTGTTACTAACACCACACATAATAATGGACAAACGCCCACCAATTACCTGAATTATAAAATCCTACACGAATTGATAAAGCTAACAATACTTTGTCTAGTAATTGTCACTAATAATTTTATGCTCGAATAACAAGACAGCTGATTGTCTTTAAACAATTATCAATGTACATAATAATCCTATATATTACGTATCAATGACGTTGCTAATTACATAACCTACGTAGGCAGGCTGTACTGGTAAAAGAGGGTTTTCTGGCATATATTATAAAAAAAAAACAATCTAAGAATAAATATTTTATTTATTCCTGTAACTAAATATATGTACTTGACATTTCGATTTTGGCTAGAACAAGAAAAAAAAACTGGTCAACATAGTATAAACGTCATGTAACAAAGAACAGCAAATACTAATTATTCTAAATATTTTATTTACGTGCAATTTTTTATTTTAATTAATTGCATATTACGTATAACTTAAACACTTGATGTGTGAATAAAAAATTGTTTATCTAAAAAAAAAACAAGACTTATTTAGATCGTAACTGTATTTGTGAGTTTGTTTGTAGACTTACATACGAATCTATTAAAAAAAAATAAGATAATGTTAACTGACACAAGATTTGCACGAAAACATTCAATGCGATAAATACGGACAACATCAAACACAAAAAACCTTTTTTCTTTAGTGATGGCCAGCCCATTACAAATTCCAAAAAGGTTTTTATTCGTTTGGCTATTATCTCGCCTGATGTTAAGCGAAGATGCGACCTACGATAGAACTCGCCTACCCTTAAATAACCTACTCGCTACAAATCTTGAAGACACCTAGGATATATCCTTCGGGGGAGACAGACTCTGGTTAAAAAAAAGTACTCCTTAGCGGTTCTGATGTGGGAATACCGGACACCAGATACCAAAGATTTTGATTTTAAAGCATTTTGGGCATCTTCCTAGTTTTGACACCTTTAGCGACTGCTCCATTCAAGGCATAACATCTTTTCTAATATCATTATTCCAAAAATACATTTATACCTGGCTTCGTCTTGACATTACGACTATAATATAATTTCACTACTTTTTGTTGTTACCACTAAACGACATTATCAACAGCCGGTGTTAATGTTAATGTAGACCTTCTCAACATAGGCAGGCTTCTCATAACGTCAACGCTCAGCACTTACTCTAGATATCATTTAAAACCTTTGCCTTTTAGATATCGTTTGTCAAGGAGCGGTTCTGCTCAGTCGCTTACCTATCTTAACCTAACCATCTTGGTAATTCGAGACACAATAGAAGAACAATAGACGCGCGAACGCCGGCGTTCCCCTGGGGTTTCATGTTTTCGCCTGGATGGATGAAACCACGCTGGAGTTGATAGCATGCTTGCTTTCTATTGGTCGTAGCGCGATATTTAATAGCCCTCCTCAATAAATGGACTAGCTAAAAAACTAAATGAATTGTTTAATCCGGATTAGAATTTTACACGAGTAAGCAAAAAATGTATTAGTTCAATATAAAAAAGTAGGTACCTATTGTAATAAGTAAAGGAAATTCACATACATAACCACTAATAAGTCAAAGAGCAGAAAGATTCCAAAACCACCATAGAATTCTTAGTATAACTATCATATCCTATTTACAAGGATTTTCTGCCGAATATGACTCATTTATTACCAAGACTGCACTGTACAATGTCAGTACATACAGGTACATAGCTTAGTTACCGGTTGGTGACAATCTAATAAATAATTTTATCTACACCTGGAAGACAACCAAGACTTATGTGCACTTGTTATTAATTATCCAACTAGGCTTATATGGTATCCATTAATTGATTTAAAAAGTAAACCAAATTTTTATTTAGAATTATTTGTATGATTGCCATACGACCCTGATTGCTAATTGAAAATTGATAACAGTTTCCTTTGGCAAACAGTAGTTTGACTGTTTAGTTTTATTTAATAAAAATATATTATATTAAACTTGACAATGAGGTTGAGTAAAATGCATATTTATCAGACACTACATAAATAAATGCTTAAATTATAATTATAACATAGGTTTTGCAGCTGGGTTTAAGCCACATCGGGAGATTTATGAGCATAAATCTCATAAATTTTCAGTAAAATACTTTAATACCTGGCCTGGCCTTTCTTTGAGGAAGAATAATGACTAATCAATGACTTCTTCTTCTGTAAGTGGTAAGAGGGACTGCCACACTGTTACTGACTAAAAACCACCCCGTTTCTTATCTTGCTCCGAATCTGGATCGCGATACATTATTGCGCTTGCACTTGTGTTTGTCTGTTGTGAGCACGTTCGGGTCTAGTTCATTTCCAGCTCTTTCAGTAACAACTCTTTGTGTGTTGTACAAATTATTATTCCGTGATTGTCTAGGTGTGATGTGTAAACATGTGAAATTCCATGTTTGTAAAATCACCCACGAAAAATCGAATGAGGGCAGCGTTTTTTTTTTTTAAAAAAAGTATAAAGGAGAGCCTTCTTCTTTCGTCTACTGAGCCAGGGTCGATTATTGGCACGAATTTTCGCTTGGTGAGATTAGTCTTCTACTGAACCACATAAATAAAAATTGGCTGCTACATTCAATACCTCCGTAAAAGTGTCACAAGGAAACTAAAAACGAAAATCGTCGATCTTCTTATCCAAAAGGTACGAATTGTTCTATAAGAAATGAGATAATCTTTATATAAGTATACAATTCTGCTGTACCATTGTGTGTATGCCATTAAACTCCTCCTAAACGGCTTGACGAATTTAAATATTTTTTTCTGTATGCGTTTGAGTGACGCCCTGGATGTGTTAGACTCACAAATCAGCCCCGCAGATGGCGCTGATTGCTTGAAAAGCATGTGATCTCGGAAACGGCCCTAATGATTTTGCTAAAATGATAATGTGGGGATTTCTGGGATGGTCCAATTAATAGTTCACCTATTACCCAAATCACCAGGAATTAGCAACTGGGCGAAGTTAGGATGGACTTCCTGAAGGGATAAATTTAGATACTATAAATTTAACGACTACATTATATGTAGTCTTTGAATAAAACAAACAACTAATTGGAAACAAAATCAATTTACATAAGTTTAATCCGTTCACTACAAAAGTGTTAATGCTGCTGTAAATTAAAATTAAATGTTCGCCTAAGCTGTAATCTGCAATTTAGATTCGTAAGTTGATTAGTTTACGATGTCTATGTAACAATCGAGTTCGTAGATAATTTATTGTTAATAGTTTTACTGTGGTATAGAAAAACAGCTTTGAACGTGGTTTCGCTTTAAAGAAATACCTATCTTCCTAGCTTATAATGCTCCCGTAGCTCCAGATTTAAAAATGAAAACGAAAAACTTCTTTAAAACATGAAATAAATATGAAATATATAAGTAATATAATTGTCATAAATAAATCACATTTATCAAGTTTTTCAATTTAGTTTGTCTATGGCTGTGAGGGCGGTGCGATCGCGGGCGCCATTTAAGTGTGGCGCCAAAACGAACCGCCACGTAAGACAAGACGCTAGACCGAGTATTTCTATTTTAACGCATGCGAGATGTTTATGCCTATTAAGCTAGGTACTGCACAATAATTAATTTAGGTGTTATTTCGTGCGCAAGCTTCACTTGAACGATATACCTATGACTTATGACAACATTAATTGATTTTTATAATCAGTCAATGTGCGTCGCCACATTACCTACTAATCAAGCTTTCTGCCAGCAAAACGAAATAAAAAAGTTTTTAATACACTATTGTTTTAAGTAATTTAGTAAGACCTAACCTTCCGGGCCAGCCAACAACACTAATTAATCTTACGTACCTGGACCTTGCTGAACCTATTTTACATAATAAATGATCGCAATTATATCTGTTGACATAAAGTGGGCTTGATAAAATACATGCATACCTATTAAATAACTATTAGCTTTGTGCGACGTGCCTAGATTCAATTAGGTACTGTTTAGATCTTAGACTTCTAGAGAGACCTGAACTTAGTTATCTTAAATTTTAGAATCGTGTAGCTAGCTATCTACCAAATATATAAACGAGGAAAACTTTTTTACCCGACTGCCAAAGAAGGAGGGTAATGTTTTTCGAGTGTATGTAAGTATGTATGTATGTCTTTTCCTTTGTGACCTCCTGTAGCCTAAACGGCTTGATGGATTTTGATGTATGAGGTATCGTTAGATTTGTCTTGATTACGGGAGTGTCATAGGATACATTTTATCCTAAAAGTCCCACGGGATAAAGACATAATAATATTTTTTCTAAATTTCCCTTTAAAAAAATATGTATGCGGTATCATTAGATTCATTTCAATCACGAGAGTAATTAATATAGGATACGTTTTTTCTCAAAATTCCCACGGGAACATGTTAATTCTGCGTCAACGCAAAGCAACTCATGCGTTAACAAGCAAAAAGATAGGGCGTGGCCTGGCATGCGGCGCCAAATGTCGTCGAAATAATTTAAAATGGTACTTACATATACATAGTCTTCTACATCTACAACATTTTCGTTAAATAAAAACAGCTAAAAAGTTATAAATAAAAAAATTATTATTAAAAAAACAAAATACCCGACCGCACACTAAAAAAAGAGTAAAACAAGCCCCACAATACAAATTTACTGAATATAATTTATAAATGTTGATGGAAAGCATCGCAGGCGGGGACCACCTTGACCGCCACCAACGAAAATTCTGCTAAATGGTGCACAACAGAAATGACTATAAATAAGCCTCTGTTGGTCCCCGCCTGCGATGCTTTCCATCAACATTTATAAATTATATTCAGTAAATTTGTATTGTGGGGCTTGTTTTACTCTTTTTTTAGTGTGCGGTCGGGTATTTTGTTTTTTTAATAATAATTTTTTTCTGTACATTTTTTGTAAGGATTAAAATTACTTGTTAGGTAAACATTAGGAAGAAGCCCCGTTAACATAGGCTAGAAAATGCGGGTGAAGTCGCGAAGCACAGCTACAAGCACGCTCTTTTGTGCAGAGTACTTACAAAAGAAAGATTCATTGAAACTCTTCTAGTAGTATCTATTAACATCAATGTCCAGACAATCTTAATAGCCCTTTGTTTTGATATATTTTTTTATATTCAAAAGATACACAGGTCAAACTCTGTTTAATGTAAATTCTAGACCGGTAGGCCTTTCTTACGGCCCTAGACAATCGGTTTCTAGGTCTAAAGAATAGATAAAGATCACACGATTTAAGCGCTTAATGTAGGTATAATAACTGTAGGCTTGAATCAATATAATTTAATGCAATCTAATCAGGGCACTAAGTGACTAGAATATAGATACTATCTTGTACAGAACTGACAGAATGTCACTTTGATGTCACATAAATAATAATAGATAAATAATAAATCTATACTAATATTATAAAGCTAAAGAGTTTGTTTGAACGCGCTTATCTCCAAAACTACTGGTTCAAATCGAACAATTCTTTTTTTGTTACTCCATTTATCGATGAAGATTATAGGCTATCAAACATCACGCTACTGCGCAGGAGTAGCTAGTCATAAATAATTATTTAAGATAAATATTCTAAATAAAAGCACGTTTTGAAGATAATGAATTAACAAAATCTAATTTATTCTCTAACTAGAGAAGAAACATTCTGTCTAAGGCTTCGTTTATAGAAGTTATGTATGCGTTCGTCGTTAATTGCTGAAGCGTACGACGACAAGCTGCAAAACGCTCCACATCTCCGTAACCGAGACCTAAATTTTCAGGCAATACTTAGATTGCGGATCAAGCACAATAATGTACCGTGCCGCCCCGCCGAAGACGAGAAAAGCAATCTGATGACTGTCTTTAAAAAAAACTCCGACTATCGACCCAGTGTTTTTGTGATTATGAAAAACCTTGCAAAGTTTTCAGTTTAATATAAGTAAGAAAGAAAGAAAACACATTTATTCGACAAAAGTAAGTTATCTAAGTATATCGATTACCCAATTAACTCAAGGAACTAAAGTACTTTTAATAACATACGTTCTGAAAAACAATCAAGAATATATTATCAACAGGATATCCGACACGTTTTCACTAAGTTATTGATACTTACGAAAACCCATCCATATCGCATAGAATGATGATTGGCCGTCAACAACTGTTCGATTTACGCGAAATTGTCTGCCCCGTAAAAGTTTCTAACACGCACAGCAAAACTTTGAAATGACCTTTCAGCGGCAATATTTCCGAATCGACACGACTTCAAACCTTCAAGAAACGGGCGGACTCCGTAAAAGCCCGGCAACGTGCCTGTTCGTTAGCCTTCCATTCCATGAAAAAAACATGAGAACAGACCATTAAGAACCGTAGATTATTATAATTATTTATGACGATCTAGCACAAATTGGCATTAATAGATGACGTCACGATGCATCATACTAGTGACGCATCATTTGCATTAGAGTGATATTTAATATCATATTATGAAGTTTCGGGAAGTTGAAGACAACAAATTAATTAAGGGTTCTTGATGGCTCATACTGCGCAGTAGCGTGTTTGGGATTCTTTCAAATATATCACAATGTGTTCAATTCGATATTACTGCGTAAAAAATAACTACCTACCTAATGTTAAAGACTTGCAAAGAGGAAAAAACCTTAAATGATTCTTTCAGCGAGTAAGTAGGTATTTGTCCCAAAAAATTCGAGAGGCCAGGAGGTTTAAATGCTCTCTTTCTATCATTGTTTAAGACCAAGCATGTACCAATGTGCATTTTTCCGAGTTATATGCACTTTCTAAGATTATTCAGACATCACTGTCGTATGATTAAGGAAAACATAGTAAGGAAATTTAGACTCATAATTGGAATAAGGTATAAACTTGAAATCGCCATTACATCGTGACAAAGCGTAGTAATTAATCATCATCATCAGCCTATAAGTGCCCAATGCTGAGCAAGGGCCTCTTCTCATACGGAGAAGGGTAGAGCATTGATCACCACGTTTGCTCAATGCGGGTTGGCGATTTAAAACTTGTAATTAGAAATTATAAGTCCAGGTTTCTCACGATGTTTACCTTAACCGTATGTCAGTTGTGTCTAAATAATCATAGACAGTACATATAAACTCGGAAAAAGTCTCATTGGTACCGGCCAGGTTTCGAACCCACACCCTCATGCATGAGAAGCGGGCCTAACCTCGGGGCCACCACGACCGGACCACCAGTAATTAATACTTTCCTTTAATTTATACTTTTTGTTTGCGAGAAAAGGCCATTGCTCAGCAGACACTTGTAGACACTTGTAGGGTGATGATTATAATGAATGTAGATATTTGTATCACATCATGATTTATTAATAAGTCCTTTACTACTGTAGGCTGACTAGGATCGAACTGTAAAGAGGGTAATGTTTAAGAGGGTAAAGTTATTGCTATGAATAAGTGATTGATATAATAAACTGACTACACATTCAACAGCTCATAAAATTTACTTCCACAAATTCTTCCGGCCACGCCGCCTAGTTAAAAGGTCAACATTGTAATTAGCAAAAACATTACATCATACCACGTGACAAGATTATGTAAGATCGCCTAAGGCTTCAAGAGAAACCGTTCAACCAATAACCTCGTACTATGCTTATCGTAGAAATAATCAGTGCAATCTCAAATTCTAGCAGTAAATCAGGAAGTAAATTAACTATTTGTCTGAGATATAAAGACAAATGACTAACTCCTAGTCTTGTCAAACGCCATTTCTCAGTAACATTTCTAGAGACATTGACCTTGGCTGTATACTATGCGTAACGCTTTTGTTTCCGACAGCCAACAAGAGTGTAATACTATTTCAAATTACTGATTATCAGGAAGATAATATTTGCGTTCTCTCGCGAAATCTCTGACGCTGGCGGCCTTGAAGCTGTTCCTTGTTGGGACGCGGGAGGTAGGATGTTTCGGTCAGTTTCTGTTGTACAATCGGTTAAGGTTTTAAAAAAGTGAAAGAAAATACATCTACTGTCTTCTTAGAACTCCAATGCTTCAGGTTGAGCGATACAAGAAATAACATATGTCAAAAATAATTACTTTATTTTTGTCCGGGGAAAAATTATCAAATGACTTCTCTTCTCTCGTCAGGCGAGAAGGAGTGTAATACTTTCACTGACTAAAAACTCTCCGTTCTTTCTCCTGCTGTACGCCGAGCCCCTGATGCCTTATTACGCGTACCCCGCAACCCAGGCTGAACATCAGCGTATTTGCTCTTTGAGACGCGCCGAACCCTCTGGTCTGGTTCTGGTCGGGTCAGTCCTTAGACCTGCGCGTCAAAATTACTTAGAGATACATTTTAATTCAATGTTCTCTAATACTTAGGTGTTAACGTCGACACTAATGTACTTATTAGTTTTGATATGGATGGGTAGATAAAATATTTTGCCATAAAGAATCTAAAACCCGGAGCATAAAAACCTAATCGTATAAACACCTGAAGAAAAGCTTTTGAGGTGAAATATTAACGTGTTATAAATTTGTTCGCTTCAGTGTGACACAAAAATTAAAAAAAAATACAAAATGTAGTATCATAATAAATAACGTTTATATGTGAGGGTAGTTTATTAATAAAAACATTCTACCGAGCTCATTCCCCCGTGTTGCATGATATAACGAGCGGCTTCAACCTCCCTCTCTGCATGTTCATCAGCCCGTGAAAAATTAAATGTCGACTTGAAAGGTTCCGTACATCACATTGACAATGTCAAGGAAAGTTGGTTCATTTGTTAAACTAATAAAAGTCAAAGTTCTAAGTTTTCACAACATAGTATATAACAAAGTCGCTTTCTCTGTCCCTACATCCCTATGCCTATGCTTAAATCTTTAAAACTGCGCTACAAATTTTGATGCAGGTTTTTTTACGATGGGATGCATCTGCTCGTTTACCGACGTATTACATTAAAAAAAAATAAGTTGATGAATCCCCTTCAATAAAAAGGTATTAAGATCTACCTTGTGGAACTCTAAAGCTGTGCAAACAACACCGGGGATGTTTTCCCAGAGCTCGACGATGCAAGCCATGTGAAACATGGAACGTTAATGAGAAAATACACATCGACTACGAACATTTCATAAAACTATTTTCAAAATTTTAATAACTCTTATAAAACTAAAACAAAGCAAAAAACACACAAAAACTAAACTAATCGTTGTTGGTAGTATGTATATTTTAAGTCTTGTATATTTTAACTAAGTCTGAATAGCCGATATGTACCAGATATTGCGGAACATCCATGCTTCGGCACGAATGGGTCGGCCGGACCGCAGTGATATAACGGCTTCACAGAATACTAGCGTGACACAACCACAGAGTTGTGTTTCGCCATATGAGTGACATTTCCATTTTCTATTTCTGCTCCTTTGTTTATATTATATAACTAGCTACTTTCGCGCGGTTTCACCTGCTGCTCGGCTACATTTGATCGTAGCGTGATTTTTTATAGCCTATAGCACTCAGGAACATTGTAGTTATCTATCAGAGAATTTTGGCAAACCGACCAGCTGTTCCAAAGATTACCCCCTACATACAAACTTACCGTCTGTCGTAAGGCAACAAACTTGTATAGGAAACTGTCGACGATGGCTCGGGTGGAATGGGGCTTGTGCCCGGAGATCATCAGAACGATATATTTTGCCGTGGTCGAACCCATTATACTGTACGGCGCGAGCTCCTGGGCGAAGGCCGCCGAGAAGATCTCTGTGCAGAAGATCTTTGCTACCGTCCAAAGGGGTTTTGCACAGAAGATCGCGACTTACCTCTTTATAATATTACTATAGATATAGATAAAAAATAATTAAAAGGTGGTGAAACAGGCCATAGAAGTAATTGTGTAGTGTCAACACATAACTTGTAACTACATGCTATAAATACATGTTATAAGTAAAACAAATATATAGACCTCTGTAAATAGTTTCTGTAGTGTTGTGACAGGTAAAATATTTACTACGAGCAATTTAACTCAATAGTTATCACAGCACTTGACTGCACGCGTGCTGACAGTTACTACGCAAAGGAATGTGTAAAACAGCGACATCTATTAGCAATTACATGACAATAATTATAATTTATTACAGGAAAATGATGGGAAAATTCAAAAGAAAATCTATAAATCAAACTTAAGCTAAGTATTATGTTCTTTTATTTATGTCAATTGACGTGACAGACGTGGTTTGATGACTTTTTTTATTATACGATACAATAAGAAGGTTGATTGCTTAAGTAATAAAATAGCATCTCTTGATCATGGCACCAAACGTGAACGGTTACACCAATGCTGATAAATTATTTTTAAGCTATGTTTGCTAAGACGTGGAGAAGATTCGTCTAAAGAACGTTATAGAAGAGTAGATGGGAAAATCGTGATATAGCAATCCTTTAAGTGCCGTAGCAGTGCACTGAGAAAACTAATGTCTGGCACTAAAGTGGACATCCAATATTACTTTGATTTATCAATCAATATAATTAAGTGACTACTCCTGAACCTCTTCCCATAAGGAGAAGGTGGTAGCAAGCACTAACCACCACGCTTGTTCAAGGTGCTCTGGTGACTTCAAACTTACTTATAATATGAAATTCTTAAGTTTGGTCGAAAAGTAACTATGCTACACAGCACGAATGGGTCGGCTCGGCCGGCTTCGCAGAAAACCGGCTTGAGACAACCACAGTTTTGTATTTCGCCGTGTGAGTAAGGTTACCGGAGACCCAATCCTTTTCCTTTCCTAGTCATAAAATCAATCACCAAATCCCTAATCTCCAAATAGTCGGCAATGCACTCGTAATTCCTCAATGGTTAAGGATGTCCATGGGCGGTGGTGATTGCTAACCATCAGGTTATGCTGTTCACGGGTCGTCCTATCACATAAAAAGAGTCCAGGTTTCCTCACGGTGTTTTCCTTCACCTTATGCCCAGAAAGCGGACGCCTTAACCTCAGGACCGCCAGGACAATTTTGTCTTAACTACCAAGTGTGTTATCGTCAGTAAGAAACACGTGACTTTTTTTATTACTCTTTAAGAACATAAAGACTTAGGTTAACTAAACTCGACTATAAACTAGTTATTAGACAATAAAACCTTGTGAGATTACGAATAACAATGGCCAGTGTGACTAGATAGACTATTAATAGTTGCATGGTATGCACCACGGAAGTACATAATATGTAGGAGTGCAATACATAATATTTATAACAAGACTTCGTACACAGAACGTACTTGTTCGTAATAAGTAGACTGTTAAAAAATATAATATAAAACTTACATGTGTACTTGTGAATGGGAATCAAATGTTGTATAATATGACTTTCTAATAGTAGTCAGTTAGTCTGGAATCGACCACAAAACAATTGCTCATAAAATTGAAAAAAAGTATACACAAATCATAAATGAACTTTTACTAACCATTTCGGTTATAGTCATAAGTTTCGATTTACGAAATTGTTTCGTCCGTTGTTCTCAAAAACTGCCGGACCGATTATGATGAAAATTATTCGTGTTAATTAGGAGATGTAGGAAAGATTTTTTTATTATATCTGTCTATTATACACGAGCAAAATCTACGGCAATCGCAAAGTTATCTATATAAGGTATGTCTGAATAATTATTATAAGACCAGATGAGACATAAATCTTAAATCGGTGTGTAATGTGGTTCCGCCTTCCGGTACAACAATACATACAATAAATGTTGCTAGGCATTCTAGATAATGCAGTCTATTGAAAAAGGTTATCTAGACCTGTTTCCTAGTTATTTACAATATGGCCGTTGTAAACATAGACTTGTCCTTTTTTTCCTGAGTTTACTAATAAAGATTTACCTATAATTATTAATAATAATATAAGTAATATTTATCTGAAGCGCAGCTTTTTTTCCTGAGTTGACTAATCTATTATACTAATATTATAAAGAGGTAAAATTTTAAAGTTTGTAACTTTGTATGTTTGTAAGTCTGTATGTAGGGGGTACCTAAACTTTGGAACCGCTGGTCGGATTTCCAAAATTCTTTCACTGGTAGATAGTTACAAAGTTCCTGAGTGCTATAAAAGATCACGCTACGATTAAATGGAGCCGAGCAGCGGGTGAAACCGCGCGAGACTACTCTCGCGCGGTTTGCTTGTAGGAATATAAAAAAAATCATTTTTGAGTTCTGAACAAAAGTACTAAAATTAACGGATTTAAAAATAAATGAATGTTATTTATTATGTTCCAAAATCCAGCTAGAACGTCAATTGGGTCTGATTGCAGATTATATAATGTAAAGTAAAATGTATATAAAATGGATCAAGTACAATCATAATTGTGAAAACTAGTATGAAAAATATTTCCTTCTCCATTTTCAAATTAACTTTATACCTCCACGACTCGGGGTGGGAATAGGGTGAAATGGGAGAGCTCGCTTGCAGCACGGTGAAAGAGCTTTCATATATAAGTACATTTGGTTGTACAAACACACAGCAGTAATCAATGCTGCCACTAGTTTGTAGAGATATATAAATCGTGTTCTATTCTCATAGAGGAGTACCTACTAAAGAAGTTTTCTTTTGTTCGTTTGTTTTAAAGGGGGTAAAAAATACATATTTATTATTGTTACGTGCCTGACGTCACGTTCCTGACTATGCGGGCTTGAGTTCGGGATTGGATGAAATGAAACACTAATACCGGTTTTCAGACTTTCTATTGCACTTAAGTTACAGCGTCCACGGAGTTAAGTTATCGGCGTTCCTCTCCAACAGAGTCCGGCCGACTGACACAACTTTGCCGTTCACGCTGACTTAACTGACTGCACTTCACTATTTCACTCACTTCACTATTTCACTCACTTTTCTTCTTTTTCACTTCTTCCTTTTCTTCCGAATCGCTTTAGACTTAGAACTCAACTGCCAGCGGTGAGCCGCAGTTCCGCTTATATACCCCCGGTTCAGGTTCTGGAACATTCAATTTCGTTATTCTTTTTGATCGTCATGACTCCAGAACCTTCCAATAATTTCGTTACTCATTTTTATTTATTCTCCTTCTCGCTCTTTGATTTTTCATTTCTTTCACACAAATAATTCCAGAAAGTTCCACAAAACTTCTATCAACTAAAAAACTACATGTTTACGGCGGGACTCGAACTCGGGGTCTCTGTGGTGTAATCCACACGCCTTACCGATTACACCAACTCGTGTTGACAATTCACGACGAAATTTACAATCTCTAGGCAACGTTTGACAACCATCCATTGACGTCATGATGTCAAAGAGTTTGAACCACTTTTCCGTCACACTGCCCCCCTCTTAGATTCGCTCGTCCCGAGCATCGTTGCTGCCGTAATACCTCGCCAACCTGTCTATATGGACAACTTTCAAAGGGCTCCTTGAAGTCTTCCGAATTCTGTAAGTAATGTCATTGATCTTCGTGACTATCTCATAAGGACCTTCCCAACTCGGTTGCAGCTTCGGAGATTTTCCCTTCCTTCTGACTGGATTATGAAGCCAGACCAATGACCCCTCTTCAAACCCAACAGAATTGGCTCGTCGATCATAGCGCGTCTTTGCGCGATCACTAGCTTGAAAACCGGCCTCCCTGATCTGCTCATAAATGTCCAACATTTTTGCCCTTAACTCGCTTATGTAATCGCTAAACTCGGTGCGAGAGTCGCCAGGTGGACAGCCCGATACAAGATCTGCCGGTAATCTCAATTCCCTTCCAAAATTTGCAAATGCAGGCGTCTTTGCGGTACTTTCATGTACAGCAGTCCGATAGGCAAGCAAGAAGAGAGGTATGTAAGTGTCCCAATCTCTCTGATGGCTGTCAACCACCTTTGCTAAGTGTCGTTCCAATGTTTGGTTGAAGCGTTCGACCATTCCATCTGACTGTGGATGATAAGGGGTCGTTCGAGTCTTATGGATTCCCAAAAGTTTACAAGTTTCCTGAAAAACTTGGGATTCAAAGTTCCGTCCTTGATCACTGTGCATCTCCAAGGGTACTCCAAATCGGGTGAATACTTCGTTTACCAACTTCGTCGCTACAGTTACTGCCTCTTGATTCGGTATGGCAAAGACCTCCGGCCATTTTGTAAAATAATCCATAACCACTAAAACGTAGCGATTGCCCGAATCAGTGATTGGAAATGGTCCAGCGATGTCTAAGGCTATTCTCTCCCAAGGCATACCAACATTGTAGATTTTCATCGCCCCCCTGCTCCTTGTTTGTGGACCCTTGACAGCTGCACAACTAGTGCATTTCCGGCACCAATCTTCGACGTCATATTTGCAATGCAACCAATAAAACCTCTCCTTGATCTTCACCAAAGTCCTCCTAATTCCCAAATGTCCTCCAGAAGATCCATCATGGAACGCTTTTAATACATCCCTTATTTTTGAACGAGGCACCACCAATTGCAAATGCTCGTCCTTGCCGTTTGTTGATTCCCATTTCCTGCACAGAAGTCCGTTATGCAGCGTAAGGCTTTTCCACTGTGCCCATAAACCTTTCGTTACCGCGCTATATTGGGCGACGTCACTCCAACTTGGCTTGTTACCACTTCGTAGCCACTCCAGTATTGGTTTAATATCTGCATCTCTTTCCTGTTCTAATTTCATCGCATCATTTCCCCATGCCTCGTCAACAGTATCAGTCCTTATCACCTTAAGAAAAGCAGTTTCCTTCTTAGCACAATGTTTGCAATCTTCCACGCATGGGCGTCTCGATAATGCATCTGCGTTGCCATGAATTCTTCCGCCGCGATGTTCGATATCAAAGTCAAATTCCTGAAGTTGTTCCAGCCATCTGGCTACTTGGCCTTCGGGATCCTTAAACTGAAGCAGCCATTTCAAAGCAGCGTGATCAGTTCTGATCAAAAATTTCCGTCCCAGTAAATACTTCTTGAAATGGTGCAGGGTTTTGACTACGGCCAGCAATTCCCTCCTGGTCACGCAATAATTCCTCTCTGGCTTGGATAGTGACTTGCTGAAGTAAGCAATAACCTTCTCCTGCTCACCATCGCGTTGTGAAAGGACACCTCCTATTCCAATATTGCTGGCATCCGTATCAACTACGAATATTCCTTTCGCGCTGGGATATCCGAGAATTGGTGTGTTACAAAGCCGTTCTTTTAGTTCTCGAAAGGCTTGCTCACAATCCTCGTCCCAAACAAAGGCACGTTTCTCCTCTGTCAATCGATGCAATGGCTTGGCAATGTCCGAGAATCCTTTCACAAACCGCCGATAATACGAGCACAATCCAAGAAATGCCCGAACTTGCGTTTTGTCTTTAGGTGTTGGCCATTCCTTGACAGCGACAGTCTTAGCTGGATCAGTCTCAATTCCTCTCTCAGAAATAACATGTCCTAGATAATTCACTTCGCGCTTGAAGAAAGAGCATTTCTTTGGACTCAGCTTTAAATTTGCTCCACGCAGCTTGTCGAGTACCTTTTCCAATTTCCTTAGATGATCGTCAAAATCCCGTCCAACAATGATGATGTCATCGAGGTAAACTAGGCAGGTTTCGCCCAGCAGACCCGCCAGCACCTGTTCCATCAAACGCTCAAAGGTTGCCGGTGCATTGCATAATCCAAATGGCATCACCTTAAATTGCCAGAGTCCCTTCCCAGTTGAGAATGCGGTCTTTTCCTTGTCCTTGGGATCCAAATCCACCTGCCAATAGCCGCTTTTCAGATCGAGCGTTGAAAACCATTTCATGCCACTCAATGTGTCAAGTGTGTCATCGATTCTTGGTAACGGGTAGCTATCCTTCTTGGTTACATCATTCAATCGTCGATAGTCTACGCAAAACCTCGTTGAACCATCTTTCTTCTTGACAAGCACGACAGGTGAACACCAAGGGCTAGAAGAGGGCTCTATCACGTCATTTTTCCTCATATCGTCAATCATTTCTTCAACCTCTTTCTCACGAGCGAATGGTATGCGTCTGGGCCTTTGACGAATTGGCATTGTATCACCTGTGTTTATTTTATGCTTCACCACACCAGTTCGGCCAATATCACCATCGCTTCTTGAAAACACATCAGAGAATCGAAGAAGTAAATTTCTAGCTTTCATAGTCTCCACTTTTGTCAGACTTTTGTTTTCGTCTAAGATTTTCGTTACAAAGTCTATTCCCGTACTGTCCTTTTTCACAAGATTCTCTGAGCATTTTCTTATCCAGGCCACTTCTTCCAATACGCCCACAGGCTCTCCTTCTTCAATCGTAATTTTTGAATCACTGAAGTTGAATACCGGAATGCGGTTGACATCAGATGACCCCACGACAGTTCTTGCCGGTAGCCATGAGTTTACGTGTTCCGATTTATCAATCATAGCGCACCTTCGAGGTAAACTTCCTTCCCTCCTCCTAGGTAATGCGATTGGTACGAGAGTCTGTGATTTTGGTGCAAGAACAGTTCTTCTTAAACAGCAAACTTTTCCTAGGGTTCCACCCTTCATCGGAATTTCCTCAGTTCCACATAGTAAAACTCCAGATTTTAAGTCGATATTACACTGGTGCCCTCGCAGGAAGTCAAGTCCCAGGATGCAGTCATCCAGAATTTTGGCCACAATAACCTCATGTCGATAAACACGTTCCCCAATTTTGATTGTTACATTCAATTTCGTTATTCTTTTTGATCGTCATGACTCCAGAACCTTCCAATAATTTCGTTACTCATTTTTATTTATTCTCCTTCTCGCTCTTTGATTTTTCATTTCTTTCACACAAATAATTCCAGAAAGTTCCACAAAACTTCTATCAACTAAAAAACTACATGTTTACGGCGGGACTCGAACTCGGGGTCTCTGTGGTGTAATCCACACGCCTTACCGATTACACCAACTCGTGTTGACAATTCACGACGAAATTTACAATCTCTAGGCAACGTTTGACAACCATCCATTGACGTCATGATGTCAAAGAGTTTGAACCACTTTTCCGTCACATTATTCTTACCCGACTGCCAAAGAAGGAGGGTAATGTTTTTCGAGTGTATGTAAGTATGTATGTATGTCTTTTCCTTTGTGACCTCCTGTAGCCTAAACGGCTTGATGGATTTTGATGTATGAGGTATCGTTAGATTTGTCTTGATTACGGGAGTGTCATAGGATACATTTTATCCTAAAAGTCCCACGGGATAAAGACATAATAATATTTTTTCTAAATTTCCCTTTAAAAAAACAGCTAAAAAGTTATAAATAAAAAATTATTATTAAAAAAACAAAATACCCGACTGCACACTAAAAAAAGAGTAAAACAAGCCCCACAATACAAATTTACTGAATATAATTTATAAATGTTGATGGAAAGCATCGCAGGCGGGGACCACCTTGACCGCCACCAACGAAAATTCTGCTAAATGGTGCACAACAGAAATGACTATAAATAAGCCTCTGTTGGTCCCCGCCTGCGATGCTTTCCATCAACATTTATAAATTATATTCAGTAAATTTGTATTGTGGGGCTTGTTTTACTCTTTTTTTAGTGTGCAGTCGGGTATTTTGTTTTTTTAATAATAATTTTTTCATCTTTAAAACATCACATTCATTTTGTGTGTTCCACAAATTGTTGTTTCGGGTTTGGGCGGTTTGTGTATTTAAATTTATATGATTGTAAACGCACCCACGACTTAGGAGAAAATTCTACTCGTTTATAAAAAAAAACATGCTTCTTTAGTAACTTACACAAGAAACAATCTTATGTTAGGATCGCCACATCCACATTATACATATCTATAATATAAAACATATATTGATAATTAATTGTCGTTACAGGTTCCAAACCTGGCAATTACCAATGTGACTTAAAGTCTTTTCGAGTTACATGGAATTTTTAAATTAAACGGGAACTTGTAGTTTCTAGTGATGAGAAAGCATGGTGTTTAATGACCAAACCTTCTCTGTGTGAGAAGAGCGTTTGCGCAACAGTGGGCACTTACAGGCTGATGATGTGATATGATGTGAATCATTGGTTTTCCTGTCGCAAGTCTGCAAGAAGAAATTCCTTTAGGAATATCCTGTACATCAATTAAAAAAAAATAACATTATGTGTGCTAAAAATAAATTTTGAAACGTTTTTTTTTCAAACTGACAATTTGATCCAGTATAAAATAATGTGGTCAGTCAGTCACTACATGATTCTGCAAAATTGAGTTCATCTGGCTCATTCTAGTTGCTTCTAACGCAACTTTGTTCTATGTAACTAATTAAAAGTGGAACAAATTCGACTACGCCTTCTACGCCTGAAGTCTTGAGAAAAGTCTATTAAAACGTTATCTAAAAAATATGTTCCTCAGACGAATCGATTACCAACGAAAGAAATACAGTTTTTCATATTATTAGAACTGCACGCTAATTTTATTTCATGGAATTTCTATTATGCACACTAGGCTACATCGTTTAAGAAAAAATGGGACAGTTTTTTATGTCTTTATGTGGCAAAAATGTGGACGGATTATTTGATAGTTCAATTTTTCAGAAAGAGATATATAACCTTTATAAACCTATAAATATAGATAGTTAACAGTTACAAAGTATCTTAAGTAACTTTTGCCATAAAATCTATTTAATAACTCTCATTAACTTAAACTCAGCTCCTAGGTCAGATAAGAACAAGGTCTTTTAGAAAACTGTGTTATGAAGATGTTCTATGAAGATGTTAAATTATTATTCAATTATAAACTCTAAAAATAAACTTATTCAATGATTATAACGATACGAAGGAAACACATTTCAAACACAAACATTTATTTCTCACGCAAAACATAGGCACAGAAAAGTTTTAGTATTAATCCTTTTTCCCCTTATTTTTTACGGCATAGGTTGGTTTAACAACCAGAAGAATTACCTGATGGTAATGATAATCGGCGTCCCCATTGACACTTTTAATTCTAAACAAGTGCGTTGCTGACCTTTGTGGATTATTAAGGATTTACGGTAAGGAGATTTGGAGATTGTGGATGACGGAAAGGATTGAGCATACCCGTAACCCCACTCACATGGCGCAACACAGTCTAAGTTCTGTTTCACGCCGTTTGAGGTCGTGGTATCATTCCGGTCGAGCCGGCCTATTCGCGGCCGAAGCATGGCTTACCCACGCTTATAGATGAAGAAGTTTGTAATTTCCCTGGAACTTCAGTGTTTCGGTGTTTTTATGGTTGTATCTGGTGTAGATCCTGGCTTATAGGAATTGCAGCGGTTTTGGTAGGATGTGGCGGGCTTGTCCCAATATAAAAAAAGCTGTTACATGTAAAAATACTAATTAAATTTGGCAGAGAGATAGATTCTAGTTTGGAATAAAACATGAGCTCCTGTTGCATTTGGCACAGCAGCCAAGCTATGCTGTAAAACGTTAGTGCATCATAATATTGACTGCACGGTTGGTGCTGTGGCTAGGCAACTGGCTGCCGTGCAACGTGTCGCGGGTTCGATTCCCGCACGGAACAACTCTTTGTGTGATCCACAAATTGTTGTTTCGGGTCTGGGTGTCATGTGTATGTGAAATTGTATGTTTGTAACCGCACCCACGACACAGGAGAAAATCCTAATGTGGGGCAACGTTTTTTTATAAAAAGAAAAAAAGTGTTGGTATACGTCTTAAGTATGCGCTAAAACGGCATTAGTTCACCATGAGTAGAACACTAATATTCTATTGGCCTCTTCTTTTATGAGGGGAAAATCGTCAAACGACTTCTCTAGCCCAGGAATAGTGAGAGAGAGCATCTTACTCTTACTCTCTTAGTCTCCAGGCCGAGGCCGCGACACCTTATTGCGCTTGACCGGCAACCTTACATGACTCATTCTCTATCTACTCTTTATACATATAATATACTTTATTATTATTACTTTTAATTAGCACGTTCAACATAAAAAGTAAGTACGTTATACCGCACATGTATTACTGCAGCCATAAAGACGTGCTAAGCGTTTTTAATTATTATTGATTCACTTCATCTTAAGCGCATTTATTCATATTAGGACCAAAGTGCATACAAATAAAACCACGACTACTATAATTAAAAATCATGCGCAAAACTATAGCGACTAGCAATGTCTAGTAATTAGACGCAGCTTCACTGACGTGGTGAAAAGTAAGAAGGTAGCCAGCCTCCAGGCACAAAATTATAGGTATTACAAAAGATAACATTAGGATTCTTCAAAAATTTCTTTGTGACATAGATCGGCAAACGTGCTGACGGATTAGGTGATGGTAAGCAACCAACACCTCCAATGGCCACTCGTTATACCGAAGGAGTTACTGTGCGTTGCCGGCCTCTTGTGGAATATAGGGGTTTAAGGACAGGGGATTTGAGGATTGAGGTTGGGGGGAGGATTAGGCGTCTGGTTACCTCACTCACACAACGAAACGCTGCATAAGTGTTGCTTAACGCTTGTTTGCTGTGAGGCTATTGTATCACCCTGGTCAAGCCCGTTTGTGCCGAAGTATGGCTCTTTCACACTTCTTCGGTCAAAAGTATTATTACCTTGTATTGCTCTAAGACAGAAGTTCACACGCATGCGTCTTCGTAAAGACTACTAAATTACATTTCCTCCGACCTATCGAACCCAAATAATAATATGATATTGGTATAACTTTTCAAAACAAAAAATTACATATTATAGTATAAGTGACTCATGCCACACACAATAAAATAGTTAAGATATACAAGCTACGAAAATTACGACGTAGCGCGTCTTCAAATATAAAAATAAAGATGCTACGAATTGGGCTACGGTGCTACGAAACCGTAGGCTACACCCAACGTGCGCTTCATGTATTATTTAAATTAGTTTCATATTTATTTAAATTGGGTAAAACGCAACTTCCTCATTGGTCAGATACTAAATTGCGTGGGCCTAGTATGGAATCTCATTTGCGACTCCTGGGCTGAATGAAAGCTGTTTTTTTTTTTCGGTGTCTCGAAAATTCATCAATAGCTTAAAGTCAAGAGAATAACAGACGGTGTGTTATAATACATTTTGACAAATTGGTTTTAAATTATATATGAGTATCTGCTATGTACGTTTTCATATCCTACTGTATTTTTATCACAATCGAATAATCTCAGAATATGTCCCTGTTTTAATTCTTTATAAAACATTACATAGATACTTCACTTAGTAGTTCGAAAAATCATTAAATTGTGTACCCCTTTAAATCTAATTCTTCCTAATGACGACACTGTTTCCCAAATGTTGTTAAAATTTTCACACTGTCTTTTCAGGGCCCTCATAATACACTCACAACAATAAATACCAAGATAAAAATAATATTTATACATTAAAAGATTTTACTGTCACTTACATACTTTTTATTGGTAATGCAATTCGCTAATCGAGAATGGAGAATATTAATAAATATTTATGATTTTTTTTTTTGATGACTGCCTACTGGGCCTAAAGGTAGCGTAGTTTTTTTTTAAAAAAAAAACGTTGCCCCACATTAGGATTTTCTCCTATGTTGTGGGTGCGTTTACGAACATACAATTTCACATGCACATCACACCCAGACCCGGAACAATAATCTGTGAAACATTGCAACAAGCATTTGAGAAACACTGGCTATAGTTAATTAGAGTGATGCCTTCATGCAACTAAACAACTATAGCAACGCTTTGTGTCCGTCTTCTTGTTTGTAACAAAACAAACTATGAACGGTTGTTGTTCGCGTGTCTATTAGCACAGTTAAACATTGGTTAACAAATTGAATTATTCATGATTTGTTTATTATACGTACCTAGTACCTGGTTGTTTCGTGGCTCAGTTACTCATGAAGGATCTAAAAGTTAAAGGAAAAGACCGACAGGCGATATTGTGTTGCTATTTTTATAGTTTGGCATTAAAAAGTGGTACTTATCTAAAGCCCGGTTTCCACTGCGAAAGGGTTATGTGCGGAAAATGGTTAGGCGGAACGGACTCCTTTTTAATGAAAGAGGTTTGCGTTTCCACCCACGAAGAGATGGTCATTTGATTTCCACTGCAAAATGAAACTGGGATAGAGAAATCATTTCTACTCTTTCTACACGCTCATCTCTTTCCGTCCGACTATGTGTTGGTGGAAATACAAGTATGCAGTTTGCGTTTGCGAGTTTAACGAAGTCATTAATGGGTCCGTTCCGCTCGCGGTGGAAACCGGGCTTTATAGCAGGAATATTAACTTATTTGTTGGACAAGAGAGTTAGCTGCTGCGTCACGTCATGTGTCGCGTAAATGATACAAATGTAACTTGTCTCTTTACATTAGCTCCTAGTGTGACTTGAAATAGGTCGAGAAATCTTGCTCAATAGTAATGTGATGCCGTAGTAACATATGTCATTAAAAAGTAAAATATAGTTAAAAATAATATTTAAAAAAAAAAGATTACATAGAAATTGTAAGTGAATTATCACTTACACTTTAACAATTCAAAGCACAATTTCTTACAGATATTTAAGCACAACAAAACTTGTTTATTAAATTTTGAAGTTTGTATGTTTGTAAGTTTGTAGGTTTGCATGTAGGAGGTAATCTTTGGGACCACTGGTCGGATTCCCAAAATTCTTTCAGCTAATAACTGATGCTATATAGGCTATAAAACATCACGCTACAATCAAAAGGAGCCGAGCAGCGAGTGAAACCGCGCGGGAGAAGCTAGATCGCTTATAAAGCGTACTTTATAATTATAATAACATGATGAATCATGTTTTGACAAATATACTGTGGTACATACACATTACTCTATACTGTATTAACCGAATAAGTCACTCGATGATAATATTGTATGGACTACCTCGTCTGTCTAGCGTCGTGAGTTGAAAGCGGTTACCAACCAAAAGTTTCCGGGTCGATCGACTAGAATACTTGGTCTATTCAATTTGCAATGTCAAAGTTCTCTGTACTAGCTAGGAGTTTAGTATTTATTGTTATAACTCTATGGTTGACAATGATTCACTTTAGGTACAAAAAAATAGATGTAGGATAAAGGGTGTACATTTTTTTTTATTGCACATTTGTCGCGGTTGCTTTTTGCCGGCTGCTGCGCAACGTGTCGCAGGTTCGTTTCCCGTACGAAATAACATTTTGTGTGATCCACAAGTTGTTGAACCGGGTCTGTGTGTGTGTATATTATATGTAGTAGTATGTTTGTAAACGCATTCACGATACATTTCCTGAACTATTAAATGTATTCTATACATTTTCAACTCTGTTGTTAGAAAAAATAAAGTTCCTTTTAAATTCAGAATGAATGCAATAGTAGCAGTATAACTTTACACTAATTTTATTTCATTCAACATACAGTAGCACATAGGTACCAACAGTCATTTGCCTAACAGTGCAATTAACACTACAATAATTTTAATTGATTATTAGGTACAACAATTAGGTTTTTAAACAATGTAGCCGTTCGCGTGTGGAGCTGCATTCAATCACAGATCAGGTGCAATTTTGTAATAAATCCTACAAAGAAAAATATCAAGTTTTTTTGAATAATTCAATAATGTTCATACGTCAAAGAGATAATTGTATGAAAACAAGGTATTCAGTATTCAGGTACCATCATTGTTTTTTCTCCAATTAATTTGTTCATTCACATTGTCTATTGGTTTATGTACTTGTCTGCTATTTTCGCTTATTTATGCCGTTGCGATTTATTGCTGAATATTACTCGCGAAGGTTGTAAGATATTGCTGAAGTATAATTACAATTTGTAAAGCTTACTTTTTGATTTAATTTGTCATATTATTTATCACACTTGATTTTCTCTTATTTTGTGGGTAACAAGCAAACAAAAAAAAAACATATACACATCACACCCAGACCCGGAACAACAACGTGTGGATCACGCAGAGTTCCGTGCGGGAATCAAACTCGCGACACGTCGCGCGACAGCAAGTTGCCAAGCCACAGCACCGACCATGCAGTCAATCTCAATCAATCTTCCTTAATAAGGATAAAACACCCGAAAAAAGATATTAGTTACCTACCCTTTCACGTAGAAACTAATTTGGCATCGTGCTAGGTTATAAGTTGGAATAACTCATTGGTTACTTTTTAACTTGGCGAGCAAAGCCACTGGTAAAAACTAGTTTTGCTACACACTAATATTTTTGGTTACACATATGCATACATTAGGATTTATTTTAATCAGGATCTACATATAAGCTTCAGAAACTCAACCTGTAGACTAAATTAAGACTATGTAATGTTTCATTCAAACCTACATAGCAAGTATTTATTTATTGTTAAGACAATAAATAAATACAATTTGATACAATTAAATTAACAACAACAAATAACAAAAAAAAATAACAACATTTATAAGTTCCTCTCGCAGTACCTCATGCATTAATATTCAATTTCCTTCCATCCATCCATCCAGCAAACAAATCAGTCAACTTTAAGCATAATTTTAGTTTCCAGGAGATCAATAATCCATATCCAAACTAATATACTTAGGATAGTTGTTATACCCAAAAGCGGGATCTTCTCAAAAATCCCACGAGGTCGGAAACTATGGGGGTGAAACAAAAAAACAGCAGAAAGTCACTATTCCAAGCGCACGAAGTCTGCAGCCCCGACCCCAAGCAGAAGAAGGAATGGGGCGGGTTAAGTCTGTAAAATTCTGATACCTAGCCCCATGCAGGGCGGAAGAAGACAATTGATTTTTCCCCTTCAAAAAATAGCTTGCGTAGATACTTACTAGGTAATATACTTATTAAAATACTTATTACGGATTAGCATAGGCATCCATTATTGATTAGTTAAAATACACATAAAATTAAATAAGGACATCGAAGAATGATATGAGACACATAATATATTTTAGCACTTTTAATATTTACAAAAGACTATTGTTTATAATTAATTTTATGTTTTGACAAAATATGGTCTTAGGTAATTTAAGTATATAGGTAACTTATTTATTACCTTATTAATAAAATTGTAATTAGTTGTAGGCAATAAATTTAATGCATTTTTAATAATATTCTAATAAACAAACATCATTATAATTTTATTTGCATAGGTAATTCTTCAGTGTAGCCTATTATTCTCATATTTAAATAGGCTTACCATTATATATATTTTATAACACTATAAAATAGTAAGTTATAAGCCATAGAAATAAGCCTGATTAGTCCTGTTCCATATTCTTAAGACAAATCCTTTTCCTTGCCAGGTTTGT
This sequence comes from Spodoptera exigua, assembly GCA_902829305.4. NCBI lineage: Eukaryota > Metazoa > Arthropoda > Insecta > Lepidoptera > Noctuidae > Spodoptera > Spodoptera exigua. The sequence continues at coordinate 8,346,190 of LR824615.2, forward strand.
TGAGATACAATGATAAAGTGGGACACAAGTACGTTCGCTTGCATAATCTGTGCAGAACAGAATGAAAGGAACAAGAGCGCGGGGGCGCATTCATGTCTATGTAGCTAGAACGTTACAGCTTTTATATAAAAGAAGCGCCGTGTTTCGCAACCATTCGAATTTGGAATCTCGGCGCGAGGAACGCTGGGAGCCGGAACGCACCCGTATTTGCGCGCGAAAAGTGACAGATCTTATTGTTTTTTTTCTCTTACCATAAACTATTAATTTATTAGTCAATATGGCTGTTGCTAGTGCGAGAAATATTGTGAATTTAAAAGAAAAGGGGCGTTTCGAACTTGAAAATGCGAGGATCAACAAATACACGGTAAGTACATATGAAAATGTATGGAAAATTCATACCTACAACTGCAACAATAAGTAGATATAAAACTATTTTGTACTCAATCTTATTGAGCTTGTTATTAAAACAAAATTATGATTAGGAGGTAGGTACTCATAAAAGTAAAATAATAAATCTACCGCCAATAAACGAAAAAAAAACATTTAAAAATAATTATCTAAGCTATTTTATTAAATTTCTATAATAAATGCTGCATGAAAAACGTGATTATTTCCTTTTATAAATAACGGAATCAATATAAATTCACGCAACGTCGGTAAAAATAAGTTAATCAATCATACAGTTTCTTTTATTTATATTAAGGATATAAATATTTTCTTTTCTGCTTAAGTACAAGATTTAATAGAAGGTATTATCTTGCATTGTTGAATTCATAATTACCACATAATACATGAAATATTTTTTATGTACATGCATCCTAGGTAACAATTTCCCATTAATATAACAGATGTTTCACCTTGATGTCCACTGTGTTCGTCTCGAGTTAATTTATCTAATAATATGTACCTATCAATAACATAATAATTGATAACTAGGTCAGTGTTACAACTGTGTTGCAGCCATTATTTAATTAGAAAATACATTTTATTTTATCATTTAAATATTCTTGTAAACATTTCTCATAGTGATTAAATAGACGTAAACGTACGAATATAATAAAAAAAAAACGTTAGTTGTTTATGCCTCGATATTTTTTATTATAATCGAAGCAGAGATACTAAAGCATTCAGCCAAAACTAGTAGCAGATGCATTCCCAATGCAGACTGTTCTAAATTTAAACGTTTCTATTTGGATTTGTTGTTCGATCCCTTTTGTTCGTTGGCTGTTGTAAACAATGGCTGAATTGGGGTCATTTTTGTTTCCTTCCATTGTATTTAATTTTTAATTCTAATATTTTTATTTAGGTTCAAAATACACCAATTCACCATACTGGGTAATGAGGATAATTAAATATACATACACAGTATACATATTACTGTGTATGTATATATAATTATCCATATTAAATTATACATATTACTGTGTATGTATATTTAATTATCCTCATTACCCAGTATGGTTAGAGAATGAAAATGAACAAGAGAATTTTTGCAATACTTGTACCAAAACACTACCAAAAAAAAAATGCAATTCGACATTTTTATGTACCTATTTGTTTATGAAAATGTTGGGGAGTATAGTGGTTAATTTACCGGGACCAAATTTACTACACATAAGATATATTTTTTGAAGTTTTAGAGTAAAGGTATACAGCTAAGCGTGTATAGTCATGAAAAGTAAATGATCTATTCAAAATCGATTGAAGATTGAAGCTTTAAAATTTAGTAAAAAGATTTCACAAACGTACGTAAGTAGTTTAGTACATACTTGGATACATGCCAAGTTTAATCAAATCTTGTCGAATAGGAGTCTACATTTTTTATTCAATGGAAAGGACCAACTTTTAATGCGACATCTATATTAATCTTTACAAAAAATATTATCACTGGTTCTTAGCAAAAGTTAGTTAAGTTAGTCTTAGTATACATGGATATAAATTGTAATAAAAAAATAAATATCTAAGTAATACAGAAAAAAAAAAATATTTTTTTTAAATAATTTTATCTATTTTTCCAATAAAAGTTTTATTATTCAATCAATAAAGTTTAAAATGAATCAATCAAGCAACGTACTTGTATTGTTAAAATGTATTGAATGCGACATCGGCAACATTGTGTAAATGATCGTAATTCAAGGCTCGTTTTAAAGCAAGTTAGAATTACTCACTTTCATTTGAATACATCGAAGGTTTATAAACAAACGGACAAAAATTCTAAATTCTTAGTAATAAGTACATGCTTCGTTTTTTAACTATTTTTTATGAAATTAAGCTCAAAGTCACGTAATTATTTTTATGAAATTTAATTTAAAAAACGGGAGGACATCCCATTTTTTTATTAAAAAAAAAATTGTTGAGAAAAACTTTACCGCGCAATTGAGTTTTCACCTGTATCGTGGGTGCGTTTACAAAACATACACATTTATATTTATAATTTATAATTTGTAGATCACACGAACATTTGTTACGCACGGTAATCGACCCCGCGACGTTGCACAGCAACCAGTTATCCAGCCACTACGCCAACCATGCATTCAATTAAAATACATAATACAATTTGTATTAGCTCATTCAGAAATATACCACCCCATACTCACTACATAAGTGTCATAATAAAAATGGTGAAAAGTGCACTGTTTCGTTGAATATTCAATGAACCCCCTTTTTTATGTCAGGGGAAAATCATCAAATGACTTCTCCCGCCCAGGGTTAGACGAGAGAGTGTCAGACGCTTACTGACTAAAAATCCCCCCGTTCCTTGTCCTGCTCTGGGCTGAGGCCACGGTGACTCATTGCGCTTAACCGGCAACCCCGGCTATTCAATGCACCCCCTAAGGATTCCTTCAGAGTCTTAAAATAAATAATCAACTAAGACCAGCATATTAACTTGAAAATAATAAAAAAAACTTTTTCTAGTCCTTGAACTAAATGCTTTAAAGACAATTTTGGATATTTAATTAAAAGTGCTTGTCTATTACACATAATTATAGGATTAACTTACCTTGTCCCCCATCAATAAAAATATTAACCCGTTCACATGATCCACACAACAATACAACATTTCCTATACAAATTGCATTATCTCATGAATATTTTTAATTAGCCGCAATTGTAAGCAATTGTACCTATATCTTCAGCTATCCTGAACTAATGGCCTTGTCCACAGAGAGTATAATAACTGTCGCACTATAAGACATTCAACGAATACATAAACTATTCTTAAGCAACGTTTTTTTATAAAAAATACTAAGTACGTGGTACGTCCTAAAAATCCTAAGTATATATCACGATAATAAGCATTTCTCTTCCTTCTAACTATTAAAGAACCTCCTTTTTGAAATCGTCATAAAGTCACTTTAAAATAAACACTAACAAACGCAATTAAATTTTCGCTCTTATCAAAAATCATTATCAGTCTAGGCCAGAGGCCTCTTCCCACTGGGAGAAGGTATTAATCCCCATGCTTGCTCAAAGCGGATTGGCAGTTTTAAACTGATAATTAGAAATTATAAGTCCAAGTTTCCTTACGATGCATTCCGTCGCCAATTGTCAATGTTGCCAAAATAACCTTAGAAAGTGCGAAAAGCATGGAAAAATACCTTTGAACTTGTTAGGGGGAAAATCATCAACTGACATCTCTTACCCTGAGTGGGACGAGAAGAAGTGCCAGACTTTTATTAACTAAAAACCGCCCTGTTCCTTCTTCTGCTCAAAACCGAGGTTGCGGTAGGTATATGATTGCATTTGGCCTGCAACCCTGATGCATGAGCAACGCCTGAACCATCAGTCCACCAAGATGATAAAAGAAAAAGCAAAAATATTAAGGATGACTACTGTATGACGCATTACAACGCAGCTCTTAATAAGTGCTAGTAATCTTAGAGTATTTACAATCGAGTCAGGTTTCTTGTCAAAGATTATTGCGCACTTAAATAGCTCATCAACCTAACCTTAATTTAAAAAAACATTACAATTTCAACTTTATATCAAATAGATAAGGGTCATAATCTATTTTAAAGAAAGGACGTACTAGACTAGACTGTCACTTTAAAAATATGGTTATATCAGTCGAACAATACATAATATAATTTATTTGTTAATTACCTACTTTCTTAGTTGTTATCTTTCCATATTTTAATTTTACCTTGGTAATAAAACAAAATTTATCCTTAAAGTAGTCCCCAATGTACCTAAGTAATTATTCTGATGAAAATCTTAAACTATCGGTAAAGTTATTACAAAATGATAACAAACAACTTTCCTTAAGAAACTCATTAATTTCACTTTTGTATCAAATGCATTTATTAGAAATACTATTATTATTGCTCGTATTAGTAATAAAAGTCAAATCAATGAGTTTTGAACATAACTTGAGAAGCGTAGACTAATACTAACTAACCGACTAACCGATAGACAAGCATTGTGGACCGTTTTGGTCCATTAATGATATTTCGGAAAAATCTTAGTTCGTTATGAGATCACAATTCAGTAAGACATCCGCAATCTGAAATAATATTTATCACATTACACGAGTTACGAGAAGGCTACAGAAAATGATATATGTACCTACATACAAATATATAACCGCGACACAAACGCATTCCACTTGACTTACTGTCACGGTCAAGGTTCATCACAGGGTTAGACATCAACAATGTCTTAATTATATCAGCTTGTCAGCTAAAAGATTTATAATTCTTGTACTGTAGACAAGTAGACAAGTAGACGGATAGACTAGTAAACGGAAAGACGAGTAGACGGATATGTAGATGACAATAAGCAATAGTAACAATATCCAGATTTTGGTGTAAAGACTTGATTATAAGTATAGAAACTTTAAATCTACGGATAAAAGTAAAAAATCTCAGGTCATTGCTACTCGTGTGTTCATTTAATCAAGTCTTCTGTCTGATTTTAGACGAATGAAAACGTTCTACATGGACTAGCTCCTGCTAGAGTCTTCACCCGCTTAATCGTGGTATAAAGTACCTAAACTATGTGTAAGTGCAAACCACACAATATATGTCTGTCCTGAATTACATGCAAAATAGATGGATTGTTTTTATGTAAAATATCGAATGTATAATCTAAGTAAGACTTCATGAATAATAACATAACTCCTTACCCATTAATAATATTACCATAAGTGACGAAGATAAAACATCCAGTTTTCATTAAGTTACTCTGCGGGAGCGACCCAATTAGAAAAGGGTGGAACAAAGACCAGCCACATCTCCTAAATTAAATAACTTATAAGATAAACTTTTCTATTCAAATTAACTGAGTATAAAGTCGCTTTTATTGTGTGCCAAATATTGGAAGTTCTTTTTAACAGTTATCTACATTATTATTTGTATTTATCTAATAATACCAACTGGTTGATGTGCAATGTCTCGCAGTTCTAATTCGCGCATGAAATAACACAAATGAGATCCACAAATTGTTGTTTCTAGTCTGGGTAGCTCGTGTATGTGAATGTTTGTTAATATGCACTTATGACACAGGAAAAATCCTAGACCAGGGCAACTTTAAAAAAGAAACTTCTATTGAAATCGAGACCCAATAGGAACTCCATAGTACTTACTAATGGAAATATCAAAATTCTCGTATTTTTATCATTTATGAAATTGAATCGCAAACGGCTAGGTGGTTACGAAAATGCAAACGAAGCGGAACTTTTATGAATTAAAACTTTGACTCTAGAGATATTAAATAACGATTTTATGCATTTCACTCAGAAGTAGGTGAGCTATTATCAAAAATATTATTTAAATGTTATGAAAAATATTTAGATTTTATTCCCCGACAAAAATCTAGGCTTGTTGCAGGATGCAATCCCACTACTATGCAATCATGCATATTGACATGCAGCAAAGGTTTACATGCATATGTGCATATGCATGTGGGTGGGAGAGTAGGACCTAATGACTAGCCGTTTAATAGAATGGGTGAATATCACATTGAAGCTGTTAGATGAGGGGTGAAGAAAGATTAAAAAAAAAAACGATTTATGTTAAAACTGAGACTTGCATAGAAATCATCAATATTAATTTAACGAGCCTTTATTAGTAAAATGCTGGTGAAAGCAAATAAAACAAAACCTTTTTTATAAGACTACTAATCACATATACTTAACTATGATACTGCAACTAAGTGCTACGTGTTAGTCAATAAGGGACAAAATTGCGTGAAACATTTTCCGCGGTGCGGTAACGCCAGTGAGCGGACCTTGTTCACGTTCAATACCAAGGTCCAGAGTTCGATGATCGCCTTTCGCTAAACTATTATCTGGTGCAATATGCTATTGTTATGTGAAATATATGTAAACAATTGTATTTTTAAGAATAGTGAAATAGGATAATAAAGTAATAAGCCAAGTTTATGGTACTAGGACTATTTTTAATATAGGTTAGTGCGTCAAACAAGACAGATAACCTGATGGTAAGCAATCGGTGTCGGTGGTACATACCTATGTACTTCAAAATTTGAAAATGGAATCGTTAACTGACTTATTATTCTGACGGTCGTTGGGTGACTGTAGTAAAGCATTGGTACATACCAAGAGTGACTGCGTCTCTGGTTGAGAGTTATGGGCGTATAAACCAAACTGCAACGGTACGAAAGACTTTAAAATAAAATTAATTTAATATTAATAAAAAAATGAATAGTAAATTACTGAATATTTATAATAAAAACTTTTGCCCATTACACCCATTATAACACACACACACACACACACACACACACACACACACAAAAAACTCAGCGCAAATATGTGTGAATTATAGAAAGAGTTTAATACGCGACTACTACGGTAACTACCCTCATAGCAAACTGTGCTGTCAATATATCAAAAACTATTACATCATACTATCAAGAAAATGTTATTTTTACTTCCAATAAACATCTTTAAGCTTTTGTTCCACTAACATGCATTTGTTTAGCACTACTTGCAACCTCATTATCGAGTCTGAATGTCAAGATTACCGTGTTACCGTGGCTTGCGAATCGATTAATTCGAGCTGGTCAGTAAATTGATCGGTAATTAATGAATCTTTTTGTATAATGCTATGATTATTTAATGTGCAAAAAATTTATACGGTCTAACGTGACTGTACGTCGATCGACTGTACACGGTTGGCGCGGTGGCTGGGAAACTGGCTGCCGCACAATGTATCGCGATTTCGATACCTGCACCCAACAACTATTTTTGTAATCTACAAATTGTTGTTGCGGGTCTGGGTGTGATGTACATGTGAAATTGTATGTTTAAACGCACCTACGATACAGGAGATAATCTTAGTGTGGGGCAACGTTTTGAAATAAATAATTAAAAGTAGCTAGATGGTTACCCAATTTCCCCATTGCAAAATCTGTTTTAAAAAAAAATAGTGAGAATTGGATATTTATAAGTGTAGATACTGTGTGCTACACATTATAACATGAGTTCGACACCATAAGCGCGGATATAAGGACGGCGAGCAAGAGTAGCTCGCTATTCAGACTCTCGCTATTCAGTGGTTGATTAGCCTTACGCTCGGAACTGGCTCGAGCGTAAGGCTAATCAACCACTACAGATGGTTGCCAACAGGATTGATATTCAGCTGGAGTGAGACAAGCAGGTGAAGGAACGGGATTCTTTCAGTCAACAAAACGCTGACACTTCCTGTCGACCCACCCAGGGCGAGAAAAGCAATTCAAATCAAATTTATGATCTTATCCTCTTAAAAAAACAATAAAATGAGTTGATGTTATTTTCTTTGTTATTTTGTTGTGATACAAGTAAAGTAAGAAATCACTAAGGTTTTATAAAGGACAGATTTAAATCAAATCTCATAAAATTATTGTCGGTTCCATATTCAGCTTTGGCTTCGTGTTGACCCTTGTGATAAGATGCCAAGAAGGGAAACAAAACAGAAAAAATAATTTAATTGGAAATGTTTTTTAAGGAATTCCATTAAGCAGGCTTTGAGTAAACATAAAATCGCTAACCCATATTTGATATTTATAAGTTTTTGTAAAAGCAGCGTTTGCAAAACATAGGTACTCATATAAAATTCATAGCTAATTATGTTAACCTATAAATATAATATATAATAAAATAAAATTAAACATTTAAAAAAACCCCCGACTTTATAAAAACCAAATGTAATGAACGGAACGAGATATCCATAAACAATTATAATTCCTATGAAAATGGATGGATATGGATATGGATATCAAATGATATCAATATATCCATAAAGCGCCATTTTGTAGAGGCAGCCATCTTGGATTTTAAATTTTTCATACTTAATAGTATTTCACTAGTCAAGCCCTTTCATTCGATATCCATATTGATCAAGTTGTAATAAAAAAATGTAAAGCACCATTTTGTAGAAGCAGCCATCTTGTATTTTAAATTTGTCATATCTAATAGTATTCTACTAGTCAAGCCCTTTCATTTGATACCCATATTGATGGAGTTTAAAAAAAATATCTAATCTGTCATTTTGTGGCGGCGGCCATCTTGGAACAATTTTCATCAAACTTACGTGAAAACACTCTCGATATTTTCTACTGTCAAACAAAAAAAAAACTAAATCAAAATCGGTCCATCCGTTCGGCGGCTAGAGTGGTACAGACAGACACACACACACAGACACGTCAAACTTATAACACCCCGTCGTTTTTGCGTCGGGGGTTAAAAATTAATTGCATAATGTATTGGTAAGAGCAATAAGTTCAACAAAACCTGGGACAAATTTTCCAATTCTTTTTTTGTTATGGTTTTTATTGCCAGAAGAAGATTCTCACCAAAGATTTTTTTATATTATAGGGAAATATATAGGAATTAATTGGGGACCCGTGCAAACCCGTGGGGCAAACCGCTAGTATTGTACATTCTTAACTTTTTATCAAAAAAATATAATGTACATATATTTGTTTCATGAAGTAACTAGTATAAAATCTAGCGTGTTCTATTAAGCTTTGTTTTAATGTTTTTTGCTGTTACTAAATGCGGACATAGGCTGTCGATTACTTAGTTCGAATTGAGTCATTAAAAAAGTGTAGTCTAGGCAAGTTTTTTGTCCTAATATTTAAGACAACGTGTAAATAATACGGAAGCTACAATTTATATTTCAGTCATTTTATGACTTGATTATTTTGACTCAGGTACAATCAAACATTCCGATCTAGTTTTTAGGTCAAAGTTTTTTTCCTCAAATTTCTTATTTACAGATTACAAAGTACATACAAGTACAAAGTCTATACCTATTGAATCTACAAAAAAATGTAGTAAGACTTTCTGCGTATTTTTTTACTTAACCTGAATAAAAAAATAAAAATAAGTTTTTTACGACAAATTATTTTGTGACATTACTATTTATATTTTATAGGGATTTTATATAATGCACGCCATGTTAATTAGGATTTAGGACCATTTAACAAATAAAGGTTTTTTTCGTATATTCAGGGCGGTAAAGAAGGGTATCTAACGGCCAAAAATGAAATCTCTAACGTCAATCTAATAGTATATACATATTTTTATACTTTGTATAAAAATATATATGAAAGTTTGTTTAGCTCAATCATCAAGGCGAGCTTCAATAATTTCCTCAATTAGAGTATATAACTATAATTGTGTTACATTCTTATTTAATTATTTAGCAGAAAAAAAGAGAACCAGTTTGATACACATTCCCTGTTTAATATAAAAAATATATATTTTTACGCGGATATACTGCTAAAGTTTGGCGTCATATAGACGCAATAAGTAATTGCATTTTTAAATTATTTACGTAGGTAGGTACGCCCGCAAAAACAATTTTTAATGAAACATTATCAAAGGCTTTTGTTTATTAGTAGAATGTAATATTATGGGAAATTGAAATCTAAAATCATTGCAGTGGAGGGGTCGCACTTTGCATTTTAGAACCTAGAAAGCAAGCTATGATTGACCATGTAACACAGTTGAAAATAACTTACATTACAAAATCAGGAAGAATCTCTTTCTATACGAGTCGAAGAAAATAAAAAAAATACTTTACTGACATAAGCAACATTTTTCAAACCCTAACGCCACCATTTAATAGAAAATTATAAATTAAAAAGAAAATTAAAATTACAAAAAAGGAGAATGGAACGATGACGTCACAAAGTTCACTATCCCTGCCCTACATGAGAAATATAAGAGCATTTCCATACTAAGCGACAAAACGTGCTTAGCTCTCAGACTGTTAATCGCAAGTCGGGACCTTGACATAGAAACTGTGGCATGCCAATGACCGCGACGTTTACTCTCGACTTTGTTACCGAAATAATGTGCGAAACGTATGTTATGTATTCGCTTTAATGATTCCGATGTAAACAATGCATTCCTTGTTTTATTACTCAACACGTGTATGCTGTAAATAGTTGAGCGATTCTCCATATCAATTTAACTAAATTTTAGGACGTCAGTAGCCAAATATAGACGAAGATTTTGAAAAAATACACGTTCAAAATTAATAAGCAATTTTTGAATAATTATGCCGATAATTAGCAACTAACATGACTTGTTAAATACATGGTAAGGTTTTATGAAGAATTGCCCTTTACATAATAGGTATATGCGAATGCGAGCAAACCAAGTTGTTTCAATGTGGTAGGATTATTTAGAATATTTTCATTTTTTTTTTTAATTTGTCAGATGGATCAACCTCTTTATTTTAACGTTGAGTTTGCATTTAGCTGTGGACGTCTTACAACTTGGGGGGCATCCATAAAGTAAGTCACACGTAAAGTTGGTGGAAGGGGGGACGGTCGACAAAGTGTGACAAGGGCGAGGAGGAGTTCTAAGTTTTGTGACGTCACATTTAAAAATCTTAAATTACTGGAGGAACTAATCTAATTTGAAATTAAGAAGAAACAAAAAACACGGTTTAAATTGTTTTGATGAAAAAAAAGATCTATTAAAATTATGCATTTTTTGAATAATTTGCGTTCTTTTAAGAAGTAATTTTGTATAACAACCTTCCTGATTTATAAAATACGGAAGAACATCTATAAAAAATTTATTGTGCATTGTTATTATGCACCAATATTATGGATGAGAAAAAATATTTGCTTGCGTTAAATAATATGATTATCAAAGTAAGGAGTTCTGATATTGCCACAGGGCTAAAGACTTAGAGGACTTACACAAGAGAAATCTTTTAAACTAGGCGGACGAAGCCTAGGCGGGAAGTTGGTACTCGTATGAGACCTATGGCTAATGGAAGATGTCCTTAATACCTTAGTAAGGAGATTTGTATAGAAATAATGCAGTCAGTTCCGGTAGTACATTATACCTACTTGTTCGCACTGCCGCATAACTCGTGTATCGTGACTAAAGATAACCTTTAGCTTCCTGACAATGCGTAAGACTTGATTTATCGTGAATAGACATTTGATCGGTCTCGTCTAATTTTATCTAATACTAATAATGCTCTCACAAACACAAGCGCCAGAATGAGAGGATGAGATAATTTTTGAAATTCTAATATTCTTGCGTGCAGGGTTGCAGGGTAAGCGCAATGATGTACCGCGGCCTCGGTCTAAAACAGGAGAAGGAACAGGGGCGTTTTAGTCAGTAAGCGTTTGAAACTCTCTCTCGTCTTACCCTGGGCGGTAGAAGTCAATTGATGACTTTCCCCTGACAAAAAAAAAAGGTTATAGCGTAGGGGCGTAGCGTCCCGCGCACGCCGCAAAGAGCCAATAGATCACCACAGACTGGGTGACACCACATTATGATTTTCAGATGGAACCGTGGCCTCAACCTAAAGCAGGAGAAGTAACGGTATTTTTTCAGTAAAGGTCTGGCTCTCCCTCCCGCCTCACCCTGGGCGATCGAAGTCATTTTTGTGGAGGAAAAATCATCAAATTGTATCTCTGGTTCTATGACTTACTGGTCAATAAACCCCCGTTCCTTCTGCTGTTTCAATCCGAGGCAGAGTGGACGGTATTTTAGTATGCTTGATCCCAACTGAGGTGGTTGGTCTATTGGGTCTTTGAACACACTCAGTCTCAGTCTCAGTCTTTTCACACTCAGTTAATCTGTACGCTTGCCCTTTTACAAATTAATCTAATTTTAATATTGCTAGCGCTAGGTACACATAAGACATCATCACGATATGTTTATTGGCCTTAAATGCAGCCCGTAAATTGCAGCATAGGGGAGACCGGGGATGGTTGGCTATAGGGGCAGGTAGACTAGGCGACAATAACGCGCCACCATCAGGTGATTTTTATCAACCAATTACGAACGACGATGCCTTCCCGCGGCCCGCTAACTCGTGTGGAGTGAGACGCCACAGTCGCGCAGTGTTCGTGAGTGGCATCACATGTTGTGTTTTTGGTCTCGGTAAGTAATGTTTTTGTTCGTATTGTTTTTTGTTATTGTGTCCATAGATCAGTTTGAACCAATTTTTTTGTTATGCCAAATGTAAATATGATAGCTTTATTCTATATCAAACAGTATTGCTTCCATCTTAGTGTCACAGTTTACATACAATATCGAGTTAAAATTCAAAATGGCGTCCGGGGTTGGTTGACAATTTTTCTTCGGGGTAGGTAGACTAATTAGTCAACCAACTTTAATTACTTATAAATAATTTTATACTTATTTTAAAGAAGTATGTGGGCTAACTTAGATCACCCCGACTCCACTTGCCTCAAATTTAACAAATTAAACAAATTTGTTTAATTTGTTATTCCTACCCGCGGAACCTGAAGACTCGCTTCGTCGGTCCTTCGCCATTCCCGGGGACGCGACCGAGTGCATCATTAATGTTAACACTATTATGGCTTCCCTTACATACTAATTCGTAGTTTTGTATTTTTTTTAGAGTAATGATGATCTTTCAGATGTAAGTGACGACGATGACGCAATTTGTCTGGAATGTACCGAATCCTATTCTGCCAGTAAACCTGGTGAAGAGTGGGTCCAGTGCATTACGTGTAAGTTATGGGCTCATTATAATTGTGCAAAAGGCAGTTTGCTAATGTATGAATGTAAAAATTGAAATTATGAGACTGATTGTTATAATTTCATAAATAAGATAGTTTTAAGAAAATAAGTTTTTGTTTTTATAAATAAAACATAAGATACACAAGTTTATGTATGTTGAATAATATTTTTATAATAGCAACGTGATCTTTATTACTAATTTATTCTTCTTCTTCTTAGTGATTTATTAGAATAATTCAAGTTGCAATTAAGATTCAAACAGAAAGTACAAAATGTTTGTTACTTATTGTCAAGTTAGATTTTTAATAGTTTAATAAGAGACTGTTACCTTTATGAAAGTTCTTTATTAAAGGAGAAGGATCTCAAATTTAATTTTGTTAATAATTAAATAAAAAGTTTCTATCATTTAGTATATTTTGATGTTTTATTTTATACTAATCCTCTTTATTCATACTAATTACTGCTTAGGTCAACCTACCCCATGCTAATGGCCAACCAGCCCCGGATATGGGGTAGGTTGACCAGCTGTCAGGGGTTTAGAAAATCAACTAAATAAGTATAATTACGAGAAATATATAGTTTATAGGTAAGTATTTTAGGTACCTGAATAGTTATTCTACCTGTATCAACTTTTGTTTTTTATAAATCAAGCTAAACATCGGAAATATTGAAGCTTAAGTAAAAAGTTGGTCAACCATCCCCGGTCTCCCCTACGCTGAACACAATTAAATTCTTAAGTAAGTATTGTCTTAAAACCTTTGTTTTATACTTACAAACACAATTGTTTGATGAGTTCACTCAACAGGTTTCAAGCTACGACAAGAGCCTATAATCATGAACAGCATGCGCAACAATCCATTGGATTAATCTTCATGGCCTAAAAACCGAAAAAACGCCTTGTGGTAATTAAATTAACGGTTTGATCCAGACTTTTTTTTGTTTATTCACACTACGATTTTCTCCTAAGTTGTGGGTATTTTTACAAACATACAATTTCACATACACATCACACTCATACCCGGAACAAAGTTTATGGATCCACAGCTAGTTGCCTAGCCACAGTTTTAAATTAGTTACTAACCGACTCATAGTAATTATGTTAGAAGCTAACATATAATTAATGGTTATTGTTATTCTATTGTCCTCCGTACTACTAGTACTAGGATAAGCGGAAAATAACAGTGATTATAACGCAGATATTATTATTATCTTAGGGCTGGGCATAAAGTAATAAGTAGTTAGCGTTAAAAGTTTGTAATTTGGACTTTAGTGTAGTATTTAATGAGTAGGTATATTTTATCAGGAACGATAATTTAAGGTGAATTTAGGTACTAAATAGTATTTATCACACTAATTTTGTTGTAAATAGATCAAAGATTGTTGGTGTTTAACGAACTTAATACAACAACGTTTATTTTATTCATCTATAGCAGAAGCGGTAGTGTGTACCATTAGTAACATGAAATAGGAAACGAACGTCTAAATAGATCCTTGCCCGTATTATTAATTTCGTTAATCAATACACCAATAAAACCTTTGCCGACGTCATTCGCACCTTCATTTGATTTAAATCATCTTTATTTCATTTGATTTAGGCATTTTAATAATCATTATTATTGTTTTATTTATGATAATTTATAGAAACAGGCGTTACTTTGCGGAAATCCATGACATTAAATGTTAGGAAAAATATTTAGTTTTAATTCCGCTACAAAAATCCAGGCTTGTTGCAGGATGCAATCTCACTCTTATGTAATCATGCATATAGACATGCAGCAAGGGTAAAACGCATATGAAACGCCGAAACAAACTCAGATGTCTGTTGTGTCTAATGTTGTTATATATAATGTATGTTAAATGGTAATCCTTAAATACAAGTTTTGAACAAATCTACGAATCGGCTTTGAGTATCATGGACTATATTATGATAGGAATCTGACAGCTATTGTCTGATGAGGCCCAGAACACGCGAGAACAATTAGCAAATATCAATCAATCAGCTAATAAGACACATTGCCCTATATTGATGAGTTTCATGATCGGATGCATCTGTCTGCGCGACGTTCTGCATCCGTTCTAGAACTGTTCATGTAATTAATACCTTAATTTTTGTGCAGTAAGGTTCTTTATCTAAAATGTTTTTTGTTTGTTCAAAAGGTGCTAATCTTAACAACAATCGGCTTCAAATCTAGTTAAACAGAAAAGAAAATTCATTGAAAGGAGTTGCATTAACGTTCGATTTTCTACGAATTTCGTCATTATAATTACATCATTATAGCTACATATGGTAATATGGTTTTGCCCATTACCAAAGGGTCCCTTATAGGTGTTGACAGTGGCCACCAACCCACAATTCCATAGCTTTTCCCCAACATCTAGGACTAGTCTTTTGCAGACTCCCCCTTGTAAACAAAAGAATAATAAAAACTCACGATCAACGAACCAAAAGGATCCTATCCTGTCTATAAATCAATACGCTAGAAAATAAAGTTATAATATTATGTTCAATGTACATACATATGTAGTGGTACCCAAAGCGGTACAACGTAACAATGCGTTCAGATCTCGCTAATCGTGACAGCCGGTCGGAATTACCTATTAATTCACAATCAAATGCATTTAAATCAATCCAGTATTGCCATTTACAAATACATAGATTGTTAATGTTAATAGCTAATTGTGTAAAGCGGTGGACATAGGGGATTTGAATTAATTCAACAATGTAAGTGTGGGAGAGCCATGCTTCGGCACGAATGGGTCGGTTCAACCGGAGTGATACCACGGCCCCATAGAAAACCGGCGTGATGAGCAACCACAGCGTTGTGTTTTGCCGTGTGGGTGAGGTTACCGAAAGGCCCAATCCAAGGAGGCGGCCCGCGTGAGGGAGCAATCCTCCTCCTCACGCCGCAGCAGCGACTGGCGACACTACGGTCGTCGGGGATCAAGGGACGATCTCCGGCTACCGTAAGCACGGGCCTGCGGTCGGCGAGTAAGGCTAGCTCGTCGCCCGACCAGAACCAGGCCCGAGCGTACGGCGCGCGCGCGCCTCAAAGAGCCATTAGACCACCACAGACACCCTAAAGGGCTGATGTTCAGCCGGGGTTGCGGGGTAAGCGCAATGAGGCACCGCGACCTCGGCATAGAGCAGGAGAAGGAACAGGGGGGTTTTTAGTCAGTAAGAGTCTGACACTCCCTCCTGCCCGGCCCTGGGCGGGAGAAGTCATTTGATGATTTTCCCCTCACAAAAAAAACAAAAAGAAAAGGGAGGGGAAGCCCCCCAATCCCTCCTCAATCCCTAAATCTCCAAATCCCTAATCTCTAAAAGGTCGGCAACGCACTCGTAACTCTTCCGTTGCGAGTGTCCATGGGCGGCGCTGATTGCTTACCATCAGTCGCCTGCTCGTTTGCCGATATATTACATAAAAAAAAAACATTTACCTTTCAACCGTGGTAATTTGAGACACAATAAAAGAACACTAAGTGCGCCAACCGCAAGCCGGCGTTCGCTGGGGTTTGATGAGTTAATTTAAATTAAGTATTTGATTATCTTTCGGTAACCTTAACCGATACCTTCCGGGGTCTCGGGATCCCGAGGAGCTGCTAGTTGCTGGGCTTTTGGCTGTTAGGGATTTGCGGGTTGGGGATGTTCTCATCCGAATGGAAATCGAGACCGACACTATTTTATTGACAAAACATCAATAACGTATTATTTTATATTTAATTAAAGACAATAATTCATTTTCCAAACAATGTTTGCCGCATCACAAAATTTCAGTAAGTAGACGAAAAATTATGTGCTTTTTCTTTATTAAACCATTATGACCGCAGCTTAGTTCAGCTGCACAAAGGCTTAGTGTAATTTTATTGCATTTAACCAAGGCGACAAAGCCGGACACAACGTTATAAGATATGCAAAGGGCGGCTATAATAATGACATAAGTTGATAAATATCTATCTAAGTATACATTACCGTCTAAATAGGTTTGTTCCGAGTAAAATTTCAATGTAGACTCGCTTACATGAACGCTGGTCTTAATTGAGGTATATCTGTCGGTCAGACGAGGTTGCGGGGCAAGCGCAATAAGGGGTACCGCAGCCTCGGCATGTCATGAAGCAGAAGAAGGAACGGGAGTTTTTAGTCAGTAAGAGTCTGACACTCCCTCTCGCCTTACCCTAAACACGTCATTTGATTTCCCCTTTAAATAATAAAGGTATTCTGTCGGAAATTATATGAATATTTTTTAAATATTTATATTACGTGCGATAGTCAAATGTAATTTTTATTTTTGCAAAATACCTATCTGCTAGCAGAGAAAAAAGATCAAAGTAGTATCATAAAATAAACGCGCCAAAATGCCGACTGCCATATTGTGAAGTAATGTGAAGTAAATTGTACTTTAAAATAAAGAAATGTCAAACGCCGCATGATAGAATTGATACAATATAACAAACAAGTTCGTGTTGAAAAATTTACAGTTAGGACATAAAAATGAGCTTTTTATCCGTTTCGTTTTTGTGTAGTTGTTGAATTGCAAGAATTCTACTTTGAAAACACCAAAGAAGTTGTTTATTAACGTTCAAAATGACGATTCTATAATATATGTTTGGTTAATAATTTAATGAAATAGTAAATTTATAATTTGTATCGGTCTCAAAAAACTTTTTATGGTGTTTAACTTCGACTTGCCGCGTTTTTTATAATATTAGTACTGTTGACGTCATACCAAGGGAATTATGGCGGTCGATGTATGTATGTATATATATAGTTTAAATGAATCGCAAAATATGTTGGTAAGCGCATAACTCAATAACGCCTGGACCAATTCTGCTGATTTTTTGTTATGTGTGTTATTGTCAGGAGAAGGTTCAAGAAAGAAAATTTAGAAAAGAAAAGGGGAGGTTTGGGCATTAGGGACCCTTTCATCGTAAGCGAGAGGGTGAGACCCGTGCGAAGCAGGAGCGGGCCGCTACTAGTTATAGATAATTAAACTACAACTTTAAATTAGCAATATTAAATTAATGAGACGTAGGTATTTATGAAAGACAAAATATAAATTTTGCATTACTCAGCACAAAAACTACCTTTATAAATAAAATTATTTTACATTTTTATTTTAAAATATTTTTAACATACTTTATTTTATTCTTATTAATTGTTCAAGTGAAGTGCGATGAAATGCATGTAACTTGTGACTCGGGTGTAGCCTGTACCTCCTGTACAAGTTTGTCCATATTTGTAAGAATTAATCCCAATCTGAAAAATAAAAAAAAACGTTTCCTTCATAAATTGAAATACTGTATTTGTTTAGTAGTGAACATAAAAAAATATCATGATACGGCGGGGTCCCATGTTTTCTTCAATGTTTTATAGCACCCTGAAGCTGAAGTAAGTTTCTGTGAAGTTGTTGATGTGTTACCAGATTTCCAATTCTGTCCAATCCCAAACTTGCAAAAGGCCAGCATCGCAGTTGTAGTTCCCTGGTGGGACGGGCGCCCAAGAGCGTCGCTGATGCTTACCATCAGGTTATACGTCTGCATACGCCCATAAATAAGCATGAAATTAACAAGTAGTAACAACTATTTTCATAAGATTTTTATCTAATCACTAACCAAGAATATACTTTTGTCAGTGGATGTCTCGTCAATGGTGTACAGAGGGCCACCTGAGTCTCCATGACAAAGACCAACGCCTCCATATCCACTCGTGCAGAGAATATCATAGTTCGGTCTGTTTAAATCATTTTTAAGTTGACATTGAGAGTTGTCGACCACCTGTAGAGTGATGTGCTTCAACAAACTGTCAGGGTTGACAAGTGTGTGTCCTGAAAAGCAATTATTTTCTTTAATTGTGATTGGAACGAAATTGTATCATCATCATCATCATCACCCGGAAAACATACAAATGTAAACAAAGGCCTCCCCCATAGTTCTCCATGCCGAACAACAAGTCACCACTCGCATACATTGGCTCCCCGCGACTCTGACGAGGTCGTCGGTCCACCATGCAGGAGGTCTTGCCATGCTTTTTCTTCCGGTCCGTTGTCACTACTTGAGCACTTTTTCTGACCCTGATTGGCCGTCAGATTTGGCCTGCCTATTGTCAATTCAACTTGCAGGTTTTAAGAGCTACATATGTCGGTGACTTTAACAAATTTCCATACTGCGGAGAATCTTGCTTGCTGGGCCACTTACAAGCCTCTCTAACAGACCAGAAGTAAGGGACCACGTCTCTGTACCGTATGTCATGACTGAAAACACACACTAATTGTACACCTTGGTTTTGAGGTACTGCGAAATTTTGGACGAGACGATGTCGCGTAACTTCCCGAACGACCTTCTTCGCTTCCAGCGATATTCAGTGTGCCTCTAACAATTCGGTGATAGTTACTGGTTTTTATTTTACCAATCACAGAGACATCACTGAATATAAGCTTGTCTGTCGCCATGATGAATTCAATCTCATTTTAATTGAACCTTTGGAACTTATCGACGCCCACCTCCTGAATGATCGATTTTGGAAGAAGGAGTTCATCAGATAGAGTCTCTCCTTTTCATCTACCATATGGTTCCATTGTCCATATCCAAATGGCCCCACATTTAACTTATCGCCATTCCGTACCTATACCCTCCTTTGTCCGAGTCCGCCATCACAACAGTGAAGTCTTTTAGAGATATGTATGGCTTGAGATATTTCCTCATACAAAGCCTCTACCTCATCATCGCATTGTGTAAAAGTCGATGCTTATACCTGGTACGCTACCCTGCTCGACTTACTGTCAACTTTGCTCACGCTGTTGATGAAGAAATTGTGGACGAGAAACGCGAAACCACCCTGAGTTTTTCGTTCTCCTTCCCAAACTAGCATGTTGCGGGAATCAAGGACTATCGTATTCTTTTCCCTCTCTTTGGATTTGGGCCAAAGTTAGTAGCGGTTACTCGGAGGAAGAAAAAGGGAGGGGGGGTGCCATATTCCCCATAGTTGGCTCACGGCTTGGGGATAGCAGTTAAGTCGCCGATTTGTAATTATGGAACGTTCCTGCGCATCCCTTGATGTCCAGGAGCAGTTTTAGAACGTACCCGCCTTCATATAAGTTACGATATGGGAGAACGTATACAGCTTTAAATTAAAATTAAAAAGTGCCAACTTACCATCTGTAGTAACTCCAAATCCAACAGATCTGGCTTGAAATCCCAAAAATTGCTTCCATGACTCTAAATAATTTGGTAATCTGATCGGTTTCACAATATCTGCAATATTCAACATTGAGTGGGGACTTGTTGAAAGATTAAATAAGATAGGACCAATTTATGTACTGTGTGACTTACTTGTAATCATAGCGTTCCGGGGCAAATATATCATAGCAATGTCATTTATAGAAAACTGATGCCTATAATTAGGATGCATAATTACTTTTCTAGAAACAATACGTTCACCGCCATAAAACAGCATGTTAGACCCCAAAACCACAGTAAACTCATGCGCCAGTCGGATGCCATCAAAATTGCAATGAGCAGCAGTAACCAATCGATTAGGAGACAACAGAGAAGCACCGCATACTCCCGGGTCTGGTGTACCAACTAAACTGATAATTAATCCAGCCTGTGCATAAAAATTACGTTTTAAAAACAACAACGAAATAAAATAATGAATTTATAACAAGATAGTTCTCAATGAACCATACCAAGTTTCTAGAACGTACATGAACAAAAACTTTCAATCTGTTGTGAAATACTCTTAAACGTTGTTTAAACATTTAGAAAAAAACGTTTTAGACAGGAGTCTGTCTTAAATAAATATTTTTCCTTGTCTAAATATTTCGTCTTCAATATTAGCAATTTAAATAAGATAGTTGATAAACTATGTATACGTACGAAAAATGGATACTCGTTCAAGGGTGCCACCTCGCCACCGATGATTCTGTTCTCGATAGTAATATTTCTATTAGCTTGAATTTCTTCTTCCAGTGCCTTTATACGGTTTGCAGTAGGAATACCGATGGCATCATGGTAATTTGTCTGCACTTCTGAGAGAACAGATACCAAAGTCAGAAAAATGGCACACAAAAATATAATAGACTTCATTATTTACTTGTAAAAAGACTCAAGAAATCAGTTTAACTTTACGAACATATTGGCTGTATTTATGTCGATCCGTAATAAAATATAAGGCTTTTAGCAAGCTAGCGACTTTTAGTTTCGTTACGTAACTCACAACAATGCTATCATCTGCATACCCAAAGACACCGGACCTTAAAAGTTAGAATTCTACAATGGTAACTGAGAATAAGTTCTTACCTACTTTCACCTGTTTTGAAGGGAGAAAATTTCTCCCTTCAAAATCAAGGCTCGAAAATAGAAATCATAGAATGACTTTGAGATGGAGTGAGATAGGTACTCTTACTGACTTAATACCACTCCGTTCCTTTTTCTGCTCCTTAACTAAACCAATTAATCATAATAATAGTTCTGATGATAGGGTGTGTTTTAACCGCTTATAGTTTTAAGATTTTGCGATTTCTACCTTCATATTTTTTACTACATCGCTACATGGTGTAAAACGACTTAGCTAAGATATGTGTGAAAACATTTACTTAGATTTATAAAATATTTGAAATACGCTGTAAGTGATAAGATAGCATAGGTAATGGTAAATTTAGTATTTGTCGGTAATAAAAAAATCGACGCAAATTTAATATTTATAGGTATGATAGTCGAAACGAAGAATGCGCTGTCGGCAGTGAAAAGTATGTCGTTAATATGTTTATAAGTACTGAGGCCCTAAGTGCAATAATGTAATGTGGTTACCTGACTGTGGAACCGGCGAAAAAACAGGGTGGTTTTTACTCAGTAAACGTCTGATCTGCTCCCTCTCGCCCTGTCCAGGGTAAGAAAGATATTTGATTATATTCCGCCGCACAAAAACCAAAAAGGAAGGTAATTTAATATCATATTATCGACATCACAATGTATATTGTAATTATAATGTTTATATGATTTAGGTATATCTGTACAAGTGTACAATGAGCAAGTTTCAGGGAACTTTGTTAATCGTATCCATTTTGAACATTGTTCTGTCAACTCACATTCACTTTTGTTGCAACTTGAACACGATACAATGCCAAGTTAAACGCGGTCTCCAACAAGATTTATATTTAAATCTAGATCCTTTCAATAAAATATAGTAACATTAATTATTTTCTTAAAATCATTTTTATCATAATGAGCTAGGAGTATTTGGCATCGTATTGTTGGAAGTAACATAAACATTCCAGCTTATAATTCACATCACATCATGAGCCTATAATTGCCTACTGCTGAGCAAAAGCCACTTCTCACGCGGAGAAGATTTGAACATTAATAACCACGCTTGCTCAAGACGGATTGGAAATTTATAATTAGTCATTATAAGTCCAGGTTCCTCAACATGTTTTCTTTTACTGTACGGTGGTGTCTAAATTTTCATAAAGTACATATAACTCGGTAAAAGTCACTCTTCCAAGTTTCGAACTATGGTAGTTTTGGTACCAAAACCGGGCGGTTTCCAACCTACAACCAATTGGATTTATTTAAATAATAGTATTTGATCTTCAAAATTTTTGGAATTACCACAATTGCAAAAATATTCTCTTAGATCATATCAACTAGTACCATTTTTGGCTACAGCGAAACAGTCGCAACGAAAAGGCATTCAAACCATTTATCCATTTAGATCTAGGGTCCACACCTTGACATTCCTTGTACCCAGCGTACAAGAGAAATGCTAACAAAGCAATAAATTATTGAATAAATATTAATTAAAATAGGTTCTTTAATTATTGATTCTCTTATCATTATGCCATATTGCTCTTGAGTTCACGATTGAGGAGTTCCTGTGGCACATAGTAATTAAAAGTTCTCATACTAATAATTAAGCGTAATAGTTATTAATAAAAAGCGTAGTAGGTCGTTCTTTATGAATTTATATCCATAAAATCCTAGATCCTAGAAGTCTAACTTTATTTCTCTGCAATGGTCAGGTACTTATTTGCCAAATAAATACTTTTTTTGGAGAAAATGTAATGTCAGTGTACTAAGTACTGTATCTTCAATTCATTTACAAAATATTTGGTTTGCAGCTCGCCGACAAGCTTCCAGAGCAGGCAGCGGAGCATGGTATCAAGAAGATCATAGAACCCGCATACCACGTCAGAGTCATAACAGCCAAAGATAAAGATCGTACCATTGATTTCCTAAGGAGGTGAGTACCAAGCCACAACACGTACATTACACCAAATACATCTTTTTTTATGAGATATGTTGGCAAACGAGCAGACAGATTACCTGATGGTAAGCTATCGGCGCCGCCAATGTACACCCCCGACACCAAAGAAGTTACGAGTGCGTTGCCAGCCTTTTGGGGACAAGGTTTTTTGGGATATTTAAGGATCGGGAGGGGATAGGGGATGGCAAGATATTGGGCCTCCGGTAACCTCACTCACACGTCGCAACACAACGCTTTAGTTGTTACACACCAGTTTTCTGTAAGGCCGCGGTTCACTCCGGTCGAGCCGACGCATTTGTCCCGACTTAAACACAATCATATAAAATGCATCTACCTTTAACATGATACTACAAAACATTCAAAGATTCGATCATGAATATAGGTCACACTTACACTTTACCTGTTGAACAATTAAACCAATAAATATCCGAAAAACTTTATTATTTTCTGTATTAAAAAGATGATCAGTTTGGAGAACGGAGGATTTGGTAGTTACTCAACATAACACGGATTGGCGTTTACTAGAATTCTACTATCCTAAATATTATAATCTGTTTGACGATTACGATTTGTAACTAACTATGTTTTATAGCCTTCCTCGATAAATGGAATAACAAACACAAAAATAATTATTGTTCAATTCTAACCAGTAGTTCCGGAGATTAACGCGTTCAATCAAACAAACTCTACAGCTTTATGATATTATTATATATTAATATATTATTTTATTAGAATAGAGTATAGGTAGATGTGGAAGTTTATGAGGCTATATGTTTGTTATTCTTTGAAGAAAAACGGTAGGACCGATTTGGTTGAAATTGGGGATGTAGTAGTAGATGGCGGCACGGTTGGTGCGGTGGCTGGGCAACTGGCTGCCGTGCAACGTATCGCGGGTTCGATTCCCGCACGGAACAACACTTTGTGTGATCCACAAATTGATTAATACTCACAGTAAAACAAGAAAGTCAAGAAACGACTTCTTACCATGTCCTTCTTAAAAAAAAATGCAGTTAAGATACATGTATTTACAACTCAACTCAATAGGTGTAAACAAACGTTGCAAATATGATATTGTGCTCTGCATACGTATTTACGACAAAGTCTCTCAAATAGTACGCCCTAGAACTGTACTTTGACCAATTTAAATAGTGCCATGTCTATTTGCGGCATCCAGAGACATACAATGCGTATCGTCTCTCGTTGAAATACCGTCAATTAAGGCTAGGTCACTTTTGAAATATTATAAATTAATATTTGTTTACATTCGCATACGCGATACTTGAATAGAAAATTGGAAGGAAGACACTTTGTTACAAAAAAATAAATAAATTTGAAACTAATCTATGGCGCATACATAGCAGCTTCACATGATCTATTCAAAATGAAATTTCAACCAATTTCTTGACATTTGGAGTCAAGAAATTGGTTGAAATTAACTAACTAAACCTGATCCAAAGTTGGAAGGCAAATATAATTTACAATTCTACTTTATTTCTAGACTAAACTCTAAATCCTTTGCAGATACTTCTTCCGTGATGAGCCGATGAATCTAGCAGTGAATCTTCTGGAGACCCCAACGAGTCGGTGTATCGATCTAGAAGAATACGCAGCCAGTTCCTTGGACCAAGGAGTATCATTAGCTGCGGTAGACGATAATGGAGAATTCGTTGGAGTCGTCATCAACGCTATTATTAACAGAAACGTAAGTTTATCTTTTTCAAAAATGGCAGAAGACTTAGTCTTCTGCTTGCCGAAGTTGCGGGGTAAGAGCAATGTGGCACCACGGCCTCGGCCAAAAGTAGGAAAAAGAACAGGGGATTTTTAGTCAGCAAGCGTCTGTCACTCTGTCTCTCGCCTTACCCTGGGCGTGAGAAGACATTTGATGATGACCTCACAAGAAAATTCTTCTATTTACAATAACGAAAAAGTATTTCTATATCTACGAAATAAGTAGATAAACTTTAAAAAAAAATCCGCGTCGAAATTGAAAACCTCCTCCTTTTTTGAAGGCGGTTAATTATCAGTACCAAAAGGACTTCAACCTGTTTACTACTTTGTGTAGTGTCGTGTTTTCGTGTTTTTTTAACTATGTAATACGCTTTTTGTATGTACAGAGAGTGACACTATTTTCATCCTCTAATATGGTCGCCCAATCACATTCTTTTATTGAAACAATAAGATAGAATACACGTTGTATAGGATAATAATAGCAATGAACTTCCGCGCAGGTGTTGATACCCAGCGCGGAACAATCCAGTTTTAATTAACTTTGTATTTAGCAATCAGTTCAATACAGTTATGTACATTGTGATTCCTATTTTGTACCTCGTGTTCACCATTATGGCAGAATTTACGACGAAGTGACAGATGTTCTAACGCTATTGTATCCGCAATCCTTTCATGATTACCTGATACAAAAGTTTTTAAATGTAGGAGAGCCATGCTTCGTTACGAATGGGCCGGGTCGACCAGAGTGATACCACGGCCTTAGAGAATATCGGCGTGAAGCAACACTTACGTTGTGTTTCGCTGTGTAAGCATTGCAGGAAGCCCAATCCTCCTCCCCCCCCTAACCTCAGTCCACAAGATGCTAGCAACGCACTTGTAGTACCTCCTTTCGTATAGCAAGTGTCTGTCGTCCTACTCGTTTGCCAAAAAAAGGATCAAAACCTCTAACAAAAAACACAGCAACATCGTATAATTCTCCAGTTCTTTTCCATTTTTAACCGAAGCTCTGAACGATCGATACTGTTACCTAGAAGCGTTAATTAAAACACAAAGTAATACGACCACAAGCCGTACAAGTTTTGATTTAAAATCTCATTTCATAATTTAATATAGAACGCGGCCAGACATCTCTCGAGCTTAAACTTTTCATTTACGAGCACAAGAAAATCGATAAGACGTTATACGGGCAACAATTCGTAGTACATTAATTAAATTGAACTCAGTTTTATATCAATTACCTACTCTTGTATATTTGCGCCAAAGATTTATCTGATACTCTCTTAAAACACTTTTTCCCTTTCATCTATCCATTTAGTCTCGAGCTGTTTTGCAAACAGTGAAATAATTCCAAGAAACGCGATTCCTTTCCAATCTTCGTTCCCATGGCAATAAATCCTCTTATGTCAAGGACTTTGCTGAATGTCTTCAATTTTCTATCTCAATTAATACCGACTCAAGGGCGAAAACGAAAGGGTTCTGCTTGACGAGACGTTTCGCTCTGTTGATTAGGACGGGATTGAAATCAGACTAATAACCTCCGCGACATCGCAGTCACGGAAAAATGCGGAAACTGGCCTTTTGGCAGCCCTTTTTTTGTGATAGGTTAACAAGCAGACGGACAAACGCTAATTTACATTCGCAACAGAACACTAGACAGTTACGAGTCGCCTGCCTTTTGGAGATTTAGGGATTAGAGACAGATGAGGGAGGAGGCTCAATTCTTCCCGTATTGGGCCCGGTAACCCCACTCACACAACGCTATGATGGTTTCACGCCAGTTTTCTGTGAGGCCGTTGTATGACCTCGGTCGAGTCGACCCATTTGTACCGAAGCATGGCTCTCCGACATTTAAAAAAGTATAAACGTGTAAAAGCTAGGCTAGCATAGGTTATAAAGCGCATAGACAAATATTTATGTAGAACAGGCTGGAGGTTTAATTTAAAAAGTTGGAATGGTGTAGTAGTTACGACTTTGCCAGCTTTCATTATAAAACGGATATTGTGATTTATTTATTTGATGCTTTATGTATAAACATACCTACATGATTACTTACTACTGCCAGTAATACTGTGTTCAGCATTTTACCAACCAAAAAAGGTTTATTTGTCTACTAACAACGTATCTGACTGTTAACTGCTAACCTCAAATTGGATAATATTGTGTATCTAAATTATTTGATTTGATATGTTATTATTTGATTTGCGGATATATCCAATGCGAGACACGTGGTTTTGCACTATCCCTGATGATATGAGCTAACTATGATATAATCCTTCTCAAAAGGACGTTGAAGAAGACAAAACAGAAGAATGCACCCATCACAAATTCAAGCGCATCCTCCGGCTACTGACCCACTTAAGCAACGAGGCTAAGGTCTGGGAGAAGGTACCGGCCAGCTGTGACGTTATGATGGAACTCAGAATAGCATCCACACACCCCGAGTGGAGAGGACGACGTATCATGAAAGTGCTGGCAGAAGAATCAGAGTAAGTGTCCTATTATTTTTTATATTACCGAGATAGCAAACAGGTTTACGATCCGCTGATAAACATAGTTAGAGTTTGAAGTCTACTATGAAATAAGTATGTATGCACATTATGGGGCAAAAATATTCTTAAAGGGTTTCGATGTTGTAACATATTGACGATATACCTCGAAAGACAATTATTTCATTGTAACCTGTTTTTAAATACAAAGGAATGAAAAGAAGACGATAGCTTATTTGTTACCTCATGTATTTCTCTATTTAAATATAAAGCGTATATTTGTTCACAAAATTATGTTTTGACATGGCTCAGAGTTAACATTTCAAATTGAATGCCAAATAAAGTTTTCTCTTGTTTTCAATTCAAAGCTTGGCACAAATTGGTTATCTGTGCTTGACAGTCATTTTGAACAATAGTCTCTTGAAAACACAATTTAGTTATGAAAACGTTTCACAGAAATTATTATTCGGGAGACTATTCACCTACTCTGTTTATATTGAACCGTCTTTTGAATAATTCTGGTAGGTATCGTTTATTGGTCCTCTTTTCTACCTAGATTTCTGTCCATGTCAATAATAGAATAGAAATCTTTATTTCAAGCTGAGAGCTCATAAATGGTTAGTTACAATTTTCTTATACAACTAGTGTTAGTAAAACAGACACAGACTTACAGATTCAATTACAATAACAATATTACACAATTAGATTTCTTTCTTTCTTTCACATTAAGAAATAAAAATTCATGGCAAAATAAAAATGAAATAAATTAAAAATAAATATTAATATAAAATAAAAAAAAATTGAATAAAATTGAGATATAAAAAACATTAAATATAACGTGAGGATCCACTAGCATGCAACTTCATCCAAGGCGTTTACGCCTAGAAAGAGACTAACAATTTATGCACAACATAACTACGTATTATTGTTCATGATTTAGGCTATAAAGTCAACCTAAAAACCAAGGAACTGACGAATAAAATAACGCCTAACAAAATAACTGTGTCCATTTACATTCTAAACCTGTATTTTGTATACATACTTACATATAAAAATAACCTGAAACTTTATTAATAAAATAACCGCGATTAATTTTAGACCGCCATGTTAATACTGTAATCGTGATAAACAAAAATGATAGTTATCTCATATCTAGACAGACCCGTTTTAATTCCAAGACATTCATGATTATAAGTCAAGGTTGCACAGTCAAACTTATCCGCTCCATTGTTCGTGTCGAAGCATGACTTCGTCCGGCAAACAGGTGTCATATCCGGATTGGAGATGATAGAAAAAATGGCCGGATTTTCCTTTCCTATAGAGGTTATATGGTAAAACACTTACGTGTATTTGCTGCTTATAGCAAAGCCACGCTTAACTCCACACATTGATTATTTTGCGAAATCTAAGTGATTTTCTTTTCTTTTATATCTGAAAAAATATATAACGAGTACACAATTATTAAAAACTGGAAACCTGGCTTAATCTATACCTTATTGTCGCTTCAGACTTATATCTAAATCTACGAAATAATACTTTAATTAATCTAAATAGGTATATAAAACTCAAAGGTGACTGATATATAGGTAGTGATCTATCAACGCACAGCCCAAACCACTGGACGGATCCGACTGAAATTTGGCATGCAGGTAGATGTTATGACGTAGGCATCCGCTAAGAAAGGATTTTGAGTAACTATTATTTTACCCCCAACGCGGGCAAAAGCTAGTCGCTATAATAAAAAAGTACTAGAAAAACGCATTCCCTACTGACACAATAATCAATACAAGCCATCCGGTCATTGACATGAGACCCAATAATAAAATGATAATTATCCAAATGTTTTTCTCAAAAGCAAAAAAGTATTCCTATTAGTCGAATTAATACCGGAACTCACACTTAATTAAATGTTTTTAGTATTTATAAGTACTATATAGCTACTTAATAAGTTTTACAAAAAAAGTTCCAATATCAATTTGAATTAGGATTATCAAATACAAGTAGCTTAATAAAAGGTACAGGATATTTGTCCAAGTGGATCAAGCGCAGTAAGGTACCGCAGTCTCGGCCTAGAGCAGGAGAAGGGACGGGGGGTTTTTAGTCAGTAAGAATTTGACACTCGCTGCGACGAGCAAGCTGCGGATTCATAAGAGTCCCGATGTGAGTTGAAACACGTAGAGTTACATTAAAAAAAAAAGGATTTGGATATATTTTAAACTACACCGCCCCTGCGTCCCACGGATGTAGTTGAACATCGGTGAGTTATGAGAAACGAGACATTTCTAATACTAAATCCTTCGACTGACAATAATAAACGAAATATTGAAATCGATTTAGCTGTTCTCGAGTTCGACGATTAGCAACACATTGAGCGACTCATTTTTACGTCATAGATTTAAAAAAACTGGGTATCATAACTTCAGCAAGAATTGCCTATCTATAGGTAGCAGTCCTTTACTAGATTGAGCATCAAAGAAGGTAGCATAGAAGGGTTTGCTAAAAACCTCACCTATGGAAAATCTTGCTTAACGTCATTCACGTATTTCCCTGCTAATGTTCTTATACTAGAATTCTCATAAAATCGTGACATAAATCATTTTCCAGTTTTTTAGTCTCAATATAACATGTACCTACATACACTCGTCAATTAATTGCCATTGGTCAATTATTATAATGATCGCGCATAACTACGGAAGTCCTTGTGACTTGTGTTTGTGGAATCATTTTATTGCAGTGCAATTTATTATATCATTCGGTACCCGATTGTATAATATTAGTGCATATATACCTATACATAACAAATACGTTGGTAATGTTTTGTTGTCAAATTTTCTCAAAAAACTACCAGAAGTTGAATTACAAAATGACTCATTTAAAAGATTTTTTGGCCAACTGTTTAATTAAAAATGTGTTCTGATCTGTTTTAACCTAAGGTAACGTATTACACTGTCTACTTAACATACACTCCAAATTAGTATGATCCCAAAAAAATATTTAGTAGCAACAGTTTTTAATGCGGCCTACTGTTCTTAGACGACTGTTTAATATAAGTAAATTGGAATACCCTTTGAGTAAAAATATTATATGTCGATAAATTTAATAATTAAACTACTAAATAGCACCGCACTTAAATATATATATATATATATTTTTCTTACTGCGGCGGGGGGCGTAGGGTCTGTTGTATCGTAACGTAGCGCTACGCGTACTATGCTAGCTACCATATTGTAGCAACGACAAAACTTGCCTGTCAAGAGCCTATTATTTAATTTAATATACAATAAACCTATTAATAGAAGGATATTTTCCATAAACAAAACACAATTTTATTACAAAAAATACGTCACAAAAGATAATAACATCATAATTACGAGCACAAAGAATTCATCTGTCATAACGCGACATCTGTTGGATGGGTAATTGTATTGTTATTGTTCGAGTAGGCATATGGAGACATTATGTAATAGGTAGGTATATGCGCAAATTGTATAATATCACATAACATAACATCTTCAAGTTTTGTAGGACTTGTGGGACGCAATTAAAATGATTGACGGTTCGTCCTAGAAGGTGTTATGTTTTTATTAATTTCTTGTGACCTGAAATTTTGCTTGATATACTTATAGAAGTTTGGTCACTCAACTATATCACACGTGAATCTTGATATGCGTATTTCGTTAAATAAAATTTTCCGTTTTTTTACGCTTATGAGCTGGCACGAAATGAGGTGCACACCATGGCCTCACAGAATACCGTATTTGAAACTACACTTGTGTTATGTTTCGCTGTGTGTGTTACTGGAGGCCTAATCCTTCTCCTCCCTATCCTCAACTCCCTAAAAACCAACAAAAAGACGACAACGCGCTCAAATCCCCTATTCTTAAATCTCTAAAACCCTACTAAAGGCAACGTGCTTATAATTACTGGTCCTTACAAGGGTCCATGGGCTGCGCCGGTTGCTTACCATGAGTTGATTCGTCATCTCGTTTGCTGAAAACACTACATAGTATAAAACAGAGACTATCTTTGTACATCCTATGTTTGCTTAAATCTTTTAAACTACGCAACGAAGTTTGATGTGTTTTTTATATTAAATAGAGCAGTTGAAGAGGAAAGTTTTATATGTATAATAACACCCATTAAATAGACACACGAGTGTAATTCTCATGATAAGTATGAGAATTGCACTCATGCCGAGCCGGGGCGGTCCCTAGTATCTGGAGCCATCAGGTCATCCGTATGTTCCTTTGCTGTCAAAATTATTCCCTGGATGTTAGATCTGTATGTTAATTTCGATTTAATAAATTATTTTTGTTACTTTAAATGATCACATACTTATCCTACACTCGTCTAGGCACACAAGCCAAGCCTCGTAAATTAGCTATAAACTATGCAAGAACGTGTCTAAACAATAGATTTACAAAAATGTTTTTACTTTAAGTACGCTTATTGTGTTAGTCTCAGAATATAATTTATGTTAACTTAGTTGTGCAAAGTACTAATAAAACAAAATTTTACTACCGTAACGGTACAAAGTGGAAAGACGAGAGACTGAACAAGAAATAAAATTCTTTTGAAATTAAAGTTTAATGTCAGTCGTTCGCACTTTTTCGGTCTTTTTAAAATCAAGTATTTCTGTCTATAATGAAGTCAGATATTAATAAAAAAGTTTTGTAGATAGTTAATCTAGAGCGTAAATTTTTTCGTATACCTGATTACCCAATAGCACGGAGTTTGGCTCACCCACTATAACCCACAAGTCCTATTAGTTGTAGCATGATGTTGTGGCCTTCAGCCTTCCTCTTTTAACGGACTATCCCGTACAAAACTAATTGTTCAAATCAAACGAGTAGTTTCGGAGATTAAAGCGCTCAAGCAAACAAAGAAACTCTTCTATTAAATTAGTATATAATATAAAAATGTATGCATTTCCATATATAACCCGCGATATACTATATAAAACGGGAATGTTACAATGATTTTTTATAACGGATAAAAGAATGTTAATTCATAATATCTGCATTATATTTTAGAAATGCTAGTATCAGCTGTTAGTCCAGGCTAGTCAATCAATGTAATATTTGTTGTAGGAAGTATTTAGTTATTTCTTACTAATATGAATTGCGAAGGCTATGTGACATGTCAGCGAGTTGGTTCCTCATTGCAGTCTCTTGATTCTAACGTCCATTTAGTCACCCCACAATTATCGATCAATGTCGAAACCCGATTAGGTACTTACTGTCGTATGAATAAAAATAGGTAGGTGGTGATGATTGTTAATCACCGTTTCAACGGTCTCTTTAGTAACTAAAGAGACAGTTAATCATAATTGTTGATTCAACTTAACTTTAGTTCAAGTCGCACTTTAGTCAACTTAACTTTAGGTGAACGAACTGAACTCAAATGAAATGAACACTGAGATTTGGCAAACACAATCATCATCATCATCATAGTCAGCTTACATATAAGTATCCAC
Source organism: Spodoptera exigua (assembly GCA_902829305.4). NCBI lineage: Eukaryota > Metazoa > Arthropoda > Insecta > Lepidoptera > Noctuidae > Spodoptera > Spodoptera exigua. The sequence goes on from LR824615.2 coordinate 8,379,111, forward strand.
TAGTGAACAAAAGCCTCTTCTCACACGGAGAAGGTTTGAGTATTATTACCCTCGTTGGCAAACTTATAATTAGAATTTATAAGTCCAGGTTTCGTCACGATGTTTTCTTTCACAGTATCTATGTAATCATAGAAAGTTCATATAAGTCACATGGGTACTTGCCAAGTTTCGAACTCACATTCTCATACATTAGAAGCGGGCGCCTTAACCAAACTAATAAGATAGTATGCCTTAACCTCCCGGTCAACCACGACGTTATGTCAAACACCAGCCCAAATAAATAGATATAGCATTTTTTTTATTATGGCAACTGAATCTCCTTTTATTAGTTGTTGTCTTTTCTGCAGTATCATTTAAATATAGAATTTACTATTTAACACGAAAATAATTGTTCAAACTCGAACCAGTAGTTCCGGAGAAAAGCGAGTTTAAACAAAACAATCAAAAATCTTTAGGTTTACATATCGCCTTTGCTATCTTCCACTAATTTGCATAGGTAATTGGCACGTTTGTACTGGTTATAATAATTTAATAAAGTCGTAAACCAAGTAATTAGGTGTATTAGTTGATATTTTATAGTATTTATTTAAGTCTAGGCTACGGGCTAGATTCATGTGTGACCCTGCCTCAGGCATGAATTAACAATAATTCAATATATAATTAACGAGGCATTATAACATTATATTCGCTTAAACATACACAAACCGATTGAGCAATTTACATAATAAATATTCGCTGTATAAGTAATATAAGAGTTTGTATATGTAAAGTGTTATAGTAAAGTGTAATGTTAAATTATAATGAACTGAATTTTACTATGCACAATTTTTATTACGATAGTAGGGCAGGACTAGGTACGGTAAGACTACTTATCTGTTGAGAATAATTTCATGCTTAAGTAGATATTTATAATACGTAGGTAATAGAAACAAGGACTCTAGTCAGAAAATGTTGTCATGCGTGAGTTTCAGTTAAGTTAGATACTATATAAAAATTATGTACTTATTAAATAGGTATGCTATCATCTCTTTTCTTTTTTTTCTTTCGAGTTCGATTCGAGTGCGAACTTACCTACCTAATTGATTAGGTGTCGCTCTATTATTTATACACTGAACCTACATCTCAAACACCAAACACTTCAACGGTATAAAATTCTTACAAATACTCTTATCTTGCCTAGCCCTTCTAGAAGCAAAAAGCCCCATATTATTCAACATTTGTTTACGTAAAAACAACCTTAAATTAGTCACATAAGTTCCCTGTTCCATTTAATATGAAATAATAACAATGTCCGTACATAGTATTGTGTAATTTTATTGTTACAACATCACATCGCTAGGACGAGCTCGTCACGAGACTCTATTTAATTCTTTGAACTTGAAGACAATTTGATATTGTTGTACACATACTAAAAGTAAACCAATACAGGGGCAAAGATTTAATTTAATGATCTCTAAACTGTAATTTAAAATACCTATGAAAATCCACAAAGGTGAAAACAGCCAGTGCTGACTAGAAATAGACGCACCAAATTGAGTTATTTAGCAAGAAAGGGATGAGGCCTATATGTACCTATGTACTGCACATTATATGTATGCCTGCACGAATGGGTCATCCCAACCTGAGTAATACCACAGACTCACAGAAAACCGACGTGAAACAAACACACCCTTGTGTTTCGCCATAAGGCTCAATCCTTCCCCTCTCCCAATTCCTGAATCTCCAAAAAGCCGACAACGCACCCATAACTCCTCTGGTTATGCGGGTGTCCATGAGCGCCGCCGATATCTCACCATAAGGTAACATCAGCTTGTTTCCCGTCCTATCACATAATAATAAAAATGTAAACTAATGTTTTCTTAACATCAATAATCAAAACAATGAGTGATCTTGACATAAGACATTATAAAGGAATGATACCCATGCATGATTGTTGACGATCAATTGAAATAAATAGGGCATCATGGTTGAGACGGTTGTGACATGTGTTACTCAATGTTTATGTAATGTGCGACCCACAGGTTTATGATAAGCAATATTCTGGATTGCATGTTGGGTACCTATTACTCGCTAAGCAATTAGGAAAATTCTTCAATAAAACAATGAATTTATTTTTGCAAATTGGTCATATAACGGTACTTTTACACGTAAATTTATATGTGAAAAATTAGATGAAGCCGGCATTTTTCTATCTGACTTCTCTGAGAAGAAATGCCGCACCAAACTCAGAGGTCAGTCTCTGTCTCAAAGTGTTAGACCTACCTACGTTTCGATTGAATCAGGAATCTGTCAGGAAATACCTGGATAACAATCGATATAATCTCGTTTGTTTTGTTTGCGTCCAAAAGGATGATTATTTCTTTACAATAAAATAGATTTCAATTTGCAAACAACTACATGCATACTTACGTATAATTAGTCCCTAATTACACGTAAGATTGCTTCCTTCACGCTGTCGTGATTAAAAAATACATTGTTTGTCCTTAACTACAGATAACAAGGAAGAAAAACAACAAAAATAATATAAAATATGTCATAGGACATAAATTACTACAGTTCCTTTGTATTAACCATTAAAAGCAACAAAAAATATTCAGTTAGGTACATGATTAGATTGCTATTATTATTTTAATAGACTATTATTAGCTTATTTTATTGTGAAGTTAATTTGTCAACGCCACATTTGCAAAATAATTAGATGTGTGCCCTTCCGCAATCTACATTGTTTCTTTGTTATGGCACTCGACTCTATTTGGATTGAAAAGGCCCCGAAATCACTTAACCGATTTAAATAGATATTTTATCATTGGGAAGCTACACTTCCCTAGTGAACATAAGCTACGAACTGCAAATGTTAAACCAGGAGGCACAGCTGATTAAATATCGAAATCCATTTCTGTATTTCGGTACAAGCTGCAATCTAACGTAGTTTTAAGTGGGAATTTTTAATCAAAACAATAAGTCTATCTACATCCCAATATATCTACTAAATAATTATTTACTTAATTTCCAAACGTTCACCTACGTATGCGAGGATTTGAAACCCGTGCATACCTAGTTTCCAAATAACGCAATCAATGGTTTAACGAAAAAAAAAAACAATAGATCACCAAGAGACTTGACGTTTCACCTAATTGTACAATGGTAAGCATCCAGCGTCGCAACAACACGCAAGTCCGCAACACTAAAGGAGTTACAAATATCTTGCCGACCTTGGGGACTGGAGATTAGGGATTAACAGATTGGGAATGGTCGAAGAATAGGGAATGGAAAGAGGATTAGTAATCTAGAGTCATTAAATTGGTTTAACACTTTCATTACCACTACGATTTTCACAATGATATATATCGGATGAAGGTTGAACTCGCCAGGCGAATCCACTGCGCTGGAATAAAAAATTTACGTCGACCCTCTGAGCAAGTCGGTGGGACTGAGTGTGTTAATAGGCCAATACCTTGAAAAATCTAACAAGCACCTATTCCGTTTTTACAGGCGTATTGCGAAAGCTCGTGGAGCTGGGGCCATTCGTATGGACGCCACATCGGCTTTCTCCGCTCGCGCAGCCGAGCGGCTGGGCTACAAGAAAGTCTACTCCGTGCTGTACAAGGATCTGCCTGATGCACCACAACCCAAAGCACCACATTTTGCTGCCAGCGTCTTTATCAAGCCGCTGTAAGGTAAGGCTCTCAGAAATGTTATAGAAACCTACAAAGCTTGTCAAAAATATTATACCTTCAAGTTTGTAACCGTTTAGTCCCCGTTTTAACTATGAAAGTTTAAAAGCCTGAAAACTGAAATGATCAGGAGTAGGTATGCTTAATTTCAGCTTATACAGACAATTTTAGATACCTATAACAGTAACAAAGAACTTGCGTTTCTGACTTACTACCTACTAAGTTTCATTGCAACACCACCTGTCTACTTACAATAGAAACAAAATATTAATATATTCTTAGTTGGTTATATTAGTGACAAAAAAAACTTTCTTTTTACAGAATATCACAGCAAGAAGATAAGTTTCAAAGAACGCAATCGACTCCATCTATTGCACAGTTTACTGCACGAATAGAAAATTACTGCAGTAGGAAAGCACAATAACTAATAAGTATAAGGACTATTTTATGTTATGTTAATGTAATTATGTACCTATATCATTGTACCTGGCGAAGAAGCTTGGAAACGATAAAAGGCACTCTTTGAGTCTACTTTTCTAATTTAAGAAGTTAAACAGAAGACAGTGGTTAGTTAAAATATTTATATATGTTATTGTGTTGTTAAAATATGTTAATGCTTATTTTATTTTCAACAGGCATCGCAGTTATTTCCATTCCATAATTTAAATAGAATTTATTTAGCGGTGCCTAGTTAAATATAATAGCAATATGTATCTTAAAAAGTGTTTGATGTAACATTTTTAGTAGGTTCTCTCATGATGTAGCTTAGCTATGTTTTAGTAGTTCCTTCAAATTAGTAATATTTAATGTAATGTTATTGAAAATCGGTTAGATACTCATATATACATATTTTTAAAAAAGAGTTTGGATACACGCTGGACGTTTAGTAGCAAATTGAACTGTTGAATTTAGAAGAAATATAGTAATTTATTGTAAAACCTAAATGTACCACTGCATAAAGGTGTTGTTGGTTGTATAAATTATTACTGTAGAAAAAAATACACACCAGTAGTTTGTTATGTAAATTCTCTTGACTATTCGAATCAATGTTAAATTATTAGTTAATATTATCCCAAGTAGAAGATCAAAATTGTAATTAGATGTACTGTCTACCTAAATCAGTTTATTGTGATGTAAGTAGTTTGTAAATATATTATTCTATCTCAATAAATTAAATAAGATTACTTTTAGTCTATTTTTTATACCTACCTACCCTAATTCTGGGCATTCATATTCTTCATAATTTCCTATTTGGAATATCTTCCTGTAGAACTCCTAAATTGAACTGTGAGAGACACAAGACACTGTGTGTGGCCAAATAAATACAGGAGAAAGAGTTAAAAACTAAACAATACATTTTTAATATAATAGAAGCTACATTTTAGAAATTGGCCATATTTTGTAATGTCTCCTCTCACTTTAGAAGACAAATAGGTAATTGTAATTACAGTAGTCGACCACCATGACACTGCACCTTGCTGCTAATTTATATTTAATACTTGATTTTTCTCGGCAAATGAAGAAGAATGAAACTAAATTAGAACCAGTTAAAGCAGATTTATTATATTTATTTATTTATTCTGTTTAATTTTTCAAGTGAGTAACGATGAAATTCAAGTAACTTGAGACTCGGGTGTAACTTGAACCCTCTGCACAAGTTTTTCCAGATCCATGAGAAGAAATCCCAACCTGCAAAATAAAAAAAAAACGTTTCCTTCATAAATTGACAGTGTGTTTGTTCAGCAATGAACGTAAAAACTTTTTTCATATGATACGGAAAAATATTTTGTTTACTCCATTTTATGAGGGGAAAATCATCAAATGACTTGTCCCGCCCTAGTGTCAGGCTCTTACTGACTAAAACCCCCGTAACTTATTACGCTTGACCCGCAACCCCGGCTAAACATTAGCCCCATTTATGGTGGTCTATTAGGCTCTTTGAGACGCGCGCGGAACCTTACGCGCCGTACCTCGGGTCTGTATCCTGCGCTCAGAGTGCTGCCTACTGCGGCGGTTGGGGCGTGGGGAGGACGGTAGTTCTCTCACGCGCTCCGCCTCCTTCTTTGCGAGCATAACTGCTTCGCAGAAAGAGCAGACAGCTTCCCAGTTCCTATCGCTCCTCACCATGGCCTCGACTTAGGCCGGGCACGAGAGGACGCCGCCGCCTATCACTTCCCTAAGGACACGGCGGTGCTCAGCCCAAGCAGGGCACACCGCCACCGTGTCCTCTAGGCGGTCCTCACAATGATAGCGTTTCCTCCCGCTGGATCCGAAACAGGAACCTACCGAAGCTGCCGTGCTCGGTAAGCACCTGCGTTTAGTGGAAGGTGAGGACGCCATGACCTCAATCTACTCCTGAAAGTAGGATCTTATCTTTTCTATAACAGCTTACCCGATCCTTTATAGCACCCTGGTGTTGCATATTTTAGCAAATTTCTGGGTGAGTTTACCAGATGCCAATCATCCCCCCCTCCCTAAATCCGAAACTTGCAAAAGGCCAGCAACGCAGTTGTAGCTCCCTGGTGGGACGGGCGCCCATGAGCGTCGCTGAAGCTTACCATCAGGTTATCCGTCTGCATACGCCCATAAATAAGCATGAAATTAACAAGTAGTAACAACTATTTTCATAAGATTTTTATCTAATAACTAACCAAGAATGGATTTCCTGTAACGTCATTGATGATCAGAGGGCCACCTGAGTCTCCAAAACAAATACCAGCGCCTCCATATCCAGTCGTGCAGAGAATGTCAATGTTCAGTCTGTTTGAACCATTTTTGAGTGGACATTGAACCACTTGTAGCTTGACATGGTTCAACACACGTGGTTCAATACTAGTATTTTGTTCTAAAAAATAATTATTACGATTAGTTTGTGTTTCCAAACATTCGCAGTTAATCTAATAAATATAAATATTTTTTTCGCAATAAATAACGGTAGTAAAAAGAATATGGGTATGTATAAAACAAAAATTTTGATGATATTGTCGAGGTCGAAACATTCATCAAACTTTTTTGATGTCGCTTAAAATACTTACACAAAAATAAATATATCCACTCCGAGTATAATGAAATGTAAGAAAGTGTGTTTGCAGCTTTACAATTAAAATAAAAAAGTGTCAACTTACCTTCCCTAGTCCTTCCAAAGCCAATAGCCACAGCACTAAATCCCAAAAATTGCTTCCATGACTCTAAATAATTTGGTAATCTGATCGGTTTCACAATATCTGCAACAATCAACATTCTGTGGGGACTTGTTGAAAGATTATACAGGGTGTAAAAATACACTTAACGAAGCCGTTAACTACTTAAAATTATCATTGGTAAACGACTTTTATATTTAGGTATAAATAAAAAAAATATGGCGCGCAATGTAAAGCAAACGGGCTTCGTGTCATTGTGTGCGTAGATTCACAGCTTAGCATTAAAACGCTGTGATAAGTACGTAGGTCGACGTTTTACTTCGCAACAACAAAACAATTCTGTAAAATAAAAATCCTACTGAGATGCACGATGTTTTTTGTGCGGGTCTGCATTTATTTATTACGTACATTACTGTTCGTAACTTCAAATGCGTAAATTTATTTAGAAAAATCGAAAATTCAGGTTTTGTTTCTTTGGAAAAAAGTTTTGTAATAATACCTACTTTGAATTCGATTGCGCAAAAAAAATTAAAAATGCATCTTTGACCTTCAATATCTCGAGAACCCGTGGAGTCCCAGCTATGGTCTTAAAGAAAAATGATCCAAATAATGGGTAGAATACGTGGATTTCGGCTTCGTTAAGTGTGTTTTTACACCCTGTATAACTAATAAGATAGGACAAATTTGTGTACTCGGTAACTTACTTGTAATCTTAGCGCTCCGGGGCAAATATATTATAGCGATGTCATGTATAAGTGGGCGATACGTATAATAAGGGTGCTCAATTACTTGTCTAGTAACAATACGTTCACCACCAGTATACAGCTTGTTAGACCCCAAAACCACAGTAAACTTCCGCGCCAGCTTGACGCCATCAGTTTTGCAGTGAGCAGCAGTAACCAACCGGTTAGGAGACAACAGAGATGCACCGCATACTGACAAGCTTCGTGTACCAACTAAACTGATAATTAATCCAGCCTGTGTATATAAACATTTATAAACGACAACTAAATAAAATAATAAATTTAAAACAAGATGGTTTCCAATAAACCATAAGTACCTAAGTTTAACACGATAAAAAAACTTACTGTTCTGAAATATACAAAAAAATGCAATTATAAACATTACAATGTTGCAGACGGGATCTAGAGTCTTCTATATCGAAGTCTATGGACAACACTAAATAAATATTTGTCCTTGAAGATGATAAACTATGTATACGTACGAAAAATGGATACTCGTTCAAGGGAGCCACCTCGCCACCGATGATTCTGTTCTCGATAGTAACATTTCTATTAGCTTGAATTTCTTCTTCCAGTGCCTTTATACGGTTTGCAGTAGGAATACCGATGGCATCATGGTAATTTGTCTGCACTTCCGAGAGAACAAATACCAATGTGAGAAAAATGGCAAACAAAAATATAATAGACTTCATTATTTACTTGTAAAAAGACTCAGGAAATCAGTTTAACTTTACGAACATATTGGCTGTATTTATATCGATCCGTAATGAAATATAAGGCTTTTAGCAAGCTTGCGACTTTTAGTTTCGTGACATAACTTACAACTGAACAGTGTTATCATCTACATGCCACCATAAGCAGGTCATTATTGTGCAGCAAAAAGAGAGTAGCGGAAAGTACTGACCCCTCCAGCAACTCCAGCGTTGCATACGGAATTGATCATATGAGCAGCCACCAGTGACTGCTCGAATTAACTGATCCCTCAAGAAGACTGCTATCTTTCTACACAGACCAACAGGAAGCCCATATGCTGGAGCCTTGCCAATAAGACTATCGTGCCAGACCCTATGAAAGGCCTTCGAAATATCGAGCAAGACTGCCAATGCCCCCCGTTCTTTTCGATGGTCTCATCCTTAATGTGAGTAGCATATCCAAGAAGGTCCACAGAAAATCAGTCGCAACGAAACCCGTATCGCCGAACACTGAGGAGAAGTCTACCAAACAAAAGACCCGCAGTCGACACTTCTTTTTTTTTATAATTTCTTACAAAGTAAGAATATTACCAACTTTTCAAATTCTTATAGATAACTTAGAGTAATAATAAATATTTTTTTTTGTATACCGGTGAGTGGTGTAAAAAGACTAACCTATGTGCGAAAACATTCGGAGTATTTGAAAAAGTAAGTATTTGAAAATTATAAAGTATTTGAAATACGCTATAAGTGATAAGATAGCATAATGGTAAATTTTATATTTGTCGGTAACAAAAAAAATGAATGCAAATGTAATATTTATGGGTATGATAGTCGAAACGAAGAATGCACTGTCGGCAGTGAGAAGTATGTCGTTAATATGTTTTACGTACTACTCCAGCGCAATAATGTAGCGTGGTTGCAGCCCGGAGCATTAGATGAGGTGGTTTTTAGTTAATAAGGGCCTGATACTCGCTCTCGTCAAGGCGGCAAAAATCATTTGCTGATTTTCCCTGCTTAAAAACAGGACGCCGCGTCGTCGTTTGAGTAGCGGGCTATCATCGTTCGAGTACACAAACAAGTGAGCATAATATAAGACAGACGCACGTAACGGCCTTTTTTTTCTTATTGTGGTAAAATCACTTCTACAACCTAAGTGTGAGACTCTTGTTGACTAACTAATATTAGATCAATTATAGTTCATGTGAATGTAATTATGTACCTATACCTTTGTACCTGGCAAAAAAGGAAACTTAGAAAACAACCTCTGTCTATTTTTAAATTTAAGAAACTAAACAGGAGACAGTAGATATATAAAATATATTATTGTGTTATTTAAAAATGTTTCAATATGGTTATTTTATTTTATACAGCCATCATATTTCCCTTCTACATAATTTATGGACTGGTGCCTAGTTAAACATGATAGCAATATGTATCTTGAAGTGTTTGATGTAGGTAATATTATTTGTTTGACAATTTCTATGTTCTCTTAGGTTCTCTTTCTCTAAAAACTGTTTTGTTCTGTGCGCAGTGTAGGAACTCACATTGTCGTGATGAAGGATGATGCTAGCATTTTGCAATTCTTTGACCCTGAAGGAAAAGTAGCAACGTGGCTGGTTTTGGAGACAATAGCGTGGCCACTAATTATTGTTTTGCAACACTCCGTGAAGAAACAATTTTGGTAGGCTTTAATTAATTTTTGACCACCCAAACTCGTGACTATGGTTTTTCGTTTCGGGTTTATATTTACGCGTCCCTATATCCAGGATTCGTCACCTGGTACGATGTTGTACACAGCATTTGATGATCCTGCGTGGAATCTTTCGAGAGTTCTGGCACACTTCATAGAGTGAACGCGGTATCCATCGGGAAAACCACTTTTTACACGACCTGATTGTTCATGCAATTTTATTGTATTTGACTCATACCAATGCCTGTTCGCCTGAATTTCACGGTATGTCACATGTCGATCCTCAATTAGCTTACGCACAACATCAACGTTTTCTTCAGTTCAGGGTTCAGGGGCAAGACCCTACCTACCTCAGTCTAGAACAGGAGAAGAAACGGAGAAGTTTTTAGTCGTCAAGAGTCTCACTTACTCCCTCCCTCTCAAGAGAAATATTTCATACATTAAAGAAAAACGGCTCAGCTGAATCAGAAGAAGGTACGTCGTTTTTTAGTCAGTTAGCGTCTAAACTCCCTCTTGCCCCATTCAGGGCGGGAGCAGTCAATTGTTGATTTTCACCGCCAAAAAACACGTTTTTCAGTATAGCGAAATAAAGTGTTGAAATGTTGAATCAACTTATTAGTGAAACTAGTTATGGTTAATTAACGTTACATTGTCAAATATAATTTCAGTAAACAATTAAGTCACTTAGTAGAACATACATAAATACTCTGTAAAGGATTTGGCAGAATTTCAGTTTTATTCTACTTGCCCGTTAAACTCTTACTGAGTAAAAATAATTCTATGCCATCTCCTTCATGGAGCCTTAACATACGTTGGTATAATTGTGCTTAACCAACAACCCAGCCGGGCATCAGTTCTGATAAGTCCTGTCTTTGGTTGTCCGACTGTTCTTTAAGGCGCGCGATGCGCTGCACGCTCTGGTCATGCTATGGTCTTTTGTTTCTTTATAGTAAAAGTCAACAAATGGACAGACGGTTTACCTGATGGTAAACAATCAGCGCCGATGCTCGGGACGGATGAGTCACAAGCACGTTGTCGCCCTTTTGAGGGTTGCTAGAGTTTTGTTGATTGGGGAATTGAGGAATTGGGGATAAGGGACGAGAAAGGAAAGAACTGGGCCTGCGATTACCTCACTTACTTACACAATGAGACAAGGCTAGTGTTGTTTTACGATGGTTTTCTGTAATGCGGTAGTATTATTCGTGCTAAACTATGCCTCTCCCACATTTCGGAAAAGCCTGATTTGTGTAGGTAGTGTAAATATGTGTGTGTTTGAATTAGTCCTTACTCCTGGTCACTAATACTTAAATCTGAAATATTTGTAGGTATGAGTACTCATAGAACGGACGTCATAAAATATATACTTATACTAAATCTAAGTGAGAAAGGTATTTGGGACCGACAGCTAATCAACCACTAATGATAAGTATGATATCTCATTAATTATAAAGTCACTTGATCTTGAAACAAAAATTACAAACGTATGTATTTATGTATATTGTCACCCAAGCAACTTGGTTACTGAACATCAGTGGTAAACAGATGGATTGGAAAAATAAAACATGCTAGGAACCGCATATGGCTCACACGTTAAGTCAGTGGACACAGACAGCAAATTGATGACAGCAACATACTGTCTGTAAATTTTAAACCTCTTATCTGGCCTAACATAGCTAAGTATAATTACAAAAGATTTTGCTACCAAAAATTAAAGGTTACCCTAGCCTAAAATTAAAGTTCCTACTTAGACGAACTTGCGAGAAAATGAAGACTACATAAATGACCAATCTTTCAAAAATATACACGACAATTTCTGTAAGAAATTTTTTATGTGGGGAAAATATATATCCGATTACTTCCCACGCCCTAAAAACGACCCTTTTCTTCTTCTGATGAGAGGCAGGCCGCCGTAAGTCATTGCGCTTGACCCACAACTCCTGCCGAACAAACGGTATATGAGGTGAACCCATTTGTAATTGTCTGGTGGCCCAAAAGTGCGCGTGAAATCCATGCACTCGGATCCTGATCAGGCGACTTTTTTTATGTGATGGGTCGGCAAAGGAGCTGATTACCTGATGGTAAGCAACCAAAGCCGCCGGCGAAACACAACGCTGTGCTTGTTTCACGCCGGTTTTCAGTGAGGCCGTGGTATCACTCCGGTAGAGCCGACCCATTCGTGCTGAAGCATAGCTCTCCCACACTTAAAAGTTTGCTCGCTGTTCGACGCTCGGTATGTCTCTGCAAGGGTTCCTTCTTTGCAAGCATATTGAACTGCTTCGCAGACGGAGAACACGGCTATTCAGTTTTTCTCACTCTACACTACGGCCTGGTTTGGACCTGGTTTGTAGAGTGAGAAACTACTACTACTACCGGTGATTTCTAGCTCCTAGCCCCAATGCTAGGAGCCTTGGAGGAGGTAATATCGCCAATAGTACAAACTCTATGTCAACAAAATAAGCACTTCTTACATTGGAGAAAAACAATCAATGAAGTCTTATATTATAACTAAAACACCTTTACTACGTAGCAAGTTTAATAAGTGAAAAGTGAAAATCGTATGAAAATCAGGAGAAAATCTTTTTGGAAAACCGCTTATGAGATAGGATGTCCACAATAACACATAACAAGAATACAGACCAAGAACCAAAACATTTTAAAAACGCTCTTATGTCTTCACAATAAGGGTCACTAGGCGGTAACTAGATACTTATTGTATTTAAATCTCGCGGCGCACGCGACGATTAGTAAATAAACCAACTCGAGACGCCAAGCTTCGGTCACCGCGACACATCCCCACTCCTGAGATTGTTGTTAAGGCTCATATCTACACTTGTTATCTATGAAGGTAAAAAAATATTGTTTGGTTTATGAAAATACAGAACCAATTTGAAAAGGTTTTACCGATAGAAAACATTTTTCCTATTATGTAGTAGTTTTTAATTTTTATCCCGATATCCTTACAGGAACAGCCGGAACTCACACAAGAGAAACAAGATCCTGAAAGAACTTGTGGCTGATGTAGATGAAGATGGTGATTATGATGTCTCACCATTGACTGGATGGGAGACAGAGGTAGTCTAGAATAATAATGTAAGTATGTATATACATTTTATATTCGATATTTTTCTTGCCACTGAAAGTTTCCACGTACTACATAATATTGTGGGCACTGTTAGTAGCAGCAATGATCATCATGGTTTTGAAATCTTGTTTGACGCTTATTAGTCCAAGAGAAATATATCATAAAACGAAAATTACTTGTTATAGCGTAAAAAACCCACCTATGTCAACCCACAAATTAAAAATAATAAAATAGTATGTAATTATTATGTGGTGGCGATTGGGAAAGCATTTTCAAATCTTAAGAAAGAACAGCTTTTTATGGTTTAATTTCTACTTCTGAAGGTTGATTGAGAGAGTTATTCATATGGCATATCTAAAGTCTTCGTTACACACCATCCTTTTTAATTTGTATAGGTACATAAAAAAAGAATGAATTGTAACTTTAAAAGTATTCTTATTAAATTACTAGCGATTACCGAATCGAATTCACAATTATTGTTTGTAGAATTATCGGGTTAGATATACGTCATTGTAGCTACCAAACATTAATAATATGAACATAAAATATACATTGTACGATAAGATAAACAAACATTCTAGTGTATTCGCCTTAAATATAGTATTTTTATCTTTCACCGTTAATATGTAAATGCGTGCGCGCAAACGTTCAAAACATTACCTAGTTGCGCACAAGCCGCACGCTAGAACGATTTGTTTTTATTGTATTACAATAATTTAATATTATATTTCTACAATAAATTATTTATTGTTATATAAATAGTGATTGTGGTTGCACGTTTCGGATTTCTGTCTCCGGCTGACATTTAAGAGTGCAGTGAACTTCAGTATTTTCGATTACTTAACTTAGTTACGAAGAGTTGCTTATAGGTAAGCTAAATACTGAGATTAAGTTATTATATATGTTTGCTGTTAGAACAGCATAGCTAACGTTACGTTGCTGATAGTCTAATTTAATTATTCATCCGTTTTTAAATAGCCTCGACGATAAAAATAATGAAATTCATTTTTTATTCAATATTTTATGTGTGTCAAAAATAAACATCAGACAGATCATGACCTATGACAAGATCTGTAAGAAGTATAGGTACCTCTTGAGACGGGAAAATCATTTTTCTTTTCCCGCCTTGAGGGTGTGCCCGACTCTTACTAAATAAAAACTACCTCGTTCCTCCTGTTCCGGGCTCCGGAGCCGCAGTACATGTTTGCTCTTGCACCCGGAACCACGGCTAAGTGTGCGTTGGTGCCTACCTACGACTAAGAATTAAAGCTATTCTTCTTTATACCTGATATAATATTCTGTGCTAACATTTAGTATTTGTTGAACAATATTTCCTATCATTTATTATTAAAACCTTGCAAACGTACCTATATTCCTTTAAGTAAGTATATAATCAGATTTATTTATTGATACGAGTATCTGATATTACGACATTATCTACTTGGATACAGATAACTGCGTCAAACATCTGCTACTTACTAAGATGTACGAATAAGATACAATCACAATCAAATTATGATTATTAAGGCAAACATATTACCTATTTAAAACAACAAGTACCTAACTTTTTTTGTCTGGAAAAAATCATCAAATGACCTCTCCTACCCAGGGTAAGGCGAGAGCTAGAGTGCTAGACTCTTACTGACTAAAAACCCCCGTTCCTTTTTTGCTCTGGGCCGAGACTCGGTGACTCATTGCGCTTAACCCGTAACCCCGGCTAACAGGTACCTAGGATATCAACAGTTTTGTAATTTTGGAAACCCTAGCAAGTCAAGCAATAAGCCTGGATTAATATCTGTAGTAGTGTAATCACTATAAAAGCATACACTATTTGTCCTGCCATGTCTTGTTTCGTGCATAGACGAACAATAGATTTGAAGTTATCCAGGTACCTATGTAGGTACATTTTACCCATATACATCACACAAATCTCAGAGAATGATGCCATTGATCCGTGCATTTAATGCCCTGGAACTGGAAGTCCGCATCATAATAGTAACCATACTTCCGGGTTTACTCTGATAGCCGTGGGATGACTCTCCTTCCCCAAGCAGATAAACCTTGATTGCCCCGCATTGCTAGCTGGTAACTGACATTTTCGGGGGCCCATTAATTGAGTTTGCCAGTCACTCCCTGCCTGTTTAACCGTATGTATCAGTATTGTTTTTCCATAGTTATCACATTCACCAGTCCATAGCCACCCACACTCATAGCGATATACTTATTTTTTACCATATTGCACAATAGTCCTGCATTAACAGGGAATTCTTCTTGGGTGCTCTTTCATTGTGCTTAAAGGTATATATAATTTTGCCAGCTCATGTCCCATTTCACTTATACTTATTAAAGTTGTTCAAAAAGCCTCTACGAGTTGGCTTCAGCCCCTCGTACGCCTTCCAAATGTCTAGTCTTTGAGAGAGGGATATATATATATATTACATACGCAGGTCCTGAGACCTGTCCTGTACCAGATGCAGTGCCAGATTCTTACCGACTAAAAACCATCCCGTTCTTTCTGCAATAATTATTGCTCTGTATTGCTTCCCCGGCTTGAAGCAGAAGAAGAAACCTACTTACATATATTAGATTTCTTCAATACCTAATTTAATATAACCAAGACTCTACACAGTTGCTTAGCGAAATAACTACTTATTTACTTATTTTTTGTCTACAATAGAACAGCTTGTGTTGAAGGCAACGATGACATCACCGAAAACATAAAAAACAAACCGGAACAAAGACGAGTAGGTCCTAGTACCTTATCATTATTCACAATATGTTATGACTCGTATGGGTACACCTATTTATAACTGATAAGTTGCTGCATGTATGCCTTGTCAGTTTGTCATAAATATGAAACTACTAGAGTTCTCAAACAGACTAAACTGACCTAAACTAACACTTAAAGGATAACAAACCTATTTCGAAATCAGTACCTCTGGCATAAAAAAAATAGTGTAAAAATATTACAATAAGTAGTAGTTAATTTGAACTTATCTAAGACCTATGGATAAATATTTCAACAAATATTGTTCGGTGTGATATAAATTAATGTGTTAATTAAAAAAATTTTTTTCATCGTACCAAGGTACTTACGTAGATTCTCGATGGATTAAATTGAGTGTTATGTTTACAGTACCTACCTTCGTAGGTACTTAGGTATATTTAAATCTAGTTGGTTTAATAGACAGGCGACAATTGACGAGAAGACATAAAATATAACATTTAAGTACTAAATAAATGCATACAAAGGTATCATATATTTGCTTTGACAGTACAATTAAACATTATAATTGTTTTCAGGGATCTTAGAAACAATGGCTGACCAAGGTTACGAAATAAAACCTATTCAACCTGGAGATACGGAGGAATCTCTCCAGTTACTGCGAAGGTAAGTCACGCATGGAAACCTCACATGCTCTACTTTAAAATAACGTTTCGAGATAAACTTATTAAGATTTGTCTGAGAGGGCTGCTAAGGCCCTGTCCACAGTTTTATTTACGAAGTCCTATAGAAAGTTGAAAGACACTCAAATGTTAGGATAGAAAACATAAAAGACAAGTCTAGAGTCTAGCAAACGCACACACGTCCCATTCAAGGACATTTACAGGCACATTACAGGAACCCTGTAGAATACCGATATCTTAATAAATCTGCCTATTTGCAGGACGTTTTTCATCGACGAACCTATGAACCAAGCAGTAGGATTATGCAGTGACGGGAACTGTCCAGAGCTTGACGAATACTGCGCACACTACCTACATGAAAACGGATGGTCCTTCAAAGCAGTCGACAAAAATGGCAAAATCGTTGGCCTAATTGTCAGCGGAATGTGTAATTTAAAGCCAGTAAGCTTACATTATCCTATTATTTATTCATCTTGTAATGGTCCTCTCAGATTATGGTCCATGATAAGGTGTTCGCTTCTCATCTACGAGAGAGGGTTTTCATAAACTGAAAAGTTCAATGTGGTTTTTTCGAGCTACTTACTTAATCTAAAACCTAGATTTATAATTAGTAATAAAGTTAGAGTAATCTCCAATCTGCTTTGAGAAAGTGTGGTGATTAATATTCATACCTTCTCCGTGTTAGAAGTGACAGGGGTTGAAGTAAAGGTTGATTGTGATCTTATTAAATGTCAATTCTATGAAAAGTAATACTTACATTTCAGTAAAGATCTATCACATCAAAATACGAGACATCCAAGATGGTAAACTGTCTCAGAATAACAAACATTGATAGGGACTCGATTCAGTAGCAGAATGTCGGATTTTTCGATCTACAATACCAACTGTTGCACGAAGGTCGGATGTATTGGACGCTTACCATCAGCCTTATTAGTACCTAATACCTACCTAAATCCAGATGTCAAACTAACAAGTCATAGTCATGGAAAGTAATAGGTATAACTTATGTTATATTTCCAGACAGACGATGGCAGCGACTACGTGAGCCAAGCTCAACAGTGTAAGAACCCGAAATTCGCAAAAATTTTATACGTCTTAGCACAAAGAGAGGAAGGTGCCAAACTTTGGGAGAAGTTCCCTGATCAAGAAGAGGTGCTGGACGTGAAGCTCGCGGCTACTGATCCAAACTGGAGAAAACGAGGCATCATGAACAAATTGTTAGAAGCTACAGAGTAAGTTGTTGCCATTTTTCCCCTGATCTAACACCAAATACGACAGAAAATCAGTATTTTCAATTTCCGAAACCGTTCCACTTATTACCTACAGATTCGTGGCAAAAGAAAGGTTCGTTAGGTAGGTAGGTATATTGTTTCGTTAGTAGGAACTGACAGTTCATTAGCATTTTCATTTTTCTTAAACGACAAAGGACAATGTGAAAATACATACAAACTGCCTATCCACATTATCTTCATTTAACAATAGATTTAAGTGTCACCCTAATTACTTGGTCACTCAACGTTACAGTCAGTAACGTGTAGAAATACAACAGATAGGATATGGACAGTCGTCCAAATCATTGTTGAAATGGTCTACTAAAATATTCCATTTGCATGAAAATACCTTTTATCTGCTCATGTTCGCTGCCACTTATCTACATCATCATACAATTCGATTCGGATTAAAACTTGTCAGTAGCATCAACGTATTTAATGAAAAGAATATACATTTGAAAGGAGAAGGGCCATTTTGGATCATCATTTGAAATCGTCCATTTAAATACGAAATGACGGTGACATAATATGTAAGAACCAATTTTTTCAACATGTTTACGGAAAAGGGCATTTGGAGTGGCGGTGGCACCATTCACGACTCGAAATCAGCATTTGGAGTGGAAATGGCTGCAATATCGATTCCAAAGACTTCTTATCTAAATAGTTGTCTAACTTCCGAGTTTGATAAACAGATAAATAGGTATCTATTTCTATCTTTACAGGAAACTGGCCAAACAACGTGGTATTAAAGTACTCCGTATGGACACATCGAGTGCCTTCTCAGCAATGTCCGCAGAAAGGCTTGGCTTCACTTGCATGTACTCGGCTCCATACACAGAGATCAAAATGGATGGCAAGCCTCTTATAGTCCCCGAACCGCCTCACGTGGACGACAGAGTTTATACCAAAATACTACTATAATATACCAAAAAAATGGTGATTCTATTTACCTTGTATTGGCCATATTACGAGTACGTACCTAATATTATAGTTTTATTTATGTTTCTTTTCAAGTGTTGCATCGATAGAACTAATCATATTTATAAGTTATCGAGCGATCGCAATCTTACCTTTATCTAAAACACTCGTTCGCTCAACATGCTATTCTACACCTATCTTCATGTAGCCGCTAGTTGATGACTTACCTACCTGTCTGGTTAGTTTGAAATTGGTTGTGATATTTACATTTTGTTTGTAGTATATCTAGAGAGAATTACTTGCTGGAAAGGAAATTAATCAATTGACCACGACGAGTGTAGTGTTTAGAAGCTTAGATGCTCGTAGTGCCCTATGAGAATTCCACCCACTACTAGATACCTACTTACCTAACTATTAACTGCATTATTATTACAGTACCTACATATTTACTTACTGAGGGGAAAGATGGCGTGTATTGTACCTACTTATAATAAGAACCTAATATTATTAAAATATTCCTAATATAAAATAAATTATGTTACCTACTTTCCTGTATTTTATTAGAAACTGTGTAATGTAGGCACACCTATGAGACACACACACACCACATAGATAAATGAAGGAACACCGGGTTGGTTTTTAGTCAGTACCTAAGTCTGATAGTACCCTTTGGCCTACCCCGAGGCCGGTGGGTCTGCACGAGAACTTTACAACCCGACATACCAAAATAAAAGGTATCTACCTAGTTCCGTTACAGCGGAAAGGAAAAAAGTACATCGATTTTTATAATAACTATCGTGAGACATACTAAATTAACTAAAAATCGCGGGTTACTCACGTGTTTAAATTGAGAAAAGCTCTACTAGTTTCGAACCACAGTTTCAGGCTGCGCGACGTCGCCGCGTCCGCGCACGCTGTTCATGAGGAAGAACCCCTCTGTGGTTCGCAACTAGTAAAGCTTTTCTTAATTTACAAACGTGAGTTTTAGTTAATTACATTGACTTATGTATGTACATACGTATCTACTTACCTACGTAGCGGCCACACCATGTTCTCGAATGCTGAGCCAATTTCATAACAAAGGTTTTATTATAATTTATAGATCCTACAAAGAAGGATGATTAAGTAGGTCTAGCCACTGATAAAAAAAAACAATAAGTTTCTTACCTGTTGCTTACAGCAATGATCGACTTGCATGGTCTTAACAATGCGTGTGGTATGTAGATAAATGAGCTTTAAATCTATTGAATACTTACAATTACTGATCTTGTAAGTTCAAGAAAATGTTATCGTGTTAATGAGCTTTAACATCAATTGATAGTTAATTATGAAATGCCTACATTTTTCACTTTAAAAAAGTATTTATTCAACAGTTGTTCATGCATTGTGTAGATACCGTTAGACTGTGTTTATTAGATCTAGATCAGCCATAGGTACTCAACCTGCGTCCCGCCGCGCCGGGCCTATATCAGTGGCCCACGTGCAATTAGAGATAATTGTTAAATATTTTGACTGTCGCGCCCATTCATAAATAAATAAGAGAAGGGGAGAGGAAGAAAAGGGAGAAGGTATTGGTATCACTCCGGTCGGGCGGGATTTATGTGCCCATGTGAGTGTGGCTCTCCTACGATAATTTTTGCTTGCGGCCCGGAACACCATGTCTAAAACGTGTTTGTGGGCTGTATATAAGAAAGGTTGAGTACCGATGATCTAGATAGATCTAGTGTCATCTGCCGACAAAATTCATCATTTTTGCACACATACTTTATTAGGTAGATACTTTAATTAAATTGACTAACCCCCAGTTTCCGAAAGGCCGATAAATGTTAAAATCAATTTAATCTCTTGTCAAGTCATCTGATTGGTTGACTGAATTATCAACAACCAATTAGATGACTTGACAAGAGATTTAACAGGAGATTAGTTAATTTTAGCGTTGACAAGCCTTTCAGAAACCGGGTGTAAGTATTACATACAATTTTAACAAACCAGCTTTTGCTTGCAGCTTCGCTCGCATTACATTTTTTGGGAACACAACTGACTTTTCGTTATGTAGAACACAAAAGAAAACTCGGAACACAGCTAAGTACTTTGAATTCATGCGTGGGAGAGCCATGCTTCGGCATGAATGGGTGGGCTCGACCGGAGTTATACCATATCCTCACAGAAAATCAGCGTGAAACCACCATCGCGTTGTGTTTCGCCGTGTTAATGAGGTTACCGAAGGCCCAATCCTTCCCATCCCCCAATCCCTAATGCACTCGTAAATCCTCTGCTGTGGCGGGTGTCCTTGGCGGCGCTTATTGCTTACCATTCAGGTAATCCTCCTAATACATAGCTTGTTTACAGTCCTATTACATAAAAAAATCAGCCTAATCCAACAAAAATCCAATAAACTACAAATAAGAACAAAAAATATAATTTTGTAACAATCTATATGGCAACATTTGACTTTACGATACATTACAATAAGCTTACAGCACCAATCAATAGTTACAGGTACCAACCAACCTTGAAAAGATTTTGCTTAGCCAACCTGTAAGGGAACGAGCTCAACCGTGTAATTTCATAATATCCAATATTATTGTAAATTAGTTCTCAATACATTTAATTTACAATAACAATGACAAAACTTTTTTCATTAAGTTTTGGTAGGTGATTTGAGAATCACTTATCGTTGAATATGGTAAATCTTCTTTGCGTTTTGCCATGTCCGTTAGTTCTAGTCCCGTAAAGAAAGCCTCCGGTGAATTTCTGTAAAGTTTTTGTAGAATAAAAAATCATCAACAGCCCATGCGAGTCCGCAGAGACCACAAGAGTTATGGCAGTTTCAAAGGAATCAGGTCTTTCAGAAAACGCTGCTACCCGACATATCTATGTAATCCTGTCGTCTTATACGAAACCTCCAAGAGTATAAGTCTTTTGGGAGTAGATAATTGACATCTATACGTAGGTAAGTATATAGATAAGCAAATGACTAAATGGAAGGTATATACGCGCTACAATTCCATTTAATTACATTTTGTTCGTGCGGTTGGCTCAAATGTTTCGAAACATTGACCCAACATATAAAACAAAAAATCTAACGTGAGCCTCCGTTGGACGGTTGAACTAAAAATAGATAAAACAAATTGAAAATGTATATGAAGATCTTTATTCGTTCGATTCGGGAACACCGTGGGCTTTTTGAAGATTTCCATCACCAGTTTTGACCACGGTCACTTATTTGAAGTTATTTCTACAGTGTAAGAATACAATAGGAAAGTTTAATTAGAAGATACCAATTGATATTTTAAAGGACATTTTACAGGCACACTGTCGAGGCGCATCAAAGCGAAAATCCATCAAAATCCAACTCATTGGAGCACGGGTATTTGCCAAAGTAATGTTTGCATTAAACTGTTGTTGATAAGATTGAATTTCTTATTCACTTCGACGCTCTTCGACTAAAGAGTTCTAATAAAAACTACAATAAAGTATTTAATTGTAAAATATATTACAATCTAAATAACCAACAACAAACAATTTGTACACAGAGATTTACAAAGGGAGGTAGTTCAATGAATATCAATACAGGCACATATGTAAAAAGTCAAAAGATTTACAAAACATATAACAACTTTTACTCTATATTTACATAATGTACACTGTACAAAACTATTATGTACTAATGTAATTCATATATTTACTCTCTGTACTTATGTATTTCTATACTTATGGTTTCCATTGGCATTCCAGGTGTTGCAAGACTAAATAGATGATAATTATTATAAAGTGATTTAAGAATATCAAATGTAATTATATGCATTATTTGACATCTATTGATAGCTTAGTCAAATAAAATATAAATTTATCTTTTATTTCTATATAAGTGTATGTAAAAGTACCTAATTATAGTAATTTTCATTTTTAATTTTTAAATAACATTGTTCTACTTGACCATTACATTACAGAACTACTACTGCTTACTATAATTTACAGATTAGAAGATTCATGTAAAAATATTTACATTGATTTATAAAGTAGATTTTGTTACACTACAAAATTGATTAATTGACTTGACTATGCAATAAATATTCAGCGCCCTAAAACGACAACAGGAACCAGTTCAATCACACAAATAAATAACAACAAAGTAATTCAAACTACACAATAATGCATTATTGAGTCATTACTCGACTTCTAAAGTCGCGTCAACTGATATAAAAACTACAATTTGTCTAAAAAAATATGTTCTACATAGAAATGAAAATATTCACTTCTTTTCGTTCGCCAGAGCCTGTCCTAATGACGCTGTAGCGACGGTAGGGTTCGCTGCTGCCACGATCTTGTCAAGTAATAATCGGGTCTGCAACTGAAATATTTAAACAAACAAAACAAATGAGTAAAGAGAGAAGGTGGAGACGAGATGAGAAAGAGAGAGAGGAAAGAGAGAGAGGAGCGGGAGAGGAGAGAGAAGAGAGAAAGGAGAGAAAGAGGAGAGAGAGAGAGAAGAGAGAGACAGGAGAGAAAGGGGGGAGAGAGAGAGGATAGAGAGGTGAGAAAAAGAGAGAGAGGTGAGAGAGAGATATGAGAGAGCGAGAAAAGAGAGAGAGAGAAAATAGAGAGAGGAGGGAGATGAGTGAGGGTGGGGAGAGAGAGAGGAGAGAGATAGGAGAGAGAGAGGAGAGAGGGAGAGGTGAGAGAGGAGAGGAGAGAGAGTGATTAATTAATAATTAATGCAAGTCATTTTTTTAGTCAAAATCAATTTTCTAACTAGTCAAATTCAATACTTTATCCAAATGTCAAAAACGATCCTTTTCTACGAAATTTGTAAGTAAAACTGAGTTATGACGTCAGTTTTTATACGACAAATAGTTTACTTATTTCTTTAAAATTAACTAAAAAGTATCTAAAATTCAGTACCTATATCGATCGATTGATGAATATAGTATAGTTATTTTTTAATATTTTATTGTATTGAAACGTCGAATTAATTTATTTTCGACCTAGGAAACTACCCAATTGTATTTTTGTAACTACGACAATAAATTGGCAAGGTTCACAATGCGAAACGCAATAATGCCCTTCTATCTGACGTTGTCTAGGGCAAAGGGGGTGTAATATTGTTTTATTTATAATTCCAATTTATTTATACACGTTTATTATGTCTTTAGCAAGTTTTTAATTTTGGATTATAACTATAATGGGAGTCTGATTGACACTTTCGGTTAGAAAGCCGTAGGAAGTGTTAAATAATAAGATATATTTTTTTGTTGTTGAGCAAAACCATATACTCAGTATATTAAGTATATTACCTCATTTCCATTTGCCTGAGCTGCAGCCCGGACCTTATCCAATTCTTCGGCAAGACGTTTTGATTTTTCTTGAGCTTGTTTACGTTGTGCGACATACAAATTTCTGTAAAAAAAATATACCTTTATATAATTATGTAGCGTCTTCAAAAAGCAAAGAAAAATTTTATATTTTTAAAGTAAATATGCATCCATATGCAATTAGATGGTCTGAGTTTTTTACAGGATAGAATCAAATGGACCACCACATTAACACCTATATTATCAGAGAAGTTAGTGTGTGGTCTACATTTTAAAATTAACATTATTGGCAGTGGTGCAATTGTTATAACTGGCAACTTGTGTCAAACTGTACAATCTGTACTCTGTTTAGCAATAAGCTTGCTCATACTGGCCCTAATTCAGGTAGACTAATTTATTTACTTTACTAATTCAGTCTAGTTTACTTTATTAGTAATGAGGTTGCAGCATTGCAGCATGGATTCCTCATCATAGAGAAGGTTTGAGCATCAATAACCACGCTTACTCAAGCCGGATTAACGAATTGGCGATTTCAAACAGTCATATCAGTTCCTGCCAGGTTAAGGGTGCAGTTCCATTGAGGCGGAGCGGAACAGAGCGGAGAAGAGCTGTGCCGCGATTCACCAATCCATGAAATCCACACATGAGATGTGTGGATTTCAAGCCATGTGTTAAGGGGGACCCTTACTACTGGGCCAACACAACTTAGCCCTAATAAATATGAACTAATTTATTTACTTTACAAATAACATCGAAAAGGTTGCTGCAAAAATGTTACACCACAATTTAAAATAAAATATGTCTAATAATAATCCATCATTAGTTTATACACATTGGCATATCACATTGTAAACCAGATTTTTTTTTAGGTAACAGTGGCCGGAAATGTTATACATAGACTACTATGTAATAATAAAGTAAGAACATTTTCGAAATATTCAGGCAGATGGAACAGCTACTCTTCAAAATAAAAATTTTCGCAATTTTATGTTTATATGGAAATTTATCGCCTCTTAAGTCTTTTTCGAAAACACTTCGCTTCAATTAAGTTTATAGACCATTATGGTGCTAAGTTTCATTAATGCTGGTTAAGTAGTTCTCATAAATTTTGTCTGAAAACCCATATGGTATAAACACATTAAATGTTATAACATTTTTTAGTTATACATGACATATGTATGTGGCTGATGTAGATGCACAGTTTGGTGTCCTAGACATTTAAAAAAAACCCAAGCAACATTTCTAACAAACTTACCTTATAACAAACACTTGAAGGAAAATCCCAACTAATGCGACTCCAGTACACATAGCAATGATGACATAATTTGGTAATTTCTTCACCCCAGATACTCCATAGAAATTATTAGAATTGTCATTCCTGCTGGATGATCTCGCATAGGATTCATAGTAGTAGCTGTACTGTGGGTTCTTGGACATACTGGAATAGAAAAATATGTATGGGTTATTAATATAAAATGTGTTATAGATTTTTATAGCATTTAACTTTTTAATAGTGGTAATTCGAGATACAACAGTTGTGTAAAGTGCAGCATTAATTTGTGATATTATTAATTAATAAATTATTGACAGATCTAAGCAAGATCTTCAAGCTGTATGCCAAGTATGGAAATGACACAGACACAATCCTATTAGTATTATAAAGGTAAAAAAATGCTGAGGTGAATGTATTACTATTCTACTATTGCATAAGAATTACTGAAGGGATCAGAATAAGCTTTGACAGAGATAGATTAGAACCTGGAATAACACATACTACCAATCTAATTTATAGAATGCAGTTTGCAATAAAAATTTAAAATACATTTCAATACTTATAAAAATTGTTCTATATGTGATATTAGATGCTTGATAAAGAACACAATTTACACTTCTAAGCTTAGAAATAATAGTTAAATTTAGGGTGGTTTAGAATGTGCCAAGTCAGGAAGCCTAGTAGAACATAATTTTGTGCAAATAACATGCTTACCATTTATGTTATAATAGGTAAGTATCAAATGCTGGTGCTGAATATGATAAGAAACTTCAATTCAAAAGTAAAGATACTGATAATATAAAAAAACTCATAATAACAGATAAATGCATGCAAAACTTTTTACTTACTTGTATGGTGCATGTGATCTGTATACATATGAGGCCCCATTATCTATTTCAATCATGTTGTCATATTGAACTCGACTGCTGGGCTTCCCAAGCACATTGTATGCCTCCACAATACGTACAAACTTTTCCTGTGCGCCTACATCTTTGTTTTTATCAGGATGGAACTGAAAAATGTATATTTACAAACATAACATCACACATCACTTAGGATCATGTCTCTTAACTCCCGATAGAGTAGACAAATGAGCACTTTTAATTGTATGATGTAGGTACTTATTTCTAATTTTGATGGTTTACAGTTAACAAGCCTTGGTATATGATGAACCCTTATAATTCGTTTCAAAGAGAAAATTGTGTTTAAAAAAACACAAACCTTCTCCTATCTCAATATTGCATAGTGTTGAACAAAAAAACAAAGACTTACATAAAAGCATCATATTGTACTGCAAAAGAATTGACTTACTTCTTTGCTCATTTGTATGAAAGCTTCCTTGATTTCTTTATCGGAACAATTTCTTTGTAAATTAAGGATTTCATAATGATTTTTTCTTCTTAAACTGAAAAGAAATGACGCATCAAAATATGTGATTTATTTTGGAATGTATGTGTGACTGTTTAGATTTTTGTTTTTTACCTGTAGCACCTCAGCAATGCCTTTATTGCCTTGATGTCATAAAATCGTTTCAAAACATACATAGCGATTTACCCGGTAATAATTATCTAATAATATTTTGGATGGTTTTCATGTTATCATTTTGCAATTTCCATTTTTGTTCCGAACTTGATTGTTACGATGGAAATGTTATTGTCAAAATAAAAATTGACAACGTAGAGTAAGTGCTACCATAATAAAAACTCTAACACGTATTTTTGTTGATTTATTAAATATTGAACGAAATTTTTAATTAACATTTGTTAAAAAAGATGTTTTTTGTAATTCCAAATAAATAATAATCTTTATCAAAGATAAGAACTTTTAGTATAACTTTTTTTAGTAGTTACTTTAACCTTTTTACGTAAGATCTTGTAAGAATTTTTTTCTGTGGATTATATTATATGGCAACTGTTTCATAAACGTCAATCTATGGCGCGTAAATAATAAGTGCTTCAAAATTTCAAAGTATCACAAAAATGAAAACCTAAGGCATAATTTATAGAAAAAATACGAAGAAAATGCGTTATCATGACTGACCTTTAACTATACAAATTTTTACTATTGATTGTAAATAAAGAAATACACATTGCATGCATGCATATAGGTACCTACATACCTACTACGCACGACAGCACAAAATGTGTATATTACGATACAAGAGGTTGGAGTATGTACGTTTAAGGTGTCTACTAGTTTAATAAGTAATTAGGTAAGTACCCACATTTATAAACTAACCTTTGTTGAGTAGTAACACAACAAACTTAACCTAGGACTTACTGTAACAAGTACCTAGGTATTCTAAATTCGTTAAATAGCTTGAGATTGCCTATAAATTGCTTAATTAGCTTCAATCTCGATATTGTTGCTGCCACCTAAATTACAGCTAAATTGTGCATACATAAATTCACGCCTGTCGCCTTTCTTCCATTTAAGACAAAAAGAGCTGTTAAGTGCGCTAAATAACATAATTCTGTCATGCCTTCAACCCTTACTTATTTCGCTTCATTTAAAATGGTGTATTAAATTGAAAAAATATGAAAGAAAAGAAGAATTGACGCTACCTATACCTACCTACCTGTCTTATTTTTATATTAGTTAGCTTCTTGATAAACTTTCATCTCTATATTATGCGATGTGCTGAAAGTTTTCGTTACAATTACAAGACGCTCGCTGCCGGATTTAACATACAAAATCGACTCCAGAAACTCAGGTCTGCGAGGGACGGCGCGGTGCGGGCGTGAAGCATCAAGCCGTCAAGCGGCAAGCGGTCGGCGGCGTTCAGCAGTGTACGCGCGTCCAACAACGCGAGTGGTTGTACGGCATGCGAGAAGCGGCTGGCAGAATGGCCGAGCTCGAGTTCGAAGCGCCTCTCGCGCAAATCGAAGAAGCAGACGATTGTCTTTCCACTGCTGACTACCCACAAAAAACCATAAACGGTAACGACATACGTCTTAACAACATTAAAAATGTCAAAAGTGAAATGGTCAAAATGAAAACTGACTCCAACAAAATAAATGATAATGAGGAACCTAAACCGGTGAAGTGCAAACAGGACAATATTATGCAAAACGGTGAAGGAGACAACTTTACGGAGACTTTCTCCGGTTCACTGGAAGATTTGGTGAACACTTTCGATGAGAAGATCACCAAGTGTTTCGGAAACTATGAAGAGAGCGTAGAGAAGTTGGCTCCAGTGCAAGTTCGCAGCCAGGAGGAGATCATGAACGAATGCCAGTGAGTACCAATTTAGCACTTAATAAACTGTTAATTAGAGCGTGTAATTAGGTATTATGATATCATCTGTGAAATCATCACCCGTTTTTTTAATACCCTAAACATTGTTTTAATCTAAAAATGTTTGACATAATATTCATCCTAATAACTGAAATAATTAAGTTAAATTATGAAAATAAAAAGAAAATATAAACAAAAAGGGCGGGCTTTGCGCATGGCATTTGTGATGGAGGAATCGATCAATGTTTTGGGGCGAGGGTGCGCAGGGGGTGCGTGGCGGAGTGGTCGCGGTGACGCATCGCACCCCCGCCTTACACCCTGCCCTCTTTGTTTCCAACCTAAACTTAAAGGGAGACGATACGACACGCGACCATAACTCCGTTGAATTTATGCTTAACATAAGACCCTAATTACATCACCAAATTAAACAAGGTCACATTCTAAATTTTAAATGTAGGAACATGTCATACTTCATAATAATAACTCAAATACGTACCTTTGACACCGCTTGCACCTATATTATCCTTTCATACGAACAGGCACAGTATAGTATAGTTTCTCGCCCGATCAAGTTTCTTGCCTTCCATGTACATAACTATATCTCTCAAACATCAATCACGTACAAAAAGAGTTTCCTCAAGCATCTGCATATTCTCATCACTCAACTCGGTAGAACAATAAAAGTCTCACATATTGTTTTATAGTGAAAATTAAAAAGCTCTCTTATGTTACTCTTTTGTATTCCTTCGAGAGCTATGAGAATCCGATGACATTCAATTATTCATTACATTGTATTTTTTTCTCTCTTTTGTTTCGATGTTTTCTTTTGTGATACTGTTACTAGAATTTATGTATCTATATCAGGCACAATGTTTACTTAGTTATAAGAAGGTCCCGGGACTTAAGCAGACCTGTATAAGTTTGTACAAAAAACGGTGTTAAACGAAAATAATGGATTATCAAAATAAATCAATTGCTCTTTCATGGATTCCACAGTCACATGAAACAAAGTCGTATTGTAAACATAACTAATTTTTCTTCGATGTCAAACTAAATCTTTTGGAATCGATCCAGATGACCCAAATGCCAGAAGGCTAGGAAACACGTAAAGTTTAAATGGGAACAATTCGCAAACAGCTCTCAAGAGGTGAGCTCAATTGCTAATAGTTTCTTGTAGAATTTAAACTTGTAATAATGTGAGGATAATTAAATACTAAAACGTAAAAATGTTGATTTGTTTAATATATTTCAATAATGTTATGGTAATAATGATGTCAAGCCGTATTAAGCATATTTTATGTAACATACATACGCATACATCAATAGCAATTGCATATTCATAAACCATTTAATAATAACTGACTACAATATGCCAATCCGGGCAAAAGAAACCAAAAATTGCGGCACCACGACAGGTGTTTGCATTGATTCAACCGTGATTCGACCGCAACTGGCCGCAGATGTCTACCACACCTTGCGATTAGGACACTGTTGTAAGGAAACACCTTGTTACGAAGCATATGGTATAATTATAAAAATTTTGGTTTTTGCTTGTTTTGGTAATTCTAAGAGCTGTTTTAAGTCAATTCTAAAAAAGTAATTCAAAAATGACTTCTAATCAAAAGTGACTATTACAATAATATTTGTTAAATCCCGTTTCTGTAACATTACTCGAAGTAAGTGCTAGTGCACTTGCGACAAAATTGTGGTAAATTATAACGGATTTATTATAACCACGACCCACGACGTCGAGTACCCTACAGTATGGCGGCCAAAGTTTTGGACTAATAGCTCATCAAAAATTATGACAGTCTTCATTGTCATTCATTGCTATGTTTGCCAGTTCCGTTGTAAGTATTGAGAAACGAAAATTTGGACCTCAATCGATTATACGTTTTACTTTGCTTGGCTCTGGATAAAAATTGTTCTTAAACCTACCTAGCCCTGTTTTCTTTATTTGGTAATATTCAAACATGCTTTTCGTTAGTATTTAACCAACTAAAGGCCTGTTTGAATATTAATTAATTCTTAAAAAAATACATTTCTGATAATTCACGGTCACTAATAAACGTATTTCATTTATCTTTAGGTTAGATACTATAAAATAAACAATATTATCACTAGTATTGCATCACCAGTAAATAGCATCACTTAACTCTTAAATGGCAGTATTTTTGGCTTTATTTTACGACCGTTTCGCTTTCCTTGTTTACTATAAACTCTCACGCGCATGATAATGGAACGATTATTATCGAAATAATTTAAAATTCTGTCATATTTGTTATTCAAGACGAATCCTAATCATGTACATCGGCAGTGGCACACGACACACGTCCGTCTCCAAAGTCATGAATGGAATATTAATTGAACTTATTTAAAATATTAACTGGCTTTCATCTCCCTCATCCTTTCATAAAACAGAACTGAAAAACTATCAAGTATTTTTGTTTTATTGTATCCACCTAGATTTACGGTATGATTGCATCCAAGCATTGCATATGTATAATACGTGAATCGTACTACAACTGCATTGCGTGTTTAACCTGTGACCTTACGCATATTTGCGTGTCAGAGATTTCGTAATTATAACCTGTCTGTTACACCCTGTCTCAGTTTCCAAACTGAATTTAGTTCGCGTGCTTATCTTAATCATAAACGTGGTTAATTGTTGTGGCCTTCCCCAAGCTAACTTTCTAAAAGATAACAGCATTTTTTTAACTAATATGTTACATTAAAAAAAGATTGAATCTTGTTTGTTATTATACATTTTACATGTATGCTTATTAGATGAATATAGCTTGTCTGCTAAAAAAAAATGTAAAGTACAACGTTCGGTTATTCGCTCCAAACCAAAATTACAACAAATAAGTCACCATTTACTATTTTATCTACTCTTCGCCAAAGGAAATGTGGCCTAGATCTGACGATGGATACGTCAAATTAGCATACTGTCTGTCGCCGGCAAACAGCTTGTTATTTGCATATGGCACTTTGGCGCAAGTTTGCTAAAATTGAATTAAAACTTACTTTGTACCACTTACTATTTGAAATGGTCCAAGTGGGTATTTTATTTATCGATATTTAAAACCATTTACTATGTTAAATACCTGGCAAACAAAATTTTTTTTAACTAACATTATCTGTCATGCAGTAAGTACTTTGTCTCCTAAAATAACATCGTCACTTGTAAAAACAAAACACCTGTTATTGTTGTACGTAGCCCAAATATGAAAAAAAAACGAATAGCCTGTTAAGTTCTTACATGCCAGTTGTGTTTACCGTACACAAAATGCTAAAATACTTGGTTTCTCAGGGCACCCATACATGTGGGCCTTAGGCCAATGACCTGCAATTCGCAACTACCCACATAAAACTAGCGCCCCATCCTTAGGTAATCTCAACTAGGCGAGGGTCCATAATTTGTTGCCGAAGTTAAATGAACCTTTGATACATTGCATAAGATAGAATCCTATTTAAAATGCTTGATGTCTTTTTATGCAATCATTTATTGGAACGCCAGGTTCAATTATCAACAGTTAAAGTAATCCTCAAATCTTCTCATGCCGAATTAATGGCTAGTTCCACTTGTTGTAAATGTTGTAATGTGTAAGCTTTACTTGGACCGATGCATTTTTGGACATTATTTTTAATTGGTATAAAATTTATCGTCAACCCGTTCTTTATGTTCATTTTATAGCATCACGATTCTCTATAATGCCATGACTGGCGTAGTGGCGCCAGAAATTATCATGGATATGACATATTGAAATTATTTCGAAGTCTGAGGTCATTTTCATTAATTTACTCGTATGAAACACGTGGTGTATCATCAATCATTATTCTACAAACAAGTAGAGATCCCAAATGTCAGTTTATAAAGACAAATTGTAGTCTTGTGAATAGACATTAATGATCTAAATTAATTATTTTTGTACTTTCAAAGATGATGGTTGGGAAACTTTATTCAATTTACTACTTAAATTCTTCTCTAATTAATTTCGATCCCAACTAGCATTGCGAGTAAATGATATCACAAGAGTAGGCAGGTAAATATGATATGATAGCTAAAAAGCATAAAACCAATTCATGCCTACGATATACTTTTTAATTACATAAATAATTTTGTCTTCCAATTACGCAATATGTATTTTACGGTTTTTAGAAATTTTATCGTAGTACTTAATTAGACGTTTACATGGGTACGCAAGAAAACTTTTTTAATGAATACAGATTCAAAATAATAACTAACAGGTTTGGTATATCAGCATTTGGTATTCATCTGTCATTTATCCTGGCGTAATACAATTATGTAATTAAAGCACTATGCGGCTCATGTGTGTATTTTACGTCATCGCGTTGACGTATGACGTTCAAGAATTGTTTGTCTTTGAAGCACTTGAAGCCAATGTGGCATACAAAAGTTATTATTACATGACACAGATTCATCGGATCGTAAAACAGTTTCATTATGGGTCAAGATTTTGTGGAATCGCAATTTTAATTATTATGCCTTACTTCTTCGGTAGCTTTAAACGTTTTTTATATCTTTATTCCCATCGATATCCCTGACAATGACTTCATTAGCAAGTAATACAGCCACAACAAAAACACAGGCAGGCGTAGGCCGTACCAATTACACGGTCGAGTAAACCAGGTGCAACGACCATAGCTTTCAGCGTAGTGATTTTGAATACAATCCCCTAGTTAGTCACTTGTTAATGGATGGTTTGTGGCAACAATGCAAATACGACCGATTCATTTGTCACAATTTAGTAAATTGATGATTTTGGTTACTTTAAACTGTGGATATAATTCATTCTGTTCAGTCTCGTATGTAGTATCCAATCCTGTTTTGAAGAGATGTGGCAACTATTGACTGTCAAGTACAATCATCTGCTATTTAATATTAATAACAGATGCGCGTATGTCATTGTTACATGAGCATTCTAATTTGATTAATCAAATAATATTTAATGAGAACTGACTCATCAAACACACAGCCCAGTTAATAAACACAATTTTCGATATCAAATTATTTTTCTTGGATCTAAATAATTGTATGGTAACATAAACTTTATTTGTATTTTTGCAACAAAATGGAGGCGTTAGTCTCCAATTTTAAATCACAATACGCTTTACATAACTAATACCTATCATAATATTAGACTTAGAAATAAAATAAGCAAATTGACACTACTTAGGTATTGCATGATGGATAAAAATACTTTTAATTTAAAGTTTTATTAATAATAGAATGATTTGATATTACTCGCTGTACATTTTTATCCATCTTAAGTTTGTAAACATTCGTTATGATACTTATGACGTAATGTTCCCGAGTCATTTGCACTGATATATACACCATATTGAATACAGTACACAGTGTATGTATTATATTATTATCAGGCGGGCCAGAGTTTCGCCGAATGACGCATCCCAGCCAGGCCATATGTCGCTGTTTCCTTGAATTCGCCAACGCCATACACCTTACGATATTATGGTTTCGCGCAGATTTCACGACAACTGAGCTATTAATATTATTGAACACAAATGTAGAAACCGAAGATGTAAGAATTTATTTTTGTTACAAAGTATCCATTAACTTGAGTTCCCAAATGGATCAATTTTCCTTGTTAGAAGTGATAACACCTGAACCGCATGCATGATATATAGAAGCGATAAATATTGTTATTCCCTTAGTTAAAGCGCATTGGGTTATCCTATTTATCTATCTTCCATTACTTTGTAACTGCCACGAAGTCTTTCTGGACATATTACCTCAATATTTTAGATGTCATGCGTTACAGCTCCAGCTCATCTCTAATTTACTACAATATGCACCAAGGTACCGGTGTTCATTTCAATACGATGGCCTTCTATCAATTTAAAATAGATTATACGTGTAGCTACTACTGTTTGCACACACTCACGGGCCACAGTGTTGTTTTGAGGTGATCCACGTAGCAAAATAAAAATAACACTACCCGCAATTTCATAACGCTACAGTTTTAAGAGATTCTTAAACAAATATGTATATCGGTAGTGTTTCATAACAACAATATAATATGTATGTACAAAAACAAAAGTATTTGAGTGCAATGGTGTTATCTCTAAATTCCTACTTATCTTTATTTCAACAACAATGAATATCTTTCTGTATTTAATTACTCTAGAAAGTTGGGGTTATATGTTATTCCGGGAACATTGACGCTTCTTGTTCATCTGTGGTATTCTACTAGTAGTTTCCAACAAACTGATTGATGATGATGATACTATAGACATTAATGCAGCTCACACAAGTGACAGTTTTTGCACAATGACCATTCCATCATTTCTACTGCTACTCTATAAACATTTACATTATGGCATTGTTGCAGTTAAAGTAGCTGTTTTGTCTTGCCACACTACACTAAAACATAAAACAAATCTCCAAATAATATTTTTAAACTTGACAAGGTACGTTTAACAACACTAATTCTCTCACGTTGAAACGGCCATAAAAATGTTTGTTTTGTTTATTCAAGAAACCCGGGACTGTGTTTTTAAGTCCCTTCAAATCGGAATGATTCTTTTCCTCTGCGGTGGATTACTTCACACCATTGAACGATGTTTAAAAATACAGCCCTCGCTTCAAGATTATTTTCGCGAGATTCACGTCATCCAGTCCGGGATTGTTTGTATGACTCCATGTACGTATGACTAAAACAGTAACTCATACCGGTCATACTCATGAATCAGATTTCAGAGAAATTAATTACAAATGTATTAAATTTTAGTACGTAGCTAAAAAAAATCGTGTAGTAAGTAATACTTAGAAAATGATAACGGGCTATCTCTTTTAAAAGTTTTCAGACACTAATACAATATTAGCTACGTCTTAGACTCGTAACCTTGCCAAAACAGACATCTTTCAAGGACAGCCTCTGTCGTCGCTCCATCCGGACCTCTCGAGTCTCCCCCTCCTCACTTCCGTCCGCTCTCCTTTTATGCAAGCTACCAACGAAATACAATATCATAGGTCACATATACAACATCTACATTCAGAACCAGTTCAAAATAATCTTCAAAGAAAGATGATTTATGGCTGTTAAGCTTTGCGTGTAACTTATTCCATACACGACATGAAGGTACAATTTGAGACGCCTATCGATTTATGTATCACGACAGCCCTCTTTATCTTCGGAACGTAAGAACGGTCACGCATAGACGTCCATCCCTTTTACTCCCGTAACCCAAACTACTTGAAAGTCCACATCCTCATACGCCTTGTAAAGATAAAGGTGCTTTTGAAACAGCAGGGTAGGCACTAGTCACCCGTTTCTGTCGCACGCACGGCTATGAGGTAGGTAGTTGAGGATAAATCTGCGTCGGATGATATACCTACTATACCTACGTAGCATGTACTTATATCCAGTACACGTACGTAAATGTTTAAGTATGTATGAAATAAAACCACATTTAACATGCAGCGAGCTCACTGCACTAAAACTGGCTAAGCTAATCACGTCTTCCCTGAAATAGTCTGGAATTTCCTTGCAGCGCGATCAATACCAATGTCAGTACCTACACGCTATTTTTAATTGACGTGAGGCATCATAACGCAGGGAACGTTTCGTTACAATTTAGCTTTTCAGGGGAACAATAAACTCCTTTATATATTTGTTTGCCCTTTTTATTTCATATTTATTTTGTATAAAAATATTAACTACCCAGTACCCACATAGTAGTGATACACCAATTCAAATCCCAGTTAATTGCTGTATACTATTACATTTTGGGGACTAATTAGGTAAGTGAAATAAAATCTTCCTAAAATAAGCATCCAAAAAAACATCTGCCCCAAATTGTATTATGTTCTGAAACACGAAGAACTTTTGAAAATAAATCTATAGCAACGAATTTCCGACAGCGGTGTCGACGAACGTTAATGCTGTATTATCCAACGAAGTTCCATCGGATACATAATTTGAATACTTCACGACAACTGAGGATATTTTCGTGCTTCGAACGTGTTAGCTGTTGACATTCATGACAAAATGGACATTGATGGTGTTTCAAAGAGTGAAGATTTAAAGTGAGCTGTATTAGGAGCTAAAGAAAGTCAGGTCGAGTCGTTCGAACTGGATTGTAGTAGGTAGGTACCTACATTCTCCGACGGCGGACGACGACCGGTTTGACCGGCGCGAATCCTGGCGCTAACACTACCCATATAGCCACCATTGCACACAAGAAATCAAGATTAAACAGTTAGGCGTAAACCGCCTACCTATATGTATACAATTTATGTTCTTAACGACCTACCAACATATTGCAACATTGCGATATTGTTGGAAACAGAATACAATTCTTATGTAACTACGCTACGTCGATAAGGTCAGGAACGGTTTATTTATACAATATTGTGTAAACAACGCAGTACCTTTTCTTGAGTAGGTACCTATTTGATATATTTTGGTTACTTGTACGAAAAATGTATGTAAGTAGGTAAACCTATAGTTATTCATTACACTTGCAGTTACGGAAATATCAAACGAAATTAAGTACAAAAACAAAATAATTTTGTTACGTAAGCGAAAAGACGGGTTTGATATGAACGTATTATATCGTAGCGGCTAAGCAACTCATCGTACATCTTGACTAATGACTATTTTATAATGGTAATAGCTCTTTGATTGACGACGATATTCTTTCGTAACCGTTATTACTTTTCACCGTTCATTGTACATAGTTTAATTTAAATCTCCTTTACGAATCAAATATATAGAGTAGCCTGCCTAAGCTGATGTAATAGATGCATAATAATTATTCCCATTGAATAGACCAGTGAACCAATCCAATGAAACACTGCAACTAAACCTACTAATAATCACATGCGTTGTGAAGCCAACATAGTGCTGTATGCCGTCATACGCGCTGATTGAAACTCGACTTCTTACTATATTTGCTACAGTGCTATAGCGCAACGCCAGATCTAGAATGTTGAGTTAAAAGCCAAGATGAAGATGCAAGTGAAAAACTTATGGGCAATGAAAGCCAAAGAAACAAAATTGGAAATATTTAATCTTTATATCTAGAAACTGCATTACACAAACCATACTTACATTTTGCAATATCAGAAGATCAAACGTAGGAAAATAAATAATCAGTATTTCGGACATTCACGTTTACGCTTCACTCCAGCTAATTTAGCTCTATTTCCAATGAAGTAGTTTCCATATCGGTAAATAGTGGTGTTTATAGTTTTAAAATGGATATCCACAGTTGCGAGAAGCGTGTGCATGCTATGTGCTAAGTCAAGAAGTATTGTGTAATACTTGGAGCAGATTTCTTTGGAATTCTTTTTTCTTTTGTCTTTCCCTTATAACCATTCAAGCAGTATGCCACTTTTAGAAACAATATGTTCTTTAGAAGAGTGCCGTATTGTTTTTATTTTTTGTTCTTCTCTAAGACCTTTTTTTTAAAGTTTGAAATAGCCTTTAGACGTTAAAACTGTAACAGTGTACGTGCCCGAAGATGTCTGGGCCTATATTTTATGACTTTGCGTGATATTGTGCGATGGAACATACAATAATACTTTGTTTATTACGTATTTTAGCTTTCGTTTAGGTTAATAAATCTTAATTAGCTTGGCAGGTACACATTTCATGATTGTCGTTGTTACAATACTTAAAAGGAAAGTGAAGCAGACATGTTTATACTCAAGTTTTATTCCTAGCATGTAGGTACCTACTAATCCAAGTAATTACTCTATTAATCTTAAAAACAGTAAATTAAAACGTATTGCCTAAAAACTTTTTTCGACGACGCTGTAGCAAAATATAGCCCAGTAAAAAGTTGTGATTATATAATCGACCGAAATAATGTAGCATAATATGTGTATTTCCAGCCGACGGAAACATTTTGTCGTAAATTGTCTGAAATGACAGGTAAACTAATATTGTCGTCCGTTTTAATAATTTTACTTTCTTTTTGAATACAACAATAATATACTTAGGTATGTTGCTTTCCACGAATATGAAACTTGACCGTGGTGCATTGGTAGGTTAGTCGAACGTTTTATAGCAAAACTACACAAAAAATAAATACATATGTATGTACGTACGTAGGTAGTATAATTACGTAAACAACGGAAATATTCCCACGCGCATCTTTTTACATAATTTTGCATAAACTGTCGCAATTACCAACCTTAGAACTAGATAAAACAAACATTAGCGAGGTCATTGCACCCATTACCTAACCGATAAACCATGTATTTCTAGTGCCATTTCCTTTGTTCGTTGGGCGATAACGATATCTATAACTAAAACAACAAGATGTTTAATGAATAAGAAGGTACATGCTGCAATTTTAAATTGAATAAACTGCTCATTCTAGACTTCATACATTAAACATTTAAACAGGTTTTATGAAATACCTAACAAGTACCTACCTAGATTTCAATTGACGGAAATAAGTTAATAGGGAAGCACCAATGATTTTAAATGAAAGCCAAGCTACTCTGATGGGTAAAATACTAGGTACCTACCTATAAAAAATCAAAACAATGCGCAGAGTATGGAAAACAGAATTGCACAGACGTTGGTGTTAGGATTGAGGTAGGGACGCGAGTATCTTAAACAAATAGGCAGTTTGTTCTAAATGTCTGTATTGTAGATAAGATTTCAAAATACTCTAATGAATAACAAATATCTGCGGCACGCCAAGGGCGGTACTTGTACTCATGCTCCTACACACTCGATATCGCGTTTATACAACAGATAAAAGAAACGCGGCGCACACGCACGTATATTTAAATGCACGATCGGTGTTCAACAGACTTGTATCAAGTATGAATGTCAATCAATTGTCTATTGATACATAGCAACCTTATAAACAAAGCTACAAGTGATTTTGTTTATTTGGTACTTATCAATACAATTGGATTTTATGATTGTAGGTATTTATGCATCATGGTTGATTGCAGACAATGCTACAAATGAACAATGTGATTCCAAACATTTTAAACGATCATTCCGGTTATGAGGTCCAATGTAGTTCCCAGGACTTTCTTTTTCCTTTTCCTGGCCCTTTCTTTATGGGCAAGAATGTTTCACTGTTAGTACCTTCATGACGTAAATAAATACCAATTTAGATATGTATTATGCAACCGTTGTATAGTTGTTAGCCTGTTTTTGGAAATAATACTTATTTTCAAACATCACTGTCATTATTTTAAAAAATGATGACTTTAGCTTTGTAATGTACGACTGTTTCGGAAACTTCGTGGCAACAAAGAGGTCGGTAGGTAGGTAGTAAAGCCATTGACAATAAAATTTTCAGTGCTGTATTTACGAGCGCTTTCAGCTGAACTGTCCTTCAGACGCATCGATCTTGTTTTATTGTAGGTAACTTGGTTTTAATCAATTTAATTTATGCCTAGTGATTACTACAGGTTTTATTGTTAGACAAATGGAAGAGCCTCGATGTTAACGACATTGCTAATTTCTAAAATTATAGTACTTACATGCGTTTATCTACGAAGAAATCACCCGAATGTATCACAATCGGTAAGATACCTATGGATAAAACATTTTGTAACATAAAAGCATTTGTCAAAGCTGTAAACCTTTTTCGTTTTCTTCCCTAAGGAAATGAAAGCGGTTGAAAGGCATTTTATTGTAGCTTTTGTTCCGAATGCTAAAGGAACGTTTTGGTTTAACACAAACCAGTCCTTAGATATAATACTTGGCAAATGTTCAGCTTGCTATTGCCATAAGTTACAAAGTCACAATTTCCCTCAACCGAGTCAAGCACTGGAACGATAAAGCAGCCATATCTAATGTTCACTGAAATAAGGAAAAGGTTACTATACAAATCTGGTCTATTCCTTATGATTGCAGATATCCTTACAGTCCATTTGGGTTCTATAAATTGAATATGACCATATATCAAATTGCAGTTAATACCAATCTTCCACATATTAACCATCCATACTGCGTTGGCGTCGTGTCGGCGACCTACATTATTATACAAATCAGGCCACTTACGTAACTAGGGTTTGTCCTTCGACACAGATAGCAGAAACAATAACTGCGTTTAAACATGAAAGAGAAAGAAGGCTATATACGTATACCTATAACCAAATATAGGTAAAAGAACGTAGGTAATGCGTGCGTCTCTGAGGGCGGAAAAGAGGGTTAATTACAGTCGGTAAATACCCTCATTTGGCGTATGTACCAAGTGGGTACGGCTATTGACTCCGATAAATTTCAGGGGTGGGACGGCCATTACAATCCCATTAGATTAACTGTATCTGAGTCGCTATTGTCCTTTTATAACCTTCTATTAGTAAAATGCTTTTCTTCATTGTTGAACTGTTTAAACATCATTATTTCGAAATTATTAGGTAATAAACTAATTATAAATATTTATACAACATCCGTTCCGAACATTTTAATAGTCGTCTGACCTACAGCTGTGTCGTTAAGTATAAATCTAACATTGATTTGTGTACAAAACTTCGACCTTGCGTAGGAGTTGAAGTGTGATGTTTGATGCTTACCTACACAGCTGTTTGAGGTTCCATGTGGCAGAATAATATTTGAATTTAATCCGCAATTCTACTACCTCACATGTTTATTTACGTTGAAATACCTTACGAAATAGTAATGTCGTTGAAAGTATGTACTGGAGAAGTGCTTCTCCTAAGGATCCAACCAAACTACTGTTCGTATTTATCTAGCTAGAAGTTTAAATGTTTCAATCTCGCCTAGCTTTTTCTGACATATTTTAACTGGGAACCATTAACGAAAACCGTTGTCAACAATCAAAACCAATCCATTCTTCATTCTGTTTAACAAAGTAAGTATGGATTGGTCCTAAAAGCTTTATTTAATTAAAAAAGAACATTACAACGGGCAGTGTAGATATTTGAAAGCTACTAAAGTAAACAATTCGTTGAAACTTACGTTTGTTTTTATGCCAATAAACTTGAAGCTAATATAGAAATCTAGGTTAAATAGTTCCTAACCTTCTTCTATTTCTAAAGTTAAATGTTTATAAATAATTTGTTCTAATCGAACTGCGTACAAACACAAAACATATACATACATGTTTTAGAAGACGTCCAAGCTTTATTCTTGCCTTCCTATTATCCCTTTAACCGGAATGAAAGGTAGATAGTGTTCTCATACATTTGTCGTGGCTCACAATGAAAGCCGCCGTTATTCCGTCAACTTGAACATTTTTCAACGCAAGTAAACTTGATGGCGGCATATCGTGATGGGCGATTTGTAAGCCATCAAAGGCCATATGCTAATGTGCTGGTCTTGTCTTTTTAAGTGGACAAGTCGCTGTGCCCACGCTAACTGCTCCCAACTTACTCACACT
This sequence comes from Spodoptera exigua, assembly GCA_902829305.4. Taxonomy (NCBI): domain Eukaryota; kingdom Metazoa; phylum Arthropoda; class Insecta; order Lepidoptera; family Noctuidae; genus Spodoptera; species Spodoptera exigua. The sequence continues at coordinate 8,420,928 of LR824615.2, forward strand.
TTTACTTTCTATTTGTGCGTACAAGCATACTAATTAGACAGTACTGATACTGATACAACAGACTAGACGCACTAATGACTTAGATACATGTAGAGATATCGTACCTTCAAAGGGAGTTGCATGAAAAGATCCAGTAAGAACTGTAATAAAAACTTATGGGAACTGTTCAAAGAATTATAATTAATGTAATCCTCTTATGTTCTTACATAAACTAAACTGACAATATTTCACATTAGTTCACAAAGCTTGATTTATGAGCAGATCACACCATATAACTTTCTAAACTAGTAGCGTACCTTCCCATATCATTGTGATTAAATTTTTTCCGAATAGATACACATATTTTACTGCATCATCCAATTAAATCAACTTCACGCTTTCATCCAAACTTTTTTTAAATATATCATCAATCATTAATCAAGCTAAGACGCCTTTTCACCTATCCGACTTATTAGCTTATAAATTAATGTTTCAACAAAAAATGTGTCTCACGTGTTTTGTAGAAAAATGCTACGTAAGATATTTTTAAATTACCAAACATTAAAAAGATAGGTTTCTTCTCCAAAGTAAAATGTGTAATGGTCCATTCCTTTCATCCGAAACTTTAACACCTAACCATTATGGTTACGCCTCCATTTTATTTTTAAACTGTTTTTTATGAAGGAAATGGGCAACAGGGTTAGTCTGCCTTGGCCACTACCTGCTCCTTGGATCCATAGTACTCGCACCTGCTCTCCACAAAAAATGTAAACATTGCCCTCTATTTCGGGAACCAATACACTGTCTTACTAGTTAGTGTACCGTAAAATATTATTTCAGAGTTTTGTTTTCTAGCACAAGGTACATTTTTATGGCGTTCAAAACGACGTTTACAGAGATGTGCGTTCCACATTTTATTGCTTAAATCTAAACTAACGTAATTAGAAGGCCAGCGAAGCAATTTTGTTTTCTTAGCAAAATATTCTGAATCTCTGGAATTTTAATATCATCCGTGGATACGAATATTGCATACCCACAGGGAGCATCTATTCGCGTCGGCCCCATTCACACTTCTCGGTTAGTGACATCGCCAAACAAACTTAAAAAATACTCGAGTGGACACGTGGCGGTACTGATATAAAGTTCTATATTTAATTCTCGTTCCCGAGACGCCATTATGCCACCCGGTTTTTATAACGTTGACACCAATTTTATCATGAAAGTTACAAAGTGCATATATGCTCAATTAGTATCATAAAGTGCTGTTACTTCTCAACTATTTTTAATAGTCTTGATAAAAACTTGAGATTAGATTAGATCTATCGCTGTGGGCTGCCGATGGTGTGTTATTAAGATTATCTTGACGAAATCTGTTGACCGGATCTCAAGTTAAATTATTAGATTAATAAGCACACAGTTATTCGATTAATCCGTTAATTAGAGTTCGTATAAAACTTATGTATAAGATTACAAGTATTTTTTAACGAAATAAATATCAGAGCCTTCTGTTAGCATTGACCAACGTTATAAATGTAGTGTTAAAGGGCTTACTTGACCTAAAACACGAAAACAATAAAACCAGAGTTCTCATATCCAAATGCGGGTATAACCATAAAAGAAGGTGGATCTTAAGAATTCACGGTTCTCGTACCAGTACTTTTGTCTGTTGTGATTACATTTTGTTTTATTTTTTTTGTATTCATAGAATTGTACAACGCAACGAGTTGCCCTACTTCTCCATTCCCGGTATCGACATTGGCTTTTTTATTCCTTATCGATTGGTTTTGTTTAGTTTGGTTGAATTTAAAACAAGGAAAATGTTACTAGTTACGTACATACCGCTGTCATCCAATTTCAAACTTATTATTTTTATTTTTCTATTTTTTCTGAGATTTTTACTGTCGGCGACTGGACCTTAAAAGATACTGAGTACTCTCAAAAAGTCTTTCTTATAAACCAAATTTGCCTTTAGTGTTTAATTAAGACTAGTGTCTTTAATTTATTTTCCTTTAGTAACCTTATTTCGTAGTTTCTATTTAATTTTATCTCTTAAAAATAGGCTCTAGTATTCAAGCTCAGAAGCTCCGAAAACCTAATTTACTGCAACACAATGGATGAATGGAACCAGTGAACTAACTAAAGCTGCAGTAACGATATATTACAAATGGCAACCCTGTTCGGCGCCCATCCGACGGGGTTAGTGGGGTGAACGTGGCTGCGGTCGCTGGAACATGGATCGATAACGCATCGTACTCCATATTCGGTGTGTAGCCTTCGCCGTGCAACTTTAGAATACGCTGTTGCGGTTTCTGCTTATATTTATGTATGTTGGGCCTACATTTGCTGTATCTTATCGATTTCAGAAAACTAGGCTGTATGTTCAGTTCAAAATTCTGTGACCAATAGCTTGGTACGTTCAAATAAAATCATGTTGGTCGCAGACGAGAATAATTTTAACACGATGTGTGCGGCGGTGTCGTCCTAAAATAATTCAACAGTAGCTTTTTATGACATACATGGTCAGGGTAGCCTTTTGTAACCCAGTCCAGGCCGTAGGTTTATTAGCACTAAAACATGTAAACGCGTTAAAAGCAACGTAACACACTTTAAATTTTTCTATTGTTATTTTGTTGCCAAGACTGGACAATCTATGAATAAAAATTAAACTAATTTGCCTTACATAAAGATTGTAAAATTACTTACCTATTTATTTACTGAAGTTCATACTAGATTACAAGTTATTTAAGGTCCTCTCTGCTTTGATTAACGCAATTAAGATTGATTCTATTCCATTGACACATAATTGTATAAATGAAGAGCTGGCCGAAAGATGCCGACGGCTCCACACCAATAGCTAATTATAGTCATTTGTTATAAAGGCATAATGCTGAGCTTTGCGGGCCTCATAAATCGTGATATAATTGTAATTGTCAACGGAGGTTTCACAAGGCTGTGTAAAAGTATCCGAACTTGAAACTGGGTTCATTGTTTCTAAACTTTGAATAGAAATACGCAGTTATTTAACTATGTTAGAAAACGGTACCTGAGTACCTTCTGGGTAGACCCTTTCCAACATCTTGTTTCGGTAATTTGATACTTTATGTGTTCGCTGACATATTTACCAAACTACGGAAACAGTTTTATTTTGGAGTTTTTAGAGACTGTACATAATTAATTCCTCTAAGAGTAGATTGTTTAAATAAGTTAAAATGTTAAGTAATATGTAAGTACCTACACTACACCACAAACACATTCTGAGCCAACGGATTTTCAGAAAATAATTAGAAAATGTTAAAGGTTACGGCATTATTAAAGGTCAGGAAAGTACTCAACGATGAAATAAAGCCTCCGGGGAGACTCCGGTTGACAATGAGTTATTTATTACTTCATAATATCAACAGCGCTTTTGTAATAACCCTGATACAGCTTATTTACAAAAAATATATTCAAAATGTTTACAAGTGGGCGTTTATTTTGTTTTATCTAAACTTCTAGTTTTGTTTATTGTTAATAGTTTATTTATCCGTATACGATAAGCTTGTTGGCCAACAAAAATCTATTGATTAATGAAGAAAGTTTACCTTTTTTAATGAGTCTGTCATATCAAGACCATTATTCGTCTCATCACTAGTACTTGGATTTCGAACGCGGTTCTTTCATTGTGTGCAACGATCAAGCTGCCCTCAATGTCAATCACTCAACTCCAATCAGTTATAAATCATTTTCTATTGAAAATGGCTGTTGATTCTCACGAGCACATAACTGTTTGTAAACATAGTAACAGTTTGTTTTTAGTTGGATGTACTTACCTATAAAATTAACGCACTTTTAAAATTAATAGAGTAGGTACTTAATTTGAATTCGCTTCCGTAATATGCAATTGTTAGTGTGATTCCTAACAATTTGTATTTCTCATTAAATTCAAGTTATAAGCCATGCAATGACTTTCTGTTGATAATAATACATGTAGAATGGACCTGTGAACTTAACCTCGTTCACTCTTATCTCTTCGGATGACTGCGAACGCTGTTTTGATATGTAACTATGTATGTAGGATCATATGTGTATGTAATGAATTAGTCACAGTTATATTAAATTTCGAACAATGAATAAATATGAATTCTTTCTAAGAAATTTTACCAAAACAATTGGTGACGCTAAATGTGTATTCGGAGAAATCCATTATCATAGTGATGTGGAATTTTAATCAAGACGAAAGAGAACTTTACGATATTTACGTACTTATAAACTTCGTTCGTAGCGTCAACACTAAAGAAACACATTCTCAAAAGCTTATAAAAGTAAGATTACGTGGGTAAACACTTTGTGTTAGCCGCCTGCCCTTTCATGGTCAGTAAGGAATCTGTGAACCAAAATCCAGTCGCGCAGGATTTCTTGGAAGCGGTGCAGCCTTAGCTTCGAGCCATCAAACACAGGTTGAAGCATTTTTTATTGTGCAGCTTTTCTCTTAAGAACCTGTTTTTCTGAATTATAAGTTAAGTTAGTAAGTACTAGTGTATTCTTTCATGCAATTGTACGTTTTATACAATAAGTGTCGATCCAGTTTTTATCTAGAACCTTAAAAATAAATGCATTTAAAATTCTCGCCTGTATAATTAGTGAACAATATGCGCTATCAGCCGGCTAAGAAACAGAAGCTGAGTACTAACTAATTGTTAATAATTCCCCGGACATAATCACCTTCACTGCTTCGATTGTGTATGCAAATGACATGGTATAAATACAATATTAATGGGGCTTCTGCGAGATAGAGACGTGGATACATTTTCTTTTAATATTTATGTACAGAACCTGCTTTTTTAAAGATACCAATGAATCGGTTGGGTGAACCTTTCTAGCACGATGTTAATCATCGTAAGGAAGTGTAATAAATACTTAACAGTTGATTGATTTACAATATTTACAATTTACCTATCTTCTATGAAAATGCACTGATTGCATGACAACAAACCAAATAATTCTTTACTATCGGAACAAACAAATTATAATGCTTTTCATTTAAACTAGTTCACTATCACTATTTGCAACGAGAACAATTTTTCTGCGTTTTAGTAATTTATGTCAATATTTATAAGAAACTAGTTCGACTAATAAGTAGTGAATTCAAAACTACTTACTAAATAAACAGTATTTTTCATGGCCTTCATAATAAATGTCTAACTTATTACCTACCTTCTTATATTGATACATAGGAAAAATACACCGGTATTATAAAATAATAAAAAACGTCATATGACAGCGACGTGCCCTAAACCTATACATATTTTTCTTAATTGTTACAATCAAAAAATACTTAAAAAATGTCCTCTTTACCTTCTGGAATCCACACGCACCCTCCCTCTGTTCGTACACAACACACCATAATCACTGGTTCACGCTCGATCGGCTTGTAAAATAAGAAAGCAGATTCCGAGAAATCGATATTATATTGACACATCGATTAATCGGTTGCTTGGTTTCGAAGGGCTGAATAATTACTGTGCCAACATTAAATAAAGGATTGTCTGTAGAATATTAATTAGTGAAACCTTAATTAACAAATGAAAATACTGCGCTATCCATGAATATCCTAATTGTATCCGAGTTTAATCCCTATAATACAAGTATGTAACTAAATGAAATACTTATTTTTCCTCAAATTTATTTAACAATTTTCCCGTTAAATAGTGCCTATTCGTCACAGAAGGAAATAACTACTAAATTATATTCAACCCAGTATGTCTTATGATAAAAAGAAGGTAGGTACTCATGTAGAGTAAATAACTATAGATGCAGGTCACCACGACACGGAGTCTCCGCCATTAGGCATATTCATCAACATTGTCGACAATATGTAAGTGTGTTACATGCAAAGGTTGCAGATATCGCTGTTGGCGATAAGAACGCCTTTGCAAATGTTGTTTTTAACTTATTCGAGTTCTTACTTTCACATGTTCACAAATACATGTAACAAGATGCTTCAAACAATCTTACACTACATTATTAAATCGTGCGCAGGTAATTATTATCTAGCGACGTCTCTCGAAAGCGAGCCCTTCACACATATGGGTATATGGAAAGCCGTTACTTGTCCATAATCCGAATCATAGTAAAACACTTTACACAATCATTATACCAAGTCAATTACCTCAATCAACTAAATACAACAATATATTTACTGTTAAGTTGCACATTAGCAGTTAAATTTTATTTTATAAAGCGCAGTTTCTAATTCGGCTATTGTTGTCTTTTTCACAACGCAAATTATTCTGGGCGCCATTTTTAACGTCTTGTCTACCTAGACTAACCTTCTATGGATGTGAGGTCATGTTTGATTCAACCTACGCAACGATTACTAGCTTGATAAGCTTTTTTGTAAATAATTACTGGTTCCTAAGGACAAACTTGCCCTATTTGTAAAGTAAATGTTATTATAGGTACTCTAAATGTACTTTATATTAAGTAAACTCATTATTAAGGTACATAAACATTCTTGGGTAAATTTTGTGTTTTAACTAAATATGTTATGTATAATAAATTCGCCTTTAGGAAATACTTATTTTGCTAACTTAAGGTCATGTTTCCCGTCAACTATGAGTCTCCACCGCAAAGCCAACGTCATCCTGACTATTCACTCGTCAGTCATGATTTGTTTAGTAGTGTTTAAATAAAACGATGCAAATTGAAAACCTCAATTCTCAATGACATATTATTATCATTGCAATGAGCTGAATGATGAACAATTCTAATATATTATGTTCGGCGCCTCATATGACGCGGGTTTTTATCTGTTTCGAGATGCAAATCAATAAACGTTATTTTCTTCAGGCCAGCGAACAAAATTTTTACTTAACTACATGTTCTTATGTAACCAATTATATAAAATTGAAACGTCCTTGGGTGGGTACTGTACTGACGTGTGAATGTACTTACCTAATAGCTATGAAGAATTTAATGGGTATAAGTCTAATAGCTGTAATCCGACACTCAATGTCGGTAACTTTATGATCCGTTTATGATTTCTTTAGCTATAACAGTTTGGCAATCTAGTGTACCTATTTGTGTTCTAGAACTTGATATGTGGGTTTTTATTATTGATCATCATTTGCATTCGATTCAATTAATATTTGACTGATTAATAGTTCCAAAAACAAATCTTTATTTTTAATACTGTTATTAATAGATACCGTTCTTAAAGGTTCCAGAGTTATATCCCTCTCTTTTTCCTTTTATACAGCACTTACATACCCAGTGCAGATGAAAGTACAGTTAACAAACCAAGTAATTCCTACGTACAATAGCAAAGTCGTATTCAAATCATATTTGCTAATATAAAAGGTAAACATGGCTTAACGGTACTAACCATAATAAGAAGTATAGTGAAACCGTTCGGGCCAGTGGACCGCGGCCATTTTTGATCCAGCGACCTCACACGCATGGCAGACTTTTTTGACGGATTGTGAGACCTAAATTATTATATGCGTGCGCCTACGCTAGACCAAGCTGTGAGTCACAGTTGTTGGACTTTAGTACCTACCTACCTACCTACGCAGAGTCTTATACATATTTTACCAAGTATGGAAAAATACGCATTGGATTCTTAATCATCCCAAACCCTACCATTAGTAACGCAACAGGCACTGCCGCTGATTCCAGTTTACGTAGACCATCCATGTCACCAAACCTATTTTATTTCTATTACATGTATTATAAACAGTAACAAGCTATAAAACAAAAATAAAAACTAATTTTACGAGCTATTTAAATGCAAAACAGGCCCACCAATTGGTTTAATAATATTGTAATGTCTACAGTAAAGTATTTAGATAGAATTTGTAATTCGTACACGGGTGATTCGGAAACGATAGATACAAGCGATATGTCTAATGAATAAAGAATAACTTGGAATAATCCTTTCAATATTGAGACAATAAAAACTTGAGAAGAAACATCCCGCAGCAACGATTGCACTAACAGACTAAATATTTACTTTACGGATGTTTTGTCTTGATTCAAGCATGCTGTAATCTATTTGAATAACGGTTCTGTAAATGTCATTCCAATGTTAACCAAAAGAATGTGTTATGGTTGCTACACGTGACAATGATCAAACATGCAAAATGTCATCGTTGGGTATCGTTTCAATTAACGCAGATGGCCATATGGTTTGACGAACTGACGCAATGCTAACGACCGCAGCAGACCTTATGCTATTGATATTTTTTGACGTTGTTAGAACTCACTACGCCTCCACAATTCAAGCATAAAAGAAAAAACTCAATCTAGCTGACGTAATGGTATCTAGTTCTACCTATTCTACCAGCAGCTATATGGTGTTCCCCTTACATTTCTGTGAACACATATCTTTTTTTAAGAGTTAAACGGTTATAGATGAGCTCGGTATGAAATCGGACCATTAAACTACGAATATTATTTATTTAAGTTTAACAAGCATTTGTTTTCTTACAATATCAGATTTCCAAGTTGCTACATCGAACAAGGACATGTCACATGACAAATGTCGATCTAGGAAAGATTACCAAATAAAGTGGACTGAGATAAGCCCAAAGAAACAATAGGAGATCACTTTGATATTGTAACATCGTTACCCTTGTTATCATTCCCATTTAACAAGCCATATGAGTTCTATTTTACTCCGAAAAATATCTATTATAACACTTAATTCAACTTTTGTCCGATCATTTAGGGCAATTTAAATCAATATCTACTTTTCCGTCGACTCATTGCTATGGAGAGGTCTTTATTCTATCTCTAAAATAACTTTTCAGTCGTTTGTTTATAGGTCGCATCTAGGTTCTCTACGTGAAGCTAAACCCATCTGGTGTGAAGCCAAGAATAGCAACTAGTTTTTATTCGTTTTTATTACCTACATTACTCAGCGTGTGTTAAAACATGAGATATTGTTTCGTTTATTTCGGTCTGATTTTCATAAAAGATGAATTGCTTTTTGATATTCATAGTGAGGTGCATCTATAAATTTCCAGATTAATGTGCTTAATAGTGCTAAATATGTATTCCCTTCGTCATATCGTAGGTACTGTCTCCTTTTGGTCAAAGTTTCTTTTTAAAGACTGGTATTCGGAAGTAATGATACTCACCAGACTGCCATGTGTACTTACTGATGCAGTACTTATACGTAATATAAAGTGACACATTCCTCAATTGAACGATGGCGAGCCGCGAGATCTCAAATTAGCGCCAATTTATGCCTCCGGCTGACTCACGGGCGCAGCTAGGTGTTCATACAAGTATCATCCTTGAACAAAATCAGTCCAGGACTTATAAATCGAATCAAAAATATATTTCATGATTTAGTAGTTAAAGTGTATTTGGCACTGTGTCTGAAATATTTAACACTCTTATAAGTTGATTGACTTTCAATAGTCTACTAAGAGAAACCTCGATGCGATTCAATTACTCTCAAAATAACCGTTCGCATTCAAAAGTCTATTATCATTTACAAACAAAACGCGCAGCTTTCAAGTCTCAAAAATTCTTCAATCAACATTTAAAACTCCTACCATCCATGAAAATGATCAAAGAGAATCGTGATTACAAATTGAGTTCTACCAAAGGAATTGAACTATAAAACCAAAGTTGTAAATGTTAAAACATCGGCTCCGCGAGGTTACAACGACCTTGCTGACGAATAATTGGGTAGCGAGGCAATTGAGCTCTTCCCAGTGTCGGCGTCGGGAACTCAGGATGTCTGTGAATTAACAGGTTCACGAAATAAGTTTGTGACCTTTCTATAAATATTTACAATGTAAGCAGGTCTTCCTTATCACTTTTAAAGTGCAAAGTGCAAACTTATCGACGTTATTTGGTTAGTGGCTCTAGCAAATATAGCACGTAAAGAAGTATGGGGTGACCTCCATTCTGTACATCCAACACATCTTATATTGATTTGTTAGACTTAACACCTAGTCGTTATTAAATTCATCACCATGTTACGCACTCTGATATAACGTGACTAAACAAAGACACTGAACCTTCACACGAGAATTCCATTTCATCTTACTGTTATGAAGCGTTGATTATAAACGCTTTTATGGTTTAATTATAGTACATTCTTCATCTTCTATAATCATAAGCGTATCTAAATCTAGAGAATACCAAGTCCCAAAGACGTTTTAATTCTTCAAACGATGTAAGAACCCTAACTTTTTCATAAATCACGCTGTCTTTTGATGATATCATTATGTACTAAATTTAATGGAGTTCCATTGAGCGTGGTTCTATCGTCTTGACATTATCTCTTTTACTAGAATTTTACGATTTGTTAAGGCACTTTAAGTACCGTAAAATATCTTTATTGATTTATAAAGTTTCTTTGGTTTTAAGTACTTAAATTGCTTTTCTTTTTTCCAGAATGTGGTGGACGATCACGGGTAACTTCGGAAACATTCTTCCGATTGACTGGACTAAATCGTTCTCCAGGAAGATGCATATCCCTACCTTGAATCTTAATGACAAAAAGGTAAGACCATCTTAAGCATACATAGATACCTTATACACATTACCGACGAAACAAAAACGATCGCTTCGTATGTATTTAAATTACAATGCTAAAAGTATTATTTATTTACTTATGCCAATTTAGCAAAGAAATAAAACGTAAATAGGTGCTTAATTTCACTTCTCTTGTTTCATTTTCTGCTATATTATAGGTACGATGTTAACGACGAAAAACGTCGTATTTAATGCTATCCATTGTCTCGTGGGAAAATAATGTTATTGCCTTGGCGTATTATTAAAATGCAATGTTCATCAAACTGCAATGGATGTTCCAGTTTTTTGATGAGGCTTAAATAATTCTGTGAAAACATAAGTCGCGCGAAATTTCACACCAAACCCGTTATTAGCTTAATTTCTTTGCATATTTACAAAATCTGATTCTGCGAAATATTAATTGATGGAAAGGTAATTTTTTACTTACGGTCCATTGTGATATAATGATAACAGCGTGAGTCGCTCGCAAACTAAGGTGATTTTAGTTGTAGTCAGATAAATCATAAAGAACGTGAGTCTTTACAATTGCGTAATTACTTGAAGGTACCTACTCACCGATTTGATAAAGTATGCACCGACTTATTTCATTATATTCAAGCCAACCATTAATTAATCTGTGAGAGAAAAAATCCACTAAGACATTACATTGATATGTTTAATTATTCTCACATCTAACTTAAAACATTCCTTGTTCAGAGTTCAATGACTCCTGACGACGAGATCCACAGCTCGGAGGACGAGGCCGTGGCCTCAGATCTGGACATGCATGCTCTCATCTTGGGAGGGCTCCACCAGGACCACGAGTGCCCAGTAAAGACTGCTGATGAGGTAAGCAATGCTTTAGAAATCATACTTATTTTGTAAGACACTTGGTCGAAAATGGCATGTTGGACAGCGAGAAAGATGTTTGACATGTTTCTTCTTTAGATAATTAAAATAGACAAAGGGACACATATAGTTTAGGTGTAAACTCGCTCACCATTAAAAATCCTTATAGACAAAAAAAACTGAGCAGAATGGAGAGCTAAGTCAAAACGTATTATTCTCTATATTCAGGTTATACAGGAGATAGATGACATGATGCAAGACACTCCATCATCAGAAGGTGACATCATCGAGTACAACGAAGCTCTGGAGAAAGGGAAGGAGGTACTCAGCTCGCCGCTCTATGAAGATAGTGAGTATTTACACTACTATTGAATCATTTCTTTATCTATACTATTATTATTAATTAGCAGAACGCCCCTGCTTCGCACGGATATCCGACTACTTCGATGCCAGTCATATGTTTTGCAAGTGAACGGCCACGGCACCGAAAGGGTTGTTGATTTCCGCTATTCCCCTTTATTTTTACTAAGTTTTCTTTCGTAAGAACCTTCTTCTTACAATAACGAACATAACAAAAAAAGAATTGGCAAAATTGGTCCAGGCGTTCTTGAGTTATGCGCTTACCAACACATTTTGCAATTCATTTTTATATTATAGATTAATAATATAAAGATGAAGAGTTTGTTTATTTGTTTGAACACGGTAATCTCCGGAACAACTGGTTCGAATTGAACAGTACTTTTTGTGTTTGTTAGTCCATTTATCGAGGAAAGCTATAGGATAAAACATCAAGGATCTCTAGCAGTGGGTGAAACTACGCGAGAGAAGCTAGTTTGCTTTATAATTGCAGACGGTTGAAGTCTAGTACTTGAACGGTATTTGAAAATAACGGTTGTGTTTTGTTTAAATTAATATTAGTACAAACACTGCAGTTTATTGAGACTTAATGTTTGTAAACAAGGAACATGTTTTGATTTCCCGTCTATTCAGAGAGTATTGTGCATTGTGTAGAAGCACCCATTTATACTTAGCTAGGATATGTGAGTGTGATAGCCGTTCATTTAAAACTAGCTGTTAGCTGAAATCTAGGTTAAGTATCTTTTACTATTTGTATTATGATAAAGCACAAGAAGACAGTTGTTTTGTTATAGTGTTGAAAAATTCAGCAAAGTTTTTTTTATCATTTGGTTGTAGGAGTTTAGTACTTATTTCTACCCACCTCTCGTCTCACCCATGGATGGACCCGAAGTAATTTTATTCATAGATTGAACTGAATCTCGGTTTTAGAGGCATATCAAATAAAAATCAATAATTAATACCAGTAACCTAAAAACCCGAGCCTTGTATCGCCCAGCCATAAAAGGGAGGTCCTCTTTAAGGCGTATGTAATGAAATGGCACTATACAAAACTTTTATACAATTTGAAATACTTACATATAGTCACATGTCACAGCAAAAGATGACTTAGAAAAAAACAAGTTTTGCTATTTTGTAGGGCGATAGCTCACGTTTGTCCCAATCAAAACCTGTCTGCACAAAACTGTCATTATTAAACTTTTTAAGGCGGTATGGACTTCGGTAAGTCAGCTTGTATTTGTGAAACTATATTATTTTTTATGAGTACCTAGTTAAATATTTTTTAATTTATTTCGTTTCACATTTTCTCACATATTTAATCCTAACATTACATAAAAGCTGGTGACCAGCTACTGGTGAACTTGTACCAAGCAAATGGTTAAAAATGTACGAAGGTCGGAGCCAATATTGTTAATTGAACGTAAACATCCCATGTATGATTCATATGTATGTCTATGTATACCTACATTGGTGTCTGGTCCCGACGTTAAATGTAAGGACGTCATGTGTACAAATATAGGTTCATCAACTCCGTCACTTCGGTGTAACTCTAATTAATAGCCAGAAATAGCTTCATTCTACAATTTATTCAAGTTGATTGCAGTTTGTAATTACTGCTATGACAGATATAGGTATTACAAGTATTCATAAATTTGGCTGAATATAGATGGGTAGGTAATTATGGTATGCACGATATTTAAGGCTAATTTCTAACCGAGCCTTTATTTTTGAGGAGTTGAGAAATTCTATTTAACATTTTTTATTTGATTTCTACCTACGCACGATCATTAAAACCGGATTGTTAAACAAGTAGCCGTTGACTGAATGATCTCACTAAAAATCTAGCCGCTAGCTTACGAGAGCCGATCCGGTTTGACGCTTATTACCCTTAATGGAGAACTGCGTGCCATGTTTTGCTGTACCCAATGACATAATTGATTTTGCAGCAATTTGTTACTTTTTGTCACAATAATAGTAATTGCTGAATTCATGCTTCTCTGGAACTAAATTTGAAACGTGAGAATCATTCAACAAAGGCGAAAATTATGTAACTTGATGACATAACGTTGGTGGCATCGACCATAACATCATTCGTCAACGGCCTATACTCTAGATACTCCTTATGTTTACTAAGCATTATGCGTTTGTGCGTTTGCGATCCATCAACTTGCTTACTTACTTTATTAATAACAACATCGATTGACGTAATCGAGGACGGAAAGTTGATTCCGCATCCAAAATAAACTGTATAAAATTTTATTAACAACGCGAGAGTCGTCGCTGTAAAAGAAAGTATAACAGATTACTGTATCGAATACAGACAGTTACAGTTTTTAATTTAAATATTCAAATATTTATTTGTGTCCGTAGTAGTAGCTGTAAAGCAATTTATGTATAATTTCAGTGTGAAAGTAAATCATAAATTGATCAATAAAGCTCTCAATTGTCGTCATTCGATATGGGTGTACAATCGAGTACGATCTGTTAATGCCCGACGCAGCGCTATGGCCGATTCTTTCGCTCGAGTGCGTTCACCCCTGCGCTTGCGATTAATTTGGCGCAATGGCGCATCACTATATTTTCTCAGCCTCCCACGTGTACTCTGAAAACGTTTATATTTGCCGTTAATTAATCTGATAAAAAAATCAATAACCCCATTTTATCTATAACATCAATCACGATTTAGTTCAAATAGGTTTTAAAAACATTTCATTAATGTATTTGCTTTGGAAAATGGAAAGTATGCGGTAATAAACATTAGTATGTCTTGTAAATCTTGTAGAAGAACAACAGATGCGGATTACTCGTGAACTGAATCTAAACCCAGTTTGAAAGTTATAAAATAAACTTTACGCTACTACTAGAATGTATCAGCATGGGTATTTTTAAACTAAATTTTATTTATTCTATTCGCATACTAGACGTTTGTAGTAAACATCTAAGATCTCTTAAAATCCTATACGTTATCTATCTGTCTTTATATTAAAACTTTCATTCAATTAAGTAACGAATGCAAAACACGTTTTAAACTCATGTAGTACCTACATGTTATGCAATATGAAAGGGAACCAATAAAAAGTAGTTTTTAATGCAGAATAAAATCGAAGAACAAAATTTTATTAACCTTACATAAGTTTATTTAATACTTTCTTAATTAGAACTTTTTCCATGTCACCAATATACAAATCTCAAAAAAACATTTATTTCCCCATACGAATCGCAACAGCTGATTGACGGTTTAGTAAAAACTCCTTTGAGATTTCCATATTGGTCTAATGGAGAAAGTTGTTTTAATTTAGCACCAGAATCGGGTCCCTGAATATATCCCACTGTATAAGATACCCTCAACTAAAAACGTATGCTTTATCACCTAAACAAGAACTAGAAGATGAAACTGAAAAAAATGTTAGGGTTTGAAAAATATCCTTGTTAACCTATGTTTTTACCATTTCAGAGCTGCGCACATACTCGCTTGCTCAACTGAACGAAATATTTATGGAGTTGGAAGTCCTGATCCGCGAGTTCTCTGAGACTCTGATTGCTGAACTCGCTCTGCGTGATGAGCTGGAATATGAAAAGGAGTTGAAGAACACCTTCATATCTCTGCTGTTAGCTGTTCAGAATAAGAGGCGACAGTATCATATTGAGAAGAAGAAGAGGCCGCAGCCACCAAGGTCGCCCAATCTGAACGGTGGCCATACTGAGTCTAAGGTAAGGGTTCTGTGTTTTTTGATCTGATTGTATTTATAGGGTTTCGATTCATGTTAAGACTATTTGCATCCACTGCTTGTTAGATACTGCCTCTGAAATACCGACACTTTCAATTAACTCGTGGTGAATTTGTATAAGTCATGCTTCGGCACGAAAGGGTCGGCTTGACACCGTTCTCCATGCCTTCAACACAAACACGGCGTTGTGTTTTGTCGCGTAATTGTAGTTACCAGAGGTACTTGATACTCCTCAATCCCTAAATCTTCGAAACCCTATTCTCCTGTAACGCACTCATAACTCCTATGGTATTGCGGTTGTCCTCGGTGGTGCCGATTGCTTACCATCAAATAATCCGTCTGCAAGTTTGCCGACCAATCACATAAAAATACAATTATTTATTATCTGTTAGAATTTTTTTATTTTATTAGACAAATTTATGTAGATACGATGTATCTGTTATCAGTTCAAAATGCTTGACGTTTCTACTTTCTTCAATACTATTCTTATTTATTAACAAAGACTTAAAACAGTGTGTAAATAGTAAGAAAGGCTTGATTATCGTTATATTTATTAGTCCATAAGTTACCAGCAACAGACCTATTAGAAATCTTATAATAATAAAAGTTGTAAATGTACAGTGAAAGTCCCTTGTTACGGACAGCTGACCGACGCCAACGCCGTTTTCTGTGACTCTCAACCATTATTATAACTATCTGTGACCAATCAATTATTTCTTATCCATAAACACGATCTGAAATGAAAATATTTGCATTTCTTATCTTAAAAGTACCTAATAATTTTTTAATGTTGGAAAAGTCACAAAATCCACAGATTAGGGCGTCAAAGAATTTGTCACAACTGTGTAACTGTAACATAGTTACCATACCATTGAACCAGTTACCACATACCTCAGTACCAGTTACCATATAACTCGGAACCAATTACCACATATGTACCACCAAACCAGAAACAAGTTAGCGTGACTATTTTATAAAACCGTATGGGCTCATTCTATATTACCTTACACAGCTCCTAATAATTCGCCCGCTCCACTTTTGTAGGGGATCGTTTCCAAAAGTTTGGCAGGATTGCCACGTTGTATGGCAATGCTATAACAGCTCTCTGGTCTCGTAAAAAGTCGCTAGCCTAGGGGGAAATTATTTATATATCTTTACTTTTTTAAATATGTAGTAAATAAAGTACCTACTTATAATATTTTCTTTACCTACACCTTATACTTTATCCTTTCAATCTTACGTGTATTATTTTAAAATATGTCGTCTAAATTAATATTTGTGTAATGTTTCAGTACTTGACTACGGTGATACCGTTCCATCTAGACAACGGACCCCCGGACAACCAGTCGCTCCAAGTGCTCATTAAGAGTAAGTTTCATTTTATTTCTGATTTCTCTTACCTATACTGTATTTTTTCTGCCGTCATATTATGAACAGTCTAATGATGTCAATACAATTAATCTACACTTTGGAAAGAGTACCTTTACTGACGAACAGACGGAAGTGCTATTGCTATTCTACCTTGACGTTTAAAAAGTACCTGTATTATTATGCAAATATATCAACCAAAACAGTAACGCCAAACAATGTTATTTTCAAACACTACAAAATGTTTTCATTTTATAACAAAACAACCTTTATTAATTTCAGTTCTGAAGGCGATCAACGAGGATAGCCCGACCGTGCCGACGCTATTAACAGACTACATCCTAAAGGTCCTATGTCCAACATAAATACCCCACGACTCTAGCCAATTGAAGTAATTATTGAACAACACATTCAACATTTCAACATTAATTGCACTACATATGTAACAGGTTTTAGACCATATCATTGTCTACACGAATACTTTTGTTCACTTAGAAATAAATTTATCCAAATAGTTGTAATTGACTGTAGCGATAAGGGTGCGGATTTATACTCTCTCTTTCTGTCATGTGAGCGTTTTATCATAATTATATCGAATATCCATGATATTTTTGCTCACAAAGCAATGGTTATCAAGTTTAATTAAGGTTTTCGATTTTCGAAAACTCTTAATAATACAATTAATTCTGCAAGGAGGCTACCGTTTATAGAGGTCGGAATGTCCAAAAAAACGGTAGCTTCCATTTTACCTGATTATAACAATAAATCGGATATTAATAAGACAACTGGTAATAATGTATTAATATTAGGTACATTTAACACGTGCTACTCCATCGCGGAGATGTAATAATACTACTTAGATCTAAAGCACCTTTATCCAAACTGTCTAAATTCATATTTCAAATAGATTAAATATTACAAAAAAAAAGATATTAAAAATATTCATCGTGTATTAATATTATTAAAGGAAACACATTTTACAAGACAATTGATATCCTATTTTTTAATTTGCAATGTTATGTTGTAATCAATAAGAGCCATATTTGATTAGGACACCAGAGCTATACGAGTGGTACAGCAATATGGTTGCGCAACTAGTTGCCGGCGACCAAGACCAAGCCTATGTACCTTAGTCCCGCCCCTTTATTACAGTATAGTATAGGTTTAAACCATTGAGTCAGGTTTTGTATTTTGAATCTTATTCTCATCTACCTTCAATTTGAAATACAAAAACTAGCTCAATGGTTTAGACCTAGACTAGATACCTTGTTCTGTAATAAGGCCGTCTTAGTCAACCGGGTTGCGCGATTGGTCGTACAACCATGGTGTTGTAATGAACATGGAACCCTAAATATCGAACAAAAATATTGTTGTTCTGTTGAAATGTTCAAATCATTGCCATAACAACAATTTCTTTTGGTGATTTATTCCAATTTGTAATATAATATACTTATATAAACAAACTATATACATACATATATATCTTTATTTGCATAAATGAACTGTGATATCATTAAGATAGTTTTAATTATTGCTTCCTTTAAGATTTACATGAACATTTGTTATTTTAAAATATCTCTCGAACATTATTATATTTATTTTAGATTTATATTATCGTCATTACATCAATTGTCACCGGCAGAATGTGAATTCATTATGTAAATATTTTTAAATTATATATATGTAACATTGAAATGTGGAATTGTCCTCTCATATTTAAAGTTTAGCTAATTTAAGATACGTAGGTACTCAAAGGAGGCTTGTAAATAGTTTAATTATCAGCTTCTGTTATTCTTAGCTTTATCCTTATTTTAGTGACTTCGTCGGTTTTAGTCTAGGGTGGGATCCCGATCTATTATTGTCTTTTTCGTATTAAGAAACTCAATAATAGTTCGGAGTCTGAACTTACCCCGGCTGACAGCAAAATGCTCGCCCAATACTACACGAAATACACAACAAATATGTATAAAAGTGTTACAATTAACATGTACACTATTACTGCATCCTTACGGGGAATAAAAGGGCGATGTTTTTTTTAACAATTTGACTTCAATTTTTAGTAATAAGAACATCGAATTTTGTTTTTTGATTAGTGTCTAGCTTCCTAATTATAGTGTGCCCGAAATAAACCAGCTAATGTTATAATGTTTTATAGTAATACCTACCAATAATCATGAAATTTAAGATAACATTGTTAGATTTAAGTTGTATCTCTAGTCTCAACATTTAGTAGTCATATTTGTTATCTTTTAATCAATGGCAGGATGCTTGGATGTTAATAATAAAATAAATAATCGCATGGTTAACGTACGTTGTAACTGGTTGTATGGTCAAAACATTTTAGTCTGTGTAAACGGTCCGCGCATTGTTTTAAGTACGACGTATGCTTTTGTCGCACATTTCAATTTTGAACATTAGGATCACTTGCATAATATAGTGTTGAAGGAATGAAAGGGACAAGGTACTCAATAAGTTTTAAGTTCGGTCGTAATTTAACATATAATTGTATATCTATAAACATTTTAAATATTGATGTGAAACGTCTGAGTAGACGAGGGACTTTTTGTCAATACAAAATTGTACCGAATAACTCACCAAGCGTGCTCCCAAAGTCAAGTGAGTAAAGTTCTTAGTGTTTTTATCTCAAAATTGAAAATAAAATAAATGCTTACAAAGAAAGTCTCTCGTCTGCACAGTCTTTAAATATTTACAGTCTAAAATAATTTTATGTACCTATGTGTACCTACTGGTATGATTGTAACTGTATTGTAATAGATATTGCCTATCGTACGCCTACCTGGCTTAAACATTATAAATTTTGTGAACACATTGTAAGTACCTGGTCGAAATAAAGGAGCTTGAATGATGTTTTGTTTTTTTGTTTGAGTAAACCCTTAATTCAAATAAGTCGTAGTGGCCCATAGGTCAGACTTACTGACTAAATGTAAACGAGAGTGCCTGAATTGCACAGTAACAAAATCAAAACTAATATTTGCTCAGTAGCAGCTTTGATTATACAGTTGATAATCAATGTCAAAGGCGTCAATCAATTTTTCAAATTTAAATACAATATAGTTCGTTCCATAATTAGAGACAACGATTTGACATTTCGAGTGTTGCACGTTTTTTCCATTTCATAAATAGTGAGGTCCCGCGACCGGTATTAACCGAAAGACCGAAAATCATTTGTAAAACTATTAACTATTAGCATTGATATGATATAATTATTTTACAAGAAACTATAATCAGCTTTGGCATTTCGTCACAGCAAATTAACAGATGGAATGTCAAACATAATTTAGCCTAGAAATACGTTGGTATTGGTTTCTATAATTATAAAAATAATGTCTGTCAGTCAGATTGTAATATCGCTCCTATCCGATCTCTGATCTCTTTATATTGCTCCGAGTTCATTTATTTGTGATAATCTTCAAGTCCTTTCTACGCTTCATATATTAATAACTAGATACAATTATACTATAAAAACATCCCCGTAACTTTTTTTTGTTTTAGTGTTCAGGGTAATTGATAAAAAAACCGGTATCGGTATTTTAAAACATTACTCGGGTCCCATCACTATGTTAAAAAATCTGGCCACAGTATTTTGTAGTTTGACATTTGCAGTTGTCAAATTTTTGTCTCTAATTATGGAATAAACTATAGGTAGGTAATGCCTAATCTGATTAGGAGTTTTGTTTTTCGATGCATTTTTGTAGATAACTACTGTGTTCATTTTGACATTGTTTATCGATATTACAAATTATAATAAGGAATTTGTTAGGATTATTATATTTAGTGACAACAAAATCTTGTAGGTAATACAAACAATATTAACTGCTCATATCGCCTTATAGACTTAACGATATATAATAACATATGCATATAGATAGGACCTTAACATAGGACCTTTTAATAAGAGTTGGTCCTGCATAGAATGGTTCTTTGAGGACATTTTGTCAAGAAATATTGGAAGAGCCAGTCTGTCCCAACAGACAGCACCCATTCACGGGTATGACGTGACGTTATCAGTTGGTCCAAATACAAAAAAGTTTGTACCTATTTATCTTAACTTTTCTCAATAGGTCGGCAAACGAGCCGGATTACCCGATAATAAGCAATCACGCCGCCCATGGACACCCGCAGCAGAGGAGTTACGAGTGCATTGCCGACCTTTGAGGGATTAGGGGATGGAGATTTAGGGATTGGGATAGAGGAAGGATTGGGCCTCCGGTAACCTCATTCACACGGCGAAACACAACACTCTGGTTATTTCACTCCGGTTTACTGCGAGGCCGTGGTATCAATCCTGTGTGTGAAGTGCTGAAGCATGGCTCTCCCACACTTAAAACATATTATGTATTCTTAAAATTGATAAGACAAAAGATAGGTACTATCTTTCAAAATATTATTTAAGACAAATAGCAATATCGCTATCATATTTTTTTAATATATCAGCCAATAACTTGGCTAAACAGGTTACTCCTATTGAGCAACCAAAAAATATTGACATTCATAATAATTCACCTAATACTGACATTCATAATAATTTAAATTATTAAATAAGACAATAGAGACAACCTCTTGCAAATTAAACAGTAATAAGGTTATTAATCTGGTTCACCAAAATATTCAAGGCTTTATGAGCAAAGAATTAGAAATTGAGTTATTTTTAAATTGTAATAATGTGGATATTTTGTGTATAACTGAACATTGGCTAAAACCTCATCAGCTCATGTTCAATTTTGGTAAGCACCAGATTGGTAGCTCGTTCAGCAGAGTAAACGCTATACATGGTGGCTCACTTATACTGATAAGTAATCAGCTTAAATTCAAAGATCGCAAAGATATAGTTAGTTACTCTGTTGAGCGTACTGTTGAAATAGCCTGTGTGGAATTGGAGCGGTTTATTGTATTAAGCGTGTATAGACCACCTTCAGGTTTGTATGACTGTTTTGAAACAGTAATGGATGAAGTATTAAGTAAACTTACAAATTCAAAGAAATCCATCATTACATGTGGTGATTTTAATATAAATTTATTAGAAAAATGTAGTTTAAGCACAAAAATTGTAAGTTTATTTTCTTCATACAACCTTGTGAATTTGTTTCTGGAGCCAACTAGGATAACACCCACTAGTGCCACTTGCCTGGACAATATTTATACCGACATTGTGCCAGTTAACAAAGAAATAATTTCAGTACTTGATTCCGATCATTGTGGTCAGTTAATTTCTTTAACAAATGAAATAAATATAGTGTCAAAACAATTTATCACAGTTAATCCGAAGACTAAAAGACGCATTGAATTTTTCAAAGCTAAACTCAGCAACAAATTGCCTTTGTTGTTGAATTATAAGAATTCTAACACTTTATATGATAAGTTTTTTAAAATGTACCTAACAGAGTTTAAGTCTACTTTTACAGATAAAACTATTCCAGCTAATAGCAATGTGTCTTTTGGTGATTGGGCAACCACTGGTATCTATAAGAGTAGAAATCGCCTCTATGAGCTCTATAATGAGCGGACATATATTAATACTGTTGAATTCAGTGAATATGTAAAAAACTATTCTAAATTATTTAAAAAAGTTTGCTCTATTGCAAAATCTCTATTCTTAAGCTCTAAGATAAAGAACAGTACCAATGTTATCAAAGACACTTGGAACATTATCAACAGTGAGGCAGGAAGGTCTAAAAAAAGAATTAGTCAACATAATCTAGTAATTGATAATAAGTTAATAAAAGCGGATGTAGAAATTGCAACTGCTTTTGAACATTTCTTTTCCGACATTCCTGTATCCACTACAAAGTCACTGAATTCATCTCCCACTGTTGCAGAATCTTTACTCAAAGAACATGTTGTAGCTTGCGATTCAGGGTTTTCCTTCAAACACATAGATAACAAAGACATTGTTAAAATCTTTAATACTTTGAATAACAAAAAGACTGCAGATCTATGGGGTAATTCTGTGTACATTACAAGCTCTGTAATAACTATTGTAGCACCTGTATTGGCTCAAATCTTTAATAACTGTATTGACTGTGGTGTGTTTCCTGATCTTATGAAATGTAGTAAAATAATTCCATTATTTAAATCAGGTAGTACTTCTGACCCCACTAACTTTAGACCTATTTCAGTACTACCTACGTTCAGTAAAATTTTTGAAAAAATCATTTTAGATCAAATGCAAAGATTTTTTAATAGAAATAAATTATTACATGCGAAGCAGTTCGGATTTACAAGGGGTCGTTCAACAACTGATGCCGGTGTTGAACTTCTTAATCATATTTACGACGCATGGGAGGACTCAAGCGACGCTTTGGGAATATTTTGTGATTTATCCAAGGCGTTCGATTGTGTGCTTCATGATACACTGATCAGGAAGCTTTCCCATTACGGAATTAGAGGTGCATCTCTGGACCTTCTTACCTCATACCTGAGTAATAGGGTTCAGAGAGTCGAAGTAAACGGAATGGTTTCTGCCGGGTCTGTTGTGAAGATGGGTGTTCCGCAGGGTTCTATTCTCGGCCCGTTTTTATTTCTTATCTATATTAATGACTTGCCTTACCTTGTAAGGGATAAACACGAGATAGTGCTGTTTGCTGATGATACCTCACTATTATTCAAACTCAGACGACGACAATCATTAATTGACAATGTAAACAGTGCTCTCTCAGAAATAGTTCACTGGTTTGGTGTGAATAACTTATTACTAAACGAAACTAAAACTAAATGTATTAAATTCACAACACCAAATGTTAAACAGATAAAAACCAGTGTGCTTGTCAAGGGCGAGGAGTTGAGTCCTGTAGATACAACTGTCTTTTTAGGTATAACCCTGGACGCTAAGCTCCAGTGGGGCCCACATATAGATGGCTTGTCGAAGAAGCTCAGTTCTGCAGCATATGCCGTTAAAAAAATTAGAAATTTAACAGATATAGATACAGCACGGTTAGTTTATTTTGGTTATTTCCACAGCATCATGTCATACGGTATTTTGTTGTGGGGGAATGCTGCTGACATCCAGTCTATTTTTGTTCTGCAGAAAAGGGCTATTCGATCAATCTATAATCTTAGTCCGAGGCATTCGCTCAGAGAATTATTTAAGGAATCTAAAATAATGACAGTTGCCTCTCAATATATTTATGAAAATGTAATTCACGCTCATAAAAACAAAAGCTTATTTAAGAAATATAGTGATATACATAATATCAACACGAGGGGGAAAAACAAATATGTTGTGCCTGCCTCCAGGCTTCAGAAAATAAGTAGTTCGTTTAGGTGTCAATGTATACGCTTTTACAATAAAATTCCTAGCGATATTCAAAATTTGAGCCTCAATAAATTTAAAAGTGTAATAAAGGCTAAACTTTGCTGTAAAGCATTTTATAAAATAAAAGACTACTTAGAGGATAGCCAGGCTTGGGAATGAGCCGCTGTAATGTCTGCACAGGTCATGTTGACATGTTTGTAACATAAGTTACACTTTTATATAGAATTTGACATTAGTTTTATATTATTTTTTTATACAATGACATGATCACCTATTGTGACATTTTTATTTTTTATTTGACATTTTTTTTTTATTTATTTGTTGACATTTTTATTATTTTATATTATTGTTAGTGTAAGGACCGTGTGAGACTTGTCGTGCTTTTTTATCACCAGTCATCTGCGTTCTGACAGTTTGAGTACTTGTGCGACCCACCCAAATGTTCTTTTGATCGGTATTGTTCGTCGGACAACTCAACAGCACTAGCTATATGGTTGCAAACTGACACTTGCGTGCCTGTCTTCAGAACGGGTCCACTTAAACTGGTGTGGTTCTTTCCTCAAAAGACCACTACAGAATGAACTTGCACGGTTCTCTCACATTATGTTATTTTATATTGTCTGGACTTGAAAAGAGACTGACCTCTGAGTTTGTTTCGGCATTTCTTCTCAGAGTAGTCAGATAGGAAATGCCGGCTTCATCTAGTTTTTCACATATAATTTGACGTGTAAAAGTGCCGTTTTAAGGCCTATTTGCAAAAATAAATTCATTGTTTCATTGTTGTTTCATTGTTTCATTGTTTCATTGATGTCAATGTTTAAAATACTTTATGATTTTATAATTGTTTGTCAAAATACATATTTTTTTTAATGACGGTAAGCCGGTAGATTGAATACTTATACTTGATGGTACCTAAGCAATCGGCACCGCCCGTGCACACTTGCAACACCACAGTTACGAGTGTTTTACCAGCCTTTTCGGAATTAGGTTTTCGGAGATTTAGGAATTGGGGAGGGATTGTAGGTGAAAAAGTATTGGGCCTCCGGTAAACTCGCTTACACGACGAAACAACGCTCTGGTTTCACGCCGGTTTTCTGTAAGGCCGAGTCGACTCCCACACTTATGTCATAAACCATATATGCTATACACACATTGGGTTCACAGGTACATAGAATAGGGATGAGGCATATAATGCGCCCACCCTTCGAGAAGAAAGAGTGTTGTGCACAGTGAGGCTTAAGGGTGCAGTAGAAGCAGAAGAGCTGTGTCGCGATTCACCAATCACATGGCTTGAAATCCACATTCGAGATAGATCCACATTAGAGATGTGGATTTCAAGCCATGTGATTGGTGAATCGCGGCACAGCTCTTCTCCGCTCTGCTCCGCTCCGCCTCATTGGAACTGCACCCTAAGGAGACGTAAATTTTCCTAAGGGCGGCAAAGTACTTATAAGAAGTAGCACGGATAAGTATGTAGGTACTAAGTACCGTAGCTGGCGCTGCACTGTAAGTCTGGAGTTGGTTTATTCAAAGGCATCACCCCGATACTTCTTACAGGTTCTGAAGGTACCGTGGATTTTTGTGAGATTAGAATCCCACAATCTTATTTCTTTTTTCCAAAGAAATAGGATTAGATATGTACAAAAAACCCTCAAATATTATTACAATTCTTCACGATATTATATTTGGGAAATACCGTATTTTTGATTGATTCGTTAGAGAATCAATTTTTTACCTAAAACGTGTCGGATTAAGGTAGATAACACGTGTCTGTAAGCTTGCAAACATTTGATGGATTAATAGGTACATAAATAAAGAAATAAATTGATAATACCCAATGATTACATTTTATTAATTCCAACAAGGCCATCATAGGATTAAAGTAAATCTTCAATACATAAAGGTAATAAAAAAATATAACAGTAAACCTTTTATAGCCCTATATCTTGTTCTATTTCCCTACTTACTTAGATATGAACCTATCTAATAGCGGAACTGGGAAAGTACCTTACCCTGACCTACATTACACAAACAATTCAACCATTAATTTTTATTTACTAAAATAGATTTATAAATTGCCTGGCCGTAAAACAGCACTGTTACACGACAAAATTGCATCAAAGAATCTAGATGACGGACATTTCCTATCAGACTTCTCTTAGAAAAAAATGCCTGAAAGAGTTCATAGGTCCGTCTATTTAAAGTCTAGAAATTATGTACTCGTAAATATTATGTGCGAAAACCGTGCAAGTTCATTCTCTACTGGTCTTTTAAGAAAAGAACTAGGTACTACCATTTTAAATGGACCCGTACTAACAGCAAGCACGCAAGTATTAGTTTACAACCAGCTGAAGCAACACGTGTTGCTGGATTGTCCGACCAAAAGAACATTTGGGTAGGCGAACAAATACTCAAACTATCAGAACATAAATAATAAGCAGTCGTAGTGACGCTAACAGTAATCGTAAATAGTAGATAAATTTGTAGAAATATATACGAGAACAGAATGGATAATCGTATTTTTGGAAAAAGTGGTTAGCAACCTGGGGTTGCGACGGGTGCACTCTTAATAATATGCAGTCCCAGTTCTGAGAAGGAGAAGGAAAGAGATGGTAGATGGTTATTAGTCAGTAAGAGTCTGACTCTCCCTTTCGCTCCACGCAGGAAGGGATGATTTATTTATATTATCATGTATTGACTGCTGACTGTCCGAGCGCAGATCTAAGCGAGACACAATGTGTTTTCTATTGTGTCTTCTATACCGGACGCAGTAGTGGTTAATTAGTAGAACTTATTAAGACTACCTACAGAGAAGCCGGGGTTGCAGATGCAAGCACCATAATGTACCGCGGCCGTGGACGGGACAAGAGTGAGGTGGTTTTTAAAAATATGAAGCTCGCTTTTGCTGGGCGGGACAAGTCATTTGATGATAATTGAATTTGGCTCTTAATAGAAACACAGTTTAAGTAAGTATTCCCATATTAAATTTTCGGTAGGTAGTGGCGTGGCATGAACTGTTAAAGACTAGGGCAAATTGCTATCCTTTTATTATTATTAGGGATTTAAGTAAGGGAGCATAAGGGGAGGGGGGGGGGCGTGATGGGGCGATGGCCCAGGCCGACAAATTCTGGGAGAAGCCAAGGTCTGAATTTGGAGTCTCTAGCCACTCCTGGTACTGACACAAACCTTTCTGAACTCTGCTTTACGCTCTGTGCGTATGCATATTTTTTATTGATTTTTTTTTTCTTGGCGTCGGCAATAAACTGACACTTCATATTGCTTCTCTCAAGTGGGCGCCACAATATTTTCGCCCGGGGTGTCAGTAGCTTACGCCGGTACTGATTATCAGGATCACAACGGCCCACACTGCCCATACCTAGTTACGCCATTGTATGTAGCAACCATTTTTTTGTAAGTTACGTCATAATTTTAGGTCATAATATTTGTTTTTATTATTAATAATATGTAGTTCACTACCCTGAGTACTAACTAATATGCAGTCATAAAGGAAGATTGAGGGAGATATAATGAGAACAAAGAACATAAAATAAATTATATTATATTTGTGATCAGTCGAGGTATTTATAGGTACTGCCGGATGAAGCCGTCGAAACTGGTGACTCGAGCGAAAGCTGAAGGGAACCCGAGCGAGCATCCATTGCGAGCGACGAAAGAGCTGACACCAATCTGAAATAAATAATGATGGTTTTTGTATGGAATAAGGAGACAACCTAGCGTGTTGTAAGTAAGTATATTACGGTCTTTTGGTTTGGAAGAATTTAGGACAGAAGGGTATGCAGTAAAGTTTGGGCCTCTGTTATGAGGTTAAACTAAACGTAGACAAAAAGAATTCCCCAAAAAGTAAGATATGCTGCGTTAAGTTTAAGCAAGTGACTGTGTTAATAGTCATCTTTGCAATTAAACATATGCTTACAGCCTTTCTGTGTCCTATTTGCAAGACTTACCAAAGTAGGAACACCGTTCTGGTTAAGGACTAAAGGACCGCCAGAGTCACCGCCGCAGATACCGACGCCTCCGGCACCGTTGGTGCAGATCGTGCTTGGAACCACAAACGCGTTGCCGAACACAGCCTCACAGGCCGCAACGCTGATGACTTGCAAGTTTACGTGACTCACGATCGTGGATGCACCCGCTTGTTCTGTAATTGAGTAGATAAGTATTTTAAATAATTTACTGCTCATTTATTTAAAATAGTGTATGTTGCTAGCGATCACTAAATAGGTGCATTTCTTTTTGATAACATGTTAACACTTATTTTAAGGATGCCTGCGTTCGCGCACCTGCGTTATCGCACCTATTGTTCTTCTATTGTGTCTCGAATTAAGACTATTAAGAGGTTAATTTACATTTAATGTGAAATAAATCATAGTTTGATACTTACGGTCGCTGGTTCTTCCGAATCCTGCAGCAACTGCCCAGTTTCCAACAAAAGTGTTCGACAAACTGGCCGGAAGAGCAATGGGCTGAATGCTATCTGAAAATTCAAAGGACAAACATTTATGCTACTATACAAGATAATAATAGGTACTGTGAATATGGGTCGTTTAGTTATTTTACCCTCTCCTTTACAGTCAAAGTCAAAGTCGAAACCATTTTTTCCAACTCAACCATAAATAGGTACTTTTGAAACGTCAAAATAGAATAGTAGTCTGTCAGCCTGTTCGTCAGCGAAGCTAAGTGTTCGTTCCAAATTGTAGATTCGAATGGAGAAGAACGAGCAAGAAAAAATCTTCATTCCACGAACGTACTCAAAAGTATTATTATATCGTATCGTAACTGTCGTTACAACTATATTACAACTACAAAATAGTTGAGAAATTTGGTATCAGCAACGCACCAGTGCAAAGCCGGGGCAGGTCGCCAGTGTTTCTATACTACCTACACATTGCCGATATATTTCCAAATAATCTCAGATGTTTGCCAAAATCTAAGGTCATTGGTTGTCAGTGTCACGTGCAAGCAATATTTATTTACAATATGAGTTAGTAAGATTACTAATTTTGATCTTGATATAAAAAGTTAATTCATTTTAGTAGACCGTAACGCCAAATCTTATCAGCTTATTAATCGTTCTGGCGTATTTCTTATCAAACTAATTGAGTTAATTCACATTTAATCTTTGATAGTAAATATACGCAGCCGGACTCTAATTACTTACTGCTGAATAGAATGCTGGTAGGCAGTCTGATGATGGCGATGTCATTGTTGAGGTTAGCAGTAGAGTATTGTGGGTGCATGATGACATCGGAAGTGGCAATGCGGGTGCCGCCAGAGAATAGGAGGTTGGATCCAAGGATAACGAGGAACTGCCAGGCTTGGTTCCAGCCATCGGTCCAGCAGTGAGCCGCTGTCACAGCACGGCTGGCAGACACGAGTGAGGAACCGCAAACTGAGTTTCCAGATACACCAACTAAGCTGATCAGCAGGCCACCCTGTAATGGAGTTGGTTATCAATTCACGACGATGATGCAACAATACCGATTTCAAATTGGCAAGGAGGTAGTACTGCTCTAAATATCCAAATCAAACTATTCCAAATATTATAAATGCGAAAGTAACTGTGTCTATTGTCTGTCTGTCTGTCTTTTCTTCACGCCTAAACTACTGAACCGATTTGTGTGAAACTTGGTACAGACATAGTTTGGAACTTGGGAAAGGACATAGGGTAGGTAGTTTTTTCAAAAAATAAAAATTATTACGGACGTACAGCGCCACCTATTGGTCGGGATCAATTCAGTACTATAAGACATTTATACGCATGCGCTTGACACACGTGTTTGGTTCATGTTATTGTGTTAATTCAGCATAAATAATTAAGTAAATAGTAAAAAGTAGTATTATGTTGGTAAAATCAAAAATCTGCAGGAAGTCACTATTCCGCGCGGACGAAGTCGCAGGCAAAAGCTTGTATCAAAATAAAATTAATCATATATTTAGCACTGAAACTTCTTTCAAATAGCGTCATCCGCACTATAGCGGAACCTCGGCCGCTTGACTTGTTCATTTTCTTTCTTCACAAAATTACACGTTTCGTGTTATCAAATACGATACCTTTTTATTATTTTATGCTTTTGATTAATTGAAACACGTGATAAATTGATAGAATAAACGATATTTTCTCGCTGAATTTAAATAGACCACGTAAAACATTACTTACAAAGTATGGGTGCGCGTTAGCGGGCGCGATAGCACCACCGACAACCCTGTTGTCTGAAGCTTGTGCTGCCAGAAGCTTCTCCTCTTCAGCTTTGATCTTCTCTGCGGCAGGAATACCAATGGTTTGGTGGTATCCGGTCCCTACTTCCACTAGGGCGGACGTTGAAACCACCAGAACCAAGCCTAACAAAACAACAGCACGCATTGTGTCAAAATATTGTAACTAAATATAACGAGTCGATATCTAAATCCACTTATATACCTTCTGTCCATTAAATCAGATCTAATCGTTCATAATGATTGGTATGCAATTATATAAAAGCCGATTACTTTTATCGAGACAGGCAGAGCTGTCAGATAATAATGTAATCTGTTTACAAATTATACTTTTTTTATTTGTATTATTTACATGTATTTTTTTTAGTATTTACTAAAATCAATCCATGTTGTATTGATTTGGGGATTTATTTCATTTGTCATTAACAAGAGTGTTCATTGCTTTCTGAACTGCCGTAAAATAACTGTTTTATACTCTTGAATGAGCCGTTTCCTTAACATCAGTTTCGAGCGAGTTGAAGTAAAAAAAATATCCAGTAGGGGATTTTTGAATATGTGTATACCGTTGCGGTTTATGTTTAATCATAGATCCTCAAACATCGCTCTAAACCCTACGACACAGGGCTCGTTTTTTTTATGTAATAGTTTGACAAACGAGCAGACGGATTACCTGATGGTTAGGAATCAGCGCCGCCCATGGACACTCGGAACGAAGGAGTTACGAGTGCGTTGCCGACCTTTTAGGGATTAGGGATTTGGAGATTTAGGGATTAAGGAGGGATTGGGGGAGGGGAAGGATTGGAGCTCCGGTAACCTCACTCACACGGCGAAACACAACGCTGTGGTTATTTCACGCCGGTTTTCTGTGAGGCCGTGGTATCACTCCAATCGAGCCGACCCTTTCGTGCCGAAGCATGGCTCTCCCACACTTAGCATGGCTCTCCCACACTTGATCGTGGTAGTTTTATGACTCTTTGAGCGTCTGATTCTGGTCGATCGGCGAGCTACCCTTGGTCGCCGTCCGCAGACCCACGATTACGGTAGCTGGAGATCGTCGCGCGATTCCGTAGGTTCCGTCGCTTTCTTAACGAACATCACTGCTTCGCAGAAAGAGGGGTCGGATTCAAAGTTCCTATCGGTTCTCGACTAAGAACACGGACGCCCTGAAGATAGGTGTTGAGCCGAGACAGGCCACCCCGCCACCAAATGCTTCACCGTATTCTCCGAATGATCCTCACAATGACAACACCCCGACGTTTCCTACCGCTGGATCCTAAACAGATACTTTCCAAAAATTTCATGTTCTATATGGACATGCACCGAGCACAAGCTGAGGACGCCATTGGTCGTGGCACAACTGCCTAGCAATTCGGAGAATATTTGAAAAATATTCATGTTATTAACGAAACTCAATTCGATCAGTATTCGCAAATTGCAAAGAGGCTTACTGGGCTATAAATGAGGCGGCTTTAGCGATGATATATGTGTGTATAAGTAAATAATTAAAAATCTACAAATAAGATTGTATTGAGACCATCAAGTGACGAGTAAATAATTCGTTAAATTGTTAGATAATGTATATATTGACATCAATTATAAACCATAATTTTATCGCCTATTTACATATTTTTATTTGAAAACACTTTGCCCCCACTAAAACTTTCTCCTGCATCGTGGGTGCGTTTACAAACATTCAAATTAGTATAGGTACAAATGCTACCCAGATTCGAAACAACAATTTATGGATCACAAAGAGTATTGATCTATTATTGCGGGAATCCAAACCTTCGACAGATTGTACAGCAGCCATTCAGCCAGTTGGCCAGACACTGTGTAAACCGCGCAAGCAATTGCGATTCCTGATTTTGAATCAGAAGTCCAAAATTATAGCAGAATGATTTCCAGAAGTCATACTGTACAATATGAGTACAGAGTGCCTTGAAACCAGGGATTCCCGAATGAAACGATATACCTCAGAACAAGCCAATTTTATTCTTCTGAAGTTTGCTATATTCGGTATTATACCTACCATTTGCCGTGTAACGAAACCATATCGCCATTTAACTCGATACATTTAACACATACTTTGTCGTCAATGGTTATATAGCTATTCACTATTAGACCAAGTTTGATAAGAGAACTAAAAAGATAAAAGTATTTAGTGGGAAATATAACTTATCACATTATCTTTGCTGGTAGGTACCGCAGAAATCAGAGCTAAATTTGATGACGTCTTTGCAAAATGATGACCTCATCATCATTTTAAAATACAAACAACATTTGCGTAAAGGCAAAGGGACTCACATGATTTATTTGTCACAAGTGATTATTATGTGAAATCACAACTTATCGGGTCTTAATTCGATACCATTATCAAAGTAAATTGATAGGAAAGTCAGTGTGAACTTGTAAGTATCAACGGTCTAATTAAAAACGCTTAACGATCGTTACATATGTTACAATTAAAGTAAAGTTACGTACCTTTATTGAGAATCTTTTAATATTTTTTTACTTCAACGTTGCGTTTACGTTTACGTTTTCTGCTCCTCGTCCATCATTGTTTATTTATTTTTTATGATTTCCCACACTAGTATTTTCTCCTTTTTCCTACACCCTTTTGTCATATACCCTGAGAAATTTCACGTACATACACGTGACAAATAAAAATGTATCACTCTAAAATTGTTCTAAACTGTGAACCCGAGACATTTGCCATCTACACTCATTAATTTAATTACAGTATTATCCTGCCTATTTACCAGTCACCATCAAACATTACCTATATCCGTTTAATAGGCCCAGGCTCAATCTAATTTTAAAATATGTTAATGAATCAAGCTAGTTGTGAATCTATAGGTATAGTGCGTTTGCAATATACTTATGAGTAGGCCACATGGAAGAAGCAGATTGCAGCCACGCTGAGAAATTTTCTCGAACTTATGAGATACTAAAATCTAAATAATTCACACAGCTAATACAAGTGTGCCCATACCTTTATATTAAGTAGGTAATGCGTATTCAAGGAAACCCCCTGGTTCCGGCTTACAGATTCGATAAATATATTATTTAATACTTAATTATATCTGAGTTAAAGAAAAGCCCCCGACGTCGAAAATAAGCTTATTAGTTTAATATTAAGATTTCTAGCAGTTTATCTGATTAGACTAATTTTCTACTTTTCCTTTTATAAGGTAACAAGGCTCTATGATCAAAACTCCAGCCATGTCTAAAAAATACTTGTGAATCATGATAGTATCTGGAAATTAATCTGGAATCAAACTCCAGCTTCCGCGTCAAAAAGAGTCAAGTCTCCCTTTCGTCTCACCCAGGTCGAGAGGAGTCATTTAATGTTTTTTCACCACAAAAATAAGCTTCGATCTCATAGTATCAATTTTCACCAGACTATTCTGAATAGACTATAATACGGCAACAGGATCTGGTATCACAATATTAGAAGAACAGAAAAAAAACAAATAGTACGTATAAAAAGTACAATTTCTTTATTTTAAAATCAGTCAGTATTTGCAATATTCCCATATTATTAGTATTTACATGTGTTGAGAGATGAATCCGATGAAGCTGGTCACTCGAGCGAAACCTGATGGGAAACCGTTTTGGCACATATTGTATGCAGCAAACGAACTGATACCAATCTGAAAAACAAAGAAATTATTTAATTTAAGGTTTTATAATCGAACAAAAACAGGATTGAAGTCAAGGTTATTATCATAGATATTGAGTAGGTATTGGGTTATAAATATACCAAACGGATAATATCAAAAAATTGTTTAAGTAAATATAGAAATTCCTATGGAAATGTTATTGTAAGTAATCGAGTACTGATCAAAAGTGACATAAGAAAGGCCACACAGGATAATAAAAAATGACTCACCAAGAACGGTTCCCCGTTGTTGTCGTAAGCAGCAAGAGGGCCACCAGAGTCGCCACCGCAGATACCAACGTTTCCTACTCCACTGGTACAAAGAGTGCTAAACGTCACGTAGCCAGCCTGGAACCGTTGTGCGCATGTGTTTGTGTTTATCACCTGCAGCGACACGTGGCTCACCACAGATGCAGAAGTCTGTTGTTCTATAATCAAATGTAAAATTTACAGAAGCAATTTCATACTATCGCGCAAGATGCCTGGAAAAGGCTTGTCCTTTGTTACCTTAGCTTTGGTTAGCTTTTTATTTTGGTTCTTTAGAATGAGGTATTATTGGACAATTATTTAAGTTGTGAAAGGTACTTATTTGTATCAAAACTATTCAACGAAATAATATAAAAGAATAGATCAGCTTGTAACTAAGAAAGCAGACCAACACGACGGTTAAGTCAGTTAAGGTTAAGGTAATTACTAAAACGGACACTTACGGTCGCTAGTTTTTCCGAAACCAGCTGCCATAGCCCAATGTCCCTCAAACTGGTTCCACAATTCCATATTTCTGGGTAATCTGATGGGACGAACATTTGCTGAAAAAAAGTTATATAATGAATAAAAGTAAAAATATCTTAGAAAAAACTATGCGATGCAACGAACATACTAAATTAAATATTCTACGTGTTATGATGTTTAAACGTACCGGTCATCGTGGCACTCCAAGGCAGGTATATCATAGCAACGTCATTTGTAAGGAACTGAGGCACATATTGAGGGTGCATGAAGACCTGTCGTGTAGAAATACGTTCACCGCCGCTGTGCAGCCAGTTAGAGCCCAAGATAACAGTGAACTCCCACGCTTGCCTGCTGCCGTCGAACCAGCAGTGGGCAGCAGTCACCAGTCGATTTAAAGACAACAATGAAGAACCGCATACTGATCTGGATGTAGTACCAACTAAGCTGATCAGCAAGCCCGCCTGTAAAGAGTAAAACGTTTTAAATGAACATAACGAGGAGCTAAAACAAAGATGATATGAAAATTAATAGGTACATCGGAATATAGAGATGAAAACTTTTTAAACACACTGAACACTTGACGATGAAGTTCGTCAACAGGTACATTATACCAAAATAATGTACCTTTTAATAATGCGTCACATATGTGGAGTTATATAAAGTTTCATTTAAAATACACCAACTTTTAAATTTAGTTAAAAGTACAAATGCGATATTTAATTATTTATAAAATTTCCATCTCCTTCGTTGTCGAAACAGTTTCTTTATTACAGCGTTATTTACTCACAAAGTATGGATGAGCACCAAGGGGTGCTAGTGCCCCTCCAACGATTCTGTTGTCATTAGTAACAACCTCATTGGCTAGACTTGCATCTTCTAGTGCCTTGATCTTCTCTGCAGCAGGAATACCGATGGCATCGTGGTAGTTGGTCTGTACTTCCAATAAAGCAGAAGCACAGACAATCAGAGACAGACCGAACACTAAACTCTTCATTTTTTAATGAATACATAAAATAAAATGTGTCATTCTTTTATATATCTAAGCTAATCAAAATTTCAGGCGCTGATTAATATAATCGTGGGTTTTCTTTGTCATCAAAACAAATTATCTAATCTTTAGGAAGTTTAAACATATTCCGTTTTTTTTTACTTCGCAGTAAATTTTGTTACTCACAAATTGATCGTTAAAATGTAGTGATGGTACTTTTATTGACGTTAGGAAGACCAAAATACCGGTACTTAAGCTGGTTGATAAATCAGCCCTCGGGCTATGGTCTTCTGCCCAAATTACTCATACATTTAGTAGTTGTACTGTCGGGATTGTGTTTGCAAGAAGTGTGAAAAAGGTCTTCTCCAACAGTAAGTCACATCCAGAGATTTAAAAAAAAATAGTCCTTTTAGTAAGCCTTTCAGTAAGTTAATGATATTGCATTACATATGTGATATCATTAGTGGATACATATTTTGATAGGTACCCGCAATGGTATTCAGTATAAGTAACATGGTATAGATAGGTTACATAAACAACATTCAATTTTCAAAAACGGCACTCTTATGCACACATGAATAAATCGTATGATACACGTTAAAGTGGGATGGCATGATTCAATAATCGCG
Source organism: Spodoptera exigua (assembly GCA_902829305.4). Taxonomy (NCBI): domain Eukaryota; kingdom Metazoa; phylum Arthropoda; class Insecta; order Lepidoptera; family Noctuidae; genus Spodoptera; species Spodoptera exigua. The sequence continues at coordinate 8,457,238 of LR824615.2, forward strand.
AGTGAAAAAGAGACAAATATGAAAATGTGTGGCTAGTTAGCCACATTTTAATGTATTACTTGCTGAGCGCTTGTAACCTATCTATACCTTTTTACCATCGATCACTAATAAAGAACTAGATACACAATCAGTGGCAAAAAAATGTCCCAACTGAAAGTCCACCAAACTCAACATCGCGGTGTAGTTTTAGTTTAGTACCACTCGAATGCTCCGACGGTAAACACGCCTCAGTGCTCGTTAAAAAACTGCAAAAACACACACATCTAAGATGCAAAAAAGGATGGAATTTCATATTTTCGTTAAGTAATAATAATGGAAGTGGGGATGCACCAAGATGTTGTCGCTGTGGACAAAGGACTTACTGCGCTCTCCTTAGCTAACGAGAATTGGAGAAAACCTGTAGTACTAAGCACTAAGGACCGTAAGGATGTATGGCAAAGCAAAGAGCTGCACGGACGCTACTATAGGGCTTTACATGGGCCAGAGGTAGACTTCTTAGCGTCCGTATCCTGGCTACGTTTCGGCAACTTATTTGGTGAAACAGAAGGTTTTGTCTGTGCAATTATGGACGAAGTTATGCTGACGAACAATTATCGAAAATATATTATAAAGGATGGTACGGCTGACATCTGTCGGGCATGTCATCGCCCAGGGGAATCCATCCGACATATAATTTCGGGTTGTTCTCACCTAGCTAATGGAGAGTACTTGCATAGACACAACCTCGTGGCCAGGATTATCCACCAGCAACTTGCTTTAAAATACAAACTTGTTGAATCTGAAGTGCCGTACTATAAGTATCTGCCTGACCCAGTTCTCGAGAATGGAGATGTCACACTGTATTGGGATCGAACTATCATCACTGATAGGACAATTGTAGCCAACAAACCTGACATTGTGATGATAGATCGATCTAGCCGTCGCACAATGATAATTGATATAACAATCCCACATGACGAGAATCTTGTGAAAGCTGAAAAAGATAAAGCAAGTAAATATCTTGATTTAGCTCATGAGATTGTCGACATGTGGGATGTAGAATCAGCAATCATTGTGCCGATAGTCGTGTCTGCCAATGGTCTCATGGCTAAAAGCCTTGATAAACACCTAAGCAGGCTTACGTTAGATGGTTGGGTCAAGAATCTGATCCAGAAAGCTGTACTTCTAGACACGGCGCGCATTGTCCGGAGATTCCTATCTCTGGAACCCTGACCACCGGTTGCTTGGAACCCTCCCGTAACCGGTGGGATACTGCTTTTTATATTTTTAAGTGTTTTTTTTTTTGTTTTATGAAAATATTTAAAAATGTAAAAATCAAGTTTTAAAATAAATAAAAATAATTATCATTATATAATTGTCATCATTCTATTTTAAATATTGATATTTTATTAAGAAATCAACTTTAAAACTTTTTCCAAATGAAATCGTATTCAAAAACCGGGGTTATAATGCACACAGTTTATAAAGACACTTATACTAAACTTAAAATTATTCTCTAGCATGACCACTTAAGTTGTTCGGTTTACGTGGATTGATTCTGTTCCGTTTAGTGGAGACGCTATTGTTTCTAATTTTATTTATTGTTTTTTTTATTAAAAAATAGTTTTTATTTAATATTATACTTCTTTACTGTGTTTATTAAAATATGGAATAGGCAGATGTAATGGATTTAATTTTAACTGCAGTAAAGAAATTTTTTTTAACTTTCATCAAGACCCCTTCGATATGAAAAATTGACAACAATAACGCCAACATTTTCAATACTTACTTTAGATATATATTCTTTTTATTATTTTACATCTTTTTTATTTGACTTCGAATAGAAAGGATTAAGGAGGACGAAAATAAAAAAAAAGAATTATAACTATATGCATTAGTTTCATTGGTAAATAAATGAATAAACCTATAGAAAAGAATACTATAAGTAATGCGTTTTAATTTGCGTATTTTCTTTTTTTGATAAATTATAAAATACGAAAGAAATATATTTCTTACGAGACATTTCGACTCCAATCATTCTTTGTCCTAGCGGTGAGCCGAAGTCACAGTATAAATATCATACAGTATTTTAACTCGGCCGCTTGAAAGAAATAAATACCTACAGCCGCGCCGTACGTAAACATGCGTTAGGGCTGCTCGTCTCCAGTATTTTAATTACCTTTGTCTACTTTCTGTTTCCATTTAGTTTTGTGATTGTAAATATCCTTTTTTTATATAAACAAATAAAGTGCTTTAAAAATAAACAAACAAAATTTCTTTGGCCACTAAAGCCGAACTAAACAGCTCACTACGAATGTTCTAAAATCACAACCCTCAAACATCAAAATATTACATGAGTTTAGCTGTTTTATTGTTGTTATTAAATATTTTCTAGTATTATTCATAAACGAAGATAATAAACAAATATTATTAATAATAAAATACCACACTCTCTACTTTGAAATTTGAATTAAACAAACTAACAAACCATACATGAACCGTTTTAACACAAGCGTAAGTAGGTAGGTAGGTAAATAACGTATGACGTCATGATTCATTCAGAACCAGAACCGCCTATAACTACCTATTTCACTCGTCTCAATAACTTTATTCATATTATTTATAAATTCAAACATCTGTTTTCGTGAGATAACTGGAAATAATGATCCATAAAGACACACATAAGGTACCTACCTATGCTACTAGTAAGTAAAATTATTTTATAGTCTTACCTTTCAGAGTTTCCAGTTAATTTAAAAAAAACTTATGTCTGGATGCGTTATTGACGAATTCATGCAACCAAACATAATAACAGCACAATATTTCCTATTCGTCATATTAAATAATGTACTCGAGCTGATTTCTAAATAAAAGACAACACACCGTCCGTTCGTCACTGCGGTACAGCCGCGTCTGTCTGCGTCCCGAGCGCGTCCCGACATCGGGCGCGTAGGTATAGTTCGCGTTTCGGCCGTTTCTATGAAGTTGAAATACTTGTAGATATTATTACCTTGCCGAAGTCGTTAAATTTTATTGCTTATTTTTGACACTTTGTAAATTCGACTTAAAAACATGCGAATATGGTTCAATTTCTTATGATTTGTGTTTGTCAAGAGCTTCGGTCGCAAAAAGTATTAAGATTTTGTACATCACTTTGTAAAAACAACTCTATGAGTTGCATTTAAGGTTTAATTTACATTAATGCATTTTTATTTCAAGTATAAGTACCTAAATACAGTTGGCGACAGTTTTGAAGCGAACTTTTGTATGGGATTGTGTATCTAGTTCTTTATTAGTGATCGATGCTTTTTACTTATAATATCATTGGGTACCCGCATCACATAGGCTTTATGAGCTATTCGTGTAACCGTCCTATCGAATGAATGTTCTATTCTTTCTATTTACCTTTAATAATAACAATTATCTTATCGTTGTGTTTTCTAGGTATAGCGCGTGTGTTTCTTTTTGTCGATTATTGATTTGTTGTTATTTCTTTTCACAATTGTTTTTCACAAGGTCGTTATAGTACCTATGTAAGGGCGCTATTTTTTGGCATTACACGCTCACACTTGGTGGATACACTAAGATAATACTTACATTTCATTATATACTTAGCCAATCAATCGAATTACATTTTCTCTAGCTTTACCGTTAATGAATTCAGGCCTTCTTGCTAAACTCAGCGTCGCTCAGCGCGCGATGGAGCGAGCTATGCTCGTGGTCTCTTTGCGCGACAAAATCCGAAATGTGGAAATTCGCCAAAGAACCAAAGTCACCGACATAGCTCGTAAAATCTGCTGGCTAAAATGGCAATGGGCAGGCCACGTCGCTCGAAGAACGGACGGTCGATGGGCCCGAAAAGTGCTAGAGTGGCGACCAAGGACCGGAAAACAAAACGTAGTGTGGGCAGGCCTCCCGCTATGTGGACCGACGACATCGTCAGACTCGGGGGGAGCCAATGGATGCAGGTGGCAACTTGTCGTTCAGCGTGGAGAGCTAAGGGAGAGGCCTTTGTCCAGCAGTGGACGTCTTCCGGCTGATGACGATGATGATGATAATGATGACCGTTAATGAAAACTGATTTATAGTCCTGTACATAAATCATTTGGATTATAAAGTAATCACGTATAACTGATTATTACGTAAGTGTATCATAATAATAATAAAATAAGGGATTATGATAAAAACTATAAATATTATTTTGATTTGAATTGAATGTTATATCCTGATTGTTCTACTCTTATCTAAATAGTTGTTACTCAAGTCTAGCCAAATAAAACAAATAGCGTGATTCGTCATTCTCGTGAAATTCTCGGGAATCTAGCAAATTAAAGTTTATTTTAAATACCTAGTTAATATTTTTATTAATTCAACTTAACTTTAGAAAAAAAACAAGTTTTAGCTGGAGAGTTACTAAACCCTCCGAATAACAGTCTTGCTTGTCTGTTGTTTATTCTATAAATATCATATTCCCGAATTTCATTTGCCCGGATGTTATGTGTGCCTTATGACAAACTTAATTGTCAGAAACTTGATGCCATATGATATACGTGCGTAGGTATTGGTTTTCTTATTTTTAAATGCCATAATATTAAAACACCGTAATAATCATTACATAAGGTTTTTAATTAGTAATAATAAATTGCCTTCGAATCTTCCCCGAAGGCTTGGTTGAAAAGTCAGAAACTCAAATTTTAATGGAGTACGGAACTAGGACGTCCATGGATTCTTAAATTGAAAGAAGTAAGTCAAAATTTTTATTAATATTTTGATCATTATTTTGCATTAATAGATATTGGTAGTTGTATACTAGCACCGAAGGTAACTCGAAATTATTGTACTTGTGTTTTACTTCTAGTGAAAGTAAAAGTAGCAAAAGGATATGCGTCGACAGGAGCTAATTAACCTAACCATTACAACTCATAAGATTCTACTAAAGACCAGAGGTTGTGTGTAACATGTATATATAGTGCAGACCTAACTACTACGATATAGTATCGTAGTAGTTAGGTCTGCACTCTCACAAAAGTGGAAACATAGACGATGAGAGATTCGTTGTAATGTTATAACTCACCAAGCCTTAACTGATTTGGCTAATTATAAAAATTTTAAAAATATCTTGAAATGTGTAAAATCGACACCCACGCGGTATAAATACATAAATTAAGTCTTTATACTGAGTTAGCCTATATACAAAAACTAGGTAATGTATGATATCTCTTATTCAAATACAAATATTCTTTATTGTGGTACATAGGTAAACAGTGAGTTGTTACATTATTTTTAAATTGTGCACAGCTATGACCCGCCTTAATGGAATACAATAATTTTAAGGTAACATTTTATAAACTTTCAATTAGATTGTAGATTAATTCACATAATAATATCAAGGCTGCAATTAAAATTATAAGCATTAATTATAAACATAAACACAAATTATAAACTCAATCAAAATTAAATAACATCATCCAAATAATCCTTTAGAGTATAGTAACATTTGTCTATTAACAATTTAAATAATTTCTTTTTATAATTATGTAATTCTATATCTCTAATTGTTCTAATAATTCTATTCCTAGGTATATGTAAGCTAATCTTGTCTTTGTTTCAGACGCTGACTAATATAATCGCCGGTTGTCTATGCCATCACTCATCAATGACAATTATCTAATCTATGAGCAGTTTAATGAATATTTTGTATTAACTGTCGAGCGATAAACCAAATTTATTGGAAATAATAGCCTACGCCGCATGTGCCCAATAAGAGTCTCCTTGTGTTTGCGATCTGAAACTTGATGGTACTTACTTTCCATGAGGCTAAATAATGTACAGTAGTCAATTTTCCACACGTTCCTACAGAAATCTTCCAAACGGCGTTATCAGAAAGACTAGTAACTGTCGTAAGTTAACATTCGGTTGTGGCAAAATTTTGAAAACAGAATAAGGAAATTCTCCAAATTTAAAAACTAGGTTAGTCATTATGTTTTTTTTTTTATCGTTTAATAGCTTTTTATTCATTTTTGTTTTTTTAATACTTACTGAAGTAGAAGCATTTTTTTTGTGAGGGGAAAATCCTCGAATGACTTCTCCCGCCCAGGGCCGGGCGGGAGCACCTCGTTCCAGCTCATAATCCGGCACAGACGTCGGTGTATCTTTAAGCTTGTATTTATACTGAACTGTTTTATGACTTTAACATTGGCTCTTCGATTTTTAAAGTTTTCACCAAATACTGACTGCCAGCTTTAGTTTTCTATCGGGTCATTTCGACTCGGAGTTGAAGAATATTAGTAACAAGAAATACTAATCCTTAAAAATTAGTGTTGTTTCACGCCGGTTTTCTGTGAAGCTGGGTTAGTAACTGGCTGTGGCACAGATATATCTATCTTAGAAATAATAAAGTAAATATTTTACTTTAGATCCTTTATTTTTACAAATGTTGATTAATAAAATTAATGAAGCTGGTGACACGAGCGAAGCCCGAAGGGTGGCCTCCTGTGCAATTTCTGTAAGCCGTGAAGGAGCTAACACCAATCTGGAAACAAATTAACATAAATAAGGTTAAACGTAAATTGATAATTATATTTGCATGATCCCAAAAAAATAATCTGGCCTATCCATTTTTTGTTTTTTGTTGTACCTGGGGTATTAACTGCGAAAAGCTCTTAAAGTACTTTTTTTAGGTCAGAATGGGACTCTTATTCATTAGCAGTATGGTCACTATTATTTATGTCATCATTAATATGATTTTTTATTCATTTCGCTGTGTTAGTTATTTTTTATCAAAGAGTAAAACCTGGTCCCTAAGAGTTACAAACACTCACCAAGAATGGGTTTCCATTGTTGTCGAAGGCGGCAAGAGGGCCACCGGAATCTCCACCACAAATACCAATTTTACCAAATCCACTAGTGCAGAGAGTACTGGGTCTCACAATGGTTAAACCGTAAGAATTTTCGCACTGAGTGTTGCTTATCACTTGGAGCCTTATGTGACTCACGACGGTTGAGGCAGCAGCTTGTTCTAAAATGAAATTTGATTTAAAACAGAAAAAAACATTACATTAAATTTCAATGTACAAAAATGTCCACTTACCATCGCTGGTGCTTCCAAACCCAGCAGCTACGGCCCAATGTCCCACAAATTGATTCCATAACTCTAAATTACTTGGTAATCTGATCGGTCTGACAAAGTCTGCAAAAGACAACAGAGGCTTACATTGGATTCTAATTAAATAGCTATCCTGTAGAAATGAAGTGTCTGAACACCACACCACTTTTAACTGTGGGAGAGCCATGATTCGGCACGAATGGGCCGGCTCGAGCGGAGTGTTACCATAGCCTCAGAGAAAACCGGCGTAAAGCAAACGTTACTTTGTATTTCGCCGTGTGAGTGGGATAAAGGAGCCCCAAATCTTCCTCCCCTATCCTTAATCCCTAATAACTTACAAGGCAACGCACTTGTAGTAACTCCTTTGGTACTACGAATGTCAAAGGCGGTGCTGTCTGCTTACCATCATGTAATCTGTCTGCATGTTGGCCGACTTCATCATCTTCCTGCCCTTGTCCCGTTTTATTTGGGGTCGGCGCAATAAGTTTTTTTCTTCCATTCTGTCCTGTCACTCGTCACGCTATCGCTAACTCCTCTGTCTTCCATATCACTTCTCACACTGCATGTTTGCCGACTTATAACATAAAAAATACTTACTTGTAATCATAGCGTTCCGAGGTAAGTATACCATAGCAACGTCATTTGTTAGGAACTGTGGCACATACTGCGGATGCATAAAGACTTGTCGTGTAGCAATACGTTCACCGCCACTAAATAGCCAGTTAGAGCCCAATATTACAGTGAACTCTGACGCTTGTCTGTTTCCATCGAACCAGCAGTGAGCAGCAGTCACCAGTCGATTGGGGGATAATAGTGAAGAACCGCATACTGATCTCGCAGTTGTACCAAAGAAGTTGATGAGTAAACCAGCCTGCATAAGAGATCAAGATGTTTGAAGAAGGTACTAAAACTATCAGATTAATAAAACGGTAAACGTGAGCTTATTGTTATGACTTGTGTAGATTTATTAAAAATAACGACTTATCCACGTGAATCAACTGAGAAAAACTCTACTAGTTTCAAGTAAGAACGGGACTCTTATTCATGAGCAGCGTGCACGTCACGGCGCCATCGCGCAGCTAACTAGAAAAGAGTATGACCTTTTTTTTCAATAACATGATCTGTCGCACGATAGTTACTATTCAAAGACTTGTGAACCAGACCTCCTTTGGCTTGGACCTGGAGTAGAGGTCATTGCAATAAATGCAAGGACAATCTTCATCATCATCTCCGACTTCAGTGAAACCTTGTAAGGAAGAGAAATCATTTTCACTGTCAGAACTAAAATCCAAAGCTTTCGTAACCTTTCTTGTGTTTTTCTTAGGAACTGGTGGAGGAGCTGATTTTGCTTTAGCCTCTTCTATATTTGGCGTTGATGTTAAGACCAATATTGTTGGTTTCTTGCGTGGTTTCCTTTTGCCTTGTCCAGCCACATATGTTCCTATCGGCACTGGAGACAGCACGCTGACTGGAACATTGATATTCATGTCTTGGAGTATCAATTTAGATGATGTGGGTGTCGTAGGTATTGCAGTAGCGGTGTCTCTAGATTGGGCAACTGAGAGTGGAAGTGGGTTATCTGCGGCTGATGTGCTTGCAATTATCAGTGATGTCGAACTGCCTGCTTCTACCTGAGATGGACCTGATGACGGTATGCATAGGTTTTCTGCTGCCGTTGAATCTCCTTCGGGCTCTACCCGATCTTGTTGCATGGGGATATTTGTCGTCTCAGCAGGCTCAAACAAATAATCTGGAAATATGTTTGGATCAACAGGCCAGAGACCTGTTTTTTGAAACCCATTGACGGCAGTTTGAATCGTTGCTGCTTTGCCATAAGCTTTGTTGAGAATTGCACCTATTTGAAAATGAGTAACAACTCTGCCTGGATGATTCTTTAACCAAGTGCTCACTTCTTGATTAAAATATGTCTTCAGTGGCCCATAGAAAGATACGTCTAATGGTTGCATGCGGTGCGTGCAGTGAGGTGGCAAGCATACCATAATGATTCCATGCTCTTTTGCGAATTTTAAGCTTTCAATACCTTTATGACTTATATGCCCATCAACTACCAAAAGCACTTTATCATCAAGACTCGCTTTTACATGCAACTGAAAGTGCACCAACCATTTATAAAATACAGCTGTTGTCATCCAACCTGATTCCTGGGCAATACCCAAAGTACCGGTTGGAGCTTCGTCTATCAACTCCTGTTTCATGATTTTTCTAGGATAAATTAAACACGGCGGGACAAAATGGCCATTTGCACTCATGCAACAAACAACTGTCACATGAGACCCCTTTTCAGCACTAGTCAAAGTCCCAACCTGCTTACGCCCAGTAGTAGCAAAGACTTTTTGGGGTCTCTGGACTGTTGATAAAGCTGACTCATCGACATTGTAGAGCCTATGAGGAGAAATGTTGTTCCTCTGAACAATGTCTTGGTAAGTGTTAAAAAATAGTGCTACTTGCGGTTTGTTAAAGGCTTGGGCTCTTGCAGCTGAAGTCGCTTCAGGTTTCCTCAAGGATATGTCTGGGTGTCTGCGTCGAAATCCAGCCAACCATTCTTTGCCTGCCATCTTTTTTTCATTGTTGAAGTTATGAGGAATATTGTTAACGTCTGCAAACTGGTAGGCCAATTCCAAAACTTCCTTCCTTGTGAATCCAAACAATCTCGTTTCCAGTAGTTTAATATGTTCTACCAGTTCTCGTTCCATTTCAAATGTGAAGACACTCCTGTACCTACCCATACCTAAAACAATAAGGCGAGTACGTGATTAAATCCGCTCTGATCATGCTTATAACGCTACAGTTATAAAATACTATATGAGTTGGTATGTACCTTTAGTAGTTGGAGCTAAGAATTTATTTTGTTTTAGTGCATGTCTTCTAAGAGTCGACTGTGGGACATTAAATACTTTAGAAGCCAATAGCCAGCCCATCTCATTATTATTCACAGCTTCAATAGCCTTTTCCATGGAGGTTTTATCCCACCCCTGTCGGTCGGTTTTTCTAGAATAGTTACGAGGCATGATTGTTAATAATCTGAAAAAAAAGGGTGGGTCAAATGACATAGTATGCTGTTTTACCCGAACAAGGCGTATGCCATTTTGTCCACTTCATAACCTTCAACGTAAGAAATCAATAACTAAAAAATAACTAGAATTATAAGATTTCAATAGATCCCTATAGCGGGTCTATAGGGAAATTCTACGTTCTTGTTACATGATCTGTAATTACATATAACAAGAGTTTCTTTGTTACAGTTTAATTTACTCACAAAGTAGGGATACGCGCCAACGGGAGCTAGAGCTCCTCCAATGATCCTGTTGTTATTTGTAACAGCTTCATTAGCTAGACTTGCTTCTTCTAGTGCTTTTAGCTTCTCTGCAGCAGGAATACCGATAGCATCGTGGTAATTGGTCTGTACTTCTAATAAGGCAGAAGCACAGACAATTAAAGACAAACCAACTACTAAAGTCTTCATTATTACAAATACATAATGTAACGTGCCCTTCCACTTTTATATGTAAGCTAATCGTCTTTATTTTTCACGCTGATTAATATAATCGTGGGTTTTCTCTGTCTTTAACACTCATCAGTGTCAACTATCTTATCTTACAAGTTACAAGGGACACTATTACTTGCAAAAATATACGTTACGATTTCAAGTGGGTGAGCCGTGCTTCACATAAATCCGGCATACAACCAAGGCTTGCTTATGTTTTGCCGGGTAAGAGAGGTTGCTGGACCCAGGTATCGGGGATCGTGTGACGATCTCTGGTCACCGTAAGGCAGGACTTCGGATGGCGGGAAAAGATAGCTCAATCCGACCCAGAACCAGACCTATTTCATTCATACCATAGCGCACGACACATATCGTTCCGCTTGGGTTTCCCAGTCAACAAAAGTCTAACACGCCTGACTTAATTTTATCGATGTCACAGGTTTCCAACCTTATTAAGAGTCTATTAAGAGACAGCCTCCGAAGTCCCTACAATGTCCTTTAACTGTGCAATGGCCTTTACGCCACTTCTTTATGGTGACTGACGACTGCGCTGTTTTCCATAACCATTAATCGGATCCGGGCAAATAAAACTTTCATGATTCCCAGTCGTCTAAATCTAAAGCGTAAAAACAACAAAAGCAATCAATAATGCTTTTATCGCTTTGTCCGTTTATCACGTAATAATATATTAATATTAATATCTACAAAATAATACGATAAATGTATATTTTTTGTTCAAACTAACTTTGTACTTTCCCTGTTGCCTCCAACTAAATGAATTTTACAGGTAAATAAAAATATGATGTAAAATCTCATTAAGTATGTTTAAATCAATTTTTGTTTGTGTATGGATGTCTCAGTGAATGTCGTATGGATTTATAGATTTCGCTCGATCTCAAGAAAACTATTGGTATCCACTGCATCAGTTATAAGTGTGGGAGAGCCATGCTTCAACACGAACGCGTCGGCTCAACCGGAGTGATACCTCACAAAAATGTTTCGCCGTGTCAGTGAGTTTACCGGACGCCCAATCCTTTCCCTCGCCCAATTCCTGAATCATCAAAACCCTAATCCTCAAAAGGTCGGCAACGACCTCATAACTCTTCCATTGTTGCGGATGTCCATGGGTGGCGCTGATTGCTTCCCATCAGGTAATCCGTATCTCGATTGCCGTCACATAAAAAAAAACAATTTCAGTAGGAAGCAGTACGAATTGAGTAGGTATTGAGATAAAGAATAAAATTTTTTTATAAGCTTTATTTATATTTATTCTGTGATTACGGCACAGTCGTCGTGTGATAAATGATAAATGATGAAATCCATGTAACCAGTGACTCGAGTGAAAACTGAAGGTTTCCCGCCTTCACAACCGCTAGTCTTACTTCTGAAGGAGGAAATACCAATCTGAAACATTGATTTAATAAATGATTACTGTTTGTATTTCAATTTTCAAATATTGGAAAAAATCTATGTTATCACAGTCACTCAATTCTGCCCTAAATGATTTTCAAACCTGACTTATGTCCCCAAATCCTCGGACAAACATTATGGCAAACAACATTTTGAATTGAAACCTTTATATCTGTATCCAAATTATTAATACTATAAATACGAAAGTAACCCTGTCTGTCTACCTCAAAGAGCCAATAGATCACCACAGACGGGGCCCTATAGGGCTCATGTTCAGCCGGGGTAGCGGGGTAAGCGCAATGAGGCACTGCGACCTCGGCCCAGAGCAGGAGAAGGAACAGGGGGTTTTAGTCTTGTCTCGTCAGTCTTAGTATAGGATAGTTTTTAACCAAAAATCTGGAGGAAGTCACTATTACACGTGGGCAAAAGCTAGTATTCTATATGATAATTCTAAATAATTCCTATTATACAGTTAAAACATCAACATTCATCATCATCATCAATATTAAAACAATCATTATAAACTAGCTTCCGCCCGCTGCTACACCCACGTGGTATGTTGATATAAAGCTGCGTTAGCATCACTCCAGCTATTTTTGCGTGTAAGAATAACATACATACATCCATACATTCTCACATCACATTTATATTGTTTGTTTTAAATAACGTTGCCCCACAGTAGGATTTTCTCTTGTGTCGTGGGTGCAGTTTCATACAATTTCACATGCACATGACACCCAGACCCGGAACAACAATTTGTGGATCACACAAAGAGTTGCTCCGTACGGGAATCGAACCCGCGACACGTTGCACGGCAGCCAGTTGCCCAGCCAACGCACCAACCGTGCAGTCAAAGCAATATTACCTAGTAGGATTTTACACGCAATCACTAACCAAGAATGGAGTTCCATTAATGTCGGTAGCGATGAGAGGGCCACCGGAGTCTCCACTACAGATACCGACACGTCCAGCTCCGCTTGTGCAAATATTGCCAGACGTCACAAGACCTGCTTCGTAAATGTATGCGCATTCAGCGTTTTCCATTACCTGCAGCTTGACGTGACTTAACACATCCGAAGCATCTTTTTCTGAAAAGAAACTGAAATTAGGTTTTGTTTTTTATTACGTTTATTATTTTACGTCATCGCTTTATGGTGGATATTACACCTACACGTAAGAAATGTTTCGCCTCAAGTTTTATAATTCGAACCAAATGGGAAATGGAATTCTTTGCCGAAGTCTGTGTTCCATGAAGGGTTAACCTGGGTGCCTTAAAAGCCCGCACCGTAGGTCACATTATCGCTTACTAAAATAAATAAAATAAAATACTGTCCATAACAGGTTGCATAAGTAGCCCATCTAGCTTTATTTATAGAAAATAAAAAATATAAAATTGTTACTATGCTATCTTCTGTTAATGTTTATAAACATTAAATAACTACACAATATTTATATTGAAAGGTAGAAAATGTGACAGCTTACGTGCGTCGCTGGTGCTTCCAAAGCCAACAGCTGTTGCCCAATATCCAACAAATAGGTTCCGTAAATCTGCCGTGTCTGGTAACTTGATTGGATGTATAACATCTGCGAAAATCAACAATAATACTTATAGGAAATGTCTACATAGGTATTGTTTTTAGATCTACAAGATTTTTATCATGAGAAGAAGTATAGAGCACCCTTTTTGGCTCATTTAATTTACTTACTTGTACTCTTAACGTTCCAGGGCAAGTATAAAATCGCGATATCATTTCTTGAGTACTTAGGAATATAGTAAGGATGCATAAAGACTTTTCTAGTGGCAATTCGTTCACCGCCAATGTACAGGTAGTTAGAGCCCAAAACTACAGTAAACTCGCTCGCCAGTTGGACACCATCAAAATTGCAGTGAGCAGCAGTCACCACTCGATTCGGAGACAATAATGAAAAGCTGCATACTGACACCGTAGTTGTACCAACTAAACTAATCAGTAAGCCAGCCTGTAGGGTAGGGAGAAAATTTTAAATAATAATTTCAAATTTCTTAAAAAAAAAAATAAAAAAACGAATGCGCCGTCGAGTCGGTTATCGAGTGTCGTCAACAATCTCCGGCCACCGTGACTCCTAAATCAAGGGTCTATATGGACTGCAAGGAAACGGTATGTCAGTTCTACATATCGAAGTCAATATAAAATAACAATACTTTAAAACAGTGTTGATCAGCAAATACCCTGTACAAATACGGTCAATATTTAAAATAATAGAAGGTTAGTAGGTAGGTAGGTCTAATGAAACAGTAGATACGTACGAAAAAAGGGTACGCGTTCAAGGGTACTAACTCCCCACCGATGATTCTGTCCTCGATAGTTATATTTCTATTAGCTTGAATTGCTTCTTCGAGAGCCTTTATCCGCTCTGCAGTAGGAATACCGATGGCATCATGGTAATTTGTCTGCACTTCCGAGACAGCAAACACGTCAGTAAGTAAACAGCCAACCAATAATATAACAGCCCTCATTATATTCTAATTAGTTTTAATCGACGGCTAGACGGGCAATATTTATATAGATTATAATAAAACATAAAGGCGTCAGCAAACGTACGACTTTTATTTAAATTTTGTTTGTCGCTACAATAATATCATCTCTTCTGACTTGTCAAGACTTACGCTTCCGAAACGTAGACACGTGTAAAGCTTGGAGTAGATATCTCTGAAGCCTTTAGATCAGTTATCTGGAAGGAAGGAGGAGGACCAAAGTTGTCCTGGCAGGGGGAAAATGTCTGCCTAATAATGGACATTCAACATAAGGACTAGTATGATGCGGTTCAGCTGTTGTCTAGTGGAGCGATGCAATAATCAATAGGAATTATGTCACTTTGTTTTTGGTAATTAGCGTTATTACTTCAATTTTATAATACTTAAGCCTTTGACTGCCAACCAAGAACTATTGAACGCAAATCCTCCGCTACCGCACGTCATCGGTGACCTACACGGCGGTTAACGTGTCGTGTATCCCCAATTAAAATGAGCAGATATCTTTGCTTAGAAGAAGTGGGCTATTTCTGATAATGATAGTTCTGATTATTAGACTGGCCTTACAAGATTTTGTGACCTTGGCCGTCGTAGCTAGTGTTTAGTTCCTATTGCTTGGCAATACTTACACTTTTTCTATGCCGTAAAATTTTAGATTAATGGAGTAATTTGCAATTTAGTAATTATACCTAATGAGATAAGATTAGGTAGGTACATAGCAGTAAATTTAATGGTTGTTAAGCATTTTAGTTAAATGTTAGTTACCTAAATATGATGAGACACGGTCAGGTCGATGACCAGCTGGGGTTGCAGGTCCAAGCGCTAAAGAAACGAGGTGCTTTTTAGTCAGTACGAGTCAGACACTCCCTCTAGATCTAGGGCCTGGTCGTTAGTTGATTTTTTCTTCCTCAACAAACAATTTATGTAAGTTCGTATCCTCTGAATTTAACCCCCGTTAATTTGCCTTTGCCATTTAGCGTAATGAAAATTTAATAAGTATCGTGGTCGGCTGAAAGTAAAGCGCCCACTTTTCATGTACTAATCAAATCAAACCTAAAGGTATTAATGCGTCTATGCCTACACAAAGCCTAATGGATTAAACAGATAACTATAAACAAATAAATGTAATCAATTTATTTATATACCTATTATAACATTATTATATAAATAAATTGACAGAGTAACAAAGTACAAGGTAGTGCAGTTGTAAGTTGTATTTAACTTATGACTAAGATTCTTCATTAATCTCCTTCGACACTGGGTCTAAACTATCCAGCTTTTTTATAATAACTATCGTGAGTCATACTAAATTAACTAAAAATCGCGGGTTACTCACGTTTGTTTTTGAGAAAAGCTCTACTAGTTTCGAACCACAGAGGGGTTTTTCCTCATGAGCAGCGTGCACCGACGCGGCGACGCAGCCTAGTTAGCAGTTTCTCAAAAACAAACGTGAGTAACCCGCGATTTTTAGTTAATATCCAGCTTTTGTTTTTCAAATCGAAGGTAGGTGAGAATAAGATTCAAATACAGAACCTGACTCATGGGTTTAAACCTAGACTAAAGATAAACATTGTTCTATTTATTTATATTTATTTATTTATTATTGCTTAGAAGGTACATTTTACATTATAAAAAGTATAAAATGTCCAACAAAACTGTATACACAGTTTGTCTGTTGGATTAGATTTCTAAACTATTGACTTACTATTGTAATAAGATGGCTTAGGTTTTAGATACTTTCCTTTAAATCAAACCTTTCTTGGTTAACGAATGACCTACAACATAGGTACTCTTCTTGCTCTCAAGACGAGCAAGAAGGACGGTTTGGATATAGGATAGCAGAAACCTTCGCATGCCCATTTGTATAATCTAAAATAAACTTTCCTTTTAATTTCGTGAATAATGTAAATGTTCAAGAATAGCTTAGATAGAAGTGGTCTTATCTTAGTCTGCTAACAGAGACCCGGATGCAGAAAATAATCCCCTTATATAACACTTGACACTCCCCGTAAAGATGTAGGTATATATATAAGCCAGCTAATCCATATGTAAGGGGCGACACCTATTTCAAAATAAGAAATAATAGCAGGAATGCCTAACTTATGAAATATGCTAGCAAAATAGGTAGGTTCTGTCCTAAAAAATATCCATCAAAAGAGAAATATAATAAAAATGAAACGATTATTATGTAAAACGTTCAATATAATTCAAATGTTCAATGGTGTAATTAAAAGTCAAATATATAATAGTAGTAGCCTATAAGTCAAAGTCAATAAAGAATTTGAATTCCAGTCAGTTGGCTGATCCAGTCGAGGTATCGCTGTACCCTTGTGAACACAGAGGGTTGGTCGTCATTGCAGCCGCTGGCGCTGATAAATGAAGTCACCCCAATCTGTCAGAAAAGTCATGATATTTATATAAAATGTTTTTAATCACACACACTAAAATAGTAGGTATTAAGCAAAGTCGCTTTTTTTGTCCCTATATTACTGTGTACGCTTAAATCTTAAAAACTACACAACGGTCTTTGATGTGGTTTTTTTAATTAGTCGAGTGATAGAAAAGGATGCTTTATATGTATTATAATATCAGCTAACCCGGGGCGGGTCGCTAGTACCTAATAAATGGGGTTGCGGGGAAAGTGCAACGAGGCACCGCGGTCTCGGCCTAGAGCAGGAGAAGGAACTGTTTTCTAGTCAGTATCTAAGAGTCTGACACTTCCTCCCGCCTCTCCCTGGGCGGGAGAAGACATTTGATGATTTCCCCCTGACAAAAAAAAATGATACCTTATAAATGTCTTTTAAGTAAACAGGGATGATGCCCATTTTTTAAAGTTTGTAGCGAAATTCGCGTCTCATAATTTTGTAAAGTAAGTTCACCGACTGGTTATATATTTTTTAATTTTCATCTACTAGACAATATTTATAATTTTATGTTAAAATTCTTGTAAAATTACATTATTGCTTAAGGTAAATAAATCAATATAATGAGAGGTCTCATTTCTGTCTCTGTCAGGTAAAAGAAATAGGTCGCAAGAAAAACAGATACCGGCCATACCAACACCAAAAACAAAACACAAAGGAAGCAGTAAATGCTCTATTAAAAATCAGGTATTAAAGACGGTAGATTTTAATTCATAATTAGAAACCTATTAATTACGTGGGTACGCACTTCTATCAAAGAAGATAAAGGAACGGAAACAATATGGTTTAGATAAAAATTGGCACACGAATAATTGCTATATCTTAACTAATCTTAATTAGGTACGTTAGATAGGAACACAAAATAGCACCAAACCAGAATACCTACTTTTTAACATCATGTTTATTTAAAAAGTCGTAGACTATTTTCCCGACAATTCGCTTTATTATTTGGTAAATCCATAGATTTTCCAAATTAATTTTGGTGCGTCATAATATAATTAAATAATTAAAGTAATCTGGGTGAAAATTGGAGTTCCCATTTTCCTTGAAATTATCCGTTGGATTTTCTATTGTTTTGGTTTAATAAACTACAAGTAGGGGTCTTCTGACAAACTCAGATGGGACAGTCTAGTTAGCAGACGTCTACTCTGTACGTCTTTATGTTGAGGATATGAGTTACCTCAGATATAAATATGGTGACCACAAAGGCCCCGGTAGTTTTAGTAAGGTAAAAATAATTAGCTAACCTAATCTGGGATCCTTGAGCAACTTTCTCCCAAAAGCTAGACGCCATCATAAAAACCAGGCCTACGAAAGTATATATACACTAGCCACTCTTGCGCGGTTTTATCCGCTGCTCGGTTCCCCTTGATTGTAGCGTGTAGCGTAAAACATGTTTTATAGCATATTGCACTCAGAAACATACAAGACTATCAGTAAAAGAATTTTCGAAATACGACCAGGCAGCGGACGTAAAAACTGACAAGTTACCTCTTTATAATATATTTTTTTTTCTTTATAATAATAATACTATAGATTATTTGGAAGAAGTAGCTTCGCAACCAATGGACGGGCTCGACAACAGTATAGGTACATATTTTAAATTGTTACACTTGCACTAAGTATTTCTACTTAAAGTGCCATGCACCATTAGGTTTAGGTACACCGTTACAAAAACATGAACACACACATTAGTTTGTCTCTTTCAGTATGATATCAGGATAAGATAGAAGAAAGCATTAAGGCAGATAAATAATGATAACAATGTAATTACCAAAATATCCTCTTCGGTTGCATTGTAGAATATCGTCAGTGGTCCGCCGTTATCACCCTGTAATATGAGAATTTACTCAACAATTAAACTTTCAAATTTCTGACTAAGAGAGCCATGTTTCGGCACGAAGGGGTCGGCTCGCCCAGAGTAGCCCCAGAAAACTACCCTGAAACCATGTTCACGTTGTATTTCGCTTTGTGAGTGCGGGTATCGGAAGACCAATCTCTTAATCGCCAAATCCCAAATCCCCGAGAGACTGGAAATGCTCTTTCAACTCCTCTTGTATTACGGGAGTCCATGGGCGTTTCTGATTGTTTACTATTAGTAATTTATATGCTTATCGATATATAAATCTAAGTATAGGTTTACTATAGGTACAAGATGAATACCATTACGCTGAATATATCCAACTGCACTATCTCACCCACTTTTAAGTTGGTATAAGTAGGTACTCATTGTCTCCAGCCTAATGAGATTTTCAATAAATTCCGATTTTCAATACGGTCTGGCAAAAAAATTATGATAAATTTATATTTTTAGACCATACTTTATTGTTTTACGGGATTTAAGGCACACGTACCTACCTTTTATTCGTTTTTTTTGACGTTTCGGTAGTGTTGCACCTGCCGTTGTCACAAGTATAATATTTTTAGACCATGTTATGAAATACCCACGTAAAAAAGAAAAAAAGCGTCTATCTAGATATAAAACGATCTGTAGTTCAAAATGAACACATACGTAAGGGGTAATTTGATATCTAGACGAAAAATCGGCGCCCAAATTAAACCTTCTAATTTCTCCACCCTAAATTATGGACCATAATTGTATATGTGTATTATTATGATAAAAAACACATGTAGATTTTTATCTACATTTAAATTAATTAAATACTTACACGATATTAAAAATAATGATAATAATATAAATTAATCTGAAACTCTCAAAATTATTTTGTAAATAGGAAAACCCCAAAATTAAGTACCTACTCAAATCTCGAGATTGGCTAAGTAATTATGATATCGATTAGTTATTTATTTGAAAATTTTGTCTCTGTCAACGTCATGGCATTTGTAGTAAAGTAATATTAATAAATACTATTTCCAGGAATTTTGAAAATTCGAATTTGGTACATGAAATTTTGTTCTGTCCGAATTTCTAATTCGGGACGTGAACCGAGTGCAGCTCGTTTTGTTCAAAGTATTTCTTGAATGCGGTATAATAAGTCAAAAATGATATAAGTAATTTTGATAAAAAAAATGCTTAGCCGCCATTTTTCCGAGGACGGCGCGTGGAGCGCTTACAACATGGCAAAATAGGAGTTCAGAAAGAGCACCACAATTTATAAGATTGACAATTTTTAGAACTCCCGAAAACTTTTCACGTAATAGGTACCAAATGACTGTCCTAATAATTAGATATAGGAACTTTACTCTTTTACCCTGAGACACAGCTCATTTCATGAACTCACAGACAAATGATTATTTTAGTCGAGTCCTACTTTTAAAACAAATATTTATGATCTCACCTTACAAGTGCCGGCAGTGCCATAGTAGGTGCATATAGTACTACCAGGCAACTGGTTGTAGTACGTGGTGTTGCAAAAAGTGTCCGTTAACACCGTCATCCGCTTCTCACGAAGAGTCGGTGATATGAAGGTCACTCCTGTGAAATATATATACAAATACCTTGGCTTACAGAAAGCCGGCGTGAAACAGCACACAGCGTTGTATTTCGCCGTGTGATTGAGGTTACCGGAGGCCTAATCCTACCCATGCCTCTTCAACCCCGAAACCACAATTCTCAAAAGTCCGGCAACGCACTCGTAACTCCTCTGGTGTTGCGGGTGTCCATGAGCGGCGTTGAGAGCGTACCATCAGGTAATCTAGTCGACGTTTGCCGACCTATCACATAAAAAACATATCCTTTCAAGCATAAAAAGAATTTGCAAACCCGTACATAAACAACGGAGTTCTGAGGTAACAAACATAAAAAAAAGAAAATAAAAGAAAAACATACAATCGAACTGAGAACCTCCTCCTTTTTTTGAAGTCGGTTAAAAAGGTCTTGTCTCTTGTCCTTGCACATTTAGTGTATCTTGGTTATAGGACTCCGCAACTCTTGTTTCATTTGGTGAGATCAAATTACGTGACATAAACTATCTACCTACATAGCATTATCTAACACGACCATACTACACTTTCGTTTACGTTTTAACTTTTAATGCTTCCAACAAGTATGCTTAATTACTTGAAGTCAAATTTTTTTCATCAAGTACGCTTGGTAGCTGTAATACAAACCTTCGGCGGCTATGCCCCACCCGGACACGGTAGCCCCGGCGCCCGCGAAGTTGAAGGTCGATATGTTGCGATAGGGTAGCTGGATCGTAGATATCATATCTAGAGAAACAACAAAACTAAATTATAGCCACAAACATTACAAGCAGGTATGTAATTATTTTACTTTTCTTCTACATAAGTTTTGTAAGTTTTCTAGAATTCACAAGCGAAGGAGCCTTTTAGGTACCTACTCTCATAGTGAAGACGTAGGAATAAAAGCTTTAATATAGAACATTTCATTATTTTTAGAGATAGAAATTGCTTAACCGTTCAATCGTGGTAATTAGAAATACGACAGAATAGGTGCGCGAACTCGCTTGGAGTTTGATGAATTAGAGTTTTTCCCTTCATTCCTAAGTTTTAAGTTCCTGTGTATACCTAACTTAATAAACAAGCCAGTCAATTCAAACTTACCCGAGAGCTGGATAGTGTTGGCTAGTCTGAGAAGTGCAATGTCGTTGGCGAAGGTGGCAGGATCGTACTCCGGGTGAATTACCAGCTCGGCAACGTTCACCACACGCCGTCCGTGCTCGTAGCGATCATACAAAGAATGGGCGCCGAGAATAGCCTGGGGAAATGTATACGATTTTGTCACAACTTACTGGATACTTACCTACAAACTTACATATGTATCTTTATTTTCTTTGATCATTAACTTTTCTAATCTATTAAATTAAATAAAAAAAAAATCATAATGGAAGAAACAACAGTCGTGGCGACCCGAAGGTTACGACGGGTTCGACGGGTTGACTTTTTCCGAGTCGTGTATACTTGTTGTCTGATTGTCTTATTTAATTTAGACATTACAAACCCACTGTGAAGGAAAACATCGTGAGAAAACAGACTTATAATTTCTAATTATAAGTTTGAAGTCGCAAATCCGACTTGAGCAAGCGCGGTGTTTAAAGCTCAATCCTTCTCCGCGTAAGAGGCGTTTGCTTAGCAGTGAAGAGTCCCAGAAGCCCGATATTTCCCTCCACATCCCCTATGAGGTCCCAAGTTCGTTGTCGCGTTATCCAAAAGAAAGCCATAGGTACCTGAACATGATTCACTTCTTCACCATTGTGGAAACAGCAGTGCGCTGCAGTGATCACCCACTCGGGGCTCACGAGAGCTCCCCCACAAAATCCCAGGTCCCCTGTGGTGCCGACCCGCGAGTATAAGGCCACCTGTAAGGGTCAAACTAATGTAGGTATGGTAGGTACTGTCGTACTAATATACAAACAACCAGACCCAAAAAACAATTTATGGTTATAATTAACTTATATGGAATTTTAGCACCGTGCCCCGGGGTAAAGTGTGATAATGTACCTTGGTCCGGCTAAGAGCAGGAGAAGGCACTGAGTGGTTTTTAAGTCAGTAAGCGTCTGACACTCACTCGAGAGAAATAATTTGGTGATTTGCCCCCGCAAAAAAAAGGGTTGGAGCGACCATGGAATAGGACACAAAATAAAACCTCCAACATGAACCTAAGGTTTGAGGATAAGATAGCTTACGACTCGATCAGCCAGATGACGTCATGTGCTAGACAAAGGTCCACCCTTAGTTCTACACGCCGAAGAACAACTTGTCACTCGAATCTAACGGCTCCCCGTGAATAACAATGTCGTTTGACTACCTAGCAGAAGGTCTACCCACGACCACGGGCACGGGCACTATCGTCACCACTCGAGCGCTTTTCTGACCCATCGGCCGTCTGTCGTTTTAGCGATGTGACCTGCCCCTTGTATTCTTAGCTCTCAGATTTTAAGAAGTAATAAGAACAATGTCGGTAACTTTGGTTCTATCGCGAATTTCCAATTTTATATATTATTAACTATAGCTATACTATAATATTCCAATATCCTTGCCAACTTACAAGTCATTCAGGTAGCATTGCTCTTGCTGAAAAGCTGAAGCCTAAATTGTACCTTTACAAAATAGATATCATACAAAAGACCTCGACAGACTTTTTTGTATTCAAAGTAATACCAACTGCGGCCTAAGAAGTATGTTTTACATGTAGGTACCGAAAGAACTTTTGAATGACTAATTTTATTGCTAGAACTATGGAAAATAATGCAGATACTACAAACCTACTCCAATTCACCCCCTAATTACATGGGACCTATAATGAATTTAGGTAACTGATGAAAATTTAAAGTAGTAGCATGTGTCATATCAGACCTTTTTCGCGGATGAAGTCAGTCAAGTCATTTATTTCAAATAGGTACTTTTTTACAAAACCTACAACTTTATAACATAATTATGTAGTTTAGTAGCTACTTAATTACAGTGTAGTTTGTCAGGGATATCTCTAAAGACTTACCATGAAAGGTCGTCCGTTCTGTTCAGATCTGTCTCCGCCTGCAATTCTTGGGGCCACATTTCGCGAACAGAGTTCTCCCTCACACACACTACCACCAACACTCCATACTAGCATAGACCATAGGTACAATACTTGTAACATTATTTGTTTTAATTTATTATTTGTAGTATTTTACAGTAAGACCCAAGTTTTAACGCGAGAAACACTATTTTATCTCAGTTCTGTGACGAATGTTAAGTGTATAAAGAATTTGATATAGAGATATCAATTTTTCGATATTTTATCTTGATAAGGAGATAAATATATGTACTGGGAACGCTGTGACCTAGTCTCACCTCTCTTAACTTCCGTCTTTTACTACGTTATGTATTTAATCAGGCTTTAGCATAACTTTATTATTAATAATAATGCTGAGATTCTATGGTTTCTAAAAGGATTGCAAATGAATAAAACGAAGCAATTATTTGAAAACATCATTTATTTTATATTCTCATCAATAAAGAAGTTCTTTAAAATAAAATAAGTATAAACATAGGTTTACGAAACATGCAGTGATCAGTGTGGCAGTAGAGGGCGACACACGGCATCGCCACCGCCACACTCGCCAAATATACAATAACCATAACACGATTAGAACTAAAAATGTGTGTACGTTATATTATGAAATGTGAAATTTTGTTATATTACTTATAAAAATTAACAATTTGTGAAAATTGGCAGTAAAAATAATTATTACAAAATGAATCTTTAATAGAAATACGTCATTTTATAGAAGCACTTATGAGGCGATCAAGCATACTTACAAGTTGGATACTAAAGGGGCAGAGCGCCGCCGCCCGCCGAGCTACGCAGTACTCTATACTATTCTCTACTCGCCCGCCGCTAGCGACGGGAGACTAACAAGAAATGTGATAATTATTATTAAATGCGGCTTCAGCTGGCGGGCCGCGGCGACCTCGCCCCGGGAGAAGACACTTTATAATCAAATTACATCTAATACAATTTATGTATGTAGCTTACGTTATGTTATCGCGCAATGCTCCGACGAAGCAAAGCTGACGATGTAATTATATAACGTCAATCCACTGGGAAATCGTCATTGAATGTAAATGCGGTTACAATCATCCGTCTTAGCTAAGTTAAACATTATCAAATGCGATAGTCAAATTCCGTCAATTGGTTTTACATTGGTCAATAATAGTTAAAAACTTTTATCATTTTTAATTGAATCTTTAATAAATCGCACGACATACATTTCTAGTTCAACTGAATTTACATTACACTAGCTCCATATTCTTTTAAATATAAATAAGTAAAATATATATATTCTCAATCTGAATTTAAACACTAAAATCTATGTATAAATAGCGACGCATTTAGAATTTTATAATAATAATAATATGTATTTATTTCATTTAATCATAATCGTTTCATCTCATAACAATTACACTTTCGAGGGGTGGGATCGTACATACCTGGATAAAATCTACTATAATATCTTCAATCTTCGATACGAATATCGAACAATAAATACGGTTTACGAGGGCGAACGATCGAACACTCAGATACCGAACAGTCTCAAATAACGTTTCGTACGCAACAAAAAATAATATTAATAATAATAACATTGAACGGTCGACGATGGATAGTGCCGCGAGTCGACACATTTCGTCAGTAGCAAAGCTTACAGCTGCAAGCGTCGTGAGAAATGCGCGGCGCCCTCCCGGCCCTCCGGCCGCGGGGCGCCGCCCAGCTGAGGAAACGCGCCCGCCTCGCCACGCTCCTAACTCTTTAGCTGTAAACACACAACACCGTTACTCACTCATTCCTTGCACTAACCCACTAACACAATAAAGCAGAAAGCGTTAAAGATTAATGCTGTAGCAATACAATAAGAGATTTAAATTAGTTTCAATTACAATGTAAAAGTTAGTACACATATTCATCGTTAGTAGTGGTGCGCCTAATGAATATAGCGGGGTCATTTACTACTACATGTTTCCATATACCGATAAATTAAAGGAAAATTTGTAACGATTATAACTATTTCTTTGCGGTCACGAGTCACAGTCGATCATTATGAAGATTGACTAATTTAATATTAACGTCGAAATCGACGTTGTCAAAGCCCGTTATAGAGAAATGGGTTTGAATGGAACATTATGAAACACAATAATGGGCCCAAACACGACCGTTCCCAAATTACCGAAGTTTGATATACCCACGTGCCGCGTGTATATACGCTAGCAGCTCTATGGGGCATATATGAAGCAGATAGTAGTAATAGCAGCCCCCGCGAGTTTTGTTGAACACAGCCTAATTAAGAAAAATTACTTCTTATAATTTCATTACTTTGAGTCGCTTCAAAAATTACGGCTTCTATTAAACACCGTATAGTAATTTTGTTCTAATAGGTAACTGCACAAAAGCTGTAGAGTATACGTAGCTTTATTGCAGGCCCTGTAACACAATACGGAAGAGGACTGGCATAAGCGGACAGACAGTTCCATACTCCGCAAGCCCAGTGCTGTAGTCGGGCGTGGTACGAACGTGTGATGTTAGGGTGCGTATAGTTGGGAGAGGAGAGTGACTGACTTTTTCTTGAGCGTGAAGAAGGAGCGTCGCTTGGGCTCGGCGTTGTGCGGCGCGGGCAGCGTGTGGGAGCGCGGCGCGGGCGCGGCGGCGCGCAGGCGCAGCCCGTCCAGCCACCACGACATCTCCGCCTCGTCGTGCGCCTGCAGCAGGAACTCCGCGCCGCTACTCAGTCTGCAACACCCCACACATTCTGTTACTCGCGCCAACCTTGACTACGGATTCCTTTATTGAATTCGCCTTGGCCAAATCCCACGACAGAATAATGGCAAAAACATATTATGATATACACAATTTCAGCTAAGTGTTTGCTCTGTTAAAACGTCTGAAATAGAAATTGCACTTTTTGAAACCGACTTATCATACCAAACAGCACTATAAAGTCCTACCTAAGACGGAACACGTGCTTCTTCTTGGTGTAGTTGGCGGCGACCTCGACGACGGCACCATTAAGGTCGAGCGGTGCCTCGCCGCGCCAGTGCGCGTCGGGTGATGCCTTGTACGCCTTCTGGTCTTTGTAGAACGCCATGCGACCGTCCTTCGCCACCACGTACACTTTGTCCCATGATCTGCGAATAAAAAAGCATAATATGATCATCAATCCAATTTTGTCCCTTTCCATCCCTAGCCTCTCCAATATAACACCAATGCATAGAAGATCTAGGTATTACTTAGATGATTGAGTGTACTCGTACACTAAAACCTACCTTATGGTTTTAAAACAGAGTTAAAAACTTATTAGAACTTTAACATTAGGGAAAGATTACTGAGCTGGCTTTAATTGATAATAGATACCAATGATTTCGGTAAGCTTCATGATAGACAATATTTCAAATTTAATTTAATATTATGTAGAAATAGAAGAAACGAAATATCTCACCTGTTGGAAGCTCGTTTGGCTGCGGACTCCCACTCGTGTTTGCGCACCAATGTTCCCTCTACGCCCTCGTCCTCACTCGCGGGACTAGCACCCTCTGTATACAACACACACTTCGTACACACATTCTAACACATCAGATCTGTATAATTCGCAACTTAAAATAATCAGTAGAGTGCATATAAAGCACAAGTAACATTACGTCGACATACATAGACATTACTTAGCCTGTACTTCATCAAGCAATATTCATTCCACAATGAATGTGCCAAGTAACGTATAATTACATCGACGCGTAACCTAATGAAATAATTTATTTATAAAAGCACACTAATTTCTGACGAGCGCTTAACATCTAACATCTAGATCTCGCACCAATTTCATAGTTCTAAAGGGTGATATGGTTTGATACGCAGGCGTCATGTCCGAACCCTAAAAATTTAGAATAAAAGCCACGCATATAAAGTCGCTTTATTGGGCACAAGGGAAACATGCGCGTAACACACACACTGCAGCACAAACAAAGCATCATCGCGTAAACACATCGTGATCATGTTGATAGCGGTCGACGGTTTTGGTTGGACAAATTTATTCATTAACTGCCATGTTAAAATGCAGTGCAATAATAATTGTAATTTGTTTAGGTGTTGTGCTCATGAAAGCAGATTTGCATCCATTAATTCCAAAAATAAAATGAAAGTATTGGTTTTTCCATATCGTTTCATCTCACAAATTTACATTAAACATATTTGTTATATGTTTCTTTGTATCATAAAAGTTGTCCATCCATCACCGTCCCCTACCAAGGATACCTTCATCGTCGCTATGATGAGATCCGGCGAGCAGTTTCTTCGCCGTACGCCATCGGAAACTCCTGAACGGCGACTTGCTTCGTGACCGCGACTTCACCTTACCGGAACTAGACGGCGTGGCTGGCGTCGAACTCGTCCCGGGAGCTGTCCGCGGCAGAAGGGGAATGGGCAGGGTATCGGGGGAAAGTGCAGCGTTACAATGCAAGGGCGTGTCGGGATACAGGGGAGGCGACGATATTGGACAGCCGGCAAATGTTGGTGATGGGATGAGATAGGGGAGAACAAAAAACAAAAATAATTCAAAGCAACATAAAAACAAAACTGCGTCGCAGCAAAAACAAAAGCCTTTTCATGCGAACATTTTCTTTTTTAAACTGACACTTAGAGGTAATTAACGAAAACATGGATGATAACATGCAATTAAGATACACATTTGACATACATACACTGTACATGTTAGGGTACCGGCACGCCGTTACTCGACATCGGGTTAACAGATCCATTAACATTCCATCCACAGTTATGGCTCAAATATGATACGCATTAAGGATTACCATTGTAACTCGATATATATATATACTTTACCTTGTCCATTTAACTTGGACTTAGTGACACAATCAATTTTGAGCCATAATCCAACAACTATAGAATCTACTTGGTAATCTACGATACTCACTGGAGAGGCGAGCAGGTTTGGCGGGCGTCTGTTTTGAGGTCGAGGGTCGGGGCGGGGAGTCGGTCTCGGTGACTGCGACCGCGGAAGCCGCGGGGGTCGCGGGGGTGGCGGGGGGTGTAGCGGGGGACGGCTCGCCCAACTCTGCATGCGTACATTACATCTACGTGCTAGTTACGTCTACACACTACGTGCTTACATGCTTACATTACGTATTACTACATGCTACTAACTGTACACACGTATCCTTCGTTGCAGCAACTAATGTTGGCAATAAAAAACTTTAAACTATAAAATCAATTGAATACGTGTCCGCAGTTAAATATCAAAACATACATGCTACACAATAAGTTCTACTTCGCTATAATATATTAATATTTTAATAATTATCTACTTAAAGATTCGACATTCCAGTTAAAGAACCCTACCTATAGATTTCCCTGCTATTTCAATTTATTTTGTTTTATGATGACCAAGCATGTTAGGACCCATTTTATATAGCAATCTATGGTAACCCTTTACCCGTGTCAGGTGCACAAGTGATGATAGTAAAGTGCTTATTATTGTAAAATATTTGAATATACTTACACGATACAATATAAATATAAGCTATAGACAAAGCTGATGCATATTAGAAAGCAAAAGACAGTGAAGCTGGTATAGTTTAGGTGTAATACCTACCTTGGAGGAGACAGCTCCATTGGTACAAGAATACAGAAAGTATCGGACACGACTTAGAGATAATAATAATAATAAAATTGATTGCAAAGTTCACAAGATAGCTTCCCCACCAGCTGGTGTATATTGCGACGTATAAACTTTTACATTTACTTTTATGTTTTCTTGTAAATTTAGATAGCACAACCACCTTACTAGCAGGGATTCTAGTATGAAATGACTAATCATTAAAATGATAGACAGACAGAATATGCAGACATGAGAGACAGAGTATCAAACCATCACCGTGATTAGCAGTATGACGTCACATAGTGTATGATAAAATATAAATACGGTTATAATTTAAAAATATTCAATATAAATCTAAAAAATATAATGAAAATAAGACGGAAATTATCGGGGTTTAAAACAATTAGTTAGGTAAGTACGTGATAAAATTAATCGAGTTTTAAACCCCGAGCGATGATTGTAATGAATGATTTCGTTGTATTTGTGATGATGAGTTGACAGAAAGAAAACCATCACCTTAAGAGAACGAGTCGGTGTAGTGTGAAGAATAAATTGAAATCGTGCAATAAAATAAAACTGTGCTAGAACCCCAACTACGAATTACGTAAAACATTACCTACGAAAATAAACCTACACGAAAGAAAATTCCTTTATACGTACAATAAAAGCTTTCAAGCTAATAAAAATTAATCACAGTTATAAACTAACTCCCCAAGTGTGTCTAACTATTTCGAGCGCAGTGTAACCCGACAGAAATACAGAGTATACCCATTTTAAACTATCGTAGAAGCTCATGCCAACAGCCGGGTATATTTTTACAACGGTAGGTTTATAATAAGCGCTCTTATTACCTGGCTGGGAATGCGGTCGCTCTTGGGCCTTCTCAGCCGCTTTAGTGGATGTTCTCCTTACGACTACGCGTGTGCATGTGTGGACAACACATCGGTAAGTAACGGGCTCTTGTCGCACGCGATATTCCATCGACTAACGGGACCATGATTCGTTTGTCGTACGACAATCGAACCAGTGGCTATCATTTAATTAATTTTGTTAGTCGACTGAATAAGCGTTTGAAAAGGGCATAAAGAAATTTACACGTAAAGCGGCAAGCTTGCCGTAAGCCTTCATGGCTGTAGTGCGAAATGTGCTTTATTTCTTTTTAACTTAAAATTCAAAATTATCCTACGAATTTTCTTATATATAAAAGTATAACTTCAAATTACTAATTGTGTTATTGCAATATGCAAGCAGCATTCACCGTTATGGTGAAAGTTAGTGGAAGTTTTTCAAATAATCATTTTATACTGGACAGTAGATATTCTGATTCGATAGTGCTAGAAGAAGACGTTACACATGCGTGCTTACATTGCAATCCGTGAGACGAAGTGATGTTAATATTTTAGAAATGAATATTCTTTCCATTCACGATTTTCTTGTTAATATTTTGTAATAATAGCCTATTTAGTCTGGCTTCATATTTGAAGCTCAGATACCTTATTGTAAAAAAAATCATCTTATTCCATTCAATACTATATAACTATAAAAGTACGACCAACGATCATCCTCTTATACTTCAACAGTTGGTTACTCTAATAGCATTCTCAATTCAGAGATTTTTCTCATCGACATATAATAGAACGATTGATCGAACTTTTAAAGTATAAAGTAGACCAGGAAGTCATAGACTTGGAATTTCTTGATTTCCCGAAATTATATGAGTATTATGTAGGAAGTAGTATATGTTCGGGCAGGGAAGACTGACCTTGCGCGGGTTGTTCCTGCGGCGTGTCGGCGCGGTCGACGGCGTCCTGCGCGGCGGCGGCGGCGGCGGCAGCCTCGGCGGCCTCGCGCTCTCTCTGCTCGCGCTCCGCCGCCTCCGCCGCCTCCTGCCGCCGCTTCCTCTCCTTCACCTCGAACTGTCATTCATAACAGCCGTTAGCATACCGCGCAATACATGTCGACGTCAGGCGGTTATAAAGTTCGTGCTTAGCATTAGTATTTAGCAAAGGTTATACAATATACCGACAATCTTTTATGTAATTTATAAAACTTGAACCTGTAAAAGTTTCCAATAATGATTCAATATCATTATTGGAAACTTGCATCTTATCTTATATAACACTTTTTTTTTAAATGAAAAATGACATGAATATGTAATAATAGTAATCGAGTTAACCCGCATTCACATGCATCTAAAAATCGAAATACTTGAAAAGCAAATTATTTTTTTTTTGTGTTGTCAGCGCCCAAGCTGTACATGCAATACACCAAACACTACACTTACACTATCCAAGTAGTTATAGTACCATGCACCATCGGGACATAAGAGGTTACGGGTTTGGGCCAGTAGGAGGAGAGAGGAACTTAAAGGTATGCTTTTAACTTCTTTCCCTAAGTCATTAATAGCTTTCGAACTACTCGTCAGACCAGGAAGTGAAAGTACTGCGACCTCACCCTTAATTTCATTCTCCGGCTTGACTTTCTTAGACCATTTCCTAATAAACCGTTTCAAACTAGATTTTGACGAACTATTGCTTTTGTGCCTTAGTAACGATACGTTTGGGTACACGTTTAAATACGACAACCGCTCCCATAAAATTAAGTCTATGCAGGCTAGATACTCATTCGCTTTCTCAGCCTGATCAGGGAATTCAAAGAAAACTGAACTGTATATCTCTGGTGACATCGGCGACATTAAGGGCGAGTTTGGTGCGGAACTGGTCTCCGATATTGTTGATAAACTATTGTTTTTATTATTCGGGGACCATAGATACGAATCGTTCTTCTTTTGGTTGTCCGCGTAGTTAATACTTAGTGTTCTAGCTTTAATTTTCTCTGGTATGTTAAATTTGTTGCTATCTGTTATAATTTCTTCGACTACCTGACTGACTGGTCTTTCGTTTTTGTCGATGATTACAGTGAGAGGTTGGTGTGATCGGGTGTTAGGTGGGGGTTGGTAGGTAAAGTCGGATTCGTCACATTTATCCCAAGGTTGTGCACTAGGCCACATTGATGACGCACGCTGTTCAAGCTAGTTGAAGATGAAATGAGAAAAAATAAATTAGAAGAGGAAAGTCAAACCAAACATTAGAATTTAATGCGAGCGTGTCATGAGAAGTGAATTGATTAATATTTCGTGCAAATGAGTGTCATTGAATCCGATTCTGTATTTATTTATAAACCGATGTATGGAATACAAGATGCGGATTTTTCCTTTATTATTTTTTTTATCTGTGTCATTCACATGCATATAGTAAGTCATACACTTCACAGGACACTATTATTTCCCATTAAAAAAGCAAAAGAAGAGATAAAATAAACAGAAAAATGTGCAATATACACAACGCGTGACTAAAATACCACAATACCACCAAAACCATTATTTGCTGATTTCTAATAAAGTACGTACGGTTGTGAGCCTCTGTAGGGCTGAGAAGCGGTCCTCTTGTGCTGCGGCAGACTTCTCGAAGGCCTCGTGTTTCTTAATGAGAGACTCTACTTCGTCGATAGTGTGACCTAACTCTTGAGACATTAGGTAGGGCTCCTGTGCTATGAGCCAGGCCTCCGCCACTGCAGCATCGCGGGCAAACTGGTACACCTCCAGGACTGAAGAGATAACACGTAAGTATTATAGATCTTAATTTATAAGAAAGAGCTCCTACATATTCTTTATCTTAAAGACAAGGAAAGAGTGACCAAAATGGTTTTTAATTTGACTCAGGAAGAAACTAAGCAAAAATCACTTACTAAGTTGAAGGTTCTCCCAGCGTTCTTCCCAGCGGCGTAACAATGCGTTGCGTTGGTTGGTCAGTTGTAGTAACTTCTCCTTAATGTCGGCGGACGCGTAATGTTGTCGGGCTAACAGTTCGCGACCAAGGGAGATGCAAGCTGAGAAATTGTCCTCGCGGGTGTCAATCTCAGCCTTCAGAGATTGGTGGTTGTTCATTAGGAGTTCTACGCCGCTGACGTCACTGGAAATAGGTAAATAGAAGGGTTTCATAAATATATATAAAGATTATGCATTGCATAATTGTGTTTGGCTGAATCACGAATTACTATTCCGTTAATGTCCGACTAGTTATGAACGATACTGAAACCCGTAAACAATGATATGTTCGATAAGATGTCTTACCACCAATTTGCCGAGCATCTACGATTTATTTATCATGTGCAGATTTTGCAGTAAGAACTTGTTTTACGTAGTTTACAATTTCTTATTTTAACAAGCAATGTTTAGTGAGTATTGACGTGAGTGGTTACCGCGGCTTCTCCCCGGTGTTCATCTGTCGCACGACGTCGTCCATCCAGAGCGTGAGCGTGCGCACTTGGTTGAGGAACCGGTACAGGTGGTCCGCGTCCTCCAGCTTGGCGGTCCGCGCCGCGCACGCGGCCGACAGCGCGGCCCACGCCTCGCGGACCTCCGCCTCGCGCCGCGTGATCTCCGCCGCCTTCTCGCCCGCGTACATCGCGCCCAGCCGACCACACTCCGTGCGGATTGCTTCAACCTGATACATACCACCATATTCACATCTTATATACGTACTAACGCATTAGTATACTGCAGCAGTGCTAATGATATACAACTATATTTTAAAATAATAGTATTGACATGTGTACTACATTTTTACACTGAATATTTTTTAGTGATTTACATCTGTCTTTGCTCTATACTTATCTCTTTAAAGAAGTACTGTAGGATTTGCCAAAACACCTTTATAGTCCAAGATGTGTAATGGACCTAATAATCCAACTCGTCACTTTTCTAGCCAGAAATAGGCGTAAAAAAGGCGTACCTGTTGGTGCAGAGTGCTGAGGTCCTGCATGAAGTTATGATGTTTCCGCTGCAGTGCCCCGACGCTGATAGCGTCCCTGCCAAGTTCATCGCTGACGCCGCGCGCCTTCTCGTTGACGCGTTGCAGCGTGTCCTTGCAGTCGTGGAAGTATTTGTGGAGCTCGCGGGAAGCTGCCAACATCTGTATACAAACATTTTATGAGTATACACATGAATATTGTAAAGAAAACACGAGTCTGGTCTGTTAAACTATGTGTTCTCAGTAAAATTCATTTTTAATTTCCAATAAATATACAAAATATCAGTTCACGTAAAACAATTGCAACGTCAATTTCGAAAACAAATAAATAAATAACCAAGTAATTTGAATATTTTAATAAACTTCATGAATTACTATGATAACTTCAAGTGATATTAAAATAAATAACTGAACAGACCTGTGTCCTGGTCTCAATGAGCTCGAGCAGATCTTGCCAGGTCTCCTTGAGTCCCTCCTTCCATTGAGCAATGGTTGCGTTGTCAGAGTGTCCCATTGCGATCATCTGGTCGGCAATACGTTCCGCCGTGGCCACGCGCTCGGAGCCCACCGCTTGAGTCTCGCGGGCGAATTCTTTGAAGCGCTCCCATAATAACTGTAAATGAGATATGTTTGCATTTATAAAATTGTCAACAGTAACATTGCAAAGTACTTCAAATTCAATCTAACCACTCTTATGAACATCAACGATAGCGGCTCTAGCTCACAATTACAACTTATTTTACCCATTTTTAACATCACCATTCTATAACACTCTCTGGCTAGAAAAATGGGCTATTCAGCATAAACAAAAGCTAGAGTTACTTACGGTAACGTGATCGTAGTCCTGTCCAAGTTCCTGTGAACTGGCGACGAGCTCTCTCTCGGTGATCCATTGCTCGAGGTCGTCAACCTCCCTAGACAGCTGGAATAGGCGCAGAGCCTCATCCAACTTGGCGCGTCTCTCGCCAGCCAGGTCCTTTAGACCAGCGTACAGCTTATCCACTTGTGACTGCTTCACTGAGATCTGCTCGCTGTTGTAACGAAATATTGGCTTTTAGTTAATGTACAGGTATTTTAGATTGTAGTCGTGCTCTATTATAAAAAAATTGTTGCCCCGCTCTAGGATTTACTTCTGTGCCGTGACTAAGTTTACAAACATACAATTCCACATACACATCACACCCAGATCGGGAACAACAATTTGTGGATCACACAAAGGGTTGTTTCGGTGTGGGAATCGAAGCCGCGACACGTTGCGCATCAGTCAGTTGCCCATCCACCGCGCCAACCTCCTCTTATATTCTTATTGTAATAATACTAGCCTTATTCCGTGAAAGGGGAAAGTCTAATGTTAGTT
Source organism: Spodoptera exigua (assembly GCA_902829305.4). NCBI lineage: Eukaryota > Metazoa > Arthropoda > Insecta > Lepidoptera > Noctuidae > Spodoptera > Spodoptera exigua. The sequence continues at coordinate 8,492,399 of LR824615.2, forward strand.
CGATGTCCTAACATTCCTTACTGGCAACTGTGTGAACATAATTACTGTCAATGTAATAAATTACCTGAGCGGATGTTCATCTGCAGTGAGGTGTCGTACAGTCTCGCCAAGCTGCCTGATAGTATGCGCGTAGTCATCGACAGCCTGTTCCAAAATCTCATGCTTCTTCATCAAATTCTGCGCTGAGATTTCGTCCTTGCCTCGGTCCTCCACCATCATGTACAGCTCTTGTTCACTCATCCAAGCTTCCGCTTCATTCGCGTCGAATAGATATTGCTGTGCCTTCTCCCATTGGGACAGTTTGTTCTTGCGTTCTTCGATGGCATCTGCGAAAACATTAAACAAATCAATAATGCTCTTTTTTTGTTAATATTTGTTTTTTTATTTTAGTTATGTTTGTGGTGGGACTTACCTTTCAGTTCTCGCCACCTCGCAGTAAGTTCTTCAATAAGCTGCTTGAACTCAGGCGTATCCTCGTGTCCCTCGTCAATCAGCTTCTGTCCATTAGAGATTACAGTGAGAATCCTTGGCTCGTGGTTGTCAGTCTCAGTCTTCAACGACTGGTTCTTCTTCTGCAACATCTGCACGATGAACAGAGAGTTGCCGTAGTCTGTAGTAGTGGCTTGTGGCATCTTTTCGTGCACCCACAGCTTCTCATCCTCGACGTCGCGGCGGAATTGGAAGGCTTCCTTCTTCTTGGCCAGCTGACGCTGACGATCCAACAACGGGGCCTTCAACTGTTCGAAACGCTGTTCCACCGACTTCTTCTTCTCCTTGATTTCGTCCATCTTGTCCGGGACAGTCTTCTGCAAGTATTCAGCCTGAGTCTCCAGTTCGGTGACTTGTTTGGCTTTAACGGCCATCTGTGTCTCGATCATCTGTTGCTTCTGCATGAGAATGTTCACAGATGCCAGATCAGTGCCGGTGTCGGTGTTCTCGATTTGTTTCTCGAGTTCGTTCATCCACGAGTCGATATCGTCGCAAGTCTGGTGCAGCAGAACTTCACGGTTAGCGTCAAATAGGCGTTCTCCCTTCTCCTTAGTTGTAGTCTGCAGGTTCTCAAACTGATCTTGCAGTTCGGACATTTTCGGGGAGATGATTTCGACAAACTCGGGTTTCTGCTTCATGAGTTCTTCAGCAGCATTTTGTACGGCGAACAGGCGTTCCTTATTGGCCGCGATCTCTGCTTCGAAGGCTTGATGGCGGGTCCACTTGGAGTGGATTGTCTTGGCAGAGCGGTAGGTGTCGTCCTGTGCAGTGACGTTCTTCTCCTGCACCCACTCGCCGAGCTCGTCGCAGTCCTGCAGGAACTGGTGCAGCTGTAGTTGGTCTTGGAGTTTCTCCATCTGCTGGAGTGCCTTCTCTCGGTTAGCATTGCGCCTGGCGTCAATGTTCTCAGCCTTGCGCTGGATCTTGTCGGCGTCGAAGTGTCTCTCCTCGACGAGGCGGTTGGCGAACTGCACAACGGAGTTTATCTTGTCGTCGTTGGCCTCCATGGTGGTGAGGAAAGCCTCGTGCTCCTTGATCATGTTCTCGGCCTGCTCCAGGTTGGTCGGTGGCTCGGTCTTGCCTAGCCTGTAGAAGGTGATAGTGGGTAAGTATTACATTTTCATGAGTCGTATTAAGTAGAATGTTGAATCCCCGAGCTGGTGGAGTGGGCCAGTACCTGTGCTCCTGGTGTGCCAACAGGACCTCAGCCTGCCGCGCGTCGCGCTGCAGCAGCTGCAGCTCGAGACTCTGTGCGAGGAGCTGCTGTCGGTTCTCCCACATCTGCTGTAGCTCGGCCCAGCCCTCGCGGAGCGCCTTCAGCCGCTCGCGCAGGAACATGTACTGCGGGTCGTCTTGCGTCGACGGTTCCTGCGGAATACACAAATGTTTCATTTCATTAAATTATACCTCAGTAACCCGTGATAATCCTCTGCTCGATTATGGGTATGGGTACTACAAAATAGCTTGGCAGCTTTGGTTGGAGACCATAGTTAAAAAGTATTCGATTTGCAGAAAATACTAGTGCCGAGTATAAGTCGGTTTTTGTGAAACCCGTGAACAGGAGTAGTATTCTGCCGATACGATATGGCTAAGTGGTAGCTGCATATAAATTAATCAAAGTTTTAGCTATCTTGCAATGTTTATTTTTAGGATCCATGTCACCACAATATCTAGTTGTAAAAAAACATTTTAGTATATAAAAGTACATACGGCAGTGATCTTCTCTCCATACTCCATCATCTTGGCGTACTCGTCCTTGTAATTGTCGATCTCCTCCTTGATGGTCTGGTGCTGAGACAGCAGCTTCTCCGCCTCCGCCAAGTTTGATGGCGTGTCTGTACACACAAAAAGTATTTATTCAGTATAGAAATAGATTTAAGAATTCATTAAAATAAATACAACAATCACACTTTTTTCTAGCCTAAAATCTAGATTCTACAATGAATGAGTGCTAGTTGGTACTCACCCTCGGAAGCGACGTCGGTCTGTGTCTTGGTGAGCCAGGCCTGGAAGTGGTCCACAGAGCGAAGGAAGCGGTGCAAATCGCCAGCCTCCTCCAACTTCGCGTCGCGTTCTTTGAGCTGAGGAAGAATTTTACGTTAATCAAGTACAGATTGATACTTTAAATATGATTCTAATAATGTTGGAAATCATGTATCATTCAATGACAGAATATGACAAACATTTACAGAATAATTTCCATAAAACTGACTTCATCAAATCTGGCAACAAGATTTTATTTACTTTTCAAAAGTGTGTAATTCTTAGTGCACATTTAGTGTGCAGTCAGAATTCTGTACAATAACAGTTGGTAAGACACAGATATTCTAATACTGATAGATTTGGATAAAGAGCCAGTTAAATCAACTTACCATCTGTGTAAGTTGTTCCCAGTTCTCTGTAATCATGGTGACGCGGTCGCGTATGAGCTGGGCCTCCTCGGGATGGTCCCCTTCGATGGCGCTGGCCTCGCTCTCCAGCGAGGAGATGCGCGCCTGAATGGCGGCGAGGTCGCGTTCCATACCGGACAGGCGACGCTGTAGGGTCATTACACCTGCGGGAGAGACAATCGTTTAACTTCATTTGAACAAAAGTGTGATATGCCATAACCTCCGCACTGTTGGAGAACGCAGTCCAAAAGGAAGAGGTTAGGCTTATCAGAGAATGCTAGCCGCAGTAAAAGTGTACATGGTAGTTTAGTCTGTCGTCGCTACACGATGGCAATATCTATTGAATTAGCAAAAGTAATAAAAAAACACTTCTTGTAACAGAACACGATACGTAAACTTACCCCTAACTACGACAAAATATTGCTAAGTTACATAATAATTTTCTATTCTGATATTAAAAATGACTGTTAGTTGTCAGAATCCTCGCAAGAATGACTTTGAAATATTTATTTTTATTGTCTAGATATGTCTATAACCGCATCATCGAGGAAACCAAAGACTCGCAGTCTACTTGCGATCAAATTACATCACAAACGTAACTTTGCAACTACATGTAATATGTATAATATAGAATAGTAGGTATTTAATTTGTAGACTAACTCTGTACTATTGGAAACTGATATTAATTTCAGCTGTATCACATTGCCTCATGTTTTTCTAATTTTATTAAAGTTTTGGTCTCTACTAACGACTTAAGAGGTAGACCAGAACTATACCATTTGCCATTCCACTATAGAGACACCTCAATACAGAGCAGGCATGATATTGTCTGATTTTTATATTTTTTAAGTCTTAAGAAAGACCGGTATGACAATGAACTTGGTATTTGTTATTCTGTTTTAATATAGATTATTTAACATATAATTGGCCAAGCAAAATGGTTCACCTACCGTTGAGATCCATCTCCAAGTTGTCGGTCTGTTGCAAGATCCTCTTCTTGTCTTCGATCCAAGAGACGGTCTCGCGGCATTCGATGTGGAAGGTCTGCACTCCCTGGGCAGATTTCAGCTCGTCCTTCTTTCCTTCCGCCTGTTCGTAAAATGGAGGTTAGTCTCATTTCTAAATTTTAAAATCCACTTATTTTTCGAAATATTGAAAAAATGTTGACGGTCTGAATTTTCACGGTCTTACTACAAAACAAGACTTTTCTTTTGTGTAGGTCTAAACCAATGAGCTAGTTTTTGTATTTCAAACTGAAGACAGGTGAGAATAAGATTAAAATACAAAATCTGATTTAATGGTCAATCTTGTTTTGTAATTAGGGGTCAGAGATTTTCGGTATCTGAAAAATAATTGTAGGAAATTACACTATAATGACGAAAAAAATATAGTGTTACTTTATACGTATCCTTCTAAAGCCACTTCGATTAAAGACTATTACAACGTGATAACTGGCCCAATCCTTCCCCTCCCCCAATCCCTCCTACATCCCTAAATCTCCATATCCCTAATACCTAAAAGGTCGGCAACGCAATCGTAACTCCTCCGTTGCGAGTGTCCATGGGCGGCGCTGATTGCTTACCATCAGGTAATCCGTCTGCTAGTTTGCCGACCTATTAAATAAAAATAAAAAACTGCATACCTTCTCCCTGAGCGCGCTCCATGCGGAGTTGAGCGCGGCCTGCCTCTCCTGTATGCGCGCCGCCTGCGGGTGCTCCACGTGAATGAGCTGTCGCGCCAACTGGTTCACTACGGCCACACGGGACGCGTTCGCGTTCATCTCCTTGTCGAAACCGTCGTATCTGTACCAGATTTTCAAATATACATTTTCTGGGTTTTTATGTATGTATAGCGATGGATATTTAGGAAGTTATTGATCGGTAACATTTGTTCCCTTTTAAGATTTTACTATGTACGGGAATGAAACGTATGAAAGTGGCAGTAGTAATATCTAATTTCAAACATGTTCATTTTACAACATCAGTAGTTGACGAGGCTACAGATTATCCGATCATCCGGATGACAAATATACGAAAGAAATGTATGTACCTGTGTTTCATGATCTCGACGTCGTCGATATCCTTGGGCGGCAGCATGGTATCCAGCATGCGGTCCTTCTCGGCGATCCACTGGTCGGCCGCGTCGGCCTCGGCGAGCAGCTTGAAGAGGCTGAGCGCGTCCAGCAGTCGCTGCTTGCGCAGGCGGGCCAGCTCGGCCAGCTCGCCGTGCCGCGCGTCCACGGCGCCCAGCCGGGACACCACCTCCGCGCTCGTCGCGTCCACCGGGGACAGCGTGCCCGCCTACATTAACAACAATACGTGTTACTATGTGATACACTTGCGCTCTTTTTGCACTTCACTATACTCAAATGACTTACAAAAATATTTTTTACCATACGTCATGTGTCGCCTTGTCTACATCTGACATTTGTAACTCAATTACGCCAAAACGGCTGGACAGATCTGGATAAAATTTGACACAGGCATAGGATACACTCCGGCCAACATAACAGGTGGCCGAAACCGCGCGCGAAAGCTAGTTATTACATATCTATAACATGTTTCTATATCAAACTACTTTTCCTATTATAAAGGTTCAATATTAATATTTACATACCTGTTGTTTAAGTTGCTGGATAACGTTAGCGTAGTTCTTAAGTTCGTCGGTAACATCTTTGTGTTTCTTCAGCAAGCTCTGTACTTGGGCCTCGTCAACACCCGTATCCTCAGATGACACCAATCTATCGAATAAACAATACACATTATTTTCTTAATATTAAATATATTAGAAAAACAAAAAGCGCAAACTTAAAAACAATTTGCGCAATGAATGTATTTGTTATGCGCAATAAGTAGGTGCGACCACCCAAAACTATAAATACCTTCCAATCTGTTAAAGAAATTTACACTTTCAAGTAACTATATTAGTTAGTCAACTGTATTTCAAATATCAGGTAGGTATTTAAAAAAAATAATGAATGAACACATATTTATAAACGGTTTTTTGCATAATTTATCAAAAAAGAATCATGTCCTTACCTGAGTGTATCCAACATCCAATTGTCGATGTCGTCAGCATCAGCGAAGAGTTGATGGTAGCGCACGGCTGCGTCCAGGCGGTTCTTACGCAGAGAGACCAGGTCCAACAGGTGATTCCATTGGGACAAGATGTCACGAAGACGGTCCTATACATAAATGTTACTTTGTTATTGTATAGGTACTCAAGTTACGTTAGTTAGTTATTTATTATAACCTAATTTAAAAAAGATAAAATTTAACGCGGAAGATCATTGGAAAGCAAAATCGAGACACTAACAGAGTATTTACCAAAAACACAATAAAAGCTAAGAGAAAACTTCAATTAATGAATACCAAAACAATCTGGATTTAGTGAACTGGTTTGTATTACGAACATGGTACTTATCTCTATTTTTGCAAAGGTTTTGTACATAAATACGATTATTAAGCAAGTTACCTGTATTCTATCAGCTCCGAAGTGTCCTTGCGAGATGAGCTCGTCTCCGACTGCGGCGACACTCATTAGCTGTGGCTCGTGAGCTTGCACGTCCGCCTCCAACGCCTTGTGTTTGGAGATCAGGAGGTACACTGCGCAAACATAAATAAGGTTAACAAATGTTGCGTCAAAGTAAATGAAGAACTTATGACTAATAGTTGTGTGTTAATGACATTTTTGCGCTTCTAGGGACGAGACAAATATCACAATAATAACCAAATAATCTGAATTTCAAAATTGTACATATAAATATAACACAAAAATAATTATATAAATAGAGTTAGATGTGTATCTTATCTTACAAGTCTAGCCCTGGAAAACACAGTACGTAGAGGCAGTGAATGACGTCACATCGCGACGGTTCAAACCATAAAACCTTTGTTTGAGTTACTCCCCCTCGATTAAATTGATTAAAACGTAGCGGCGACATATTGGCGAGCCTATGTCGGTATATTGACCTATTTCTACCTCCGGCAATCACATTAGACACATCCAATAGTTTTCCAGTGAAATCTATATCGACTACGAAAGTATCTCATAATACCTCTGTCTAGTTATTAATACGTTACTTATGTATTTGTTATATAAACATCTATGGAACTTTCTAGCATTTTATTGTTAAAAGCATAATAAATATACACAAAGTAAATAATTATGCAAGATATGTTAATCCTAAAAGCTCTATATAAACCTGAAGGTATTGTGGTTGACATAATTTGGCAGATTCTAGACCAATATTTTCACAAATGACCTTAATGATGCTGCTAAAACTTTACCTCGCTACATAACTAAGTCATCACCAAAAAAAAAAAACTAAGAAACTCACCAGTAGTAAGATCATGTCCGATGTCATCAACGGACACAATCTGTTCCTTCTCCTTGATCCAGTTCTCTTCATCAGCCATGTCCCAGTAGAACTGCCACAGCTTACGGCTGTCCTCCAGGCGCTTTCTGTTATGAAACAATAATATCTTGACTTAATTACACACATCACTACATAGTATAAAATCAAAGTCGCTTTCTCTGTCCTTAAGTGGCGCAATTTTCTGAAGAATAGTCATCACTTATGCTTTTTAAATTCGTCGTTATTTGGTTAAATTTTTGAATAAACCTATACAATAATGTAATATGTACCTGCGTTCGACGGCCAGATGTACGAGCTCAGCGTAAGCGTTCTCGAGTTGCTGAATGCGCTCCACAGTGATGGCGGGGTCGCAAGGCCTGTAGCCACCCTCTTCCTGCTCCAGGAAGCGTTGGGATTGTCCAACTACCACCTACGGGATAAACAAAGCATTTTTAACTCCTACTGCTAGTAAAAGACAGATAAAACTAAAAACTAACAGTTTATGTGATGAAAATGCAATGTAGCTATTCTTTTAAAATAATGTTTTATTTCGCAAGTGAAATGGATAGATCAATTTGATTGGTCGCAATAGGGACATCAAAAAAATCGTATAAAAAGAGCGACAAACTTACTATCAAAAACCTTTAATAAACATCCTTCACTGACCTTGACCCTCTCTCCAAGCACATTGATGTCAGCCTCTACAAGGGCGTGTTTCTGCAATAGATCCTCGACGCCCATCAGATGTTTGCCGTAGTCGTCCGTTAGCAGACGCATCTTGATCTCTTCCATGGAGTCCAGGATGTATAGCATCTCCTGTGTGTTGAGAATTATTTTGTTAATATGAAGTAGGAAAATTACTGAGCTGTATATTAAAATATACTATATTTTTTGGAACTGTACTAATAAATAACGAATGCACTTTTGGATATATTATTACAAACATGTTTAAACCAATGGCCTTATGGTGCGTAATTAATAATGTAATTTAATGGCCGTAAAGGTAAACAGGTAGACAAAAATCTATAACGATTTACAAAATTTAAGCTAATAGCAAAATTGTAGGTATTAAAAACATGTTATAAAGTTGTCCTTGCAAGAACAAACAGTGCCTATAAGGCTGAACACTGTATGACAAGTTAGTGTGTATAGTGACCTGGAAGTTCTGCTGCAGCTGTAGACTGAGCTCGAGACGGGCGCGGCGCGCGCGCAGAAGCTCCAGTAGGTAGGCCCACAGACGGAGCACGTTGTCGCGTCGCGCGCATACACGTTCCATGTCGTGGTATCTGCGAGAACATTATTGCCATTATACATAAAATTGTATAGGAATTTCTCTTGTACATTCCAGTTTTTAATAAGAAGAACCACAATTGAACATGTTAAAAAGACCTATAGCTCCCATACTCATTTATCTGTTCAATTCAATAGTTTGTGTCATTTGCATATCTTCTGAAATATAAAAATGAAATTATGTTCGTTAGTCTCGCTAAAACTCCCGGCTGGTCCATTTTGGATAATTTTGGTCTTGAATATTCGTTCAATTCTAGGAAAGGTTTAAAAGCTCAAAACATATAGTTATATTTGAGGCGGTAAGAAGTTCGCTACGATAGGTAGTTTATTATTAAATAATGTGACTCAATAATGTATTTGTATCTGAAACAAAAAAAACTTAGGTGCCATACCTCTCAGCCTGCAACTCGGAGCATACAGCAACGACAGCTTGCACACGTTCCTCATACGCGAAGATGTCAGTTTCGATAGCCTCGTGTTTCTTAGCCGCCGCCTCTACCGCCGCTAGGTCGAAGCCAAAGTTGTCCTGGCTGACCAGACGCTGGTTCTCAGACAACCAGGTCTCACGCATCTGAGCTTTGCGGTTGAATCTGGAACAAGTATTGTTTAATAAATAACTGTATGATAAAAGAAAATGCAAAATAGACAGAGTATATTATACCAATCCATGTTTTGTCCTTTCCTTATCCCAAAAAGCCAAGAAAAAGATGAAGATAGCTCGACATTTAAGAATAAACTAAGCAAGACTATTATCAAATATTAGGGATCTTAACGTTACACAGACAAAACAAAAAACATTAAATATTTTTTACTACATAGTTAAACTTTAAATGCCATCTATGTAATAATATCTCGGAAACGTAAATGTCAAACTTAGCTCTTTAGCTTTTAAATGTTTGTTTTGCGTGAACATGCTACGTCGTCGACGTAACTTTTTCTATTGCTGTTTTTTCCTTTTTTCTAACTCGCCTTACTCTTTTTGGATTTGCAATAATAACTAACCAAAAGAGCTGTACAAAATTGAAACTTCCTTGCAATATTTTAGGCATATAGCTGCTTGTTTTGTTTCCTGTAAGTCGACTTACCTAGCAGCCAGTTGTTCAAGTTTCTCCTGTCTGATGAGCTCCTCTCGCAATGCGAGTTCCCTCTCATGCTCAGATTTCTCGAGCCTCTCCCAAGCACGGTTGATGTCGTGGATCATCTTGCCCTCGCGAGGAGTATACGGCTTCTGGTTGGCGGCACGCATACGCGATTGAAGGGTGAATAAGAGAACTTCCAGGTTACCCTTCTCCACAAACCTAAAGGACGAAACAAAACATTTTTAATTGGAACTTCACAAAATGCTTTTGTACGCGCTTAAGTCCTCCTTATTATCAAAATGGTAAAATAATTGATTTCTTATCGAAAGAAAGAATGTGATATACTTAACGTGTATACAGGGAAATAGCATCCGGGCAACTCTTTACATGTACTGGTAAAGTGCAGTAGACAATGAATTTATCCGTGTGAAATTATTATAGATATTTAGTACACAACAAGTAAAAATCCTAACAATGCATCAAGTTGTTTACTTTCTCAGAAAAAATCTGTATGGGATTAGATGTAAACAACATGTGAAATTGGAATTGTTTATTTTTACTCGAACACAACAGACTACAATACACCATATAGGTAGGATAGGTAGGTAATAGATAAACTCAATGGAAATTCTTATTTCTGAACAGAACAATGTTCAACAACATCGTTTGAGCATTCTTTAGTATTTCCTACCATATATTAACAAAAATCTATTTAAATAGGTATCGAGTTTCATAGGCCTCATTTTGTAGTTTATAATTGCTTCAACCATACATAATGAAGTACACTTACTTGGGTGGTTTCTCCACAGTTCGGTAGTTAGCGAACTGTATAAGTTGCTGGCGCACGCCCTCCAGCGAGTTCGCGAAAGTTCGGTCGCCGAGCGCTTCGATGGTACGCTCGATCCATTGCAGGAGGTCGCTGAAACAAAGTTTTAATGATTTAACACCGATCTATGATTATTTAAGTTACTCAAAAAATACTTAAAAATTTAGTTACGTACCCACTTCAGATGCGTCGTCTAATGGGTTTAAGGGCCTTGTCGGTTTATTAGATGAGGGGGAAGGGGGGGGGACTTGTCTATAAAACGCAAGTATAGTATTTATAGTAGGTTATTAATACGAACCTGGTAAGCGATTCGTACTCCTGCATCATCTTGTCGTTCTCCATGGCAATGCCGACGACCTTGCCGATCCTCTTGCCCTGCACCGTTTCCTGCTTCATCTTACTGAAGTAGTGATAGTACGTCACCACGTAAGTGATGATTGACTTCTCGTCGGGGTGGTCGACGGCGATATCTGAGAAAAGGATAATCAAATTAGTATATTTAGTGCTAGTGAATAGTTCAAGAAATCAAGACAATTCTCTATCCCTTTGTTAGTTTTTTAAGCACAAATGCGCGTGTAAGTTTTAGCTACAAAACCTTGATACGACCATTGACAATTCCTTTAAACTTTTGACAAGCCGACAATAAGTTCTTCATACTACATAATAAATATGCATTTCATATTAACAGTTAAAACGATGACGTCACAATGTACATAATAACTTTAAAATTCACCTTCGGCATCCAACAGCTTGGTAAGTCCAAGTTTCTCCTCAGCGACATTGAAAGCATTGTTCAAATTGTGCATGGGATTGCTTCTGTGCAATTTGTCGAACTGAATGAGGTCGGGCCTGTGCTTGTGTATGATCGCGTTGAACGCGAGCCCGTCACGCCATGAGGTCGTAAAGTTACGGACGTTCACGTTGTTGTACCCTGCAGTCTTCATTTGACACCACAGGAGTAAAGCGTCCTTAGCTGATTTTGTCTCTTTGTTGTCTGTCTCTTCGATTGTGATGTCTTGAATCTGTTGTAGACAATTATAATAAGTAACAGGTTCAACTTTGACAAGGAAAATAATGTAGTAGGTACCTAAATAATAAAAGGCTTCTACCCAATTATTTTGTTTAGTTTGTCTAAGTTTGATAGTATAGGGTTTAAAATTCCTTCAAAGTGTACAATTTTGAAATCCAAGTTGAATAGTGTTCGTTTCTCTACAAACGAAAATATTTATAGCACAATAAACAAATAATAAACATGGATTTACATACTTCATGTTAATTTAGGTTAAACTACATGAGTCAATTTCCTTCCCTATTATGACCGACTATGATTTATTGGTGAGACGAATTATCCTAGTGTATGTATTCTATCATAAGGAAAAACTATAAGTATACAACATGTTTTACTAGCAGTTAACATTCCATAACCTATTGAAATCTAAAGTTATATAGATTTCAATAGGAATTCAATAGGAACAAAAATGAATAAACATAGACAGTTTAAGATCTCCATAGTGTAATCTATAGTTATCTACCAATGATTTATGTTTGTGACAAGCACAGATATAGAAATTACACAAACACGTTTATTAGGGACTATAATGGTACATAACAATTCAAATAATTAAGGTCTCACGCTAATATCGAACAGCCGTTTTTTGTTACTTCGATTAAGCTAATCGGTACTCTGAGACATATGTATCGCCATACAACCTTACTTTAGGTCGATCTCATGTAACAGTATGAATGATACACACAGACATTCGAATATTCTTAGTACATTAAATAAAATATTATGTTACCTGGAATCGCAAAATGATGGTCCAAATAAGACCGAGACTGAGCCTCGGGTTTCCATCTACGATGTCGTGAGATCCCATGTTCTCCAAATGCACGCGTTGTTCGCGCAAGAACTGCAACGCTTTATCCACATTCTCCAAGCAATGGATACGCATCTTGCCTTTTGTTGGACGTGGCTGCAAATGGAAAATATAAATGTTAGTATAATAAACATATTTTGAAATAAATAGAGGTGGAAAAATCATTTCATAACGGGATATATTTACTGTAGATAATTAGTTCATACCAAAGAAAAAGGAAGAAAGTATTGAAAGCATCATGAAATAATCACATGTAGATATGAATCAACCGTTTTGGTTCTTAAAAAATAAATCAGTCAACTCAAAGGGGAAGCTACGACTCACGACGCCAAGAATTTATTAATAGAGATGAAACTTAAATAGGCAATGTATTTAATATTGACATTAGCATCCTACTACTGGTTCTGCACTATTCTGCCGTCGTAATGAAGAATGCAGTAATCGACATTTTTGCAAAATTGATATTTTTATCGAAATGACGTTTTAAGACACGTATCTTACTATTGAGTAAAAAAATAAATGAAAAAAATACTTAGAAATCAATGAAAAACTAGTTAATAATGCAGTATTTGCATGAATTTGTTCGCTACTTGTTAATATAAATGCAGTAATGAACATGAACTAGGATAAAATGCAGTAATAATACTCGAAATACTAATTTAAAATGCAGTAATGTTTTTATCATAGGAATAAACGTAGTATTAGTTTAGACTTTCCTTAGCTCAAATGCAGTAAATGCTTACGCTGCATTTGAGTGTTGTGCGATTGATGACGCTGTGCAAGTTTCGACGTGTTTTAACTGCGCATACTGCATGTTAACTTTGTACCTCAGTCGGTGATCGTCACGCGCACTCGACGCACGCTCGTGCGGCGCAGCATTTGCAGATCTCAATTGGCTTGTTATCGTTTTACTTGGTAAGTACAGTTATGTATAATTACAATTTATGTATATTTATATGTATTTTTTTAAAGAACTGGCTAATTAAAGTAAAATTGTATATTTTAAGCTTTCAATATATAATAAGGACGTTATCCTTGCGTATTGTGTCTATTGATTGATTAGAGAGCGGCTAATATCGATATTGTTTCGTGAGTAATTGTCATCATAAAACAGTTTTGATTCTATCAATTAGAATATATCGCATAAAATAAATTATTTAGACTTTATTATATTTATAATCGATATTGTTCAATATTAATGGGTAATTCTTAAAATTGGGTTTGGCGCGTAGTAACGGATAGATCGTAGTTAATATATTCACAACATTGTAAAATTTTCACTGATTGATTTGTTAATGTCCGTATCGTATGGTAGGTACTTATGTAGGATTACCGTTCGTGGAGGTTATGAGATTGAAGGAATATTTAGAGTGCCCCTGTGTTTACGCAAATACTTGTGCATGTGCATTATAACATATCCTGCGTATATTAGCTTTAGTCTTTGTTGACCGAAAAAAGGACGTTATTATTACTTTAATGTCCGTAATTTTGACATGTCGTTTGTTCTTCTTTTGCTAGAATAAATTTAATGACCACTGTGTTTCTTCGTAGGTAAAATGGCTTCGAACAACTTCCGAGCTAGAAAATTAGTACATATGGTAGTAAACACTGACGTCTGCCACGATAATTCTGTGCGGAATACTGAGCTGAGCACAAGTACGTTAACTATTGAAATTGAACCTGAGGATACTAAAAAATCTGAGGATGAAATTTTTACGGATCGTCAGGATATCGCTTCATCACAGGACGTGGTTAATGCAGATTTCTCATTAAACTTGTCATCAGCTGCATTGGGAGATATACGAGTTTCAGATTATTCTTTTTCCAAAGATGAAAGCTTTGGTTTGTTGTGTAATGAGACACTGACACATTCTCTTATGGGCAGTCCAGTTGCTGATTTTGGCACAGAAGATGAACCTACCACCTCGCAAGGTCTTCAAGAGATCGAAAACCAGAGAAGTAACGAAAGCTGTCCGGACGTAGATAATGCACCAACAACATCGAATAATCAAATTCTAGTAACTGATTCAGTTATGCAAAATGAAGATAATGAAGCCGCAAACAGATTAGTGTGTGATGCTTTAAAGGGCACAACAAAAAAAGGAACACCAAGAATTAGGAAACTGTATACAGAATCTACAAACACTAGAAAAGAAGCAAAAAAGCAAAAAAAAATTGAAAAGTTCTGTGTTAAACCAGCATGCACTACATCTTGCAAAAAAAAATGTGGAGAGAAATTTTCAGAGTCAGACCGTATGAATATTAACCAACAGTTTTGGGGACTTAATTACGAAAGTCAAGGATATTATATTCAGTCATTAATAAAGAAACAACTCGTTAACAGACGCTTACAAATTAGTACCTTATCTCGTAATAATACGTTCAAATATTTTTTGGAGAAAGCGAACGAAAAATTTGAAGTGTGCAAAATATTCTTTTTGACTACTTTGGGTTATAATAAAAAAAATGACCGGCGAATATTAGATGCTATAAAAAAACCATGGAATGCTCAAACTGACAAACGTGGGAAAAGAGAGCACAAAGAGAAGATAGATAGAAATCAATTAAAAGAGCATATTGAAAGCTTTAGGCCTGCTATCGCACATTATCGGAGAAAACATGCACCAAACAAACGATACTTACCTAGTGATCTAAATGCGACTTTAATGTTTAAAGACTTCCAAGACAAATTCCCTGATATCAAGGTTTCTTATGAATTATACAGACATTTTTTAAAAAAGGACATGAATATTTCTTTTACTCTTTTGGGCAATGAAGAATGCGAGGACTGTGAAAGTTTTAAGTTACACCAGCCCACATGTCAAGATTCCGCATCCTGTGATACCTGTATATCATATAAACTACACAAGCAAAAATACGAGAAGGCACGGAAATGTTATCAAGAAGATGTTGATTTATCGACCAAATTCACAGAAAAAGCTTTTTATTCAGCAGACTTGCAAAAAGTCATCATGTTGCCACGTATTGATATGTTTAAAGCTGCTATTTTTTGTCCCAGAATAATAGCTTTCAACGAGAGTTTTGTACCTTTGGGGCCTACTAAGTCAACCTCTCAGCCATTCGCCGCAATATGGCATGAAGCCATATCAGGACGAAAACAAGAAGATATAATAAGTGCTTTTAGAGCGTTTTTCATCTGCAAACGCGACAGTACTGACATAGTAGTATGGGCCGACAACTGTTCCAGCCAGAATAAGAATTGGGCATTTTTCTCATTTCTTATTCAGATAATTAACAGCTCTTTGATATGTGCCAACACGATTACCATTAAATATCTTGAATCAGGACATACTTTTATGTCAGCCGATAACTTTCACCACCAGGTTGAACAACAATTAAAAAGAGCAAAAAAAGTTTATGATTTCTCAGACTTCATTGATTGCATTCAGTTAGCTAATTCCGGAAAAGTAACAGTGAAACCTATGGAAGTTACTGATTTTTACAAGTATATTGATCATTCATCGCAGCATAAATTGAAAAAGAGCACAAATCGGATATATTTGAAAGATATTGTTAGTGTCGAGGTGCGTAGGAATAATTTTAATTTATTTGTAAAGACCGAACATGATGGTGAACTCCGAGAAATAGGGTTCCTAAAAATGAAACACATAAAGTCTCATTCAATTCCCGATCCCATACAAAATTCAAGTCCTAGGGGTATCACTGAAGCTAGAAAATCTGCAATTATTTCAACGCTCACTAGAGTTATTCCAGAAAATAGACTACCATTTTGGCAAAACTTGCATACCAATGACAATTCAATTGATCTAGTTAATATTTTAGATGTAGATGATTGTGATGAGTAAAGACTGAACTTGCATTTAAATTAATACATTTTAAGACTTACAAAGTGCCATTATTAGCTCTAAGTTCTTTATTGTTTTAGTTTTTAGGTGGGAGCTGAGATCCCTATTTGTTTTTGTTTGTAATCGGGAGCAGCAGTCCCGTTTGAAGCATAACGTTGATTATATGAATGTTGATTGTTTTATAAGTTTATATGATTAAAAGCCTACTAGACCTTGTGAAGGTCTCTAAATAAAAGTATTCGAATTTTATTTTTTTTATTTTTACACACTATCCTAAATTCAAGGGTCTAAAATATTTTGTACTGCATGTATATAATAGTATTTATTTTGACTTTACTATTCCTTTTACTAACACAAAATGCAGTAAAAAGTATTTGCTAGACATGAATGCAGTAATAAGCACAAATACTGCATTTCACTTTGTGATAGACTATAATATCCATTAGTAACACAAGGTTGAAATGCAGTAGTCAACTTTATAAATAACCTAAACCAAAATTAAATATTTGAAATTAAAATATATAATGCATAGTAATAAAATATACGTATTAGTTACAAATTTAAATACATTTGATTTCCAGACGACTAGAGATAACAAGAAATCATTTAACCGCGTTTTTCTCGAAACCGCGAAATTGCAAGTACTGCATTTACGATTACGACGGCAGTATTGCCATTCACTATTCAAAAGTAAGCGTATAGGTAGATGGGAGTTGGATATAATCCTAAGATCTTTATGGATTAAATATGAGCGAGTAAGCAACTGAATTTCAAGACTTGACACGATTAGAAGCCAACATGTAAACGATGTATTCATTACATTTGGGACTAACTCCATAGTCAAAATGAAAAACACACCTAACGAGGTGTGTGTGCCGAAGAAACAGGGCCATTTTGAAAGATAATAACGCCCAACAAAACACACACGTTTTCCTACTAAGAGGGCATACACAGATAGCTATAAAGCCATTTTTTACATGTTTGGGCAAAACGTTTATCGCGGAACGACCAAGACCATGGCGAGAGTGCGTGACTTCAGGCCATGCTAACTAACAGATAGGATAAAATAAACTTTATAGCCGCATTACATGATGAAAGGTGACAGCCGCGTGATGTTTGTCACGATGTTCAATACTGAACCATTAATCATGGTGCTTTGCTATGCTCTGCGGCAAGAAGTTTCTCTTTATTCGAGCGGCATCATTGACAGCTCTTCGCTAGAGTTCAAGCAATTCATTGTTGATTGGACTGACTGGTGTACAATGGAACAATTTAATTGAAATGACAAGGCAACTAAAATAGACCCCACGTCAGAATTATTGAAAAATGTTAACTTAAACTAAGAAAATACGAGTATTATGCTATAAAATACATTTCGTATTCCCCGACAATAACCTTAGGACGTCTGCATAGGTCGTAAATAACAGAACAGTGGACTATAAATAATGCAGTACGTTCTACCGAGAGCAAATACAAGAATTCAAAATACATTTTGGCTTAGTCGCTTAGCCGAAGCCAGGAGAAGTCCGGTTCTACAGGTCGAAGCTGCCTATTGTTTGCTTTTTATCCACCTACGTGTAAGAACTTCAATTTTAACATGGATAACAATGAGAGGCACTAAATGACTTACGCGATTTTGTTTACGGGTGATTGCTTTTGTCTGGACTTAGGGTAAAGGCTTACCTCGAACTTTCATTATCAATGCAATTCTTGCGTCATAGCTTCACTACAGAATAGATGTACCTACGTCCTTTATTACCATGTCATTTTTCGGTATCAGATAAACCAGAATTTACTATACAAAATGACATTTCAATTTCTGATCTTTACGCATTTTTCCAATGAAGATCACTGGCTGGTCAAGTAAATTCTCACATAAACAAAAGTAGTTTAACGGCTGTACCAGTTTTCTACTTTCATTAAAGGTTCCCACAACCCATATAAAGTTTAATGAGGACATGAAAATGTTATATATAGTGCTGCAGTGAGCGTATCGTAAATTTTATGGGCAAGTTTAATATTCATTTATTTTGTTAAAGTTCTCTTAAAATATGATTATAATTTTTTATTGCAAATGAGTTAAGCGTATGTGCATGGTGCAGGGCAGTGTCGTGACGCATTTAGTTATCAGTAAGATAAATACCAACATCGCATCAATAATATCATACTTACTTTGCACAATAACGGTTTGTCATCTACCTACCCGAAAAACCCTACCCATTTTTACAAATTGAATTGTGTATGTTCAACTTTGAGAAAGATGTCTAAATATTTTATTTCTTATTAATTCTTTAAGACGATGGAGTATTTGAGTTAGTCCAAATAAACACATTAAGGCGTATACTGTTAAAAGACGAGTAAATCGCCTACAATGATATGGAGCGTAAAGGTTAATCATGTCACATCTTTACATCATAAGTACCTTACAGATGGTTACCCCAACTCTTGTTAGTAAGTGTTACCTTCCGCGTCCGTCTAGACGTGCTAAATATGGTTGGAAACGACGCTAATGTAATTAGAAGTAGCCAGGCAAGAGTTACTGATTAGAATTCAAAGGGTCGTATGTATGTAGAAAATAATTTATTCTGATCAAAGCTGTAAATATGGGTTGAAGAAGAAGCTTCTAGTGATCATACATATGATGGGCAATGAGATGTAAAATGTGTCTGCGTACGTGAGTTACCCACCAATCTTTCTCCGGAAAGCACTTCGAGCAATTTGATGAGTTGCTTGCCATCCCTCATGTCGACGTACAGGTCGCTGATACGGCATCCGACGCGTACCAAGTGAGAGTTCACCCATTTTTGAAAAGTTTTCTTCTGCACACTTTCTCGTTCGTCTGTCAAAAAGTATCATTTGTTAGTTCTTCATAGTTCAAACATATGGCGAATAAATTTTATATAATAAGCAGGCCCCAAAACCTTCACCGTGGGATCAACAATCACTGTTGTTTATAAATACGACTAAAGGCCCTAAAAATACGACTTATACAATTTCGATAAAATACTCTAACACACAGACCTGAAAACCAAAAATAATGGACATAATAAATGCTCATAAAAATTAAAAGAAAAACGATAAAAATAATGTAGGGAATGTTAACACATTAACCGCCAGTGGGGACGACCGCGTCGCGGCGACCAGATAGCTGGCTTCGCGGGTCGTATCTCTGGCTGTGGAGGCTCCTGCCCGTCCGGGATCACCGTCGACATCGTAATAACTCACACGACAATACTCCAATGAGGTGTTAGGTTCGGAATATAATATGTGTAATTCGAGACATAGATCAGATTGCTATTCGCAGGCTTCAGAGCGTAAAGAACAGTCCTAGATGTGCAGGGTGTTGTACTGAGGTAACATTTTATTTTTTATTGTCTAAGGTCTACAATCTCAATTCTGCAAGATTAAAACTTCCTTGAAAGTAACTAATATAGCCAACTGGCTTTTGGAAATGAAAGCTTATGCCTATGAATGTTCTATGCAATTGAATTTGATTAATAAACAACCCTTTTTTTTGTATTTTAAAATAAATAACGACTTCGGCGCATTGAAACTTTATTAACAGCATAAAGCTGTTGTCACTAACAAAACCAGTGTGGAGCCACAAGGAAAATGAAATAGGAAACTTATAATATTAATAGGTATTTGGTTTAAAATAGATACATAAAAATGGATAGATATTCTAAAAAATAGTCACAAAAATCTTGTTTAGATTAGATCGAAGTCATCGACACTTATCTGTCTATCCGCCAGGAAAACAAAATCCCAAACTGACGCAATCCAATTCAAGGTAGGCACAACACTGAGAAACACTGATGACACAACACTACGAACCTCTTAGTTCTATCACGACTTTGTCATAATACACGTCTAATCCGGGCACTTCGATATCCACTCCTTTTTTAATCAGCTCGTATCCCTCGGTGGATGTCATGTCGCCAGCGACGAGCGGCGACTGAACCAACGTACCAGGCCAAAGACGAGAAGAATTAGAGCGACAAAATTCAACTACCACTGGACAAGGATATTCGATACCAATGCGCCAGATGTCGACAACTCAGGGCAGGTTTTATTTATTAGCACATTCGTCACACCGTCGATAGCGTTGCTACACATTTGTGTTAACAACTAACACTACATGAGACGCGATCAATTTTTTAACAAATATTACCCAGGTTACGGCCAAAACGGCAATTTATGATTGGTTCAACGAGAAGATTCGGTTGAAATAACAGATAACGCCATCAATGATAAGAATAGTCGTCAGGTATCGTGAAATCGATACTTTAACTTAACCTGAGTTTAAAGTTTTTTTACGGAAAGGCAGTTTATAGTTTTATAGTTTATAGTAAACCAATTGTTTTAAACCCCATCTTTTAATAGGGAAAAACGGATGCTGCGGTTCGCAATGTTTGATAAGCTACATTAAGTACATACATATTTATATAAATATAGCAATGTTATGGATGATATGGTTTTAATTACATAATTCTAGATGCATGTCAAGGTTTCGACCTCTGAGATGTTATCTAAAACTAAAATAATCCTACATTCTGAGATAAGTCTATTTGCATGCACCGGTCATTGAACCTAGCGTTACTATGAAGTAACAATGAAGTCTTACAAGGTTCATGTTTAATTGGCACAAAATGTTTCAGTATTTATCTATGTATCGCTCCCGTTTCTGTAACCTTATCGAAGCAATCGGCATAATCTTATCAATAAGTGAACTGACACATATTTCAACAATCTTTACTTGGTTCTAGTAATTAATTTCTATAATATCGATACATGTATGTATATAGATAGATATTCTTATGACTTCAGAGAGCTAGCTTACTACTTATGAAAGATTTTCTCCACATCGTTTAGAAGTTCATTATTCCTTGGCATTCTACTTGTACATTGATGACTTTCAGGTTATAAGTACAGTGTCGTTATAGCCAAGGTAAAAGGTCGACAGACAAAAGGCTTTCGACGTCATGTCAGCCGGAAGATTCCTACTGTTGAGTACAACACCTACGCAAAGCGATGGGGTGGATGAAAGCCCACCGTCGCTATTCATAGAGGGTAACACAAAAAGGTTTGTTTCATGGTAGTTTTATGATAGCTTGGTAAACGAAATTCGGGAGGAGGTATTACGAGTATTGCTGAATATTGCAAGGTACTGTTACAAAGTTATGAAGAAACTATGTATTAACTTTGGCATTGGTATGAACTTTATACCAGAAAGAAAATAAGATGTCGATGATGCTTCACCTAAACAACTGGAAATACAATAAATACTGTAACCTAGTTTTTATCACTGCATGTGTAGAACTTGTGAAGAACATTTCAGCACAGGTATTTGAGATACCTGTGCTCTAATGTAGGTACTTAAAAGGAGAACTTTGCACACAAGTTTTAGAGATATGTATGATTTTGATTTTTTCT
Source organism: Spodoptera exigua (assembly GCA_902829305.4). Classification (NCBI taxonomy): domain Eukaryota; kingdom Metazoa; phylum Arthropoda; class Insecta; order Lepidoptera; family Noctuidae; genus Spodoptera; species Spodoptera exigua. Next base: position 8,513,967 of record LR824615.2, read on the forward strand.
ATTTTATTTCTTTATTTATTTATTTATTTTTTGTAAGACTATTTAATTGATCGTGCATTTAAATTGAGTGGATTTTGCACGGGGATTTATTAACCTTGCTATTGAAACCCAAAATGTTCTCGTGAGTATTTTTTTTATCATGGAGCATAAAGCAAGAATCTACGTAAGTAATAGGAGTTCTAACAACCCACCTGCTAACGCCTTAATGCGCGATCGTTCGAATAGCCTCGACGACGAATTGCCGCCATCGTACTCGAACTCGTCGATGATCTCCTGACCATGGCCGATGGACGGGTCCCAGCGGGACACCGATATGTCGGTCGTCATTGCGACCAAACTCTACCTCACCGCCACGCTCAACTATCTGGAATGACCAGAAAACACTCATTAGGAATTTACCACAAAGATATCAAAATCAACCGCAGACTCATTAAGAAACAACATTTGAATTACAGAAAAGTTTAATACAAAAGATAACCACATGACAACAACAATACAAGTAATAATAATATTAGAGGGTTACCAAAGAAAATTTTATTAATTTGTAATTATATATATTCTACGGCAATTTTTACATAAGTATTAACAATGTTAAACTATTGAAAGAGTATTAAAAGGCAGGTAGGAAAGACAAAAATATCGTCCCCAAAATAGCTGTGACGGCAACTCAGTCGACACACCCTAATCCAGTGACCGGTGACAATATCATCCTTGCGAGAGGGTTGTTTTAACGGTCACCGAGTCGCTTGTCAAGCGATCAATTTACTCGTACCTTTTTTGGCTTCCTACCTACATACGGTATTAGAGCCAAGCTAACTATCGATAATCTGGAACACCATAGAATCTAAACAAAAATGGATTGGAATTCGTTTGTTGACCTGACTTATCGATGACGATAAGAAATTCTCAGACATTTTTTGTTGTTGTTTTTAGCGTCAACAATTACCTAAATAGTTACTCAACTAGGTTAGGGCTGCATTTTTTAGTTATAATGTTCATGTTCGCATTTTCATTCCCCTATATCATGTAGGAAATAAGTACTTATTGTCATTATGTTGAGTATGGACTTGTACAGATTACCAATATCTTCATAAGTATTCTAACAGCACTTAATTTCTAGAGCCATTTTAAGTGCTTCAGCGGAGATAGCACCAGATCGATACTGAACTATGTCACACAAAATACTTATTATTATTTAATTAAATAATGTAGTAACAAGACATCCTGAGATCATTTTTAAGTCTGACAGTCCAATCATTATACAGATACTTATCGATGAATTTGGAACCAAACTCATAAATGATGATATCAGAATACACACCAAATATAGACGAATGGACCTTGATTTGTAACTTATGAATTGAATCACATTTATATTTAAATAAATATGACCGTTTCTACTTTGATGCATTTTTATTTAAAGTCATCCGATCGAATAGAAATCCACTTAGTTCAATGTCAACATAATACTGGATTATTATTCGATTTTAAAACCATGAACATTGTATTTGTGGTTTACGACTTTCCCCATCGACAGAAGCCAAAACTTATGCAACTATTTATTGTTTACGTTACCTTGAATTTTCCGAATAACAACCGTTAATGTGATCACTAATATAACAACAAAACGATTTCACAAAAAAAAACACTAAGAATTGCATTCACAGTCCAAAGATAGAGTGTTCTATAATATTTTTGTTATTCCGAATGACATCACGTTGCCGGTCGGCGATAAGATTAGATAACTGCTTTCAAGACTAATAGCCGCACCTAAGTGGCTGAACCAAGTCGATGTGCCATTTTATTAATGTTATAATAAAAATACACGCAGTATCAATTTGGAGCCAGAGGCGAAATCCTAGTATGTATCTGTTTGATAGGTAAATACTAGGATTTCGCCTAAGCCAAACACCATGTTAATTAAACAAACAGTGATAATTTTGACACATTGCAGCTAAATGTCTAAAGTTACTTCTCTTAACACTCGCTCGCGTGAGGAATTTGCATAAGAACCTGTTTCGAAATAAAAGCGTTAACGTACAACAGGATCAATAATGTGAGGTTGCGTAACTCCATGACTCATTAAAGTACTCCGGTGCGGAATCGCCACATTCAGATTTCTTGTTTACGAACTGCCTCCTCATACAATAACGTTTTAAATTATAGCTGTGGATGATATTACTCACTGAGGTTACAATTAAACGTTAACCTTGACAAATTGAAGATAATTTGAGCGCTTCTACTTTTTATTCGGCATAATTGTTGATAGCGGTGGCTGGGTATCGTTGACGTAATGTGGCGATACACTGTGCTGTTCAATGGTCAAGAAATACAGCATGAAATGAAGCGTTATTATAAGCAATAAAAGGCAACCGATCTAAGTAAGTCATGAATTTTACTCGTAAACTCGGTAAACGATTTGTTCACGTTATTTGGTAAAACGAATATAATTCAGTCGCGCATTGAGGGTGACCTTCTCGCATAATGGCTCAGTTAACGAAGGTCCCTCGAGTTGACAGCCACAATAGAAATCTATGTCGTTGCTGTGACCACATGAATTACGCACGCTTAGCTCTCTTATTATCGGGACAGGCTTATCTTTCAACAAAGCATAATGAACAAGGATATAAATATGAATGTAGAACTGCTTAGAAATTATCATTTGACACAGAACGGTTGGCAGCACTTTCTGAGGATACACAAGAAAAAATTGCCCTTCGTTAGGATAATAATTCATGTCTAAGATAACCCAATAAAGTCAATGAAGTCTGAATTTAGAATTTAAACAATGGATCTTTTACATGGTCTCGTATTCCAGTGAGAATATTGCCAGACAGACGTCACTTTGAGAAAAAGAAACAATTCACATAGTTTTTGTTATATACCCAACAGAACTGAGAACACGCAATGCTGCAATACCCAGACAAACATATCTTATGCGAAATCTGACAAGATTGTGGGTCACAAAAACATACAAAGTAGGTAATTTTGTGATGTTTTTATCAATCGTACAATTATTATCGTTCTAAATTAGTCAGATTAAAGCAGTGCTGAAACAAAGTACCTATAGGCACAGCAGAGTATGAAATTATAAAAACTTAAAAAGGACTGTTGTAAAAAGAATACGAGCAAATTAAGATTAGCGTATACAAATTATGTAGGTATTAATTGCAAATCCAATTGGTTCTCTGTGTTAATAAAACACACTGATCAAATAACAGAACTGCATAGTTCCAAGAACACAGTACATAGTTGTTCCACAGGGTATCAATAACAAACAATATACCATTACAACATAACTGCTTGGAGTTTCGCACTTTCCATCACGTAGCGGATCCGTCACGAAGTCCTATTTACATAAGATAATTAGCATTCTATTTATAAGTAACACCCATTCTCATGGCGCTATTTACCTACATACTGTTAATAGGGATGATTAATGCATTAAAAACTACACAATATTAAATAATTATTTAAATTTATAAGTACAATAAACCCAGATCCCAAAGAAGAAAGTCCAAGCATTGCTAGCTGGAATAAAAATAACGTAAATCAAAGTAGATATAATTTTTGATAACTGCATGTAATAGGTATTATTCATATTCATACATATACCTAGCACATAATCCTGCTGTAGTATTCTAGCCAATCGATACTCTAGCTTCACCTTAGAAAGAATTTCAATGTCATTAAACAATACTTTGAACCCAGCTCAAATTATACCGGTTTTGCTAATGTGTTTATCAACGGTAACCGTTTTCGAGACAACAGACAGCACCTTATCAAAAGATGGCGCACTAAACGCCATAGTCAGACCAAGGAATGCATTGTTAAAGAGTTTTTGTGCAAATAGTGAATAAAAAGTGATGATGCATCCTGCCCTACATATTTATTTGACGACGTCAGCAAATTGAACATAACTAACAAATATACATATTTGGGCCGAATTCGTTAATCTAATTTTAAGTATATTATAGCACAGATAGATAAAGATAAATAAATCTACAAATTATTTTCGAAAGAGAAATAACTAACTCTTCCACCCTCATGTAATTTCCAGATTAATCGTTTGGGGATTTACTGAAGATCGGACGTATTTCATACAAAAATTCAAGGTTAGAGGCGAATAGATATCATTTCACGGTCAGTGTTTGTTTGATATTACGTGGGTTCTGAATTAATTTACATTAGTATCACCACTGATACGCTTTCGCCTTATTACATAAATATGTGTGGGAAGACAAAATGAATAAATCTGAACTAACACAATACAGCAGACGAGTTTCATGCATGATTGACGAACTGTTATAACTGAATTCCGACGATTGGCACAGAATCCGGAAGTAGGTAGTCAATTTACCTAAATTCGTGGCCATATTCTATTACAGCATTTTTCTATTAAGTTTTTTTTCTATCTTAATAAAACTTTGTGCAAAATTATCGGTCTTTTAGAATTCTATAATATCTCCAAGACTATTGCAGACAAAGGACCTATTGAAAACAAAACTAATCTTACATATCGAACAAATAAAACTAAGTTGCTGCATGAACTAATACGAAACTGTGTTAGTATTATTACATAAAGTTTAGATTAAGCTAACTCGAATCAAGCAACAAAAGTCGAACAAGGCAAGTGTAACGAATAGGCAAGTCGACGAGGCCGTTGACCTCGGCAAGTAGACATGGCGTCGTCGATACACCATAGCACACCATAGCCAGCCATTACAATCATGGGAGTACGTAATGGGGTATTCACGATGAAAATAAATACAGCATTTTTTAATAAACAATGAGTTGTGATATGAAATCAGAAAACAAAAGCGCAAACAAAACGTTTCAGTTTCTGAACATCATTACATAACATCAATCACCCTAACGGCGAATTTATTACGTTATACACACCTTTGATATTTAGCTGTGCCTCGATTTGGGGCGTTGTCTACCCTTGAACTCGTATACACACCTAAACTCTAGCGCGTTTGAGCCCAGCCTAAATCATACCACATGCCAGCTTATCTCTTAAAGACAGGTTCATAAGTTTCGATACGAAAAATTACTTCTATAAATCACACGTTTGTTTCTGGGACGATGTAGTTTCGATTAAGTAACTCAAACTTTAGTAATAGATTCTATTCTTAAATAAATATTAGTTTTTTATAGAAATTCTGTTTATTAGCGCTGATATAACCTTCCAAAATTATAGTTGTAAGACTCCGTAAAAAACACTTCCTTGAACGTTCATCAACTCAAGTATTCTGTCATGTTCAAGTATTCTGTCATGTTCTTATCTGAGATCATAAAGAGCGTACTAAGACAGTAACAAATAGTCCAGGTACTCAGGTACTGGCTTCGGCCCTCCCCCAATGTTTACCGCGTCTGGTAAATGACTAGACGACACGCAATCTGCACAGTGAGGGGGACACGTAGTGCCGTCATACATTCATAAGTGGACGGACCGCTTTGGGCGGCGGATATCCTGATTCCTGTGTCAGTTTAGAATAGACTGCTTAAACACTACCATTCAGTTCTAAGTTGCTTAAAAATATGGTAATTCTTTAATTGTATATCACATAAGTTTCGTTTCGAGTTGTTCATTCCAAAGACTATCTATCTAATTACATTTGTCATTATTTTGTCATTAGACACAACCACAATGTCAGCGAACGGTAAAATACATAGACGTCAGTTTACTACCGGTTAAACTGTCTTCGGATCTTGCTACTGGCAAAGTAAAATCTAATAAAATACTTGCAACATCTTAGGAAGTTACGACTTCCTTCAGTACTAAAGTATTTACCAAGTAAAAAGTACTGAAATGGCACGCGATTTTACCAGTAATTACGTACAGTACACACTCATGTTATGCTGTGTTTCACGTTTACTCTTATATTATGTAAAGAGTTGCAACAACGAGAATACCGTTAGTGTACTAGAAACGACTGGCTTACTTCGCGAATGGCTTTAGCCAGACTGGAGAGATTTAAGCCACTCAGCAATGAAACCAAAACGTAGATGTTCCGTAGTCCATGCACGAAAAAAAAGTTAAAACTTGTGACTTTTGGAGAGTTGCAGTACTTTTGTACTTTTGATTGGTTAACAGGCAAACATTTGCAAAAAAAGTAAACGATCTAAAAAGTAATTGCCATTATCACTACACCATCCATCGAAGCTCATTCATAAATATGCGCATTCATTTTCATTTCCCATTCTACAACCGCAGGAAGCGTTGCGATTTCTATCATTTCCATCCCGTTTAATTAATATAAACGCTTTTATTTTCAAGACTATAAAGTCTATTTTCATTCAGTTGGGAATAACTGTTAATTTTTATGTACGGATGTATTTACGGTTCGTCACAGTCACAGTAGGACGCCTATGGATCGCGTACAACCTGCCACTGGTAGGTACTGCATTTCTAACAGCAGCGGTGTCGACATATGTCTGTTATTTGTTTTTTTAATAAACGTTCGTTTTAATTCTGACGTTACCCTAGAGAGCATTGTTTCAAGAGTAAATGTTATTTTGCCATTTCAAATTGCGATAAAGAATATGGTATTCTTTTAAGGAATTTTCTTAATTTGTTGGAACAACATGACAGTAGCATTTTTACTTTTAAAAACTATTTTGAGACAACGTTTTTGAGTACACTCTTATTACTAATTGCTCAATGGAACAATTTCCAGTTTCAGTATGCTGACATCACAGCTGCTTCTAAATTTAGAGCCATTAACTCAACAAAAGTGGACTTGAGATGAAATCGCCTATTCGGCGAAACGATGAGCAAGTACCTAGCCGATTCGAAGTCTGGAACTTGAGATAAAACATAAGTTCGTGCCTGATAGCCGAATTTTATAGATTGGCTTATAGCCAAGAGTTTTAAGGTTTATTTTGCAAAATCCCTAAAAGGTAAAGTAGGTCTTGATCATGCAGCCTGGAACCGGTAAAGCGGACGGACCAGCTAACAGGCACTTCCCATGCTGGTAGCGGTGCGCGGACGAATCCATTAACCCAAATATAGAACCGCGCCCGAAGTAGAGTCGCGTGAGTTACTCACAACTAATGAATTATAAAATATATTAGTAGAAAATAATTTGCAACGAATCAACACAGTGTGAGAATAAGTTTTTTCAACGACGTTCCCAAAACATATAAACAAGTACCAGTCCCTTAATTGATTAAAATCCATTAGCCAATAATTGCAAACAGAGCTTGTAAGCCTTAGAAGTAAGTTGTTTGCCACTCGTTATAGGCAAGACATGTTTACGGAGCGTCAATATCTTTAAGGTAGGTTTATACGGACCTACAAATTAAGGTCAGGAAAATAGTTTGCTTTATAAAACTTATTTAAAACACATAATATGTTAAAAGCATAATAACCAACGTTAGTAAATATACGCCTGGCCGTTCACGGCCTCACGGCTAATTACCTGTCGTAATCAAAATGCTCCCTCATGTGAAAACGTTCCCCCACTGAAGCCAGCCACAAGCGTATGCTCTAAATAATAAACAAAACCATCACTGACACGAAACATGGCTACGTAGCAGAAACAAAAGGATATCCGGTCGAAATCATAGTACCTACCTGAACCAGATTCCACTAGAGAATTTATTAATATTGTTTTTCCACTAATGAATCAGATTGCCGATTTAAAGTTATGAAATCTGAATAAAATTCTAATAACAGAGAGCCAGACTACTACTGTAAAAGTTATTTCATGTTAAAAGAAAAGTTGTTCTACCGTTTTAGTGCGTTGTAATCAATTGTTGGTGGTACTTCATTACACATATCAGATAGTTCATATGTTAGGATTAGATATCGATCCCTTGGGGAACAGAAATCACCCATAGGTACAGGGGTGGGGGCTAGCACGGAAATTTGCACGCACAGACGGCACTGACCGGGCTCTGGAAAGCACGTATTTGCAGTATATCGGTCGTTCACTAGTGAAGTTTATTTATAGATTTCGCGTGTGTAGAGACTTTTTGATTATAGATGAATTGAGGAATTGGGGCCGATGCCGCGATGGTTTCATAGTCATACGTTCATTGCGTTAATGATAATAACGTGGATAGTAGATTAGGACCACGCACATATAAATTCAAACATCACAACGGGGCCAGCATGTAAAAGCCCAATTTTACAATTTACTACGACAAAGTTTTGTCATACTAAATTGTAATATGGTTACACCATCACCTCTGGTAAAATAGAAGTCAATGAGTATAATGCGTGGGAGTCGCCACTGAACTTTGTAGAGTAGGATGCTGCTCATTTGTCAGTTGCCAACCTCGAATGTATTCTACAACGTCGTTTAGATTTAATCCTCCCTAGTGCAATAGTATCTTTATGAACACTTTCGTATGTTTATTTTATAGGCGCCATATGTTATGCGTGCGCATATGACGCTTTTAATAATAAACCTATAAATAGCTGACCAAAAATGAACATAATAATGGCAGTGCCTCTTGATCAAATGTGGTGCACATTATCATGCTTCAACCGACTGCTTTATTTATTCATTACTGACACATGATAATCATATCAAATAAGACAGTGATAGTATAGAGGTGGCATGTCGCTATCGTCACTCACGTATTACGCATTGGAAATGGACCTGATTTGACCTGATCTAAATCAAATTGTATCACGACAGCATCTGACGAGGCTATCCAAGATTGCTTGCCTATTATTCTAAATAAACCTTGTGGCGTCAGTCTACGATCACGTAGAGGAACGAATCATATTTGAATCGATGAAAATGTTTGACGGTTGAAATAATATTTATTTTTGACGCAACTGTATGGCTGCCGTTGCCATTGGCAAAGAAACAATCCTTCTCGATAAAATATTTCGCATAGGTACTTGTTAAGTTTTGCAGGTCAATTTGGCTACAGAGTACAATCATAGGCGGTAATGGTATGACATAAGCGTGGTGACGTCACCCCGGGCGTCGGCAACTGCGGCGAAGGCCGGCTCTGTTGTTTGTGCGCGACCGACCGGTTTTATGGCAACACATGCACTGCACGCTACCTTTTATCCACGACTTCGAATATAACACGCGAACGTCTCGACACCATAGAACAATAAGCCAGCCGCTGAGAATATTAGCGGTAAAGAAATGAGTTTCAAAACTATGTAGCTAGTTAATTAAATAAGCTATATTTCTAAGTGAAGTTGATTATGAGCTCTATCACAATATCCTTAAGTTCCTTATTATTTGACACTTCTTTAACGAAGGCGCGATGTGCAGTTGCCACGCCTACATGCAAGAGGTTAACCTCGGTAGTGTGATGACGCTATCGCCTATTTGGGTCAATATAACTCACAGCGACCATAAAAATTATAAACGGACGGCAGAATTAGCAACTTACTGCGATGTATTCTTGGGTTATATTCGCCTATTTAATGGGATCGCCTTCTAAAACGGAAACTCGATGCCAAACTTATTTTATGCTAGGATTATTCGAACTTCGTTAATTGCTTTTATTATTTGCATATTGCCCGATATCTTACAGATACTTAAAAATGTACAGACACCTATTGAAATACCGAATAAAACAAAAATGAAAGTAATAGTATTAGCTGTTTGAAACGGCATTCCACATGAACATGAACTGATGACTAATTAATTTTAATTTAACAAATGGATTGTGATCCGTCGTGCCCTGGGCCAATCATATAAGTATCCAATTACCCTCGTAACTCAATCATTGAAATTTGAAACACACGAATGGACACAAATTGTACCAATAGCTACTATCAATACAGTTATTTCTGTGCTCAATCCACTTGTGACGTGGATTGGATATGTTGTAAAAATTTAAGGTATAATTTAAGCTGATATTACGCTCATATAAACCTAAATCTTTTGCTTATATTTAAGATTAGTTAGGTAAGCAATGTCCTCTTTAATAAAGAGAAAGAAAATATCTTAATATATTCTTCCTGAATATCAATCAAAAATTCTGTCCTGAGGCGTTTTGGATTTCAAACTGGTAACTTATAAAACAATCGCATTCTTCTGTAGTTAGTTATTACAACTCCAATTAATGTTTAATAAAATAATTTATAGAGGCAATACTTATCCTCTGTTAATATCCGTAAGCAATTTAATCAAAGAGTCGCATCATTACAACCAACGGCACTTATATCCATTCTGAGAAAAGAAAATAGGTAACCATTGTATGGTAGTGTTCGTGTTAATAATGCACTATGAATTATTCACAAGCCATGACTTTGCAATGAAATTCTTTGCACAAATGCACGTAAACACACTTTCCATAATATTTCATATATGGTAGAGAAATCTGTATTCAACAGTTCAAAATGGCTTGAAAAATGTTCGAAGGAATTGCTTAATCTTGGCAGACATCATCCAAAAATATTTTTCGAGAAATGGCTCAGGAAATGACGAGCAGCAGTAAAGTCGATTTTATCTATTTTAACTGTCGTAAATTAGTCAAGCTGCAACTTCGTCTCTCCATCATACTTTATGTTATGAAGATGTCAGATGGCCTCGTTGCAGATGTTGGACGCTTGGACGTTTAAGATGATACTATTTAACTTAGAATTCTGGTCTTAATCAGGCTTGCCATAAATAACATCATTGAAGTCTTCTTTCAAATATGTGTGGTCTCAGTCAATCCCAGTAAAAAGGTAACTTATATAATAGCAAATATAAAAATCATATTTGAAGACAATATCAATGTGGGTCAAGCTCACTCGACGGCTGCAATTCTGAGAAGGAAGTTGAAAGCTGGGAGGGAATGAGTACTTCCATTGTCTCGACAAAATAAAGCTTGCGTTTGTAACAACTTTAATTAGGTTTGTATAGCACGAGCCTTGCTGCGATGTTTAAAATTATGTTCATGAATGACGTAAACCAGAAAAAAAACTATTAAACAATACAGTGCAACTTTACCGTAAAGTATTATAAATTCAAAGATGCAAAATCCTCTCTATTCTTAACTATCCAGCAAACCGAATGTTACCTTCATCGATGTTACCTTTTTGATTTTAATTACTTGTCCCTTGTTTCACCATTTGGGAAGTAGCTAGGGATGACTATCCTGGTCTAAATATAAAAATTACATAATAGCCAATTCATAAAGAGTGATGTTATGTATCTGGAGTGTAGAACAGTACTTGGTTAACAATCAGACATGATTGCATCAAATTGATGTTCAACTACCGGCGGATTGTTCCGGCGAATCAACCAGTCCATTCAATTTTCATGACATTTCAATGTATTAATAATATTATTGCTTGTTGGATAATAATTACATTTTTAAGGACCACGAATTAGATTGCAATAAAAATAAAAATACACCCAGTTTCAACCTTCATGCAATCCGATATACCTCCCGTATTTTTTCAAATGTAGGAGAGGATATCAACTATGAATGAAAGCTTTGAAATTATAAAGCTACCGAGGCAACTCACAAGAATTGATTGGCAAGCCGTCAATTCCGAGTACCCATGTTCCGACCGGTTCTTCGGGCACTTTTGAGACGGCCGTGCTTATTTGTTCGCTAACAGTGAAGTAAGATTTTATAACTTCTGTTCGATATATCCGTCCTCAAGTCAAGAATCTCTTTGTGTTATAAAATGAAAGCAATGAGAGATGCAATAAAATGATATTGCATCTCTTAATACCTATTTCAAAAGAATTTGGAATGAGGAAAATTATCGTGTTGAATAACTAGACGGGTAGGCAAGTTTACGCACCTCTTCGGATAGCAATGCACCGCATACGTGTACTAGTGTTGTGTGTGCGTATGTTCAGAAAGCGGTTGTTACGTGAGCCGGCGAGTGCAAGACATGGACTGGATTCGAGGTCAACGACCCCGGTAGAGCGGGACTCAGGACTCTACTGCCGGAATATTAAACGCGATTTTCAATTGCCTGAATTACTTACAACGTGGAAGGTACTAAGTACATGATAAAAGTTAATAATTATTGCCATTATTTCACTGAATCAGGTAATGTTAATTAATTGCTAAGCAGTTAATTTCAGAACCTGACAAGTCAAACTAACCAGGTACTATAGTATTCAAATAAGAAAATCCTTTAGCAACCAGTATTGACTAACAGTACTAAATAAAAATAATAAACAAAGAAGTAAATACAATGGGCAACTGTTGACAGAACGTGTAGAAAGCGTGCCCCTTTTGTTAGTACCATTAACGCTTTTGGTACTCAACCGTGAAAGGGCCACAGACTTCGCTCCGACCGTTGTAATTTTGGCTGAGATGCAATCAAATGTGAATGGAAGGTTGGTAAGAAATTAGTTTTAACAACTTTACTGTGGCAATAGCTTGAGGTTTCAATGATATTCTGTAACCGTGTTTAATCCTCATCAGTTCATAAGTTTGTTATTTAGCTGACTTGGCTACTTTCCGTGAATTTTATTTTAAATCTCTTAAACTGTATTGCAATAGAATGAATGTAATGTTGAATTTATTAATAGGTCGTACTAAAATTGGACCAGACGAGTTCTTGGGAATTATTCGATTTTAGAGTACATTTCTACGCAACATAAAAATGTTCGTCCAAATTTCTGCCTAAAATTCTATCAGTTCTAAGAATTTCACAAGTTCTTTCTTTGATTAACGGAGACCTTTGTCCAGTAGTTCTACGGCTCGGTTCTGTGCGTACTCGCCATAACTCTCTAAATTTAGATTTCTATAAAAAGTGCTGTTGGATTCCTCAGAAAGCGTAGCTTTGTGTTCGAGAAGCAGTTTTGAAGGTACAACATATATTGATCGTGTTAATACCTCAGATCAGTAATGTCTACTGAATTTAGCGCATTTACTGTCATTTTATAAGTGATTAATGAATGACTCACAGTATTGTTGTCACGTTCAAGGTTTATTATGCCATCAGAGGCCGAGACTCACCTGTAAACAAACAAAAGTGAAGCTTAGAATAACTAGTAAATAGGTATTGTTATCATGATTAATATGATTAACCATAGTTCACATGGAAGCTAAACTAAACTCGAATCAAAACCTATGATGACTCAAATCACAAAAAAGCTATTTTAATAAATCCTGATCAAGATCAATAACTCCATATTTTTATAGTATTGATAACATACCCAAATATTTTTTATAATCGTTATGTCACTGAAATGGTATACTTGGGTCAATTGAAAGGTCGTATAAGTAACTGACTAGGGGAGATAACAGTATGCGCCACTTGACATGATAAAAGAAACGAAAGAAAAGTACACAAATCAACTACCTACTTTTCCTTAAAAACCGGTAAAGTAAACTTATGTAACATAATTGCGTAAAAGGTTAACTTAAGAATTAAGCAGAAAACTGCAAATGCGATCAAATAGTTCTCTCAATTTTGTTTTTTTAAACGCTAAATCATGCTGATACTTTAAGGACGTCAGAAACGTTATCATTACAATAAATATATCTCTACCTAATAATGCTAATGATAAAGAAGGACGTAAGATGTAGTTTTTGCAAAGCATATTCATACATTTTGCGGCGAAATGTCAGATCATCGTGCAAATTTAGATGTCCGACGCCCACAGGTGGACGTGTACGGCGGACCAAACATCAATATAATGTGACGTAAAATTAAGATTCCAAACAGAACTTATGCACTAATGAATGGTCACTAAATAAGGTTTGTATGACCTCATCAATTTTTTTTAATTAGCAGTTGGTAGTCAGCGGCGATGAGTTCTGTGTTATCACGGTAAGCATTCCTAGTCCACTGAGTCATTGCAGCCAGTAGAACCTTTAGAAACTATGTTTTTGTGTCGCTACACAACAAAGGGCGTGGCATTGTCTATCTCTAGCTATTTTATCATATTTTACTTCACTAAATAGATCTCCAGAAACATACTCAACTAACTAATCGTTTGAGTTAGCAATGACATCATAACAAACACGATAAATTAATGTGCTCAAGTATGATATCATACGATGTAACATTGAGACTGCAATAGTGCTAGAAGGACTTTTCTGTTATTTTAAGGATTTATTTCAAGATCATGAAAAATTTTACTAAGATACCACAAAATATAAGAAAAAAGAAATAATTTTAAAAGACATAAGATAGCATGTGCGTAATACTGTGAATTACCAACTCAATTGTTGCCAAATTATAAATCAGGTATAAGTATACGAATGATAATAAATAAATGTTGAGTTTAGTACACAGTACGGCAGATTATAATCCTAACATGAACCAGTATCGGACAGTTGATTCAGTACGTCTGCGCGACTGACCTCGATGACGGCAGGGGGCGGGGCGCAACCGCTCTGCAAATAACGACAGATTTCTGAACGCACCCGGTGAATTCCGTCTGGAATCCTCGTCTAGATAAAACGACATCCACGTCTCAAATGTATGCATCAAGGCACAGGTCAAAAGGTTGAACCGCTAATTGGCACATTGTGGGAGCCTATTGCAGACAACTAACTATTTACTCCCCTCCGACGAGCTAGCAACTAAATAGGTCAAGAAATATTAATAAGCGGATAAGCTAAAAAGCTTATCTACTTATAATCTACAATGATAATTATTTTTGGTGTCCACAGGCATTTTTGTTACCGATATTACCCATTTGGGTTACAGTCAAGTTTCCTAAAATTATTTTCTAGAACTCAGATGTCTTTTACACAAATTTCACACAGGCAAGTGGGGCTTTCGTAATCAGAGCTGTGTTTTCTTACTGCCCTTGTAATCGGTTATCGATATACATATTTTTGAGTTGACGATAAAGCAAATGTTCACCACTGATGTCTGCAGATTAAGCTGGAAATTCTGGTAACAGCTCGTTGTGAATCAATATCTTCAAACACTAGTGACATCAATAGGTAGGTGAAACGCACTATTGATCTACCAACAAGTATCACAGACACTAAACACCGGAAACCTGTAACCCTAAATGGAACGGTGGCCTCATTCATTTAATTTGCAAATACACATACCGATAAGTAGCGAGGACTATCTCATCTCCGTACGTTTATCTAAACGTACAAATTCACAACACTGGTTCTGTAAATCTCTCAAAGTACGAACACACGAGCACAAAACTTGGGGACCGTACACAAGCGCGTCGCGACTCACACTCGACAGAGTGAGCTGTGAGCCGGAATATCGATCCAACTCCTGGCGCCGGCGGGCCGTATATCCCTAGTGCACGCACGCCCCACCCCTCCAGTTTACCACCCCTGTGTAATACAGCATTTATAACGGGGAATCAAATTGACTTTTTATAAAGGCAAATACCTACTTTCTTTAAGCACAAATTTAAATTCATAACTATTGTGAAGTTAGAAATAAGAAAAAAATGAATTACTTAGATGATTCAATTGGATTTTAGTTTTGGTAAGGACAGAAAAAGTCAGTAACATTTCTTAACCAAGTTTTTGGGAATCTGTGTCAAAAAGATGGAAACACTAGATCACCCCTCCCTCTCTGAATGTGGCTGACCGACCTTGTGAGACGCGCCACGCAAACCCCTTTTCCCCTTGTAGATGCCGCCGACACAGGAAATTTGTTATAGAAATTAAAGGTCGGGTTTGCAGGCAAGAAGAATAAAGATTAATAATTGTAGTAGTATTGTAGGTGAAAAAGCAAAATTAAAAATCAAGATTGGGGAAAGTCATTTAATATAAGATATGGTGCTACTGGCGAATAAAATTTTTGTTTGCTCAAAATTATAGGACTTTTTTCATGCTCATTAATACATCTTCTTTGCAGTAAGCAATCTTAGCAAGCTTGCTAACCTAATAGGTACTTAAATAGCTACTTAGTTAATCTTTTTGACGATTTTTTTTCATTTATCGTATATTCAATAAGCCCATTCATATCATTTGAAAAGCCGAAGAATATCAATACAAGTTTACAATTAAAACGGGGATATCTCACAAACGATGTGAATGGCATTGTAACATTTTGTGATACAACATTACTACAATGTTGATGCTGATGTAACTGAGGAGTCGCACGACGTGCCTTTACTGAAAACTGGTGCACTCACGTTTTGTACGAAAACATGGATATCAATATTTTATTGGTGTAGGTAGTATGATATTTTTTATCAGGCTTGAGTAGTAGGGCTGGGTGTATGTTGTTTTTAATACACCTGATTTAACTGTCTGGTTGGTTGAATGGTCGTAACTTTCGAAGACAGCTCAACATTTATATTATTATTTTATTAAGGGTTTAATTAAAAGCTATTAAGCAATGCAACAACAATATAATTATGTTCGAAAGCAAACATAATGCAAATGTGTATACAATAATATCAGAATCAAGAATCAAGATTTCATCTAACTGGATCACACTAAAACACATATAAATGCATGGTACACAAAGCATCTGGCTGCAAGGACAGACATTTCACAACAGATGTATCAAACTATCAGTTAACTGTTTATCAAACATGTTGCATTATATGTAGTTATGTACATACTATGATTGTTTTACAATCTAGAATTTAGTTGGCAAAATTACTTCTCCACTAATAGCAAAACTTGAAATTTAAAATTACTTCAAGACTAATAGCAAAACTTGAAATTTAAAATTCTAATGAACTCTGTTGTTTTTAAAAATAGGGCAATATTCATATTTTTTGTTATTAACATGTATAGAATATTTTAAATAGAATTTACTCTCATTGCTAGACAATACCTTTAGTAAATGGATGGGGATTTCTTAACATGTTTTTTTTCTTTCTATTATATGTGGTTTGCTTGCCATTGTAAAATGGAAAGTATTATAATTATATGGCAATTCGCTAGTTAGCATGAGCCAACTTGCGAATTGAATAATACTTTAATGCAACCAAGACATATCACAGGAAACCATCACAAATTGATGGAAAGATCAGTAAAAACAGTTCCTTACAAGCATATAAAAGCAAAGCTTTGATGTCCTGTTGAATCACACATAGCCTATGGCATTTTGCTCCCTTCATAGAACTTGACTCTTCATTCCTGTCGTCCGTTAGCTGAGCTCATGTTACTAAAAATGCTCTTTGATATTTTTGCAGATGATGAGCAATGAATTACATACAAGGTAATATTTAGTTAGCATTCTTAGCATACATGAATAATTGCACCTTATGACCTTGAGAAGTCACACAATAGATGCTTACTGCAAAGTTATATTGCTTACAAATAAACAATCTTAATTAGCAACACTGTCAGTATAATGAAGGTTTTTACTTTGGTTTATGTGTAGGTCACAGATTGAAGAAGGAAAATATCATGTTCTTACATTACAAGAAACAAGATTGTTGAAGAAATTAGTCATAGTTGAATAGTAATTATGCTGCATTAACATATATAATAAATACTGG
Source organism: Spodoptera exigua (assembly GCA_902829305.4). Classification (NCBI taxonomy): domain Eukaryota; kingdom Metazoa; phylum Arthropoda; class Insecta; order Lepidoptera; family Noctuidae; genus Spodoptera; species Spodoptera exigua. The sequence goes on from LR824615.2 coordinate 8,531,303, forward strand.
TTGGTTGTTTCTCACAAATAATTTGGCAATAATAATTCTAGTTTGGCCTATGAAATAAAATTATTATTTTACAAATTTACTTTCAGTTCTATTATTAATTAACAAAATTATCTGTTTAGTAGTAATTTATCTGCAAAAAATCTCATAAAGATTCCAAATGCCTTACAATACACAATGACATAATTTTTTGCTTAAATATACCTGTTTCAAAAAGAAAACCTAAAACCACTTGCAAAAACTGAGTTGACATAGGGACTGGTCAACAGGCTGCTATGTCATGTGGTGGGTTTGATTCCCGCTCTGAACAATTCTCCGTGTGATCCACATATCTGTTATTTGGGTCTGTAGTTAATCTATGTGAAATTATATGTATGCAAATGCACCCATAGCATAGGAGAAAATCCTATATTGGTCCAAACTCAAAAAAGAAATAAGTACCAATTTAATGCAAACATACTAGAATCCTTAATCAGAAGCATTTCAATGCTGAGTAATGTAAAGTCACGCCCTAGTTGCACCGCCACACTGATAACATTATGGCTGTATCGAGATAAATAATTACTCTGAGACTACACCTGTTTACTAACCAATTTTATAATATTTACTGTAATTATGTAACTAATGAGTATTTATTACATAAGGTGAATGTAGTTTCAAACTGAGATGAAATAACTTTGAAGGTTTTAAGGTGACTTTGATGAAGCATATGAGACATCTTTTGGTCAGTGTGTGAACTCAAGGGCGGAGTTCTTATCTACTTAGTCAATTGTCAATCAGTGAACCTTTTTTTTAATACTTATATTTATATTTTGGTCTCATTCCACAGGCTGTTTTTTACGGAGTAACTTTGGATGGAAATGTAAAAGAAAATTGGGAAAAAATTTATGAGTAGGAATAAGGTATTTATAAAAGTGTGTCATACATAAAGGACTTGTGTATCGTAATGAAATATCTACTAATATCTATAGGAAATAATCAATCTTAGAGGATTGTAAAAATAAATAAATACTCCCCAAATTTCAGTGATAGCGGAAACATCTTGTGTGTCACACTTAAACATATAAAATAGAGGCTGAATACCTAAATAAGAAGCAGGTGTTATAATTAAATCAGTCCTTTCCTGAATTCATCAAATACACTAACACAACCTGATTTGTTTTTTTTTATTCTATTTTACATTAAAAATAAGAATGCAATCAACAATTATATCTAATGTTAACAAAATTGCTTAAATACATTAACTAAATCTATAGACATTTAGATAATTGGATCAGATATGAATATACCTACCCAAGCTATGTTGAGAATATTTTAATCATCCAAGATAAAAAAGCAGAGCAATTTTTTAGGGTACCTTCCTTAGATGTGTTTTTGACACTTTTCTATCATTTCATAAAACATGAAAAATTTAAATATATCTACAAATATTTCATTGCCAATGGAAGAAATAGCATGAGAATATAAAAAATTCTTATAAGAAATAAAAATAATTCTGCTGCCTCATATATGTCTTGTATCATTCCTAAGACAATAGGTGGATTTGAATTGGCCATTCCATTAAGGAGGTACTTACTCTAGCAGCTTTGGCTTGGCGGCACAAACGTCGACTCATTTAAGGCGTTACCCAAATGAAACGAGATACCGGGAACGAAGTACGACTACTTAAGCCAATTGAAAGCAATTAAAGAAAGGCACCAAGACCCAAATTTTTTAACCAAGAAAATATAATTTATTAGTTTACCAGTTAACAGACTTCTGCCCAGTTAGTTTAGTAGGTACAGAAAGTAGATACTTATTACGAAAATGAAGTGCAAAGTGCACAGACTAATCCAAAATTCGGGCTTGTGATGACATCGACCTCAACTTTCAAAACAATATCTTATCAGTTTTATGAAATAACTTTATTACATACCTTCTTTTATGGGTCCTGAAATGTTTTTTTAGCCGGGTTGTACACATAAATCGTCGGCACACACTCAATATTACACTTTGGATGCGGGACCGTAGCCAATCGTACCCAACTCAAATCCACAGCACAAACACTTTAAAATCAGTCTTCAAATCTACTTGTAGAAAAGATAACATAACACTTATGAGTTGAAATTTATAAATAATCGCTATTCATGTATAATTCGTTGGAATATCATCCGTGACTGCGAGTACGAACACGGCATCGAAGGCGAAGCGAAAGACCGACCGCGAAAGCATCCACCTTCGCGCCGCTCATCGCATAGATTACAAAAAAAATGCGCAACAGACAAGTCAAAACTCAACAAGTATCATGAAGTATCACCAACATTAAACCTACAAACTTTATTTTTTTTAAATCAACAAAGTAACTAAATTCGTTTTAAAAAAAAGTGTCATAAGATAGTTATGTAAAAAATTAAAACAATTTGTGAAATAAATCTATATTAATCTTCTTTCCATGAAATTGATGAACTGAACGCATCAAATTTAAGTTAAAAAATGTTAACATAACATAAAGTTGCAAAATGGTTTTAAATGAAAATTGTTATTCCTCAAATAAGTTTCTTCATGGTAGGTATTATATGTTGCAAAGAGTATTAGTCGTATCTGTATGTCCTCTACCACTTTAATCTTTGGCAATTTGTCCAAAATGACATCATCTACAAGTTTATCAAGTGACGTCCATTTCCATTTCGTCCGTCCGGTTTTGTCTATGGTTATAAAAGTTAAAATTTCAATTTATTTTAACGTTCGTAACAATAAATTACGAAATTTCATTTAGAATAAAAAGCTTTACTAAGTTAGTTTTATTTGTATAAAAAACATAAAAAATATGAGCACGCCCAACACTAATGACACTGACCAAAAAGATTTGGGATGTGAGGTCACCTAATTTTTACCAATATGTACATTATACACACCTTACGTTTTAATGTCTTTAGGTAATAACAAGTTTGGGTAGTGAATTTATTTAAGAAAATTATAGAAGAATTAACGAAATTACATGTGTGGCGAAGAGTCATTTCACATTTTAGTCGATTCGTCTATGGACCATTTTCGATGGTCTCTGTCTCACTACTAGTGTCAAAAGCGTACCTGTCAATGATTCTGAACGGTCAAAGCGCGGGAATTTAAAACTGTCTGTTTTATTTGGGCATTAGGGCATTTTATGCGTTGTGGATAAACGTAAACGTAGTGGTTACATACTCTTTGATAAACGTAGTGGTTAGTAACCACTACGTTTATCTTATATCGTTTTTCGTTTATATGTAACCACTGGTTACATACACCCGGTTTCTGAAAGGCTTGTCAACGCTAAAATTAATCTCCTGTTAAATCTCTTGTCAAGTCATCTGATTGGTTGTTGATAATTCAGTCAACCAATCAGATGACTTGACAAGAGATTAAATTGATTTTAACATTGATCGGCCTTTCGGAAACCGGGTGATACTCTTTGAAACGTAGTGCATATTCTCTTTGGTTGTGGTGTGCTGACTGATATCGTACATAAATTATACCTATTTTTATCAAATGTTACCTAACATTACCAGATTGTCCGAATGGTTTTAGGTATTTTTAATATAGGAAAAACGTTATCCCGCTCTTGGATTTTCTCGTGTATCGTACTTGCGTATGAGGGTATATTAATTAATAAACGGTCATTGGTGCGTATGTTTAAAACCTACAATTTCACACACACATCACACCCAGACTGGACATTGACAACAATTTGTAAGAGAGAGTTGTTCCGTTGTTAGGTAGTTCTCTAATGCCCGGTTCCTATATTTAACGAATCGTCATTGTATACGCATTACGATCAAATGACAGTACACATAGTTATCTTGACCGTCTACTGACGGTTAATATATTTATAGGAAAACCACAGACACCATAGATCTCCATACAATTCGCTTACCGATATCCGTTAGTTGCAAACCGTCAGTAAGTTGCACGACGAGACGTTTATTATAGGAACGGCTTTAGCTCACGAGTCGTATATAAAACTACTATTCGTAATTAAAACGGATCGTTTCTCGATTATAGGAACCGCGCGTAATTAAAGTACGGTCTGTTAGAATTTATTCGTTATACATATAGTAGGTAGTAGTATAATGATTGGAGATTGTAATATTTTCAGGGTTTTATTCCTTTTATAGCGGGTACTGTAATTGACATTAAGTGCTTGATTATGATAGAAATATAAATATTGTTTCAAAACAGTCAACATCCGAGATGGTCCCATTAAAATTAATAAAAAAAACATAGCTCTAACTTTCGTTTACTGTTTTATTACAAATTGTATAAACATATAAAATTTCCATCCAAATATTCATGATAAACATAAATATTTTCTTCAAATCACAAATACTTAATACATTCTTTATTTTGAATGTTCTTAAATTAATAGCTTACTGCTATGTACTTATTTGCTAATTTTCGAGGAAGCGCTAATGATTTTATTTTAATGTAGGTAAATGTGCAAATCATGCTTACAAAATAATGCAATAATTACACAATATAATAACTTTGTATATTCTTTCTTTTTAAACTAGTATTACGATGGCTTATATTTTATGTACTTAGAGTTAAATAATCTTTAACTTTTACTCTCTTTAATAATCATTATTATACCCAATCATCTAAGTGTACCTATCTACCTACAAAAGTCAAATCAGAAGCACCGCCTCAAACGACAGAATGTCGAAAAACAAAACTAAAAATAAATAGTTTCTTACTAACTATGAAGCTAGAAAGACATGCTTTGGGAGGTTACCTACTTTGAAGAGCAGTCTTCAGTTTAATTTTACAGAAAACAAAGGTACTTGACATATTTTGCAACATCAGACATTTTCATGTCGCGATTGACAAAAACAAAAAGGAAGCTAACGCCTCTCTCTCTCAAGATTGTTAAAACCAAGAGGTGAAGAATAAATTCTGCATCAAACTGTTTTTCAAAAAAACCTAATAGAAAACACATTGCGTCTCGCGTGGCACCTATCATAATAATTACAACTTGGTCTCAATATTACACATTTTACACCAGTTACTTTATGTTGAAACATATCACATCTAGGAACAGACATTTTAGAAAAAAAATACTGAGTAATAATTTATCCGATTTCTTTACGTCATAAAAGATCACAGAAGTTAATAATAATTTATAAATATCCAGTGATGCAAAAATGTTCAGGTAAGTAGGTACCATTAGCAATTCACCTGGATTTATAGTAATATGCTTTATGCTTCTTTATACAAGAAGATTACTTTCTTGCTATGAATATGTCGCCAAAAACTAGTTTAAATAACAGCCTAGTTTGTGTAAAAAATGATATTGCAGTACATACAATACAGCTACATATTATGGTAGCTATATTTTTCATGGCAATTTAATTTTTGTGAAGTGCGAATATATCTTTACCTAACGTACCAATTTGGAAGCAACTCGGTTTTAATGATAATTCCATCACTATTAAGCTTGTCGCCTGAATAAGAAATTCAGCCATTCAATCAAATGGCCAGTCATATAGGCCGTTTGTTAAACGGCTAGTAAAGCTAGTTAGCTGCCACATATAAACGTACCTATATCTCAAATGACTGAGAGAAAAGTGAAATACATATCGCTTTTAAAACTCGCGTAAACCCACATCACGCCGACGGGCCGCTTGTCAGAAAGCCCTAGAATATGGCCAATTATTGCTGGAAGATGAATGGTGGTCTAAATAAGGGCTATCTGTTAAAAGAAGTTTGCTACCACTAAGACCAGAACTGGAACTCTCGCTTGACGAAAACATGCTCTTGCTTCCGGTGTAGAACGATAAAGACGTATGCAGCGGCTCTCTTCCAAGACGCCGTCTTGCTCGCACCAAAGATATAAAGGCCACCGCGATTGCGCAGAGGAAAATGATTCCTAAGACACAGAACGCTAAGGCCATTTTTCCTGGGGACAAGCATATTGTCTTGTCTCCTGGTGAAAATCCTCGCACAAATTCGTCTTCTTCTGATTCTATTCTTCTTGACCCTGTAACAATTGGAATATCGTCAGTTTTAAATTCAAATCACCTTTGGTTGCAATTGTTTTGAGTAGGAATATTTCATAGAGAAAATGTCTATTAAAAACCTACCTCTAATTGAAGCTTCGTCTTCTAATTCTATATTCGGTGCATGAACCTCTATACTATTGTATACTTCCAGTCTATCGATTACGATACCCTTAGTATCCTTATCTAATCGAGCCTTCCTGAGCAGCCCATCTCTGGTTTGTTGGGGTTTCTGCAAAGCTTTGCAGTCCACGGGTGGACATTGCCCTTTGCAGAGCTCAATTCCACAAGTCAAATGTAACTTAGCTCTGTCAGGAAATTTGAAAGCCGCAAAAGTAGTAACAGCGTGTTGATAAGTCATAATATTCTTAAACATATTTTCTGGGTCGGATTTTTCTAGTTTAATTGAGGTTTTCTCATCAATATTCTTCTGGAGATCAACGGGTTCTAGATCAGAAAAGTCAATTTCTGTGCTTTTGTGTTTGTGGTGGTGGATTGATGGTTTATTGAAAATGGTTTCATCGATAGGACAGCCAGCGTCGTCGAGTAATTTCTGTGATGCTTCTCCTAGTCCGTCGTGAGCGACGCAATTAGTTACTCGGAGTCCCACGCCCACTGTTGAATAAGGATAGACATTGAGTAATAGGTACATTTAGTCATCATACAATTTTTCAATTGAATTACGACCATTTTGTAAGAGGATAAGAATAAGAATAGGTAGTTGAGTTACTGATGTAAATAACATACTGCGGTAAAATTACCTCTTTAAACATATTTTACCCGTTTTCAGACTGTTGCAGCAATATTACTCTTGACAGATTCGTCTCTGACAAGAGTAAGAGTGTTTAACACTATAAGTACTAAATAAAAAAATCAAACAATAGTTAACTACTTATAAGACGCCTGAATAACATAATATTTAAAATTACTGAACCGTGGATCGTACCACCACTCATAGACAAACTACGATTACTCAAACTGAATTCAAGGCGTTTGCCTTTACTGGTATCATCAGTCATGTTAGCTTACTATAATAGGCGTCTTCCTTTATCTGACATTATAAAGCTAGAATAATTTAATAATTTCAATAAAAAACAACATTAATTCCTGTAACTACTGTCGTCTACACAATTCAAATTCTTTATTAGCATTCCATATGTTAAATGACAGGTGAATAGACGAAACCAAATCATTTTTTCAGTTGTTACTGACCGGCTAATAGAAATTATATTACCACATGTTATTTCTATAACTATGCCTATCATCAAAAAATATGAATGAAAAAGGCTATTCGACGGCTACTTTGCGGGTACATTTATAAGGTATAATATAAATATCCCGACAGCTTTATTTCTACACTATCCATTTTTAATATTTTTTACTAACCAGGTAAAGTGCATTGAATAAGTAGTCTTGTGGGCTGTCCAACTTCGACTGTAGCGGGCTCTGCAGCAGACACTGCTGGGGCCAATTCCATCCAGGCACGTGCAGCCGCCATCAGCCACTCACGTTGCTCTAATTCGGCTGCATTTGCAAATCCTTGACGGTTGCGGCCAGTTCTAAAATATAATTATTTTATTGTCATTGCTTCGGGCTAAGACTTAATACGTTCAATTAAGTGTTTTATACTTAACACTAGTTAGCTTTGCAATATCTACACTTAAATTGTAAATAATGTAAAATATATATAAAACATAAGGAGATGTCCATGTAAGTTTACCTTGTTTTCTTCGCCTCCCTGGTAGTCATTTCGCGTAATTTATTGTTGATTACCGTCTCTAATGCCGAGCTGTTGATGCGAACCGCCCGAGGTTGTAATTTACATCTGAAATTCATCACAAAACATAAATGTAAATTGTTTCTTTCTTGTAATTTTGATAATGTAACCATAAATAATAAAATTTAACTAGCCAATAAGTTGTTTCCACATTAAATTCGGGTTGGATGGACTCTCAGACAGATAGGTATCTAATGACATAAAATGCTTATTTAAAAAAAGCGTTTCCTGAAAACTGGCAAAATAAATTCAATAACTGTTTCTGATTTCATTTCAATATGCAAAAAGTGTTATGTACATTTTAGCATTACCTATGCATAATATACTTTAAAGCTATCGCTTTATGCAACGTTCTGAGCAATCTAGAAGACCTTATCAGAAATTGCATTATTTTTATGTCTACTCAGTACTTGACGCATTCCACATGGAACTAGATTTTTAATGGCCTTGCACCTTGCTTCTAAGACATGAATATATCGTTGAATCTGGTTACGTAAGATTTTTTTCACCTTTACGTAGGTACTTGATCCTTAGACCTGTTTATGTTCCCACAACAATTAACATTAGATAATAAATTACCCTCTTTATTTTTGAATAACTCTTGATTTTACGTTACACATATGCCGTTCGTTTCAGTAGTATACGATTGACTGATTGATAAAATAATATATATTTTTAAGTGCTATCGAGATTTGCATTTTCTATTTTTTGTAAAAAAACTGAAATAACTTCGCCATTATTCCATTACCAAACAAAGTATGTATTTTTCCTCACCTAACTAACAGCTCCTGGTCGGATGATTGTTGCAGCTGTCTATCCATCTGCACGACCAGCTCCACGTTGTAATACAAATCATCTTCATCATCAGGTTCTTCCACTGTGGTGTTCATAGTCGAGGTTCTCACGCCACATGCGTTCGATGGCAGATTTAAAGTAATTTTATTCTGATGACTCCCTGAAATTTAAAAAGCTTCCTTAAGTTCGTTTAATATGTTTATTAATCGAATCAAAGACAAAGTGTCTTTCTTTAGTCAGACTATACTACACCATTTTCTTTTAAATTACAACAAATTGATGGAATATAACAAAACTTTGGTAATGATGTGTGGTTATGTTGGATATAAATATCAATATACCATCTCGTACGGGCTCACAGTTTGGTTTAAATGAAGTTATAAATTATATTTTGTGGAGGCTTTTGTACCTTGAACTCGACATTCCCTTGAGAAGTCTTTACTGAAGACAAGTCCTTTAAACGGTTGCGCCATCTCCAAGTGGATTGTCATGGATGTCTTATCGCAGACGGTAGACACACTGAATACTCTGTTTGGCTGGATCTGTTGGCACAGATTCGGCGACGCCAGCCACATCAGTAGTATTGCACGCCACATCTTGGCGTGCCCTGAAATTGTGGAAAAAGAAAACATTTATAAAAATTACGATATTTCTTAAACAGGAATACGAAATGAGCTAAATTGTTCAAAAAAAAAGTTATTTTTAAACTGTCAATAAACGAAGTCTTTGTCCTAAGTACTATAAGAAAGGTTCATTTAAAGGTCCTTAATCCTTAAACGTAAAGTTATATCATAGCCAGGGCTATTTTCATTACGTAATAAAGTAAGGTTCATGGAACCTGTATCTAAGTACAGCGATCTAATAATAAAATAAGAAGGTGTTCGCGACTACTAGACGGACTAGATCTGTGGTGCCACTAGTGTGTCTAGCCGGGTTGATCGACAATTTGCGGTCAATACCGCGGTTACGGCGGCGGATATGAAAGCAATTTGAGACAATATACAATTTACAAAAATTGAAGTTTTGATACAAGTAAATAAAAATAAGTGTAGGCTTATATCCTCTAGGTTTTTCTTTTTTTTTTTTAAGGTTTGGAATTATGTCAATTTTCTGCTAATTTACCATGACTTTAAATCACAGATCACAAATAAGTTTAAGGATAAAAGACGGCTCTCTGTTTTAATGCTAACATATTTCCTCTAACCCCTGACGCTAATAACTTACCGGACAAGACTCGTATCTTTGAGGGCGTTAAACGAGCCGAGAGTTTAAGCATAATCTTAGACAGAGATATATTGAAAGGGGCGCTAAGTATATTTGAAAAAGCGATCTATTGTGCTTTGCCATCGAGGCGTTTAACACAAGATTTATAGTTAATTCTTCCTACTAATCGGCAAAATCTCATATGCCTTTTATATTGTTAAAATATACAGTTACATTTCCGGTCTTTGTCAACTATCTCTGATGGTACATTTAGATAGAAGAAATGTTCGAAAGACAATTAAATTGTTTATGCGGGAGAGTAAAATTGGGTCTCACTGATCTAGGAGTGTGTCGTGAGATTCTGAGTGCGATAAAATCGACTTAGTTTTACTTTTGTCTATCACGCATTGTTCGTTAATATTGTTTAATAAAAGAAGCTTTTTTTTGTCAGGGGAAAAACATTAAATGACTTCTCCCGCCCAGGGTAAGGCGAGAGAGTGTCGGATTCTTACTAACTAAAAAACCCCCCGTTCCTTCTCATGCTGTAATTGGCATTTATCTTTTACTTCTGCTTACACGACTTAAGGCGTTAGATGAGTAATTTTGCTACGTATTTATTTGTAGAAAGTTAGTATTTTTAAGAACCATTGTATATATGTATTTTTCTATGAGAAAATTAAATTACTGTTCGCCTCAAAGTGTCTCTAAAGTTCTCTCTTCGAAGTGTCTCTAGTTGAATCTAATTCTAATCTCAAGTAAGCCCTTCAACTTCAATGAGTTATAAGTAAGAGGTCATCATTGTAAGAAAGTTTCATTAGCGTCATTCAACAATCACCTTTCGTTTGCAAGTTTCGGTTTGTCTCTAAACAACTTATAGGTAGGTACCTAGCCTTATTAAATCTTGCCATCAAGCATCACTTCTTTTGCGACGTCAGGACACACTTGCATTTTCTAATATTAGATACATAAGTACCTGGGTCTTGAAGAAATAGTGCTGCTGTTCTTGAGTGGATGCAATTATGAAAATAAAAATACTTATCTCAATTGTAGCAATGTAAAAATTATCATGGGTTGGCTAATGTTAGGTAGGTACCCTACCTACATTACGCAGAATGGAATGAATAAAATTATAGAGTACATTGCGTCCTATGCTGTATGCAATAAAAATACCGAGTTTGTTGTATTTCTAGTTTTATGGGTAAAAAAAGGTTTTCATTCTGAGGATTTAAATCTTTACACGCAAACCGAGAATAAAGCTTCGGGATAACCTACCTAGAATAGTATTTATAACTTCTATGCATCGAAAGAGGTTGCTATAACACGATGTGACAGCTTCAAGTGCGCTGGCGCTTCTGTTTACAGTTATCTAACTCTCATGGTTTGTCACAAACAAAAACAATTACATAAACAGCTATGTGGTGTTGCGTAATTAACAATTAGTGGGCAATTACAACTGTATAAGAATGTGAGACCGACCATCTGTGGGATCTCGACCATCTCTTTAACGTGACACGTGTGAAAATAAGGGCCATTACAAGAATTAAAGAATGCCCACCAAATTGTTATGTTGGCGTTATTTGTGAATTAGAGTTCAGTTTTGGAGAACCGAAGAAACGAAGACCAGGAGAGTATTTACCTATCTACCTCGTTGTTTTGTTGATGCTTAACCGGTTCTGTTGTTTTTCACGTTTTAAGGTAAAGTAACCTTAAAAGATATTAACAAGTTAATAAGTACCTAAATATGGTACGCGATACCTACCTACCCAAAAAGGCACTCATAATGAAATTATTTGTATACACACAGCTACATTACACTTAATTAGTGAACCAGTAGGTATTGTTCATGTAAATAAGGAATATTTACCTATATGGTGCGTGTAGGTGTGTAGGTAATTAACTTATTAAAATCTAGATTGGTTTATCAAAGAAGCCTGCTCTAAATTGTATCAAGGTCACAAATTCACAAGCCATCAAAGACATTGCGCAGTGATGACCATAATACACGATACAGATGAAATCGATAAAAATATCGATTTAAGTGAAAGCAATTTTTATTGAGCGTGAGATCAAGATTTGGTCCACGAATGATTTGTTAGATACGCCTTTCGCATGCTGAAAAGTTCTCCACAACATTTAAGAACGCGTTCAAAATAATTAGAACCCTAGTGAGTTGGTAAATTTACAATCGTGGCCAAGTGCTGTCATTTCTCATACCATGAGAACTAACATAACGGGGAACACAAATTGTAATAATCTATTTCTTAGCCGCTACGCCTATTTCATTCCCATCTTCCGACATTCAAAGATGGCGTCGTGTCAGGTGCGTACACTATTGTAATATGAATTTAACACAACGTTAATACGAAATGTAATAACTTGTCAGAAGATAATGGTCTTCATAATTTACTTGTATCATTATTTTCGTCCAAGTTCGTCGACATAGCCATATTTTTTTTAGTTAGTACTTGTGTAGTAGGTGGGTACAATACTTAATGATCAATTTACTGCGATGAGATCGCACACTAATACAATCAAATATAATTCAAATTATTCCTGTAATAGAATCTCGGTTATCGATTACTGTAAATTGGCCTAAATTAATGTTTTTGAGAATGATAAGTAGCCAGCTTTGTTCGTAACTAATCCAATTATTTTACATGAAATAAAAAAGATCCTTTTTTGTTAAGCATATAAAAAATATCTTATCATATCATAAATATATCTACTTGTAGCTTTAACTATTTAAGTATATTTGAGACGAGGAGATGTAGAGAATACGATGGAGCGATGTCAATCCCTATGGAACGTTCGTAACCATATTGCGGAAATTAATTGCATTTATTTAGACACCGCTTACATACGGTGAAGGAAAACCTTGTGAAGAAATCTGGACTTATAATTTATTTTTAAGTTTGAAATCGCCAGTGTACCTTGAGCAAATCTGGTATTTTATTGCTGAAACCTTCTCCGTATGAGAAGAAGCCTTTCAGCGATAGGCACTTAAATAGGCTGATATTTTTCATTTGGTCTAACGCTTTGATCAGGGAGCAAAATTTTTATCAATCGGTAATCTATAAAAAAATCGTCAAAAATCATCAAAAGCATGGCTATTAGATAACATTTCGAGGTGAACTATTACATACTTACCTACTTATATGTATGTGTCATAGAAAATATTGATTACGCGACGACTAGTAGGTAAATCGATTTCTTGTTTTGAATTGATTTACTACGGCACGAACTTTTTTACGGAAATTGACCCGTTATGACATAGTGATATCGTATACAACCTACCTTAGATCTTTATGGAAAAATATGGCGATATGAAAAAACTGTTTAAACCAGTTCTATTGTAAGCTATTTTGAAACCGTTATTAGATAAATATTTGGTCTAGAGCAGTAGTTTTATTCAAAATTGTCTACTATATTAGCATAATTTGTTTGTTCTATCCTTTCACGGCACCACAGGGTCCCGGACCTTTGGAAGGCGTACGAGGAGCCGAAGCCAACTCGCAGAGGCCCGTTGAACAATTTTAATCTAAATGTGATGGGACATCAGCCGGCAATTATCCCTGTATGCACTATAAAAGTGCATCCAAGGACAATCCCCGGTTGATGCAGGACTATTGTGAAATATGGTAAAAATTGATAAGGGTATAGGTATTGGTTGCTTAGGACTGGTGGATATGATAACTATGGAAATACTATGGCCCCTGCCCCTGACCAATATTGATACATACGGATAAACAGGCAGGGGGTGACTGGCAAACTCAATTAATGGGCCCCCGGAAACGGCCGCTAGCATGTAGCGACACGGGGGCAACATACGTTGAGCTGCTTGGGGAAGGAGAGGCATCCCACGGCTATCAGAGCAATCCCGGAAGTACGGTCAAGACCCCTACCAGCACCTTACTGAGACACATCCTTCCCCCGAGTCTCCTTCAACTCCTACTCTTGCGAATCTCCACTCAAGCCAGCCAATTAAGGCAAGGATGAGGTAGGAGGGCTTGTTCTTCATCAGTTTTCACTCCAGCTCGTCACGAGGACTAACCGGAGGTGAAGAACAAGACACCTCCCGGGAGTCAGGTCCGTGGGGTCGCCACTGCCCAACAGCTCGCCACAAGCTGCCTTGCGGATTTAGCATATGCTTTGAAGAATGGATTTTTACCTAAAAAACTTTGAGCCTTTTTAATGCATAGTAATTAAGAGTCTCTGCCTGGTCTTCACTTTGAAATTTAGACTAGCAGCCCTAACTTAAGCCACCCTCAACATAATTCCGTTAGTTCAGACTTTGTAACTTATGATTCATATGAGATACTTGTAAGTCGTTCCGTAAGCTATTTAAAATATAAATTAATTTGTATAGCAATACTTTGGGTTCAACAAGCAATCCATATCTTAGTTACGACTAGACTAATCTAATAAACTATGGAACTAAATGTTTGTCAGTGAAGCCTTAACGAGGCTGAATAGCTCCAATATTAATTGCGACGGATGTAGAGTATATAAATTGACATCGGCTATAAAATAACAATTAATTTTAATACAGTTACAATAAGGTTAGCACCGCTTTATGTTCCAATTCTTTTATATTTTATGGCTTTCTTTTACTTTAGTAGATAATGTCATGAATGTTCGCTGCCGACTATTAATCTCATTACGGTCAGGAAAAAGTAATGTGTAACAGAAATGTACCGAATTGTGACACAAAATAAAATAAACGTTCGCATTATGTCGACTCTGTCGGTCTGTCATTAGGCTAAATGCTTAAAATTTTGTTTATATGCCGTTACAAAAAAAAAAAAAAACTGTTCCTGTCTTTTTACTCGAATACAACTGATTGTAGATCTGTGAGGTGAAAGTATGGCTGCGGTTTCATATTTCTGCATAAGATTTGAAGAAATGTAGCTTTATTTTCCGAAGGCGTTGGTCGAGGTGTGTGCCTACTGTTTAGTATTTAGGTACTAATCCACTTTTTGCCGAGAGGACATTATGTTATGTTCCTATATAAGAAAGCAAGCAAGCAAACTGTGTTAATTTATTATCTATCTAAGTATACAATATATATAATATATATTTAATATATATTTTTTAAATTTCTCTTAAAAGAAGAAACCTATTTTATTTCTCTGTGTTCTGCTTCTCAAATACGGTTCGATCAAGGAGTTTGCAAAGCGTGTGGCACGTTCAACAATAAAGTGCTAGATTTAAAGGCTATAATGTTTTATACTGGCAGGTTACTTAGATCCTCGCCCACAAGCCTCGTTCAACGGAACGTTTTAAAATAATCCAGTGTCAGAATATAAGTAATATAATAAAATAATATATTTTATATAAATATTTATAGGAAGATTAGACTACGATAAAGTGAGGGCTATTTTTTGACATATTATTTTATCTGTTCTAGATTATATTCTCATGTAAGACGTACCTAGGTGTATCTAGTTCTCTACTGCGAAACATGCCCTGGCTAGGAGCTTTAAATTAGAGGTCAAGCGTCTACAAACATAAAAGTTAAGAAACACACGATACTCAGACTCGGACCAACTGTTTGGAGATCAAGTCACACAAACAGTTATTCTTTGCGGGAATAGAATCCTCGACACGTTGCGCGGCAAAAAATGCCCAACTACTATGCCAATGAGTCTAATTTAACAGAAACAGTCGTATCGTGATGAAATAAGAGTGGTTCTATTAAAAAACTGCTTTAACCTACCTAGATGAGTGCAAGATGAATGCAGACTCCACGGACAGGAAACGTACTAAACGTGTCTAATTTTAATATTTGCGAAATACTGATCACCTTTATTTAGGTATACCTGAAAATCCCTGAAAAATTAATGGTCCACGTTCTTAACTGTTTTTAACTGGAATAAAAACCCCTAAATAAGGCTAGAAACATATGATCTCATCTGGTGGTCTTTATGCATAACTTTAACATAATAAACCACATAAATATTTATGAAAATACTCGAAATAAATTTATTCAACAACACACAAAATGTTATAATTTAGAAAGCTGACGATGAAATCATTGTAGAGAATTTAATGATATAATAATTATCTGTCTATTTCATAAGTGTTAAGTAAGCATTTGCTTTATGGAAAACCTGTTTTTTTTAAACCGTTTTACAATGTTAAGAATGTAAAGAAACATTTTGTTTTCTAACATAACGTTTGTAATCACTATATCAGTATGATGTTCCCACAGCCATTGTGCTACGGTTTCCTCTAGTGGAAATTAATCGATGAGTTTCACCCCATTGTTTCCACGAGCCACGCCACGAGGTATGGTTTACTTATCCAAGGTTTACAGGAGCTAATTAAAAACTTTATCATTTCTGCGAGGAAATGACTTTGCGAATAATTGCTACGTTGACATGTGAGACTGAGAATTATCTTTCTGTTGGGTTTTATTTGATTATATCTAGTGAGTAATGTTATAATTTCTCCTGTACCTAAGTAATGTAGGAAAGATCAGACGTGTTCATTTAAATAACGGAAATAATAAAAATCTATTCCAAATTGTTATTAGTACAACACATAGCTTTACTTCTTCGCATCCATATAAGAATAAGACAACATTTTGTATATACCTATTAAAGACTATTCAGCGAAAACTCACATAAGTCTAGACAAAAAGTTTCTAGTGATTTTGTTTATTACAAACTGTGTATAACAGTAACCTAAATATTTTGGCAACACAGTGAAAATATTACAGTATTATGGACCTATTAACACAGCAAGTAGTACGTAGTGAGCGCCGTGGAACGCTACAGTTAGGGGCGGTCCGTTAGACGCTAGTAACACATAACGATACCATGTAAACGACGCCAACCGGGAATGCGGATGAATGGAACGTGCACAAAGACTGCATCAAGCTGTATCGCTACATCTCCTGGAGCTGTATTTGACCTAAATACGGTTAACAAGACATCAAATAGTTTATAGTTCTAAATTGCATTAACTGTTGCCTTTATTCAAATTACAAGTAATGCATATACAGCCAGCCAACTGGCTAATTGAACGTTTCTTAAAAATGCTTAAAAAAATAAAAACTTTCGAACCTTGCGACCGACAATGTTTACGATGACATCGCGCCACTATTTCTTACAAAGGACAGCACTGTAATCATAACAACCATGTGATCAATTATAAGTCAATTCCAATGTTTGATATGCGTTTATGCGTGCGTGTGACGTAACACGTCACATTTCTCATGACTAGGTACAATTTCTATACATTTTTTATTTTTATTTTTTAAACGTTGCCCCACACTAGGATATTGAGTATAAAAACTCATTTTTTTATCAATCAAATAGGTAGTCAATTGGTGCCGCGCCCATGGATATCCGTAGTATCGAAGGAGTTACAAGTGCGTTATCTGAACTTCGGGGATAGGGATTTAAGGATTTTAAGGACTAAAGAATTGGGTATGTGCGACCCTATCGAGCTAAATCATGGGTCTCTGACGTGTTATTGTTAGGCCACTTTTTTATATTTTCAACTTATTCTCCAAACTGAAACGTGAAAAATATAAGATATTATTATAGTTAGAAATCAATCAGTTCTACTTTTGTGTGCTAGCTTCTTAACCTATATTTGTATGAACAATAATGCAACAATATTTTACAATACTACCTACTTAATAATATAAGTAGGTACTTAATTAAATAATAGGTGTCTATTAAACGTAATGCTTTGAAAATTACGGTACGTATTCCCACATGAGACCCGACTGAGTAGAACCGTAAGGCAGCGGTATACATCATAAACTCACTAACGCATTAGGCCGTTGACACATGGGTTGGTTACCGTACTGTCAATGTCATCCGTCATCATCATACGTCAATGCTCATCTGAGTCGTGCCGGTAACTGCAACTTATTGTCATGAAGAGTAAAAATGCAGCGGCAACTACTTACAAGAGATTTTGATTGTATTATCCAGTGGCTTGGGTTAAATTCCAGTGTCAGACAAGATAAAAATGATACCTATTTCCCACATTTGTCAGAATCGGAACTAAAAGAAAAAGGTTTTATGATATATCTCGGTATAAGACATAGTATGACACCAAAACCCAATTTTCCTTCATAAAAATGTAACCTATTAAATTTAGGAGGTATCTAAACATCTACTCAAAGGTACTGAATGAAAACACTTCATTAGGCATACATATTTATAACATATATATTTTACTACAAGTGCACTATGTAATACAAGTCGGTTACCTAAGGCTAACTTTTCAATTATCAAGTGCAGAAGACATAATGTACCTAAAATAAAAAAGTAGGCATTTTTTTAAGAAAGCGTTAAACGCCTTTAAGTTATTTTAGCTGATGTTATTATGCTATATATTCGAATGCAATAAACACGCTAGAGTGGATTTGATGTACACGCATAGCATAGATTAAAGATTTGAAATTTCAGATCACTTCCATATTAAATGGTTTAGAAAGTTATAATTAAGAAAGATTCGGCCCATTTTAGTTCACACTACTTCACACCCTCCCTTTCATTTTCAGCTAGTGATTCATCATCATCAGCCTATAGGTGCCCACGTCTGAGCAACGGCCTCTTCTCACATGGAGAAGGTTTGAGCATTAATCACCACGCTTGCGCTAGTGATTTACTTTCCCTTGTTTAATGCCGATCACAATTTCCAACTATATACATATACATATATCTGTGAATTTTCCAACTAACCCTTCTTCATCTGCTCTGCTTTTGTCAACAATCCTAGAAAGTCCAGAAATCCAAAAATAAAAAAGTTGATCTATACTAATATTATAAAGGGGTATTTATAAGTTTGTATGGTCGGATTGTCAAAATTCTTTCACCGATAGATAGCTACAATGTTCCTGAGTGCCATAGGCTATAAAACATCACGCTACGATTAAATAGAGTCGAGCAGCGGGTGAAACCGCGCGAGATTAGCTAGTGATTTTGTAAATACATGTATAAAACAACTAACAATGTTAGTGTTAGATATCGACGCGGTCGTCAAATCATTGATGACCATAAATCGACCCAACGCAGTTGAACTTTAAACGTATAAATGTACCTATACCTATATAATAAATGTTTCTCATCTACATAGCATTTCGTACTTCATACGTATAAAAGGGCTTAGCCTAAGGCGCTAAACACCCCATTATTCATACATTATCTTCCAAGGAATTATTTGCAACATTAAATCACGCATGTCTTTCGAGATACACCCACTTTTCGCTAGTTATGCTGTAAATCGAACGCAACAGGGCCTTTTTGATAACGTGAAGCATCTGCTGCGCAACCAAAGATTATAATATTTAACTTTAAATAAATTACGCCATATCATGTATGGGCAATATTTGACAATTAACTAACTGATGCTGTTTATGTCCCAAAATAAGGTCGTAACTGTTTTACAATTAGCTGGGGCTTAGCACGATAAGGCAGGAGAAGGAAAGCGAGGTGTTTAGTCAGTAATAGTCTGACACTCCCTCTCGCCTCATCCTGGACGGGAGAAGAAATCATTTGATGATTTTCTCTTCACCAAAAAAAAAACTGTTTGATAAGGAATTTGACTGAATTAGCAGCGTCCGTCACTTATCATAAGCTCACAAGCTCTTAGCATGGCTTGAAACAAGTCGAGTTCCTTATCAAACTATTATGTGTGTACGCCGTTAAGCATAATAATAACGGATGAATATAACGTTTCCCCGTGGCTCTCTATTGAGATTGATCTTCATCTCATCATCTTACTACTTTCAGGTCCCTTGTACTTGTTTACTTCTTTATAGTATTTGAAAATGAGGAGTACCAAAGATTTGACGCAATGTGTTTGAGCGAGACAGACCACATGTGAATCCGGCGGAACGCTTTCACTCTCGCGCCTTCGATTGTTATCTAACTGTGCACTGACTGAAGGTAAGAAAATGTCATCTACACACACTTAACCGAGGCTTAAGTAATTGTTATTTAATTTTAAATTTAAGTCATTGTTTTTGTGGGGACTACCAACTCTAGAATCTTTTGCTTGGAATTTAATAGGTACTGGTGTGTCGGTTTTATTTCCTGCGTTGTGTTTTGTTTTTATATCAATAAGCTGTTTTATGGAAATGTATGTTTTTTCAGGTACCTAGATCATTTTGTACCCGGCGGCTAGGAATATCAGCAGTATATCCTTCTCAACTGTTTTATCCTTATAATATGTGATAAATACTCTTGTATTTCAAGTTAACAGTATTATTCAATCAATTATGTGGCATGTCATGCGCATCGAACATAATATTGATGTCAGTAGGTAGGTACTTATATACACATGTAGGGCCTCGACTCTCGATCGACTTTGCAATGTCAGTAGCAGCTATTGGGTACCTGCAACCTGTTGTAGCTAACAAAAAGGGTCACGGTCCTAAACTAAAAAGTGTTTTACTTTGATTTAAGAAAATTACAATTACAAATGCTACCTAATCTCGCGCTTGTCAATACAAGCGCGAGATTAGGTAGCATTTGTAGCAGTATTAGGAAGCAGTAACCATAATAGCCAGAAAAAAAATAACATAAATAAATCTGATTAGTTACGGAAAAAATCTAAATAATATAATACCTATGTATAAAATGTTCCAAAGTTGAAACTACCAATAATGGTTCACTTATCTTGGGGATCGAGCTCTCCTCACGCTCTACAAAGTTTACCTCAACTTGCAATTTTGATTACCCATTACAAAATTAACCGAAAAATAAAGGAAAAGCGTCAAAAATACTCGTAAACATAATAATTTAATATTGGTCAAGCAGTTTATCGATCAGTTATGATAAAGTGATTGTACTGAGACTACTGCGCAGTGAAAGGATATATTGCCTTGTTCCGGGTCTCTTGGAGAGGTCTATAACGAATCATTTTATTATGTAAATCTTACGAATATTTTACATTTTGCCAATGGAGATAATCAATATTATTTATTTTATGAATTTAGGTACCATTCACCTAACTTCCAATTTACGGTATTACGTATTTTATTTGCGTTATCACACTACGCTTAAGAACATTATATTTACGCGGGTATTAACGCGGAAAATTATAATTTGAATACCTTGGTAGGCTTGACGTTTCGACCCGGTTGCACAGGTCGTGGTCACAAGCAGACTGAAGACGCGATGTCACAGCTCCCTGCATTCGGGTGATGAATCTTCATCTACCCCCTTATTTTCATTTTCTACCATATTAGGCCGTCTACACACTACGCTGATTATATCCACAGACGGTCATTCTTGGACATTAAAATAACCGCGAGATCAGATGGGTCCTTATCGCACTGTGTATACCGAAAGCCAACTCACACTGATCGGTACCTACATGCAAAGTCACATCACCACCCCCGACACTTACAATCCGTGATGATATCACTAAAAAACAGAGCATATGACCTCTGTGACCCTGAACATCTGGGGCAAGAGCTAGACCATGTTCAGGAGGTACTTAAAAAGAACGGATATAGTGTAGGGGATGGGCGACTATTGCGACCGCTGAAGAGAGCCAGACATCCAAACGTGAGCAGACAACCTGCCTTCATGCCTTATATCAAGGGTGTGACAGACAAGATAGGATCCGTCCTTAAAAAGTTTTCGATCCCGACGATCTACACACCTGAGGCTAAACTTCATGATAAGGTAGGCACGGCGAAGGATGTACTGCCGCTACAAAGCCCAGGTGTTTATAAGATCAACTGCAGCTGCGGTAGTTCCTACATTGGGCAAACGAAGCGGACCATTGCTGAGAGGCT
Organism: Spodoptera exigua; assembly: GCA_902829305.4. Classification (NCBI taxonomy): domain Eukaryota; kingdom Metazoa; phylum Arthropoda; class Insecta; order Lepidoptera; family Noctuidae; genus Spodoptera; species Spodoptera exigua. The sequence continues at coordinate 8,552,856 of LR824615.2, forward strand.
CAAAGAACATATCGCCGCAGTCAAAAACCGACAGAGCAACAAATCAGCGATAGCAGAACACCTGCTCCAGGCTGGTTCTAATCACTGGGTAGAATTCCACCGACCGCAAATTCTCTCCACTGATCGCCACTACCATACAAGACTTGTGCGTGAAGCGGTTGAAATAAAGAAATGCCCAAATAATCTCAATCGGGAGGACGGTTTTAAATTGTCGTCGACGTGGAATCCAGTGCTTCGCAAAACACAACCTCGCTTTCCTTCAAAGTCGGTTAACACATCTGTGGATATAATCAGCGTAGTGTGTAGACGGCCTAATATGGTAGAAAATGAAAATAAGGGGGTAGATGAAGATTCATCACCCGAATGCAGGGAGCTGTGACATCGCGTCTTCAGTCTGCTTGTGACCACGACCTGTGCAACCGGGTCGAAACGTCAAGCCTACCAAGGTATTCAAATTATAATTTTCCGCGTTAATACCCGCGTAAATATAATGTTCTTAACACTACGCTTACTTGTCATACATTTACTTTTTATTTTCAATCCCTCCACTTTTTGCTCTTCAACTAGTATTGTGTACTCCAGCTCCAGTGTCCCTCTCACTGCTCTTGATTCCTACATTTATCATCCTTCGTTTAGTCTATCTTTCTTTTGAATTCGATGCCCTCGGTGATCAGGATTACAAAGAGTCGAATGTCTTTCAGAGCCAAATCGCGAAAACATCTTGAGTATGCAGAACAAGGAACGAGTTTTTAGTCAGTAGACAACAGTCTATGACTCGTTTCTACACAGAGTGGAAGAAGAAATTCGATGATTATCGACCCTCAAAAAAAGCAACACCTACTTACTACATGTGTCATGTTGAAATTACGGAAAATTTGTTTACACAAAAACAAACAAAAACTATATTGTACACACAAAGCTAGGATTGGAACGAAGGAAATCGTGACTATTCCATTTCCTCCGTATCTAATGTAACAATTTACCTACCTATATATGTATTTCTCGAGGTTGCAAACTGTTCTCGTTTCGTATGGACCTGATTATATCTGACCAGTATGACCAGAGGGTTAAATGCCAGTTTTCTTGTTGAAATCGTTATCAAGTTTTACGTATTCGAGCGTACAAATGGACTACTTTCAGTTTGTTACACGCTAGAAATGCTTGTTAAGCATTTGGGCTTGTAAATGGCAAAAGTTTTTGTGGTCAACTTTAGGGTCATTAATTATTATTTATAGATTCATGTTCCTGAATTCTTTTCCGTTACACAGTGGGTATGACACCTACTGTGTAAAGGAAAAGGATTCAAAATTATAGCACGAGAATTAATTAACCTGCTTTTTATTTATTTGTTCCGAGACTTATTTGTTTTCTTCACAATTTCAGTCTCAAATTCAAGTTCCCATTTCCTTCGTCGAACTACAACGGAAATCGTTTTTTGCATAACTTTATATTCATTCAAGCTTCTGACCAACAAAGTTGGCGTCAAGCTTAAAAGGTTCTTAGATTGTCGAATAAAAAATCTGACATATGCGCTTAGGGTTGTCTAAGTAAACGTTTCGACAAATTAACTTTGCATTTGCATTCGATTTGGTCCGTTTCTTAGGGAAGTAGGGAAGTTAATACTTAGTGATGAGTGATGATATACATCAAAGGTTGATCAAAGGTCTAGTAGTGCCGGTCTTTTTAATTCTTAAAACAGAAAAAATTAAATAAATCCTCGAATGTTTTTTATCCGAACTAATATTACCTACCTATAAATGCGAAAGTAACTCTGTCTGTCTGTCTGTCTTTTCTTTACACCTAAACTTCTGAACCGATTTCTGTGAAATTTGGTACAATCATTAGTTTGGAACTCGAGAAAGGACATAGGATATTTTTTATACCAAAAGTCTGCAGGAAATCACTTTTCCACGCGAGTCGCGGGCAAAAGCTTATTATAAATATAATTAATCGATTTGCTACGGTAAAATATGTATACGACAAATGAGGCCTGTCGTGTTACAAAAATAAAAAATGTATGTCGATGGTCGACAAAGTGTAAAATGGCGCTAGCATTCACAGCTGTTGATCTCTAACCTTACACGTACTGTTGCATACAACTGTTGGACGTGGGCCTAAGTAGGATCGGTTATAAAAAATACCACTTCTAATAGGTTAATTGAAAGTAGAAAATAAGCACAAAAATGTTGAGCAAAAATTTTATTTCTTGTGAAATTACATTAAATGTATAGAGACCTTTTTTTCTTGTAGAGTAATGTTGGGTGAAGTGGTATGTGTTCAGGATATAGCATCACAGGATATTCTTGTAGTCGTTATCTTAAAATGTAATGAATTATCAAATAAATAGCCTAAGTATTTACAACCTACTTTTCAATGATGACGTCACAAATCAGTAGACGACCATTTTTCTCACGTCAAAAAAATTTGGGTAAAAAGAATTGATTTTGATTAAATAATTGTTATTTCTATTAACACTAATTATTGTAAAAACTAAATGGCTAGCAATAGCAACCCTGTTATTGACTCAATAAGACCGTCCCGCTAACTTACTTCACTCAGCATTCTTATCACGTATCAATGCGGTACATCTACATCAATTCAAACTTTGAATTTTAAATGAAGAGCCTTACTTCAATGGCATAAAGTTTATTTTCCTGTACCTATCTAAATGTTTAGATAGTGTATCGATTTATATGGCTACCGCATAGTCGACCTGCGCCTGTGACCTACAGAACCTTGACTTTTGGGTTTGGTGAAAGTCGGGAAAAGATATGAAGTGTTATTGTAGGTGCTGGATCAAGTCGGTACTAAATGTCACTCAAATTGGGAGAGATGGAAAGTGGTGAATTTGAAGGACTTGTAATTTTCTAATTATTATTGTAAGGACTAGTTCGTGGACTTACAGTGTTCGATCCGGCCAGTTATTAGAAATGATTTTTATTTTGAATATAAGAATACTTGCTAACACATAATTCTTTAGTAAACTTCAAACTTCAAAAGGAAAACAACAAGGGTTTTGACGTTAAAGTTCCCTAGTTATCTACTCTATATTTTTGAATGATATAATGTTTACAATATATGCAATAACACAAATTAACATAGTCGTTCCATAGTATAGTAAGAGTTTTCAATAATCGGGTTATTTATGTATTATGAATATTGTTACGATGTGATTATTTACGTTGATTTATGAATAGTTAGGCTTAGGATGATAAATAAGTGTGGGAGAGCCATGCTTCGGCACGAATGGGTCGGCTCGACCGGAGTGATACCACGGCCTCACAGAAAATCGGCGTGAAACAACCACAGTGTTGTGTTTCGCCGTGTGAGTGAGGTTACCGGAGGCCCAATCCTTCCCCTTCCCAATTCCTAAATCTCCAAATCCCTAATCCCTAAAAGGTCGGCAACGCACTCGTAACTGTTCCGTTACGGGTGTCCATGGGCGGCGCTGATTGCTTACCATCAGGTAATCCGTCTGCTCGTTTGCCGACCTATTACATAAAAAAAATAAGCCGAAGTCACAGCACTAGTGGATATTTTATGGATGGAAAATCATTTGAATTTAGTCCTGGATGGGACGAAGAGTGTCAGATTCTTACTAAAAAGCATCCTCCAACTCCTGCTCCAAGCCGGGCTTCAGTATCTATGTTATTGCGTTTGCGTCGCAATCCTGGCAGCAGCACAAAGGGAGAATTTACCGTTTAGGTTTTTGTGAGTTGAGAGCATTGAAGTAAATTCCCATAACATGTTAAATAATGATTAGCAATAGCTTGCTAACTAAAGAGCACTTAGTACCTATATTTACTTAAAGGTACATAAACTCGATCATTGTTTGTTTGTATTACCTAATCTGTAGGTAGTCGAATTCTAGTGGGATATGTTTTTGAAGAAAATATATATTCAAGTTTCTACATCACTTACCTACAACCTCTTTTTTTCCTAAAAAACTAACTTATTTTTTTATTTCAAATAATAATAACAGACATTTCTTTTTAACAGTTTCTTGTCTGTTTTGCCACCAAAGTTAGAGATCTTTAGTCAATTAGAAAATTTCCAACAAAATAAATCAAAACTCACAAAAAATCCAATTTAATTGAAAAAAAAAAAACTCCACTGGAGAAATACTGAGAAACGAAAAACTTATCTAGCTAAAGAAGTAATAGACGAAAAAGTACATTTACGGAAATTAACAGCGTGAAGTAAGTAAAGCTCTTGGACCTTTATGTAGGTCACTCCGTTACTTGGCCGTGACCGTGGTAGCTGTCAGTACGATGACTTGTTGTTTTATCACCCGCCTTTTACACACAAATTTGACCTCTATGCCCACGCCTTATTACCCAGACAATTATGTAATTTGTTTTAGTGGATACGTCCGTGCAGTGTAAATAAACAGCTTTTGATTAATGTATCTCATAAGGTTCATATTTCTTTGGTGGTTCTATTATTTATCAAAATGATTATGTAAGTTTTTGATAAATATGGTTTTGTACCTATTATTTAGCTCTATTGACTTTTTTAATATGGCATCACGACATGGTATAAAACAAAGTCGCTTTCTCTGTCCTTATGTCCCTATGTATGGTTCAACATTTGAAACTACGCAACGGATTTTGATGCGGCTTTTTTACAGATAGAGTAATTGAAGATTTTTACGAGTATGTATACTTACTAATAACAACCATTAAATAGTGGAGATTTAGTATCAGTAAGGCAACCATGCGAAGCCGGGGCGGGTTTATAAAATTACGCTTTGTATGCACTTCCAGAAAGGAGCAATTCCTTAATCAGCAAACGTGCAAATTAGGTGGTAAGTGTAGGCAGTGCTAAATTTTTCTAAATACATACGTCTAAGGTGCGAATCTATTTCTAAACATCCGCAAAAAAACAAACCTATCTAATATCATGTCTACAAGAATATATAAGATTATAGACAAGTAAACACTTTTTTTAAATCAGTTAGCTAGCATTGTTCTCTTTACGTAATATGAAAGTTCAAATTGTATTCATAATTTAATTTAACGCTTTAAATAACCGTACTCATAACGCCATTGTTTATTGGTCTTTCACACCTACTTCTTTTTCGTATTATTTTACCAACACATACCTACCTACTAAAAAACTCAGATATTTATACTACTTCTACAGTACAGTATTAGTTACTTAAAAAAGTTTAATGCTTATAATAAATTATATAGGTACCACATTTAACGACTTAATTCTTTTACAAAATAGCATCTCATAAATAAACGATTCTAAGTTATAAATAAATAGTTTTACAACCAATACAACTTTTATTGGAGGAAGCGGCAGATGGCGCTTTAATCGTTTTAAAGAATCTTCCTATTAATATTATTAATAGACGTTCCTACATTAACTTACTATCGATGAGAGTAAATCAAATCATCTATTTTGTAGATTTGTATCGTTGCTTTAATCAATACCCTTTGGTTTAGCTTCATTTAATTAAACGTGTCCAAATTGCCAAGCTCAGTGAAAATTATGTAGGTATAGTCTGTTGTTTTATAATGAAGATGTACTAAATAACTGATATACTTAAAGGCTGGCTTAATCAAACTAACTGATCGCATTGTCCACTAAGCAGACTTTTGGCAAACTTATTCCTAACTTACTAAATGGACTCGTCTTTTTCAAAACCCTTTCAAACATTAGAATGAAGGCAACCAAGAACTGAATACACAGAAATTCCTAAACGAGTTGAGCATGTTGTGCAACGAGAAATTTCCTAGTTTGAACGCGTTAAAACAAGAGGAGTACAAACATTTATGCTAATCCACAAACGTCTGTTCCGTTAGCACTCCGAGTCTTGGTGGTTCGAACTGCAACTACAAGTACTAGGTACCGTTACCTGTACTAGGTTTGAAACAGTATCGGAGGGAAAGGGATTTATTACCTTCTTACATATTTTGGATTATTAATAATCCTTGAAGTATACTATAGATATGTTTCGAATAAGGAATAGGTTTGGTTGTTGACATAAAGGTACTTATAACATTAATCACAATTGAAAATTGGGAGTAGCAGTAACAATTCTTTTCTTAAGTCTTAATTAATCAAAACGTTCAAATTGTAAACAATAAAATCTGTATTATATTTAAGAAACTAATTATCTTTAGTAACAGCTTATGTTAATTTGAACCTTACGGCAACAGGCAAAATTAGTCCAAAATCAGGGTTCATCCTAAAACACTAAACAAAATTCTGGGAAAATTATAAAGTAATTTGAAGAGCTTGAACGAGATCACGATGCGACAATGATAACGATCAATGAATCATCGTGACTATGGAAATGCGTTGCGGTAAGTAAAATTGCAAACACGTGAACTGACGACGACGCTAGAAAACGTTCTGTAACGGTCCTTTAATTAAACTGTCTAGCTATCGGCTTCTTTTCCCATGGTACCGATGGCAATGCCAATAAGATGGAAATGAAAACTGAGAAAAAAGACGTTGATTTTGAACGGGTATGCCAGATGATCAAATCTGCCAAGCTAGGGTTTTAAAATATTCTAAATGATTTTATTGTTTTATTTAAAAAATAGTTGCCCCACGCCAAAGTTGTCTCCTATGTCGTTGGTACGTTTACAAACATTACACCCAAACCCGAAATACAATTTGTGGATCACACATACGACAATGCAGGGCAGCCAGTCATAGATAAGTAGCTAAAAGTATTTTTTAAAGCCAACATTTTTCCGTTTCATATGACATTGTTAATATAAACTTGCAGCTTAATAAAGCCAATAAATAATTCCATGAAGAATGTTTAAACTAGGTATAGGTATGTAATTTTCTGTATCCATGTCTGAGTTTAAATCGAAGCAAGCATTCTTGACTAAACAGTTCCTGTATAAACAGAACGTCGAGTAGAACCTTCTTGGAATTTAACTGTATTTCCTTTATTTACTTTTGAAGTAACAATCCTAATTTGAAACGGGTAACAGCGTTAACTACAGCTATGTCGCCCGCTGAGCCATTCAATCCAGATTTAACTTGTTGGTTTATGGTTTGTGCCACGAAAAGATGTAGTGGTGGATCGTTAGAATACCTAAGGCAGATTTTTTTTGTATTTGTGGTAAAAGAAGATATTTGAAAACCTAGCCTAAACAAACTTAATCTAGATTTTGAGCTATTAAAAAATTTTGGAATAATCAAGTCTCGTAACACGGTTACAAAGAAGAGACCAAAATAGCCTACGCAGTTCACGTTTAAATACCATTTATAAATAAAATCCCTTCACAAAAATATACAAGGAACTACAACTAGTCTAAGAAAACATGACAAATAAATAAACTCAGTCCAAGAAATTCTTGAACTATGATTTTTCGAGTTAAATGTCAGCGTGTACTGCGAGGTCTGAAGGGCGGTAAGTGCCGTTATTGGCCTCACGGAAGATCACGCTCAGAGTTAATTCGAAGCCCGCCACTAGACCGGTCTCGCTGCACTATTGTACCGGTATTTTAGTAAACATTATATCTGCAGAGGAAACAACATGTTTGTTATGTAAGTGATGATTTAATTACTAGTCCGGTGGCTTCCACAGGGAGATTACTGTTACTTGTATTGATTACTTGTTACAATGATCTGTTCATTGGTTTTACTGGGAACGTCCATATGTTTATACCTAAAGGTCGACTGAGTGTGTTCAACTTGACTTTCCTTAAGTTCCTGAGTCGCCTAGATTGAGCACTTTTGATGAGTGCAGCAGATTTGATGAGATCCTTCATCGGGGCCTATTTTGAGCTTCACGTTTTGCCTCGCTTTTTTAAGGGATCCTAAGGGCGGCAAGCGATCATTTGATCATCTGATGGTACCTAAGTAGTCAGCGCCACTCCTAAAAACCCGCAACACCAGTGGAGTTGCAAGTGCGTTGACTGTCTTGTAGGGATATAAGAATTGAGATAACTGAGGATCGAAAGGATGTAAGGCTTGGGCCTCCGGTAACCTCACTCACACCGCGAAACAAAGTGTGTTTCGTCGTATTTATCTCACGCCTATTTTCTGGAAGGTCGTGGTATCACTCCGGTCGAGCGGGCCCATTCGTGCCGAACTATGCACTTACTCACCCACGCTCCACGTCGTCATACCGGTGCCCGCCGCTTCCGCTAATATACATATTTAACGCCAGGTTGGGCGAGGTCGGCCACGCTCTCTTTTCCCTAAGGGATTTTAGGCCAAGGTTTGTTTTGTCCCCCATTTTTTTGTGGGGGAACATCATCATACCACTTCTCTCACCCAGTTTGAGGTGCGAGAGAGAGAGACTCTTACTGACTAAAAACCACCCTGTTCTTTCTCCTGCTCCAAGCCAATGATATACATCATATTAATGTAGTTTTTAGCACTATGTGGACAGTTTTTCGTGGTTATAGTGTATCTAGGAACCCAATAAGTACATATAATTATGTATACATACACATTATTTCGACCTGAATGCTGGCTACGTGACTTATAGCGTGATATTGACACGTCTAGACAATGGAAGTAAAATTATTAGAAAAAAAGTCTTGTGCTATCCGCTATCAGCAACACGCAATGGTAGTCACCCGTTTGTGCCGAGTAGAATTTCCTTCGAATAGCCGGGCAAATAAAAATATATAGGACATGTAGGTGTTACCACCATTATATGACACCACATTTTCTCTATTACTTGTACTATATGACCAGTAAATTTTCTCTTCTACTTTGTGACCGTCATACTGAAATTCTGGATAAGATTGAGTGATTTTTTGGTGGAATTAGAATATTATGTAGATTCATACTTAATTGTTATAATCATTTTCCATTAAAACTATTCCTGGTGGCCAACGTAAGAAAACAGCAATTAGAGCAATAACTCTATCTTATCATTAAACAGTTTATTTAGACGCTTCTATTAGGTTAAATTTAGGATATACGAGCTTAAAATTACCGGGACTAAAAAATTATGTTGGCCGCTAATATTGGCCATGTTAATTTTCCACTTCTATACCTACTTTCAGTGGCTTTAAAAATTCTTGAATCATATTAAATACAACCGATTAACTAAAACATTGTAAATTTATTTTAGAAGACGGTGTGTTACATGATTAAGCGTCGCAATCTTACGTTAATAAATTATGACATAGGTACTTAAATATACATATTATATGTCATCAATAAATATTTCACAATAAAAAGTAGTACCTAAATAGAAATCGTAATCTCTTTAGAAACTGTTCACGCAAAACTATTCTCTCAGTTTTCAATAAAGGCCAATAAACTCTTTCTTATGTGATCGCATGCGCATGATACAACAAGCGGAAGAACAAAGTCGCGGTGTAGCGAACTTGCAAACCCTATTCATAGTCAGGTGCAATCAACCTTAAACTCATTGTTCTAAGTGCTCCACCAGTATACCTAGACCCACTCCCCCGGCCTCCAAGCCTAGCTTTCTAGGCTATCTAGGAGCAGGTAGTGGGTATTCCAAGGTCTACTTATATTTGCCGATTCTCAGTGGATGCACGAAGCCAGATAGTAAATAAATCGGAACGAAAGGTTTACGTTCGCGTTATAATAATGGGTTATTGAATAGATCGAACGATAAACACTTGTTTGCTAGTTTTATTATACTTTTTATCATGTATTTTATATTGTGATTGTTTGAGAAAACGTTTTGATTTTGCAGGTTAGGTATTACTTATAAACATTTAGAAGCGGATCTCACAAGTAGCTTGTTGGAAGGCGAATAAGGTGGGTTTTACAAACAGAAAACCTCAAGAAAGATTACATGGCATCATGTAAACTTAATTAAAATAGATGTAACAAGCATTTCTAAGATCAGAATAACAGCATACCGGCCACGGATCATAAAAACAGATTCAAATTAATCAACAACCGTGAAAGCATTCCAGCAAAAAGACGATCCTTGTTCATGAAGCCAGAGCTCGGTCGGAATGCGACGGTGATGCACACAGTACGTAAAAACACGACTATTTTAATGACCAACTACTGTAGGGTATAGGCAAAAAGCCCAGTGGCGAGTACAGACACCAGTAAAAGAAGCTATCCGCGCCTGTCATAATTCTGAAAGACATTTAAGACCTTAAAGTTTTGTTGTAAAGTTGAAAATTGGACAGAGAAATGTGACAGATGAAGGTAGCTTGTAGTGCTCGAAGACGTCGCATGGCATGCTGTACCGTGCGACGACATACCGCAGGCCTCTGCTCGGCACCTAATAGGATCACCGTTACGCCGAGCGGGAGCGATGCATTTCGATTCGCTTCTAGGAAACGTTGATGTGCTTCACTGGCCAACATTTTTTGTACATTCGACTAAGATAATTAAGTTGTTTGTCGTAGATGTACGTAAAGCAAGTAATGTACTCTACAATGTTTGTCCACATCAAACATTTGCTAACAGACGGGCGAGCCGTTATAAATATTTATAACCAGACAGATGTTGGCAAACACACCCAGATTGATTGTCTCTCGATTACGAAATTTATATCCTAAAAACAAAAGTAGGTACCTAGGTAACATCAATCAATTTTATGATGGCTGTGAATACCTACTCATCTAAATATTCATATTACTCATCAGTTTTGCTTTCTTATATTCCTTATCTAAACTTAATATTATAAAGAGGTAAAATTTGTAAGTTTGTATGTAGGGGGTAATATTAGGCACCGCTGGTGGTGGTCACTGATACATAGATAGCTACAACTGCCCCAGTGCTATAGGCTATAAAACATCGCGCTACGATCAATTGGAGCCGAGCAGCGGGTGAAACCGCGCGAGAGTAGCTAGTTTATAACAACACACCTACACATTACATAAAATACTCTAAGTAAATTCATCATGGACTGGACAGAAGTCTCTCCTATAGTGCGTCATTTAGCTTAATTTTAACTAAAGGCTTTTGGTGGGTCCCAAAGCCTTAAATTATCCATGTAATCCGTGTTTATATCATTATACTTACAAGCAATTTATAAAATATAAAGTCTCCACATCAAAGAGCCTCTCTCGATATAAAATAAATTAACATATTTGGTCAATTAATGTTAATGACTCTCCTAGCGTGTAACACGGAAACGAAGTTATCAAATTTATAATTTCGTCCAATTTGTTTAGTACCTACGTGCACGGTAATACTTACCTATAATATTAATGTGGTACGTGCGCGTAACTTATAAAATACTTAATTAATTTATAGACATCCAAGTTAATATTATAAATGCGAAAGTCTGTCTGTCTGTCTTTTCTTCACGCCTAAACTACTGAACCTATTTGTGTCAAATTTGGTACAGACATAGTTTGGAACTCGACTAAGGACATAGGATAATTTTTAAACCAAAAATCTGCAGTAGGTAAGTTACTATTCCACGCGAACAAAGTCGCTGGAAAAAGCTAGTTGGTTATAATTACTAGACAGAGCATATCTCCATAGACAGATATATTTTACTGGGACAGTTACATTTTCGATTCAAATGGCGTTATGTGTGTTTATAAGTAATTCCTCAACGTACATATGCTCAGTATCCCAATCCTCAAATCCATCTTATTCTCATCTTGTTTGCCGACCTATTCTATAAAAAAAATCAAATCAAACTGTCAGAGGTCGAGCATTTAAACACATTAAAATTCACCATCTATTTAGAAAGTAAATGCACTAAGTACTTACCTAGATATCTACTAAGACACCAATTGAAAATATTCAAGAACCTACCTAGTTGACCTACTACTTATTAAATAATCACAAATTAGATAACATTGCGTGTATCGAACATGACGTAACAATTTCATTAGGCGTCAACGTAAATCACAATTATTGGATTTATTAATGAAAATAAAAAAAACCAGTTGTCCTATTTCCTCCGACCTTGTATCACGAAGAACACGCAACAAATGCAAGTTGCAGTTTGTAATGGTAATGTAAACTTTATGCTGATGGTGATAAGGGTTATGTAATGTAGTAGTGATGTGCGTCTCGTTGCGCAACACGCGAAAGTGCGCATCCGACCGGAGCCGAAGTAGAGTGCATAACACATCTCTATTTCAATGGCATTACGTAGATACTTTAGTTTTTTTTAATAACTTGTTTGGATTAGTGTAACGCACTCAAAAATGTACCTACAATAACTCTTTTTTAAAACTTGAAAACGCTTGTTTCTCTGGTGGGTAGGTAGCATCTAATTAAAAAGTTTATAGATCAGATATGTATATTAAGAATTTAGATTATTGAAGCTAGATGATAGAAAGATATCATTGTCTTTTCTGTAGGTCACCGTTAAACGTGAACCACGCACGGAACATGGCAGTAGGAAATCATGTTCTTCTTTATCTCTCTTCTCTCTCTCTTTATCTTTAGACTTTAATTGGAAGTCCTAAAAGAAAACATCAATTAAATATGCTAACAGATTATCTACATAGGCAATTACATAAAAACATAGTTTTGGAAAATAAAGATGTTTAAATAAAAGTGACCTGCTTGAAGCCAATTTCTTTTCAGATGGCCCGAAATAGACTGCATATAAAACTTAACTTAAACTGAATATAAAAAATCCACAACTTTATCTAATATTATGATTTTAATTTACTTATTTTTATTAACTATTAAATTAAATATAAGTAATGCTCTTGTATGTAGGCGAACAAGGTCAAATTAGCATACAAATAAAATTAAACCATATTTATCAAGTACTAATACTTAGTATTTAAACACTAACCTCATTTTTTCAATTCTCATTTTTTAAAATTTCTAGAATATGTAAAGAACAAAATTTAAGAAGTAAAATACACAGAGTAAATCTCATAAACAAACTTATTGCTATGTCAAGTGCCAGCCAGTATTAAAACAAACGTCATGACATTTTCAAAATGGCTACCGTACTTCGTAATTTGAAATTCGAACATTATATTTGCAGATTTCAATCATATTTCGAATTTCGAGAGGTCATCGTGTGACATTTTATATTGCAACTGTGTCTAGTAACTTGCGGTTTAATATTATATTGTATGAAACTTATGAAAGTCTACTCCATCGTATCATTTGTCCATACATCTGACGAAACTTAATAGGTCTCTAGGTCTGCTTTTAAAGTAAGGTTTAATTACTCAAGGCCAAGAAATATTTTTATCTTCATATATAAATAGGTATTAATAAAGTATAGAAATAGTTGTGACTTGATTTTTGATGTCGGAGCCTCGTGTTTTTGCAATCGGTGACAAGTGGCAAACCACGCGAATTCAAAAAAAACAAACATCTTTTTTTTTCTCAATATTCACTTAAATATGAGTGAGATAAGCAGAACCAAAAACAAGTCTAAGTATCTATCTCTATGGAATTTCATTAAAATCAAATAAGTAGTTTTTATGTGAAATTGTGACTAACATCCATCCTTGAATATCTACTTACAAACTGTAATACTTATTAGTACTCGTAGGACGTATGAAGTGTACCTAACCTAACACCAAACGTCTTTAAATAGTAATAAATGTTAAATCAAAGTAGTTGCTTTACCAAAAAAAACTTCGATAAATCGTCTGCTAAATATTGCATAAAACGATCAAGATGTTTCGTAACATCCGAGTGACAGATGACTGTGTTCAATGCATTTAAATTAAAAAAAAAGCATTCAGAATGTGATCGACAGGAGGGAAATAACAGTAAACATTTTATGCGGAAAGAGAGGAGTATCTCACGTAACGAAAGATTTAAAATTCAACGAGTAAACTAGAAAGTATTCTCATTTCTTTGTTTAACAAAATAAATTGTTCACGTAACCTTACTATTTAAGTAGGTATACAAACTTAGGCATTACTACATGTACTAGAAAGACTAGACAATGTTATACACGTAGATACCTTAGTACCAGAAAAACTAAACGTTTTCTTCGTACCTCACCACTTATTTGTAGTCTGCGAATATGTGAAAAGGAAGGTGTTTTTAGCGTTATGTAATATTGTTTTAGCAAATGTTTCTTAAGGTGACTAAATGAAAAGACCTGTTAGGACCATCTTCAACTTTAAACAAATTACGACTTAGAGCTTTGTTTTTTATTAGTTAATGGATAATGTCACAGTACTTAAGTGTACGGTACCCATAGAGCCTAGCAAGAACAATTTGGTCCGTGCAATGATGTATATATAATACGTCATTGGGTCCGTGACAATATCTTAACTTTTATGAACCTACACTCAAGCTTAATGAAGAAGTTAATGAGTTTAATAAATAAGTATGCATTTGCTTCTGTTTATGTGTTTTGGGATCAATTTGCAAGGTGAGAAGTTCGCTCGTATCTCCTATGTGTATTAGGTAAGTAACTAACTTGACATAAAAAACAGCTAAGTAGGTAGGTACTTAAAAGTAAAAGACATGCGAACTTTAGAATTAGCAAATTTATTTTAAGACTAAAATAAATTTGTTTGCTAAGTAAAAGCGGTCAAATAGAGGAAGGCCCGGGTTATGGATAGCAAATATTTGTAAGTAGACTGCATTGCCTTTTTTCTATGCAAATGAGTATTACTGATCTCCCATTATGCATACAATGTATGTTAAACAAGCAAAACTAATCGCTACCGTGCAGATTGGTGTCCCTGAACTCGTTTCAGCTTTTGTAAATAATTCGACGCGCGCACCGAAAAAAGTAAACGCAACATAGACAATATCTTCCTAATTAACATAAATATTGCATTTTCAGACGGCCTTACATGTTATTAAATACATTTTCGTTTCGCTTTCAATATACAAACTGTTGTATTACTTACATCATTAATTTTAAAATTTTCTGCCTTAACTTACAATTGTGTTATCTACCTATTACGATATGCAAACTTGCTGTCATGTAGGCTGTCACTTACCTAGGATAACGTATTCCAATTCTTTCTATTGCGTTAGCACTTAGTTTGCATTTTCGCCATTTTGCTTCACCAAAAGCTGCTGGTTAAAGGACAATAGTAGGTAGATTCCCATTCAAAGAATGTGGCAAAAAATTACAGTCTATGTAAACTGTCAAATCGACCTTCAATTACGTCAAATGGTTGACTTTTGAGGAGGGAAAACATCAAATGTCTTCTCTCGCCTGGAGTATGGCGAGGGGGATTGTCAAAAACTTATCTACTGACTAAAAACCTTCCCGTTCTTTCTCTTGCTCTAGGCCGAAGCCGCGATATCTCATCGCGCTTGACCCCCAATCCCGGCATCAATATAGGAGTAAAAAGGTTCTTAGCTAAAAGAAAGCAAATGTTTTTTGGCATATGTGCTCTTTTTCTGAATCCATGCTGTATATAGCTCCGTATCACTTCAGACGCTGTAGATTTTGTAATACAAACAATGCACATGTAGCACAATGGTGATGTATCGTATGGTACAATAAGTGGCTGAAGGTGGTCGACTCGCCGGATCTTTTGCAACACATTATCGGTTCGTGATCCATCACTTGACCTGATTACTTCACGTTAGCCCTAATTCCAAGTGGTAATGAAGCAATTAATCACTAAGCTTGTAGACACAGGTATTATGAAGAATTGTATGTTATTAAACTGGCCAAGAAAGTAAGGACCTATATTCGATTGTAGTTGTATTGATACTAGGTACTTACTTGCCTTATAAGGTTTAAAACAGGCAAAGGTTCATTATCAAGATAACAGATAGGTGATTTTTATACCTATGTATCTGCTAAATAAGAATTTCCGCATTATCAAATTATTAATACGTAGATAAATTTTAGACCGATAATCCGGGCAGTGGCACGAAGCAAACCACAGCTCGAGGATAACATGAGAGGCTCACAAATAGGTGGGCGGGTAACTACGATCAGGTTGAGCTAGAAATAACTTTCTCGTCCTAGAATCTTATAGGTCTCACCTATGCCGCTGGATGCATATCTAAATTATCTAAGCTAAGTATTTGATGAGGCTTGTTTCATTACAGATAATTCGTACAATCATTATGATTTTGATATAGAATACAAATAAAAGGATCACAACTTTTATTTTTACATATAGGTAGTTGCGTTATATTTCCACGTTTATCCACCTACCTACACTACCTACAGGTATAAAATAAACAAATGCGCTGTGCTTTTACCCAGTGTTTCTAAAAATGGAACTCAATATTCTTGAGTCTGTATTTCTATAATCAAAACAAAAGATTGTTGGTTCAGTGATCACATTTCCGACCATTCTGCCAAGGCGGCCAAGTAACATCGAGTTAGTTGTATAGTTATCTTATAACAATAACATATAGCGCCTATGTAAAACAATACACATTTACAAGAAGGAAGCAACACATAGATACGTGTGTATTTCCCGACCTATTGTGTAGTAAATCGAATCTTATCTTAATAAGTAAGCAATCAGTTACCAAACAAATTACACACAACTAACATTATTATTTTACTCCCGTAAATTATCTGAGTACAGCTCAACTAGTTTCAAGTCACAACAGGACTCTTATTCTTGAGCAGAGTGCGCGTCGTGGTTCCGTCGCGCAGTTGACTACCGGCCGACTGACGTAGGTACCTCAATCAGGTACAGTAACTAATAACTTTAGCCACGGGTGTGTTATGTTGTATGTAATTACTTAAAATATAACTTTCAGTCCTTTAGGTACTTATTCTGCGAAGGGCCTATGCCTTCCTTCTTCTTTGCTAAAAGAAACTAACTGCAAAATTTTTCAATGTTCTTTTTTTTATTACCTATGCATACATAGTACTGACAAAACAGGACATAATTTCAGATTTCATGCCGCCTTCCGCTGCATTTTAAACCTACCTACTTTAAATAAATAAGAAAATGATGGCGCCAAGCATACACTTAAAGCTGTAATTGAAATTTTGAAGCAGTTTAACGGCACGCGCGTGACAGAACGCCTCTAAAATTATGTATATAGAGGAATGAGTAAAACGATCATTAGTATGATTCCTATGTTTCCCTTTCCTGTATCTGTCAGTGGTGTGGTGCATAATAAACGGGCGACCATTACCCTCGCTGGCGGAACGGAACGAATAAACTTGCCACTCCGATGCCATTACGTAGTATCTTAGATTTACCGGCCACGGTAATGTCTATCTGACCGGTCAAATCCTCTCAATCGTGCTATTTTTATGGCCACCACTAAAGGCAGGAAATACTGTAAAAACTGTAGAACTAAGATAATTAATGCTGTGAACAGTCTAGCGTAAAATGTATTCATGATTATTGTAGTAACAAAGAATATGTAAGAGGCTTTACGTATTCTTTTGTTAATGTTTTCATAAGCGAGAATAAAAAGTGGCGTGCCTCTAATAACACGGCTCGATTTTCGAAGTTCACACTCAAAAAAACTTCTTTGGACTCAAATATTAGGATAAGAAATCAGTACTAGGTGTTATTGACGCCTATTAGATTGTTGTATATCTGTATCTGTACTCCAAGCCCGTTTAAAATGATCCAGGGATGCAGTAGATTTCCGTGAAACATACGTGCGATAAAAAGCTTCGAGATTCAAATCAGCTGCAGCGCCGTCCGCTGCCCATGCGCATGCGCATAGCAGACCATTAGCCGTGGCCGATAGTGTTCGAGCCTCATTTAAATGCATCCGTGATGATTACGTGTTTGTTCAATCAAGGAACGTTATGTGCAAGATCTTTGTTAACGACTTGGTACGCTTTTTGTAACAGTTTTGTTATCTAAAACTACATAATTTCCGTAAGATTCGTAACTATATTGTCTAAAAATAGGTACAGCAACAGTTTATGAGTATGCAAAATTCACTTGACCATCTAATAAGCATCAAGTCACATACTAAAAATAGAGAAGAAAATAATATCATCTCAACAACAAATAGCAGCTAGCGAATAATAACTGGATTAAGTAACCACTTAAACCCGTTAATTGGTGCATACCAAGAGCAACATCTTATTAGTGTGTATTATAAACGTTATGTTGGTTGAGAGTATCTAATTACTGAATTACGCGGACCATGATATAACAGATGTTTCGAAGATATGACGAGATTAACACCTACGGTTCTTTAAGTTTGATTAATAAGACATCTTGTCGAAAAACCTTCAAAGTTTGAGAAGAGGGACGTAAACTTAATATTCCAAATAGATTTATAATAACTAAGTAACGTTTCATTTTAGCCCTTTTGGTTCAGCAACAAATATTTGGATGTTTAGCTGAGGTTGCGGGGCAAGCGCAAAAGGGTACCGCGGCCTCAGTCTAGAGCAGGAGCTAGGTTTTATTCAATAAGAGTCTTATTTCCTCTCAATTTGGTCCTCTCACAAATAAAAGACTAGCCTCTGCCAGATGCTTCGCCCACATTACCCAGGTTAATAATCAGCCTATATAGGTACCTATATGCGTGCGTATCTGAATCAATATCCGTATCAATTTTCATCAAAATGCATTCCTTAGGTATTTTTGAAGAGATAAACAAGACTAAGAGTAATAAACAATAAATACTTACATTTTAGCTTTTATAATATTAGTAACATCTAAAAGTAGTTGTCCCAAATCTATTATAAATTATTTACCTAAACTCTGAACGAGTGGTAAGAAACATTAAAGGTGGTGACGATAAAATTATTTGACAATAACTTTTAGGCAAATGGCAAAGTCTCATTCCACGGGCCACACACGTCCTTGTCTATAAACACATACACATCCTTCTCCTTATTTTACGTTTCGTTTCCCTGCAGAATTCCCGCGATCTTGGTATATCGTTAATCTGCCTATTAGGAGCCCCATTCACGCACGCACGCAAGATTTTATGCATTCGCGTATCCAGAACTTTCCCATAACATCTGTCCTGTTTTCTTCGAAGGCAAAGGTAAGATAAGATGTATTTATCTCTACTTATATACATAGCATAGTACGATAATACATATAGTAGGTACAAGTATTGAACGCACGTTTCGTTGATTTTGAATTTTTCATTGATAGAGATCGAAAATTCCAACATCGTCACCGGAATAAAAATTTTAAGTGTAGGTACTTATTAGTAGATAGATACAAATATCTAGGACTACAATGTCTAGTCGTCGTTTTTATTATTAACATGTTTAGAAGGTTTTTTAGATATCTCGTCAAACTTCACAATGAACGAAATCAACGGTATGTCTATCTAGGTATGTTGGAACAATTTATCATTGCGATCATTAAGTTCATGGGCCAAGCTAATTGCCACTGCAGGAGATATAAATCACAATACACATGCTTACATATCTACGTAGCAATTACAGCCGATGTCTTAATTAACACGGATAACTTCAAGCCTATTGAACACTGTTATAAATCGAACGAGGGTCTACAAAAGCTAATGAAGTTTTTACGACCAGGAAGCCGTCAACGGATCTCCGAATAGCTAGTGGTAAAAGTACAGCTTACCATTTAAATTTTCTTATTACTTTAGCACTAACTATAAACTCGAAAGCTTAGCTAACATGTCTTGGACTTCGCTGCATTTAGCACTTCTTATTGTAATACTAATGATTACGAAAAACAGCGTCATAAAATGCTAATTTTACAGTTAATTTGCAAGTACACATTCAAATCAAGTTCCTTTAATCAGTCAACATTTAACACATTCCTATATGACATTTGATGTGTTCTTATCCAGAGGTATGTTTATTGCTTCACTCCTCAGTAATGCGGGTTTTATTCAGTAAGAGTTTATCCGAGGGTAAGGCGCGATGCATTCCGCGCGCGCCTTAAAAAGCCATTTGACCACCATAGACGAGGCCCTACAGGGCAATATTCAGTCGGGGTCGCGGTGCAAGCGCAGTAAGGTCCTGCAGCCTCAGCCTAGAGCAGGAGAAGAAACAATGGGGTGTTTCGTCAGAAAGAGTATGGCACTCCCTCTCGCCTTACCTTGCGCGAGAAAAACAATATGAAGATATTCCACTCACAAAAAAAGCAGTCAGTTTATTACTAACGGGTAACTATAACTAAGGACCCTGTTCGTTTTTCTGGGCGCATTAGTAAAATCTTAATAGCTACCTCTAACCAACAGTACCTACCAGTCTTCATCAGTCGATACATTTATTACAAGGTATAAGCATAATTAATTAGCACCAATAATATATTCAAGTCAAAGAGTCAAGCAAAAAAATTGCTTTTATTTTCTTAAAAAAAAACGGATCGCTATAAAATGAAATTGCATTATTTTATGGTGGATTTTTATGGGATAGCGAGATTCCATTCATCATATCATTCAATACCAAAAAAGCGTTCGAAAGAAATGGTATCTCTTAAATCTTTCTTCATTTTTAGGCAGCTAGCAACCTATAAAATTGTGATTTATGGATAAGTAGTAATGTTTAATAATGTATTAAGATTTTATAGATATTTAAAAAGTTAAAAAGCCATTCACCTACAGATTACAAAAACTCTTGTAAACAGTTTAATAACATAGGCACAAAAATAGACCGTAATAAATCTAGAATTGACTTTATCTCGCGCACCAAAGGCAAGAACCTACTTTAAAAAAAACAAACTACTTTTTTCCTGATCTTCGCCAAAGACAAAAGACTCGATAAATCTCTGAGACCGAGTTAATCATTTTAGTTGTTTTTAACTACGTTAGCGATAGGTACAATCACCTCGTTCATGATTGGCTGGTTTTCGTTTAACACCTTTTATAAGTAAAGTGCATTAATGGTATCTTTTTTTAATTGGGCAGTGAACTATCTACGCTTAGATACTGAGACCCTATAGAAACACGATTTTCTCAAGTATCTTGGAATGTGATCTGAGGAAGGTCAAGTTCGTGATATTGCTTAGATATATGCAAAGGGCTTTCTCCTGAGGGATATATGTATAGAGGGTTTATTCGAGGGTGGAAAATCATCTCCCGATAACATTGATTTAGGTAGTTGTATGCGATTTTCCGTAGAAAATTTAGATCGATTCAGAGTCTTTATACAAATTTATACGATGTTGATGATATCTTAAGTAACAATAACATTTAAAACTCTCATCAAAACAAACTAGATCCATTTCAATTGTCCTACTGATATCTATGGAGCTCTCTCCATTCCACTCACGCTAATATTAAACGCCCATCATTTCAAAGCAAGTTCGAGTTATCACTTTCCAAATTGAAAAAAAAAGGTTTTAACCTATTCTTACGTTCATGGTGTATTTGTATGCTCACGAAAAAGCGGTGTAGCGTAACAGAACCAAATTGAAAAGCCTAGCTTTGTAATATTATATCTCGCAAAAAACTTAAACACTCAATAACTACATAACTTTCGCTAAAGTTTGTTTACGATGCCAAAGTATTTTTCAATTCGCTAGTCTCACAGTCTCATCTAGTAGGTGTGACGAACTTTTATTTTTGAATGCAACGTTTTAGAATTAGGTACATTATGGTACCTACCGGGAAGCGTTAAGACAACAAAATAATGCAGTGCAACCACAGTCCGAATATCGTTATCGTAGATCTAGCACTTATCTAACCGTTCGGAGAAAAAGGCGCAATATTTTTACTCTGTCGATGACGCTATGCAACCTTTTTTCAAAAAAGCCTCCCGTACAATGGACTATGAAATATTTATGGTTATACTCCGAGTAAAAGCATAAAACGCAATGTATTCCGATTTTGCTTTTTTTAAACTAATAACACAGCACACGTCAGAAAAAGAATAAACTACCTACATGACAGCAGCGCAAGCCCTATTCTTTTATTTTTATGGTACTGCAATCTGCAGTAGTAAAAGTCCGCCTGAGATGTACGACTGATAAACATTTCTCATAATATAACGTTACTTTAATAGTTCACTAATTGGAGATTGCCGCTTTAGCTGAAATGACGAGTAGACTAACTAAAGCTTTAAAACTTGAGAACTTTGAGAATTGTGTGGCAGAAAACTGAGATAAAACAAGTAAAGTATTAATGTAAATATATTAATTACACGTGCACCTAAATCTACCTACGCATCATCTTTTTGGTTCAAACCAGTGAATAAGGACCTTATCTTAAAGCAATTTAATCTTGATGAGATCGTGCTGTGTTCATTTGATGGTGGTGATAACATTCTGCAAGTTAGATGACTTTGATTAAGTAATCGGGGGCGAAATTAACTTGCAAATTAAAGTTATCTAGGTAGCGACAACTATAGTTAACGTTAACATGGAAAAAGCTGAACCTATAAAAAAACCGTAATTAAAACACTATTACAAAAGTTCGTTAACCCATTCCATAAGTACCTAAGTAAATGGAACGCTTATTTTGAATTTAGAATTCCTAGCTCAGAAACTGGAACTAATACGGGCTCAGAATATTAATAAAAACATTTCTTGTTAAAGGAAGAAATTCCAGTAGTTTTTTTTATAGAAATACGGATGTGGTCACTTAAAGACACGAACAAATTATTATAAGGGCCACAGGGCAAAATACTGAACATGTTTTTCAACGTGTTAGGCGTAAAGTTAGTGCCTAATAAGTGTAGAAATCCTGTTTTACTCACCACTACTTAAGTTTATATTGCTGAATCCCTTGCATCCACATAGACGTTTTCCACAACACACGGTTATCTTTAAAAAAAATAAAATCGTTATCTGTTTGAAAATTTCATTAGTGACCGTGATTTAATTTTTATTGTCGATCATATTACGCGCACGTGTTTGAAAACGGTTCGCGGCAACGGACTGCGTTCAACGGCCAGCGCTGCGCGCGCACCTCTATGGACTGACTGCTTCTTTCAAATCTAAACTCCCCCCATCTTAGCGGTAACGCTCGACCACAGCATATAAGCTCAGCTCGGCCACCTGGCAGGCAATCACGATGATCCATTAGGATACTGGGATGTACAATTAAAACAAAAAATAATAATAAAAAAACAGTTTTATTTAAGTCTTATCTACATTTGACAATAATCATTTCAATAGCATAGACACCGTACAACTTTAACTTATTAGAACACTAAATCTGAACTACAGTTAATAACTGGTTTTTAATAAATATAACGACAACATAATAGTAAGTATTTATTTATATGTTTTTACCTAAATATATACCGTAACATTAAATTGGAATTAGCGCTACTATTAATCCTATGAAATGTTTAAAATAGATATACGAGTTCTTATATTTTAAACGTCTACAATTTAAATTAGTGGTATGTTTATTGTAATTAAACGTTACCAAAAAGTATACATATAAGTAGATATGGTACAAATGAGATGAAGAATGTATGTAATATAAAAAATAAGTGACAGTCAGTCGATACAGGGATAAGATAAGAAAATAAGAAACAGATATTAAAATATTACAGATTTGGGGCCTGTTTCACAACATCTGTCTGGTCAGTAACTTATTACCAGATACAGAATATAACGTAATATTTAACTATGCCACATAATGGAAGTTTATTATGTGAAATGGTGAAGGTGGGTGACTGATGAAACAAGCCCATAAAGTTGCTATGCATAACAATAATAAAATATTTAAGTATAAAGAAAAGAAAAATGTAACATTATCTATCTTAATAATCTATGAAAACAAACTATCCCCATTCATGCAGTGATCTTTAATGAAATGAAGAACAGAAAGGAGCCAATATATAGAAAATTTCAGTCACAGTTGGCCTAAATTCGACATTATTTTTTTAATTTCAGTCAATAAAAGGTCACTACAATATCACAAAAAGAATATGAATAATAATAATGTATAAGTATCCGTAGTATAATTTACTATCTAAGTGGTTTTGCTGTATTGAGAAAAACGCGTTAAAGATAAAAGAAAAATAATAAAATTAACTTTATATTAGTAATTTTGATATGTACCTAGTTCTAATACTAAGATCTACTATAGATAAAGTTAGTAAAATAAAAATCAGTACAGACCTATTATAGTATAACAAAAATATATCGTAAAAATAATTCTGACGCCATAATTTTTTTTATAAAGCCAAATACATTTGGAACAATATTCAATCCATTAATAATTTCATACGAAGAAAGTTACTTAATGTTTGCATAAAAAATAGAAGAGAAAAATGTAAAACTCTCAAAGGAACATTACGAATCATATACGCAAGGAACATCGTTGGTATTTCACTTTTCTTATACTGGGTTTTTGAAAGGCTTGTCAACGCTAAAATTAACTAATCTCCTGTTAAATCTCTTGTCAAGTCATCTGATTGGTTGTTGATAATTCAGTCAACCAATCAGATGACTTGACAAGAGATTAAATTGATTTTAACATTGATCGGCCTTTCGGAAACCGGGGGTTAGTGTTTTTTTATTACGAGCGGGCCACCCTTCCTTTGCACTGATGTACACACAACTCGGTCTCATGCCCGGTTTCTGAGGTACAGTTAACGGCAGTTTATCGATTCGATAGCGCTATTGGTTCGATAACTCTTACAACTACGTTTCTGAGCATTGCATTGTTAGATAAACTCCGTTTAAACTGAAGCTATCTTAACTCGCCATTTGGTGCCGTTTATCAGTTCCATAACTTTATTTGACGTTTCGAATGTCAAACTATACATTTTTTGTGGTTAATTTCAAAATTATTTCAATAAGTAAAAGTTGCTTTAGTTGCTAATTAGGGAAGAGCAATAAATAGGAGCATATTAAATCCAAGCAGTTCATCTGAGTCCGATATGGAAGTACTAGAGTTTATTTCTTGTATTTCTGTACCCAGAAACTTAAGACAAAGGAGAAATCCTTTAGAAATGTTTACTGATGAAGAGTTTACTTTAAGATATCGTTTTCGTTTTCCAAAGCAGCCGACAACAATGTCTGTTTGACGTTTCTTTTTTTTCTAATTGACACTGGACGGTGTTCAATACAGCCAATGCTAAATAACAAATTATCATTATATTTTAAATGAAACAGTTTTTGATTGCTTAAAACTTTGAAAAAAAATTATTTACCTAATAAAGCTAAAATAGAATAAATAAAATCAAAATTTAGTTGTTATCCTTAAAAGACCCATCTATTGGCAAATTAAGGAACTTACTATCCTTTACATAGTTATTGAAAGGCTCGTTGCGTATTCAGAAACGCAGTGACAGCTAACCGACGTTTATCTTATTGATAACTTTATTGAACCAACAACTATTTTAAACATAACCGGCGCCTTCAGAAACCGGGCATAAGTCATTTGTTTTGTTGACAAACCACTACAGCATCTAAACGTTATCTAAACCAATTTCATAAAATTCTCCTCTCTACTTTTCTAAAATTTGCCTTCATAAGAATCTTCATTCGATATTAACGAAACCATTCGATGATAAGAAGAAAAAAATGGAATCGGTCAAGCTAGATTCTCGCGTGTCGACACGGCATTCGTAAATTGGAATATTTTTTTTATATATTATATTATTATATCGATCAGCGTTGAAACAGAAGGCGTTTTAGTTACTTCTTATAATTATTGGAGGATTGTTTTTATCACACGGTCCACGTGGATTCCTCTTCTTCCTGGCCTGCAGGTTGTCCATCTCGCTGAATCAGGGTTTCACTGACAAAAGGCAATTACTCAGCTTTCGTTTGCTACGCAGTACATCACCTTTAACGTTATCTTAAATCATGTATTTTACTCACAGAGCAATTTATTGGTTAGAATAATTAATTTAACGAGTAGTTTTTGTTCTTAGCCCCATGTAGAAGGTAAAATTTATTGCTGAAGTAATAAAATCTAGATCCTATTACAACTACTAACAATTTGTGAATATGTTTGGGAATCGAAGCCCAGATTTGATATTGTGACTATATTTTGAGACAATTAACGCAGCCGAAACATATCGTAATACCTACATATTTGCTAGAACTAAAGAAAGATTAGGTACAGCAATTGATCGCCCAAGCTTTCAACCCATTTGTGACCTTCCTTTGTAAGTGAAGCTTAATTTTAAATTTATAATAATACCAACAAAACCACTTAGATAGAAGCAATCTAACAGACAGTGAAATAATTACGTTTCCTCAATGTGAGGGTTTTCGGAGAAAAGCTGGTGGTCGTTATAGGTCCTCAGGTATTTCTTGGTGACCAGATACAGCATCAGACCCCATTTCATCATCATGAATGACCAGACGAGACGGATCATGATACTTGACTTGATTGGAAGCACATCTAAAACAAATATTTCGTCATTATAGATAATGAAAGGTTAGGATAAAATTATTATTTATCTCCTATAGTCATCATCATTTTGTGTCCTGTTTGGTTGGCGCAGGAGCTGCTATGCAACGTGTCAGGACTTGGAATATCGCTTGAAACAACACGTTGTGTGAAATTGTTCCAGGTCTAATTTCTTTTTATGCAATAGGTCGGCCAACTGACGGATAATAAAATAGACGGATTACCTGATGGTAAGCAATCATCGCCGCCCATGGACACCCGCAATAGAGGAGTTACGAGTGCGTTGATGACCATTTGAGGATTCAAAATCCCATCGATTTAGGGATTGGGGGAGGAAAAGGATTGGGCAACCCCACTCACACGGCGAATCATCAAATCCCAAGGTTGGGAAACGTTGTTTTTATAGAAGACAGTTTCGTATAATCGTGGTTCGGGATTCTTTAGACTTTTTAATCTTTTCAAGCTATGTAGGTACCTCGCTGTAGTCGCCTAATAAATACATTTTATTTGTACAAAGTCAGAACTCTACCCTTGTATTTTCCTTATTATTATATTGTTTATTTTACCCTAGTAATGACCTAAGCAATATAATAGAGCTGATATTTAAGTTAGGTCTCAGGGCGGCGCGACTAGGGGGTCGGGGCACTCGGGGCCATTTGGTCAGGCTCGGCGACATTAAATAACTGACATTCAAAATTGTTAATGTCATGTCAGCAAAAACAATAATGAAAAGTTTCAGTACATAATCGGTAATATTTACGCAGCACAAAATTAAGTAAACAACCATGGAACAAAAATAATCGAATAAAGTAGATATTTACTTTTTTTAATTAATTTATATTGCTTTTTTGAGTATGCCGATACCTAATTTTGCGACGCAATAAATCTATAATTAGTCATTAGTGCCAGTGTACTTAATCAGTGTTATGTGTCATTGTAACCATATCAACTAGTTAACAAACTATGATTATTTGCAAATAATTTTATCACTTTGTTTGTCCAGTAATTTTATGTAAGTGTAACTATAACTCAATTAATTAATTTACAACAAAGCAAATTCCTGGTAATTAATGCCAAAAACTATTTGTAATATACCCTGTAAAGGAAAATCCATAGCAGCACTGAGAATCAAGGACATGGGAATATAGAAGAAGTTATTTACTTAATTAGATTCTATAAAGTTTCATAAAATTTAAAAAAACAAAAGACAGATTTACAAGTTAGTTGAGAATACATTCAACATACTATTTGTAATGTTCACACTCAAAACCAAAACATGAAGAAGTAAAAAAACAATGATAAGGGAATGAGCTGGAAATGTTCACTTTATCTACAAAAATATTTCACAACAGTTACATTATTTCAATGGTAGGTAATTAACTTTATAAATTATTGGAATTGAAAAACAAATGCTTGGTTTCTATTGATAAGATTTCTATTAATTTCATTAATTATTCATTTCCTGTTGCATTATATTAATAGAAGTGGGTAAATAGAATTTTTTTTTTTAATTTAACTTACCGGCTTTATAATAGATTTCCAAGAATAGGTAGAAAAATGTCAGAGCTAATCCAGAGACGAAACCAACAATGCCAAAGTCTCCAATGTATTGTAATGCTTTTCTGGAAAAGTTTACATGAAGGGACTCCTTTAGGTAGTGGCAATGCAGCATCAGTGCCAATGATGCATGTGTACCTGTAATATCATAGACAATACGTTTTTTATTAACATTAGGAAATTGGAAGGGAAGTTTGGCTAAATTGTAAGTATATTTTTAGTTTATTCTTTATTAACTTCATAATATGGGATACCGTGTGGTTAAACAGGGAAAACAAAAACATAATTTAGAGGAAAATGATAAAATAATCTTGTTAAAGATTTCTTTTATTATTTCCTTAAGTTATAACGCTGGATTCACAAGTAATATGAGCAAGCAAAGGAAAAGTCCGAGGTCATCAAGTTTTCCCTTTATTATTGTAAAGACTTGCAGGCGATAAGAGACCAATAACATTAATACCCGCAATTTGCTCTGAATGTTAGTTTTTTTGTTTCCAAACTACGAATGCTTTTGTGTACATGCGAAATTGAATTTCGCTACACTTACCAGATAATAGCGCCCACATTCCGGCTTCAATGTTTGCATAAACAAGGCAAAAACATATAAATGCAGACAAGCCTAAAACGGCTCCTATAGCGCTTATTGCTATATGAATCTTAACTCGCAGCATTGTGTTCACAATTTGATCAACTTCTAACAAAGATATATTTACTGCTTGTGTCGAAAAAAACAAAGAGATCGCGATTTTCGTCACATTTATTTACGAACACAGCTGTAAAATTATAAAACTGTTTGTCAATGTCAAGTGTCAACTGTCAAGTCAATGAAAATTCCTTGAATAGTGATGTAACAACAATGTTTTAGTGTTTCAATTGAACACGAAGGCCATGGCTGAGGCGGAACCGACGACGTTCTCCATTTCCTATTTTGTTCACTAAACACTAAGGATTATTAATCTTGAATTCAGCTCCTAAGCAAAATAAAATAGACTTGCTGAAAATAAACACATTTCATATATTATACTTTATATTAAACTCCCATTTTGGAAAGACAACAATTAATCGACTAAAGTTTATTAGATAATGCAATTTTAATGTCAATTTGACAGTGGCGTTCCAAACGCAGTAAATATTAATTTAAAGCATGGAGGAATTAGGATTTTCAGCCTTCTGAAATGCTGTCCTTATCAACAGCGCGACAAAGTTATATACCTTTCCCATTCTCTAATGCAACACAATCTTGTTGTTTTGCGGATGCGGAACATTTAAAAGAAGCAACAACAAGAATACATTTGTTGATTATGTATGAATTGATTCCATTGATTGCATTAGATTATCTAGGATAGATTTTGTAGGACTTAACTCGATGAGTACATAAGTACTTTATTTAATTAAGTGTTCGTTAGGTTTCATTATGAGTCGTGTAAGTCAAGCTCAAATGAAGAAATTGCTGGACCTCTTGAGTGAGAATGGTGTGTTAGTCGCTGGTAGAGTGATGTACACTAAAACAAATAAACAAAACTTTTGGAAGCGTATCGCTGTACAGCTGAATGCGGTGGAAGGAGGTGTTTATAAAAACACCTGGAAATGGGCTAAAGTAAGACCTATACAATAATACTTTTTAGTTATGAAGAAATTTATAAATGCTACTTTATTTTAAGTTAGTGCTGTGTGTACATTAGATCAAATATTCCAACTTTTTCACATCTGCTGACTTCAATTATTTGCTATGATTTGAAATAAATTTAAATTAAATATTGAAATAAATAAAACAAGCTTCTATTAGATATCTACTAGCACTTACCACCAGGCGAGATAGAGGTAAAACACCAGCCCATTTAAAAAATAATTTAGTTGCAAGATTACACTTCTCAAACATACCTACATATAAAAACTAAAAAACTACTTAATTAAACAAATGATCAACTGTTTCCATTTCATAAATAAATAACATAATGTTTAAAACTTTTCAGATGTGGGCAGACTGGAAGAACAAAACAAAAAAGAAGGCAAATATATTGCTGAATAGAAAAAACTACCGCACTGAACAACCAACACCTACTTTAACTAATTTAGAGCTTAGACTCTTGAAGATGATCAACTTTCCTATTGAGGATAAGAATGATGCTATAACTTTAGAAATGGTAGGTAATAAAATAATAATTATTTTACCTCTTTCTTTGATAGCTTGAAACATATGTTCTAAATGGAAAAACATACGTAGTATAATACATAAAATTAGTTACAATACTATAAAGGAATTTATCAGGTTAAAAAAGAAATAAATTAATTTATGTAGACCAGCAAGAGTACTGTGTAGAAGTGGACTGCCGACAGCTACTATCACCTAATGTTATAAAAAAATGTTAGATCTATATTACAAAATGAAGCTTACAGATGGTATTTTGCAGGTTGTAAGCAAAGAAGAAGGATCAGAACCAACAGAAGAATTTCAAACAGAGTTTTTAAAACACAAATATGGCGGTGAAGATACTGATATGCACTCACACAAGGGTAAATCTAATTCTGAGGATGAAGTAGATGATGAAAAAACATTAGACTGCTTTAGTAGAGTAGAAAGTAAATTCTGTGATGTTGGTGATATTTTAGAAGGTAATTAAATCAATGTATGAGATATACCAATTTTTTTGGCCTGAATATTACCAATAAAGAAACTAGTCTGGAATAAAAAACATATAAAGAAATATGGCCCAATCAGAGGTAGCTAAAACCTAGTAAGTGCCTTAAGTAAATAGGCAGTCCATCCATTATTTTTACGAGACCTGCATTCATTGGCGCACATTGCGCTGCTTAGTTTGCCTGGATAGAATAGAGCTCTAATTCTGTACTGTAAAGTCTGAATTAAAATTTAAAATAATCAAATTATCCATGTGCTTGTAATACATGCACATACATTATCAATCCATCCCTTGGTTACAAAAACTTAAATTTTATTTTCTATACTTACATATTTCTTTCTTTGTAATGAAAATATCAAAGAGAAAACTTTTTTACAGGTGACAAATTAGAAGAAGAAGATCTAGGTGAAGATTCATCAGATTTTGAGGAAAAACATAAATACCAAGGTAACCATAAATCATAATTCATGATAAGATATGCAAGGGAGGAGGTACTACCACCCTAGATATCCCGTTGTCAACCTTTTATTTTTTTTAACTAGATTTTGTTTGGGGGGCTTTGTCAAAAATTATGCATTATTATATATAATTATTTTTAAACCTGTTGGCCTTTTGGGGATCCCAGAATTTGCTATACTATAGTATAGTCAGTTTTACCATTTCTGAATAGCTTCTATGTTCCAGATGAATTTAAAGGAAAACATAAATCTATTATAAAGCTAAACAAACTGTTCATCTTTATAGTATTCGTATTATTATTATAAGTCTAAACAGCGGCGGGGCAAGACCTAAATTTGATGTGGGCAAGACAGATTTCGCGAGGCCCTGTTCTATGGCAACCCAAAGACGGATTTTATAAAATAATAAAAACAAACAAAACAATTAACACTGCCAAGTTTTTAGTCAGAAAAATACAAATTAGGTTAATAAGTATTAATGAAAAATTACAAATCCTAAATATGAAGGTGGAGATATACATTTCTTAGCGTATACTTAAAAATCATTAGTCTTCTTTATTAAAGGAACAGAAATTTCCTGCTTTTAACTTTAGGTACTAAATTCCTTAATAATGGTATCGTAATTCAGCCTAGATGCCAAGTCTGATTCAATTGATAAAACAGCCAAAGCTGAAAGTCTTTCTTTGCTCATTGTGTTTCTCAAATATTTTTTTATTAATTTTAATTTAGAAAAACTTCTTTCAGCAGAGGCTGTACTTACCGGAATTGTTAATAAAATTCGGATGACAATGTAAATATTTGAGTAAATTTCTTTTAAGTTATTTTATCGATTATGATTAACAGATCTTATTTTAAATTTCTTCACTTTTGGTTTGTTCATTTGTTTCGTCAGAACGCATTAATATAAAATGTACATATATACGAAACAAGTAGGTCAAAAAGGTCATTGTTGCAGAAAATCAACAACTTTCAATTTATGAATGAATGAACTTTTCAAATAGACTTGGGTTTGGGTCTGTGTGTTCTGAGAAATGCTTCCGGTATTCGCTATTTGGTACTCAAATAGCGAATACCGAAAAGATGATTGATGTTTACATATAGGTTCATCATCTGGTTTGTTACTTTGGTTTTTTAAAAATGTTTAATAAAATATCATTTATCACGAAATAAAATAAACACTAACACTACGCAATTGTCAAAATTCTTTCATACAAATCATAAAATTCCGAGTTTTTAAGGTAAACATAATTGGTAATTTATTAAATTAGATCAATCATATCGATTTTTTTCTCGTCAGCACTTGCTTGTTGTTCGCGTCACTATCTCTCTCGTCGGTACAGTCGGTTGAAAAAGTTAGTATTTTATTTATCGTTTAGCCAATACAAAAATGAATAGTTATTTTCCTAAATTAATTCGACTTGGAATCTCACTCCGGACCTTGGGCGTTAAAGGCGCATACTTTTATTTTTTACTCACTTGCTTTCCGCCCGCAGCTTCGCCCGTGTGGAATTTGGTTTTATCCGGTATTTTTGTTTACCCTCGGGAACATTTTTTTTTCGGGATAAATATTCCCTATTGTTTAATCTGGATTTCAAAATTTTAAAGCAATTAGCGCTTACTCACTTTCCGATTTATAATATTAGTAAGGATTTAATAAAAAAAAAGACGGCTTTTAAATTATGGCAGTAACGAAAACGATTGTTTTCCTTAAACTACTGATAATAAACCTTACGTGACAGTTATTTTTCAGTAACTAGAAATGTATGAATTAAGATTAAAAAAATACTAAGACTAATAACTGTTTGAGAGAGAAATATTTTGATTAATAACAGTTTTCTTTACTAACATTAATAAAAAAGAAATTAATATTTCTTAGTGACTGTACATGCGCGACCGTTAGAAATAGCTAACTTCAAGCCGGTCAAGTAAGATCGCGTAATGTACATTTCTATTGTTATGCGCCTTGCGTACTTTGATTTGATTGGTTGTCTTCCTAGTAAAGAAAGTAAACAAAATAAAACCAGGGATTCCCCGCACGTTTTTTATTTATTTATTAAGGCATTGGAACTCTGGTCGGTCGGCGGCAAATGTTTCTAGCCTAAGAAAACATGTTTCACAACAGTTCTCTCCCTTTTTGACGCATTAGATAAAATTTAAACGCTTAGCGGGAAGTTGCACGGATGGCCTTTAGGTAAACTGTTTTCCAATTTTTTTTTATATATTTTTTAGCTTGAAAAAATTTCGAGGCGCGAGGCCCCTTGTACCGCGAGGCCGTAGGCGGTGGCCCACGTCGCCCACGCCTTACGCCGCCTCTGAGTCTAAAGAGTTTGTTTGTTTGAACGCGCTAATCTCCGGAACTACTGGTTCAAATTGAAAAATTCGTTTGTTTGTTGGTCCATTTATCGAAGAGGGCTACGATTATCACGCTAAGATCTGTAGGAGCTGAGCAGCGGGTAGCCGCGCGATAGTAGCTTGTAATAAATAAAATTCGTACTTTGTTGTTTGCAGGCAAAAAGACCAAAAAGAGAAAGATGTCTTTAGAAGAATATAAAGTGAGAACAACACTAAAAATAGAAAAGGAGAGAGTACAACAGAAGAGTGAGGAGTTAAGACTGCGGGCGCTTGAATTGAAACTGAAAGGAGAAGAGTTAAGACTGAAAGAAATTGAAATGAACAAAATCAATTATTTGACAAGTATTGAGGAGGAAAAACTAAAATGTTTTCAAGAGATATCCACAGCATTGAAAGAGTAAGTTAGCTATCAGCCACATTTTTTTATAATGTCTGTGTAGCATTGAGTAATACATGTTTGTGGTGTACTTATCAATATTATAAAAGAGGAATTCATTTTATCTAATACTAGCTTTTGCCCGCCACTTTGTTCGCGTGGCATAGTGAGTTCCTGCAGATTTTTGGTTTAAAAACGATTGTATGTCCTTTCTCGAGTTCCAAGTATGTCTTTACCAAATTTCACACATATAGTTTCAGTAGTTTAGGCGTGAAGAAGAGACATACAGACAGATAGAGTTACTTTCGCATTTATAATATTAGTTTGGATTAAACTAGTGCTAATTTATAGTGATTGAGGAGGCATGTTTATATGTTTGTATAGTAATATTCATGAAAGAGTGAAGAAAGGACATGGCCAACTTTTGTATGGGCGTTTGCATAGTTATTGAATTCAATGTACATCAATGATTTTTGGTGTTTACATTCGTGAATATTGTTAAATTAAATTGCAAAAAATAAAACACATGAAGAACTCGTAATTATAACAAACAAGACGAAAATAGTTTCACTAAACCTTTAGTCAGATTACTGGCCATAAGTGCACGAAATAAGATTTTGCTTTTAAAAACCACGGCGTTTTAATTATTTATTTATAAAATAAAACAAAATAATATGTATAAAATAAAAGAATAATGATTTATTTATTAAGGAGAATAAATAAAATAAAACTACGTAATAATTCACTTTTATATTTTTATTATAAAGTGTATTTTATTATGTTTGTGTATGGAATGTACGTTTCTTTAATATATGTTCTGTATAATTGGGTAATAATATGGTAGTACTTTCCATTTGAAGCGGCCTGCTTAAAACAGGTGGTAATGGTGGTGGCTCTGGTGGGCTAACCACTTGAATATAAGGGGCTACTGCATTGTTGTCCGAACCCAATTCCTGCAAGTTTCGTGATAAGTCCTGCACTGTCTGTCTATTTGCCCGCATACAGCACAAATGACAAACATAGTTGCTTCTTGAGGTCTGAAAATAAACCCCAGTTAGAATAAACACATGTTTTCAAGTTTTATGTTATTGTACAGTGAGAAGTATTATGTTACCACATGCCTAAGTCTATGCAAACATGGAAAATACATAAAGATAGATATTATAATCACACATACCTACTATGAGTACTTTTTTTTTATAGATTAATATAGATTAATACAAGTACATATATAAAACAATGAATAAAAAACAAAATGCTTACCACATTAATAGTATTTTGCGATATTAGGCCAGCTAGCAATAGAGAGTCCATACTGACATTATGGTGTCTTATTTTTCGAACCGATTTTCCACAACCAAGGCAAGCCATGTTATGCCCCAGTAGTTCTCATGTTCACCAGCCTCAGTATTCAATAATAAGAAGCGTGGTTGACAAATGAATGTCCCCAGAGGCAACTAAAAAAAAAGATGCACTATTTAAAATCGCATACCATGATAAAACATAAAAAAACAGACTAAGTATTATATATTCCGACTTCATACCTGGGTTTGAGATGGTTAACCAACGTGAAAGTTTTGTTTGATGGTGTGCAGAAAGCGAGGATATAAGACGCCTCTGCAGCCTTTGTACGCCTATTCCGCAGTTGATGCACCTTATCGTAATCCACAAAACAAATCCAAAACGCAAAACAGTTACTCCAGTATTATTAGCAAGGTTAACAAAAACACGCTGTCAAAAGTGTCAAACACGTTCCGTTTCGTTTAAGTTTTTTTTTGGTGAATTGGATAAAAATAAATCATCATCATCATTATAATATGAGTATATTTTAAAATGCAACTAAAACCAATGAATACAGTTTCGTATGAATAAAATGTTCCTAGTGTAATGCATTTGTCGATCATATCACACGTTTTCTACGAGTGTAGTTTAAGACACGTGGTTTGGAATTGGAACGTCTTTTTATCTATCTTTCTCTATGGACTATTATGGCGAAACTTGACAAACGAACTTGATTTTGTTGCATTACTTTTACATTATTTTAATAATAATTGTCAGGTCTGGAGAGGCTAAAAACTACGTAATAATTCATATTTCTATTTGTATTTTACAGTGTATTAATTTTGTTCGTGTACGTGGAATGTACTTTTTTGGCCATGTCCTTTAGTTATCGCATTGCACCGGTGGTGGGTCGCAGTTATAACAAAAAGGTTTTTTTTTAAATCTCTCCTTGTTTTATTTCAGGCTTACAGAAAGGACGAGAAGTGGCACATTCCGTTATCACAATGCTCTTTGAATGAAGTATAAATGTCATTGTTGTAGTAAAACACTTAAGTATTATAATATAAAATTATAATTTCAAGAAAATCAAAACAAATACTCTTTTACCCATATCACTATTAACAGAAAACAACCTTTTTTACTTATTAAGTATAATAGAGTAGAAATAAAACTTTATTACATCATAACTAAATTAACATTAATAAACAACCGTCATACACACGTGATCATATAATTTAATGGTTACTTTAATCTATTCCTCAGAAATTGTTTTTGAACAAAATTGTTACTAAGGAATAGTTCAAATAATCATTGAATGTTTCTGAGTATGGAGGTTAGAAATTTATCTTATCATTCAAGTAAAGAATGAAATAAAGTGCCATGCAACTATTATGAAATTATATCACATGATTAACTCTTTGTTTTATGACAAAACACATACTTAGCACCAACATAGTTTTCATACATGTTAAATAATTATTTCCCTACTAAAAACGTAAACAAAAGTTCTTGTAAATTCTTATGCGAGACTATGGAATAGAATTAAAATCGTTATAATTTTCTTACCAGAAATAGACAACAAAACAAATAGACTTCTTCTTAACTGTAACTTAACTATGTCAAGATTGATTTTCGACTTTAAAAATACTACGATAAGCTCGAAAATCAATCAAAGAAATACATACTCATATAGTTGGTGTTTCTACACTGTAAATTGTGCAATGAAAGGTAATAGTAACTATACATATTTTAACTTGAAAAACAAAACAATGATATGGTCCTCTTGGTCCAGTTTCATATCAAACTATAATACTCCTAACTGATAGACTATGATATAATCACATAACTTTTCAATAATTAACTTGTATAGAAGACTAAGTAATAAAAAAACTGTTGCGTGATTCCACAACACTGGTACCGCATAAAGGAAGTCGTTAAACAGTTGTACAGGCGCGGCCAACAAAGTTGTCACATGACTCAGGTCGGCTGGACAAATCTTCAAAATAGCTTGCATTTAACTAGGTCAATAGGTCACTTTATGTGACGGCTAAACACCCTTATTTCAGAATATGTGACGCTACAGTGAAAACGTGTCCAGCCATCTTGAAATAACACTTTTCGCTGGTACCTTAATCTCGGTAACGGAAGTATATTGAAAAAACCTAAACGAAGATTTGTCCAGCCAACCTGAGTCACATGTCACAAAATACCAAAACATAAAATATTAAAAGGAGAAACAAAATTTGACACTTGTAGTGAAATCGACATGTGACCCCTTCAAAAGCGCTTGTTTGAAGTAAAGAGTAGTGCGGTTTCGTAGATTATTGCCGTGTGGGCACAGAGAAGTGCTGTGGTCAAACTTTTACTCTCAAAAACTGTCAAATCCTAACAAAACAATATGATAACAGTTTTTAAAATACTATTAGATCAATTAGAATTAAAAGTTTCATACTTTTAGCAATTTCAAATAATTTGGTTTCAATTTGCTCAGGGTGTTGGCATCCAGTTCTGATATCTTGTGGATTCGAAGATGGCTTTTCATATTTCCTCTCTGGGCATATCCTCGCCCACATATTGGACATTTGAATGGAGTCTCACCTGTATGCAACCTCATGTGTTCTTTCAAATAATCTTCATGGTAAAAACTAGTATTGCAGACAGAACACTCAGCTGGTCTTTGCCCTGTAAACAAGTGAACTACTAATAATATTTGATAGAAAAATTGAATTTAATAATGGTTCTAAGTTATTTATTTATAATATTATTATTTATATTTTTAGGTGTTAAAAGATTCAACTATTTACTATTTTTAAACCACACTAGGGGCTCATTTTTCTCATTGCATGAGTATGGAGTAGTTCACATAACAACTCATTTAGCAAATGATGAATATATAAGGCTCTATTTTGTACCTTAGATTATTTAAGCTATTTCACCAAATAGGTGAGAATACTGTTAAGTATAATAAAAGATTAAATACATTTGCTTACTTGTTGATTTTTATTCTTTCTTAGATAGTACTATAGAGGTTTTTCTATTATGGTTTATTCTACACCTTGGAAATTGGATTTATATTGAATGTATAGCATAATTTTCGGGACCAATTTGTTTTGGCATAATAATACTTCGGCATATTTTTTTAGGAATAATCATGTTAAAGACCAATTTATTTTGACTAAATTTGATTCTCATAACGTTAGTAGGCCTAAAGGCTATTAGCATAACGATAGTAAATAATATTGTTGGTTAAAAAATTAATATCCTCTCCAACAAAAGTTAGTGTCAGAACCGAATTGCTGCAAAACTGACTCCACACAGTCTTGTTTGTCCTACCCCTAGTATTATAAAAAAACGCTAAGGCGCGTAGGGGTGAAACGACCGAAGTTATGGTGGTGAGCGAAAGCCGTCTGCGATAACTAGCACGCGTGGGGCCGCCGGAGGCCCGTAACGCTGTCACAAAAAACCTGCCTGCTGCGTGTTGCATGCTTGCTTGCAGCACGCATTATGCCAAATTATTTCTGTTCTATCTACAATATCAAGCGCCTACCAATTTCATTAGTGCAATATTGTAAAAATGTGCCTAATATTCTAGGTGTCAATAATTTTTTCATAAATAAAAATATGTTTTAATAATTTTAAGCGTAATTTATGCTTTTATGCTTTAGAATATTATGCCTACTTATTACTGTGGTTAGAGACATTATGCTAAAAAAGTATGCATGAGCTATTATGCATAATTACATTATGCGATATATTTTTATATATTTTTTTACTAAATCACATTATGCTAAATTATATAAGCCCTTAAGATTTTATGCAAATAGATAGGAAACCATAATGTTTGCCCTCCCTTTGCCTTATTCTAAATCCATTTTAAATTCAGTACCTCTGCTTATCCTTTCAAGGTAATACATACTTTTTCTAGCAAAGCAAGTTGTTTCAGTCAAAAAGGAAGATTGGCTTGCTTACCTGTGTGAACAGATCTCTCATGAATAATTGTAGACTTTGCACATTTGTAGGTTTTATCACAGAATTTGCATGAATACACCTTTTTAGGTCTTACTTTATCATGTACACTTCTGTTGTGACTTGTCAAGTCTCCTCTAAATGCAAAACCTTGGCCACATGCAGCACATATAAATTCTCTATTTTTCTCATGCTTTCTTTTCATATGTTTATGTAAATAATAGTCGGAGGTACAAATTTTTGGACAACTAGGGCATTTTATGGGATTTTTAAAATGTACAGTTTTCTTATGATTAGAGAGTTTGTCACCATTCTTAAACACATCTCCACAAACATCACATAACTTATCTGTGGTAGGTTTCTTTATATTGGGTAATTTGATTTTTGTCTGTGGTCTTGGTTTTGGTTCTTTTGATACCCTGGTTGTGTTTTTGCTGAATTTTGGAGACCCTGATTTAATACTACAATGAAATAAATTACAAATTAACAATTATCTAATTCATTTGAAAAGTTATAAAATTCATAAAGCTTTGAATGCATGAATGCTTAAGGCATTAAATAAACCAGTTAATTTATTTTAGTGCAAAAAGTGTTAAACAAAAATAATAGCATATCCTCATCTTCAATACTCAAGTTGATTAACTAAACATAGAAATAATATCATTAATTTCAAAGTATTACCACCATTTTTCTCCATTCCATAAAAAGTTGCCTTCTAATATAGAAGAAGCAATCTTGTTTGTACCAATTTCAGTTTTTACTTTCCGAGACTTTGGTTCTTTCTTTATAAGTTTCTTCTTAATTGGTTCCTTTTTTACTGTTGATGGTAATTTTAATGGAAGTAAATCCTCATAATCATCAAAACCATCATCATAGTGGTCTTCAGACTCAGCCTTAATATTCTTCACATCTATTTCTACTTCAGTCAAATGGTCATGTTTAGGACAAATTAAATCTTCCTTCATAACAATAAGTAAACCATTTTCTAATATTTTACAAGACTCTTTAAACTTATTTATAAAATCACACAAAGTATCTAATGTATTATTGCACATATTACATATATGACGTGGTAATCCTTCGACATCTTCTATCTGAAAATCATTTATTTAGTTAAGTAATAACATTGTTTTGAGGTTTATCATAACAATATTAGTTTTATACTAACTTTTCCATGTTGTATACATAAAGACAATTTTAAGAGTACGTTTTCTCCATTTTCCAATTTTTCAAATATTGGGAGTGTAGCTCCGTCTTGTAGACATATTCTACATAAACTTGTTGAACTTAAATCGACCATTGTAATGAGATTCAAACAAGAATTCCGCACTGGTCAACAAATGAGCTCTGATATTTATTTGTATAATTCTGAGAACGGTCATTTTTACCGTACATATCACATATTATTTGTTTGTGTTTATTTAGTTATATTAATTATAACAGAGCCGCTTTGCCTTTTAAAACAATATGATGACAAGCAGACCTAGACGATGACATTTAGTGAAGTGAATGATAGCTGTCATTGCTGTCAATGCCAAATCACCAATCTGATTGCCGTTTCATGAGAGTGAAAGAAACTAACACTATCGAAAATAAAATGCAAAACTACTTAGTTTCGCTTTTTGATGGCGATCGTGGCGTGTAAAACGGGGCTAATATTTATATGGTTTAATTACATTTTATAGACATATTTACCTAAAAATATTTCAATACTATTTCTATAAATTGTTACTAAAATTTTATCATTACCATTGAGCGAGATCACAAGACCATTCATAGACAATATTTTATCACTTGTCTTCTGTCATCAGGTGATCTAGGTTTGGGAGTAAAAATCCTAAAAAAGGGATAAAACGCCAAATATTTTCCTAAATCAATATGTCTGGAAAAGATAGGCTAGCTATTTTCCCTTCTCGGGGGTAAGTTTTGTGAAAAGTAATTTTGTGTGCTTAATTTACAAATGTGTAAAACATTTGCGTTTTATTAGTGGTTGAATTACAATTTAATTTATCCTGGTTTTAGTGCTCAGATGTTGATAAAAGGTCGTCTGGCTGGAGCGCAGAAAGGCCATGGTCTCTTGAAGAAGAAGGCTGACGCCCTCCAAGTGAGGTTCCGTATGATTCTGAGCAAAATTATCGAGGTGAGTATCGATATTTCCTCTTCTGTTACTTAGACGTTAGAGTGTTACAATTGTCTCTGTATTATTAGGGCTAGGTCTCCATTATTGTAATGAAAATAAAATGACAATTGTTTTAAAATACATTTCATTTCTGGGCTCACATGATTTTTATAAAAATCTGAATATGATATCTCTGTACTGATATTGTAAGATTCCAATAAGAAGGAGGCTTATCATGTATACATGTACCTACAAATAATTGTTTAATTTGTGTTCTATCTGGTTTTCAGACAAAAACTCTTATGGGTGATGTGATGAAAGAGGCTGCATTCTCTCTGGCTGAGGCTAAATTCACAACTGGAGATTTCAACCAGGTTGTCCTGCAAAATGTTACTAAGGCTCAAATCAAGATCCGTTCAAAGAAAGACAATGTTGCAGGTTGGTAGCACAATAATACTTTTTCACTTTGGAATTGAGCCAATGGAGGATCAATATGTAAACTCCTTAGACACTTGACCTAAATAAAAATGAACTTTCTTGTCCATGTTTCCACCAAATGCTTGTACTCTTTACTATAGCATACAGCTACATATTTCCTTCATAATATAATGGAATATTTGGGATTGCAAATTAATCATTAATTATTTTGTTTTGCATTATTATGAATTATTTTAATTCTTATTGGAATCAGTTTCATTTATTTTCATGTCTTTAGTTGCCATGAAACTACATAGATTACAAGACTATGTGAAAAGTTCAGATGATTTTTAGTTACTTGATTATGTATTCCATTTATTGTTTTCAGTATTAACATAAATGTTTTGTTTCTTGTTTCTCTTAGAGTATATCCCACAGTTATGAAATATATCAATGGTAAAAATTGTTAAAAAAATCTCCATGTAAACTAACACCTCATCCATATTTCCAGGTGTGACCCTCCCAATCTTTGAGTCATACACTGATGGTACGGACACATATGAACTGGCTGGTTTGGCCAGAGGTGGTCAACAGCTGACCAAGCTGAAGAAGAACTTCCAGAGTGCTGTTAAACTGCTGGTTGAGTTGGCCTCTCTGCAGACTTCTTTTGTTACCTTGGATGAGGTCATCAAGATCACTAACAGACGTGTCAATGCTATTGAGCACGGTGAGTCCAAGATTCTTACATTTTTAAGTATGATTCTTCTTTACAAAAATAGGAGGTTCTGAATTCATTGCAACATGTTGTTGTTATACAAAATGTTGCCATCAATTAATATTTCGTTGTCAGGTTCTCAATAATAATCCTACATTCACATTCCACTCAATATCAATATAATGCAACACCCATCCATTGCACAAAATGATACTCTTTTACAAAATTGTTATCCTACTACCCATATTAATAACTATTCATGTAAGTAGGTTGTTGTTTGTTACTATTTTCTCTTAAATAGCTGAACAGATTTGGATGAAACTTGCCACACAGATTGCTCATAAAGGATGAGGACTGTTTGGTATTATATTTCGTTCTAGCATTTAGCAGAAAGTGTAAGGGTTGGTTCTCACCTGTAGGAAAATGCTTGTAGTGTATCAAAAATGTATGGTCAACACATTATTATTAGTTTAGCTGGGGTTGCGGGTCAAGCGCAATAAGCTACCGCTGCCTCGGCCTAGAACAGGAGAAGGAACAGGGCTTTCTAGTCAGTAAGAGTCTTTTATTCACTCATGCCATAATACCTTGGGCTCAAAAAAAAACTTATCATAACTTAGGTGTATGTGATCTAATAAGGTCAATGTTTTATTATGTAGTTGTTTGTTCTGGCGATACGCGACTGATAATACGAAACAAATTTTTCGATTGATGTGAACTGACCCTTAGAGTTGGGATAATTAGCAATGGATGATTGTTGAGATTTGTAGTGTATGATGGACGTTTGTCAATGTTTTCATAAATAAGCTGATAAAAAGAAATGGGTTTATGACTGTAAATATCTGATAAGTTATTATCATATGAAAAGTTTTTATTTCATAATTGATAAGGTTGAAAATGGATAACTGTTACAATTTTCTCTATAATACAATAATTACCTTGAATTCTATAATGCAAATTCCATATGTATTGTATTCAAACAATAGAAAAAACGTAAGGAATATAATAAAGGCATTTCAGTTCTTGTTCTTATACCAGAGTTTAATTGTTGTATGGTGCGAGACCATATATGATTGTGAGGCTAATAATCTATTACTACCAGGATTTTTTGTTTCAAATCATTAACTGTTTAATTTTAACTTTTAAACTTTCGCGTTTCATTTTTTTTTTATGTAATAAATAGGTCGGCAAACGAGCATATGGATTACCTGATGGTAAGCAATCAGCGCCGCCCATGGACACTCGCAACGGAGGAGTAACGAGTGCGTTGCCGATCTTTTAGGGATTGGGGATTTGGAGATTTACGGATTGGGGGAGGGGAAGGATTGGGCCTCCGGTAACCTCACTCACACGGGGAATTCATATTAGAAAAATATAATATGCGGGTATTGATTATCGTGTTGTGTATTATTTTATTTATATTATGTATTAATTTTATTTAGTTCAGGAAACATGTGGGATTCATGTCCAATAATTGTTTCGTTTTGTTTAGATACAATAATGTTTTGCTCTTAACACGATTCAATTACTAACACTAGATTGAGTTGGAAACCAATCAACTGTACCATATTATATTTTATCATCTTCTTTAA
Source organism: Spodoptera exigua (assembly GCA_902829305.4). NCBI lineage: Eukaryota > Metazoa > Arthropoda > Insecta > Lepidoptera > Noctuidae > Spodoptera > Spodoptera exigua. The sequence goes on from LR824615.2 coordinate 8,596,380, forward strand.
TTGGTCTATCAACTAAATTACACGTACAAAGTAAAAGTATTTTGTTGACAGACATTTTTTTCCTAGTGGTTGTGGCTTGAGTGCCTAGCTGTCGTGATTGGGATATAGCCGTGTTTTTTAAGTTGAAATAGTAACTATTATTGCAATATTACAGTAATCATTCCCCGATTGGAGCGTACTCTCGCTTACATCATCTCTGAGCTGGATGAATTGGAGCGTGAGGAGTTCTACCGGCTGAAGAAGATCCAAGACAAGAAGAAGATCATCAAGGAGAAAGCGGAAGCGGTAATAGACATAGGCCGATTAAATAAGATTTTCCTAAGTTCAGAGCTAAACGTATTAAATGTGACACTAATTTTTAAAGTTGTATGCCCCAAGTAATATAGGAAATCCGTTATTTAAAGTTTTACAGATTCTTAAATCCCAATAAAATGTACATGCAATAGATGTATGTATGTATCGAACCCGAGACGGATCCCTTGTAAAGGAAAAGTTTGTAGCTCTAATAGTATTGTTTGTCTGTGTAAATTGTATTAATATTGTTTTTTTCAGCGTAAACAAGCAGCACTGCTTGCCGGCCAGGACTTGGCCGACGCTGCCAACTTGCTGGACGAAGGCGACGAAGACTTGCTGTTCTAGGCGCCGCGCCGACTATTGTAGACACTCGTTTATCTAGCCAGTTGTTAGTAGCGTGCAGTCAAGTCAACTCCCAACATTGGTAACCATTATCACCAACATCTGAACACAACAAACAAACATTTGAGCCAATATCCCATTAGGATTTTTAAGAGTCCGTTTGGATCCTCCTTTAAAGCAAGCCTTCCCAAACTTGACTGCATGAATTATAAAATGATATTACAGTGTTCATTACCTATGTTGTAAATACAGTATTGTTGTATCACGGTTCAATATGTACTATGTGCTGTTATCAACTATCACTTCGTATTACGGTTTAAAACAGCTATTTATTGTAATTAATTATTGAGATTGGCTGTTTGCTTAGGTCTTGTCGTATGTAAGCATTCCACCACATTTTGATTTTGTTTTTATTTTTCAAAGCTTTTTTAAACGCTGTACCAATGTAGCATAAAATCAGTATAAGTACACCTATTAAGTATATGGTTTTTGAATTGTTGTTTGGTATCTTAACTAATATTTTAAGTAAGCAATCAATCATGTAAATACAAGTTTGTGAAGCGAAATATATTATTATTATTATTATTGATTTCATTTGTTTTATTGCTATTGAACATTATCGAAATAGCAAAATAACGTTATCAATTAAATAGAATCGTTATGGTAAAGAAATGATATCACAAATATTCCGTGGAATTGTTTAAACACACGCGATCACAGCACCGACAAGATTTTGTTTACGATTTTTTTGTAACATAGTGTAACATAATTATGCGTCACATAAAAGGTTTATTTTTAAACCTCTAAATTGGACACCAGACATCACATACACTTAACGTTTTGAAGAGCTCTTAGCCAGGTAATATCTATTTCCTCGTTTTTGTAAGAGGCCGAAGTCAACAGCGCACCTCATGATGGTTCCAATAGACTTTCCTGTCCTTTTTGGATCGTCAACAGCTCTGTAGTGTTTCTTCAGGAAGCCTATCACTCTTCTGGAGGTCAAGCCGTTCTTTGATGGGAGGCTGTGGAAGGCCCACAGAACTATTGCTGCGGGATTCGACCTGCGAAGCCCTGACTTGATTTTGTTGTACGTATGACTGTGTGTCATCGAAGAGTATTCGGTGTCCGATGAGCAATAAGAGTATGAAGATACGGTGCTGGCGGGAGTCGCAGCTCTTTTGTATTTCATTTTATTCAAGCTATCGTTGTAACACTCACAAAGAAATTTAATACTATTAGTTTCTTTAGATATTTTTATGTAATCCTTTGGCCCAAATTCTGACGGATTGTTTGTCTGACTTACGCATGACAATTGATTGACAAGCAATTAATTGACTATACTTATACATATAAATTCTTGTAGGACGTGCAGGTTTTATATGCTTATATTACATAATATTAGATATTAAAGCTCCATCCTTCTAGATCGCAGATGCGGCAAAACACAACGTAAGTATTGTTATACCACGGTATTTTTTCATATCTTAGGTTTGCAAACGAGCAGAGACGGATAACCTGGTGGTAAGCAATCAGCGCCGCCCATGGACACGCGCAATACAACAAGTGCGTTGCCAGCATTTTGTGAGTTATAAGGGATTTGAGGATGGGGATTGGGCCTCAGGTAACCTATCACACGGCGAAATACAACGTAAGTGTGGCTTCCTGTCCAGATTATGTGAGGCCGTGGTCTCCGGCCGATCCTTTTCTATTAGCGCCGAAGCATTACTCTCACACTTAAAACAAGGAAACTGAGAGTGTCTCAGAAAAAAAAATCTGAGTTCAATTTTTGGAAATGGGTTATATTCAGTATTGTATTTTTCCAATTCTTGTTTTTTTTTTCTATTTTGTGCACAAATCAATGAGTTTAACAGAATATCTACATAAACTACGTAGCAAAGTTTTAAAAGTAAAGTTCTTAAAGTTTCAGAAAATGTGACATACATACATACAGGGCATGATGAATCGATGAAGGTTCCGTTTTCTGCAATTTGGCTACTTAAGTAAATTAAATGATTATATTACCAGAATGATCCAAATAGGTTTAGGTAGGTACCCATGTATTTTAGTATGATTGCAAGTTACGTGACTTTTAAAACATTATTTTGTTATGATTGAGGAAAACGATAAATGATGTCGTAATTGGAATCTGGGAAAATGTTCGCTAACATTTTGTGGGCGGAGTTTTAAATGTTACGCCGTAGCGGTGCTACGGCGTAGGGAATGCGTAGTAAACAGTGGCGTAGCGGAGCGGCGGGGGTTGGGAGGTTGTAACTCGTAAGTTTATTTTTCCATGAGTACACAAAAATATTGAATGAATGATTATGTAACTGCGTAAAGTACAGCGGGAGTTTAACTGTTAAATAAGGTTTGTTTGTTTTGTTTTAGGGATATAAACTGTATAGATTCTTAATTTTCATTACAAGATCTACGATTATCATAGAATTTCTGTAGATTTATTTGATGATTGCTGAATTCCAAATAAATCTGCCTCCTTTAGAACACTTCTCTGCATCACCCTTACGGTTGACTGAAAGAGAATCACTTTCGGCATTAGGTCCGCCTTTGTCTGTACTTATTACATAAAGTGTTCAATAAATTCATTAATCTAATATGAATACTTACTTGTGTCCCTTTTATAATATTTTTTCTATAGTTGTAATAACTTTGCTCGTTCATACGCAAATGTTAAATCTGAATATTTTTTTGTTTTAGTTACATGTAGGTACTTTACCTATACAAAAACGCGAACAAAAGTTACACAGATATCAAAACAAATTTAAATATTACGAAAATCCTAATTCTCAAAAGGTCGGCAACGTATTCGTAACTCTTCCGTTGTTGCGGGTGTCCATGGGCAGCGCTGATTGCTTAACAACAGGTAATCCGTCTGCTAAATATCCAGGTAACTTAATTAATTAAATAATTACGTATACAATATCCGCCGAATCTCAAAACTCAATACAATAATCTTGAACGCAAACACAAGCTTAGGGGGACACGTGTGATATGAACTCGAGACGGTATCTAACATGCAAACGGCCTAAGTTAGATTAGCGCAAGTAAACAGGCGATGCATGTATTGCGAATGAAATGATCCCCCGAGTGACGTCATAAAAGGAATCGTAACTAGATGTTTAATCTGTGGAATTACATATAGAATACGTCAGCCATCATTCAAAAATACTTAAAATATCTGTTTAGATTTTTATGTTCAACAAATTAAATACCTAGTAAAAGTAACACTATTATTCATCGATTTTACTTTTACTAAGTACTTAATATACCTATTTATTTAAGTATCTTCCAAAAAGGATTTACTATAAACTTGAGTAATTAGGTATACTTTGTACGACGACGTCATTCACTTTAACGAAAATTGATAAAATGTATTGAATTTAATTAGATGTTTAGCACCCAGTTTTAGATACCTACCTATTGCAGATATTTTTACATACGGATAACATACGGTGTCATCTAAAATACCCGCAACTCTATTAGGCGTAGAATAGGAGATATCTATATAATAAGATGTATTATAATATTAAAATAAACACGATAAACAAATTAATCGCTAACTTTCTCTGCAATAAAAATTACAAACAAACTGACAAAGCCCAGCAACTAATTAACGATTAGTTAAGCATCTAAATTATCTAATAATTCCCAACGGCGAGAGGTCCTTGCTTAGTCGCACAACTGGTCGAGTGATATGTCGATCGATTAGTTGGAACACCGTAGTCGGGCTACGAAAGGCACATATCCGGTAACCGGGGGTGAATTATTGCAACTTCATTTACTATGACGCTCTGGCGTATTTTGTGCGATGAATGTAGAACAGGCTTTTGTGTTCTGTAGCAAGTTCGTGTACAGTGATGTCATTATTTTGTGTTTAATAAACATCTTGGTATAGGTGAATGGAATTGAATTAGAGATTTATATTTTGACATAATGCTTTTATCCTATTTCATGGTTGCATAGGGTTAGTAAGCGTTAGTTTTCACTAAGCATTAAGGTGCAGTTGTAGTGACTATAGAATATGCAACGATTCAGAGAATTGCGAAATCATAAACAGTAATAAACAATTCTTAGGAACACATCAAGCTAACCTAAGCAGTATAGTTAAAGTAACTCGTAATGTAACGTATATATGTAAGTGAAACATATGTATAATAGTCCTTATAATATTACAGCAAGGTTGCAATATGCGGAGTTGGCTTTGTGTGACTTCCTTTGTTTTGTAAGATCTTTGTCTACACGCATGAACAGAGTGCACTAATTGTAGTTAGTTATAAGTATATCTGAAATAAACGTAGTTATATATGTATAGGCCGGAGGCGTTATGCCGCCCTGGCTACAGCCAGTGGGAAGCCGAATGGGGCTCTGCTGCCTGCATAGCACGAGCTACCTACTACTTACTAAGATGGATCGCCAATAGATGGAGGCGACCAGCCACTGCCGAAAGGTCACGAAAGTCGGTTTTGGTCCTCGTGGCTTCTCCCAAAAGGCAGAAGACGGCACGAAAGTTGAGTTTTTTAGTGAGTGTAAGCCCTACATAACATCACCTTCTCACTGGGCGGTGTGTGTAAAGCGTTTTTCTTAGCTGAAAAAAAGGAATGCAGGTATAGGTAACCTAAAACTTACGGCCGTCTTCAGTAAGTAACTACCTATGTGGCCTATTTAAGTAAGAGTAGGTATCTGTTGAATTGAACTAAATAAACAATTTCGAAAAAAGCAACATGTAAAACATATCTACTACATTATATCTAAATTAAGGATATGGAGGAATCAAGGAATTATGGTTCGGTTGAGATGTTTGTTACTCTTTGACATAAAAACTACTGAATGAATTTGAACGAAATTTTGCTCAGTGATATCTTTATGTAGATTAGGTTTAAAATACTTAGGTACTAGCGACCCGCCTCGGCTTTTCACGTGTGTAATGTTGATACTCAATTTCGCAACTAATTATTGTTAGTTATTAAACATATAAACACTCCTCTTCAATTACTCCATCTATTAAAAAAACCGCGTCAAAACCGGTTGCGTAGTTTTAAAGTTTTAAGCATACATAGAGATATATATGCTTAAAACTTTTATAAGGACAAAGAAAGCGACTTTCTTTTGTACTATGTATTGATAAGGAGATAGAGTTTGAAATACCGAATCATATACCTACTTTTTACCGTTGAATTTATTGTAAACGGCTGTAAAAGATATTATCACATAAATATATGTACTACTAGGTATACCTATTCCACTATAAATAATACTGGAGTGCAAGTACCAGGTCCGCGTCCGATTACATTAAAATATTCACACCTAAACTGATGGAGGTTGGACGTTACATTTTAATGTGGGTGAAAACATCTTTAAAGTCTAGAATTTGCTCAAACCTTAGACTATAATAATAATAATAACCTTAGACTAACTTTTACACGTGGCTTTGAACTACAAACGTCATGATGATTATAATCGTGACAAACCATAGAAGATAGAGTTAATTCCTCTATGTGACAAATAATTTGTCCGACCTTTTAGGGATTAGGGTTTTTGAGATTTAGTGATTGGGAGGGATCGGGGGAGGGGAAGGATTGAGCCTCCGGTAACCTCACTCACACAGCGAAACACAATGCTGTGGTTCTGTCACGTCGGTTTTCTGTGAGGCCGTGATATCTCTCCAATCGAGCTGACCCATTCGTGCCGAAGCATGTCTCTCTCAAGTATGAATCTCTAAGGTATGAATTATCTAAAGAGAAAAGTCGGATTTAACTCACAAAAAGGGCTCATTCAATGATTTGAATGTCTTAAATATCTATAAAATATTGAAGCAGGTAGAACGACGGAATTACTTTGAACGAATGCCATTTGCGTAACGTTCCGAATTGATCAAACGGCTTTTGTTTCTAAGCGGGATAAAAGTGACAAAGTGCTTGAATTCAAAGAATGTTTTGCACTGAGATATTAGCAATGGGATGCCTAGGGTCCTATGGAAATTACAGAAAAATTGTCGGGACATTGTAACGTGAGGCGAGGACCCGTCACGTCTACCTTTTTAGATGTATATTTTATAATCTTTTTTTTTAATTTATTTTTTATGGAATAGCTCGGCAAACGAACAGACGGATTACCTGATGGTAAGTTATCAGCGCCGCCCATGGACACCCGCAACGGAGGAGTTACGAGTGCGTAGCTGTGGTTGTTTCGCGTCGATATTCTGTGAGGCCGTGGTATCACTCCGGTTGAGCCGACACATTCGTGCCGAAGCTTGGCTCTCCCACACTTACCTACGTTAGAGAAAATACAACACATATTAAACACATACAACTCCACACTGTAGGTATATGGGTAGGTAGTCGCGGGTCAAGCGCAACCAGGTACCGCGGCCTCAGCCTGGCACAGGAGAAGTAACATACCCGGGTTTATAGTCAGTCTGACACTCTCTCTCGCCATTCCCTGGGCGAGAGAAGCCATGTAATGAGCTTTCCTCCTAAAAAAGTTATGGGCAATGCTTGGAAGTTTATGAACAGAAAATTCTAGAACTAACAGTTTAATCCAGAAATTGTAGTCAAAGCTTTACTGTAGGGTATTTACAGCTAATGAATATCTAATTAATTAACCGAAAAAATAGCTAAATGTCTCTACGTCACTTTTTATGGTAAATAAACATACATATAAATGATATAATACTAGCTTTTGCCCGCGACTCAGTTAGCGTGGGATAGTGACTTCCCGCTGATTTTTGATATAATATCCTATGTCCTCGTTTCTATCTTATGTCCTGTGTTTTTCGAGTTCCAAACAAAAATTTGGTACAGACATACTGTACCAAATTTTATAGAAATCGGTTCAGCAGTTTAGGCGTGATGAAAAGACAGACAGCAACTTTCGCATTTATAATATTAGTATTGAAGTATAAATAGTATAGATGTATATAATATAATGATAAATGATGTTAATAAAGACCAATCATTCTGTAAATAGTTAATTAGGAATTGAAAACGGGATATCTTAGTCAAACAGTCAGCTGATATTCTCAGTAGAAGTCTCAAAGGTAAGAAATAAACAAATTACAAGGATCTCAGTGACGCTAAGAGAGCGGGATTCTTTACCCATATTTGCACAATAAAGTGAGTTCGTAGATATTTGCAGTCGCACAGATGCGGTATAAACTGAAGATGTGTAACATAAATAGAACTTCAGTTATTTCTCATAATATTTCTGATATTACGGCACACTAGTTTTTGTATTTGGATTTCATTTACTTGAATTAGGTAGCTATATCTATTAGGCTCACGATTTATAACAAGTCAAATTCAAAGTTTGATCATTTGTTCCAATTCAAATCTATAGTAACCGATTGTGAAAAAGAATATTGAAACTGATCTTCATCTAGTATAGCTTTTATTTAACTTGCACGTGATTGTATGTATCTATGTTTGTGAAGTAGAACCAGTGCTAATTTATAGCAGAAAATATCTTCAACCGATTGGGTTGGAATTTTTACGTTTAGTTTGTCTTTGTGTGTCTTGTCTTTAGATTGTTTAATTTCGAAATTAACTAATCCACTTGGTACCTAGAATTTTATTTATTTTAGACCGTTTCAACCTTTTTAACTTTTGTAAGTCAGGACCTAGTAGTAGGCAGAACCGAAACAATGCAGTTGCAGTTTAGTTTAGAGACTAAGTCTTTGGTCCCTTTTTTTATGTGATAGGTCGGCAAACGAGCAGACGGATTACCTGATGGTAAACAATCAGCGCCGCCCATGGGAACCCGCAACGGAGGAGTTGCGAGTGCGTTACCGACCTTTTAGGGATTAGGGATTGAGGAGGGATTGGGGGAGTGGAAGGATTGGGCCTCCGGTAACCTCACTCACACGGCGAAACACAACGCTGTGGTTGTTTCACGCCAGTTTTCTGTGAGGCCGTGGTATCACTCCGGTCGAGCCGACCCATTCCTGCCTAAGCATGGCTCTCCCACACTTAAATCCCTATCTTACTTATATTATAAATGCGAAAGTTACTAAGTACTAAAATGGCTGGATGAATCTGAATGAAATTATGCACAGGCATAGGATGTACGCCGGATCAGATGAACATATGCTCCTTTTTATCAACATACCACGCGGGCGAAGGCAGGAGCGGAAGCTATTTAAAAAATAACTCAAAAGATATCTTCTGATAAAATCAGCTTTGCATCACTTCAAAACATCAGTTTACTTAATCTCAATCACAACCTTCTTTGATTTAAATATCACCACCTGATCTCAATCTTCTTGCTCCTAATTTATTTGGGGTCGGCCTAATATATCTTTTTCCTCCATACGTCTTTATCTGCCGTTTTCCCAATGTTCACTTCCTTACCGTATTACCTTTTGCACAATTCATCTTTTGTACTTACATTATTATTCATTTTTCACGAAACTGGTAACACAGTTTGGGGACTAGCGGTAAATGTAGTATCAGCAGCTTATAAGTGCCCACAGCTGAGCAAATACCTCTTCTTACACGGAGAAGGTTTAAGCAATTATCTCCACGCTTGCTCAAGACGGATTGGCGATTTCAAACTTACAATAAATTGACTGCACGGTTGGTGCGGTGGCTGGGCAACTGGCTGCCGTGCAACGTGTCGCGGGTTCGATTCCCGCACGGAACAACTCTTTGTGTGATCCACAAATTGTTGTTCCGGGTCTGGGTGTTATGTGTATGGTGAAATTGTATGTTTGTAACCGCACCCACGCCACAGGAGAAAATCCTAATGTGGGGCAACGTTCTTTAAACACAAAAAAAAATAAGAAGTTACTCACAAGTCTGGAGTAGGAGAAGGAACGGGGGAATTTACGGTCAGTAGGAGTCTGCCACTCCCTCTCTCTATACCCTGGGCAAGAGAATTTATTTGATGACTTTCGCATCACAAAAAAAGACATATGGAAATACCTACAAACAATAATTGATATTGTTTCGAATTCATTACTGGTTGAAGTTCATTATTTGATTAAAGAAGATTGTGTAACGCTTACTGCTGAATAAATGCGATAATTTGTTTGTTTGTTGCCAGCCCTACTTTTCAAACGACAAAATCTCGTTGAAATCACTTATTAATTATACAGGTAGTTGGCAGTTTCGGAGTACACAGTGGAGCATAGCTTAGACAAAGCCGCGGGTAAAATGCACTGATAATGTATTTTTCCTTCTTGGTAGATAAATAACAAGAGCGGTTTCAGTAGCTTTATGTAACTGATCAGTATTAATTTTGGATATTATTTCTTGCTTTTTAATGCGTTTATGCGTTAACTCTACCAAACAAAGAGACACATTATGAAAGTCCAGGTATCTGCAGCTAACCATAGATATTGCTTTAAATTGCGATCGATTAACTTCCAACGATATTTTTGGGTCGTGGAAATTTTGGCGCACTCCGACATATTTTTCTGTCAGTTTTAACGAACGCTTAAAGTGTTTTTCGAGATTTTGCACGTTCTAATTCTGGTATTGTTGTTTCAAAAAGATTTCTCTTTCTCTAATTAATGGTGCATCTAGAAATTTAAAGGTAGCGTTGCATTTTTACGACTTTTGACAAAATAACTTAAGAATAATTTATTAACTTAAGACTTTAGGTACATGAAAGTTTATTTAATAAAATGAGTAATTTCAATGGTGTTAATTAGAGACAATAGTGGATAAGACAATTGATGCAAAATGCCTGCGTTCGCTTGAGGGTCGATGAATAAAAAAATAATATATTTTAAAATATGTAGTCATTTTTAACACTTGATATTAGGGTGTCTTAAAATTTATTTTTCGCCTTTGTCTTGTATACCTAGTCCATTTATAAAAAGAAACACACACCAATAAAATAAAAATATACAAGACCAATTATTTTATAGATATTGTTGTTGAATTAATATCGGAAAAACTCATGAGATGATCACAGACGCACTCCACGTTTTATAAACAAAGTAACAAGGTGACTCCTCGGCGCGGAGCAATTGACAGAATAATTTACTCATGGGCACGTACACGCAACGTAATACAAGCCTGCTATTCCAGATGCTCTAGATTTGTATCATAATATTCTATAGAAGGATTCCATGTCAAAGGTTCCCGTATTATGTGAATGGCGTAAAACTAGTCGTAAAGAGTGAATACGCAAAACCAGCAGTAATGGTAAGGTCATTGCGAAAATTTCTCGGCAACAAAGATGTTTCGTGGTAAAGGAATATTTCCAGTAGGTAGCGGTAGGGTGTGAGTGAGGGGAGTGCTGCGGGGTGCAGGGCAATGGGAGGGAGACTCAGAGGGTGGATGTTTGGAGTGTTGTTCCCTGTAAACGTCAAGAGCGATCACCGTCGGAATGAAACTGAAGATAGATTTGAGGTAAAACCGGTGTAAAAACCAGAAATAATCGGTAATGACCAGTTTTTGTCGCCTCGTTTCTGACTTTTATGAGACTTTCTATGGTTCCGAAATTTTGTAAAGACCTTTATCTATTTGTCTGTGTGACCTTGAAAAGCATTTTACTACCTACAAGTGTCCCTGACTGTTATTGAGTGTCTTTAATTATGTAACTAGATGGTCATTATGCAGATGTTATCTTTGAAAAAGATCTCTATAATAAATATGATGTGATGTTATTAATATTTACTATATGATTATTTATATTATTCATTATGCATTATTCATTACGTATGTATGTATGCAATAGTAAGTATGTAGTGTTAATTTTCATAACTAGCTGAGTACTCCTATTTACATAGGTACTTTTGAAACTGAATTTATAAAATGTCAATTATTTGTTAACAATTTTTTTTTTGTAGGCATAGGCCCTAAAACACGTACTTTAACATGTTTGGATTCTGGCATTTATTTTGCCGATTGTTTGGCAAAAGGCACGCCCTCATTATATGAGACTAATGATATAACCGAAGAAAAGTGTTTGTGCTATACTTTTTATAAATACTTTCCGCGAAAAACATTTGTACCTACATGAATTTCAATTAAATTATAATAATATATTAAAAATTACTTTTGTTCTTGTCTATGACGAATAAAAAAACGTAACTCGACTATTGCTGCTGCGTATGAATTCGTAATTCGAATCACGATTTTTTTCACAAAATGGCGTCTTAAAAATGAATGTCCGTCGTTATTTAGAAAGTTTCAACTTTAATCCCGTGACTCTTGATCAAAAATTAACCAGCCAAGGGACCTGCTAGCATTGTTAGTCTCCTTTTCTGCTGGATTTTAGTGTATCAAACACTGATCTACATGCACTGAGAGAGAGAGAGAAATACGATAAGGTATTTATCATTCCTTTGCCGTTGAAGAGAACAAAGAAAATGTGAAGAAGCGTCAGATTCTAAGTGATTACATTCATTTAGGTATAAAGTGTCTTGAAATGGTTTTAAGAGTAGGTAGGAGAGAATAGTTGATACCAAAATCAAACGGTTTTTTTCTTAAAATTGTTTTAGTATAATCTAGTGATGTAACAAAATAACACACGCGTGTTGTTTCGTTAAAATATATTGAATAAAAATATTCCAATATTGATTTTATTACAGAACCAATTTGATTTGTTAAACTTATGTCGTTAAAATATTTGTGAATAAAACAAATAGATACCTATTATTCCGGCCATAATACTCGACAAGCTTTTCAATTTGATGGTGACATCTCTTTGTGTTATTTTTGGTAGCGATTTACATGACGTGATCGTTTTACGTAGCGTTCTGTAAATTTGGTTTTCTCGTTTTATAGATTTCAAATAAGGTTTTTAGTTGGTATTATGGAGATAAAGTGTAAGTGTGGGAGAGCCATCGCACAGCACGAATGGGCCGGCTCTATCGGCGTGATACCACGGCCTCACAGAAAACTGGCGTGAAAAAACCACAGCGTTGTTTCGCCGTGTGGCTGAGGAGGACCAATCCTTCCCCTTCCCCAATCCCAAAATCTCTAAACCCCTAATCCTAATAAGGTCGGCAACGCAAACGTAACTCCTTCGTTGGTACGCAATTAGCGCCATCCCGTCCATGGGTGGCGTCTACTCGTTTGCCGTCTTATAACATAAAAAAGTATCAAAGTAGTGTCCATGCTCCAGACATACTTAATTCCTGATTAGAACACCACAGGTGTGGCTGGAGCTGGTGTACTCAGTGTGTCCAGCGGAGTTGCAGGTACAAGCGCAATGACATCCTTTTTTTTGTGAATGGAAAATCATCAAATGACTTCTCCCGCCCAGGGTAGGGCGGGCGGGAGGTAGTGTCAGACTCTTACTGACTAAAAACCCCCTCGTTCCTTCTCCTGCTCAGAGCGGGAGACGTCGTGTGACGATTTATTTATATCAAAAATGGCAGATATCTAATTCAACCCTTCATGTTTTAATTTATTGAATACCACTCTAGCGCGGTTTCACTTTGCTGATCGTCTCCTAAAGATCGTTGCGTGATGTTTTATATCTTATAAAACGCAGGACCATTGTAGCTATCTATCAGTGAAAGAGTTTTAGAAATCCGACTACCGGTCCCTAGCATTACCCCCTTCTTACAAACGTTGGTATAGATTTAGTTTTATTAAAAAATCTCTCAAAGTACTTCCTTCTTTACTCAATCCGGGAATCAAAACAAGAGCAGTTGCTCATTGCAGTATTTCCATCTACTCACTGCACTACCTTTTACTTATCTAATTAGGTAAATAGCATCGCTTTAACACACATACTCGCCTCCTCAGTGAAGCTTTTTCTTTTTAAAAAAGGAACACGATTTCTGTAGCGTTTTGTTTATGCGTTCATCTTCCTAACACCAATTAAACATTGCGGTTATTATATGAAAAATGAGTATGTGTGCATGTTGTAAGAATGTGAAACGTAAATGTTAACTTAAATTAATTTACTGAATTTTCAATTTAAACTGAGAACAGAACGAATTGTTTTAATTTAACGAACAACGGAAGCTGTTCTATTTGGGTTTTAGTGGATTTTGTGCTGGGTTTAAAGTTGTTTTTGATGGAGTTTTTATTTGTTTAAGGAGGTTTTGTTGAATTATTATATACTTACGGGGTTTTTGTCTAAATGGGTCATTATTACATCAGAAAGATGCACTTAATATCATTATTATATTATTAATAGATATCAATTGTGTGATAAATAAGTGTTGATTACAAATGATTTCTTGTTCAATTTGGTTTTGCTTCGATTGTGTTGCTTCGATTTGACTTAAATGATATTACTTACTTAAAATGTGTTTTAAATTCAGTAACAATTCACTACCAACATATGTTATTTAACCAAACGATCAACTAAGTAAAAATGGGTGTAAATACTAGAAAAGTAGCTCTTTACATACCCCTCTCGTAAACTTTCGAGTTTATCAAAGGTTTGACAGGATTTTTTATCCATACGAAAAAGGGATAGATAGGTGGCTAGCAGAAAATAATTCTCCGATTATCCGGATGAAATAAATAAGTTAGCGTTCGCATGACAAGGGTAGCGAATTCTGTTTTTGTCTGGCACGCCTAATATGAGTGTTGTATAACGGTATGAGTATACGCACGGAATTATTTATGTCCATTTATTTTACTCATTGTTGGAAATGAATTTATGAGTCGTAAGCAGGTTTTGGAATGTGTTTACAATGTTTATTAGTTATATTGTGAGTGTTTGCCTTGTAATAAAGGTAATTATTGACCTAGAATTAATGCTCAAATTGATGAATCAAGTCGGTTTAGTATTAATAAACTATCTTTTTTGAAAATATAATTTTTTAAATAGCCTAAAATAATTGTTTTACATTTAACAAAGGGGTATTTCTTTGTGGAAGAATCCAGTAGGAACTTTTATACGAATACTAAGATTAAATAATAATGCAGTTATGTAATGGCTACCGCAACACGGATCTAAGGACTGCGAGCGAGGGAAGCTCGCTACACGAACTGAACGATCCGAGTGTACTCACGTTACGCACACGCCTCAAAGGGCCACTAGACCACCACAGTCAACCCAACCAAAGAGAGAGGTTTTTAGTCAGTTTTTCGCAGTCAGTCTGACATTCTCTCTCACCCCACACAGGGTCTGAAATAGCCATAGGATTCCTCCCTGAAAAGCAATTTGTAATCAAGTATCGTTAAGAAAACAAATAGAGAGCTCTACTTACATTTCACAAATTTCTACACCATCAACTTTCTTCAATAAACCAAAGACGTATTGGTTATAAACAAAGGGTGTTAGTGACGGGACCCGTCAAGATTCGGGTTTTTCTTTACAAAAACGAAGGCGACCCTGTATTGTATTGTTCGAGGTGTTCAATAAATACCGATAGGGTCGTCCCCTCCACAATAGGGACCACACTGTCCCTTAGCCAAGCCTAATAGGTATGTATGGATAAAATATTGTCAACATTCCTGGTGATTTCCTTTTTGTTGTAATTTGCCAACATACGTTGATTTTTTCTTTATTTATGTAATGCCAGTTTTGTATTTAAGTATAACGTTTTTGCGTGATGATAAGTAAATAGGTCTCTAATTAATTTCATTCAAGTTTTTATTTTTTAATTTCCTGCATTATTTTAGTAATCGTTTTTGACGATAATTATGTAACGTATTACTGAGGAATTATGTAAGTATAAGTAACCTAAATGTTGCTACTAACATTACAAACGCGAACGTCTGTTACTAGGATTGGATAGACTATGTAGTTAGTTGAATGAAATTTGCCATAGATAAAAAGTATATTGAAATAACTCATAGACTACTTTTTACCAGGCTAGTGTGGGCAGAAGCTAGTTTGTTCAGAAGTGTCGCGACGATACTGCGCATAGAACACAACCATCAAAGTACCTATTACATGTGTTTCTACTGAATTTAAAAAGCTTTAGGTACATCTAGTAGTAGACATTGTTAAGCCGTGGATTTCTGTCCAGTGAATCGCCGTCAGCAATTCAGCATTCTTCTAAATGTACAATAAGTATAAAACATTTCTTTCCCCTGTTCGTGGTATCGTGGGCGACGTCTAGACAAGCTCATTTCATGAATTGCCCGAATGAAAACGGTTACTTGTGAAAACGTGTTGTTGAATCTCAAATTAAAATGTTACTGATTTATGTGTTTTTTGAATAATAAGTATTTGTACTTTGAATGTTAAGATGGAATCTATTCTTTAATTTTCGATATAGATAGATTCTGTATTAGGACTGTGTTATTGAAAATAAAGGTAAGTTTACAACATTAGAATCGCATACACACATACAAAGATTCGCCATACATAGATTATGGCCTGAAAAAAAATATTTATTTACTAATTTATATTTATATATACTTCATTGTACACATTATTAAAAAAACAAGAGCAGGCTTACAGCTATAGAGTGTACAATGGTCGGTCTTATCGCACAGGGTGATTTCTTACTGACAACCTTACCTATACATGTATATGTATGAATTAATGATAAGTACCTACCTTTTTTTTATTCACTCAATCGCATCGCAGAGTTCAATGATTTTGGTTGCTTATATACCTATAATAGTACCTACCGGTACTAATTTTTAGACTACAGTCTATCTACAGAAAGACACAAAAACTAAAACAATGCTTGGCCCTCAGAATACAGGTTTGTTCTGTATTCTGAGGCCTGGCCTTACGTAGGGAAGGAACTAACAAAATCCCATCTTACAATTAAAATAATTGAAGCTTGACATACCTAAGTGAAAGTTTAACGTAATACATTTGAAACGAGTTTATTGAAATCTATCACTAAATGAGTAAGTATATCTGCAAAGACGACATAAAACTGAAGCAGCAATGTTTCACATCACTTTCTCTATTAAAGTCTAGCCTAAGGCTAAGAACTCACGGAGCGATTTTGAACCGTGCCCGCCGCGGTAGCGGAACTGCGGTTTTATTTCCAAACTCACGAGACCGGTTATTTGCGCGGTTACACAGCCGCCGCGGTAGCGATCCTCGCCCGCAAACGTGGCGGGCGATGATCGCAAGATTGCAAGACGGGCGGTTAACGATCAGTTGAGGTCCAGACCGCCATGGACACACACCAGAAACAAGCCGTTGCGTTATATTTACTTCACAGAAGACCCGCCGGCCCCCGCTGTTGCTCGCCAACCGATCGCAAAGCGCGCGGGTGCCACCCGCCGAGGCTGCGGGTAACCGCGACCCGCGCGATTCTACTAGTTGCCCGCCGGTACAGCGGGAGCCGCATACAACCGCGTACACCGCGGGCGTAAAACGCGTCGTGAAATGTGCTTTAATTTTTTATATAAATATTTGAATTCTACAGAAGCTGCGGGCCCGCAATCGCAGCGGACGCGGGCGAAAATCGCTCCGTGAGTTCTTAGCCTTACCCCGTGATGCTCAACACACGTCGCTTGTTGAGAAAATGAAGGTGCGACTTGTTTGCCAACTGGTCGATCAATCCATCCACCAACTAGTCGTCGTACTCGCTCCGCCGCAACACGGCTTCGTGGAAATATCTTGTAAGGGTTTTAGGTTAACTAATTTGTTTGATTATTTGAGTTTCTGTTTCATTTTGGATTTCTCGCGTCGCGTAAGGTATCTCTGTCAAGTGGAGTCGATTTCTGTCTTACATTGTGAATTTTGTGCTGTTTATTTAATAATATGTAGGTGTTTGGATTAGTTTCATTTTCAAACAGAAAGTTTATGCCAATTTATTATTCTACTCAAAGTAAATTTTACTTACTAAGGCGCTACGTGTTGCTATGTCTGTCTGGATCAACTTTATCAATTTATTAAAAATATAAATCTGAAGGTCTACCCACCATGATAACATTTAAAGGGAACGTTATAGAAACCAGCTGTTGAAAAATAAAAGTATCTAGCTATAAGCAGTTAAAAGTTTCTACTATCCGCTACTAGATGGCGCTAGCAGTTTAACGAGGTAAACATAAGGTGATTATTGTTTTTCGCAACAGTGAACTCGTCTTTTAACTTTTCCTGAGCGCAATATAAAATGATATTTGAGTATTTGTTTTTAGAATGGGTTCTAATCATTTATTGGAAAAGTAATATTAACTTCCCTTAACATTGAAAACCGTATAGGCGAAGTTTGACATTGCTATTATCCATGTAACGCCATTTTTATAGTCCCTAAGTGTATGGATCGGGTATTTTTCATCGGGTAGCAAATTACTCTCAAGGGCATCAACACTTTCCAAAATAAAATACAGCTTGTTGTTTGTTTGTAATTTGTGTTAATTCCATGAATATTTTTGATACTTATGTAATGTGAGGAATGACAAGTATTTTATGCATAACTATGTGTAATTTGATGTTATATAGGTACCTAGCATGCAGATCGTAAATAAAATAGTCTGTATCATTAGTAATTAAATATAGGTACAGAAAGGAAGAAACAAAAGGACAAAAGAAAAGGTTACAGAAATTATAACTTATGCACAACTTAAAATAAACTATATTTATATTAGTTTAAGTATGGGAGAGCCATGCTTCGGCACGAATGGGTCGGCTCAACCGGAGTGATACCACGGCCTCACAGAAAACCAGCGTGAAATAACCACTGCGTTGTGTTTCGCCGTGTGAGTGAGGTTACCGGAGGCCCAATCCTTCCCCTTCCCCAATCCCTCCTAAATCCCTAAATCTCCAAATCCCTAATCTCTTAAAGGTCGGCAACGCACTCGTAACTCCTCCGTTGAGTCCTCTCGAGTGTCCATGGGCGGCGCTGATTGCTTACCATCAGGTAATCCGTCTGCTCGTTTGCCGACATATTACATATAATAAAAAGCATATAAAACAAAAGTTACACAATCGATCGCAAATTAAATTACAAAAACCATTCAACATTCAACAAAAAGTAGTTCGAAAAATCCCCAACAGATGGCAGGCAGCGTTCGTGTTCTACAAATCTTTGTGAATAAAGTTCACACGCGGTAAGAATAGCAGTCAGCTAATCGACGTTGATGTTAGTTAGCGCTTCTGCCGTTAAGAAATCATAATTACTTTTACTTTCCGCAATGAAAGGGAATTTTGTGTCATCAAAGTAATCGTTCTTTTCCTTAGAAAATGCAGTTTATTATACCTATGCGGTTTAGAAAATATAAAGGCTGCAGTATTACAATAAATATTTCCTTTCTTATTAGGTAGCGAACGGCAGAACCGTTCAAGCGGGCTGTATCCCTGGTAATCCTATCAGGGATATTGGTAACCGACGAGTAGATAGAAGAATATCAGTGTATCATTTCAATATTGAAATCTAAGTACTTATTGAAAGGCTTCCACACACAGTAATACATTTCATATTTATTATTAAAACTTTTAAATTTTAAGTCAACAATTAGCCAATTGGCTTTACTTTTTAATCTTAAAACTGAGATGTTTCTATAGATACTGCTTTCGTTTTCCTTTAAAAATAAAATCAATCATCTAATTACCAAGTACCAACCTCTTTTAAACATATTTCATTTCCAAGTTACACTTACGTTCTTTAAAAGTTAGGTATAAAGATTGTGTATAGCGGCAGAATAGGAGTACTGTTCTACATGGCTCGGTCAATATGTATACAAGATGTCTATCTGTAATTATGAACCCTCAGTGGACGCAACACAGTGGCCCATATCCGCTATTGTACACCCGCTTCACGTAATTTCATTATCCCGCACAATCGCCTCGGTGACGTCACTGGCCATATTTCACAGAATTTATACGAAAACTGAGAAAAATTGACACGTCACGGATAGACCGCTTCACAACGTTTAAGTATTTAAAGTGAACCTTATGTAATTAAAATGTAGCTAGCGTACAATGTACTTTATTCCGCAGGAGATAAAGTCCAATATCTATAGTAGGGTCGCCTGTGTCCCTTTCCAGTCAGGTAATAATAAAATAAGAGATTACATCTTTGCGTAAGCAACAATAGGGCTCCCTGTTATTTTACTAGGGTGGTGCTTGCGTGTGAATATCGACCTTGTTTGTTTAAGTTAGGGTGTAATTTAGTGTGCGGTTGTATAAATTTGATTATAACGAAGTTGGATTGTTGTGATAGGTAATCGGTTGTTTTAAAAGCGTTTACCAGAGCCGGCCACCTGTTAACTATGACTCGGTTGCACTTCGAATGCTAATGTCAGTAATTAGATGTTATGAAGACTCGTAAAATACATTGCATGTGTATTGTAAATGCATTATTTAATTAACGGGTTAGTAGCTACCATAACTTATAAATATTCTAGAACTTTTAAGTTAAAGTCAGTACTTCTTTATAGTACCTAGATATAGGTTGGCTAACGAGACTAATTTTCTGATGGTAAGCAATCAGCGCCGCCCATGGATACCCGCGACTCTGGAAGATTAAGATACAAGTGTGTTGTCGCCCTTTTGGGAGTTGTGGATAGGGGAATTGGAGAAGGGGAGGGAAAAGGACTGGATACTACGCAATCCTTGTTTCACGGCAATTTGTTGTCTGTTTTGACGTCATTATATATTATGTTCATCTATGTACACGTATTATTAACGATGACGTCAACAATTTTGTCGTCACTAACCAACAAGAAAGTTAAAGTCTATGTATGTCAAACAAAAAATAAATATTAATACGTCCAAAGAAAATAACATATTCGACATTAAAAAAATATAAATATCGAATTTCGAATGTCAACACCATAAATACGAAGTTCGTGTGATTGTTTCCTACGTCATGTCCGTTTCTGCCTGAGGTTAGTTTCGGTTAGGAAGCTTCATATCTCTAGATAATCTGTGGTCCGTTAGTAGACCAATTTTGATTAAGTCTTAGTGTGTATTGGCGGTATATTGAACATGTTTAGGTAGGTACCATATTTGTGTCATTATTATGATGAGATTTTTAAAGGACCTTATTATAATCGCTAAGTAACTATATGCAGTATTCATACTAAAATCTTAAAATACTTTTTTTGCCGTTCGCAATTCTAATGTTTTTTATTGATAAGTAAGTGATAATTTGTTCTTTTTTTATTTTAATGTTATTATGATTGCGTTATCGCACTTATATGCATATTGGCTAGGTGTATACTTAACAACTTTCAAAATGTTAATAAGCAGAACTGAGAAATCCTTATTACTTTTTTGCGTTATCTGAAAAATAAACTCTAGTCGAGGCGTACTAAAAAAGAAATTAGTTTTAAAGTAAAACAACGTAGGAGTGATGACTCAGAAACCAAAATATAAATGTTTATAAAAAACCTTAAAGTAAAGGATTAGAGCATACGGCGTGTACAATGACCTATTAAAACGTGTCGACACAAGTTCAAACGGTAACCAAATAAAAAAATAACTTAGAAACGGATACGTCCCAAGAATGCACAGCGATAGTGACGTGAGTCATCCCATCACTGACCACCACAGAGTTTGACATAACCTTTAAAACTAGAACCCAAAACAAACGAAAAACACCCTTACGACCTAGTCATAAAGATCCCACAAGTGTCAAAGTTCCCAAGTCTCTGTTTCGACAAATACCACTTTATATTTGCCGCCACGAAATTCAATTTTGAGCGAAGTCGAATAACTTTAAACGCTCGGCGTAAGCTGTAGAGGTGATTTAAATAAATTGGTTTAAATAAGAACAGTATTTTTAAATTTGTACGTAAACATAAGTTTAGACTACATTCCGAGCGTAATGGTAAGTAGTGGGGAATTGTTCACAACGTGGCTTCTAAGCGTTTATAAATTAACAATTAGGCTTACACTTCGTAGCTACTTGTACAACAGTCATTCCTAAATAAATTAACGGGTTCGGCAATACTAGAGCGAGTACGACGCCTAAAGAAAATGGCGGACACGGCCAAATGTCAGGTGCCGAGTCGTTATAATTTTTGCCTTTCAAATCCTACAGAATCTCTCTTTATGCATATTCTGTGCGACAACGTAACGTAAACTATAATAACTTGGCTCCTTTGAATAAATATTTCTCGAAAATTTTACGTGAATTATTAAGGGATTTGAGCTTGTAATATTTTTATAAATAAGTTCTAGTGAGCACTTTTTGAAAGTAGAAACAGTTTTTAATTCATGTTTATAATAATTACTCTTATAATTAGAATGATTTTAATAAATGAATTTTGTGCTAACCACTTGGCTATAAGGTCCCCTAGAGTATACATTATCTGTATTAATGACTAAGCGTATTGTGAAATACCCATAATTGTTATATTACTTGGATAAGCAATATAGCTGAATTTAAAATGAAAACTGTTACATAAGTACCATTTAAGTTTAGAATTTGGCTCATCGAGCTAATACCGAGCACGCTGCTCATGAATTAGAGTCCCGTTATAGCTTGAAACTAGAAGAGCTTATCTCAGTAAATTCACGTTATTTTCAACAATTTTAATATGCTAGGCAGTTCAGAATTAAAATGGGATTTTGGCTCTTTCTTTAAAACTATGGTGTGATTCGCTATGCTAAATATTGCTTGTGATCTTTTGTTTTTAATCTGTGGCAGACCCATTCTCTATTACAAGGACTTTAAGCCCCATAAAAAAACACATTCTCACTAGACACAGACACTGACACATTTTTATGTGTTTACTTGTGTTTACTTTCAATCTCTGCCTATCCCCATAAAGATTTAGATATGTTGTTCGTGTTGTTATACTCATACTCAAAAAACATATAGGTATGTAAGTCTAAAGAATCGCCTAACTTTGCTTCAACTAAAGTCAACCTAAAATATGCTGACTAAAACACGCCAAGTTTGAGACTAGTTTGACAGCTCTTAA
Source organism: Spodoptera exigua (assembly GCA_902829305.4). NCBI lineage: Eukaryota > Metazoa > Arthropoda > Insecta > Lepidoptera > Noctuidae > Spodoptera > Spodoptera exigua. Next base: position 8,618,738 of record LR824615.2, read on the forward strand.
GTCCTTTTCTCGCGCCATATATTAGAAGAGGATAGCAATAGTTAAAATGTAGCTGAATTTGCGAACAAGAAAATTATGATTTTTTCCAGAAATGGGTTAAGGCACCTTTAATTAGCTAACCAAAGATTTAATATTTATTTATTTATTTATTTAGGTTAGCCAACAATTGTTTACACTTTACTTAGACAATTAGCAAACAATATTTATATTACCAAGTGTAACAATTACTTATAGGCTAACACCACATGCACAAAAACATAAAAGGTAGACAATTTCAAATAATTACAAAAAATACTAATTTGAGAATTGAATAAATTAGATTAAATAAATACATGTAAAATTTGATTTTATTATTAGTACTAAAGTAAGTATTTCATATAACTGTGCATGACTGACTGTTTAAAAAACAACTATCAATATTAAATCCTAAAAAGCAATTTATATAGGGTATTGTAACGGTGTGGGGAAAAGATCCCTTGGTCCATTCCCCTTGCATTCTATTACGCAAGTAGTCCGTTACCGACGATGGTTTGGATTCTCAGTACCTTTGCTAAAAACTATTCAAGAAAATTTTACCTATGTTTCCTATATTTTTGTATGTATATTTAATATTGTATTTGAACAAGCAAATCAGTGATTTATAATGACAATGCAATAAGTTTGCCTTATATATTATCCTTGTCATCTATACTGATATTATAAAGAGGTAAAATTTGAAAGTTTGTAAGTTTGTATGTAGGGGTACCTAATCTTTGGAACCGCTGATCGGATTCCCAAAATTCTTTCATTGATAGATAGCTGCAATGTTCCTGAGTGCTATAGGCTATAAAATATCACGCTACGACCAAATGGAGCCGAGCAGCGGGTGAAACCTCGCAAGAGTAACTAGTTTTATTAATACAGGTATAGCTACATCAGTGAATCAGTGATGAACCGCGGGTAGCTAGTAGAAGGAAGTGGGTAATGTTCAGTCAGTAAGAGTCTGGCCTTATGACAAGAGTCTTACTTTATGATCTTGGCTGATTTGCTCCTTTGTAAATTAAAAAAAGTTCTTTTGTTCTTCTTTTAAGTAGTTATTTGCTGTTTATTTTGAAATTTTCAGTAGAAGTTTTACCTTTACGTTTTCAATTAGATTCTAATTTATATAAAAAAATAACATGCTAACTCTAAAATCTTTTGGTTAATACGAGTTTTGTTTAATTTAAGTTTAACTATAGTTATGTTAGAAGCAGCTGCTGGGCGTGGCTGTTTGAATACATGGAGCCACTGTCGCGGGCCACGCTTGACACTTGATTTATTGCCCTTTTTTACTTTGCTACAATATACTGAGTTATATTTTAGTTTAGTAATTTTAGTAAATATATCTTAGTAGTCGAATATAAGTCGATATTTAAAGTCTAACTACAATTATAATGATATTATGATATTCTACAATATACAGTTTAGGATAATGTTATCTATTGTGATTTAATAAGGTTCAATTTTGTGGTTAGTATCTAAAATGGATGTGTTAACTTCTTGGATTTTGGTATTGGAGTGTATTGGAGAGTTTTCTATTAATAAAACTTATAGAAACTTCGAAACTGACCTTTGTGTAAAAATAGGTAATTGGTAACAGTTTAGTACCCAAATAGTTACTGTTTCGTAATCAAGACAAGGGTTACATTTGTTTTATTCTAAGTTTAATCAGACTTAATTGTTTTTGCTAAACTGATCTCGTTAGAACATAAACTTTTTCGACAGGGATTTATGTTTTGGACAGTACCTAAATACTATTGGCCTTTAGTTATTTTACAAAAAGGAAACACCAATTTCCTTTTACCGTACGATCACTGGAGTTCAGATAGTGCTGTATATTTTGTCTAATGTTAGTCATGGGACTTTCTGATCTTTTTGAATTAAAATGGGGTTGATTTCACATGACATGAATTCTTTTTTGTTACGAAAAAGTTTTCGTAACTATTTAAAATATTTGACTATAGCATATTTGAAGAACGAGTTTGTTTTAACGTAAAACGTCTTCTCTATTGGAGAATTAATAGCGTACCTAATAGTTCCTTTTTACTCTTTTCCATCTCAATCATAAGTCCTAGTCAAGTCCTCATCTAACCTTTTCACACAATCTCTGTAATATTCCATTGTGTCAACAGTTAAACATTCTGGTTTATGCATGGAATGTTCTAGAGATCTCCATAATACGTAGGTACAAATTGTTGTCCAGTGCCGGATTAAGGGCAGCTCACGTTCATCTAATATGGGCACGCAACGTTGGCTCCGGCCTAATCCCGTGTAACAACGCCCAGCTAATTGATCGGCAAGACTTATTCGAATTTAAATTCGATTAAAAAAATCAAATTCTTTGCTGCGTGAATTGAGTTCAGATTTTATGATAACTTATCAGAAGTACTTAAGCAAGATTTTTTGTGCTATGTTATTGATTCGTTGTATTTGGAAAGCTTGAATAAATTTTTGGGAACTTAAGTGAACATTTTTTATTCTAATTTTCTTGCTAGTAATTTACTTTTAGGTATAACTATTTTTAATAGAATAATGTAGTGAAATATAGATTTTTGCTCCTGCTCAGGCTGAGACCGTAGTGCCGTACCGCAACCCCGGGTAGGCAAATATAGACGGGCATCGAAAAATAAAGCCTACAGTCTTTCCAACATGTAAGTATATTACGGCAGAAGAAAAACAAACAGGTAGGTATCCTTTAGGAACCTTTTAATGTACTTACTAAGTAATTGCAAAACTAAGCAACAAAATTACTCCAACTACTAACAAAATCGTTACTAATTAAGTTTCAATAAGTACAAGTCACTGACACCTCATATATCCACGTGTACCCTACAAGTGTACATCTACGTATGTATAACTTCTTATTTGTAAACGCCAAGGGCTGAGAGCTACCGCGCAACGCTTTGCGGATTACCTACGCGTTCGAAATCAAACAAGGCGCCTGCAATCTTCATTGGTAAATCAATAAAACAAAACACTACTTATTTGCACTAACAATGCAAGTAAGTATTGTATATTGCTAATGGAAATACGAGTTGCTTTCGAATTGTAATCGACTTTTTTTATTGTAGTAATTGTTTTTATGGAACTTAGGGTTTTAAGCAAAAGTAAGTAATATCAGTATTTCTTTTTCTGCATAAATATTTTTCATGAATAATATTTTTATATTTGTAATAGAATAACATATAGATTTTTTTTTATCTAGGAAAAATATCTACGAATTAAAGTATCAATTTACGACCTAATCTTTTTTTTTATGTGACAAGACAAAGCGGGCCGACGTAAAGCCTGGTAAGCAATTAGCGCTGCCCACGGATATCCGCAAAAACGGAGGCGTTAGGAGTACGTTGCCAATCTTTTGGGGATTAGGGATTTGGAGATTTTGGGACTGGCGACTGGAAGCATTGGGCTTCGGGTAACCTCACTCACACGGCGAAATACAACGCTGTGGTTATTTGACGCCGGTTTTCTCCGTAAGGATGTGGTATCACTGCCGAGAGAGCTGAGAGATCGAGAGATCTTTACAACAGAGTAAAATAATACGTAACTGCAGAATAAACAGTTGAAGCAGGGGATCTATGTCCTCATATTGTTTTATCAAAGCTATTTCAACCAACCGTTTATCGATCTGTCAAGTGTCCTTGAACAGTGATTTTATCTTCTTTGATCGAGCCAAGATTTATTCGTCTATTGAATACCTAACTATACTCATGTTTCAATCTGGCTATTTTGTTAGCTAGTTTGAACATTTATCGCTATAACCAGAAGCCTAGAGCTAAATAGACTTTTTTCAAGAGAGGGTGTAATATATTTTCCTTTGGTTCCGTTTGGAGAATGCATCTTTCGATACTGAACCATTTTTGACAAAAATATCAATCAAAAAATATTATTTCGGTGTTTTTGATTTACGTTTCGTTCCTGATTTCGGTCATAGATAATAATGCTACCCATCCTTCAGAGGCGTATAACAGAGAACTAAGTTTTAATAAATATCCAGGTCGCAAGTTTGAGCATTTACACGCCAAAATCCGTGAGTCTCGGCCATTTTCTACTTTCAACCAGGTCTTACAATGGAAGCGTCTCTTATGGACATTTTAAGTGTGTCATTTCGATGTTGCGAGGTTTAGTAACGCTCGGTGTTAGTAGTATTAAGATTGTTTTGAATCAACTAATTTATCGAATAAACGTTTTCAAATGATATGGGATCTTTTTGAGTCATAATTTGGCAAACCAGTTGACGAGAACGAGCAGAACGAGGATTTCTTGGTCATAAGCAATTAACGCCGTCCATGGACACTCGCAATATCAAAGGAGTTACTACAAGTGCGTTGCCGGTCTCTTGTGTGTCATGAGGGATTTAAGGATAGGGGATTTGAGGAATGAGGATGGAAGGGGCAGGGATTGGGACCCCGGTAACCTCACCGACACGGCGAAAAACAACGTTAGTAATGCTCCACGCCGGTTTTCTGTGAGGCCCTATAGGCCTATCATGACGTGTAAAATCTTCCGGGCGAGAAAGAGGGATGGCGCTATACATCTTTTATAGCTCCATCCCTCTTTCTCGCCTGGAAGATTCACGCTTTAACATGACATGGTAGGCGCTCTGGTATCACTCCACACTTATATTGTCTCTTATTAGAAGGATGTGGTATACATATTTCATTATTTGGTACAATTTTAATGAAAACTTAGGTAAATGACCCCTTTGCTATATCCCGTCGATACGTATTTCGCCCCTTATGCACACTCTTCCCATTCATATTCTTCCCTTTCCATTGATTTCGTTACTTAACTATATGTATAATGAACAATTATAAGCATTTAGTAGTTATATAAATAGTTAAGTGTACAATGTAGTTAGTTGTTCCACTTAAACTCGTGTAAATAACTCGACCACCAGCGATGGAGGTATTACTCGCGAATAAAAACAAAATAAACGGCTAAGCTGCAAAGATGACAGATATATTTTCTTATAAATAGTGGTGAAGTTCTCGTAAAATAAGTTCGTGATTTAGTTTGGTTGGTCGATAAGTAGGTATGAGGCGAAGGTAAGCTTTAAAAATACTTTAATAAACCTTTGTATAACGTTTAAAATATTCCCTAACTTATACATTTGGTCAGTGTTTACATTTTTATTATTTTCGTTGAAAAAAACACCTCACAATCACTAATCAGTAGGTAGTTTTGTAAATAAGATCATATTTTTTTTTCATTTTACTGTTAAAAAACATAACGTAAACTAAAATAATTTAATTATTGTTATACATATGTTTAACGTTTGTAATAAAAATTATTATAATGTATTGTTTTATATAAATCTTGAAATTTTTGAATCGAATTATGTACGTTTGTTTATCGTCGTAGATTAGTTTTACTTAACTTTTAATTAAATACTTTTAAAAAGTGTTTGCCAAAGGGCAGTTTTTGAGTTACCATCATAAGATCTTTCATCAAAAAAGGACACTTAATATTTTTTGACTTCGAATTTGACTAGTAGAAGGAACATGTCACAGAGGAAAATAAATTATAATCAAGGAAATCTTGAGCCTGAGACTAGGAGGGTTTTCTGTTTATCTTAGACAGTTTACAATGAGGGTAGAAAATTCTTTTATCACTCAAAATTTCCAGTTGAATAACTTTTAAAGGCAATGTGAATGAATCTTGAGGCTTCTGCTGACTTAGTTTTCCATGATTATGAACTGTAATCAAGATAAATATTGTTTTTGGTAGAAAATGTGTTAGATGTAGACAATGACGTATTACATATAGACACGTCATGAACCAACATCGCGGCGCTTAAAAACGGCGAAAATACTAGATAACTACTTCTATGAGTAAAGAAAGGGAAAGAAAATATGACATCGTATAGTGAAATGCCTTTGCTAGAGGGAGATAAATATACATCTTCAGTTATGCCGACGGCACGTGACTATACTTTCATGCGCCGGCCGCCAGAAGATGGCGGGCGCCGGCGTCGAAAAAAATAAAATAAAAATAGCTTGTTTGGTGAACTTACGCATGAAATGACACATTTTTGTCTTTAACTTTTGGAGTATAATTTGTACATCCTCTGAACACACACGACGGCATGCTTTCTTTAGTTTCGCACAGGTTTACACACACGATATAAATTATAACAAACGTAGCGTCGCGCGGGAGGTTGGTGCGTGACTAAGCGCGATGTTGTCAAATTGCCTTCATTTCATGTTGCCATTTTAGAGCGCGGACAACGTATCTATAGATTTATACATCATTGGATGTAGACGATGTTTTAGGTATAAAAATGCTTATAATAATAAAAGATTTACAAAAATATTTGTTTTATTGGTAGTAAGTATACAAACACCTACCTACATATATAAAAGTAGTAGATAGTATAAAATATAGATGATACAAAAAGTAATACTTAATGAAGAAGAAAAACAATGCAGTACTGCATATATTTTAGGTACCATTTTTTTTCTTCTTCATTAAGTATTACATTTTGTATCATCTATATTTTAATTGGAACACAAACAGAACATTTGTTTCAGTTTTAATAATATTCTAAATAATTATAGATACATTCGATCATGATGATGTCATAACATTCGAGATATGATTTATGTTTACCTTTTCTGTAGGTTCCAGTGAGGTTTTTGGGTCAGCCTACGATAGTAATATATTTTATGTAGTCACTTAACGGCGGAAACTTGTTGTTAGCCAATTAGAAATATATTAAGTTATTATTATTATATATAGTTTGTAAGCTTTCTTAGAATAAATAGAAAAAAAACACTGTAGTAATCCTACCAAATAATCTTCTTGAACTCATCAACAAGGTAAGTAAACAGGCGAATAGTGTAATTGAATAAAGATCAACAAAACTAGGAAAATCATTTCCAAAAAGCCACCTTTTCTTATTCTGAATAGAAAATACGGTAACACTTACCTATATTGTTCGCTTCGGTATTAGAATTTATTCCGGCAGTCCGTTAAAAGGATTACTTGGACCTTTCAATAGCAGACCTAGGTATAAGATTAGTGATTTAGGATATACTTACAATAGTATTTTGGAGCTGAGAGCAAATTAGATTTTGCTTCGTCTTGAGTAGTTAGTAATCAGTTGTGTTCACATGACTTCTACTACTCTTCAATAAACTACTGAATTGATTTCTGTAAAATTTGGTACAGACATACTTGTTTGGAAATCGAGAAAGGACATAGGATAGTTTTACATAAGGAAGAATATTAACAGAAAGAAATTTATATATATAGTGGGGAATAATAATTACTTAACTTATCAATTATCATCTTTTTTTCCACAAGATGTCGCCGGAGTTACGGGTGCTAACGAAAGTACCTGCTTGGAGCAGGACAAAGACATTCCTTCTCCTGCTCACATATTTAGTCAGTCAGTCAGTAAAAGTCTGAGACTCCCTATTTTACTACATAACATTGATTAACAGATTGAAAAACATTGATTACTTCCACCGTCAAATAAGAGACAAGATATCCACTGATAAAATTAAATGTATAACGGTGTTAGAAAAGATGGTCTATTTTCCAGAGGCACTCCTTGCGAAAAAATATATTACCATATACCTTATTAAAGTTCTCATTCTAACGTGACTTCAATCATTGTAGGTGTCACGATAAAACAAAACATGGGACCTACATGCACTCCACACAACTGTTATAAATAGTTGCAATACAATATTTATTCTGCGATCGTTTGGCTATTCTTATGCAAATGCTTAGTTTGTGCATAACTAGCTATGTAAAGAATACTAATACTGCAATTAATTTGCATATACCACACCGCTAGTTTCGCCCACAATCCACTTTTACATTCTGCAATTTTGCTAAAGGATAATTCGATGATCGATTTTTTATAAACTTTCTTTTTTTAAATCAGGCGTTTTGATGCTTATTTTTCAAATTGTAATCAAGTGTAAAAAAAAGGACTTAAATGTAAATTAAAGATTCTAAATTGAAATTAATCATGACAGATGGTGAGGTTTGTCTTTGATAATGATTTATTTATTACTTATGTTGTAGTTGTAATAAATAGAAAGGCGTAATCAGACTCATCGTATTATATTATCTAATTCCATTTCTGTATTCCAAACTTTGTCTCTGATGTCACAAATTACTTAATTTGCCTTTTATTGATAGAAAACGTAGGTACATAATGAGCGACGCAAAGTTAATGATAACTGCGGCAAACAAGTAGGTATCGTAGACAACCTTGTACCGAAATGGTTCTGTAAGGGCAAAGTTCTTACTTGAAAAGTCTGTCAGTCGTCTCGTACAATGCCCCGAAAACTACAATATAGGTACCTACCTACTTAGCGTTATAAGGGTGAATACACATTATGACGCGACACCGAAGTTGCGCGAGGACGCGGCACAAAAAGTTGACTGCCTCCTTGGCCTAGGTCGCGAGCACACGGTTATTGGTTTTTGAATTATGGTATGGAATCAAGTTCGAAAAAATATTGAACTTTGCATTACGACATCTATATTTTAAGGCTTGTATTTTTTTATATATAAAAGTGAAAAATGTAGACATTTGTTTACTTATTTCTACGCTTTTTAATATTTTTGTTAGTGGTATGGAGCGGAGTATAAAAATAGGGGTTTGCGCTACATTGATAACTGTGTATAGAGAGCCTAGCTGGGGTTTTACGTAATTTATTAAGTGTTTACGGTGCTTCGGTATAATATATTACTACATACATGTGAGCATGTGCCGTACTGAATAATGATAAAAACTTAAGTAGGTAATTACTGCATACATTGGTACATTTTATCGGAGAGTAATCCTTCAAATCTCTCTTCTTGTCCTGGGTGGCGAGAGGGAGTACCTAAATGACCCTTACTGACTAAAACCATCTCGTTCCTACTCCTGCTCCAGGCCAGGGTCGCGATACATTATCACGCTTGCCCCGCAACCCAGGCTTGTATATATTACATTTGTGCCTTATTTTTGATACGTCTTAGTGTAAGTCAACCCTAATATAAATGTAAGTATAGTTTTCACCAAAAGATAAATCTAAGTTACTAGGATATTATAAGTATATTTGTAAAATTTCTTCTAAGCTTTAGTGGTGTAAGTTTCTGTGAGGTAGACCCAGATAGATAATCTTATTGGGCTCAATTATGTTATTCTAGATATTGTCTGGAGTTATTTTTGTTTTTTAATATCGTAAAAGGTGTATTTTTGTTTAGTAGGTAGTTTTCTATTGATGTAGGCTATAAAGCCTAAACAAGCCGAAAATTCTGGTATTATCCAAAGGTTTTTGTAACATTATTTTGAACTAGAGGGGTTTTACTTGGAGTCAGGATTAAATAAATAGCCCTAATGGCCTTAGCAGAAAAAAAAAATTGTAAACCAGTTTCGGAATATGAACAAAAAAAGAATTGACGACCATATATAGTCAAAGAAGAACATGACTGAAAACCCACACATAGGTACGGGTTGTTATTAACTAAATACCTACGCACATTGGCACACAATCGCCAACTTGGAAGCCAACGACAAATGTTTGCCAAATGATTCTCGGAGCCCGTAGTATTCGCAACTTGTTAACGGTTATAGATACTCGGAGTAAGGCGGCAAACTGATCCGAGTCGGGACCAAACCCCCTCGGGCATCGGGGTATTATATGGCTCTTATAAAACCCATGCTTCTGACACTCCTGATGGAATCAATAGATAAATTATAAGGAACGTTAACATCTTATTTAATGATCTGTCGAATTAATATTGGATGGGGGAATAATGAATGTAGTAACGTACGGCATTTTATTGTAGATACTGCATTACCCGTGATTTCAATATTATCGAAATATTAAAGTACGTAACGGGTAATTCTGTTTATGGAAAGTTCTGTTGTTTCGAGGTATTCAGAAACAAAGGCATAAATAAGCACTCAATTTTCTAGCTTCTATCAAAAGTTGCAATTATAATTATTAGATTTGAAATTGAATAGAAGTGTTAATTTAAACACATTCCATTCCAAATGTTTAGACACTTACTTAAGTAATACAAAAGCAATTATAATTTCGAATTTGGAACTTATTGTCTCGATTAATAAATCCTTTTTTATTATATTATCTGATAGAATATCCTGTTTGTGTAAGATGAGTACCTATAGCGATTAAGGACTATATTTATTTTATATTTCGTAAACTCACATAGCTTTTTTCTTCAAAAAATAATATTCACAGAGAAGTAAATGAGATGAAGTATCTATTAGAGTTTCTTGGAATGATGTAAGAGCTTCGACGATTTGTTCAAGAAAAATATGTCTCAATGGTCGTCGCTTAGGGAAATAGGGGATAAACGGAATAAATAAGTTGGATAAATGTCTACCGTACTGAAATTAAGGTGAGAGTGACTTGTTTATTGGTTCACTTTATTTGATTTTTAACTAGTTATAAAGGAATGAAAATATGTCGTTGAGAAATGGAAAAGTAAAGTAAAGGAAATTGTCAAATTAATTAATAAGTCCTTGTTTTTGAATAACATTAAAAATAATAAAAATAATTATGTTGATATTTTTTTTTCATAATAATATTGTGGTTGGTTCGATATTTTGATGAAGAAATGCTTAGGAAAAACTTAAAACAACTGTTGTACAGTATGATTTTATATTCCATAAATCTATTTAGATTTTTCCATAAGACACAGTTTTTATCTAGATTGTTAAAACTGGTAATTACAAATGTATAAAAAAATTGCAGGAAAATATCTTTTAAATTATTTTACTTTTCCATGAACTTATACTTTTAGTATTGCATTGAAGTGATGCACATTACGTTAGTACCCATTTGGCGCCATTTCCTACGCAGCCATATTGTGGAGGTTGACATAGCGATCGGACTTAAGCGATCACGTCGTTAGCCTATTGGCTGGCTATTGTCACATCCTAACAATCGTCTTGTGTCTGATACAGAACCATTATAATTGCATGATCTGTCCTTCTCTGTTGTGTGCGACATATTGACTTAAGATTAATGTGAATTGTTTTACAGAATAGTCCCTGTCTTGCCAGTTGCCTGTGAATGCGATTTCTGGCAGGTTTCTTGAGTTGAACATTTTTCGATTTAAAAATCATAATCATCACGTCTCGTACTAAACAAAGGAAGGACCCTTCGCAGGGACTTGTCATATTCCTCATGCTTAGCAGACGACCTGGAGATGTGAGTGCCTTGAAAGCTGGTCGCGGGTTTTAGAACATACAGGACCTAAATCTGAATAAAAAGGTTTAATGCATGTGTGTACAAACTTTTAACTTTATTAAAATATTAGTCTGCGTTTACTTTATGAAATTGTTTAAAAGAGGTTGCAAGTTCACAAGCTCCTTTAATTATTCGAGTGCCACTGAATGTACCAACGACATTTTTTATCTGTTGTTAATGCAACAGAATCTAGAAATAAGTAGTGGATATCTTTATTTCGTTCCTAATCTCGGGTCCGCAAGCGAGACTACAAGCCTGGGCTTCGACTTTAGAGTGTGTCAAGTGTCATTATCTAGAAGTGTTATATGAGTATGAAATTATCCCCAATTAACGGCTACTTTGGCCCAATGTATCACAAAATTAATTAACGGTCAAAATCTATTTTCTCAACATGACAACACGGTTATTTTTGCACATTTATTTAATATAAATTTCTAAAATAATACATATTTTGGCACGACGCTAAGTTAAAAGTATGCAAAAGTAGATCTTAATTAAATTACTGACATGTGTAATATTAAACAGGCTCGTCTCTACAACATCCAGCCAGGACACCTACGTCCTATAAAATATTAAAACGCCCACGCTGTAATGTAACGAACTGTGATTAGGCCCACTCTGACCTTTGTCTAAAGAACTTATCAACAACAATATCTTGGCGAAAACTTTGCAATAATGAACATTGTAAATAAATCTTATGGCGGCTGCCCGCGAAACGATACTAATCAAGACTAAAGAAAAGTACTTGGCAGAATAGCACGGTGCCTTTGCCGCGTGGGGTTCGGGAAACGAGTTTTTTTTCATAAGTGAGAATGTTTGCTTTATTTAATCTGTGGATTATGACTTGGCGGTAACTATAACTTTTGAGGTTATATTTTTTTGTTTAAATCATTATAATTAGCATTTTGATAAAAAGTAGTTACTTATTGGTATACTTATAGGGGTAATTTTTTTTCCTAGGATTTTCATCTGTGTCAATGTGTGTGTGACAGTACACGATGTATTGTCATTTTAAAATAAAGAAAATATCAAATTTATTTTCTTAAAAACATAAACGAACTCAAAAATTATTTTATTGATCTTTTGACTTGGCAGTCAGTTGGTAATCCCGTCAAATTTTAAACTTGCGGCCCTAGTGTTTAAAAAACACATTATATTTTGACCCTGGATAAAAACGTTAATCTTGGATGGATCAATATTGTCGATTAGACACGGGATGCGGAATCATGCCCCCATGCTTGTGTCAGTGAACCCGCTGCCTCTATGGTGCACCACAGCTGACACTTAGACATAGGGGGCATTGTAGAGAATATTTATTTTGGAAGCGTTTTCGTGACAAGAATTCGATGGGGCATCTATCAGTAACTTGTGAGTTAGAAAAAAATATTATTAAAATTCGTATGATTATAAATTTTTATATTATTTTTATTTTAATAAAATTCGACAATTTTTTGAAATAATATCTACCTACATACGATTCAACCGCTTATTATGTAAAGATAGAAATATTATTGTAAACTCATTGTCTAACTTTTGTTATTTGTAAAGAGAAAGGTGTCACTGTCATAGACAAGTAAACAGTCTTGTGTTTTATTTAAGCTACCTATAAGTAACCCCTAAGTTACTACCTATTTAAAAGGTGTTACCCGCCACTAAAGTAATAGTTCACTAATTTTAATAGTTAGGGTATTGTAACCGTGACCACTTTGATTTTCGGCTGGAATTGGAACCGTGTTGAACTCAACGTTAAGATATACATTTTGGATTATTACAATTATATCGAAGAATATTCAAGTGTTCATGGATTTATTTCAGAGTTAAAATCTAGTTTCTACAATTATTAGGTAAAAACAGGACACAATCTAGCAACAAATCGATTTTAACATTCGCTACGAACATCTCTCTCAGCTTACCCCATTGTTAAGTAAAAGGCACACAGTTCGAAGCTGGCCGTTAGCATGATTGCGTATAATATTGCTAAGTTAAAGGTATTTCGTATAGATCGTTGTAATATTGGCAACATTTTCAAAATTCGAATTTCGAACATATAACATCATGGAGGTCTCGGTCCTGTTTACAATGTGAGACTAAATGTCTGTAAGCATAACTGTTTAAAAATACCTATCTAACAAATATTATAGACGCAAAGGCTTGTAGGAAAATGGATGGTTTGATGGATGTTTGTTACTCTTCCACGTAAAAAGTATATATATGACGGATCGAATGAAATTCGAAAAAAATTGTAGTCTAGAATAACACTTGGGTTTTTTATCATGGCACTGCAGATGAAGCCGCTGGAAGAAACTAGTGTACCATTTAATTTAAAACCAAATTTATTATTATTATTAAAAGAGCTTTGATTATTTTGCAAAGTTGCTTTCTCAGTCCCTATGTATGTCCCTATGTATGCTTAAATATTTAAAACTACGCCAGGGTTTTAATAATTTAGTATCAACATTGCACACAGCGAAATTAGTATTAACTCAAATCCCTGCCCACCGCTTCGAACAAAGAACTCGGTTGACGTGAAGGAAAACAAATGAAGCATACAGAACTCCGATTAATTGTTGTGAACAACTTTTTTGGCAGCTTAGCAGCATGACTTTGAGAAATTATTATAAATGAATTTAATTAACATTCTAATCATTCTAACTTCCTATACTCTTCTGTTGTCAGGCGGCAATTTTCGAAACTTAAAACCAATAAATTTTTAATACCAAGTAATGTACTCTCAGTAGATAGGTACCTATCTAAGTGTGTATTTAATTTGAAACAATATCCTTTACTTACTTGAAGTTGGGCAATGTTGAATTAATTAATCTTTCTTATAATAACATTTCGAGTTTGAAACTTCGTGAAAGGAAACGTTGCCGGCTTGGTGAGTTAACCTTTTCACTGAAACTGAGATTTGTTATTGTAAGACAATAATGAGTACCTTCGTATCTACGTAACTTAGTGATAACTTTAAATTAATCGTCAAAGTCAAAGTCAAAAATCATTTATTTCAATTAGACCACAATAGGCACTTTTGAACGTCAAGCAAGCAAAAAATGAAAAAAGTATATAACATGAGCTTTAAAATTAAGCATGTCAGTCTGTCCGTCTGTCCTCTAGTGAAGCTATTTGCTCGTTCCAAAGTGTAGATTCCTATGGAGAAGAACGAGCAAGAAACTCCATGGTTACTCTTTTTCAATCAGTTTTACAATACATTTCTTTGTTACATCATTTAGTTGGTTCTGATATGTGAGAACAATGTAACACTAATGTTCAGGCAAAAGGTACGAAAAAGAAGTGAACCTCAAGGACAACATATTTAGACAGCCTGGAGATGACCAGTCCCAATAGGCGGCGCCCGTTCACGAACATGACACGTACACCAGCACCGCCCAACTCAACCATATTATAGGGAATTGGGCGATCCAGTGGCCGTGCCACCGCCAATGAGACCTCTAAGTGAGCATGACAGCTCCCAGCCGACACAAGTACCTATATTCTACAAGTCTTACTTAATTATAATAGGTTACAGGGTACTCACATTTACAAAAACTTAGAAGTTCATCAACAATTAACAACATAGTGTACAATTTAATAATTAAAATCAAAAATTCCTCTAAACATCCTGTGGAGTAGGACCAGCTAGCCTCCAAGCATTTTTATCTTGTATATAATCATTTAGTTTGTAGTATGCTAGTTTACATAAATGTTTCTTTATACATAATTTAAATTTGCTTTCATTTAGATTTTGAATTTCAACTGGGATTTTATTATAACATTTAACACAGAAACCCAGAAATGACTTATGCACTTTTGCCAATCTAAATAAAGGCTGACTCAATCTATTCCTATGTCTAGTATGATAATCATGTTTGTCAGATACCTTTACAAATAAGTGTAGGTTTTTCCTAACATACATAATGTTTTCATAAATAAATTGACTCGGTACGGTCAGAATGTTGATCTCCTTAAACTTTTCTCTGAGAGATTCGCGACGACCTAAGTTATATATAGCTCTGACGGCACGCTTTTGCAAGATAAAAATAGACTCAACGTCGGATGCCTGTCCCCACAACAGAATTCCATACGACATGATGCTGTGAAAGTAGCTAAAGTACACTAGTCTTGCCGTGCCTACATCGGTTAGCTGTCGGATCTTCCAGACAGCATAAGCTGCAGAGCTCAATCGCCCTGCTAGAGACCTGATGTGGGGCCCCCATTGCAACTTCTCATCTACAGTGATCCCCAGGAAAGTAGTCTCTTTTACAAATTCTAGTTTCTGATCATTTAATAATATATCATCACATACGTTTCTTTTAACATTTGGTAAAATAAATCTAATGCATTTAGTCTTTTTATCATTTAGTAGTAAGTTGTTTATTGTAAACCAATTTTGAACCTTCATTAAGGCATTATTAACTTCGTCATATTTGTTTGTTCGTCTATTTATTTTAAAAATCAATGAAGTGTCATCAGCGAATAATACCATATGCGGTTCATTTTGGAACAAATGGGGCAGGTCATTCACATAAACTAAAAATAGAAAAGGACCTAATATTGAGCCCTGCGGTACGCCCATAGATACGCTAGCACCCAGTGAGTTAACTTTGTTGACTTGTACTTTAATTTTTCTTTCTTGAAGGTATGATTTCAATAAATCTAGGGATACCCCCCGAATGCCGTAGTGTTCTAGCTTCAGTAACAGCGTCTCGTGCTCAACACAGTCGAATGCCTTTGAAAGGTCGCAAAATATTCCGATGGCATCCTGTGCTTTTTCCCACGAGTTGAAAACTTGTTTTATAAGTGATACTCCTGCGTCCGTAGTGCAACGTCCTTTGGTGAACCCGTATTGATGGTCATGGAAAATAGAATTCGTGTTAAAGTGACGCAGCATTTGAGTAAGCATCAACCTTTCGAACACTTTACTGAGCACTGGCAAAATAGAGACCGGCCTATAGTTATTAGGTTCTGTACTATCGCCTGATTTAAATAATGGAACTACTTTACTATGTTTCATTAAATCCGGGAAAACCCCTTGATCTACACTTTTATTAAAAATGAAAGTTAAGTGCGGCGCAATAGTCTCTATAAACGACCTGCACACTCGAACAGACATTCCCCAAAGATCTTCAGTTGACTTTACTTTGATCTCATTGAACGCCTTTATTACTGCCTGGGGGGTTGTGTATTGAAAGCTAAAGTCAGAAGGACATTCTTTGACGTTACCCCTGAGAAGCTCGACAGAAAGAGCTGGAGATGATTTTAACGTTTCCGTAGCTTTAAGAGGAATATTTTTAAAGAATCTTTCGAATTCCTGGGCAACTGACGAATTTGAACTAGTATATCCCTTTTCGGTTTTTAAATTAAATTCATTGTTTTGTGATTTATTTCTACCTGTTTCTTTATTAATTATATTCCAGGTAGCTTTTATTTTGTTTTCCGCGGTCCTGATTTTATTACTAATGTGGAGCGACTTAGCATGCTTACATACTATTTTAAATATTTTTGAATATTTGGAAACGTGTCTGCGAAAAGCCTCGCTACTATTAAATGGTTTCAGGCCGTATAGCTCAAATAACCTGTCTCTACTTATACGAATACCTGGTGTAGCCCAGTCACAGAATACAAATTTACACTGAACATTTTTACGTTTTAAAGGAAATAGTTTATCGAACTGTATTTTTATAAGGGATAATAAATTAGCATATATCTCACTCGGGCAATTATTGTCTTGTACTTGGCTGCATAATTCATGTTTTAGCTTATTATTTAATGAATAAATTTTTTTGTATGTGATTTGTCTAAACAATATTTCCTTTTTTGGCACAGTTGTGATAGTATTAAAGTTAACTGTGAGCCCACTGTGATCAGATGGTAATCTATTTACAATTTCACTTTGTAAATAATCACAATTACAGAAAATATTATCTATACAAGTTGCCGAGGTGGATGTTACTCGGGTGGGCTCAAGGAAAACATTAGACAAATCAAATGATTGAAAGAGACTTAACAAGTTTGTACAATGAGAATTGTTTTCTAAGAGATCAACATTAAAATCGCCACATACTATAGTACATTTACTACTAGAACATGTTTTCCGCAGTACATCTTCCATTACAGAGCGAAAAATATTTAGATTCTGTATGTTAGGAGGCCTATAAACACATACTACAATATGCCTATCCAGCTCAACACAGGACAACTCTATTGTGTGTTCAATTGACAGCAGAGCAATGTCTTGTCTTTGTTTATATTTTATTGAGTTCTTTACTAAAATTAGGCTACCACCATGTATCATTGCTTGGCGGCTATAATTGCTGCCAACACAATAGTTATTGAAGTTAATTGTTTCTACTTGATAATCTTTTAACCAATGTTCAGTTAAACAAATAATATCATATTGGAATTTCTCTAAAAACAATTCCATTTCTAGGAATTTTGATGATAAGCCCTGAATATTTTGACTGTACAATGACAACAAGTTATCTAATTTAGTTTTATGTTTTAATTTAAATTGATGCTTAATAATATTGCCAGAAGAAACCTTTTCAATGAATGTGGATTTTGAGTAATTTAATTGGTTATCTTCTGTTGTCGTGGAAGTCAGTTTAAAAGAATACTATCCGGAGTGCCATCCACATTTGTCAATAAATCTGGAGCCTCCTTCGTACTATTGTATGTACAATTAATCTCTATATTGTTAGATTGTCTAATCAATATAGTTTTGTCACTAAAACTACTTATTAATAAATTAATACTATTTGCTAGCAAACTAGCAATTAATAATTTACATTTCCTGGGAATATACATATAATCCCGGGTCAACTTAAAACCACTAACAAATTTGTTAGTGTCAAAAAATGATAATTTGTCACTATGACAAGAGGTCAAAAAAAATATTAAATTGTTCAGATGATGAATTCTACTATTTTCACTTTGTGACAAAGTGTCAGCATATGGGAATGCACATAACATTATATTCCCTGTGTTTAGTCTTAATAAGGTGTTGATACCATCAGTTATATCCCGCTTGTTTACTCCTGTACTATCACCCATCAAAATCACTATTGGCTGATTTTGTGTGATCTGTTTCTGTGAAATTATTTTAATAATCTGGCCAAATTTTATATTATGATAACAGTAATTAGTTATCCTATAGTTAAGGCAATTGGCAATAAGTGACCCAATACCTGCACCCACTGAGTCCGTAAACACACCAGCGCTGTATGTAACAGCTGCTTGACTCATTGGTTGCTGTACAACTTCTGGCTCAGAAGGTGGAGTGAGGGCACAGCTACAAGAAAGATTATTCGCAAGAGACTCATACCTCTCAGCACTATAAGTTACTAGATCCACAAGTTTACCTGCCTCAATCATATGTTTGTTTATTTCCAATTGGGCAGATTCATATTTTTGGAACATATTATTTAAGAACATTTCTCTTTGTAAAAGTTCTTGTTTAAGAGATTGAACATCGATGTCATATACTGCCCGATGTTGTTTCAAATCACTTTTGCATGATTCAAGTTCTTGCAATAATTTAATTTTTTGTTTTCTTAGGTAAATATTTGTTTTACACAGATTTTGCTTCTTCTTCAGTTTTTTAATGATTTTAGTTAGTTTTATATATTTTTTTAATTTATTGTGGCTATTGAATACAGGGCAAGCACTGATAGTATCATCACCGGTTAAATCAATTGTAATGGCTGGTTCACAAATGTCACCGGATCCACTACCAACCAATTCCTCATATAAACTCTGAGTGTTGATCGACAGCACAGAGTTTTTGGTAGCCTCCAACTTATGGATTACATTTTGTGCTTTTTGGAGGTCATGCTCCAGATGAGTTATGCGTTTAAGAGCATGATCATGTGTGTCGGTACACTGCTTAAAAGTATCAACATTCTTTAATAATTCATTGTGTTGCTCTAGCAGGTCCGTGTGACATGAGTGTAATTCAGCCAATTCGTATTTAAGTTGAGTGTTTTTGTCAATTATGTTTTTCACTTCAACTTCACTGTCATCCCGCTCCTGCAGCAGTTGGTCGCACAGGTGCTTAGAAGATTCTAGCTCCTTGAGTGCTGCCCTCAGTTTGCTCTCCATATCCTTAGACCGAGTCATCATATTGAAATGAAGGGATGGTATTCTGAAATGAAAGAGAAAAAAAAAGGACAGAAAAAAAAACAGGGAAAATTACTTGAAGCTAGGTTTGGATGAAATCTATAAGGTATTAGAAAAATAAGAAAACAAAGGAGTGAATAATAAAGCTGTCAATTATTGAATATGATGAAAAAATTAACTGTTACTATAATGATGAATTTAATTTATTGTATGCAGGTAGTTGGAAAACAAAGGAATTGGATTAATACTTTAAGTTTTCTTAAGATTTGTAATTTGTGATTAATTTAAAGTACAAATAGACTTAATCACACTAATTACACTACTTATTGGGCTAATTTAAATATGTATAATAAAGTATCAAACTTTTTTTCTTTTGTAATGTATCTACAAAAGTATTATTGTCGTGTTTAACAATTTGCCAAGCAAACTGAGACCATCTATATGTTCCTTAGGGCACAATAAGGGCGTCTATTAATTTATATCGATAAAAATAATAGTTATCACTTATACTCCCCTGGTTTAAAGTTTTATTTATATTAAACTTTTGCTCCGTCCGTTGACCACTGACATTTCACATGAACTTTTCAACTTGACAAATTAATTCTTAACCAAATCACAACGCATACAATGCCTCTGGTATTTTTGCAATTACTTCAACGTAGT
Organism: Spodoptera exigua; assembly: GCA_902829305.4. Lineage (NCBI taxonomy): Eukaryota > Metazoa > Arthropoda > Insecta > Lepidoptera > Noctuidae > Spodoptera > Spodoptera exigua. The sequence goes on from LR824615.2 coordinate 8,638,762, forward strand.
AGTATATAATTTACACAATAAAATCACTTAAAACTAATTTTAAAAAATAAATTTAAATAAGAGGTCGAGTTTAGACAACCGACCACCAGTGTTCGTGTTCGTGTTCGTGTTCGACCACCAGTATCGAAATAAAAAAAAAACAAAAAAAATATATTTCAATTTTTTAGTAAGTATTTTTATTCTAAACAAATTCACATGGTAATGATGAGAGTACCCAATTCACACTTACGGCCAAAAAAGCTATAATCTATCCGTATGTCCACCCTACTTATGGTTCTATGGGGGTATCGATTATTCCCCGCGCCCGCGTCCCCCGCTCCGCCCCGGTCCGCCCCTCCCCTCGCAGATCTCACCTACGGACTACGAGCCGACATTCCCACTTATTTCCAAACTTACTTGCGTAAAAACTAGTGTCGGATTTTTTGTAGAACCACTACTGCTTTAGTTACACATTTTTAGCTGTCTCACTATCTCTTAATAGTTCAGTATCTATCAATTTTGTCGGCGAACTAACTTAATCTGTAATATAGGTATTTCCTGTCTTTGTTTTCAATGACAACTTTTATATGTTTACATTCACACTTTTAAGAAAAAGAAGCTAATATAATTGTACTATAATTTTATTTGTATTTAAATTCAGTCCTATTTTCTGAGTAAAAGCGGTGCGTTAAAACAAAGAAATTGGCGACTAAAAGTTCAATGCGGTAAAAAAAATACGCATCAAATAGATCATTTTAATTTGGGATAAATTAATGCATTGTATAATGATAGAAAATGTATTAATGGGATATTTATAAGGTCTTGAAAGAAATACGCGTCTCGCCTATGATATTCGTAGATTAAAAAACAATTTGTATTCTATTTTGAAATGGCCATAAATACAGGCGTGTCTATGACAAGGGTCGACACTCGTAGAGGCGTGCAGACAGAATGACATGCCACAGATAACGTATTATTTTTTGTAAGTTGTAGCTATAACTCGGTGAAGTTCATAAGTAGTGATAAAATAGATTGCCATGGCTAACTGAATAATGTGATCGAAATCTTAAAATCTAGTTAGGTTATTATTGTAATTTTTTAAAGAAATCTAATTAAGTGTAAGACTTAACCTACCTTTTCATAACTATTATAAATATTCTTTAATCTATTTCATTATAAAATAGCCTAAATGTTAATCATTTTTAAAGAGGAACTTTAAGGTACAGAATTATTGCTGACATAATAACACAGGAGTGCTCATACAGAACTCATGCATCGGCTACAGCCCCTTTACTTCAAGGTTGCGTCCGACCTTTTTTTTTTGTAACGACTGACATAGGGTGCGCATTTGAAAAGAGTGTTCCAAAAACAAAATGCGTATAAACACAGAAAAAAAGATGTCAACATATTTATCTCAAAGCGGATACAAAAAAATGATAATAAGACTAAGTAGCTAAAAAAACACTGTATTTTTTATGTTTTAGTGTTTGATTTAATATTGTAGCCAGATCGCCATTTATAAACCAGGACTGTTTATTACACCAGTAAGTAATGAAGTTAAAAAAATGTTAAAAGACGATGATTAAAAGTAGCCCACGAATTTGTACAGTGCTTAATCGAGTAGTAATTGAGATAAAATATGTATTCGCGATATTTTGCTCTTTGTAGAGATGTTGGAGATATTTGAGAAACTATCAAAGTAGCCTTTTCTTAGACTTATAATATGTATGTTCATGATTTTAAAGAGTGTAGGTGTATATTATATGCAGGTTATTACTGTTAGTATATTATGTCTTTATACTATCCAGAGTCGAGTAGTAAATTGATAAAAAAAGAATACAAAAATGTACTGTACCATTTATATTATTGCTGTTTTTCTATAGTACTACCGATTACGTAGTAAGCCTCCTACGTCAGCCTACGTCATAACTAGTTAGAATATCGTAGAACCCATAGACAAGAGAGATACGAACCTACGTCACAGATACACGTAAGCATTGACAATAAAATGTAGGTGTGTAATACTTGAATTACGACTAGAAGTAATGATATTTTTGGTATTTGTATCATTACGTTTATTTTCATTATTATTGTTGGACTGGGATGTAATTTCTGTAGATATATGTACCTATTTTTTTTTGTCATTCTCTACCATTTAACTTTTGGGGTACCATTATATTAGTATTAGATTCTTTTCGTGAATGGGCCGGCTCAATAGGATTCAAGAACTACATATTTATGTTAGTGTATATTTGTAGTTGTAGTACATACCAAATACATTAAAGGCCATTGCAGACCCAAGCTATTGTTTAAAAAAGAAACGCTATCATCATGTTAGGAACTTGCTACATTTTATAAATTCTCTACAAATCCGAGATCCCTGTGCTTTAATAAGAATATTTAATTTGAAAATCGAACACAGAATAACAAAATCAGTAGGTACTTCAACTCTTCGTTTTCTAAATTCAAAAATCAATAATATATACTTATTTCTATCTCACTCTGGAACCGATAAGGATAAGGTGAGACTCCTTGCTTTAAAATAGTGCTTCATACAGCCTAATAGAATAAAACAAAGAAGGAGCTTCTAGCTAATACAAATAGTCGTATAGATGTTAGAAGTGAAAGTGTAATCTTCGTATGATGCGTGTTTAAGTAATACATAATAGCCTTGTATCAAATTATTATGCTCTTTACTTGTAAATGGGTCTAGGTATCTTTTTTCTCATAAAAAAACTATTAACTATTAAAAGCTTACATCTTAGACTCTATAGAGGTTTGTTAAGGTCATACAATAAATCGATGCTATGGTCTATTATATTGTCTAAAAATTATATGTAAAAATGTTTACAATCAGGTATAAATCTAAATCTATGTTAGCTAATAAATAACCTTTATGTATATTATTCGACCTCTTTAATATAAAAATACATACCGACCACAGTAGTAGATAAAGTTAGTTCATCTGAATAGCCGCTGTATTATACCCGATATATTCAAATTTATCGGGTATATAGCGGCTATTCAGAAATTGTGACAGACACAAGATGTCTACTGCTGAACAAAGGTCTCTGCAACTGCAATGACTTCCAGACTGACCGGTTGGAAGCGACCTGCATCCAGCCACTACCCATTCTGTAGGTAGACGTCCAGCGCAGCGCATTGGTAGGTATGTAGGTACGTAGTACGTGGTGTGCAGAAGTTATAAATGTATAATATAATGACATAGTAAAAAAAGTAGGTATGCTAGTGTAATTTAAGCCAGTTTTGAATTTAAAATTACTTACCTATATTGCGAAAATTGTATGTAATTATGTACAAAAATTTTGACCTTATCTATAAATATAAAGTGGCTTATATTGAACCATTTTGTCAAGGCGACAACGCGGCGACATCGAATTGAAATAATAAATTGTGGTCTGAAATTGTATGCAATGAGTATTCCGAAGAGACGAATGATTTTCCAAAAATCTCGTTATTCCAAGTCCAGCCAAAATAATAATAGTTGGGGGCGAAGACTTATTGTCTGCAACTAGCCAAAAAACATTAAAAAGTAAGTAGGTACATACTTTGTACAATCTTTTTTTTCTATTTGTGTATTGGAACGTTTTTTTAAATACGTGGCCTTATGTTAAATATAGTAAATTTTTGCTAATGTTATTAATGCGTAAGGTGGTTGGCTATTTTTTGCTATCATAAAGGCTCAGTTTCAAGCTATAGCTTGAATTTTTTTGTGTTTGGAGATCGTTACACCATTTTTAGCTTAAACCATGAAACAGAGCATGATCGGCAAACTTGACACCAATAGCCCTTTGCTCATTCAGAGAATCTCAACATTTTAGTATTTATTATCCGTTTTTTTTTGTGAGGGGAAAATCATCACATGACTTCTCCCGCCCAGGGTCAGGCGGGAGGGAGTGTCAGACTCTTACTGACTAAAAACCCCCCTGTTCCTACTCCTGCTCTAGGCCGAGGTCGCGGTGCCTCATTGCGCTTACCCCGCAACCCCGGCTGAACATCAGCCCTATGGGGCCCCGTCCGTGGTGGTCTATTGGCTCTGCGAGGCGCGCGCGGAACGCTACGCGCCGTACGCTCGGGTCTGGTTCTGGTCGGGCGGCGAGCTACCCTTACTCGTCGTCCGCAGACCCGCGCTTTCGGTGGCCGGAGATCATCTCTCGATTTATTATCCATTGACGTACTATTGAGGATTTCGCGGAAAAGTTAAAAAAAAAAAATGTAGAATCGTTTCAATATTCAAACGTCCGTTGAGGTTGGCAATCGTAAGCCGAATATTTTTCGAAATCAACAAGAAATCAACGTGCAAGTAAATATAGGTACGTGGATCTTTGTGACAATCTACGCAATCCATTCGTATGCAAAAAGCGTTCATGTCAAAGGTTATATATGTATATGTTATTGGATTCGAGTGTAATATAAAAACATCAAGGGCGAACTTAATAATATTGAGGTTGAAAGTGTATGTCAGTACTTACCTACCTATACTAAATGTATTTTGGGACGTCTTTCTTTGATAAAGGAATATCATCAAATTGCTTTTTTCACTCTGAGTGGGGCGTGTGGGAGTGTCAGACTCTTACTGACTAAAATCCAACCCGTTCCTTCTCCTTCTAAGGCCCGAAGCCTGGCAACTTTGATCATGTCAATTGTGTCTGTAGATATTTTTTATTATTAGTTCCATTTCGGAAGGTTACGGTGATACATATTTGATATTTGAAGTTACTAGAATTGTAAAGATGACATAATCGTCTTGAAATATGTATAATATGTTGTAATGACATCATATGACGTTTTCCTTAATCGTTTGTCCTCGGCGCCTAAATAATAAAAAAATACATATGTATAACTTGGAAAAAGGGAGAATTGGTATTTCAGACCCCAGACTCTCATACATGAGAAGCGGGCTTTAACCTCCGGGTTACTGCGACACGAGGACCTTATAGTTTAGATGATTCAATCGATAATTTAATATTACTCTATAATAATTATAGTAATCACAAATATCAAGTATCACTGTACCCTTCCTAAGTTAAACGGAGTTTACATATTTGTAGATATACTGGTATACTCAGCAGGTGTATAAGTGTAGTAGTTACCGTAGTTGTAAGGTTTCTACCTCAGTCTCATATAAGTTGTTTGTTGCGATTAAATTAAGAAGTCTTGTTTTTGTTAGGTATTTAAGGGAAGGAGAAAGTGAGGTGTATTTAAAAAAAGTTTTCGATGAATTGGTTAAAAGATTTCAAAATGAAAAACATATGAAAAATACGAAATAAAACTAACCACTCGAATGCAATATGTGAGGGGAAAATTCTTAAAAAGTATATTTTAGTCTATAAATCGTATCTAAGGTCGAAATAAGCTTTGAAAGGTCCTTTGTTCCAGAAACAACGCGTTGATATAGCGCAACGTCAAACTTGCTTCCATTATGCAGAGATTCAACACGTTAATAAACAAATAATGCAACACAAGTGGTTGTATCACAGTCTTCCATTAAAAATGTTGTTGCTCAAAATTCTTTCGTACTAATTATAAAGGCGTAAAAGCGAGTTAACGACGTTCATCAAAGCAGGCGCGGCTACGAACAACACTGAGGTTTATCAATTATGTACGAAAAAATATCACTATGAAAATTCTTATTATAAAGCGGAGCGCCAGCAACATATTTTATTTCGTGTGAAACACCGGGGTACTCGTTCCCCCGCAAAATGTTCAACTTGTCAGCTCCACAGTCGGTCAACCAGTCCGCTTACCCTACGCCCCGCTAGTTCTACATCTCCCAGCGTAACAAGAACTCCCTCGCCCCTCATAATTTACACAATATAGCATAGAACGGGGCAGTGCCTACTAGATTAGGAGGTCTGCGTACATTGGTCGTGGAAACAGCCCACCGTAAGATTTTACGAAAATTAACTTTAAGGGGCACTTCAATCTAAACCTTTAGAAGATTAGGGTATTCACATAAGCGTATACATTAGACGCTTTTCGGTCAGTCGTGTGGTTTCACCAGTCTTTGTAACTGCGTAGTGTACCTACGCGTTTTCAATCAAATGGAATAGAGTTCGTTTCAGCCGAATATGAAATCACCGTATTGTTGGATTTTGAAACCGTACGATTTTCAATTATTATTACAATATGATTCCGATATTTTGTATCTGAATTTCACGTTTCACTAGCTATTGGCGCTTTTGTTTACTATGCTAATATAGGTTATAGGTAAGTACCTACATACGTTTTGAAGTTGTGCCTATAATGTAACTGATGATGTACAATATATGTTTGAATATTTTTTGTGTGATGATCTTTCTTGCTTGTTATTTGTTTGCGAATTCTCAGGACTGCCAGTGGAATACAATTCTTGGCTTACTCCATTGTTACAGGCAGTGAGCCTGTCAAAAAATCCTTATTCGCTCAACCGCTCTTTAGTGAAACGAACAGACAATAGAATAAAAACAGCTGTTTACGATTTACTTACTTGTATTTAAGTGAACAAGTAAGACGTGATACTGGACACGAATTATTTAACTCCGCCCGTATCGATCGATCGTTCACTAAAATGTTCTTCGGAAGCTCTTTGTTTTTAATTTTCGAATTCCATATTTAAAATTACAATATAATTTAAATTTGAGCAAAACTTTTTTGTGGACAGGTAACAATGAATGATGTAAGACTTTTTTGAAATGATTGTTTTCGCTAAATTGGTTTCCGTTTTCTATAGCCGAGTCACTTTGTGAAGGGGTTACTAATGGTTTCGTTGAAAACAACGTATTCTTAATTGTTTATTTCACCCGGCATACCATAAAAGTAAGGGGAAAGTGTAAATATCGTACAAAAGATAGCTTGACGTGGCTTGTCACTGCGTCAAATTCGCAATTTCGACGCTGTAAATGTCTATCCGTTTTATCTTCCGCATTTCGTGTTAACAACTTCGAATGTAATCAATAGATTCAAATACGTAAATTCTATGAAATGTTTTACAGTAACGTTTTAAACCAAGTTTACAATATTATTGTTACTAACTGAAAATATGATAATATTATTTACTTAATATTATTTGTATACTGTGTAACTTTAGAAGGTACAAGTATTAATGCCTAACGCCTTGCAGGTAACATAACTACTAACCTGGGTATTTGATAATAAATATTCTTTGTTTTCTGTATCTGAAAATAAATGAGTAGGTATAAGATTAGTAGCTCATGTTTGGCCAGTTATTCACCTTAGTTGACGCCATAATTTTGACACTATAATGTTTTTTAATCTTTGTCACTGTAGACAGACTTTCAAAGCCTATTAGTAATTTACCTTACAAATTAAACACTAAGAGATTGACGGAGGAGATACTTTTAAAGCCTTTACTTAAAACTATTAGAAAAAATAAATCAATTACCCTATTAAATGCTTGAAAAGCATCATCAATATAGGCGGGCTTTCTTAATATTCTCTGAAAAATAAGGGTGAGTTTCATATCGACCAGGATTGATCGCTTAAGGCCGAAACCGGAGTAATACTGACGACCTTTACATAAGTGGATGTTGAAAAAATGGCTTACTTACATTCTCAACGGGCCACCAATATTTTTTGTTGTAAGTACAAGCTTTTTATGATATAGAAAAGGATTTGTTTTTGCACCTGTTTTGGGAATGAAAAGCCTCGGTCGCTCTACGTCGGAATAGAGGTGGTTTTCAACTTACACTTAGTTTTGTCGAAAAATTGACGCAAGACAAGAGAGCAAGTACGGCCGGCGTTTTGCGTCTTGTTTCAGTTCAGTTCTTTTTTGTTTCACAAAATTACGTTCTTAAAAACCACCGCGGTGGTAAATAGTGATGCTGTAGTCGAAGGCCGGTCGACATTGCTTATGTTGTCATTACTGTGTTTAACATACAGCCAACTAAAGTTCTAATTCAAGCTTGAACAATAGCATATTTTAGAAGAGAATTATTGCAGATATAGACTTTAATTAGATTTTGCTTTTTTATGTGCCTTATTAGTTTATTCGCAGTACCTTCTTATCTACGAGTAAGTATCACAAGGTTCTATAAAAAGTTAAAAATTGACAATCGTTGACAATTTAACAGTAGGTAAGAGATTATCATAGAGAAAATATTACAAATATTCTATGCCACTTAAAAGATCTTTTAACAAGGACTTGATTGTAAAATATTAAGCTATTTAGGTGCGTATTATAAAAGAATAAGGTCCTAATTACCATAGCTATCTACTTTGTCAATAAACAAGCAATTACGTGGTAACTACTCATCGTTTGAGTTTGAAACTGTAGAGAAAGAGAAAGGGAGAAAATACGAGTAAGTACTTACATGTGTAACATAGGTACAATCGGGTACAATACCTGATTACGGTGTTTGTACAAGGCCCGTATACAGGTGCTGCAGGATAGAGATTTTATTTCATTGGTTTCTTGTTTGAAATTAGGTATTTTATATTATTAAAGTGTATTATCTATATGATTATAAATTTTAGTGAAAAACCAGCAGGCAAATCACCTGATGGTAAGCAAAAAGAGAAGCCAAAGGACATCCACAATCAAGGAGTTACGGGTGCGGTGCCATCCTTTTGGGGTTTAGGAGTTTGAGGATTGGGGATTTGGGTGGTGCATTAGGCATTCGACTTTCGATCCGTTATTTTATTTACTACCGGTTTTCTTTGAGACAATGGTTTAAGTTGATGGTACATTTGGTCTTCCATACTTAAATAATCCTTTTCAATCCTACAAAATTACGAAAATTGGTAAAGATATCCCCCATTAACAAATCTTCAAGTAGTTTAATTATTTTTAATATATGACAAGTCGGTTAGAAGTTGAAAGAATTTGTTTTTACCTGGATTAAGCACAATCCAAACATTCCTAAATCGCATGCAATATCGAGAAGGATCGTTTGGAACGACCACAGGATATTAGGTTATAATAAAGTACGTAATTTAATGGGATATATGTGGTGCACCTGTCCTCATATCTATGGTAGCTGGGGAGTTATTGGCCCATCTGGTGCGAGGGTGCCAGAGAATAACAAACGCCATAGGTATACACACAAACAGATAAAGATACGCCAGTGTCTCAAATATCTACAATGCATTTTCAACTGTACTGTTTAGAGTTAAGGTTGACAACATTTTATAGAATGGTGTACGTTGATGTGCTACCTTGTGCTGTATACACCGGAGCTATGGATTGATATTAACGCACGGCTTCGTTATGATTGGTTATTCAATTGTTTTTGTGTTCTCAGGAAGTTGTCCTTTTGTATTTTTTGATAGTTTTATGGATGGATTGTTGAAGGCTTAAAAGTAAATGAGAATTCTCCTTTCAGATTCTTTAAAATCTTACAAAACATATTTAGTAACAAGCACTACCACCCCTGATTAATAAAAGTAATTAAAGCACAATATTTAACATCAAATTACTGTCGCATTTTTAGTTTTAACTGTAATTTTCAAAACATTAATTATTATTCTTTTATATTTTGAATAATTTTGAAAAAAAAACGTTTCCCGTCGATACCGGGTCTTTAAAGGTCAGAAGAGTTTCTCTCTTTTAACTCGTATTCTAAGTCTAAGCTATGATGTGAATCTATCCATTACTGATTATAATATAATCTATTTAATTTTATCAATATTACGAAGTCCCCAAAACCTCTACAAAAGAAAAATAAACAATAATTCCTTAACACCTGTCCTTGAAAAACTCAGACATTGACTAAAAGCGACAACAGCGCCGCGCTTAAGCTAACTTATACATATATCAAAACTATGGTAAAAAACAAAAAAGCCTTAAAAAGTTCCCAGTATAAAGTACCAGCCGCAGCTGGCACGTCGGCGCGCGCGCATATTGTCATAAAACAGACTTACGCAGAAGGTACAGTGCTCTCGTGCCCCGATTAGATTATATTATTGTAACTAAATTAAATAATTTCAATTTCAAGTTTGTTTGAAGGAATATATTTTATATTTGTAAATTAAATTTCATTTTGTCTTCAACTAAGTCATTTTGCTTACATATTTTTGTTTATATTGTTATTGTTATTTTTTACGTGTAATAACGTTATAGTTAAGTGCTCCCCACACATAATAAGGATAATGCTTAAAAGCTTGTTAATATTTATATTTTTTTTGAAGTGCAGAAAAATGGAATCACCACAATTACACAGATATTATCAAATCATATGCCAAATTATAAAATTATCTAGTATAAAAAAAATGGAAAATCGTAAACAGGATAAAACAATGTTTTATTCTAAATTCCTGGCTAACAATAGCAGTTCTTCTGTAATTGTTATATTGTACTTTTTCTCCGGACCGCGGGGCGGGGTGAGTGACCGGGCGTCGGATGCGCCGGCGACCCGCGCGCGACCGATTTCCGCCCAATTCCGCACAGTGTGTGCCCACCCTTAACGATCTGATACAACCACGTGCTGTATTTGACATTAGGCTCGTTATAAACTAGTCAAATAACTATTCTCTATCAAATCGAGTAGTTTCTTAGGTTAAAAATAAATTAATTCGAAGTCATTGATTTGTCGAGACACTATTTTAGATATTTTTGAGAAATAATAAGCTATATGACGCAAAAATACTTGCGTCGAATAGCTTATACCGTCGTAATTTGTGGTTTCATAAAAACATCTTAGAAAAGTATCGTTTTTGACATTGTGGCAAAAGTACTGAAATTTTCTAGAGTAGTAAACTACCGTATTGTAGTATATTTTATATGATAATTTTATTGATAAAAAAGAAATAAATAAAACATATTTTTTAAAATGTAAAAAACAATACTATACATTTTTTTGGAGAATTTATTTATATTTACTATATTGCACACATACACCAAGTAGCAATACATAGGATACTATGACCGAATGTTTTGATTACCATGGGCGGTCTTAACAGAAAATTAAAAAAAAATATGTTAATACATTGATGAATCGAAACAATTTATTTTTCTGTGCGGAAGTATCCGTGCTTGTTAACGGCGCCATCTTGATCTCGATTATTTTAAATGTAATTAATTAAGTTAATTGAATAGATCCTTTACTATAATAGGGTAAGGTGTTGATATTTACACGGTTGGGTGTTACTTTTTTATTTCTATTGGATCTTTCCTTCCAACACAGATTATAAATAGCAGTTATGATGTTTCCACTTACATTAAAACTTTTATAATCCAAATTTATAAAAAGGAGGTTCTAAATTCAGGTTTACGTTTATTTTATTTTATTTTTAATATCTGGTTCCTGTAGCTTATATTCCTTTAAGTACATTTGTATACTATACAAAGACCATATTTATTTATTCCAATTTTTTTAAAATTGGTTGTTAATAAGTAATTAGTACTTAGGTATGTAGTGTACAGATAGTTTTAATATCCTCTCACAAAAATTAGGATTTCATTGTCAAAGAATGACGCAATCCATCCAAAATGTGGATCTGTTTCCGTTGTGTTAGAAAGAGACAACAATGTTACTAGCATTATGACCTCAGTTACACAGTTCTCAGACCTCAACGGCTTAGCATTGATTGCTTTGTAGGTACATTTATATAATTTTGGAAATATCTAGGTGGAATAGTCACCTACTTGGTAAAAAGGCCAACGAAATGATCAGAAAGTAATAATCACAAAAGGTTTTTTAATGAATAGTATTTATTTTAATACGGTTAATCGATTTTCAAAAATGCCAGTATAAAGGTACTGAAATAGCGATTGTAACAGTATCAGTTTTGTGCCATTCGTTTTGCCTCAGATGTGGTACTCAAAGCTAAACAATCAGCGAACAATACTTATTTGTCAAATCCTCGATATTAACATAAAAGTTAGACTGTATAGATGTTTGTTTGATATTCTTTCACGCAAAACCGGATGGACCGATTTGGTTGCAATTTGGTGAGTAGATAGCTGATATCTTGGATAGCACATACGCCTTTACTTTTTATCTACGACGTGGGCCAAGCTGCGGAAGTTGGTACTTCTCTCTGGCTATATTAATAGTCTATTACACTAACAGTGACATAAATATATCTACGTTGATTTTTGACAAAATTGTTACAAACGTGTTTCTGAAATTAAAATACATAAAACCTTTTAAAGCTTACCCAGTGACAATCAGCTTTATTGTTATGGATATAAAACTTTTTTTACAAATTCCCTCTATGGATGTTACTGGCCTATGCCTACTTTATTGAAACGATTTATTTATAGGCGTTTATTGGGCACAGGTTATATATTTTTTTAAATAAACCTTTATATTTTTTATTTTAACGTGTCTCTACTTAAGTCTCCCTTAGTACTTAGGTCTCAAAAGCACAGTTCTTTTAGCAGTATATTATTAATTTAAAACATAAATAATGTCTTATAATATATTACTTAAGGTAGATTCTCAATGCAAAAACTATCGTACCATCTTACAGAATTTCAAATAATGAACTATATCCAATTATCAAATTTCATCCAAATCGGTATAATATTTTAGGTGTGAAGAACAAAGAAACAGCTAAGTAATTTTTCTATTTGCAGTATAAGTATGGAAATATAAATTATTTGCTGTCTTTAAGTGAGTGTCTTAACGACAAATACGAATTATTGAAGCCTATGAATTAGATTTCTAAATACATGTTGCTTGGAGTCTGTTTGGATATCCAAAGAATAACTTCGACGAATTATATTGACGCACATTCGAATTTACTTTCTGGTTTACGACGAAATGAGAAGTGATAATTAGGTGTAGGTAACTACGCAGAAGATTATTGACATTATATATATAACTGAGTGTGTCTACTGTGTATATTTAAGTGTGTGTGAATTTATACCTAAGTAAAGTCTACTAAGATAATCTTACAACCCTGTTGAAATATTGCATAGATACATAATGATATTATAAGTAAAAAGGTGTTAGATAGGTTACAAGCGCTCAGCAAGTGATACATTAAAATGGGTAGGTAGCTAACTAGCCACATTTTTTCATATTTGTCTCTTTTTCACTCGCGATTATTGAATCATGCCATCCCACTTTAAAGTGTATCATAAGTGTGCCGTTTTTGAAAATCTAATGTTGTTTATGTAACCTATCTATAATCCATTTTACTTTTATTATCATTGAATAGATTGGTAATAAATTGCACCATTAAACTCTATATATTTTTTGGTTATTTATATATTTTGATTACAACATGAAAAATGTTTGACTTAGCTTATTGTCTCGTAAAACGCTTGGCTTAGTTAACAAAAAGAAAAAAGACTGCCTGAAAGAAGAACATCCATTACAAGAAGAATATCTAAGTATTAGATGAATGTATAAATATTTTTGAAAATAGGAATTCTTGTTACTAGTTATAGAAATTTATCAATCCTTACCTGTAATAGGTGCCCAATGACTGTATAACTAAGTATGAATAAGTACATAAGATATAACATAACCACGTTTGATCGTTTGAAAAACCCATCAATTATTAATTAGCATCACTTATGGCGGGACAGGCCTCCGCTCGCTCATGGACGATAAGCCAATAAATTCTTAATTTTTCGTTCATTCGTCCGAGTCTCAATAATAACATAACCGATCGTCATTCCAACCTTTCTTTACTATAAAAAAGAAACATGGAAGTAAATGAAACTATGGAACTACGTAAACTACACTTGTTTATCAGCAAAGACCCACCGCATTAGTCCTAAGCCAATGTGAATAAAATACAAATGAGCTTCCCCCATTATGAGACCATTACCTTCCACACAGATGTCGCCGAACAGATAACAATAAAAATATTTCTAACAACGCGTTATTCGACTATCTTTCATACAAAAAACATATCGCGAACAAAAGTGGTTTGAAAATCAACACGATACAAAGCAAAGCGAGTAGTAACGACCTATATACAAATACCGTAAGTCCATTTATGGCGATACGGTTGAATCTTTCCTCGTATCATCCATTGACAGCTACGATTGAAAAGAACGTTAAAGTGTAAAGCAAAATCTGCAATGTATACGGCACAGTTGGGAGGTCACATAATGATTTCGCATGCGCTACGGTCGTCTCGAGGGCATACGGTGTTTGTGATAATAAACGTCATAAGTCAGAAAAAGGTTTTGTTCAAATTTAGACTTTATTCTATTGAAATAACGCCTACAAAGGGTGGTGCAGTGAGATGAGTTGTATCTGTTTTGAAAATATAAGGCAGTACGTTCGACGCCGATCGGTCGCATTCGGGTGCCGTCGCCGCGCACGTGCACACGGCGGGAATGGGACGCCATTAAATGTAGGGCTGCCCCTCTATCTCCGATATCGTCGTAACGTTTTTACTCGGCGCACTCTCCTAAAGAATAAGTTTTACGACTTTGAAGCTACTATTTTTACATCTACATAATTGAAAATGCTTCCTATGAACTTCTTTAGGAAGTTACGAGTAATTGAGATGTTTTTACAATAGGGATTACTTCAATTTATTCGGAATTTAGATGAAGTTCGAATCTAGTATTTATAGCTGAGATTTTGACATACAACAGGAATTGTTAGCTTTTATGCGCAGCAAGTAACCCTAGCAAATAATGATAAAGAAGAAATGTATGGCACGAACATAAAACGCCTCTACTAGAGTTTTTGTTACCGACTGAATCCAACCATATGTTCTGCGCAGCGTAGTTTACTCGTATCAAGTTTAAAAGTTCATTAACGTTCAATATCCAATGTCGGCCAATATAATTTAAATATGCTCAATTTTCCGGCCACTCTACATTTACATATTATTGTTTGATTACTTTAAGACAATGTTTGTCCAACTTTTGTTCCAATGTTATTTGATGAACACAACGAGGTTTACTACATTTGGTCCAACATTTGTGGTTGGGTGATGATTTCATTTGTTATTTTGTGAAAGGCGTTCTGTGCGTTATTATATTCGTACAACCTTGGTTGTTTGTGGGTAGCCGCTTCATTCAGAACGTCGAGAATCTTTCTTTTAAATAGATAAACAAACTATTTTGTGGAGCTTCTCTGTTTTCTTTTGTTTCCTTTACGCGTCCACAAGCGTCTCCGGGAGGACGGGAAATTATAGGACTCGCTCTATTTGCTAAAATAAGTTCTGTGTGTAATTGAGGGTAATTTCGTAGCTGCTTGATGAAAGGGACGTTAATATTTGGATTTCTGGTGCAAATATAAGATGGGAAGAGATGTTGTTTTCTAAAAGTTGCTTAGGAATTATATAACTTAAAACATGTAAGCTTAATGACGTCAAAATTGCCGATAAAGAAGTTAATAGTCGAGTTACAGATTGTTAGATAGTTAATAAAATTAAAGTAGATATAATCCGGCATCCCACTAGTCCCGCCGAGAATATTGATCAAGAGATTAGAGAAGTGAGCGTTGAGTTTACAACTGTCCCTAGCTTTTATAGTGATGACAGTAACCATACACTAATTAACCAAACAATTACAGTAGCAGTAGATAGAAGAAGTTAATTATGGACAGTTTAAATTCAGCACTTACATTTATCATTAATAATTATTACACAAATGATTTATGTGTGAATATAAACAAAAAGAGAATTCATACTACAAAGCTGTGATTCAAAAAGTAATATATATTCGTATAAATACTACAATTATGATTGCAATCCCGCGTCCAGAACATACACATGCAATATTTAACTTCATTTTAACAAAAATATCGGTAAAAAGAACAAAGGCATGTATGTAGTTTCATACATAACAATAAAAAATATAAAAAATGGAAATGAATTTGCCAAAATTTTTTTTTCAAAATATTAAAAAGATCATTGTAAAGATAAAGATATAAATTTTCAATAACTTTTTAACAAATTGTAATATAATTGTTGTGCTTCGGCCTGAGGTCAGTTTGTGGGGTCAAGTCGTATGGTATCCTTATTAAAATTAACATTACTGTTCGCAAGACATCAGAATCTTTTGTCTTTTATTTCAATGAGTAATGTTAATGATGATAAGATACGGCTATTGTATTATAATCATTAATATCTTGACGGATAAGTGCAATTTTGATATGTACGTAAAACCCAGGATCGTCAAATTATTTCCTCTTCCAAGTAATTGTGGAAATGTTAATGTTTTTTTTATGTATTTAAACAATGAAACAATGAATTTATTTTTGCAAATAGGCCATATAACGGCACTTTTACACGTCAAATTATATGTAAAACTAGATGAAGCCCTGAACGACTGAACTGCCCTTAAGGACTGAACCCTAATTACCGTATCAAAATTCCCCAATCCCCGAGTTCTCTAAGGGCTGATATTGCTATGATATAGTAAAAAATAGAACACCTTATCTATATAGTTTCAGAACTACCACTTGTGGGATATTACAATATGATACAACTTTAAAAAAAAATAAAGACCTTCACACCGTAAAGAGGTTTTAATCATTAAGTACTAACATTGTTTTTCTTCTAACGATTCTTTGTTTGAGCTGGTCAAAAACATTTCTTGAGCGCCAAAGATATTAAATGTTAAAGAATAGAAATATATATACCTATGTATATAATAGGGACCTCCATAAAACACGTGCTTCTAAAACACGAGGAAAATGTTTCAAAATATAAATTACAAGTTAATATTTCTTAGTATTGTTACTTAATTTGTTATCAAGATAAGATTTATTGTATTATGTAAACATTCGATTACGATTTTGAGTAATCTTTTTGAACTGATAGTAATTGTTAAATTGATTTTATCGTTTTTTTTATTATCATATTGTTTTTTGCTAACTATGCGCAGAGATTTGAAAGTGAGTTATACTAGTTTATAGCCTATATTTATAGGGAATAGTCTAGCGTCCGTCCGAATAGTGAAAGAATTGATTATTAAAATCTGTCAAGTAGTTTCGGAGCTTAAAAAATTGAAATGAACAAACAATCAAGTCTTTCCTTTCCTCTTTATAATATGAGTGTGCCTTAATAAATAGATTTTTAGCGTTTATAAAATCTGTTTGAATATATTTCGGTTGGAAAGTAACCAATACGTTTTGTTCTGTACTGAAATTATTTATTTAGGTTCGCGTCGGCGTTGTGAACTTTATGGATTGACTCTGTTCCCGCCGTGAAAGGTGACTGAAACTTTTAGTATTCTTCTACTATATTACACGTTATAACGAGATCGTAATACGTGTTATTGTTAATTTAAACTTTATTACAAATAATACAAAGCATTTGTTTAAATAAAAATATTTATTGATAGGTATAATAATTTACATATTATTTTATCGCTTCTGCTTGCCCCACAATGATTAATCGTGATAAAATAAATCTTTTACAACGTTAAATTAAAGTTTAAATCAATGTAAATAAGGTTTAAATAAGGCAACGTACTGCATAAGTTTAGTTCCTCCGGTGGCTCATAGATGGCGCTGTACTCCCTACATTATTCCGAGCGCGTTTGTATGCACAGCGTATAAAGGCATTGCTACTCTCTTTGACAGAATACACTGGTGAGATGAACTGAGAAAAGGCGTAATCTAGTTCTATTCTAACTTAGTATTATATCACATATGTTGTATTAACAAATAATATCAACAAATAATACGAGCAATTACCATAGAATATGTAAAGTCCAATGACATTATCAAAGTCTAGGTCAAAGTGGCCTTGATATTTAAATTAGTCTAGTTCGATGACTAGTTTTAAATTACTCGCTAAGAGGTCTCGTCGTGAACTAATAAAGTTTAATATGGTGAATTTTTCTCGAAACAACTATCCAACTCCACCCTTAATACAAAGAAAATACAGTTCAAAATGTTGTAAAATATCTCTTAAAAGGTGCGATTATATAATTCTAGTATTCTTTGTAGGTAAATGTGTTAGAAACACTAAATCCAGGCATTGTATCAGTGTCATCGGATCGGTCGTCAATTTGGTTCTGTTGCCGTCAAAGCGTTCTCCACGGGTCTTCTACGAAAACAATATTTAGGTAAGCGGGGCTTCGTAGAGGGGGCACCGGAGCGCGGGGAAGGGGTACACCACACTTAAATATACTACAGAAGTTCCACTCATAAAATTGCGTCTTAAAAATAAGTTTCCTTCTATTAATTAAGTAATATGTGAATGGCAGCTGTGCAAAGTAAATATTTAATATATATGTAGATCAAGAATTTATGTTACTTTATTTTAAGTTGTTAGTTTTTTGCATTGATTGCGGTTTTCTAATTGATGCATCTAAAAATAAAGGCCGTGTTTAGCACTTATCATTTATTGGAAATTTGGAAGATTTTTGTTGTGTTAAATCGTGAACTTGTAGCCGACGTAGTGTCGTCCATTTTTTCGTAGCAGAGAAAGTGATTTTTCGTAGCAGACACATTTTTCGTAGCGTAGTCTTTTTTCGTAGTAGGATCTTTATTCACTATATATATTATTTAATTTATTAATACGTATTATTAAATATTTTATTTTGCAACTTTATTTTCGTTCCTAAGTTCGTTTATCGAGTATTTATTGGAACTTCTGATCGTTGTATACGAGGATGGTCGAGATGACGCCGCGTTGACGGCGAGCCGTAAGCACACACATGCGGTAACGATACGCTGCCGATAAGTGAACGTAATTTCCGTAGTGATCCGATATATTTATATTATTTTTACACTGCTTCAGAATAACAGAGTCAATGTTTAAACGTCACTGATTTTAGTAGGATTTAACTATTGAAGTATTTTAATGTTTTGAATAATGTACTTGGTTCTAAGTTTATAATACTATATTGACATGTGATTATCTTTAATGGCTGTCACTAAACAGTATTTATTGATTTCATTATTTAAAAATTCTAAGTACATCTAAGTAAGTAGAAATGTGTATTGGACAGAACATTAGTTTTCTTATGATCTTAGAGTTTCCCACATTTCCGTGCATAAATCACGCAACTAGAGATATTTTTAGGAAATTTAATTTTAATGTGTAATCAGTTAAATTAATAACATAAAAGATCTCAATCTATGGTAATTGTTTCAATAAGTATATCAGAACAATTTAAAGATTCACAACAAGATACTTCTTATGCAACTTTGTTTGGGTGAATTAAAAAAATGGTTTTCTATTGCTTCTGTAAGGAATATTCAGCATTTCTATTTTATTTAAGTTATTTGTTGCCCATAATAGAACCTCCTACTGTATGCCTTATCAAATACAATGTCAATTCACAGCAGTATTCAAAACAATTAAATAAGTAAATCTTTGTCCTTATCATTTTTTTTTTTTTTTTTTTTTTTTTTTAAAAACGTTGCCCCACACTCGGATTTTCTCCTGTGTCATCATACTAGTATAGATAGCTTTTAAAACGATAGATTACGGGCCTGGCTGTTTTTTTTTTGTTATAAAAATATAAATAACGTTTATCCACACCTACGTAATACAGTGGGTGTTACTTAACCATCGCTTAAAAAATAGTTTGTCTACCTAGAAATATTGCCAGCGAAATTTATGAATTATATTTTGAGATTTTATTTTAACTAATTTGAGATAGGGTGATAAATCGTGCTGTGTAGTGTGTGCCTATTTTTTTGATTGAAGTGTTTAGTAATTAATATATTAAAACCTACAGATAAAAGGCACCAAACTATACATGGGAATTACAATTGTAATTTTTTGGAATAGGTATATATAATATAGACCTTTTTGCTTACTCCTGTAAATAAGAATGTATAGTCTATAATTTGAAAAAAAAAAGAAAAGTATTAAAAGACACCTGCAAAATATCTATGAAGCTAAAACATGTACTTAAGCAAAGATATTTTACGATTTATTGTGTTCAGATGTTTTTTACCTTAATTATAATATCTATTTATTACGCACGTGTACGTGAAAACATAAAATAGGTATTGAGTTTCGCTGCCGATAAAAATATTTAATGTGTTAATCCAGATTATGGCGTTGTTGGTTAATGGCAATTTTAAAACCCATTAATTTAATAGCTTTTATGAAAGACAAAGTAACGTATTGTATGCAAATGTCCCATCATCGTTAACGTAGGATAAAAATACTTTAAAAAAATTGAAAATATTATAAAAAACTAAACTTCTAACTAACTGTATCTATCAAACATCAGAAACTCTGAAAACGACACTGCATATTATACTTCAAATAAAACCTCTTTACTCGGAACTTATTTCTTTATGTAGGTGTAAATAAAAACAAAAAGTTTCGTAATAGATTAGCAAAATATTTGAACATGGAACATACGCAGTAACAATTGATCAGTCCAGCGTGTGTGTATCGACCTCAGTCTCTCGCAGCCGAGGTGAATCAATCTACTCAAGGTCCGTACGGTAAAAGGTCTGACCATTTTATATGCTAAACACCTCTAGCCAACGGCGATGCCCGCGAATTCTGTTTCCAATTTCTAAAATGGAATTGTTTTAAAATATGGGCGCGCAATTTGAATTAAGAATTATAATTTATTTATGTTTTTTAGTAAAAAGGTTTGTATTTGAAAATATTATTGTTTTTTTTATTTCGCGAATTAATATAAATGTATAGTAGGTAGCGTGATGTCTGTTATGCTTGAGCGAGTAGGCTGGGGTATATAGCACGCTAATTTATGTTATTAAACGAAGAGGGTGAGCCCTTTGCCATACAGAGGGTAATTATTTAGTTCCCGACGTAACAATGCGAATATCTAATGTCAAAATGAAATCTGCATTTAAGTTACTTTAACAATCATAGTGAGACTACTGTCTTACATACAGTTCGTACATAAATATAAAAAAAACTGCTTTTCTCTTTGTCGTGTGTGTGTATTTGAAACGTTCAGAACTGTTTGAGACTGGGTGTCTTTTGATAAGGTTAGGATGGTCTGAGCGGGGACCGCAGTCCCTATAGAGTAATTTAATGAATTACCAAAATTAATTTGTATGTAGGATTTATTCGCATAGGTACGTTGTTTATTATTTAACAAATTTTCAATTTGATTCTACAGATGTATAGAGAGGTGTATGATTGTTTGCGGTTTTTAAATAAAACCTATGATCCTACCCTAACCTAAATTTCTGAATTATAGGTCTTTTGTTTTGTAATTATCGGAATAGAAAACATGCAAAGTTTACAGCTGCGTTTGTAACAAGGGATCGATCGATTATTATTATTATTATAAATATGGCGACTTCTGGTAAATTCAATTACTTATTGTTAACAACGATACTTTTCTATGAATTTTGTACGAAATCGTTTCAGAAATATTTCTGCCAGAAAAATCAAATATATCGTCAAATAGAGGAACAAAATTATGATTAGATTTTTGTAATTGCAGTGAAAAGTTAAAAATAATAATTTATGTTTTACCTAAGAAAGTTATCAGCCAATTGCCATGTCTGAAAATTTTCAGTTATTTTACAAATATCTTTCCTTATGAAATAAAGTATATACTTTATTTATATTATAAATTTTATCCTTTTCGCACATGATACATAGTTCAATGACAGACGTCATTTAAATATGTATATTATGTATATATACTATAGCATTTTCTTCTAGTCTGCCTTAGGGTGACACAGAGACAAAACATGGTAAGGGCGATAAGTAACTAAAAGAACAATAAAGATAATTTTATTCGCAAATATAGGTACAATACAGGTGATACAGATACATTTTAATGGTTCAGCCATACTAAGCCAGGAAGGCAATGTAATAGAAAATTAAATAAAAAAAATATTACAGGCATATATGTAGGTAGTTACACAAGGATTTCAAAATTATTATCATCAATCCCGAACAAAAGTGTAGTTCGAAAAACTTACCACGTTTTTCGTAAATTTTGTATATTTTAACCGCTAGATGACGTTTTATCAGTTTAAGTTACTTAGTTTTCACTTTAAAGTTTACATAGTTTCTCTTTCATTTTATATACCTAGATACATAGTAAAAGAAATAAATGTTTTGTACGAAACCCGAATTTTGTTCAATCGTTTACCGTACCGTACTTAAGTACCTACCTGAACATAAGCACTAAAGCCTTATTAGTTTAGGAAACTTTAGGAACAATGAAAATACCTTATAATTTATTCTTATTCTCATTCGGTTAGATCTTTCTTGTTACGTAATGAGATTCAGAATTTAATTTATTAAACGATTTATTTTTACGACGTTTTTCTATGGGTGTGTATAGAGTGTTTTTAAACTGTTATTTATAATATTAAAAGGAAACCTTCACAATTATAATACGGGAAATTTATTTACTTTTGGTGTTCAATAGGAGAATGTAACTATGACGTCATTATAAAGATTTTCAAAAAACGGCTAACTTATCTGTTTACAGAGTTTGTGCTTTACAATGACGATGAATCAAAGATGTTCAATAAAAATCGTATTTGAATGCGCGCTGTCTGTTTACCATGAGTTTATGTCATATGTAAGTATGGGCCTGACTAGGAAAGAGTTAATAACATGCAACTATATATAAATCTAGCTAAAGTGGCAGGCAAAGCAAAAGAAAATACAGCGCTCTGGCTCTAAGAAGGAAAGGTTTTTAGTCATTAAGAATTTCACATTCCTTGTAGCCGTCACAGGCGGGCGGGAAAAGTCATTCAACCATTTACCCCCTCAAATAAAACCGAACACAACTACACCTATAGTTTCAAGAAATAACATTGATGATGTTACACTACGAACACTAACTTCTATTTTTACTGTTTCAACGAACGCTACAAACGAAATAACTTGAAATAACGAACAGCACGCCGCCGCCGCAGCGTCAAGGCATTCCGCAGATATTTTTTTAATTTTCTATGTCGGCACAATCTCTTGTCTACTATCAGCTTAGGTCTTGTATACAAAGGTGTTTCAAAGGTTTTAGAGCTCAACTTACATTGGTTTAGGTGATTCGTGTGTATGCTATGTAGTTATATGATTATACGCGTGTAAGGCGATTTCATATGGCTATTATCAGTGGAGTTTAAGTTTGGAATAAGTTACATTGTAAGGAGTGTGCGTGTAACTGTTGTTTACGTGTGTGCGGTACGTAATCTTATGTAGTGTGTTGTTAGTAGGTCATTGTTGTTTAATCCTAATATTATTGTATTGATCAGCACAGTTAGTGTTGTGGTTGTACAACCGGCCGCTGCGCATCGTGTCGAGGTTTCGATTTCCGCACTCAGGAGCAACTCTTGATGATTCATAAGTTTTTATTCAAGTGAAGTTGTATGTTTGCAATCGCACCTATCACATAGGAGTAAGGTCTAGTATATATCAACGTTTTTTTTAAACATAGAGACCAGAATTGTAAACTCATGAATTAAAACTAAGTTTATTGACCTAATAGCAGAGGTGGGATTTACTGCTGTACTTTAGGTGTATATTGCCTGAAGGCGTTAGCAGAACAGATTAAGGGCGAGATGCAAACATTCAGTGAGGGTTGACTGGCCACTTAAGGCACTGTTAAGTTGCGTGAGAAATATAAGAAAATATATTTAACAAGCGTCGTTCTCTGAAAGAAACGATAATATAATAGATGTTATGTCACTAATTATTTTGATCTCAAAAAATATTTTTTACTTTGTTTTTATCATGGCGATTCGGGTGCATCGTCATGTCCTAAAGCGAAATCAAAAATTTTGTCCTTTTCTCATCACCCAAGGCTCGACAGGTAGAAATTGTCTACAGAATTGACTCCACCTATGTACCTACTGCGCATCATGTGTAAATATATAAAAAAATATATTTTTGTTTATGTATTTATGTTTATGTGACATATTATGAATATGGGATCTTTTTTAATTTGCTTCAACTGTCGATTTCTTCCACAAGTTGTACTACATACCTAATTATAAGATCAACAAAGTGTGTAGATAGATCAATATTTATTTTTTATTTTTTACTATTTAAAGTGTAAATTAACGAGCGAAAAGTTTTTAGCTTTATAAAAAGTGAGGATCAATAAAAACGCTTTTAAGCGAAGACTATCGACTATTATTTTATGGGCTCTCATAAAATGTTTAATAGATAATAGCTTCTGTAATTATTAATCAACCTATAACTTATCTGATTTATTATTGCCACGGGAACTTAAGCGCGTTTCCGCAATAAGGATTTGAATTAATCTTGCTACTCTTTCGTATTGTACCAACGTACGAAAAGTCGATCAAGTAATTAAAAAATGGATATATGCAGCTAATTGTGAAAGTCTTTCACATTTAGCTGCATATTTTTTAATGTTCTTAATTTAGTTTTTAGACTTTCACATATTTCTGCCGGGTAAGCGCAATGAGGCAACGCGACCTCGGCCCAGAGCAGGAAAAGGAATGGGGGGGGGGGTTTAGTCAGTAAGAGTCTGACACTCTCTCTCGCCTTACCCTGGGCGGGAGAAGTCATTGGATAATTTTCCCCTGACAAAAAAAAGACCTTCACATATTTACTGCGTAATACATATGTTTAGTTTGATTGATTTATTTATTTTCGTTTTACGATATATGTCGGCAAACAAGCAGACGGATTACCTGATGGTAAGTAATCAACTCCGTCAATGGCACAAGGAGTTAATACAAATGCATTGCCGGCCTTTTGTGGGGTATTAGGGATTTAAGGATATGGGATTTGAGGACTGAGTATGGGGGGAGGGATAGGGCCTCCGGTAACATCACTCACACGGCGAACACATCGTAAGTGTTGTTGCATTCTGTGAGTATAACACCGATTAAAATCAAGTCTGTAGTTTCTACAAATTTATGACTTTAGGTTGTAATAAAACCCATAATTTGATACTTAATCACAAGTTTTATTTAATAAAACTCGAGTAGCAATAGATAATCAAAGTATCAACTGCAGTAGGTATCTGATAAACCTGAACTTTTTAAACTGCATTCGCCAACTTGCTTGCCGAAAATGGAGATTAATATGAAAAAACTTTTATGTAGCGGATTCTCACGTTCCAACAGTGGACTGTCATGAGCTATATATTAATGATGTGTCTCTAATGAAGCGGCAAAGGTGTTTGCTGTCTTATATTCCGAGTTCGTTTTTAGTAAGAATTTAGAGAGAGAGACTATTCTAAGATCGATTACGCGCAATGCATTTTCATTCAAACTTTTATGTTTCAATAATCAATTCCTTGATTTAATAAATAATAATTCCATTTTATCTTCACACGCAGTACATATGTAAATATCTAAAAAATAATAAGGAACATTTAAAAAAGAGTTTATTAAGACGAACAGTGATGATTTTATATTTCCATACAACGTTATAATAAGGCATAATATATTTAAAATAAGTAGACCGGTTAAAAATATTTGCGTAGTCAAAGTTAATTAAAATCGGTTCAGTAGTTTGATGAAAAATCCTGCTGGCTACTCACTCCTAAGTTGCACAGAGATACCGTCATACTCAGTGTCCTTAAACTAAACGTAGCCCTTATCAATTATTTCGAAAAAAAATGTTACTTAGTAATAGTTTAAGTAATCATTAATTCTCTCTGAGTGCGGCATTTAATGTAGATGCAGAGAAAAACTCGAGAGTGCCATCGCGGAGGTTCACAGAGGTTTTGCGGTTAGTTCATGTCAATCAGTCATACATACATACGCTTCCGGTGATCGAATGAAGAATTTCTGATGAGTTTCCGGGTGAATGAAGCCAGCTTCGCTGTTGTATTTACTTACTTATAACTTCATGACTATGTTAAGTAGTTTTTTTAAATAGAAACTATCGTGACACATAGATAGTAAATTAATTGAAAATAAAGATTTGCTCTCGTGAATTTACTGAGAAAATCTCTACTAGTCCCTTTCTGATTAAAAACTATAGTAAAATACATAGCTTTTCGACACCAAAGGCATACATACGGTAAAGGAAAACATCGAGACGAAACCTGGTTTTATAATTTTTAATTTCAGATTGAAATCACCAGTGCACCTTGAGCTAGCATGGTGATTAATGCTCATACCTTCTCCTTGTGAGAAGAGACCTTTTTGCGGTGGGTACTTACAGGCTAAAGATGATGTGTGATGTTATCACACGATGAGAATAGAGGTGTGCAAACGAATTATGAATGGAACGAGCCCTAAATTAACACGTTCCGTATTTAATGGACGTACAAGAAGTTTTTACACAAAATTATCTTGGAATTGCAAATCGTAAAGAAACATCAATCATTATGTATATGTTATAATGTGAAAATGTTATTCAACGTAATGTAGCGTAACATTGGTACGCTGGTGACCCTTGAAAGGTCAAGTTAAGGTGTACAATCGTACGCCTACATTAAGCGCCCACGGTTTAATGTAGGAGGAGGAGAACTTACTCGTGAAGGACTAGCTTCAATGAATCCTAATTTCCTCTTGATTTCTAGAAAGTTCTATACGACATTTGGAACGTTTTCCCGTGTAGTTCATTATCATCACTCAAAGAAGGTTTGAGCATTTATCACCACGCTTGCTCAAGGCGGGTTAGCGATTTAAAACTTATAATAAAAAATTATAAATACAGGTTTCCTCATGATGTTTTCCTTCACTGTATGTGTTGTCTAAAATAATAGAAAATATTTATAACTTGGAAAAAGTCACATTGGTACAAGCCAGGTTTTGAACCCGCACCCTCATGCATGAGAAGCGGGCGTTTTAACCACAGGGCCACCACGACTACATCTGTGTAGTTACGTCTGAGTCTTAATACTTTACTGTTCTAGCGGGTCGTAAGAACCGACGAAAGGAATACTCCAAGAGATAACAGCAGTAGGTAACGGCAGTAGTCTTTTATAAACTTATACCTTATAAACTGCTATCTTCAACTCACCTGTGAAACATGGAGATTAAGTACAACAAATCCCTCTAATTTAGAGGAGACCAGATACTGTCTTGGGCCCCTGATGATAATGAAAATGACGATGATGATATGTACCATCCGTTTGGAAATACCCTGCAATCTGTAACACGTGTAAAGGTATACTAGTATACTATTGAAATCCGCGCGGCATTCTTCTGAACGCAGAGCAAAGAGGACTACTAAATTCTAACTCGATATCGTCTCACGCGCGATATTCGCGTCTATCGCAGGAATCTGAATTGTGTAGCAATACTCGTAGAAGAATGTGACAACCGAGTGAAGTACCTATCAAGTATCTATTTATTGTATTATCTTTAGTCTTCAATTGATGGTGTTTTTATTGGTAATGGCAATTTTGACTGCACGGTTGGTGCGGTGGCTGGGCAACTGGCTGCCGTGCAACGTGTCGCGGTGATTCCCGCACGGAACAACTCTTTTTGTGATCCACAAATCGTTGTTTCGGGTCTGGGTGTCTTGTGTATGTGAAATTGTATGTTTGTAACAGCACCCACGATACAGGAGAAAATCCAACAACGTGGGACAACGTTTCTTTTAAAAAAAACAAAAAAATAATAATTAATCTGCTGATGTCTCTGAAGTATCTACAAAAACCCGAAGAGTAACACCAGTGGTCAAAGCGATATCTTATTTTTTACTAATATTATAAATGCGAAAGTTCAAACACGCCAAAACGGCAGGACGGATCTGGATGAAAATTGGCACACACATAGGATACCCTTCGGCTTAGGACATAGGCTACTCTTTTTCAACATACCACGCGGGTGAAGCTGCGGGCGGAAGCTGGTGTCTCATATGATGGGAAACTATTTGTTTGTTTATCGGTTCAAGTAGCTAGCGCCCTCAAAAGTTAAAGTAATACTTGACAAACAGCTCAACGACTCCCATTAATCTTTTTAATTAATTTAACTCTTCAAAATGAAGTAACTTTTAAACACAATACGATAGGAATGTTTGTTTATTCGATATGTTTGACAAAAGTTTACCTCGAGTCGTACAGTCGGCGACAAAATGCTTTGTCACACATCGGAATCGTTTTTGCGAACAAGTAGGGGGGAGTTATTGTAGCTTCTCGTTTTATGTGAACATTTCCACTTTAGTCGAAACGAGCGATATCGGTGGCAGGTTGCTGAGTTCCTAAATTATTTTGTGTTTTACTGTACTCGTTCGGATTATGAATAAAAATATGAGCGAGTAAATATGTTTAATGTTTTTTTAATATTATAATTTTTGACTTTTTCCTGAATATAATTCATGTTTATTCATTGCGAGGTTATGTTGTTGTCTATTAAATATAATAATAATAACAATTTTTCTTTTCTTGATTTTAAGTTTCACGTTGAAAGTTTAAAGAATAAATTAATATTTTTGAATAATAACTAACGTGAGACATTCTAAATTTGTCGAAAATAACGACTTACTCTCGTGAATCTACTGAGAAACGCTCGATTAATTTCAAGGCTCAATGGGGCTCTTATTCATGAGCATTATGCGCGTCGCGGCGACGCCGACGTCCCGCAGCCAACTAGTACAGATTTTCTCAGTTGATTCGAGCCAGTTGAATAAATATCAATGTTTTTAATAACATACGACTACTCGCACTCGACTCTCAAAAGTAGATCCAACAACAAGTAAATTAACCAATGTTAAAGTTTGGTTATTAAAAGACAATTACTTCCAACTTCTATGAAATAGCTTTAATTTTTTCAACAAAGTTAAGAGAGTGTATAAAAGCGAATATAATTGATCGTTGACTGTACAGACAAGCTGATGTTCAGCCCACGCAAAAATCTCGATCAACGAACCTTTTACTGCGGTACAGTTAACACTAATACATATCTATACATATAGTATACATACATACGACATATTAAGTCACGCCTTGGTCCTGAAGGTAGGCTGAAACTGTAGAGCGTCACAGTGTTTAAATTTTTTTAGCTTCGAACTTCACTGGATACTGTCGTGAAACAATTGCAGCGTTAGTTTCGCCATCGAACTTCACTGAATACTGGCGTGAAACAACCACAGCGTTGTGTTTCGCCGTGTGAGTGAGGTTACCGGACGCCCAATACCTGCCCTACTTCAAACCCAAAATCTTGAAATCCGAAATCCTTAATCCCCAAAAGGTCGGCAACGCACTCATAACTTCATAGTTGTTTCAAGTGTCCATGGGCGGCAGTGATTGCTTACCATCAGACAATCTCGTATTCCGTCCTATCACAAAAAAAACTTCATATATCTAAACAATGAGGTAGCTCTTTCTATACAAATTAATTCATGGGTGTTTTCGGATATTTTTTACAATAACTATGTATATTAGTTTGTCTTCTACATTCTGATTAGTGATTTCGTACCTCGGTAGAGCGGCCGCCAGGTGTAAAGCGTAATCATATATCACGGCCTGGTTCTAAGCAGGAACTGGAACGGGGTGGTTTCAGTCAATAAAAAACTAAGAGTACATTATTATACCCTCTGGCCTCAGCAAGGGCGACGATTATCCCCTATTTAAAAAAGGAATGTGTTTCTACAGTAGTCTAGGTTTGGTTTAATGAGGAATGTTTCTATCGGAACATGCGGTAAAAGTTTACAAGTACTGGAAAGGATTAGCTTATAATTAAAAAAAACTTGGAGTCACTTTACATTGGACGTTGCATTCCAATGCAAATATATTACATTTATTTTGTTATTGTGATTGATACACCTGTTTTAATAAAAGGAACATATCCATATCTTTACGTTATTTACATAAATTTTTCCATTTTGCTATGTTTGTACATCTGTGTAACAACGATGTTCACAAGAGTTTTATTGGTTTCATTCTGATGTGTTTTAAAATTTCAATAAAAAGAGGTTTTTTTTAATTATTCGCTGCTGACGTATTTGTCATTAATTTCTTGTCTTTCTAGAATCGAAAATATAAAATGACTACACTTAAATATGTATAACGGCGTTTGTCAATATATGTATGTATGTTGATAAATTAAAACTGAATGTGTAAAATTAGAAACTGTCACGTAAACATAGATCCTATAGGACAGACATGCTGACCTGCTCAGGTGAATTTGCATTTCACTAATTAATTGACAGTTACTTTTCTAATTTTATTTTATGTTGATATTTTACACTAAAATACTTTATTAGATAACCGCTTAAAACACTTTGATGAGCCCAATGCCATAAGCTGAACTAACAAAGTCAGTTGCGCTGAACGCGACAATCGAGGCAAATTTTATTTAATTTATGTTTTTACTTTATTTAATTTTAACCTTTATTTTCTGACTATTAAAACTCATGTATCGTATTTTATAGTATAGCATAAATATTTTTATATACACTTTAAATTAGTAAACAAACACAATCCTATATTAGTAGCCTGTATATGACTTAACCATCCAAATGAAATATAAACTTATATACGAAATTAAAGAGTTAATTTAAATGAAAGTGTAACTTATATATATAACACGTAAGTTACGTTTTGAGTGCGTCAGTGTAAAGCCTATTTTAACTTTTTATCAGGGGTGTTTCACCTCGGTCGACCGCCGTTAACCTCCGTTGAATATTTATATTAGCTGAGACCCCACTTCGACGCTCCCTTTGAGACATTCTACAGTTCCAACCCGCTCTATATAAGTATTCTGTTTATTGTTAAATACATAACTACTTTAAAATATAGTGTAGAAGCGACCTGTCCCAGCCTCGGTGCATTGCCGATAGTAAATTCATCATTTCATGGATGTTATTATACATATGGACTTTCCTCTTCAATCACTCTATCCATTTAAAAATGCCGCATCAAAATCCGTTGCGTAGTTTTAAAGATTTAAGCATACAAATGTATATATGTATATGTAATTTACATAAGTATACAAGGATATAAGGACAGAGAAAGCGACTGTGTTTTACACTATGTAGGTGATTTGTGATTTTGTTAATGGTGCGTCTGGTGAATTAGTAGGATCTGGATAAATATTGTTGGGGATTTTATACCTTGATACAAATGAATAATGCAGTTCATTATAATTTTAATCTATCTCGTTGGCTTGTTTGTGCGGATGTACCTATAGACTAAGATTTACTATGCTGAAGAAAGACAGTTCTAATATATTTTCGTGTAAAAACAAAACGTTGCTATTCAATTTTCTTCATTAACATCAATTCATAGTATATTTGAGAACTTGTGATCCCTTTAACATATAAAAATTACATAATCTACTGCTTTCTGCTCATCTAGCTATTTAAAACATGGCAGTGAAAACCAAAAGTCATATAATACGTAAACTTACTTAATACATTAGCTAACCTCTGCCAAAAGGTCAACGAACTTCCAAATATTAAAAAAAATATTATGCAACATACAATGTTGCCTTTAAAAAGTCTTTCGAATGATCGAAGGTTGAACTATTAATCACAGTATGATTAATGAAACCTGTATCAAAGTCTCTTAATCTTTCTTTTTGGAAGGTGACCTCTTTATATTGATCTACTAGTAGTTATAGTACCTATAGGTATTGGTTGTTGCGTTATACAGGACGTTGACATACCTTTAGTGCTTTCTCGGTCTTTTTTTATGATACTGTTTTGCGTTCTTACAGCTTAGAGGATCTTAAGGTATGGGAGATTCAAGAGTGAGACGGCTTTACAGAAATCCGGCGTGAAACAACTACAGAATTGTATTTCGCTGTGTGAGTGAGGTTATCGGAGGTCCAATCCCTAAATCTTCGATACCCTTATCCCCAAAATGCCGGCATCGCCCTCGTTACTCTTCTGGTGTTGTGTGTATCTATGGGCCGCGCAGGTTGCTTGCCATCAGGTAATCCGTATGACTGTATGCGGCGGTCTAATACGGAGTAAAAGTATCCTTTTACTACTTACAAAATCCGAATGATTTATTAGTTTTAACATGACTTCCACACCTTTGCACACAAATAAGCGTGATATTATTAATCTCCGTAAAAGACAATGGCAGAATACATTAAATAACAATCTGAAGTATGTTCTTATAATTTGATTGGGTCAATGTGAATCTGTTGAGCCGCAGCGTATAGGCGCGTATGTGTTAAAACAGAAATTACTTTAATTTTGTGATTTTTAGAAAGTTTTTTAAGGTTGGTAAATCATCGAATGAGTTTTCCCGTCCTAAGTAAAACCAAGACGTTTGTTCTTCTGTTTCAGGTACCCTGGTACATTGATGGCGGCCCTAGGGTGCCCCATCTGTAGTTGTCTGGTGCTTATTGTCAGCAAGCCTTGAAGAATTATTTTGATGGTGCCGCAACCTTGCTTTAAAGGTTCTTTACAACTCTCATCGTTTATAATTATTAAAGAAGTTTGCACGGATTAAACCGGGTATCGCGCTCTTTGAAGTACTGGTGTCCTAATTATAATCATTCATAGATAGACATAATACATGCCAATGCCATGCTTTCCAAAAACTAGGATATTTTTTCTTTGTAATGAATCGAAAACTTTAGAATGATTAGGTACAAACAACATCAATAAATATTTTTCAATTGATTACTTTTGTAATAAGGTTTACTTACATTAATGTAAGGTGAGTTTACTCGACAAGTTCCGAGCCATACTGGGGCTCATATTATTTAATAGTTTAGACTTTAGTTTGAAAAACATTAAATTATATGTCAGAGAGAGAATATCAGACAGATAATTAAACTGAATGTCAAGTTTTCATAGGAATGTTTCTTTTACTAATTTGCTGACAAGATCATGGTCTTCCTCTGACGATAAAGGTCAAACAATAAACCATTAAGATGTTACGCCATAGCTTGCCGTGATGCCACGTTCACTGCGGTCTAATTAATTATCTATTAACTAAACTAATTGGGGTTTGAATGTTCGGAGAAGCATACTAATATGTGTAGGCTTGTTGTTGCACTTGGTTCTTTTTCCTTCCTTATTTAAATTCAATTACATTACAGGTAACATTTTGCAATTTTATTTTATCTGAATATAACATTCATAGCGGCAAAATTTACAAAACGTATTCCCAGTTAAATAATATTTTAGAAAATGCCTGCTAATAACGCGGAATCTGGAATCAGTAATTATGAAAAACTCTTTCTGCTCTTGCGTTGCGTTGCGTTCTCTCTATTCTCTTGCGTGAAATTCGTAACATACTGATATTATTATTCGGAGACAAATCGACACAGACCATTTTTTATGTACCCGGTGTTCCCAAATTCAGACTTGGGTATGAGACATTAAGACCTGGAATTCCATGTACACAGTCATACAGTAGCAAAAGGTATGGTTTAGTCATCATTGAAAAAGTATGGAAGGCGAATGACTAAGCTAATGATGTATTTAAATGTTGGATTAGGTATTGCCTTGGTTAATAGGAGGAAAATCAAATGAAGAAGAGACACGACAATTTGAAAAAGGGGCTTCTTTTCCACCATTATATAAGCTGTCGTAATTTCATTAGATAATGTCTGATTGGCGAGTGCCTCAAAGAGCCAATAGACCAGCACGGATGGCGTCTGATAGGGGTGATGTTCAACCGGGGTCTAATAGGATGAAGAGTCTAATAGGGTTGCAAGAGCTTCTCGCCCCACGTATGAGATGTTATTTGAAGAATTTTCCTGCTCAAAATTCTCGTAGCTAGGTCATGTTGAGTTTGAATTATGTGAGTTAAAAACGAATAATCTTAATTTCAACTAGCTATCTTCATAAACTGTACTTAAGTTTGACAAACGGTGAAGGAAAACATTGTGAGGAAACGTAAGGTCTAACTATAAGTTTTAAATCGCTTATTGGCCTTGAGAAAGCTTGGTGCTTAATACGCTAACCTTCCGTGTAGGGAGAAGTATTGGAACAGTAGTGGGCTCTTACAGTATGATGATGTGATGTGAGAGTCAGTTTGGTGTATACAGTTCAAAAGGTTCCGATTTGGATGAGGCCGCTGCCGCCATGGCTCTGTCAATGTAAGGGTGAGAAGAGTAAACAATAAAATAAATAAAGCTTCCTATTCAAAGTTTAATTGAAGTCATAGATTTTGTTTTTTTTTATACATCCCTTTTTGGTAACCGAATCACGGGGTGGGTCCAAAATATTCCTTTCCTGATATAGAATGGAGTGTAAACAGTTTTATACGAGATTTTGGTGGGGAAAAAGTGTGAATGGGCCCGAATGTACGAAGCAAAGATATTTAAAAAGATAAAGTTTAATGTTCCTTTCACTTGTTTTTAGATTTATGTTATAATTTTGTATGTAATCGCATCTTAAATCTTGGAGTTATTATTTCTTTTTTCGGTAAATTTCCGCACAATATTGATTTGTTGGTTGCCCAGGAATTAAATTTATCAGATTTATTCTGGCAATTGTATCTTGATGGTGGGTTTTATCAGCGGCCCTGATCTATGGAACTATGCAGAGATTTTTTTATTGGCAATCTGCAAAGTTATTTTTCAATCTTTTTTTACAAATAGATTAAAAGGGCTAAAAGTACATTTTTATTATTAACTAGCGGCCCGCCCCCGCTTCGCACGGGTCCAACTATCTCGCTATTAAAGGGTAGTTTTTTCCTGATCTTTCCCTCTACTATTCTATTATTTCTTTAATAAGAACCTTCTCCTGACAATAACATACACAACAAAAAAAGAATTAGCAAAATTGGTCCAGGCGTTGTTGAGTTATGTAGTACCAACGCATTTTGCGATCCATTTTATATATAAGATTATTTAACTTTCTATTACTTATTACTGACAAGCATTATCAGTAACTTTCAGATCACCACAAACCGTCGTTTGTCTAATCTGTATGTATTTGTCTATATAATTATATTTGGTGTTATTACAGTCTCCGTAGTTCAAAAATATTGTCCCTGAAATAAAATAAAGAAGTTTAACTCCGCTTTTATTTATAATGACAAGATTTGTAGGTTATACGAAAAAAACTAATTATGTAATACAAAAACCATTAAAATATTGCATAACATCTTCGGAACCACCAACCATCACTTTTTAATCAAGAAGAGTCTTTAAGATTAGTTCTAGTTACAGCTTTACTTAAAATACATAATTACTATTATATAGATCATCAGACATCATCAGCCTAAAAGTGGCTCTTCTCATAAGGAGAAGGTTTAAGAATTAATCACCAGGCTTACTCAAGGTGGATTTGCTATTTCCAACATAAAATTAGAAATTATCCAGATAACCTGATCTTTTACCGTATGAAAGTGGTCTAATAGACTAAGAAAGTATACAAAACTCGGAAAACGTTATATTGGTACCTGCTTGGTTTTGAATACGCACCGTCATGCATGAGGACCTGGTGTTATAACCTGCGGAGTTATCACAATGTGGTATTTGGTCACACCCTTACAAATTATACCACGTGGGGTTCGCCTGCCCCATATTTTGGGATATGTTGACCTTACTGACTTGATGGTCGACTGTTTAAGGCCGTTGGTGTTTCCGTTTCGGCTCTGAGTTGCAGAAATATATAGTTGGGTTTTCCAAATACTTTTTTGTGTGCTGGATTCTGGGTTCTGGGAAATAGGTTAGACGTGGCAGTCATAATGGTTCGCCCACTTGAAGTGTAGTACTAGTTAGTATATGTTACATCGAGTATATGTCTTCTATTTTATTGCGTATTTAATTTTAGTTCAAACGAATGTAGGTCAAACATATTTACGCACTAAATACAAACATTTTTACGCCGTCAAAGATAACAATTACTCACGTGATCAATATGTGCTAAAAGTTGAACAAACTCTGGCAGGAACTGCAACAGAATGTTTACCTACACCTTGCCAAACTACAAAGATAAGATAATAAAATAAAATAAAAACAATAACATCAATTAAACAATACGACAAATAATCAAATAACGTAACAATGGCAATCACAATAAAGTTGTAATTCTAATGCTACTATAAAATACAAATGTAAAACGAATTGGGGCAAATTATCAAACATTGGATGTATTGGATCAAACGTTGGTTGTGACGTAGAAAAATGAACTAAGAGCTACAAGCTCACGGCAGGAAAACGAAACAGAATATGATTACCAACGCGATCGTACAGCTGGTTGACGGGACAACGATAGCGATACCACTCAACCATTTTGTAACACATCCACTGCTGCTAATGAACTACATCAAGATTACGATAGCGGTGACGAAACTCCAATGTATACTGTCTAAGACGTAAGTTCCTTTGCATTGGAGATTTATAATACAGGTCGTCAAACGCACACATTCCGTAATAAAATAACGCACACAAACAAATGCTTTCTACACAGAAAGAAGTTATTTCGACAGGGATCGTTTTACTTATCGATGACGGTCATTCATTGTCTGTCGCATTATGACGCAGACAACGAAAAGAAGGTTGGATTAGAATCTTTATAAACAAGTATGAGTGATAATCTAATCCAAACTGCATTATTTAAATAAATATAACCTACATAAAACGAACAAAGATCAATATAATTTATTGAAATTAGTGCTTCATGTTATATGTAAATGGATAAAAGGTTAGGAAGCAATAATTGCAAAGAAACCTTGATAATATAAAAGCGACCTTCTGTTTTATAATCTTAATTGACTTATAAAACAAATTCTTTGCTAGTAAGTGCTCTTTTACAATATACATACATATATATAACTAATTAAAAAAAAAAGAAGGATAAGCATCCATCTCTCTCTTTTTAAGAAAGAGACAGTTGAATTTTTCGCAATGATGAATAAGAAACATTATCATTAGCACGGAGAATTCTGTTCTAGACTATTGACTTTGCTCTACTTACATAAGATGATATTTATATATAGCTGCTATCAATAAAATATGAATTCCAAATCATTTATACACAAAAGACTTCAAATATTCCAACTAACGAACTTCGAAATTTCGCAATTCCGAAATATTTAACCGTTTTTTTAGGATATTTTAAATCCGGGACTGAAGTTTGTATCTGTGTGTATTCGATATCCGATATTGAATTATTTCTGTGACTGAAAAGATATTAATGTTTGCATCAATGTAACAAGAATCTTTGACACTGAAAGAGTAGTTTTGTAATAAAGGATTATGCACAATGTGCGTTATAAAACATTATTCACATTGATCACGAGGGCACAATTTTGGTGGATTATTTTTTCAAGTTTTTTTTTGTTATTTCATATTTATTATACTACCTAAAGTTAGATAATTTTGTTACAAATGTGAATTCAAAGTCAAAGGTTACCCAATAAGTTACCCAAAACTATCACCGTTACTTTTGAAACTTCAAAATATACTTAATAATAGTGCTTGAATCGGTTTGTCAGAGAAGCTAGGTGCTTGTTCCAAAGTATGGATTCGTACAAATTCGAAAAAGTTACAGTAAACTGCATTTATTAGCTTTTTTATAAACGTATGACCAATCTAAAACTTACCCAAATTGTTGTACTCAATGATAATAGCATTTTAATTAATGTTTAATTGAGTCTGAACTATGTCATTGAGATATGCAGTCAAGGTGAACAAATATTGCGCTGGATTAGTTAATACATATATATACCTAAGTATATTGTATGTACATATGTTTTATTAATTAAAGTAACTAATACGTGATATACATATTGATGTTTATCATCATAATGATAACAGTGTTGTCAGGGGGGTGTTTTAAATAATTTGATGTAGGTAGATAAAATCACTTGATAGACTGATTCAATAGTATTGGAAATGTGCAAGTAGGAAAAACTATGTTTCGGAATTTTGCCTATAAACCTGTTTTTTGTTACAATAGCAGTTTATTATTGTCACTTTTGTCAAAAATAATACTGACACTGTTTCTGCCTGTATAATTATAGTGTATAGGCTTACTTTTGTGCTATGGTAATGAGGGTTGAGTAAAAAATAAGCAAAACCCTTCGGCATTCGATTTTTTTTTTGTATGTCGTTTCTGCTTACTGTGCTGAAAACTCTAGTTTATTTATTAATCGCCAAACCATTACAACAAAGTTTCCTGTTACCCGATTAAAGAACCGACCATTGCTTGAAAAAATATTTTTTTAATAATGATTACATATCACCCTACGATTTCCTCCTCTGTTGTAGATGCATCTGCAAACGAAAAATATCACAAACACATTCTACAATAAATAAGTTATGTGTTAATTTCTATTACAAACAAAGAATTATGCCGTGCGAGAATTTGGTTGGCGATAAGTCAAGCCAATTATGCAGCTTTTTCGACACCAAAGGTGGCAGAACATAATGTTATCCAGTATCTTGAGTGAGTTATCTCGATATAGGAGAATTAAGAAAACTATTTGCCTGATTAAAACCAAGCTGACGTCTCTTCTTACACAAGTGTAGGGAAAGTAGGTTCTCCTATAGGTACACTCTTAATTTAGAAGCCAGCAGAACTAACATTATAATTACAACGTGTTCTACCAAACCAGTCGTCATTACACCATATAATCATGGACTCAATTATCTTTAACTTACCACTAATTAGATGGCCGTTCAAAGAAAACAATGGGACAATAAAGATGTCTCCGATATTATTAATGATCAACCGTTTCATTTAGTAGAAATTCAGATAAATTATTAGGTAGGACTTATGTTACGTAATATAGGTACTTACTTGTTTAATCCAAAAATTCACTGTTTTCGTTTTAAGTTTTTATGAAAACTCTGAATATATAAGTATGGGGTTTCTGTAACGATGTAAGTTCATCATTCCATTTTATTTTGTAGTCCAATTGGATTGTTTCCTAAGTCAATGTAATAAATTATTATGACTTTTCGATTTGACGATATACCTAATTTTAGATTTTGTTTAGCAAGCTTTTTAAATATTACTTACTTTTAAAAAATATTATGACGTCATATTTTGGGATGTCATACAAAATACTTTCAAAAGTATCTTTTTAGACATTTCAATAAAAGTATTGAATTTGACTATTTGGAAACTTCCGAATTGTTTAAAAATATTTGTGGTCCATTTGACTAGTTGGAAACTAACGGATTGGTTAAAAAGATTTATGGCATTGACATATCCGAATTTAAAGAGATTTGGAACTGGTATTAGTAAGCTTTCCATTACATTACTTGCATATTATTAAAAAACTTTAATTCATTGATATTTGTAGATGGCAATAAACTATGTTTACCTTTATTTCAACCTCTATGCAGCAGTGAAACGAAAAAAAAAACATCCTCGTGGTGTTTTAGTAATGAGCAGTACCCAAGTCTTTAAGTTGTAACCGTTCATTGCTATAACATCAAAATTCTCTATTAGATTTCTCGAAGCTTGGTGCCATCAATAACCTGGGACGTTCGCTGACAGTTGACCGGGCGAGACACAGTACTATGTGCGT
Source organism: Spodoptera exigua (assembly GCA_902829305.4). Taxonomy (NCBI): domain Eukaryota; kingdom Metazoa; phylum Arthropoda; class Insecta; order Lepidoptera; family Noctuidae; genus Spodoptera; species Spodoptera exigua. Next base: position 8,677,880 of record LR824615.2, read on the forward strand.
AGAACAGCTTACAGCCACATACAAGGGCAATCTATTGCCTTTGCACAACACAAATGTGAACGTAGACAGTTTATTGGTCTATCTCGTGAAAGGCAAACACTGTTTGTGTTTTCTCTATCACAGTGTTACAATTTGCCTGTTGTATCAAGTATACATTGTTGCTATGGAAAATGTGTGCTTATTTCCTTTTGATTTGTAGGTGTTTGGGTGGGTTTTTTAATCTCTAGGTTAGCAGTGTTTTGAAAACGGGTAATGAAGATAACTAAATGAAGCTAAGTATACATAATGTACCTAAGTATAACTTGGTATAGATTAACTTTCTTTTTTTATGTGATAGGTCGGCAAACTACCAGACGGATTCCCTGATGGTAAGCAATCAGCGCCGCACATGGACACCCGCAATGGAGGAGTTACGAGTGCGTTGCATACCTTTTAGGGATTAGGGATTTGGAGATTTAGGGATTGAGGAGGGATTGGGGCGGGGAAGGATTGGGCCTCCGGTAACCTCACTCACACGGCGAAACACAACGCTGTGGTTGTTTCACGCCAATTTTCTGTGAGGCCGTGATATCACTCCGGTCGAGCCGACCCATTCGTGCCGAAGCATGGCTCTCCCACATTTAGAACAGATTTAATTGATGTATACATGTTGTTTCATGATATACATTATACTTGAGATATCATGTTTTGTCTGTCCGTATTAAGTAAAGATGTCTCAGGTTGTTTAGTTTTAAGAAACAATCGTACGAAGAAAGTTAAGTTTTACTCAAGTTTCGGATTAAACGAATAGTTTTTTTTACTTAAGACAGAAATACTTTAGTAATGGTGAATTAACACAGTAAAAATGCAATTTATCAAATTTTAATTTGCTGAATTTTAGGTTAAGCTTTGCGACTAATTGTAACTTTGTCTGTCACTTCTGTTATGTAGTGTTTGTTTAATTTTCTTTCTTACCGCTAACATTTTCTGTTTCTAGTCTATTACGTTGATGAAACTAGTGATTGCGGCTTGGTTTACTCACAAAAACTTTAGTTTCTTAACTTTCAAAATTTTCTATATCACCAAACTCATTTTTACCCTTCTGCTACCAAAAGCAATATGAACATTTTATCTTCATCATAATTATAATCATTATCAGGCTTATTTGCTTCTTGCATTTTACAAGTATCACCAGAATAGCATTGGTTCTATTATTACTTGGATTTGTATGCATTTCGAGGGCAGGTAGGATGCCATCGCCATTACATTGGCATCACAAGGTCAACGCATAAGAATAGGGTATTTATAAAACAGTTAGGCGCAAGACCATGCTTGGCTTTGTTTTGTTCAGGTAGGCTTCCGGCCAATTCGTATATCGACGGCTTCGAGTCCACGTCAACATAAAGATCGGTCGATATACAAGTAAATTAATGCGTCTATGATAATTTCCTGCCCATTCCTATCGACATATAAATAACTCTCTTTAGAATTCACGAGTCTACTTCATCAATTCTTCTGTAGTATGTTGAAGTGGGTTGTTATTTCTACTTAACTTTTGTTTTAAATCTTCAGTGTCTATTTTAAGTATACACATACAATTTCCAGTTAATTTGTTTTTTTTTCACTAGCTTATTCTTTTGGGGCATCGAGTAAGTCATTATCAAAAGATTGTTTTGAAAAGCATAAAACTTTCTGTTAAAATTATTCTGACTCTTTGACATTATGTAATGCAAGTTTTACTTCCTCCCAATGGGTACATATTTAAATATATTCCCTTTACTTACAACCATATCTATTGCGTAAGTGCCAAGTTTATTATAAAGGTCTAAACTCACCGTTTTGTCGCTTTTATCGTTTCTGACTTAATAACTAAAGAGATTTTATAATCTTATACTGCAATAGTAACTTCATGATAAATAGTGGACTCGAGCGTGTGAAACCAACTTTATGGATCTAGATTTACGAGCGAGTCAATAGAGTTCTTAATGTAAACGCATTCAACAGAGTTCATCTTGGTTTGGGGTGCTAAGGAGCAAGAGCAACACCACGGACCGCCCACGACGCCACTCGCCAGCGCACACAAACGTATCGCTTTTAAATATCAAACGACAAGTTCATCAACATTATGTAATTAATATCTTATAAGTTTTTTTTCTTGTCAAGTTTACGCAAAAAAGTATTTTCTAAAAATCTCCGTTCATAAAACAAGTTAAAATGCGCTTTATTTCCCTTAAATAGAGCCCAAATTACAATATTGAATCGTAGAGGCCAATGCCACAAACACATGTTGGCGTTGCACGTCCAGGTAAGCTGAGCTCCCCTGCCTCCTTTGTGTGTAGAAATGTGTTCACAAAAGGCGGTGTCGTTGGAGCGGGCTGGAGATCTTTTAAGCTGGTTTGCGTTATAGGAGCAAAGGGGGCGCAGAAACGGAATCAATGAACTCCGTTCGAGCCGACCGACAAAGGACGTTTCGGGCCGGCAGGTAATTAACTTAATATCAATCCCTGCTCTTTTATACATAATACTAAACTATAGACAAACACTAAAGAATGCTTTTTGATTGGCAGTGAAATATTCTTATAGAAATGACGTTGATGGAAACATTTCGCATTTTAGTTCGTGCTAATACTGAAGCTGTGTACTGCATGTTCAATAAAATGATTAAGTTCTTAGATATAGAGATTACTGTTCAATAAAAACTAGGCCTCGATAAAGATTGTAATGGAGACGTTTCGAAAATGTATTGCCGTCTCTCTTTATTGGAAAGTAAACGACAGTGACAGACAGGTAAGGCTTATCAAGGATTTATGATGTCAAGTTTATAGAAGAAGGGAGCGCGGCGCTTACAGGGATGTATTAGGAAGATAGCCGTCAGTTATGTTTCACTCTAAAGCAGGGATTACTTTATAATGTATGGTTACAGACTAGAATTGATGAGACCTGAAGTTTTAATCCTTTGGGAGATCCAGGTGCCGATGCTAAACCTATGTTAGTATAAGGAAAACATTACAAATACTTAAGAATCAAAATTGTATATTTAAAAACAAATTTAAATATCATAATTAAGTTTTAAAGCAAATAAGTTTGTGATGTAGAAAATTCCTATAGCTACCTTTACAAATAAAATTGACATTTAAGCTGAAGCTTTTAAAATTGAAAGTCGTTTGAATTTTTCATTTGTTAACGATGGAAACGACGACGCTTACTTTTTGTCCTAATGTCTCAGTAGGCAATTGTGACGTAGGTAATAACGTGTTGCCATATAAATAAATGATTATTATAGATTTATTGACTGAATTTTTTACCAATGTAAATGAGTGTATATTTGTTTTGTTAATGTATTAAAAATCGAAATTTAATACGAACCGCACCCATTTATCACATTATGATTTATATTTACTTATATAACAATATTGATGTTAAATGAATTTGAATAAATCATTTGAAAATGCGCTTCAGAAAACAGGGCGTGTCCGTTTCGTGTAGTGTTTTGTAATTTCTACCTTATTCCACGAGGAACAAGGTTTGAATTAATTATGTGAGTTGAAATTTTTGGTTTGAACAGAGGTATATGAAGAGCTTTTTTATTTATAATATGTTTAGTTAAAATTAAAATAAAATCATGCGATAATGGTATCTAATAGCAACTCTATGACTGTTCCATGATAAGTACAAGTAAAGGCCACCACCACATACGATTAATTCTACGCCAAAGTTATTTCTGAATTTGGTTTGATATAGTCTATGTAATAAATATATACATACTTTTTTATAATTTGGCACGATAAGTAATGGGTGTGACTAGAACTAACTCTAAGCTAAGCTTTAGATTTAGCTTTAGCTAAGTTCTAAATATTAATCCTTCTGGCGAAGTTAGTGTTTAGAGAAATCAATTGATTTGTTTTTATAGTTGCTATGGCAACGACATTGTGAATATATAGGTACTTGTATGTATGTATGTGAATAAACCTATGTAATTTATTATTATTTCACATTTTTACTTACAAATCTAATTTTAATTGGATCAATTTTACAAAACATAGGTTTACGTAAAAATATTAAAATTTTACCCAATTTTTTTCCACTTCACTTCGAAATCGGACTTTAACCGAAATGTACCGACTTGGTTAAAAATAGAATCTATTTTTTATGTACAGTAAAGCTACCAAAAATAAAACAAATTGATCGAAACTAATCCTTTTTGTCTACCTTAAAGGGAATCATAGTGGCTGGGAAGGTCTCAAGTCATGTCTGGGTCACGGAAAATAAAAGTTGAATAATGAAATTTGTTACTTTTTTACATACTAAATGAATACGAGTGGATTATGCCGTTTGGAGTGGAGAACTAAGGGGGAGGTCTTTGTCTAGCAGTGGACGTCTTCTTCTTCATCATCAGCCTGATTTCATCCTCAGCTGGACATAGGCCTTTCCAATTGGACGTCACTAAGCTCGATGTTCAGCTCTTCTCATCCAACCACTGCCAGCCACCCTGCGGATATCGTACATAAATCACACATACTTATTATATAAATTTTCATCTTATGTTACATCTAACCATAGACGTTTTCCTCTTTAATTTAAGGGGGAATAATCATCGAATGGTTTCTCTTGTTTTGGGTGGCGCGAAAGGGATTGTCAGACTCAAAGAACCAATTGCCTCAAAAAACCAATTGACCACCACAGACGGAGCCCTATGGGGCTGATGTTCCTCCGGGGTTGCGGGGCTAGCGCAATGAGGCTCTGCGGCGGAACGGGGGGTTTTTTAGTCAGTAAGAGTCTGACACTCCCTCCCGCTGTACTCTGGGCTGGAGAAGTCATTTGATGATTTTCCCATCACCAAATAAAGACTCTTAAAAACCGATGTTTCTTCTTCTGCTCCGTATTATTTATCCTGTTGTTATTTATAATTTCAGTAGTAATTAAAGGAGTCAAATCGAACGAAGGAGTAATGTGAGGACTTTATTAACTTGAACTAGGTCACACGTTTCCTGAAAATTAGCTTTAAAAGTAAAAAAATTGAGTTTTTTTCATAATATATTTTGTTGCATTAGTGTAAAGTAGATATAATTGAGATTTACTAAATCAAGTACGTAATTAACAAGGTAATAAACTTTACTATTATTTCTTCCAAGTTTAGCTTTAGTTATACAAGTTATGATAGTTGGGATACGCGGTATAAAGTTTTACATCTTATTGATGTGATAAACAAAAAACTTTTTAATATGTGAGTGAGTTGAAATCCTTCTATAATATGATGATTATATTACGAGTTCTCTGCAATAGGGGGCGATTAGGGTGCCTTTTGTATCAGGTTGGTGACGTCATGATTTTTAAATAAGCAAAAAGAATATTTATATTATGTACAGATGTCGTAATCAATGAAAAAAGGTTTGGTTATGTTTTTGTTATTTTTTAGTGCATAGGTCAGTAAACGAAGAGACAATTTGCCTGATGTGAATCAATCGACGCCTCCCATGGACATTGGTAAAACTAAAACTTCACGCCGGTTTTATGAGAGGCTGTGGTATTACTCCCTTGGCTTTAATGCAATAATTGTGGGACATCCATCCTTCGGAACAGATAGGCCAGACTGATACCATGGCCTCATATAACGCCAGCGTGAATAAATAACCTCGTTTGCATTGGGTTTCACGTTCTCTCTCTCTCTCTCTCTCTCTCTCTCTCTCTCTCTCTCTCTCTATTTTCTTGACCTATCCCAAAAAACGGTATCTTGTTACCTACATATTAGACAATTCAGCCTGTCAGTTAGTTCCCAAAACAAATCGTAACTTTGCAAACAGCTACATATCATATTATGCCCTATAAAATATTTATAATCGTGAAATTTTCTCAGAACACCATTCAGTCCTCTTGCAATATGCTAAATCGTCGAAACCCTGTTATATTATTATTGGCTTGTAACTTAACTGGCTAACTTATATTCTATTGCTACACAAAATGTTAAAGAATCATTCGCAATCAGGAAACATCTAATGAATTTGTATTCTAGATACGGCCAATTCTAAAGTGGAAGAGCTGATTCTTTCCCCATCCTCAATCCCCCAAAATCCGGCTACACAGTTATAGTAACTCCTTTAGTATTACGGATGTCGATTGCTTACCATCAGGTTATTACGGTTGCTCATTTGACAACTTATCCCATAATAAACACCCGTACTTTTCTTGTTTAATATGATATTTGGCATACTATTTAGGTAATACCCAAATTAAACAGTACTTGTGCAATCAACGCAAATGTTAAACTTAGGTACCTTTTTTTAGTAACAAAAAGGTATTTCACTACAATGCCTCATGTTTATTGAGGTTTGTTATTCTTATTTCTATGAGCTAGTGATAGCTTTTGTATACAGCAATAAAAATATGATACAGGAATTAAAAAGTGACTAAGTAAAATTAAAAGTAAAAAGAAAGAATATGAAACTTGTTTTTTCTATACATACGTGTTGCAAGAGTAAAAAAACAATTTCTAATACAATTGAATCTATTTCTAGCTAATGTTAAAGCGTATAATATTATTGTATTTATTTAATAAAATAATGCAATGCAATGCTAGTAACATAATTGTGCATGCATGCTTACTGTTTATAAGTCCATGTTATGGGTCACAGAAGTGTAACGGGATAGGAAATGAACACGCAACATGGCGGACACACCCTTTGCGCAAAAACATTCAATGAAATAAAAATAAATATAAAAAACACCATACTCCTAATGGTTGGAATATTATTATACATATTTTCCTGTTTTAACTATGAAAATTTATAAACAAAATATAAAAAAGACTTTTTAAAATAAATTAATGTTTTAAATAAAGTAACAAAAGATCTGAATTTTAGTTTATTTTTTTATTGGCATTCATAGAAGCAAGACTCGTTGAATTTTTAAGTTTTTACATACGCTAGGATATTGAGCATTCACATATTTTGTAACCTACAAAATGTAACAAATAATAAGTAATAATATATTCTAACGGGGACGACGACGGTGACGAAAAAGTTTGTAACTAAATACAACGTACTAACAGAAAGGCGTGGTCACATTATGAAGGGTCATTGAACGAAGGTGCGAAAAAAACAGCTGCTCTTACATTTTGGGCCGAATAGACAGAAAACTTAAGTCCTTTTTTAAACAAAAAAAGCATTCGATTATGACCTTTGCACGAAAAAATAGACATTACTAGTCCATTCTCGTCTACTAAGTATAATAGGATCTTAGATCTTCGTAGTAAATAACACAAGAGTCACAATCGAGTGAATACATAATCGATCGGGCCTACTAATAACAGTAAAGCAAGGCGACACACTGACAACAGCAGATCGCGCAGCGGTACGTCGGTAATTGTTGCGACGATATCCGCATTGGACTCACAATCATCTCCCATACTATGCATGAGACAATTCGAACATTCATTGCAAACTTTACGCACACACGTATAAAGCTCCGCTAAGCTAAAATTTGAGGGGACAGCGGGGCATTCAATCTGATCCCCAATTAAAATTCCCTACAAATGACTGCTGTCTTCGTGTGCGTCGATACTTTAGACGTCGTAAAACATTTGTCTGATTCGTAATCTGTGCTCAGCTAAAGACCTCGCCTTTATTTCAACCGTAGTGAGTTTTCTCAATTTTCTTCAAGGTCTTTCGTACTCGGTCCGTTGAGAATTTTTACATATTATTTGTATCTTATCCTTTTGTTTTTTGGTAAACGTTTATTGCGTATCATATTTCTTTTAGATAAGCTTCGTAGATAGGTACTTTAAAGTGTTACGCTCTGCAAAAATTCGTTTTGGTTCTGAATCCCCAAAGAGGTTGGATATACTCGTATGTTCAGATTAAAGAACGCAACATAGATTACTTTGTTGTAGCAGTTTTCTGGCTCACTGATTTAACACGAAATTACGGTTTCTACGCGCAAAGACATTAAAACGCGACAAAATGAACCAACTTTTTGAATGTAGTCTGGTCTAGACTAGACTGCAGGTAAACGCAGAACTCGTAAAGGTTACGTTATATAACAAAATCTTGCTGTAGACATTAATAATAAACCTCAAACATAATCTTTGACAGTGTAATTAAGAACACTTAAAGTGAAATGAGACGTTTCCACAGAAATATTGATTTACATTATTATAAAGTTCACGGGAGGGTCTCTGAACTCTAACATTTTAACTCTAAGGACTCGAAAATACAGTTTTGAAAGCCTCCGTCTGCACACATTACGATGTCGGCCGTTGATAAATACTTTTTAGTTTCATGCCAGTAACCTTTGCATAATTTAGTCTAAAAACAAAAAGAATTCAAACTCTTTGTTTGTTCGAAACTTTGGAATGATTCTTTGTATTTTGATTTCAACACAACTTTTACTTTTTATGAAAGGCGATAGGAATTGACTGTCGATTTGTTTTGTATAGAAATTGAATAGTCTACGTCTATACTCGTACCTACATTTTGATGTTTAACTAGATCTCTATCTAAACCTGATTGTTCAGGCCCCGTAATAATGTTTATAAAGTTGGAAAGTAATATTAATAACTTAAATAAATTACCAATGGTTAATGAATTTTATGAAATACGATGGTTATTACTGTATCATAGGTCTCATAACATACGTTTAATTATTGTAATTGCATAGTTTTTAATACGTACACTGAACATTTCCAATTAATTTATGATTTTATCTTTGCACAATAAGAAAAGAAAAAAAGCGCTAACGATCTCTTAAAAAAAGTTAACACGTTGTATCAAAGAGGCCGGTGTGCCCGGTGCGCCTCATTGGACATACGCCAGACCATAGACTTATCTAGACTTGTTCGACCAAAGACACGCCATTACGCGGCTGATTATAATAAGTTGAGCCATTTGCCGCCAATAAAATACATTCTACGTGCGACTCTGGCCAAATAGTTCACTATATCTCTATTTGAACACTTCGTAAATGTCTGTGGTTCTGTTCAATAGTTTTGGTAGACATTCGAACATCTTATGTCACTATTTATCATTTTATCTGTAGAAGAATTGAGTTTCGTATTAAATGAGAATCGTTTTACGTTAATATTACTGCTTTTAGGGGCGAATGGAATTTGAGCTTAATGGGTGCTGAAAATGGCGGTCTATTTTAACAAACGTCTTGATACTTAGTAGGATATCTACTGAATTTAAGAACAGTTGCTTAGGTATTAGAATTTATGTTAATCGATTTTAGTATCAAAGTGGTACGCATCTAGGTAGTTGTATACAAGTACTGGTTCTTACAGTTTTGCAACTGAACTCGTTGAATTTAGGTTTCAAATACTTACTTAGTTATTTGATTAAATGTTTAACGACTCAAACATTCGAAAGTGATGGAAACCAGTTTACTTTACTTGTGTGAGACATTTTTGTCTAGTTTAAAACGTATTTTCTGAATAGTTATGTCAGTCATAGCTGTGTGACTGGCGTGATTTTTTGCCGAATGAAAAATGTATTGTTGCTAAGCCAAGAAAAGATTCGCAATCCGACATCTGTTCTATAGTTTTTTTGAGTGGTTACCGACGTGCATAGTTGTTGTATTGTAAATGATTGAATAAAATGAAGAACAAACAGGATTGATTTCTTTATTATAAAATTTAATAGGTAAATTGATATTCATTATTGTTAATAAAATAAATAACAAAGTGAATTTATCATTTGAGATTTTCCATTCATCTATCTAAACTTTACGTTACTAGAACTGGCAGTTACTAGCAACAGTAGATCGTAAACTCCGAAAACGTTGGATTGCCCTGGAATTTACAGCGAATTTAACGGAACCAAACACGGTCTCTCGGGCCGGGGAGCGCGGCACATTGTTGCTTACTCGCCAACTAGATGGCGTTAGTCGTGGACGTTATGGAAATGGAATTCATCGGGACTTCAGACGGTCATTATAATCGGGCCCATTGTCACGTTCTTGTGAACCGGCCCCAAAAGTAAGTATCAAATAACAATAAGAAAAATTAAACCGAATACCGACAGCTTGGTGTTTTGTTTTATTTTAAAAGCTAGTGTTATAAGTTATAACTGATTGTTGAGAGTTAGTGCGAGTGGTAACATATGTATAAGTAGGTATATCAAACGCAAAAACTGTTCAATTGTTTTAATAGATCTTTAATATTTTTATAGGAAAAGAAGCTAATTGAAAGTGTATGAGAGAAATTAGAGAAACTGTAGTAAAAACTCGTAAATCTTTTCGTATAAATCAAACGTAATTAAGTAAGAGAAACGAATGTAGATATCGGAAATACCTAGTAGGTACCAAAAAATTACGTAAACTCGCTAACTGACGTAACTTCATATGGGAACGAGTAGTAAGCTGACTACATGCATAATTATTTGAGTCATACTGCTCCTATCATTCAAGTCACAGGAAATAAAGCAAAAAGGTCTTTTATAAGTTTACATTGTGTGCGTGACACGGTTGTTACGTTAGGAATTTTTATTTGTCTGTGTGAGTGTGTATTATGACCTGTTCGTTTTGCTAAGAAGTGTCTTTCTTGCAACGTTTAGTTAAATCTGAATCGAGTTTTACTTGTAACTTTTTGATTACAAATAGGTATCGTTGGAATAAAATTTCAGCTTATATTAAACTTTAGCTTTTACTTTTGTAGCCAGTTATTTAATCTTAAAGGAATTTGATAGTAAATTAAAAATTATCATAATCATATGGTTTTTGTTTTCCAGACAACAGTTTAGGTCTGTTCCAAATTCCATCTAGAGCTATTCAGCTGAAACTAAACGTGATCATTTTAAGCTTCAGTTTTTTTTTGTATATTTTAAGATTTCAAATTTTTATTCTTTCTCATTGTAAGAAGGTAATTTCATTTTTTAGATACAAATAACAATTCGATTATTTTTTCTTCTTTTCTTTCAAATGTCAACGCCATGCTATTCAAATTTAGAATAACTTCCTATTTTGAAACGCTTGCAAAATAAAACACTGGCCTTAAACATTAACTGTGTCACTAACCTGGCGGAATATCGCGCCACCATTGCCTACCAAATGACGTGATTTAATATTGAATCGTTTAAGGCAGACACTTGCCAAGTGAAAGCGTGACGTCACACTGCATACATTCTATAAACGCACTTGAAAACATACATTGCGCATTCGTAAGGACACAGGCTGGAATGGAATGTGACACCATTTTGAGTTCAGACGGTTTTTTTTTTGATAATGCTATTGTTTGTAGCCAGTGACACTGTTCAAGTTTTCGAACCTACATAATTCGGTATGTTTACCTGGGAAAAGAGGTTTTAAGGCTTGTTTGAAACGACTCAAAATTAAATGTTTTTTATTTCGCCTGTTCATGATGCGCTCCATCACATATAGCTTAATTTAAAGAATAACCGGGAATAGAATAAATTTGTTCTTGCTTAATAATTCTACCAATAAAATGAACATGAAAGTTGATAAGTGGATGTGTGTTACTTTTGACGTACACACTATAGAGCAGATTTGAAAGAAATTTGACGAAGAGGTACATTATAGTATGGAATGCCACATAGGCTACTTTTCGCATGCACGCAGGAGAAACCGCTGGCAGTAGGTAGTGCTGTAATAAATTTAATTGTCAGCCAGTGTAACTGTAGAGTACCTACAAACGTCTGAGTTCAATGTCCTGCTTTGAAGTTATTTTATTCGCAAGATGGTGTAAATGGTTATAGAAGATAATTATGCTTAAAACAATTGGAACTGAACCATGGATTTTGCCTAACAATGAGATGCAGACAGATAGGTAAGTTACTTCTGGGATCATCAAAATGACTTCCCTCGCCCAGCGTGAGGCGAGAGGGAGTGTCAGAGTCTTACTGACTAACAGCCCCCCGTTTCTTCTCCTACTTTAGGCCGAGGCCGCGGAATCTTGTAAAATGTTAGTTATAAACGGTTACAACGTAAGTGTCACGTTATTTGAGTTGTGGAACCTGCACCTACATTGGTAACCTGGTTAAGTTAAGTTATATCTTGATTTCTTTAAGTTTAACGGCTCTTAGTACCTTCCAGATGGAGTGATTTCAAAAGAAGTAATAAAAAAGAGGCAGTCTTTGAATCAGGTATTTTACTCAGTAAACAATTTAGGTAGGTATTCGATTTTTAAATGTTTAAATTTAATTTATTCGACTTTGCAGTCAAATAGGATGCCCAAAATTGTTATAATGAAATAAGTAATTCATTTTCGATTTTTTTTATTAAGTATTTATGCATTTTGACGCAAGAACATTATGACGTCATTACTTTAGAAATACACTAGTAGTAAAAAATATTGTTGTGTGACAAAGCGAAGTCGCTCTGTTTTATTAGATTTTTTACACATAAATACATTATAATCAATCTAAATTAGAATAAAAAGACTTCGTTAACACAATTTAACGTAGATAGACCCTATTCAAAGTAATGAAAAAAACTTGAAGAACTTAAAAAAAAGTAGTTCATGACAACTTTTAAAAGATTATCAAAGACAGACTACGATTTTTTGGACACGTAAACGCTAAGCAATTAATTATGGCTATCCTTGAAATAAATTAGTATATTAGAGTACAGATTTTAGCTCCTCAATTTTGTTCGTTTATTGAAAATTAATTGCTAAAAAGGCCTGACACTAAACACATTTTTTTTATAAACGTCAAAAGCCGTAATTATTTTTTATCTGTGGAATACCGCGATACGCCCGTCATACAAATTGGTTTGATTTTAGATTTACAACATTGGTTTTGATTTCGATATTGAAACCAAGCCTAGATAAAGCTGAACATAGTGTGAAACAATTAAACAATTGACTGGCTATGCACCTTTGTTTATATTTACCTACAGAGAATAACAGAAATTATATTACATAGCTAATAAAACTGATGAATGCAGTTTATTTTACAAATGAATTTCAATATCTACAAATACCATGGGAATTATTGAAATAACTATATCAGCTTATTCGGTGGCGTTCAATGTTCTACATACGTTTTTAATCAATAAAAAAGCCTATGGTTGCCTAATGTTGAGCAAAAAGACATTTTCTCACAATGTGAAGGTGTAAAAATTAATAAAATGAATAATTGCAACGCTTTGCACAAGTTTGGTGATATCAAGAGGTTACCTTACGGTTTTTTTTAGCCATTTGTCAGTGGTATCTTAATAAACTTGAGATAGTACCTATATAGTCATATTGGTAGTTACTTCCTAGGTTTTAAAACCACGTATGAGAAACGGGCCTGCTTTATAAGCTCCACATCACCACAAAGAGGTTTGTTTTCTTCTTAAATTCAATGCATGGATTTAGTGTATTGTACTATAATGTAAACAATACCCCGGTTCACTCGGTAATGTAAACAATTTGCTGTAGCGTCAACATTTTTTTTTACAATATGTAAACTTGGTGTTTGATCAAATCACTGATCTAGTTATTTTTAGTACATACTGGTTTTGGTATTCTGGACGTATTTTATTCCTCTTTAGTTGTTTATTTTGGTTTTCGATTTAGAGAGTTGTTCATAGTAAAAGAAAGGAGTTTGGTCGCCTTGACCGGAGTGATACCACGACCTTATTGAAAAGGGACTGTTATGTTATGTACGACTATGTGGATGAGGTTACTGTAAGGCTAATCCTTACTTCCATCAAGCCTTTGGGCTTGAACTAAATAGAACTAACCTAAAAACCCTTACAACTAAAAGGCCGTCAACGCACTTGTAACTCTTCTATTTTAGGGGTGTCCATGGGCGCCGCTGATTGCTTACCTTTAGTTGATTCATACATATGCTCATTTGCGGTCTGTCTATCCATAGATAGATGATATGAAAAAAAGCCGTAAGCAGCTTCTGGAACTGGTCACCCGTTGATTAAGACAATATTGTGAGCACACATCGAGAGAGGGTCGAGGTTTGGCTGAATACGAATCCTTACGAATGACACTTACAAGCAAAGATATAACTCAATTTAATTATAAAATGGTAAAAGTATCTTATAGATGAAATAGAAATAATAGACGTTGCAAGGAAGTGTGCCCCAAAAAAAATGCGATAAGAAAAACTTTACTCCTAAACCAAAAACAAAAAAGAGGGGCGGTATTGTAAAGGCGTAATGTTATGTGTTGTTAAATAAAACTATTAAAAAAAACGTTGTTTTGTTTCTTTCACTTTTGAAGTCTCATTGTGTTACACCATCGTTCCTTATGCTCGCCTCGCGCCATCTTTTGTGCTACCCCTTACCTCGGGTCGTATTTTTCTTGGCCCATTAACCACCCCCGTAATATTGAAGGCATTCGTTGACAGACTAAATTGTTGCCGTTTTGTTAATGCAATAAATACTAATAAATTTTTGTTAACTCATAATTTTATAATTATTGACAATATTTAACAGTTGTGTAGGTAATATAAAATCTTATCTTTATTTATAATCTTTGATTTATCAGTTGAGTTAAAAATTCAATAGGTAAATAAAACACATTAATTGAAAGTTATGATAGTAGGGACTCGCTACGTCATATTTGTGTAATTATAGAACAGAAATAATACACAAAGGCGTGACGTCACGTGACATTTCGAATCAATGAATTGCTGCCATACCTTTATTACGTAAAAGCTCATGTTTAATGCTGTTTAGTGTATTAAATAGTAAAAAAAATACTTCGAATCGGCTAGACCCGAGTGACGACCTTACAGAAAGTGTTTCTTCGTGTGAGTGAGTTTACGGGAGCTTACTCTAATCCCTAAAAGGCAGGCAACGCATCCATAACTCTTCTGGTTTTGCGGGTGTCTATCGGCGGCATCGATTGGTTACCATCAGGGAAATGAGGTAATCCGTCAGCTCGATTGTCGTACTATCACATAAAAAAACACAATTTTAAAATACATAGTTACTTGTTTTTGTGTTATCATTATCAAGCATATTTTTTAATGAAACGTCTTTGGTTACTCGACTTATCTAATCAACTTTAAATGTCAAAGTCGGACGCCTTCGCAAACTGTCGATCAGACTGGTCGGTCTTTATAGAATTGTATACCTATATGTATACGTACCTACGTATGTATATCCGTTCTATTAATTTATAGATTCTATTATAGTTACCTACTTAAATTAACGTTATGTAATAAAGTAATTAGTTTGTAAGGTCGCAGGAAGCCGCTGGATTCAGGTCGCTTCAAACCGGCCTATTTGGAAGTCAATGGCGGAGGCTTATGTTCAGCAGTGGACGTCCTATGGCCGATATGATGATGATGATGAATAAAGTAAGACTATAGAGGAACTAGGTTGATATAAATACTTAGTCTTTGGGAGGTGTTTTATACTCAAATAGCTAAGGGCAAAGATAATGTCTTGGTGATCTCATCACACATGAATCCTGCAAAAAATATGTCTACTTCATAAATTTAGTGTAGGTTTTCTAACATGGCTATTTTTGCAATTTTATATGAAACAATGAAATAATGAATTTATTTTTGCAATTAGGCCATAAAACGGCACTTTTACACGTCAATTTATATGTGAAAAACTAGATGAAGCCGGCATTTCCTATCTGACTACTCTGAGAAGAAATGCCGAAACAAACTCAGGGGTCAGTCTTTCTCCGAAATGTCAAAAATGTGAATATTATATGAATTTAATTTGAAATACCACGTTGTTATGTTATTGTTAAACGGTACATTACATATTTTTTACCTCAAAAAGCATGCTTATTTGTCTTCACCCTAAAAGGATTTACAAGCATTTGTTTTTTGTATTTCTGTCACCGCAGTCGCAGTATCAGGTCCACTCAAGTCACAATCTTTCTGGACATCAGTGAAACACTGCGGGTTGACTTCCTTCGCGTCCAGACCAGAGGTAAACGGTACTGGAACACGCAACCAAGTAAAAAAATAAACTGTAAAAGCGACTTAGATAAGACTCATAATAGTGTACTTAGGTACTTAAACACAGCTTGGAAGAATGGAAGAAAGATTGAGGAACTGGATAATATTATTTTATTGCGTACATACTAATAGACTGTTGAAATATTTTAATGCAATATGAAGCAAGAGAATTAGTGTGGTAGGTTTTTGTCAATAAGAGTCTGCCACTCCCTTTCGCCACACCATGGGCGAGAGAAGGCAATAGAAAAAAATGGCATTACTAGGACCAAATCACTTTACACAGTTTTGACTCATTGTTTGATAGGTACCTACCCTATTTTCTATATCTTTCTTATTATGGTCACGAAACCATTAATAAATTGCTAGAAATTAATCAACTTCATTTACTTAGAATTGCCTAAAGATTCTAAGAAAGCTTTTCTATGTTCTAAATCGTATTTAATACGCCACAGGCTTTCGCAGTCTAGCGTGTTGTCTGAACAACTGTCTAATATTATGACTGAGTTGCGTAGGCAGCCCTTAAATAATTCAGAATCCAGCATACGCTGCTGCTTAGACTGTATAATACGTGTATATTCGAAAAACTAGAATAAATTGTGACGTATGTCTGTAGCTTCTAGAGAAATCATAGCCTTGTTTTAATTTTATTTTTGATCATATAACGTGGTTTTATGCCGTTTATTGTATAGGCACAAGACTATGTTAAACGGTACCTGCGTAAAGTTGTTATATTCGATAACACCCTAAGCTAATAAACAGACAATCAAAAACCCTAATAGGGTAACAATTATTATCGATATATCGTCCGTATCGGTGCTCTGTTATGCGTCTCATACAACACCTGAGACGTTTTTAATTATCGAAAGTAAACATCCCGGAATCTGTTACGGGACTTCATAAATGTAAATTGGAGGCGCGCATCCCGTTTAGCGGGGCTGCCCCGCACCGCGCGCCACCCCGCGTCACCCCCGCCCCGCGCCGCCGACGGCCGAGGAAACGGGGCCGGGCTCCGACGAACCGAGGATTGCGGTGTACATCACTACGATATACTTATCGCTATCGTTGTATTAGTCAATTGCGGGAAGATTTTAGTTTTTCCGGAATTGTTAGTGTAGTGATGTACTCAGTTCTTAAACTCTACTTATGCCCAATTAATACTTATCTTAAATGTGAGCTCTCCTGTTTATTCAATTCAATTAATTAATTTATAAAAAATTGCTACTCACTAAATAATGAACATTTATATTAATCTGAAATAATTTGTAAATTCCTAATTTTGGATACAATTTAATTTAGCGGCGATTAATCATTTCGAATCGGTTTATTTCATCATTAGCGTATTATGATACAGATAGCCAATATAAAACAAATTTTATGTTACAACATCAGTCAATATTAAATGCTTATTGATTCCACCTAGGCGGAGCTGAGCCATGTAAATGTAGTCCTTAATAACTTAGTAATAAAATTCGAACTCGTCTGAATGGAAGTTAAATTACAAAGTAGTGCGAGTCGACTTTTGGAAATATGACCAAAAATCCATGGCGGTTGATTCGTAAGAGGCGTGAATATACTTTTATAGAAAAAGACAATGGAGATTCAGGGGAAGGGTTCCAGTCGACTCACAATAGTAACGTCGGCGAGCCGGCAGCGCCAGGTAGAATAATTAATTGCCCCTCAGAGGCATACGTCCCACGGACGGAGCTACGGCTATTTTAAACAAATCTCATAATTCTCTCAACTGATGTCAATAACGAGTAGACGATGACTAGTAATGGATACCCTTCGCAACCAACAATAATCAATATAATCTATTAAACTATTCTGAGTAAGAATATTTAAACGAGCTTAGAGCAGCTAATGTAAAGTTTGTAAGTTAGGCCAATGAAGAATTTAGATTGAAAACAGACCTTTTGTCATAACATTACCGAAACCCTTATAAGTAAGTTTTAAGGGATAAAATGGATGAAGTTGAAATAAGCCAAGATTAACTAAATGTAGCAAATATTAATCATGGAATACAAACAGTAAACTATTGGAGCCGTTGAGAAGGGTAGACATTAGATATATTTTGATAGATAGTCAGCAAACACGATTTATTATATAGTCGTTACGAAATAAAGACGATAATGAGCTGAATGAAAGTGACAGGTTTAACGGAAAACGCTTTCAGTAACATTCTTTTGTAATAAGTTCGGAGGAAAAATAATACCAGAGCTGTGACATTGGGAACTGAGTTCTGCCAGCAGTTGCGTAATCAAGACTTTCATTTATACATAGGTACTGATATAACTAGATCTAGTTATACATAGTTAGTTCTCTCGTCACTTTATTTGTACCTACAGGTATTAAATTAATTTAGTCTTGATATTTAAGCCTCATATTTCTATCAATTATAACTCGTTCTAGTTTGCAACTTCCGTTTCTACTCATTCGTTTGTGTTGTAAGTGTTTAATTAGTAGTTCGTAAAAATATAATTACCGATTAATATCGACTTATCTATTCGTTGATCCTGTAATCAAGTGAAATGAGGTACTGGATTCATTCTGGGATAGCAGGAGTATACATGAACTTGAGACTTTATCAATTTGAATTTCTAAGTTCGATTTATTACAAAATACAATTCTTAACCATAAAACTGTGTATCCTTTCAGAAAACGAGATCTATTGATTTCATTCCTGGTTTTGTCCTTTAATAGATAACGTATAAGACTCCGTATCTATCATCCATCATCGATTACACGTCAAGGTGTGGAAATAAAACGTTCGTTGTTTTGGTTAACAGTTCGGCCACTAGGTTGAAAAATTCACTATCATAAAACCCCAAAAACTCTCGTTTGTCCCGAATTTTCTGATACGCTATTTTTCCCGGTGCTTTTTTAACATATTGTGGATATCAGGACGATGTATTCACCGATGTATTCGTACTGGCATTCAAATGGCTTTTTATTTTTCAATAGAGCCTATCTCGGTTCATCCGGTAGTCATAGTAGCGTACCCAGTCAATGGAGTAACACTTTGAACTTCATTACTATAATTATTTTCATTAACTGAGAAACATACAAGATTAGATAGTAAATTTCAACGTTCTAATACCACAAGGGGCTTCTGACGGTGGTAACTAAAACATTCAATTTGTTTGTAACATCATGTCATACCTATAGACAGACAATTTCAGAAGAGATAGATATCGTTTGAGACATATCAATGATGATGATGACTGCAAGAGAAGAGTTTATAATTTCAATCTAAAAGTCACTAACGCGAGCAACGACGCGGTGAAAAGCTGTAACTTAAAGATCTGAGAGATGCCCCATCTATATTGAATAATTCTAATCAGTTATTTTGTAATAAACTCGAGACTTCATCATTTTCATCTGAAATAAATTGCGACAAAATTACATAGAAATTTAAGCGAATAACATTATAACGTTTGTCTGCAAATGAAGTTCCCGTCAGACATGTTGTTTTTGTCGTTATTAATAGCAATAAAATTAAACATAAATTAATTAAATTAATACTTACCTACGTTTAGAATTGCGCGTACAAATAGTAGTTTACAAATAATATTATTTACTAGTGCTATTGATGAGACTGTTGAGGTAATAAACGGTGATAGCAATAAATAAATAATACATAATGTTACTTTTGTTATTTATTAATATAAGATACAAATGAATATCGCTGTAAGTTAAATATTTCTATTGGAAGACTTGCCTTCAACAGATGCCATTTTCCACCTGCAATCTAGAAATCTAGTAGTGTACAAACTAAAAAAGATGGCATAGATTGAAGAAAACAATGTTCTGAAATTAAATCTACGCTCAGATGATAAAGGCTGACTTTATTAAGTACAATCGACACAGAAATGTTGTAGGAAAATGAAACTGGATACGTGTCAAGATAAAAGTTTGAAGTCTGACGGTAATAAGGAAAAATATCGTCATTACTGCTCGAATTAAACATACTTATTACTAACATTTTCCTATACAAGAAAGAGTTATTTATTGGCTTAGGTTATAAGTGAAACATTCACTTGTAAAAACTACCTCTCTAATAAACAATATCAAGGAACCAATTTTTATTGGTTACAAATTTGTTTTAGCTTGTAAAATGAATAAGGTCCCTTAATTTTTAAAGCCATTTAATCTGACAAAATCGTCAAAAAACAGTATTACTGTAAATGTTTTCTAATTTCATGTATTTGTATTCGAAAACGTAGAACGGTACTAAAATTTATGTACATTACACGAACAAAATATTGCGCAATAAATATCTCCGAGTACTTAACCAATGATGGAAATCTAAGGTTTAGCATGTGGGGCATTATTAACAATAAATGAATAACAACAATGACATCACCATGGGAAATATCCAATAAGTGGCCGGCTACAATAAGCGCTTGCACTGTAGTACTGAGTTTGATGTCCTAGCTATCTGTATTAGGTATTTGGGACATCAAATCTGTGTACAATGACCTCGACGGGCGGCGTGTTCGCGCCAACCTTGCCCGGCCGTCGTCATGGCGGGAGTGCGAGCGGTCGCGGTCGAAATTTTAAATTTCGAACGACTCGCCACTCGGCACGTTCGGCCGACTAATCCCGGAAAGTGAGTCCGGTCAAGTGCATATCACTAATTCACGTGTTTATGGTTTTAGTGATGCACATGGGCGGTCGTTATAAATGTTTATTTCTATTGTGGCCATTTGCATTTCAATTAAGATGCAACGAAATTCTTGACTTACTGTTTATGAGCCAAGTAATAAATGAGTCAACTAATGATTTGTAACAAAAAAACCAGACATAACGGGACTGTGTTGTATAAAATTAAACCGCCGATAGAAACGACCTATCTATTATAGTGTCCTCAATTGCTAGTATCTTCGTTTATTTACCAAGCGTACCGATTTGTATCTAAAAGTAGACGAAGTTATAGGTGCTAATTATAGTCAAACCGTAGAACGGCTACAGATGATTGGAAATTAAAAGCAAAGTTGTGAAAGTCCCGAAGTGCGGCCAGCGATCACGTAAGTGTAGCGACAAGTCACTAAAATGTTTTAAAGTCACTTGACTACCGCTGTTTGCGAGACTAGTCTAGACCTGTATGAGAAAGAAAATCGAAAATATAATTGAATAACGGTAGTAGTAGTTGCAAAGAATAATAACTTAGTAAGGAATTATTGTGATTTTAGATAAGTAATTATTGATCAAATACTTCAATTAAGGCAAATCATCATCTGCGTTAAAGGTATAAACAAAAACTTTTAAATATTTTGAATACATTAGCATAATGGACAGATGTAGGAACACTTGAATTTGTTTTGCGCAGCTGCTAACACCTAGTTCTGCAAACTGCAACTAATTGATATCTGCCAAAATTACTCTTACGGGATGGCGTCAGTGTGTGTAGAGAACACTTGCACGTTTGGTATGTGAGGAATTTGTTCATTGTTACAAGGCTGGTCTTATTTTGCTAATTCATCTCAACAGTTGGATCTTTGTCAGATTTTTCCAATGTAGGTATACTGTTCAAGTTCGTCTAGTGTCTCGTCATCCTTTAAAAAGCCACTTGTTGAACAGCTAGCAACAGTGGGTGGTGCAGGAGCGGCGGTGGCGGTGGCGGCTGATGCAGTAGCGACAGTTGGTCGAGATAATGTGGCACACGAGTGTCGTTCACACGGGGTTCATGCGTCGCACGGCAATGTGGCGGTAACGTCACGCCGATATCAGGGCAAGACGCTGCGCCGGCGGCTGGCGTGCGGGAAAGAGAGAGTGCGGCACACAGGTGTGCGCCGAGGCAGCCGGCCCATCAGCTGTTCGACGCGCTCGCTCGTGCCCGTTCTGCCGTTGCTCCAATGAATGCCGCGTGCATTGCGGGCAGCCACTGAACCCAGTGTTCGTCGATAGCCGCCCGCGGACAGACGCGCGAACCCGCCCGTTTGCCCGCCGACTCTAGCTCGCTTCCCGCATCGTATCTCGGATGTGTCAGTGTGTGCATGTTTGTGTACCGTGTTGTCACTGACGCGGCGATCGCGAGCTCTTTGTCTAATTAGCAGGTAGGCAAATGCTTCACTAAACTTTTTTTACAGTCGCGTCGGCCGGATACAACCGAGTTACTTTTATGTCGGTTTATTTTTCTGTCGTAATTGACTTTTATGTAACTCTCATTGTTCTCACTTTTTATAGATATTCATGCATACTATTACCGAGAGTTGTTTTAATTATTAACAAGTAAGTATACAAGTAGTGAAGCGTAAAGGGAGCAGCTATTTAGAAACAAAGGTTACGCTCAACGCGGCGATAAAAAGGGCCGAAACTGGTTTTCCGTGGAAAGGCATCTGGCACGCACTAATTGATATAGCATCAACTGACGTTTATAATTATGAGTGTCGAAGTGGAGCGGCGCACAGACTTACAATTTGTTAATGCGATTGAGAAGAAAGTCCTCATTAATGCATTCTGATGTAATTGGCAACCAAGCAACAACAGTACATGTATTAGGTAGATATATATATACGTACTACATACAAATACATACATTATAAATAAAGAAACTTTTACACATACTTTATTTAGGTATTTGGTAAGTATCTTTCGAGTGACCTTGGTTATAGAACTACAGCTGAGTAGGTATAGGTGCGCCTGGTGTACTAACAAGGTCGTTACGATTCAAACCTATTTGACCTCATTTGAGGATGACACATACATCTACCTTCAAAAACTAAAAAGAACATTGAGACTGCAGCTAAATACTTTTTCGTAATATTCTCACAAGTGATTTATAATGCGCTTAGTAGAGGGGTCGGGTGGACGGTGAGAGGAGGAGGGGGGATAGCGACGCCTATGACGTAATGAATTGGTATGCGATCATGTTGACGTGAAATTAACATTAGTTCTACAATTACAACTGTTAATACGATTTCTAATGAGCTATAAATATCAGATGATCCACTAAAAGATTGTATTTAGATACGTACATATGTATTATGCGCAGTAAGTAGGTATACATGCACGTATTACCGGCACGCGATCGGGATGCTAGTGCCATATTGTCGTTGCCACCTTGCCGAATGAATACCGGCTGCGGGGAAGCAAGTGTCACAATTAACACATTTATAAAACCTGCCACTTTTACAAAGTGGGAGGCAAAGGATGCTATTTAACAGAATTGTCTGAACACTATGTTAATCTCACGATCATAATTAAACGATATTTATTTAATAATTTATAAAAAATAATACGAATTGCCAAAAATTTATGAATAAAAGTTAATATGCATCTACGAATTGGTAATTTTTTATTTACAAATCTCAATAATAGCTAAGGTATATTACGAAATGAAAACACAAATAAAAACTTTTCTAAAATACGATCAACACTACGTCGCGTAGCGCGTCGTAGTAAAAAGTTTGCATTACAAAAAAAGTTTTGTTACTTCGCAACTCTTTCTTGAATGTTGCCAGCTTCAATAAAATATTTAAATAAATTGGAGGCAATGTGCGGGCGTACTTGTATGCTTAAATACTGGTTATTATTATAAGCAATTAAGATAATTTCTTCATTGTCACTTTTTGTAAGAGATATTTTTTGTCTCTCTTTCTCACATTCCTCATGGTATGACCGTTGGAAATTATGATGTTTGCATGATTAATTAATTATTGTCATTATACAAGTCTCGGAAGCGTTATTAAGTTTTATTTGCATCCATATATCACCTGACCTTTCAACATAAATAAATATATAATGTAGTACTTACATAGTAGGTAGGTACCTACCGACTGTGAAACGATTGCAGCGAAGGTTTTTGATAAAAAGGGAAATATTACTTCAAATAACCTTGAGACAGAACAAACAAAGGAATTGAAATCATAAACTACATCATAACTTAACACATGATATCACGTTGACTTTTATCGTTAAAGTAAGCAAAGGAGACTTTTTAAGAACGAAGACCTTGTATACTTTTACGTTTTTCAAAAACAGAGCGAAGTTCAAACTTCGAACGTAATTTATTTGGCACATATAGAAATAAGCTTTTTGACCAAAATCGGCAAAAGGTGGAACATCGTTTAAGAGGTCGGCATTACAAATTAGTCCATAAAATTTTCGGCCACAAAATACAACACAAAAATGAGGCCATAAAATCCCGTACAGCAAAAAATTCCTTTAACAAATATGCTACCTTACAATTCTTCAGAACAAATTGAGATCCAAACAAAGATCCCTATGAAATCACCCACCGCCAATGGTCAATGACAGCAAAGAATTTATTGTCCCTTCATTGCAAAGCCAGATCGAATCGAGAATCTTGTATAAGCATTTATGTGAGTGTGAAGTATTTTTACATATTTAAAGGCCTAATCTAATCCTTCCCTTCCCTAATCGCAAAATCTCCAAATACCTTATATCCTCCCCTGTTGTTGCGGGTGTCCATGGGCGACGCTGATAGCTTACCATCAGGCAATCCGTCTGCTTGTTTTCCATCGTATAACATAAACTCACGAAATACATTTAACCTCGCTTTTAAACAATAAGTATAATTTCTTAATAAAATATGACAAAGATGTTCCGAATAAAAATCGCCATGAGATCAACCACCACCGCCAGTGGAATGAATGACACGAAAGAATTTATTGTTCCTTCGTCGGTATTTGTCCTGGAGGTAAAAGACAACTGAACGACGCATTCTTATGATTACGAGCTAGAGATGTATCACAAAGTTTATTATTGGCAACTTTATGTCCAACACTTAGAAGTGTTAAAAAATCCTGAGGTTTTTATGTCAGGTCTTAATATTTTTTTCGAAGCCTGTTTTGAGACTTGATTCTTAATTTGTATGGATTATTCTACGTCGTCTTGCTTTCATTATTTTAAATTGAGGGTAAATTAAAAGAAACAGGCATTAATAAGGATTCTGATTTTGAAAATTTTAACAATAGTCACAAATTGGCTTTAGGTGTCTTGTAGTGTTTGCTCAGTAGCGTCTCTATTCAGTTTGACAAATACGAAAACTTATATTTATAATAATTTACTGCAATAAATAAGTACTTATGTAATAAAAAAACTAAAGGCTAAAATTTTCCACGCTAATTAGCATCTAACATAAAATAGCTGTGATTTTTATTATAAAGCATTAAACGTCAAAGTGACAGTGACATTGACATTAGTGAAGTTCACGCATATTGCACGATTGAATAGTACTTGAACGCAGTGTCAACATTAGGAACAAATCCTTATCAGTTTTTTTTTTATTTATAAAGAAATAATATTAATTGCCTAAGCATTGTGTTATATGTTTGACACGTGTCGACTTTTTATACGGCGTCGTAATTATAAACAGTATTGGAGAACTCGTTTTCCGTTAATTTATATTGTGGTTAGAATTTCCGATAACTTCATGAATACAATCGGCTCTTTCAGGCTTGGCAAGGACCGGGCAGATTGTTAGTCTTTCAGTTGAAATTGCATTTATCATTGAGTTAAGCTTGAGGTCTAAAAAAATGTCAACAGTCACGTTAGGTATATTTTCATTTAAACATATGTAGCTACCACATTCATTGGCAAGTACTTCTGTGAATGAAAACGCCAGTTGCGTTAACATATTTCACATCTCGTATTGGTTCTGTTATCCAAGATTTTTAATAATAATAATATTGTATTACAAAACTAATGCAAACTACTGCTTTCTTGCCTTGATAACCTCTTGCAGACTAAGATACGTCATATATAAGCCTTCAATGACATGGCATCTTCTCAAATTTAGCATACCGTACCCGAACACCGCAAAAACAATAACGAATCAAATAAAAAATAATACTTGATAATTCAAACTAGGAAATGGCAACACAAAATTAAATCTAAAACCAAATAAGGATGATAAATGCTTGCTACGACTATGATTTTAAGGAAGGTTGAATTTAAAAGAAAAACTTGGAAAGAACCGACCAAGGTTGACTACTAGCAATTTATCTAAGAATGACCTTGACTCACATAAAATTACCGAATAAGACAATAATAATGAAGTAAAATGTAGTAATGTACGAAAAATTATCGATAACAAAAAAATACTAACATTACTTTAAAAATATGTCACAAGTACCTATAAGGAAAGTATAATTTTTGAGAAATAAAACGGCTGGCGGTAGAGGTCGCTACATGAATTATTAACGTTTAAAAAAATCAATGATACATTTTTATTTGATCTGTCGCGAGGCTTACGTAGATATTATGGTAAGCATGTATGTTTATCTTATCAATTATGATATTATCAGTAACATTGGTATAATGAATCATCTTGGCTGGAACATATTTTATTACATCATAATTTTCTTAATGTGATGAGAAAATGAGAATGATGCAAAAATATATGTGAAAAAGGCAATATAAATGTCTCTTTTTATAAAATATCTATTTTGGAAATGGAAGCAATTAGTACCTATACCTACATTAAATCTAACTTATTCTAGAGATGGATAGATACCACAGACTAATACGATGACCATTACGTGTAATATTTTAGAGAAGCACACCATTAAATAAAATGTTGACGGCGATATCCTGGAGGGCAGGAAAAAACATCAAAGATAAATAAAGACCCGATTGTAGATAATTTAAGGAAACCTATTCTAATATAATTATTACATTTACCAAATCAACATCGTTCTAATACCTTATCTGACATAAAACTCAGATGGATACCTAAAACATAAGCAAATCTTAAACATCTTTGGAAAAATCAAGAATCAGAACGCAATCGACTTAGAAAACAAAGCACAGCATTATGAAAAAAAACTGAAGCTGAAGAAAAACTTGCGTAAATTGAAAGCGGAGAATATGTAACAACGCAGGGTGAATCCATATTCCACAGACTAGTCTAGACGGTATAGACGTTGCTATCTGTATTCTGAACATCCCTACAGAACGTGTTAATCGTCACAATAGCACCAAGCTTTTTTATTAAAAAACTAACGCGTAGGCATCGAACCTTTGGAACACGACCTTTCGACAAATTTGAACATAAGATAGGCCATTTTATCCGTTTTCCTTTGTACCTAGTAAGGTGAAAATGCAAAGCATTTTCCTTTTCAATCCAATATTTGCTTTAACACATAATGCATGTCAAATTACTACAATTTTTTTTAAATGACTTTCATCCCTATTGCAAAGCAGTCATAACTACTACAGTTATTGTTAAAAATCTGCATTGGTTTTAGATTAGGATACATTGATATTATGCTGTAAGTGTTTCTCGATAAGAGAAATTACGTTGGCCAACATTTCAGCTTTCTGTTTGTTTAAGCCGCCATAACGTAACTTTTAATTTAATGTCGCATATGCTTCCACGTAATAATTATGCAGTAATTATAACAGATTGTCACGATACATTTTGAATTCTGCAGTGGAATTTCGCTTTTAAATATATCATAAGTTTCTAGTAATGATTCGCGATTTCTCGAAATAAACGATCATAACAATCAAAATCTTGATAACAAACATAATTATCTACATAGGACAAAAAACGTTTTTTTTTTAATATAAAGAGCGATTGAAGAAGAAGGTTTATATTATTATATAATAACATTCATTAAAAAGTGGAGAAATTAAGTATCAGCATTCCACCCGTGTGAAGCCAGGGCGGGTGGCTAGTTACTAAATAAAATACCAAAGTCGTTCACAATCTTCATTGACTCACTCAATTTAGTTCAGTACTCATTCGAGAGTGAATGGAAACTATAAAAACGTTTATAAAATAGTGAGTTGCATCCATCCACCGCTACTTCCGTCAACCATTCAATTGCACGTAATCCCTGAACTCGATCCCATTAGTTTGCGTACAATGTCATTGATCAAATACAGTCGTATGTATTCTACTATACATACACTGAATAGCTTCAATTTACTGTTATTTATAAACGTTTTGTCAACTGAAATGTCCACTTCTGACATCTTTAGTGCAGGCGACCTCTTTATTTGTATTATTTGTACCTATACTTTCTTTGTCATTACTTGGTTTATAATGTAGAAGATTTGTCTGTTGATTATTTATTAAAATGATTAAACTTTGAACAAAATATAAAGTAACGTAATAAATTCGTCACTTTATTGGCATATTTTGTAGTAAAATATCGTGGCATAATTTTAACTACAATGCTTGTATTTAGGTCACTCACAATACCTACTGTATTTAGGCTTCAACGGAATCGATTTCAAAATGTACAGCTACATCTATTATTATTAATAACATGAATAACAACAACTTTCTTAGTCAAATTTAATAACAACGTAATTCCAGCTACAATTATGGTTCATACTAAATCTTCATATTCCCACTATCAAATATGTTAATTAAATTGTTGAAAATTTCCAGTTAAAACTCGCCTGCAACACTTTCAGTCAGCAAGTCTCCGACAATGGGAAGCTGCTAAACAATATTCCGTGGAAAGTTAAGCTTGAGAGCTGGCAAAGGACTTAATAAAAGTGCTAGCAGCAAAAAATCCACATTCCCTCCGCCTCAAGGGTTTCTGTTTGTCTTCAAGTCTGGCTGGAAGTACGTTTGTTTAACATAATACAAGATCATGGTCTATCATAACAGGCTAGTCGAAAATTACGTACATATTTTTATATGTACCGTTACGACCTATTCCGATGCAAAAAATTTTTTGAATAGACATATCTAGTATAGCAGGCGTATCTAAAGGGTGTTCGTAAAACGAAAGACATTTTAACACTTACTACGCATTTCTAAAATAAAACTTTCGTCCTCAATGCCTACTTAAACTATTACAAGTAACAGTTACTAAGGACTGGGTTAAGTAACCATTTAATGATAACGAGTACGCCACAAGTCTGGCTGATAACATAAAGTATACATATAGGTACCTAAATATTATCTCAATTTGTTCACAAATCGCAACTGTAACTGTGATAAGCTACGATGACTAAGTAAAATCATATGATCATTGTCCATCTGTCATCGCGGAACCATTTCTCGTTGCATTGTACTAAGCTAAGTACCACACTGATTTGCGAACCCATAAATACGTAAACATTATACATATATCTATCCAAGTGCATATAAACGTGCCTACACGCGTTGCCAGAGAACCTTGTGTTGGCTGGCATCACATAATATACTATATCATTTATAAGGTATATGCACACCTACCTACTTCAATACATAAGTACCAAATTTATTGTAATACATAGTGTGAAGTCATCAATCTATAGCAAGAACGTTACAATATAAATTTCGTGATTATCTTTTAATGTTTCGGGGTCAGACACTGCCATCTAGTGGCAGTCAAGGTGAACTTAATATAGCTGTTATCAACCATACTGAGAATGCAGTTAATGTATTTTATGTTGTACTAATTAGGATCGTAATTCTTAATAGTAATTGGTAGTGCTGGTCTAATGATCGGGTTTATTGCAGAATAATTTTGTATAGTAATTAAGTAGTTCTTGATAAGCGTAGTTACAATTACAATAAACTGCGTTTTGACGCTCCATACAATGTAAAGGTAATACAGATTCTTTATTCATTGTAAATTAAATGTATATACATCTATGTACTTATTCACTGTGAAATAAGACCTTAGATTTGTTACCAAGAATGATAAACCGGTATCCATTAGCAGGAAGATCATACTTATCATTAAATCAATGTCACTTACAATAACAAAATATCCTCAATGTATATACGGAGGAAATTAAACCGTAAACGTTTGACCTTGTGAGAAAATGTTATTTTAACATAGTTGGCAGGATTCTTATCCAAAAATACTACGAAACTAATTAAAAATTGTTTCTACACCCTGTATATCAAAATGTCATGTTAAATACTTATAATGAATACAAGCCACCTTTTGTATGAAAAAAATCCAAAATGTTTTACCTTATTAAAGAAACTCATACCGACATCAGGAAAAAGTTAAAAAGATTACGTTGAAGAGCTTTGTTCTTACATTTAATTACTGACAGATTTCAGGGCCAAGTTGTTGGATCGCATTTAATCTACCACACCGCATCCATGCTTTATTACAGTTGAGCCGTTTCTAATATAATGAAACCACATCAATTATAACTCATTGATAAGTGTGAGTGTAAACTAAAAAGTGATGAACAAAACGCAGGAGACCCCGTGTCTCAACTTTTCAAGCCCGCAATCTCGATAAATCTCGCATCATCTCGAAAGCTCTCGTTACTCTCCGCGCTTGCCCGTCCGTGCTCTGAACTGAAGCGCGACGTATTATTTTAGCGATAACCGACCGAGCTGGACCAATCAGCCACAAATGAGATTAGGTAGGCGTGTGTAAAC
Organism: Spodoptera exigua; assembly: GCA_902829305.4. Lineage (NCBI taxonomy): Eukaryota > Metazoa > Arthropoda > Insecta > Lepidoptera > Noctuidae > Spodoptera > Spodoptera exigua. Next base: position 8,708,051 of record LR824615.2, read on the forward strand.
TACATGTATCTTTATTATACGACCGGTTGCAGTTCTGCATCGTGTATTACATGCATTCGTTCCACATTTAACGCCGTTCACCAACTCGAAATTTTAAGTAGTTGACACTGATCAAACAATGTGTGTAAACTCAACATCCAAACGTAGTTAAGCAATCAACAGTGATTGCATTCTTTGGCTTCGATGCATGTTATGTTACCTACATTTATCATTCAGTTGTCTTGCGACTATTGTATAAGACACATGTCCTAGTTGTGCAAATCTACCAAATCTCTTGTTGACGAATTTGTGGCATAATCATGAACCTTGATTTGCATTTCCTTTTCCTTTATAATATTTTCCTTTTCATGTCCCCCGCGTACATTGTATTGTGAAGGAAGATTTTTAATTGCCTAATAAGTAGACGAATCACGTTTCATTGAGTAGCAACGTAGCGTTTGTTGACAATCACTGGCGCGCGGCTGTGACGACACAGCGCGGCAGCGTCGCAAAACAGACAGTATGTCAAGTGTACTGACAAAGGAAAGAATTAAATCAAGTGCCAATATGAAAGCCGAACATTTCTTGCTGGACTCAAACATAGAGTATGCTATTATTTGATGGACAAAGCCGACTCTAGTTGCTACTTAACAATCCGCTAAAACGGTCTCCATACAAAGCTAAACATAATTAAATCCCATTTTGTATGGTTCGATCGTGTTTTTCGCTCAAACGAGTTACATTGCCGGTTTGATCGATCGACAATATGAGACCAGGTTTTAAACTTTCAATGGACATGATTCGAATATTTGTTGTCGCGTGTCGACCTTGTTCGGATTGCTGGCAATAACAAAAACTTTGTTTTGCTTTGTGAATTGTTTGAATGTTATTACAGTAGTAGTTCGATACATTTTTTAATGAAGATTGTTAGCTCTTGTGGTTAATGAAGTGCGAGCGATTTCGTTTACAATTTAAGTATGTTAGGCTGTATTTCCTTGATTACGATAATCTTAATCCGTTTGTCCTTATTATAGGATCGTCATGCAGTACAGAATTACGTTACCGTGATTAAAAATTCTGGGAGCGAGCAGAAAACGAATCGTCTCCGGTAAACGAACGAAAATGTCATCAATATTCATATGTGCTGTATCAATTAATGGTTCGAGCAATGCTTCATTTCTTCGTTGCATTGTTCTACAGTCGTGATGCAGTTCTTTTAATGACTTTATAATTTTTGCATTCAGTAGCGTTGCGTTTGCATCGTTTTAGTGGTTTCGGTGATGCAAGCGACTGTTAGCACGACTCGAGAGTTAATTCCAGGATAAGTTACTGTACAAGTATTGTTTTAGATTTTAATCTACCCTTCATATACTTCTACAAACACTTGCTTTGTTCAAATAATTTGGATCTGACTGTCGGTATTTGGCAAATATTCCCCAAAAATAGCCCTATGGATTACGCAGTAGGCTAATTCGCATAATTTGCTGACGTATGAGGCACACTATTTTCAAATCACTCGAGAATTTGAATCGATCGTAATATAGCGAGCGATTTTGACATGTTGTAGGAAGCGCGCGGCGACCTCAGTGACGTCACGGCGGAGGCCGCGCGCCGCTCTCTCCGCGTCAGTCACTCCGGCCCTACCGCGGTGCCGACTCAACTATATTGCTTATTATTTATTTATTGAATTTGCCTGCGCCTGCCGTCCCACTTTTTGGTTATTGTTGCTTTGAATGATGATAAAGTGGCGTAAGGGGACTAATCTATCTCGCCCTTATGATATCACGGATTGCATTTAACATCCCGTATCGGATACAAATTATATTCGTAGCCACAAAAAATAATAATAAGAGACAGAAGTATTTAAAATAAATTTACCCATTAGGTGAGTAAATTGGAGAAAACTGCAACTTCAAACTAGTTTGTGCTGAACTTCTTCATTTTAGGACCTGAAACAAAATTACCAACAGTTATCCTCAATAAAAAAAACAGCATCAGAAAGTAATCATAAGCTTTAATAATATACTTAAACTCATAAACTGCTAGCAAACCATTAAAACTAAACCATATAATTATTAGGCGTAGTTTCTATTAAGTAAGAACCCGTAAGTACCCACATTAAGTACTCAGTACGTAAGTAATAAAAAATTTCATACACGCCTTGAATTTTTACCCCGAAGGTTATTTGGTGACCTTTGTAATGTCCTTGAATATTAAAAACTTATTTGTTAGCATGTGCAGAGATCTAGGTCATGTGAGGTGCGGGTTGTGACTAATGAAGAATTTCGTTTAAAAAAAACAAAATAATTTTAGTATAAGTACTTACTTTTATCTGATAACAATAATTGATGTACTTAATAGGGATTTTATTCAAGTAATTCTTAAGATTTTTTGAAATTTTCTATAGTAGCTCTTAGTCTAAACTGGTACTCGATAGAAAAGTTAAAGTAACAGAAATCAATTCCGCTGTTACTAAGGGAAACAAGAAAAGTATTTCGCGCTTAACTGCAGTAATGTATACGTTTATTGTCGGCACAATCTTATAAACGTAACTAAGTCTCGGTAACCATTATTTATTCACGATAAGAACTCAATACATATATGCAGGCGATACATATGTACTATACTACCTAACCTACTAATATTTTAATATCACTTAGGGCTGATTTTTCAATAGTCTGATAAATATTATCTGAGGAATATAATTGTTGCTGTCACTGTCTTATACAAACAATCTGACGCGACAGCATCATAATTATTCCCGAGGTAAGTTTTATCTAACCATTGGAAAATTAACACTTAAAGAATAAAATAGATTTTTATTTCGTATTTGCCAAGTAACGGTACAAAAGACAGAAGAGTTATACATCTAATTAGACAGATGTGACCCGGTTAAAAAAACATTTATTTGACAAATATTTACATATAACAAGATACCTACCCACGATTTATTCGAGAAAGTAATTTGTTTTTTCCAAGTTTTGAGGTTTAAAAGGTTGATATAATATTCGTGTGTTTGCACCCAGTGCATGTTACGAAGTTAATACGTTTTTCAGTTCATATCCTGCTTTATACGTGTCCAAAAAGTTTCACGTATTCAGGGGATCAAACGTGTCTGTACAGTTTTTTTTGTTATACATATAAGTGGACAATTATCAAATTCACTCGTGACGCTGTGCATTGAAAAGGCAGTTTGGCGGCGACACTAAAACGTGAAAAAAATTGGAATGACCTAAATACGTCGGACAATTTAGTTATCGGGCTAATAGCGTTGTCTATAGAAACTAGATACAGATAATTCTGTTTGACATGTAAGGTTTTATCTTATGGGACAACAATAGGAACAAAAAAGTGATTGAAAAAGAGTAACCATGGAGTTTCTTGGTCGTTCTTCTCCATAGGAATCTACACTTTGGAACGAGCAAATAGCTTCACTAGAGGACAGACGGACAGACTGACATATATAAAGTTAAACGTTATGATATCTTTTTTGCTTGACGTTCAAAAGTGCCTTTTTTGGTCTATTTGAAATAAAGAATTTGATTTGATTGATTGAAAAAAATTGAAGCGAAATTGCAGACAGTTGAAGAGAAAGGATTAATCAAAACAATAGTCAATTTGAAAAGGACTTTATTCATAGCAGGAAAGAATTCAATAAAGGAAATCAATCCAAACGCCATACGGGACAAAAGAATCAAAAAGGTTATTAGTTACAAGTAGAGGTAGACAGTGTGTTATCGGCCACAATACAGAGCGGCCTTGCCTTCGTTTATCAGTAAAGTCAATTACAAAATGCAACTTACTGCTCAATACGTTCAAATGAAAACACATTCGCTCGAGTTATGAATGCGAGCGAATTCGAAAATATCGAAAATATTTTCGACTGCTATCGGCATTTTCTGATATTATACGTTTGTATTTTTTTTATCATACTTTTATCTGTTGCCTTTACTGTAAAATAAATATTAAATGTAAGTAGATATTTTATTTAAATAAACATTTTTCGCGTGCCATTTTAAATAACTGTTAGGTATCTACTCATCTTTGGATAGACTTCTTATACCGTAAGCGGTTGTTAATATTTCTTTTTCTTTCTTACACATTTGCAATTCGAAATTGCTCTTCCCAAAATTATAACCCCATTCTAATAAAAACACGATCACACCAAAACAAACCGCCCTAACGACTTCTTCCACGTATTTGTTGTTATTCCACCGTTGTGAACAGATAAGCTATCCTGATGGTGTGGGTTTCACATAAATCTGATAAGCCGTTTTTGTGTTAAACCCTACCATATGTGTAAACAAATTTTTTGTGACGTTCACAAAAATTGTGAGATTTAAAGAGTTTCATTTCTCTAATAGTCGAATTTAAACCCTTGATATTGCCAAAGATCCAATCTGCATCTGAAATAGGTTTAAAAATAAAATTATACATTTCGACTCATAAATTGTAGACAATAATTTAAGTTCAACAAACGAAACATTTGACCAAAATAACGTACCAAACATTACAAAACTCAAATTGGAAAGTAAAAATCTATGTCCAAAATAAAATTCTTTGTTCAAAAGTAGCTGTAAAGAGGTTAATGGAGACACATCTATATATAAAGTCTGTTCATGATGTGTATCACGTATGCACGTGATCGGTCGCCACTGCTAGGCACATAAATATCGTAACAACATGCTACTGCTCGCCACTCCGACTTTACATATTACAGTAGCAATGTTAATAATAATAATATCTACCGTTTTTTACCCTTATTCAGGCATTCAAACATTTTGTGTGAAAAAATTTACGCATTTGTGAAAGCTTATTGCGTTGTGATTATTAGAATCGTCTTTTGTTTATATATTTGTTACTTTATCATTTGATTCGATACTTTAAGGAAAATTATGTGTTATAATTAACCGATTTATTAAATAAACATGGTGCATTTCTTTTAAAGGCGTTCTGTAGTAATCATTGAAGTAGTTCTATCTAAGTATTACTGAATTCTTGAATGGATAAAATCTTAGCTTAAAACCAGCTGTCATATGAAAACGAGGTGCCTATTCCGTTAGACATAATTCACACGATGATGTCATCCACAAATCAATCTTCATTGGCCTACCTATTCTAATGAAAGCTTATTAAATAACAAAAGAAAAGCTTAAAACAATTATAATCTAGCAAAAACAGAACAATTATTAACAGTTTTGTTTATTTAACAAAATGGCCGACTGTCGGTACTAAATTCACAGCCGACGGAATTTAAATGATGACATCACTGCCTAATAGATTTGATTTCTCTTGTCAGACTTCTCTTGAAATTAAACAACTCGCACGGTGAACGCACGGTGTATGTGGAGGAGATGAAGTACTATTATTATAATTAGCTATTGTCTTTTCAACCACACAAGATTCGGTAGAGTTACTTAATTCGTAACATATTTATGTCTCAATCTCAATATAAACAATTAAAACTGTTCATGACATATTTGAAAAATGTCCAACCTTGAATGCAACAGTACACACAGAAAGCGATCATAAAAAGCCACAACAACTAACATATGTACCATATACGTTGCTGTTCCAATTACTTTGCAATTTGATGGAGGAACCGGTGAACGAGTATTGAATATCGTTTTAGTTATAGTGTCGTGTTGCGAAGGCCGAGTGCGTACTGCGTAAGTACGGTACGTACAACGTTGTCACAGAGCACATAGTTCCACAGTATTATAACTTCGAGCAACCTTGACATACGCCCCACAATGTTCTGTAGAAAAACACAGAGCAACTTCTGGGAAAAACATACCTAATGCCACTAAAATGGGGGTAATTATGCTCATCTAGACAAAGAGGGTTAATTGGTCACTCGAAGTTTTTTTCAATAATTTTACCAAAACAATGACAAGCATAATATGAGTATCGAAACTTATCTGCATGTTTTTAATGCACATAAAGAAAAAGTGCCATTATACTTCAACAGACGACCTAACGAAAAAGTAATCAGCAACTAAGAAACGAAATATACTTATTAAACAATAAATTCTGCGTAAAATCCAAAGTAAAATTTTCAACAAATATAAAAATAAATAGGTCATCGATGCTTCGAATCAAATCTTTATTTAAAATAATGCGTAGCAGCAGTGCGTGAACCTGTACTACTGTCTTTTGTTTACATGGCTGTTTCACGCCGGGGAAATGACCACGATAAACGACCTACAAAATGCTTACTTAAAAGTGGGTCGACCTCTAGCGACAATCGGCGTCGGCGTTCATCGTTAAATGAATTTTTTACTCGTGCAATAAGTAATCTACAATGTTGCTCGAGAGTTTTATTATGAGGCTACAACTGGCTGCCTACGCTCGACACTCGATGCTCGACGCTACCACAAGCGGATCGTATACATACGGGCACGAACAATAAATACCGTATCAAACCATTTTATAAACAACTTCTTATTACGACAAAGTTTTAACCAAAATGTCAAACGCGTAATGATGACGTCAGTTCGTAGTGGCGTAACAAGCTGTTAGCGACCTTGTAGGCTACCTAACTCGTTTTCGGTTCACCCTGTGGCTTTCAGTTCTTTGAAAGCTTAGAGCGGTTCAATTAGCTCCCTATTATGCGAGTGATTTGCTTTACTTCGCACCGCCCACGCCGCTCAAACTGTTCCAAGTCTGCAAATTGTTTTAGTTTCGCGAAAAAAACAAATGCTCATTCACTTTCCTTTGGTATTGACGGTCATTATCTTGTTGACATTTGCCAGCGACGCACAAGACTAAAGTAGGCGAGGATTGCGCCGATTTTACGCGGAATTAAGCAGGCTACGAGAATGTTGCGGTATTTTGACGGGCAACGGGTAATGCACGACGGCCAAAGCGACAGGCACAGCCGTCGGCGGCACGGCCCGCTCCTCGGCGCGGGGGAGGGGGCACTAGTGCAGTAACCAAAGAACCGGACGCGCGTGGACAGGTCCGGATTTCGGCCGCTCACACACACTGATAGTGCACACTAGTTCACCGCATTCAAGTTTAAACACTTTTACTTGAACAGTACTCACTCAAAATAGTAGCAACTCGTTCAACAAAGAAAAAATGCGAGTGAAAAACAAAACAAAGAAAATCAATAGGTTAGTCCGATATATGAGTGCCACGTCATATTTGACGCATTTCACGTGAGTGCATTTACGGCAAAAATCATTTAGTTACGATACGTAGGTGGAATAATGTAACAATAACATAAAAGAGCGCAAGTACCGTAATGTTTCGAAACAGCGACATAATCCTAACAGCACTGAGGCACTGCGAGCAAAGTATCGGGAGGGTAAAATTTCACACGAAAATTTTTGGTAAGCCTACGCTGGGAGGGGCTTGTCTCCCCGCGACCCCGATCTACCAAATGAATAACAAAATCAAAAGCAAATAGGTGTTCCCTTCGAACTTATCTTAGATGTTTTTGTATACCGTCCTAGCTCGTTACACGTTACTTTACATAAAATAACATTACCTTATCAATGCAGTATAAAGACCTTGTAGCGGATATTAAAAACACAAGTTGTAGGTACTAAGTGTCTGCGTGATCTTACTATTTATTTACAATTTGAAAGCTTAAAAATGGTAAAGAAAAGAGGATATACAAACTGTTGGAGTCCACTAAACCATAGATCGTTGTATATTTTTAAATTAAGAAACAATGTCGTTGTAACATATTACACTATGACAAGAAAAACTAAGTAGGTTGAAGAGAAATATTTTAAATAGGTAAAACTAAAGCTCAATAATTTATTGGATAAATTCGATTCTCACGTCTTGTTGTACCTTTGTAAGTAAAGTTAGATTAGATATTAACTGCAAATACAGATTCAATTTACATTTTAATGAGCTGCCCTGAGTTTCTCTAAGCGTTCATGTTACTCGCGTTATTTATGTTTTATTGTCTCGATATATATTACAAGACAACTGTGCATTAACACAGAAACACGTGTATTGAAAAGAATGTTAGGTACGAGAACACAAAAAATCTAGATTTGTTCCCGTCCCTAGAAACCGTTTTGCGCAGAATATTACAAACTGTTTCATCCCTAAAAATGGCTACAGTAACAATATTTATTGCACAGTTCTTAGTTGCTACAGTTTATGTATTTCACAAATGATATAAATTCGAATTTACCTACACATAAGTTAGTGAATTAATCCACCCCGAATAATATGTAGAAATATGTTCATGAATTCGATCTATTTCACTACACATCGGTGAGAATATTTGTAAAATCTGCGCTCATTACAAATCACAATTCATAAACATAATGAATCTGTTAAACGCCCCTATTCTGTAATTTCGACGCATTCGATTTCGGTAAGGGGTGAAAGATGTAATTAATCGAGCAACTTCTGTCACTAGATGGCGCTCTATCCCCTGGAAGGCAAACTTCCAAGTAACGCAGGGGCCAGTAAAATGTGCCCCTAATTTTGGCGCGAAATTACTTCCTCGCCCCGCAATAAAACTCTTTATATATAGCTTATTATGTTCCATTTTGCCGTGCACCGTTTGCGAGACACGAATAATGCAGAGGGTAGATTTTTCAAATAAATAATTGTAAGGGATTGCGGTTGTTAAGTATCTACAATCGAATTATGTTGTATTGATTTTCCGTGGCGATGAGCATTTGACTCTAAAATCGCACATGGCGGACATAAGTATGCTTTGCGAAACAAATAACGATCACATAACCTACATTGAAGAACATAGACAAGTAGGTACTGACATATTGAGAAATGTTTTATTCGTATTATGAACTTACTAAGTTCCTTTTTTGAATTCCATTTATGATTCCACTTTAAATTAGGAAATATACGAAATCAAGGGAATTAAGTAAACGTGTAAGTTTGTTGAGTTCGCACTTAATTATTACCAAGGCGTTGTACCATGAATATTAAACGGATTGAGCTCTTATAGCACGGATCGCTTTCTGAACTCGTTCTTAGATAAGAAGGATAGTTACTTCATCGCTTCGTATGTGAATTAAGAATCTAATTGAGTTTTTTTACTTGGTAAAGGTCAGGGAAGCTTGTAAGAAACGAAAACTGCTTGTTTCAAATTAGACATTGGATTATTATATTTCTTTTTAAAATTATTATATTATGCAAACATGCTTAGATGTTGTGTGGTTATCACGCTTGGTGTTTGATCGTCCTGTTGCTATGAGATCTGAGAGAAAAAGGAACGAGGTTATAGAATGCGGCATAGTGCAGACTCCATAGTGTTTCGTATGTGAGTGACTTTAATATCTAGATTCACACAGATGCCATGATCGAGGAAATTTTAAAAGGCGTCAAGGTTTTTGGTGTAGAGAGACTTAGTTAAAAGTCTGATATTCTGATACATCCCCATATAATAGAATTTCAGGTCAAAGAGGCCAACCGTGTCGATATTTTTCTAGATATTTAACAAGATGGCAGTATTAAATGTTGATTCATTTCTGTAAAAAAAACAAATGAAATAGCGGCAAAAAACGTTTCCAAAATCAAATCAACGTTCGAAAATCAAATCAACAAAAGTGAAACGAACAATTTTTATATTTAAACCGCAAGAAATTAGTCTATGTGGCCTGATTCATCTTGTTTTTTTTTTTCATCTACTAATTCAGCTTCAGAGAGTACGCTTGAAAAACCACCAATGCAAGTTGTCGTTGCCAAGTACTGAAAATAATTTCATAACTGTGTAATTAGCTGTTATACGTTTATTTAGAGAGTATCTATGTATTTATTATATTTTCTCGAGAGTAATTTTCTGTTGGAATTTGATATCTCCCTACTAGAGGTTTATATTTCTATAATTGCTCAAAATTTTATAACTTCAATGAATGTAATACATTGATAGTATCTACCTTTTAGGTGACCGTTTGAGTTGACTTTGACTGGGATCTGTAGCCAACCGTAGAGAGTATGGCAAACCCTTGTATGACAGAAATGCCAAACCACCAAAGGCTGGCTACGCACCTGAAGAACCTCGATGGATGTCACCGATTGGTTACCATTAAATCAGTCTGGCGAAAAAATACCTCTTTCAGGCTCAACAAATAATATATAAATTTTCAAAATTCCCCCTTTTTAAGAAAAAAAAAAGCAACAATTCAAGCGCAACAATTATATGTTTTATAAAAAAAAAACACCACACGGTAATGTATGTACCATTTTGCGGGGCTCGTTATCAAGTGTAACGATATGATAAGGTCAGTCAACGCTCTCGATCGTTTAAACATACCATATAACGATACCGATAACGAGTCGATTGTCTGTCTTACTTAGTCGATTAATCGTTTCATATTATAATTACATTCGACTAAATGCTATGTTTGCTAAGGTAAACAAATTGGTTTAGTTGTCCCTTTAGTAAAAGGGAAAAAGAAATGTTGTTACGGATGTTATAACATTCGTTATAAAGTTATGGTTTTTAAGTTATTTGTTGAAATAATACTCAAGCTTTTAAGTTTTGTGTAATTTTATAGATCTGATCTTGAAATGGAAAAACAGAATGATATAAACACTGTTTCTGTTACATTGAATAAACAGCTAAGTAAGAAGTGAGTGGAGTTAACTTTATCAGTTCCGCTATCCTGAACGGCATGAGTTTATAAAGCTAACGGTAAGTCACTTATACAATCTTCTGTTACTAACTAAATGTAAGACAAACACGTCACAATACCTGATCACTAACAGTTGGTAAGAATTAAGAAAAATACTACCTAATTTCATTATCACAGGTCGAACCCATAAGTACTCAGAAAACGAACCGTGACAAAGAAAACGAGACGAAACTCCGCCGAGGAAATCACTTACTGACATTGTAATGAACGCAAACAAACACGATACCATTAAAATTTATTAATTAATAAATTGTCAGTTAAAGATTCGCATGAAAATTGACATTATCTGTTTAAAAAATAAAAGTAGTAAGAAAAGCAACGAAATTCTCGGAGCAAAATTCACGTTCGCGTTGTGCAGTCAGTCATTAAACTTGTTCGGTTGTTCGCATAACGGTCCCGGCATGCGGCCCGCGGTCGCCTGCACCGCAGCGCCACAAGCGCTTGCCTCTACAAAACTACAAAGTTTTCATCAACAATACTACCTAGTTTAAAATAAACATTTATGAATGAAAAAGAGCGCTGACTTCGCTTAAATTCCCACGTCATTGCACGTTACCCATCTGTCAGGGTTGATGCGTGCAAACATTTGGTCTTAAATTAAATGGCTTCAGTGTGGGAGTTGGCGACGTAATGCTTCTCTTATTCGTACTGCTGCTCATATGAACTTTAAGGATTTTTTTCTGTACCCATTTGACCTTAATCTAGAAATGTCTCTGTTAACATTTGTTACGTTAGAACTAGAACATGAACCTTAGCATTTGCTACCAAAAACAATTTTCCACTGAGAAACCAATTAATGTAAAGAACATCGAGGAACATTTTTCATAAGCCCGATATCAATGTAGTAAGGAAGGTTGCCGTTACTCCTACGAGTTATAGAAAGATGTTAGACGATGGCAAGTGAGCACGCTATGATCAATCAAAGGCGAAGAATGGGGTCACTCCAGTGGCAGGTACTTTGTACCAAGTTATGAATACTATGTCTAAACAATGAGCGTAGCTAGTAATGAGTCAGCGTACATGTGTTATGCAGTATCAAGTTGATTGACCACGTGTCAATGACATTAAGCGCCTAGGGCCGGGCCGTGTCATTTAGTGTTCCTGTAATCGGAACAGATTGTCATTGATTGTATTTGTAATAACGACTACGTATCTGAGTACTTTCCAGTCAGTCTGCCGACGAGTGTTACTTATCGTTCAACGTTTATCTGATACGCTATCTACAGCTAATATGCTAAATTGTTTTGTAGGATACTTCGATCAATTATTGTATAGCTGAAAAACACGTCGTTATTTATTTTTGTAACGTTACAGTGACGCGTGATTTTCATATCACTAGTCACGTTTAATCCTCGACTTTATTGATAGCGCATTAAGTTTCAATTTGTTGATTGTTCATTGTGATTTTGGTTCGAATTTTCAACTCACGTCCCTGAGTTCGATAGAAACAGTTACTTTTCAATATGTAGTTTCGTGTACGAAACTGGATGTGTCTGTTTTCTTTGTGTTTCATAAATTACGAATTTTTGTTTTGAGCTCAGTGATCGATTCAACTTTTTTTATATAGGTACGAGGAAAACCGACGCAAACCGAGTTCCTTTGAACTAGCGCGTTTTTTACCGCCGACAGTAAGATCACTTCTTGAAATATCGAAGTTATTTAAGAACTTAGTAGTTTTTTATTGAGATCATCTTTTCACTTGGGAAAATACCGCTGCGAATTTCTGTGTTCTTGAAAGCCAATCTGTGGATAGACTTGTAAATCTAGTCTAGGATCCATTTGAATGGACATTTCCCTTCTGTTATGAAGAAATGTAATAGGAACCAAATGATAAACATAAATATCGGTCTGTTATTGATGAGAAACATTCGATACCTCACTGACAATTTGTAATTCATATAAAAAGACGTTGAAGTTAAACAATGGAGTAGCAGTGTAGTCAGTGATGATATTACCCACGCTTGAACGCATCACAAACTGCGGAGAAAGCGTTTGACTCGATGTTACTCGTACAAGTACTTCTACTTGTACTAAGGGCCTCTAGAATACTGCTAGTATTTTATTTATACGACACATGTTATGAAATGGTTGGATCGTGGTAAGGGAATGAGAATATAAGAATTATGAGAGCAGACGATTTGAGTCTTTGAGACTGAATATCAGCAGATGGTTAAGTTTATGTTTCAGTCTAAAAAGAAGGCGATACATTAATACTAAGGATATAAAATTGCTTTTAAGAATTTAAAGGATTGGCAAATTAACGTGGAAGTGAAGTGTATTATATTCACACAACATAATGGCATATAGGTTAAAAACCAAGTACAAAATAAAATGCAACGCTGTTTGGAAATCCCAAATAAAACACATAACAAATGAAGTCCCTAATTTACCATAGTTACACTAACATTTTGTTACCAAAAGCTTACACAAATCTCACAACAAAGCGCGGTTCATGGTAAATCCCTTTGGCAAGCCGCCATCTTTTTCGCATAACGCGGCGATATCGTTTAAATTAACATGATCATTGGTGTTTTAAAAGTGCGATCGTGAAACTCATTTAAAAGAAGCCACTACGTTTATTTGAAATCAACTTATATTTTATTTTACATTGTTCATTTCCATTTCTTTTAAGCGGAGATGTGTTAAATTATTATCCGAAAATGCATTTTATTTAATGTTAACATAACTCCTTACAATTTAAACTTGTTATTCTCAGCATTGTTTGTTTTTCCTTTAAAATTCAGTTTAATTTTACTCAAGTCAAAAACAACAGAGTTAAAATAAACGCATTTAAACTCGGCGCTTATGACGTTTTGTAACCGCACCGCCTCTAACTGCTCCCTAATTGAAAAAGCTATACAAATGTCCCACTTCGGTCACCGCATCGATTTTAAAAATAGAAGCTTGGTGCGTTTTCGATATACGCCCGTGCTGCGATAAACTATACAAATACTGTAGCATCTTTATCACAAAGGAATAGAGTACAATGTCGTGCGCGTTTTAATTCATATGATATTACATTATTTCGTCAGAGCCGCTCGGCTGAATGGAATTCGTACGATATGCTCTCCTACGTTGAAACTCGAGTTCAAACAAATAGAATGCTCGATTTACGCGATGAATATTGTGAATCGAATCCGACATTTGTGAATCGATTTTGGCGTCTCGTTTTGCATTGTATCTTAATTAATTAGCCTTCAATTTTTATCCTTGAGACGATTTATGAATAATGTAAATTATATGCGACCTCAAGTTGTGTTTTCGTTTATTAAATATTAATTGGAAAGTACGTATTGGCGTCTTTGGCACATTTGAGCTTCCGTAAGTCAGGGAAAGATTTATGTTTAAGAGATTAATTCTGTAATGACGCATCTGCCGCTTTTGTACCATTTACGGGTTTAAAACTAGTTAAAATATAGATTTAGTTTCCTTAAAATGCAGTGCACAATGACTCTTTATTGTATCTAAAAAAATATAGAACGATGTTGAGCCGCAAAGGCTTTTGACTGAACAAAATCTTTTAAAAATAAAACAAAAGAATATGGCCGTTATTAGAAGAATAAGCAATAATACAATGTTATCCACAAGTTATGGGCCAACAAGCGTGGTCTTTTGCAAGAAAGTTAAATACTGTATTTTTTACATTAAATCTATTCCTATTGAACAATAGAACTATTAGGAAGCTTAACTATACTTAAAGATATACTATTACTTTTTGTGAAATAAAGGAATTTTTACCTATCTGCATGTCCTTGTTCATACAGATGTAGTATAGTATCATCAAAAGCAGGCTTTGAGAAGTACAAAGTAGTAATAACAATCTTGAATACAAGAAACAGAACAAAATCAGCTGCTCCATAGAAATAGTGAAATCTACTCCAGAAAAGGGGGCAGGTGATATTTTTTTCTTTTGTACTTTGGCCCTATTGTGGACCAAATTAGGCGTTCTACAAGGTTGTTTATTTAGTACAATATTGTTCCTACAAAATGTAAGATAGGTTTTTATTAATGCAACAAATTTAATTAAAATATTCCTTCTTGTTTGAAATTATCCTTTACGGTACGGCACAAAGTAATAAAGTTCATATTTATAGTTACATATTGTTTATCAATAGAATTTCAAAACATCATGTAGAGAACTAAAATTAAAACTATACAAAAGAAAATATTACGGATTATAAAGAAAATTTAATTACTTGACAAAATATAAAGGCTACAATTATTAACATCACGTCCATAAATAGTTTAATAGGGGGCGTTCGTGAGCCCTGTGAATTGTTACGGTGCTTTTTGATCGGTCGATTACTCGATTGTGTGGTCCAAGAGTCGATCGACTCAAAAGGGCGACCACAGATAACGCACAAACATTTTACATGTTATGGATTTAATGTTATAAGTTCAAGTTCAAATTCATGGTTGAATTTGAACTAGCTTTATTAAAATAATAAAGTGTAGATGCAGCCCCCATCTAAACTTTAACTATTTGGCATCCCGGCGAAATAGCTTACAGATTTTCATAAAATATGACACGAATATTTTCTCACTGCTGATTTTTTAATTGGTTTGAGGATACATTATTATCTGGAATTGCCCATGAGCATTGTTTATCGCAGGAAAAATGTATGATTCGTGGGTAATTCCACTTGTAAGAAATTGTGGGCAACGACTAGTATTCATAATACTAAAGAGCTCCATAGCTCCTATACAATTTTCCAGTCAATCTGGGTCGTATAGACCAAATTTGTTTGCTCCGAACAAACTAAGTATCTTGAGAATTATCAAGACAATAAAACGTATAAGGAAACTCGTTTCTATTACCTTGCTCTGTACAATTCTAGGGAACTTATCTCCAGTATTTACATACCTATTTATAACATTAATAGACTTATATTATCGGTGGCCAAAGTGATTAGCTACTTTGTAAGAAAAATTCACAGTTTAACTGCTTTAATCTGAGTTGAAAATATCATTTTTCTTCTGGATATCGTCCCCTGTAATTAAAAAAATAAATCAATCAACATTGTCCTTGTGAGAAACTGTGTCCACACAAGCTTGTATTATTAAAGTTTTCGAAAGCGGCCATCAAGTGCGGGCCTATGCTACGTAGTACGGCGGGCGTGCCGAGGGTCATCCATCATTTGTGACGCTAACTGCGACCCACCACGTAACTCTGTCACTTCTCTATGCTTTCTTTACTTATGCGACGCATTTTAAGCCTATTGTCATTTAGATTGGCAAAGGAGTTA
Source organism: Spodoptera exigua (assembly GCA_902829305.4). Classification (NCBI taxonomy): domain Eukaryota; kingdom Metazoa; phylum Arthropoda; class Insecta; order Lepidoptera; family Noctuidae; genus Spodoptera; species Spodoptera exigua. The sequence goes on from LR824615.2 coordinate 8,723,910, forward strand.
AAAAGAAGTCATAATAAGGTTTGAACTCTCAAAACCTGCACTTTTGTTGATAGGTACTTACAAAATGTTATTTTTATAACATCTCTTATGTGTCCCTTGAACACAACACTAGTAAAAAAACTTTATTAATCGCTGCGGCACCCCAGGGTACTCAAAATGTCGCACTGTTGCTTAGCTTACTAATTACGGTGCAGGAATTATTATATAACACTCGTAACATTCTTTAATAAGTTGTCACGTAATTATAATCGAGCAAATAGGTCATATAGGTAGATGGCGTTGTAGATCTCGGTAATGTCAACGACAATAAATAAAAATAAGCAAAGACAACGCGGCATACAGCCAGCTCGCGGCTCGTTGTGCCCGATGCGTTCCGATTCACAGGTGCAGTTTACACGCGGAACGATCCGCATGCATGATATTGATGTAATCGTGATGTTGTTACGTTCGAAAAAACTCACTAGAGCGGGGAAAGTGACGCGCCTCAAGATCGTGAAAGGTACTTAGTCGATCACCGGTTGGCGCGGACCCGCGACGTCCCTCTCCGCGCTGAGGGAAATGTGCTCAGCTGAGGACGCCGACTAATTTGCCGGAGCTCTACTTTGCGTGGTCGCGTAAACTTACGACACCGCCGAGCGTTCGGAATTCGAACTACTTTCGCGTAATCTGACTGAATAGAATATGGCGTCCTAGTTAGTAATGCATCAGTTTTTGGTAAAATTGTATTAATAATATAATATGTCACTCGGACTAGAGAAGATAATCAAGTAAAAAAATAGCTATTCCATTAACACTGGAAACTTATCGCTTGAAACATGTCTATAACTGTATATATACACTTTCTTTTATTGATAACGAAACTTTGATCTCTTTCACAACAACAATATTCTGCATCGTACAAATGGAGTGACGATTTGCAAAATAACGTTGAATTTTGTCAGAGGTTGGTGTCAGCCTGTCAGCTTACATTTTGCTCAGTGTAATTCCACTTCTACAGTTACTACTTCATTCACATTTTCTCTTTGATATCAACTGATAAATTGATTGATTCATTGTAAAACTTGTACTAAGCGGACTACTACACTGTACGCACGAAGCGCATTATTATCAATTTAAAAATGGCGTATCCAAACAAATAGAACAACATTATTATTGCGCATAACCTATGTTTGTTGACGACAAACAAAAACATGTTGTTTCCGATTTATTCTAATCGTGATTGTATAATATTATATTGTAACTGTCGTGCTCGAGATTCCTAAGATTACATTTCTTGAAATCAATGCAAGGGTAACCCACTTAGTAAATGTAACTTTTTTCTGATTATTAGGCTTGGTAAACTACACATAGGTAACTGTTTTTCATAGATCGGCAACTGAACCGATTCGCAGATGTCACTGGAGGAACGCGCGACTCGTCCACGGATCGCTCGGTGTGGTACGTTCTGGACAAAGAAAACAGATTGTAATCGAGCAACTAGTCGCACGACTGCTCAATCGACTAATTCGAAATCAACCGTGTTGCGCCACCCGTCGGACAATCCGTCCGGTCTTCGTACCTACCTACCAGTTTAATTTACGATGTTGAAGAGAACATAATAGGTGCTGTTAAAATGCCGCCTTTTTGACAATATTTCCATGAGCGTGATTAGTGAAGGAGTTAAATTTTAATGATTGTTAGCGATGGTTATTAACACATTTTTTATCGTATCAAAATACTCGTGAGCGGAAAACAATATTTTACGACGTAGTTTCAGAGTCAACAAATCGAGTTAACTGACCAACCTACGCAGGCGTTGGATATAATGTGAGTGATGATTCGCAATCTTCTAATCATCACATAACTGAAGTTTTTATAAGTTGTTGACGAGTTGAGAGATCGGCATCTAATTAACGCTTCATATAAAAACATTGGAAATTTAAAGTTTCCCGTGTCCAGACTGACGCAGCCCATCGAATAGTGCAGTGAACCCTATACGGTGTGCGCCAACTGTCTGGGTCTAGATCACTCCCACCCAGACTCCAGACATTTTACGCAAATTCGTTACCAACTACGTTTTCTAGTTACAGATATGCTTTAGCTGTTACGCCGTCTAATATTTTAGTCTCGCCAGACTTTTAAAACTTATAACTATTTGTAATATTTTATTATTTCTAATTGCAATCGACTCTTTTATAATTTCTTTCGATTTCATTATCAGACTAATTGATTCTAAGATTTTTACCATATTATTACTTTTTTTGGAAATATTACTGGCTGATAAAAAAGGCAATTCGAAAATTGAATTGCATAAATTAATGTTTGTCTGTGGATTCTGATGTTGCCTTATTCAATATAAGTTAGGTAGCGGGTGTTGGAAACCTGACCAAAACGCGTGTAATTAATTTTCTACTCCTATTTGTGAGAAATATTGACCAAGGCCTGTTGAAGACCGTTTTATTTCTTGTCTCTCGTGTTGATATTTCTAGTTAAAGATTGAAGAATACGTTTCAGGTTGTCACGTGGGAGTTTACTCATATTTTACGCCTAACTCTAATTGACTTTCCGTACACATATGTTATTATCTGTGTACGCATTACCTGGGGGATGGCACAGAGTACACGATGACGGTTCTCGTAAACAAATATACGGTGTAGCATTAAATTCATTACACGTTATTAAAGGAGCATAAATAAATGATAAATTGGTTATCAAATGATGAAGAGAGGTTCATTTGGGTGAGATAGAGAACTGTCAACGTTCGTAGGCGTTCTAATTTCAAACGTAAAAAATAGAACGCTGATTTTAAGTGTAGGTCATTATTATTTGCCTATTTTACTGAATAAACCGCACGAATAATTATGTGGTTTTGTAGATAATGTAAAAAGATATTTGATTCTACCATTATTTTACTTGTATATAAAATAATAAAATATATAAGCATACAATTTTTTACCAATTAGGTATGGTAATGGAATGTAAAATTTACCATAATAGAAAATTAATAAAGATACTTATTTTTCTTAAATGGGTCTACATAATCCCACCACATTGTCACGGAATACCACTGTTTATTTACGCTACTATTATGAATAATACGCAACAGAGTCACTGACACTTGGCAAATATCACTCAAGTGTTCTCAAAGTGACATTGATATCTAAATATATCACTAATAATACTGTTTTCATGGCTCTGTCTGTATATCAGACAGTAAGGTTTTCACGTCACTAACAATTATTTTTATCTAAATACATAATCTGTGGTTTTCTTCTTTCGAGTTGAATGACCTTATTCGCGGGAATAGGCAGGTAATATGGCTGCCGGACGCCATTGTGTCAGTGTAGCAAGTTCTGTCCTTTAATCAATTAGGTAGATAGTGTAGATACAGATTATTGGCCGTTAGATTACACGTGTCGGTATTTCACGTGAATGCCTTTAGTTATTATAGTGCCTGCAGGGCTAAATGTCACACGTCAAAGGTATTTCTGAGCTCTTTCTATTTATTGCGTTTTACAGTTTGTAGTCTTGGTGGCAAGCCCATCAGTAAATTCAAGGTCATTAGTAATGTGTAAGGCTAGAACAAAGTGAATATTAGGCTTTTTCGGTTTACACTTTTCACGAATATGGAGTCTGGAATTCCTCTACTAGGTACACTCTATTACGTCAGACTAGAAAACACACGAAAAATTGAACTATTTATTACGCATTGCTGATTACTCGTACGTAGGAAATACAACCGTGATTTTATGTTCTAAAGTCTTCAAACAGTTTACGTTTCAACTAACAGAGTTCAGGCAAGCAAATAGGTACTTTAGTATATTTATACAAACGTGATATATGTAGTTAGGTAGCTCCACTTGTTTGTAATTAATTAGTGTAAGTTTCACTGCGAAAGGCTGCATGGTTTTATTTCACTGCACATTCAAGTCCTCCGCTCATCCTAACCATAGATAATTAACAAGCTGCATAAATACTCGTTAACGTCACCTCATTACTATTTGTCTTTGGTCAATTGTACACTTGTCAAAGTGTTAATGACCCCGAGCGAAGTGATGTAAAATCAATAATTTACAGATTACCTTTTTAGTCTTAATTTATTAGTGGCCTATAAAAAATGATGCATTGTTTTTAGTACATGTTTTGAATATTTATTGTTTGAGTAACGAGGGATTCAGCCGGTACACACAGAGACAACTGAGAGTTTATTGCACTTTACCCGAAGATTTATATATTAACAAAGTAACGTATAATTAGGAGTAGGTATAAATTACCATGCATAATTGGAATCAGTGTTCAGATCCAAGATGGCTACCTAGTTTTTAAATTTAAATAAGTGCAGAAATGTTAATTGGTTATTGACGTCAACGGGCCGAAAATGGTTCGTTAAATTAATTTGATATTATAAGCTAAGTTCCAACGATATATTAATAATATGCCAATCATTATTATTTTAACTGGACTTTATGTACCGTATCTTCCTTATGACGTAAGTTCACGGGTATATAGTACGAACTAACGTAACATATTATTTCACAGTAATCGTGATTAGAGATATATTATACTATTCTCGTCTTTATTCATTCGTTGAATCACAATTATAAGACTCTTTTTTTAAACATACAATTCTATAGATTTATGTATTAAGGAGCAAGACTATGGTCATACCTAGATTGAAACAGTGCACGATTCTAGACCTCATGTTTGAAAGGATGTGGATTGATTTAGTTTTTCAAAATTCTCAGCTATATGGGAGTCTGTGTTATACGCTTGCATCCAGAATTATAATCGGCAAAAGAAGGTTAGTATATTGCTGCATAAATACTTTTTAGTCGAATTAAAAGCTTGGTTTTGTGTTATGTAACTGCAAAAGAAATAGGAATTACGACAGTCCTACCAAATAGTTGTGTAACAGTTTTAAATAACTTGAGCATAATATTTTCAACATCTTGCGACAATTACTAAAGAGTATTATAATGTTTACAATTTTTTTCCAATATGATGTCATCTCTATAAAAATACACATTTTCAAACATCTCTTGTAAAACAATATTATCATGTTTGTATCATTTCGGCCATTAGCTAGGTAAGCAAGGTTACCGTAGGTAAGAATTTACGATAAGATAATATAGTATGATAGAAATTATAATTTTACGGAAAATTATGAGACAAAGTAAGCAATTTTATTTGTTTTTCATTGACAATAATTCTTAAATGTATGTACTTGGTTACGAAATATAATTAAAAAACTAATTTTCCGATGAAATCTTGATAAACTATTTACGCATCGTCTGTGTACCTTAGCATAATGTTTATTTGAGCTGACAAATTTATAATTTTGTAGTTCAAATAAGGGTGATGAAAGAATAAAGTGAATTGCTCAAAGATTCGAGAAGGGATGTCATTGTTGTTTTTATGCCTAAAAGACCATGCCCAAAAGGCCATGTTTTCAACCTGTCATGCAAACTGCAACATGAATCGATGATATCAAAAATAAATTTACTTACAGTTATGTTCGTCTACGATTAAATGGTAACTATACTATCTCTGTGTCAATTAATTTGCATAAGTGAAAAGTATAATTTCTAGAAATCGATTTTACCCGATAAGCTAAAAACGTGATATCGAAATAAACTATGTATAAAAAAAACAAATGAAAAACGAGTAAGGATAGTACTCATTGATCAACAGAATGGAGTCAATTTATTACAATTTATAACAGCAATTTCTGACTGACACGTTGTTTAAATTGCAACCCAATCGTATTATTTCAATGGTCAATAATTCGACACTATTTTATCGTACATTCGTAGAGTATTCGAATAAAACTAATTCCAGTTTGCCATTGAGTGTAGAATTAACTGTATGAATGGTTCAAGTGTAACAAATAAACCAATTATTATAGTGAAAACCAATTATTATGCAGTGGTTTAAACATTTTCAGAAAGTTGTCTTGCAAGATATTCTTGCTCCACTTAGCACGTCACTTCGAAATACGAGAAGTCATTCTTATCGCGATCTTAAAAGATTTTTGACTAACATTTTTATTGAAATCTTCAAATATACACATTTACAGGTTAATTTGGCAAAATTCCATTGTTTAAATAAAAACTAATTTCACAAATGAAACCTATAATGACGATAGCACTATGTTATGAGTTCGTGACGCAGGATTGGCCCGTAGTCGTCCATTAATAATGTACACACTTATGCGGTTATATTTCCCATCGTTGAATAATGATATCGTTTTTAAACTTCCCTTTAATATTTAACACAGACACACAGATGACTGTTTTAATAGTAAGGTTATTTTGTAATTGGAGTATTTGAAGTTACAATAAAAATGTTAAATTATTTTGAGTATTGAATAATAATAAGTTTGCCATTCATAAAAAATAGAGTAATAAAACTAATCACATCGATAACCGCAGTGATACAACTGTCACTTGCTTTTTTTTAATAACCAAGGACTCGGCGGTGTACGTCAGCGTCGTTGCGTATCGGTGCCACGAACGAACGGCTCGACTATTTTCGTGTACACTTCGGGTATTATCGGCGGGCGTACCACGTAGCAAGTCTTTTTGTCCGACATCGGGAATCGAGCGTAATCACCACATTATTAGTGAGAACGTTAACCAATACAATGCATTCTCGCAATCATTTAATTAGTTATAGTATATATGTATATGTACGCGGTACTCGTTCCTACTACAGCACGCTATGCTGTTTTAATGTTACGTTATGTATTAGATAATTACAGATAAAAACTTAAAGTTACTACTAACAATAATAACAAAGTTATAGACGTTAATTACCAAGTAAAATTCAGCAGTTTTAAGACAAAATTTAGTACAAAATAAAAATCTGCGTTACATTATTGGCGTCGTTATAATTCTGTCCCCACATCGTAAAACCGACATTTTGCCGGTTTTGAAATATGTCAAATATCGGCATTAAGATATGATCATGTACAAGGTTGAGACAAACTACCCACACAGACAAGAGCGACATTATTTATCAATTATTAAAATTACTAGGTCAAGAGGTTGATTGACTGCCAGTATTATGAAAATATTAAAACACCAGATTTGCAGTCAATACTTTGTATACGAGCTATAAAGACAGTGAAAGTGTAATTTTAATCAAAGAAAATGTACTTTCTAGCAGTATTGATGAAGATATTACTTTGTTTTAATACTTTAAATGTTTAGTGGAGCAGCTGGGAAGTATAGTGAAGCATTTGACGGTACGTTAGTTGTGATATCTATTTCCAGTGAAACAGAAAGTCGAACGATAGTGATCATGGTGATTTGCGAGCGTTCGTACACATCGTTCGCTTCGTATCGCTCGACAGCGCCGCCTATGGTAACATTACTGTTGCCCGGAACTATTCGACCTACATTAATATTTGGAATGCAATCTTTTAAAGAAGAGATTATATTTGAATTTGTTTTATTAGTCTTATATTGACAACAATTTATATTTCTTACATTCTGTCTTTTGGTAGACCAGGAGTAAATATTTATAATAAGGAACTAGATATGCTTTAAGATTTATGAAATAAAAATTGTACTCAGCATATCTTCCGTTTGAAGGTACTTTTTTAAATAAACAGTTTACTAACCTACAATATTGTTGATTTTCTTCACACTCTGATAACGAGCGATTAGATATGACTTACATAAGTTTTTCAAATGAGCCAGATGTCTTCTGTGCTTGAGATAAAATTCGACAAAAATCGGGATAAAATTGAGGTCATACGAGTAGTTCGTCATACTATGAGTTTATATGCTGGTAGATTATGGGCTCTTCTACCTCTTCGTGGGTAACAGGCGATGATATTTTCAAAGGGTCAGTTTTATCAGAAGTCTTGGTCTTTGTTTTACGTCTATTCGTAGTCGGATCTTAACGAAGTCACCAACGAAATGAGTAGAGAAGTATGCGTGGACACAAAAATGTTTTTTGCTTGGCCACCTCCTCCAAAGCTTACTTCCTCATTTCATCGAAATTAATCTTATTAAGTCTTCAATTTAAATATAATAAAATATACCTTCATATGTTTGGTTATGCTTATGAATTATGCGATAAAATGCCGTAACAATACCTACCTACATGTCATATTATCAACACCAGCCGAGCGAATGTAAACAAGAGAATCTTGTAAATAATATGAACTTCGATTCTGCATGAAGATTGTTTTGAGTTATTTATGCTGTTAGTAAATGTACGTAGACATTCAAAGTCGTAGCATTTTTTTTCTATTAATAAGAACAACCATATACTACTGTATAATGTCGAATTAAGATTCTAGTGCGATGTCTAGTGTAGTTAATGTTATAATGGTAAATGAAAATCAACACACTTTTGTAAGTAACGATAATAGCAGAATTTACGAACAAAAGCCACTACATACATACACTACATACTACACTACACTTCGTCATTACTAAAATAGTAATTATTACCTACTCGTTAGCAAAGCATATTTAATTAGATTTCTTTTGAAAAAAAAAGATAATTGACGATTATTTTATAATTAGTAATGACATTTTAAGTTTTTTCTAAATACTTACCATTTTTAATTAGCATTCCAATCTACTCGTAATACAATTTACTAAAACATTAACAAAAGCTATTTTGGTTGTCTTTATTCGTTAGAAAAAGAACTATGAAGGACCTGCTTAATGCCAGATACATACACTAGTTTGTTTTATTAGGACTACCAACATTAGTAATAATTTTTTTTAGCTTTAGTTTTAAGTTATTTGGTACACTATTAGATACCTCAAGAAAGACGTTAGCCAGGTATTTGCAGATAATTTAATGACCCGATAACTTACGTCACGCTTCAAACGCAACGGTCTGATGTTGAAAAACATCGCGATCATACGTATTGTTTGTCTTGTGGAAATTTTCAAACAACACGCTCGCTCGTATACAACAAAGTTTGATTCTAATATTGTTACTACTACTATCAAATTTCCATCATTACCAATTATTTCTGATTCTTCACCCTAAACTTCTTCTAAGTTATTTTGGGCTGTTCAATAAGTCTTTCTTTCATCACCTCCATCACCCATCCCTAGACAAAATTTTGTCATCTTTCTTTCCATCACTCTGCATTTAACGAAATTGTACTAATAAGAATACAATTACGTTTGTAATTAAAATAATAAATACTTCAACATCACCATAAAGTGCTTCAATCATATTAACTCCAACAACAAAGGTAAATCTGTTCATTTCCTGTTGTTTTATTTTCTTGCCAGCTCGTATTAAAGGAAGTCCGATTGATCTCATATTTATTTGCATAATCTGATTATATCCACAGACGTTCCTATTTGAATACTTTCAGTTTCATCTAGTGTAATAAAATGATGTTTGTAACATACAAAAGTTATAAAATTATCAAAACATTGTGTTCTTTTGACTGCAACTATTGGCCCATATTAAAGGAGTTATCAAATTGTTCTATCAATATTGCCCGACGCGCGAGGGCATGTTTTATCAATTTTAATATGTAATAGCGTTATTCGCATACAGTTTTATCTGTGACGTCACACAATAGATTGGTGATAACGAAATTTAAGGGTATCGTGTCCGACGCTGCTCCGTGACCTCGAAAATTTATCGGTCGTTGTCTTTGTATTTACGGAGGTTTTTTGGTGATGCTCTTGTATGAGGTGTTAAAGTTTACTCTCGGTTGATGTCATACATAATGTAAAAACATTTCTCCGATATAAATGCTCACACGGTTTCCAGAATTCGTCGTAGCGTCACATTGTTTCACTTACACTCAGCCCAACATGATTGAATTTTTCTGAAATTATCGCGACCTATGACATTATGTTTTCCGCTCCGATAAAAATACTCCGTTTCAGGGTTTCATCTAAACGGCATCAATATTGTGGTAATGCGATGTTCAAAATGTCAGGTTAACATTTTGCACGTGCCTGCGTTCCCGTTTATTTAAATATAATGGAGTCTTGAGCCATCATCTCTATTAAAAGCATCGATTTAACGAGCGGAATGAGATGGTACACTCAGCGTACCTACACTGTAAATATGGGTCGGGTGAGACGGCCCGCGCGCGCCCGCCGCCGCTCGCACGTAAACTCGCTCCGAGTACCTAGCTCACACCCGCTAATGAAATAACAAAAGGTGTAACGCGGTAACGCTACGCTTCGATAAACTGTTTTTGTGTTATCATAAATACGCCTTAATAAAACTTGCTCCTCTGACAGTCCCTGTGTACTAATCGTCTGCGTCTCTGCGGTCGGTCACAGTGCGTTTACCGTTATTAGCTCGAATTATAGCTGTAATGCCCCAAATGTCGTTCGTTATCACTGTTGAGTTTTCGACAGTATCAATCGTTCCAGTTTGCAAAAAGCCGATCGTCATTTCCTTGAGAGTGTTACATAAGATCGAGTGCCTTCGTCCACCGTTATTCTGGCAGTGACGGCGACTTGAGGCCGTTGCACTGGTACCGCTTTCCGAAATTGTGATTGCAAAAGCGCGAGACGTCGCGATCGCGAGCGGCGGCCGGTGTCGCGGCCCGTGCCACGGGCTGCGGGCGGAAGTTACGGTGAACGGTGCCTCGGTGGCCTTGGAGCGCGGCCGCCGCGCGCCGAAGGTGAAAGTCTTGACGGTCCGCAATTATTGAACCTCGACCTGCCATCCTCCGATATTCGGGTTACACCGACCAGCCGTTATCAGCGCCGTGATGCGTTCCGGCTCACTCCCGACTTCCGCATTCTCAAACCCGACCGATCGTTTCCGACCCTAATTTTATGGGCTGTATTTACTTAGTTTACGAAGAATAACATTTGGACCAGGTTCACAAATAGATAAAACATCGGATGATAGCGATAAATCAGTGTTAGGACAATTATTTTTATACGGCTGAAGCGTTGGGCTGCACCTTCGCGGTTGATTGAATATGGCAGTTTGAGGGTCGATCTAACATCTGCTTGTCTCACTGCTTGGCTCTCATTCAAATTTAAATGTATTCAATTATTCAACAGAAACGTATTATCGAGATGAAACTAACATTATCGTTACTGCTCTCTTATACTCTGCAAGTAGAATTGACATTCATGCGAATCTTGATTATTTTTGTCAGTTATTATAAAACGATGAATATTCTCAGCCAAACATGACTTATTTTTATTGATGCCTTAAATCGTGTTAATTTAACCATTTCTATAGCTAGATTTTGAGCTTCTCCAATATCAATGAACATGGTGAAGCGTGGTATTTTTAAATTATTTTTTAAATAGGCACAGTTTTTAAAAGAAGAAAACTAAAACAATGACTCAGATAGATTTTATCATATTTGACCATATTTGCTACTTTTTTATTTTAACACCGTGTTATTTTTTTAATGCTAAACTATGTTAGCTTAATTTCTTGTTTGCAACTGTTTAATGTGTTTGACGAATGGTTTAGAAGTTGATTAGTAAACTATGACAGAATATTGCTTGTATTGTCGGCCTCGGGCCAAGGGCAACCCAAGCTCAGGTAGTAACTTTTTAACGGCTGACTCTGATAACAGGCTTCGGTTTAGAACTTGAGATCGATGCATTTACTATAGGTACTCGTTAAAATATTTAAAAAAAATACGTGGTCTTTAATTTATTGACCATTACTCTTTTAAGAAATTACTTAGGTACCCAAAAAATGAAATAAAAGGGTTTCAATTGAAGATATAATAAGAATCACTATAAATGAAATGTGAATAATGCAAATGCGAGAGCCAACTGCCAATGTTTATAATATTGTGCGTGCTTACACATCGATGAAGGTCGGTACGGTTCGATCTTTTATGCAGTTAATTGTCCGATCGCAATGTACAAATCCATAGTCATGGTGACGAATAATCCGAATAAAAAAGTAAAAAGGATTCATTTAAAATCACAGTCGAAAATGGAATCGAATTAATGATAAAGCATTTTGTTTATCTATTTGTGACTAAAAGTTTTAGGGAAAAGAAGTCACAAGGACTGTTTTTCAGTAAACATTGTAAATAAGAATAAGAGAATCAAGTGCAACTGTTACAACTTATTTCACTTGAAAAGAGGGATACATAAGCATTCAAATTGAAACCTTGAGTCATTCTAAACTGGGTCTAATATCAAGTAAAAGTTTTTTTAACATCCATATGATTGTTGTCTTATAAACTTGGCATTTGCCTGCGTTATCTACGAAGTCACCTAGACCCAAATTCTTAACTTCTAATTACGAGTGTATTACCAAAATATTTTACTGCAGCAGCGTTCTAAATGACTTCAAACTTAATTGTCTACATCACATTAGCAAGATACAGTACAGAAAATGTACAATCAAAGCTGTTCCATAGCCTTGAATATCAATTGAGCAATATTTTTTTGTGATCGTGCGTTATACAAATGAATTAGAATTTTGCTTTAATTTCAATAAATTAATATACAAGAACCTTTAACACACACAGGCAATTTAAAACGCAGCGCGTGTTAATATTTTACTAAAAATCTTTATCTTTATAGAGTAGACGAACAAGTGGCGTTTACTTGATAAGCCAACAATCGCAATGAGATATTAAAAAAGGGGTCAAAAGCAGTGACACCCTATAAATAAAAATTATCAAAAAGGCACACGGATTACAGTGAGGATAATGAGGTATCCTTCGCTAGGGGAGCATCCATGGGCCGCGTTCGGCCGCCCGCGCGCCCTCTGTAAATCACCACAACTTATGTACGGGAGTAGGAGTACAGTACAGACGCAGTTCGGCAGTTCGGCGCGCGGAGCCGTCACTTGCACACGTTTGCGACTTGCTTTCCATTTAGTTATGTAGTGCTCGCTACTCGCCTGTTTGGACAAGTGCTAAGTTGATCGTTTTATGTGATACACCTCGTTGGCATTATGTTTAATTTAACCGTTCGATTTTTAAATTGTTTCGTGTCGTATCATTGTTACTAGTTTTTTTTTTAATTTTTGAACTATTCAAGTGTTTTATTATACTTACTTTGTGGACTGTTGTTTCTTGGATTGTTAACTAAGGTAATGTATTTAAATTAATATTAATTAGTTTTAAGAAATTTAAATTATTTTTTTTCTATTTTTTATTTGCTTACGAAACTTTTTTGAGACAAAGGAGTCAATAGTTTAATTGGTAATTTCTTACGTAATATTAATTTGTGTGTAAACATTTTTGTGAGCACGTAATATTTTAATTGCTTGTTCAAATGTAGCTTTCGTAACACAGTTACTTTCTTTGGTATTTAACGCTAAGGGATTTGTTTGAAGAATTTTATTGTTGAAGTTTGAAAAGTATGGACATTAATATATTTAATGATAGTGAAACAATAATTTAATAAAGGTAATGAAAATAATAAACAGAAGCTAGAAAAATATAAAGAAGATTAAGTAAACAAAGATACAAGAATTTTAATACATATTTGGAATGAAAGAGATAGGATAGACAAAGGAAAGTGATGTTTATAAAAAGTATCTTATCGTGTAACAGTAAGTTATGTACCGATGCGCTATATCATTACGCTGTGTGCGTGCCGGGCGGTATTGTCTGTAAATAAAATAATAATACTTATCTATTCAATAATAACAGTTATCGACTTTTAGACGCTTCACTTTACTTAATTAACGAAGAAAAAGTTTTTAGATGCATTTGAGTTGCTGGTTTCTGCGAGTGGATTATTGTGGTATAATTTATTTTCTAAGGGTCCTTTTGTTCGGCGATCGGGTATCGCTATCTCCCTCGCACTGTAAGAGCGTGACAAACGGTATTCGAATTCTACTACCGAGATTTTCAGAATAGGGTTTCGTGACTCGATATTATTTGTGAAATTTTGATTTGGATTTGATGTTCCATATGAGTTTTTATCGTTTGCTTAATCGGTATATTTTTTGATAAGCAATTGCAGTTGTGTGTGCTTTTCTATTATTATTATTGAGTTTATTAAAAAAAAACTTATTATATAGCTAGTTGTAATAGAAACTTAAAAATACTTATTGCTATAATAGGTATACTAAGTAGATGGGAGAAGATGGGTTTAGGTAGGTAGCAGTTGACAATTGAAAATTATCATTGATCATTACCTGAAAAAATTACTGCACTGTACGTAATAATTTTAAAGTCTTTCTTAGCTACACGTCTATCTGTCTCATGATAAAATTCACCACGAGTACAGTCATCAACTACCTACATTTAATAGCTTCAACTTTAATATTACTTTTACAAAAAATATATTAATCAATCTCTGCAACTCAACATCTATATCATGCATTTGATTACATTTAACAAATAAAATTATCTACACAACATAAGTTAATCAAATCACTACTTGACCCCACCCAAGTTCGCTCACAAAGCGGCCCGAACAAGTTTTTGAAACATTTTATCTTTTTGAATATTATACTCTATTACTTATCTGCATTCTTATTATCTTGTCTTTGTGTTTTGGTTGTAGGAAGAAACACCACGCTGCTTACTTCTTTGGCTTCCTCAACATTATGTTCATTTATTTGTTCACACGTGCCGTTTACATTACCGTTTCATTCTTTACCTTGGAAGAAATCGTGCATCTATTTTTCTTTCATTTACCCCCAAAATATTCTTCCTTTTTAATACTTAGGTATTTTTTTATTTAAGTTCGTCAGTGACGTCTGTATATCAATGTGTTGTATTTATTAATTAGACATGCATACTATATTTGATTGGATTTATGAGAATTGCATCTTTTTATTTTACCAATATCAAAATGAATCATAGGATTCGTAGAACGATGAAATTCCTAAAAACGTTCATCTTTATTTACTTTATCGTAGGTACTTGAAAAATATATTTTCCCCAAAATTATATGTTTAATTTTATGTAGATCACGATCATTTGCAGGTGTTGCGTCAAAAAGGGACAGCATTATAGCAGCGCCTCTTTCATAGAATATTATAAACTTTACTGACGTGGGAAACGTGCCAAGAGCTCCACTACTTTTGTTAGTAAACGGAAAAATAGAGCTTAAATAAACTTGTGAACTAAGTATTTTATGTTCAGCTTGTGATTGTTTGGTATCGGAGAAAAACTTTAGTACAAACTTACCTACTTCTTACATAAATACAGTTAGAAAAGTGGAACTATTAAGTGGCTACAAATTTTATTAACATCCTGTAAAAATATTGATTTTGATTATTAAAACTAATAGCGGCAGATTTCCCTTAACATCCAACAACAACAATGTCTGTAAACGTATCTATAACAGTGTCAATAAGTTTAAAAACCGCGTCAACTACGTAGCCATTATACGTGATTTATACGCAGTGAGGCGCATCCATTGTCTGCTGTGGGCTATCAACGTTATATGGCGCTCGATTTAAACACGCAAACTATATTACATTACTGATTTTGACTACCTCACATGCTAAATTACTTGGTATTAGGCTTTTACGGCTTCCTTTGTACGTCTCAAATACTTCTACAGTATTGTAAAGGCTATTCTTTGGAATAAGCATATGATCAGGTTGTTTATGTTCAAATATCAATGTCACCGCGCTTATTCGTATGGGGAAATTTCTGCAACGATTCCATTTAGCATGACTTCACAGTAATGACGCATACTAATAAATTGTTCAAACAATTCTCGTGATACGATTCCATAACTGGTAAACGATGTTTTGTATCACCTCGGAGCTTGTCACTAGCAGATTACCGAAGAAAATGACGATCACAAACATGATTTCTTCCCAAATTTTGTTCCACTAAACATGATCTTACAAATAGATGCCACGTTTATAAACGCTTAAGAGGAAACAGGACTTAAGTCTGTTGATAAAACGCTTGAATAATTTCCTTACAACGAGAAAACCGAAACGATCTTGTTAAAGTACGGATAAAAAGTAAAAAATCTTGCAAAAGAAGTTCAAAGTTGTTCTACAATAGGTCCCTTCTTATAGTAGACATAGAATTAATTATTCGTTACTTGCGACCTAGAAAGGCAGAACCCATTGTGAGGTCATCACTTACATAAGCCGAAAGGGCTTTGTGTGGGTAATTGTTTCAAAAATATGATTCACCCGCTTCCATAGAAAAAAAACTTTGATGCAACATTGAATCATTTGCTGCTAACACTGTCAAATAATATAATGTAACATTAAAAAACTAAAAGTCTTGGAGCTACTTATAAAAAATACAATATAAATAACCTCCAACAGATTTAATAACAATAAAAATAAAATAAGGTAATTTCAATAACACTAGTATGTGTAGGTAGTTAATTATTAGAATTATTAAAGAACAAAAGAGAATTGATGTAATAGTCAAGGTCCAGTGATGCAACACCCAGGGACGCAAACCCAACCAAGGACGTCAATTGCAATAAAAAATTGCAAAAATTACCTACAAGTATGATTTTTTGTAATCCTACAAATGTCAAACCTGGCACACCTATTTTTATAATGCCAATTACCAAATATCTTGATTTACATGAGAGTAGCACGACTGTGCTTGAATCAAACAATCCTAGACAAGTTGGAAAGGCAAAAACAAAATTGTAACTGTAAAAGCAATACTAGTAGTTATGTTGTATAGAAAACGATTCATGTTCTTTACACATTACATGGGAACGAACCTAAAACGAAACTAGCAATTAAGGGCACGACAAATTCACGTGAAAGCGTACGACGATGCGGGAAATTAAAGAAAAATCTTTGTCGAAAGATCACCATTATATTGTTTCGTTGCTATGATACGTTACCACCTACAATTGCTAATTCAACGCACCTATCGCACATACGATTACCATAAGAGGTGTTCTATCAAAACGCCTACGTGATCTAAAGCGGGCAAAAAATAAGTACGTTAAGAAACATTTATTACCTCCAAGGATGTCTACACGAAGTGGATTGGGATTCGTTACGTCTGCCAATGATTCCTAATGCAATCTCGCCTTTATTTTCTCCAAGTAGAAGTGAGTGAACCAATTTTGCACCATAAGACATGAGATCCTACCAGTCTTCCATTATTCCAGATTGTTGTAAATTAAATCGCATGCGTGGTATATTCTTACATCAACGAATATTTCTTACACGACAAAGGTCCATAAACGGGAGCATGTTATCACATTGAATGAAGCAATACATAAAGTTTTGAAGCAAATAAATCATCGTGGGATGGAAAAGAAAAAGTTTTCACATTATAAAGTTAACCATACAGCCAATGTTACTTGTGTCATGACATGGCTTATTCGTTGAAAGCGAAGAGAATTGATAACGAATACCTTATTCAAATGCTGCATTGTTTATACTGTCCTACATAAACCCGAAAAACTGGAGATTTACATTAAATGTTTGAAACGACGAACTAGCAGCCGTCGCATCATCTACTAATGTCAAATGTTACAAAAAAGTCCCCCACATTACGGTGGCATTCACATATCCGTGGATTCTTGCCCCCGGCTCGTGTGGGACAGAGAAAAGAAAGTGCAGGTAGGCAGTAGTAGCGTCGGTCGACGCGGGCGAGATTTATTAGATCGTAACTGGTGGGGTCGGCAACACTCGGGGCTCTGTCGTCGCGCATTCGCTACGAAAAAAACAAAACACGATCCAAGTGTAGCATAGTGCATATTTATTAATCTTTGATTTTTATATGATTATGAATTTCTCCAAATTAGGCTGAACGTTTCAAAGAGAAAATGTCAAAATTACTTATATTTGTTGTAGTTATTCAAGGAAAACTTTCTTGAATAAAAATTGGCGCAAACAATATAACTAGTTGTAGATAAATAATCAACTACAATAGGAAAAAAACTGAAAATACCGAGCTAAATGACACAAAAATTATTCACTGTATAGAACTAGATTAAAAAATATAATAATGAATACATACAAAATAACAAGAAACTCATTGAAAACAATTTAATCCAAAAAGATTTACACCATAAACCTTTTAGTCTATGGTTGAAAAAAAAAATACACCGAATATTTAAATGTTACTGTCAACGTGTTTACTGCAGTTTTTATTACATCATAATTATATTAAATTAAAGTAATAGTGTTTACAATATGTGCAATAACAGTTAGCAACATCGATATTAGCTGTTTCAACTTGATATTACGTCACTTTTTAATGCTGAAATTAATAATATTTGGACATGGAGTACAATGGTGTAACATGGAATTTTACATTGTATTAGGTAATGAATATTTCCGATTCAGTTCAATTTGTATAATTGTATTCACATTCTTTTGTGGTTGATTCGAAAGCTATTGATAGTTTTTCTCTTTTTGTAATTTCTTAAGCATCTTATAGCGATTGCTTTTAGCTTTAAAGCCGAAGAATTGCATTTAGTAGTGGCGAATCTTTTTGTTCTCCGATAACCTTGGTTTTACAACATAATGCGGCTACCTGTGAAATAATACAGATAGTTGTAATAATCAAAACGCAATATATTAATACATATATTATTGTGAATCAGGTTTTAAAACAAAAGCTTTTGGGTTCAAAGGATTCTTGGTAAAGGGCTATTTTAGTGCAGAAACACGTAGCGTGTAACGTCTTTTCGATAATAAGTTTCTGAACGAACGTGTTTCACACTAGAACTAGTTCAGTTTTTATGAATCCTTGCGTTAGTTTGTACACTTTTGTAGTTCTGTTTAGAGGATTTCGTAGAAGCTTAAAATTTACGGCGTCGTTCAGCCAACCGAACTGATTATCGGATTATATTCATCCGAATTATAATTCTATCTTCTCTAATACCAATAAAAAGATTTCTCGTCGTTTGGGTTAGAATATTCAACAAAATGGATTCTCTCTTCTTTTGTTTTTAATTCAGTACCTTCTTAACTTCTTCTGGTTTTACAGACCAGGTCTTTGAAATTTATCCCTGGGCTTTAGTATTCTTGCATAAGTAGTTCGTAACGTCACCAATTGTAAAGGTCGCAAGGTAACATTGTTACCTCAAGTACCCTCTGAACGTTCTTGTTATTCCGGAGTATGATTTTTTGTGCCAATCTCGTTTCAGATATATTTTTCCCCTAATCAATGCTGCTCGTAACTGTTTTATTCCTTTTTTCGGAAATAACTCCAAATTAAGTCACATCATATTTTACTATCCCGCTATTCCATTGTTACAATCTATGTGGGCTTTTCAATAACATTAGCATTTGTAGCCTATTAATTTTGTCAAGATACAAGTGTTTTATCGAACAGGAAAACGTATTTTCCTCGTTTACTGGATCTATTGCAATTGAGTTACGCATTTTATATAATTTGGGCACAAAATATTACTCGCCTCTTTTGTCTAGTAGTAAATTTATGCGTCGAGTCATGACCAGCAAGCAACAGCGTCTAAAATGACGGCTTTGGTCTACGTCATCCGTTTCCTCTCCATACGTACGTAGCAGTACATGACGCAATTGGCTTTTTCAATGTCTTATCTACAGCGAGGTATGTTGTCATTCGCCGAGTGGTCGTCGAGCTGCGCGCACGCCGCTCACCGCACGATTTATTTTTGTTTTATTTGTGTCTTTTTGCTTTTTTATAGTCGTCGAGGACAAAGTGACGAATTGCGCGCTTGTATTGTGCCAGTGTTTTGAACTTTGTGACATTGGAGTTACCATTTTAAAGTGATCAAGTCTTAGTGAATTGCTGAACATGTTTATGTCAGGGTTCTTCATCATTTCCCCTGATTTATTTAGGTAGGTGTTGACGAAATGCATTTCAAGGTGCTTTTTATCTTTAAAACCTGTTCGCTAATATCTGTTGTAGTTTTGATGTGATTGCGAATGGAGAGCGGATTATAACGAGTTGTGAACCTGATTGGCCCGTTCGGACTTCGATGCATTGTTCTCCGATTGACCTAGTACTTGTTATTATGAAATAATTAGGGCTTCTCCTTGACTCGTTCACATTCCGTCACGGTTTTAATATAATATTGTCTTTGTGATTTTCAGCGCATTTTTTTTTAATCTTTGGTTCTGACCCTGGCCAGTAATTTTATGTTTAAATTACCGGGTACTTTCCGGTTGTTCTTATTCCAGTCTTATTACGAAAATTTGCGTTTTGCTAATTTGTACTAATGTGTCCGCGTTTTTGTTACAGAATGACGCCGCAAGAGGAGCGCGAGAGCTCACGCGGCGCGGAGATCGCCGACGCCTTCGAGGACGACATGTTTGGACCGCCACGCACTGAGCCCGCCGCTAGGCCCAAGCTCTCCATGATCTCGGCGCGCCTCCGCGCCAATGAAGAACGAAAGCGGGTCATTGAAATCTGCTCACAAAAATTAGAGAATATTGAAGACCCCGCGCGAGACTTAAGGCGTTCAGTGTGCATTAACAACACATACTGCCGACTGAGTGAAGAGGCGCGCCGAGAGAAGGAGGCGAGACGACGCCGGGCGCGGGAGGAGTGTGATGACTCGTGGGTAGGGAAGAAGGCGCGACGTGCTGTCGAGGACGAGTGCCTAGCGCTGCTTGACGCCATCCCTGAGCTGGGCGACGCCAACCTCGGCTGTGCACAGCTGGCGCGACAGATGCCACGACAAGACGTGCCCCTGCTGCCCCCTGGGCTCTTGACCGTTCTGGACTCATGACCGCGCCGTCCTGCGCACCTCCACACCTCACTGTAAGCGAACATAGTGTTCGCAAGCTCCTGATGCGAGCCGCAGGCTGCGTGCCGCGCGCGACCAGGCGCTCGGCTGCCGGAGACGGCGCTCCGGCCCGAGCCCGCGATGGTTCACCTCCGTGGCTCAAGAATCACTGGACTATTGATTCGTGTTTATAGTTTACGTTACCCGGAACGGACTGTCGACGTTTAGCCAATTCTTTGTTGTTTAAGAAGAGTACTTACTTTGTTAGCGTGTTTTTTATTATTTAGTGAAAGTTGCTCAGGCGCTGCCGACGGGCGCGGTCCAATTAGTGTTCAACGATTAATTTTTATCGAACAGAGGACTCTGAATGTGTGTTGCCGCTACAGCGAGGCGGCGCGCTGCCCTCGCTCGTAGTGCAACTTTAACGGTTCATAACGGAGGCATAGTTTTAAGTGATAATTATTATGTTATATTATTGTACTGTAAAGTAAATAGTGATTAAGAGATAGTGCAAAACGACTGGGAACGGTTGCGTAGATGAGCGGTAACAAATCTTCCACGCTTATTTAGTTTAATTCGAATAGTATTATTTTGTGCTGCCTTTGTGAGATCGGTTACACGTAACTGAATAGAGTGAAAACTATCGTTCTCGATGCACACATACACGTCTGTGATTGGATTATAATGTTGGCAACTTGGAAATGAATCTTAGCGTAGAATTTTTCAATTTGAGTATAATTGCTAACAAAACTAATAGTCAGTAAGATGATAGAGGAAAATTTGTGACGTATGTGTGTGTGTCATCAGTAACTCGTGGGCATTTTAGTTTCCTTATCAAATGTGGCGCGTATCGACGTCGAACGTAGAGGACACTAGCGTTCGCCCAACATTGGCGGCCAACAGCCAACGTTTGCACGCGCCTCACATTTGCTAACAAGTCCGAGAGTTACTTTGAACGAGTTTTGTTTTACTTTATCGTTTTAAGTTTTATTTAAACGTTTTTTTTGTTTTGTACATTTAAATGTTACCCTATTGCTTATATTATGACCATTTTAAGCTTTGTTACCATTATTATGATATTTAATTGGGTTGTACCTATCTGAGTTTTAGAAAAGTATCGTGACATTGTTAATTTATTTTGTACAAGACTTTATTTTCCTCTTACGAACGTTGGTAATGTAACTGAATAATTTCAATATTAGACTTGCAACAAGCGTTAGTCAATTTTGAACAACGTTCGTAAGTTGGGGGATTGTGTGTAATAAAAAGCGTTGCTTATCAAGCGGTTGTGCAATAAGATTGAAAGCAATCACTCGTTCGATTGTGCAATTGATCCACGGAACAAGCGAGTTCCTTTTCTTTTGAAATCTTAATTGTCGCAAAATATATCGCTAGTAGCCCGTTTCGCCCCCTCTGAATAGTAAATAGGAGGGGGGCGCGCGGGGGCGCGGCGCGGCGCGGGCGGGGGCGCGGCGGGCGCCGGCCGTGGTGTGGGTCTCTGCACCGTTCCCAGCACTCCTGTGATATTAGCCTAGCCTGTGTGTCGTATTTGTGCTAGTTTCCCAACCGACTTGTTTGGATATTGTGCTTGTAAAAAGCTTAAAAATTAATTCCTTTTCTATATCGGCCATTTTATACGGATTAACCGAATTTTGAATGACGTTTACCCGACGGTAGGATCGCATTTAGAGATTCGGTCACCATTTGTGACGAGTAGATGATTTTGTTTTCATCATTTGGTATGTTGTATGTAATGTTGAATAATCATTATTGTATTATTAAATTTATAAAGTTAGACGCTTGTACACTTAGCTGTTGCCCTTATTAGGGGATACTGATAAGATGATAATATGTCTACAAAATGAAATTCATACAAATGATGATTAGTGTTTTAATACATTTCGGTCACTAGTTGTTAAAATTTGCAAGCAAAATGTACTTTATTAATTGAAGATAAAACGCACATATTTACAGATAAGTAGATTTTTCAAAATACTGTAAATCGGTCACGTTTGTGAGCGCACGGAGTTCAATAATCGGACTGTGAGCTGTCATGTAAGAGTTGATGAAATAAAGCAAGTTTTGTATCAATGGAGTCTATTGTCCTGTAGCGGTTTGTATTCTAACGTATCAAGTGACCAATAATTGTTTTGATCGTGCTTTCTAACATTCCTATCTGTTTGTCATATATGGCAACGCGCCGTAAGGAGAATGATTGTACTGGTACTACTGCTTGATGAAACGTGACTACTCCTTGGACGATGTGAGATTCTTAGAAAATAAATAATTTAATACCGAGCCTCTAGCTTTAGTCATTCAATCGTGTTGATCGGAAAATGTAAGAAAAAAAGAAAAGGATGTTGCAGACTATCACATTATTGAATCAAACTCTCGTTCGTTTCACTCGCGCTTCACGGGAGTGAGCGAGACAAAGAATGTATCGAGATGAATGTGTTGAAAGAAATTGTAATATTGTGTCGATAATACTCCAAAGCCATGGAATAATTTTATTGGTTCCGTATGAGGTTGAGATTTAAATAAACTTAATAGTTGAGCTTATTTGGAATTTTATTTACTTGGCACTCCTGCATAACAATAATAGATTCCCCTGTTGTTTTTCAATATCGAGCATCGGTGAGTCAGTGGATCAGTTGAAATGATTGAGTCATCGTTCAGACCTAAAATACGAAACTACAAAGAATGAACAGTACGTACAGGCAGACGAATTCATTTGGGTATTAATCAGGTTATAAATAGAAATGGAATGAAATTAGTGGGAGACACAGTGAGCTCAGCGGCTGGATGTGACGGAGAAGAAAGGGTTCATGTAACAGTTGTTCACGAATTGGAAATAGATATGAGTAATACAAATATTCTGACGTACAAACTCAAACATAAGTACACAAAACCATATGATTTGAATCTTTAATATTATCTAGAAACGAAGCTGACGCATTCTCGAATACAAAAGCCGATAATTACCTCTTAAATGTAACTTAAGTATTATAATAATTTCTACTTATCCTTAATAAATTTCCGAACAGCTTTCCTGTTCTTTCTTTTCATTATTACAATCAACAGACCGGACACTATTACACGAATGTTTTCCCCAATGACATCATTATATCTTTTGCTTATACTAAGTTATCAATATTACAATTTCCCTTAAATACATTGAAATATTAATTTTAGTTATTGATAAGTACATTTGATATCTAACATGAGACATAAAAGCAATGTTCCAAGGGGCGAGGTATTGTACTTGTTTGTGAAATACTAAATTTAAGACAAAGGTTTGTAAATGTTATCATAATTTTATTATTGTGACTAGCTGCTATTTTATAAATGTTTCCTGTCTTAAGCTAAGAGATGGTCAATAAATAAATATTAAATATTAAACTGTAATTTTGTGATTTTATTGCCGAATCATTACCTATAAGCTTGATATATGGTTCATACATATACCTAATTTGAATTTTTATGCGATATATAACATCAAAATACGAGACAGACAAAAACTAATTATCTTAAAAACTTGGCTATGTGGTACTTGTGATTTCACACATGTGCTTAAGTTATTTACCATTAGACTCGCAAATTTTACTCTTATTACTACAGATAGCAGTAAGTTTACAAAAAAATACAGGAGTAGCTAACTATCTACTACCCATATTATAGACCTGAAGATTAAGAAGGAACGCCAAGATGTGGAATCGCAAATAAAACACAATCAATTACGTAAATCTGTCTGCACGTTTGGCGCAGTGGCTGGGCTGCAGGCTGTAACACAATGTTTTGCGGGTTAGATTAGTTTAAAACAACCCTAGAATGTGATCAAAAAGTATTCTTACCCTGGACAATATTTTTTATGGGTAAAACTGGTATGATGTTAATTGGCATAGGGGCCTATGCAATCACCAACGATCCAGGCGGAGAATCACGCATCATAAATATTATTCTTAGTAAGTATGTACAAATTATATAAGGCAAAATATAATCAGACGGTTCTACGCTAAAGTACTGTTTCTAAAGTACTGAGATTTTCAGTACCTGTTTACAAAAAACTATTTAAAGCGTCTGATACAGCTTAAAACGATAACTTTTGTCCGCCCTGAGTAAGGCGAGAGGGTGAGTGTCCGACTTACTGACTAAAAACCACCCAGTTGGAGAAGGTCCTGTAGGCCTACCATGACGTGTTAAAGCGTGAATCTTCCGGGCGAGAAAGAGGGATGGAGCTATACACCTGGTAGGCCCTCTGTTCCAAGTCTTGCCGCAGTAGCAGTACAACTTTTCCTGTGAATTCTTCAGCTGGATACATTTTACATACAGGTAGTATGATAAAATCTATTCTTTTTTGGTGTATAGCGTAAATCTTTAGAAGTCAAGCATTGAGGAGAAATCCTTAGAAGTTCAGGACTCACTGTTTCTACTACTATAACCAACAGCACGTGACTTTAAGGGACCAATGAGTCCTTTAAATAGAACGGATCGGAAGCCCTCACTGGCACTGTGAAGCGCCTATTATTACGTCTTGTCCCTGGGGAGATCTAGGTCTCCCTTGGGTCTCACTATTGATATGTCAAACCCTAAAGAGATAAATAATGGTGTGTTTACATTCAAGCAATTTGAATTTCGAATTTCGATATCGAAAACCAAAATATAAGTGCCAAGTAATTGAGATAGTACTTACCTTATAGTTAGGTGGGGTTTTTTTGAAGAGAACAATATATAAAATGTTTTTGCCCGCCCTAAGTGGGATGAAATTGAATGTCAGACTATTACAGCCATTACAAAACAAGGTTTTACTTTGGTCTAGGACTAAACCATTGAGCCAGTTTTCGTATTTCGAATTGAAGGTAGATGACAATAGGATTCAAAATTCAAAACCCGACTCAATGGTTTAACCCTGGACTAAAGAAAAACCTTGTTTTGTAATAAGGGGGTTACTGACTAAAAACTATTTCGTTTCTTCTTTTGTTTAAGGCCAGGGCCGTATATATTATGCTGCTTGCAACCACAAGCGCGGTTAGAGTATAGGAGGGGTAACAGATTCTCCAACGTCACGTTAAAAATACAATGTATTATACTTTATTAATATTACAATGTGGAAAATAAACAAGATACAATCAGACAATCTTGTACGCTCCGAATTTCAACGAGAAGAAGGAAATAAAATCAGCCAAGTGCGAGTCGAAGATGTGTGGGTAGGAAAAAATACACCAGTGTCTGAAGACTTTATGGAATGAGTTATATTATGAATTTAATTTAATTTATTTTAATATCAAAAAAGCAATAAGGGATATCAGGAAATAGTATTCTTATGTATTATTCCAGACTATACCTATCTACAAAATCTATCGGTAATATTAACATGAGAGAGTAACACATTTCTAAAGATACTTATAAAATAAAATTTTTGGAAACTACTTTTTTTCTTATCATTCTAGTATAAAGAGATTGTTATCACAATGCACATTACTAAATAAGAATCATAAATAACACTTTCCCGAATCACTTATGCGGCAGTCTTGTTTTTTGGAAATTGAAATGGCTTAGATACTCCGTAATAACTTTTTTATTTATTTAGTAATTAGACATTTTGAATGTCCACACATACGTTTACAGGACAAAAAATGCCCTCACAACTAACTCTTAATACTTAAAATATAATGTTTGAGATCCTTAGGTTATATGGATTATAACATTAAGCATTATAATTTATCAGTTGCTTCTAACTGCCGCAAGTACTACAATATAATATATATTATCCTTAAAAAAGTAGATTTTCCGTATAATAAATATCACTACAATAATTAATTTACAAACTGCTGTAGTAGAACTAATAACTTACAAGGTAAGTGGGTGACAGAGTTGTAAAGAGGCACGTAACGCCATCTAGCGGTGTAAGGGCGAAACTCCAAAAAGATTGCGTTCGAAGTAAGTCTAACTAACCGCCCGTGCTCAAGAGTCATTTAATGCTTACTTAACGCAGTTCTCAGGAATGTTTTCGGACCAAAATCGTTACTAAGGAATTGTTTAAGTGTTCATTTAATAATTCTGAGGACGGCGGTAAAATACTTCTGATAACTTAGTTCAAGTATACTATAATAATATTTTAAAGAGAAAAGGTTTAATTGTTTGTTTAATGGAATTGAAAAGGATCAGTTACACAAACTACTTCTACACCAGTTTAAAATTCTTTTACTGCTGGGAAGCTACACTATCCCCGATACAAATGGGCTAAACACCGCGGGATGCAGCTAGTGATAAGAAAATCGATAGTTTTCAATTTCATACTGTTTTTCTTAACGTCAGAAGCAAAAATATTTGTTGAATATTTTATAAAATAATGAGGTCAAAACTTTTTTATTACATGGAACATATTTGGTATCAACAACGAAAATTTTATGAAGAAAAATATAGGTAGGTATTTTTCGTTTTTGCTTTATTTATTTCAATTGTTAGAGAGAAGAACTTCTGCGTTTTTGTATGTATGTGGCCGGACATCAAATGAGAAAATGATACAACTGAAAGGTTAGCTGTTGGCGTTGCCCAAGGGCACCCAAGATACCAGAGATGAACGGAGTGAGATACTACGGCCTCACAGAAAACTGGCATGAAACAAACACAGCGTTATATCTCGCCGTGTGAATGAGGTTACCGCAGGCCCAATCCTTGAATCTCCAAAACCCTAATCCCCAAAAGGTCGGCAATGTGTACCTGTTGTCAATGGGCAGACTTTCTTTAGTTTGCCTTCCTATAACATAAAAACTTTGCTGACTTTTTTGGGGACAATTTGAGGAATCTGTACTGAAATATACTTAATACACACTTTGTATGTATATTCTGTTATTACATGATTATTAAGTTGGGTAAGTAAAGCTGATATTAAAGTTACTTAGTTCCACAGTTTAAATAATATATTTTTATACTGTGCTAGCTGTCACTAGGAATTTCCCGGAATCAAAACAAAACAATTGGCAGGTCTTAACATTGTTATGTTAATCACTAAATAATACTCCTGTCCTTGTTTTGGTTAAAATGTTTAAAGGGTTATAGTCAGAAGTGCGTTGTGTTTCGCCGTGTGAGTGAGAGTGAGGTTACCAGAGGCCCAATCCTTCCCCTTCCCCAGTCCCTAAATCTCCATACCCCTAATTTCTAAAAGGTCGGCAACGCACTCGTAACTCCTCCGTTGCCATCAGGTAATCCGTATGCCCGTTTGCCGAGCTACTACAAGAAAAAAAAATTATCATTTCAATTTTACGTTATGGCGTAATTTTTCTTACGTTCTGTTTTTGAATTTGCTGTCCTCTACTTTTTATGATAATAAAATCCAAAGCGTGTAATTAACTACTAACTAACGCTAAACATTATTTAATTTCTAATTAGGATAGATAGGACACAATCATAAATCACGTTGAGGGCGACAACGCTTTGACCTACATACAACCCTGAAAATGGATCAAATAATATCCCGATTTCTTTGTCCGGACACGAAATCAAATCCAGGTCCTTATTGATCATAAGATTAACGAGAAAGGACTGAAATAATTAGAACGAAGAAAAAAACTAGATGAAAACTGACATAGGTAGTCTTCCTACGAAAATACCTAAAAGGAAAGTTCAACACTGAATCTAGTTTAAAGGATAATGAACCTAAACTTGATAAGAATAGAGTAAATAATTAAGCTTTTATGTTATATATCGGTTCCTCTACCAAAGTGATTAACAAATTAATTAAAGGGTGCTCTATTATGTAGTATACAGGGTGTAGTAGTATGGATCAACCTTGACATGCTTTGGCAAGGTTCGATCTCGGATGCACGCTATGAGACAAGGTGAAGGAAAGCTGGCACAAACAAGCGCCGAGTTATTGATGGGTGACCGCTTATTATGTAATAGAAAAAATAAGCCATTTTCCCTTACAAGGAGTAGGAAGTTAATGATTTTTTACATTGAACTACTTTTTTTCAGTTATTTTAAGTTGCATGTTGTAGGGCTGAGTTTTTTTTATGTGGAAGGTCGTCAAACGAAGAGTAACGAGTGCGTTGCCGGCTTTTAGGGATTATAATTTAGAAAATTAAGGGATTGGGGATAGATGGGGGAGGGAAAGGATTGGACCTCCGGTAAACTTACTGGCATGGCGACACATAAAGCTGTGGTTGGGTTTTTAGTAAGGCATGGTATAATCCTAGTCTAGCCGACTTATTCATGCCAAAGTTTGGCTTTGCGAAACTCAATATTTCGCCTGACAAAAGTGATATTCAGTTTTAAGAATATTATGTAGTAACAAACAATTTTAAAACATTTAACTAAAATAGTCCAGAACCTTGTAAAAGCTGAATTTATATATAAGAGCTGCAAATAATTAAAAAAATTATATTAATTACAATTTTACTAATAGAACAGAATCGACTACAGAGGGCACTAGTAGTGAATAACATCTATTAATAAAAAGTGTGTCTTGTAAGTTTTTTTGTTAGTCTGTTCCAGTTTTTTACACGTGGGCGTTTAAAGGCACCGTCGGACATTGCACGTTGTGTGTGTGGGTTAGAGATACCCATCTACTGCATCTACAGACTTACCGACGATGGTATCACCGTAAAAAAATATTTAAATAGGTACTACTTCTGTAATTTTCTAACGTTTGGTACGTCCAAACTAGTATTATAAATCCGAAAGTAACTCTGTCTGTCTGTCTTTTCTTCATGCCTAAACTACTGAACCGATTTCTGTGAAACTTTGTGTAGACATAGTTTGGAACTCGAGTATGGTACCAAAACCAAAAATCTGCGGGAAGTCACTATTCCACGCGAACGGAGGCGCGGGCATAAGCTAGTAGAATAAATAAATTAAAACACCAAAAAACAAAATGTAAGTAATGCTATTTTTTTTAACCAACGTCTTTTCACAAAGAATTGTTCCAGGCCAAAATAACAAGACACAAATGAGTGGGAGAGCCAAGCTTCGGAACGAATGGGTCGGCTCCAACGGAGTATGAATACCACGACCTCACAAAAAACCGGCGTGAAACAACCATAGCGTTGTGTTTTACCGTGTGAGTATGCTTTCAGGGTTTCAGGGGATACTTTTCTTCGCCTCAACCCTCATCAATCCCTAAATTTCCGGAACCCTAATCCCCAAAATGCCGGCGACGCACTGGTAACTCTTCTAGCGTTACGGCTACCCTACCCTATCTACACTGCTTTCATCTTCTTAAATCTTATGTTCTTCGCCTAGTCCTAAACTACATCCTCACCAATTCTAACGAAATCGGTTCAGCCGTTTTGGAGTTACCTATAAATAGTGTAACTAACCCCACTTTCTTTTATATCGATTCATCTATAATTAATCTATCTAATCTAGAGGTAAAATTTGTAAGTTTGTATGTAGGGGGTTGTCTTTGGAACCGATGGTCGGATTGCCAAAATTTTTTTTTTAAATTATAGATAGCTACAATGTTCCTGAGTGCCATAGGCTAATAAAACATCACGCTATGATTAAATGGAACCGAGCAGCGGGTGAACCCGCGCGAGAGTAGCTACTCATCAATACAATACCAGGATGAATGGAATGTTTCTCAGTAAACCTTGCATTACAGGTTTCCAGGACAATAATGGAATTCTGGAAAAGAGATCAGTCTGGAATTGTGTTCAGTTTTCCAATGAACATTGGAACATGCTGAATTTTCAATATAGTAATTGTAATGGACAGCAATTTACGTGTAAGTACTTCGCAATAAAATTCTGCTATCTAACGCAGTAGAATTCAGTAGGAAGAAAATAATTAATGTGTTTTTATGGAATTGGCTGGTACAAACTGTAAGTGGATTACCTGATGGTAAGCAATCGGTATGGGAAGTAAAGTCGTGGTGGCCGTTAGGTAATGATGCCATTTACTCAAGCAGGTATCAATGTGATTGATTATTATGAATTAGGTGCCTATATGCACTTTCTAGGGTTATTTAGAAACCACTGACATACGGTAAAGGAAAACATTAGGAGGAAACCTAGGCTGATTTATAGGCCGCTTATTCGGTGGCAAGGTTTATAAATCGGATCGCGAATCAATATCCGCCTTAAGAAACTTCGGTAATGTTAAAACTACTTTTCATGGGAATTCCTTAGTAACTGGTCACTACACTAATAGGCCCATGATGACTATGGGGTAAATTATGTTTTCTACGGACTCTTAGAATTCTGGAAGAAGTTATCAGTGCGTAGGTGCCTTTTCGAGAATTTCAAAGTTTGCATTTTCCAAACACAGCAGTTGTTTTGCAAAATCATTGCTTTATTTTACACATAAGAATAATAAAGGTTCTAAGATACTTAGTACTATATGTATAATAAGTAGGTATATTATATAGCTGCCTTTCTTCAAGTAATACATGCTTAATGTTACGTAGGTATTACTCGTACTTAGGTATTCCTTATTAACTTTGCGAAGAGCTGTAATATAGGGCAAAGGAAAGATAAGAGGTTATTTACGAAAAAAAGAAAAAAATATCCTTTCTTTTTTAAAGGCAAGTACTAGGTTCCTAGGAGGGTACATATATTGCTTCAAAATAATTTTACGATTTTCTGTCTCTCAGGAGGGAGCAGAATTGCAAATTTTTCGAGAGATGATCTCCAGCCACCGTAAGCGTGGTGCGGTCGGTGAGTAAGGGCAACTCGCTGCCAGACCAGAACCAGACCCGAGCGTACGGCGCGTAGCGTTCCGCGCGCGCCTCAAGGGGCCAATAGACCACCACAGACGGGGCTCAACAGGGCTGATGTTTAGTCGTTGTTGCGTGTTAAGCGCAATGAGTCCCCGCGGCCTCGGCCCAGAGCAGGAGAAGGAACGGGGGGTTTTTAGTTAGTAAGAGTCTGACACTCTCTCTCGATTTATTCTGGGCGGGAGAAGTCATTTCATGAATTTCCCATGACAAAAAAAGAATCGCAAATTTTTGAAGCCCAATATTGATGCGGGGCAAGCTCAATAACGTAAGGTTTTAAGTCAGTATGGATCTGACACTCTCTCTCGCCTCATCCCGGATGAGAGAAGTTATTTGACGACTTCCCCTCACAAAAAACCTTATTTCTTATAAGTACAAACTTTTCAGCAGATCTATGTGGTTCTTAATAGATATGCTAATTGCCTTTCTGATCGATTACAAAAAGTCTAGAAAATATCCTTTTTCCTTTTCTATGCTTCTCGAGATTCGAATCAGATACAGACACAGTGGCGACTTGTCACGAAAATAGAAGAATTCTTATTGTAATATGAATAAATGTTTTAATAGGACGGATTTTCAAAACGTACATACATAGGTCCAATAATTTTCAGTACCTTTCTCACATACACCTAAAGTAATAAAATAACTTCAGTTCAACAAATAAATGTAGACGGAATGAATAAAATAATATTCAAACATTGAAATAAAAGTAAAAGTTACTGGGCTTTGTTTGAGCCTATTAGCCCTTGTTTTCCTAAGGGATATGTGGTACTAGTACCAAGTTATTTCGCAGAAACCTATTAGAATAGTTTTCGACAAACATATTGAATTGGTTTTTCACGTAGATATATGGAATTGTGTATAGTTTCGAACATTGGTATTGGTTTAAGAGCAGATTTTTTTACGTTCACTAAAGTGGAAAGTTCGGAAAACCTACTGTTAAAAAACATTTTGCAAAACGATTTCACGAATTACTAACAAACACAATTACTTACATGACATGTATGAACTTAGAACATAAAGTAACGATACGCGAAATCTTTATTAAAGGATTTTTATTTACTGACAGCTGATAAGCAAATTATACAAAGATGAATTGCCTGTTACAACTATAAAATTACTTAACAGTGTCAAAACATTTAAGTGTAGAGACTCATGCTTCGGCAAAAATAAGCCGGCTCGACTGGAGTGATACCACGTCATCACAGCAAATGGGGCGTGAAATAATGTTTGCGTTATTTTTCGCCGCTTGAGTGAGATTACCTGAGGTCCAATGCCCACCAAATCGACTAATACATTCCCTAACAGCCAAAAGGCTGGCAACGTACTTGTCACTCATAGATGTTGCCGGTACCCATAGGTAACGCTGATTGCTTACCATCAGGCTATTCATCTGCTAGATTTGTTGACGAATCCCATTAATGGGGCAATTTGATACATAATAAAAGAACAATTAGGTGCGCGAAAGCCAGCGTTCGTTTGAGACTTGATGAATTAAAAAATAACAATATCTAGATTCCAATCCAATATATAGATTCCAATAAAAAAAAACCAAGCTAAGCAAAGTTCAAAATATATTATAAATAATAGTAATTACTTACATAACGCAATAAATTAAATACATAATTACTAAGTGCTAACAATGTATACACAAGACAAGACAGTATTGTGCAGTTAACACGTCACTCACATTTCTTCTTATCAATCGGAGGATTCCCCGCTTCGTTTCATAACATGACGAGTTTAACATAAAAGGGCCTTTTATGAAGATAACAAAATATAATATATAAACTATAATAAAAGTGTAGAATTAGTTGTAAGTAATAGTCATTGATTTAAGTTGTAGGTATGCATTGTGTAATGTTATTGATGTAAAAGCAAAAAGGGGTTTTAATCTTATAGAGCTAAAGATTGAAATCTCTCGTCAGCTAAGTGTTTACTAGACTCGGTTAAACGCATTGTACATTCTTTTATATTTATGCCTTCCAAAACATATATCTATAAGGCAAATTGCCTTAAATGATACTTTTTTACATGTATCCATTTTTGATTCCTATAAATAAGGAGAAAGCTTGATTAAATTTAAACAGGAACTTACCTGCATTGTTTTCATAAATGACCATATTCGTAATGGGCGAATCTTTCTCCCATCTCCGATCACCAAATCATCAATCCTCAAGTCGTTAACAACCTGCAAAAGGCCATCAACACACTTGTCCCCTTTAGTGTTGCCATGAGCGGCGCTGATTACTTACCATTGAGTGATCCGTCTGCTCAACATATCCAATAAAAATACAACGTTGTTATTCAACCCTTTTAACTTAGAGATAGATGGAAAACCGAAAAAGTAGTACAAGAATTATAAGTACAGTTAGTTTTGCTTCATCTCTCATATTGATTTTGATTAGCATAGCAACAATACGTATCACGTGGACTATGAGACGGGTGGCAGCAAGTTACCAACTAACACGAGACAGTGCACTACTTCGCTGGAAAGCTAGGGACTATAGGATAACCTGCTTTTACAAACTGACCTATAAACATTTACTATTCAGAAAAGTACTAAGGCTTCTTTTTAGACTTTTAAGATTACTTTTTGAGGTAGCTAAGGACGGCAGTTTAAAACTCTTTCCTCGGTAAAGTTAGTCGATTATCGCTGTTACATTTGGGACGGTTTCGTTGTTGGTGGCTTGGTATAAGTAAGGAAGGTAAGTTTGCAGTCATATGTGGGATTTTTCGTATGACTCCCAAGTAGGTACTACAAGATTTGTCCCCTATTTAAGGATAGAACGTAATCTGTCGTGTCGAAAATTAAAGATGTGACAAAATATGCCCAACGATGTCAAAATCTGTTGTGTAGTTTTAAAGTATCTATCTAGTAGATAATAATCTGTTGTGTAAGAACATACATTTAGGACAGAAAAAGCGTCTTTGTTTTGTGTAGTAATTTTGATACAATCCAAAAAGTACTTGCACTTTGCACTTTGGTAGGACGATGCCTATCGGTTTACTTGCTTTTTTTTATTTATTAGATCGGCAAACGAGTAGGCGCATTACCTGATGGTAAGTAATCAGCGCCGCCCATGGACACCCGCAACGGAGGAGTTACGAGTGCGTTGCCGACCTTTTAGGGATTAGGGATTTGGAGAATTAAGGATTGAGGAGGGATTGGGGGTGGGGAAAGATTGGGCCTCCGGTAACCTCACTCACACGGCGAAACACAACGCTGTGGTTGTTTCACGCTGGTTTTCTGTGAGGCCGTGGTATAATTTCGGTCGAGCCGACCCATTCGTGCCGAAGCATGGCTCTCCTACACTTAACTTTTGCTAACGACTATAGCAAATAGCCACAGGACTTTTTACGTGCATCGAACACGTATAAACACCTGAGTATTTGTAACTCCAGGGTAACAGCCAATACATAAATAATATTTACTTACATGTTATTCGCAAACTATTAAATAAACATATTTTTAAAGTAATCCATTCACAAACAAGTTTCCTTTACCATTCCTGGATTTAATATTAATATTTATTTTAAACGTATACATGGCCGTTGTTTTTGTACGATGATACCTATTGTTGTTGACTGTTTTGCTTTATGACTTCACTTCATTCAGTTTCATTGATAGTATTCTTATGAATTGTGAAGGACATTTCTTAGGCATTTTGTTAGACTTTTATCTATGGACATTTCTTAGGCAATTCGCTAGACTTTTATCTTTAAGATCCGTGAAGTTGGTAAAAGACTGTTTAATGGAAGATACTGTTAGAACAAAAATAACGAAAGATTATAAAACTATCCAAATGTATTTCTAAAATTATTTCTTTAAAATTTGTAAACGCAGTAGATTTTACCATTTTTAAGGGTATAAACACCGCGCGCGCCTCAAAGAGCCAATAGACCACCACAGACGGGGCCCTAAAGGGCTGATGTTCAGCCGGGGTTGCGGGGTAAGCGCAATAAGGTACCGCGACCTCGGCACAGAGCAGGAGAAGGAACAGGGGGGTTTTTAGTCAGTAAGAGTCTGACACTCCCTCCTGCCCGGCCCTGGGCGGGAGAAGTCATTTGATGATTTTCCCCTCACAAAAAAAAAAAAAAAAAAGGGTATAAACAATTGTCAACATAAATATAATGAAAAACACATTTTTATTTTTCCCTTTAAGAAAATAATTAGTACTAAGATTAAACAAATTTATTATTTAAGATGGAGGAGCTAGCTACGTCATCCCTATGTATACATGTCTAGAAGTCACGTCACGCGGTATTAAAAATCAATATTCTACACATAATGTGAAAAAATTAAAAAAAGATAAAATAAAAAAAATCTATTTATGCTTGCTTTAATTTAAACCTAAATAATGTGTGTATAATATAAATGGACGTATAATTAATTAATTTTTTATACTAAGCAAACGTTGTAACTCATTTGATGTTAATAGTATGTAAGTTCCTATGAGAAATAAAATACCTTCAAACCGATATTTCTTTGAAAGCTTTTGTAGGAAAAAATTGAGTCATCATATGCCTATTATCATGGTTAATTAAATGGCTGATTTATTAAAACATAGGTAATAAGGCAATTATCGTAATGAGTACCTACTTTACGTAATTGTATCGAAAAAATGGAAAAATATGTAGAAAAGAAACTGTGTGATATGATTCCATTGGAGACAATAAAAAATGTCTAGCTCTGACTGGATGTTCATGGAAACAGTTGAAGGAAGATTACATCAAGAATGAAAGTCGAGGTAAGCTCAACAGACGTACTGCCCTTAAGCAGTCTAATCTTAAATTAATTTCGCAAAATACATGCAAATATGGGAGAACCATGCTTCAGCACGAATGGGTCGGCTCGACCGGACTGATACCACGGCCTCACAGAAAAACTGCGTGAAAAAACCGCATTCGCCGTGTGAATGAGGTAACTTGAGGCCCCATTCTTCCCCAATCTCTCCCCGAATCTTAAATCTCCAATACACTAATTCCCAAAAGGATGGCAACGTACTCGTAACTCTTTCGTTTTTATGGGTGCCCATGGGCGGTGGTGATTGCTTACTATCACCTGATGGTTTTTGTGTCGATAATTTTTTCAATGATGTACCTACCTATTTCCCTGCCTTTTTTCTGCATTTTCTTACCTAAAGGTTGACTTGGTATCTGTACTGAATCGATATTTATTTTGCTATCTGCATACTGCACAGTTGACGCGGTGGCTTTGCAACCGGCGGCCGTGCAACGTGTTGCGGGTTCCATTTTCGCTCTTTGTGTGGTCCACAAATTGTACACCTGCTCTAGGTGCCTACGATACAGGAGAAAATCTAAGTGTGGGGATTTTTGTAAAAAAGAAACTTCTGTCGCCGTCTTCTAAATTATACGGTGTTTAATGAAGCCACATCTTCTGTAAACATTATTCGGCTCGCTAGTCAATAAATAGTTAGGTTACTATCTGTGTACTGAATCAATCTTTATTTTGTGCTTGTATACCAAACAGCAGCAAACCGTGCACGTGCAATAAATATAAATATCAAACGCATAGATGCAATGTTCGTGTGTTCGCTTGTGTAACATCGACCGTCTTCAATGTGATTTCATAGTAAAACTATTTAAAAAACACTCTGTGTATAGCTCGCGTGTGCGCGTCGCTTCCTTACGTCTATTAAGTTTTAATACATCGCATCGTGCGAATGTGTGCGTGCATTGTATTTTTCGACGTGATCTGGGTCAGATATAAAATGGTCGCCGAGTTTGTTTAGAGGTCCTCGTCGTCGATTTTCGGCATGAAATCGACGAAAAATATTTTTGAAATTGTTTTAAAACGTCTTTGTTTAAGGTGGATCGGTTTAATTCACAATTATGATTCATACGGCGATTGCTAGTGATCACGATCGCGCAAAATAGATTGGCAAAAAAATATAGATAAGCTAACTCTTCAATCGTCAGAACTAATTGTAAGAATTACTAAAAATCTTTTTAGAATACTTATATACCTAAGGTTATAAACGTGTTGTATAGTTTGGAGTTTGAAGTTTCGAATGAAACGGTAACGACTTGGCTTTAGACGCGTAATCTTTCTTTGTTTATAAGTTTATGCAGCCGATAGCATCAGACTTGAATAAAGAATTTGCTAGAGACGGCGGTGGTGGGGAGTTATTAGGTAGGAGGGGGGCATCTGCGCTCCACCAGTTGGATATCCTAATACTCAAAGCCTTAGCACGTAATCAGAGCATCTACTTGCAGTTATAAAACTTGGATTTCTAGAGATTATCTGCACTCATATATGTATAATATTCGAGTATATGTATGTAAGAAGTTATACGTTTTGATCTCTTATTTATCAAGTCGTGTAGCTATAGTCGTGGTGGCCCGGAGGTTAAGGCGCCCGCTTCTCATGCATGAGGGTGCGGGTTCGAAACCTGGCAAGTACCAATGTGACTTTTTCAGAGTTATATGTACTTTCTATGATTATTTAGACACCACTGACATACGGTGAATGTAAAACATCGTGAGGAAATCTGGACTTTATAATTTCTAATTATAAGTTTGAAATCGCCAACCCGCATTGAGCAAGCGTGGTGATTAATGCTCTAACCTTCTCCGTGTGAGAAGAGGCCTTTGCTCAGCAGTGGGCACTTATAGGCTGATGATGATGTAGCTATATTATTATTATAAGTGTTATTTTTATGTATCACTGTAAAACTGTTAAGCATATGTCGTTCAGATCTATAAAATCAAGTTCGAATGATTATAATGTTATTCGTTCTATTGTACTAAAGTTGAACAGTTCTGTTTAGAGTGGTTATTTTTAAAATTATCTGGATATCTGCAACACCGGTTCAACATCGGTGCTGTTGGTTTATGGTGGTGTTTTGGCTCTTTGAAGCGCGCGCGTAACGCTACGCGCCGATCGCTCGCGTCTTTTTCTGGACGACGAACTTACCCTTGCTCCGCGTCCGCAAACCCGCTGTTATGGTGACCGGAGATCGGTGCTCGGGCCCCGATATATATTTTTTTGTTTGCCTTCACTACACGCTAAAACCAAAATTACACATACACCAGTTAGTAAACATTCAGCAGCGTAAATAATAACCGCAAAGCGATTACTTTTAACATTTTATTTGCACATAAAGCTACATACAGGAATAAAAACAACTCATTACTATTCCCTACTTTACAAATGAATCGGGTTTACATATACACATTTAATATATTTCCTGTTTTATTCCCCCTTTCGTACTGAAACGAAAACATGGCGTCGGTGGTAGTCGTCATAAACGCATGTTTTACTATTTTATTTTGTAACTTTATTTATATGTATCACATCACCAGGTTATAAGTGCCCACTGCTGAATAAAGGCCTCTTCTCACACGAAGAAGGTTTTATTAATATTGATCACCACGCTTGCTTAAGGAGGATTGGCACTTTTATGCCCGGTTCCTATAATGGAGAAACGATCCGTTTTTGTTACGAATAGTAGTTTTATATACGACTCGTAAGCTAAAACCGTTCCTATAACAAACGTCTCGTCGTGCAACTTACTGACGGTTTGCAACTAACGGATGTCGGTAAGCGAATTGTATGTATATATGGTGTCTGTGGTGTTCCTATAAATATTTTAACCGTCAGTAGACGGTCAAGATAACTATTCGTAATGTCATTTGGTCGTAATGCGTATACAACGACGATTCGTTAAATATAGGAACCGGGCATTAGATTTATACCTCACAAGAAATTCGTCATTCAGGTACCTCACGATGTTTTTCCGTCATCGGATGTCAGTTGTTTTTAAATCTATACTAATATTATAAAGAGGTATTTGTAAGTTTGTATGTAGGGGGTAATCTTTGGAAACGCTGGTCGGATTGCCAAAATTCTAGCTACAATGTTCCTGAGTGCTATAGGCTATAAAACACCACGCTACGATTAAAGTGCAAGAGTAGCTAGGTATTTTATAAAGTAAATATAACTCTGAAAAAGTCACATTGGTACTTAGCAGGTGTTGAACCCGCTCCCTCATGCATAGAAAACATGTATTCACATTGCAACTTTAAAACATTTATTTTCTTAGTTTTTAGTACAAAGATTCTGGAAGCTTATGTAGCGTAAAGACCTAAGCACTCTCTGTAACTGAAATAAGAAATAAGGTAGCTTAGAAGATTGTTGTATTAGACTCTAAGTGCTTCGAAGACTTTTTTATTATTACGTAGATACCTACTTATTGTTATTTATATATTTAATCGTTCTCAAAATGTTCTGTAATATTAGGATTTTAGGAAAAGGTATCTTACTTCTTACTAACATTGTAAATGCGAAAGTTACGATGTTTGGATGTTTGTTACTCAATCACGCCAAAACGGCTGTACGGATCTGGATGATATTTGGTACAAGCATAAAATTCACTGCGGAATAGGACATAGGGTAACTTTTTATCAGCAAGCCGCCGGCGGAAGCTAGTTCGGCAATAAAGCTATAATTATGATTATATAATAACGTATTATTATATACATTACACTTAAATACCCCATTTCCCGAAATCCTAATCACTGGCTCCATCCAAAGGTTTTCTGTATCGCATACTCGCATAATCGCATTTAGCAATAAGTGCGTCCCATTGTACATTTCTACCTTAAGTTATCCTGTATTCTTTTTATGGTGTACCTACAATAAAGAGTAAAATGAATAAATAAATAATATGTCTTCTGGCCTTAGCGGAGCGAAAAGAAGTGTTTAGTCAGACTCTTACTGACTAAAAACCACCCCATCCTATCTCGTTCTCTTTATCCTTATTTTATGGAATTCACGCCTTCGAGTTGGAAGCCTCCTCCATAGTAAAACATGCTCGTCAATCCGGCTTGCAAAGGTCATCAATGTTTAGTCGTAACGCTGCCCGACTTGAATAGCTGGCATTTGGCGCATCCTAGCGTTCCCAGCTCAGACTTTATTGTAAGCTATGAATCTACCCGTAACTACGCTCGTGGTGCTCACAACAATCAACACAACTTATACGCTTCGAAACTTGGATAACTAATTAATTCATTAAAGAAGAAATAATATTTAAAAAAATCTGGTTCGTAGTTTGTACTTTTTGAGAAGAGGACACATAGATACGAGTAAGTTTAAAAAACGTAGGTCCGGGTTTACACGAGTTTTATTCTATTAGGCTTACTCAATATAAGTCTCTCGCTCCGTCCTGCTTTTTTTCTTAATATGATGCTAAGAGCTGGAGCAGGTATATGTACATACATACTCCAGCATTTAGGTCCGATTCTTGTAAAAAGTAACCTTCCAAATCTTAATCTTTTGACTGCACAGTTGGTGCGGTGGCTTTGCCGTGCAACGTGTCGCGGGTTCGATTCCCGCACGGAACAACTCTTTGTGTGATCCACAAATTGTTGTTCCGGGTCTGGATGTCATGTGTATGTGATATTGTATGTTTGTAACTGCACCCACGACACAGGAGAAAATCCTAATGTGGGGCAACGTTTTATTATAAAACAAAAAACAAAACAACCATTCCAGCCTGAAGTAAAAAAAAATCTTCTTACTAGAAGAACAATCACAATCAATTGTTTTGTTGTAGGTTTACTTATAAACATCTCGAAAATTCTGGACAACTCAACGCATAGATCCTACTCATATAAAACGAATTGTGTAAGTAACTAACAATGATGTATAAATCTATAGATACGTTGTCCGCGCTCTAAAATGACAACATGAAATGAAGGCAATTGACAACATCGCGCTTAGTTACGCACCAACCAGCCGCGCGACGCTACGTTTGTTTTTAATTTATATCGTGTGTGTAAACCTGTGCGAAACATAAGTAAAGCATGCCGTCGTGTGTGTTCAGACGATGTTCAAATTATACTCCAAAAGTTAAAGACAAAAATGTGTCATTTCATGCGTAAGTTCACCAAACAACCTATTTTTATTTTATTTTTTTCGACGCCGGCGCCCGCCATCTTATGGCGGTCATCTTATGAAAATGTAGTTTTACTATTACTTATCCTGTGATGTAACTGAAGATGTATATTTATCTCCCTCTAGCAAAGACATTCCACTATACGATGTCATATTTTCTTTCCCTTTCTTTACTAGTAGAAGTAGTTATCTAGTATTTTCGCCGTTTTTAAGCGCCGCGATGTTGGTTCATGACGTGTCTATATATAATACGTCATTGGTAACTAACACGAAAACTTCAAACTACGTAACACCGTGTCTAACAAAAATAATTAAATGTTCTACTTACACAAGTAGTAAACACGGTGCACAACAATACACAATAAAAATCGTAGTTACATTCACATCACATCACAATACTACACAGCACACACAACAGTCAGATCTAACTATCAAGCACCATATGAATATCTCTCTTTTAACAGAAAAAATTAAGGTTTTTTTTGCACCCGCAACGGAGGCGTTACGAGTGCGTTACCGACCTTTTAGGGATTAGGGATTTGAAGATTAAGGGATTGAGGAGGGATTGGGGGAGCGGAAGGATTGGGCATCCGGTAACCTCACAAACGGCGAAACACAACGCTGTGGTTATTTCACGCCGGTTTTCTGTGAGGCGGTGGTATCACTCCGGTCGAGCCGACCCATTCGTGCCGA
This sequence comes from Spodoptera exigua, assembly GCA_902829305.4. Lineage (NCBI taxonomy): Eukaryota > Metazoa > Arthropoda > Insecta > Lepidoptera > Noctuidae > Spodoptera > Spodoptera exigua. The sequence continues at coordinate 8,765,794 of LR824615.2, forward strand.
AGCATGGCTCTCCCACACTTACAACATGTTTTTTATGTAAACATACTTCTTTGAAAAGTATATTAAGTACTAGCTTCCATCCATTACATCGCCCGCGAGCTATGTGGATAAAAAGCCCGTGTGTTAAAGCAGGATATCAACTATCTACATACCCAATTGTAGCCAAATCGGTCCAGCTGTTTTTGCGTGAAATAATATCAAACATATATTCTCACAACTTTCACTTTTATACAATATTAGTCAGATTAATAATTATGATGATAGTAAATTATTATAAATACTTATATAACATTGGTAAAAGGTAGGCAGCACACGATCGATGCCTTTGGTAAGGCAGGTTAACTTCGTGGTATTGGAATTTTTGTTATGAGATTCATTGGCAAACGATCAAGCCTTTAACCTGATGGTAAAGAGTGGGCGCCGTCGATGGACACCCGCAACACCAAAGAAGTTATGAGTGCGTTGCTGGCCTTTTGGAGATAAGAGTTTAGGATATTTAAGAATTGATAAGGGATGGGGGAGGGGAGGGGTTGGGCGTCCGGTAACCACACTCACTTCTTCACCCAGTCCTTGAAACCTGGACTTATAAGTCCAGGTTTTTATTTTTTTAATGATATCAAATTAAAGTACATTCAGTCAACAAAGTATCGGGAATGAATGTTTTTTTTATGGTTCCAAATTCGTTTTTTTTTTTGTTGTTGTTAGATTGGCATAACTGTTTTCCATTTTGGCGCGGAATTTGAGTTGCATCTGTTATTTATATTAAAAACAGTGCTGTTTTTAGTTTTATAATATCTAGTGTGTATTGCGAATTTCATAATGGACAAAAACATCGAACAAAGAGTTTGTCTTAAATTTTGCATCGCCAATGAAATTTCGTGTTCGGAGGCACTCAAAATGTTACAGAAGGCTTAAGGTGAATCGACTTTATCAAAAACACGTGCTTATGAGTGGTACAAAGCGTTCAAAAGCGGTCGAGATGTGATGGAAGATTTGCCTCGTTCTGGTAGGCCATCAACGTCTGCAACTGAAGTTAACATCGCAAAAGTGAAGGAAATAGTGACTGAAAATCCTCATTCAAGTTTGAGAGAGATGGCCGCCGAACTTTCTGTATCTCACGAGTCGATCCGTACCATTTTAACAAATAATTTGGGTATGAAACGTGTTGCCGCTCGGCTAGTCCCAAAAGACCTGAATTTTCTTCAAAAACTAAATCGCATGAAAGTCGCTGAGGACATGCTAGAACGTGTCAATACCGACCCAACATTCATGAAACGCATTGTTACTGGTGACGAGACGTGGGTTTACGAGTTTGACATGCAAACTAGTCAACAAGCTTCGGAATGGCGCCTTCCAACTGAACCAAAACCGAAAAAACCACGTCAAAGTCGATCAAAAGTCAAAGTCATGTTGACTGTTTTCTTTGACTATCGCGGTGTTGTGCACTCAGAATTCTTGCCGGAAGGTCAAACGGTAAATAAAGAATATTATTTGAACGTTATGCAGCGTTTAAGAGAACAAATTCGAAATTCGAAAAAGGCCAGAAATGTGGAAAGAAAATTCTTGGATTTTGCATCACGATAATGCGCCTTCGCACAAGGCCATCATTGTAAACGATTTTTTGTCCAAACACTCAACAAACACCATCGAGCAGCCACCATATTCACCAGATATGGCTCCAGCCGACTTCTTTCTTTTTCCCACACTCAAATTACCCCTTCGTGGCACCCGTTTTCAATCGTTAGAAGACATAAAGGAGAATTCGCGGCGAGCACTGAACTCGATTCCGGAAACAGCGTTTAAAAAAAGTTTCGATGATTGGATTATTCGTTGGCGTAAGTGTATCGTTTCTGAAGGAGCATACTTTGAAGGTGATATAATAAATTTAGATGAATAACAAACATTTTGTGTATTATTGACTTTTTCCCGGTACTTTCTTGACAGAGTAGTATATAACTCGGAAAAGTCATATTGATACATGCCAGGTTTCGAACCCTCAAAAAACTATATCGTAGATACAGGGAAGTAAGACGTTCCGGCCAACTCGGTTCAGTAATTTTGAAGGGACGAAGTTATTTTTGAGGACATCTCTGAGCAGGTAGGTCAAAGGAAATGATAAGAAAATTATTGGGACACAAGCTCCTTTATAAGAATTCATAAATACATTCTTTGAATATGATATCTGTGAAGGTTTGTGTCATTTTCCAGCCCTCAAAATTATTGTAAAGTAGTCGGTCGGTCAAAAAGGGTGACGATGGTTAAGAAGCTTTTTTTAAGCGTAGGTTTTCACTATTTTTTTTTCTTGTGTTGTGGATGACGGTTAAAAGCATACAATTTCACATACACATGAGACCCAGACCTGGAACAACAATTTGTAGATCACACAAAGAGTTGTTCCGTGCGGGAATCTAATCCGCGACACGTTGCAGGGCAGCCTGTAGCTATATATCATATAGTATGTAGGAGAAAGCGACTTTGAAAAATGTATGTGACATTTGCTAGTTTATGATGAAGTGAATGAGTGCATGTGTGCACCAAGAGATTTCTTTGTAAACTATTACAAATAATCGACCTTGTCACTTTAGTTATTGATCAATGTGTTATAAACAACTCAATCATCAAACTTGACAGCAGGGTACTTCTATTTGGTTTCCTCGACAAATCATAACGAGAGGAGAGCATCTAAAAGAATGACTCTTTTAAATAAAAAAGAAACAGTCATCATCATCATCATCAGCCTATAAGTGCCCACTGCTGAACAAAGGCCTCTTCTCATATGGAGAAGGTTTGAGCATTAATCACCACGCTTGCTCAATGCGGGTTGGCGATTTCAAACTTATAATTAGAAATTATAAGTCCAGGTTTCCTCACGATGTTTACCTTCACCGTATGTCAATGGCGTCTAAATAATCATAGAAAGTATATATAACTCGGAAAAAGGCACATTGGTACTTGCCAGGTTTCGAACCCTCAAAAATCCGGGCCACCACCACGATACGACAGAAAAGAAACAGTATTGTGGTCCGATTTAAAAACCAAACCAGGACCAATAACATACCGCAGCCTTGGCTTGGACAAGGAGAAGGAACGGAGGAGTTTTTAGTCGATAAGAGTCTGATATTCCTTCTCGTCATGCCTTAGGCGAGAAATTTTCCCTCGACAAAATCCCTGGCATCCGGAACATAGAGCGTGTTAAAAGTGCCCTACTCAGTAGGCAAAAGACGCATTTTAATTTCCCCATACAGTCCTTTAAATTCCTAATAGGAATATTTTAATAGTTACTCAATCTCTGGAACATAGCCGGATCGAAATCGATAAAACGAATTGCAATCATAACTCAGACAAAACACATTCTAATCTGAAATCAAAACAGGTTCCTGGGACTTTATAATCGATTTCAAAATGCGACCGTATCTCTGTACCGACCCATTGCGAATGATACTTGGATGAATGATAGAGTAATAATCTTTTAATCCTTACATTTTGATCGTTGACATTTACTGTACTCATTGGGTGTGATTGCAAGTGTTATTAGTATAGTATCTGGTTCCATTTCGAAATTGAGCGAAGTATTATAATTAGTCGCCCTATTGATTTTATAAAGTTTTAAACTTAACAGACACTTGATTATAATCAGGTGTATGAAAATGGGATATCTATGTTTTACATTTGTTATGAACGCAGGCATATCTTAGTTTCTTTGGCGCGAACGGGTTAACCAAGGCCGCACATAAAACAGGCGTTCTATTTCGCCGAATGAGAGATGTTACCCAAGGAGGACCAAACTTCCTCTCCCCTAAACCCTAAATCTCCGAAATTCTAATCCCTTAAAGGTCGGCAACGCACCTATAACTCCTCTGTTGCGGGTGTTCATGTGCGGCGCCGATTGCTTACCATCAGGTTATCCATCTGCTCGTTTGCTGTTTTATCACATAAATAAATACAATAAATAGTCTGTCATAGTTTTTCAACCAGTACCTAATAATTGGCAATAGACTAAGCCTCAATTATAAAGTTCTATTACAATAATGTAATGTTCTTACTAGCCTGTCTAACCCATACACGGAAGAAAATGCATCGTGATTATATTCCACATGTTGACATTATACTGACTTATTTTTAAGTGCTCTCGTTTAACATAAAGGTGTGATACGCAAAGGTCAGTGAAACTATCTGTACCGGCCAGTTGTTGAGCAAGCGGCCACAGATTATACACAATCGGTAATGAGTGCAGTCTGTGATTGCGTTTAGTTATACCTATAGACAAGAAAGTTGTAAGTTCTTAGTAGCTTGGTAAAATAAAACTACAGATAAAAATTACAGAAGTAACATAATCTTTGAATGTTTACGGAACTTTTTAATTCCTTTGCAAAAGTGACATGACACTGGCAGGTTTATCGACATTGAATTAAAGACTCTGCTACCAGTCACGTAAAATTGAAGATCGTATAGCAAAATAAGACAAATAAAATTATAAGTAGGTATTAAGAGTAGTAAATTAGGTAAGGAATTTTTATTTACAAGAATAATAGTGACCAGAAAAGTTAGCATTCATACATACCTACGTACGTACTTGTGTCTGTTTGTTTACAACTGGGGCATACATGTCATATTACTTTCTACTCCATTTTAACGCTATTGTAGTAAGTTTTTGAGTTGCCCAAGTGATCTGTACCAATAGACACTTTTTCAAGTTAACTTTATGTATTAATAAGTATTAGAAATGCATAAGTCCTTATATCTATTATTTAGAGTATATCAGGCGGGCAAAGATGGGATAAAAAGCAAGACTCCTATAAGAAAAATTAAAGCGCTATAAAACATTATTTATATTTTTACAAGCAGTAAGTACTTTTACACGTCATAGTGGTTACAGGAAAGTCCTTCTAAAGATAAGATGGCCGTCTTCTGATAACCAGAAGACACATTCCCGTCGATTATCATGATAATAATGATATTATCAGGACCTAGTGAGGCTTTTAAAGTAAAATCTGAAGATAAAACAAAAATACAAAGATCTCGGTAGCAACCTACACTTTATTACGTAAAATATGCAGCCATCTTCGTAACTTTAAACGTCATTGAGGAGTAACGGTTTATTTGATTGGGCTCTGCGGTGTTAAAACACAATGTGCTCCACAACTCGGAACGTTACTTTTTTATTAAAGTTATTCTAGAAGTTTCTCTCACACACACTAAATACTCCAATTTAAATAATGATCATTTAAATTGGAGTATTTAATGTGTGCTGATTTAATCTGTGTTTAGATATTTATTTATTTGTTTTATTATTTACGACAATATAGACTAACTTATTTATTACTATCTTATTTATATCTAAGCATAATTATATAGAATCCAATCAAAACATCAAACTAATATACCTAATGAAATATAAAGGACACTACTGTTATTAGAATTGTAGATTCCGTTGGTCATCATTTACACGAAGGATTTAGAATTGTATTCTTAATCTAGAAGATAGTGAAATGGTATTATAAAACGTTGAATTTTAGAAACAGTACTAAAAATTTAACTTTTGTATAGCGGTTAGTAAAAATATTAGGGGTTTACAAAACATAGAACAAGAAAACTGTAGCAAAATCACTATTATTATATGGGTTTTTTGTATTGTTACGGTATGTAGTAGCTGCAGTAGTACAGTGCCTAAGTATTAAATAAAAAAAATACAATATGACTATTCCGGTTGATCCGATACTTGTGACAGACAGACTGTCAATACCCTATGATTAAAACAGGACAAAAAATTCCTCATCCTTAATATTAAATTCTACGAAAAACAACCTTACACGTGTCATAGTACTTAATTTGTATATATATGTAGTTACTTATATAAAGAACTTAGTATAAACCTAAGTAAAAAATTAAAAAAGCAAACGCTCGCGTTGTTACAGTTTTCCACGAATATTTTATAAACTAAAAGAAACGATGCAACTGCAGGCATTAGACGGAGATGCTTCAAACCTAACAAGACCAAAACCAGCGAGACACATAATTGTAAAGCCGTGGAAATGCAGAAACCAAAAAAAACTGCTTTACAAAAACTGCCGTTTGTGCTTTCAAATCTTCTTTAATTGTAGGGAAAATGGGAAAATCTTTATCCTTATCCAGGTACTAAACTCGGTAATTTATTTACTACTTCCTTTATTATATTTTGTCTGTGTGATTAGGTGGGAAAGAACAGTCTATTATCTGATGGTAAGCAATCGGCGTCCACAATAACAGAAGAATTACGAGTGCGTTGCCAGCTTTTCCAGGGTCAGAGTTTTGAGGTTTGGAGATGGGACTTATTTCTTTGATTCTATCCGATCTATTGATTGTAAAAGAGTATAATTGTCACCACTGGCTCATCCAGTGGATGTCATCAGATCAGACCTCTATCACAATACTGAATATTTTGAACTGCGATCTTTAACCCAATCAAGGCACGCATTGTATGGCAAATCCCCCTTTTAAGACGTCGTTAAATTCAAGAACGGGTTGTTGATATCATAATCTTCTCTAATATTTAAGTTTTCTTATGGGATAATGAGCGTATGACCTGTTCTGTAAGCAATCAGCGCTGCCTATTGGTACCCGTAACATTGTAGAGTAATAAGGTCGTATTTGGTTTGTATCAAGCTGGTATTTGGGAGTTTGTGGATTGGGGGTTATGGGGATGGACAAGAGATTGACCTTTCGGTAACATTACTTTCAACGCAAGCAATATTTTAATCCAGATTTCTGCGAGACCGTAGTGGCTTTCCGGTCATGGTAGCTTGTTTGGCAGAAGCATGACTGTCCCACACTATAAAATAAATTATATAATTTTACAACTAAAATAACTTAGAATTTTACCTATAAACTCGCGGTTTCATTTGAATAGCACCACTGTATTGCACCTCCGTTCTGCCGTATTAGTGGAACGGTACTAGTAATAGCCATTACGGTAGCTTTGTGACGTCGGCCTTGGCAACAACGTCACACCATAGCCTTGTTCATTTAAACTCTTGGTAGTTCAAATTTCGAATTGCAAACATAGAGAACACATTTAGGTATGCAAAAAAAGGTATACAATGTCGCTAAATAGTAGAAGCTAAAAATATTTTCCGTAATTTTTATCTACGACCAACTTTCTCAATGGATTTCACAGTCTCTTGCATAAGATCGAGTCGATCCGCAACTTCGCTTCACTTCGTTGAAGACACTCTTGTTCTTCTTACGTTAATCGCTCTGCTTTGGGTCAACGTAATAAGTGTATTCGTGGTCTAATAACATATGTAAATACAGACTATAGTTGCTCGCAATTTTATTGTGTACTTTATAATTTACAAGTGATTTTTTGGCACGTCTTGTACTTATCGTTTTCGATTTTATTTTTTTATACGTTAGCCTATTTAAAAATGGAATGTCTTATGCGATCCACATAGAGTTTCTTAGACGATCGTGTTAATGTGGTTTATAGGAATCAATTAAAAATAAATGTAACCTCAGTCCTTGTAGAGAATTCGAAACGCTAGAAGAATATTATAATTGTTCGAAAATTGAATTCAGTAACATTCTTTCAAAGATCTGTCCAAGTTCCTTTGATAAAAGTAACAACAACTCAATAACTACGAAGGCAATCAGCATACTGCAAAAATAGCGTAATGACATACATACTTATAAACTAGTTTCTGCTGGCGGTTTCGCCCGCGTTACCCAGCTTACAAGTAACCTGTGTTACTATCTATTCTAATGTGCCAATTTTATCAACATTCAACTTTCATGTTGCATTTTTCTTCAAATTTAAATATCATAATATAATTCAAATGTAACTATTCTAACAAACTACACCTATGCACTTCATAATTAAGTAGAAAATCGTCCACTAATCATAATAATTATCTGCACCGATGCCTTATAAATACAAAGTGACAAATAAATTTGTAAGAACATGTTATTAAATTCATATTTATAATGAGAATGCAGTTTCATGTTACCGAGTTATGGCGACGCGTGTAATATATTTCTATGTATACCTACTACTTATACATATGTAATGTGTTGCTATGCTGTAAATTGTAAGAGTATCGTGTTGCAGTGAGGATACCATTTGACGGAGTTCTTGTGTAATGAGATACGTTTGCATATATATAGTTCAGTTGAGATTATAACAGAGTCTGGTACAAATATGCTTTACGTTGAAGCAATCGACGAGTTAATGACATTGGACGCCACCATGACATTTCTAATTTGACTTAAGGACTACACACATATCAACGAATTAAGATACTCGTCTAATAGACCACTACAGATGGGGCCCTATAGGGCTGATGCTCAGCAGGCCTTGCGGGTTACAATGAGGCACCACGACCTCGGCCCAGAGCAGGAGAAGGAACGGGGGTTTTTAGTCAGTAAGAGTCTGACACTACCTCCCACGTAACACAGGGCGGGAGAAGTCATTTGATGATTTTCCCCTCACAAAAACGTCGCATGACGTCATTACGGCTTCGCCACACCATCGTTCAAAACCTCAGTCCATTCCCTCACCCAAATCCTCAAATCCCTTACAACACTTAAAAGAGCGACGCACTTCCAACTCTTATGGTGTTGGGAACAAAAGCTTATCATCAGGTGATCTATGTGTTCGTTTGCCACCTTCTCTTATTCCTATAATACAGGTGATGAATCCGATGTTCAGAGATTAATTAAAAGACTGTAGATATGTTACGATTTATTAAGAATTTCGTTTAAATTATGGAATAATCAAGAGGTATTTTGCAGAAGCTTGCAGCAGGTTTCTCTGATAAACTTTTGCCTCTTGAACTGCGATCTCGAAGCGTGAATATTAAGGCACGCCTTCGAGTGAATCCACAATTATATAGAGCTCATATCCAGTAGTTTCTTAGGCAATACTTACCACACACTCGAAAACAATTTTTTCTACTCTGGAATCGTTATATGGTCTACCAAATAACAGTACCTTTTTTCCTTTATCCCATGTTTGTCACTCGGTGTTTTAAATTTATAAATATTTTACTAGTTTTAAACATATCATTTCAATAAAAAACCTGTGGCATTATTTTTTTCTGTCTTGTAGCTTCCTAACTGGCTGGAAACAGACGCAGACTATTCTTTTGTCAGTTTTTTGCCACCAAAAACGGTGCAATTCGGTTCTAGACTAGAATTGTGAACTGTAGTTTATTAAACTGGTAATGGCCACTAGTAAGGTCCTCAGTATTTATTTCATGTAAAGGTGTATTTATAAAGGAGCTAACTAATAATAATCAATAAGTAACATCGGATATTAATTAACACATTAACCGCCACATAGGTCACCGTTCACCTTCGAAAGTGGAGGATTTGCCTTCAGTCGTTTTCTGTCGGCAGTTAAAGGCTTGAAGGCTATCTTGCATTTAGGTTCATTATAGCTTGGCAAAGGGGGTCCTTTGTTCAAAGGGAACAGATGAATTTTTCGACCTAGGTTATTTTGCTACATCTGTGTTTTGTTATTCCATATTTTTTCACCTTTATCAGTGATGAACCTACGTCAAGGACAATTTAAAATTATTATCTTACAAGTTATGGAATACAAATTAATGTCGTGGTAAATTTTAAACCAACTCCTTGAATAATAACTATGGACTTATTTAATATCATCTATTATTTAACCAATGATTTCAATACGCTATCACAAACCAAAATATTTGACTACCATATCGTCGAATTATTTCTTCCATCCTGATTGGGCCAAAAGCGAGTGCCAGAATCTTACTGACTTAAACCCCATTCTCCTGCTATGACCCGGATCTTGGTCCAACATTAACCAGACCAACAAATTTAACAGATTAATCGTTTAGTATCGCTAAGCATCGCCATATTCCTGCGCCCCTTATATCCGCTTCCCCTATAAAGCTGGTTATACACGTGCGCAGTGACGCCGGACCCCTCGATATCGTGAGAAACGGTTGACTAACGCACTAATGCGACAATAACTGTTCACCTTACTGTTTTTACGTCGGATCTGACTCTTTGATGACGTTGTGGACATGTGTTATGGTTTATTGTAGACCTAGCTTTAAATTTTTATAGTCAGGTGCACAATGTGATCGATATCTTCGGAACATTAAAGTGGTTGCAGTTAATACGATAGCTCTTATAATATAGTAGGTTAGCTGCAAATGCAAGTGGACCTGCCAGACGAAACTATCCTCATGCGGAGGCCAACAGCAGGGTGGTTTGTGTCAGGTAAAATCTTCCTCTCGCTCACCCAGGGCGTAAAATACATTAAATGATTTCCGCCTTCAAAAAAGATAAGAAATATGGAGTGGAGATAAGAAATATGTGAAAGTGTCATGTGCATGGTAAAATAGGTGACTGGATATAAACATTATCTATAAACTAAACATTACTTATATTTACCAACTCGATTTTAGAAATGAGATATTCGAATTGAGTCTTGTGACTGAATACAAAACAGATACCTCAATCGGCTATTTGATCGATGGTTAATATAACATAAGATAATGTAGGGAAACAACATATTTTTAATTCTTTTTAACATTAAAATCAAATAAACAGTTGGTATTAATATAGACAATAATTTTCATTATATCGAAGCGCGTTTTATTAAATTCTAAATTCGTCATGACGTCACGATACGCGCATCAACAAGATCGGCCTTAGAATATGGTTGCCATGGTTACGTTGGTATCGACGGTGGTTACGTCGGGAGAAATTGTGTCGTCACGTTATTTCGTCGCCGTCACCGCCACCTAGCGTTTGAGCGTGAAATTCTGTCATTATCGCAAAATTGTAAAGTCTTATTAAAATAATGCAATTTATGAGAACAAATGTCTTGTTGTGGTTGTGGAATAAATATCACATATTTTAAAAAATACTAACGACCATCCGTGTTTCGCACGGATGCAATGCTGAAACTGAATTGGTCCATTATTTAATGAATGTAATTATTCAAATCTTCAACTTCAAATATCTAGATCTATTAAAAAAAAATTATCAAAATCCGTTTCGTAAGATTTAAGCATACCTACATAGGGATATATATAGAGACATAGAACGTGACTTTGTTTTATACCATGTAGTGATTTCACAAAACCTTAAACGAGTTACTTTTTAAAAAGAAAAACCATATATTTAGGTGTATTTAGGTATAGTATATCTTGCAACCGCAAAATCTATTTTTTTATTGTATTTCATAAATTATAATACAAAGTAAGTAAAGGTGGTATACTATTAGTTAGTCCATTCTAAATGCTTCCTTACACTAGACCAATGAGCGATGCAATTAAAATAAGAATGCAAAGTAGATTAAATTAAAAATAAAATAAAAACACCAATGTATTAGTTACTTTAATACAGTTTTTTTAAATTATTTTCGTCTAACTAGGTAGTGGAATTTTTGCTAAGGAATTTAGATCAAGCTGAAAAAGAAAAAGAATAGGAATGTTCTTAAAAAGATAATTTAAATTAGAACATAGCTACTCTTTTTTTAAATGTCAAAAACTATTAGGTACATTGTTTTGAATTTTGTACTAGAATACTGAATCGTGTCATCATTAATGATTTTAATATAATCTAAAATAGGGTTTTTAGTTATTTTCGTAGAGTTATAAGCAGAGGTATTTCATTTTTGACTGACTCATAATATTGAATTTTAATCGATTTAGTAATGAAAAATGAATACAATAGATTTTTTCATAAACACTTGAGACATATTCCACTTTCAGTTGGAGTAGCATCTTGACATGTCTACGCTCTCCTTCCGAGAATAAGTGCTAAAATAATTATTGTTTTCGTATCGATAAAAATAATAAATTTCTAAGGAATGCCACTTTGATTTTAAGTAAGTATATTATTTTTTACATATACGCCTGTAAGTCCTTCACAAGGTAGGAAAATGGGCAGTTAACAGTTATGGAGTTGCAAAATGGTATCTTTGTAAAAAGGTCAACAAAGCAGGAGAAAATCTTTGGCAACGTATTAAAAAATCTATTTTTGGAACCCTAAATTGTCCTCTAGCTTATAGCTTATCTGGCACACAAAATTGATGAACCGTTTATTAGAGACTAGGCAAGTAGAGATGTGCGTCTAGATATCCATGTCAATAATTGATAAATATTAATAAATACTGTTTTCTACTAACTTTAGGATAAGAAATGACTGGTCTGAAATAAAGTATAAAATTTAATTTATAAAAGTACTTTGACTGATCCGGGAATCGAGAATCTTGACTAGCAAGATATTATACTATAATATAGAAGTAGGTAGGTATTATAAATATAATGTGTAGACATATATATATTTGATTGTGCTACTTAGTTACGGAACTCCGCTTTCACGTTCTAACGACACGGCACGGAGCGGGTCAACGCCAACCCGTCACTTACGTTTTTAGCAAAAACAAAATGGCGGAGTTTTATTTTAATGTTATTTTAGTCGGTGATAGCACGGAGTTTAGAATTCATTCTGGTAAATGGAATCAGGATTTTAATATGGGTATCATCATATTTTTTGGAAAAGTAGATGTGAAGTTAAATTAGTAAAATTAATTATTTTATCGTTTAGTTTTAGTTTAGCTCTTCTAAACCCTACCAGATCTAAACCCGAGTATACCGCGCGTCAGGTTCCGCCCACGCCTCAAAGAGTCATCAATAGATTCCTAGACCTAGACCTACTGGGGCTGATGCCCAACCAGAGTTGCGTATCAAGAACAATCTCCAGCTCGACTCGACGCATTAGGTAGTTGTAACAGGGTGGCTCACCCTGGGCAGGGAGAGTTTTTGAAGATTTACCCACCACTCAAAAAAAAAGTGTAAACTACTACTTCTGCTAACCATTCAGTATGACAAAATACCCATTTATTAAAAAAGAAACTGATTAGGTACACCTACGTAACCTGTTAACTAGCATTAGAAAAACAACGCAAATCCTTCCCGGAATATTAAGTTTCATCAATAATAAACCAAAACAAATACTTTAAAAATAATCCATCTTGAAATTGAAAATTTAATCCCAATGAAAAGGGCAAAGGGCGGCTCGAAACGTGGGCAGTATCTACCGTATGTAAACAAACATACAAATCGTGGAAAATGCCGCAATTCCAATAATATTATACTTCTTAATTTCCGACTAGCGTCTGCCTGCGACTTTGTCTGGGTAGAGTAATGACTTTAAACCTACGTTTCCGTTTGAATTTCCAAAACGAATTAAAGGCTTATTGTCTATACAACAAAAACGTTTCATTTTAATCTGTTAATTATATCTGAAAATAAATATGTGCAAACAGACTAACATATAAAAAATTTACATTTCTTCGTGCATGATGAACTTACCGCTAGATATACGCAGTAAAATATTATTTTAAAACAATTTACTGACGTCGTTGTTTAGCTTGGAATACGGCTTATGAACATGGGCCCCGAGCGTGGCTTGAAACGAGTCGAGTTCCTCATCTAACAGTCACGTGAGTAGAGTAAGAACATTATAATTAATTTTCATATTTTGTTATTACTTTAATACTTTATGCATGCAATGGCGATCATTATCATTCTTGTCTTAGGATGAGACAGAGACAGGTCATGTGCATTATGGAACAAATGAGAGAGTCAGAAAAGTACTTAGTTCATAAAAAATGGCTGGTCTTGTGTCTTCTGTTTTCTGTTTTTGTATAATTCCAACAGTTTCATAAAAAAGGAGTTACGCCTATTGTCACACATCGGGCACAACTCAAAACCCGTGCTCAAAAAGACTCCCTTAACACTTTACCTGATACTAGAATGCAATCCAAGACCACTAGCTCACTAGTTGGACTCGCGATCACTTGAACAACATGGTTTTCTGTTAACACATTGACAGTAAAATAATCTCATGTCGTTCTCCATTAGTTACTTAACTTCCAAGTACACTCGTAGTTCGTAAAACTTCGTTCAAGAGTTGAGGAAGTCTTTGGAGACCATATAAGACTATCACTTACTTCAACCCGAGAGATTTATACTTTATAGATAGCTTAACAAATAAAGATTGCTGCAAAGTGTGGTTTAGTGAAGGAGGGCTATGTTTCAACACGAACGGTTCGGCTCGACCGGAGTTATACCACGGCTTCACAGAAAACAATTTCTGTGAAGCCGTGTAACAATTTCTGTGTTATTAAAAACGTTGCTCCACACTAGGATTTTCTCCTGTGTCGTGGGTGCGGTTACAAAGATACAATTTCACATACACATCACACCCAGATCCGGAACAACAATTTGTGGACACTAAGAGTTGAGTTGCAGTCACGGTACCGTGCAGTATTTTAACTTTTCAACGAAATAAAATTATATTCCAATATATTTTTATAAATAAATTCAACATGACCCCATCAAAATTCATTAGAATGTCATGAAATTAAAAATAAAAAAAATATATTTTATATGACTGCTGGTCAAAACACAATAAAAAAATACTGGCATTAATTTTTACGGTTGGGATTTTTGTAGATGCAAAAAGTGTATTTGTTTGTCAATCTTTCTATTTGTAGAGGAGATTGAGGTAGGAAGATGATAGATTTAGATCTATACTAATATTATAAAGAGGTAAAATTTGTAAGTTTGTATGCAGGGGGTAATCTTTGGAACCGCTGGTCGGATTGCCAAAATTCTTTCACTGATAGATAGCTACAGATGTTCCTGAGTGCTATAGACTATAAAACGCTACGATCAAATGGAGCCGAGAGGTGGGTGAAACCGCGCGAGAGTAGCTAGTGTTTACTAATTTACAAATAACACAGTTTTAATAGACTACTGCGTATTCATTAAATGCTATGTTTGGAACAATTTACAACTTTAAAACTGTTCCAATCTTTCTTCACGACATCGCAACACGAGTTGTTGTTGAAAACAGTATTTAAAATCGTTAAGTGGTTTCTGTGATTAATTGACTCGATTTATAAATCGGCTGGACGACTGTCGCATTAACTGGACACCGCCAAGGGTATCTTTAGTACGGCAGGTCTACTTTATAAAAAATCAATCTTATATAAAGGGTATAGAGTTGATAATTAAACTGTTGAAGATATTTTGTATAACTTGATATGCGTTTGATAATCATGTCGTTTGAAGCTGAGGTATGAATAAACTTTTGTGGTTAGTTTAAAGTAGGTATTATTAATTTACCATCCTATCAACAATACGAAAAAAAAAATGTTGATATAGGTATAAATAGAAGGGACATTTTAAACATATTGAAAAATTAGCTTAAACAAACAAATAATGAGACAGAATGGAAAATCTAAAGAAGTTATTATGGCGCAACATCTGCAGTTAAGTCATTAAGTAAATGTGTTTTAGTATTAAATACACATCAACTAAATGATATTTACGTCACCAAACTTCTTTATAAACGTCAAAAAGGTAAACACTACAACGAATCAGGACTTCTTAATACAGGTCTTGAAGAACACTACTGGATTAAGACCTCCTTTAAAAAAAGGATTAGCTATCGTCACCACGTTTGGCAGGTGTTTTGGAAATTAGTAGCTAAAGGAGAGAGTGCTACTGCTGATTGGTGTCTGTCTTATAAAAAGAAATCACCAGCCTATCAGAGAAATGTCAATTGAAGATTTCCCCCCTCAAAAAAAAGCCTATCAATGCCCACTATTGAGCAAAGAGCACTTTTCATTCAATCCCAGGTTTGAGTATTAATCACTACGCTTTCTCAAGGTAGTTGGGCGATTTCAAACTTACAATAACTACAGAGATAATATAGTCCAGAATTACACCCAATGCTTTTCTTCCCCCATATCCATGGAGTCTACATTACCTTAAAAAGTTCAAAACACTATGAAACAGTAAGTTACTTCAGTATTATCCAGGTTGCTAACTCTCATCCTCTTGCCTAGCCATCACGACATTTTAGTCCTCTCAGAATGAAGAGGAAAAGAGCAGATGTCCTAGTGTCCTAGTCCTAGAAGATCACCTAGTGGTAAGCAAGCGGCGCCACCCCGCCATATTAGAGGAGTTACAAGTGCGGAGTGGTGCTTTGCGTTAGGGGTTTAGGGATTGGGGATAGGGGTGGACTCCGCCGATGACACAGAGTAAAAACATCACACAGGTGAACTTGTTGAATTGTCACCTAGGGTTGTATCTACCTGATATTGATTTAGTTTGAAGTCAATTGATCGCATAACATTTAATACTGCCGTCATTTTACATAAACATGCCATCCGTTAGTTGGGAAGAAAAATAAAAGGGTTTTGATTTCATATAACATGGTGTTCTATTGTATTAGGAGTTAAAAATACCTGACAACACTTTGCTAGGTCTAGCGAAGGAAGTTCATTGGCTTAGTCGTCATACTTCAGGTCAATTAATAGATTAATTAAAAAAATAGCATTATAAATTATAATTATGAGGGTAATAAATGACCAAGTTACCTACAAAATTCAATCCGCGAAACCATTCACTTACAAAACAATAAATAAAATCAAACTACTACAGAATGAATTAAAAATTGCCTTCAATTTATTAATCAAGTGCAATTAAAAATCCTGTATCCCACTCCGTCCGCGTACAACCCTATTTTTCCTAAGGGTTAAACGGTCATACTGCGTGAAACCAACAGTCGTTCTCTAATTAGCGAATGACCAGTCCCCTTAGTTGACAACCCTATGGAAGGGGGAACGATCAGGCATAGTTGCAATTTGACCCTTGATATGATAAAAAATATCTCTTGTGTATGGAATGGTGATCTTATAATTGATTTTGAGAGATATTTAATTTTTATTTTTACAAAAAAATAAGATATATGGAATTTCTTGGTCGTTCTTCTCCGTTCGAAATTCTAATTTGGAACCAGCATCTAGCTTAAATGACGAACTGACTGACAGACTTTTATTCTATTTTAACGTTTCAAAAGCACCTTTTTACGGTTTAGTTGAAATGATTTTGACTTTGATAATTTATGAGAAGGATACCTAAGTAGGTTACCGTAGAAGTAACCTAGTAGTGTGCGTTGTTAAGATAGGTGCTCTCAGGGATACTGAGGGAGGATCGGGTTGAAGAGGATACATATCATATCCCAAACCAAATTTATTTAAAAATAATGTTATCCCGTCTGCTTTTAAAGCATAATACTTAAAATCAGACAAAGAGAAAGTCTAATTGTTTCTAGAAGTAGGATACTTTGTAAATCTATCTTTAGGTTTTAAACCATCAAGTTAAGTTAATAGGTATTCGCTAATCAATTAGGTAGTTCTGTCAACGAGACTGTTTCAGAACAAACGTTATTCCATTTTAAGTTCCAAGAATATTTAGTGTTCCAAATTTATTGTCGTCAAACACCTACGCACTACATTTATCCATTCTTCTCGTCAACCACGAGAAATTAGCTACCGCGCAAGAAATGAAGAATATATCTGCCACACTTGCGAAAACAACCTTTATTACCCAAGGGATAAGACCCTATCAAAATGTTAGTATAGACGTGTATATTGTTCGTAAGTTAAAGGTTTACCTTAAATACTGGCTGAATTTGATTAACCCAAAACAAGATCGAGGTTATTGCCCAAGGAGGTCAAGGATTTTTTGTAATAATTGAGGTTTTATGTGATATTACATTTTTTTTACTCTATGTTTAGTTCTTTCATTGAAGTTTTTCTTATTAACCTATTTCACATATGTACCTACACGTTACGTTTTTGTCACATATAAAAAGGTACACGAGCCAACTTTGACATACGGCTTGTCTTTTGTTGTGTTTTTTTACTGATAACACGATTGCTATATGTATTCAAGTTAAGAACTCAAATCTAAATATTGTGATGATAGTGGTTATGATACAATACAAAAGTTAATATAAATTTTATTACATAATAATTTGGTTTATTATCCTAAACAAAGAGCTCTAGTTCAGTATAAGTTTGTCGACAAAGTAATTTTATAGTAGAATTACTATCCATAGCACAAATAAGGCAGCATTTCCCGTGAGAGTCGTGAAAGACCGACTATGGGGTTACGTGGATTTATATGTCGAATGAGACACCACGAAATACGATGGTGCTAATGCTGTGCCTACAGTAATTCGGAATAGCGACTCTGTCAGCGGACAAGCTCAGAATCAAATGAACAGAACATGTACTATTGACGAATTTTAATCTTGATAGTAATATGAAATATATTCAAATTGTGATTTAGGTAGTTTATCTTTAAGTGAGTGTGACATTCTACTTCTGATTGTTAATGGTTATTTCACTAATATTATAAATGCGAAAGGTACGATGTTCGGATGTTTGGATATTTGTTACATAATCACGCCAAAACGGCTCGACGGATTTGGATGAAATTTGGCACAGGCATAAGATACACTTCAGATTAATAGGATATAGGCTATTTATCAACATACCACCCGGGCGAAGTCGCGGGCGGAAGCTAGCAAGTAGATACATATGTATTGTGTCAGTGTAAACATGCGTTGGTGAAAAACGTATGAACACCGTCAAAAATAAAAACTTCGCTTCGTAAATAATTAAATGCTTTTGATGTGTTTTCTTTGTTGATTGTATTTTATAAAGCGTATCGCTAGTGGTTGTCGCTACGCCCGGTTCCCATGCCCGGACCATAAGGGCCCACTGCACCCTTCGAGAAACAAAATATTCTATAGCTCTGTATTCTGTGTAAGCGAAATGAAATGTAAGTAACGCAGTCATTTACATGTATCCTGTATAAAATCTTTAGGAGGGTGCAAGAAGGTACAAATTATTAACATTTTCTTATAGTTAAGTAAGGTAGTTCGCTAAAAGGATCACGAAGTATAATTAAAAAAAAACTTAACAGGTTAGTTTTACACACATAATTTTCTTCGCTTCAAGATTCATTGTCAAATATTAACTTTGTAAAATATGAAATGAAATGATGTTCAATAATAAATTACAAATAAAAAACAAACAACAAACCCTTCAATCTGAACGTTATTAAAACAAAGGCATTCACAAAGTTAAACGCTTAAAAGTAAAAGAAATATTACAACTACTAAAACACATAATGAAGTAGTATACATTACGTGTTGAACAAGTCGAATCTCTACGCGGCGCTACTAACGCCATCTATTGGCCATTAGCGGAAAAGTGCCGCAACTCGTAAACAATCTCACCCCACCCCACTTTATAGGCGTAGCGTTATAAAGAAAATTATGTAGGTATATCTTGTTAAATAAAATTATTAACAGTAGTGTATATTGTGGGGATTTTCAAATAAAGATAGGTAGATAATACACATAAACACCTTGTTACATTTTAACATTTAAAATTTAAAAATAGAATAAGATTTCCGTCGAATAAAATAAAAACACTATCAGCACGTCAACGTACCCTAAACAATCTAACTTGTTAAATACAATTTCAGCTTTAATGATTTGTAATAAAGTCGAAAATGTTTTCTTTGTTCTATTCGATATGTAACTTCTGATAAGCCCTGGTTTGTTTAGAATTATAACTTGCCTACAATAATATCTATTAATTGCATGCATAGGTATTACCTACTGTTGTCAAGCGAAAATACTTATTAAAAAAAAAATTCGTTGGACAAAATATTTAATTAGCTTTTTTGTTACTTTTATTGGATAATAACTTTAAATATTTAAGAATTTAATACTATATTTCTTTATTTACAATTTATCTTAGGTAAGGACCGATCGCTTTACTATATACCGTTTACGTAAGCAGTCTATGACGTCACAACCAGCTATTTCGGTTTCGTCAAAATCGAATGATCGCTCTAGAGAGCGCGTTCAACTCGTCAAACTTTTTAACTTTATGTATTACTAGCTTCTGCCAACGGTTTTGCCCGCGTTACGTTAAAGTAGCCTACGAATGATTTCAGACCAAAATCTATCTGTGTACCAAGTCATTGACTGGTAAAGAATGCCTTTCGGCATTAAGTCCACATTTGTATGTGATTATTTAAATAAATTTAATCAAAATACATCTTGCAGTTTTACGTAAACGAATAACAAACATTCATCCACATTACAAACTTTCGCGTCTGTAGGTAATAATACACAGTATCACAAAGACCATACGCAAAACAACGAATCAGGACACATAGGTGTAACTATCGCTCATAACAATTTCACAAAGGTTGATCTAAATCGCTCATAGAGAACCCGTAAGTAATATTTTTTTTGTAATAAGTACATAATCAATATTTGCTTTAAACGTAGGTAAGTAATAGAAATCACAGTTACTTATCCACCTTTTTGTTTTCACTTAAAACGCCTTAATATTTTTTTCAATGGATTTTCAAATCATTATTTATTCAACAATGTTTTTGTTTGGAAGGATACGACACTGAATATCTGCTTATTTGTAACTGCACTAGTAAAATATTCATCTGTCAGCCATATTTTACCAAAAATTAAACGTCAATTTTACTGAAAATGGTAAATATAACTATTACTGTAGCTACATACATATACAACCCACAATGGCTGTTAGTGTTTGCTTATTTATTTGCCTCAGGCTGCATCACACCGCTATTTCATCAATATGTATAATAATTTTTGGTTAAATATAAATTTCATAGCTGTGTGACATTCATTTACTTATTTTTATTTAACGCATTCACTTTCTGTATTTAATTTCGAAAGGCCAAATTTCAAATTTGGTTTCCCTTTTTTTAATATGATTTTGGCCCTTACTAAGAGTGATTAAGGTATCAAATGAACCTCAATTTCTATTAACAAAACGAATATAACGTTAGGTTTTTACTAATTTTAAAATGTCACTAAAGAATAGTAGGTAAGATATCATTTGGAAAGAAAGAAAACGTGATTTCAAAAACAATTTAATCAAACAAACTCACAATACTATGCATTTTTTTAAAAAGGATTAACTCTTTTATCTGTAAGTGATACTTCGGCAATAAAACATAATTTAGATAATGTAATAAAAAGTTCGAAGTTACTTCTTAGTACTATTAAAATAACAATAGAATAAAGCTACGTAACAACGTTTTTGACAAATACGGTGTGTTTATTGATTTGTCTAAGGGACGGACGACCTTACTTTAAGAAAACGAATTTTCCAGAAAGATGTAGAAGCAAGTACTAATCACTTTCACAATTGAACATAGAGCAAGTAATAAATAAGTACCAAACTCCTTCTTCGTAACTTAAGAATAGAATAATGTTTATTAATTTAAATATTAACTTCCAAATCATATCTAACGTCTGAATAAAAAATCTTACCGCTTCCTAACAAATGTATTTCAATAGTAACTTATCCTAGTCTTAAGCAGTTGTATTCAGAAGCAATCAATACTACGGAATATCTAAAGTAATCATTATTTTCTAACTACGGTAGATACTTTATTCAGAAAAAGACATTATGCGTAACGTATATCACACATATGCATATACTCACACGAATACACTTATACACTGAATAATGCTCCTACTTTTTTAGAATTAGGTAGTCGAAGACTTCATCTTCTAATTTACCCGAGCTAGAAATAGTATAAAAATAAAAGAGATATAAGGTTGTTAGCGACAAACTACATTATTAAAACCATAACCACAAAAAATTGCTCAATACGACCCGCACTCTCTCACTTGCGTGGCCATTTTTACACCGAGCATTAGTTCGGATATCTCGCGGCATCAACAAATACATCGCACAAGTGATTCCAAACACTACTTCCTATGACAGACCCCCATAATCTCCCGACAAGGGTAGCAGCCCCTTGCACCCTGCATTGTACTTATCATGGGGTAACTTTTATTGCTAGCCAATTTAATTAGACATCCGACGTGCCATTCAAATTCCCCTCTAACCTCTACGGACAATGGGCCAGTGGGGGATGGGGAAGGTCTTTCTGTGCTGGTCAAGGACAAGTATTGAAGCGATACGTGATTTAATGGATCGAGAAATAAATTGATTTCGCAAATGTGTGGAATGCAGTGTTTTAGGTGGATCTGGCTAATTGATGTTAGGTGAGCCTATTAATTTGTTACCTTTGAAAAAGTTAAGCATGTTTCAGTATGGTCGTAGTTAACCCTTCCCACTTCAAACATAATCTAAATTCGTCTTCATAATAACAATATGAAATTGAAGAGTACCTATTATTTTTTGCTACGTCTAAACGTAATGCGAGAGTACCTACAGTGCACTAAGTATTACATAATACATAACATTGTTTTATGTATTTTGCTGACGAAAATAATAAATCAGAAACAATTCAGTATTGATGGGCAACAGTAAATGTACTGACGCAGTACTACAACATTATTACATAACACCATTTATTAACTTTTAGTTGCTAGGTTTTATGATACCCGTGATTCACGGGTATTTCGTCATATGTACATGTATGTGAATTTAACTGATTCATGTACCTTTAGTCTGATTACTTAGAACTCTGTATATCAAAATTTTAATAACTAATTTTCCCAAAGAACCTTATTACGATGATTGTACTAATTTGGATGCCTCCATGATCCTAAATTGATATTTCAAAATTAGGATTCCCATACAACGATCACTTCACCAAGTTGTGAGCAGAGGTGCATACATATATTAAAGTACTAGCTTTTGCCTGCGACCCCGTACGCGTGGACTTTCTGCAGATTTTAGGAAACTATATCTTTATTAAATTTCACAGAAATCGGTTCAGTGGTTTAGGCGTGAAGAAAAGAAACACAGAGTTACTTTCGCATTTATAATATTAGTTTTTATTTAAAACATTTTTTATTTGTTTGGCTCTATAACGTCTAGTGGTAAGCGATGATTCCACCTACGATGGAGCACGGCTCCCCATAAGCAACCCATTTAGTCGAGTTTTAAAGACATTCAGGTTATTCGCTTCGGAGAACACAGACTCAATTTTCCCTAGTTATAATCTTAGGAATATCTACCATAATAAGAGGGAGTGAATCTAATGCTATACATGGGAAATAAAAGTTATGATATAAGGATATTTCATATATTTATATGGATACATGAAAATTCATAATCTGATTAGGCCGTTATTTTTTTTTGCCGTTAGTATATGAAAGCAATTTTTAGAAAAAAAAATGAATAAAAATTTAGCAGTACCTAAGTATTATCTGGCTACGTCATTGCTTAAAGTTCTGAGTCGTGACTTCATAAGACAGAAGAGACAATAATGTTACCAAAATATTTTTTTTAATTTTTCTAAACATTCGTTAAATCCCACATAACTGTTCACTTAAGGAATTTAAGCATATTCTGTGATAATACATGAATTATAATTAGAATCAATAACCACGAATGCACAATTTTCCTTGTTTTAAAAATATGTTGATTTAATATTACTATAGAAATTAATATACGCTGGTAAAATGTGGGTGCGGGAGAGTTATAATGAGTTTAATCAAGTGCCAATTATGGAGTTCACCCCCTTCGATGCGATATACGCGCAGACTTGCCGACTGTGCATTAGTATTACATGTTTAGTATTAAATTGTATGCATGTTGTGTGGTTATATAGATCGTTATTGTTTATTTTTCTTCTTAAAAAAGGTTTCTGTGACGGTAATATTTTACAAACACCTAGACAACAATTTGAAGACCACACAGAGTTGTCTTGGTGCCGGGAATCGAACCTGCGACACGTTGCGCGGCAGCCAGTTGCCAAGCCACTGCGACAGCCATGCAGTCAAAAATGGGTAAGCACGTATTTATATAAATGTTTCTCATTATTTATTACAGGGGTAAAATCACATAGTGGACATTTCACGTTAAATATAGGCGATAATAACTTGCGGGGCAAACTCAATAACGTACCGAGGCCTAGGTCTGGAGCTGGAGAAGGAATGGGGGGTCATCATGAGTCTAACACTGCCTCATCCTGGACAAGAGAAGTCATTTCATGATTTTCTCCTCACAAAAAACATCTACGTTTATTTCCTATATTCACATAGTTAAATCTAGTGTCTTTAGAGAAAAGCCAAAATAGCCTTCGGTTGTGTGCTGTGTGTGTCTACTTGGTACCACATTTCTACAAAAGCGTTTATTTAAGTTATTGCACAAAATTAAGTACTAGGACTTAATACTATAAATAAGTAGAAGTATCTCTGTTTGAGTATTTTTTGTAACGGAGCCTAGTAGCAAAATCGAGACTTTAGCGAGACAAGGCAAATTAACAACGAATCATTATAGTTTACTAGTACAATAAAAGCTATATGACTATAGTAAATTGTTGTATATTCGTAATACATATTAGATATACATTTTACTGCTTACTACTACTAATGACCTTCCAAGTACCAGGCTAGCATAAACTGTATAGATATTGTGGAGTGCCTACGTCATTGATATTATAATAATTGAAGAGATAGTACCTACCCGTAGTATATTATCGTTAGTCATTTATTTCTTTTCATTTGTTTAAAGCTTACCTAGAAGTTATTCCTTGGACAAAAAAGTATTTTTTTAAATCTAGTTAATAAAAGACAAAGTTTAATCAATTACTTTATAATAAAGAATAATCAAAGGTGGGTTTAAAGACGTTACTTAGAAAATAGACTAGCATATCTACAATATAATAAAATTATTCCTGTTATACACCGAAGAGTAAGGATTATTATTTTAAGCACCTCCATTGTTGACGGTAGAATACTGGTTATCGTAAATCCCTACAATGAACAGAAGTAGACTGAGCAATATGTTTGGAGTCATCATCATCATCAGCCTATAAGTGCCCACTGCTGAGCAAAGGCCTTTTCTCATACGGAGAAGGTTAGAGCATGAATCACCACGCTTGCTCAAAGCGGGTTGGCGATTTCAAACTTATAATTAGAAATTATAAGTCCAGGTTTCCTCACGATGTTTACCTTCACCGTATGTCAGTGGTGTCTAAATAATCATAGAAAGTACATATAACTCGGAAAAAAGGCACATGGTACTTGCCAGGTTTTGAACCCACACCCTCATGCATAAGAAGCGGGATCCCTAACCTACGGGCCACCACGACCCTTTTGGAGTGTCAGACTCTTACTGACTAAAATCCTGAGTTCTCAACTAAGAATTTCATGGCAAATCCACTTTTGAAGAGGAAGTTTCGGTCTAATAGTGCACAGTGAGGAGCTAGGCGCATGACCTTCGTTTTCTAGACATTTTGAATTTCTAAATCAATCTCACCAATATCTTGTCTACTCAATCTAGTTACATTATTTTTAGTTACGTCAAGATTACGTCACTGTATAGGTCCCTTTAAACCGTTACTAACTTAGTTTGACTAGCAGATTATATAGCGTGTTTAATGTATCCTACTGTAAGTTTGCTCTTAGATGTTTTTTTTATGTGATTGGTCAGCGAACGAGCACATGGATTACCTGATGGTAAGCAATCAGCGCTGCCCATGGTCATGGACACTCGCAACAGTGGAGTTACGAGTGCGTTGTCGATCTTTTGTGGATAAGCGATTTTATACATCTATAAAGTGTTGAAACATTTACGTAAGTAATGTTGTTAATTATAATGCAGTTAATTGGTTCTATTTGTATACATATACTGTCGGTTCTGGCGGTTAATATGGGGATCAAATCAATCCATTATTATCGTTTGTTTTTTTAACAATTTATTCACAGCATTATTCTCACCTATTTGTACAATAATGGGTATTAAATAAAGTATTGGTGAGGTTGTTAATCATATTTTAAAAAGTAACGACGGTGTTTCTCTTCCTTGCAATCTATAATTTGGAAAGAGCACCGGCTTCACTGAAGAACAGACTGACAGATTACTGTTCTATTTTGACGTTCAAAAGATAGCTGGATAAAATGATTTTAGCTTCAGACTTATAAAAAAAATATCGGTTTCAAACTTATTTTTATAAATTTCCTCACGATGTTTTCCTTCACCGTATGTCAATGGTGTCTAAATGAGCTCAGAAAGTACATATAACTCGGAAGAAGTCACATTGGTACTGACCAGATTCCACCTTAAATGGCGGGCTAACAAAACAGATACCTACGAAGTCCATAAATAAATTCTACAAAACGAAATAAAAACACAAAAAAGGACTCAACAAATCAGAACCACGCGTGTACGCATTATAAAATAGTTTGCAGTAAACTGTACGCCATTCATTTTGTCGACAGTACCTACCGAAGTACAGTAAAATGCGGACTGTTCGTTGCCGCGTTGATTAAAACGAAAACAATCTTTTTATTGTACGTGGAATAGGTTTTGATATGAGTAATGTTGTTTCGTATTTTTTCTATTTCTGTGTTCACGATACTATGTTTCAAGGATGACCTAGATTTCCTAGTGGCCAGTGATGGGACAATTATTTCCCGACAGTCCAAGTATTGGAGTGAAGAATGAAATTGAATTTAAAAGGATTTTTCATGTTCTACGTTTTGTTAATGTCATTTGGTTGAATTAAATTTTATGTCTGTCGATTTTTTTATGTGATAGGACGGCTGACGAGCGCTCGCATTACCATCGGCTAATAGTAAGCCATCGGCACGACAACCGCAGCACCAGAGGAGTTACGAGTGGGTTGCCGGCCTTATGGTGATAAGGGTTTTGGAGATTTAGGGATTGGGTCTCCGGTAACTTCAATCACAAGGCGAATGTCGATGTTGGTACAGGTACTGAATTTGATAATTTAAAGCAGGAACAATTTCGTGTAAAAACAAAGTAGAATATTTATGTAAAGAAGTTCTTATTGATGCGTATTATAACATTCCAAATAGGTATTGCAAAAAGATATTACACTCCTCTTCTAACACCCAACACAACGACACAAATGGTGAATGCTTATAGCAGTCAAAGAAATAAAAATTTAATCTGTCTTAGGACTTTTAAATCAGCAATAATTTAAAACAAAAACAATCACAGAGGTTTAAAACGAAATGATTATGTACTCTCAACACATCAAACATTCATTTAGCAAAGTAACTCACATCATAAAAAACTAATTAACTGTATCCCGTAAAGTATTGACAAAAACAAACGCAAAACCACTAAAACATTTTCATATCAACCTTTCAACCCATATTCTGTTCAGCAAACATTTTGGCCCAACGTTGGCTTGCCAACAAACATAAATTAAAGCGGTTGGCTTTTCGTAACAGAGTTTATGACCAATATACCAATGTTGGTACAATTTCGTGGCAGAGATGTCTGGGCGTCTGCGTCAGAATAATGTAATTCCAACGTTAATTGGGAAAAGGCTCGGATGACACACACACACATACACATACACGTACAAATTTAATACCTATTGAACTAGCCAACATTTGTGAAGTGCTCCAGTAACGTAGATTATAATGTTTAAAAAGAGTAATTGTGATTATACAAGCTATTTATTATTCAGAAGAAACAATTAATCAAAGCAAATTATACCTACCACATTACATGTACGTGTGATATGGCTGGCTTCTTCATCACTTTTCATAGTATCCGTGAAATAATCATATGACATATTTATTTTGAAAAATGTAACATTAGTATTTTATTGTAAATAGAGATACACCCTAGTACGTTTCAGTGTTCTTACAATAAATACCTCAAAGTAAGGCGTTGATCAACACTTATAGTAGGTTATCTCCAACTACAGCTTCGAAGTGGACAAATTCTTGTACATATTAATAATTAATTAATTTATTTATTTATTTATTTGGACTTCTAACAGAGATAACACCGTAAATGCTAGATAACATAACAGTGTATTGTCAATAGTTGTTGAAGAAATGCCGAGAAGAGGCTGAAACTGCAACTAATGTTAAGCTAGTACAAAATTATATTAAAGTTTTCCTTGCAACCTATTATCCAACGACGCAATATTGCCTACACGTTATTTCAATAATTGTTAATTAGTTTTATTACACGAATTCTCGGAAATTTTGTGATATAGGTTCCATGATAGATTGAGAGCAGTACCTATTTTCCGGAAAGGGTAGATATAAGTAGTACTATACATACATTACTATATACTATGTAGGCTTGCATACCAATCGACATATTGAATAATTAAGTTACTACTATTTCACAAAATGTGTATTTTTGTTCCCTAAAAAAATTGTATTCTATGTTTCTTATGATATTTTTTATGGGATAGGATCACCTCATAACATAGAGGGTTAACAAGTAAGTAGGCAGTCGCTTAGAGGTTGTTAATAGAATGGGTTGAGGAAAGGATTGGGATTTTGGTTACTCATATAGCATAACAACACGTTAGCGTGATTTTACGCCGGTTTTCTCTTAAGCCTTGAACAAATTTGACCGAACTAGCTCATTCAATCTGAAGTAAGGCTATCCCACGCCCATCTTATTGTAAATTATAAGTTGAAATCGCTATTCCACGTTCAGAAAAATTTGTGTACCTAACTTATAAATACTCCTTGCATCCTTTTTCTGTGTTTTACATGTTTGAGTTTATTGATAAGGAATTCTAAATTAAATTTCTATTGTCTTTCCTGTGTAATGTGTAAGTTGTTATATAATATTTTGTCGTCGAATGAAAACCGCGTATCAGCAAATGATGCGTGGGTCGCCCCCTTCGTACGGAGACGACATATGTACAGTAAGGCTTGGGGAGATATTGTGTGGGGAAAGCGAACTCCACTCCCTACTGAGAAACTGAGGTGTTTTATTCCGATGTAGACGATTTAATCATTGCACAATGATATTTTAGATAAGGTAAATCAATCAAAATATTGTTTTTCTTCACAAATAATATCTTCTGGTTTATTTCGTTCCAGGTCCAGGACAGTCATTCATGTCCCTGTGACGCGCCTGACTTTACTATTTCGGTGATTACATGGTTGTTTCTACTGTAGACCCTGGATTTCATGAGTTTTAGTGGTTTTGGGAGGTTTTAGCTCATGAGAAAATTAAATCAAGTTCAAGTTCCTAAAATGGGAATCTGTTCTGGATAGGAATATGAACTTTCTATGACAAAAGTTCAGGCAAAACTCAAGTACTTACTTATCAATTATTATAATTTTCTTACCAATATTATTAACGCGTTAGTTTGTGAGTATGTATGTAAGTTACTCTTTCACGTTAAAACTTTACTGAACGGATCTGAATTAAATTTGGCATAGAGATAGATTACAGTCTGGACTAACATATAGGTACTTACTTACTTAGGTACTTACGACCCTGGTACTGCTGACAGAAAATAGTGATGAATAGAAAAATTATGAAAAACTTAGAAAGTTTTGCAAAGCAATTTAAATTACCTTATCACAGATGGTATTGCAGCCTCGGCTTAGAGCAGGAGAAGGAACAGAGGGTTTTTAGTCAGTAAGAATCTGACACCCTAGGGCGATAGGCGAGAAAAGTCGTTTGACGATTTGTCCTCCTCAAAAAAACCCTTTCGAATTCTCTTCTAGTCATACCATTACTGAGTATCTACCTAAAATCATAAATTATGTGCGTCCTGTCTGCTGTCGCCTCGACCCAAATAAAAATCCTCCAAAATGCGAACCCAGTTCATGAATATGTCTTAATACTATGTAAATCGGTACATTAGCTCGAAAATAATTGAGTTAGTACCTAACAAGAGTAATAAGTAAACCATCAAAGGTTATATAACACACAAATACATAATTTAAATAAATATTTATTGCTTTTTCCTTCTCGAATATTCAACATGTATCTACTAGCAGACACTGTTTTCAAATAAGGGTAGATTTCACACACAATTTTTTGTCCTTATCTCTCTTGTAGCAGTATAATGAAGCTATCTCCTTCCCACGGACAGCGGTTTCATTCACCGCTTATATTGACTCACGGGGCGTTTTTGTTAATCCGAGATGTATGCGTTAAATAAATGGTCTTTTAATTGAATTAATTTTACCTTGTTCAAAATAACTTTGAAATCTGTATTGTTTGTAAAACTGTTGTTGGAATAATTCCTTTTTCAATTCGTTTAAATGTATAACGTAAAACATTTGTAATGCCTAATGATCTTGTACTTACATACTTGATTGTTGCCATCATTACGCTTAGCCTTCTTATATCCTTTAAAGCGCGTAATGATTCATCGAGTCTTTGTTCCATATTCAAAATCTATACACATAGAATAAACCCTACAAATTGGAAGACCTGCTTTGCTCTTGGCAACAAAATGTTATCTAGGAATTTTACAATCGAATGCGTCAGATTTTTCAAACAAAAGTAAAATATAACAATTAAATACACAAATTAAAGTAACATTACTTTGGTAATCTTTTTAAATGTTTTGTCTAAAATTTGATCACTAGTTTCATAGTATGAAATCGTTTTTTTTATGTGATGGGTCGCCCATGGACACCGGCTGCTTATTATTAATTTTCTGCTTTTAACACTCCATACATCCCTCTGCTAAGAAGTATTACAGAAATGTTAGCTAAATACTTAACCTTAACAGTCAAATACGGAACTTATTCGAATTACGAACTCTTTGAAACGAGCACTTAGCTTCACTGACGAATAGACAATTATTCTATTCTGACAAAAAGTACCTATTTATGATTAAGTTGGTATAAATGATTTTGACTTTGACTTTGACTTAGCCACTAACAACACCAGCCAGGGTTAGCTGGGGCAAGCGCAATTACGCGCCGCTGCCCCGGCTCTAGAGCACTAAAAGGAATAGGGGATATTTAGTCAGTATAAGTCTGTAAACTGAGAAACAGGCTCGCACCTAGTTCGGCTGCAGATGCTGCTACTTTTCTATATTATAAGTAAACTGTCATTTAGTACCAATTTAGTACCGTCACAATCATAGTTTTTGTAAGAACTTTACTGTACTGTTGTTTTTTGCTATAAATCCAAACTAATATAATATATATATTCGAATGTAACTCTATCTGTCTGTCTTTTCTTCACACCTAAACTACTGAACCGATGTCTGTGAAATTTGGCATAGACATAGTTTGGAACTCTAGAAAGGACATAGGATATTTTTTTTCATACCAATAATCTGCAAGAAGTAACTATTCCACGTGAACGAAGCCGCGGGCAAAAGCTAGTAAATAAATATAGGTAAATTATTATTAAACAGTCCGTCTCGCTCCACCCAGGGCTGGAAAATTCATTAGAATCTCTCAAAAATACTAACAACATGCTACTTAAAGAATAGAAAGACTATCAGATATGACAAGCAAACAATGTGGTTGTTTGGAAATTAAAGTGCGACGTACGTTTTCATAGGCTATGGTAATGAAACAATAATTGGGCAGGGTTTCCCATTGCTTCTCCTTCTACCATTCGCAATCGCTCTCCAAATCGTTTTTGATGTGATGGTGATTACATATTGTATTGGCCCAAATAGTAGAAAATGTTTCACACAATCTGTGTGTAGAAAGGTTTCTTCTGCATATTGTGTCACAGGAGGCATCTTCTCTTGTCTAAGAGTAGAAGAGATGTGTTAAGTTTTTGTTGCACTGGCATGACATACAGAACCATTTGTGTGCATCCTAAAGCTGTTTCAATACAGTCGGGGTTTGGTTGTGGATGCGAGAAGAATCGGGGTGGTTTTTATTCACTAAGATTCTGACACTCGTTCTTGTCCCAGCCAAGGTGGGAGACGACAGACGATGATATTAGCCACTCAAAAAAATATGTTAGCCTTGCAAAAATACATTGCAGTGTGTCAGTATTGTAAATGAAATCTAAGGTTTAAATATATATTTATTAATATTTTATATTTCATTTCGAAAAATATTTAACTTTAAATAAACCTAAAAAAGTTACTTGAATCATTTTCATTGCGGTTTAGAGAATGAATGACACAACTAGTACCTAATGTGTCTTAGTCATTGTTGGAAGGTTAGTACTCGTAGGTACATGTAAAGCTACTATTAAAATTTATTAAAATGGAGGCGGGACCGTTCAGGCCGCCTTGGAATTAAAACAGCTTGAAATTTATAAATACTGTTCAATAATGTCAAGCAAGGTTAGCACTGTAGTCATTGCTCTATAAAACTACGTCATTTTGTTAATAATATGTAGTTTGTTTTGAATAGTTTAATCCCCAGAACTCGCACGTTGAAAACATATAGTACTTATGTTTTTTTTTTAAATTATGATTTTAAGGTCTGGGTAAGCCATTGATGATTTTCTCGTTACAGAAAAGTACCTACCTATTTTTTTCCTAGTAATATATCAGCGAAAAGTGCATACATTGCTATTCAGTAGATTTTTCGTGATGCAGGTCTGAACATATAAATGGCAGGATAGGCAAATAATCTAAAAGTGACCACTAATCTGTTGCTTTAATGAAATCTGTTGCTTTTGTATCTTAGTGTTTTTCAATATCTTGAATGTAAAGGCATCAGCTTGTCACAATTGTAGTACTTATATCTAATACTAGCCACTCCCGCGCGGTTTCACTCGCTGCTCGCTGATTGTAGCGTGATATTTTATAGCCTATAGCACTCGGGAACTCTGTAGCTGTCAATAAGTGTAAGAATTTTGGGAATCCGACCAGTGGTTCCATAGATTACCCCCTACATAAAAACTTTCAAACATAAAAAATTACAAACTTACAAATTTTACCTCTTTTATAATATTAGTATAGATTATGTAGCGTGCAATTCCTTTAAGGAAGAATTAATAATATTTTGGCCGAATGAAAAAATGGTGGGCATAGAAATCAACACTAGTCACAGAATTTGACCTGCCCTTGCCCTGCTCTGTCTACCTGATTAACTCGCTTACAATTAGACATCATTTAATTTAAGGGATGAATTTATTCCTCCGAACTCTTTAGTCTAGTAATTTCACCTACTTACATAATTATTGTATCACTTAGAGATATTTTTTATTCTATTTTATTCCTTTGAAACTTCACGACTTGTTCCCACAACAGTCCAAAGACAGTCCAAAGCACTAATCTTTAAAATTTTATCAATTTATTTATTTATGCAAAAGTTTAACTCCAGGATGAAGTTTGACTAAGCACCATGATGGATTCAACCTGCCTGTCCAATAACAAATGTAAATTAACAATAATAATGTCAATTATAATTGTTTTCATTGCCTTAAGTTCTGCTGGTGTTTTATTTAATTTATTTATGTTCGAAACTTTAAGAAATTTTACTTTACTGATTTTGTTGACTCTTGGTTTTCATGGACTGTCGATATTGTGGTAAAATCAACTAAAAATCATAATAATATTATAAACGCAAAAGTTTATAGGTAAGGATTAATAGCTGTGCCGGATCTTAATGATGGTTTGAACAGAGATCAATTATAATATGGCACTCTTTTTTTTTTGTGAGGGGAAAATCATCAAATGACTTCTTCCGCCCAGGGCCGGACGGGAGGGAGTGTCAGACTCTTACTGACTAAAAACCCCCCTGTTCCTTCTCCTTCTCTGTGCCGAGGTCGCGGTGCCTCATTGCGCTTACCCCGCAACTCCGGCTGAACATCAGCCCTTTAGGGGCCCGTCTGTGGTGGTCTATTGGCTCTTTGAGGCGCGCGCGGAACGCTACGCGCCGTAATAATATGGCACCCTAAGCTACTTTTTAATAGTAAAAAGCGGCTGCTGGCAGAAACTAGCATCCTATGACTATAGGTACCTATATGATATAACTGTATTATAAGTGTGGGAGAGCCATGCTTTGGCACGAATGGACGGCTGTTAGGCTCGACCGGGGTAATACCACGGCCTCACAGAAAACCGCCGTGAAACAACCACAGCGTGTGAGTGAGGTTACCGGAGGCCCGATCCTTCCCCGCTCCCAATCCCTAATCCCCAATAGGTCTGCAACGCACTCGTAACTCCTCTGTTGTTGCGGGTATCCATGGGCGGCGCTGTTTGCTTACCATTAGGTAATTCTAATAAATATACATTTATAGATAACTAGAAAATGTCATGCTTGTACAATTTTATTAGTTTCCATTATTATTTATACAAGAAATTTATCTACAAAGATTCTTTTCAGTAATCATGCTTCAAACTTTTAGGAATTTCCACCACATAGTCCACTACGGGACAGGATATATTTCAACGCATATCATTTAGTGAGTGCCCACATACGCGTGTACATACGTACATAGGCCCACAGGTATAGATATGTATACACAGTGATCCGATAGAGTGCGGAACACCAGTTGAATTTGATGTTTGTTTGTTTGACAGCTGTCAAAGGGATGCCTTCGTTTTACTTTTTTTTATTCATTGCGTTAGTGCAGGATTTGTTAAGCGTTGTAGTTCTAGGAAATGTGATATTTTTTGTTCTGTACCTGTGCAATTTGAATCGTGAATACGAGTAGTTTGAGTTCGTTTGATTTGAATCTTTTATTACTTACTTAGCTAGGAGAGTTTTCAGATAGAGAGTAATTTAATTAAAGTTTTATATGAAATCGATAAAGCTTTCAATTATTATATTTATTTGTTAGATTTCACTTAACTGTTGAATTATGGGACAGTGTAAGAAATAAACTTAATTTTTAAAATCTGAAGAATCTGATCTAATCTCTAATCTCTAATCTTGGCAACTACTGGTTCGAATCGAATAATTATATTTGTGTTGGATAAACCATTCATCAAGGAAGGCGAACAATGGAGCCGAGCTGTGGTTGAAACCGCGTGGTAGTTAATTAAAAAATTAAATATGTTTCTATTTTTTTTTACATACAATTTCACATGCCCATCACACCCAGACCCGGAACAAAAATTTGTGGATCACACACAACGTGCGGGATTCGCACCCGCGATACTTTGCACGGCAGCTATTTGCCCAGCCGTCGCGCCAACCGTGCAGTCAAGTCTAGAAGTTAGTGTTATGTATTATATTACGTATTATTTTCAAACAAGCTGTCAAGCAATTGTTCAAAATAACTACATACATTTACCAAAAACCACTTAATAATAAGAAATAATCCAATCTCAGCAACTTAAGCTTATCACACTCTTTTATATTCATAAGATAATCAGCAGCGAATAAATGGTACGGGAACTATCACAACAGCTTGGCACGTGTTACATCTTGGGATTATCGGATGCGGAACCCACGCAGTTAGGGCCACGGGCATGTAGGTAGAGTCCTGTACTACGCTATAAAATTGTGACCTAACTAATAGCACGAGGACAAAAGTCTCGACGAGGTGTAAGTCCCACACTTGGCATGCTTTGGCACGAATGGGTCAGGTCGAACGGATTGATACCCCGAGCTCACAGAAAGCCGACGTGATCCAACCAGAGCATTGTGTTTCGCCGTGTGAGTGAGGTTACCGGAGACCCAATCCCTAAATGTCCAAAACTCTAATCCCCAAAAGTCGGCCACGCACTCGTAACTCTTCCGTTGGTTGTTGCGGGTGTCCATCGGCGGCGCTGATTATTCACCGTCAGGTAGTCTGTCTATAAGTTTCAGGCCCCATCATATAAAAAAGTATCTACATAATTGTGTATTTTTTCTAGTTTATAGTAATAGAATATATTATTTAAAAACTCACTAGCTTCTGCCAGCGGATTCACCTTTTGTTTGCCTTTTCAACTTTAACAAACATGGCATGATAATTCATAATTATGATTTATTATAATCACCAGGAAATTTGTCTGTGTTTTTCAAGACTATAATCTTTATGTAGGATATGCCAATATTTATCAAAATCTATTCTGTAGTTTTTACGTTAATGAGTATCAAACACCAATTAGTCCGTACATCTATATGTAAATACTTAGAAACATTCTCGTTTGTATTATTTGACCCACATGGTAAATGGATAAGGTAATGGCAAACAATTGCCGTTCATAGACTACCAAATCACTGGAGGAGTTAAATCCTAAAAGGCCTGCAGGCCTATAGGGAACAAGAGCATCTCATCAGATCACGAGCAGACGGATCACCTGATGGTCAGCGATCAGCGCTGCCCATGGATACCTGCAATACCAGAAGAGATA
Source organism: Spodoptera exigua (assembly GCA_902829305.4). NCBI lineage: Eukaryota > Metazoa > Arthropoda > Insecta > Lepidoptera > Noctuidae > Spodoptera > Spodoptera exigua. Next base: position 8,801,643 of record LR824615.2, read on the forward strand.
CCGGCACGTTGCCGGCTTTTAAAAAAGGAGTCAGCACGTTCTTCTCTTGAATAATATACCAGTAATCGTGATACGGTATTTAAATAAAAAAGTAAACAGATGTGGACATCTTATCGGCGTTAGGGAACTTTTACGACTAACACAAGTCGATAAGAACAACTATTGTTATTCAACATTTCCAGCCAAGTTTTAATTTACTTCATTTATTTTTCAATGGAACATTATCTAGTACTTTGAGAAGTACTAACTCAATCAACTGTCATCTAATTGCTCTAATTAGCTATTCCAAATCATGTTACATTGAGTTTACATTTACTTATGTAGGTATCTGACTACCTCAGTGTCTATATGAACTTAGCTATAGATTTGATGATTCTCTTTGGACGGGCTGAACTACGAACACCTACCATTTGTATTTTAGTAAAATAATAAAAAATCGGAAAGTCTCGATTATTCTATTTCATAATCGATATAGTGTACAGATAAAGACATGTCATCTTTTAACATTAAATGCGACTGGCATAAAATAAATAAAAAACAAACAATATTCTAAGTTCTTAATTTAAAAATTTGAAGTGTAATCTACATATTTATGATTACTGCAATGCACAAATCGTTCTGGACTGCACGGTTATCGAAAAATACTCGTAGTACTAAGTAGTTCCTACACAGAACACGAGCGAGTGCAAGTTACAATATCAACAGTTTGTTAAAGAATTCAAACATACACTGTTTATAAAAAGATCCCTATCATACACCCATGAATATGAAACGATCATAAAAGCTAGCGTAGGCCATAATAATTTAATTACATAGTCAATGTGTATTCAACATATGTGGCGCCATCTCTTGCGTTAGAGTAAAGAAATTTTAATTCGAACAGCTGTGGGATGATTTCAAAACCAAGTTGTGGCGTTTGTGTAAGTTTTGGTTTATAGTGGATCCAGTAGATGGCGCATATTTATATCTTTTAATACCTATATGAATTCATTGGGATAAAAAAGACATTTCACGAAATTTCTTCTAAGGAATCAAAATTTCAAAATGATCTATCGATATATTTTTGATAAAATAGGTACTGGTTTTGATCAAATGAGATCAAACGCTTTAATTTTTTTTAACATTCTGATTGTCATAAGTATACTTTTACAGTTAGTATTCGGTATAATAATTCTAATTATCCAACGTAGTCACGTAGTACTTTTACGTTGGCACTAGTGTGGCAACTAATTTATAAAATAACAGATAAATAGGAGGTAATCTAAGCTTTATGTTCAAACCAAAACTATATTTACTTGTGCTGCGGGGACTATAAAATCAATTAATTTCCAATACCTACGTATTAATTAACTATTAATAAATAAGATATCTGCATCATAAATATCCAAACCTTGGAATCTTGAAATTTATATATATTTTGAATGATTACCAGAAGTAGATAAATATTATTTTATAATTTGTTTGTATTCATTCGTTTGGTAGCCTTCTCTGTTTTTAGAATTCTAGAAATAACTCCCCTCTATTATTGAGAAAGGTAAAAAACCCTTTAACTGAAGAATTCACTATTTTAAAGTAGACAGGTACTACGATCTCAGAACAATGGACTACGTCCAATGGCTGCGCAGCTTCTGATACTAACACTAGATGGCGCTAGCTGTATTTAACGCACATTGCGGTTTTAATGTTAATATATTTTTTAATTTCTCATCAATATAATGCATCACCTGGGTCGAGGTTTTCACAATAGCACCTAATTATAAAATAATTTATTTAATATTATTGAAAAATGTTTAAAATACTTTAACAATTTATAGGAACGAGACATGCTATTAATAAAAGCTCTTCGGAAACCACTCAAAATAATTTGAGACAAATTATATGCATGCTTACCATAGCCTTTTTTCCATAAATTACTAAACTACCTACTAAGTCTTAAGGCTTTAACGTTGTAATAATGAAAATTTTACTTTAATCATAATAGTTGCCCTATTCCTGTGTATTTAATTATTTATTAACACCTTGGAAACATTGTACATAAAAAAAATCAAGACTCACTAAAATCGCTGTGTCCTACGATACATGGACTATAGACATACAATGTCATATAAATCTATTCGAAAAAAAATTGAATTATGTATCAGAAACTTTACCTAAATCACCACACACGACCTCTTAAGCCTTATGTACTTATGCAGAATGGAAAAAATCGTAGTAAAACTGAGTCCGATATTTTTTTAGAGATTAGTTAAAATGTTTCGTAGTTTTATAAGTTCTAAAGCTATATGAGATAAGTTGAAATCCATATGGGTGCGGGATATATGTTTATCCAAATCAAGGGGCTGGCCTAGAAAAAGCAAATACGTTGATGTTTTTTTTTTATAACCGACTTGTACACTATTAACCTTCTTACATGTACACTCAGGGGCACATTTAACCGGCCACCTACATTTTTTCGATTTCTTCAAAATTCTATGGTAATTTAATTTATTTTGTTATAATATTACATTGGGTGAACCTATACGAAGACAAATAAAACATGTGTATGTTGAGAAATGGTTTAATTGAGACAAAATTAAAAAAAAAACAGAATATACAGTTTTCTTAACAAAAAATAAAATTTACAAAAGGGCACTTTTAAAAAAGTGTGCTGTAAATTATCGGATTAATAATGTGTATTTCCTCCTCTGGCCCTAATGACCTCTTGTAACCGATTAGGAAGCCCGTCCATTATGTCTTGGATGTCGCTTTGGGGAATGTTCTCCCACTCCTCAACAGCTGCAGTTTTCAGCTCACTGATGGTCCTCGGAGCTGGTGTACGACTCCGGATCCGTCTTTTTAAGTTGTCCCATACATGCTCTATTGGGTTCAGGTCAGGACTGCGAGCTGGCCATGGTAAACGTTGAATATTGACGTCGTCCAAGTAATCGGTGACAATTCTCGCAGTGTGTGCACGAGCGTTGTCGTGCATTAAAACAAAATTATCGCCAATGAATGGTGCAAAAGGAATCACATATGGTTCTAGGATTTCTGTCACGTACCTGTGAGCATTAACGCTGCCTCTATCGAAGATGACCAACTCTGTACGGGCGTCGTAAGAAATGCCACCCCACACCATTATCGAGCCTCCCTCGTAGCCCACGGTTCCAACCACAGCACATTCAGCAAACCTTTCACCGCGGCGCCTATACACGCGCTGACGTCCATCAGGACCTCGTAAAGCGATTCTTGACTCATCAGAGAAGAGAACTGCCTTCCATTGTTCCGAAGTCCAATTTAAATGTTCTCGAGCAAATGCAAGTCTCGCTCTTCTGTGAGCTGTGGTCAGATCTGGGACTCGAACTGGTCGAAATGCTTTCAGGTCCCTCTCAGCTAACCTTCTTCTTATTGTTCTTAGGCTCACACTTACATTTCGTACCTCAAACAAGCGGTCACGAGCCTCAGAAGCCGTTGTGAACCGATTTCGTAAAACGTTCGAGACGATGTAACGATCATCTCTCTCTGATGTACACCTTCTACGACCTTGCCCTGGCCTTCTTGTGTAGGAACCAGTCTCTCTGTAACGCCGGATAGCATCTTGAATAGTGGTTCGTGGATATCCAAGCATCCGTCCAATCCGACGCTGGCTAAACCCAGCGTCTGCAAGTGCTACTGCCCTGGCTGCTCCAGCTGCGTCCAATGGCATTTTTTTTGGTGTAAATTGAATCACGGCACTCCAACACCTCGGTTTTATTCGAAGAAATTGTATCACAACGTTTTAAATGAAATGTATCCGTCACACAAACAAAGGGCGAGACTGTCAAATTTCGACTAAACTGATTATTGTTAAATAAAAACCACAAAAGTAAACAAAACGCGGGTATGGTTGTTTTATTGATTTATGATATACCCACTTATGAAGTTGCGCCTATAATTCAAAGCGTAAGTTAACATAAACAAACGTTATGCTATTTGAGATGGGTGGACGGTTAAATGTGCCCCTGAGTGTATTTCGAAAGAATATAAGAGAGCTAAATAGTTTAAAATAAATACAGTAATTTTTATATTTTGTATATAACCAAAAACAAAAGAAGAAAAAGTTAATTACCAAACAGTTATCATGCTCTAAGTGACTGAGCGTCCTCGTTTGCATTATCTAACCTGGGAATATTACCCTGCCCTGGGAGCTAGATTTGCAACTATTTGACTAGCGAGGAAGCCAGGCAGGATTTTTTATACATGTAAATCATTTAAGAATACAGTATTTGATCTACGTTCCCTTTGTACCGCTACCTATCACTATTAATCTAAACAATTTTCTAAACTTTATCGATTATAGTTATTTAAATAATGTCTTTCCAGTTTTGTATTGCCTGTAGATTGCGGATAAAGTATATGTATAATTTCAGGGTGGGGAATAATGGGAAAGAGACAGCGCATTGCACCAATAATAACACCAATATTTAAATTTCTATTTATTGATTCAATTTGAACTTCGAACTCACAATAAAATGCAGCATAGTAAACACAAAAATCATCAAACCATTTATTATTATGTAGAATACTTATTAAAATACGTGAAACAGTGATTGGAAAAGGTACAGAAACCAGGTTTTAGGTACTACTAACATCGAATATTGTTGACGAACGACAATAAATTTAGATCGGTCGAAAGTAGACATCCTATACCGACGAGAAACAGCTGATTTTGAGCAAAAAGTTTTGTTAAAAAAATAAGTGGTCGGCTCGTTACCATCATCGCCCCTTTAATCATAAAACGAAACAACTCAAAATTTACGATTTTCGACTTTTTATCATAAAGTGAATTAACTTCACATGGAGAATACGGTAAGTCTAACAGCCAACTCAATATGATGACAATGACGGAGATAGAAGACAGTCGTTCTCTTTTTGATTAATGCACTCGAACAAGTTGGTACCGGTAAAGTGATCCCTTCAGTGATGCACCGACTTTGCTCAAGGTAAGATCTCGGAAGAAATTTAAAAAAGCGGAGTAAAACGAAAAGAATCAGTGTTTTGCTATCAGGTAATTATTTTTTAAGCTTTTATTTATTCAAAAAGTGAATTTGTTTGAGTTATTTCTCTTTATTAGAAAAGTAGACATAATTTGTTTCGATAGTATTTTGACTTAATTCAGTTTTGTATTAATTTTATCATACCGTATTACGATACATTTCAAGTTGATGCAGTTTTAGAATAAAATGCGTATGCAAATCTAAATTGAATTATGTATTATTCCAGTATTGTACTATGGTTTATCAAAAACTTAGTATTTTTTTGGTTTGTTTCTGTTTACTGTTAATTTGTCAGTTATGACTTTGTTTTCATTTCGAGTTATTTTACTATTTTATTAAAATAATGAGTGTCGTTAGTAAATTTAAACAATAACAAGGGTATTTTTATTTTCTTTAGAGTGATGTGGAGGATTTGAAAGGAGTTTAATTAATACAAGTACCTATTCTTTGTCCTGTTTTAGAATGAAGTCTTCAAGGGCACGAAGAATTTTGGGTTTACTGGCGGAAAATTCAACACCGGATTGTGAAAATACTATAACTTCACCGGACTATGAGTTAGAATATGAGAAACCCAATAATAGCAATATGAATTCCAACAACGAGGTGAGTACCTACCTAATTAATAATTACTGTTATTGCAGATTACAAATACCTATATTCAAGTGTTTAATTTATAAAACTGCGATTTGTCTACCTATAACTCCACTACATAAATGAGTTCTCCGAAATTTCTTACGATTATTCTTCGAACTCGCGGGTGCTACACGTGCGTCGTGCTTGGCATGGTGAGGTGTGTGCGGGGTACGTTACCAGTATCACGTAGAGCGCGGTTTTGGGTAATTTTATAATAGTCTCAAGTCTTCTGGTCCGATTCCCGATTAAAGTAGTAGGTATTCCTTTTAAGAGATTCTTATTAGCAGCATGCACTCAGGACATTATTCTTAATACAATAAACCACGTTATTTATTTGTTATTATTAAAACTATATTTTTGATCTACTATTTTAGGTACAAAATGAACATAATATCCCTACTGAAACGGAGGATAAAACAATAGCGGAATCAATAGAACACTTTGAAAAAACAAATGAAGTAGCTATACCAGTAAGTAGAAATTGATGATGATTAAATTATTAACATAATGATATCATTTAGATTAGTAAACTGAAATTTTACTTAGTTTATTTATTCCTGTAAAAATATTTAGTAAGTACCTACTTATCTAAATTTTACATTTATTAATTACAGAAAACTCATTTTCAACACCTAGTACCTTATTCTGATAGTGACATTAGCTTGTCTGACCATGAAGATACACGATACACAACTACTGAAGCAGAAAACAAAAATGAAGAAAATACTGTTCGTCAATCTTCATCAACTTCAAGTTCGTCCTCGAGCTCATCGTCATCAAGTTCAGACTCGGATAGTTCGCACTCAACCAACACTCGGTCACTCGCAAGAACTGCTAGACACCACGTAACTGTTAATGAAACAGACGACAGTGAAGTTATTGAAAATACTCCTCCGCAGCATTTTGAGAATAGAAGGAATGTAAGTTATAATGGTGCCATAAAAAGACCAACACGTCTTGTCGTTATCATTAACACTAGTCTAGATGTGGGATATTTTAGCATGTTTACTTTTTGTTTCTAGTGTTAATGATAATGTTACTGACTATGACAGTTTAAAAACTTTTATTTGCCGTTATTTCATCTTACATTTAAATTTTAATGTTAATTTTTCTTTCAGGAAAAAAATCGTCATCCCAGGGAGAACTCAACCAGTTATTACTCATCTCCAATTTATACCGACGAAAGTGATATAGACCTCAGTGATACAGATCCGACCTTTACAATCATGGAAAACAGAAGAAAAAGGAACTATATTTTTTACGACTCAAGCTCTTCTTCTACTAGTTCATCTAATTCACGTATTACTCCAAAAAAGGGACGCAAACGTTCAAAAAAACCATCTCAATGGAAACAAAATAAAATGAAACGTTTACGTAATAAGGGCAAAACGTATATTTCTATGTCCAAAACTCGGAAGAATGTTCCAGCCCGATGTCTCAAAGAACCTTGCTCAGAAAAATGCAGGCTTAAATGCACCACAAAAATAAACAGAGACAGCAGATACGAATTATTTCGGAAGTTTTGGGATTTGGGGGATTTGGCGAAACAAAGAGCATTCATAAGTGCAAGCATGATTGATGTCCAGCCAAAATACAAGTACACGAACTCTGAACGACCCAGAAATGATTGAAAACTATGATTAGGGTCTGCAAAACTTTTTATAAAGCCACGTTAGACATCTCAAACCGTATGATATTGACGACACAGAATAAAATAAAGGATAATGATTTTTCACTCAATGATTTTAGAGGAAGACATCAAAATCATAAAAAAATTGATCCCGAATTACGAGCTGCGATCATACAACACATAAATTCTATCCCTAAAATTGAATCTCACTACGTACGAGCTTCATCTACAAAGGAATACATAGAAGGCAGCAAAACTATAAAAGATTTATACAACGATTTTAAAGAAAACCAAGAAAAGAATAATAAAGATGCAGGTACATACATAACATATTATAAAATATTTACATCTGAATTTAATCTCTCTTTTTTCCAACCTAAGAAGGATCAATGTGATCTTTGCAACTCATACTATAATTCTAATGCTGATCAAAAGAAAGACATAGAAGAAAAATATAACACTCATTTGGAAGAGAAGAATTGTAGTAGGCTCGAGAAGATGAATGATCGCATGAAAGTCAATAAAAACTTCAGAGTAGCTGTATATGATTTAGAGGCAGTATTGCAGTGCCCAAAAGGTGATACTTCCTCTTTTTATTATAAGTCTAAACTTAATTGTTATAATTTAACAGTGACGGAGCTTACTGGAAGCGACTGTAATGATGCATATAAAAATGTGCATTGTTATTTTTGGTCGGAGAGTGACGCAAAACGTGGCGCCATTGAGATCGGCTCATGTATATGGGCATATTTGAAAGCATTAAGCGATGAAGACGATGATGAAAAGGAAGTTATATTTTATTCCGACAACTGCTGCGGGCAGAACAAAAATAAATACATTACTTCACTGTATTTATATGCAGTTCAAACATTAAACATAAAAACTATAAAACATAAATTTCTAATACGGGGTCATACACAAAACGAGGCTGATAGCGTCCATAGCCTCATCGAGAGGGAGGTGAAGAAGAATTTAAAATCTGGTCCTATTTATACACCCGAACAGTACATACCTCTTATAAAGAATGCAAAAAAATCGAAACCTCCATTGATGGTGCATGAAATGAATTATGAATCATTTTATGATTTTAAAATTTTACAGGAAGAATGGGGTTATAATTTTACAACAAATAGTGATGGACAGAATGTCAACTGGAACGAAATAAAAATTTTAAAAATTTGCAAACAAAACCCTACCGTATTTTTCTATAAAACGTCTTATAAGCAAGTAAACTACCAGGAAGTTGATGTTAGAAATAAAAGAAAAAAAATGAAAGCACTAACAGAAATATCACTACAGCAAGCCTATTCCAAGAAACTGGAGATTAGTGCGAATAAAAAAAAAGATTTAAAAGAGCTTATCACAAAAGCTCTGATCCCTTCTTTTTATGCAGGATTTTATAATTCGATATTTTAAGTTAATAATTTATAAGGTGTTTTGATTAAGATTTGATCTCAATTTTAGTTGATTTTTGCTGATAATAAAAACAAAAGAGTCTGAATATTGATACAGTCAGAATTGAAGTCTGATTATTAATACAGTTTTTGATTTTTAATAATTTTTTTGTATTTTGTTAATTTCGTGAAAGAACTTTAGATTGTGACTTATATAATCTATGTCTTATGACAATGTCATCAATGTCATTATTGTTATTTAGTTTTTTTTTTGCTATAAGTAGTAGGTACTTATTGATTGATTACAATTTCTTGATTTTCGTGAATAAAAAGAAGAAATAAACAAAAATGTCTTTTTTTTACTAAGAAATCCATACATTTTATTTGTAAATTAAAACTAACACAGAAACAATTAGGAATATTTTTCAGACAGTTAATGCTTCTTAGTTAAACAATGCACTAAATCGAAATACTTCGTCTACTTGCAAGATTATTTTAATAAAAAACTGTTACACTTACAGTTACCCCGACTGTATGATAATTATTTGATTACAATATTTTATTTTAAAGTGAATTAACTACGAACTTATTTTTGCATTCTTGATTTAATTGTCTTCCTGATACAAAAAATGTTTTTTTTTTTTAATGATCTTGTAGTTTATTAATTAGGCTAACTATATCTACTTTTGAAATTGACCTAAACCATTTTTTTATTTTTTTGTGGTTAATTAAAGCCACAATGGTAAACATGACAAACTTTAAATGAGTTTTCCCAAAAAAATTGAATTTTGAGTTATTTCGTTTTATGATTAAAGGAGCGATATTAAAAATACATAGCGGTTACTTGTTGCGGGATTAAACTTACATTATACACAGTGAGTAACTTACGTAAATGCCATACGATAAGCACGGGCGGGCGCCTACTCGCACCTCTTTCGCTGCGAGACGAATGTCACCATCAGGTCTAAACCGCGAGCCACATTGTTAATAACAACGCCATCTATACTCGATCTCCGCAAATTGCCATGCGCAGCGAAATAGGAGCAACAGAGCGCCGTGGCGCATCTGATATGACTTCATTTGTAGTAACGCCACTACGCCCGTAAACAAATAGAAATAGTGTATATAAATTAGCTTATGTAACAAATAAGCTTAAATGTATATAATACTGAGGCAGAATTACATCTTAACTACGACGTAACATTAAGTGTGGTACGTGGGATTAGACACGAGCGCAAGCCCTTACTTTATACGGACGAATGCGATATATAATTATATTTTGCTTTATATCTATGTATCTGACGCTAAAACATCTATATAATGTATTACTTTTTGTACATCTACTTATATATTAACCGTACATACACTCACTAAGCTTACTTGCCTCGCGACCGCGTACCCAAGGTGCGTACACAACCGTTTGTCGAGAAACTGGCAAATGTAGACATCTTGTGGCGCCTTGACTAGATACACAAACGTCGGCACGACACGAACTCTGCGGGCGCACTGCTGTACTCTATTCACTAAACGCACGTTGAGTACACGGCGGTCTCTCACGTCGGGAACTTGGTATTGTCCCGCGGGCGAACGGAAAGGATACATAGCGACCATCACGGTACCAGACACAACTTATACCCACTAACTCATCTTGGAGGAATGCTGCAGAGTAATCAAAGACAGAATCGTTCACCCGCGCCGGCTATGCCGCCCGTCCCATCGCTAAGTACACATTAATTATTAAAATATATTTTCGCATTTATTACATAAAATTCACGTTATGTTCTACCTACGTTAGAAAAGTAAATGAAAGCGGGCGTTAAGTGTAAGTAATTTAGGTTCAAATTTGTACGCGGAGCCTATATACACAGCGTACCATGGACGTTTGTTCCACTCACCCCAGTAGTAACATTCAACGAACCGAACAGGGAAACTATAGCTAAACGATAGACAGACTAAAACTGAGATCATTCGAGTAACGAGTAACAAAACGCACCGCGGGACCAAGGGGCCCGTCGGACGTCACCACTGCGGGAGCGGCATCAAAAACTTAATTTAAAAAACTCGACTACAGTGACACTTATGAATTCTAGGACACTAGACAAAATAACTTAGTACTAAGTCCTTAAAATAATAATAAATATTTTGGTGCAAAATAAATAACAAAAATAAACCGTTATCACTTCTAACCTTAACAGTATGACTGACCGCGTTACCGCAAACGAATATTCCCACTAATCACACAAGCTTTATAAATGAATGTTTATAACAAAGGGCCTGCCCCGCCGGGAGTGCGGCCTCGCCGGACGATATATAAGTTTCACACACATTCATTCCATAAAGAATTACGCTGAGGACAATAGATAAAGGTGTAGGGTAGAAAAACACCCTGTCTCTAGGGGCATCTAGCACACATCACAAGAATTTGGAAGTTCTGTCTACGTGCTGTGAGACTTCATCGGCGTCCGAGTACTGTACTATTAGTTTGATGATTTCATGATGAGATTCAAAGTTCAGGACGCTGATGAATTAACAGAGGACGTAGACGAAAGAATTGGCCGAAAGGACACCACAACATTTTATAACACTCCTGTCCGAAGTAGACTTGATGATACATGGAGTCAAGCTACTTGGTCGGACGTGACAAGCCGCGCACTCCTAGCGAGGGTAGAGGTGGAGGGAGGGAGGGATGTAAGGGTGGGAATCTACTCTTTGACCTCGAAGTACTTGTAGGTCGGGTTCTCGTAGCCATTAATCTGCATGTTGGCTACGTGTCGCTCCTCAGGGGTAGGGGCGACGGCTCCGGTCTGCTCCACCTGAAGAAGAATTGAAAATCTATTGCTCCTTTATCCTTTCATGTTAATATGCTAAGAAAAATTTCAAAACATATGCTATTTTTGAAAAATATAACTGATTTACAAGTTAAAACGTAAATAAAAACACATATCGCATTGACGTCTATAGAAAAATGGGGGCCAAGAGCGCGCCTTGGGCAAATAATAGTCGATATTAACGCCTCGTTACACGGATATGCGACGTGGTACTTCCGTTGTAAATTGCAGTAGCGGGGTGACTACCCGGGGAAAAAGAACATGAACAATGTAGACAGACGACCAGCGCCATGTCTCGCATAAGAAGCCTAAGTCATTTCAAGGAACATCATCATCAGCCTATAATGACCCACTGGTGAGCAAAAACCTCTTCCCACACGGAGGTTTGGTGATTTAAAACTTATAATTAGAAATTAAGTGTCCAGGTTTCCCCACGATGTTTTCCTTCACCGTACATCAATGGTGTCTAAATAATCATAGAAAGTTCATGTAACTCGGAAAAAGTCAGATTGGCGCCTTAACCTCTGGACCACCACGACGTTGTTAAGGAACATATCTCACCTGTACGAAGCCCTGTGCGGGTGGCGCGCGGTCGCGGCGACGGGCGACTGCGAGCGCGACGCAGGCTGCGGCCGCCAGCGCCGCGCCGCCCACGCACAGCGCGGGGTACAGCGCACTCGCTGACCCACCGCCGTTAGACATACCCGATCCACGGACGGTGTAACTCTGGACAAAACAAATCATTTCAATGATAGTGTTCTTCGTTATGGAAATATGTATACCAGTTTCTAATAATATGTAAAAGGGCCGGTCAGTTTTTGGAGGTATGCTAGTCTATAATAAGTACTTTCTGTGTAGCCATGTCATGAACTGTTAAGCTTGAGTTTGCTAAATAATTTAGTCTTTAAAATATTGTTCGACTGTTTTTGTTACCAAGTGTTATTGGTAAAGTAAAGAATTTTTTAAACAAATATTTAGTTTTTAGTTCGACATTGATACTGATTGCTCCCAAAAAATTGTCTTCAGATTTCAAGTCAGTAACATAAACGATAAATTTTCTCGACCATTCTCAAAAGCAAGGGGAGGGGCATTTAACTTATTATAATTTAACTTTGTTTTGATAGGTATGCAAGGTACTCACAGGCTGCGAGTGCTGCAGCTCATGCTTGAGAGCATGCGCAGGTGGCGGGGGCGCGCGTTCCTCCGCGTGCTCCAGGGCGGCACGCAGGCCTTCGCCCTCCGTCTGCAATATAGTCAAATCATCAATTATTAAGTGCCAACAAAATCCAAAAGACGACATTTTATTTGCAGTTCCACCTAATAACGTTCTAGAAAAGGGTAAAGAATTTTTCGGATTTCAAGTATACACTGATCTAAACTAATGTTATAATGGGGTAAAATTTGTAAGTTTGTATGAAGAGTGTAATCTTTGAAAACGCTTGTAGGATGTCCAAAACTCTTTCACTCTAAAAAAATCGTATCTAATTTTGACTGACAAAATGTTTAAGAAACTCTATGGGCTAATACCTCGCTGGTGGATCGTCGGCTGGAAGTCTCGCTGATCTCACCGGTTTCAGCAGTCTCGCTCTCTGGTACGTCAGTCACCGTGCTGGTTATGATTTCCTACGAAAAATAATGTTACTGATATAGTTTCTGAGAACTCATCTGCAGCAAGTGCACGGGGGGGATTTTTAGTCAGTAAGAGTCTGACACTCGGGGCGATGGGCGGGACAACTTCTAATCTATAGTATAAAAAAAGAACCACAAAATATGTTGCTAAGCACATAACTCAACAAGCCCTGGACCAGTTTTGCCAATTTTTGTTATGTTGTGTTTATTATTGTCAGGAGAAGGTTCTTATCAAAGATAATATTAGAAAAGTAAAGATTAATATTGAAAAAACTGACTCTTTCGGTATTAGCGAGATAGTTAGACTCGTGCGAAGCGGGGACGGGCCGCTAGTATACCATATAATTATATACCATACACTTCGTGGTCAAATACTCACAGTAGTAGTAGTATCCTGTGAGAAGGGGGCATGAGTGGTGATGTCATGTGGTGTCACTGACGCTGCAGATGGTACTGGTGATGCGCTGGCAGACGCTGATGGGGATGGGGATGGAGGAGCAGAAGCAGAGGGAACCGGTCCTCGAGTGCTGCTGGATGAAATGTCTTCGACCTCACTTGCTTCACTCGCCTCGTCATCAGCTTCTAAGCTCTCCTTCACACCGTTTGAGGTCTGGAAGGTAATTTGTTAAGTTCTAAATGTATGCAGAAGGAAAATACTAGTAATATTAATCTTGTTGAAGATTATTCTATGAGAAATGACGTCTTAAAAACTAGTAATAGGCATATAGCGCCATCTAGTGTAATACAACGCCATCTAGTGTAAATTCTGCAACCCTACATAAGTTATTTCTTTAATTTCCAATTGTAAGTTAAAAAAATTAAGTGGACAAACATCTGTTAATTTTAGAATTGTTGATGAAAAGATTCAAAACGCGAACGCTGCGCATAAATATGAAGCCCCGTTGAGTTTTCAGTTAGTTAATAGTGTTTTATAAGGATAACATTTTTGTCTTTTTAAAGTTCTAAGTCCTTACCTTAGCCCGTTCGTTCTGGATATCTTGACGCTGTCGAGTGCGCTGGTCACGTTTAGCGTTGAGCTGATCACGGGCGGCCTGTTCTCGTTGTACTTCAGCTTCAATGCGGTCCAGCAACAGTTCCTCAGCTTCAGGAGTCATTGACATCAGGGACACAGCCATATCGTCCTTGGATTGCATCGACTAGAATGTTAGAATTTGTCTTATGTCACCAATAGTGGCAATCGAACTAGCTTTGTATTTGGAATAAGCGATTAATCTAATTCTTCTCAGAAAACAAAGGCAACGGCAGCTTCAACTAGTATGACGAGTGGAAGCTTTATTATTTTTTTCTAAATTAAATAGGTCGACAAACTACCGGATACTTATTACCTGATGGTAAACAATTGGGGCCGCGCATGAACAGGTGTCCATGTGGCAATACCAGAGGAGTAACGACTAAGTTGCGTTTTGGGGATCAGGCTTTCGGATATTTAAGGATTGGGCGGCCGGTAACCTCACTCACACGGCGAAATACCACGCTTTAGATGTTCTCCCCGGTTTTCTGTGAGGCCGTGGTATCACTCCGGTCGTGCCGACCCAAAAGCGCCGAATCTTTTTGATCATTATTTTACAGTTTGTACCACGTTTATTTTTCTTACCTGAACATAGTCTTCAATAGCAGTTCCAATGCTAGCGTACAGGTGAGGGCGGCGGCGGAGAGAAGAGAGGGCGCGCTGAAGAGCTCGGTCGGCATCCTGAGTTAAATAGAAGTATTGATTGAATTAAAGGAACCGCATATCAATGATTTTACTGCGTTGAACTGCTGATCGTACTGTCTTTCTAATAGAACTTTAGGAATTCGAAATTAAAAAAGAAAACTCCAACTTATTGCAATATGCGATCACTTAGATGGTAATGTAATTAATTGTTTCTGCCAAAACAAACCTATTAATCATTGAAATCGAAATGCTAAAATTCATCAACATAACAATTTTCATTTGAATCGAGATTTCTGTGTGACTGTTTATTGCTTAGTTTGTTTTTTAATATTTGCAATTCTATTTGGAGTTGTATTTACCTGCAATCGGTCGGCAGCACTGGATCGCTCAGCGGCGGCGGCCTCTCGTCCGTTGGCGGCGGCGCGGCGCCACGCGGCCAGAGCTCCACTGCGCTCAGCTGCCAAAGCACGGACCAGGCGTTGCAAGCACTTCTGGACGCGGTGAGCCTGGTTACAAGAAAAGATTTTGAACTGATAAGAGTCCCGTTATGACTTGAAACCAATAGACCTTTCGTAAGTTCATCCACGTATTAATTCCGTTGTTTTCAATAAATTGACTGTGCTAAAAAAATATTTTTATTATATTTTATCATCAAGGTCAGAAAGTTCTTCCGCTTCTACTACTCCTTGCTTCTGCTTGTCAAATAAGATTGCGACAATACTAGCACACGGCGAAGGAAAGCATCATGAGAATACCTGGACTTTAAACTAATTATGATAATGATCTTATTCGTCAGTCAGTAACACGCGGAAATGCAAAAATAAACTGTATTGAAAGTCCAGGTATTGCTTTAGTTAATTTTATGAAGATCGAAAATATTTTACCACTTTTATCAACATAGGTCTTGTAGCAGATATTGGTGGCAATAACAATAATGATAAAGATATCTTTACTTACATTGGGTGGGGTATCCCGAAGGGAGCGAGTGTAGCAGGCGAGGGCAGTGCGGCGACGCTGAGCGAGGTGAGCCAGGACTCGTTGCTGATGGAGAGCGGCCAAACGACGACGCTCAGCTACACCTTCTTCCTCCAGAGTCTGAAGAAATAAATTTGGTTAATTGAGATGATACAGTTGGTAGCAAAAACGAAGAAGAAGACTTTAGGGATGAAATGTTTTTAATCTACTAATATAATGTAGAAAGATAAATACAAGGATTGAAACTCACCAATGCAATAGTAACATCTTTTAGGAAACTATTGTTCTCAACACCGATGACATGAAAGAGTACGTAATAATTACCTGAATGTTAGACTGGAACTTGGCAGTCATACGTTGGCGGAAAGTCTGAGCGGCTGTGGGGTCATTGTTCATCATTTGCTGGTACCGGTCCTCCAGCTCCGACCATTCCTTCATCACCTTCGTGATCTGTTAAAGATATATTTTTATGAAGCAATCAAACAGCTTTTGACTACTTACTCAAAACTACTCGTTGATTAAAAAAAATATTCACTTTTATTATACATTACATTTACATGTTGTTATCGGCAGATTTTTAATAGAGCCGGAATTTCGATACGATCTAAATTCCAATCTTAAAATATGTTGTAACATACCATTAAGAACACTGAACTTCTGAAAATTGAGTTGATTCAATACATACCTTTTCGCGGTGAGTCTCTTCCAGCCTTTGCTGAGCGTCCTTGTAACTCTGGTGTTCAGTGCGAGGGTCGAAATGCGAGAAGTAAGGATCGGAGGTAGCGGATGAAGCCTGCAAACGATATAACAATCAGTCTTAACATTAATATTTGCATTTTACACTGCAATTTAAGACAAGGCAATTTTCTTCATTTCTGAATGTAAAGTTACGATCACCAATCATGATAATGATCTTTTACAACATTTGATTTAATATCATCAGTATTTTTCTTGCTTCTTTTAAATTTTCCTTACTGAGTCATTACTAGATTTGGCTAAATGGCCAACTTTATTTTGGTAGTCGTTCCATTAACCACACATCTTTTGTATTAATTGTTATAATTGGTATAATTGGTATAATACAACTTACCGTAGTAGTCGTGGTCGTAGTGGTAGTGGTCGTGGTGGTAGACGGCTGGGAAGATGTTTCAGGACGAGGCCAGGAGTTATCGTCACCGTCAGTGTAGTCGTCGTCCTCGGCATCGTCATCCCGAGACAAATCTGCGTCTTCTTCTTCATCCATATCTGTAACATTAAAACGGAGATTATTAATTATGTGTAATTACACTTTTAAAAGTAAACCAATATTCATTTTTATTTCTTTCCAATCAAAACTTTAAACACTATATACCATGTAAGAAAACTTTAGATGTCACGTTGAGAAGTGTGTTAACACATTCTTAGCTTGGATACAAAGAGATCAATGACTTTTCAAACAAACTTACCGTCATCAGCGTCGTCATCATCATCATCGTCGCTAAGGTTCAGGGTGTCGTCATCATCATCGTCATCTAAAGCATCATCATCATCCAAAAGGTCATCGTCACGCTCATCCATCGCCGCTGAAGCCGCAAGCATTTCTTCGCCACCGGGGCTGACGGGCACTCCGACATCCATGGGCTTGTGCATCTTTACATTTTCTAAAATAATATGAACAATTAATTACACCCATGACTTATCAACATCAATTTTATCTTACCTAAGTGCCAAATATTCGATTCACTTACCCTTAAAATGCTTTGGGCAGCAGACAAACTCGACGCCAGAGAATAGACTAATTCCACAGGGCAGGAGCATCGCAAAAGTCCTCAGTTTCAGTCCTCGTTGAGAGCAAGCGCGACCAGCTGTGGCGTTCCACCTCGCGAACTGCCAGCACCGGGATTGGTTGTGGATGTGGTCGAAGAGACAGCTTTCAGGCACCAGCAGCGCGTCCGATTGGAATGGACCTTCTGCCGCCAAATACTCTTTGTAGTTATGCATTGTAAGGGTTCGTAAATGGATTCAGGAAGGGAAGGAAGGACAAGTTAACATAGAAGAAAATTAATGGAGTTTGTGTTAATAAATATAAAATCTATTAATTCCTTAACCACATAGCTTTGAAATATCATATTATTGACCTTCGACCGGGAAGTCCGGAACGGATTTATACACCAATAACCGTATCAAATTACGAAGTAATCATGTATCAGTAATGGATACATACCAAGACAACGGAATGGCTTCACCCATCGCGTGACCTTGCACTTGGCCGCATTACCAGTCCCCAGCTTGCACCAGTTGCTGACCTTCACATAATGGGAAGCTTCAACGATGTTGGTGATGTCGTGGCTCGGGTACACCTGGAAGAAGATGACGAATATTTTTTGAATTTAGAACTTGTTCAAAAATTTATTGCGTTTTGCCATACATTGCTACAGATATCTACAACATGTAAACTGAATTCTAATTCAATAAATCATTTCAGAGTCATTTTATTAGATGCCCTGTCCTACAATAGATCAAATAAATAAGTTGAAACAGAAAATAAATTTCTTAAAGTAAATTGCACAGACATTAATCAATTTAATTGGAGTTTGAAATGAAATTGTCTGGTCAGAGGTGAGCAAGGCAACAACAGTCCTTTGTGACCTCACCATAGCCACATTCCGCCCTAAATCAGAAATTCCATAAAACAGAACAGTGGAATTTGCCAATTAAAATAAAAGGGTTAGTACCACCGTACAAAGTGTCTTCGACTGGTTGATATCCAAAATAGTTTTAGTGATTTAAGAGAGACTATTTTTTACCTAAGACTTAAGCTTGATATATTAACGTAGAATCTTGTCAAAGTATTTTATTCCTCGGTCATTCTATGACATAAAGATTAAAAAAAAAATTTTTTTTTATTTAAAATACATATCAATGAAACTACTTCCGAGTACCTAATATGTACTTTCTTTCTTCTTACATAAATAAGACACCACAGACATATGATTAAGAAATAATGAATTTCTAATGAATAGTTTGAAATCGAGATTCCGCGTTGATCAAGCGTAGTGATTAATATTCAAACCTCAAGTTCAAACCTTTTTCGTGCAAGAAGATACCTTTGCTTAAAGACTAAACTTAAAGGTCGGTGATGAGGAAGAAAATGCATTGACTGTATTAAATGCTCCTGAATATAGCCAAGGAATACCTAGTATACGTGTCAACCAGACGAAGACTACCATGCAATAAATATGTACTAAAAAAATATGTGCGTGTTATGATAGTTTTATGACAGATTAATATTTTTTCATGTCGTGTAAAATTCCAAATAGGATTCCGATGTCATATTATTTGACTAGTTAGATAATGTAAGTTACATAACACATAATGCCCGTGGGTGCTAAAATAGTTAAGTAAGCAATTAGTTTTAGAGAATTACTTGTCGGTAAGTATGTATAGTGCTAGTTAAGCGGTAAGTTAACGAGATTAGCGGGAGTCGATAATACGTGGTCACGGGGAACCACACGGGGTTACGTCTCTATGTCAACTTACGTACGTTTCGTTATTATTTCATTTAGATTATTTCAAATTCTATAGGGATTAGAGAATTTTGTGGATTGTTATTTAAACTAAATGTAACGTGTAAACGGATGACGAGAAAACGAGATGGGCACGGTCGTGTTGTGTAGATAGTAGGTACGTATAAAACCGTAATGAGATTTTTTTAGCGACCATTTTATTTTATTAATGCTAGACTCGTTTAGTCATGCATCGTATTTGAAGTACGGAAAAAAAGTCTTGGGCGGTCGCTCAAGGGTCTTTTTTCACGCGGTGACCTGCGTGATCGTGAGGGTCATCACAAAGTCATCAACAGCTGGTGACAATATATCAGTGAATAATCAGTCTCTCTCTATAAAATATTGTGATTGGAAATAAACTTCAACCAATTCTTCCTCTCACGTTTTACTCGTGCACGTATTTACAATAAAGGAAATGAAGAAAAACAACTATCTCACCTTCTTGCAGTAATCGAGGATTTCCATCTTGTCCTTGAGGCAGTTGTGGGGTTTGGTAGTGAGGTCGGGAGTCCATCGGCCGGCAGCAGACATGTACTGTGGGTGGTAGGTGCCGCCTGCTTCGCAGAGGACGGCTACCTGGGGTTCTGCCCCACTGCTTGCCTGTAACAACAGTAGAGGAGTATGTTAGGAAATACGATTGTGGCGTAAGTTAAATAATCATATACAACCTTTTTAATATTTCACACACATGAATGGCATTATGAATAAATAAAATAAGAAAGTATTTATGTTATGTCAACGCCTGTAGCGTAACGATATATTTTAAATAATACGATACTATATTACCTATAGATATTTCTTCTCCTTCTTTACTTTAGTAACTGCTTTATTAACATCTACAAGTTAATACGTCAAAATGTTTTGATGAAGAATTCGTATTTTTAAAACTAAAACAGAGGATATAACTTTATTATGTAGATTGAAGACATTGGTCTTCAATCTACATAATTATATCCTCTGTTTTAGTTTTAGTCGGCAAACGATTGCGTTTGCCGACTTTTTCCAATGTTGTTAACATTGATAGAAAATACATCCATCTATAATTATCACTTGCAAGAATAAAATGACAAATTCACTTAACAAATTTAGCAAATTAGGTATTTACAGTCGTACCAATCAATTAAGTATCTAAGTTATCGTAAAGCCCAGACATTCCGATGTCTAGATGTCTGATTAGTCTAGACTAGAGGGAGGTTCGGCCTCGACTGGTTATTATTAAAAAGGGTCGTTGTGCGCCCAAATTATGATATTTTATAAACTCGATAGTTTTAGAATATTCGAATTTCGAAAATATTGCGCGCATAAAAAAATATAACGAAAATTATTAAAGAGATAAAAACCTTTTTAGTTTAAATTAGATCGTTGAGGATTGTAGCGATAAATTGCTGTAGTAATTTCATGTACTTACAACTAATAGGTACTTATTTAAAACTTTATTAAAGCTACGCCTATTTACTCCAACGTTATTTTTCTTACTTGAATAAGTGCCTATAGAAACTTCTTTTATTTCTACATACTCTGAAAGAAGAGAAAACAAACAGATAAAGATATTTTTATATCTTGCAATCTCTAGACAACTTGAACTCAAACCAAAACATTTATGTAAATTGAATTTACTATCTACCCACTTAAAAGAAAACCAACCCTTAAAATATAAGGCATAAAATACAAAATACAGAATAAAATTTTAAATTCGAATTATAAAAAATAACGAGGTATCGTCTGCACGAAATAGACGAAGTAAAGGGCAACAACCTGTAACCCAATACACGTCAGCCCTACGGTTTTCCATTAGTTTAACTATACATTGCACTTTGAAACCTATTGTTAATCGATCGTTCGCAAACAAAGAGGGGAATGTACCGTGATGCCTGAGCTTAGGGTTGTATTAAAAGCGTTGGGATTTAAAGCTGGATTTAAAATTCTAAAAGAGAATAAATGGAAAATAATCCCTTGAAAATTTCTCATTTTGTAGTTTCATGGGTAAATTATTAATATTAATTAGTCTATGTCACATTTGTTAGTAGCTAGGAGGTTTATAGTAGAGCTTACTATCTCTAAAGAATACAAGCATTGAAACAAAAAAGGTCTTAGATAATTAACTACTGAAAATTTTATGAAAGTTAATCAAAGCTTTTTATTTCAAGGATAACTAAGAAGGACTATCTTACATACTATTACTTTCTGGACATAATTGTATATATCACAAACCTTGGCTGAGTAGTAACAAACTCAACATACATATAAGAATAGCCCTTTCTAATATCCCGATGAACAACAAAATAAATAATAGTACGTTATGGTAGAGTGTATAATGTTGGTGATTCCCACTAAGGTACATTGAGGCCTGAGCCGACAGGCGAGGGCCTTAAGGAGCCGAGGACGGTAATCATCAATACACGCGAGTATCATAAGACGTTTTACACAATACTTCGGAAAAAATAATACTTACTTAAACAAAAAACGTCAAATGAGAAAACGAGACGAGTAGTGAAAACAAATATTTTTTTGAATCAAATTCCAAAGTGAATATCCCACCGAACTTGGATTTGAAAAAAGAACATTGTAAAAAAGGATTAATCTAGGCCTCTTTTAATGTGGTTTTTCACGAACGCCATAATAATAAAAGAAATATTCGTCTGTTTTAACGACTAAGCGATCGTTAAATCTCATCGTAAAGTGTGTATTCACGTTTTACAGTTTTCATGCAAAACACACATCGATTTTTTCATAAAAACTGTCCAAAGTATCGTTTTAATCAGAGCCTAGAAAGAGATCTTTTTACTGTTTTTTTTATCGAATAAGATAAAATATGTTCAAGAAAATCACGAAACCTTTTTCCAATCAACATTCTTTTTCAATTCTTTTAGAAAATTCTAGATCTTATTTTACGACCGCTTACTACGATTTTACCTGAAACTGCCTATATTATTTGTATAACAATAATAGTGTCTTCTATACGTTATTTTCTATTCATTATGAACTGCAAAACGCCAGTAGAGGTCATAAGATTTTTCTTTTTAAATTGCAAACTAAAAACACTTAATAAAAATGTAAAACGAGATTAAACGAAATAGTTTCTATAAACATTACAGTCAAAAGGACGAACTTCTTTTTCGAATCTTTTTACTTCATTTAGAAACTACTGGAATTCCACTTCACTTGTTGCAGTTAATTAGAGACTTTTCACTTCAGCCACTCTATTTAATTAATTCATTAAAACCCTTCAACATTTTAGTTTGTATCTCTGTTCTTTGAATTAAGTATTCAGTGTTTTTATGCACTAAGTTAATTATATTCCATAAGTAACAACAAACTTACATGAGTTCACCATGTTGTCTCGTTACTTTTTATAATTTTATCTAAATTGAAATTTTAAATAACAGCCAGCAATATATTATTATGATTTCGATTTTCAAAACATAATGTGAACACATTATTTTATGTTAGCTTCTCAGAAAGAGTTTGAATTAAAACATTAGCCATAAACTCCAAAAAAAAAAAAAAAATTAAAACATTTTTAGTGAATTCCATTTTTAAAAATATTTAAAATGTTTGTAATGGCTTATTCTGTTTCAACCAACCCCTTCTCTCCGCCTGAATAGCTAAAAATATATGCCGTTTAAGTTTAAAAATAGAACTTATTTTTTATTGATTAATGTGCTAAGTAAGTTTATCGAGAACTTACATGAAGGTGGTACCTACAACATAAGCGTAATGAAATGGCCTAGTTGTATTTTTTTATTTGAATAGAAGAAATTTATTGTTATTTATTATTATTCCGCCAAAGAAAAAATACACAATACAACAGAGTTGTAGATTTTTGATATGAATTACCCAAATTCTAAAAGGAACATTATTTTTAAATGGAATTTACCAAAATAGAAACACATAACATTTAAGATGGCTACCTTTGTGATATAAGATAAATAAATAAATAACATGTTGAGAATTTCAAACAAGCTAAGTGGGCTAATATGTACAGTTCTAATGTATTAAGTTTACTCTATAAATAACAATAAAACTTTTTACATTTCAGTTTTAAGTGTGCAGACTTGTACTTGGTACAAATGATAGCTAGTTCTAGGATAGTTCTTAGGTATTAGTTAGGGCACGTCTTGAAAACTTAGCTCGTTAGTGGACTGAGTGACAAGAGCGATTCAACGTAAACTTTGTCGAACAAGTACTACGAGTTTGTCATGCTAATATTCTTTCAAGTTTAATATTATCGCGGCAACGTTTAATTAGAAATAAAGCTGCGAGAGTTTCAAATTGTACACGAAACAATTCTCAGCAGATTTTTAAAAAAGGAATCTAATAAACATTCGAAAACGGCAAATAAACATTAATTTTGAAAACAGAAAGCAAGCGACCAATTAAATTTGCTGTTCCATGGAAAATACTAGTACAATACAATTCTCTAAGAAATAAAGCGAGCGGGAAAAATATTATTTTCATTTGAAATAGGAACAATAAAGATAAAATAAATACAGGCTGCTCCATTTAAGTCGGGCTTGTCGAGTCACGAGCCCGATACGATGGCTCGAGTCGACAGGAGAGGAACGGGGAACGCTAAGTGCAAACTCTAGTATTGTAAAACGGAAAGTTCTTAGGAATTACGAGTCAGGGTTGCTACTAGCCCTCCTAATACCCGACGATACTATGACAAAGTCTCAGGAACAATAAAGACTCATTTTAGTAATTGAGAACTGCTCGGTTGAGTTAATTTCTGGCGCTAGGTTTGAGTGAATGAGGACAAATTACTGTCATTATGAAATTGTAACGTTTTTCGAAAATAGACTTAGGTCACGTTGTTATTTAAAAGCCTTGACTTTTATTATACTTAAAGGGTGTTGGATATTGATATTCTCATCAATTGATTGACACATGTAAAAATACAATAGCTATCATTAGAAAATGGGTAAGTACAAAAATATAAAACGTAATAGATATTTTATTTCTAGTTTGAATATTAAACGAAATATTTTCGGCACCATCGTATAAACAAATTAAATTGAAATAAAGGCATGGCAACCCTACTAGGTTATAAACAACAGCGTGTTCCTAACTCAAAACCTAAAGCCTTCACACCCTGTAGGTAATAAAAGCTAGTGAAATATATGGGGATACTTACCCCGTCATACTTGCGACATTATGTTGGAGAATTAAGTGCTGATATGATTTGTTATGTTATAGCATATACATATTATATATATGAATTGTATTATAAAAAAGACATTATAGAAGTACCACTGTCAAACACTGCCTCTTTTAGTAGACAATGTTAGCCTCTTAGTTAATAAAAACTAGTCGGTTCTATCTCCATATCTGACACGCGGTACCTTATTGCGCTTTGTCCGCAACGACCACACTACGCTTGCAGCATTTTAGGGGAAAAATGGATGTTACGTTGAAAATGTGCTGTCACTTTGAGCCGTCAAAGGCATCAAGTAACAATATAGTGTTGTTTTTTAAATAATTATTACTTTTCGAATCATAAGTTTACGCCATCGGAACGTTACTGCGTTTAGCCCTCTGATTGGTTGGTTAAGTTGGAACTGGCCAATCACAGCGCTGTACGTCATAAACGAGTCGATTGCTTTAACGTGAAGCAAACTCAATTCAAACAGATACCTGCTTCGTTAACAAAAAATGCGTACGATAATAGTACAATACATATTTCTTCACATACGAATAAATATAGTAAATAAGATCAGTGTATCAACCTCATTTGGTGCTACATAAAACAATATGTATAGGGTAATATCTTTACTTTCCTTTTTTCAAGGAAAAATACCATATTTCTCCTTATATTAGAGGTACAACGAGTATCTCAAGAGCTTATTTTGCCGAGAACTGAAAGTAAATTGGATATATGTTATTTATAGATTGACGTCATTAATTTGTATTTATAAGATCCTTATTGACGCAATCGACCTCCGATCGACCTCTTCCAACCATGCTTATAGGTATTAACCGACTTTGTAAGCATTTTGAATTCTATTGCCTTTTAATTAAATGTGTAATTCAATTGTTACAAATTGTTTATAATATTTTCATGAAACTACTTTTGTAGCAGTCTATTCTCTAGTTCTTTTCTGCCTATTCTATAAGTAATCAGCTTCATCGCTTCTACTGTTTCGTAACAAGTACCCCTTCGAGGTAATACGGGCGTGACAATTACATTTATCTACCTAATTACTTCGCCAGCGCCCCCTGTAGCTATTGCGAGTTAAATTAATTCTGGAAAAACCTTTTTTCCCTAAATGGACGAAAAGTTTGGGAGGTTTCGGTATTAACCTACACAGCAGGGTTGTTAGGAGTAAAAAAGTTGGAATTTCCGTGTAATGTCGGCACAATTACATGGGAGTTACTGTTAAAGTAGATTTAAAACAGATTAAATTCTGTGAGTGTACCCGTAACATGACTTTGTTTAACTAAATTGGAGTCACATTTAGGCCTTCTACGTGACTTTCAAAGAATTAAAAACAGAAATGAGTAAAGAATTCCCCTCTTAAAGCCATAATCTCAGTTCCCAAGAATCTACAAGAGCGCAATCAATCAAAATCAGCAACAATTAAAATAAAACAGTTAATTGAAATTCACTCAAACGACTTTCAAATAAAGCACACAATACAGTTATGAAATCGATTTCCGTGAATCGATTTATAAGTCGTTGACTTACAAAGTTAGCGAGATAAAAGTTAGAAGTTACAGCGTTCTCGAGTGTATTTAATATCGAATCGAACGTACACCGGAGACTAGTGTCGACGGCTTCGCGAAGTGTCGGCGAGTGTCGGTAATGTCTGAAGTGTCTGTGTGTCGACACTCCGAACTGCCCGATATTGCTAAAGTTCTTCCTTTACAAAATTGTTCCGGCTTATTTAGAAAACTATTTCGATTCGATCCCGTACCCTTTGTTGTTTTGATTGAATTTTCTATCAGACGTTGTTATGTGAATCTTTTTGAATTTCAAACTATTTTTTTGCTTTGTTTTACGGGTGTTGACTGTAGGGAAACGTTAGGGAATAGATTTTGATACACGTTAAATAAAATGTAATACAATTTAAACATTAAAAAGTTGAATGAAATAGCTATGCAAAAGAGTCGCGTACACAATAAAAGAATAGACAGCAACAACGAAAGACTCAATTTCACTCAATAATATTAATCAAAGACATGATTTAAGAACATCGCTATCATTCTATCCTACCAATCCCCATGGAATAGCAACGGTTTATATTAATTTGCTTTGCTCCTCAGACACCGAATTGTAATCATAGAAACTGCCCATGTTTCCCTGCTAAGTAAGCAGCAATTTCTGGAGAAACAAGTGATAAGATCGGCCATAATTTACAACTTACCCCATGTTACGACACCCGTGGCTCATGGTTTATGACGCTGCGTATAGTACGGACATACACAAATGTTCACGTATA
Organism: Spodoptera exigua; assembly: GCA_902829305.4. Lineage (NCBI taxonomy): Eukaryota > Metazoa > Arthropoda > Insecta > Lepidoptera > Noctuidae > Spodoptera > Spodoptera exigua. The sequence continues at coordinate 8,828,403 of LR824615.2, forward strand.
CGCACAAAACTTTTGGGAATGTATGACATCTTAATTTTGTTGTGTAGGTAATATAAATGTAAAGGGTGTCTGATTTATAATTTTCTGCGTAATTTGTGTTATATTTTGAAGACAACTATGTAGAAATAAAAATGATAATTTAAAATGTTTAATGATATTGTATCTAACTCCTCATGTTTCATTGAAGTGTCCTTTGTGTATGTCTTTATCCACACGAAAAGCGATTGACGTTTCAAGTTTCGATTGGCAACTGGTTCCCAACGTAAGTTCATTTATGTAAACACGTACTCGTAAACTCAATAAACACTTCAAACCCAGACAGACAATTAAACAACCAACCCACATTCTAGTACATACATCGTAGACTCCATTTTGTCCTTAAAAGATAATAAAAGAAGTGAACAAATGCTGTAAACACAATCGAGTGTTATTGTGTAGGCTCTGAGCGCTGAACTGTTGCCAGTTGGCACTAAAAGTGCCGCCCCAAGTACCGTCCAGTAGTCGCCAAAAGTATTTATTTATATGGAACAACCTAGTTCGGATTATGGACTTGTTTTGTGGTCAGACTTTTTTAATGTGTTGTAGATACGGCTGCGAAAGTCTAGCACTAGACTCTTTTGACTTTGTAAACGGTAAAAGACTTTTACACTTCCTTTTCTAAATTAAAAATGTTACTGATTTGATTGCGTGTTCGGTAGTTAAGTTAAATAATAAAAAACAATACATAACATAAAATAAATTCGCCTGCCGCTGTTTATTCTTATGTATCTTTAAACTACGTGACAGATTTTGATGAGGTTATTGAATAATAGAGTGATTCAAGAGCTTCCTCTTATTAAGATGTATAATTGTTTGCTAACATTTCAATCAAATCGAATTTAGTATGCCCTACGATATATTACTATTCAAAAATACCATTGTGGTAACTCAAAGAGATTATAACCGATGACTTACTATAACAAAATAACTAATACTGATAGAACGTTGACAATGCAGCTAAGCAAACCTCAATAACAATTGCAATTCACTCTTAGTTTAAATTACTCTTGGGTACCCAAACCTAAAATCAACAAAATATGTATAATAAAGCAAGTACACTACAGACCCTTTTTTTCGTATAAGGTCTCTGTCTCAAGTCACGAATGTCAAACGCCTCCATTGACCCAGACATCCTTCACTTATTCGCAAGTCATACGAATAAATTAAATAACTTTTTATAAATATTCAAGTACAATGTACTTAATACTTATAATAATACTACGATTAAATAGAGTATTATTAAAATAAGTTCTTAGCGTATCGAAATAATAAGATGAAAATAACGTTATAATTGATTATTATTATTGAATCCAAGTTTGAATGATGTGGACATTACGACGCATTTGTTATGTTTCTACAAATAGATGTGTAATATAATACCATATACATTTTATGCCAATTTAATATACATTTATTAGTATTCTAAAAGCTTTGTCTCTCAATGGAATTCACAATAGAAGTTTTCACTTATGACTCAAGGACGACTCTTAAAAATACTTTTTGAAATCCAAAATATTTCATAAGTAAGTGCAATTAAAACAATAGTCAAACAAAGTAGTAGAACAGTCAGCACATAATCAAATTAGCACTACAAGACTGTTTCTCAAAGACTTCCTTTCATGTTCATCTCTTGAGATTCTTCGAGAACTTTAATGTAAAAGAAAATTAAAGTCAGGTAGAGCGCCTCAGAAAATGCAATCGGTAGACAAATAAAACCACTAGTGACGAGCATTTCCACAAGTCCGGAAACTTGGCACTTTATGCAAATGCATGCAGATCCCGCGGACACTTGTAAGTACGACACTAAAGGATCGGAAAAAATAGGGTTGTCACCAGTAACTAGGTAGGTACTAATTACGTGGCTCGCTGGATCGTGTCTGTCTAAGTTAATAAATTAAACGAAGAAAAGGTGTAAATATCTTATTCTTTGTTATCTTGGAATATTCCTTTTACTCTGTGTTTTTCTAATATACCCCATATTAACTTATCTATAAATAAATATAAAACAATAAAATGTTTCATTTTATATTTCAGAACACAGAACAAAAATGGCTTCCAATCCCATTTCAATATTCACTGAATTACTGAGATAAGATCAAAATTATACGAAATCATCACTTAAATTCACCTCACGTATAAATTGCGTTACCAAAAGAGGATCACACCCAGTTTACACAAATAAACATATACAAATATCCTTCACAAAAATACACTTGACCCTTGTTGACGCTCAAGCATAATATATCACAATTTGGCCTGTCAAGAGTTGACAGCCCTGGCAAGTCCCGGGCTTGGCAAGTCCCGTACTTAAGCGTCCTCGGCACTCGGTCCCGCGTTTTTTACTTACACGCTCCTTCAGTTCACAACTCGGCGGGGAAATTAAAAAAGAAACTCATGCACAGACTGAACGAATGTCTTTTTAATTTGGTTTAAATCGACGACAAGTCACGTTCTTGTTTAACGTGGGATTCAGATATATGACATCAGGAATAAAACAAGATATTATTTTGCTTGAATCCGAGTTTTATGTAGATGAAGCGTTTTGAATAAAAATGTACGAATATACATAAATGATATTGCATGAAGAATGGATGTCAATGTCTATTTTCGTAATAATAAGGTAACATTACTTTATCGTTAAACCATTTCGTTTGGTTTTGATCGTTCCACTTGTAACTATCGCAATGTGTCTACAAAGTCGGGTGTCCCCTGATTCCTTGCATAAATCTCCTTAAAAATATCTATTCGGTACGTGTGGCCTTCGCGACTGACTCCTCACACCTACACATTCCTTACAGACATGATAAATGGTACCCTCTGAGTGTCCCGACGCGAGCACCATTTGTCTACCCGCCTGAATACCTACCGGGGCACCGAAAAACTTCCATATTTACATATCCCGACCCGTAATGTTGCCAGACAAGCCCGAACACTAAGCCAATATTCCGAGCGTCGACTCCAATATTCGGTGGATAAGTTTTTGAATTTTGTAAAGCGTTCAGCCATTTTGTGGTGGCTCTAATGTCTACGTACCTACTAGACAGATATTTCTTTTTCGCACCATTAACTTAATAGGATTGTGATGAGCACAAAATCCTTGATAGTTACTTAGTGCTCTGCTAAGATATGAAATATTGTTGTAATAGAAATAAAAAGGAAATGTTTAAGTGTAAATTAGGATTTTAATGAAGCGTCTAATCTGATTTATGAGGCAAGAAATATATATTTTGCACCGTTCTTCTATTCATATTAGTTATACAAACACTATCCAACAAAGTTAAAATATTCAACGGCGATATAGCTTTGCGAAGTTTCTCGGAGCGCAAGTTAGGAAGCCTTTGTAAAGAGGTTTTAATTTTTAAAATAAATTCCTTTATGTAGTACCGGCCGATAGCTTAGCCTGCGGTTATGCCAGAGCTAAATTTCCTTCTAAGTTTTAAATTTCCCTGCGATGTAAGAGCTTGTACGGTTGAATTGCTCTCTTAGGAACGCATGCTTTATACTTGACTAGACTTAGAATTCATATTTAAAAAGCATTATTGTATCCAATACGTAAGCTAGTAGGTACATATCTGATATCTAGGGAACTTTGCTTGGGTATAACTTAGCTTGTCTATTTTAAATGAAGTATCCCTGATTTGTAATAGACTAGAAGTTAACGGATCACTACAATAAAGTAAAAACGCTACAGAACCCTATTTAAAACATAAGTGTATTTAACGTGTAATAAATAAGTGTTTATTTTATTTCGTAAATAACATTCAATATGTTGAACAAGACCAATGAAAATGTTTCGTAACTTAATTAATTTCATAACTTCAAATTGTTATAATTTATTGTTAGTTTGAATCTCTCGTGAATTCATACTTATAAACAAGTTGTATTTCATTACAACTTTATTAATTATCTTTCATTATTATATTTATTAAGTAGACAATTAACTTCATCATAAATAATATTTTAGTTTTTACGTAACTTAAGATTTTGTGACATATAATTGAGAACTGTAAAGGTCTTTCAATATTCGCCAAGCGAATCAACAATCATTGGCTTTCTAACCGATTACCAGACCTCTATTCCTTTGAATACTACCCTTTATCGGACCTAGGTATTGAACAGGAAACCTACACTACACTTCACAAACAAAACCATTTATTCAAGATCCCCATCAAAAAGATGGTAGGCACATGTGTGCGTTTTTCAAAATTGAAAAAGGAACGAACACGTTTGCCTATAACCTAACATGAAAAAATATACTACAGCGAAAGAGAGCCAAGTCTAATAGTTTATGAAACAGCTAACCATCTCTATAAATATTGGACCGATAAATAACCAGCAACAATTTGTCGTGTAAACACCAACATAACTCATGGTTCCAGTACACTCTGATACTATAAATTAATTTGATCGTCCCATAAATTTTATGGGCCGAACGAACTTCATTATAATTTTACGACGATATTATAAAAAATCGATGCTAAGTGCGTACCTATGGAAATTGAGAGCTACGGAAATTGATGGAAGGTTGAACATGTTTGTACCTGCATGTTTTGCGAGTAAATGTTGATATATGATTAAATTTTAAGTTTATGTTGAGTTTTGAAGTTACGTTAAGCTTTATGGCGTGTGGTGACTTGTCGAGATAATTTTAATTATGTTTCATGTTCCGTGGGTGACAATGTTTATTAAAAATTTTGCTTATGTTTTACAGAATGTAAAATTAGTTTAACTTATCTTTTTGCCAAATAAATGTTTATTGAGGTGAAATTTTAATATCAAAGCTGGTCTGCTTGCGACATCATAATATTGTGTATCGAGCAGAAAAAGTGTAGCAATGTATAGGAGTACACTATTCATTTAGAGAACAGTAATAACTTAAATAAATACTCCGTCATGAATACTTACCTATATTAGTAAACCTCTTTTATCGTAATAACGAGGATACTTAATAATGACTAAAAGAACCTCTCCAAAACACACCCAGTCATTAATTTTAGACAATTTTTACTTCGTCAATATCAATTTTTAACTCATGACAGCGCCTAAACTTTGACGTGCCGATATAAAACAAAAAAGAGCCCGTGAAAGGTATTGATTTCCCATCAATATAGGGAATGTGTATTTGTCACGACAAACTTTGAAGCCTCCTAAGCGTCGACAAAGTTGACGAGTTTCGCCCAATATGTGCTCAGACTAAGTTCCGCCCAAACTAAAGGAATTCTCCTTCATATAACTTATATATGTACATATTTACATTGAGGCTTCCTCGCGGTTTTCTTCGGGATTAAAAGTTTGAAGACTTGATGACTTCCAATGCGATCTTAGCGTCTTTGGAACAACGTTTACATTGTAATGTTTTGGAAATAGGTTAAGTAGGTTTTTGCTTTGCAAATGGTTTATATTGTGGTTGTATTTCGTAGCTAAGATCACTTAGTAATTTTGTTTATTCAAAACATACTAAAAGCATTTGTTACGTTTATTTTTTTGCACTTTATTAGCATTTGAGCTAGAGCAAGAGAGAGCAAGAGCTTGAGGAACAGTCATTTTTTTATTTAGGTATCTAATTCCAAGGAGCAATACTAATTACAATGTAAGTATATCTATGAACAAATGAATTTTCGGTATATTATATAGTACAATTCCAGGGTTGCAGCCCAAACGCCATAAGGTACCCCGGCCCCGGCCTGCAGAAGTAGAAGAAACCGGGTGGTTTTTGGTCAGTACAAGGCTGACACTCGACGCTCCCCTAATTCTGGGCGAGAGAAGTAATTTGATAAAAGTAAAAGGTATAATACAATTATATAAACAGGTTGAATGAAAAATTATATACATAACTACTTACAATGCTAATTAAATTATTAAAATAGTTCCTATTTATAAATCCAAACAAATTTTAACACACTCCATGCAAAATAACCCCCAAACATCTGCGAAAACGTTACCATTTTCCTCCATACTTCATTTACGCTTGAGAGCAGCACTTGAAACACTGAGATTCCCTTTAACGGTGCCCATAAAACTTATCAAGTAAACTTCCACTTCGTTAGGTATATTTGCGTACATACCGCATTATGTAGTACATAGGTACTATAGCATTACTTCTCTCGGTTCACAAGGACAATTTGTAGTAGGCTGTGTTCAACAGCCTTTCACCACTTTCTCGAGGCGTCGGGGAAGTTGTCGGAACTTTGTCTGTATGTACCTACTTTATCTCCTATATACGTTTATATATAGATATAGGTGCTCGACTATGAAACAGTTTGCCCCAATTGATTTATAGAAACTTGCCCGTTTCGCCATTAGTTTCGCTCAAAGTTTCAGCTTTTCGTGTATGAATTTTAGGGAAATCTCTCAGGTTGAGTGATTTTTGGTGTAAGAAATGGTGTTTAGATTTTTTGAGATTGGATTAAATAGAACATCTTTCACGCTACTATATTCTACAAAAAATATTTAAAAAGAGTGAAGTCATGGCGATGGAATTCACGGCTGTTGTTCTATCTGCATTTTTATACATCCCTATCTACCTATAAATATAAGTTTACACAAACATCATAAGCTGGCAACAATTACTGGTGTAGTTTTAAATTGATTAAAGACTATATTTACAAATATCGAAGTAAAGGAAGGAGGTTCTGATAGATAGGCTATACTTAATAATCTCTACTACGTGCTAGATGATGCTAGCACGTCGCGTCGGTACATTTTCCTCCCAAAACTGCAATATGATGAGTTAAGCAATTAAAGTGATTTATGGTTTAAGTGGTTTAGTTACCAGATTGTTGTAGTTAGTTCAGATATTACTTTGGTTCAGCTGTAACTTTATAACTGACCTCGTAACGCTACTCTTCGGGGTAACATAACATTTTACGTAAAGATTCAATTAAAACTTTATTCGTAGAAATCTCATTAAATTATACACTACCTATACAGAGTCATAGTATTACATTATTAAGGTTAATCTCTAGTTTACTTTCTTTTATTCTTAGAGCCAGGTTTGAGCGGACCGTACCAAGAATTAAGGCGATACCAAATCCAAACTCAAACTTTTTACTGTTACCTACTTACTTAAAAGTCCCTAAATATTTTTTACTTAAACAGTTTCAATTCAATGTAACAAAATGTGCATCTTAAGGATAAACTCAATTCAAGGACATACGCATACTGTAATTACTCCATTTCATAAGGACTCCATCAGTAAATAAAAACAACTTAATAGTCCGTAGAGTCTATTAGACAAGTGCTGTATATCATAGTACTGAGACAGTCTGATGATTAATGATGATACATCATGCTGCTCATCAGACTAAGAGTTACTTGTGGAATGATAGATGGGAGGGAGGATAAAGGGTGGGGTTATGTTTGGCAAGGTATCGCGTTTGAGAGAATTTTTGAGTGTGTTAAACTTTACAGCAAGAAATGATTAACAAGTAATTGATGAAATATTTTTTGTACAGAGTTAAGTATAGCTTAGATTCAATTGATAGTATTTTATATAACGTTATCGATTCTTTCGGTTCGCTATAACGCACACAAATACACACACAGCAGACAATAATAGCTTTAATTAAATTTGCCTAATTAACTAAAAAAATTCGCTAATAAAATAAACACAAGTTCATCCATAATATATGTACATATCTATTCAAGCAAGTGGTCAGTCCACGGAATATTCCAGAAAGCCACTACCTCAAATCTATAGCGCAAAAAGCCGAGTTCCCCTCACACCGCAGTCGACAAACATAACGAAACTAACCGCACACAAGGCCTCAACAATATTGGAAGCACTGATTGAATAACAACCCTGAACTGTACGTAACTTAACGGTAGCACCCCTGGCGGAAGGCAGCAGATTTACACGCACCCCTGTGGCACCAAACCGACAACCTCAAAATCTACTGTACACTTTATAGATAGCCGCAGAAGGTTAAGTGGAAAAATAATGGTAAAATACAAACCAGCATTCTTAGAGAATTTAAGCGACGTAAGAGGTAATTTTTTTACCCGACTACGACACAGCAAACGGGCTGTTATGGTAATCGATTTTAAAATCGACAAAGTATTTGTTTGTAACGTTAGGTAAAAAAATAATGACAGATTGTGGTGGCCTTTATGTGGGGTTAGAAACTTGGAAAGTACAAATGGGACTTTTTCCGAGTTATATGTGCGATTATATAGACACCACTGACATGCCGTACGGTGAAGGAAAATATGGTGAGAAAATCTGGACTTAGAATCGCCAATCCGCCTTGAGCAAGCGTGGTGGTTAATGCTCAAACGTTCTCCGTGCAGCAGTGGGCAATAGGCTGATGATGTGAATAATGTCAGCCCTAATGAAAGATAAAGAAGCAATCGCAATCCTGTACAGCGGGTCTCAGTAAAATACAAAACAGTATACGAATGGGCCTTCTGTCCATTATCATGCCTTGTCCCATGGGCACAGGGCGTGCGCTCGGAGGAAATCCAATTGTCACTCGGATTAACACTTTAGATTGTAGCTCGTGAAATAATTCAACTTTTACTTATTTTAAACTAAGTGTTGCCATTTGGTAACTGACTAGGGACTACTATATCGCCTTTTTGTAAAATCACGATGCTGTTTTTGTTGTCCTTTTTTTAACTTCAATATTGAATGCAACTGTGTTTTTTTTGTGTGATTGTTCAGCATAGGAGCATACGGAATACCTGATGGTAAGCAATCAGCGCCGCCCATGGACACACGCCCAATGCAGAGCAGTTACGAGTGCGTTGCCGACCTTTTGGGGATTGGGGATTTGGAGATTTGGGATTGGGGAGAGATAGAGGAGGGAGGGGAAGAATTGGGCCTCCGGTAACTTCACTCACACGGCGAAACACAACGCTGTAGTTGTTTCACGCCGGTTTTATGGGAGGCCGTGGTACGACTCCAGTCGAGCCGACCCATTCGTGCCGAAGCATGGCTCTCTCACAATCGCGGGAATTTCTCACCTATTTTTCTTTACTTTAAGATATAGATAGATGTCAATGGTATCCTGCAATTTACTAATAAACCAGTAATTGATAATCATATAAAACAAGCAAATTACTCTTTGTTCCCTCGTAAACTATCTATTAAACAAACAACTTGACGTAACATCCGCATAATAAGGTCTTACCAAAAGTAGTACCTACAATGCAAGTTATTACCCGAAAACCGTACAAAACGGACTTTCCTTATCCCGAAATAAAAGGTTCCATTACAACCTTATCACATCATTTTCCTCATAAAACGAATAAACACACTACTCTGTTATACCAACGCATACAAGAAGTCTTTATCTCCAGTTAAAATTAGGGAAAAACCTCCCTATACATAATATAAATAGAGTCACAATTGGAAAGAACAGGGTAGTTGCTTGTGTTTCTAAAATGTTCCTAGTTTAATTTTCAAGACGTTATTGCATCCAGTTTTCTCTGCATACTGTTATAACTGCAGAGCGATATTAAGTTTTGTCAAAAGGAATTATGGTTGGTATTTCAGTGACTTATTTCGCTTTCTTTCAAGGAAAATGGCCGTAGTAAGCGAAAACGGTTATAAGAATTATTTATGAGAAGTAAACGAACTACGTTTTAATGTAACTAGGCTTTTAGGTTACCCATTAATCAATGTTATTTGGTTTTTATTCATGTAACGACAAAGCAAAAAGTTATACGTCCAGTATCAAAACTCAATGCTTGCCCTAAAAAAACTAAACGAAGGACATTATAGAAAAAAATAAAAAGGAACGAAAATAAACTTTAAAAAAAAAACTCCTTTCTGATCCAACATTTTTTATCTCTTTCCTTCATAATGATATTTTACTCAACAGCTAGATAAAAATCGAGTTCTATAAAGCAATGTAGATGTCAAAAGAAAGTTTTCACAGAACTGAAATATGAAGAACATTTCTTAATAGATTCCCAAATATTGATAGTAACCTGGGGCAGGGGTTTCTGTACACACTCATGACATAAGTATGTGCATGATAACGGAGACTGACAGCTTAGAATGCTTGAGGCACGGAAGCAATATCCACATATAATCCAGTTCAATATTAACTCCTGAATCCAACCACCAACTTGGAGATAGCGGTAATGGATCTTTTTTGTTATTTTAATCACGTCTCGGCAAAAGCGACACTCCCGTTAAATTAATTGGATTTTATGGGATCTCTCGCCATTCCTGTTATCATTTTGTTTTCAAAAGTCATCTGACTGAATTAACAGAGCGAAATTATTTAATTAGAGCATTTTAATAACAACGGAAAATGTTTACGATTTTATATTTTAATTTAAATTCGGTTTGCAAAGCTTTGGAGACAATTATGAGTGCTCCCATTAATGTAATAGGCAATTTACGGTTTAATTGCAAGTATCTTTTAGGTATTGTTCCTCAATTATAAAGCTATAATGGTATTTGCTAGCGCTTACATATCATGGCCGTATCAGTCCCAGTACACTGTACTGTTAATTGGCAATTTAAAATCCGAGAGCACGTGAGCCGAGCGCTAAATATAATAAAAACTCCAGCGAGTTAATAATGGAGTCACGTCACAAATACGGCTCCTGTATCAAAGCTCAATAAAAACTTTTCACAACATTCCATAGATGGCGATCCAATCACTTTAAAGATCCAACATCTATAAGACAAAACAAAGCATTTTAATTTAGGAACACCATTTAAATGATTATATTACAAATTCAAAATAGGAATTGTCTTGGTAAAACGCGCGAATTTTGTAGTAATTAATCATGGTGGGCCAGGGCGATGACAATAAGGATGGGGCGACATCGATAATTCAATCGGGCACGCGCCTATTATAAATCTATTAGTTTATGTTGCGGTTTGTCCAACGCTAAGTGTCCAGGCGACAGAGGGTTATTGATAGGGGACCTATTATTATTAACTCTTAATGAATAGGTATGCAAACCCTAGTTATTTTGTAAATGATATGGTTCTCATGAAATGGTTTATTTAACCATACATACTCATTATACTGAGAAATACTATATTTTATCTAATTACTATACTATATACCCTATATTTTTGTGTATAAATAATTTCAATCAATAAACAAGTTGTAGCAAAAACGATTTTAATTAGTCTTCTAATTAATAAAAGACAATCCTAAATTGAAAGTCTACAAACGCTTAATAAGTAAATAGATAATAAATCAACAAACTGTTTTCTTTGCAACAGTCGTAAATTACACCAAAATGACTAACAATAGTAATAAGCGTAGTTAATTCAATTAGTAAGGAACAGCTAAAGCATACTAATTTGGTGAGAAATATAATCAAACGTCTGCGCAAAAACCTATTAGGTTGTTAGTACAGGCTGCTGAACTCAAAATTGCTGTACTAATAAATGTGAAGCGAGGTACCAATATCGTCGGATATTTTTACGGCCACTCTAAAAGTGTCGAAACTAATTAATATCGATAAGCTGACCATGACATCTCTATTCGTTGCCACCGTATATTTTGTGCGTAACACGGACCGTATTGATTTTGTCTGCGCGCGCACCTCACCTACCCACGGGGGTGGGGTGAAAAAGGAACAAGGGAGAAGCGACGATTTGAATCGAACATTTTTATGAGGGCGCTACAATCCCTAAGGTTAACACAGCGATGTGTCAGCCACCGAGAATGTTTGAGCAAACTTTTTAATTTACGACAAAAAATATGAAACACGTGCCAGAGTTTTCGTAATCCTATAAAAATACGGTGGCTCTGTTGATTCCGTGCCGTGTTAATGGCAACGAAATTGAGGTAGTTAAAAAGGCGCAAATAGTACTTATTTACGGTTTATCGCGTGGGGCTTTTCACGGCTTTTGGAGAAAAAAAAATGTGAGCTCTCACCAATTTAAATATCTGGTTGCGATTGAACTGTGACAACGGTGGAATTTGACGCCATTATTTGTCGAATAACCGATAACAATAAACAGTACACGTGTTCCTATCGGAGTAGAAGTTATACTACATTGTTGCAGTGCGCCAATGGGTAATGCAATCTGAATTATATAGAAAGCCAATTTACGGGTATTGCTGGGGTTGTTTTGGATCCCCTGGGAACCTTTACTTAGTTATCTTATAGTTGCTACAGAAGTAATATCGGAAACAAGAACATGTTCCAATAGTAATATTGTTTCGAAAATAACTAGTTGGATTAACCAAATGGTTAGATAAACGTTATTAATTAATCGATTTGAAACAAAAAGAGCCACCTCAGAGTACACTGGCAACAATTTTCGTCCTTTTGTTGATAAAACTGACGTTACATGGAAAAATATTGTAAAAAAAATACTTAAATAAATCGAACTGGCAGTTTGGATCAAAAATAAATGAGGTGGTTTTAGGTTTATTAATCGAATCCAAGTTTTCAAATCTAAAAGAGATTTCATCTTTTCGATAACCTATTAGAAAAATAGACGTTCTTGTTTAGAAATATAACGTATTTTTATTTTGTAAAAAGAAATGGAACGTTCCGAAGCCGATGTGAATATTAGAAAGAACGCTATCGGAATATTAAACATGGCAAACATAAGGGAAAATTAGATTTTTTTCTCCAGACTCTCCCGAGTTGTAAATAATTTTAAGGCAGTTATTACAATAAGGGTCACTTTTGTGTGTTTATTTTAATATTTGTTATTGAAATCATTATGACTTATAACAGTCCTATGATGAACAAATTAGGGCCTAAACTACGAAAGACGTTTCACTATTGGAGATCGTAGAATACAAGGTTCAAGTTTATCAACGAGTGGTGTCTGCTCGACTCAGTGGCCCAGAGGCTAAGGCGCTTCTCATGCATGAAGGTCCGAAACCTGGCAATTAGCAATCCGACGTTTACCGAGTTGTATATACTTTTCTTAGTTATATGTAAATGGGGCCTAATTGGGTGTGACAGATAATATGTATATTCAAATGTGTTGTGATCAATCGACTGGATCCATAAGTCCTTTAAGAACAATATTAAGTTAGTTAACTAACACCATTTCTATGTAAAATAGGAGGTAAACTATCAGATGAAACACTTGATGTTAGGAGATCAGCGCCACCTAAGTAGCTGGGTGGTTGGTTAGTCACACTGGTATTTAATAAGAAAGATTACGCTCTCGAAATTAACTTGACTTTTTAAATTCAGTCACCGTTGTAAAACAGTCCGTAAAAGCTAATTACAAATAAAAAGAAGATAGACATCTAAAAGGAATTCTTCTCCGAGAATGTTTAGTGCTGCTTCGTTATATTATCTACGTTTTGAGACTGTACAGAAATATCTGCATTCCGAAATTATTCCACGTTTCTCATAAAACAAGTATTTCGCGTTATTTCAACTAAGTTTCATTAAAGTCGCTTTTCGCTTGAACTCAGGTACCGAGTTTATTATTCCTAAGAAAACCAACTTAATAATGCAGGTAACAATGTCGCTGTAGATTTTAAATGAAATAGTTTTTAGATCGGTTTTTAAATGAGGTTGACTTTTACAGCTGCATTCATAAGTTAGTTGTTTGATTTTGTTATAAAATATGAATGATGGTAATGAACTAATTCGGTGTTTAACATTTTTATTTTAATAATATAAATGTAAGACAAAAGAAAAATTTTACCTTGAAATTAAGTTGTAAGTAAAAATATACAAAATTATTTACTTAATCCCCTGGTAGGTAAGTTATTTTTCGATTTTTTTTTTCTTCGCCTGAATTTCTAAATCATTTGAGCTTGAATGGTTGTACAAAGTTTACTCGTTATATCATACATAAGCTAGAAGTGACTTTTCAACGACTTTTAGTGAGATTTTAAAACCAAAAGAAAAATAAAGTTTACCATTTTAAGAATAATATTAAAGATATTATGTTTTAGCTTAGCGTGGCTTTACTATAGCGAATTTTATTCTAGTTCACTGTGAAATTTAAACAGGCAGAAATCATATTCGCCGTTTTAGACAATTTTAGAATTGCCAATGGAAATTACTACCTAAAATATATGTAACGTAGATCCAAAATAAAATGCTCGATAACATTGACCATCCTATTTCATAAATATCTAGTCAGCCATTCAATTATTTAAATCAATTCAATCTTAATCAAGATATTATTATTTCTACTCATATTTTAAATAAAATAACCTTATTATTTTTAAAATTAAATATTAGGTAGGTATTCGATATTTAAATTATCAAATAAATTCAACATCATTTTGTTTTAACCATGTAATTCGATTTTCAAATGTTACGCATTTAGGAACAGAAAACATACATGTAACAGATAATAAAAACATTTTTACCTCAAGACAACGTTACGGCGACAAACGAACATACTGATTACTTAATGGTAAGCAATCAGCAACACCCGCATCATCAGAGGTGTTGCTAGTCCATTGCCAGCATTTGAGGATAAGGGGTTATATTTAGGGATTGGGGAAGAGAGGATGACGGAAAGGATTGAGCTTCCGGCAAACTTATTCACTTGGTGCAACGCAACGCTGTGGTTGGTTCACGCTGGTTTTCTGAGAGGCCGTAGTATCACTCCTGTCCAGCTGGGTCTTTCGTATCGAAACATGGTAGCAATAATAATCTATAACAAATATGAAGATTCGACCCATTTTATGCCATTGTTTGGAAAATATCGTAATTACTGATAATTACTACATACATAATATACATATTCACATATTGCTTACATAATACACGACAGGATAAGTATTCCCGAAGAATAATCTTTCTTAATATTAATTGAAACGTTAATTATTAATTACAGCTAAACATCCTTATCACGCGATAAAACCCTTATTTTTCCTTACACAGAAAAGCCTAATTAATTCATTAATAAATAAGTAATATAATCACACAACGTTTAAGCTCTAATTACCTTCCCGTCTTTAAAGGGAACACGTCAAAAGGTTGTAGAATTCCTAAAGTGGCTGTCAGATAATAATTTAATTTTCATTACCTTCTGTCGTCAGCACCGAATCAAAGGATTTTCCATATCTAAATACATTATTTAAACATGACCTACCCGAGTATTATCAATTCTATATTTTACCTGTTAGACAATTAAAATTTAATGAATTGGTCTTTGTATGAAAGCCCGATTAAACGTGACCTGGGTTGAGGTGAGAATTGTATAAGTTATGATTTAATCAAGATGTATTTAAAGGCACTTTTGGTTCGTGAAGGTTGAAATAAAATGTAATTAATTATTATCTTTGTGGATCAAAAAGAAAACAGATAAAGCCTTTTTTGTTTTCGACTTAAGTCGTTCCTTTAAATGACAATGAATTTTATAAAAAAAGTAAATCTGTGATGAAATAATTCTGTGTGTGTTACAAACTTTTTTAAACTGATCCCCATATCAGGCCAGGAAACAAATTCATTCCAAATTTAAAACAGATTAACAATCACAATAAACATAGCCAACAACGGGGCTTAACACAAAATAAGACCACAATAGCTTTGTAATAAACATTAATTCACTTTGTATGTAGTTTATCTCGACACAAGTGAACAAGCATTACGGTACTGCATATTAATTTCAAGAGGCAATATGTTCGACGGCAATATCCGACAATATCGCTGACATGAATGGAGCTCCCTAGTTTACACTGCGGTCTTGTAAACTTCCACGCACGAGTTCATATTTTGTAATGCTTCTTGCACGTAATCTGTACTATACGATACATTTTTATTGCATCAAGTTATGGTATATTTTTAATATTAAGATAAAATGTTGACACAATTCGGTGGTCAAAATAAGAGGCATCACTGTATGAACAAGGCTTAGTTTTATCAGGACGTAAGTGACTTTTCAACGGAAAACTATTTTTTTTTCAAGAGCTCTTGTTGAATTTTAAATTCATTTTGGCTTACATTTAATATATACTATATTTTTTAAGTAACCCAATTTATAAAAAGATTTGGGTATACATTTTTATTCAATAATACATTCTTATTTCAATAATTCAAAGATTGATTTAGGACACAGAATATGATTTTCACTCTGTCGTACACCGGTAACAAAAGTTAATCTTTGACATAATATTCAAGAAGGTCTGAGAAATTAATTGTCTAAAACGTAATTAAGTCCTGTCTTAGTGTTTATGACATCTCGTAAACGAAGTATTAACAATAATAAGAGAGGAAAAGTTATGTAGCAATTTTGGAATTATGAAATAAGTTGCGCTTGTGATTTAACTGGAATGGAACGGCATACTTTATACTGTTGTAACACATAAACGACCCTCTACCTAGTAGTTATAAGAATATGACAAATGATATGTTGTATATGAGATATTACATAGGTAGCAAAAGTTAGCCAAGAAAAATCTATATAGCGAAATGTTATTGGATGATTATCAAATGCCTTCTCCTGCTCTGACCCGGACGAACTGACCTGGTATGTAAAACAAAACATCTGATAACGTCATTCGTATACCTGGAACACTCAGAAACACAGTCATCAATCTGGTTAAAACTAGAACAGAGGAAATCTCGCCAAAAATGGCAACTGCAGTCCATACATCACTGAGGTACCAGTTAATGCTAAAGCTAGTGTTGTCCAATCACGACGCAGGCTTTCTGTGTAAAACCTAAATTTATCGCGTAAAGTACGAGTGATTGGCTGGCTGAGCGATATATCGGGTCGCTGCAGTAATTGAATAGCTGCCCGCCGGGATTTAAAACGATTTTCTTCGTTGTTTTTCACACTTTTTCTGTTTTATTTTTTTGCTGATAGTTTTTTTTTTCAGTTGACCGTAGATAAGTATGTCCCTAACTAGGAAACTTTTTTGTTGCATTTCTTATTTTGGATATTTCAAAATACAGTTAAAGTCAGTTATAAAAGTTTATTTTTTAAATGCCACGTTTTGGCACGAATGCGTCGACTCAACCGGAGTGATACCACGGACTCACAGAACACCGGCGTGAAACAATCACAGCGTTGTGTTTCGCCGTGTGAGTGAGGTAATCCGAGGCCCAATCTACCCCTCCCCCAATCCCCGTAAGGTCGGCAACGCACTCGTAACTCGTCCGTTGTTGCGGGTGTTCACTTTTGATGGGCGGCGCTGATTGCTTACCAGCTTCTTTCTATTACATAAAAGTAAATTTTATGCTCACTAGTGTAATCTTCATTTAAGTACTATTAATAAAATGCTAGGTATGTACAATAAGCTTATTAAAGTCTAGTCTAGACAATGTCTGTCCTAAACCTAGCTAGTATACAGCAATCACACTGATTCCCAAGAGAAGGCTACGTAAAATTAGTTTCGGTTTTTATTGGTTACATTATTTTTTGGGTTTATTACGGTACTGTCTGTAAATTGGTTAGTCTAGTAAAATTTTAGAGCACCCCACTGAATGAGTTTATTAGTTTTGAAGGTCTGCGACCATTTTTGTAACAATACACAAATCAGAATACAAATTGTTTTAGTCTCATTCTGTTTTAGGCTTTTTCGGCGGAGTTCTTCTTTTCCGTTTTTTACATGTACATCAGACGTGCACATTCGAAATAATAATTTACAGATTACACAGAGTTCTTCCGTGAAGGAATCGAAATATAGTCAAAAAAGCTGAAGCTCCTATGAGACAATAGAACCTAAATTTTTGTCTAGGTCTTCTTCTCGTCAAGTTTTGACCACTTACATGGCCAACAACGTCAGCTCAGTTCAACATCAAATACATACTCATTCATATTCGTTTTGAGACCTGTTGACCCTTTATTGAGTTTCTGACTAGCCTTAGCATCCGTCAACACAGTCGTTTTTAACATGAGTGTAGAACGGCGAACGTCAATATTCAAGCAATAAAAAAAACTCTACACATTACTCCACCAAGTATTGATTTTCATTTCCACCACAATTATAATCAGGTGAAAATGTTTACTCAAAAACGCAATTCAATTTAAACGCAATTACACCGATCCCAGCGTGCATGTAATTCAATATGGAGCCGAATTTACGTCCAATAACGACAATCAAATATTAGCAAGCGCAATATAAGTAATAATATGGTGAACAACAAAACTTGTCACGGAAAATTGATTATAGTTTGCATTGTATTTGTGGTGATGGCGTGTTTGTTTAGAGATATCCGTTGTATCCCGAATAGGATTATAATTTAGACATGTTCAGGTGATAATGACAAAATGAGGAGTAGTGCACATACATATAGTCAGTCGAGGTTTTTTTGTTGGTTTTTATTGATTGGTTTTCTGGTTTAAGGTCTTATTTGTATGGTAAGTTACATAGTATATGTATACTAACTATAAGTACAAATACCTAAATAACGATAAAAAGCCTTTACCTCTGAGTTTGTTTTGGCATTTCTTCTCAGAGTAGGCAGATAGGAAATGCCGGCTTCATCTAGTTTTTTACATATAATTTGACGTGTAAAAGTGCCGTTTTATGGCCTATTTGCAAAAATAAATTCATTGTTTCATTGTTTCAAGCTAGCAGTGCAATTAGTTCGCAATACATGCCTGTGTCATGTATTGTAAACCAGACACCTTATTTAGAAAATACTGATAAAATTGTAAAGAATTAAGATCTTTCTAGTCACAAATAAGACCAAGAAAATCATCACAAAATTACACACATAGATACGACGCAAAAACCACCTAGAAACACAAGACTTAAATAACAAATTGCCTTGTTGTCTTTCAAAAGGTTCCTAGGAATCTTCCACAATTTAAGTCCATGATAAAGCTACTATTTATTTTTCTCAAAAATTCTTATACTGAAGACCATTCATTATATAAATACCTGGAAATCTTTTTAATTCGCCTCGTTTCTTCTTCTATTTTATATGGAATAATCTTTTTCTAAATGTTTCTTTTATTTTCTGTGTTTTGTTTGTGAAACATTTTCTAATGAAGATTCAGATCAGAATCACGCAATGTTACATGACCTGGTGGTAAGCTACTGACAGTTCTAACCAATGTTTTCAGCACCTGAAAACTTTAACGTGACACAAATTCAAATGACCTGCTTTATCAAGTATAATTTATATATAGCTAATCATACTAAAGTCATTAAATACTACCACAAAAATAGATTCAAACAACCAACTTGACCAATAAAATGTTTTAAACTAGGCACAGCAATTTACAAACGTATGCAATTCAACAAAAACCTACAACATTGAATTTAACGCTAAATGAAGCGTGGACAACAAAACGCATACATTCAACTCAGTAAATGAAAACCAGAACACCAATCATAAACTAAAAACTGTAAAGGATTATAAATCAACCGAAACTGCGTGCAAATTGCTATGAAAACAAATTATTTACGTATACACTGCTATGTGGACTCGAACCGTAGCGGCAGGAAATTGGCAATTTCTCTCCAAAGTGCCAGCGATGAGGCTGGACGGGATATTGTGAATATTTATAGTTCAAAGTATAACGATATACAAAATTGTTAGGAAGGTGCTCTAAATTAATTCGACGGGAAAATGGAACAGCCCGCAGGCTGACGACAGGGGCTCGTTTACTTCATTTTTTGTTGATGGAACTGCTTTAGTGGTTTATAAGTCTGTTCTGATGGGGTTCTGACTTTTTTAAAGTAAGTACCTAAAAATATTTTAGAACGAATACGTTTTGGCACCGGTGTTTGTGTTGATTTGCCTAAAGCCTTTATTTTCTACTAGCTTCCGCCGGTGGCTTCGCTCGATGGTGTTGGATAAAAAGTAGCCTATGTATTAATTCTGTTCATCACCTTTACATACCAAATTTCAACCAAATCGGTTTATCCGTTTTTGTTTGCCAGAAAACACAAATAGCCAGAACATACAAACATACATTGATACATTCTCAAAACTTTCCCATTTCATAATATCATATACATAGTACGATAGTATAAAGTTTTAAGATACGCTACAACAAAAGAGCAAGGTATTGTTTCCATATCAGGTTCGTAAACACTATGAAAGGCTTATAACTGACAATGCCATTAAGATGACACAAGCTCTAAAACCATTGAATCTTGTAAGAAAATACCTTACAAAAGAGAAAAGAAACCTTGAAACCTCATCTCCTTTCAAGTCAGACCGGAGTGCGTCAATAAGCACCTTATAAATAAAAGTTAATGACGTCAATCTATAAATACCTCATCCCTCTTTGCCCTCACCTTTCGTCAAAGTAAGCTATCGATATACAGTATAGATACCAAACATCCATTGAAATGTATAATTTTTTTCTTGACAAAAGGAAAGACGAAATGTGACGATATTTGTCCGTCATAATATTCCTGGAGCAGGAACTTATCGATTTTATTTAAAAATACATTGTACGCGTATATTTACTTAAAGTGGATATGAATAGTACTTATAGTGATAAGTGTGGGAGAGCCATGCTTCGGCACGAATGGGTTGGCTCGACCGGAGTGATACCACGGCCTCACAGAAAACCGGCGTAAAACAACCACAGCGTTGTGTTTCCAATCCATCCCCACCCCAATCCCTCCTCAATCCCTAAATCTCTAAATCCCTAATCCCTAAAATGTCGGCAACGCACTCGTAACTCCTACGTTACGGGTGTCCATGGGCGGCACTGATTACTTACCATCAGGTAATCCGCATGCAACCATCGTTTGCCGATCTATTCCATAAAAAAAAGGATAGTGATTTATTCATTCATGACGATATTTTTACATAAGTTCTACAAACTCGTGATTCCAGCACGATATTTTTCTTCCCCGGGGTTTTGGTGCTGTTCACATACAAGAAATATGGCCCTTAAGCACTTATTTGTTTACAACTTTAAGTATTTTTAAACGTGGTGATAAATAGGGCATTTTGCACCACGCCAGTCCAGGTTTCCTCACGACTTTTTCCTTCAACGTATGCGAGTAAGATCTATACAATCTTAGAAAGTTTAGGTACATATAACTCGGAAAAGTTACATTAATGCATAAGAAGTGATTGCTTTAACCGGACCACTAAGACATTTTCTAATAATGCATAGAACAACAAACATAGAATTGTGTGCTTTAATAACAATTCAACTTCACTTATAGTTGGTACATTCTCGATAATAATTCGGTGAAATTTCTGCAGCACTCACTCGGCGTTTGTGGGATGTCAGTCGGGATACTCGGGGATCCTCATAATTGGCACGTGACAAGCTTTACAATACGAGAATATCATTAGTATTATTTTACTGTACTCACGTCTCAGTGTAGGTACATGGTAAATTAATGAGCATATTTTCAGTACATGACCTCGCGTTAAATGATCATTTTGGACGAATCTGATACATGACTCGCATCGCCGTACAATTTAATAAGACCATAATAATATATTATATAGGTGATGCTTGTAATGGAGCATTTAAAATTCAAAATATTTTTCATACATCTTACCTCAAATTCTCTGACGTATTTCTCTTCTCAAACATCAAAGTAAGGAAAAGCCAAAAATTCAATTAAATAACGAGAAAAAAATAACTACATGCAAATCTTGCGACAAAAAAGTTTCTATCAGCTAATATATTTCTGAATATTATCTGGTTACAGAAAAAAATACACTTACAAAAACAAAGAATCAAGAAATAAAGCAATCTTGAATCAAAACTCCACCGAAACAATAACTGTAACGGTCTTCAAAACTAAATAAGAAAATGTACCGCAGAATGCATAACGTGAGAAAAGAAATGAAAAATGTAATGAGAAAAATAACCGTATCATATAGCTTTGTTCAGCTGAGATTTAATGCCAGACACAAGGAAATTTAACGCCAGACACGAGACACAAGAAAGACTGAACTTTTTGCCACATTCTGAGTGGCGTAGAAAGAGAATGTCATAAAACTTATTCCCTTAGTCGTGCATAGTGCAGTGACTATGAACCGCAGTATCCGCGGTATCCGCAGGTCGGACGTGAGCTTCATGCACAATACGGATCATCAAGTTATATGTATGTCCGAATCATAATCCTTTTATGTGGGTCAGTCGTGCGGACTGTCGCCGTTACACACATAAATGTTTTACTGTTATTGTTATTTGTTTCTATTGCATGTTCTATTTCTTTATTTATTATACTGTAAAAATTATATCTTTTACTCATTGAATACTTCAGATTTATTTTTATTATAATCTTATACATAATGTAAGGACTAAGGATGTATTAAAAGAGTTAACCTTCTATATTTAAAATAAACATCGCGCATAGCTGTCAGTGTTAAAAAAAATACGATTCAAACGAATTCATTCAAAGCGATCGATTCTGGTCGTTTGAGTTCATGATAAAAAGTATTCTGTGCCTACGACGAGGGACGTATCACACGCATTGTGCGGGGCTCTATCAATTGGAGCGTGAGATGCATTCACAATTCGGATCATCTCTCTATCTATTATATCCGCGTTTCCAAATATCCGAATATAGGTCGCGACTTCAGGTCACCGTTTTTGGCTGCATTGCGGTGTAGCTAAACTATTGGCACCGAGCTGTTTAGCGAATGCGAAACTCATCTGGTTAAAAGCACGTCCTTACTTGCGAGATTAGATAAAAGACGGCACGTGAAGTGCTGATGTCGTTAGCGTTTATTATGTTATGCGCACTAATGATACTGTTAAATGCATCAGTCTAGTCTATGCTGAACGGAGATTAGTGACGGCTATATGCTAACGCGAGTATATTAATTCTGATCGACTGAATATAGGAGGATTATTGTCATTATATTATACTACTGTATATGCGATAGTATTATGTTACAGCTTTTATTATAACCATTGCTAAATCCTGATTTAATTAAATAGACATGTTCGGTTTTAGTACTATAAAATTTTATAATTATAACTATTTAACTGTTAAACAACAGTGTGGTAGGTATAAGGTCACAAAACTGGATTTCAAACTAGTGGTGAACTAACGCCGAACGTGATGAGAAGTCTAAATGCCGATAATACTGGCAACATTCGGTGCGCGGCGTGAACTGGCAACCCTAGAGTAGACTAATGTTACATTCAGTACCGAATACGGATTTAACAAGGCAACAGTAGCTGGATTTCGCATATAAACTGAAGATACGTGGAATAGAGGATCGATTACATTCAGTGAAACGCAATTAGAACCTAAACCCGGAATTTGTGCTGAGTTTCCGAGTATACGTGCGTTTTAACAAAGGGTAGCTTTTGTTTAATAATGTTTAGGGACCGCCTTTGTTTCTATTCTGTTAGCTTAATTAGACGTGGCGTTATATTTGGCACGGATTTGTGTGTTAAGTACACACTAGTTTTGGAGTAAGGTTGGCTTAAATGCAAGTGAGTAGTTTCGTTTCTCAGAAATTCTAAGTCTTGTTGATACTCAAATAAATAATTATAACCATAACAAAACTCTGTAAAACTCTGTAATTTTATCATCAACTGCTTTAATTATTTAATTATCAATAAATTTAGTGTTGTAGCCGAACCCTATTTATCAACTCTACAATATAAAACTGTCATCAACAAACACCGTCCATCGAATTAAAACGATTAATTCGCGAAAACAATTACGTGATTCGAACAAACAACAAATATTCGACGACCGTTTATTTAAATATTAACGTTTTCACATGGATGGCTTATTTTGAGTGCAAATACTACGTGGATTTTAACAGCGGTTATTTTCAAAAAATAAATATTCGACCGACATCAGGTGCTTGTCAAAGTGTCATCGCAACACGTACGAAGCGTACCATCGTATCTGACAATACGCTGCCTATAGATCCGCCTTTGATGTTGCTCTGCGTACCGCGTTCGGGTCAATTTTTATGATACGCCTTCCAAAGCTAATTTGCAAGTCAATGCTTATGTTTAATTCTGATTGTGTGGCCTCAATTAATTTGATTATATTCTTTCATGTTTATCATAAAAGGATTTTATGACATTTAATTTATTCTGTTAATACGAGTACGTAGATTTTGTCATTGTTTACCCGTTTTATACCTGGATATGACCAATGAAAATACTCGTCAACAATTACTGATCAATTTTAATATTACTGATGGACTCTTTGATAAACTCAATGTTCATTGTAAAATCATAGAGACAACTAAATTTTATATATGTTGAATGAATAAATATAATTTTATTGCAGTTAAGCAACATATGCTTTCTAAAACTGGCCTCAAAACTATCTTGGATAACAGTTCGGTGTTGCAATCACTGAATACGGAATAGCTTTTTCAACAACCCTATATTACACAACTTAGTACTACATTCTTCAAAATTCATCACACTATTTTCATCAACCCAACTAAAAATGGAAGGAATAACTAAAAATGTATCTACGTAAGAACCCTAGAAGAGCCCAGTACTTAAGTACATAAGACGCGCTCATCATGGGTACCTCATCTTATTATAGTCTGCTATGAGATTACATTATCGCCGAGTGGATGGGCGAATGTAAGATGTTATTGTGAGGGTTCATTGAACTCGCAACATAAAATTGTAGACGAGAAGGTAGGGGTTCTAAAGTTATTATTAGAGTGGCTAATGGTGATTTGAAAAGCGGTACTTACTAACATCGCACGTTGATATGATATGAACTTCTTTAATGTGTAAGTGAAACATGCAAGAGACATTTTAAAGGTAATACTTATTTTTTGTTATTAGATGAATAAGCATCTAGAACGAATATTTAGGCAGTTAAGTACAAATAGGAGTCGAGTAGACGGATCACCTAATTAAATAATCAGCGCTGCCCATGGACACCCAGCAACACCTAAGCAATTGTCGGCTTTTTAAGAACGTGTACGCTAATTTCTTAAAGCTTTGAAAGATGTATCGGTTCGGAAATACCTCCGCTGAAAGAATGAGAAGAAGCAAGAAGATTGCATATTTTGTAAAATGTGAATTTGAAAAATATTGATATTTTATTTAAAATATTGAAGCACACGTACGGAGAAGGTTTTTACATTTTTCTTCTTTACTTATTCGTACACACAAAAAGAGCTACGATTCTGAGAAAAAACATTTATTTATGGTACTGAATATATTTTCTGAACATATTCCACCTATCGTAGCTTCACGAGGAACGTGCCACAATAGTTCACAAGGTCGCCCTGGCTAACACAAGTTAATAGCCATATTCCTGACTCTGTTTACCTAAGTACAAAGCACATGAACAAACAGACCGCCTAACCGTCTAGACGATATTTGTCATACCATGACGTTATGTGTAAGCAGCTTTGTTCTAGGAAGTGTCGGGGTTCTGATTTTACTGTGTTGTTGTATGTCGGTAGACAACCAGGACATTGGTTATATTATTCGCCATTCAAGATTGAAAATAATTGAAGGTACAATACATAGATAAGTCACAATGACACAAAGGTATCTCATGCAAGAGTGTGCGTGTTCGAAACCTGGCATGAATGTGACTTTTTCTGAGTTATATGTACTTTCTCTGATTATCTAGACACCACCGACATAAAGAAAAATATCGTGAGGAAGCCTGGATTTATTTCAAACCGTGTGAGAAGAGGCCTTTGCTCAGCAGTGGGCACTTATAAGCTGATGATGTGAAAATACATAGAAACCTTGTTTCCAAAATTGAAAAGAGAACTGGACATGCATCAGCTGTTTGCAAACACATGCACGGTGCTAAACAAAGCTAACGACTGTACCTAACGGTCCCCTTCAAAAGTTTTCAAATCCTCCCCCATTAAACAAAATTTACAACTGCCGGTGCAATTAAAATGAGTCGAGTATTTACCCATAATCTGTTTATCGGTGATTCATTGCCCCGTGGTGTCACCAGCACGAGGGGGTCCGATCAATACCAGTTGTCTAGACTAAGGTTATGAATCACCCATTGTGCAGTGAGGTAACTGAGGTACCAGGGGCCCATGAGTAATGCAGAGGTTGGCTGTAATAAGTGTTCGAAAGGAGTTATTAGTTGCAGAATGGTAGGTAATTGTTGCGTAGTTGTGATTGAGGATTTGAAATTTGGCATGCGTTAAGGAAAAGGGACAGAATATATCTTGATAATATAATAAATATACTATGGTTACGTAGAAACTACTAAATAGATTTTGATGAATATTGGCAAGGTGATAGATTATATCCCAAAATAACACATAGTCATATTTAGGTTACGCAGGCTAAGCAACTGGTAGAAACTTGTATAGAATTACTCTAAAAGCAATTACATATTTTGTATATTTTTGTAGTAGTCATTTTTTTTATTTGACTTGAAACTCCAATACTTATACATATAGAATTATACTAACATTTAACAATTCTTCCCATAAAAACGCTTCAGCTTCCGAGTTCAAAAACCTTTATAAGCAAATATATTTTAGTTACATACAGCAAACAAAATCAAATACGCTTATAAAGTCAAAGTTGACGTTAAGTGTACGCCTAATCGCTCCATTCGCGGCAATGTTCGCTCGTTAAGCAACGAGCCATCGTTTCTTCCAGCCTCGTATTTGAACAGAGTACTTAATAGCTTAATATCAGTAATGTTGCAAGTACATTACCAACGTAATCTTTGTATAAGAAAGTCGTTGTGTGTGTACTTTCATGCGTCTAATCGTCTGTGTGATAAATACTTAATTCTGAAGGGCTTTCGCGATACCATTTTGTACTGAAAGTTTATGTTATCGTTGCTTGAGCCACAATCGGTGCTCGTTTTGCATATAGAGTAAATTATGCATACGTATGTATTGTACCAATCGACGTTGAACACATGCCTTGCATGCCACTTACGGCAGATTGCATCGGGCGTAGATTACAGACATACTCGTCCGAGACAGCCTCTCGAGACGTCCATGCGCACAACACGATTTATTGCTGTTCCGGGTGTAAATACCGTATACTACATTGCATATGACATGATACAACAATATTGAAATACCACAAACATTGAGACCATCAAAATAAAACAACAACAAATAAACATCAGTGAAACAAAAAGACCTTTGCAATTCAAATTATTGTCACCGTTTATTCGTACAAAAATAATCGAAAATAAAGCTTCCGATTGCTGCAAACACATTAAAAAGCAATAGATTGCGAGCAATTAGCGCGTTTCGGTGCTATCGAACGAGTGAGGGGAAAATCGAGCAAAACGTCACGATGCAATTTCCGAACGAACGCTCCGGCCGGTGCTCCGTGCATCGCAATACGATGTCGGCACAGCGCCGCACTAGTGTTATTGACGATGCGCGGAAAACCGACGAAAAAATACAAGATTACAAATAAGAGGACTTGCTGACTTTATGAGATTGAAAGTTTCCAAGTTTTGAAGACAGATTTTATGCCCCCATCACACCCCCTAAATGGAATGAGTGGGTATGTTTGGTGACGTCTAAGTTAACAAAGTTCTTTTAAAAACATTATTCTCATAAAAACATTTAGATTTACAATTCATTCTTACAGTTATTCATTTTCTGTTAAAACCAATGGTTATTTAATGAAAACATAAAATATTTTAACCTGTCGTTACGCATGTAATATGATTGATATAATTTGCCTGTCATTACATCACGAGATAAAATATAACATTCAGCTTTACGCATAATTACACCAGAATTCGTAATGTTAACAGATAATTTGATTCAATTACTTAATGCATTATTGTTGTCTTGTTAAAATCGGCGTGAATGCATCTGGTGAAGTAAATAAAAAATAGCTTACGCCGTTTTAATTTTTTTTATATTCATTTTTAAATTTTTTGAATGACGAGAGCATAGAAATTTAATTAAGGTTTAAAATCAAAATATCTCATTACATAAATTTTCAAGGCAAATAATTGAGTGTTCCATTTTTGTCACTTTAATTCTTAGCTGCCAAAAATATTACACCACTTTTAGGGAACATTATACACTTATCGCATAGTTACATTCCACTTAGTGCACTTAGCATTGAGAGAATGAGATGAAGATTTTCCTCAACATTTTTCCACAACAATTTCGCATACGAACACGTATCGGGAAACTACTTTTCTTGAACGCTGAATTTTATTCCACTCTCCTCAATACACCCGTCCTTCCATATTCCGCCATATGCAATTGCATACGACCACAGAAAAATGTCGTAGATATTCGTGAAGCCATATAACCTGCCTGATTGAAAACAGCAATCACCTACGAGCGCCTGCCGTATTGATTGCATGCTTCCCGATATTGCAGGGTTATCGAAAAAATGCTGTGTAACTGTCAAACGCAGTTAGGTTTAGGATTTTAAAAATTGAGTGTGTCTATGGTTTAAATATTCACACCCGGTTTCTGAAAGGCTTGTCAACGCTAAAATTAACTAATCTCCTGTTAAATCTCTTGTCAAGTCATCTGATTGGTTGTTGATAATTCAGTCAACCAATCAGATGACTTGACAAGAGATTAAATTGATTTTAACATTGATCGGCCTTTCGGAAACCGGGGGTCAGATTGTCTTGTAAATTGATAGACTTTTAATTATGGTGTGCCGTCTTGCTAATAATGGATTTATGTATTTCTTGTAGTTTTGATAAAGATTATTAAATTCATAGTGATATATTTTAATCCCTTGTAAACACTGCTTGCGAACTTGATAAGTAATTTATTGCTAGCACTAACAAGTTTCTAGAACAAGAAAGTACACAGAATTAAAATAAGAAAACTACATAATTCGAGTTTTCGTGCCTTTAAAGTTTGCGCTACCGTTTGTTTTTCGTTCAATTACACTGCTTCTTCGAAACAGAGGCAATTTGAAAACCTCTTTAGCAAGTAAACGTACGGAAAAGGGCTCCTTTTCACGTGAAATGGCTCCGTGATTCATTTCATTATCCTTTCATCTTCACTAACAATTACCGTCAAGGCTGTCAGCACACATGTAAACGGCTGTGTAGTGGTAGGTATAAGTGTGTGTTAGTCGCTTGTAGGCGGTCCTAGGCAGGGTGGGCGGGATTAATTAGATTATTAATGGAAAGATTTTGCTTCCTACTGTATTCGATATATTTTTTAGAGGCAGTAACTTGATTATGAAAATGGAAGCATACTACACAAAGAAGGTTTTACGTTAATCACGAAACCTTTTGGTATACAGGTAATTATTTAATTAAAGGTTAATATTATGGTCCATTTAATCGACCTATCGTTAATTAATTAGGCTACCTAATTAAAACCTTGTGGGTAACCTAGATTTCTAAAAGGTTGATCAGGTCTTTGATCAGTAGGTAATGTTGAATGTGAAGTCTTATGAATAAGTATTAATTACTAATGATATTAATTAACTAACTTGTACACGAAACAAAATGATCACCGTTTGTAGATGTAAATAAATAAAGTGACAATATTGGTATCTTTCTTTTTTTTCTATAGAAGAAGGCACCATAAATTATATTATAAAATAAATATTGTATTTATCTTTCTACCAGCCGGGTTTGTGAGTGCAATCCCAATAACTTTATTGTGCATTATATAACAAAATACCACGGCCTCGTCCTGGAGCAAGAAGGGACGGGATGGTTTTTAGTCAGTAAGAGTCTGACACTCTCTCTCACACAATGCAGGGCTAATCTTGACCTCCTTAAAAAATGTCTGTATATAATAACTTTGAAAACAAAGAACCAAAGTGCACTTAAAGCAAATTCTTAGGGTAAAATCCCGTAGTATGAGAACGAGGAATAATATCTTAGTGAAGTTTACTCGTTCTTCACAACTTTTCAACTAATTCAACCAGAAACCATTTTACGAGTAATCATAAATTGTAGGAAACGCAGCTTTAAGGAGAGTTTTCGTTAAGAAATTCTACCCTCTCTCGAAACGATTCCATTTTATAGTTGCTTTCGTAAAATATTACATTTCAGGTAAGTATTTCCTTATAAAAAGCAATTGAAGTTCTAGAAAAGTTTCGAAATTTTCATCTAGATGTAAAAAACTTTTTTGGCAGCTCCAGATTGATAAGTAGCAGTCTCATTTACAGCACATCGTCTGCTAAAATCATACACCAAACAAACACAATAATACTTTTCCCAACTGAGAAAATCGATGCAGACCGAACGCAACCACGCTTCAAAATGGCACACAAAAGTTATCCATCACATTTATTACTGCGTCACACCAAACTACCAATTCAAGAGGCGAAACTACACAACCGAATCACGTACAACCCTAATCCGATCCGATCGATCAAAATATGACTAATCTTCCTAAAACAGGTCTATAACAGGCCTAAACACGTAATATAGCAGGTCAAACTCTATTACAAGGCTAAGATAGCCGTTCTGATAAATAAGGCTACTTCGAAAGCCATTATGTAAAGGGACGATCCTTTGGAGTACATTATTTACGGGGACAAAGCTTTGAGCTCTCGATAAGGGATCGTTGAATATTTGTCGGACAATTTGTCGGACGTCATATGTCACCTTTTATTGTTCGAGTCGAAAGTTTATAAAGTCGACGGTACTGCTCGGAGACATTTTTCTGTGTAGTAAGTATCTTGAGTCATGTTAAATTTATTGAAAATAATATCTTACTCACTTGAATTAAGATCTTAAAAAGTAAGTTCTACTTTAAAATTCTACTCCATCAAAAACGTATATAACTACAAGCTTTAATGCATTGAAAAATTGACCTAAAGACAACCCATAAATAAAAACCAAATCAAATATTATTTATAAGTCCTTCATAAGAGCTGTTTCTTTAAATGAGAAAAAAAATGTCTATTGATCAAATTACAAAGAAAGCTGTTTTAGACTTTTATAAAGAATAGTGCTTTATTCGACTTTAATTGCGAAAGTAATAATTTTACTGTAACTGATCACTGGATGTCCTTATCAGTACAAAGGGGATATTTTACCAAAAAAATAAAAAAATAGGTTGATACGTCAAAGCAATATTCAGACTTATTAAGTTTTCCCGTTTCCAATAGTGACCGTCTTTATCGTCATCGCCTTCAATGCCCAAAGCTGATCAAAAGCGTCTTCTAACTCCGATGAGTATTAATCACCACGCTCAAGGCAGATTGGCGATTTCATAGATTTTTTTTGAGTAGTTCATGTTTCCTGACTGGCGAAATAAAATGAAAAAAAAAACTGCCAAACAAACATAATAGTCCTAAGTATTATAGAACTTTCCAAAACACGTGTAATAAGTAACACAATAACAGTAAACAATAGAAATAAAAGGTGAAACTTCTCAAAAATAGTCTCATTTTGTTTTTATTGTGCGCCATTAGGAATATTCTTTATCACATAGAACAAACGCTTTCCAGAAATTTCCACGTAACTATGACGCTCACAATGGAAATAGTTTTGGGAAGAAAAATTTCAGTTCATATGAAAATAATCTAGAACCATTGTAGGGTGGAAAAATTCACCTGTAAAAGTCCAAAGCTTCCTTTGTTTCAGGAATTTCAGACAACAATATGCCAAAACACAGCTTCGTATTCTACATAAGCGCGTACATGCCATTTTTGTAAATTCGCGTTCTGTATTTTGCAGGAGAATGCATTCTGAAATATCTACAGGGCTCGGAAAACGGGCCAAATGGTGTATGATAATGTACCTGCGCTTTTATTTTACAAAAAAGGTTGTTAAAGCGATGAAATGGTACGTTAAGGGAAAATCTCTGCTTTTTATGACGTGAATAGTTTTGTATTGTACCAAAAATGGACTTAATAAAAGTATGCTTTTGTTTTTTATTTGTGTGAAGCTTCTATGGAATAATCCCTAATGTTTTATATAATAAATAAATGAACTTTAATAGTTTTATAAATCATTGACGTAGGTGTCAAAGAAACTAAGCATAAAACTTATAGACAAGCTCAGGTATAAGTACATAATCGTGTCACTTGAACAGAACTTAAAAGAATTCGTCGTATCATATTACCAGCGAGGCTTCAGCCCGCGTGCCAAAGTTTTTATCACAGACGTAGTCTCCAAAGAGGTCGGCGAGAACTCCAACCTCCTCAAACTTATCCAGAATTTGTTGGAGCCACACATTGTTGCCAACTGTTTGTCTTCAAACCAAACTGTTTTTGTTTTGTTGGTATTACGTACGTACTTGCCTAATTTATCTGTGTTGGTAACGTGGGCCCGAAAGTTACTTGGATTTTATTAAACAACGTGAAAATTTGGTGTTACGTGCTTTTATTGTTCGAGTCGAAAGTTTATAAAGTCGACGGTACTGCTCGGAGACATTTTTCTGTGTAGTAAGTATCTTGAGTCATGTTAAATTTATTGAAAATAATATCTTACTCACTTGAATTAAGATCTTAAAAAGTAAGTTCTACTTTAAAATTCTACTCCATCAAAAACGTATATAACTACAAGCTTTAATGCATTGAAAAATTGACCTAAAGACAACCCATAAATAAAAACCAAATCAAATATTATTTATAAGTCCTTCATAAGAGCTGTTTCTTTAAATGAGAAAAAAAATGTCTATTGATCAAATTACAAAGAAAGCTGTTTTAGACTTTTATAAAGAATAGTGCTTTATTCGACTTTAATTGCGAAAGTAATAATTTTACTGTAACTGATCACTGGATGTCCTTATCAGTACAAAGGGGATATTTTACCAAAAAAATAAAAAAATAGGTTGATACGTCAAAGCAATATTCAGACTTATTAAGTTTTCCCGTTTCCAATAGTGACCGTCTTTATCGTCATCGCCTTCAATGCCCAAAGCTGATCAAAAGCGTCTTCTAACTCCGATGAGTATTAATCACCACGCTCAAGGCAGATTGGCGATTTCATAGATTTTTTTTGAGTAGTTCATGTTTCCTGACTGGCGAAATAAAATGAAAAAAAAAACTGCCAAACAAACATAATAGTCCTAAGTATTATAGAACTTTCCAAAACACGTGTAATAAGTAACACAATAACAGTAAACAATAGAAATAAAAGGTGAAACTTCTCAAAAATAGTCTCATTTTGTTTTTATTGTGCGCCATTAGGAATATTCTTTATCACATAGAACAAACGCTTTCCAGAAATTTCCACGTAACTATGACGCTCACAATGGAAATAGTTTTGGGAAGAAAAATTTCAGTTCATATGAAAATAATCTAGAACCATTGTAGGGTGGAAAAATTCACCTGTAAAAGTCCAAAGCTTCCTTTGTTTCAGGAATTTCAGACAACAATATGCCAAAACACAGCTTCGTATTCTACATAAGCGCGTACATGCCATTTTTGTAAATTCGCGTTCTGTATTTTGCAGGAGAATGCATTCTGAAATATCTACAGGGCTCGGAAAACGGGCCAAATGGTGTATGATAATGTACCTGCGCTTTTATTTTACAAAAAAGGTTGTTAAAGCGATGAAATGGTACGTTAAGGGAAAATCTCTGCTTTTTATGACGTGAATAGTTTTGTATTGTACCAAAAATGGACTTAATAAAAGTATGCTTTTGTTTTTTATTTGTGTGAAGCTTCTATGGAATAATCCCTAATGTTTTATATAATAAATAAATGAACTTTAATAGTTTTATAAATCATTGACGTAGGTGTCAAAGAAACTAAGCATAAAACTTATAGACAAGCTCAGGTATAAGTACATAATCGTGTCACTTGAACAGAACTTAAAAGAATTCGTCGTATCATATTACCAGCGAGGCTTCAGCCCGCGTGCCAAAGTTTTTATCACAGACGTAGTCTCCAAAGAGGTCGGCGAGAACTCCAACCTCCTCAAACTTATCCAGAATTTGTTGGAGCCACACATTGTTGCCAACTGTTTGTCTTCAAACCAAACTGTTTTTGTTTTGTTGGTATTACGTACGTACTTGCCTAATTTATCTGTGTTGGTAACGTGGGCCCGAAAGTTACTTGGATTTTATTAAACAACGTGAAAATTTGGTGTTAGAAAAGTAATTTACGAAGTTATGTGTGGTTGTGTTTGTAGACTCTGTTTTTTGTACAATATTGTTTTCTGTACCCCAGTGTTATGCTTAGAATTTAAAATGTATTACAAAATACATGTAATAATATTTTGTAATGCTATCTATATTGTGCTTATTTCAACAATCTTTATCTTTCCATACCATGAAACGAATAGAATTGTTCTACACAAAATCAAACTTCACAACTGAACACCTCATCTCAAAACCACCAAACTTGGAAATACCAAACTCAAAATTTTACCATTTCTAATTCCTTACAATTCACACCCAAATTGTTCAACATAGGTACATAATACTTATATAAAAAGAAATAGTCTAGTTTTTTAAGCGCCACAAACGTCTGTTTCGCAAATATTACGTTAAAAAATAAGCAAAAAAGTGCTAAAGAGATTTTAATGTCTAGGGAGGCGTGAAGATTTTAGGTTGGAGAAAAAGAAAAAGTTTTTCTGGCGCCGCCGCTCTGACGCAAATCTCCTTGGAAAACTCCAAACACAAATACTTTTTTGGATATAAGAATACTAAATTAGGGATGAAATGTAAAACCAATATATGTATAACATTACTGTAATAGTAGGTACAATTTGTGTTCAACCTCAACTTATAGGAAAACCTTATAATTTCGTTTTCCTAAAACGCTAGCACAGCATGTTTATACAATCTTTAAAATACTAAGTACCTTCTTCACTTGGTAATGAACCAAGTAGGTAATGAAGGAAACCATTCAATATTTTTCATTTTAAATCACATCAAATCGTCTTTACTTCGAAAATAAATCACTGAGAAGATCTTTATAAAACTTTGTATTAAAACAAATGAACCGTACTATGAATAGGTTTGAAAAGATTTACTTTTTTATTCGTTCATAATGATGTCTGTCAGAAAACTGTGGTAATTTATCCAAACAACCCGATTCTCGATCGTTGGTACTCGACAGACTAGAAAATTCTCAGTCATTGTAAAACAATGGGTTCAGAACAATGGTTGGGGGGGTCTATGAAATATTCCCCCTTTTCTTCTTTTTATCGGAACATCGTTAATTAAGATAGGAGGATCCTTTGCTGATACTCTTTTGTAGCTTGGTTATTTTTGTCAAGGGATAAAACTAGGATTAAGTTACATAGCCTTTTTTATTCTTTTCATGACTAAAAATAACTTTATAAAAATTACATAATACTTTTTCTACTGGGGTATTATTTTTACTGAATTTTTCATAAAAAATATTGTATGTATTAAGCAAATCAACGTCGCTTTCAGCTTCCCTTTTATTTTAAGCGTAATTGAATTAGCCAACCTTACAAATGAACCATTTAGCAAAATATTCTATTTATATCTTACAAAACATTTCTTACTTAGAGCTACTCATCAAACCTTTTTAATTTCTATTTTCGGAAGCGAAAATTATTCTTAACTGAAAACAAACACCTCAAAGGAATAACAACACTAATTCAGTTGACTTTAGGTTTATTCTGCAATAAAATCATGGCGACCGACGGATGGAAATAAAACAAGGCATCGTTATTCCGTGTCTTGGCCACCGGCGGCAATTAGCAAAACCAATTAAAACAAACTGTGAACGACAGATGCGTTGCCATAGCAACCGAGCTTGGAACCATGATCGATTTTACAATGATGCATGTTGTTCTACGAAAAAGCTATACTGATACCAGTCAGGGGCGAACAACAAATGTTTTTCGAAACACTCCACAACTGTGGATTAAGAAAAATAAACATACATTATGTACAGAGCGAAAAAGTATTCTCTAGAGTAAAGAGCTCCTGAAATATGTATGAAATAAAAACAATGTTATTGTATGAAACAAGTGAATGGAACACATAATGTAATTGATGGCTCAGCTACCTTCAACGTTACAGTTTTTCATTTTATAAACAAAGATACAGAACGTTATTGTGGGTTAAAGTAATGAACGTCTGAATTTGTATATTGTATTTACTAGAACAACGGGAGCGAAATTGTTGCTTCAAAAGGAACAAGTCAGTTTTATAATTAAGAGAAAAGTAGGTACTGAACTGTAACATACAATACATAACATTTTATATGATAGTAACGAAATACTAATCAGTGAACATCAGTGTGTCTGGCCGTGAATTACTCAAAAACTACTGATCCAATTATGATTACCACGTAAAATGTCTAAAAACAAAAGAACATTCAACCTACCAAAATTTTATATACAAAAGACCGCATCCGTCTCCGTATTGGACGCAATATAGCAATGACGTAGTACACCCACGCCCTCTACCGACCGCTAGAGTCCGTCCTTGGAGGTCTGACCCTCACCCCTACACCTATTTATAAACTATACCTATATTATACTTGCAGAATGAACCAAAAAGGTTAAGGAAGGTGTTAATAAATTAGTTGTATTACTACTAGATAATATTTGTTAGTTTATATACAATACACCTAGTTGCCAGTCTAATATACTAAAAGAAAAGGTGGAGGTTTTATGTCCAATTAGACTTGACATTATAAATGATTTCATAAAAACATGTCGCGGGTTCTTTTACAAAGACACAACTTCGCATATACATCACACTCAGACCCAGAACAACAATTTATAGATCACACAAATATATGTTGCGTGCGAGAATTAATCCCATGGCACATTGAAAGACAGTCAATTGTTAGAAAAAATATTCTAGAGAATTATAGTTGCGATTCTTTTCTCTGATAGAGTGCACATTGTATAATGCCTTTTAAAGAAAAAACCTGCATGCTGTATATTGGAAAGCATGACGTCTAATTTCCGTAGTTAATCACAAACGCAAACTAGGCTCTATATACAATAATGTAACGTGTCATCATCATAATGGAACACGTCATTCAACTAACATGGCGCATAATGCAGTGTAATCACTTAGTTCACGTAACCGCTACATCACGCCAAGCGAAATCAAATTAATAATAGAGATGTACCCACGAATCGATAGCAGCTATCGTTAACATCCTAATTTTCATCATAATACGAACTCTGTTATGATTTACGTGTGCAATGATCTGTGAAAATATTCATCTGGTTTTCCCATATAGGTAATTTATTTCGATTGTATGTAAAACAACACTAGGGTTCCAAACTCATTTGATAATGTTTTATACAAAATGTAATGTCAAATTTTACATTATTGGTTCGTCATGAATATGTTTGCAGAATTAAATAGGTGCACTGACATTAATTTTTCAGTCGACCGATTCGATTCGCAAAAGCAATTATGATAAATTAAAATCCATCCAATCCAGTTGTAACTTGTAAAATTTTAATTATTCGAGTATCAAATAATTTTGGCATAGCACTTGCATTACGTTATAGTAATTTACAGTAAGAATTTATGATTATACAGCACCTTCACACTTATTATAACTAGAAGTGGAGAGTTTAGGCCATCCAGGCATTATGTCATCCAGTTATAAATTCAAAGGAAGCAAGTATGCCATACCATTAAGGAAAACATAGGAAAAACGCCAATATGCAAAAATACCACATCAAAGTTGCAGACAAAACAGTAAGAATATTCAAAGAGTATTCAATAAAATGTGACACGATTATATGTAACCAGTTTTTTTTCTAAGACTAATTTTACTATACAATGGTGACTATGTGCATCACGTCACAACTCTAACACACAACAATCACACAATAGTTCCGAGCTCAAATACACATCGAGTGCAATTGCCCAAGTCAAATTAACTGAATGTACACAAGGATGCTTTATTAAACGAGGCATATAGCCAGCTTAATATCTTTGTGGTTCTATTACATGTTAGTTTACGACTATGAACGTGTTCTCAACACACCGAGAAATAATTTATATTTTTGAATAAGTTTATACTTAAAATATTTACATAGAAAATGTTGGAAAACTAATTAACTACTATGATTGCTATCTGTCATACATAACTTGACTTTTATAACATTTTTCTGCATAAAAATCTCATTTTCAACTCGACTAAAAAACTACCACTCAACTTTATAAAAGAGTCGCAATTTTTTATTCAGATTAATGCGAAGTGTCGGCTTGTCTGTCACAATTTTCTTTACATTAAAGTAGTCTGGGCGCGTAGCTAACTTGTTGCTACGACGACTACGAAATGGTCTACGAAAATTCGTAGGCGTTTAGTAGTAGACATTTGGTAGCGTTACCATTTATCTAGCTAATAGGTACATTATTCGCGGTTTGTAGCGAGTAATATGCTTTTAAAGCAACGCGACTAATTGCTGGCATTAAATGAAGGTATATTTAGCTGATATATAACTGTAAAAGGGTGTTATGTAGCATTTAATAAGTTACCTAAGCAAACAAATAAATCAAGCCCAAAAGAATCTATTTTTGGTCTTCAAATTATAACAATAACTGATATACAACACCTTAACTCAATTGTGTAAATGACGAATTAATTTTGAATTAAAACATCACTCATTCTCTGGAGGAAGGTTTTACCATAGTAAATAGCGAAGCATGCAACAAAAAATTAAATCGGGCATCAACAATGTCAATACAATACTTTCGGAACAGAAAATCCTCGGATCAAAAACGTGATATTTCCATGACACGAGTTAATTAAATCGACATGCATAACGACGGGGCGAAACATTTCGATGAAAGTTCCGAATAGTTTGCGCCATTCATTATCGGATTGGCTTTGTCGAATGGGACCAAAAAGAGTTTCATTAGTGGAAAAGCCAATGCTGCACGTTTCTTTGTTAAAAAAAAAAGAAAGAAAGAAAAACGACAAAAATACGCGTTCCACTTTCCTTTCTTCTGCACTGAAATGGATGGCTGGGAAAGGGTTGAGACATAATGAAGAACATGCAACTGCGGATTGAGATTGTCTCCTACGTTTCTTGTTATTTCCCATGTATTACTTATAGGCTTCCATTTTTAAAGACACAGTATACATACGTTATATCTCTACAAATAATTTAAATTAAATTACTTGTTCTCTACCAAATTATGAAAATTATGTCTCCAGACTCCAGGATTTTCAATACAAAAGCCGTGAAGTTAATTATAAACATTAATATGTATCTTAATATTAAACATAATATTCAACATCTCAAAATTGGTCCAAATTCTAAATAAACCTACCTACTATTCATTATCCTTATTCTCCGTCCACTCCCAAAAAATTGTATGAAACTCAAATTAATTTCGTTTAATATTAAACATTTTTGCGTGTCCCTCGTCTACGAATAAACTCATGATTACAATAAAATTTGCACATATTACCGTTGAAAATCTTTTCTCTTTCATCAGCTAAAAGGTCCAGTGAATGGGTAACATTGACTATGTATGACTATGGTCCCCATGAAATAGCGAGCATGATATTATGCACGCAATCTTATGGATATGAGATGACGGACTTTGTTTTGGTCGGCGTTTGTTTATTCGAAAAAGATTTTGCGTTAAACGCTATCCACTTTCTGACAAGTATTACAAAATAGATAGACATCCCAAAAACAACAACACAAGATAGATAAGAGATTAATATTCATGCAATTGAAGTCAAAAAGAGATTCGGAAATTGCTTTCTTTCTACACACACAAAAAGAGGCGATTTACTTTTATAAACAAGTCATATCCTCCGTCATTTGAGCACACGAGAGATGTAACGAAGCATTTTTTCTTTGAAAGAGAAAACACATATGAAATGCTGAGAAAAAACAAGCTCCATTACGGAGACTTCCGACGCACGCCGCAAAAACGTGGCAAAGTTCGACAAAGATAGTGTCATTAACATCAATGGAGCCATTCTGGGCTCGTTTTGTACACCCCTCACGACCTACACTCGACTGGGGTAAGCAGACAAAGGCTTGCACGAACAATACCCCATACAATGAAACTGAACAGGTTCATTTCCCGAGGACTTGTCTACCTACCTCTTTCTATATTGATTGAGATATTAATAGGTCAACTCTGAACAGAAACGCAATTAGCCTAGCCATTCGACCTAGAAACCTTTAAGGGTCACCTACGTCATAGAAAGAAATTATCATGCTGGGCATAATTATTGTTATACGAAGCTTAGTTTAGCTAACACATTTATAAAATAAATCCACTTCATTATACTTAGACTTTTTAACAAAAACTTAAACTTTCGACTTTAACAAAATCAGACGTTCCAAAAAAGTTTATCTAAGACCAACATCTAATCTTAAAACTTTATTCATAAAACTCGAA
Source organism: Spodoptera exigua (assembly GCA_902829305.4). Lineage (NCBI taxonomy): Eukaryota > Metazoa > Arthropoda > Insecta > Lepidoptera > Noctuidae > Spodoptera > Spodoptera exigua. The sequence goes on from LR824615.2 coordinate 8,868,435, forward strand.
ACTTTTAGATATATATCTTAAGGACTCTCTTAGGAGTTTAAAGATCTCGTTGTCAAAGAGAATAAGAAATCAGCGTCAACAGGCGTAAAACAGTATTTAAATAACTGAACACTTTGTAAATCTCTCAAGACTTACAAATACACAGATATACCTACGTAACTACCAAAGTGATCCTAAAGCGATCAATTTGATTAAGACTCTCGAAATACAGAGTATCTATCGTATTAGTCCAGAATTTCAAATTAATTCCATTTAGTAGCTGTATCAACCCTGGCCAGTTAAAGCGCTGGTTAGCCTGGAGCCTGTGTAGCCAGACGAGCTAGCCAATCCGACAGCCGCAGCCGTTTGCGTAAGCCAGGGCGACGTGCCCGCTCTATGCCAATATATGTCCGATGTGGTTTTCCGTTCACTTTCTGCCCAAATGAACATCTACACAGGAATAAAAATATTGGAAAACAGTTTTAGTCCACGAAAAACTATACCGGCCGTTAAATAAAAATATGCAAGATTTAAAAGTTTGTGAAATCCTAAAAATATTGGTAGAATAAAACAGTAGTACTTTTTGGAAGGTTTATTTTGTACTGTATCCCAACATAGTGAGAAAAAATATAACTATAAATATATATCTGCAGCACGTAAAAATACTTTTCTGTTCTAATTTCCTTCTAATGATCCTCATAAGTACCTACCGACCAAATATTCCGACTAGTGGCACATAACCCTCTAATCCTTAACCCGACCTTTCCGTAAACCCCAGTACAACGGTGTCCAGCCCGTACGATACTCATTATCTTCTCGGTATCACGTGGTCTTTTATACCCATACAAAACCACCGCAGCAAATACTCTAATGAGTTACATTACGGACTAATGGGAACTCCTTTACTGTGTTTGAAACATTTTCCCGCATTATCCGATAGTATGAGGATTTTTCCCGATTTTATTAGGTTACGTTACCCCCAAAACGCCGCGAGTGGGGCCGAATGTACCCAATTTGCAGTAATGTAAGATATTTTACGGCACAGGTGAAAAGCAAAATGAAGCTTGTTTAGGTTCCCGTTGGATACATTAGCTTTGTTGTGGAAATAGAATGGCATTGCCTTTTGAATATATTTTCGTAGTTTCGCGTCACATTTGTATGATAAAATTCTTCGTTATGTAATGTACGGTACGATGGAAAAGACAGCTTCAATATTTCGCAATATATTATGATTATCGAAATGTCATCTAAAACGAACGGTGACTAACATTTTCCTGTACATAAAGCCTGCCGCGTCACCAAAGAGTTGGCACATCAACAAAATAAACTGTGAAGATAAAAATTTATTCCGCAACATTACCTCCGTACGTGAAATATTACCTATCAATACCAGCCATATACAAACTCAACTAGCTAGCTAACCTCAGGGGAAGAAAACCCTATGGGGAAAACATCATCGTATGAAAAGTCAGAGTCCCCAAACGAAATATATTAAGTATAGGTGTTTATATGTGGCACCGACCATAATATATTACCGGTGAACTAGCACCGGTACTTGTGTATAGGGGGTGGCCTGTAATCGGTCCTTCGGGACGAGCTGTCGTTTCAACCCGAGTGGCCCCTTTTTTCCACTCACCAAACGTTTTTGTGAAAGCGAATTCTCTAGAAAATTAGTTTCCTCCACCTCTTTGTTTTGCTATGATACAAGATACAATACACCCAACTGTTTCACTAGAATATATTCAACAATAAATAACGAATAACGAAACATCGATCATGGAAAGGCATTCAGTTTTAATTAAACGTAAATTAACACAGGAACATGTTGATAGAGACGAATGTGTTATAAAATCAGTTGCTTTATAATATTTTTAACACAGCAAACAAATTGGGTTTCCCGCGAAACGTATGTATAAGTTTTAATTAGTATTTTACACTGTGATGCACTGAACTCAGTTCAGTGTCCGTACAAAAGCCCACTCCACATTTTAACACCATTGAACATGCTTGTTATACCAAAATCTAGTTTCGTTTCTACTTCTATTTTAATGTTTTCTTGTTATCTAACTTTAGTACAATTGTGCATTGTTTCCACAATGAACTATGGAAACTTTGAGTATTCATAACATTTCTATGTTCTGTTTTCTGTCTGTTCAATCGCGGTAACAATATACGTACTCATATTAACATCGTGTTATGTTGCCATTACAGAATACGAGTACACTTTCGAAATTTAATTTCGTATTGTTTCTGGTTGTGGTTTGTTTGATCCAGCGAACAAAATTGCTGTTTCTATCCATGTATACAAACGTATACACACTTCACATTACATATTATATTACCATGTTAAGAAATTAGCTTAGTAACCATAACAACCAAATTTTGTTAACCAATACAAGAAAATAGAGAAAGAGATAGAGAGAGAGAGAGAGAGGTCAAAATAAAAGTGTCCCTTATCCAATGTTTGTAAAAACATACATATTATTATGTGACGGTTTACCATCGTCCTTGTATGAACTGTGTTCTATTTCCCTATATAATGTTATATACGTATATGTATGTATATGCATATTCCGTTTCCACACAATGTCCAGCATGAGACACGTGTTAGCGCTGACGCTAAATTCACGTCAAACCAGCCAACATTACAATTTATTATTCAAGTTTAATTTTACTATTCCAAATTCAAATTGAGAAATAATGAATGATTGCTCTCGATATACTTGTAAGATTATTTCTTATCACATTAATTTATGTTCGTATCAAGATAGATAATGAGAAAAATAAACCTGACACGCTCTGAAAAACCATAATTTTTATTAAGAAACCAGTTCACCATTACTTTTTACTACTCCATTCTTGCCATTTGACAAATTACTTAGAGCTAGAAAGTTGACACCTTAATTCGTCCAATTAATGAACAAAGTATAATACACAATCAGTCTCCGAAATCATATTTAAATAACAAACAAGACCCGGAAATTCAACGAAAAGCTGGTACACGCGATTGTTATTCGACCGAGGGAAACCAGGAACAGTTTTTGGTAATTCAAATAAACTAATCATATGTAAAGTATATATGTAGGTAACTAAATAAAAATTGGTTCAGTGCAAATATAGCAGCTTTTGCTGTATAAAAATTAAAAGTTTCACACAAAGATATATTTATGTAATCATTGGTAGCAAAGAACGCTGTTCAAGATTGGAAGATCCATGATTCGGCACAAAAGAGTCGGCTCGACCGGAGTGATACAACGACCTTACAGAAATCTGGTATGAAACAACAACAGCGTTGTGTGAATGAGGTTACCAGAGACCCAATACTTTGCCTCCCCCAATCACTAGATCTCCAAATCATTAATCCCCAAAAGGTCAGCAACGCTATGCAGTCAAATACATTACCCTTAACTGAACTAATCCTTATTTTCTACCTGCATACCAAATTGCTAGTCTAGCTATACATGTGTAGTTGCAATGAGCTATTTGTTTTGCTTATTCCATCCCTGTAGAAGGGAGATAAGAGAGGTTCCCATTTCATTGTAATAGTTTGATGACGCCCCAGAGCGCAGGGAGGGGGAGATGCACACCGCGCCATAATAAAGTCTGTGGAATCGCACCAAACCGTACCGAGTGTAGATAATGGCACTCAAATTGCATTTGTTTCTTGATACTTGAAGCTTTGGAGCAATTAAATATGAAACGAGATAACAAAATACGAGGGGTTGGAATTGTTTGAGGAATTTTGAGCTTGTGTATGAATTGAGAATATTTAAACGGCTTACTTCGGTAATTGTTTTGTGGATATCCATTAGCGTTTGCTTGTTATGAAGCCAAGTAAACTACTATACTTATTCTTAGAAAAAATACCGTAAATTTGGTACATTGTTTTTACCAAACGTAATTACATTGATAATGGATTTTATATAAAACTCAAGTTTTCAACGTTTTGCTAGCTATACTATAGGTCACTAAAATAGTTTTAGAAAACAATAAAACACATCTAAATAGCATCACACATTTAACAGACAATATTGCCCCCAAAACACAGTGTCTATGATATCCTAAGTTTTATCGACGCGAGATCTGTCCCAACACTATTCGACTATAACATTCCCATAACATCTCGTAAAAACTGAATATGTTTACACATTTACGACTTCTCACTACGGACATTTATGTATTCGCTTTTGTCCTGACCAGACACAGTGGTTGTAAACGCCAGACTCGTTTAAATAAACCCTTTTGTCTGCTCTTTAAGATTATGTGCAGGTCCATGTTTCTATGTGAGAGTAAAATTATAATCTTATAGTACAATATTATTATTATATTTAAAGCGTATCATTTTCTTTTACTACATTACACATACACGAGTCGCATGTTGGAAAAAAAACCGAATTCAATTTTTCCGAACCTCTTAAAATAGTTTTCGCGTGCACCAACCCTAATAAATCCGGATCGATGGTAACCCTAGATACGGCACACAATATCGCAGTCGCAATAGGAAATTTATAAAGCATTGTTATTGAACGCGTACTGACTACTAACAACTTCTTAAAAAATAAACTACTCCTATAAATATAGTGTATTTTTGTACATTAGGTATAACCCAAGATTCCTTTATTTGAGGCCTTAAATCTTTCCCTAGATTTACAATCCGTGTCTGGAATTTATGTGAAATATATTTACATTTACAAAACATTATGAAACCCTGTGCCTACGTGATCAATTATAATTTATAGCCTGCAGCTTTACCGTCTATAATTTTGCTAAGGTTTGTCCGAGCATTAAATGTTTAGGTAGCTGCGAAATAGAATCTGACCAGTAGAAGTTCTGAAAATGTTTCTCAAATAATGAATTATCTAGTAGATACTTAGTAATATGTTTAGTTTATGTTTATACTAAGTAAATCTTATCCTATTAAATAACAAATGTTTGTTATCTACAAAGTTTTTGTTGTTTTATGTTGTTTTTTTAAATAAAAACTTATTCTATGACTTCCTTATGTCTAATTTCTTCATTACTCCTCCGTAAAAAACCTAAACTATAGGATGTCGTCGCAGAAAAAACCTTCGTAACTCAACTTCGTTCAGGACAATAGCAATGATAAAACAGTAAGGGAAATGAACTTTTAACAAATTGTAGAAAACTGTTCCTTTGTTGAGTGGACGTAAAAGAATTCCTGTGATCACTCAGCGGATTGTTTCAACTTCATTCCTTTAATTAAAACAGAAAGGAATACTTCGAAAACTTCTCCTTCAGCAGCTCCTTACCTGAAACAATTGAAATTAATATTATTAGTTACGTTCCTGTATACGTGCTTTATTAGATTAGGATTGTCGTTGGACTTTTCAATAAATAAATTTTAGTAATATGGACTGTATTCCTGCTTTGATACTAATAGGTAAAGTTTTTGTGTAACAACTATCAAAGGATTATTTCATTTATTGAAAAGACACGCTGCTTATCAACAAGAGCCACGTTGTAACATGAAGCTAGTGCAGCTTTTCACTATTTGTTTAAGTGAGTGAGTCGTTATGTTCGATAAATATCTTAAATCAAAACTTATGTAGTTAACCGTGTTTGTCAATTTCTGCAAACTAAAAGTAATAACTATACATAGTGATTCATTAGTACTAATTAATACAATAATCCTATTTCTGTTATAATTCTCGGTTCAATGCATCCTTCAATGTTCAAATCTCATCATTATTATAATTTACGCTTAGACTACAACATCTCATACTGGCGATCGATGATAATGGAGGATAGCTTCCACTATTTTTAACTCATATACCCCTGTTCGACCCTATGGAAGTTTATTTTGACCAATATTTTTAGCACGCACATATTAAATATGAATAAGTTCCAAAATTCCATAATATAATAGTTATTATTTTTTATTAGGTAGGCATGCTCCAGCGTATGTCGCATTATCGTTTACGTTACGTACTAGGCATGAGTGATAGCGGCCAAATGTCTGCCTATTTCGAAACAAAAAAATAAATAACAAAAAATCTCTAAACAAACAACTTTTAATACTTTCAAGTAAATGTTCAAACAACCAGATATCTCGTGACGTCATATTCTAGTCAACTTCACTTGCCAGAATTAGGTCGCCATGTTAGAAATTTTTCAGTCAAATTCACGTTCGAGAAATGTTTGGAGCTTGATAAATTACGGCTTGATAAACGAGGTTCAAAGTTTGGCCGTACGTTTTCAAACTACGTACGTGGAGTTAAGTAACTCTGCAAGGTAACATGACGTAACTCGAGACTTATTGAAGGTAGAATTAATTCATCATAACTGCCTACAATCTTCTCATTCCTAAGATGTTTATTTTGTAAAAAATATTGAGAATGCAAAACGGCTAATTACTTCAATAGGACAAATAGAAGTAAAGTGATTGGCTTGTAATGTATATTATTTTTAAATTTATTCTTATTGTGTAGACTGATTTTCTTAATCATTACCCAAATACTATTGAATAAATATGAGAAAACAGTACACAAATTATTATCATGTAAAAGGAAACATTGTATACCTATAATGTACAATTAGAAATTCAGGTGACATACGAAGTGAATAAATTATTTACTACAAAATGTCACCCTGTATTAAGTGAAAATATGTCACAAACATACCGTAGACATGTTATTAACAATCTTCATTCGCTTGTAATGCTAACACTACCTCACACCACTTAACTCGTATTCAGAGGTGAATCTCGTTACCAGACATTATACTTTGCACATCTCTCAAAACGCGAAGACCCACAAATGACTAAATAATACGACCAAATTGCAAAGATCTGATGATACCTTCACATGTTCTCAAAGAAAACATTACTCGGTGCTTTTTAAATTGGCCGTTTGCGAGAGCAGCCCAAAACCATGTGGTTACGTAATCGGTTTCGAAATCCCAACGGAATTAATGTGTGTAGCAAGGATTTCGCTTTGCACTAAATTTTAAAGCGCATTTTTGCTTGAGTTTTAAAATGTAACTTACAGAAGCTGCTACGCGCGTAGCATTCGTAGCACTCGTAGCGTTTTATCTTATTTTTTTAGTTAATTAAAATCGAATAAGCCAGGTTGCGCAGAGATAGTAGTCTTTAATTTGCTATTATCTTGGCTGCTATTCGTATTTCTATTTTTATAAAAGCATTTACCGTTCAACGTTGGTCTTAAAGCAAGCAATTAAATTGAACATTAAGAAAAGTGTTTCTACATAATCTTTCATAATTTGAAAACCTTTATAAAACTAAAAACATGTAACATTTAATCACTGTCACCGTCTGTGTTTGCTGAGGATAGTTGACTTGGTCGTGTTACATAGGTGTTTTTATTCATTTTTCCTCGAGAACCTGATACCTTTCCCCCCGCCCGCCTGTTATGACAGAACGCCCCCGGGAACCGCTGCCTTCAGATTTAAACTTTTTCTTGGAAACGAAGTAACATTTTATACGGGCCATTAATAAGCTGGGATTTCATTTACAGTATACTGAAAACATTTTTAAACATTATTTATTGTGTTCGTTGCGTGTAGTGTTATTTGAAACGGAAACGTTAATATTTTTGTATTTCTTTAACCCTTCGAGTGAAAGGTGACATGGTATATTTTGTTCATTTGTGAGTCCTGCAAAAATGGTTACAGAAATAAATTTCAGAACATTTTTTGTGATATTTGTATCATATTGTGTATGTTTTAAAGATCAGTTTTCATTGAGTATCATATCAATATAACTTACAAATCAAAAAGTCACAAGAATAATCTTGTATTAATGTAGTTAATGTTGTATTTGTTTGTTGTTCTATGTATTTTATGTTATAGTTGGTTGGCAATGAGTAACATGGTAATTTGTTTGGTAGTTCAGTTTTGATGGATATCTTTTTCTTACTTTTTTACATATCAATGTACTCAAAATTACATTATTTATTGCAAATGCATTTACGATACATGAAAAAATGCTGAATTTAGAGTAACGACAAAGAAGACTGTTTTTTGAAAATAAAATTAAATGTTTATCATAATTAAAAAATAGTGTTGTTTATTTCATAAGTCCAATATTGATGTGGTCGTCTCTTAAACCAATAACAACACCTATTTACAAAACAAATATCTTACAAGACAAGGTCAACAAATTAATCTTATGACAACGAATAAGAAATAATAATAGAAATCTTTGAACAACTTGCATTTATAATAAAATTTCAAAGTGCTTACCCACCGTAAAATATGAGCGTGAAATAGGCTTTGGCAGGATAAGCCTTAAGGGAGGCTTTTAGTAAGAGATGGTACAAAGATTCGTTCTTAAGGTTACTTGAGATACCCTTAATTTCTTTTTAACATCTCTCTTGAAGAAACAGTTCTAAAAAGTTTTTATATCTTTCTTTTTTATCACTTATACGATACATAGTGTAATGATAAACCGTTGCCCTACACTATGGTTATGTCTTGTGTTAAGGATATGAACATTGAGACCTATGGATTTTGTAATAACAATAAATAAATAAATAAATAAATAATTTGATTGATGGCGGAAATAAAAATGAAGGATTAAAAATACAATTCTACCTCTTTGCTAGTTGTGAGTACTGGCTAGCATTGTAACCATTACTTTAACAAGTAAGATACTTAAAAGCCATATAAGTATCCTTGTTACAAAAAAAATGAAAATGAGTACTAAAACAATGACCAAAAGTTTCCATAACAATAATTTCGTAGGACCAGTAGGCATTGTAGTACGCAAGTACCGTCTAGTGTCCCATAAATAGACATTAGCTACTGACCTTTTCAACTAACTTTATACAACAAGTCTCGTCTAGCGACGAGTTCAGCAATTCACTCTAAAGTTCAGCTGATCTCGACAAACTAAGTCTATTCAGTTCCCGACTGAATAACTATCTGAGTTCCCTGTAGTAAACCTAATATGGACTCTTATAGACAAACGCAACACTGTCATATAAATTGGATCAGATCCGCCTACTCCAAACATATGACATAAAAAAGATTACACATACTCGCGGCACTAGCATCGCTCCTATTTTATGTGCAAATAACAAAAAGCGCGTCGGGAACAACCCTTAACACAACAACGCTGTAAAAAATATCGGTCGGGCAAATGTTAACTTCATTTTCTAAACAGCTACGCCTGAACAAGCAGCCTCGAACCTTCTGTTTTTAAACGTTATACAAAACACAACCTTAACGATGTGTTGCTGAAGTTCAGTTTTTATTAGCTCTAAAGGCAGTATTGAGTGATCGATTACAAATTGTTTCATTATGTACCTAATTACAGTGGCACAAGGTGGCTTTCAGTTTGTCTGTCTCTAAGGGGTGAGTGTTGGTGTAAATTGACTCTCATTGCTTGGTCGTTAAAGTAGTGAATAGTGTGTAGGTGTTTGTTCTATTGTAGATGTAGGCTCGGCTGCGAGGGGAGCGCGGCCCCCAGCACCCTGCCTGCGGCCCCCGTAAGGTCAAATGCAAACTCTATTCCTTGCGAAGGGAAATGGCTATTACGGCTTTTTATTAGCTTAAGATAAGAGTTGTTCACGATAAGTGTGTATACAAATGAGGAGGTTTGGTGATGACGTAATAAACACGTCTACGATTAGCAATCAAGACGTTTTTACTAAGATTAATAAATATAAACCAAATTCAAGAATAACCGTCAAAACATATATCGTAATCAAATATTCGAATCAATATAATTCAAATCTGAATACATAAATTAGGTTCCTTGAGTACTTTGAACTACTTTCACAGCCGTATCGCTCGCAGCAAAATATATCGCCGGTTCTAGAGCCAGCAGAAATACTACCTCCTTGCTTATTTTCAACCAAGTCTACCGTGACCCGATAACATCAGCTATCCAAATACATAAACTAACCTCACTTAATCTATCGAGTACCTTTCCTAGATTATATTGAACAAATTACCATAGCTAAACGAGATGATATAAATCCCAATCCCTTCTAATTTATCTACGGCGAGGTTCCTTCACGTCAGACGCTATTTCGTAGCCCTAAGCTTTAAAATGACTTGGTTTTTCGGCTCCGGCCAAATGTACTGTGATTTTTCTTTGTTCGCTCTGACATCGATAGATGTCAATTCATCGGGAAAACGGAGGAAATGGCCTCTTTTGATAGAAAAAATACGGCTTTTTAATGTTGTCGGAGAAGCTGCACAGAGAATTGATTTTTTGATATAAGTTATTGATGTTCGTATCATTTAACGACATCACAATGGTATCGGGGACAATTTCACGAAGCCATTACAAGTGAATTGGTGTGACCTATATTTTTATGCTTCCTTTCACTAACTTTTCAATTGTGGATATCCCTGAAACACGATAAAGAGTTCTAATAATAAATAATTACACAACGAAACGGAAACCAGGCATGGCAATAATTCCATATACGTTCTCCTAGTGATATCTATAATTAGAATCCGGCCTTTGATCTTATACAATTTAATGCACGTAGCTCGGTATCTATCGATCGCGACGTCCGTCCTCTGCGAGAACAAACGCCCGAGTGAGTGCCCAGCCGACCGTGAGCGTCTAAATACCACGCCCTTTACCAACTACCCACATTCTAGACAGTGAATGAACAATAGAGATGTGCCAACTCAGATATTGGACATTCCACACAATTAGTAATTAGGTGAACAGATAACATCACTAGCAAATTTGATGACAGAGATTCTCTTTTGTATGAACTAATTACATAGAATTAGATTGCTAACAATACACAAGTATGTACTAGTATTTTGATAAGCAAAATTATTGGAGCAAATATTTTCTTCGAGCAAATTTTATACTCGTGCCTGCAAAACGTAAAGACGGTATTACTCATCTTGTATCTACTTACGTACGTAGGGACTTTTGTCGAGTTTTCAATGCTACAGTACAGCTATCTCTTTCATTCGTATAGAAAAGCTGTCGTAATGAGCAGGACGCGTATAGATAGGTTCGCTATTGTGTCCGTAGACTTCGATAAGTTGACATGAAAGCTGCTGACTCATAGTATCTGTTGCTACTTGAATAGAAGCTATTGGAACACCTTAGATATATTTTCTTGATCGACTGTAGTAACACAGTTCCTCAAAAAATCTTTACCTTTTTAAATTACCATACAAGATCTATGTTTTTAACTTTAAAATGAATTTCAATTGGATATCGATACCTCTACACCTCTATTGAGTGATTTCATCTACTGCCAGCAGAATGCCAGTGTTGATTGAATATTAGTTCGATTAGAATCTCCTTTTTTGTTTTATCTATAGCCACAATATTTGAGCTCCGAATTTATTAAATAAATAGAAACGTTTACTTAATTTTCATTGTCCGTTTTTATATTTTCAAATTAAAACACATTTAATGGGATATTAAAGGAAAAATAGGCTACAAAATTTTCAATTACTTGTTTATTACTGACAAAGTTTTCATTCCAAATGTACTGTGATTTTTCTTTGTTCGCTCTGACATCGATAGATGTCAATTCATCGGGAAAACGGAGGAAATGGCCTCTTTTGATAGAAAAAATACGGCTTTTTAATGTTGTCGGAGAAGCTGCACAGAGAATTGATTTTTTGATATAAGTTATTGATGTTCGTATCATTTAACGACATCACAATGGTATCGGGGACAATTTCACGAAGCCATTACAAGTGAATTGGTGTGACCTATATTTTTATGCTTCCTTTCACTAACTTTTCAATTGTGGATATCCCTGAAACACGATAAAGAGTTCTAATAATAAATAATTACACAACGAAACGGAAACCAGGCATGGCAATAATTCCATATACGTTCTCCTAGTGATATCTATAATTAGAATCCGGCCTTTGATCTTATACAATTTAATGCACGTAGCTCGGTATCTATCGATCGCGACGTCCGTCCTCTGCGAGAACAAACGCCCGAGTGAGTGCCCAGCCGACCGTGAGCGTCTAAATACCACGCCCTTTACCAACTACCCACATTCTAGACAGTGAATGAACAATAGAGATGTGCCAACTCAGATATTGGACATTCCACACAATTAGTAATTAGGTGAACAGATAACATCACTAGCAAATTTGATGACAGAGATTCTCTTTTGTATGAACTAATTACATAGAATTAGATTGCTAACAATACACAAGTATGTACTAGTATTTTGATAAGCAAAATTATTGGAGCAAATATTTTCTTCGAGCAAATTTTATACTCGTGCCTGCAAAACGTAAAGACGGTATTACTCATCTTGTATCTACTTACGTACGTAGGGACTTTTGTCGAGTTTTCAATGCTACAGTACAGCTATCTCTTTCATTCGTATAGAAAAGCTGTCGTAATGAGCAGGACGCGTATAGATAGGTTCGCTATTGTGTCCGTAGACTTCGATAAGTTGACATGAAAGCTGCTGACTCATAGTATCTGTTGCTACTTGAATAGAAGCTATTGGAACACCTTAGATATATTTTCTTGATCGACTGTAGTAACACAGTTCCTCAAAAAATCTTTACCTTTTTAAATTACCATACAAGATCTATGTTTTTAACTTTAAAATGAATTTCAATTGGATATCGATACCTCTACACCTCTATTGAGTGATTTCATCTACTGCCAGCAGAATGCCAGTGTTGATTGAATATTAGTTCGATTAGAATCTCCTTTTTTGTTTTATCTATAGCCACAATATTTGAGCTCCGAATTTATTAAATAAATAGAAACGTTTACTTAATTTTCATTGTCCGTTTTTATATTTTCAAATTAAAACACATTTAATGGGATATTAAAGGAAAAATAGGCTACAAAATTTTCAATTACTTGTTTATTACTGACAAAGTTTTCATCTGTTTTGTTCTTTTTGTTAGTCAAATGGGTATTATTTGATTTAACACGCTACTTGTGTATATTTATATACTTTATACTATTCCATGGAAAACAGTACAGTAGTTAACGAGTCACGGTAACACATCCTTAATTCAAGTAAAATCCGAGGCGCCTTCGTCCTTCTGTTGTTCGCTCCCAATAAAATCGCAGAATAAATCAACTGTACTTTGGCAGTAAATACTCAATTCTTTTATGTACCGATGGTATTCGAAACTCGATGAAGTCGAAAATGCGGAGAAGCTTCAAACTTTATTTTAGAATTTTAGAATCGATTCTTTGATTAGAAAAAGTTTTATACAAAGAAGAATACACTCTTCTGAATGCATTGTTATATTTGCTATTCAATAATCAGCCTATAAGTACCAAGTAAAAAGGCTTCTTTTTACATAGTGAAGGACTGAGCATTTCCACTCTTGATAAAACCAGATTAAAAGTATCACTCCAGGTGGTTTCCTCACAATTTTTTATGTAGGTATGTATCACCGAATGTCATGTAGTGTCTAAATAATCTTAAATAGGACATAATATTCAGAAAAAAATCACATAAGTACATGTTTTGCACCCTCATGCATGAGAGAGCGCAACCACAACATATTATACGTATAAACAATCGGAATAATTATTTTAATGTAGCTTATTTGTATTATAAACTCTAAATATTGCCATACAATATCGTATTAGGTTTTAGTTATTTTGTAATTCCTGTAATGATAGAAGTATGTAGTTAAATAATAATTAATTTTATAATGCATTTATTAGCAAAAAAAACAGTAAAGTTTGGTAAACTAAAATGTAACCTTCCTTTCTACGAATATCATTGAAAGTAGTAAAATATTGTGCGCGATGTAAATACATAGCGAATAAAACAAGTCTGATTTACGGCTCCTCGAACAATTTCTTTCGCGCGACGGTTTAAATAAATTGGCGGACGGGTAAGTGAGCGCGATGTCTATACTATCCTGCCCGGGTATAATACCTATCCCATATGATTTATTTCTGGCGATCCACCGACCGAAATTGGGGCCTAAGTCAAACTTTTCGACCGTTTCTATGACGGATATCAGTTCTCGGTAATTTGCGTGCCGTACCCGGACCCTTTACGGTTTTGTACCGGAAAAATGGAACTCCATAACGAGTTTGTAACTCTTCTATTTGATGCGGTATTTGCAAGTGAATATGGAACCGTGTTAGAAGTTTACAAATTACTCCCGGTTTTGTGTAGAGATATGGACGGTTTAAGAACTGGTGGAAAGTTTTTACTATAAGCAACCTGTCTCTGAGTAAATTCCTTTAAAAGTTATAGTAGAGTTTATAACGCACCTCTTTCGCTAACGTATCTATTTGTAATGCAGCGTATCGTTGACTGGTTGTCAACGCAAGGCCACTAACCTGATCGCGGCATAGACACACAACACGGACGCGCAACGCGCTTGAGACACGACTGGCGTCCATTTTTTTTTCTATTATAAAAATTTTGATTTCTGATTGCTGTGGAAGATAACGTTCGAAGGGATATTATAACTGTGCGAACTATTAGTATTCCCCGAACCTCTACAAGTTTAATTTTAATTTCATTCTATTTATCTTTTACAGTTAAATACTTCGTCGGCTTAACGAAGTAGATACGATTAATCACGAATGTCAGAAGTACTTAATGCAGTATGGCGACTTGGATGATGTCGATATCTTTACATAAACAGGGTAGCGTGCCCAGTTGTCTGCTCATGCTAATTTAATCGTTTTGCTTACCCACGCGGCTCCCACGCGACTTACAAGTCCTGTGCCTCGTTTAGTAGGACTCGTCGAGTAAGCACTCTAACACAATATTTATTTATTTATACATACTTTATTGTACACATACACAAAATAGCAGTATCTTAGGAACTATGAAAGAATGATGTGATTACAATGGCCGATCTTATCACACAAGGCGATTTCTTCCAGGCAATCTTTATAGGGAAATGTATAAAGAAACATGGGCATGTATAGTGAAGTATAGTGAATAATAAAATTTTTTATACATATATAAACATGATATGTGTGTTTAACATTTTTCTCTCCGAAAATGATTTTTCTAACCGTTTTATTAATTAAAACTAGTAAACTCTAGAATAGTTAATATGGAACGTGACAACAAAAGGGTACACGTCGATGCCGTTTTCATCCAAATTCTGGAATTCCAGAGACTTTCTTACGTAACCAGGTCTAAGAATTTTGGCAGCCAAAAGCCTTATACATTACATATGTACGTGATATGATTGCATGAAACGAAAATTTGATAGAATTTAGAGCCTTTTCTTTACCCCTGAAATATTGTTCGGTATAAAACATTATTTTATCGAACGTGATTTATTTTCTGAGAATAACTTTTACATTAATATTTGACGATATGTTTAATTTAATATGACTTTATTTTATTGACAAGGAGAATTTAATTAAATATTGGATGAACTAATGACAGATCTCAGTTTTATTAATCATATACATAATACGGTGATGTAGTTTGAATAATCAAAACATGTCAATTTTGCTCCAGCCAGCTATCACTAACATATTTATTAAATTTCAAGTGAATATACATACAGAAAAATACGACCCAATTACCGCAAGCCAGTTCAAAACGAAATGTCAAAGTAAAACGAAACTCCATCAGTGGAAACAACGAAAAAAAATGGAAAACGGAGATAGTAAATATGAAATTTTAACAGCGATGAGTGCTAACGAATTTCCCGACTGCACAAGCAATTAAAAAAGTGAGGCGTTATAACTGAAAAATGAGAGGAAGCGAGCGAAGATACAACGTGGAACAACACTGAAATCTCCCGTTGTATTTCATCATACACTCGTTTTAACTATATATTATTTTCTTTGTAAAACCTTTATGGTGCTTGAAATTATTTTAATTATTCAAAATCTAAGATTGCAGACTGTTGATAAGGGTATCTTGAGTTTTTAAACATTTTTTTTAAGGAAGTCTTCAAACATTTGGTCTTGCTATATGGTATTAATATTACAGCGCATTCCATAAGTTTTAAAATAGCTAGCAAAAACATATATTATACTATATACCCAGCTACCTATTAGTTCTGCAATCTTCAAAAAGATCACCACAATACTTATTGAATCCAATACATTCTATAGCGAAGAAAGTAGTTGATATTACACATTTAAAACTAAAAATAAATTTAAATCTATTCTGAAACAAATTCTCCTTCAAAATGTAACCAGTTATATCTAAAACAAACAATATACATAGAAGCATCGTATCGCTCTACCGCAAACTTAGATATTAATGCCGAGAAGTGGCTTAAACCGTTTCCCGAAATGTAACAACGTTATTGACAACAAAGGGTTAAATTGCTTTCCACGAACATATTATGTACAGACAACTGCATTTGTAGACGAATTCAACCTTCCAATATAGTGAATTATGTTACATAACAACATTATTGCTTGTTCCGCGAAGGGGTTGCTTCTTGAGGGGGAAAATCATCCAAAGACTTCTCTTGCTCTGAGTAGTAGATGTACTGATTCTTACTTACTTAAACCACCCATAACTTTAAAACTTTTACATTTCATATACATCGTTACAACATATAATTATCTGCTTGCGACTGTCAAGCCTACCAAGGTTATTAAATAATTATTTTTCGCGTTAATACCCGCGTAATTATAACTTATTAAACCACTCCGTTCATTATCCTGCTTCGGACTGCGGTACATCGTTGCATTAACACCTACAAAACCGGCTGAACATCGGACCTAGTAGACCTTATCAGTTGTGGTCTTCTCAGGTTAACTCTTCGCAGCAGGCGCCGAGCATTTCGAGAGAAAGGGTTCGAGGGAAAGGTTTACCCCAGTAGGTTTTTTTAAAAGTAACATGAATTTTTCGCTTAGTAGGTACACTATAAGGTTTATTCTTCACCCTATTAGCCTATTTTTCGCCCATAGACTGCACATCCAATCAGGAAAAGATTCTAATAGGTCCTCTAATAACTTGTTTGACAGTTGCAATTACAACAAAGAACTTTTTACTACACGACATAATCATAAAAACTAAACTACATAACAAAATAAAATATGAACTCTGTAAGTACGTAGCATCTCAATCTAGCTCCCACGACGCCAATTAAAAACCTATTCCAGTCTTAAATAGGAATTAGTAAACAGCTCGCGCAAGTAACTAGTCTCGTTCTAAACGCTCCACAATCCAATATAAAGTATCTAAGACCGGTCCGGACACGTACCAAGTGAAAATCTAGATCGTGAGATTCCCACACTCAGTTTCCGAGAGGAACAACTCATTTAAACAGACCATAGCAAGCTAACTCGAAAGTGGGAATTAACTGACAAAGTTTAAAACTCGGTATTGGCTTCATTGTGAGGTAGACGTGACTTTTACACATGCGATTTACTATTTAGTGCTTATATGGGATTGAGTCTTCAATGTACGGAAAATTAAAATAGCTATCTTTCTGTAAATAAATTGGTGACAAGAATCAGCGGGAAATTTGCTTTAAATACTTAGCAGTTTTCCCTTTCTTCACAGCCGATAGATTATTTTTCTAAAGTTTGTAGTCGTTTCAATTTAAAAAACTGACAAAATCATGTCATAAGTAAGCCAATTTTCATCCACTGTTAAATATGATGCAAGAATTTAAAAATAGAATAACTTATTACTATTAAATAATGTTTCTTTTTTCTTATTTTTTTTTTAGTTTGCCCCGCCACCGCGCCGTTACAGTGCAGACATTACATTTCAAACGATTTCTATTAGTCCAATTACAATACAATCTTCAGTTCGAGGAGTTCCCAGAATGTTGTATTCATCGACAAATAGTTTAAAATATCTTTGTCAACAAACCATTGTTAGAAAAAGACTCTAATTAACAAAGTTCATTTTCGACTGTCAAAATTTCTTAAGTAATTAATTACTTTGGCAAAGTTCGCGAAGACCTTTTGACATGGTATTAAAAATTCACTCACTCATTAATTATTACTGAACATTGAACATTCTTTATTAATAGATAAAAAAGTAATGAGCCCGTTTTTCTTTTTAATGTTGTAGTCGTGAAGTTTCGTAAACAATTTTGTAACCGATTATCTAAGCTAGATACTTTATGGTAACATTTGATGTATTTTATGTTTGATTTAGTCAGTAAGAGTCTGACTCTCCCTCTCGCTTCACTCTGGACGGAAGAATTTACTTGGTGACTTCTCCCTCACAAAAAAAACTAATTTTCTTTAATCACTTATGTATCTCAAAGTCAACAGAGTAACGTAAAATCAACATCCACGCTCCACTTACAACATACATATTCAAACAGAACTATGGCCACTGACGTTCGTCACGGAATCGGTCTCGTGTCGTGTCCTTATCGTCCACAAGATGGACGACCCGTTGGCGTGACGATATTCATTAGTTTATCCGGGTCGACGGCTGCCAACATTGGCCCAACGTTCAATGTATTGAGATATTGGACCAAACGTGATTTAACAGATATTGATGGCGATTCTGTACCGAATGTGTTACTCAACTGATTGAGTTTAGTTTAAATTAGTTTCAGTTGGTTTAATCGGTTGTTTTAGCATCAATTAGGTCTGCTCTGCAGTAGCACTATTTAGGTTTAGCTGATTGATATTGTTTCTAGTGCCTAATTCAAGTCTTTAACTACTTCGTGCACTTTTGATTTGCCAAAATTATCTCAGATGCATATCGAATTGGATATCGTATCAAAAAAATATACCCACAAAAAGAAGAAACTCACAACCCATTAAGCTTTAGACATTTTTAATAACAATTGAATTAACTATACTAACATTATCCTAAGAACAATAACAAAAAGACAGAAAAGAACACATCAATACTATAATAAAACAATGGCCCACATTGAATCCATTTCACTAGACAACTCTAGCCTTAAGCTAACTAAACATTATAACCAGAATATTTACTAAAATTACATTTTATCGCCCATGTTGTAAACGTGATGTGAACTACAGATAGCGACCAATAAAGGATAAATAATGTTCGGAGTCGCCTCGTGTCCTACAATGGAAATGTAAGGCGTAAGCTAGATAGCTAATACCCGAGGCTATTCGCTTCCAAGTCGATATTAAAGAGGAATCGCTAGCTATAGCCCTTTATTGTCAAGCAATATTTTGTAACGGTCCATGATTGTTTTAGTGCAGACTTAGTACATATATCATAGTATAGAAACTTTTATTTGACAATATCTTAAATTATTCATGCGGCGTACAGTTTGAAGGTTTCCAAAACGGACTTTTATTGATCTTACCCAAAACCTAATTTCGTTTCCTTTCTCCTGAGAATAAAATTGTGACTAGCAACAAGGCCAAAAATGAAACGTTAATATAAATTGTCTTTCCTCAAAAAATATACTAGAAACAATAATCTAATTAATTATGATTTTCAAACTCCAAAGGTTACAATATACAGCCAATATAAATTCCAATATCCAAAAAATTCCGAGAGACACTTTCAAGAGGGGCTCATAAAAAGGCTACTTATTACATTTCGCGACCGCCATCTTGGAGCAAATTAACTTTTGACACTGTACTGGGTGAAAAGTACGCGAAAAATTCGAGTCTCTTTAATAAACTCCGTGTTAGAGCTCGAATTAATACGCACACCAAATAGCCTTTTACTGTTCCTCTGGAACTCGGTAGTGATGTGGGTATACAATACATTCGTCTTGAATATCGATTAAACTTTACGTAGACATTTACGAATGACAAAGAATAAAAGCACTTAAAATTTAAATGCTGAAATAAAGGTTTTATTATAACAGCAAACGTTCGACATTCCTTGTACGATGATCTCGGCATAATTACCACAAAGTATCGATAAACCAACAAAGAAAAGAAGTTTATCGATGTTTTGTACGAATGTAGAGCACAACCCTATTGTCACCACCGGTACGGAACACGTACTTGAGGAATTTCTCATTTACAGCGCGCTACCCTATGCACCTTTTGACGTTACTAGCCAAGTAAAGAGATGGGAAAAATGTGAGAATTTTGTTGTTACATAGATAACGTGCCCCGTAAAATGAGTGCAGTAAATATGTCATGATATATTCTTGAAAACACGAGCGACATCTTTATAAAACATAAAAATAAAATATGGAATACCAATTAATTTTTTGTTATGCTCCTAATATTAAATTTTAATCTAAGATCAAATCTATTAACCGTTACACCATGTAACAGTCAAACGACGTCATAAATAATAATATCTCAGCCATATACAACATAAACAAACTATTAATTTAATACATCAACCTGTCAACCATTATTGCGTTCACCCTCAGCCCTTATACGGATAATTCCCATCACATCACTCAGGAGTAGGAACTCCATGCGTTTTGCACAAGACAGGACTTTCAAACAATTCGCACTGGACTTCAATCGGAGAAAGTTCGACATCAGAATTCGGAATGTTGGGTCCGGAATCTTGGAGCTGAAGGGGCGCAAAGTAAAACAATATGAAAGACGTCAGATTTATTACTCAGCCAATAGTTCAGGACGTGAATCCTAGCAATGCGGTGGCGACCTCTATAACTTAGTACGGCTGTGGAACCTATTTGAGTTTGGAGCCCAGCACCGAAATCGAATTCGTGTTGACATTGAATTCGATAAGTTGGATTAACTTGAGCTCGTTAAAGTTGTGCCCTAACTTAGAAGTAAATTTGCACTGCAGGCGCATAGTTTAAGTAGATGAACTGTGCAAGACAGCTCTATTTTTGAATAAAGTATTTCCACTTTTTCTTTAATGCCACAT
This sequence comes from Spodoptera exigua, assembly GCA_902829305.4. Lineage (NCBI taxonomy): Eukaryota > Metazoa > Arthropoda > Insecta > Lepidoptera > Noctuidae > Spodoptera > Spodoptera exigua. The sequence continues at coordinate 8,889,095 of LR824615.2, forward strand.
AACTGGTCAAAATAATGTAGGAGTTTTAAAACATCTTCTGTGCATAAAGGTTTTTTATGTGGTACAGTGGCAAGCGAGTATGTTTGGACGTTGAAGCTCGCAACAACTGATGAATCGCGAATGCTCTATGGGGAATAAGGAGTTTTGGAGATTTTAAGATTGAGGAAGGGAAGGATTGGGCCTCCGGTAACCTCAGGAGATTCGATCAGTTTTCTTTTTGCTTACCAAAGGGACGCGATGTATTTTCATGGTTCGTCGTTAGGTAGATTGCAACATTTCGGTGGATTTCAACATTTCGTATCTCCAAAACCTCGATTAATGGATTGGTATACATAGACAACACAAGTTTAGATTTACCCTTACCAGTGGCCCTTACAGTGATGTATACACATACACACATAAAACCACAAATTAAACATGGTGGCGTCAGTTGGTCTGTCCGCAGTTTGGTATAGATTTATGGTGACAGCAACATTGCAACGTGAAATACTCGTCTGTGTCATAGTGACCATAAATACAGTCATTTGTGGGCATTCTGATGATGACAGCTGATTGCCTTTTATGTATAAACCCTTGAAATGTGTACTTTTGAAACCTGTTCATAACTTTGTAGTTAGGTACTCGAACTACACGGCTATAAATATCCTCGCGATTCCCAAAACATTAACTAGTTGACAACAAAATTTATTTGCAATTATCCTTTATTCATAAACAAAACACGTTTTAGTATAATATTCCACTCATATCATAAATGTGAAAGTTTATGACTGAGAATGTATACATGTATGTTTGTTGTTATTTCACGCAAAAACGGCTGGATCGAAATGATTGAAATGTAGTATGTAGATAGGCGATGCCCTGGATTAACACATAGGCTGGTTTTTATCAACATACCTGATGGGTAAGGCCGCGTTCGGAACCTAGAGTAAAATATTTTTTCAAGGTACGGTCAGCTCTATAAACTTACAAAAATGTAGTGATTTTAAAAAAAAAATGCTATTTCCCTATCGCAAGCAAGACTGTACAGTTCATTCAACATAATTATTTCAAAAAGAACTAGCAATAACTTCCACCCTTTGCTATAAGAACTCAATGTAAACATAATATCTCGCAGTCACGTACAAAATCTGCTTGAAAAAGCATTTATTTTAAAGATGTACTCGAAGATTTCGAAAGCCACCATGTCTGGGCGATAACCTTTACATATTTTATGGGTTTGTCTAGACGCCATTAGTCATAAATTACCACATAGGTATACATTATAACTATTTATATATTATAACTAAACTTTTGTACATGGTACCTTCGTGAAAGGGATTTCATTGTTTATCGTTTATTCCACTCAAAATAGGCGTATGTGTAGGTGGAATCTATTTTAAGTAAACATCCGAGATTGAACCTCATTTTGTAGTTTGTAACTATTTTAGTTTATACATTGTAAATTTAGTATTGGTTTTATCGTTGGATTTAATTGTTATAATAGACCTTTGCTATAAAAGTAGGCAAGCTGTATAGCTTTTGTTTTAACGTACAATCTGTTGCAAATGTTTTTTTTTTTAATACACAGTATTATGTGTTTTTTTCTGTCATTCTGTTGCCTTGTTAGTAATCATTGCTTAAATTTTACATGGTGTTATAAGTTCGTGTCAAGTTTATCTTACTTGCACCTCTATAGAACTTCTCCTTATAATATGAGGTATACTTCTCCGTAAAAAATATAGTAGTTTTTTTATATAGTTGGTATCACTCACAATCTAAGTTACTGCAAATTCTAAATACAATTTACGAGAAAAATTACATCACATCGATAATATGTAGGTAAGTTTAAGATCTGAAGATTCCCTTACCAAGGCAAAATTATTTGAACAGCAAAATACTGACTGACACAAAGAAACTAAAGAGGTACCCTTGGCCAGATCCAATAAAAATCTACAGACCCTGTCTGACCCAAAGACACAGGTGCTTAGACTTTTTACTACTATTGAATTTTGCCTACTTCAGTGATCCTGTTTACCGTATTCTTGAATACAATACTACTTTTGTAGAAAAAGAAATGGACTTATATTATTACCTATTTAACAATAAAATAATTATAAAGAAGTTTTAAGGTACACTTTGTGACAAAATAAATATCAACAACCTATGGATTTGAGCTTGCCTCCACAACCCCAGCTGAACAGTACAGTCAAAGTGATATCAGGCTACCACAGATGAGGTCCAACCGTGATGGTTTTGATGCGCGTGAAACGCGACGCGCCATACACTCATGTCTGTTTCTGGTCGGCAAATTATTCTTGGACACCGTGTCTTGCTCGCGATGGTTGAAGATCGTTAACTGCACGATTTCCAACGCTCTGAAATTCTTGTGCGGCGACTGGGGTGTGATGAGGATAGTTCCCATATATTTTCCCTGTCACCTTTTTGGCTACCATGACTCTATATGTATACAAAGCAGCACTAGTGCCCCAGTCTCTCTATATAAGTAGGCCTTAAAGACCAATCCTTATCTAAGATCTCTGATTAGATTCAAGTTTTGACTGAAACTAATTTTAAATGTCGATTTTAGTCCAAAGATTGAGTACGGTTAATTATTTCGACCTGAAATCGGCTTTAACAACTCCTGAGTGAAAAGTAAGTACGTAGCGACATTTGTACATAAACGATGATGACCTAGAAATCTACAAATCCAATTAGACTCTTTACTAGTCATATAGGCGACATCGATTCCTAAGCTATTCATAGTCTGTACATAGAAATGCAAAAGTCAATGTGTCCCACATTGGTTACTTTATCCTATGATCCTTTGAGGTCGTTGAACCCACAATAAAATCATAGATCGTATTCTTGTGTAAATGCTTCGTGACATTTACCTACTCCGTTTTATCACGATTTTACTGGGAACCAATCAGAAAGTCGAACCTAAATCTGATCTAAAAGTAATGCTAAGCAGCACGCTATTGAGATTGATTTGATTTCGTATTTTCAGTCTTATGTAATGAATGTTAGGAGTTGTTTTTATTTGTGAAGTTTTCGTTTATCGATCTTGATATTTTCTTTCTGTTTTGCATCATAAAGTTGTAAATCAATAACCACGTTTTTATTATTCTAATGTATTAAAATATACCAAAAACGCAATACTTCTACATTTCTCCAACATTAACTAGCATTGGATGAATACTTTTAATTACGTTTAACAGAAAATGACAAGAAACAACAATATAATCGGCTCTAAAACACTTCAGCTTATTTAAAAACACTGCTTAAAATTAAAAAAGAAATCGTAGCACATTTTTCAATCCAAGCAACAAAATACAAAATAGTACAACAATGCTTTCAATTCCACGCTCTAAGAGACCGCAAAACCGAATGAATTTACTGTGAAAAAATAAAAAGTCTACAACGGCAATGTTGGCACTAACTGAAACAAACAACATAGGAAATCCGTCGGAAACAAGGACCGTTGAAAATGATAAAAAACCGGTGTAAAAAGGTGGAACCCACCGCGACAACGGTATGCGAACTATTTCGTCGACTATCGTGTTGTAAAAATGAGGTTTTTTCTAGTGGAAACCCGAAAAATATTGCTTTCTACATAGTAGAAACCCACGGAAGGGTGAATGTTTGTTACTCTTATACGTATAGATTACTGAATGGATGTTGATGGGATTAGGCACCGAGATCAATAAAATTATAGTCTGAAGTAATGCGATCAAAGCCGCTAGCAGAAGCTATTATTATAAGTACGGAATTAAGTATTATTGTTTTATCCATAAAGCTGTCAATAAACCTATAAAAATATTGTTACGTGCCTGCCGTCACGTTCCTGACTATGCGGGCTTGGGTTACGGGATTGGATGAAATAAAACACTAATACCGGTTTTAGACTTTCTATTGCACTTAAGTTACAGCGTCCACGGAGTTAAGTTATCGGCGTTCCTCTCCAGCAGAGTCCGGCCGACTGACACAACTTTGCCGTTCACGCTGACTTAACTCACTTAACTGACTGCACTTCACTATTTCACTGCACTTCACTATTTCACTCACTTTTCTTCTTTCTCACTTCTTCCTTTTCTTCCGAATCGCTTTAGACTTAGAACTCAACTATTCCAGAAAGTTCGACAAAACTTCCATCAACTAAAAAACTTCATGTTTACGGCGGGACTCGAACTCGGGGTCTCTGTGGTGTAATCCACACGCCTTACCGATTACACCAACTCGTGTTGACAATTTACGACGAAATTTACAATCTCTAGGCAACGTTTGACAACCATCCATTGACGTCATGATGTCAAAGAGTTTTCTGTCACACTGCCCCCCTCTTAGATTCGCTCGTCCCGAGCATCGTTGCTGCCGTAATACCTCGCCAACCTGTCTATATGGACAACTTTCAAAGGGCTCCTTGAAGACTTCCGAATTCTGTAAGTAATGTCATTGATCTTCGTGACTATCTCGTAAGGACCTTCCCAACTCGGTTGCAGCTTTGGAGATTTTCCCTTCCTTCTGACTGGATTATGAAGCCAGACCAATGTCCCCTCTTCAAACCCAACAGAATTGGCTCGTCGATCATAGCGCGTCTTTGCGCGATCACTAGCTTGAAGACCGGCCTCCCTGATCTGCTCATAAATGTCCAACATTTTTGCCCTTAACTCGCTTATGTAATCGCTAAACTCGGTGCGAGAGTCACCAGGTGGACAGCCCGATACAAGATCTGCCGGTAATCTCAATTCCCTTCCAAAATTTGCAAATGCAGGCGTCTTTGCGGTACTTTCATGTACAGCAGTCCGATAGGCAAGCAAGAAGAGAGGTATGTAAGTGTCCCAATCTCTCTGATGGCTGTCAACCACCTTTGCTAAGTGTCGCTCCAATGTTTGGTTGAAGCGTTCGACCATTCCATCTGACTGTGGATGATAAGGGGTCGTTCGAGTCTTATGGATTCCCAAAAGTTTACAAGTTTCCTGGAAAACTTGGGATTCAAAGTTCCGTCCTTGATCACTGTGCATCTCCAAGGGCACTCCGAATCGGGTGAATACCTCGTTTACCAACTTCGTGGCTACAGTTACTGCCTCTTGATTCGGTATGGCAAAGACCTCCGGCCATTTTGTAAAATAATCCATAACCACTAAAACGTAGCGATTGCCCGAATCAGTGATTGGAAATGGTCCAGCGATGTCTAAGGCTATTCTCTCCCAAGGCATACCAACATTGTAGATTTTCATCGCCCCTCTGCTTCTTGTTTGTGGACCCTTGACAGCTGCACAACTAGTGCATTTCCGGCACCAATCTTCGACGTCATATTTGCAATGCAACCAATAAAACCTCTCCTTGATCTTCACCAAAGTCCTCCTAATTCCCAAATGTCCTCCAGAAGATCCATCATGGAACGCTTTTAATACATCCCTTATTTTTGAACGAGGCACCACCAATTGCAAATGCTCGTCCTTGCCGTTTGTTGATTCCCATTTCCTGCACAGAAGTCCGTTATGCAGCGTAAGGCTTTTCCACTGTGCCCATAAACCTTTCGTTACCGCGCTATATTGGGCGACGTCACTCCAACTTGGCTTGTTACCACTTCGTAACCACTCCAGTATTGGTTTGATATCTGCATCTCTTTCCTGTTCTAATTTCATCGCATCATCTCCCCATGCCTCGTCAACAGTATCAGTCCTTATCACCTTAAGAAAAGCAGTTTCCTTCTTGGCACAATGCTTGCAATCTTCCACGCATGGGCGTCTCGATAATGCATCTGCGTTGCCATGAATTCTTCCGCCGCGATGTTCGATTTCAAAGTCAAATTCCTGAAGTTGTTCCAACCATCTGGCTACTTGGCCTTCGGGATCCTTAAACTGAAGCAGCCATTTCAAAGCAGCGTGATCAGTTCTGATCAAAAATTTCCGTCCCAGTAAATACTTCTTGAAATGGTGCAGAGTTTTGACTACGGCCAGCAATTCCCTCCTGGTCACGCAATAATTCTTCTCCGGCTTGGATAGTGACTTGCTGAAGTAAGCAATAACCTTCTCCTGCTCACCATCGCGTTGTGAAAGGACACCTCCTATTCCAATATTGCTGGCATCCGTATCAACTACGAATATTCCTTTCGCGCTGGGGTATCCGAGAATTGGTGTGTTACAAAGCCGTTCTTTTAGTTCTCGAAAGGCTTGCTCACAATCCTCGTCCCAGATAAAGGCACGTTTCTCCTCTGTCAATCGATGCAAAGGCTTGGCAATGTCCGAGAATCCTTTCACAAACCGCCGATAATACGAGCACAATCCAAGAAATGCCCGAACTTGCGTTTGCCACTTCTGACACCAAATGTTACGTGCCTGACGTCACGTTCCTGACTATGCGGGCTTGGGTTACGGGATTGGATGAAATGAAACACTAATACCGGTTTTCAGACTTTCTAATGCACTTAAGTTACAGCGTCCACGGAGTTAAGTTATCGGCGTTCTTCTCCAACAGAGTCCGGCCGACTGACACAACTTTGCCGTTCACGCTGACTTAACTCACTTAACTGACTGCACTTCACTATTTCACTGCACTTCACTATTTCACTCACTTTTCTTCTTTTCCACTTCTTCCTTTTCTTCCGAATCGCTTTAGACTTAGAACTCAACTGCCAGCGGTGAGCCGCAGTTCCGCTTATATACCCCCGGTCAGGTTCTGGAACATTCAATTTCGTTATTCTTTTTGATCGTCATGCCTCCAGAACCTTCCAATAATTTCGTTATTCATTTTTATTTATTCTCCTTCTCGCTCTTTAATTTTTCATTTCTTTCACACAAATAATTCCAGAAAGTTCGACAAAACTTCCATCAACTAAAAAACTTCATGTTTACGGCGGGACTCGAACTCGGGGTCTCTGTGGTGTAATCCACACGCCTTACCGATTACACCAACTCATGTTGACAATTCACGACGAAACTTACAATCTCTAGGCAACGTTTGACAACCATCCATTGACGTCATGATGTCAAAGAGTTTGAACCACTTTTCCGTCACACTGCCCTCCTCTTAGATTTGCTCGTCCCGAGCATCGTTGCTGCCGTAATACCTCGCCAACCTGTCTATATGGACGACTTTCAAAGGGCTCCTTAAAGTCTTCCGAATTCTGTAAGTAATGTCATTGATCTTCGTGACTATCTCATAAGGACCTTCCCAACTCGGTTGCAGCTTCGGAGATTTTCCCTTCCTTCTGACTGGATTATGAAGCCAGACCAATGACCCCTCTTCAAACCCAACAGAATTGGCTCGTCGATCATAGCGCGTCTTTGCGCGATCACTAGCTTGAAGACCGGCCTCCCTGATCTGCTCATAAATGTCCAACATTTTTGCCCTTAACTCGCTTATGTAATCGCTAAACTCGGTGCGAGTGTCGCCAGGTGGACAGCCCGATACAAGATCTGCCGGTAATCTCAATTCCCTTCCAAAATTTACAAATGCAGGCGTCTTTGCGGTACTTTCATGTACAGCAGTCCGATAGGCAAGCAAGAAGAGAGGTATGTAAGTGTCCCAATCTCTCTGATGGCTGTCAACCACCTTTGCTAAGTGTCGCTCCAATGTTTGGTTGAAACGTTCGACCATTCCATCTGACTGTGGATGATAAGGGGTCGTTCGAGTCTTATGGATTCCCAAAAGTTTACAAGTTTCCTGAAAAACTTGGGATTCAAAGTTCCGTCCTTGATCACTGTGCATCTCCAAGGGCACTCCGAATCGGGTGAATACCTCGTTTACCAACTTCGTGGCTACAGTTACTGTCTCTTGATTCGGTATGGCAAAGACCTCCGGCCATTTTGTAAAATAATCCATAACCACTAAAACGTAGCGATTGCCCGAATCAGTGATTGGAAATGGTCCAGCGATGTCTAAGGCTATTCTCTCCCAAGGCATACCAACATTGTAGATTTTCATCGCCCCTCTGCTTCTTGTTTGTGGACCCTTGACAGCTGCACAACTAGTGCATTTCCGGCACCAATCTTCGACGTCATATTTGCAATGCAGCCAATAAAACCTCTCCTTGATCTTCACCAAAGTCCTCCTAATTCCCAAATGTCCTCCAGAAGATCCATCATGGAACGCTTTTAATACATCCCTTATTTTTGAACGAGGCACCACCAATTGCAAATGCTCGTCCTTGCCGTTTGTTGATTCCCATTTCCTGCACAGAAGTCCATTATGCAGCGTAAGGCTTTTCCACTGTGCCCATAAACCTTTCGTTACCGCGCTATATTGGGCGACGTCACTCCAACTTGGCTTGTTACCACTTCGTAGCCACTCCAGTATTGGTTTAATATCTGCATCTCTTTCCTGTTCTAATTTCATCGCATCATCTCCCCATGCCTCGTCAACAGTATTAGTCCTTATCACCTTAAGAAAAGCAGTTTCCTTCTTGGCACAATGCTTGCAATCTTCCACGCATGGGCGTCTCGATAATGCATCTGCGTTGCCATGAATTCTTCCTCCGCGATGTTCGATTTCAAAGTCAAATTCCTGAAGTTGTTCCAACCATCTGGCTACTTGGCCTTCAGGATCCTTAAACTGAAGCAGCCATTTCAAAGCAGCGTGATCTGTTCTGATCAAAAATTTCCGTCCCAGTAAATACTTCTTGAAATGGTGCAGAGTTTTGACTACGGCCAGCAATTCCCTCCTGGTCACGCAATAATTCCTCTCCGGCTTGGATTGGATGAAATAAAACACTAATACCGGTTTTAGACTTTCTATTGCACTTAAGTTACAGCGTCCACGGAGTTAAGTTATCGGCGTTCCTCTCCAGCAGAGTCCGGCCGACTGACACAACTTTGCCGTTCACGCTGACTTAACTCACTTAACTGACTGCACTTCACTATTTCACTGCACTTCACTATTTCACTCACTTTTCTTCTTTCTCACTTCTTCCTTTTCTTCCGAATCGCTTTAGACTTAGAACTCAACTATTCCAGAAAGTTCGACAAAACTTCCATCAACTAAAAAACTTCATGTTTACGGCGGGACTCGAACTCGGGGTCTCTGTGGTGTAATCCACACGCCTTACCGATTACACCAACTCGTGTTGACAATTTACGACGAAATTTACAATCTCTAGGCAACGTTTGACAACCATCCATTGACGTCATGATGTCAAAGAGTTTTCTGTCACAATATTATTTAGTCAATATTACGATACACATTCAATAAAATCAATAAAGTTGAGAAAAGTCCTAACAATACTTCCCCCATCCTTTTTTCATTATAAAATACAAGAGACGCATCGATTTCAGTTCTGCTCACAATAATATTAACAGCAACAGACACAGGCATGCAACGCATACTATCTTCAAACGTAACTTCAAACAGCTGCAATCGAAACCAACGCATTCTAACAACAGTGTCGTAAAATTTAACACATCATGTATATGGAAATGGCATGGAAACACATTAGAGTACATATTTCCTGTATATATACATATGTATCCTCCTGTATGTATGTAGGTACAGATAAGTGCTTTCAATGTACTCGTATAAATAGATTTCGTGTGTGGAGCGAGAGTGGGGTAGGCAGAGTGGTTGTAACTTACAATCATATTTAGTTGGTTCGTCTGAAAGTGTAATAATACTGAATTTAACATAAGTTTTTCGAGACTCGATTAATATTAGAATAAATGTATAAATATATATTTACAGTACTTGCAATATCATATCAATAATTTTAACAAGGTTAAGGTTAAGTATTTGCGCGACCCACCTACATATTCTCTTGATTGGTCTTGTTCGTCAGACAGCTCAGTAGCACCCGTTAGTGGAAATGGTTGCAAACTGAGACTTGCGTGCCTTTCTATAGAACGGGTCCACTTAAACTGGTGTGGTTCTTTTCTCAAAAGACAACAACATAAAGATTTTTTCATTGTCTGAACTTAAAAAGAATCGGACCTTTGAGGTTGTTTTGGCATTTCTTCTCAGAGCAGTCAGATCGGAAAATAATAAAACAACATGCGTGGACATGCTTCACTCTACATTGCACATTATTTACTTAAAATAAGTCTAACCAACAACCAGAAACCTACATGAACGCCATACTTTCTAGAAAGGTCCGCGAAAAAGATTCCTAAAACAAAAAAAATATAAAAATAAAACCTTTTTACAACGAAAATTATTTGAGAGGTGTAGTCGATGGTAATTTATTTATAGCTATCTCGACACCCGTCGATGTCTGACCATAAACCGTGGGGCACTCTCTGATATTATGCAGGCTCACACTCGTGCGGTGCGTTTACATGTAGATAAGCATCTCCCGCTAACGATACCACCCCGCCTATTTTATTATACTTCGTGGTTTTGGTATAAGCGAAGAGGTGAAGCGATTTAAAGCTTGCTTTTGGATCATATCGCTCTTGCTCATTGCAACCAATCCTACTACTTTATGTTATAATCGCGAACATTTGTGGTGTTTTCAGGTAATAATTACTGAATTGATTTTGATGAAAATTTGAACAGAAATGGATCAAAGTCTGGAATAACACTTAAGCTCCTTCTACAACATCAACATTAGCGTCTACTGACAGAAGATAGTATTGTCTATGCGAAAATAAGTAATTTCTTCATAATTGTTCTATTTAACAAAATTTGGATCACGGAAAAACCACTAATTTTAGGCAAAGCCGTAGGTAAAAGCTCGTTTCGTTCGTTTTTTTGGACTATATCAATAGCTGTATAGTTCATATTATTATTAACTTCATACATATTAGTTTAAATAATGTCAATATAATTGTAAGAACTTTGTGTAAGTAAGTACTAAAGATTGTTAGTTTCGAATATTTTCTTTCTCCCGTTGAATCTTTGAAAGCTGATGCTTATGCCTTGCACCACGGGTCACCATCAAGAGCGCCTCGTGATTTATGTTCATAGTTTCAGTAATGAGTAGTATTCACCTAATACATAAATATTACCCGACTAATAAATGTTGCTTTATTAGGGAATAGTAAAAATGTTTCGTCAACCCATTATTATTGTGTCGCCGAAAAATATTGAAATTGGAACTTATTAAATAAATCTAACACAAATGTATTTAAACTTTATAAAAATCAAAAGTAAAGTCGAGCTACCAATTTCTCTGAAATTAACAAACATCCATGGTATTATACATTACATACAATGGCTTTGAACATCAACGAACAAAAACAGTTGATGAAAGAAATACGAAGCTAAAATCTCGTAAAGGAAAGTGAGGCTTAATAAAAAAGTCGCAACTCTATACAGCATTTCATTCATCAAAAAAACACTTTCTTAACCGAATGACAGTTGAAACATCTGTCCTACACAAAACAGGGGTTAATTCAAACAATATTAAGTGGCGTTACAACCAAATTATCACTGTGATGCTTTTAAATGCTCTCATGAAATCCATTTGGGCGCCAACCGAACATGATAAACCAGTGCTCAATTGAATTAACTTGAGTCTCCGTGTTCCCGAGTCTGCGCAGTTATGTTCGAGCCTATCAGCCTTTACGAATCATTGAGTGACTGGCTTTAGCGTTGATAGTGAATATATATGGCTTAATGTGAATTTATTTACGGCCATTTAAAAAGGTAACAGCATTTAAAAGAAAATAGAAGCTATAATGGCGTGAAGCCAAACTGGTTCCGTTAAGTAACTTTAAGAAACTAGAACACACCAAATAGGTATTTGGCAATAAGCAACAAAATCTTCACACTTTTCAAAAAAATGAAAACTTGAAATATCCTTGTGGCGAAAGATTATACATACATATAAGCACACGAAACATAAATCTCGGCCAAAAAGGTTTATTTTTAGATCAACATATAGGGTAACAAGGTTCCGACAGTAGCTAGGTATACACAAATTTTCGTATCGTTCTATTTTACTTTGAAACACGTCCGGCAGGATTTCGTTTCACCGAAAAATCTGGGACGGAAGCCACCGACAAAAAACGAAGTACACGTCCCCGTTTTGCCTTAGGAAGCGAATTTTTATTAAGTGGAAGATTTAGAAACATGTATATTATAGCTAGGGGCGAAAACCCTTCAGAGTTATAAAGTAATTCTGATTTTAGGAAACTTTCGAATCGAAATATATTCATCCTCTCTGATTTAACTTTAAACATCGTTTTCTATTGCATGTGGGTGCCGTAAGCAGCTTAGTCAATCAGCTTAGTCTAGCTTATTTCCACATTAATACTGAATACCAAAATCTATATCAATATATCACTAATAAGGAGAAAGACAATTTTACACCATCAAGTCCTTGACTGCCGACAAAAACTGTTGAAGGCAGTGAATGAATTAATAGCTTATCTGAATAGTCCAATATATCAGATAACTTTTAAATATAGAACGTAATTTGTACGAAAGTAGTGGAACAGGCCCTTATCAAAATATAATTACTAACTTATGTAGATAGACTTTTGTTGCACTATTCAATGGCAACAAATGAAAATGCAAAACCTCTTTAGAATAATATTATATATAATAAGATAAATGCAGAAAGCAAAATCTACAATCTCAGCGCTCTTTACGATGGAGCACAGCGCTCTGTCATAACACTATTAACTCTTTGCATATAAGACTTCAGGTATAATAAATGAGCCACGAAAAAGATATAATGCTCTCTCGTCGAGTTCCTATTTACTGAAGCGCTCTCATCATAATATAAATTGACGAGGAAATTCTACTATTATTATTCTGGAGTGCTGGTTAGTTCCTCTCACTGTTACGAAGAAAGAATAGGTTATATGATTCATTGTAGTGCTCAGGTTATGCTAAAAAGGTTAGTTTGTCATGAGTTTCGTTTATCTAGTTATTTGAAGCTACAGCATATACATATATATTCTTAGTAGAACATACTTTTGAACTTTAAATGATTATACTCATAAGTTCGTAGTGACGTCGCATAGCAAAAACCTATAAACTCGTTACATGAACTCAAGTCTAAATATATTTAACTATCGCCTGATATCACTAGTGTACCATACCACCAATAGGTAATTGTCCATCTAACTACGTCGTAATTACATAATAAAAACAACTTCAAAACCCCACCCAACAACAAAATAAATCCCCTTCACTAAAACACACAACAATTTGCATATTAAAAATAAAAATAAAAAACAAATTTAAATTTTGCCACTTTTTTTAAAGTCACCCATTTTTTTCGCGCTCTCTAGAGTCTCGGATATGTAAATAAAGGAGCACTCTTGGGGTCGGAATTAAAAAATGGCCGGCGATAGAGATAGGGCCAGCGTTGCCGAGAGCCCTACAGATAAGCCACCTGATTTGGTACGACAGATTGCACATTGCTCTTTTTTAATGGTGCTATAAATTGATCATTTGCGAAAATGCAATTCGGATAAGAATTAGTTCAAAACACGTCAGAGAATCAATTCGTTTTTTAAATTTAAACATCGTTATGTACGATCTTATAACCGGTACTTATTATGTGTAAGGAAACACTACTGCTCAAATTTCAAAAATGGAATAGCTATATGATCTCTTTTTACTTAATCAATTAGTTAAAGAACCCTTTATCAACAAACAAAGTAATACCACAATTTTGTTTCTTAATTTGAATAAAAGATAAAGTAAATTCAAAAACTTTTAAATTAGGAACTAACTAATAATAGCAAACTTCGATAGCGTCCAAACCTATTAAAAGTAACATTGTCAAAGATTTTGATCGGGGGAGTTTTAAAGAAGAAAATCTGGCTGAGTTGCCCTCTCCCGTCCCATAATGAATACAATCTTAATCGCGATGCCCTTTTCTCCGTAAATATTTAATTAGGTCGCAAGGTGGCCCTTTTACAGCTTAATTGCCGAAAATATGGAGTTACACAGACGTTTGTTGCAAGCAGAATATTATAATATGGAGCTAAAGTGTCGTTTTGGACTGTGGAAGTGTGTATCATTTGACGAGTTGTCTGCAACCATAATTGTGCTGTATAATAAAATGGAAGACTTTATTTATTTTATTTATTTATTTATTTATTTTATAGAAGGCTTACAGACTAATACATAGAAAATGATTTTTTAAAGTATAATATTGACAAATTGCTAATTACAAGCCTCCACATATAAATAAGAAGAAAAAAAAACGCATAAAAAAAAAGAGTACAAAAGACTTACTTACAGAGAATTACTAAAAAAAAAGAAATATTAATTGTTACAAGAATAATTAGAAAAAGAAGTTAACCATCGAAAAAGTTTTGTGCGATTTGATGTCGCAAGGATGCTACACTGGTGCAAAATAAGTCGAAATCAAATTCCTTAGACAGTCTATTAAAATCAAGTGCACTCCTTATTGAAAAGACATTTCTCATATATTTAGTCGATGTGAAAGGTACACTTAATATTGGTCGCTGACGTAATCCCATTAGGTTTGTTCGCAATGCTAATTTTGCAACAAGATCAGGACAATCAATATGGCTATTTGCGATACGCATAAGCATAGTTATGTCTCCAATAAGACGCCTCATGTCCAGAGGAAGGAAGTGGTACCGTTTACAGCGGTGGTTATAGTCAACTGAGTATTGCCGTGCTCTATAGTCAAGGTAACGTAGAAATTTTCTTTGGACGCCTTCAATACGGGACTTATAAACCTCATATTGCGGGTTCCAAACCTGTGATGCGTATTCTAAGTGGCTACGTACGAAAGAGCAATACAGGATTTTGACCGGTTTAAGAGATCGGAAACAGGCCGTAGTGCGTAGTATAAATCCCAGAGCTTTGGATGCCTTTGTTACCATACTATTCACATGTTGATCAAACAGAAGCTTGTTGTCAACGATCACCCCTAAATCTCTAATGCTATTCAGCCTGCTAATCACTTCAGAGTTGATGGTATAATTAAAATTGATCAAAGACGTACGTCGTGAGAATGTTAGGACGAAACACTTAGAGACATTTAATTGGAGTTTATTAAGTTTGCAATAAATCTCAAATCTGTGCAGGTCGTCTTGCACTAGATATGCATCAGACATGTCACTGACAACTTTGTGAATTTTCATGTCATCAGCATAGAGAAGAATATACGAATGATGAAAGCATTGCTTGATATCTGAGATGAACAATATGAATAACAAAGGACCCAGAATGGAACCTTGGGGCACTCCTGAGGGGACAGAACTCCAACCAGAGGTATAGCCTTGAAGCACGACGGCCTGCGTTCGGTTCTCTATATAAGATGAGAACCATCGGTATAAGTCTCCGTGGATTCCGGCGAGAAACAGCTTTTTTAGTAGCATGCGATGATCAATACGGTCGAAGCATTTGCTGTAATCCGTATAAATCACGTCAACTTGACGCTGCGCCATGCCGCTCGTAATAAATTCCTGTGATAGAAGTAAGTTAGACGTAGTCGAGCGGTTCCTAACAAAACCGTGCTGTTCATCACCAAGAATAGTCTTAAAAGCCGCGTAGACATCTGTATAAACTATACGTTCTAGGACTTTAGAAAAGAGGCAGATTTTAGAAATGGGACGGTAATTTTCAACATTTGATTTATCCCCTTTTTTGAAAACGGGAGTGACAAAGGCAGACTTCCAGATCCTTGGAACTTTACCTTCGGAAAGAGACCGCTTGAATAGGATAGTTATGGGTTCAGCAAGACTATCAGCACAATTAACAATGAACAACGGAGGTATTAGATCTGGTCCACCTGATTTGGTAAGGTCCAAGGACTTGAGCAGCTTCAGGACACGTAGGTGGTTTATGTCGACTGTGCTGACAGACATAGCAGTATTATTACATCGCTCGCCAGAAGTACCCTCATCGTTCACCGTAGTCGTTTCCGGTTCTAAAAAGGTGGATTGGAAATAGCTAGCGAAAATGTTACTAATATCTTGTCCTGTGTTTACAGAGGTCTCGCGGTAGTACATCCCACTAGGGAATGACCCAGCCCTTCGCTTACTTTTAACAAATGTCCAAAAAGCTTTTGGATTTTTAACAATTGAATCCTCAATGTTAATCATATATTTTTCATAACATGTGTTTTCCAACTCAACAATTCTGCTACGCAATAATGAAAAAGAATGATAATCAGATATATTATTGTATTTTTTATATTTCTTATGATATTTATGCTTTTCTCTAATCATTTTTACTAGTGCTGGGGTATACCAAGCAGGATGAGAGGATTGTTTTACCGATTTTAGAGGTACGTGTTTATCCCGAAGCTCATACAGTTTATTATAAAATTTAGTGACTGCATCTTCTAAGCTTATTGACGATAGAAACTGAGACCAGTTAATTAGATCAAGTTCAGATTTTATAGTGTCGTAATTACCCTTTGAGAAAATGTAACATTGCTTAGGTTTATCGACAAGAGTATGAATTTCGACAAATTTTGTCATAATAATTAAAGGCTTGTGATGAAGATCAAGAGGCAGAGCAATAGGATCCATACTTTCCGAGACAGTTACAGTGTCGTTACAAAAAACAAGGTCGAGTAGCCTATGGTTGATATTCCGCTCACCATTATACTGTGACATATTGAAAGTTTGCAATGTATCAAAGAAATGAGTAATATGCTGAGAAGAAATGTTTTGAGGAATTAACTCACCATTAGTAGCTATGTCCCCATTACACCACTCGACATCATTTCCGAAATTGAAATCACCCACTAGCAGGAACTTATCAAGTGGATGAGTCAGAATTAAGTTATTAAAACTATCCGTGAAATTGCGTAACTGGGTACTGTATGAATTACCTAGATTCTCCTTGCATAAATAAAGCGCACAAATATGCAAATTGTAACTAACCTGTGATCTTGACTTCTTAAGGATTAAGGATAGCCAAATATCCTCCGCAGAAGTACGCCAATCCAACCTCTCAACTATTGTAAGTTCTCGTTTAACAGCTATCAGAACACCTCCACCACGCACCTGACCGGTTCGGGAGTACTCACGATCACGTCTCCAAACAAGATAACGTCCGTCGAATAATTCACTGCTATTAAAACCGTCATCTAACCAAGTTTCCGTAAATATAATTATATCATACGAACTGAGACACACTCCGCGAAACACTATGTTTGTTTTCGTACGCAAACCACGCACATTCTGATAATAGATTTTAAGCGTAGCCATAATTACCTTTAACTACAACTAAATAACGTAGGAATAGATAAAGATTAGTCAATATTGTCAAAAATAAATTAAAAATTAATAATAAAATCAAGTGTAGGTCATTATAGCAACTATTATAATACTTAAGAAGGGTAGTGGTCAAACAGACTAATAGACACAGCAATACACAGTGATCAGTAAGGATAACATTATAAAAACATCTGTTATAAAGGGAAACAATAAGCGACGACCTGTTTAGAGATAACAGCACCTCGGAATAAAACGTCATAATTGGGGACGGTCCACGACGCAAAATGTACTTTATGGTATGGTAAATAAAGTTTAAGTTTGCATACCAAGAAGCGACATTGCAAGAATAATATTTAATTGACTTACCTGAGCACACTGTACAACGACACAAAACCAATAGGAATACGCAACTAGCACACAGAAGACTAAGATTCTCAAACAACTTTGTTTCGCACATTTTCAACACATACTTAAAACATAATGTTAATGTTAGGTTATCGGTTTTTATAAATAATAACAGTGAATAATTTAAGTGATTTTTTGTAGATCTTTCTCCGATTTGATGACGAGTATTGGCGACGTATCGTTTTTTCTTACGTGTATCTTCGCGTGTTTGACCCAAACGTACTTAAAATCCATTTCTGCCGAAGTTTTCTTCGTTTTAGACAGCAGCATTTTATTTTTTATCGTTAGGTGATCATTTATAAAGATTTTATGATTGCCAATTAGTCCAATAGTAACTGGCGTCAAAGGTGAAGTCTTTAGTTCGTACCTAGAAGCTGCTATGAAATCTTCTTTTACGTAACGTTGGCAAAAACGGACTATGATAGGCTTTATACGGTCTTTTTCACTGGTAGGCACTCGAGTGATGAAGTTAATTTGATTTTTCGAGACAGGATAATTAACTTTAGCACCAATTTTAGCTATTATTTCAAACAAGTTCTCGTTGCTTGTTTGAGGCACTCCCTTAACTTCAATATTATTCATACGCGACCACTGATCTCTATTGCTGCTGTCTTCTTCCAATTTGTCCAATCGGGCTTGCAGCTGTTCGACTTGGTCTTGGACCCTCTCAACTTTCACGATACGTTGCTCCATGTCATTTAATTTTTCGGTAACCTCTTTCATGACTTCACTGTACTGATTTGCCATGGTTGTTTTGAACTCGGCAAATTCATTCCTTAATGCGATGATGTCTTCCTTCATATTTTCCAATGTGGCAAGTTTCAACGCCAACGCACGGATTTCCTGCAAAACTATAGACTGGGTGTCCGACACAGGTGTTGGCGACGATATTGGCGTAACGGGTTGAGAAGCTTTGCCAGAAGTTAGATTAGTGGCACTTATCTTACAACTACTGCAACGCCATGTAAGTTTTCTGTCACCAAGTTTCCGGTACCCGGCCTCCGTTATTCCTGCACAGCGAAAGTGTAGTTCCTGATTGCAGACTGTGCAGTGAGCTCCATCAGATAGCGGTTCCTCACAGGAGCCACACTTGTGCGTATTCATGATTTAGATTGTTGTTTCACAAAAATGTTTGAGAAACACTGGAAAAAGTACTCAATCGCAGTATATGTGGGTAATAAAACTGACCGTACGACACAGGGCCTACGACAAGACTGTGGTATGTAACGCAATATTTGTAAAAAAATATTATTAAATATATCAATAAAGAATCACATATTTTCAGATTTGAATGCACAATAATATGGAACATAAAGTTTTATTACCTTTATAAATTAAAGTTTTTCTTGAAATAACAATTCAGGTTATAGTTGTTTTGTAGATAACAACGAATCGATAACAAAATTATCTGAACACTCAAGGACAAACTAAATGTGATCACCGAGATCAGTATAATCTGAAGGCCGAAGTAAATTACTTTCTAGACAAACAATTACGACTCATGGACATATTTCTCAGATTTCTAGATTTCTTTAAGCGTTGCCCACTGTAAGATTTTCTCCTTTGTCATAAGTACGTTTACAAATGTACAATTTCACACCCATATCATCCAAATTGTGGATCACACAAATAGTTGTTTTGTGTGGAAATTGAACTCGCGACACGTTGCACGGGAGCCGGTGGCCCAGCCTCTGTGTAACCGATGTATTATAAAACCAACTACTACTCATCTAGAATACTCCACCTTATTTCGCAGGCTTTAAACAATAAAAGAAATTCACTACACAATTATTCTACAAAACAACAAGCTATGTATACCTAATGCAAATTAAATGTACTATTTATTTTTAATTGCTAGTACCTATTCCATTCAAAGCTTTGACAAAATTAAAACTCGTAATACACACTGACGGGAAAAACTAAATGAATCGCCATTTCGTTGAAGGTAAAATGCATTACGTAATCTCAAGCGCTATTGAGAATTTTCCATTAAAAAGCAACATTTTTCCATTAAAACCAGTGCCTGGACTGACCGGCGAGTTGTCGGCATCTTTTTTTCTGCATTTAATGTCCACTCTCACACAGTAACACTATTTAATTTATATACAGAAATTTTACATTGCCTTCTACATATATAGTTTCTATTCAAAACTCTAAACATGTTGGTGAACTTCGTTATTTTTTCGAAACACAGAAAAAACAGTTTTTCCTTGGCAATATAAATAAAAAAGTCTTTTTATTCAGATTAAGGTTGTATATGAAGTACGTTTTGTTAGTCAAGTAGTCTGTATAAAGCCGTTCCGCAGCACAGCATAGCTAAAGAGACGGAGACAAGACGCTATTTACATTCCTAGTATGTTAGTCGAATGCCTTCGCTAAATCTTTGTCTAAAAGCCGAACATACTGGCATTTCTATTAACAGTATTCCTTGAATTGTTATTGTAATAGAAATTTCATTAACAAAAGTAATGTAAATAATGAACATTATTTTTTTATATCTCTGCTCTAAAGGTATTTCATGTTTTAAAGTCCAGGTAAATAATTCGCATTGCGCTCCCAATTTAAAATATAAAATCTTCATCATTTATTTGGCAAAATTATTCACCTAAAACTTAGGTAAAATTCTCAAACTTTCGTCGGAAAATAAATACTAGAATTTCCTTTGAAAAGTGTAGAAAAACGAGTCAGTGTGTCAGGGCCGTTGCAGTAGGCACCTCTTGAGATAAGGCGCGAGCGACTTAATGAGGACTCCGCCAGACTCCGCAAAAGGGAACCTGAGGAGGAACTTCAACGAGAGTTTTAGGGCTCGTAAAATGAGATTAGACGTAAGTTTTATCAGGTTGCCGGAGATAGATAAAGTTTTTAATGAGACCCTGTACCGACCTGTCGATGTGTCGGGACATAAAAAGTTTGCAACTTGAAAATTTCTGCAGTTTAACGAACACGTGTTTTTGGTAGAGAAATTGAGCAATGATTTTTCTTTTAGTTATTAATGTTCACAGTTTTAAATATTACTACGAGTTTTTTCACACTTTAATAAAAAAGCTTAGTCTAAACCATAATATATCCTCTCGTATAAAAATGGCAATCCTCTAATCAACATAATGCAATGAATTCGAGTTTAACATTTTGCAATAAAACCTTTAACACATTGAAATAAGCTAGATATTCCCGTAAATAAAAATGGTTAACGGCTGTAATAAAATTTCTTGTTTTATTCTCAAAGTTGGGATACATTCTGGTCTGAGCCAAGTTTATTGTTTTCAATTACATCTTTACCTTTGTATTATATCCTCGATTTTCTTCCACTTGAGATGAGGGAGAATTTATATGATTACGTATTTAAATCTCATGTACTTTGTCACGAGATTTTTTGTTTTTTTTTGTCCAATCTGTTTTGTAAGTAAATTGGGTTATTTTTTACAAGATTTACCAAAGAGATAGGTATGTTTTCTACAAAATGGAATTCAAAAATATAAAAAAAAATACTCAACACACTCAAAATATGATTTATTGCATTTATAACTAGCTACTCTCGCGCGATTTCACCCGCTGCTCGGCTCCATTAAATCGTAGCGTGATGTTTTATAGCCTATAGCACTCAGGAACATTGTAGCTATCTATCAGTAAAAGAATTTTAGAAATCCGACCAGCGGTTCCAAAGATTACCCCCTACGTACCAACTTATAAACTTACAAATTTTACCTCTTTATGATATTAGTAAAGATATGATTCCAAAAAATTCCGCTGAAAATTAAAATCACTAAGAGAACAACATTAACAAAGAACTTGATAAAATATCTCGAAACCCTTGCAGTAGTAAATACCATTTCCGTAAATGTTAAGCTGGTCCTCTTCCCGCTCTAAATAAAGAATGAAATAAATATTTAAAGAGAGAGGAGCTGAGAGACACAATTTACTTGAAAACTTTAGCCGTGGACCGCAAATAAACAGAGTTTAAAGCAACAACTCTTAGTACCACGTTGTACTAAGTAGGAAAAAGTTTTGCAGCTAGCTAAGCGACAAATTGGACTCTTATTCAGTCAGGAAATTAACCAAAATACCTGTGAGAACACCACAGACGCTATATCATATAACTTTTAATTAATTAACGCTTAAAATAACTGAAGTTTCTCAGAAAGTAGAATTAAGGTTGAAATGGAGGTATCACATTCCTTGCCTTGGTTCTTTCCTAAACTACTAACTTAAAGTTTATATTCCAAGAAGTGTCAGCGCCTTTTCGTGGTCCACCACCACCATTAACAAAATCCGTTTCCAAAGTTTTTGAAAAACGCAGACGGGGCCCTATAGGGCTGATGTTCAGCCGGGGTTGCGGGGTAAGCCCAATGAGGCACTGCGACCTCGGCCCAGAGCAGGAGAAGAAAGAACGGAGGGTTTTTAGTCAGTAAGAGTCCCTCCTGCCCGACCCTGAGTGGGAAAAGTCATTGCATGATTTACACCTCCCAAAAAAACAGAGTTTGGTAAACTAATAAATTAAAACCAATAGAAATAATAGTTGACACAAAAATGAAAAGTGTAGAAAGGTCCGATTAAGGCCAGCCTCTTAGCAAACCAAATCTAACAAAACAATGGAAAAATTAAAAACGATTAAAACATTTTTGAAACCAGCTATACGGTACGCGCGAGATAATACACGTTAAGCTAATATAATCCCTGAATAACACTGAATTTGAATTAGTTCAGTAACCTTCCTTAAAAGTTGCGTCAGGATCTCGGGACTTCCATTGCGTAGATCATTATAAAGGGCGGTGTACAAAGTTTTAATGAGACGAAGCGTCATCATGGCGGACAGATAAGAGGCGCTGGTGTAATCCTTGCCTAATTGATTCGCAAAACGTCGACTCATGCCCTTGGAGGATTGGTCGGCCATTGTTGGAACCGTATATTGATTTCAATACCGTTATCCTTGGTAGGAACGGGAAAATGCTTATTAAAAGACTGTGTTAAACGTAATATTAGGGCGATGTTTTTTCATTTATATTTGATAGTTTAAGCTTTGCAATCCACATCTTCGCCACTATAAGCGCGGATCTGCATTCGGCGAGCAAATGTACTCGCTGTCTGACCAAAACCCGATCCGAGCGTATGACGCATACAGTTCAGACAACAACAGGCGGGGCTCAACAGGACCGTTGTTAAGCCAAAGCTGCGGGGCAAGCGCAATAAGGTAACCTCAGCGTGGACCAGAAGAAGGAACGGCGGGGTTTTTAGCCAGAAAGAGTCTGACACTTCCCTCGACATACCTTGGGCGAGATAAGTCATATGATGAATTTCCCTTCTCAAAAAAACCTTGACTAATGAAAATATAATATTGTGAAGTAAAGACTTGACTGATATCAGATATTCATCAAACACTCGATTTGGTCTCAAACACTCGATATATCTATCACACAAAAACTATCCATAATAAACGATCAAACAAATTTCCTTACTAAAGTGTTTACTTTGAAACCCTTCGGTCCTTCGCCCACTTTGAAACATTTCTGCCAACGCAACACTCCTTTTCATTCTTCAGAAACGATCTAACAGAACTTTCCATCGAATGAACTTTGAATGGTGTTCCAAATAATTAAATGAACTCTGGTAGACCCTTCATGAACTCTTGGAAACCTTTTATTAAATAAGTTGTTTTTTTTTTGAGGTCGTAGAGCAGCTAGTAAGTTGTCGAATTACCTGATAGTAAGCAATATGCAATCGCCATCTATAGTAACATCCATCACTACCATGACATTGGCGAGTGTTTCTGGCCTTTTGGTGGTTTAGGGATTCGAGGGTATATGGATTAAATACGGAGAAATGAGGGATTCTATGGAAGCCAAGATTACGCTTAGCTAACTCACACAACAAAATACAGGAATAGGGTGTTTTTAAAATTAACAAATGTGGAAACGGTTTTATTATTTACTTTTTAAGTTTGGGAGAACTATGCATGCAAACATGGTCCGGCTCAACCCTAGTGATACCACGGCGTCACATAATATCGATGTCGAAAAAACCCTTGCTTTGTATTTCGCCGTGTGGGTGTATTACTGGAGCTGCAATCCCCCCTTTTATTCCCAATCCTGAAACCCCTAAACATTCACTTGGCTGGACGCACCACTACTACTACTACTAGTACTTGTACCTACTTTGGTGTTGCGGGTGTCCATGGACAACACTGATTACTTACCCTAATGTGAGCCGTCTAATTATCGACCTATCATTTAAACAAAGCTTTAAAATCTCTTTTAATTTTGCCAACAGTGAATATGCGTACAGTATCAAACTACAATATACCGTGTACAAAAGTACCTACAATTACGTGACCAACCCTAAAAAGAAAGATACCCGTTGCGAAACAATTTCAAGTTGATCTAATAATTTAATAAAGCCCTCATAATGACAAGTTTCGAGAATTGTACCAATACGTATTAACTTATAAATTACTCCAACCAATATCTGTCTGAACAATAAACCTAATCAAGCGATATTGAATAGAAAAGAAACCGCTGCCGCTGTACTAATAAAATTGATGCGAAAATACGATATTAGTTTCAACCTTTTGAATAAGTTAGAAAAACTATGTAGTACGTACCTACATAATTATATTAAATAAATAACTCAATATATTTCGTGTAATACTCGAAAAGAGTAAAGCAAAGAGAATTACAGAAGAAACGAGTACCTAGCGGGATTCTCTAACAAACTCCGCTGAAAACCGCGCTTCTTTTGATACCGGTAGAAAGGTAAACGTCAAAAATAACCACGGGGAAAAACTTGCAGCGAGATGCATTCATCGTTATAACTTTACCCGCTCACAACTAACATAACTCTTTTTAAGCAAAGAGTTCTCTATGTTTAATCAGCCTCTTTGCTGAAGTATATCCATCCATTTAGATAAGTAAGAGTTAAATACTCGTAGCTTCCAGATTCGCGCTGTAAAGTCTGTAGAATGAGCTCGTTCTGCATCCTTATCTCGCTCCTTTCATAGTTATTATGATAAATCTAAGGCTATAAAATTACATTATTATTCGGATATTAGAAAACACGACCCGTACCCGGTAGTAGAAATGTCATAAATATGATAATGCCAAAGCATTAATAGCGATTATGACAAATTAGCCGATAGGAAAACGATAAAATTTATTACTATCCAAAATATATTTTCACCCAAATAACGTTGGAGCCGAACCGGGAATTCATAATTTATTCCCCGATGACAATACAACAGAAGCGTCCTTACGGTACGCCCGTAATTTATAACATGATTTGCATTAAATAGTAAATGTAGTACTTGCATGATTATTTTAATTTACCTGTATAATGTTCACGAATGAAAGTGGTACACAGAATCTCAACCAGTAATTAACAATAATGTACAGAATTAAATGACTAGAAGGGTAATATTCCCTTAACAGCTACAACCATTCTCCGTGGCCGCGTGTACGATGAAAAGAAAATTGTCCAAAAGCCAGCTATAAAAGTGCCAGAGTCGCCGGTAGCCCATCAATTACAAAGAGCATAAGCTCCACGGACACTCCATTCTGTAGGGAATGGTACGGACAGGAATCCACTACACTTCCAGCCGAGTAGCGGCACTATTCGACCGGAATAAACTCCAGCATGTCGTGTTGCAAAGAAGTGTAGCGAAGTCGGAAATATCCCGGGAATAGCAAACTTTAAAGTTCCGCTTTAAGAAATGGATACGAGCCACATTGGCTCCGAATCGACTTAGTGGAATGTACAATAACAAAGACAAAAAGCGTTATCTCGTTTGAAAAATTCTCGAGGTGTAATAAAATACGAGCTTAACTCCAATACCAATCTTGAAACGTAATACGGAGGATTATTTCGTCAGCTGATCTATCTAATTTAGAAGATGGAAAGTTATTAGATGGTTTCGCAGTACTTAGAGCCAATTTAATTTATTTCTTGGAAGATTCATTAAATTGGATATTTAGCCATTTTGATTATTACCAGCAATTTTATTATATTCAGCATTAAGCCTCGAAATACTGAATGGGAAAAATCAATCGCTTGAACTAAAAAAGGCAACAACAAATTGTCGTATGGCTGCAGTGGAAAACAAATTGCATTTTATAGTTATCTCTGTTGAGCACACGTACAAAGTCCCATTTCACATTGGAGTATACAAAGCGGCTCCATTCGTTTGGAAATATATCACTGCACAGACGTGGAGCCTCTATTCGTTCTTTCTTTTTGAGAAGCTCTCGAGTCTCGTTTACGCGAGTAATTGGGATACAGGACAGTTCTGAGCATTCGTGTGTCCCTGGCAAGAGCGCGCAAGTATGCAACCAGCACTAATGCCAGGGCCGCCGAGTACGTACAACTTTCAGATGTTTTTAGCACACATTTTCGGCTTTTTACGACTCGTCGCATTGCTTGTTTTAGCCTATTTTTTACTTTAATACGTTTTCGCTGTAATTTTATTGTCGAATTAAAACAGAATAATGAGGGCTTTACAGCTTAACTTGTGTTGTGCGCTTAGCGTATTTTAAATGTCCAAATGGTTTTTTGCTTTAGAGATAAAAATTAAACTGTATTTCCGCAAAGATTTTTAATTTTTGCTGTTGTCTTTATACTCGGGACAGTTAGTTATAATGTAGTTAACGCTCGTTGTTTGGTATTTGCATAAATATCCAAGGGGTATTTGTGCACGGAGCTCCAATATCTCAGTGGTACAATAACCTCATCGCTCTCGGAATCAATATTCCAAAGGCAGTCGTACTGCTTCGTATTCAGAATTATGGATTTATGCATCTTCCTCGATGCCAAATTATTTACGTGCCAAAATGTAAAATTACTTGAATATAGGTTACGGAATTTCCGCGCTTCACAAAATGGGACCACGAAGATCAAACCTTCTCATATGACAAAGCCTATTTGATTTTTAACCCACATTCGCGAGTATATCAAAGGGGAAAATATAAAGTATATCATATTTTTTACACGCCTTGTTAAGATTGAAGACACTTCTCGGATTTTTATTACGTTATATACGAAACAGGCAAATTTTTTGTCGCCCTCGTAAAATATGATCTGATTGACGTGGCGCGTTCTCTTTTTTGTATCTGTAAATTGGCAGCGGTAATAAAAGTCAGTACAAAGATTTTACACACACATCTTAATAAAAAAAACAGCTAAAGTTTACTTTCTTTTTGGAATTCCGTATTATCAATTCATGTACTATATTCAACATTCCAATTGGGTAGTTTCCTAGGTCAAAAATAAATTAATCCAATGTTTCAATACAATAAAATATAGAAAAATAACTATACTTTTATTCATCGATGGATCGATACACCAAGTTTTAGATTTTTTTAGCTAATTATTGTGAAATAAGTATGCTATTTGACGCAAAAATGTTATGACGTCATAGCTCACTTTTTCATACAAATTTCATAGAAAAGTATCGTTTTTGACGTTTGGATAAAAGTATTGAATTTGACTAGTTGGAAACTACCGTATTTAACAAATCATGTGTTAAATAATTCTTTAAAAGAAACACCCTAGTAGCACCGCAACCACCAACAGTATCCATCCAAACTTCAAATAAAACAATTAAAAACCAAATCCGTCTAACAAGGCACACGAAGTTTCTGTATCAGAATCCAAAATGTACTTTTAAGTCCCAAAACTAACACGGTCGGGTTTAATACAATCACCTGACTTTGCAATTTATCCGTCCGGTATCATCCGTACCGCTACCCGGGTAGCCGGGTATACTCGTAACATAACGGGTGGTGTGATGAGACTACCCGGGTGAATACTGATGAGGCGAGTTGACCCGCCCGAATATTAATCACTGGACGTAATACAACCGCCTGTTGCATTATGTAAGAACTCCAAGCCAAGACACAACGGCCTTTTATAAAG
Organism: Spodoptera exigua; assembly: GCA_902829305.4. Classification (NCBI taxonomy): domain Eukaryota; kingdom Metazoa; phylum Arthropoda; class Insecta; order Lepidoptera; family Noctuidae; genus Spodoptera; species Spodoptera exigua. The sequence goes on from LR824615.2 coordinate 8,916,475, forward strand.
GGAACGGCTTCCTTGAGAATTTTTCCTTTACGTATTTTGATTGACAACGATAAAGGACTTTAAAGGGTTTTGTAGCCATTTGATGGACTGTGGTATTATGAACTTCTACTGAATTATGTTAAATTCAGTCGTCAATCATTGGTCAAACGAGAAATATTGAAATCTCTTTATATGTAAATGAAAATCAAGAGAAAATGCTCAGGTTCACGGTATGAATTTGCGAAACGAAAACGAAGAAATAAGGATGATTTTTGAATATTATCGTGAAACATATTAAACTTGAAAAGTCGACGACTGCCGCAACGACTACGCTCGTCATGAATTAGAGTCCCGTTGTAACTTGAAACGAGTAGAGGATTTCTCAATCAATTCATTTGGTAACGATTTTTCTTAATTCTTAGCCTTATTAACACAAGTGTAACAATTCGTAATGACATTATTTATTGTAGAAATTCCATTAAAACTCAAATTACGTGTCAACCCAAATCGTCAATGCACTCGACTTGCTAATTGTAGTATACATTTAATTAACTTGAACTTAGACTAAAATGGCCATCTGAAGCTGGTACAACCTCGAGCATTACTTTCTAATATTAGCCACCGGTTCCCAAGTACGGTGTTCTGGTGGAAACTTGTGCCTATTGTGAGCTTCCACTTAATGATCATTAGCTAGTCTAATGACCAATGAACACGCTAGATTTCACTTAAGTACTTGTTTAAGTTACCAGCGAAAAAAATCTTTGGCATATCTTCGAATGTCATCGTTGGATATGATTTTAGCTTTAGAATCTGATTAAACATAATGAATATAATATATAGGTACGTCCTTTTTTTGAATAGTTACTCGTACTATCGTGAGATACCTATACAAAATTTATAAAAAATAATTATTTACGTAAATTTACTTACCGCCGCGCCGCACACGCTGCTCACGAGTAAGAGTTCCGTACTGACTTGAAAGTAGTAGGGCCTTACTCAATTAATTATTATTCATGTTAGTATGTAAGTCGTTATTTTCAATAAATAATATGCTCTTCATTTATGAGGTAGGGTGGCAAAAAAGCTGAAGAATTAACTGATGGTAAGCAATCGGCGCCGCTCATAGACACTCGCAACAGCGGACCAGAGGTGAGTCACAAGTTCTAATGAAATATTTATCTCATTACATGAAAATGTTAGAAGTTATGCAGCTATCATCATTGACAAGCAACAGTGTAAATATTGAGGACCGAAAGCCCTTGTGTTTCCTGAATACGAGAACAATTTTGCCTGCATACATTTGAATCCTAAGTAAAAAAGGCAATATTCATCCGAGCACGAAAATCGGAAACTCCGCATCCCACAAATTGTATTGTGAACGGATTGCCGATAAAAAATAAGAAAAAAAATAGTGAAGCCACAATATTCCCCGTCCTGGTCTGATTTATATCCGGGTAACATCAGTCAAGTAATATCCGGGGTGAGAGACAACCCGCCCGTGTCATATTGAGGAAATGAAATGATTTTTCATTTGCCCACCTGATTAATTATTATTATTCAGCTCTTTTCTTTTTATGGGGTTTCTCATCTCACGAGGTTTTCTTATGAGCATTACTTTATAGACATCATCATCTCATCTTACTTGATCACTATCATCTAATTCAATTCTCTTCCTATGCTATCAAATTTTAGTGTTCACTGTATAATTGTTAGCTTGTATAAATTACTTAATTAATACCTAATTAGATTAATTAATATTAATGTTCAAATTGTCCCAATTTCCTGTCTCATTATAGCTATGTCAGCATACAAATGTCAACATGAAGAAATAATTAGTAGTCCGACGGTTCTTACTAGACTTCAGCGTTAATTGAGTACTTTAAAAACACTTTTTTAAGTCTTCTCTCGCGTAGGCCCCACACCACTTATGTTACTCACGCGCTCGTGAAACTGTTTGTAAAAAAGGCCTTTTCACAACTTGGTATTCCATCCATGCTGTGCTGAGCCTAGCAAATTTATTAAACAAGGTCACGCCCCGTTTTATAGGGATAATAAAAAGTAAAACAACACGTCCATCTGACGAATGAGGATCTGACACGACAAGAAAATGTAAGAGGCGCGGAATATTTTACTTTCTCGCTCATACATTTTGAAAATAAAATTGTACAAGCTGTAATGAGTATATCTATAACTAAAAAGTTCTCTGGCCAAACTTACTTAAGTTTCTTAGCGAAGTTAATTTCACCAGGGAGTTAGCGGTTTAGTTTCCTTATACATTTTAAAACTTTTCACCTGCAATGTGGTTAAGAGCCCGATGTAAAGTTATGCATAGCTAACATTACCGAGGATTTGTTTTTAAATTGAAGATTTTCATTTCTACCCTACTTGTTTTACCTAATGCTTATTTGGGGGAGCTTTACAAAAGTACATTCATCACATAACCGCTATAATGAAGTAATACGAGGGAACAAGACAAAAGACAAGATATTTTATTTGTGCGAACACCGCATTGTTAGAGCCGTCCCACAAGGCTCATTACTGAAAATTAGGTTAGACTCTCTAGAAAAATAATGGCGGGTCTCTTCACTCGATGAATATTCACAAGATGGCGTCGTAGTGGTCATGACGGTTCGCGCCACGCTGCCGTCACGGGGATAATTAAAAATAATTATAAAAGCCGACGCGCTCTCCCGTCGCTGTATATTGAATTAATAATTCAGGAACATGCTGATTCCGAGATGAATATCAAAGGAATACCGATAGCCGAATAATTTTTAAGTGGGCACGTGGGTATGGCGCGAAAGTGGCGGCCATTTTAACTCTTTTACCAAGATTTATTTTTCGTGATGACGTTGCTTGTAACTTACCTGAAACAAAAAAACAGTAATTCATTAGTATGAATAAAGAAACTTCTACTCAGTTTATGAATGGATAGAATATCTACATAGCAATAAGAAGTAGGTAAATAGGTACATCGGAGCAGTAGCTGTAACTCCCTTGAGACACGTATCTCCCGTCGTCAATTGGAAACCAGAGAGCTATATCCATAGTGGTTCGGCGATGTTTACATTTACCTTGCTCTATTGAATTCCCTTTGATGTTACATGTCAACGAAATAAGATGTAAAACAGATTTAAATGCTTTATACACTGAAGTACTACCTATGCTGATTTATTCTGTGTTGCTGCAAAGACTATATTATTATTTTGTGATAATTATGAGTTTATAAATTCTAAAAGTAAAAAAGTGTTTTTTTGAAAACACATGATTTTTTTAAACCTGTATGAATGTATAATCCTTCGATTATAAGAAACAATGCAATATATTCTGTAACAAATAACGAATGGTTGAATCATGACAAAATCTGATTATTTATAGTGATTTGACGCACGCGGCACAACTAGGTACTTGTATTTACTGCACCATTTGTCACAAAGTATGTATTTCCCGGCACATCCACCTAGGTACATAAGCCTGTTTATAACACAACATTCACCTTTTCGATATATAAATAAAAGAAACACCAACATTTCTCTCTCAAATATCCATTTCTTATTCCATATTCAGTCTGTGTGCCATGCAAAGGCGAAACGTTTCGAACGCGAAGTGTTACAGATAACTTTGTACGAGCGTCGCTAACAGTACATACGAAAGCTAACACAAATAAATGGAACGCTATGACTTTGTAGAAACGTCCTATCTTCACTACAACGTTATATATAAGCACCCACGCCGATTCGCAGAACGGAAAATGCTGCGGGGTACGTATCATTTATTTTTCTTTTTCATAGACCATTCAAAGGCAGAAAGGAGTGATTCCTTCGATTGCGATTGTGAAAAAAAAAATATAAAGCGAACCGGTTCAAAGAGGTTTGAAGAGCAGACGATGTTCAGCGCGATCTATTTTACGTTTTTTATTCGTTGCATTGAATAAATCTGGATTTTTTTATACCTACAGGAAATGCCTACTTGGTAACTTTATGTTTTCATATTCATCACATTATTTTGACTTTTGTCTGCAAAAAAAGAGACTAACGGCTAAGTTTGTTTCGGCATACCTTCTCTGAGTGACTACTCAGATAGGAAACGCCAGCTAGGTACATCCAGTTTTTTTATAATAATGACATGTAAAATGGTCCCTTGGCCTATTTATAAAAAAAAATTCATTGTTGCAACAAAACAGGAATTTCAAACTTTCATAAATCCACGTCAGCTGCAGTATTTCGTTTATCTAAGTTAAATTGTGATAGTTGGTGACGCTATAAACAATAGTCACTACTCCCTGGGACCGGAGTGAAAGGGTTGCTGCTAAATTATTAAAACAAGTTTTCGTCTTCCTGGAGTTTTATCACCCATTTACTCCCAGTACTGTTTAACAGTAATGATAGCCTTTTGCATACTTCAGGCAACTACTACCTTAGATTTATGATACTTAATTTAAATGCACATAAAACTGTACCAGGTTAACAAACTACAGAATATTGTTCAAAGATAAGCGTTTGAAAGTAGATTGATAATGAAGATAAATAGAATGAAATCTCTGTGTAATCTCGAGTACAATTAGCTGAGCTATCAATTCATTAACTTGATGTAGTTAGAACTCTGTTTTGGTAAGAATAATTCGACCTATTAATTGGTAAGACAAACGTGACTCTTAAAACATTATTATGCTTACTTTTAGGTCTATTAAAAGATGGCCAGTTCATCAACTAAATGTCCATAAAATTAACCCTCTATAATGAGCTCTAACTTTACATGTTGGCATTATAACCACTAAGATTTTGAACCACGAATACAATAGCAAATAGGAATATTCTATTTTATCATATATGCAAAACGAAAAACTAAATCCATCGCAATAAAAATACGTAAGAAAAATTTTATTCAAAGCAAATATTCCTATCTTAACGTAAACTCAAAAAATATTTCTAAAACACCTCGCAAGTGCGCAGAACACAGTTCAAGGAGGCTAAATAGCTTTAATTAAATTTCACCAACTATGTTAATTGTACGCTTGTGTAGGTAGTAATAAACCTAAAATATAGTGCTGCAATGCCTAGACAACCCTGGATGGGGGTAAAAGTGGTAACTAAAAATTAAGTGGTAAAGTAGGGCAAGGCGGTATGTCAAAAGTCGTGTCCCAAATATTTATGTTGGTAACACTGGAGGGTTGCCAGTCCTCGTCCGCATCCCTGGCGACTTCATAACCTTGCCAATTCAAATGCGCCACGGTTTGCCAGAAAACCTTGGAAATCGTACCGCAGTGTTAAGTAAAATACAAGATGGCGACGCGACGGTTGTAAGATTTTTCAAACCTATCATCTTCGATAAAAGCGAAAAATTCTGTTACACTTAAGTTTAAGTAAGTATGTCACGTTCCATTTTCCATATATGCATGCATATTTTCGCCAGGTATGTATTTATTGATAAAACTGCCGTAGTTTTAAAGGCTATCATAATTTTAAGAGAAGACAAAGAAATCGATATCTTTAATACACTTGAAATAAAATTAATCTGTATAATAATAATATGCCGTAGTTTAAATGTTACGAGATATATATCCTGAGAAAGCAAAGAAACCAATAATTTCACTTTACTCCAAACAAGGTACTTTTACTTATATCATTAGATATCTGTCTCAAGATTACATTTCTCTGTAATATGCTACATGCTTTTCTAGACATTATTGAACAAAAAACAACTCCAAATACTCATCAGAATCTTACAACCTTATCATAACAAGCCATAAAACATTTTATATAGTAAATTTACTAAACAATAAACAGTAAATTTAATATAATAGGGTACCAAACAAAATGTTACCACTTGACTACTAAAAATGTAGTTATGTTCTCAACTTACAAACAATATTGTTTCAAGGATATTGGAAACGTGTTTTGGCGAGAAAACACTTTATGTAAGCCATATGTTATTTTCTAGGAGTTTCCAACAGTTTCTGGAAGGTCTTCGTTCTTCGAAATATCTAAAGTTTTGAGTTGAAAATGGTGAATTTATCATTTGTGACCTCTGATTGGACGAAAGTTTTAAGATATTTCACAGAATTGAGTTGTGAGTGAAAATAACTCAAAGTTTGTATATCAACATCTCTTCATTTATTTTGGAAAATCTAACATTAAAATGAGTATTGAGAAGATATCAGTATCGTTATGGAATATTCAATTTCGTTGCAGTTTCGAATTATTTAAGACCAGCTAGCTACTCTCTATTAACAGACTTCAAAGGAGGAGACATTAAATTTATTAACAGCTAGCCTTCCACCCCTGCTTGGCACATGTATCCAACAAGTTGCAAAAATCTCTTCTACTTTCCTAGACATTATTCCAAAATTTTCATAAGAACCTTCTCTTTCCATAAAGAACACAACAAAAAAAGAATTGTCAAAAGTCATCCAGCCGTTGCTGAGTTGTGCGATTACCATTATGCGTTTCATTTTTATTATGTATAAAGATACTTAAAATAACGACTTAGTCACGTGAATTAAATGAGAAAATCTCTACCATTTTCAAGTCACAATGTCACTTGTTACAAAATGGCGACGTCATTCAGCCGACTGGACCAGCCGATATTTTCAGTAAATTCAAAGAAGAAGTTTGGTTTACATTACATTATTTATACAAGATGGCCGACTGAATGTCCAAGAAGCTTCAAACCTACTTACATTAACTAAGTCTAATACAAAACGGTTACTAATGGTCCGTACTGACCGAAGTTAGAAATTCTGGTTAACTTACAAAGGGTCAATTTAACTAGTTAGTGGTCGTCGAAAATTTGAAGTGTTGTCATTAGAGACCAAGATTGTATCTCCTGAAGACAAATTTACTTTGGAAACAGTTTATTGGGTAAGGGGGACCGACCAGACGGACACCTGTATTTTCCCTTAGCTTTTAAATAAAACTTCAGTAGCGAAATAAGGGGACAAGTAAGTACCTCAAATAAATCGAGACAAAAAGTCGATCCCAGCAAAAGTAATCGATTATTTGCAGTGATTTTTCTCATTTTTTTTTTGTGACGACGATATTCCTTACTTTCATCGAGTGGAGGTTCAGAGAAGTAGGTATAGGCAGTATTTTATATTTTTACGCTTGATATACTTAGTTGTTTATTAATTTTACTTAGGTAATTAAATAATTTTATCAAAAGTATATTAAATTTGAAATATCTGAGTACAAACTAATTCTTTCTCTAAAAGTATTAGAATTAAGTACTACAATAGAAAACACTTACATTTTACTACTGTTCTTATTTTTTCTTAACAGCAAGTATTTTATTTACGAAATCCCAGCAGTTATATCATCAAATATTTACAAGGGGAAAATGGAGCTCTTTATTGTAGGGCTGGCACGGCCTAATATCTTGGAATTTAAGTCAAAAGGTCGTCATTCTCAGAGTTTAAGGTAATCTCGGTATTCGTCACCCTAATTTCTTATGCTTTGCAAGACAAAAATCAGAAACAAATATTTAACTTAAATAGGTTGGCGCGGTGACTGGGCAACTGGCTGCCGTGCGACGTGTTGCGGGTTCGATTCCTGCACGAAACAACTCTTTGTGTGATCCACAAATTGTTGTTTCGGGTCTAGGTGTCATTTGTATGTTTGTAAACGCACCAACAACGTGTTTTAAAAAAGAAAGAAAGATTTTAATCAATCAACTTAAGAACTTTCACAAATAACAACTAGAAATATAAAACATTAAGTCTGTACTAGCCAAACTATCTGAAATAGGACGTGATCATTTTTGCCGAAAACAACTCGTTTCTTGAGCCAAGAACCCCTTGAACTTATCATAATTACTAAAAAAAATTCAAAAGTATTCATTGAAATTATGACAATAATCAGCAATTTAAAACATCTAAAGGTTACAAAAGTGACATTCGAAATGCCTACACTCGAATTCTTTGTATTATTTAAGCTGATATCGCAAAAGGAAAAAGATAAACACTTACTATGTTTCATGGTAAATTTATTTTGTGTGGCAGCCCTGCAAGGCTCGCCCTCCGGCACTTTACTGAGTATTTATCTACAGTTTGGAGATCCCTTGAGCCCTGAAATGACTTTTTTGTACTCCAAGATGTAAAGATGATTAGGAACTAATTTATATCTTCTGCAGTGACACTACATACGCTTAATGTAACGTAAAACAGATCAAATATGTAAAAAAGTATTATTTGAAAGAAAGAACCTAATTCAATATAGCGTCAATAACACTGTACATTGTAATTGTAAAACTTAGTACCAAATATGAAAAAGTTTAAGTTCCTAGACTCAATATTTTGTTGCATTCAATAAAATCCGAACAGTATTTACGACCAACAACTTTATAATATAAAATGCATTCATAAATAACACCCAGCTGTTTACAACCAGTACAATTTAAATTACAATAAACATAATAAACACAAAGAATGGTAATAACAATTTTTAAAAACGAAAGAGTTCAGTTCTAAATACAATTTTCTTGTACTTATTGGCTGGCCTGGCTTCCGTCAACGGACCGGAAATGAGTTTTGCCGTCTTATTCCCTTCCTTCTCGTCCTACCTACTCCCCTCCCTACCTCTCCGCCTCGTGGCTGGGACAGGCAAGCCACCTCATTATTAGCACGTCGGAAAATCTATTTGACCCGGCCGACTTAAAGAATAAACAATTCAACTGCCTTACAGAGCCACTTCATTTTTATCCAGTTGCTTTTATTTATATAACAGTTGGCAATTTACAGAAATAAATGTAAATGGTTTTCCTTTCGAATTTAATAAATAAAACATAATAATTCTGCATCAACATTTATATATGTATTTGAAATTTTCATTTGTTCGTTTCAATTCACATTTGTAAACGGTACGCTGATGTTTGCTTTTAACAATCCGCAAAAATGAATCTCGAAACCGTATGTAAGCAAAGGTAAACAGAATATCTAACAAGGTTCACTGAACGAAGGCAAACAAACAACCCCAGAACCTAATCCTAAACAATATCAAATCAAACGATACTTTTAAAACGAAAAAACAAACGTAAATAACAACTTTTTCTATAAGAAGATTAGGAAAGTCACAAAGGCGATTTCTCATGAAATTAAATTACAAATTCAAACCACAGCCACAGGGAGAGCCATAAATTTCACCGAAACAATCATGGATGCGCGAGTTGTATCAACCAAAATGTTTTTGCTGATAACACAACGATACGCCATGAGGAATTTCGAACCATACCGGTTATGCAATAAGAACTTTTTTCCATAAAAAGAAACGTTTTCAGCTTAACTTCGCTACGATGACATATCCAGCAATAAAAAATATTGCAGTGAATCTGGTAAACTTAAAGCGTATCTTGGATTGCGGCCAGTTGCTACCGATATTCGAACAAATCGAGATCGAATTGCTTTTTGTGACTTTTTGCAAATATTATGTTGTTTTTATTCACGCTGCTATATTTTTATATTTGCGGGTGCAAGTGCAATGATGGATTTGCGTCCAGCTTGCAGCAGGAGAAGAAACGGGGTAGTTTTATGTCAGGTAGGGTCTGAGACTCCCTCTCACCCTGGGCAGGAGAATTAATTGGATACTTTAAAGTGCCAGAAAAAGGGTTTTAACTAATGTTGATGGTATAGGTACCTTTACTTATTTATTTTTTAAGCTACAATTCAGTAAATTACTTAACGTCACGGAATAATTAATAAACCCCATGTTTTGTAACTGGTTTGATGTGCTGGTTAACTAAAGCTAATTGGTAAATCAGGTTGTCTGTACAGTGTGTACTGTAATCAAATAGACACGTACCAGGCGCACATAACATCGTAGAGATGCGCCGCAGAGGAGAGGCACAAAACGCTAGTGCGCTGCGAGCCCTCGACTCGCGTGCCGTCGAGGACCGCCAGTGATTAGAGCGCGCTAACAAAGCGCCAAGGGCTCTTAACCTACATGCTCCGTTTCACAGCATCGCCCGGTGACACTCCTAGGGACCGCTGCGAGCCTGGTAGCACACCCACTCGCCGACGGCTAATCTCACTTTACTACAATTTTATTCTTTTCTTTTATTTAACTGCGGCAAAAACGACTGCTGCCTTCCCTCAGTTATTACCAACCTGACAATCAGGAGATGCAAGTCAATGACATAAATGAAACCTTTTCTCAAAGTTTTTGAGAACAGTGTAAAGCAAGCATGAAGTAAACGACATGTCATAAAGCGTTAAAATAAGCAATACATAAAACATCAGACAATGTAAGTAAGCACCGTAGATTTCCTAGATAAAACCGAAAAGGTGGCTCAACTAAATTTTGAGTTTTATTTTACAAGACTAGAAGTACTTGTAGAGGATTTTATGGCATCAGGGAGCAGCAATAAAACAGCATTTAATAAAACGGAGCTCCGCGGGACAGGCTCCGGCAGCCGCTAACCATACAGACGGGAACATGAAACACGTTGACACTATAGATATTGATTTCTAGCCGAGTGTAGAACATCGTCACATTGATTCTTGTGAATTTATATAGACGCTGGCACCTCGTCAAGTAATAAAGCCGCTATCTTCGCTCGTTTGCGCCAAAACGGAACATTGATATGCCCCATACTTGGCAATAAAAAGCTAGAAGCGTGCAGAAGCCGAATTTCAGCGAACGGCACGGTAATTACGAGCGAACTTCGAAGGTGGGAGACAACTTTACGCTCGTAATTTGTTCCTAAACTTGGTTAATGTTCCCCCTGACAAGATAAATTCATTAAACGTTACCTGTTTCAAGCTTACAGAGGACAAATGAATCGGCGTCTTCCTCTGTAACGACATCATCGATCTGAATTGTATCGCTCCCCAAAGCCATTTCGTATGACATACATATTAAGTAGGTATCTTATTTCATTTGACTCATACTATTTTAACAGCTTTTAACTTTACTTGGACAAAGCTTTAAAATTCTCGACGCAAATCATTACAGAAATATTGGCAAACGTTTATATGTACCCATTGATATCTAACTGATGTTTTGGGTATAGTTTTAAGTAGTGGTTTCGAGACCGCAGCTCTTCACTTTTATGTGGAGTGTAACGTTAAAGTTGTTTATGCCAACCGTCAGTCACAGCAGTTAAACCACGATATTGTCCAAGTAGGTCGGTATGAGCCTAAATGGCGTCGGAGTGGTCAGTGCATCCTGAGGAGAAGTCCCGCACATTAAACTTTTACAATGCTATTAAAAGACGAGACAGTGAACGGACTTGTGATTGCTTTCCGCAGCATTTTAGTCTATGAACCCCGTTTTAACGTTTATCGCAAGCTCAGATATTTTGAAGGGCTATTGTTTCTATTTATTGCTCGAGTACTCTATGGCGAGCAAGACAAATTGAGGAAAATTGTTCAGCTTTATTCAGGGGTTACTCCCCTGAATAAAGCTGAACAATTGTACAAAGCTTTATCAAGAAGAAAAGCCGTAAATAGGACCGGATTTATTTCCCCATTGTCCTTTTGGAAAGTACTATTTTAAAAATCCAAAGCTGCTTTGCTGATAAAGGCTTGGGAATACAAAAGTAAGAAATAATCTTTATTGTCAAACAAAGACCAGTCTTGAAAGTTAATCTTCAGTTACATGCCACGGCTGTCTGCACCGCTATATGCACTGTTTACCGAAGAGACTTTATGACCGCATCCCAGTTTTACAACCCTCCTTGGAATGGATGTATTTAAACTCTTAAAGAGATATTCTCTATTTTCCACTCTTAAGACAACATAACAACCAAATGCAGACATAAGAGAGAAAAATGTCCTTCATAAAAATCTCCACTAATGGTTGACTTTGTCGCTCAGTCATAAAATTGCTATAATTTTGCTTCACAATAAAGATTTTAGTGGACGACAAAATGAAGTCTCATATAATGCGAATATAATAGCGAAGTGATGGGAGGATCGTAACTAAGTACCTAAAAATTTGATAGTTCTCTTGAAACACAGCCATTTTAACAGTTTTAATAGAGTTGATGAAATCAAGAATAATGGTCAAAATAAAAATGTAGGTACCTATAAAGTCACAAACAATAAAACTATAAGTATCCTTAATTGCTCATTAAGCTTAATATAATACAGATCTTGCTAAAATGCGTTACTGTATTAGTATTAATATACTAGTTATATTTTTATCCATATATTTTGCACCACCAATAAATAGACCTCTTCTGATCACACGATCATTTCATCTTGCACATCCCATTAAGAAAATAAATATACCAAGGTTTCTCACCCAAAAGATGAACTTAAAGACGACAAAGTTAAAGTACAAAATGCAACGCACAGAGTACCATAAGGGCGAGACGAATGAACTTAATGAATCATAAACCATAATACGTCTCGGCAGTTCATAATAATTGCTGACGTCACGAAACAGGGCCGGATTGAAAGCATACAATGTGAAATGTGAAACTGTGTTCATATACGAAACAATTCATTGTATACCAACCTTTATTACCTCTATAATACGTAATATAATTGTACAATTACAATTTCCAGCCGAGTTTCCCTGTTCCAAAGCGTCGCTAACGTGACGTTAGAGGGGATGTTTAGCATGTAATGTGAGTATTCGAGGCGTTGGCGACGGTGTCTTCTCCTTGGACATATTAAATGAAGTCCCGAAGACTAGGATAATGTATGTAAATAGATACCGGGTCACGATTTATGTTAGTAATTGGTGCGTCGTTCAATTGTAACGTAAAATTGGAATTGAATTTATTTATTACGAAGATCTGAGGCACGTAAGGTTTTCTGTCTCTACTGCTGCGGTATTACGAAGGTCCCATTCAATCAGCCCTGCTGATTGCTTTACTCAATACCTCGACTGAACTGATGACGTCATCGGGTGAAGGTCATTTGTCAAGGATTTTTTGCTGAATAATATCGTTGTGGTGAATCTATACGCATGCGTGGACGCTGCGAACTGTATGGGGGATATAAATAAATTGAAAAGCTTCAAGCTCAATAGCAGCTGCGAATGGCGGCAGCGGACCGAGAAATGACATGCGAACACATACATACATGTGGTGCTTTGTCGTCCAGCATTCATATCCAGTGCCCTATCTATAATACAATTTGCACACGATTACACGGTAAAGTAGAAGAACGGGTTATTTTGTTGATTATAAAGTAAGAATGAAGACTTGGTCAACAGTAATAATCAATTACAATTTGACGGTCGTTCTTAATTCAACCGTTTTCAAAAACCCAATAGAAACGTCCCTAATTACAAAACAATAGAAACCGCAAACTAGACTTAAATAAAACAAAAGAAATCACATGAACCCGTAACTAAGCACAACGAATAGACTTAGGAATTAAGGAGAGATGCGAGCACCCAATCGGATAACAACGCTGATTGCAATTTGATTTAGCCGTATAATCACTAAAACAATCAACTAAATGTACGGAGCTTCGCGTGTGGAAATGCTGGATAATAATGGCAAAACCCCACAATAGGCTTAGTCGCCTAATGCGATGTGGTTATACAATAATATTACTTAGCAAGACAAACGGTGGAGCAGAGGTTCCCAAACTTTTTTTTCTCGTAGACCACTTTAAACATTTTGCTGGATCTGGTGGACCCCCTGCAACTATTACATTTACTAACTTATTTCCAAAACCCGAAAATCAGATTACCATTGTAATCTAAGATAAAAGTTATAGGTATATATATATCATTCGCATTCGTATTAATAGTAGTAGTAGAGAAAGGTCAGACAGGACTTTAACTAGGCGCGACGCGGCATCGGCGAGTCTTACTCTTTCTGAATATGGAATATGAAAGTTCTTTCAAACCAATTGCTGAGCTTAAGCTTCTTATAATATTGTCTGCCTATATTATTGTCTCCCTATATCCATAGGAGAAGTCAAGTCCGTTCACCTAATGCATTTTTATAGACCCCGTTAACGCGTTGTGGACCCCCATTCTTTTTCAACGAAATCGTAGACCCCTGTCGAGCTCCCGTGGACCCCTGGGGGTCCACCTGGACCACTTTGGGAATCTATGCGGTGGAGTGTATCCATATTGTAAACCCTTCTTTGTATGTTCAGCACTTAGAATATTATCAACAACACCTCGTGTTTATTCTATAAAACGGATTCCATGTAGAAACTAAATCTGTAACTTCACAATGACATCTGATACAGCCAGGTTCATAAAATCGTCCACAGTCGTAAGTCATCTACTGAACTATAAAAGGAACCGTATTGAAATAGAATACGAAATGCAATTCAATTTCATTCCGAATCGAGTCGAGTTAATAACGATACTGTGCAACAAAGAGCAATGGTTCCGCAAATCGATTGTATCGATATAAAGAACATTGGCGATTCGATGACAGGGCCTCTAAATAGGAAATCGGATTACTGGCATATGGCACTGGAATAGAGGACAGGAAACGATACATTGTGGTCGAGTGGCACGCTCCAGTGCTTCTCTAAACCCAGTACTCGTTTGAATGTACTGACCTATGTTGTGTGGATTAAGCTGATACGGTTCGACGAGTATTAGCTAACGTATCCGGGGCCAAAGTCATTGCTAATGATATACTGATGCTATAAGGTCAGCTAGTATCTCAATAATAACTTGTAATATTTTACTATCACATATTTGTAAGTAATGCTAGACTGTATTTTCTCCTAGTTTATGCCTTTTTCTCTCTTCAGTGCCATATGTATTTATATATAAAACACAATGATTTTATAAGTAAAAAGGTGTAGAAAAGGTAGAAAAATTAAAATGTGGCTAACTAGCCACAATTTTTCATTTGTATTTTTTTCACTCGCGATTATTGTATCATGCCATCCCACTTTAACGTGAATCATACGCTTTATTCTTGTGTGCATTAGTGTGCCGTTTTTGAAAATCGAATTTTGTTTATGTAACCAATCTACAGAATCTACACCATATTACTTATAAGTAATGTCATTGGTAAAACATGAAATAAATATTCATATCTAGTTACGTTACATAAAATTACTATCCTCTATGAAATAACCATAATAAAATATTATTTATATGTATGTTTACGTAACATAATTAAACATATACCGTAGTCTCCATTTGCTGTAATTAAAGAGCACACATACGAAGAGTTTTTGGGAATTTGGACATCTCCCTAACACTTCATTCACCAGAATGTGGTCAAAAATTTTTAAGCCCTTTCGTGTCCCTAAAATTTGAAGGCCCTTCTAATTTGGAAGATTTTTAACGATAAACCGCTATTTGAAATTTTTCTTGTATTAAATTTTTCTTGTCTCTTTAAATTTTTGTTTTATAAATAGTAGTAGTGTACAAACAGTTAGTAGCGAGGAGGAGCGAGTGATCGTCAACGATTTTTTAGTCCATGTATTCTCGGATCGCAAATATTTAGCTACGTACGTTTTATAAAATATGTTATAATAAAGTAGGTAATACTCATACGTTACATACGTTGATTTATTCGCTAATGGATTGGAAGAGCTTTTAATAAAATATTACTACATTTGTTACCCCAGAGGTTTCCGAACAGATTGACATTGGCAAGATTAAAAACCTTTTTTCACAATTATTTATTATTCGCTCCGTCCGAAATGAAAATCGGGGATTGCTCACAGATTATTATTATCGATCAAAAGATATATATTTACCTATTCTGTTTTACATGTTCCCTTATGAACATTGTACAAAGAGATATTTATGTTCAAAAATGTAAACACGAGTAATTTACTTTTCATAAGCCTCCAGCCACACTTGGCGGCCGACTGTGTATGAATAATCTCGCCCTCCTAACCATTTTACCCTCCTTGAAGAGGTTACCTCAAAATTCATTTTTCACGCAACCTGCCTTGGAATAAAATGTACAAGATTAGTTTATTCGCTCAGAGGGCTGGGATATCAGTGTTTAGGACCGTCGCCATGGCAACTGGAGCAGAAGGGCCTATTTGCCGCTCCATTGAGCATTTTGAGTGCCTCTGACGTAGTTAGGATCCAGCATGTGTGTTACAATGTCGTTATAATGAAGTTTCAAGACGTTAATGGGTCATAGAAGCTACTTCAGCAACAATATCAAAGGTTTAAGACCTTGTCCACCCTGTATTGATGATACTTTGATACCATATGGGAGGCTATTGTGAGCTCATTTAGTTTGGGATCACGTATTTTACCCTAAAATTAAATATCACTTACATTCAATAGTAATATCTCATAAATAAAGAGTGTTTTCTTTTTAATTTTAGGCTACCGATTCTCATTCAATGAAAAACTATTACTATAACACCAAACAGATAAAAAAGGCTGCTGTCACATTAATCAATTTCGTTGAAAAAGATGGAAATAAACGCATCCTCTCTGGTATCCAGTCCAATCCAATTATTAAAATCGATTGCAATCTGCAAAAAAGATGACAGGTCTGCCACAACAAGGTATGAATAAGTGATGGCCACCGTACTCGCAGACTGGAATGCGGTCTAGCCATTTTTATTCTTCTCCTATAAATAGTGCTGTCCTAGCAAGGACGAACAGGTTTATCGATAATCATTTACAGTTAAAATCGCAAGCCATCGATTTGTTTTTTGATCGATTTATGCACACCGCTTGCAGGCGTTTTGTTTTAACCGGTTTCGTGTACGGTGCTTTAAGATATTTACTGCTTGCTTTAATTATTGTTGAATATTATTTTTTTGTACTTACAGTGACTAGTTTGTCATTGTGTGCCTGAAGTTGCTTCTCATGCGTGAGGGTTCGAAACCTGGCAAGTGCCAATTTAACTATTTCGAAATAAATCTCCTCTCTAAGATTATCGAAAATATTGGGATGTGGTGAAGATTTTTATAATCGCGAGGAAATCCTGACGTATCATTTCAAATTATAATTGAAATCGACAGTTGGAGAAGATACCTGTACTCAGTAGAATATCAATTACTATGGAGGGTTCTGCACAAATGAAATTAATAATTTTGTTTCTATAGTATCCGCTGAAAGAGAGGTAGATTTGGGTAGAAAGTTCAAAAGGCAAAGGAAAAATCTAAGCAATTCTAATAACATACAAAGTTACACTCCAGTCTCCATTAATAAAACTGCAGCAACGTTCCAAAGAGTTCGCAAGTCTCACTCTGTTGTTACAAACCGCGACTTAGTTGCCAACAACGGGGGAACCTTAAAACCAAGCACTCGGCTAGTCGGTAAACAAAGGCAGGCTAATAAAAACTGCAATACAACACAACTGTTTTCTTGTTACCGAACAGAAAACGAGTTTTACAAAGTTGCTCGTTTAGAAATAAAAGGCGGGAATCATGTACCTACCTACGCTTATTCCACTTTCCTCTATGGTCCCCTCTGACGTTACTGTCAAAAGGAGTTCGAATTTCAAAAGGAACATGAGAGCGTAAAGGTGATATTTACTCGTATGTCCGTTTAAGGGCTTCGATTGTCTGATTTAGTTCAAACGTACGTCGTTCTTACAGCTCCGTTGAATTATTGAACAGCTCTTTCCTTGACATTGAAGTAAGACTTACAACTGCCACAACTTGAGGGACTGCGGGTACTTTATTTGATAAATAAAATGGCGTCTAGTCAATACAACATTTGAAGGGACATAAATTGTCCTGACCGTGTCGTGTAATGCCTTTACATGGTTATCTCTGGCAACATTATGTGTTACTTACTCGTATATTGGTAACCAATTCAATGTAATTCTCAGAGCACAGAACTTAAGTCTCACGTTCAGACTAATAAATGACTTCGATAACCAAAACTTAGCTAGCTGTCTTAACCTTTAGAAGTCTTGAAATTACATTAGTTCTTAAGTACTAAAACTGTGAATTCTCTAATGAACCTTGAGAACAGAGCCTCTAAGTCTACTTGTCCTTGTAAAACATAAACTTGGAACTTGTCTAAGAATAGATAAATTTCCCTTCGCACCCTCTCAGCCGCAACACTCCAGCATGTTGCATTCTTGCTAAACAAAAGGCTGTAGCACAAACTACGGAGAAGAAAGTTCTAAGACGGTTCTAATGTGGCCACTAAATATGTGGAATGTGGAACGTTGATTGGTATACATCTAGAATATTATTTTCTAAAAATGTTAAATGATAAAATTAAATGCTAATAAGTACTACTTATTTTACTTTTTTAGAGATATAGGAAACTGTAGTTACAGTCTATTAACTAAATGTTCCCAGTAGAAGATATACTTGATAACTATGTGTATTAGAAACTTGCACATCTGGATGGAAAGCACAAAAATACCCTTTTTGTAGATATCATCCGATATACTTCCACGTATTCTTTTAGATTGTATGTCAACTGTTACCTATCAAAAAAGAACTAAAAACATATATTTTTTTAATACTTTTGGACCTATCAGTTTATGTCTCTCTCAATGACATCTACGTGCTTAAGTTCTTCGACTAAGCATAAATTGTGTAGTGATTCTGTATTTTGACAGTGTCGCTTCCTTCGTGGCCCTAATCTTGCGAACTGAAGGCTTAGCACGGTGTGGAGTGCTGTCGCCATCTTTGAAACGGGGATTAAATTTCAAAGAAAGTCTTTGAATTGAGCGTAGGTGTGTGGTACTGTTATGTTATTTTCTTTAAATCTATTTAGCGTGTATATGAAAACGCTACGTTGTACCGTGCACCAAGAAAATCTTTCTTGAATTTTTTTATGAAACTTTGACGTCAAAAATTCCCCCGAAGAACGTTCGCTATTCGCAAGCTTAAATATTAATTTTAGAATCTTGTTTTTAAAAGTCCAGGTTATGGATAGCGATCTCTATATCTACAGAATAATGTATATAGTTAAGTAGTATACAGATATTCGCAGGATTAGAATTTGAAATCAAAGATAAACGCGGTTCGTATTTTGACTTTGATCAGATTGATTAAATCGACTGCAAACATGAGCCAGAGGAAGGATTATGGTCTTCAAAGGAGTTCTAAGGTAACTAGAATATTCTAGAAGTCCAAGCAAATATTTAAGTTTACATGTTCCATTTTATTCACTTTACTTAACATTTGCAATTCCTTACGTTTTTAATCAACCTTTTCAGTTTTATACGAAGTCATTGTTGACTCGAAAAAATATGAGTGAGTTTCTGATTTCTGTAAATTATTGCGAAGCTTGTCATAAAGGACGAAGTTTGTGTGAGGGTCTGGTTTCCTAGAAATACTGAGATCATATTGACAGAGTTATATCGCTAAAACATTATTTATGTCTAGATAAATAAGTAACGATTTGTTGCTAGCAAATTCTTAGAACGCCCTAGAAACCACTATCAAATTAGATAAAGTTATTCACTGCTCCATTCCAGCACAGAACTTTTTTTCAGTTTCCAAGCAATCTAATAATCTCTAAAGGTATCATATACGGTATTAGTTTCTTTTACTGTCGTCATCATCAACATCATCAAGTAGAGGCCCCTCCTCACGCTGAGAAGACTTGGATATAATCACCACGGCGGCAAGGCAGATTCATCATCATCATCATCATCATCAGCCCTTTTCAGTCCACTGCTGGACATAGGCCTCTCCTATTGCACGTCACTGGGATCGATCCTCGGCCACTCGCATCCAGCTCCTGCCAGCCATCTTGCGCAAATCATCACTCCACCTTGCCTGAGGACGTCCTACATTACGTTTGCCGAGACGCGGTCTCCACTCAAGAACTCGTCTACTCCAACGGTCATCGGTTCTTCGGCTAATATGGCCAGCCCACTGCCATTTCAGCTTGCTAATCCGGTGGGCTATGTCGATTACCTTGGTTCTCTGCCGGATCACCTCGTTTCTGATTCGATCTCGCAGAGAAACGCCGAGCATAGCCCTCTCCATAGCTCGCTGAGTGACTTTTAGCTTGTGAACCAGCCGCACCGTCAGGCAGATTGGCGATTTCAAACTTATAATTACAAATATTAAGTCCAGGTTTCCTCACGTGTTTTCCTTAGCTGTATGTCACACACATCATCAGCCTATAATTGTCCATTGGTGAGCAAAGACCTCTTCTCACACAGAAAAGGTTTGGGCATTAATCACCACGTTTGCTCAAGGTGGTTGACGATTTCAAACTAAATAATTAGAAATTATAAGTCCAGATTTCCTCACAATGTTTTCCTTAATCGTATGTCAGTGGTATCAAAATATTAGAAAGAACATATAACTTGCAAAAGGTCTCATTGGTATCTGCCCAGTTTCGAACCCGTTAATCTCCGGGCCACCCGTTACTACACCTCTAATGCTATTATATTCGATAAGACCATTAAAAAAGACATAACATTATTTGAAAACTTCTAGAACGAAAGTGAACTAATTCAAAATTCAAATCGCATTCCATATTCCATAGACATCGACACAAACTAGTATCTATTGTTCCTGCCTTTGAATAAACGAGCAACAACATTGTGGTACTATTCAAAATATTGATCATCTAAGCACAACTGGCTGCATTTAGCACAATACCCTCGACGTGGCCATTCGCAAGTTTTCAATAGACTCAATGAAGCGTGTGCTGCGCTGGAACACGCAGATAACTGAAATTAATAATCTAATACTTCATTGTATGTAGTATAGTTTGTATATCTGTGTTCAGTCGTCGGATAGGTGTGTTGTATGCTTTTATGCGATTAGTGTTGGACTGTAGTTTGCAAATGTGCAACTGGTTTCGTGATTTATGGATTTGATTGTGTGCGTTTCTGATTTGTTAGCTAGTATCATACGTGTTTACCCGCAAATGAGCTTCAACCAAACAGCGTAGCGTAACAACTTCGTTATCTACTAGGTGTAAAGTAGATAATTACTCTAACAACTGTTAAACAATAGTAGTAGTTCGCTTATTATTTTATGATGTTACTTTTTATGTAGGAAAAGTATGCTTTAAATTATAATTTAAATAAAGAATACCTACTTATTCGAAATATTGTACTTATCTGTGTTGAATGACCTATTTACTTTGCTTATTTTAAATAAATAATTCTATATAAATTGGCACAGAAAGCCTAAAATAAACTAGCACACGTCGCGTCGTCCCCGTATCGTATCCCAATTAAACAAACCCTAACACCTCGGCGTAGGTTTTAATCACTCTACAATGAACCGGGAGGACAGGACAAACCTTATCAACGGCATACACACACAACAAAAGGACACTCGAGCCGCTTAAACAATGGTCAGTCTACAAAGCCACCCCAAATCCAGGGAGGGAGGAAAATTGGAATAAAACCTGGCTACATAGACTGTGTTACCAGATAATGTATTTAAAAAGACATTAAGTTATGAAAAAGAGATTTGAAAATGGAATCCTGAGGCTTCGTTTAAAAACAGAACAATATGGCGCGCGATAGGTGGCAGTGTGCGTTTACTGGGAATAAAAGTTAAAGGAGAAGTTTTACTTTATAGGTTTTCTGTGAGAGTAATGGATTTTTCTTGTCACTCCCTCTCTAGGAACACAAAAGTGTGTGGAATAGGAATAAAATTGCCTTTTCGCCTTTAAATATGTAAAACCTTTTGCAATAGAATCTCATTGGTATAAACTTAGGTACCTATGTAGTTATTTTATTACGACACAAAACTCTGTAATAGGAAAATTCCTATTGGCTATAAAGAAAAAGTCTGTAAAGGAAATCGTTCATTAATGTGGCTATGAGCAATGTACCGAGGAACAGCTAACCCATGATCATCATAAATACCACCCCAGTCGAAGCTAACTCGTTTTGCTTAGCAACATGTTGTTAGTACTTGTAGTTACTGCCTTACTTGAAAAAAAAGTAACAAGTTTTTTTATTTGATTTAAAAAGCGTGGTGAGTTTACGAAAATACAGATCAACAATTTGAAGATCACAATAAAATAGGCATGAAATAATAATGAAGAACAAATAGGTTCTCTATTTAAATGTAAGTAGGTATATAAGAATTATATTCAAAAATTAAATTAGCATATTATTAAAGAAAAAAATTAGGCTAAATGAATTTTAAATTGTTTTTTTGACCTTTTTCGAATAGCTTTGATCCTGACTATGTAATAATTTTCCTTTACAGTACGTAGAGAAATAAAAAAGAAAATATAGTTAAAAAAAGAACGTTAATTTTAAACTTAGAATTTAAAAACTCGTGTCTACGTATCTCTCTACAAGCTGTATAAGCCTGATCCACACAGTCGACAACTTCATCACAAAGCGAATGTAGTCGTCCGACCAGAGAGCTATGCTGCTTGACAGCCAATATTCAGGTGATCCGATAAAGCCGGCTCTCCCCTTTTGTTTCACAGTGTCAATCACTCATATTCCATCACGGTGAACCAAACTCCCTTTTAAAAAAGAATCTGGAGAGTGGATTCGAAAAGTTTATTACTGGTCGAGTGGTGATGTGATGGAATTTTTATGGGTAGGTACTGGGATTTTAGCACTATTATAGCGTTGAGCTACCATATTATAATATTTTTAAAGAGTAAAGATAGGGTTCCTTTCTCTTTCTTCTGCATTGGTTCTTCTTAAGTTTGTAACTACTACCTAGCTTCAATGACGGACAGACTGACGGACTAATAGGTACCATTCTATTTTTATTTATTAACCGACTTCGAAAAGAAGCAGATTTTATGTCGTTTTAAAAGTTCATTTTAAATTAGTTTTACTTATCTCCAATTATTATAAAAGGGATTAAGAAATAACGGCCTTGGAAGAATTTGTAATATTTTTTGGGCTTTTTGTAAAAAAGGCGATTATTCTTTTGTTTTTTCTGTGTTATTAAGACTTATTGAATTCACACTCCAACTAATACTTACACTTTAATGGTTCTAGTATCGAGATCTAGCTCATACAGAGTAGTAAAATAAACTGAACTTATAACCTTGACATAAAAACTAACAATTGTTTGAAATTTTTTTTTTATTTTAATTATTCTAATAATTCTAATAAATTATAAATGAGACAACATTCTGAAAATACCAGTAGGATTTTCTGGTAGTTTCTAAGAGTAAAATTGCAAGTTAATGTATTCAGATTTATAGATTTTCGGAAAACAACATAAGTACCTACTCCTTCGCAGAATTTACGCAAGTTGTTTCTTAGTATATACTCAGAGTCGTTATACATATGCCCAGCCAGCCAGTATCTGTGCAAACCAGCATATTAACTAATAATTAAAAGCTTAAAACTGTTAAGGTTGCGGACGGATCACCTGAAACCTCCCATCGACGTCGTCCATGGACAACCGCAACACCAAAGAAGTTACTAGTGCATTCCCGGCTTTTTATGGGTTATATGGGCATTAATAATTTGGGGATTGGAGATGAAGGGGTGAAAGAATTAAGGCTCTGGTAACTCACACAGCGAAAGCATTATTGTTTTTAACGCTGGAATCCTGTAAGGCCGTTGTATAACTCCGTTTGAGCTGGCCTAGCCGTCGTCGTTGATCGTCTTAATAGCATACTCGTCATTATCGTGATAACCTGAAGGTTCCAATCGCTGACGATATACTAAGATACACTTATCATCTTCATCATCATCAGCCTATAAGTGCCCACTACTGAGCAAACGCCTCTTCACACATGGAGAAGGTTAGAGCATTAATTACCACGCTTTCTCAATGCGGGTTTTCGATTTCTGACTTATAATTAGAAATTATAAGTCCAGGTTTCCTCACGATGTCAGTGGTGTCTAAATAATCACAGAAAGTACACATAACTCGGAAAAAGTCACATTGGTACTTGCTAGGTTTCGAACCCACGCCCCTCATGCATGAGAAGCGGGCTCCTTAACCTCCGGGCCACCACGACTTATCATCTTACTTCTTACTTGTAATAGGTATTTAATTATAAATGCAAAAGTTACGGTGTTTGGATGTTTGTTACTCAATCTCGCCAAAACGACTGGACTGCTAAATTTGTGGATGAAATTTGGCACAGGCATACGATATAGTACTAATAGGACATAGGCTACTTTTTATCAAATACTACGCGGGCGATGCCGTGGGCGGAGAGAGAGGTTCAGACTCAAACTCTTACTGACTAAATCCCTTCCGTTCCTTCTCTTGCCTCGAACTGGGGGTCGAGGTATGTACATAACAATGTTGTTGCTCACTGCATTATTATGTAGCACATTCTGTTTAAGTTAGTATGTTTAAGTATAGTTAAGTTGCTATCATGGTGAGACAATGGTAATCGAAGGCATACTTGCAACCAGTATAGATCTTTGTTTTTACTTATAAATACAATTATAATAATTTATTTGCATTCCTTATAATTGAATGTATGGAATGCTTATTTAAAAGATTATTAATTAAGTGTAGTATTTCACTATCGTCAGTACGTAAAGTAACTAAATTCAATTGATTAATTATAATACATTCTTATTAAAAATACCTATATTATTATTATATTGAGTACATTAAGTACAAACAATAAATGTTTAATTTGAAGTTGCATAAAATTCTCATGAAGAAGAATTACGATAAAAAGAATTGAAATAACTCATTTGTTATAACTAGATATAATAAGTGCCTTCTTTTATAAAGCAGAAAATGTACCTATTATTAGCTAAGGAAATCGCTGTTTACCGCAAAAATAAATTTAGAATTTCCTCACATCAAAATCATATGTAATTTACGGCTATTTCCTCCAGGCTGTGCGGCCTGAGTAAGTGCAGGGACGCAGCAAATAAGATAGAAATTTATGGAAATGAGGCAGTATAGGCAACAACACGCAAAAGTATTGCGCATTACTTATGCGCCGTCGCTTTTGCAGCTGCCTGTGTATACCCCGTAATGCCGAACAGCCTGTATTTCGCTATGACGCAACACCGCCGGAATAAAAATCTTTTTTCCGAGCAAAATTCTAATATTCAAACGCAATTTTTTTTGGTTCTAAACCTACGTTCAATATTGATGATGTTATAAAAATCTGTACGCCAATATCCCTTTTCGATTCGATTCGTATTTTCAATAGATTGAAAAAAGAGGTTTGAATATTTTTATGTTTTTATTCTTATTGGATACTTCGTCAATCTCAAAGTCTAATAATAGAAATTAAAAACAAATAAAAAAAGGTTGTAATATAAAACGCATGGAATCATGATGTAGGTACCACCCATCCCAGACACACCCTTATAGTGCTACTAAAGTTGAATGCCCCTTTGTACTTTAATTGATTTTATAAGTCTACTTAGGAACAAAATAAGAAGCCAGACAAGTTGCTTTTGTTCGCATTACTTAAAGTTCTAACGTAGACTTCAGTTCAGCAAATAAATTTCAACAGTTTATACGAATTTCATTATAAAGTCTTATAATTTATTACTTTGTTTTGAGAAAAGTTTCTTTTTTCGAGTTGCCATGCGAAAAAAATCATTATCGTCAGAAGTCAATGGCAGAAAGACCCAACTAGTCTTACTGCAAATAGTCTTAGTATAATATAGCTCTAACGCAATCCTAAGAATCTTCTTTATTATACAGAAAATCCATTACTCAGCGTAATAAAATTCTAGAATATTCAAGCAGAAATTTTATTACCTTACGTGTCTGTCAGAATTTTTAAATCAGCATTTATATAGTATTTTCTTTCATTATATCGTGTTGCAGAATATAAATAGATAGATACTCGTACATACCTAACTGAACTTAACCCTTAATTCGACAGAATTTTTTTTTTATTAAATTAATGAAATTGTTACAAATTTTGTTTCTTAGCTTGTACGGGATCGTAGAAAAAATATCTGAAAAAAATTACCGACTTCAGTTTCCTGAAAAATCGACGTCCACTATAATGGACATCATCAAGTTCATAAGAAACAGATATACTCTAACTGTGTGCAGTATACTTCCCATTATCAAAGAGATAGAATAAAAAAAAATAGTGATTCCGTAGGAAAATATTCGTTATATTTAAAAAAATTAGTCTTATTGTTACATGTCTTATGATTAAAACATTAATAGGAACTCTGAAACCTTATAGAAACGAAAAAAATCACATATGTTTTGAACATAATATAAAATGTCTTTAAAATTCTTCTTATAATAATTAACAATTATCTTATTCAAAAATAATCAGTCTATTAGTTCTTAAAGTATAAAAAATATCAGTCGAGATAAATGTTTGGGCACTCGTCTACCCACCTACTTTTTGTGGAAATTATAAAAGCAATTTCTTTTGGTCACTAGGCACAATCTCTGCTTGCATTTAGAACAATGCATGTTCGTTTTGTTGTTCTTACAAAACTTACAACGTCCATATGTCGTATATTCAGGCCAGTGGTTGATGCCATCATAACGCACAGACTCTGGGGGCCTCGGTGCACTTGGGTTTTGAATTAGTGTTTTCTTCGGTACAGGGCTTAGTGCGTCTGTTTCATTTGATCTTCCCATTTGCCTCAATTCGACTGCCAACTTTTGTCTAAACTTTTTTAGACTCATGTTTTTCAGGCTTTTCATATTACAATTTCGCCTGTAGAGTAGCCAGGCATTGTTAACCGCTATATCTAACATTTGGCCAAAGATGTTCATGTACCAACGACGGCTTTTAAAAGATGTTCTGTACAAAGCTATCAACATATCGCACAGGTCAACACCTCCCATATGTTGGTTGTAGTGTCGTACTAACTGCGGACATGTGACACCAATTTTCTGTTTCTGTTCTGTACTCCATCTTTTGATTTCATGAACTGGGTAAGCATCTGCATAAGAACAGGCCAAAGTCACAACTTTATTGTCGTACCATTTTACAATGGCGATCTTTTTGTCGTTGTCTACGACTTGGCTAAATGAACCTCTGCCTCTTTTTTTCAGTTCTTTGTCACTTAGGAGACCCTTGCAACCTTTCAGTCTGTTTTGCCGTATAGTTCCGAGACTGAAAATCCCCCTGTGTTCACGTAGATACCAAATCAGGTCGAGCGTTGTGAAATAATTATCGAAATAAACAGCACATCCTGGAGTTTGAATTGTTTTACTAAGGGCTAACACCATTTTAGCACCCAATGTCATTTGCTCTTCCTCATCGGTAAAAGCGATATAGCGAAAAGTGTCATCGCCGCTGTACAATAAAAAGTCATAGACGATTCCAGACGCACCAGCGCGTACTACGTTCTTGAAACCCCATTTATCAGGTTTCATGGGGTTATACTGTCTCCGATTTCCTGCTTTAGTACCTTTATATGGTATAGTCATCTCATCTATGCTGTAATTCATGTCTTCTTCCGTTGCAACGCAGTTTCTTCTTATTTTTTCAATGAAGGGTCGTATCTTGTAATATCTGTCCTCATCTGAGTTGACGTTGTCCACAAAGTGCAAGTTGCGTCGAATCTGCTCGAATCGTTTCAATGGCATAACGTCAGCCACTTTGCTGTATCTGAATTCGGATTCGAATTGATGGACTAGCAATGGACGAAGCAGCTGATGATGGAATTGAAAGTAATGAGGCCAAACTTGGTAAAGCATTAAAATTTACTTCACCAGTCGGTGGTAGCACGTTGTTAATAATAGGAGTCAACGGAGGTTGCGCTTGGTTCAAGTTGTCTTCAAATTCTGACACAGGATTGTTCTCACTGCCATTAACGCTAATATGGTCCTCTGACGTATGGGAGCTGTCTAAGATATGCATGCGTTCTATGTCTGAATCAATGGAAGGGCAGGGTGAGGAGGATAACTCTTCAGTTCTATAAACAGCGATTTCCTCTTCGTTTTCAGGTTCAGACCTACTGTTTATATCTGATGGTGCATTTTCAGGTGGGACCAATCCTACTAAACGATGTCCTCTTGACTTGAAGCTCTGAAAAACAAAAAGTAATAAGGTGTAAGACATTTTATCTACTGATCCCTAAAAATATATTTTCGAGATACAACAGTGCTTACGTGTCTAATAACACGGCAATGGGAAGAATACTAGACATACGATTTTGTATTTCGTTTTCTACTAATTTGACGAAGGGAAGAATACTGGACATACGATTTTGCAGTTACTTTACTAGTACTTCGATGACGGGAAGTATACTAGACATACAAGTTGTTGGCGTTGTAAAAACTAAATAAAACTAAGTAACATAATCAAAATATTATGAGTAGATTCCAATATATGTTATCTTTAGTTTTCAATGATATTATGAGAAAATAAACCGTTAAAAAATAAATACAACGTAACTTACTGAAAGCCCGCGCAGCGAGTCCTTCCTCCCCGCCATCTCGCCGGCGACTGGTCGCGTTTCGTCGATGTGAACGCGTTGTTGATTTTTGACTACGTAGGTAAATAGTTCTGGATGCAATTATAGTATGTTGGGTCTGGATACACGGTCTAATTTTTGAAGTAATTTTTTTTTTATTCAATGTGAAGTATACTGCACAACGTCGAATTAAGGGTTAAATCGGTAGTTACTTAGTACTTAATTCGTCTATAATGTTCACCTATACATTTTATATGAAAGGCACATTAAAAAAGCCGACGGGGGCCGATCGTAAACCGTAGATCCAAGTCTGATTGTCCTTTATTTCTGTCCTATTTCGTTTTATTGACCATATAGCTTTCAAGCAATTAATCAACCGCTGAACAGCTAATGTATTAAATGCATACATAATGTAATGTCTTAACGTGCAGCGCCGAATGCGCTTTAATTAGCACAAGTGCAGAAGGAACGCTACATGCATTTTTAATGTTCGAATCAGATAAGATCTTAGATTTTTATCTTATTCTGTAGCGTGTTTTTTTTCTGTGATATTGTACTATAAGCCATTTAAGAAATGAGAAAGTAATTATATTATAAAAAAAAAACAGTTTTTTGCTATCGATGATTTAAAAGTGTTTTTAATCTACCTAACTTAAATATAATGATATTTAATGTACATGTATTATAATGATTTAATGTACGTGTCTTGTGATTATATGGTACCTATATATGTTTTATTATATAGGTCTGTTTGTTTAAGGACCATAATTATTAGTAATAGTTTATCATCAAATTGATATGTGCTATGCTTTATTAATTTACAATTAACTTTAAAAAAGGCCTATAAAGATAGCCGCCTATAGAGGTATAATATAATTAAAATAAATATTAAATATTTTCCAATAATTAGGTAACAGTTTAATAGCTCTAAAGGTGCGTCGTGTTAACTATGTTTTACCAACTTACTCCTGCAAAGGTGATTCACTTTTCAATCTATTTCAAGAGAAATGACTAAAGAAACTCATAAAAGTATTTTTATGACGTCCGCAAGTCCAAACCGTCATGATGTCTAAGATTTTATTGCCGTTTATTATTCTACACTGCATTAAACTGTTAAAACACCGTCCTTCGATCATAAAGAGGATTTTCTTTTCATTTTGCTTCAAATTAATCGATATTGACATGGTATTGCATAATTATATAAATTTATCTGCCTGCCTATTCTACAAATATCGAACATAGGTTGACAGACATTGATTCAAAGAACTGCCGCATTAACAAATACATAATGATGTCTCTCTATTGGCGTACAAAACAGCGAAAACATTTTTATATTTATACGCTTAAACTTACGACCTTAAAAACGCAAAACAAAGTTCTACACGCTTATCTAAGACCCAATAAACGTTACGCAATCCAATAAATAAATCGTCCATCGAAAAACTGTAAGAAAATGCTAACGAAAACAACTTTTACGGCGTCTACATGAACGGGCTTCTTTCAGTCATCCACTATTTTACACCCGCCTTGAAAACATTACCGAACACATTCAATCGATTTTCGACTTAGTGTCCTCGGCATGATGCCGGTGACACGCGTACAATTCAATTCTAACCAGAACTTCCATTCAAGCCTTTATCTTACCTGTCCAGCATGGAGCACGTCCAAAAATATGGTAAATACACTTATAAAAAGCACGGCGCGCGTCATTTCTGCGGCCGCGTTGCGTTCTTATACCGGACTGGCGAGAGCTGACGTTTGTGCCAGACGCCAGAAACCTGCGTACTAGTCGTGGTACGGCACTGTAGCCGTACCTAGCGTCGTATAGATCGACCCTCCCGGGTGTGACAGAGACGGCACACGCTCAGCGGCAAGTTGGAAAGAGACGCAAGAGGGAGGATAACGCACGCGCAATGCTGTAAACGCTGCGTACAATGAGGACTCTATCGAAGGGAATCACGAATGCCGTCTTCGTCTGGCTTTGTCTGGATTTCCCGATGATGATGCGTCATTTTTTTTCTAATAGATATTTTCAAAATATTTTTTAAATAGCTCTAAATATATTGGTGAATATCATTTAACGTCCGCATTAAATGCCATGGAAACCTGGCCCTTTAGCTTCATATAAGTTGCACTCGATATTGTTATGGATAAGTTGAGCGTTAGGTAATAAATGCCCTTTAATACCTGCGCTGAGTCATCAAATACCAAAGTGAAGGGGACTTAGAGCTTTCACCCCGCTATATTTCTATGCCTTTAGACTTAGGTGTAGAAAATCGATAGTTAGAGTATGATTCAGCCTTATGTTAAAACTTACTTCAATACAAAGTCACTTGAAGTCAAAAAGTATTATTATTAAGGTTGTTTGAAACAAATACATTTTGACTAGTGAATTTTTTAGTTTAGTTGAAATAATATCTACCTATATTTTTATAAATAGAACACTGCTCCAATTTCCAACGGATTTAACAAATAAATACAAATACAGTTTCGTAGAACTGCGACTGTTTGAAAAATATTGATGTATTTTTTTGTGAAAATAGATTTGCTTTTTTTATATTTTTATCAAACACACCCAAAAAAGTTTGATTTATTTTGATTTGAATTAGAAATGACTTTTAGTGACTTCTAACCATATACATATATTAAAAATGTTTTTTTAGTTTTTCTTTAATTTTTTTTATTTTTTTTATTTTTAAAAACGTTGCCCCACATTAGGATTTTCTCCTGTGTCGTGGGTGCGGTTACAAACATACAATTTCACAAACACATGACACCCAGACCCGGAACAACAATTTGTGGATCACACAAAGAGTTGTTCCGTGCGGGAATCGAACCCGCGACACGTTACACGGCAGCCAGTTGCCCAGCCACCGCACCAACCGTGCAGTCCAAAAGTTCAGTATTTATAGAGAGAGACTATTTCGGAAGTTATTTTTTTATTATTTATAAAACTAAATAGTAGTTTTCTCGTTAGTCAGACAAGTTTTGTATCAGTAGAAGTGTTCACTGACTTAACTCGTTCGTCAAGATATACGGGTTCGAATCTCAACGAATGATTTTGATCTAATAAAATATTCAATAAATCCCCTCCGAATAACAATAAATAAATATTGCACTCCTTCTCATTGATTAAGATACTCGATACATTTCCTTCGCCGTTTGAATGTTGATGAAATTTTCGAAGTTATGCATTAAAGATTCAATACTCCAGGGTCCGCCTGTCGCACTCATAGCTGCTTTAGGTGAGGATTGTTCGGGAAACAGGATGTAAAAAATAGTTTCCATTAAACAAATATGCTTACATAAAATCGAGCTGTAATTTTTTAGCTATAGAGCATATTGAGCTGGCTAGTATTCGGTAAAAATAATTGTATTTTTTTTATGATTTTAATGTCATCACTTTCATCATTATATCAGCTATAAAGCGTCCGCTTAACATAGGTTAATTCGTTGCCATTCAAGAAATAAAAATATAGGTAGATGAATGGGCTTCCAGTTTTGCCAATCGGAGGCGACCAGCTTAACTTCTCCTTATTAACGTTATTATAGTGCAGGTAAGTATTTTACAAATGAGTCTGCGTACCAGCTAGCCATAACCATAACCTTCTTCTTCATATCAAGTCATATTGAGTATTTAATTAACTTATTTTATGTTCAATTTGTAACAAAAAATAAGGTGCTCGCTTTTTGTAGCAAAGGTCACAAAAGCTCATGTTGCTTGGTGCCTACATGATCGCGAAGTGACACCCCTATGTTTCACCTCTCACCCCTGTCAGCGGCACTCGTATCAATTTCACAACACCCTGTATCACCCTGTCTACTGTCTATGCCTACTGCCCAAGTGTCAAAACTATTCCATTCTGATTTGTATATCGAACGTTTTTCATTCTAGAGTTACCGAACATGGATCATAATATAGGAATATCCATTTTGTTATTGATTTTTTGCAGTAGCGTTACACAGTACGGGTTAGCATGCACTATTTCAAGTCAAACTTGGTATTCTTAAGCAATATATCAAAGTAAAAAAACTTAATTAGGTACATAAAGGTTTTAGTATCCGATGATTCATGTTCAATTTATTTATGTACTAGCATATCGCCCCCGCTTCACACGGGTCCAACTATCTCGCTATAAAAGGGTTACTTTTTCCTAATCTTCCTCTCTAGTTTTCTAATATTTTCTTTGATAAGAACCTTCTCCTGACAATATCAAACACAACAAAAAAAGAATTATTAAAATTGGTCCAGGCGTTGTTGAGTTATGCGCTTACCAACACATTTTGCAATCCATTTTTATATATAAAGATTCTCATAATCTTTATCTTATCGTACCACTACTGAGCAAAGGCCTCTTCTCAAACGTAGAAGGTTTGAGTATTAATCACTGCGTTCGCTCAAAGAGGGTTGACGATTTCACGACGAGGCCCAATCCCTTCCTCCCATCCCTTCCTAATCCTTAAATATCAGAAACCCTTATCCCTAAACGCACCCGTAACTCCTTTGGAGGGAGTTTCCACGGGAGGTACTGATTGCTTACCATCAGGTAAACTGCCGGCTCGTTAGCCGGCCTATACCATAAAAAAAATCAATCACTATTATTTTTATTACTATAGATAGAAAATATATTGTACAAAACTGGTTACTAGTTTTAATATTGCCAAATTAAGCGAAAAGCGCTTTATAAATTTCGCTTAAATAGTTCCTAAGGATTCGTTTCGTAAAATGCATCGATGAATTCCAGCGGCGTTCATAGCTGCCGTGTGTTGATAGATAGGCTATCAGGTGCGGGTAAGTTTATGCACTTCAGTGGCAAAGCTGCACTCCGCATGATTGAGTAGCTCGCGTCCGTTTATTGAGCTGATGCTGATACCGCATGGGATCTATAACCCCAACTCATTTTTATTCTGGTTAGGTTAGGTTAGATTATGAATTTAGTGCTGAACTGCTGTATTAAAGAATACTGTTTAAATTGATTTATTAATAAATTATTTATTAACTAATCACTACATAGTACAAAACCAAAATCGCTTTCTCTGTCCCTACATCCTTATGTATGCTAAACCTTTATGCAACGGAATTTGATGCAGGTTTTTACTTTTTATTTTACAAATATTATAAAGAGGTAAAATTTGTAAGTTTGTATGTAGGGGGTAATCTGTGGAACAGCTGGTCGGATTTCCAAAATTCTTTTACTGATAGATAGCTACAATATTCCTGAGTGCTATAGGCTATTAAACATCACGCTACGATCTGTAGGATCTGAGCAGCGGGTGAAACCGCGCGAGAGTAGCTAGTAATAGATATAGTGATTAAAGAGAAAGGTTAATATGTATAACTAGCTTAAATTACTATTATAAACCACGACTTTGTTTGCGTGGAATAGCGACTTTTCTGCAGACTTTTGGTTTAAAAACTATTCTGTCCTTCATCGAGTTCCAAACTATGTCTGCGCCAAATTTCACACAAATAAGTTCAGTAGTTTAGTTGTGAAGAAAAGACAGAGTTACTTTCGCATTTATGATATTAGTTTGGATAATATTTATTAAATAGCGGATGAATTTAATATAAACGTTGCACCTGTGCAAAACCGGGGCGAGTGGCTAATAAATAATAATATATATTTAAAAATTATAAGAAAAAGGTTCATATTAACAACATCTTCAAGGAAAATCCGTAGAAGTTTCCAGTAAAAATATAGTACACAGGAACCCTGACCTAGATTAACATGTAGAATATTTATGTTCCGGGAACAATGTGCCTTGCGGCCAAAACGTCGTGGACTCGTCGCATAAGAATTTCGTTCTGAATTAAAGTAGATTTTCTTTTAAATGACTTAAAATTTACAAGTTAATAAGGTTCACAATTAGATTTACTTTACAATCTTATAGATTAACTTTAAGAATTTACTTTAAGAAATAAGAATCTTGGATATTAATAAGCTTGGGTATTGTCAGCATCGGGTATTGTCATGCTATAAGGGCCCACTCTTGAGCAAAGGCCTCTTCTCACACGGAGAAGGTTTGAGGCGAGCATTAATGACCACGATGACCACGCTTGCTCAATGCGGGTTGGCGATTTCAAATTTATTCCTCACGATGTTTTCCTTCGCCGTATTTCGATGTTGTTTAAATAATCATAGAAAGTACACGTGAGTCGGGAAAAGTCATATTGGTACTTGCCATATACATATGTATACAGATAGATAGATTATAGTCTGGAATAAAAGAGGGGTTTGCAATAAAACAATTCATCTGACTAACGCGTATGAAGCCGCTTACGGAAGCTAGTACGAAAATAATAATATTTCTTTATTAATTTGAAAATCGTTGAACACTCATTTTTATTCAGTGTACCAAGATTAAGTAACTACATTGTGCTTAACAAAAAGATGTCTTCCACGTTCGCTACTTCATTTCACATTTTACGAGCCCTTTGTTAAAAAGTAAGCTTCCGTTCAAACAAAATAGCGTCTGCTTAAAGCTTAAACAATGTTATTGTTTTAGACTTAACTTGAAATTCAGAGGGATGTTACCTAATTTTCAAATTTAACGCCTCGTTATAAAGTTGAAAATGTTCTAAAGATATTTCCCGGTTTGGGGTAGGTTCATGTGCACTTGTCTGTTCTAGGAATCTCTCAACAAATTCATCGAAAACAAAGCCCAGTTTGATTAGGTGGTCCTAATTACATAATAACAGTAGGTAATCTGTAATTAGGTGTCAAGATAAATTTTCACTTAGGTATATGTTGTAAAATGACATAAATTTTATTCTTTCGTTTTGTAATTATTATCATTAATTGATTGAATAATTGGTAATCATGACCAACTACGAAAAAAGGATTATCTAGGGATTATCATTTTGGCTTACATACCTAACAAGTAGGACCTAACAAGGCTGATATTCAGCCGGGGTTGCGGCTCAAGTGTAACAATGTACCGCGTCCACCAGTCAATAAGAGTCTGACACTCTCTCTCGCCTTACCCAGAAAGGGAGTAGTCTCATCATGATTCAAAAACAAAGTGACTAATGGTAATTAGTAAATTTTCAAGACCAATATGGAAAGTTTCAAATAGTTTTACTCCACCAAGCAAAATGATCAATCAGCTGTTGGGATTTGTTATAACAAATTATTTTTTGTTTTTTTTTGTAATTAAGCACTAAAATCGGTTCCTTCAATGTATCTCTCATTTAACCTGTATAACACACTGTATAACTACTAGGTTGTGCCCCGAAACGAATACACATTTTTATTAATTCGCCAGCAGCAATAAGGCTGTGACGTCGATGTTTTGGCAACGCCGACCGACGTCCGGGGTATGATTGGGCCAATATTGATCACATGAGACCCGGTTTAACCGACAAAACGCTCTTACGTAATTTTTCATTGGTCTTTTAGACCCTTTAGCTGTATAGCAGTGTTACCGATATACTTATTGATCCAAAAGGCCAGGGCCCATTTTTGGTGCTGACCCGGTTAAATTTCGTACATTGAGAACTCCGAGCGCTCTCATCAACTTTATTAAGCTTAAGCTTTGACCGAGAGTAACTAATACTGAATTAAAAAAAAAGGAGATCCAAAGAGGATATAATGCTTATTTATGTCTAGCACGCTGAATTATTCGCGTTTATTTGAAAGCACTATAAAATCAAGCAAAGCTCTTGCATAAAGCATGTTTTATAGGCATTGAAGCGGTGACGTAATCAAGTGGAATGGAATTGAAATAGCTGCATTAAAGAGAGCAAGCCCCTTTAAAGAACTATTGGATTGAACTGATTCCAACTTTTTATAGTTTTTTTTTTATACAGCGCAGACCGTTAAGATTTTACTACGACAGAAATAAAGAATAGATTCTCGTACTTTTTTAACATTTACTTCGTGAATTTGTAATAAAATCGTCAGTAGAGCTTCCTTTAAACGAGTTAACAAAACTATCAAAACTACCGGCCATGTCATAGGACTCTCGTCCTTAATTGGGAAGCTTACGAAGTTATAATTAAAACCTAGTTTTGTCAACTAACGTTATCCAGGCTTCGAGCTAAAGTGCGCGTGCCTCAACTTGTTTTGAATCAAGCAAATATTGGGGTAAAAATTCAAATTTAAAATCAGAACCGGTAACGGATTTGAAACGTTCTTGCGTTGTTTTAAGATTTCATGGCCCAAAAAAGCTTTGGTATTTTTATGATATAATATGTATCTAGTCAGTCGGGTCAGTCGTTTTAAATTAGAATCTTGGAACCAAATTTTGAAACAGATATCTACTAGAACCTTTCTTTTTTATATGGAAATGTTCCAAAATTTTTTCCCGCCCTGTGTGGGCAAGAAGGACTACCTATCCAATTATTGACTAAAGACCACCCTGTAGCAGAAGGATGGAGGAGGAAGAGGAAGGATTTAGTAGTAGTGTGATG
The DNA here is from genome assembly GCA_902829305.4 of Spodoptera exigua. Lineage (NCBI taxonomy): Eukaryota > Metazoa > Arthropoda > Insecta > Lepidoptera > Noctuidae > Spodoptera > Spodoptera exigua. The sequence continues at coordinate 8,952,980 of LR824615.2, forward strand.
GCAAAATGATAAAAGAATATACATTAATACAACACCAATTGAAACATCCCCAGTTTACTAAGGAAACTACATAGCTTCCAGTCGAAACGTCATCTGTTTTCATATTTACAGCATTTGAATCATTCAGAGGATCCTCCCAATAAATCAAGCAGGCCGCTATTGTGGAGAGAAACAACATAGACTTACTGTTTGTATTGTATGAATAGAAGACATTATTAGGGTCATAAGAAGATTGTTACAAAGCTACAACGTAAAGGACACGTTACTGCAACCAATCGATTTTTTTGATTTAGTTGATAGTCTGTCAGTCACATATTTTTTTCATAAAAGCTTTGCCCCTCACTATGATTTCCTCCTGTGTTCGTATCATCAGTCTGATTCCGTCCACTGCTGGACATAGGCCTCTCCAATTGCATGACCCTGAGCTCGATGATTAGCTCTTCTCATCCAACTGCTGCCGGCCACAGATATCGTGTCCACCCAGCTGGAGCCCTGTAAATACCACGTTAGCCTAGACGTTTTCTCCATTCCAGAACACGTCAAACCCAGCTTGACCTACCGGCAGCCGTCTGCCCAGTCACCACGATAGCCTAGCAGTACTTAATAACATAAATTCTTAGATAAAAAAAGATGAGTATAAAAACTTGTAGTTTCATTTTATTCAAATATGAACCCTTAAATATGTACAATTATTCTTAGCAGAAATTTAAAAATACCTATAAAACCGAATAATATCTGTGACAGAGGTTTCAAAATCATCTCGTTTCAGAACCCAATATAAAGCCTAACGTCGCTAACATACATTTATTTACTTACAAGACAAATCCGAAACTGCCTTTTAAAACATTCAGAATGGTAGAACCGAAATCCTTTGACCATAAACTAACATTAAACGAGGCAGCCCCTATCCAAAAGTGAGCAGGCACACATCAGGGCATCTCAAAAGGAAGATAGTAGAAACCAAATCGAATTTTGAAGCGAACCACGGCGGGCCATTAAAGCATCTGCACATAGAAATGCTGGGCGCTTCGTTCGTCGGAATATTCTAGACATTTGCATATGGCGGCCGGTGACGTCACGGCACGTCGCGTGCAGCTAGACGCGCCGGTATTCATGCGGGCCTTACTATAAAGCTGCGGACGCAAAGGGAAATAAATGTCCTCGGATTTGTCGCGACCCGAACCAGTTCGACTTCAGTAAGTAATAGTCTATTTAAAAGGAATTGTTTGTTTTTATCTGCAGGAACTAGCAGATGGACTTTCAAATGAGGATGTACCTATGTTCATGTCATTGTTTTTGTTACGTGTTCAGGTACTCCTAATGATATTAAGAACCTCGGAAAATATGATCGATAACATTTGCTGTAGGTATCTATGACATTCACGCAGTCAGAAAACTTGTGATATCGAAAATTAAACAGAAGATAATAAAATATAAAAATAATTCCCAACGCAAGTATCCGAAAATTTTACCGAATAATTTTTCCTGATTGCTTCAATCCCACTAATGATCTTTCAGGAATGCTATTTTGTTGAGTAGTTATATAAATCAAATCGGTATAAATCATACTAAATTTCATCGAAGCGCCTTCCTGATCCCCATAACCATTCTTTATCCTATAAGGGGCTATCGGCTATCCAGCGGCCATGTACGGCTATCCTGCACAGTAATGAGCTCAGTTAGTGAGTCCGAAGCTTAAAGCCGTCTCTAACGACGCAAGCTGTTGCTTTATTTTACCAAGCTCCTTCCCGAGACGGTCCAGTGATTAATAATGGCGTCCGAGTCACTTAATATATTATCCACCCGCTTAGCTTGTAAGACGTTTACTTAGGTCTTGCCTAGGAAAACTTCGAGGTAATCAATAGTTTGCTGACGTAGTGACGTCAAACTATTCGCATGACTGAAACATTAAAATATTCATACGTGCCAATGAGTCAGGGTAAGTTTTCTAGAACTTGTACTATCGAACTAACAAATTGGGACGAATTGGAGCATAGTAACTTCAGATCTCAGTCTTCCTGCTATTCTTGAAGAGGCGCCAAATCGGCCTCGAGAGACGGGAAAGATTTAGGTGAATTACAGTTTTCCAACTTTATATTACGTCATATCTGTAAGGTGACGTCATAATTTGTCAACTTCATCGGTTTTGTAAGGACCCACTGTAAACGCGTGACGCCATCTAGTATAAATGAGGCAAACTATAAAATTTCCCTGACAGTTTGTGTGTGAAATTCACAATAAACAATTTGTAAACTTAATTTAAAAAACTAAAATAATATATTTCACGTTTATTCTCGTTATAGATTTGACGTAACGCATGTAGGTGGGTATCTACCTACTACCTAACTATGCTTAACTGATAGCTAAGTCGATAAGCGTTGTGGTGACCTGAACTCAAAAATTAATAGGTACCTAGGTACATAGTCATGGCTATTAGCAATTTTAATTTTCGATTTAGTTAGTTAACTTTAATAATACCCACTAATTACACAAACTTCTTATATGATAAGTTAAATTGCTCTGTTACCTAATTTGGTATTCCGATCAGTACCTAGTTCACTAGTGAATATGTAGGTACATACGTGAAATCTCAGTTGGCGCTTTAATGAAACGTTTCTAATTAGTAAGTGTCGGGGCTCGTGTGCATAATATGAACGGAGAACGCGATACGCTATAAAAATGTACCAAATATTACCTTATACTTATTTTTTTTAATATGCAGCAACAAATCTTAAGGCCCACCTCGTTGTAAATTGTTTAATCATTTTCGGTTGGTTGGGCATTCAAAAGTCGCTGTCCAGACAAAAAACAAAAGGTCACTATATTTGTAATATTTTTTAAATTAAACCCTCATTTAATTGGCAACATTCACCCTAACACCCGAACTGACTCAGGGTGGAAATATGCTTACGTGTCGTGGCGTGTTGTGACGCCCAAGAGAGGGGACAGAAGCAAATCAGTGTTATATATTTATGATGGTTAGAAACATACTCCAAGTACAAAGAGGCTCAAAGAGCCAATAGACCACCACTCACAAGGCACAACAGGGCCGATGTTCACCCGGGGTTACTGGGCAAGCGTGGTATTCGTGTATCGCGGCCTCGGCCTAGATCAGGAGAAGGAAATGGGGGTTTAGTCAGTAAGAGTCTGACACTACCTCTCGCCTCACCCTGGGCTAGAGAAGTCATTTGATGATTTTCTTCTCACAAAAAAACCATTGCGAAGAAAAGCCTTGTTTGTCGTGTCGTGTCGTGTCAAATTCATAAAACCAGTGCATTCTGGTCTGTCATGACACGTTAGTGTTAGAACTAGCAGTTCACTCCCCTTCCGTGACTAATCGTGGCCGGTCGAGGTATCACAATCACGGTATAAAACCATATATCATACTTGCCCCTCGTCCCCAAAACTATGGTGTTCAAATGTAAAAGACTTAATGTATCAACATCTCCTCCACTCCCTAGTAAACTAATTAAATTTTGAAATAAATAACGGATTGTTTCTGAGATTAAAACCCAGTTTCTGAAAGGCTTGTCAACTCTAAAATTAACTAATCTCCTGTTAAATCTCATGTCAAGTCATCTGATTGGTTGTTGATAATTCAGTCAACCAATCAGATGACTTGACAAGAGATTAAATTGATTTTAACATTGATCGGCCTTTCGGAAACCGGGTGATAGTAATCTCAGTCATTATGTTACAGTTATTGCATTTGCGTACATATAAACCTTAATTTTTTTCAAAAAAAAACACAGGTTAAACATAAGCTCATAAGTTCATTTTCGGGGATTATTAAATCCCCGAAAAAGAACACATACCTATTATGTAGGTACCTAATTAAAAGACATACACCCGGTTTCTGAAAGGCTTGTCAACGCTAAAATTGACTAATCTCCTGTTAAATCTCTTGTTAAGTCATCTGATTGGTTGTTGATAATTCAGTCAACCAATCAGATTACTTGGTGTTCAAATGTTAGGATAATACTTTTTATCTTCCATTATCTACATCTACAACCCTTAATACTATTGGTATTTACTCACATATCCAAAAGAAACCGCATAACGACAATATTCCATATCTTGTATTACCTATAGTTCGAGTCACAAGGGCACTTCCGATATATCAAAAAAGCCATTAATTGCGTCCCCTGTTTCCGCGGCATTTGGTTAATGTCAGGGCCAGACCCCTATAGTTGGGAGCTTGGGGTGCAGGGCAAACACTTAGGGGGACTCTTGCTGCTAATAAAATGTTAGCAAACTAAGGTAAATTAACTGTAGGAGTGTAGGTACACATGTTTTGACCATGTTCTTGATAGCTGCATCAATCTAAGACCATTAAGAGTAAATCTTGTTTTATTTTCTTCTTTTTCTCGTTGATTAAATCAAGATCGATCGAGATAGTTAAGGTAAGCAGATGATGATTGGAATGGCTGCTATCACTACAATAAATCTCCTTTTAAAGAAATAATGATGTAGATGGTTCCACCTGACGCAGGTGCTTACTGGATGTGTGTTTCAGGAAATATCTGTTTCAGGTTCATGGTTTGGGAGCTTCCGGGGGTTGTCACTCTGAGAACCACTCGAAGGACACGGTCCCACGTGCAGGATGGCGGTGTGCCCTGCTTGGGCTGAACAACGCCAAATACTGTGATGAATTGAAGTAAGGAAGCATATATAAGATCATAAAAAAACTCTTAAGAGTGTAGATAAGTAATATAAAAAACAAAACAAGTTTGTTAATCAACAAAATGTATTTATTCACAAAAAATAACAGATAAAAACATTTTTCCTTAAACAATGATAAATAAATATTTACCAATTAACATTTTTTATAGTTTTATTATAGGTACAATCTAACTGGCCATAGAAAAATAATGTTCTCAAAATATACATTTCATTTATCTACATTATGGGTCTTATATTCTGATATTATCTATTATCTATTAAAATCTCAAAAAGCAAAGTAAATACTTCTTTTCATTACATAAAAATGACACTAAACTCTGAAACATTTTTTTAAATATTAAAAACAAAAGGTTATCACAGACTACAAAGGTCGTGGTGACCCAAAGGCTGAGGTGCCAGCTTCTCATACAAGAGGAAGCACTTTCAAAACCTGATGGGAAAACACCAATGTGACCAATTCACTCGGAAAAAGTCATAATGTATATGTTATTTTTCAGATTGTCGAGACAACATTGACAGACCGTAAAAGTGGTGATTAATGCTCAAGCAATCTCTGTGTGAGAAGAAGCGTTTGCTCAGCAGTGGGTACTTATACGCTGGTAATATTTGTGTCATAGCACATATATCACATACCGCATCTAAATCTACTAAATTCATAAAAAGAAAGCTTGTTATAGTTAAAAGCCTAAAAAAGGAAAGTCTATAGAAAAACTCTTTACAAACTTTGCCTTTACTTTGATGTTATATTGTCAGAGGTTTTGTAATTACAAAAACAAAGCAACTGCTACCAATAATTTATGCTCAAACGTTAAGTAAAATGTATGTCATTGGTATTGCTTTAATTCTTAGGCAACCGAATTTTGTATTCTATTTAAAAGTATCACTACTTATTTATTATTACAAAATTTAACTTTCAATAATAGAAAATAATTTTTTTATATTATTAATCATGATATTTGTTTTTTATACGTTACACAATTGACTGCACGGTTGGCGCAGTGGCTTTCAGTTGATTTTAATACGGAAAAATGCTTTGTATAATCCGCAAAATTGTTGTACCGAGTCTAGGTGAGACGTGTATGTAAACTTATGTTCGGAAACGCACCTACGATACAGGAAAAGCCGTTGTGAAGTTAAAAGTACTTTAGAACGTCATATCACAATATTGGTTGTAATCACCAAATTAAGACTTTTCTGACATGAAAGCCAAAATTGGTATTATATTTACATAACATTCAATTGGCTTGTATTGACATATTGGTCAGCTTAAAAACATTATACAGCCTTTGTGCGTAAAGTAGAAGTAGGTTTGAGGTAAAAAGTGCAGAAATGAAATAGTTATATATACATACATAGTTAAGTAGTCTTGCTTTGACACAAATAAGTAGTGAGCAAATATTAATTCTTTTATAGTTATCAAATAAATAATTGTATAAGTTTTGTATGTTTTTTACACGACATATTTATAATCGTAGAACATTTATTTTTTAATGTTTGTTTAAGTCTGATACCTATAATAGCTTCGTATAAATTAATTATAGTAGGTACGCATCTATATAATTTAGAATATAATTTTTAGGAATTTCATCGAATATCACTTCACTAGCTATCTACATTAGATGTTAGTACAAAAATGTAATTAGTATTTTTCTAAATAGTTTACATGGTCTTAGTAATGAATTCCACATACTCTGTTGGCGGGAACGGCTTTGTCTGAAACAAATAAGGTCGTTATTTAGTCAATTGTATTATAAAATTTCTTTAGGACTTCTATGAAACACTCTTGTTAGCAGTTCAATGTTATTTTCTGTTTGCAAAAAACGTTCATATTGGTGTTATTTATTTATGCAGTAAATATATTATCAGTTTTAATATATATGGGGTTATGTTGTGTTATATGTTGGAATGAGGTGGATTTTTAGTCAGTAAGAGTCTGACACTTAATCTCGCCTCACCCTGGGCGAGAAAGCCATTTGATAATATTCTCCCCTCAAAAAAAAATATTTCTTAGGAAAAGATAAGCCGTAAAATCTGAATGTGAGATTATGACTGCACGGTTGGCGCGGGGCGACTGGCTGCCTTGCGACTTGTCGCCGGTTCGATTCCCACACGGAACAACAAACACTTTGTGTGATCCACAAATTGTAAACGCACCCACACATGAGAAAATCCTAGTGTGGAGCAAAGTTTTTTTTTAATGTATTTCAAATATAGGAGATGCATGCTTCGAAATAAATTAGCTGGCTTGACTGGACTGATATCAGAAAAACAAACGTTTTGAAACAACGCTTGAATTTACAAAGATACTGGAGGTCCAATCCTTTTTTACAAACGCATCCTAAACTCCTAAATCCTTATACATATATCCCTAACAGCCATGGGCGGCGGCGATTGCTTACCATCAGGTAATTCGTCTGCTCGTTTAGTGACTTATATCATAAAAAATGTTCTCAGTTTAAAATGTTCAAATATTTCATAACAGTGATATAAAACTTTTAGTTCTCAAACGAACAAAAAGCAAGAAAAAACTAAGTTTTAACGCACATTCAGTACATTCATCCAACACCGACGAACGAGGCTTTATAAATAACATGACTAATGCATGACTTGTAATTTTGACTACGTAAGGTGATTTTTTTAATATGAGGTAGGTTAAAAAAATCGTGACGTGACTATTACGAGCAGAAACAGTGACAAAAAAGAATAACACCCGGTTTCTGAAAGGCTTGTCAACGCTAAAATTAACTAATCTTCTGTTAAATCTCTTGTCAAGTCATCTGATTGGTTGTTGATCATTCAGTCAACCAATCAGATGACTTGACAAGAGATTAAATTGATTTTAACATTGATCGGCCTTTCGGAAACCTACTATAAATCTTCACTAGTCATTATTGCACGATTATTTCAAGACCTTAGCTTGTCCTATAATCTCATACTATAGCCTTACTTCTTTAATAATATATACTATCTATGTATATATTAAATGAATATGAAAATGTGTAGGTAAAGAGCTTAACAACGCCTTGACCAATTTTCCACAAATCCGCAGTCTTTAGAAAATTTAGATGAAGAATAGCTACCTCTTCCATTATATATGTATAATTAGCCTTTTTTTAAACGAATGGCTGACAACAGCGCCAGGCATGGGCAGCTTGTAACAATTCAAAATTGATGTGTCCTAATTCTTAGTCGCTTTACGAACATTATTTATTTCAGTTACTAAAAAAAGATGCTGTAGCGTACCGCTAACATAACAACGAAAACATTGAAAATGAACTTCCGTACACACAGGGGGCGGCGCCAGTATGAATTAAAAGCTGTAAGAAACAGCATCAATAATATAGTGTAGTGTAACAGTAAAAATAACTCACCAATCATTTTCGGGTAAGGTAAGTTCAAGTTATCCATGATATGAATGAACTCCTTTAATGGTTTCGTCAGCCTCGGGTTGTATTTCTTCTCTTCCCACACTGTGGTGGCAGTTTGTCCTCTGTAGTCGTGAGCTGGGTAAAGAAGGTAGTGGTCGGGTAGCGTGAAGATGCGGTTGTGTACCGAATGGTACAGAGTTTGAGCTGAACCTTCCTGGAAGTCCGTCCTACCACAGCCTCTGATAAGAAGGGTGTCCCCTGTGAACGCCATGCCCTGAAATCGAGAATTAAGAATATGAAATGCAATGCTTCTGCAATCACCAAGCGATAAGAGATAGTAAAATCTGGTACGTAAAATCTTAACGCTCAGCTCTCAGTGGTTTAACTAAAGACTGGACGGTTGATACGGTGTCTGGGCAACTGCGACAACTCTTTGTGTGATCCACAAATTGTTGTTCCGGGTCTGGGTGTGATGACACAAGAGAAAATTCTAGATTGGAGAAACGAGTTTTTTTTAAACAACTTCAAATTAAGAACCTCTATTGTTACTGCTACGACGAATATTTATGCCTGCTCACTTTAAACTAAACATTTTAGTCAAATGTAAAATAAGATTTCGATAGAAGCCTTAACAAGAACAAATCTACCGACAGACATGCCAATCAAAAATTTAAAAAACCAACCTTTTCATGGCAGATGTAAGTCAAGCATCCATTGGTATGCCCTGGGGTGGCTGTAGCCAACAACTTATAGTCTCCGAAGGTGACCACATCACCGTCCACTAGGTGGATATCAGCTGCAGCGCCTGATGCCTTGCCAATGACGCTCTTAGTGTCAGGCAATATTGACTTCAGTTTGCCCGTACCAGTGATATGGTCTGCGTGCATGTGGGTGTTCACTGGAAATTAAAATAATTATTATTAGGATGCGAAGAGGTTAAAGGCTTTTTTGTAAAATCATCAAATGACTTCTTTCAGATCTCTGACCCAGATAATGGCGAGAGGGAGTGTCAGACTCTCAGCGACTAAAACCCCCCTTTCCATCTAGTGTGAAGCCTAGTATCTAGTACCGTGGAGCAGGTCGAAGCCGAGGCCACGGTACCTTATTGCGCTTGACCCGCGACCCCAGTTAAGCATTGGCCACGTTGGGCCCCATATTGTGGTTATTGTGGTCTATTGGTTAAACGATACGCGTCGCACACTCAGTTCTAGTGCTGGTCAGGCGGCGAGCTACCTTTGCTCGCCGACCGTAGACGCGGGTGTGCCGTGGCAAGAGGACAAGGCTTAAGTTATTATAACAGTGGACAGAAACGGGCTGGTGATGATATGGTTAATTGATAGATATTTGGCTACTCAACTTTTGAGCGCAACTCAACTTTTTGGGTATGGGTGTCATTGGTGAACTTCTTGCTATATTAGTAAGCGCACCCGCAAAAGACGAGAAGAACTAAGTGTAGGGCTATCATCATCATCATCATCATCAGCCTATGAGTGCCCACTGCTGAGCAACACAAAGAAAGTTTGAGCATCAATCACCACGTTTGCTCAAGGCGGATTGGCGATTGTAAACTTATAATTAGAAATTATAAGTCCAGGTTTCCTCACGATTATGTCCTTCACTGTATGTCAGCAGTGTACTGCTACTAGGTGTTAGGGTTATACAAATACTTACTTACATAAATAACACAGTTCACCAACTCTACTGTAGATTTTTTAAACTGAAAATCTTGAATAAAAAGGAAAAGAAAAAACTTTGTTTGCGTTAAGCAATATTTTCTTAAAAAGATTAATAATGATGCACAGATGATGAAATACGTCCTAGTTTAGCTTAGTCATGCTACTGGCTACACAACACTGACAACTTAAATTTCATTATTATCAAACCTTTTCTGTGTGAGGTAAGGCCTTTGGCAAGGCTCAGCAGTGGACACTAATAGGTTGATGATGTGATGTAATTCGTAGAAGAAAACAGACTAATGATAAGGGAAAATGTACTGACATGCATAAACCAGCTTGAAGCCCAGTTCCTTGATAAGAGCAGCATCTCTCTCCGCGTGTTCCAGGACAGGGTCGATGAGCACAGCGTCTCCTGTCTTGGCATCGCCCAGCAAGTACGTGTACGTACTGCTCACTGTGTCGAACAACTGGAATTTAAAAAATAAAGGTATTTGTATTAAGAATAATCGTAAGGAGTATAACAGTTCGTAGTGTCGAACTCGAATTAAAAAAAAAGGCATTTGTATTATGAAAATTGTAAGAGGTATAGTCTATATATATTTATATAGAGGTATTTTTTTTATTTAGCTTATATACGTTACATAAATACTTTTGCTACTTTACAACAAAAAGTTTGTATGTACATTACTGTCTAAATCTTTGTACGGTGGCACTTATGGTCAGACGAGCAAACGTATCGCCTGATGGTAAGCAATTGGCGCTCATTGACACCAGAAACCTCGAGGATTTACAGAATTTCAGAGATGAAAGGAGTAGGAGCGTTGTCTCACGCTAGTTTTATGTGATGCCATGGTATTAGGCCGACTCCGGTCTAGCCACCTCATTTGTGCTGAAGTATAAGAGGGTAGGTAGAGAAGAGTAGGTAGAGTAGGGAAGGCAGAGTAGGATAGGCTAGGTAGAGTACGGTAGGTAGAGTAGGGTAGGAAGAGTACGGTAGGTAGAGTACGGTAGATAGAGTAGGGTTGGAAGAGTACGGTAGGTAGAGTAGGGTAAGTAGAGTAGGGTAGGTAGAGTAGGGAAGCAGAGTAGGGTAGGTAGAGTAGGGAAGCAGAGTAGGGTAGGAAGAGTAGGCTAGATAGAGTGGGGTAGGTAGAGTACGGTAGGTAGAGTAGGGTAGGTAGAGTAGGGTAGGTAGAGTAGGGTAGGTAGAGTAGGGTAGGTAGAGTAGGGTAGGTAGAGTAGGGTAGGTAGAGTAGGGTAGGTAGAGTAGGGTAGGTAGAGTAGGGTAGGTAGAGTAGGGTAGGTAGAGTAGGGTAGGTAGAGTAGGGTAGGTAGAGTAGGGTAGGTAGAGTAGGGTAGGCAGAGTAGGGTAGGTAGAGTACGGTAGGTAGAGTAGGGTAGGAAGAGTACGGTAGGTAGAGTACGGTAGGTAGAGTAGGGTAGGAAGAGTACGGTAGGTAGAGTAGGGTAAGTAGAGTAGGGTAGGTAGAGTAGGGAAGCAGAGTAGGGTAGGTAGAGTAGGGAAGCAGAGTAGGGTAAGAAGAGTAGGCTAGATAGAGTGGGGTTGGTAGAGTACGGTAGGTAGAGTAGGGCAGGTAGAGTAGGGTAGGTAGAGTAGGGTAGGAAGTCAAATGACTGGAGCGACGCCACGGGAAGAGCTAGTTATACATAGATATTACTTAAGTAAATTGAAACCATATTTTGTTGCATTTTGCCTAAGTAGTTATCATGACTGGACAGCCAGTAATAAGTTGCGGCTTAGCCTGAAGCAAGAGAAGGGACGGAGTGGTTTTAGTCAGAGCCTGACACTCTCTCACCCAGGAAGAAGTCATCTAATGACTACCCCCATTAAAATAAATAAATATCAAAACTTAATACAAGAATAATGTTATTCTTTATACATGATATAATAATCATTGTGCCGCTAATGTTGATATGATAGCTCTTTATCTAACAAAAATAACCATGACAACGTAGTCAGTATCTGTGCAAGTATTAAATATAATATCGATATATTTGATAAGATACATAATATACCTAAAGCAAACTATGTTATAATAAAAATATAGGGCGGGGTGCAATTTCTAAGGCCGTAGCTTAGTCAGATAAGAAAATACCTAACAGGATGACATCATAATATATTTCCCAAGGAAGTTATTCAATGAATTATCAATATTATAAATTTTCTAATCTTTTGCACTCATTACTAGAAATAAGATAGTCATTCATAAGATAGAAAAAGGTGCGAAGTTATATGTACTTTCTTCGATTATTTAGGCACCACTGACATACGACAAATTACGTTACAAGTTTAAAATCCTCAATCCGCCTTGAGCGAATGTGGTGATTAATAGGTTCTCCGTGTGACAAGAGGACTTGTTCAGCAGTGGCCACTGAAAGGCTGATGATGTGATATAATGTCACTGGAAATAGGTTGCCCTTATGCCTAAAGCTTATTACTTATCTATACATAATACCCTCATAATATTAAAAACGCGAAAGTTTGCAAGACAGGGTGTTTGTTACACTTAAACGCAAAAACCACTGAAAGGATTCTGATGAAAATTAGCACAGAGACAGATTAAGTTTGGAATAACATATAAGTTTGTTACTTTTCATGCGGATAACTCGGTTAAAGTTGCTGGCAGAAGCTAAGACATGAGCGCACGGGCCTTTTACCCCCTAAAGGGATAAGCAGAGTTCCGCGCTCTACATCTTGTAGCGGCTGACGAGATGATGATGACAATGCTAGCTTTAAACTAATCACATGCTATACAGAATGATCATTTTACATTTTCCATTTAACACTACCATAACTCCTATGTTTTCTAAAGCAAATGAAGCATTAACTTCAATGGCCATGTTAACTTAATTAGAATTACACAACGAAACCATCGTGCGATTAATTACATCTATGTCATCAATCTCGCAATAGTATTCAACAGCAATTAGGTAACATGACAAGGTAACATGACCCTTATCCCCAAGTACTACAGCTCCATTTTCAGTTTAATGCACAATAAGGCACAGCTTAGAATGTGTAGGTACGATTTCTTAAGATATTGCATGTAAAAAAAGTGACAGATTTTTCTATATTTTTATAACGTACCTAACATGTGTTCATAAGAAAATATTCATTTGTTTAAAGAATTTCTTTTGTAGGTGTTTTTTCTGGGTACAATCTAACCTAAACGATTTATATATTTTTATACTAGTCCAAAAAACTAGTACCCAGTGTTATTTTTTGACGGAAAAAATATCATGTGTCCTTTCTCGCCCTGGGCGAGATTAACAGATTCTTACTAACTAAAAACTACCTCGTTTTTCTTCCTACTCCAAATCGGGGCCTGTCTGTTCTTAAACGAGTAATTATTTAATCCTATCTCCTGGAATTAAAGTTTGTTTTTCATCAAATGAAACATATGTATATTGTCAGTTTTAGTGCCTAAACGCATGAAAAAACAAATATTAATTAAACAATCGAATCTGCACTTTCCCGCCTTAATAGTAAGTATAAACGACTATAAAATTTCACACTTGAATGAGTTTTTTATCTAAATGTTACAAAGTACCAACGTTAAAAAAATAAAAGAAGCTGAAGAATGAGGTTGTCTATGTTATCGTTATTATAAGGTAACTTTTTCGTTAGGAAAAAATCGTCAAATAACTTCCCTCGCCCAGGGTGAGGCGAGAGGGAATGTCAGACTCTTACTGACTAAACCCCCCGTTCCTTCTCCTGCTCTAGGCCGAGGCCACGATATATTATATGTAGGTACTTGGATCAAACAATGGATAAAAGATACTATCGAGAGAACAATGCCATTTCCATCTGTATACTTTTCGATAACTATAAACTAATAAAGGAGGTGATAATCATGAGTATTTATATTAAGTACTCTACAGGGGTCTTGTAAGTGATCTCTACAAGGTCCTATTTGTGCAAACTAACATAAAATATAGTTACTTAATAACTGCAAAATTGAAGTTGTAGTTGAAATAATCTGAATACATATAACTACTGCGAATATAAAACTCACATCATAAAAATGGTATTAATCACCATAAAAAACGTGTGTAAACAGTTTTTAATAACGTTTGAACATTTCCTCAATAGGAACCTGGGTATGAATCTGTAAATCGAGACCAGTTGATACTTTTACTTATATGAAAAGATAATTATCCTAATTTCTGTTTTCTTCTATCATACTAATATTATAAATGTGAAAACTTGTGATAATGTATGTAAATACGTTTGTTGTGCTTTCACGCAAGAACGGCTGGACTAATTTGGTTATAATTGGGTATGTACATTGTACATAGATACCCTGGACTGACACATACATAGGCTGCTTTTTATCAATATACCAAGCGTGAGTCAAAGTACCAATGATTGGGTGTTATATCCTTTTACGTAAAAATTACTGAATGGATTTAGATAAAACTTGGCGCTGAGATAGAATAATAGAGAATAGAGAGAAGAATCTAGAGTGACAAATAATAATCTATAATTACTAATATTATAAAGAGGTAACATTTTTAAGTTTGTATGTCGACCAGCGGTTCCAAAGATTACCATCTTTGGAACCGCTGGTCGAATTGCCAAAATTCACTGATAGATAGCTACAATGTTTCTGAGTGCTATAGGCTAAAAAATATCACGCTACGCTTAAAAGAACCCGAGCAGCGGGTGAAACCGCGCGAGAGTAGCTAGTAATTTATAACAGGGGTAGGCGGCTGTAAGGAGCTTGTGTTTACAAATAAGAATATGGCATATCAAATAATCCTTCGTATGTGTATATTATGGAAAGTGTGTTAACCATAATATTAAACGAAATAAGAATCACATGTTATTATATAGTTAGGTCTGTACCAACTGGAAGTAGAGTTTAATGTAACTGTAGATTTTTCTGACCATAATATTATAAACGGATTCTGAGCATAATACTCGTATTATAAACGAATCCACTGTCGTCCTTTAGGAAAACGTAGCCAGAAGTATTTTGTGTGTAGTTTACAATCAAGTAGACGGACGACCTGATGGTAAGCAGTCGACGCCGGCTGTGGACCACCAGGACAACAGTAACTAATAGAGATAAAAATCGGGTTGTAAGGGATTTGAGGGTTACTAGAGTCCTCAGTCTAGATCCACAGATAATAGTAATAATAATTATGTAGACATAGGAATTTATATGAATTTATTAATTAGTATATATGAAGTTATTAATTATATCTTGTAGGAAGGTAAAGAAGGTAAAGATTTATTATTGAGATAACCAGTTTCTTCAAACAAATTTAAGTACCTACATACTATCTCAAAAATGACCATGATTTAGCGATTCATGGTCAAATTAAATAAAATTTATGGGGAATAAATGTAACTAACACCATTCAAATAAGCGAATGGTTTGATGTTATAAGTAAGTTACATTGGAACAGACATAAGACATGTCTTTAAAGTTTCACAAGAAACACAAATTATACTAATAATTGGACCATGACTATGCTATTTCACTGTTGTTCGTCATAACACAATGTAACTACAGCATATTGTTTTAACAAAAGTAAATATAAAGTAATAAAAAGATATAAGGACTTAAGTGCAAAAAAATAAAATCAATTTCAATTAAGTATATGAAACTCTTATAAATTTATTTAATTTTAATATGATAAGAAAATTAATTATTATTTATAAATACCTGTCTAAAAAAGAAGTTGGATCCTTTCTCCATGGTTGCCGATAACGTTCTGATGGTGGCGCTGGTTTTCGGTAGACTGCACGCCGCGCCGACGACCCGCCAACTACCGAACGACAACTTTTGCAGCATCCTGCGCGGGACAAGAGACCGATCATTATTATTTCACAATCATAATTAGATATTGCACGTACAGATGTCGTTAGCTAGCGTAAGGTACTCGTATATTATGTTTGCACGGGATTATTCGGTAAATATTACAATCAACATTATAATTCTTACGTTCATATGAATGACTCATGAATAAATAGAAAAACACGTCTAAATAGAAAAACTAATTGATCATTCTGCATTAAACACAAATCACGACTGTGATCCAATCTACATGGTGCCTAGATTTCTCGACTTTTTCGATATTCGAAAACGGCCTGAATGATTTTTACTTAAAAATAGGAATAAATGGTTTTAGGGCGCGAAAAATTAAGCTACGTAAATTATGAGTATAGATATTGGTCATCGAAGATTTAACAGCTTATTTTTGTTGTGATTATGTGAAAAGGGGAAGGTATAAAGAAAAAAAGAACCAAATTAGTGCAAAAATTTTAATCGGAAGCAAGCCAAGAGGTTCCTTATTAAAATTACGTTTATTGTTTAATACTAAAATATTTTGTAGTTAAATACTAACCTAATACTTAATTTATTCTCTAGTGTTTAATATGACTATAAAATAAAAGTTTTTTGTTTCAAATAGTGAAAAATTACACACATAAAAATAAAACATAGGTATTTTAATTTTGTCAAAATCTCAACTGTTTAGGTAAACCTGTTCATGTGACAACCTGATTACCGAGAGATAAACAGTTAAACGGACGGGCAGAATTTTAATAGTAGAATTTCAAAAAACGTAGGGAAAATCTCTGTAGAAGTACGAAAAGACAGCTACCTAAGTACCTACCTACCTACTTTAGAAAACTATAAAAACAATAACTTCAACCAATGTTGTCCCTAACCACTGAGTTTGTTATGTTATTTCCCTATAACATCAACCACATACGACATATAAAAACAAACAAAAGAACATCAGCGGCTTCATGATGAGGTAACAATGCTGTCATTCATTATACACATTTGAACTAGAGATATATGACGGCGCAAGCAGGTCGCGTCATATAATCGATTGAAGATTGAGAAGAAGATGAATGAAACTCTTTGACAGTTTATTGTAATTTATGGACGAGAGTGTAGCAACCCCGCTCTTACGGAACGTTGGAGGAACGTGGTCGCCATCTTGACCGACACATTGGTCGTGACAAGAGGGTGAACACACGTCACTCAAACGGATCGTTAACGTCCTAAATTTAAATCTATTTGAATCGTATTAGATTTCAATCTTTAATTGATTGTGATCATATTAAAATTATTAGATTGCTTCAATATTATAAATTACACGTATAATTCTGAATTTTACTTTAAAATTCCCGCGCCTACGTAATGGAAGAATCGACTAAGGATCCTAACAATGGCGTTGTTTATGAAACGCCTTTATCAGAAGTGGGATCCGATGGGGAACCATCCGAAACGAATGGAGCAAATCCCAGAAGCAGCAGCACACCTCAATTGAGTCTTTTGAATAACATGGAGTCATTGCTTACCCGACTTCTAGCGACGCCACAGCCGCCAGCAGCTATAGTGAGTACACCACAGATTGCTCAGTTAATTCAATTCGATCCAGACGATGCAGACGCCGATATTGAAGGCTGGTGTCGGGTGACGGACATTATTGTCTCAAGTAAGAAACTGGATGGCGTCGAGCTATTGATGGCTCTTACAAAAGCATTGAAAGGTCGAGCTGCAAATTGTCTAACTAAATTAAAATTGGACCAAATAACATGGCATCATGTAAAAGAGACTCTTATGGCCAAGTTCTGCAAGCCCAAACTTTTGCAGGACTATTTCGACGATGTATTACGGTTCCAAATTGGCGTGAAATAAACTGCATGTGACGCAGCTGCTCGTCTGTGGGATTTCATAGAACGTATACCTAATACTAATCTTTCTGAAGAAGTCATCGTTGGTTTTGTTATTTCTGTTCTCTGTCAAAAAGATAATTTTATACGACGAGAGCTCAATGCAAATGTCATCAAAGATAGACCGCAATTATTTCGAGTACTCCGTGGAGTGTCGCTAAAAAGAAGATCGGAGGCTGGTGAAGGATATGACTCGGAAGTAAAGCGAGCCCGCCACGACGACACGAAATTTACTGGAAGATGTCATTGGTGCGGCAAGACGGGACACAAGCAAATAGAATGTAGGATGCGACAAGATAATTTTAGGAATTCGCGATCAGAAACGTCGGAATCTACGCGTACTTCGGAAAAGAGACCAGCTGCAGCCGTTACCTGTTATACGTGCAAGAAAGTCGGACACACTTCAAACAGATGTCCAGATAAAAATGTTGAGGCAGCAGTCAAAGAAGTTAATACTTGCGGTCACAAGGCATCCAGAGGCAGCTTGGAGACATCAACTGGTGAGATTGTTCCATTTTTATTTGATAGCGGATCATCTTGCTCGTTAGTAAAATATAGTATGGTTCCAAAACTAGCCGGTACCTTAAAGAATTGTTTCGTGAATCTTACCGGCATTGGTAAAAAAGAATTGCTTTGCACCTCGCAAATTCTCAGCGCAGTCAAAGTGTTAGATCTCAATTTAAATCTGATTTTCCACATAGTGCCCGACGATTGCTTGACCGAACCCATTATAATTGGTAGGGATATATTTGATCAGGGGGTTCATGTATGCATAGACAACGATACCTTGACTATAATTTCTAATAGAGAAGTAGTTAAAGTGTGTGAAAATACGGGTTGCTTTGACATTTCACAGATAGATACGGATCTGACGGGAAAAGATAAGACAGATCTACTTCAAATTCTTAATAAGTATTCCGAACATTTTATTGTGGGCACTCCTACTAAGCGTGTCACTACGGGTGAGCTAGAAATAAATTTGATAGATCCCAAACGCGTCGTCCATAGATCGCCGTATAGATTGTCACCTAGCGAGAAGCAAATAGTTAGGGAGAAAATTCAAGAGCTGTTAGATGCCGGTGTTATCCGTGAAAGCTCATCTCCGTTTGCAAGCCCGATTTTGCTCGTGAAAAAGAAAGATGACACATATAGGCTATGCATTGACTACCGCGAGCTTAATGCTAATACTCAACCGGAACACTTTCCCTTGCCACGTATTGATGAGCAAATTGATAATTTAACTGGGGCCCACTACTTTTCTTGTTTAGATATGGCATCGGGTTTCCACCAGATACCTATCCACCCTAACTCTATAAGTAAGACAGCGTTCGTAACACCGGAGGGGCAATACGAATACCTCTCTATGCCCTTCGGATTACGCAACGCGCCATCGATCTACCAAAGATGCATAAACAAAGCACTTAAAGATCTTGATGAAAAACCGCTTGCTTATATGGATGACGTCCTTTGCTATTCATCTTCCGTCGATGAAGGTCTAGGGCGCCTTGATGTAGTTTTAAAGGCTTTATCAGGTGCAGGGTTTTCCTTTAATCTTGCGAAATGTAGTTTTATGAAGCGTGAGGTTAACTACCTGGGTTACCTTATTAAGGCTGGTGAAGTAAGACCTAATCAACGAAAAATTCAGGCTTTAGTTGATGCTCCTCCACCTAGGACTGCAATGCAGGTCCGCCAGTTTGTAGGTCTGGCCTCCTATTTTAGGAAGTTTATCCATAACTTTTCAAACCTTTTAGGTCCAATATACCCTTTAACGAAATTGAAAGGCCCTATTAAATGGTCGGACAAGCACGAAGAAATTCGTAAAAAGATTATTGACGTACTGACATCGGAACCGGTCCTAACAATATTTGACCCCAATCTTCCTGTGGAACTACACACAGACGCGAGCTCTGAGGGCTACGGTGCCATTCTAATCCAAAGAAAACAATCTCTTCCCCACGTAGTGGCATATTTTAGTCGACGTACGACTGATGCAGAGTCTCGCTACCATTCGTACGAGCTCGAAACCCTTGCAGTCGTAAGGGCAGTCGAAAATTTTCGCCATTATCTATTCGGTCGTCATTTTGTCGTATTCACTGACTGCAGCTCCTTAAAAGCTTCGAAGTCAAAGACCGATTTGACGCCCAGAGTTCATAGGTGGTGGGCTTTCCTTCAAGCCTATGACTTCGATATCGAGTATCGAGCAGGTCGACATATGGAGCATGCAGATTTCCTTTCCCGAAATCATGTTGCGAACCCTCCTTTACCTAGTACTTCCAGTACGAGCGATTCTTTCATGAGTTCTAAAATGGTACACTTTGTTGAGCTTCAGCAGAGTTGGCTTGCGGTTGAACAGAAGCGTGATAATGAAATACAGGATTTAATTACAAAACACAACAATAGGGAAATTCCTGAATCTATCGCGCACACATACGATGTTCGAGAGGGCATCCTGTATAGGAAAGTAGAGCGTAATAAGGTTAGTTCGTGGCTACCAATAGTACCTCGCTCCTTGATATGGACCCTAATAAATCAAATTCATACAGAAATTCAGCATCTTGGCTCCGAAAAGACCCTAGACAAACTGTATGAAAAGTTTTGGTTTCCTGAAATGGCTAAACGGGTTCGACAATTTGTCGATTCGTGTATTGTGTGCAAAGCATCTAAAGGGCCTTCAGGACCCAGCCCGATACAGCTTCATGCCATTCCTAAAACTCCTCTACCGTGGCATACAGTACACATAGATTTTTCAGGCAAGTTAAGTGGTAAGAGTGACCAAAAAGAATATTGCTCTGTAATTATTGATGCTTTCAGTAAGTACGTTCTGTTGGACCATGCTGTTTCTGTAGATGCATCAAGCGCAATTAAAGCTTTGAAGAAAGCAGTGTACTTATTCGGGGCACCTAAAAGGATTATTGCTGATCAGGGACGTTGCTATAGTAGTGCTGAATTTAAGGCTTTCTGTGCTGAACACCATATTGAGTTACATTTTATTGCCACAGGGTCGAGTAGGGCAAATGGGCAGGTTGAAAGGGTAATGAGGACTTTAAAAGGTCTTCTTACAATTGTTGAAAATGATAGCAATAAAACGTGGCGCGATGAACTTGAAAATATTCAGCTAGCGTTAAACAGCACCAAGTCTAGGGTAACTAAATATACACCTACGGAGTTGTTATTCGGTATACGGGCTGATTCTTTAGGGATGTCAAAAATCCGAACCGGAACTGAGCAAGAAACAAGTTTTGACTTAGACTCAATACGTAACGAAGCCTCTGATAACATGCACAAAGCGGGTACCTATGAGACACAACGGTTTAATCGCGGTAAAACTAAAATTATACCGTTTTCAAAAGGCAATTATGTTTTTCTTAAAAGTAGCGAGAGAAATCAAACGAAACTCGATAGGAAATTTAAAGGTCCTTTTATAATATCCGATATTTTGGAAAACGATCGTTATGAACTTAAAAGTATGAGAGGGGGTCGTACCTATAAATATTCTCACGAGAATTTGCGAGCTGTTCCCCGGGGTCTCGAAGGGTTAAAGGATATCGCAAGTAGTTTAATGGAAGTAGATTGCGAATTTGAGCTTCAAGAGGAGCACTCACACCTTGATGACCGTGACGGCGATATGAATTACACGGATTCACAATCCCTCGGAAGTGACACTCTGACTGCCGGTACCGAAACTGTTAGTCTCGGTTCAAATACTTTGACTGCTGGATCAGATACGTTATCTGTTCATTCTGATCAGTGGGCTGACTTTTCTGAGCATGAGCAAGATGCTTCGTGATAAAGAGCATAGTAAGTGGGAGAACTTGCAATTACAGTGATTGTGCCTTAATGTGAGAGATTATCCAGAGAGATGGTTAAATGTTGTTACTGATCATTGGCTCGAACAGTGACGTCCGGTCTATGTCTGGGGACTAGTCGGAGGGACGCATTGGTTCGATCCAGGTGAGTGACCTGGCGGGGCTGGTCGAAGGGGTGATGTTGTCCTACCAGTCCGCGGACTGGTCGAGGGGAAGCATACATCCGGTCCATGCACGTCAGTCACTTTGACCGTATCAGTTTGAAGTATTGTTATGCGGCTGATGGCCAAGACGGACGATATTGGTTAACGATTACAGTTTTTTTTAGTCAGGATGAACGAGCATCTCCAACTTAATATTGTTGTTGTTATAGATGCATCGCACAATTAGTTCGCTCGGGGACGAGCGACTGTCAGGTTGGCCGTGACGGCGCAAGCAGGTCGCGTCATATAATCGATTGAAGATTGAGAAGAAGATGAATGAAACTCTTTGACAGTTTATTGTAATTTATGGACGAGAGTGTAGCAACCCCGCTCTTACGGAACGTTGGAGGAACGTGGTCGCCATCTTGACCGACACATTGGTCGTGACAAGAGGGTGAACACACGTCACTCAAACGGATCGTTAACGTCCTAAATTTAAATCTATTTGAATCGTATTAGATTTCAATCTTTAATTGATTGTGATCATATTAAAATTATTAGATTGCTTCAATATTATAAATTACACGTATAATTCTGAATTTTACTTTAAAATTCCCGCGCCTACGTAATGGAAGAATCGACTAAGGGTCCTAACAATGGCGTTGTTTATGAAACGCCTTTATATACATTTATGCCATTTATTTACACATCAAAGGACCATTTTATTTATCTATCGACAAGATAATACAAGTACATACATAATAGGTACACATATTTTGATACTTATAAAACCTTGCCTATATCCAATTTATTTTATCTATCATCATCATCAGCCTGTTGTCGTCCACTGCTGGACATAGGCCTCCCCAATTGCACGCCACTGAGCTCGATGTTCAGCTCTTCTCATCCAATTTATCTATACTAATATTATAAAGAGGTCAAAATTTGTAAGTTTGTATGTTGGGGGTAATCTTTGGAACCGCTAGTCGGATTGCCAAAATTCTTTCACTGAAAGATGGCTACAATGTTCCTGAATGCTATAGGCTAAAAAACCAGGCTAAGATCAAATGGTAGTAAGTCAGTAAAGTCAAAGTTAAATCATTTGTTTAAAAAAAAACACAACAGGCCCTTTTAAAAGTCAAACAAAAAAAAAACAACTTTATGTGTGTCAGTATCCGTGTCGGTCTGTCTTTTTTTAGTGAAGCTATATATCACGCCAACATTCTCTCCTTTGTCTTGGGTACGTCTTCAAGCATACAATCCCACATACAGACCTACACATCACACCGAAACCTTATTTTTCTTTTTATCAGAGTAAAATCATCAAATGACTTCTCCCGCCCCGAGAGGGAGTGTCAAACTCTTACTGACTAAAAAAGTAAAAACCTTCTTCCTTCTTCTGATTTAGGCCGAGGCTGTGGTGCCTCATTGCGCTTACCCCGCAACCTCCTGGAGACCTGGAACTGCAATTTGGACCACACAGAGTTGTTCCCTGCGCAAATCTAACCCGCGACACGTTGCACGGAAGCTAGTCATCCAGCAACCACGGCAATAGCGCATTCAAAGTATAGACTCTGTCTGTAGCCCAAATATCTGTAGCTAAGTAGATACTTAATATTAAACACATCATATAAACTTTTTAATACCTGAAAGGATGCTTATCTGCAATATAACACTGTCTTTTGAAACTAAAAAGTTATGGAAGCAGTGGGTCTATAAAATAATATCAAATTCAATTTACCTGAAGCACACAACTCTTCTCAAACTACACAACAAACAAATGACTTAAAACATGGTTAAATGAAGAGTGAATGTCTATGTTTAATTCTCAGTAATTTATATGTGTAGAAGTACATAATTCAAGGAAAATTATTTAGGAAAGCTAATGAGTTTATTTGATTCATTGTTAACACCTAATGGTCTGAGTAATTCCTTACTATGTATGACTACCAACTATCGCATGTTGAGAACCTGTGACAGACTGTAGTCTAATAAAGGAAAATAATTATTGAAAGCAATCATTATTTCCATACCGCTGCTCGGCTCTATTTAATCGTAGCGTGATGTTTTATAGCCTATAGCACTCAGGAATATTGTAGCTATCAATGAAATAATTTTGGAAATCCGACCAGCGGTTCCAAATATTACATATATAAAATATCTATAAAACATCACGCTACGGTTAAATGGAGCCGAGCAGCGGGTGAAACCGCGTAAGAGAAGCTAGTATATTACATGTATGGTGTCCCAGGTACAATAAACTTTAAATTATCTCGAATTTTTAATAATTTATTATCTATACACTTTACCAATGAAACTAACCTTTGTATTTAGAACAGAGACAGTTTTCTTTCTCTTGAAGTTTATATTTAAAAATAATGTCACATAAATAATCTGTTTACCTGAAATAAGAACTCGGTTAATTTTAATACTGGCCACCAACACTGTACTTTACATGTAATACTAGTTCGTACTATATATATACTAATGGCTTGAGAATATTATTATTATTTCTCTTTTCACACAATGGTACTAAAGTATTTATCAACAAGCTACTGGCAGTAATAATAAAGGATAAACATTACAAAGACTTTATTATCTTTGTTAAATAAAACTCTTCCATAACTGAAGGACTAACTGACAGATATCACACATACTACCTACACATTAGGAATTATAAAAGTTGTTACTTCACAGATAAATAATATTGGATATCTCGAAAAAACACATTTTTAATACTGCAGCAGGTGAAGGTTAGTTATTAACTACAAATATGAGTAGCTAAAATATTACTATGTTGTGACACTTTAAAATGTTGTGCATTTGATTTTATTATTACTTAAGTTTTTTAGATGTAAGTTTAAATGTAACAACTACTAGTTGTCCAAATAAATAAATAAATAAATAAACTATGTATATCATTTAGAGCTCCTTAGTTTCAACAGGCGAGTAGCAGGGCAAACCACATGGGAATATTTAGTCTAATAATCTGTAATATTATAAAGCTGAAAAGTTTAAAAAGGCCCGTCTGTGGTGGTCTATTGGCTCTTTGAGGTGCATGTGAGTAAGCTTAACAGCATACTATGCCCAAAGGGAACAAAGTAGTGGGTAAAACCACATAGGAATAGCTAGTTTAAGATAATTATATACATATAATGTTATATAAGTATGTCATGTATTTTTTTTTTGATTTGATTATAGGTTCGCGCTTGACCGCTATCTCACCTGATGGAAAGCGACGATGGAGCGCGCTTACCTAGAAGTAACCTATTCACTCTTGACTTAAAGATACCCAGATTGTAACTATCAGGAAACACCGACTCCGGCAAGGATTTCCACTGCTTGGCTGTACGCATAATTAATGTGCTCCCAAAACATTTTGTACGTATATGTGGGACATCCACCATGTACCTGTGTACCGTACGTCTGGTGGTCCGATGATGGAATGGGCTAGGCGGAATTAAATTATGTAATTCCAACGACATTCCCCAAAATGCAACCGGTAGAAAATTTATGATGTTAGAGATGAAAGAAAAAAACAGAGATATAGAATTACATACATTTTGCCAATTAACTATATTCTATAATCAGACAGGTACAATCCCAGATTGAGTGCTAATTAAATTGTAGAACTTATTTACATTGACTTTTATAGGTACTTTTTTGCACGGTTGTGATTTGTTTATCTTATCAATCATGTACATTATCAGCATTGAGTTATTGCAGGGGATATTTCTAGAAAGATTCATGTAAGGTGTGTTAATCAATACTCTACAAATGCATTTAGTTACACAATACATATAACTAATATGAGTATGTACTGATCAATTAATAAGAGTTGATTCATCCTCTTTTATTAACAGAACTATTTTACCTAAACTCTTGATTCATATTATGTGAAGGTTTATAAAATGAACTGTATAACATGGTTACAAAGTTCAAATCAGTTTATATACATGCTGATTTATGTGTGACAAGAAGCAGTTACCTGGCAGTACCTGGTTATGTCAACAGGTTTTCTCCAGTGTGCATTTGAACAAAAGCCACTGGAGCAACAATTTATAATTTGTGAAGTTGTCTTTGAAGTAAAATTAATATCTCAATTATATTAAAATTCATAAAACCCCAAGTCAACACCAGTGTTCATCCTTTTGTTCTCCTAATGTGTCTTACTATGATTGAACGATTAAACTCAGATGATGAATTTGATGAAATTTTGCACAGAGATAGAATATGGTTTAGAATCACATACAGAACATTTGAACAATTAATAATAAATAGGCAAAACTAACCTAAGAAGAGCAGATAGATTTTCAAAATAAAACTAATGTTTTAAATAGTAAAACATTTTAAAATGTTTATCTTACATCCTATTATAATCAAAGCTTAGGAACTATTCTTTACTATTATTGTCTATCATAACTAAGTGGGATAGGTGTTCATATCAATAAAAAATAAATATTATCTTTTAAAATCTTAATAAAATACTTACTTGATATCGATTGGGCTACTACTGCTGTTAAAGTCAACAATAAATACACAAATATTTTACTTGACAACAACTTATAAATAGAAAACTCTTAATATCACTATCACGCACTCCACACATTCATAGTAAATGAAATGTAATAAAGTATCTTTGAGTCGTGTGAAAAAATACACCGGCGTGATAAGGAATTAACACTATAAATATTTAAATGGAAAAAAATAGTACATCAATAGAATGTCAACTTGGTCAACCCAGTGACAGTGACAATAACTGACAACTATGAAAATCAGATTGACAGTAAGATAGTGACTAGCTCCACGTTCCAATACAAAACATAATTTAAGCATAGCTTAGGCCTCTATGAAGCATGTTATGTCTAAAATACGATTTGTGCAAATGATGGAACACAAATAGTAGAGATGTTACAAATAATACTAAAATCCGTACCGATAAAATTGAATGAGTAGTTGAAAGTGCCTTTCATTTTAATAATGTTATGAAACGAATATTCTGATTAATATATTATGGTAAAAAGTATATGGTATGATATGACCTAGACTACAGAGTAGCCTGTATATTATTTTAAGGAAATCAGTTTCATATTATTAACATTAGTTTAGATACTGGCTGGTTGAAAGTTTTATACATTTTTTTCTTCTAATGACGTTTTTTTTCATTGTGTGTGCTGTGTCGAAAACATTATAAAATGTAAAAATAAACAATACTGCCCAAACATTTAGAAATTACCTTTTTAATAAACCACGTATTTAAAAAAAAGGTAAGAAATTAATTACATTCTTACCATCAGTGTTTCTTTACTAGGTCTCTAAGAATAAACCTTATCTTTATGGCAAGTTTAAATTGATTTCTGACTTAATGTTTGATTTCAACAAACTAAAGGTGGTTTTAATAATACGTATATTTTGCACACAGAATGTCCTAATCTTTGAGTAGGTAAAACACTAGTGTAGCATCACAGAGATTTGTTGTATTTTCATCTTGCTTTTTCTTTCAATAAAATATCTCCATCCTTGTCCTACATCACCGCAACTTAGAACGTCATTGACCTCTTTCATCCCCACTTTTGGTCTCTGTCAGTCGATATTTCGCGCTTGTATACGTATGTACACAAACCGATAGTAGTGTGCGTTGAAACAGGCATTGCGTCTGTGCAGCGTATTGATGTAAACATTCTCTTGTCATTTTATTTCAGTGCGTTTGGAGAACTGTATGGAAATCCCTCCGAGGCGCATCTGAAAAAGATGTGAACAGCTGATACATTCAATTTTTAAAATTATAGTGTACCCCGATGTGTTAAATGGTTGTTAAATATTTTTTTTTGAAAATTTATCGTGACGAAAAGTGCAGTAAAAGTCTTTGTTTATAGAAGTGTGAAAAAGGTCAGTTATCAATAAGCATTTTCTTTAAATCAAATGTATTATCAAATTAAGATCTTATTGGAAAGTATTAATCTGAGCTAACTTGCTTCAAGTTAATATTTGTGACATTGTAGTGAAAACGAAACGAGTTTCGAAATCGAGCCTACTTATCTTCAAGATTAGGTGAGTACCTACTCGTAAGTAGATTGGTTTTTAGTTTCTTTATAAAAATAAATAAACATTAATCTCATTTATATAACTAATTATAATTTGTAAGTACCTAAGTAGGTACATATTCAACAAACCGGAGTTAGCTCTATGGCGCTGTGTACAAACAACTTCCTTGTTCTAGGCAACTTGGCTTGAGGTGATAAAATACGCAATCGAAGTTATAAGTTGGATAACTAAAATTTTAAAACAAAAAGAGGTGTCACTTATGTTGATATTTTGGATAACCAACCTCTAAGGTTAAAAAGGTGCTAAAGGAACCTTATAAATAGATAATTCTAAATAGTTAAAGAAAATTCAAGTTATTCAAGTAAAATTTTTTTTAAATCGTATCTAAAAGCTATATTTTTTTGCTCTCATAATGCCCAGAAAAAGCTACAAAGAGCCAACATTGGTGTTATCGATTTCGACCGTGACCTATATAATGCTACACGCGTGCAATCTACTTCCTGAAACGTGAACATGTCCAAATTGTTTTCAATTAACATTTAGGTCCTTGTTATTGAGTAATCCACATTATGATAATAGAAGCGATTCCGTAACAAGTGTCTTCATTGCTATTGCTCAGGCATTTCTTTGTTGCTCCATATGGGAAACGTGCTAGTGTTGTTTTGATTTAAAACATTATATCTCTGTCGATTGGAGGCGTTTACATAGATATAAGAAAATTAATTAAATTTATATTTTCCTTTCCTATTTAGATTCGTATCATACATTAAAAACATATGTATTTGTCGGTTTCGAAATATCTGTCATCCCGAATAGTTTCTATTTATTTTATAAATATTTAATCAGGTAGGTCTGTTGATTTTTAAACTAAATACGCCATAGATTCTGCCTTTGTTTTTAGCTTTGTGTCTACCATTATCGTACGACAAAGGCGTAAAATTCCCGCGCATTGCAACATCGCGTTCAGAAATAGTGAGCTGCCGGCCTTGCGATCGTCATGCGAATTAGATGAAATAAAACTAATCTAACAAATGTTTTATAATATAAACTTGGTGTTTCTATTATAAAACATTTGTTAACCTATAATATAATATCGTGTTTAAGGTTTCCAATTATTCCAAGTCTATTTACTTAGCTATGGCCTATGCACTAGCCCTCAAAACTTTGTACAATCTGTTAATATTAACTTATAGTGATTGGATTCTTTGTGTTTTAACCCTTCACGTGGCATAGTAATCTAACCTCCGATCCACCACTTGAAATCTAATCAATAATCTACCAAAATTATCAGCCAGGGGCATTTTTGTACATCGGGAAATACGTCGATAAAGTTAGAACTGATAATCACAAAAACGATGAATAAACACAAGTGACCTTTGTACAAATTAACGTAGCAGAAATAGAACAAAAAATAGTACTCAGTTTCAAGCAATTCTTATACCAAATGCAAGAGCAACTTTATCAAAGAGTTTGGTGTCTAGGTATTCTAAGTACTGTAAACAAGGTAATGTGAGTGTAGTGGTTCTAATCAGTAATGTGTTTGGCGTCGCACGTGTTATGCGGCCCACGTATTTTACTGTTTATCTCTGTACTGGTGACCTTCAAACATCCGCGTAACAACATTAACTTGAATGCCTGAGAAATCTTAGCATAAAAACTACAAACTATAATGGAAACGTATTTTTATATGATTTCCAAAGAAAAAAATGTTTTTTGGCCTATTTGCCCAAGTGCCCGCGTCTTTGAGACGCTCTGTTTTGAGTTTTGCCCAAATCTCACAGATCTCTGTTATTGAATGCAAAGATGTTGTTTATGTATAATTATGGTTCTTGAAAGTCCTTATGATAAACAGTACTTACACACGTGTGTAATATTATAATAATCGCACTAGATACCTGTATTTACTAGTGACACATAGAGAGCTTGTTGAGATTTTCTTAGTAGTAAAATTCAATAAGTAAAGGATGGATCATAACCACAGCGACGCAGAGACAAAACCAACAATAACTCATTAGGAACAGAGTAAACAAAACGTAACTAGGCACTAAAGGAAAAACGTGTTCATTTTGTAGTCAACTATTTACCAATTATTATTTTTATGATTTGAACATCACTGCGCAAAAAGAACTGCGCAGTTTTATATCGCTCTGTTAAAGATTCACAATAGTTTTTTTTGTTAAACCTTGTCAACGCACGCAAATAACACGTGAACGCGTTTGGGCATCAAACAATTACGCCCCAACATTTTGGTATTTTTTGCAGAGCGATTAGTTTTATCCACCGTATTTCGCATTTGTTCAGAACAATTTTGTATGTTTTATACACAATTGTATTTGTTATAAACATTCATATCGATTCAACTTTAAATTTCAAGCACCCATAGAGAAAACCAAGATCTGTAAAAGTCTTTCTACGTTAAAGTCAATATCCTAATGGTCAGTCACACCTTTAGAGTAACCATACAAGGTTTTTCCAATCCAGACAATATATGCAACTGTTGGACATTAAACAAATTGGTTTAGCCAATGGTAGTGGGTAGAGTCGAGACGTTAAGTTCGCCGCCCTCACCGTCGCGACGCCTGTGCCCGCCGGGGTGGCCACCCTGCAGATGAATTCCCTTTACCACAAAGGAAACCTCAACGTCTGCGTTCTTTTGTTTGTTTCTGAGCAATCCTCAACCAGACAACAAATGGACATAAGATGAGATGACTGTTTGTCTTAACTGAAGAAAGTAACTGGTCGAAATACCTAACGAATTAAACTAAATACAATTAAAAGAATTGGTCTTTTTATGTAGTGAAAATTAAATGTTTACCTTTGAGCTAGATATATAATACTTCTTCAAATAAAGCTAGCACTTGCTTGAGTTACTAAATGCACCCCGAAACGCATAAACCTTTCATTAATTAAAACGTAAATCATCCTTTATTACAGCCAAATCGATCGATAGTCACCTAAGTATCAAACTAAAGAATGGCAAATGCCCTGACACGCGAAGCTTTAAAATAATGAAAGCATCAATAAATTTGGCTTGATTTGTAGAAGACAATAAAATATCAATTGGAACCTATCACGCCATGACAAGTTATTTAAGAATAAACAATTATTTCTATTCGCGTTTTAGACGTACACCATTAATTTTATTAGTCTCATTGTTTGAAGCAGGATGTGCATATGCGATGTTTTTATGGTTTTGTCTCTATATATTATCTCTATAGACATCAAACAATCAATAACCTGTCGTATTAATAGATACTTAAAGACTAAAAACTGCAATATTATGGATAATTTTGTGTATTCACAAAAATATGTGTGATCTACTTAGTTACTGTTAAACAAAAATGAGTAATACGTTGTGCAAAATTGCGATAACTTGCGTTCCAGCCTTGGTACCTAACTCTCGCTTTCTGAATAACCTTACTGTAATAGTATTATGAACTAGAATACAATATTAATACGTAGCATCTGTTTAACGTATAATAAAACGAGGTTTACACTATTAAATAACCAGTTCTTGCTTTTAACTTTTTCGGTAAAAACCTAATACATATAAACAGTAGGTAGGTAAAACAAACGATACGCTTCAGTTTCTTGAGAAAATTTTAACGAAAACGTCAGTATGTACACGAAATGAATGTGCGAAGATAATAATTATTTCACGTTATGTAAAAAGTAACTAGAGCGGAATGACTAAACCTAAATATGGGACATCGTGGACAATGCAATGATACAAGTCCAAAAGCCATAATTGAAGACACTAAACTCATAAACTTAAAGGAAATGTATTTCTATGAGCACGATTCAAAACGCTTTACTAATGTATGCCAAGACACGGTCAGTTCCGGAATTCGAAAGGGATATTGAATTTGAAACTTGTTAAGGTAGCTAATAAACGAGGTTGATAACATTTTTATTGCGTTCTTCGGAATTTATTCATGATATTTTGTCGCTGACTGGACATAATTCAAGATTTTATTCTCATATTCTTACGAAATAACCCAAGTAGATGGAAGTCACATCGTGATTTATCTTGCCCCTACTAGATGCTCAAAACCATGTCCAACCACTAACCAACATGTGTTTTTTTGAAGAGGAAACGTCGCTCGTTCATGTTATAAGGAAATTATAAAAACTGCATGCATCCAAAGTCCAACTTTGTGGATGGGATTTTACTTGCAATTTTACCTGTGAAATTATTACTAACTAATCAACATTACTTTTTACACATTGTAATAAGGATAGGTGGCGCCGCACGCACTTCAATACTCCAGAAACGAGTAATAAAGCAATATTCAATAACCATTTGATTAATTACTAGTTTCACTTTGTATATATTCCTCCACCCAAGGTTTCCGTCGTGGCACGCTGTATTTTTTATAACTACCGACTGCCAGTCAATGGATAAGGTTAGGCTCCACGTAATGCACGTTTTAATTTACTATCACATTACATATCCGCGATGTTCATGACGATTTGCACAATCATTGGACGTCAGTTAGCCAACAGCAGCTCGCAACAGCATTATACGCGCATTGGAAATGTAGAACGGGATTTATGTCGTACGTAATGCGTGGTTATAGCAATTTACGGCTGTCTGATGTCATGTTTTATTTTAATATTCAACAACGATGCATATTTTATGCACGCGAGTAAACGCACATTTGTTGCCTATTGCAATCATAGTTTGTTTAATTATTACACAAAAATGTTAGCTTCAATCCCAAATTTTCTCCTGAACTGAAATTGAAAAACACTGCTCACAATAATACAAAACCCCTGCAAGAAATATAGTTGGGACGTGGTAGGAACGTTTCACAGCACACTAGTGTCGCAGCACAAGGCGGCTAAATTCTATTAGCCTTGAGTCTATGGCCCTACTACGTTCCGCTGACAGTTTTATGGCGGACAGTCAACAGAATATTACTTACAATAATCGAGCTGTACTTGAATGCAAAGTTAATCATTACAACACAACATTCAATCGTATGTCCCTTTATTTTGATAAGGTCACTTTTTATTAACTTATGATTTTCGGAGTCATTGGGGCTTTACCCGTCGAAAACACAAACGATGATGACGTCATCACGCAAACAAAAACCTCCATTACATATAAAATTTTGATTGCTGAACGTTAAATACGAAATTATTCTTCGTTGAATCAAATGGTCCGTTTTACTTCCATGCAAATTGTCGTTGCAATCAACATCAGCTGTATTATGAGACAAGGCACTAATTATGTTTTGAATGCACATTTGATCTCGACCTTGGCTGCAGCAGTCACGAGTCACGAAGTCTCGGAACAGCTCGACTCGACTACTTAGTATTGACCAACATCCCTTCTAATATTGTTTAAAGCACTTTATTTTCTTGCATTAGTGGTGTGAAGAATTTCAATTAAGTAAATCCAAGCTAAAGTAACTTAAGGAAGACTAAAACTAAGAGTTGTCTTGATCGAGACAATGAAATGAAATTAATCTAATTACCGAGAAACAACTAAAAGATATCGATGTTGGTATTTTCTTTTATTATTTAGTAATCACAATGAGGTAGCGCACTGCGGAACCGCAATGCAATAATTACCGGATTTCATCATCGTAATTTTGCTTTATTTCATTGCCTTGCCAAGATTACTAAAAAGCTAAAACGCAATCACTGATATCAGTATCGACCTCAGTAAACCTTCGTTACTACGCATGGATGAATAAGAAGTACCAGAACAAGTCGTAAACATAACTACAATTTTACTATTGAATCGCCCTATAAAAAAAAACAAGCTAAATATAGTTTTAATTGTACGGTATCACGAATCTCAATCGATCGAAGACCTTTTGTTAATTGACGGTCATTCGGTAAAAATATGAAGAATAAAATATAGGTCATTAGGACTATGTGTAATGTAATACAAAAGTCCATTAAGATACCACCATATGTAACACTTTTCATAATGACTACCATAAAAATGTAGGTTGCTAAAACAGACATATGTTTCACAGCACGTTAATACATTGGATACTCCCAATACATCCATCAATTTGCCTACTGAAATAATTTTGATGAACCTACTCATACCAGATCCTTGAGCAAATATTCCGGTCTGTTGGTTTATTGCTTTACGCGCTGTATATTTATTTAGCCAGTTGCGCATGAGTTCAAGCGAGAAGGAAACGCCGCTCGTTCATATTATAACCAATTAATTTATGTTAAATAAAAAATTCGATATCACTATCGTATATTGTGTGTGTATTAACGCAAGTAATTCATTAAATTCTTCATTTATTGTCAATCAATAACTATACTATAATGACTATTGCCACATAGTTAATTGGTTTTTATGGGCTGCCTTTCCAATATCACGTTGCTTATTGGTTGACCCATTGGCAATGAAACAGCTCTTATCATGGGTTGTTCAATGTTGCGATATTTATACGAGGCGGCGTATGACGTACTCCGGACGTACTGAAGTACTCTAAACTGCTATTTAGGATTATTTTTACTTATGGAAAATAGATAATGACTTTATATTTTATTACAGGTATAAATAAAGCGGAATCATAGAGGGAAGCCAACATGCCGTCGCTCTTAGAAGCTCTAGAGCGGAAATATGGTGCGAAGGGCGAAGTGAATGCTCCAATAGATGACATGCCAGTGGCAATATTTGTGCCCAAGCGCTCCCCTCGGCTGAGTGTACCCACGCTACTGGTGCTCAATGATTGCGAGATCGACTGCGCCGGAGACGCCCGTGCTCTCGCCGATAAATGTGCTGATGTTGTCGAACTCGATCTAGCTAACAATAAACTCACAGAGTGGAATGAAGTAAGTAAAAAGTGAAAATTATTATTTCTTCTACGAAATCCTCCTTGTCAGATATTGCAGCAAACAAGCTCGTTGCACTAAACACATACCACCTTTCCCACAGTTACGACAATCTATACCAATTATTTGTAATAGCAGATATTTCCGTAATGTTACGTTCACTCCTTAATAATGAACGGCTGACATAAAGTTTTGCTTCTAGGTTTTTGCAATACTGGAGCAAACACCACGAGTAAGGTTTCTCAACTTGAGCTTCAACCGTCTATCGGCTCAGATACAGGCGGCACAAACGTTACAGCCTCGTTGGGACAGTTTGAGCCACCTTATTCTGAACTCCACATACGTCGGTTGGCCGAGCGTCCACGCATTACTCAAAGCTCTACCAGCTCTGGAGGAGTTGCATTTGAGCCTGAACGAGTACTCCTATGTGGACTTCTCCGGACAAGAGGTTGATAAAGAAGCTCAGTGTGAGGCGTGTTCACGACTCAACTCTGATGTCAACACTGAGCCCGTGCATGAGCAGCTAAAGAAACTTCACTTTTCCGGGAATCACGTTAGCAGTTGGCGAGAGATCTCAAAACTCGGCTACGCCTTCCCAAACTTGGAAACTCTACTGGTCAACGACTGCCCAATAACAACACTAGCGCCAGACCCGTGTGACAAATGTAGTGATGATAATGGAAATAAGAAAAGCCACGATGCCTTCCCGTAAGTGGTTTGATTACACAATACAGTAATTAATTTGTTATCAATATGACCCCATTAACTTCCTCAGTGTGTGTTGCCAATTGCCATTGACCTATTGATCTTCAGAATTTAAATAGTTTATACTTTTGCGGCGCCACATCAGCCATGTCATTGATATTCCAGACACCTCCGCTTCCTAAACCTGAACAATACGGGTTTAGCGACGTGGGACGAGGTGGATCGACTGGCACAGTTTCCTGCTCTCAAGAGTTTGCGGGTACAGGTGAGTTCAACACGACACCTGTTAAACTCATTGTGTAGTCGATGCACACTGACTATAATGTTTGCAAATACTGACCTCGCGTCTACGGGATTATGCACACGGCCGGAACTGTGTTACGTACCTACTGTATTCTAAGCATACTTAGTACTAGTAATTTATATAGACGTGACTTGCGGTAGTGTACGATGTTGATTGATGGCTAATTTATAAACTATACACAAATGATCGTGCAATTTATTCGTAAAACCGTAGCTGATTTATTTTAATTGAAATCTCCAAGCTGCAAAAATGCATTTGGCAGTGCGTAATCTGTCAGGCCGCCAACGTTTTAACGCCACCGTCGCCAAGTTATAATCTGAACTACTCAGCGATAAGCGATCTAATTTTGATGTTGGACGGTAACGTGTGAACTGTTCAAGACTGTTGTAGTTCTAAATTATCCGTGTAACGTCCCTCGGGAACAGAGGCCTGGCGTAATGCGGGTGAAGGTCTTCCAGATATAGTGGCGACCTACTTGACGCCCGGTTGTGCAACCTTAGCTAATATCACCGATCACTGTAGCGGGCACGCATATAATTTCGTCACGTCTGCGCTCACGGGTCTGCTCGGGAGCTAACAGATTTTATAGGAACGTTAGCCTTGCATTCGTCAATAGGTTTCGACATTGTTTTAATGATCCACGTAAATAGAGTTACAATACTGTCGTTATCTGCTTTTGTATTAAATAAATACAGTACTTAGCAGTTTTACTGAAAATAGGCTTGCACGTGGAAAATTTCCGCGTTTACATCAGACTCGAGCAATCGTTATTTTATAGGTAGGTAGTCATAAAGGTCGCGTTACTTTCAATTTCTCGTCAGTGAAAATCATAACAAAATGGTATAAAATTTGTAATCTGAACAAAATTGTTCAAGTTCAAGGTCATGCAACTGGTACATCGAACAACCAGCCAAATGTTAATCTATTTGTGTGCACATCCATGTCCTTTGTTACGCAAATCGTTGATCATACACTTTATTAGAGAAAAATGAATCGTATGCTTCTAGTTATAAGGTTACTTAAACCATGAGATCAACTGAATATTAATGTTTTGTGACCGTCACGCTACGAAGAATGTGAAAGTGTGTCTGTTTGTTTTAACTTGCGCTTTATGCGTTTATGAGCGATTGTGACGTCATAATGGTCAAAGTAATACCTATGTAGTATAATGAGTTGTTAGGAAATATGGATACCTTGACTTATTTTTTGTTTCATGTGGATAACCTAAGTAGAACAGAATGGCACATTAATTCAGTGACTAGCAAATAGCAACATGGCAGTCAAGAATTGTCAGGTGTTTGCAAAAGCTGAATTTGATTTCCATGTGTTATGTATGGTGAATAAGTACAAAAATATGTAACAGAAATCATGCAACCATGAAGGCGTCATGAAAATAGGTCTAACAGTTTTGAAACTACTAATAGTGTAGCTAACATGAATTTCTCTTACAAATAAGTACTTTAACCACTGAACTCTTATTAAAAAACTTCTTAAAAGGTGCTGCTAATACTCATACAAATATGTTTTTACGTGCAAGAAAATCTTTTGAGGGCATTATGAAATATATGTATACATGATGGACATATCGTCTATTCTAATAATGCCAACCGTCACATTGTAAGTTCTGCGTGGGTTCAAGTGGGACCAAGCATAAAAATGTTGAATATTTTAGTATGAATAGATGACTATCTACTTTCATTCCGTACTCTAAAATGAGATATCCAAGGAGGAAAGCACAATAAAGTCAGAACAGAGTTTTCTGTTCATTTTTAATAACAGTTAGTCTGAAGTTATTAACTGTCCATAAAGCAAGCTAATGACGAACTCCCTTATATTTGGAAACCCAAATTGAGATGATTTCCGCTGTCAAACTCAAACATTTATACAGTCCTCCCTTCGACAAAAACAACGATCACGTATTTTTTATCAGTCTGTTAAAGGATCGTTATTTAAAAAAAAGAACAATAAAAGCAGGTAAAGGTGGTGTGGGTGATTCATTCGCAAAATAAATCGAATTCAACGGTCTGGTCTCAGGTCAATAACATTAACAGCTGACTTGGCGTCCTTGTCGCACTTGGTATTATTTATAACAACGTATGCATATTTACCTAGGTATATTTAAAAATAAAATGCTCTGTGAATTACCTAGACAATCTAACAAGAGGTCGTATTTATTTATTACTAACTTTTCCCCGCGACTCCGTTCGCGTGGAATACCTAATGAATTCCTAGATTTTTGGTGTAAAAACTATCCTATGTCCTTTTTCGAGTTCCGAACTATGTCTGTACCAAATTTCACAGAAATCGGTTCAGTAGTTTAAGCGCGAAGAAAAGGAGGAAGCTAAGCAGGAAGCTACTTTCGCATTTATAATATTAGATTGGATTTTGATTGAAATTCAGTTCTAAGGGTATTTATTGTAAATGTGCTCTAGATTCTTTAGACCAAAGAAGCTCACTACTTATAAATTTTTCTCCCAATCCGTTCTAGATTTCGTTGGAAGCTCTAGAATAATTATTTAGTTTATTAATCTAATCATACTATAAGCAAAGATGGTTATTTAGCCAATACCTATATGCTACATCTCAATTACTGTTTCGTATTGATCGATGAAGACCATTAGTCAATGACGTCATAAAAATGTCTTGAATCTACTAAAGCCTTTTGGAAGACTCGCTCTCTTACTTCTCTTTGTAATATGACACCGTGTATTGTCTATGTACACTACAATCTACGAGCTCTCATAGACAATCGATAGCGTTATCCATCAGTGTACTTCTTATTAACTTTATCTTCACACGATTAAGTACCTTCTTTTGACCAAAAAAGAATTCTAGTTTATACGATAAAGTTGTAAACGCTGTTCGTGCTTTTAATCAATTTGTTTCACCAACTACTATAACGTGCGTGGAAAAGCATTCAATGTTACTAAAAACTAATGAAGTTCACCTGTTAAAAGAAATGCAAAGCTTTGGTACTCTATCGATTAAATATTATTAGGGGCCTATTTCACCCTTTTCATATAAATCAACTTGTGTGGCAAACGTTCTATATTCAAATTTAACTAGTACATATTCAAACATTGTTAATCAGGCTCTAAACAAAAAACAATTTAACTCACAGTGAAATAAAAATGATACAACGACACTATCAAAGTCAAATCCTAGTCAAGATATAGGATACCAAGTAATCAGATAAAGAGTCGGACCAATAAAAACACTTGGCAAAATGATGTCATTGTTTAAAAGAATATGTTGCGTATCTATAGCTTTCCAGGAACAATCGATAGCCACTACCTTAAAAGATTATCTGGGTCGGTAATAATGAAAAGAAATAGTCATTTTCCTATTCCATTTCTATTTCCAAGCTTCAGGGTATCAGCCATAACAGTTTATTAAAACATGTACCCTCACATCTCACTCTGAAAATAAAATAAAACTGCACAAGCAATATCACTAAAGCCAGCTGCTTCGGGCTTGAAAACGTTGAATTTTCCTTGCAACAGCCTCGTATTTTCCTAATACAATTTGATGTTGCTTTTATTGAAATAGAAGCTTTGACAAATTGGAAAATGACTCGCCACGTGTGAGGGCAATATAAGCTGCAGTCTGTGATTCATGTAGGGACGTCAAACGGTCGAATGACTCTTTGAATTTTGCCCACGCCTTGTGCGCGTCACTTCATACTTAAGCACTTTGTTGATTGAATTTCATTGATATATCACCTTCCATCGATCATTTTAATGTCTTTTAACATATGTATATGTATTGATGTTTTGAACTATTTTATGTTCAAAATTATTTTATGATACGTTGTTTTTCGTTAAATACACAATTTCTAAAAACTAGAGAAATTCTCCTGCTATGCATCTCTAAATGTAGATGTTGTAACGTTTCGATATAATCTGAGTTTAATGCAGAAGTCGCCGTTTGAATACAAAGTTTATAGATCTGAACGTGGAGTGTCGTTGGGTCAACGCGAGGTCACCCAGAAACACGTGCATTGCTCCACACCGTGTTCGTTGACTTGATGCGGTACCGTAAAGTGCACAATAATACCAGTTAATAAAAGAAATGAATATTTTGTTCCAGCAGCAATATGAAATTTTACTTCCACATTTGCAATTCTTAAACAATTACTTGATGTTTGTTGACATGTAAAAATTTTATCTTGTGAGTGTCTGCTGACTTGAAACATCTGACGAGATATTTTACCAATTTACTTGTACCGTAGCCTGGCGTAGGTAACAATAATACCTTCCTCGCGTGGCTGTCTGGCGTCGCGTGATTAATTCTGGCTTTTGTTGGAGTGCCCCTGCTCCTACACAAAAGGTGGGATGCATTAGAATTCCCATTTGTGTTTACTGTTCAGGGTTCTCAAGTGTCTCAAGTACAAGTGTGAATAAAGTTGAAAGTCCCTTGCTCATGAACTGCACAAATATTACGTCACCTTAAAGCTCTTCGTGTGTCAGTTAGTCTTTGTTTATTATTATCAAATTATTCATTCTAATGTATGTTACTTATATCTAATAAATAAACATTAATACTGTCTTCATAGAGGATTCTAATGTCGCCATAGTGTCGCAGTCGTGACCTATGAATTCATTATTCTATGGCGCTTTGATATATTAGGTCAACTGTCCCTCGATCTACATCATTCAAACTAAATATTAAGTGTTTCAACTTCTTTGTGTATCATACGTTAAGTACAAGGGCATAATGTACTTATACATAGATGGAAAATACTGTGCCCAAGGGAAGGGACTCGAACCAATAATTGTTTCGAAGCAGTAAACAATTTTGAACTTATGAAAAATATATTTCAAGTTCATATGAAGTTAGTCCCTAATGTTGAACTGTATTTAAAATATTTTCTCTACCTAATAGTTGGCTGATGATAGAACTCATTAGAACTGTAGCACTGATAAACATTAACAAAGACCTAAACAAGTATATAAAATCATTTGCTATCGATAAAAACCGGTCCATTGCACAGACAATTGCTCAAGTGTTTATATTAACATTGTAAAGGGCACTTAGGCAGTTTCCTTCACACGCAATGCAGTAGTTTCCCTTTAGTAACAGCTAATTCGATTTTTATTGCAGTCTTCATTCGTAAAGGTATTTCTGATATTGTTACCGCGTTGACTTAGTTAAATCTTACGATAGTTGTGGTGAAAGAGGTATTTTTGTATTATGTTTTATCTATTTCTATGATATGATACTTTTCGTTCCTTTAGAAAAATGCCACCTAACAACTAAAACGAAAAAACCGTACCGAAGAAACTTGTAATTTACCGTCCTTTGCCCGGAATGTTTTGATTTACTTGGCTTAACCTTAATTCCTTCATTATGGCAGCATAATATTAGCGTTGCAAAGCTTTAAGTAGGTGTAGGCGGATGTTACAAAATTATTTGCCATGTTGAAACTAGGTAAAATGGAACATTTTTGGCATTTGGCTTTTTAGGCGAAATTTTGCACGTAACCTTTGTGAATTTTTATGTGCTACCATCTCGAATATGAGGTAATAATGTCCCAGACGAGAGCCGGCTCATCGTAATAAGCTAACCATAAATGACGTCATAGTTCCTTTCGCCCTTGAGCTAGATGAAATATGGGTTTAATATAATAGTAAGTACAAGATCGTGTACAGCTGGCAAGGAGGGAAGGGCATGTAAGGAAAGACAAGCCTGGCTTTCCAAAATACCTTTCCCCTTTTATAGAACAGCCTTCATTTTGCAGTCTCTGATATCCCTTTGTTTTTTATTATATTTGTGAAGTGGCTCGCCATTGTTGCGAAGCGCACAACATTTTTTATTTCAAGTTCAACCCTGGCATTCTTTTTATGACGACCTTTACTTACCCGACTTCTTGTATTTACCAAAGGTAATAGTGAAACTCTCCAATTATTTTGGTACGCTTATCTTACGACATAAAGTATAACAAAGCATTTTTGTAAGGCAGAACCGTCCATATTATGAAGGCTTTTTAGTTTTACTCATAACGCAAACTAGAAAATGATTCATTATTTCTTACACCTTTTACGTCACGCACTAGGATTATTATGTAGGTACTGACAACGATATGTAAGTCGTAATTATGGTCGAAATATTTCCTAGTTCTTTGTTTTATTACGTTGGTACGTGGTATTTGATCGCGGTATCTTGAAGACTGGTTTTATTACTATTTAATGTACTTGTACCGTGACTAAGCTGCTGTTTATGAGTATTTACCGTGTGCATAGTGACCCTTTGTTTTTAATTTGAATGGGTATTAAACATGTTATGATACTTTATTCTGATAATTGTCATTTATTGCTTATTGTTTTATTAAAACATTGAAACGAGGATGTTTAAGGAAATATTCAGTAACTGTTTCGTAAGCAAAAGAAACTGGTTTTGGTTTTTATGCTAGGTTCTCAATGGTTGTTTGAAATCATTTGGGTAATAATCACGTGTTTGCCGTATGATTCGTTCGTATGATTCTCGATTTTATTAATACATTTGCATTAGATAGTTTTAGTAATGTTAAATTAATAATTTAGCAACATTGCAATAATTTATGTACAACTATTAATTTTAATTATGGTTGTGATTAAACTGCTGTAAGTAATGATTGCTGAGAATGTAAATTGAATATAAGTGTTAGATTTTGCGACATTTTTGCATTACCTATTACGAACCTATACATTACGATTTGCAGTAATAGGCTTGCATAAAGCGTGAATACTGACACAAATCAACAATGAGCGGGATTAACGAAGTAATGTCAAGTTGATATCAATAAAAAATGCAATTTAATCAATTAGTTGTTCAATATATTGTTACATACATCTGTTGACACAACAATGCAATCGATACGGCAAACTCAATGATTCAGAACGGGGCTGTTACCGATTGGAACGGAACTTAAAATTATAACCGTTTAAATTTTAACGGTCGTGTGTGAACGCTCCCGCGTGGGTAGTCAGATGTTAGTCAGACAATTTGAGGGGTCAATTCTGCAACGGTCATAATGTTGCTCGAGTGTTCCTTTTTTTAAACATTTCACTTCGATTGCATCAGCCAGCATCTAAATAGTTTTAAAAAGAGGTGATATTACTTATTTATACAAATTTTCTAAAGGATTTCGTAGTCATATCGCATCATAGATTTGCTTACTTCGTGTTCTGCGTGAAATAGTCGCATTTTATGAAATGGTTGACTGTCTATAGGCCACATGGAGATGCGGTCTTGTCAGATCGTGCGTGCAATGTCGCAGCCCGTTGCTAAAGTGTATTGCGAAGTTATCAAATCTACGATGTCGGTGTGGCCACGCCAGAGACACCATCCTATTTTTATTATACCTAACTTACTAGCCTTTTCTCCTGTTTTGTGTCTAACTTACAATTTGACTTTCACAACACAATCAGGCTCGGAACAACAGTATCTGGATACACAAAGAGTTGTTCCATGCGGAAATCGAGCCCGCCATACGTTGCACGACACCCGGCAACCCAGCCACTGCGACAACAGTGTCACGCTCTGTTTTGTCAAAACGGACTATTTGGAAACTTGTATTATAGGGAACCACGAACGTTGCTATTACTCTTTAAGCTGTAGATAAGTACTTTGTTTTAAATCGATACGTAGGTAAACAAACGTTTTTAAAAATGTAACCTTATGTTGAAAAGGGTAAAAACATGCGGCAACAGTAATTCTTGCTTTGGCTTGATGTATGCAAAGGTGATTCCGCCTTCCGTTTTTAGGCAAAACAGGCCAACGAGGTTGAACGCACGCTCAAAGATCTCTCATACTAGCTAGGGGAGAACAAAGAACTTCTAAAATATTACAAACTAAACTCAAGTGCTCTAACTATTAGGGCTAATTTTGTTCGCCGTCCAACCTTAGGAGTTATTACTCATTTTAGGCTTTATTGTTAGTGGAATAACGTTTCAAACTTTAGGGCACTTATCTCAGACTATAGTTTGCATATTGCTGTGTAGGTTTGCTCTTGACTTTAGTGTCTAATAAGGGAACCACTTTCTATGATGTCTCCACTTTGTTTGTTTTGAATTCATGTACTATGTACTTTAATGATATAAGTACTTACTTGCGATAACTGAGGGTATAAATATAACGGATTTCGAATGCGAAGTTTGAGACTGCTTTTAAAAGATTGTGCTTGCATAGAGGTATCAAAATATGTGATATTGTTCTGGAAATTGTTGCTTTTAATTACATGTAAGAGTTTCCAATCGTACAGAACCCTGTATCTGGAATTAAATAAACAAAAATGGACAGAAATCCATCATAAATAGGTAGATAACGTAAACCGTTGAATATGAACGAATGTCTTCGTATCGATCCGTGCTCCCTACAAGGAAACTTGATCCTCACGGAACCTTGAGATGAACAAAAAGCAATTCAATTTAAATCTACGACTTTTTGTTTCATTCCGTGATCCTGTAGTCGTGACAGACATCGGGATTATGTTATAGGGAACTTGTTTAAGTATTGTTATTAGTTACTAATAAATTGACAATAAGTAACTACCTACAAAACGATTAGGTAGTATCTTCTACTCGTTAAATTTTTTTGTATAAAGTATCTAACCTACTTATCTATAAGATGTTAAGCCTACACGGTTCAGAAAAAAAAAACTAAAATTTTATTATCTGTTGTATTTCATATCTCTCAGTGATTGCAAAAAACATTTATTACTGATAAAATCGCAGTTAAATATACAATACAAATATGATATCTATACGTAGGTAACGTATCTTCTATATACTGGTTATCTATTTTGGCAAGATTAACACCGGCCTCGGTGGCGCAGTAGGCAGCGCGTAAGTCTCATAATCTTAAGGTCGTGAGTTCGATCCTCACCCGGGGCATATCTTTTTGTTAATTTTTATTTACTTTTTCATCGAAATCAAAGTTTGTTTTTAATTTTTTTAGTACTTTTTAGAGAAATAAAGTAGAATAATTGATTGTTTTGTGACGTATAATAATTTACTGAATATTTTTATTTTTTGTGTGACTTATTGTCAAAGTTCTAAGAAAAATTTGCACAAGTTATAAAAGTCCTTGGGGAAGGACTTTAGAACCTCCAACCAATTTGACCTCCAGACGTCGCCAAGATGTTTTATGAGGTTTTTATTTGTTTCTTTGTCGTGTGACTACTTATACAGTATTTATTTGGTAGGTTGGTAGGTATATATAATTTTGTGCTACAGTGCAATACAACAGAAGAATATTATCGTATTTCTTACATTTATTTTTCTATTTATTCAAAATTAACTTACTTTATGTCTTTTTTAAACTCGCGCACCCAATCCATTCCTCGATTCTGTTTTAAATGTTTAATCTCTATGCTTTGCATTTTCCAGGGCTGGCCATTATGGGACCGAGTGGAGTCAACGGAGCATGAGAGACGGTTGTTACTGGTGGCTCGGTTGCCGCACGT
The DNA here is from genome assembly GCA_902829305.4 of Spodoptera exigua. Taxonomy (NCBI): domain Eukaryota; kingdom Metazoa; phylum Arthropoda; class Insecta; order Lepidoptera; family Noctuidae; genus Spodoptera; species Spodoptera exigua. The sequence continues at coordinate 8,997,688 of LR824615.2, forward strand.
AAGAACCCTAAACGGAGGCGGGGCGGTGCCAATCGAAGAGAGAGATGCGGCCGAGAGAGCCTTCATTCGATACTACATGGAGAAACCTGAATCGGACCGCCCTGATAGGTATGCTAATTTGTGACTCCGATGAAGGTGATTGGTTACCTGGTGAAAAGTTAAGTGTGGGAGAGCCATGCTTCGGCACGAATGGGTCGGCTCGACCGGAGTGCTACCACGGCCTCACAGAAAACCGGCGTGAAATAACCACCGCGTTTGCCGTGCGAGTGAGGTTACCGGAGGCCCAAGTTTTTCCTAATCTCCAAATCCCTAATCCCTAAAAGGTCGGCAACGCACTCGTAACTCCTCCGTTGCGAGTGTCCATGGGCGGCGCTGATTGCTTACCATCAGGTAATCCGTCTGCTCGTTTGCCGATATATTACATAAAAAAAATCTATTTTCTCAATAACGACTTATGGTGTAGTTTGAGATCATCTTCGTAAGTAGTATAGACAAGTATATACATCTTTACTGCAACCTGTTTCTCGTAGTCCAAAAGTAACAATTTTTTAAGTCTGCCACCGTGGGCTAGTGGTGAAAATGCAGGTATATGTAGAGGTATCTACATGGCTCAATGTTTGATCCGATTTTTCTCAGACCGTTGTTTATTTATTTATTTATTATCCAATAACATACTTGGTTTATTGATATCATTTATTCCGATATGGTTTTGAATGTTGACATTGACGCCGGTTTCGTCTGAGCAAGTAGGTACTAAGTATATTAAAACAGTAAAGATTTTCATATTCAAGAGATAGCGTCATAATGATATTTTAACTTCGATAATACCTAAATAGTTCATAAAATAGACTAGCAGCTTTTTTAATGTCAATGTTCTTAGGTCAAGCAAAGGTTGACTGAAAGAAAATGCCAAAGACTATAGACTTGTGGACCTTTATAAAGCAAAGAAACATTGTCGTTACGGGACGTGTCGTGTCGCGTGAAAAACTTATTGGTTTCATACATTAACTGCGTGTATTATATACCTGTGTTTCCAACAAATAATTATCTTTTATCTTGTATTGCTCATAGGGCTAATAGACCACCACAGACAGGGCCCTACAAAGCCGATGTTCAGCCGGGGTTGTGGGGCAAGCGCAATAAGTTACCGCGGTCTCGGCCTAAAGCAGGAAAAAAACAGGGGGTTTTTAGTCAGTAAATGTCTGACACTCCCTCTCGCCTTACCCTGGGCGAGAGAAGCCATTTGATGATAATGAACCTCTGCCAAGTCAGAATTAATTGCCCGTAAATATTATGTAATACATATATACAAATGGTTAATAACTCACAAGAATAACCTGCCTATATATTGTAAAGCACGCTTAATAGACACCACAATGGCCATAGGTATACATTACTTCGAAATGAGAAAGATTAGTCCGAAGGTTCATTCAATAACGCACGGTGGGGGCGAGGTCTCTGCCAATATGAAGTGCTGACCTAAATGACTAAATGCAAATGCTAATGAGACCTAGTGCCGACGTAGGAGTGCATAAACAAAATAATCCTCCCGCGCTTTATTTTATTACTATTACAAATGTTCGTGGCTCCTTTATAGGCTGACTTTATTACCAAGTTATTTGTAGATTACATTTTTTAACCATGTTTAAATGTGTATGTAAAGGCACAGGTGTAATTACGTTTCTTTCTGCTGACAAATGTTTGCAATCAGAAATCTAATAAGTACCAGTACCTCGTACTTAAACTGCATTATACTTTTCCCAATCGAAATTTTTGGGTAGGTCAGCTTGACTCCAACCAAATTCCTTTTTAAGAACGTTGCTCGACACTGACTAATATTTTCTCCTGTGTCCTGAGTGCGCTCACAAAAACATCGCATCCACATGAATAAAAATGGGTCAATCACTCAAAGAATTGTTTCATGCTGTTATCAAACTGGCAACTCATTGCACCGCAGCTATTGACCAAGCTAATGTGCAAAGAATGCAGTCAAACTACCAAATTCTATAGTATTTACTTTGAACACTTTCAGATATTGGGAGTTGGTGAGTGTCCACGGTAAACTGGATCCTCTGGTGTCTGTGGACCTTAGGCCAGAGAAGCGCGTGCAGATCACCTTTACGTGTGGCGACCACAGCGAAGTACGCACCGTTGACGTCTACAGGTAACTTTGTGCCAACATCCAATATTTTCTACTTACCTAAGATTACAGATAGAAGGCCTTTACATACCTAGAAACATTAAGGTATATTTTTACGTCTTATTATTCGGCAAGATTATAATTCAACTAAGCTGCAGAATTATGCATGTGTAGGTATTTTAACGCCTTCTTCTCCTCCCCAATCGCTAAATCGTCAAAACACCTCTGGTGTTTCGGGTGTCTATGGGCGGCAATTGACGCTGACGGGTTACCATCTGTAATCTGTCTGCTGGTTTGCTCTTGTCAACCGGCCTTATCACAAAAAAACCACTTGTAGCTAGAAAAGAATCCAACTCATAAACCCAACAGTACTTTGTTTAATGCTAGAATCGAACGTGAAATCAAAGAAGACAAACTTAGGTACCTACCTACTATTAGTTACAGAATTTTTATTATTTTTCTGTAAATTAATGAAAACATTATTATTGTTTTTAGAACCGTATCTGACTTGAAAACGCGGCTAGAAAGAATGGCTGGTTTCCCCGCTTCTAAAATGAGACTCTTCTACGTCGACCAAGAACTACGAGATTCTCAGGTGAAAGTTACAACTTTATTGGTTTTATTTGTAATTTGATTTGCATGACAAAAAGGAGAGATTGAAGTTTTTACATTACCTATTTTTAATCTTTGGTTTAATTTTGTAATTGTTTCTGGTTGGTTGGTTTTTAATATAACATTATCATAATCAATCACTTTGTACCTACATTAAACCCAATGAATTTCACAAAAATTAAAGGTTGATGAAAAATACAATAAAATACATATACTTACCTAATATTCGGCCACCTTCCATCCAGATATTAATGCTACATTAACCTAAGTGTGCTTTTGTTTACTATTAACAGTTTACATTATTTCTAAAGCCTTTTCAGGGTCCTGAGGAAATGAGGTACCCTACTAAGCAGCTGTACTCCTACAACATCAGGTCCGGAGACGAGATCATCATAGACTCCAAGTTGAAACACTCGATTTCCGCCAACTCTACGGCGTGAGACGGCGGAACAATACAATGTCGGCTGCATTTCTACATTATACCTAATACTACACTACTTATTCAAACAAAATAAATAAATTACCCTTTCGAGGAATTAAGACTGAGAAAAGGCCAGTCTTACTTGAATCATTTCAATAAGTCTAATTTTTTTAAGCGTTAATAATGGCGTTAGGTACTGTTATTCAAAGAGGTGCAACTGACAAACAATAATCTATCTTATTGCCTAGAAATGCCATTTCATACAATTTTGTGTTACTATTCGTCTACTAACATTGATATACGGATGTAGATTTTAGTTATATTTTTTATAAGAAATCATTTCTGTTGTCTCCATGTGAATTATTTTAGAAGTAATATCGCAAAGTATTATAAATAATAGGAAATGTCAACGGTTGTCACAAAGCATTTAGTTTTTAAGGATTATCGCAAGCTTTGAGCTTAAAATGGAATATTTTTATTTACAGAATTATATTTTTAATGATACAATTTATCATACAACTGAAATTCTTAAGAAGACTCTGAATCATGGCTTATATTTTATTACTAAATTATTGAGTAAATTGTTCATGACATGTCTAATTAAACTGTACGTTTTTTATTTGCAATAAAGCAACTGTGATAGTAAATTTTAGATCGCAAAATCTGAGATTAAACTATTTATATCGGAATCTTATTGTTGCATATTACTACCGTATGTAGTGGTTCTCCTCAAACAACATCTATCAAACATTGAACTTTTATTAGGTGTTGTAAACGTGCTTATTAACATTAAGTGATACTAACTGCCATGTCGAATTATGATGTATACCTATTGTGTCTTTTAGGTATCCTAAGAATGTAAAATTAATATCATCCAATATTTTTTATCTTACGACTCTTGGTACTGCCAGTGCCAAAAGTGTATTCAATTTAGAAATATTTTTAATTCTGTAGCTGCCAAATTTTGAAAAATATAATGCATATTTAGCTAATTCTAGCACTGGCCCTCAGTTTACAGAACCGTGATAATTTGTTTCGACGCAAAATTACAATGTAGTTACATATTTTTCTTTATAATAGGACCATAGAAAATAGTATCAAAATGAAAAATAAATGGAATAATTGTATGAAAATAATGGTTTTATTTATTAATATCACAGCCCATCAACACGTAGTATTACATTGTAAGTATTTAATCTGATATGAACAATCTTTTGCCATAAACAGCTATCATGGCATTTTGTACTTGCTCTGTAACATGATCATATACTTTTAGCCAATCATTGCAACCAATTTCTCTAGTCATTCTTCTTAGAAAATTCATTAAAACAAACAGTTTTTCTGTATTCTTATTAACTACCATTTGTTGTAAATAATCAACTATCATGTCAACATCACATTGAAGTGGGCTCTGTCCACTCTCGAGCCATGCTCTTAGCAACTCCCTAACTTTATCCCAAGGCAATCCTAACAAGCCTGTAGGTCTAGGCTTTTCTGTTTTGTGTGGTAACTCTTTGGAAATATCTTTTATCATTGGGTCTTTATATGGCAAGTCTCTTGTTGCATTTTGGCCTTGCAGGAATTTACTCAAAGCATTCTTTGTTGAGGACTGCTGGATTTTCATGCCTTTTGGCGGCCTGCCCCTTCTTTTAGCAATGGGTGATTTCTTCGGTGATGTAGTAGATTCATTCGTTGTTGGTTTTTTAATAGACTCTGCAACCTCAGTAGTTTTGGTTCTACTAATAGGTTCCAGTTTTACCTCAGTTTCTTTTTTGACAGCTTTATTATTTGTCAAAAACTTGCTTATTGATCCTTTTGATGGTTTACTATTAATAGATTCCAGCTTAGTAACTTGTATTCCAATACCCCTCATTTCTTTAGGGTCTATATTTTGCTTCTTACAAATTGAGATTACTTCTCTTGTAATAATCTCAACATCATTGGTTGCAGTGCTTAATGAAGTTGATTTATTAATAATATTGCAAAAACCATGTCCCATGAACTTAGCAGTTTCTACAGGGGCTTCTTCATCTCTAACCATCAGTTTCAGTGTTATACATTTTCCTACAACTTTAAATTGCTGCATTCTGGAGTGTACTTCAGTCGACAATTGTTTTAAAAATTCTATACATTGATTTTCATTTTCAAATCTTATTCCATAGTTTACTTCTGCAGATACTGATTTCCTTACTGTATAAAAATTCAAAGGGTTTGGATCACGGCCACGACATTGGTCAAATAATTGAGCACCACTCTTAACTCCTAGCTGGCATTTCAATGTAGCCAATGATAAAGTTTGGAGTGAACCACATGTCACATGGCCTAATGATTCCAATTTCTGTGCTGTCTGCCTGCCTACACCAGGTAAATCACTTAGATTTATTTCAAATATAAAATCTTCAACCAGATCTTCTGTAAGAAAGAACTGACCATCTGGTTTTGCCTTCTTAGTAGCTAATCTGGCTTGCAACCTATTACCTCCAAATCCAGTGGAGCATGGACATCCTGTTTTATGTTTTATTTCCTCTCTCAACATTGTAGCAAAACTTTGAACATTTACATTCATATCAGCTAGTAGCTCAGTACAATCTACATACATCTCATCACAGGAGACGGCTTCTATATCTAGAGTATACTGTGCAATAGTATTGTACAAGGTATAAGCAACTTCTTTATATCCATCAAAATCATATGGTATAGTTTGCAAATCTGGGCACAATCGTAGAGCTGCACCCATAAACATGCCATTTTTTATTCCTTTAGCTCTAGCTTCATAAGAACAAGAGGCTATTTCACTCATAGAACCATACTTGTCATCCTCATCAGTAATGTTGTCGACTCGGCTCTCAAAAACAATCTCATCTTCTGGCTTTCCAGTGGCTATACCAATTTTTTTCATTTGTTTCTGTTTGTATAGACCAAACTCTGTGTTTCTGTCAACACCTGGCCTTTTGGGCCTACCTTGCCCACCTTTAGAGTGAGTTACAGCAATGGGTTTACCCCGAAGATCAGGTCTATTTCGTAGACCAACAGAAACAAAGAAACAATCCATGTCAATGTGCATGATAACCTTATTTTTCTCAAATTTTAACTGAGAAAAATTGTTGTGTTCATATTTAGATAAAATTGTATTTTTTAAATCTATTCTGGCCGGAAATGTGAAACTACTATTTTCTCTTAAATCATTAACATGTTGTTTGAAACATGCACCTAACTGTGATATATGATGTAGTCTGGAATTATTATAAAATTCTGAAATAAAATTAGGGTCAGCTGCTGTTTTAGCCACTGTATTTTGTTTGTATTGTTTGGAATCCTCATTGAAAAGGGTTTTTTCTTCACTTTTTTGTAACAAAACCATGTTGGAGGTAGATTGTATTGGATCATTTGAAATCGGTTTAAGTTCTTCTTCAGTTTTATGTTCTGTTTTGAAATCTAAATTAGTCTTTTCCAAAAAGGTATCTTGAATATTATTTAGAAATAAACTGCTATTCTCGCTATTCTTTGTTTCACTAAGTGAATAAGCATCATTTTTCAGAACTTTCTTAAAGTTTAGCTGTTTTTGTGTTCTAGAATTTTTGTATAGTAAGTAGTCTCTATAATCAAGCAAGCGATTAGAGGCTATACTCTCAGTTATCCATTCGGGTCTCACAACTTTAACAAGTGACATATTTTTCACTTTTGTATCAGGTAAGTTTGAAGCTATAATGTAATCATCACTTTTTTGGTACGTATGATAAATACCGCCGTGCTTCGTCATCAAAACTTTTAATTCGTCTGCAGAAGGAATAGTGAAGCCATTTACATAAATACTCACACCATTGAAAATATTAGATAGGGTATCTTCTGTTCCAGCCCGTGCACTAAACTGTTCTTCTAATTTGGCAATTTTAGCGTGCATATAACCACCCCACGCTTCGAAACCATTATCTGGAAACTTTTCATCTCTACGTCTCATTTTTAAAGGTATTCTAAGGCATTCGTATTATTCAAACATAATATTTGTTTACGGCGCCAGCGCCAAACCGCAATGACAGGTTGACAGGATATGAATGACAGATATAACAAAAACTTTTGACGTTTCATTTTCATTGACAAAAGAAGAGATGTACTGGGAGTAGACCTGTATAAAAACCGAAAAGCCGCTTATTTATTAACCGATGTTTTTTAAAAAAACCATTGTAGAAATATTGAAATATTTATATAAAATGTTTGTACTTAGATCAATTTCTTAATGTAATATAAAACATTTCACATTTGATTTGAGGCTTTATATAAATTATATATTTTTTTCCGGGTCGTGGATACTTTATTGCGAAAACTATTAAAATATTACCTACGAAATACAATAAATAATACATTGGCCGCGACTGAATAATTTTACTGATCTAATCATTTCCTTTGACACGTTTTTATAAATTTCATATAAAACCTTATCAATCTATGGCCATAAAATGACAAATATAACATATAGCACTATAAAAATAACAGTTTACTCCAGACTGTCAGTCGAGTCGTACGGTTTGGATACATTTTGCCGCGAAAATGTTGCGGCTTATTTTAATTTTTAATGTACTTTGTATATTTTTTGTGGCCAGTTTGAATATCGTCAATCCCGGTCCACAGTACCCACCGACGAAAGGGGAAGTGTGGCCAAAACCGCAACAGCAGATAAAACAACAGACTTATTTTAAACTATCACCTTCAGTTTTTAAATTTACGGTAAGTTATGAAATAAACTTTATCCTTTTAGGTACCAAAATTATTGGCTAAATCATTTTTAATAAATTATTTGACTAAATTAAACGAATATAGGTCATTAATATTAAAATCTTGCACCAAAATCGGAACCTACCATTGTTAAAAGTATTGATTTTTATCGTACCTACTGCTGCAAGAATAGATCTACTTACTGGTCATTGTACTTTCATATCGACACAAATAATTTCGTCTCGAGTATCTAATTATCTAATTGTGTTTATATTTAATAAAGTATTCGAGAGATAAGACAAAATATAATAAGTTAATTTTATTAAAAATGAATTGGGGATCAAAGTAGAAATTTACATTTTAAATACCTACTTAAATAATACCCTTAAAAATACCAACTAAATTAAATAACAAATGCAGTTAGACGACGTACATTTATATTCTACCAAACAAAGCAACGTCCCGCCCCTTCCTATTCGCAGAAAATATTTCATTTAGGTACACGAACTTTTATTCCGACGATTACGTTTACAACGTACTATAGACCTAATACTTACATACATGTTCATTCAGTTCTATTATGAATCTTCATTAATTTTCTCGTACCTAATTTACGTCGTTAACAAACCGTCCTTGATTACTCAGTGCTTGATTGATTCATCTGTATCTTTTGTAATAATGAGAATACAATTTTTAACAATTAAGTAAGTATATAAAAATCTATTGAAATTGTCCGTTGACATTATTTATTTAAGCAACGTTATTTCGAATAGGTACCCACGAAATCAATAGCTGCAATTAGGTACCTACCTATAATCTTCAATTATTCATATTTACTACCATTGTTTCACACCATAAATCAAGATTTCTCGGCTTTGTTTAGCCTGTGCGGGATTTTAAATACCAGTTTTTCTCGATTGATTAAAAAGAAATTAATAACGGTAGGTATGACACATAATATGGTACCTAATCATATTTTTTTAACGATATAAAAAGTCAGCTGGGGTCGCAAGGCAAGCGCAATGAGGCACCGTGGCCTCGGCCCAGAGAAGGAGAAGGAACAGTTTCAGTCAGTCAATCAATTATTACGATGTTTCCATTGAATTAAAGGGTTCCCCGTATAGCTATGCACAGCAGATGGATTCCAGACTAGACTACTACTCTCAGCTTAGCGTCCTTCAACCAGCTTTCGCTAGCCACCGCTCGGATATCCTCCGTGTTCTTGAGGTGGCCCACACATCGCTTGCCAGTGCTAGGATCTCTGATCATTTATTAATCGTCTTTGTCCACCATCCTTACAACACGCCAGGCGTGTTGATTGCGCCTGTAAACTGCCGTGAAATAACCACAGCGTTGTGTTTCGCCGTGTGAGTGAGGTCATCGGAGGATACATCGGAGGTTACATCCTTCCCCAGTCCTTAAATATCAAAAAGCCTAATCACCAAAAGGTCGGCAACGCACTCGTAATTCTTTTGGTGTTGCTTAGGTCCACGTGCGGTGCCATGATGGCTTACCATCATATAATCCGTCTGCTCGTTTGTCGACCTATCTTACAAAAAACTTCGAATGTTAATCAGCGTCAAACGTTAAAGAACGATGGCAGATTAAAATCTAGTCGTTTTTACTTTTATGCACAATTTTTTTGCTTATGTGAGGCAAAGCAGTCCACAACAGTCAAGTGCTGTCGTTGTTAGTTTGATGCGCAATTTAGACGTAATAACCTCTGTGTTTAAAGACCAATATTTTTTCTATGCTAAGCCGATCCTTCCTTCCACTCATTGCTCGTCTATAACATCTAAAAGATTTGTCATTTTGTTTTATCAACATTTGTTTCTATTCCTTATTATTCTAATACCTACTTTGTAAATATATATGTTAGCGTTTCATGGAGATCTTCAACGGTAGCACCGTTGGTAGTAATACCATGTCGTCCGCAAAGTGCATATAATTCATGTATTTCGAGTATTTTGTGTCGTTAATTTGCCAGTTTCGTTGCCTGAGAATGAAATCCAATATTTGATTCATTTGTTTTAATTTAAATATAACTGTTTTATGTTATGTACATCATTATCTTTACACAAGACTAGTTTCGTTAACTTCCCACTTAACCCTAAGGTCATAAAATAATCTATTGAATCGGCGTTATTTTACGGAAATCCATGACATTTAATGTTATGAAAAATATCTAGTTTTAAGTCCGCAAAAATGCAGGCTTGTTGCAGGATGCAATCCCACCCCATGCAATCATACATATACATATGCAGTAAAGGAGCATATGCAGAAAAACATGCCACGCAATGAAACCTATACTCGACACGAGCTTAGGTTGATGTTGCGCTCGGCTTCGAATTCGAAGAAGAGCGCTTGTCGAGTCAATATCTCCTGAGGATGCCCTGTGGAAGGGCGAAACACATGTCGAGAATAGGTTTGATTGTGTGGCATGATTTTCCGTTTTTTTGCATGTGAGCGGATGGGTTGACGACGACAAGTTATTTGATGATTTTCTCCTCACAAAAAAAGGCGAGAGACGTAATGTAATGATTATTCCTTCACAAAAAAGCCTGTTCTGTGGGTGCGTAGTTAGGTACTGTGACAATGATTTCTGAAAAAAAATCAACCCCATAGTCTTCGTAAAACTGGTCAACAACGTCAAATTAAACGTGATTGTGGAAGCTGATAAAACTCAATCTATGGCTGAATTAGCAGTAAAACAATCTTAGTCCATTTGCGTCAAATAAATTGGCAAAGTTAAAAAATCTTGACAAATGGGGACTTGACGAACTCAATGATCGCCAGCGCGAACTACGAGTCGAGATGTGCCGTGCTCTGCTCAGCAGGCATATAAATGAAGGAATTCTGAACCGTAAACGTATTTCAGCTGCCAAATAATGTCCTAAAGGAAAACTTATGTGATTTACTGAAAGTGGTGTAAGCGGATGTAATTCATTGCAGCTTCTTACCAAACGGGACGAGCATAACTGCTAATGTGTACTGTGAAGACCTGAACATCATGATAATTAAGCTCGCTAGTTTTGTCCGCCAACTTTGCCCAATCGTACGGCTTCACTACTCCTGCACACCAACGCGCAACTTTATTCTGCAAAGTAGCCGGACTCTAATCTATAAGAGCTGGGTTGTAACTCTTCCATCGAACGTCCTCATTAGACTATGCGCTTACAGAATATGTTAAGCTACCTCCAGAATTTGGATTAGTATTGAAGTATTGGATATAGGTTTAATAAGCCGAGGATTTTTTTAAATCCCGTCCAGCAGATTTCTTCAAGAAGGGAAATTAATAAGCTATTAAGGCAAATATGATTGCAAGCGTGATTTTATTTGATTACTTAATAGAAACAAAAATGTTACATACAATACGCTGATATACATTGTTTCTATAACATTGGTGTTCGGTATGTGAGATTCCACACAAAAAGAAAAATCTTATTTAATGTTTATATATATGATATAATTCTTCAAGGATTTTTTCCCAAGTTTTCTATGAATTCAATTGTTCTGAATAGAATGTGAATGTGAAATATGCATATAATTAGGTTTATTACCTGACTAGGAGGTATAATACTGTTATTGTTTGATAGTTAGGCAAGTTTTCCTTCCTTATTTATTATTGTAACTACCTGGGTCTCTACATCTAACATTAACATTAACGGCAGCTAAATTAACCTATACATATACCTACATAACATTTTTTTTGACACAACATAAGAACTTCTTCCGAAATAGTATGTACCTATAGCATAATGCATTTTTAGAGTAGTTGGAAAGTTAAGATAACCTCCGGTTTTAAGATGCGCTTGCGACTTTTTGTGGTGCAGCTTCTTATAACGGCCTTATACAGTGCACTAATCACTGTTACGGTCAGCTCTAGCGGCTTTATGACATTGCACTAGTTGTTTTAGTTGTTTGTGTGAGGCCATCATCACCATCATCATCAGCCTATAAGTGCCCAATGCTAAGCAAAGGCCTTTTCTCACAAGGAGAAGGTTTGAGCATGAGATCGGTGATTTCGGACTTATATAATTACAATGCGGCCACAACGGCCCATGGCGTTAAGTCCGCCATTGTACATTGTGCAAAAAGTATAAATAAATAAATAACAAATTAGAAAATATAAGTCCAGGTTTCCTCACGATGTGTTTCTTCGCTGTATGTCAATTGTGTCTAAATAATCTTAGAAAGTACATATAACGGAAAACGGAACGAAAACGAAATCGGAAAAAGTCACATTGGTACTTGCCAAGTTCCGAAACCGGAGGTTAAGACGCCCCATGCATGAGGGTTCATGCAAGGGGCGTCTTAACCTCCGGGCCACCACGACGCCACCTTTTATTTGCGTGAGTTGCTGATGCAGATATAGCGACTATACACAGAGTTGGAATAAATTTAATTTTCCGTTAGAGGCGCTGATGTGAGGTTTGCAACCCCTGGAAATACATCTCGCGAATTTGCGTTAGCAAAAGAGCGGCGTAGGTATTTGTTACTGCCGGGGTTGCGAGGTAAGCGCGAAGAGGCACCGCTACCTCGGCCCAGAGCAGAAGAAGGAACGGGGGGGTTTGGTCAATAAGAGTCTGACACTCTCTCTCGCCCTACCCTGGGCGGGGGAGACATTATGATTTTCCCCTGACAAAAAAAAAATACTGGTTTTTTCACCGGAGACACTGAATTCAATTAGTAGCTGTTTTACCAGTACAATGACTGTTTTTACAGTGGCTTATAGTCTAAAGATGCGAGCTGCAGTAGCTACTTATACTTTCCAAAGTTTCCGATACGATGTCATCAATACATACTAAACCACTCAATGTTTACGGTACTATATTCACATTCTATAGTAACTAAAAAGTGGAATTGTGTAGTTTAGAAACGTAACAAGAATCGTAACGTAAAAACAGAAACATGCCTAAATCTTAGAAAACATTGAGAAGTTTTGTTTGGCCTATTAATAGCACAACACAATACAAATAGAACACAAAAACCTGGTTAGAAAAAATTTTAAAACATGGTTCAATTTTTATTATAACTTTCGTGAGACATTCTAAATTACTTATTACATATGTTTTCGGCTTACTCACAATCAAATTTATTAATCAAGAATAATAATTTGATGAGATATGCACTCGACTAGTTTCAAGCCATGCTAGAGGCCCATATTTATGAGCAGCATTCCGCGGAATGTCGCGTGTCGGGGATGGCTTGAAACTAGTCGAGTAATCTCATCAAGTTATTACGTGAATAAGCCGAAAACATAATAAGTAACGGTTCAATTATTTTAGAACTAGATTATGTGCGTGTAAGCATTTCAGCGATAAAATGTTGGTTTTTACTTTAACAGGAGACAGGGAAGACGTGTGGAATATTAAAAAATGCCATATCACGCTACACGGCAGTGCTTAGGAGCACACACCACATTGTGCGGAGACATTCTAAGAAAACATGGAAGCACGCGGATACTCAGCAACTGAATACGAATCCCGACTTCAAAGGTACACTTGAAGAACTGCAAATTAACCTGAGTAGACCATGCGAGATCTTCCCACACTTGGATATGGATGAAAAATGTAAGTATCCTGTTTCCATCATTCACTGTCACGTCCTTGTCTCATTATGCGAATATGTATGTATGTTAGTTGAGATGACTCAGTTGAATCTTACTTAGATATTATTTATTTAGTCGCTTCCTGATTGGCCGTTACAACAACTGGTAAAAACAAGTATTCAATAATTCGGCGCCCATAATAATGTTCAAAACCTTTACCTTGATTGGCCTCGATTTTTTAGGAACTGTACACAGCCTATATAAAAATTATCTGTATCCCAAATTTTTGGATTGAAAGCAGTCCATTTCGATTCTTAAACAATATTCAGAGTACTCTAGCAATTTATCGACCGTGAAGCGTCGTAAGCGCATGCATTGACATGGCTCAGTTCACAACGCACTTTTACTTTCATTGATGGAAATATTTCTTTTAAATAAGAAGCATTATTTTTAATTGTCCCTACACATCGTCTCTTCTCACATCCTCTATCCGTAAATAGCCAACGACCCACAAGACTCCGGCAATGCACTTGTAGTAATTCCTTTGGTATTACGAGTGCCCATGGGTGGTGTCGTTTGCTTCACTATCTACCATCAGGTAATCTCTCTGTTTGTTTGCCAACATATGTCATAAAAATGTATAAAATTCATCTTTACATGTAAGAAAACTGACTTTTATACCAAATAACGTTTCAGATAGTCTCAACGTTTCTGCAGTATCGACGCTAACCGGTGACTCCATTTGGGGAATACTCAGAGGCATGGAAACTTTCGCACAGCTGTTCTACTTGTCTGATGGGTATAAAGTAAGTTTACGTCTTAATACACACATTATGTCCCACCTGTAAAGGCCTTTTTGGAAGAAAGAGGTAGTTCGGGAGTATTTATTTGCTAAAAGAACTGCATTTTTGACCGCTATCATCACTTACTAGGAGGTCTTCTCAATGTACCCACTCTAAATTTAGTATCCCCAATGTTTCTTTGTTTTATTTAAAAAAAAAAGCAACAATATTTGTTCTATTGTCTCAATATTGTATACCACCAATCAAGGGAAGGAGCGAAACAAAACCAACACAAGTATTTGTAATTACTTACACGGGCTATTTCATTGATTATGATTGTAAACTTTTAAGACAATTAACAATTTTATTTATTTATTTAACACGTAAGATCTATTTATGGTTCACCATAAGGAACAATAAAAAAAATCTGAAGCATTTATATTTATGTTTTCCATTTCATATTATTGAATTAATAATATTCATATTGTTTATACCTATGTATAATATGGAGAGGCATCGGCGAGCAGATATCATCATTAAATAAGTTATTGAAACCTATCCCTTTAAGCGCCTCTTACAAAGGAATTTACTTGAAAATCTAAGAACATAAGAGTTTGTCTGATAAACTATTTTCTGATTACAGGAGGTTCTCATTAACTCTACACAAATAGTGGATTTTCCGAGATACACATATCGAGGGCTCCTTATCGATACATCGAGGCATTACCTCAGTGTTGCCAACATCCTTAAAACATTGGACGCTATGGAAATGAACAAGATGAATGTTCTGCACTGGCACATTGTTGATGACCAGAGTTTTCCATATCAGAGCCAGATATTCCCGCAACTAAGGTACGCACTTAACCGTAGAATAAAAAAAATATTATTGTTATTTTTACGCAAACATAATTAAAATCGTAATTAACGATTTGCAGTGAGCAAGGTGCATATGATTCTTCGATGATCTACACGCGGGCTAACATCAACAAGATAGTCAAATATGCAAGAGACAGAGGGATCCGAGTATTACCCGAATTCGACGTACCCGGTAACGCGAACTTCTATTATATACTTTATATAAAAAGGCATACACTAAACATTAAGAGTTTCTACATCTCCATCTAAAGTACCTAGCCGCCATTCACTGTATGATAAACTGCTACCACGATTTATCAGTTCGATGTCATGTACCACGCAAATCTACATAATACCTGATCAATGATATCAACGTTATAATACTCACGTTAGGAGGCCTTTTTTGTGGAGGAAAACCGACAAATGACTTCTCTCGCCCAGAGTACGGCAAGAAAGAGTGTCAGATCCTATTAAAAGTCAAACACACACTCGAACGGAGTAGTTTTTAATCAGTAGACTAAAAACTACTCCGTCCCTTCTCCTGCTCCAGGCTGAGGCCGCGGTTCTTTATTGCGCTTGACCCGTGGCCCTGGTTAAGTATTAACCATGATGGGCCCCATCTGTGGTGGTCTATTGGCTCTTTGAGGCGCTCTGTTGAACGCTACACCCCGCACACTCGGGTCTGGTTCTGGTCTGGCGGCGAGCTACCATTGTTCGCCCTTGACCGCAGACGTTAGGACCCTGCTAGTTGTGGTTACGTAGACCTACGTATCATAAATGGGTAGAAATCAGACAACTCCAATAATGTGGATTCGTGGCTTCTAGCTGCGATTACCTACTAAAAAGAGAACTGACGATTCTGGTACAATTACAAGTCATAATTGACTGTGTAATGGACATTTTTATATGATAGCTCGGCTCCATTTGATCGTAGTGTGATGTTTTATAGCCTATAGCACTCAGAAACATTGTAGGTATGTTTCAGTGAATGAAATTTGGCAACCCGACCAGCGGTTTCAAAGATTACCCTCTATACAAACCTGCAAATTTTACCTTTATAACATTAGTATAGATAATGTGGCAAACGAGTTGACTGATCACCGTTCGACGCCGTCCATAAACAACAGAAAACCTCATTCAGACTATAAAACATTTACATAACGTAAGAATTGTTTCGCGCCATTTTTTTGTAAGGCCATCATTCCTGTCTGCCTTTCGGTACCGAAGCATGGCTCTCCCACATAAACATTAACTGATGCATGCGTCTTAAAAAATACAATCTATGTATGCACTTTTCAAGGGACCTTTACAGTTGTAAGTTTTATTATATATTGGCCATGTTATTTGCCCGTCACGCGTATTAGTAAAGTCAAGATTGCCCCAGTATTGTAAACACAATAAGTTTATCAACTACTTCTTCAGATAATGAGATTGTGTCTCTAGAATGACCTCAGATAAACATACTTTAACCGATACAGGGAAAGTGTCAAGTGTAGGTACTATTATTAATATAATAGTAATTAATACCAGTATAAATAATAAATGACTATGGTGATATTGCACAATAAGATAATACCAGATATACCTTGCTTTTATTAATACATAATTAGCTATTTGAACGATAAATAAACAATTGATTAGGTACTATTATTCGTAATGACTTGATTCATACGAAAAAATAATGAATGTTATGTGGAATAAACCACCGTTGTCGTGAATAAGGAACATTTAGCATGTCTTAGGAAAAAAAAAAACTTTCAAGTAGTAAATTGTATGCAAACTGTACCCAATTTAACTCAATACAATGTCTGTATTGTGTGTGGAAAACAAGTTACTACAAAATACAGGTCTTAGGTAACTAAATAGTTCGGTAAGACCCCTCTTTGAGGAGTGTCTTGAGAGACGCCACGGCGTCCTCACCTTCCGCCTGATGCAGGTGCTTACCGGGCACGGCAGCTTCGGTAAGTTCCTGTTTAGGATCCGACAGGAAACGCGCGAGTGTCGTCATTGTGAGAACCACCCAGAGGACACGGTGGAGCATATGGAGCATATGACATTCCGAGCGTCGGGATTCTAGAGACGATTTCCGGCCACCGTAATGCCTTGATCACACGTACCGAGCAAATCGGCGAGATAGTGCTCTCTGTTGTGTACTCGGTACCTATAAACATACGAGTAGCTCCGAGTGCACGGCCGATAGTTTATGCGTACCGAGGACGGCGAGTAAGGGTTGCTCGCCGCCCGATCAGAACAGAGAAGGCAAGGCCATTATATTATCATGAATTCTGAATGATTTGAATAACTGCCTTTTACCAGGACACACAAGGTCATGGGGAGTCGCATACCCAGAAATTCTGACAAAATGCTACCTACTCGGCGAAGTAGTCGGCTTGGGACCTATGGATCCGACTCAGAATAGCACGTATAACCTAATAGGCGACCTGTTCCGTGAAGTACAAGAGGTATTTCCCGATAAATACTTCCATCTTGGAGGCGATGAAGTCGCTATGGATTGCTGGTGAGAGTTTATTGTTATTATGTTGAACTAGCTATTCTCGTGTGGTTTCACCCGCTGCACTGCTCCGACAGATCATAGCGTGATGTTTTATAGCCTATAGTCTTCCTCGATAAATGGACTAATGGACAGAAAAATAATTGTTAATTTTGAACCAGTAGTTGCGGAAATTAGCGCGTTCAAACAAACAAACTCTTCAGCTTTATAATATTAAATATAAAATATAGAAATATAGATTATCATCAGTGACGTCTACGTATATCCATTACTTAAAGTTTATTATGCTGATGTATTTTCTTTTCTCTCTTTGGTTTTGTTTCTGGAGTTTTATACAAGTGATATGCTAGCCCTATCAGATATTATACTAAAACATTAAATACAAACGTAATTGAATTACAAACACAGCCTGGAAAGCTGATGTAGGTTTCTGAAATAGTTCGCAGCAACTTGTCAACTTAGCATTTCCGCACAAATTGTTGTCTTCAAAAAGACTAACCCCTGAGTTTGTTTCGGCACTTTTAAGAGTAGTCAGATAGGTAATGCCGGCTTCATTTATTTTTTATATGTAATTTAAAAGTGCTGTTTTATGGCCTATTTGCAAAATAAATTCATTGTTTCCTATCCTAAGTGACCTATTTCCATTTTCACTTCAGGATATCAAATCCAGAGATACTGAAGTTCATGGACCAGCACAACATGTCCCGTACCAGCGAACTGCACGCGTATTTCATGTCTAAAGTTCTTCCTTTGTTGGGCCAAAAATCTAAGCCTATGGTCTGGCAGGTACGTTTAAGTACAAAAGTATACTTTAAATAGACGTCTTTGGATAATAAACACGAGAACTTCCCTTGAACATTTTCAGGAAGTCTTCGATGAAGGTGTGGCGTTACCTAGCGATGCCATCATACAAGTGTGGAAAAGAATTGGAGCGGAGGATATGGTCCGAGTAAGTTCGATTACATAATATTTGCTACTTTTTCTTCTTTCTGGTCTTTTGAACTAGGAAATATGATATGGTATCGATTTTAGCACTTATTCCTCAGCGGTATATTACCTTATCGTGGTAATATGTATAAGAATGGTCTTCGCGAAAAGTTCGGGGGGCGTGAAGTTAGTTAAGCCTAAAGACATTCTGCTGGAGTCCTTGCGCTTCTCTAACTTTTCGTCGCCTAGCTCTGACCTCAACATTTGCTTCTTTCATCACCATACTAACAATCCACATCGCAACGGAAACTGACCACATTAAATTGACTAACTGTCGAAGTCGACCTACAGATAAAAGATAGTCATAAAAAGCGGCGCACACAAAATGTGTGTTTACGTACGTACTTAGCTAATTAATCTGCACCTAGCGTATTATTAATTAACATTAATTACTCAGATCCTGTCCAAAGGTCACAAAGTTATTTACTCAGCGTCCTGGTACCTTGACCGACTGAGTAACGGCGGAGATTGGAAACACTTGTACATTTACGATCCACGACTCCTTATACCACATTTTAAAGGATTGAAATTAGAAGATGTTGTTGGGGGTGAAGCTTGTATGTGGGGCGAATTCGTTGATGATACCAACTTCATTGCTAGGTAAGTGACGCGACGGTATTACACGCAATTACCTATCCAACGCGACGCGCCATGCGCTCTGGTTTGGTTCTGGTTGGGCCGAGAGCTACCTTTGCTTTCAGGCGTCAAA
This sequence comes from Spodoptera exigua, assembly GCA_902829305.4. NCBI lineage: Eukaryota > Metazoa > Arthropoda > Insecta > Lepidoptera > Noctuidae > Spodoptera > Spodoptera exigua. The sequence continues at coordinate 9,016,967 of LR824615.2, forward strand.
GATCGTAGTGCGATCCCCAACGCTTGTAGTGTCTCCTGCGAAGACATAGACTCCCCCGCCAACGTTGCTAGCATGACTGCTTCGCAGAATGAGGAAACGGCTTCCTAGTAACTCTCGTTTCACACCATAGCCGAAGCCACAACCAGACCCAGGCGCAAGAGGACTTCTATGAGGACATGGCGGTGCTCAAGCTATACATGGATGTCCCTTGTATAGATTTAGCCATCGTATGTTCCACCGTGTCCTCCGGATAGTCCTCATGGTGACGAAACCTGGGAGTTTCCTACCGCTAACCCCGAAACTGCTACTTCCCGAAGCACCAGTGTTTGGTAGGCACCTGCTTCAGGCGGGCGACAACGAGGCGTGTCTAATCAACCCACAGAGGGGACTAACGGCTGCGATAAAAGCGAGCCTGAGGCACCTGCGCATGACGTGTTAACAATTATAATATTGAGATACAGTATTAAATATTTTATGGTATGACCATAAAGAATGCTTGCTTTAAATTTTAAAAGCATGTATAAAATGCTGAGAGAAAATTGCTGAAATATTGTTCAACAGTAAGCACAATTGAAACATAGAGACACTATTTATTATTTTATGCTATTGTAGTATGTTTTCAATGGGCTCTTTTTTGCTTGTTGCTAATTAAATATCACATGAAAGTCCTTGCATTGAAAAGCTTTTCATCAATTTTAGGGTGTGGCCCCTTGCTAGCGCTCCAGCAGAAGTTCTATGGTCTGCTTTAGACCCCCGACACAACTTCACTAATGGATACGAAATCTCTTGCCGTTTCGAAGAGCATGTATGCCGAATGAACCGTCGCGGAGTTAGCGCCCAACCAGCCAACGGCCCAAGCGTCTGCATTGGAGGAATATAAAGTTTGAGAAACACTTATCTTTTGGTTTAAGATGACTTTTATTTCATAGAATTATTCATTTAGAATTAAAGTTTATTATAATGTTTTTGGAGTATTTTTATTATTATTGTTAACTGTACCTACTTATCTGAACAGAGAATACTAACGCTGTCTTTTTAATTTATAGATAAAAAGATTACAAAATATGGTATGTTGCATTTAAGCTATCTAGTTTATTTGTAATAGTAATTTCCAGTATCCATTCTGCGAGCAGTGAGCACTTATAGGCTAATGATGTATGTAATACATCACTGCTAAGCAAAGGCCTCTTCTCACACGGAGAAGGAATGAGCATTAATCACCACGCTTGCCTAAGGCGGATTGGCGATTTCAATCTTATAATTAGGAATTATAAGTACCTGTTTCCTCATGATGTTTTATTTCACTCCCTCTTGGATGAGAAGCGGGCGCCTTAACCTCCATGCCACCACAACGTCCTATTCCTAAACTTAATTATAATAAATTGTACCTATACATATATTTTTTGTAATACACATACATATTATGTACATAATAATTGTGTCGCATGCTTTCTACACCTAAATAAGCGGGTTCTTTTCTTTTCTGTTTTTAATATACCATACACCATGCTTTTCAGAGTTTCATAACGGGAACTTTATTACTAAGACTGCTGTACGTGTATTTCTGTATTTATGTAACCATACTGTATGTCATCAACCGTGATAATTAGAGGGCTGATATTTGGGACGGATGATATCGCATTTCTGTTTTCGCTTTAAGAAGGGGGGCGTCCATTCAACCAATGTAATTTTGACACGGAGCCCAACTACACGAGTCCGACACGCACCTTGGCCAGTTTTATGGTTATGTTTATGCGAAATATGAATTTAAATTATTTCCGTATAACATGCTGAATCTATTTCAGTGTTTATTTCATATTTTAATTGCGATATGATACAATTTAATATTTTGCAAAGTTTGACAATCTTTGACTACAATAGGATATCTTTGTTCAAAACAAAGAATCGTTTAAAAACACGAAAAACAACTCGCTCGACTACTTCGTAATGTACGAAATTTTTACCATATTGTAAAGAAGTTAGTTTCATTTACCGGTAGAGGCGCTGCAAGCGCATTCATGTATCCGCATTGACTACCTGGTGACATCACTCAGGACATTATAACAATGTGGTCTAAGCTTGGCTAAATGTGGATGGTAAAATCGTTAAACCTTAATGATCTGATCAAATTAGGTTGTTGAAATCATAACCATTATATAAACTTCGAAAATTTCATAAAGACCAAAAAATTGAACTTTATAACTTGAACATTTCTCATTATACATTTTAAAACTTTACAAACATTTATGCTTGGGTTCTTTATTTAAAATAACTAGCTACCCGCCCTGGCTTTGCATGGGTGCTATGCTGATACTAAATTTCTCCACGGATTTAAAGGATGCTAATATACATATAAGCCTTTCTCTTCAATCACTATATCTATTAAACAAACCGCATCAAAATCCGTTGGGTAGTTTTAAAGATTTAAGCGTACATAAGGATCTAGCGACAGAGAAAGTGACTTTGTTTTATACTACATATGTAGTCATAATGCAACACGTGTGTTGAGTTTTACATAAATAAAAAAATGTGGGCGTATTTTGTACTTAATATTAGCTTCAAATCAGAACTAAAGAGGTTTATAACCTGGAGTTTTTATGTGCTATATCTATAACATACATTTGTACTTACATCGAAAACTGTTGGCAGTTTGTGGTATTTCGTTGTATCATACTTATAAATGAATATACTAAAATCAGTTGAACATTTCTCACAGGTATTGCAAGCAAAACACAAGGTAATATATTCAGCATCGTGGTACTTAGACTATTTGCACAATGGAGGGGACTGGGACAAGTTCTACACAGTGGATCCTCGACAGATGATCCCAAGGCATTATAAGGATCTGGACCTGAACAATATACTTGGCGGAGAAGCTTGCATGTGGGGCGAAGCCGTCGACGACAGAAACCTGATAAGCAGGTACGTGAATGCATTTCTATAAAATAAACTATAAAAGTAGTTTTGCAATTGATTTCGATGTGCTATAAATCTGTCGCAATCGTATTGTGAAAATATTTCTTCCGATCTCTGTAAAATACTTTTTATATTGTCACTTGATGATAAGCAATCGTTGCCGTCCATGGATATCCGCAAAATCAGAAAAGTTACGAGTCCGTTGCCGGTTTTAGATTTGTTTTTTTGGGGATTTGGAGATGGAAAAAGGGTAAGGATTAGGCTTCCTTTAACCTTACTAATACCTACGGTGTTTAATACATTACATAAGAACTTATTTTTATACTAGATTTTGCCCGCCACAGTCGCGTGCAATAGTGACTTCCTGCAGATTTTTGGTCCAAAACTGTCCTATGTCCTTTTTAGAGTTCCAAACTACGTCTCTGACAAATTTCGCAGAAATCGGTTCAGTAGTTTAAAGGTAGGTTGTGCTGTAAGTCTTTTATGTGCAAACGTCGTCTATTTTTTTTTCAAGAAGTGTTATAGTGCTATTTCTACAGTCAAATTGTTATAAGTTAACAGATTCCAGAATTGATAGTTTGTTTGTTTATACTGAATTAGTTCCGAAACTACTTGACGGATTTGAAAAATTATTTCACTATTCAAAAAACTATACTCGGAATTTTAATTCCATTCCAGTCAAAGTCAAAAATCATTTATTCCAATTAGACATTTACAGGCACTTTTGAACCCGATTTGACAATTTCAGTGTTGCAACGTTATGAGACGTATTAAATAGTGACGTTGCGAAATTATTCGATATGGAAATCGAATATTTCTGAATCGATTTCTCTCGTTTGTAAATTTTCTCTCGTAAACTAAATTTTTCAGGAAATTAAATATTTCTGAACCGGTAATTTAGTTTTGACAATTAATTAACGATCTGAGACTTTTCTTTTGTAATTGTGTGTGAAATTAATAAAAGATGTGACCATGCAGGAACACGACAAATAAAACAGACATTTTGTAAATTGTCGCCGTCATCGCTATCGCTATCGCTGTTACTTTCTGTAACATTTATTATGAATTGTGTCTGTGATATTTATTGTAAATTAACATATCTAGCTTACTCATTTTTTCCTCTTCTTTGACAACATGGGACACGCATTTAGACTATTCGGTAGCCGTAATTTTATGAATGCCTTCCTGAAACTGATTCACTGAATTTTTATCGATTTTCGTGTTCATCACTACACTGTTATATGTGGTATCATTATTTCACAAAATGACAATATGTCATGTCAAACCAGGAATCGAATTAAAATTCTGACTATAAATACCACTCCGTATTTCTAAGCATATAAAAAGTTGGGGTTGCGGGGTAAGCGCAATGTGGCACTGCGGCCTCGGCCTAAAACAGGAGAAGGAACAGGGGGTGTTCTAGTCAATAAGAGTCTGACACTCTCTCTCGCCTTAACCTGCGCAGGAAAAGTCTTTTGATGATTTTCCCCTGACAACAAAAAAGGAGAAAGTTACTGCCATTTTTATCAATTTGTTACCAGCGCTAAGTAATTGTAAGAGTGCCTTAATTGTAAAACACGCACTTCTTTAAATAATGCTATTTGTTCTAGGGTGTGGCCACGTTCTAGCGCAGTGGCTGAGAAGCTCTGGAGTTCGGAATCACCACGATTTAGCTTCTTCAGGAACATTGCTATTGAAGTGAACCGTCGCCTGGAAGAGCACGCCTGTCGTATGAACCGACGCGGCGTACACGCACAGCCACCCAATGGACCTGGGTTCTGTGTTGGAGCAATATAAAAAATAAGTTTACCACAATCATTACTTTCTATTTAGTAGCTGATAAACAATTATAGAAAAAAAAAACGGTTTATTAATATAGACTTGTAAAGAACAAATTCGACATTCTTTTTTTTATAATTATTTGTATTTTTTTTATTAATGGGTATAATTTAACTCCATTTAAAGAATTTTGCCTTCAGTTGATCTAATTCAATTGTATCCACCATAATGATACCTATCAAGTATTTGGATGTCTATTTTTTTTGAATAAAAGTTTTAAGAATTCTCTGTACAATACTTTAGGCAAATAAATATTATAATTCTTATTATATGTATAAAACGTTTTTCTATTTAATATCCGTGTTTTATTTTTAGTATACCTTATATAGAAAGTTTGTAAAGATTTACCTATTATTTCTATGGGGTTGTAATTTTTTTATAGATTAGGTCGGCTAACGTGCTCTCGGATTACCTGATGGTAAGCGCCGTCCATAGACACCCGCAACACCATAGGTTATGAGAGTGTTGCATCTTTAAGTATTGGGAAGGGAGGTGAAGGAGAGAAGAGAGGGAGCGATTGGGCCTCCTGTGACGCCACTCACACGGTGAAACACAATGGTGTAGTTGTTTCACGCCGATTGTCTGTGAGGCCGAAAATAAAGGAAAAGCAACTAAGTGTATACGTATTAAGATTGGAAGTTACTGATGAAAATAAAATTGTTAAACCAAATGAAACAATAATTAAGTGAAATACTCATTTCACTTCCTGTATCCTTTTATGTCTACTTACCTAGGAATAAACTGTACGCATTTTTTGTGGAATACGTCGGTAAACGAGCAGACGGATTACCTCATGGTAAGCAATCGGCGCCACTCAGAGACAATCGTAATAGGTACCTAATACCAAAGGAGTTACTATAAGCGCGTTGCCAGCCTTTTGTTGGTTATACCTACGGTTTTTTTACGGTATAGACCGGCAAACGAGCAGATTGGAGGGTCAGTGCTGAAAACCAGCGCTGTTGTATCGTGCCTGCGTGCGCGAGACACAGCATTTATGCTGAGCGCTGCCCTTTTTCACGCATGAGTGACGCAATTTTAGTGCTTTTCTTTTTTTTTCTTTTATGTTCATTGCTTGTTTTGTCCCTCTTTAACTATATTCGTGTATGTTTGTTTCTTGCGTCATTTGTGTGTGAAATAAATGGTTTTTCTTTCTTTCTTTCTTCTTTCAGACGGATTACCTGATGGTAAGCAATCGGCGCCGCCCATGGACATCCGCAACACCAAAGGAGTTACGAGTGCGTTGCCGGCCTTTTGGGGATAGGGGTTGCAGATATAAGGATTGGGAAGGGATAGGGGAAGGGGAGGAATTGAGCCTCCGGTAACCTCACTGACACGGCGAAACATAACGCTGGGTTTTAAGTATAAGGGATTTGCGGATTGAGGATAGTATCTAAGAGTTGTTGTTCCAGTAATCTGCCTACTTACCTTACTAACATGGCCAAACGCAACGTAAGTATTAAAATACTTTTTTGTAAGTTTTGAAAATTTTGTTTAGGTACATACAAAAACGTCCTTTACAATAATAATGCGGATGTTGTTTTATTTAAACTCAATACAAATCGTTGAATAGTGTGTTAATGTAAATAATCACGAATAAAATGTTAACAAATTGTTACGTCTCGTCAAAAGGAGCGTGATTATGATAAAATTACTTAATTTTCTATAATTTTGTAGAATATTTTATATAAATTAGTGCTAAAGCGCTATGTACTCTGTACAGTATAGACGGTTGACGGCTTTAAATATCGAGAGTGGAATTTGTTTCTGTAAAATGGCTAAAGTTACTTGCATATTCCTCTTTGTAGTTGCTATAAGCCTACGTAGTATACAAGTAAGTTACTCATACTACTTTTAATTTCTTTCTTTCAGTAAAAACGTTGCCCCACACTGGGATTTTCTCCAGTGTCGTGGGTGCGTTTACAAACATACACAACACACTCAGACTCGAAACAACAATTTGTGGATCACTCAAAGAGTTGTTCTATGTGGGAATCGCGACACGTAGCCTTGGTAACATAATCTATACTAATATCATAAAGAGGTATGTAAGTTTGTATGTAGGGAATCTTTGGAACCGCTCATCGGATTGCCAAAATTCTTTCACCGATAGATAGCTTGTTCCTGAGTGCTATAGGCTATAAAACATCACGCTACGATCAAATAAAAACCTGTACTACTGCGCTCACCAAACTCACGCTAACATTAATATACACTGCGAAATCTTTGGTCATACGCAGCAATGGTTAGTTTACGTATGGACGTTACACGTTCTCGATAATTAATCGAATGAAACTTAAAATGATGCCAAGTTGTGCAAAGAAATGGTGTGGAAAGTGTTCTACAGCCAAAATAATACTACCGGAAGGTGTAGCGATTAGGACAACGGAGCTTAATAAAACTTGGAAACAATAGTGTGGGGATTGAAACGCCAAGATTGACTGGTGCCATGGTTGCTGGGTAAGTGCAATAAGGCACCGCGACCTCGGCCCAGAGCAGGAGAAGGAACAGAGAGGTTTTTAGTCAGTAAGAGTCTGACACTAATGGGCTGGAGAAGTCATTTGATGATCCCCTCACAAAATAAAAAGATTGACTGGTAGAGGTTAAAAGTAAAAAAAAGTAATAAATATATGGAGACCAGACAGACCCGCGCTTACGGTGGCCGGATATCATCTCTCGATCCCCGACGCCTGGAATGTCGCCTATTGCGGCGGCTGGGGTGTGGGGAGGAGGATTGCTACCCCACGCGGGCCGTCTATTCTTTCATTACTTAACTTTCCATCATTCCATAATGCTTTGCTTCAGTGGTACCCGTTGCTCATATGGCCCCTCGTATTTGTTTTCTTAGTCGATTGTTGACATTATGGATATCTACGGATCAAAATAAAAAAACCCTATTACTTACCCGAATTAATAATTTTGATTAGTAATTTTTAAAACAGATATTGTTTTTTCTTTTTGTTTGTTATCAAAAGGCAGATGATAGCAATGACTCGGAGCCCGATATAGACTTGGATCAGATCGTAATGGAGTGCTCTGAAAAGTTTGATATCCCATTTCCACAAATTCCTGCAGCTCTTCGGGCTGCCAACGCCCATGCACTTAAGCCATGTTTCTGGAGTTGCTGTTTCATGAAAGTTGGAGTTGTAAGTATCTTTAACTACTTCATTGGTAGGTGAAAAAAAACGATGATTTTAAATATGGCTTTTTATTTAACATAGGAAAAATAAATTTTTAAAAAATACCGAATAGGTTGATAGTCATTATGAATCCCTTTCTCGATAATCTTTCTAGAAAAGGGTCACCCTTTTCTAGAAAGATTTTCATAGTCGATTTGGCTAGGAGCGGTACCGTTAATATATACGGTTAATATATATTTCTCCAATAATAGGCACTAGCTCTTATCTTACTGTTTATCTTTCTTTGAAAAAACTAAGGTATTCTTTCTTTTTCATTTCTCAAAAAAATCTTCCTCTGACCTTATTACCCTACATGTGTTTACAGATTAATAGTAAAGGCCAATACGACGTTGATTTTACACTTGACTTGGCCAAGAAGATGCTGGGAAGACAAGACGAAAAGAAAGTTGAAGCAACGGTAAAAGATTGTGAATCAGGTGAGTGAAATACCTCTATAAATCATAAATCATACATATTCATTTGCGAATAAGGATGCAAAATAAAAGATCTTATACATACAATGTCAATCAGCCATAATCTCTCTAAATTAGTAAGTATCTGATATTGAAGAAGGTTTAGAATTTAGAATATTTATTTAGACCAACAAAATTTCGAACACAAGTATTATTTTTTAATTTAAATAGTACGGTACAAAACCCACTATACAAGTAAATTGTGTAAAAAAACGAATGGTAATTCTTATTTTTTTCATGTGATAGTTCGGCAAACGAGTTAACGGATTACCCGATGGTAAGCAATCAGCGTCGCCCGCCCGACGGACCCGAAACGACGGAGGAGTTACTCGTAACATACGATGATTTGGAGATTTTGGGAATGAGAAGGGATAAGGGAGGAGAAGGATTGAGCCTCCGGTTACCTCGCTCACACAAAACTTCAAGAATTTCGACAAAATTAGACTATTATAGTATTAATGCAACCTATACATATCTCCCCCATAACATGACTTACGCGAGGTTCTCCTACCACTAACACATGAAAAAACTGAAATGTATAATTATTAATTACAGTGAACGATGCACCAGTGAGCGATGGAAATGCTGGTTGTGAAAGGAGTCTTTTATTAGCAACTTGCTTATTGGATAATTGCAAGAAAAACTTTCCAGAGATCTTCGGCCATTAATCTTTGAATAACGCTTCGCCTAAAATGTCTCTATGAAACAATAAATATAAAACTGTATTAAATTACCAGCAATAAATTTTAATTCCCTAAATGTTTTATTGTTTATTTTTACCTATGTTTTATTATACCTACCTGTTATATTTATTTAATAGCCTTGGCCTATATCTTCCTAATATTATGCAAATAAAGAATTTGAGTTTAAGTTTTCTATTACCCGTAACAGTTCATGAACCTGAGTAGATTTTAGGAGCGTTTAGGTACGCAGCACAGGTTTTATAATAATATTAACTTCATGTAAAAAAGCCAGGCCGTGCTACCGGCTCTCCGACGGTCCATTAAGCAATTAATACTTCAGTCACAATGTCTTTAAGATATATCTAGTAAACGTTAAACTATATAAGTTGTTGTGGCGGTATCTCTTGACAACGCCAAACTTCTTTAACTCGCTGCCGCACTCCGGTATCAGCGGGTGTCTGCCCTACCTCCGCGCGTGGCTGAGGCTTATCTGATGGACGTCACCACACATACACACGCCACTTCTTCGTGGGCCCCTGATTACTCGGATTGCGGATATCTCATCTTAACTTTGCGGAGCACTTCCGACGTCTAGCTTCCAGATTGGAGCGGACAGAGGCTGTGCTCAAGTAGCAGGCAGCCATTATCTGCTACCAGAGGTATAATTTGGGCCTCAAAGAGCCAATAGACCACCACAGACGGGGCCTTATAGGGTTGATGTTCAGCCGGGGTTGCGGGGTAAGCGCAATGAGTTACCGCGGCCTCGGCCCAGAGCAGGAGAAGGAATAGGGGGTTTTTAGCCAGTAAGAGTCTAACACTATCTCTCGCCTGCCCTGGGCGGGAGAGGTCATTTGATGATTTTCCCCTGACAAAAAAGAGGTATAATTTGGGGATCGTGCAATTCATCCTCTCTACCAAGCTTCGGTTTTGGCGTTATATTTAGTCGGTAAGAGTTTGACATTACAACTCGCACCATACAGAACAAAAATATCATCGAATTACTTTTTAATTTGATGATGACCGTCATAAAAACAAAAGTTTCTTTCAAAAGTCCCTTTAACACAGGGTGTGTGCCCTATTAAAAACCAGTAACACGAACATTCAAGTTCATAGTATATTGACTACGAGGTGTGCTTTTGTTAAAATATATAATTTCGGTACAATAGCAAAGGAAGTACCTTTTCTGTAATAATGCGGATGTTGATTTATTCCGGTACGAGTAAATCACCCGACGGTGTTGATGTGCACAATAGGCCACAATTACGTGCAAAATGTTGGCAAATTATTACGTCGTTTTAAGAGTTATTTATTATGATTTCGCGTTCCATAATTTTGTAGCATATTTACATATATAATATGGTAATAAACTTGGTTTATAGGATATATTCAGTTCTTGATTTGAAATCTCCACGGGTGGAATTTGCTGTTGCAATATGGCTGTCGTTACTTGCATAATCCTCTACGTAGTAGCTGTGAGCTTTAGTAGTGTTCAAGTGAGTGCCACTAGTTTGTTTTATGTCTTTTTAAATATTTTGCATCAACTCAAAACTGATTACATTGGTCTAAGAGTTTATTATTTCCAATGAGATATCATTCTGGATGCTTCCTGATCTCGTTGAAATTTTTTTCTCTCCATAAGACGTTGTCACATTACAAACTCCTTTCTCTTTTAGTTTCACAATGTTTTTGTTTTTTCTTTAGTCGTCTCTGGTTTTCTTTCCATATTTAGATTGTTGGTACCCTTGTTGTATTTGATTCCTTTTAACTGTCGCATTTCTTTTAACACTGTAATAAGATAAAAGACTGTAATTGACCCGAAACAGTTCCAAAACCGAATACTATTTATTAATTTATTCCATTTATTTATCTTCTTATATATGAAAATGAATCGCTGTTCGTTAGTTTCGCTAAACCTAGAGAACAGCTGGTCCGTTTTGGATAATTTTGGGCTCAAAATATTCGTTTAAGTCCTGGGAAGGTTTAAAAGGTATATTTGAGATTATTTATTTTTACATAGCTATATTTGAGGCAGTACGGAGTTAGCCTGGTCAGCTAGTTTTAAATTTTTTTTTTCGTTTTATAAAGACAGATGATGACAGTAAGGATACTCAGCCTGAATTTAGCATGCATCGCATCATAATGGGATGCATTGATAAGTTTAATGTAACAGAGGAACAAATGAAAAAAGCTATAACGACAAAAGACGCGCGTGCAGTTACCCCATGCTTTTGGAGTTGCTGTTACAAGAAAACTGGAGTCGTAAGTATCCTTGTTTACTGATATAATAAAGATGATTTTTTTTATGTGATAAGACAGCAAACGAGCGGACAGATTACCCGATGGTAAGCAATCAGCGTCGCCAATTGACGCCCGCAACAACGGTGGAGTTTTGAGTGTGTTGTAGACCTTTTAGGGATTAATGATTTGGAGATTTTAGGATTGGTGGAGGGAAAGGATTGGCCCTCCTCACAAGGCTAAACACAACGCTGTGGTTATTTCACGCCGATTTTCTGAAAGGCCGTGATATCGCTACGGTCGAGCCGACCCATTCGTGTCGAAGCATGGCTCTCCCACACGGATAAAATTATAAATGATATACCTTACTTTTTGCAGTTGAATAGTGAAGGTGAATACGACCTGGATTCTACATTGAATTTGGCTAAAAAGATGTTTGTATATGATATTTACATGAAAATAGAAGATATTGCAAAAACATGTGGATCAGGTAAAATATCTGTCGTCTGAGGTAGAAGAAAGTTTTTTTTATTACATGTTAGGACGGCAACAGACGTAAGTATTACTTGAAGGCAAGCAATCGACGCCCAGGGACACCTATATTTTACTAGTAAGCAAAGGTGCCCACATTGGGCATAGAATGTGTGTGCAATGCACTTCTTATAAGTTTTGTCATGAGTCTCATGTAAAATGCAGATAAGTATAAAAAATATGAGCTATAAGTATAATAATACATGTTTTACGTAAGAGAGTTGACAGGGGCTTGATGGCGGTCTAAGCCATCGTTGTCCTGCGTGGGCGCTATGAAAGCTGGAACGTTTTACGAAAAGTACACTTAGAAATATTTACTTACTAGCTTTAACCCGCGGCGTCGCTCCTGTCATTTGAATACCTACCCTACTCTATCAACCCTACTTTACCTACCCTACTCTATATACCCTATACTACCTACCCTACTCTACCTAACCTGGTACTCCTACCTACTCTTCCTACCCTATATCCTTCTCCCAGTTGTTAGCTACCTCCTTACGAATTTTCAGCCAAATCAGTTCAGCCGTTCGTAACTATAACGTGGAGTAACTAACACGACTTTCTTTTAAATATATAGATTATTTATGTTAGTTTTTACCAAAATCACAGATGTTAATGTTAGCACTTGTCCAACCGCGGTAAACAGATGTTTTTCCGCATGACAGCTGCCTTCACCCATGGCGACACATACTACCCTCACTAGCCGTTTGAAAATATTGATTGAGAAAAGGTAATTTGTCATTTTTTTTGCTTACAGTAAATGATGACTCGGTGATCGATGGAGATGCTGGATGTGAAAGAGGCGTTTTACTAGCAAATTGCATGATCGAAAACGGCAATAAAGCATTCCCGGAGTTGTTTTATTACGAATAACGCTTTTCCATAAAGTTTCCACAAAATAATTTATTACATTGGAAGATGCACCCAACTGCCGCACTCAGAAACAATTAATACTAACTAATTTAAACTGTGTTTCATAATAACAATTTTGTTTTGAAAACAATTACAAATGTAAGATAGAATGAAGGAAACCAGGTTGAAATGGTCAATAAAGCACTCGGTACGATGATTAATGTTTTATTCCTATTATTACCTACAATATTTTACCTATCCTTTACATTCTTCCAATAGCCAAATAAGAAGACTTATTAACAAAACAAAAAAAAAATGAATGATTCAGATAAGTAATTTATTCACATGCAGGTATAGGCAATGATATTTTAAGCAAAATGGTGTAGATTGGTTACCTAAACAAAATTCGATTTTCAAAAACGGCACATTAATGCACACAAGAATAAAGCGTATGTTACACGTTAAAGTGGGATGGCATGATTCAATAATCGCGAGTGAATAAGAGACAAATATAAAAAAGTGTGGCTAGTTGTAACCTCTCTACACCTACCTACCTACACACCTACGCCGCGTCCGCGCACGCTGCTCATGAGGAAGAACCCCTCTGTGGTTCGAAACTAGTAGAGCTTTTCTCAATATTTAAACGTGAGTAACCCGCGATTTTTAGTTAATTTAGTATGTCTCACGATAGTTATTATAAAAACTATCTACACCTTTTTACTTATAATATCATAATATCACATAAACAAATTAAACCCTACATACCATGTATCCTACCCAACCATAGAAAATTAATCGCTTGACGAAACAAAGAGTTTTTGCATGCATAGTATCTGCCCATAATCGTCATTACCATTTACCACCATTATTACCATGCCTAAAGGTGCTTACTGCTGAGAAGGTCTTTTCACATACGGAGAAGGCTTCAGTGTTTACCACTGCGCTTGCTTATTGGCGATTTTAAATTTAGAATTAGAAATTATAAGTCCAATTTTCCCCAGTATGTTTTCCTCCACCGTAGGTCAGCGGTGTCTAAAATAAACTTAGAAAGTACATATTGTTATAACTAAGTAAAAGTCACATTGGTACTTGCCCGGTTTCTAACCCTAAGGCGTTGCATGAGAAGCTTTTAACACCTGGGGCACCACGACTTGAACAGCAACTTATAGAGGTCATGTCATACAGCAGATAGTGTACTGTGCAGTTATTGTTCCTTAATATCTCTCTAGTGCAGCTTGTTTTTTTTTTGTTTCGCCATTTGCAGGGCATTTTGCCTCTATCATACCTGATGGTAAGCAATGATGCGACCCTACCCGGTAGAGCACGCCTACCCATAAGCAACCTATTCACTTGGGTCTTGATCTTTTTAACGTTTCTGATTATAAAACTGGAGGTCAACCGCTTCTTGCATGTGGCAGGGATATCCACCATGAAGCGATGATTTGCTAATTGTTGAAAATATTAGGGAATCAAGGCATGTTACTCCCCGAACATTCTCCGAAATGTATCCAATAAAAAAACCGAAAGGCGACTTTGTTGAACCTTGAGCCTGAGTTCGAGTCTTTGAAGTCGGGCCTCCACTAGCGCATCATCGTTGATGAGCATCTTGGCACGTTCAATTCTTTCAATGTGTTTTAATGAGTCTGGCTGGTGTTTAGCCGAGCGTACCTTAAGCAGTTGTTCCAATCTCACCCTCGACAAATGCGCAACTTTCTATCAGCTAGTTCTTCCTTTGACTTTTTGTAGGAGCCAAAGTTATGGCCAAGTATGTCAAAATGGTCAGTCTCCGGTATGGACACATTCCGGAAAGTAGAAGCCCTTGGAAATTGACTTCGCTTAGCTGAGATGCCTGGGTTTTGCTAGCGTTTAACTTAACGAACTTGGTGTCACCCCAGTCGGATACCTTTCAACAATTGTGCTGTCACCTGTATACCCAAAGATACTGCGCCTAAGCAGGTCATTAATGTGGAGAAAATGAGCGTTGCTGAAAGTACCCCTGAGGATCTGCGGCTTTATTACTGAATTGGTCAGGATTTTCTACTAACTCAATTAATTACCACTTGCAAATCTGAATCTGGAATTAGATGAAACTACTTTAGATTTTTGGAACCAAGGCACGTTTCTTAGTGAAAGGTAGGTCATGCGCCATAGCAACGTTCAGTAGTGTCGGCTGGCTGCCGGTATTTACAAACTTACTGTCTATTAGCTCTATCGGGGTTTAGTCTGTAAACCAAGAATTTCAAAACTTCATCTAACTGATCCCCAAGCCTTTACGGTGGCAAGTTGTTTAGAATAGTGAGAACTATGGTACGTGCATTAATGTAGAAAGCGATATATTGGGGCCTCCTACCGGTCCCGACGGCCGGCCGTCTATCAGTCCAGTCTAAACCTAAGCCATTAAGTCTACATCAGCAAATGACGGCAAATATCATAGAAATACATAATAAATAAACATCACGGGGCATCTGAATTATTTGATGATCTCATCGCATATACAGTTTAACTTTTTACAAAGATAATTGCGAATTTAATGGAAAATTTTGACGGATTCGCAATGAACAGAATGGATTGTTAGAACACCGGCAGATAATGAACACATTATCTAGTTTAAAATTATGATAATCACTTCGTTCCATGAATTAAGTTTCGAGTAGTTTGTATAAAAGGCTGTCGCGTTAATATTTAGCTAGCATATGAACTTTGAAGGTCTGGAAAGAGCAAACTGTATCATAAATAAACACATGTCTAAGTTCATTTATTTCGTGTTTTTTTTAGTGGTAGTAAGCACAAGAACTGCTAATGTAAGTGAATCTTCAAATATAGCAAATAAAAATTTAGAATTAGGCAGGTTAGTTTTTATACTAGTTAATCTTGAGAATCTCTCCTCTAAATGGCACACCTTGATTTCTGTCTGAAGTGTTGGATAGTTGGATAGCTATTTTTCGCAATACGCATAGAGAATGATTTTTTTATGAATCGCAAAATTCGCATAGGTTTGTTGTGTGCGCATAATTTAACAGAGCTTTTTTCAGCAATGGACGTCTTCCGACTGATGATAAATGATGAATGAATGATGAAGAGAAATGTCTAAAAATTAGAACACAACTAAAATCACTGCACAAGTTTTGATTTTGGCTAGTTGGCAACGACCTTATAGCTCAGGTTTTGTTTTTTTTCTGTTCAAAGGCAGACCAAGATGTGGAGTCATCGGACAACATCCATCATTCGATTATGTCTGAATGCGCTGATAAGTTTGGGGTCACAGAACAAGACTATAGAACAGCATTAATATCAGGTGATGTGAACGCCATCGATCCATGTTTTTGGAGATGCTACTTCAAGAACATGGGAATTGTAAGTATTTTTGTCAATATATACGTGTACGGTAAACATTGGATAACCTTGAAATTTAGTATACATTATATTATGGCTATTCAAAAAAAAATAATGTCATTGGGGTTATCGGGAGCCTTTATCCTTCTCCTCCCTATGCCCCTAAGGCTATGTGCCTTGTGCACGACAAATTCCTCCGGTATTGCGGGTGCCTATAGGCGCCGCCATATCAAATAAAAAAAGTAAGTGTCATCTTCAAGTGCCTGCAAATTGTGAAGTGAAATCCTTTAAAGCAAATCCTGCAAATGGGCATAATCCAGGAGTGAATTATTATTGATGATGATGATGATGATTTTGGTTGCTCATGTTATTACTGTTTGTAAATTGTGTATATTAATAACTAAATAAATTATAACAATTTTATTTCAGTTTAATTCCGAAGGTCTATATGATTTAGAGGCTACACTACATTTTATCAAGACAACGATCCACGATGATTACACACAAGTTCAAAAAATTGCTACACTATGCGAAAAAGGTAAGCATTGATTATTGATTAGAAAAAGTATGAATGTTGTATTTTTTACTAAAATTAATCTTGTAAAATTATAATATATCTTAGATGATGAAAACATCCATTGAAATTAAAATATTCAGCGATACTTAAAATAAATAATGGGGAAATTGTCAGTATTATGTCAAATAACTAAAATAGTCTGTGATAATAAATTGAATATTATTGAAGTCGTCATTTATAGGTTGGTCAATTAAAGCAAATAACAACACACATTATTGAATGCGGGACGATAATATTCAGGCCAAATAGAGAGCAACAAATATTTGTTCTATTTTTTTGTAGTAGCTTTTATGGCATACCCAACGTAGAATAGTCTGAATTGATTCTGTGAAATATCAAGAATTTTAATAATGATTTCAACATAAAGATTTAATTATTTTCTGTTTATTTTCAGTAAATAATGAAGTTGTAAATAAAGGAGAAGCTGAATGCGTACGAGCTGCCTTGTTGATGACTTGTTTGTTGGAAGGAGGTGGTGACCGAAGCTTACACTAAAAATTACAATATGTATAATTAGTTATTTATTATTTATATACACTATTACATACAATATTACAGTTTTTGTCAATACGTTGAACTTATTACTGGCTTGTCTAAAATGTTAAGTATAAATATAGCAGATATTATGTCAGTCACATAATATCTAAAATTATAATAATAAAATATCTTTTTCGACACTAATATCATTTTCAAATTATTGAAATAAAAAAGAATTTGTTTCATTATTAATATAACTACGCAAGTGTTACTCTTTGCTTTCCACTTAAGTATTATTAATCCTTTTGAATTGGCTGATACTTGGCTCGGAGCAAAAGTAGTTCCTTCATTTGTTTTGTTGTTGTTATGGTTTTTTGTCACTAAGAGTCTGTCAGTCCTTCTCTCTCAGAGAAGGTATTTGATGATTTTCCCCCATCAAAAATATGTGATTTTAATAACATTACATACGGTCCCCTGGGCAATGAAATTAAATCGTGTATTTTGAAACATGCACACGATGGAAAAAGAAATCTCAGTGTGAATTTCTAATATAAGAATACTTTATAGCGTGTCTAAAATTGATATATTTTGAAACAGCAAAAACACAACAAATCAAGATATTTTGTGACTTACTCATCAAATTGTTTACTTAACGGGCTCATATTCAGCAAGAGTAATAAGGCACCATAGCCTCCGCCTAGAGCAGGAGAAGGAACGGGATGGTTTAGGCTACTAAGAGGTTGACACTCCCTCTCGCCTCAGCCTGGGCGAGAAGTTATCAGATGGTTTTCCTCATCAAAAAAGCTCATAGTCACGAATAGAAAAAAAATAGGATAAACTACTAAAAAAGAATATTATTAAGACAACACTGGCGTACCGTGAAGGAAAACATAGCTTATGTGTGTTCTTACAAATATAAGAAGTTAAGAACATACATAAGTTGAAATGAAAACTAATGCCCATTGAGCAAGCGTAGTGATTACTTCTCCATTATTTTCCCAAAATGATTAGGGTTAAAGAGAGCATGTAGCTCCCCGAACATTCCTCGAAATGTATCCAATAAAACCGAAATGCTCGCGACTTTGTAGAACTTCGAGCATATGTTTGAGGCTTTGAAGTCGGACTCCACTAGCGCATCATGGTTGATAAGTCTCTTGGTACGTTCCATTCCCTCAATGGGTTTTAATGAGTCTGGCTGGTGTTCAGCCGATCGTATCTCATAGATGAGAGTAGTACTCCATATAGGACCGAACTTGCGCTTGGTATAAGTTAAGCAGTTGTTCCGGTCTCACCACACTCACGAATGCGCAACTTTCTATCAGCTAGTTCTTCCTTTTACTTTTTGTAGGACTTAAAGTTATGGCCAAATAGGTCAAACTGGTCAGTCACCGGAATGGACACATTCCGGAAAGTAGGAGCCCTTGGAAATTTCGCTTAGCTTAGAACAGAGACACCTGGGTTGTGCTAGCGTTTAACTTAACGAAGTTGGTGTCACCCCAGTCGGATACCTTTCAACAATTGTGCTGTCATCTGTATACCCAAAGATACTGCGCCTAAGCAGGTCATTAATGTGGAGAAAATGAGCGTTGCTGAAAGTACCCCTGAGGACCTCCGGCTTTAATACTGAATTGGTCAGGATTTTCTTCTAACTCAATTAATTACCACTTGCAAATCTGCATCTGGAATTAGGTGAAACTACTTTAGATTTTTGGAACCAAGGCACGTTTCTTAGTGAAAGGTAGGTCATGCGCCATTGCAACCTTCAGTAGTGTTGGCTGGCTGCCGGAATTTACAAACTTACCGTCTATATAGCTGTATCGAGATTTAGTGTGTAAATCAAGAATTTCGAAACTTCATCTAACTGATACCCAAGCCTTTACGGTGGCAAGTTGTAGGATAGTGAGAACGATGGTACGTACATTAATGTAGAAAGCGAAATATTGGGGCCTTCTACCGGTCCCGACGGCCGGCTGTCTATCAGTCCAGTCTAAGCCTAAGCCTACATCAGTAAGTCTACATCAGCAAACGACGGCAAATATTATAGAAATACATAATAAATAAACATCACGGGGCATCTGAATCATTTGATGATCTCATCGCATATGCCTACAGTTTTTACAAAGATGATTGCGAATTTAATGGAAAATTTTGACGGATTCGCAATGAACAGAATGGATTGTTAGAACACCGGCAGATAATGAACACATTATCTAGTTTAAAATTACGATAATCGCTTCGTTCCATGAATTAAGTTTCGAGTAGTTTGTATAAAAGGCTGTCGCGTTAATATTTAGCTAGCATATGCACTTTGAAGGTCTAGGAAAACTGTATTATAAATAAACACATGTCTAAGTTCATTTATTTCGTATTTTCTTTAGTGGTAGTAAGCATAAGAACTGTTTATGTAAGTGGACTTTAAAACTAAAAAATTGTTTCTTAGCATTAGGTACCTACGTTTTTAAATGTGTTAATATTAATAAATCCTTTCAGTGGTATACCTTGATTTCTGTCTTAAGGGTTGGTTAGTTGAATAGTTAATTAGTTGTACAGATTTTTTTCATTCGTCTAAAGAATGATTTTTGTAAGAAAAACGGGATAATTTTGGGAAATAAGAATTTAAATGGGTAATTTCCTCAGTTAAAATAAATTATTTCATCTTGTTAAACCATAAAACTACTTAAGGATACAACCTTCTTTCATAAATTTGACGATTCATATTTTTTAGACTAGCAGCCCGACCTTGATCCGGACGCGTGTCTTAATAACTCAAAATGACGAAAGGTCCGCTGTTTCCCAATTCTTTTATTTTTCTTAAATATTCCTACAAAAACTTTTCTGCCCCCAAAAATAGAAACTATTGCAAAATTGTTGCCAGTAGTGGTGGTCTTCCGGCTAATAAAGAATGATGATTTAATGCAAAAGAAATAAGATTGCTGTTTAACGTAAAAAAAAAAGACGTCACAACGTCATAAAAAACCTAGATAATCGTTTTTTTTGACATTTCGAAAACCATATAGAATTTGACTAGTTGGAAACAACCTTATAGCTCAGGTTTTGTTTTTTTTTATGTTCAAAGGCAGACCAAGATGTGGAGTCATCGGACTACATCCATCATTCGATTATGTCTGAATGCGCTGATAAGTTTGGGGTCACAGATCATGACTATAGAACAGCATTAACATCAGGTGATGTGGACGCCATCGATCCATGTTTTTGGAGCTGCTGCTTCAAGGGCACTGGAGTTGTAAGTACAGCTGTAAATTGTTCAGCCTATACATACAGATATTATAATTGAAAGTTTGACGAACCAGGCCGGCTCGAACCAGGCCGGCTCGAACGGAAATATACCTTGACCACACAGAGACCAGCGTGAAACAACCACAGCGTTGTGTTTCGTCGTGTGAGTTGTTACCAGAGCTCCTTATGGTTCCCCTCCCTATCCCTTCCAATCTCAGCCGGGGTTGCGGGGTAAGCGCAATGAGGCACCGTGACCTCGGCCCAGAGCAAGAGAAGGAACAGGGGGATTTTTAGTCAGTAAGAGACACTCCCCCCTACCCTACCCTGGTCAATTAATCATCAAATGACGTCTCCCAATCATTTGATGATTTTCCCCTCACAAAAAAATCCCTTTCAATCTCTTAACCTATGGAACCCCAATGCCCTAAAGGCCGGCAACACCTCTGTTGTGTTTAATTTAGTATTCTCTACCAGTCTAGTTGAGTCAGTTCAGTTCGCCTGATATACAATTTTTGTTTGTGCATCAAGTTTTTTGCAGCCATATCGGATAAAAAAAACAATGCCATCTTTAAGTGCCCTGCAAATTATGTTGATTATGGCAAATCCTCGAAAGGAAATCCCGTAAAGAGAAAATCCAGGAGTAAATTATAATGGGCTAGGTTGATGATAATAATGTTTTTTTAAACACTTCTATTGCAGTTTAATGCCGAAGGTCTATATGATTTAGAGGCTACGCTACCTTTTATCAAAACCACGTTCCACGATGATAATTACAAGCAAGTTCAAAAAATTGCTACACTATGCGAAAAAGGTAAGCATTGATTATTGATTAGAAAAAGTTTAAATATTTGTTTTTTTATTTTATTTATTTATTTATCTCATATGGAATGGGTCAGAATGTTGGGCTCTGAAAAAGACGGATGAAAAGCGATTGCATGTAGCAGAGATGAGAATGCTGAGACGGATGTGTGGTGTGACGAGAATGGATAAAGTGAGAAATGAGTATATTAGAGGAAGTTTGAAAGTGGCATCAGTGACTGAAAAGTTGAAAGGGAACCGTTTGTCCTGGTATGGCCATGTGAAAAGAAGGGATGAAACGCATGTTACATGTGGATGGATGGAGAGGGAGAGGGAGACCAAAGAAAATATGGATGGATTGTGTGAGAAGTGATATGGAAGATAGAGGAGTTAACGATAGCGTGACGGTTGACAAGACAGAATGGAAGAAAAAAACATATTGCGCCGACCCCAAATAAAACGGGACAAGGGCAGGAAAATGACGAATGATTTATTAATATTTTGATTTCAATGCATGTTTGCAATTTTATGGATTTCATCATCTGAGATAAATAATGGGTAAATGATCAGTTTTATCACAATTGACTGAAAAAAATAATAATTAAATAATCTGTGATAATAAATTAAATATTAACGAAATTGTCATTTATTTGTCAGTTAATTAAAATAATATATATTACACACATATTTAATGCGGGACGATAACATCCAGATCAAATAGAGAGCAATATTATTATAAATATTTTTTCCATTTTTTGCAGTGGCTTTTACTGTTCAATGTGAAATAGCCTGAATTGATTCTGTATTTGTTAGAAATATAAAATATTTTAATAATGATTTTCAACATGCAGATTTAATTATTTTTTGTTTATTTTCAGTAAATAATGAAATTGTAAATAAAGGAGAAGCTGAATGCGTACGAGCTGCCTTGTTGGTGTCTTGTTTCTTGGAAGAAGGTGGTGACCGAAGCTTACACTAAAAATTACAATATGTATAATTAGTTATTTATTGTTTACAGTTTATATACAATATTACAGTTTTTGTCAATATGTTGAACTTACTGCTAGCTTGTCTAAAATGTTTAACCATAAATATAGCAGATATTATGTCAGTCACTTTATATCTAAAATTATAATAATAAAATATCTTTTCCGACACTATTATCATTTTCAAATAATTGAAATAAAAAAGTATTTGTTAAAAAAGATTTGTTCTTTTTATTTACACAATAACTACACAAGTGTTACTCTTTGCTTCCTACTGAAATATTATTAATCCTTTTGAATTGGCTGATAATTGGCTCAGAAGAAGTTCCTTCATTTGTCTTGTTTATGTTGTTGTTGTTATGGTTTTTTGTCACTAAGAGTCTGTCAGTCCTTCTCTCTCAGAGAAGGCATTTGATGATTTTCCCCCATCAAAAATATGTGATTTTAATAACATTAAATACGGTCCCCTGGGCAATGAAATTAAATCGTGTATTTTGACACATGCACACGATGCAAAAACAAATCTCAGTGTGAATTTCTAATCTAAGAATACTATATAGTGTGTCTAAAATTAATAGTTATTTGAAAAGAAGTAGCAACAAACACAACAAATCAAGATGTGATTGTGACTAATCCATCTAATTGTTTGGTTTTGAAGCTCGATTGCGCGGGTAAAGCACTTAACAGGCTCATATTCAGCAAGAGTAATAAGGCCCATGGCCTCCGCCTAGAGAAGGAGAAGGAACGGGATGGTTTAAGCTACTAAGAGTTTGACACTCCCTCTCGCCTCAGCCTGGGCGAGAAGTTATCAGATGGCTTTCCTCATCAAAAAAGCTCATAGTCACGAATAGAAGAAATTAGGACAAACTACTAAATTTAAAGAAGATTATTGAGACAACACTGGCATACTGCAAAACATAGCTTATAATTTGTAAGAACATACATAAGTTGAAATCACTAATGCGCCTTGAGCAAGCGTAGTGATCATTACTCCATTATTTTCCATTTGAGAAGAGGAATATTCTCATAAGATAACATTCATAGGCTGATGATGTTATGAGATTAAATAATATAAAACTTACAGTTTCTATATCCCAAGTATTCATAAAGAAGTAACACATTTTTCATGCGGAAAGTACTGACAGCATATGAGTGGTGGCAAAATGAAAATAAAATGACAAGGTTGTTGTATTAAAGGTAATTTTGAATTAAATTGTCATAATTTTGCGCGCCAATTCTCGCTTCAATATCTATAATTTACTGAAAAACTCTAAATAAGGGTAGTAATAAAATATGTATAATATAATTAGTAGACAAAATTACTGTATTTATTGATAAAAAAAATGTTCCTATGAGTATATTAAATGCTTCAATCTCTATACTTACGACAAAAGCAGTCGACGATTCGAAGGAGAAAGAATCTGTCAGCACCATGACGTCCTCAAGTGTAGTTTGGTGTGCAGTGATTTGCATTAGTACTGTGTTTGTGAGTATTTTTATAAATAAAAATATATTTTGTTCAACATTATAATTTGTGAAAGTATTAAACGGTAGTAATAAGTGATAAAAACAGTTGTGTCGGGGGTGTTTCGCTCTTCCCGTTAGGTGATTGGTTGAGATATTGAGATACTGTAAAAAGAACTTAACTATAAGAAGAAATAAGGAATACTTATCTTACAGTTGCTATCATATCTTTTACATTAAATGTACAAATACAATTTATCTGCAATTTCCACAGCAGTAAGTTTTAATGAGCCTTACAGAAAACTTCTGATAGCGTATTTCTTCTTTAAATATATTAGTTTCCACCCGTGGCTTCACCTGCGTGGTATGTTGTAAAAAGCCAACAAATAGCAAATTTAAACCAAATTGGTCAAGCCGTTTTTGCGTGAAAGCATATCAAACATACACCCATACATTCTCACAAATTTTACATTTATAATATTAGTAGGATATGGGATCTACCACAGTCAATACCTGCAGGGTCATAAGCATCATTATATACACAATGACTGGTTGAGGGTAGGGCGAGGGACGGTTTTTTTTTGTTAGGGGAAAATCATCAAATGACTTCTCCCGCCCAGCGCCAGGCGGAAGAGGGTGCCAGACTCTTACTGACTAAAAACCCCCCTGTTCCTTCTCCTTCTCTGGGCCGAGGTCACGGTGCCTCATTGCGCTCACCCCGCAGCTGAACATTAGCCCTATAGGGCCCCGTCTGTGGTGGTATATTGGCTCTTTGAGCGCGCGGAACGCTACGCGCCGTACGCTCGGGTCTCATTCTGGTCGGGCGGCGAGCTACCCTTACTCACCGACCGCAGACCCGGACTCAAAGACCGCTTGCGGTGGCCGGAGATCGTCCCTTGATCCTCGACGCCCGTAGTGTCGCCTGTTGCGGCGGCGGAGGCGTGAGGAGGAGGATTTAATTTCCACTTGAATTAATTTTATTTGTTTTTTTAACAACGTTTTATTTCGACAGGCGTGGTATGACGAGCCTTACAATAAAAAAGGCTTCGACGAATGCATTGAAAAATTTCATGTTCAACCTAGAGAGAAAGGTTCATTTCAGAAACCTGACATATCTTCCGTCGATCCTTGCTTTTGGGCTTGCGGTTTCAAGATATTGGGCTTCGTAAGTATTTTGAATGTTGTACTCCTGTATACTTGTTGAATTATAATTTTTAAGCCCCGAAGCAAAAACGATGGGGTGTTATAAGTTTGATTAACAAACACGTCGTAAAAAATATGTACCTAGATGACTGAGTTTCGCTCGGTACCTATGTGATTTTTATTTTTTCAAAAAATGAAGCCTGCCTATTCTATTTTTTGGCTCAAAACCGAGATCCCGTGAATTAAAGGATGCAATGAATGGTGTTACTCCGACTTAAATGCTGTTGCAAAAAATAGAGTATTGTTAAGTTAGCACCTCAGAGTTACCATGTCAAAAGTCAAAAGTCAAAAATCATTTATTCCAATTAGACCTTTACAGGCACTTTTGAATGTCAAACAAAATTTTTAAGATATAGTGTCAGTCTGTCGGTCAGTCCTCTTAGTGAAGCTATTTGCTCGTTCCAAAGTGTAGATTCCGATGGAGAAGAACGAGCAAGAAACTCCATGGTTACCTACTCTTTTTAAATCAGTTTCACATACAGATTCCTTTTATAAACAGTTGGTTCAATTATGTGAGAACAGTGTAACACCAATATTTATTCAAATATAAAAATAAAGTAACCTTAAGGACAATAGACAGTCAGGAGCTGACCAGTCCCAAATGACGGCGCCCGTTCACGAACATGACACGTACACCAGCATCGCCCAACTCAACCATATTATAGGGAATTAAGCGATCCAGCGCCCATGCCACCGCCAGTGTGACCTTTCAGTGAACATGACAACTCCAAGCTGTTACAAGGACCGACATTCTGCTAGTCTAAACAATTGTAATAGGTTACAGGGCACTCACATTTACAAAATCAAGTTATAGTAATACAGTATAATGCAATTTCACTAAATAATGCAATTTCACTAAAACATGGAGTTTCTTACTCGTTCTTCTCCATAGGAATCTACACTTTGGAACGAGCAAATAGCTTCACTAGAGGACAGACGGACAGACTGACACGCTTAAAGTTAAAGCTCTTGAAATACTTTTTCTTTTTTTTGCTTGACGTTCAAAAGTGCCTACTGTGGTCTAATTGAAATAAATGATTTTGACTTTGACTTTGACTTTAGAACTATGAACGTAAAGGCAATATAAGATAATGATATTACTGCAGTATATTAAGCAGAAGGATAGCTTCTGTTACTGAAATAATTAATTTCATAAACAAGAAAATGTTTCCAATTTTGGACTGTTATTTTACTGCAATAGATTGGTGAGAGGGTTCATTAAGTTTTCATCAAACAAGTTTTAATCCGGTTTATTTCGCATATTCGACTCTGATCTAGCCTAATATAATCTGCGTAAATATACGGCCAGGATAGAGTAGAGATTATGACTGTAAAAAAAGTCTGGATTTCCAGAACTGGGTGAACTTACGCCTGGATTTTACTCAACTTCTGGTTACAGAACCAATTGGTTTATGTAGGTAGGTATGCAAGGCGACCAAAGACCAGAAAACATATTTTACATATAAATAAAGTTCTTTTTTATTATTTCAGCTTGATAGCGAAGGTCAATACGATCTGGAGACTACACATTCTCATTATAAAAAGGAAAATTTATCATATCTGGGTGAAAAACAGGAAAAAGTTGAAGAAATCATAGAACAGTGTGATGCAGGTACATGCGGTGTTACCTAGTTATACATTAAATACATTTCGCTGCGGTGCCCATGGGCAGCGCCGATCATTTACCACCATCATGTGATCCGTCAGCTCGTTGGCCTCCTTTTTCATAAAAAAAAAATACTTTATTGGGTGAAGGATACCAATCAAAACACTCAAAACTATTTTTTCAATTCGAAAACCTAAAATATTCATATCTCATTCAACCTCCGAGTAGTCTTGACAAGAATGTTGTCTTTAAGTGTCGGAGAGCCACGTTTCGGCACGAATGGCTCAGCTTAACCGGAGTTATGCCACAGCCTCACAAAAAACCGGCGTGAAACAACCACAGCATTGTATTTTGCTGTGTGAGTGAGGTTAGCGGAGGCCCAATCCTACCCCTCAGTCTCTGAACGGTCGGCAACGCACTCGTAACTCCTCCGTCGTTGCGGGTGTCCATGCATTGCTTACGATCAGATAATCCGATTGCTCGTTTGCCGACCTATCACATAAAAAAAGAACTTGATAATAAAGAAGGTATTGTTATTCTTTAAGCTAATGCTGCGGTTCGATGCAATGCAAAAAGTTCGATTCCCGAATGGAATAACTCTTTGTGTGATCCACAAATTGTTGTTTCGGGTCTGGGTGTGATGTGTATGTGAGATTGTATGTTTGTAACCGCACACACGACACAGGAGCAAATCCAAAGGTTGAACAATGTTTTTTTTAATAAAAAATCGAAATATATATATAATGTCAAACTATGACACTCCTTCTCGCCCCACTACGGCGCCAAATATCATTTGATGATTTTCTCCTTTAAAAAGTACTAACCCTACTTACTCTTTGTGTTATTAATATTAAACATATCCATAATTTGATTTCAGCATTGGAGAAAATAACAGGGACCGATCCGAAAGCGGAATGTGACAGAGGCTTTCAACTTGCAAAATGTTACGTTGAAGATATGAGAAAATTATTGTTCGAAGATTCTAGAAAATAAAAAATATGACAATTGCCTTTTATTATTAATGATCATTGATGCGGAAATTATAGAAATATGTACACGTGTAGATTCAATTGTTTTTAATTGTATAATTATTAATATACCCTATATTTGCATGCTGTTTTTTTGTTTCATTTTTCAAGTCTTAGCGTAGGGCTTGGCATTCTTCTCTTATTTTTTTTTTTAGGTAAATTACTGTCGACCTTCTGTAAGATACACTAACGATGCCTTTTACATACACACATACATTAGATAAAAAAAACTTTGCACTGGTGACTATTTTTCCGTTTATTTGAAACTTTGACAATCATTTTTTTTTTTAATGACATAAACTTTTTCCTATGGATAGATAACTTGGCGATTATTATTTATTTCTAATGACTTCAGAATGAAATATTACTTTTTCATCAGAATGAAATATTTAATATCTAAAGTTTTATAGTATGGTGCTGTACAGTAAACATATTGAACAGTATCTGTGTCGAGCGCTATTTGCGCTTGCCCCGCAACCACGGTTGAACATCAGTCCTATAAGGCCCCGTTTGTGGAGGTCTATTGATTCTTTGAGGCGCGAGCCGAACGCTACGCGCCAAACGCTCGTGTTTGGTTTTCTTAGGGCGGCGACCTACCCTTACTCGCCGTCCACAGACCCTCGCTTACGGTGGCCGGAGATCGTCTCTCGCTCCTGCTCTGGGCTGGGGCTGCGGCACATTATTGCGCTTGCAGCAACCCTGGCTGGACAATTTGATCCCCTTCTGTGGTGTTCTGAGTGCTATTCTAAGGAACTTATATTCATCTCACAGAAAACCATCATGAAAGATCTGAATGAGCTCAACAAAAACTTTATTGATATATTTACTTGAGGAGCGGAAACATTGATCCCCGAAAATTATTCTCAAGAATTCTCAGTTATAATTATTAATATTCGATGAATGCCAATAAACTCCCTTGTATTTTGTAGGATTTGTAACATAAACAATGAACATATGGTATGTATGTAAATACCTGTATATAGGTATGTATGAAAAAAGGAAGTTGAACAAAATAAATTGCTCCTAAAAATAATTAGGTTGTGAATACGTGAATTGAAGGGGATTCCCATACATGAAAGGAAATAGAAATAGGAAATAGTTCATTAAAGATAATTTGGCTGTGGGTCGCGGAAATTTTTGACTCGTCAGTCAATTAGCCGGTAGGTACTAAATTTGCAGGTAGGTACGGGACGTTAATCCTAATTCCATGATAAGATGACACATAGAGATTGAAAAGCCTAAACTCAATTTCTAACCACGTTTCGATTGGGATGATGTTTTTTATGGGGGAAAAACATTAAATGACTTCTGTCGCCCAGGGTAAGTTGAGACCGAGTGTCAGATTCTTACTTACTAAAACCGCTCGTTATGCTCGCAAAGAGGGAGGCGGCCAGCGTGAGGGAGCAATCCTCCTTCTCACGCCCCAGCCACCGCAACAGGCGACACTACAGGAGTCAGGGATCAAGGGACGATCTCCGGCCACCGTAAGCACGGGTGACGGCGGGTAAAGGCAACTCGCCGCCCGACCAGAACCAGACCCGAGCGTACGTTCTCAAAGAACCAATAGACCACCACAGACGGGGCCCTATAGGACTGATGTTCAGCCGGGGTTGCGGGGAAATCGCAATGAGGCACCGCACCTCGGCCCAGAGCAGGAGAAGGAAAAGGGGGTTTTTAGTCAGTAAGAGTCTGACACTCCCTTCCGTTCGGTCCTGGGCGGGTGAAGTAGTTTGATGACTTCCCCTCACAAAAAAAGTATTATCTATTATTACCATAATGATAAGATAATTCATATGAAATAATGAAAAGAATTACAGTAGTCATGTAAGAAAACAATAAGAACTTATTTAACACGTGGAACAACTACAGCGTTGTGTTTCGCCATGTGAGTGAGGTTACCGGAGGCTCTATGCCTATATTTATCGTAGAAAGCATTTAATTTCGCAAGAAAAAAAAAATAGTGGCTTTTGTTTTAAATGAACCTCTAGACGTGCATAAAAAATAAGGGTAATGTGACCGAAACTTAAAAAATCAGCAAAAAATCGTCAGTACTTTCAAAAGGCAGTAAATTTTTCCCAAACACATTCATTTAAAAATAGAAATTTAGAATTTGAAGGCTGTTAAAATGTATGTAAAAGAAAAATCCTAAAACTGTTTAGGCACATGATTATTTGGAAATGCATAAAATTTGTCCTCAAATTTGGCATGGGTGGGTAACACAAAAATAAAGCAATTACCAAAATGAGGCATAACAAGAAGATAAAACAGATTAGGTGTTTTTGCAACGTTTCCGTTTTTATTAAACAAATATAACACTGTGACAACTATTATGGCCAATTATTTTAAAACTCCATATAAATAAGCGTAAAGTTGGTGTTCAAAGCATAAAATATTTGAAAGTTTCAAGGGTCGGGAGTACGTGTGAAACATATAATATGGTTAAACTAACTTGTGTAGTCTTTTGTGCAGTAGCAATGGCGTTATCTGTATTCGTTGTAAGTATACCAGTTTGTTTTTATGACTGGACATTTGTACCTCCTAATACTTCATTGGCCGGGATTGTGTATCAAGCACAATTGGGTATGGGTAGCTATCTGTCGATACCCTAATAATGTTTATCTAATTTTAAAGAAATACGTTAGCTGTTTGGCGGAAATACACTATGACGTCAAAATTTTCAGTTTTATTCAAATTTCATAGAACAGTTTCGTTTTTTACATTTGGTTAAACGTATTGAATTGGGTTAGTTGGGAACTAACGGCCCCGGCTTGGAACCGAAGAAGAAATGGCTTGGATTTTAGTCAGTACTTGTACTGACACTCCCTTGACCTGAGAGCTAAAGAAATCGATTGATGATATTCGTAACTCAAAAACAAAATCCATACTAATACTATAAATGCGAAAGTAACTCTGTCTGTCTGTCTTTTCTTCACGCCTTAACTACTGAACCTATTTGAAATTTGGTACAGACATAGTTTGGAACTCGAGAAAGGACATAGGCCAAAAATCTGCTGGAAGTCACTATTTCACGCGAGCAAAGTCGCAGGCAAAAGCTAGTTAAATATATTTTCGATTGTTTACTAATTCGACAAGCAATTTCAGAAGTCCCCGTAACTAATTAAAGTTTTCTTTCTTTTTGTAGGCAGGTGAGGATGCAAATTCGGTTTTCCAAGGAGCTATAAAACCGTTGATAGCCGAGTGCGCAAAAGAATATAAACTCAGTGATGAGGAGCTTCTGAAAAACAGGGGTCTGGCTGGACTTAGCAATTTACCTCCTTGCTTCATAGGCTGTGTACTCAAGAAATTTGATATTGTAAGTTAACTTTCATTTGAATCGTATTTATAAGTATTATTCTGAAAGTTTCTGAGAATATATGGATAGATGTATGTTATTCTTTCACGGAAAAAGTCTGAACCGATTTGGTTGAATATAGTACATATATGTATGTAGATAGCTGGATTAATACATAGGCTGTTTTTTATCAACATAAAAGGTGGGCAAAACCCGCTTGCGGAAGCTAGTTATAACATAAGAGTTTTATTTTTATTTAGTGTGGTTATGATCATCGCAAGTGCTAAAAATTGGATACCTACATTTTACCACCATTATTATCATGTTTCAGATAAACGATAAAGGTTTATATGACGCAGAGGCGGGCATAGCCAAAATAGAGAAATTATTGCCAAATAACGAATTTTTAGATAAAATATCTGGAGTTTTGAAAAGTTGCGAGTCAGGTAAGATTTTATTTTTAATATTTTAAGTAATTTGACTGCTCGGTTGGCGATTTGGCTGGGTAACTGGTTGCCGCGCAACAACAACTCTTTGTGTGATCTACGAATTGTTGTTCCGGGTCTGGGTGTGATGTGCATGTGAAATTGTATGTTTGTAAATGCACCCACGACACAGGAGAAAATCCTAGTGAGGAGCAACGTTTTTAAAAATAGTCAATAGATTTGGACAGCCTGAACTGTGGAAGAGCCATGTTTCGTCATAAATGGCCCGGCTCGTGCGGGATGATACCACAACCTCACAGAGTTAACGACACTTGCCTTATGTAAAGCTGTGTAAGTGAGGTTAGGTTAGGAGGTCTAAGCCTTACCCCCATCCTCAAATAATAAAAATCCAGCAATGCACTTGAAACTCCTCTGGTGTCAGTGGGTGGCGCTGATTGCTTACCATCATGTCTGCTACGTCTGGTGGTCCGTCTTATCGTCGAGCCCATACTAAAACGAAAAAAATATAAAACAAATATGTTTAATTACAATTGCTTTTTTAGCAAACGAGAAATCTGTCGGAGACGGAGATGCTGGGTGCGAGAGAGCTGTCCTGGTAGCCACCTGCTATTTGGAGCATAAAACTGCTGTGAGTAAAATTTTAAGATATAGATATTTTTCGGGGCCAGTCAGGCACTGCAGAGCAGGAGAAGGAATGGATTGTAGTCAGTAAGTGACACTCCCTCTCGCTTCACCCTGTGCGGGAGAAGTCATTTGATGATTTTTTCCCCTCTTGAAAAAGGTTTTTTACAACATATTCATACACAGCGTGGATTATTGAACATCAGTAGGTAAATTGTCTAGCAATGCGTCCTTATGCCATTTAACTTAAGCATTTATTTCCCAACTTAAGCTGCCTGCTACGTAGATTTTACGACAAAAATTTTATAACAAAAAACGAAACGAAGCGGATTGTTTCCTGTATAGATTTTTTTAATGGACCTTACCTTGTGGAATATAAAGACTAGGATGTACAACAAATGAATGTTGCTACTGTTAACATACAGTTTAGAGACATGGGTCCTAACTCCTGAACTGCTATATAGAGACTCGAAAGTCCCCTAGCAAACGATAGAGATTGAGGGGATCTTAATTTTTGGTGTTATATTTGTAGTTTTCTACTATCGAACCTATATAATATTAATATGTCTTATGCAAAGGCAACTGCAACTGGCTTGTTTTCAAATACTTATAGTCAGAGACACTCTCTCTCTCTTTCTATCTCAGAGATTTCAGATCACCGTGTCTTTTAATATTTAAATGTTTTGGCGGAATTCGGTTTTTGTTTAATTTCGAACAGGTTACTTCATCGAAATCAATCAAAGAGGATTCATTCATTTATGAAATTATTCATTAACTATAGAGCCTACACTCTTGCCCAGAAAAAAAAATATTTAGGAATTGTTTTAATACTTAATATTTTTTTTCAATTTTCAGGTCATTGCCTAAGCAGCGTCAGGACTCATATGGATAGAAAAATAAAACAAAAATGTATCTTGTAATTATTATATTATAGATTTATTTTTAATTAGCTGTACGTTATTTTAATTTTTAACCAAATAACTTAGTGCGATAAAGCTACACAATGATCATCTAGGTAGTTAAGTCTAAGTTTGAATGGAAAAAGTTATCTAAATATATAAAAGGAGAAAGTGACTAACTGACTGACATAAACTGCTAAACTAGACACTTGAAATATGGAAGGGACGTAGCTTAGGTACCGTAAAGGTGCACTAAGAAATGAATTCCCAAAATTCCCAAGGGAAAGGGAATTGTCGGAAAAATCCCCAGGGCAAGGGGTAGATTACTTTTATAAATGTAAATGTGAGTGCCCTGTAACCTATTACAATTGTTTAGACTAGCGGAATGTCGGTCCTTATAACAGCTTGGAGTTGTCATGCTCACTGAAAGGTCACACTGGCGGTGGCATGGGCGCTGGATCGCTTAATTTCCTATAATATGGTTGAGATGGCCGATGCTGGTGTACGTGTCATGTTCGTGAACGGGCGCCGTCAGTTGGGCCTGGTCAGCTCCAGACTGTCTATTGTACTTAAGGTTACTTTCTTTTTATATTTGAATAAATATTATTAAAATATTATATTATATTAGTGTTACACTGTTCTCATGAACCAACTGTTTGTAAAAGGAATCTGTATGTGAAACTGATTTAAAAAGAGTAACCATGGAGTTTCTTGCTCGTTCTTCTCCATCGGAATCTACACTTTGGAACGAGCAAATAGTTTCACTAAGAGGACTGACCGACAGACTGACACTATATTTTCAAAATTTTGTTTGACGTTCAAAAGTGCTTGTAAGGGTCTAATTCGAATAAATGAGTTTTGACTTTTGACTTTTTGACTTTATACATGTGCGAAGCCGCTGCGGGCGGAAGCTAGTATTATATGCGTTATACCATAAGCAGTCCTTGAGCTTTACGCCTGAAAGGAGGCAAATGTATATCTAACTGGATCTTCTTCTTAATCGCGTTAATATTGACAGAGTAGTCGTGGTCTTCATGTGGTTGTGAAGACGGAGAAGGCTACCAGATTCACCTCCTGATGCCCAACCTTTTTTGTTTGCTGCTGCAAAATTACTACGCAAACTAGTATAACTTTATCATTCAACCGGTATTAGTAGCACATCCAGATCTTTCTTTATAAGGAAATCAACTAATTATTCTTCTTTCACCTTGGTGCACTAAGTAGGTACACAATAGCACTATTGGTATTTTAAAGAAATTAGAATAAAGAAATTAATTACATTAGGTTATGGGGTTCTGAGGCAGTGAAATATCGCAGATTAACTCTTTTAGACTTCTGTATTAAGTTTAAATTACACCGAGACGTCTTATTCGTTTTACAGTTGTCGCCATCTTGCTTTTCCCCCTCTATCCTTCCTCTCTCTCACACACGTGTCATTGCTGTTTGGTGACGGAAACGCAGCAGTAGAATACATTTTTATCACACTTTTCCTTTAAGTGTGTCCTATAGAGTACGATCATCCACCATCCAATTGTGTGGAGGAAGCACAGTACTCTATAAGGCCTTTGTATCTTGGCGAGTCTGAAGTTAGCCGTTTGTCTGCGCGATGGATTTTTTAGGAACAAAATTGTGTACTGCGCAGCTAATCGGCTAACTTCAGACTCGCCAAGATACGTTGGCGGTGCTTGTACTTCAGCAATTAAGCATAACTTTAAATAATGGACTTGGTTATTTTTGTACATCATATTAAATTAATCTATATACTTATAATAAATCTGTAGAGAGGTCGATTCTGTACCTACATTAAATAAACTTTCAAAATAACTATTAGGGGACGATTAACGATCGATACTGATGCCAAAAATCTGTTAATTTTTTTTCTGTCTGTCTGTTATTTATAGAAACAAAAACTACTCAACAGATTTTAACGAAACTTGGTACAATTTCCTTTATATTTCTGGTCAGGTTATATATACTTTTCATCACGCTACAATTAATAGGAGCAGAGCAGTGAAGGTAAATGTTGGGAAAAGTTACTCCATTTTTAAGTTTCCGTCGCGAGTGCAGCTTGGACGTTTAAAACTACATATAAATTGTGTATGACGGAAATATTTTAAATAACATAATCTAAAAAAATCTAATTATGTCCCGTGGTGGCCCGGAGGTTAAGGAGCCCGCTTCTCATGCATGAGGTGCGGGTTCGAAACCTGGCAAGTACCAATGTGACTTTTTCCGAGTTATATACACTTTTTATGATTATTTAGACACCACTGACATACGGTGAAGGTAAACATCATGAGGAAATCTGGACTTATAATTTCTAATTACAAACCTTCTCCGTGTGAGAAGAGGCCTTTGCTCAGCAGTGGGCACTTATAGGCTGATGATGATAATGATGATGAAAAAAAATTCTACAACAGCACATGTCTATCTGTTATCGTTAACTCAAAATAACACGATAGCTTAACAGTTCGGGGCATTTTGATTATATCCTTGTTGCTCTTACGTTAATAATACTTTCATCCATTCCTGATAAAAAAAACTAGCATTATAACCAATTAAATACAAAATAATCATATACATTGCCATAGAAAGACCAAACGTATACATTAAATATGCTAAAAGGCCAACGCGACGTCGCACGTGAACACTGAATCATGCTGTAAGGACCATTTGTGTAACAGTTGCCGCGCTTGATGCGGCCCGGTATAATATAATATAAAGTATAATCGCGGTATAAAATAAAATACAATATTCATAGTTTTTATAAAGTATCTATAATACTTACCTAATAGTTAGATCCTTACCGTTCTATCTATGGACGGACGGACAGCGGAGACTTAGTAGGTAAGTAATAGGGTTTTTACCCATTGGAGCACCATAAAAATGTGGCATATAATAACTAATTCTATGTATACTTCGATTTTGTTGTCAGGCTATAGGTTGCTTTTTATCAAAACGCCACGCGGGTGAAGCCGCGGACGGAAGCTAGTTTATAGTAAGAGTGGAAAAGCTATACTTCGGCGCGAATGGGTCATCACGGCCTCGAAGAAAACGGTGTGAAAAAACCACAGCGTTGTATTTTCCCTCCCTTAATCCCTAAATTCCCAAAATACTAATTCTAAAGAGGTCGGCAACGCACTAGTACCTCGTCCGTTGTTGCGGATGTCCATAAGCGGCGCTAATTCCTGACCATCAGATCTGTTCGTTTATTATCACATAATAAATAATAATATGTTTATCGGCTTTCTCCCGTAACAGTTTGACGATAAAACCCGATTTGTTTCTTCAGCTCATATCCATACTAACGCGCGAAGTGGCAAATGCACGATTAGCGCAGCCAACTCTTGAAATAAGTCGAGTTATTTCACCAAGTTGAACAATTACGGGAGTAAAGCAATGAACATATTAGATTGTTTTTATTTACCTGCATTTAACAACTTACTGAGATACACACAAAACGATAGCAATATTTAAATGTAAGTATTAAGATACTAGCTACTGCCACGCGGTTTCATCCGCTTCTCGGCTTCCACTGGTCGTAGCGTGATGTTTTATAGCAGCACTCAAGAACATTGTAGCCATCAATCAGTAAAATTTTGGGAATCCGACCCGCTGGTCGTATTGTTCTAAAGATTACCCCTTATAGAAAAACATAAACATTTTACCTCTTTATAATATTAGTATAGACAAAATCAATCCTTGTCTTCTCAATACAACCCAATGATAATATGCACTTATTTTACCAGCAAAAGTTTCTTTAGACGTCTGCTTAGCTAGACTCCTAATTCTTGACTGTCACACTATTTACTATAACAACAATGCTTGAGACTTTACAAAAACCATTAGTAATTTCCGACGATTTTCGAGGACAAAACAACACTAATTTGATGTAAAGTGACAAGTGCAATTTAGGAGACTGAAACGTTGAGTAGCTATTTTATGATGTTGCAACACAAAATAAGGAGTTGCTATGATATTGCTATCTGCAAATTGCATCTTTTTTTAACTAATTGACCGCCAAACGAGCAGACCGATTACCTGATGGTAAGCAATCAGCGCCGCCCATGGACACCAGCAACGGAGGAGTTACGTGTGTTTTTGGAGATTAAGGGATTGGGGAGGAATCGGGAGAGGGGAAGGATTGGGCCTCCAGTAACCTCACTCACACGGCGAAACACAACGCTGTGGTTGTTTCACGCTGGTTTTCTGTGAGGCCGTGGTATTACTCCGGTCGAGCCGACGACCCATTCGTGCCGAAGCTTGGCTCTCCCACACTTAAAACCTTTATGATGTACAGCTTCTTGTGGTATGCACGTTAAGCGCCATGGGGGTCACCGGTGACCTCCGCTAGCGGAGGATTCGCCTTCAACATTTTTCCATCGGCAGTCAAAGCCTTAATAAAAAGTAGCCTATGTCCTATTCTGGAGTTTATCCTATGCCTGTGCCAAATTTCGTCCAGATCCGTCCAGCCGTTTTGGCGTGATTGACCAAAACAAACATCCAAACATCGTAACTTTCGCATTTATAATATTAGTACGATAAGATTCCAAAAAGATTTCATTCCGTTTCGGACAGAACAATTAGAAATGGCTCTTAATTTCAAGATGATAGGGTTTAAACCTCCGATAAATTTGCTTAAGTGCTTAAGTCATTTGCCGTATTTGCATGTCAATAAAAAAATAACATTAGATAGGAGAGTGTCATAAAAGTACATGGTAGATATTCCATTATGGCTGTATCGCAAATAATTATGTAAGGTAGATCGCTTAATTACATAGCGGCATCGGCATCATTTAATAGGTACTAGCGGCCTGCCCCCGCTTCGCACGGGTCCAACTATATCGCTATTAATGGTCACTTTTTCCTAATCTTCCCCTCTTCTTTTCTAATATTTTCTTTGATAAGACCCTTCTCCTGACAATAACAAACATAACAAAAATTAAGAATTAGCAAAATTGGTCCAGGCGTTGTTGAGTTATGCGCTTACCAACACATTTTGCGATCCATTTTTATATAATTATATTTGCTCCTAATATAAAGTTCAATTTTCACATGTGCTTAAGCTGTTTCTTCAATACAAGTTTCTCATCTAAATTAATCTTCAAGTTCTAAAAACCAAGAGTAAGAAAAAATAAAACAATTAAACCTTAGTCATTGTTTGTCTAAAGAAGTTCCAGTGCGAATTCGTTGTAACTAGTAATCGTTGAAACAATAGAAAATTCCTCTACTTAAGGAAGTAGGTACGGAGATAATGTCCAAAAAGCCAGCTTTTTTGTTGTATTTCGTAACATTGAGTAAACCTTGGTGAGATATTATGATAATTGCCTCTCATCACGATGACTTTAACATCAAGACGAACTTTTCATATAAAAAGACAACTAGCTAAGATTACTGCATAAC
This sequence comes from Spodoptera exigua, assembly GCA_902829305.4. Taxonomy (NCBI): domain Eukaryota; kingdom Metazoa; phylum Arthropoda; class Insecta; order Lepidoptera; family Noctuidae; genus Spodoptera; species Spodoptera exigua. Next base: position 9,055,042 of record LR824615.2, read on the forward strand.
ATTTTCGACAGTCACAGCATCTAGTGCAACGCCAAAGAAATCTAGAAAGATGTCGAAGTTCACCTGCATTATCCTCTGTGTTGTGGCTGCAAGCTTGACCAAGGTTTCTGTAAGTATCATAAACAAGATTTTTTTCAAAAAAACTCTACTTCTGAGGATCTAGTTATCCTAGATTCCTTTGAGTTAATTTAATTTCATGTGTATATAGATACACATCTATTTTGAGTATCTAGTAGGTTGTTCTAGTATTAAATATTTTATCTAGTATAGACTAGACTGCTCCAAAAATATTTCTTATCACATTTACTATCCCTAAAATGGTAAACATAGATGCATAAAAATACAACAATCTGAAAAACTTTGAGAATTTCGATAAAAAAATATTTGATCTATCTGAGTATCGAAGCCATTGGCCAGTGAAATGTGATGGTTGTAATATTTCTCGTGTCACCGTAGCATGCAGTAACTGAAGAAGAGAAGGAAGCATTCCGTGAGGCCATGGCACCCATCATCGCGGAGTGTTCTGAAGAACATGGAGTGAGTGAAGCTGACATCAAAGCTGCAAAGGAGGCTGCTAGCGCTGACGGTATCAAACCCTGCTTCTTAGGCTGTGTGATGAAGAAAATTGAAGTGGTATGTTTACTATTACATTATATTATAAAGCACGTTTTAATCAAGGGCCTTATGTATACTAATAATATTATAAAGCTAGAGAATTTGTTTGTTTGATAATCTCCAATCGCGCTAATCTCCAAAACTACTGGTTCGAATTGAATAAATATTAATGTGTTTGTTAGCACATTTATCGATGAAGGCTTTACGCTATATAACATCACGCTACGATTTGTAGGAGAAAAGTACAGAGTGAAACCGCGCGACAGAAGCTAGTTAATAATATTGAGGATTTAGGATAACTTCTTAATTGTGAATCATAACGTTATGTTACAGATTTTTAAGCAAAGGTTTAATAACCAACCGGATTTGGTTTACGAATATATCAACTATCACTTTATAAAAAATAATTTAAAGCAGTTGCGTGGTCATCAAAGTAAATTTATAATGAACTTTCATGTGTAGCTGGACTCAAAGGGCCTGTACGACGCTGAAACTGGACTTGGTAAACTGAAAAAGTTCGTCAAGGATGATGACGAATTCGCCAAATTCGAAGATATCGCCAAGAAATGCCTGAAAGGTTAGTATTAGATGAAAATACTCTATTTACAATAGAATATCCTTTAGTCTCCATTAAATCAAATGATTTTGTGTTAAATATAATGTATAACTTAAGATAGGGTACTACCCTTCTGCTAGTATTATTACTTTCTTATTAACATACTTGCTTATGGCAAGCAATGAGTGCTGCCCATGGACACCCGCAACAAGAAAGGAGTTGCGTTGCCTACCTTTTGGGGATTAGGGATTTCTAAATTAATGGACTCACTCTATTATCTTGAACAATCCTATGCGGTTTTCTTTTTAAACGACTTCCAAAAAGGATGATGGTTCTCAATTCGACCGTATAAATATGCTTTTTTTATGTTTGTTCGCCGATATCTCCGTTATTTATGAACCGATTTTGATGATTCTTTAAACTAAACGAAAATATGTATTACTTTGGACAAAGTAGATTTATTTTTTGCTTTTTAGTTTACATTTTGAAGTCGGTTTTTTTTTTGTTAAAAATTATTTTAGATATTCTTGAATTATTTGTGTATTAATACAGTAATGGTCAATCATCGCACCATAACCACTATTTATTTAGTTTACTAAACTTTTTAATAAATTGTTACAGTTAACGATGAGTCTGTAAGCGACGGTGAAGCGGGATGTGACAGAGCCAAGCTTGTCCTGGGTTGCTTCTTGGAGCACAAAGTTGAAGTGAGTTGTATTTTGAATTTTATCTTTTATTGAAAAGAGCTTATTATTTTATAAAAGTTTGTAATCAGATTACTTATCTTTGTTGTAGGCGAAAACGACTCGTGTTCGATTTTCACTTGGGTTGCCCTATACTATTACTAATCCACAAATTGTTATTTAGTTTCTGAGTGTGATTTGAGTGTCAGTTATTTTTTTTTTTAAGAAACAGTCACGTCACTTTAATGCAATACGTAAAATAATATCCCTATTAGTTAGAAATACTTATTAACATAATTTTTTTCAGATGCCGTTCTAACGCATTAGCAGTTGTGGACAAGATTTAAAGAAATACTGAAAGAGGCTCGATTTGTTTCTGTTTTGTAAATTATTATGTTTATTTAATCTGTAGTTAATATATAAATAAAGCAATGTTCATTTAATTTACTGGTTTTATTTTCTTATTTAATATTTTTAAAATATTTCTCAATCCAGATTTGCTAGCTCGCGTGATTTGAAACTGTCATACCTTTTAAATAAAAAACAAATGAAGTAATTTTTAAATAACAATTTAATTTAATCCAATCCAATTATAATTCAAATATATCGTAACATAGTAGTATTTAATACAATCTTCATTCTCCAAACCTTTTCATATGTTCGCAGCGTAACAGCTATTTCTAATGATAATCATTTAAATGTCAAAGCCAAACTGAAAAAGAAAAAAAAAATGTTTAGAATGTTATGTTTTCCAGACAATTCCTTAGTTAATTTAATATTTAGAACCAGCTTGCCCTGCTTCGCAAAGGTATCTAACTAAATATTTTTATAATTTTCGTCTCAAAATTTCAAAAATTTTCTTACAAAAGACTATATATTTAAGTGTGGGAGAGCCATCCTTCGGCACGAATGGGTCGGCTCGACCGGAGTTATACCACGGCCTCACAGAAAACCGGCGTGAAACAACCTCAAAGTTGTGTTTCGCCGCGTGAGTGAGGTTACCGGAGGCCCAATCCTTCCCCTACCTCAATCCCTGAATCCCCAAAATCGCAATCCCAAAAAGGTCGGTAACGCACTCGTAACTCCTTCTTTGTTGCGGGTGTCCATGGGCGACGCTGATTGCTTACCATCAGGTAATCCGTCTGCTCGTTTGCCGTCCTATTACATAAAAAATATCTATACAGTATACATAGTATACATATAGATATCTTGCTCTTGTAGGAAGACAAACGCAACAAAAGAAAAAACAGTGAGCTGAGCCACTAGGACATTTTATATAAATCATTAGATTAGTATGTAAAAATGAAACTGCCTATTTGATGGCCTGACATGTTTTCTTGATAATTGCATTTTCTTTACACATCTTTTATAAAGTCAACATCACACATCAATATGTGCTCAATACTGAGGAAAGGCCTCTTCTCACACAGGGAAGGTTTGAACATTTATCATTGCTCAAGCTCGATTGACGATTTTGATTAATTAATTAATTTGGTATTATAACTGCACTTATAAAATAGAATTATAAGTTTTTCGAATAATGAGTTTCCTCACGATGTTTCCATTCACCGTTTGTCAGAGGTGTAATAATCATAGAAAGTAATCATAAAAATCATAGAAAATCATGTAACGCATGAGACGATTCCCAGTATGAATATCAAAATTGAATATCAAAATACGTACCTTGGAAGCATTCTCTGTCATGCATTTATATGCAAGCATAGCGCGTTCACAGCCAGCAGCACCATCACTGACAGATTCAGTGTTAACTGAAATTTTCGGATAATTTGATTAATTTCTAGTACTTTTGCTTCTGTGATTAATAAAGAGGTACTACCTAAATTTATCCTCTTTTACATTAAGGCAGAAGCTAAGTTTGCAGGATGGAAATGAAAGACTTTTTACTAGAAGATGTAAGACACTGCTACCTTCTATAGCCTCTGTTAAAAAGAAGCCTACTTTATGTTACTTCATACCATTTCTGTCTATTAAGACGATAGAGGGAGAAACTTCAAGTGTGGGAGAACCATGCTTCGGCACGAACGGCTCGGCTCGATCTTACGGAAGCGGTATTGAACGTTTGTCGTGTGATTACCGTTTGTCGTTAGATTTACCAGAGGTCTCCATCTCCCCCCCCCCCTCATTTTGAAACTCCAAATTTTCTATCCTTAAATCGCTAACAACCTACGAAAGGGTGGCAGCGCACTTATAACTCCTTTTGTGTTGCGAATGTCAATGAACGGCGCTGATTGCTTACCAGCTTACCATCAGGTGGTCAGGTACCTATTTTTGCATTTTGAATATTAATAGGATATGATAGTGTTAACTTACTGTGTGAGCAGGAATGAAGATAATCCTCAATTGCCTTCACTTCTTCGGGATCATCGAATACAGCTCTGGCCATTTCCAGCGCAGTTTCTTTCTGCACCATACCCTTGTCATCCATCTGGAATTTATCAATGGGACAATGATTAAATGTGTTATTATTTACTACATACGTATGGCATCAATAAGCAGTATTAGTTTTTGTTATTATCAAACTTGTTTGGAAAAGGAACTCAGCTAATTTATATGACAAAATGTATAATTCGATTTTGTTGGAAGTGATCAACTATAATATCACTGTCTATACCTTTTGCTAACCATGGATCTACGGCAAGTAGATCTGAGGTATCTTTACTTATTTAAAGTTCATTTTACTTATTTAAAGTTCATTTCTAATGAAAAACACAGCAGTTGGGATCTCCCAAAGGTTTTAAGTTATCCTATGTATGAATATCTATACTTACATCAGGTTTCCGAAAGGCCGATCAATGTTAAAATCAATTTAATCTCTTGTCAAGTCATCTGATTGGTTGACTGAATTATCAACAACCAATCAGACGACTTGACAAGAGATTTAACAGGAGATTAGTTATTTTAGCGTTGACAAGCTTTTCAGAAACCGGGTGAAATATTTAAAGCTGTAGAGTTTGTTTGTTTGTTTGAACATGCTAATCTTCGGAACTACTGTTTTGATCAATTTTTTTGTGTGTGTTTTAGTCCTTTTGTCGTGAAAGGCTACAAAGCATCACGATACGATCTGTAAGAACCAAGCACTGGGTAAAACGGTATGAGAGTAGCTAGTGTGTGTTTACGGATTAAGTCTTCAATTCATACTTACAACACCAATTTCCTTCATCATGCAGGCCAAGAAGCATGGGGCGTTTGGACCACTCGGGATCTTCCTAGCTCGTAAATCGGCGATATCATTAGCAGTTATGATATGGCTGTCTTTGTTACAGGACTTGCCAATGGCTTCGAAGTGCTCGTGGATGAGGGCTTTCTGCTCAGCTGTCATGGCCTGGTAAAAAAACATATAAGTAATTATTGAAGATGGTAAGTAACAAATTGCTTGCTAAAATTATAGATAACATTTTTAATCGATATATTTAATGTGACTAGCTACTTGGTATTTCTTTTTACTTGAATATTGAATTGGTATTTTGTTTTTATATTGGCTTATTTATTAGGGCTATTGTTTTAGTTTTTTTTAATTATTCATACATTTATTGAATAGTAGGTACATCGTTATACAATTTGTAATATAAAAATTGAATAAAGATGTACATGATAAACAGGTTGGTGATTACGTGAAGCCATTTGAAGAAAAATATGAATACGAGAGTTTTTTATTATATCTTATACTCACAGAAGCTAAATAAGGCGTTAAAGCACAGAAGTACAAACAACACACGAATACGGAAAACTTGATCATTTTGAGTTTTGATTTCAGATGACCGTTCACAAATTGAGATCCGGAGACTTATGGTTATTTTTTGGAGATTTCCCGAATTTATATACCTACTAACGAAGTAGTAATGATAGATCTTTTACTATATCATTACTTTTCATAACATCAAATTAAGCATGTCACATTAGTTCTAATAAGTAGGTTTCAATGTCACGATGACTCAGTGATATGGGCTTAGTGAATTGTTGCCAAAAATTGTGAGGATCATTATTTGATCAGGTTCCAAAGTACAAGAACGCCTAATGACTTCAGCTACTGCGACTCCTGTTTCTAGAATACAATAGAAGATAATGTTAAGAAGAAATAGGAACATGGAATTGTGTTGTGAGTATTGTAATGCAAAATAGGTTCTTCGTTTTTCTAATTAACGATCACAAGGTGTTCATGCCATTTTATACGTTATTGTAAAAGAAACAAGAAGTAATGCTCTTTTTGTGTCCATTCTTTATTTTTACTGAAATAAAAGTACCTATTATTCTATATGTTTAATTCTGTGAGTTAAATGAACATCTGCTCTGTCTAAGACTTCATCTCTTTGCAAAGTAAACATTGTTTTTATTTTATCAAGTTTCTTGTTACGTATTAAACACGGGATGATTCAGATTATTTATTTGTCAATAATTTTAATGTTGTAATAACAAAAATATGCTATTGTGAAACCAAATGATAGCAAACTGAGAGTATATCATAAAAATCTGGATATGCTAACATAGACTTAAAAACTTCGGTGTAAAGTTGAAATTGGCTTTGCAGTTTGCCATTTAATATTTATAAAATGGATAACTGATTGCAATAGTGTGAATGCTTTTGTTGTTATCCACTGGTTATTCACAATTGATGTTAACTATATATATGCGATAATTTGTATTATTTGACACATTCGCTTTAGCAGTGCGTACGATTTCGTTGGCAGACATGTTGGGTTCATTATTATTTGTTTTTGCCTTCAGTGTTTTCTCTTTAGGTGCTGAGGTCAGTTTTAAATTAATTAACTGATAATTTCTCTTACGAAATGTTGTGGATATCATTTCCATAGATGTAGTAATGGGATTTTCTTTTCCAGGCTTTATTAATAGATGATTTGAAGCAGAAATACGTGGACAGCATATTACAATGTAGTCAGCAGTACCCGTTGGATCGTGCGGACGCAGAATTACTTCAGAACAAAGTTATGCCTGACAAGGAATCAACCAAATGTTTATTTGCGTGCGTTTATAAAGTGACAGGAGTGGTAAGTTTACAAATTATTATCTATCTTTCTAACAAAATCTTGTCCGTCCGAAATTTTCCATTTGTGCATTACAAATGGAAAATTTCGTAGATGGTCCAAAAATTGTCGTACGTTTCTCGGATATGATCTTTATAAAGAATTCACTAGTGTAGTGTATGTTTAAGCAGCAAAAAGATAACCATATTGATATTCATTTTGTAAATTAATTTTTTTTGTATTTATTAATTATTGTTTAATTTAACCTAAAATGGTCAGACTTTAAGTATTTTGTGATTCTAAAAAGTAAGGTTACTCCTCGTTCCCTTTTAAGTATGTATGTGTAAAGTTCCATTTTTCCTACAAAATTGCAGTAATATACAAACAAACGTCAGATTTGATTTGACGGAGGACCATGCAATTGAGGATCCTAGTATAGGTATCTTCACCATATATCATGTGATTAGGTATATTTTTTAATGGTAGGATTTCTTATGTATGTGCCACATCTCACAGTGCGGGAAAAAATACATACAATATATCTATTTCAAAATAAATCGCGTTATTTTAACATTAGCTTCATCCAGTACTGGTGAAGCAAGAATGCTGGTTACAAGGACAATATTTAATAGTATGCTGTGCCGAAAGATATTTAGATTTAAAATTTTCATAAGGTAATGTTTTTATAAAATATATTCTATTCCTTTTTTAATATTCCAAATAACGTTACTTTCAAATTATCAATATGTTGTCGCTAGTACCTAACAATTAGGTATATATATCTTCTTATATGTAGGTACATCAAATTTTCGTATCACAAACCTTACTCCTCCGAAACGACTTTACTGATTTTTACCAAATTTTATATGCATAATCACTAGGTCTAGAATCGGCTACTGGCCATTTTTTATACCTTTTTTTTTGTGAGGGGATATCATCAAATGACTTCTCCCGCCCAGGGTCGGGCGGGAGACTCTTACTGACTAAACCCCTCCGTTCCTTCTCCTGCTCTGGGTCGAGGTCGCGGTGCCTCATTACGCTTACCCCGCAACCCCGGCTGAACATCAGCCCTATAGGGCGCCGTCTGTATTTTTCATACCCCTACGTGATAAAACAAAGTCGCTTTCTCAGTCCCTATATCCCTATGTAAAATCTTTAAAACAACAAAACGGATTTTTATGCGGCTTTTAATAGTTAGAGTGATTGATGAGGAGGGTTTATTATGTATAATAACAGCCATTTAATGGTGTAGAATTCTCTGAATCTGTGCGAAGTCGAACTAGTAATTTATATGGCAAAACAACGTTTGCTGAGTCAGCTAGCAACGACCTAAATATAGGTACTGCACAAAATAAAATAGCCTTTAAAATAAATAGCTTTGAGTCTAATTATTTCGATTACGGATCTGTAGCTTCAGTTTAGTTCCCAGCTTATGTAAAATTACGCAAGGTCGCGTGATAAGTACACCAATTACACGGTTCGTGGACATCGTACAAAGCCTTCGTGGCTGCTATTACAGGCTGTGCAATGCTCTTTGTCCACCGGAAATATGTTTTGTATTTTTCTATGGATCTGGTAGCCTTTGCAGCGATGTGTGTGGAATATATTTAAAAAACAAGATATACCTATATTATGTCTACATTATACCTAAAGTTGTTTTTACCAGCGGCTTCGCTGGCATGGTTTGGTGAAAGGATACATTTATAGCCTATGTATTAATCCAGGATCTACCTATCTACATACCAAATTTCAGCCAAATTAGTTCATTCGTTTTTGCGTATTTGCATAAATCCATAAATTTACAAAACTTTCTATAGTAGGATGTAGGATAATAGAACTGAGCCTGGTATATGATGATAGCTTTGCCTTTCATTTCAACGGTCCTAACATTTGGCATACATTTGGTGTGGAAGAGCCATGCTTCAGACGAAATGGCTTGACCGGGTTGATACCACGGCTTTACAGAAATCGGCATGAAACAGCGTTTGTGTTGTGTGTATTTGTTTAACTGGGATTACCGAATACCCAATCCCTCACATCTGTACCATTATTTATTAAATCCCTAAAAGACCTGCAACGCGTTTGTAACACCTTGACGTTGCGGATGTAAATGGGCTACGTCATTTGCTTACCATCAGGTGATAAGTATTCTAGTTAGCCGACGCATTTAATAAAAAAAATACATTAAATAAACTTAGGTCCTTGTAATTAGAACATGTATTTCGTTTAAGTTTGTCTTTTAATAACTAATTTAAACATTGCAACGTAGTCTCTTAAAAAAAATGTTACTCGATACATAGATGACAAAAATTATATAGACAACTTTCTTTGGGGTTAAACCCATAGACAACAGATAGTTTAAATTATGATTCCCCTAAACGTATAGCAATCATTAACTTACTAAATAGGAAAATGCTACAATCACGATACATTCAGACGTAGATGATATTAAAAATGTATTTATAAACTTTTAGATGAGTGACCAGGGAGAGCTGTCAGTTGAAGGTGTCAATGCATTATCACAAAAGTATTTGGCTGATGATCCAGAAAAGTTGAAGAAGAGCGAAGAGTTTACCGAAGCCTGCCGAACTGGTAAATACTGATTTTAATAAAATTATCTAATGAAAGATGACAATGATGATGATGATGATCGCTTGCGATCATTATACAGACAGCTTTTTTTGGGAATAATCAAATGACTTCCCACCCTTAGTGTTAGACTCTTACTGATCAAGAATCATCCCGTTCCTTCTCCCGCTTCTCACCGAGGGCGTAGATATTTTTTGCGGTTAAATCGCTACCCCGCTGGATGGCTATGTTTTTGCTATGGACAGTTAAATGTTTGAGCATGCAACAGAGGGTCCAGTACATCCGTATTAAACAGATGTCCAGAATGATAAATTACTCGGTATGCAACTTTATTTTATTGAAAAAGATATGAATAAGAAAGAAATATTTAGCATAGTAGCAAAATTAATACAAACAAGAGAAACACATATCAAGATGAATAAACTCTTCCTTAATTATTGCAGTTAACGACGCTCCAGTTAGCGATGGAGCAAGAGGCTGCGACAGAGCAGCTTTAATCTTCAAGTGTACAATAGAGAAATCTCCTGATGTGAGTACATTTTTATTTAATCAGTTTAGTTTTCGATACACTAGCAAACAGTACTTACATATGTTACAGCAAATGTTAGGCAAAATTTTCATGAAATATATCAAAAGTTTGTTAGATACTAGTAAAAATAATTTATGGACTTTCTTTCTTCTCCATCGGAATCTACATTATGGAAGCCTACCACCTACATTCACGAAGTGGACTGATATACCTACTTATTTTTAAGCTATGTTTGACTTTAAAAAGCAAAAGGGCCGGTAAGGGTCAAATAGAAAGAATTGTATTTGACTTTTGCTATCTAGAGAATTCATCCTGAGCCAGAAGACTCTCCGTGCTGTGTAAAGGCCTTATCTAGAGGATTATAGCGCAAAAATATTTTTTCAGTCAGTAGTCAGTAGAAACTTACTAATGTAAGTAATTAACTCGGACTTAATGCCTATTTTTCCATCAGTAAACCGCAAGTTTCATTGTAAAAAGATTTTGCAATAGATTCCAAGCAATCGTCAATCTTATTTATAATAAACGAAGGTACAGAATTATAAAATATATTTTTTCTTTTCAGTTCAGCTTCGTATGAAGAACGAGCGGAAACAACGGCTGCCTAACCTAATTTTATGAAAACCGATTTTGCTTACGCGTATTGTGTTAGAGCTTCAGAAATTGTATCCCTTTCTGTATCATATATATACACGTTTTTATTTTTTAATAAAAGTTTTTGGTTGACTACAGATTCACGTGTTTTATATTATCTTTAATCTGACTTTGAGATTTCATCAATAGGTCGAAATGGTTGGTAGAAACATAGATTGTATCAAAAAAATACAGGTAGGTAGGTACCAATCGGCAAAAATGGAAACGATTCTTATCTATAAAGTGGACAGTAATATCTAAAATTATAATTAATGCCCTAATTTCCGTAATATCAACTATACTTTAATGTTACCGTAAATACGTAATTTTTTTTAATAGGAATGTTTCGGTATTTTAGTATTTATACGCAGTTCATCTCTCTTTTGATTAGTTCTGGACTTGTTAGGAGATCGATATGTGGAATTTTTTGGTTGTGTTTTTGGCAATATGCAGTTGTGTTTATGTAAGTCTTTTTATTTTTATCTTTATTTATATTAAACAATATTTTGTTAATATTTTATTTGAGTACGTCTCTTTAAACTATGGAGAAGAAAATCTAAAGGTGCTTAGATCAATGGCTTTAAACATACCTATAGAGATCTGTAGGAATTATTAGATAGAGAAGTATCCATTTTTAAGTAATTTACAAATATATTACAAAGCTTTTTTTCATTCTTAAGTCCAGTAAGTATTTTCAAAGATTTTTTTATTTATTTATGAAGTGAAAACACACAAGCAAAAGATGTTTATTGTTGACTCATAGTGCTTAGAATATTTGACAATGGAATAAGAATTTATGGAGTTCAATGAGACTTTCGCAATGACAACTCAGATCAAAAACCATTATCACAGATTGATCAATAGAAATATTTAAAAGCCACAACAAAGTTCGATAAGAATGAAATATTTTTAACTAGCCTGCGACTTTGTTAGCGTAGAATAGTGACTTCCTGCAGATTTTTGGTGTAAAAACTATAATATGCCCTTTTTCAAGTTCCAAACTATGTCTGCACCAAATTTCACAGAAATTGGTTCAGTAGTTTAGGCGTGAAGAAAAGACACACAGACAGACATAATTACTTTCGCTTTTATAATAGTTTGGATTGGATTTGCGCCGTAGATAATCTTTTCAATCAAATTTCACAATTTGACTAACCTATCTTTTACAAATTAGGGTCTCACAGAAGAAGAACTCAAGATGGAGTTCACAAAGTTAATAATGAAGTGTAATAAGGACGGGAAAGTCGACATGACAGAACTGGTGCAGCTGCAGAACTACGTGGTCCCAACGAAGCAAACGACGAAATGTGTTTTAGCTTGTGCTTATAAGGCTGCTGAAGTTGTTAGTATATATTTTTGTATTTCTTTTGAGTACTGAGTAAGCCATGCTTCGTCACGAATGGGATGCCTTGCCTAGAGTGATGACTATGGTTTCAAAGAATCAAAGATGCGTTATGTTTCGACTACACTATGACTATGTTATCGAGTGAAGTAACAGCAAGCCCCACCTGAAATACCTATCCCAGAAAGTACGCAACGCACTTGTATCAAATCTGATGATACCCAATTTGCATTGGATCCCTAATTACCCACATGAGGCCGTCAACGCACTTGTTGTAACTCCTTTGGTAATGCGAGTGTCCATATTGCTAACCACCAGGTGATCAATTAGGTCATATGTGTAACGCACTCTGTACCACAAAAAACGGTTTTAGAGTAAAAAAGGTTTGATTTAAAAATATGTATAGGTATTGGTACTCTTCTCAATAGTCCCAAGTCCCATCGCCTATTACATGTGACTCATATCACTATTGCAAAAAGAAGAAGTTGTATTTAAAAGTATTTAATGATGTACCTTGCAAATAAAAATTCAATATAATTTTTACAGATGAATGCCAAAGGCGAATATGATATTGATCATGCGTACAAAGTAGCTGAAATGATGAAGAATGGAGATGAGAAACGACTGGTTAACGCGAAGAAAATGGCGGATCTTTGTGTTAAAGGTATGAATTTATTATTTGTTGAATAAATTCGAATCTTTTCACTAGGCTTCTACAAAAAATATGATTAATTTTAAAAAATCGATACAATAAATAATATTATAGGTACCTACTTCTCGTCACGTATTCTTATCTATTTTTAACTGACTTTAAAAAAGAAGGAAGTTTTCAATCTTTTATTAGTTTTTTTAATGTAATTGGTTCACCGATTTCTCAAAGACGCCTGAACCAATTTGTTTTTTACATGCAAATGATTCATTAATCAATATTGTCGAAAAGCCTGTTTGGCCCTTGCTTGTTATAAAAATTTACTCCATGTTGGATTTAGTTATAATAGTATAGAAATTATTTTTTTGTTGTTTTAGTCAATGAACAGAGCGTTTCTGATGGAGAAAAGGGTTGTGACCGAGCCGCAATGATATTCAAATGCACTGTTGAAAATGCACCCAAGGTACGTAGAATATAATTATTGTTAAAATATATTTTATTATTATAAGAATCTATTTATACGTAGATTCGTGATCAGTGTCAACATACACTGAAATTCTTTAATCAAAAATTTTATGTTTTTTTTTTTCTGGAAGGTGCTTACCAGCTTTTATACCATTACCTATATTGGTGTAGTATGTTTCATTTACATCTATATTCTCATATTTTAATTCAATTATACATATTTTCTATGAATTATTTTATTTATATATGTTAATAAAAATGAACACGAATTGAGTACCTACATATATCTATTATAAAATGTTTCTTTTTTCTTTTCAGTTTGGATTCAAGTTATAAATAATTGAAATATGACGTGATGCTCCACTTTAGGTATCTATTAATGTAATGTTTATAAAATAAAGGTTTAAATACTTTTTTATTATTTTAGTTCTTTATAAACGTCATTTAATTTTGGCCATGATTCAATGTAAGTACTATTGAGTAGTCGATGGTTTGGTGCAAATTGCTAAATAAATTGTTCCATGAGATAATAACAAGTGAAAGCAATATAAGTTAGAAAGATAACTTGATAAAAAAACCTAAGATGCAAAAGGAACGTGTATTGCAGTAGGCAGTACCTAGTAGTACTTAAATAGGTTCCAAAGTCAAAAAATATTCACCACCAATAAAAGCCGCAACAGAACTGATAAAAATATTAATGCATCTTATAATTCATTTACTTAATCTGTATAATATCTCCGAATTTGCCAATAATAATAGGTCTTTACCTATGAACTTGCCGTTCTGCATGAAAAAATTTAAACGAAATTTTTGATTTGAAATGCGATGAAAATGTAACACTAATCAATAAACAAATGACTTCTTTTAGAAAAAGAATCCCATGTTATTAAAACAAAATTAATTAGCCTTAGCCTAACAAAAACTATTTTGATTTGAAATGGCCAGTACTGCAGAACGGCAATTTCATAGGTAAAGACCTATTGTAATTTATAACTTAGTTTAATAGTTTTTTGTGTACCACGACATCTATTGCAATCAAAGCGAAGCTACTTCACTCTGCTTACCTAATGCTAGGAAGCCATGTTTGAACGAAGCTGATCGTTGTTCGTAGTTCAGTGCTAATCCAATAGAGGGCGGTTATTAAACATTGGCATTTAAGTTACTGATTCGTAATTAAATTATGATCATATTCATTAGAATTTTTATCTTAATGATATTGGTGATGCATTTTAATGTAAAATAATAAAATTATGTAGTAAATACGAATGAATTAAAAGCCAATAAAAGTTTTTAAACGTATATCTAAAAGAGAATGTGATTCTTAAAATCGCAAAATAAAACGTATTACTTCATAATTCAAACGTTATCTTCACAATTTAATATCCATAACCAATAAGAACAGCATACAAAGGCAACGTGTCTCACCATGACTCACACATGGGCATTTTAAAGCAAGTTTTTCAACACCCCTTGCGCTTGAGCACGTTCAGTCTGCCATGCGTGTGCGCACACATAGAAAGGTCAACAGGCAGGCAACTTCATTCAAAACTGTCTCGTGGTTCGAACTTCACTCGTTTCGTAAGCCAAACACCGTATGATCGGTTATTTGATGACGTTTGACCAAACAATTGTCGGTTTATAGTTTGTTTTGTCAATATTTCTGTGTGTATTGTTTGTGAGTTGAGTTATACACAGTACAAGTGATATGTATCGTCCAGTGTCGAGATGAATATCTCCTAGTGCAATTAATTCTGTTTTATTATAAACCAATAAGCTGGCTCGAGCCTGTTTTTCTACTGTTTTAGCTGTTTGTGTTGTGTGTTTTAAGTTGATTGTGCGGTGTTCTTAGAAAAGGACTTGTTTTGAATAATTGGACCATTATTTCTGGTAAGTAATTTGGCCAATTATTTCATATACGCTAAATTCCAAAAGGATAATTAGTTTTACAATAAATATTACTAAACTGAAGAACGATATATTTTTAGCAAAATTACACAACATTTAATAATGACTTAATTATTAATTAATTCGTTTCAATAGGTGTTCTAAATTTTATTGGAATTGGTATAAATCTTTTATCATTATCATTGTAATCTGGAGATTCTGCTTCTTGGTATATGTTTTCTTTGATTGGATAATGTATTTTTTTAACGTTTCTATGAGTTTTCACTTCTTTGGGAATATTGGTTTTTATTTGACCTCTTTTAGCAGTTTCAGTAAACGAAGCAATAATTTTTAAAACCCTATTTTCTTTTATTTTGCTTGTTAAATTCTTTTTAATTTGAATTTTTTTTCCTTCATCGCTTATTTCTTTGAGTTTTTCCTCGTACTTTGTGAACATGTCTGAGGTGAAATCAGGCCAAGTTATTTCTTCAGTATCTCGTCTTCTGCGTTTACCAGAGATGACTCCAAGTTGTAGGAGAACTGGATTACTAACTAATGCAGCTGCTGCTCCAAGAAGTGCTATTCCAGCTATAGGCCACAGAACCGCCTTTGTGGCTAATGCCTGAAAAGAGTTAAAAATTAAAACCTTTTTGGTCAGTTTTGTTATCTAAAGCCGGTTTACATTTCTTAAAATAAGTTGCAATATTTTTATACTAAAAATGAAACTAAAAAATCTACATAGTTAGGTTATATAGTTAAAATGGGTATAATACATAAAAAAATACCACTAAAACTAAGCCGACTGACTATGCTTCGGATCGTAATTAACAATAGGAATATTTCATATTATCTACGGCATGATAAGTTACACGTTAATAAAAGCTTTTGGAGTACCCTGAGAAATGCTTATGGATAATGTTGCTGTCACATTATCATTGTTTTATAAATACGAACAAATGGTGCGATAAAACAGTTGGTAGCTGGCAACGGCAATGTTCATGAAGCATCATAAAATATTAAGTTACACTTAGTAATTGAAATAGTGTATCAAGCAATTGCTAATCATAGAGATACAATTGCGTAGGTTATTTGATCTTAGAATAACAGTAAACTATTCCCAGAAGAGAATATAAGTGATAATTGAAGATTCTATAGAATTAAATATAATGACTGGTGTGAAAGTTGTACGCGTATTTATTACTAAATGTAATGGAATGTTGAATGGTACTAAACCATGGAATCTATTTCCTTCTTAGATCATCATCCTTTTCGAGAATGATGTTGGGTTGGAACTTGGAAACAATGTTAAAGTTCCATAGACCATAATATTATACACTCCAAGAATGTATATGACTATAATATGCTGATTGCCTTTAGATATGTACAGGTTTTGGTAATGCATATTGCCCTCTGTATATTTATAAATGTCTTACAATATCGACAACAATTATTTGTTGCTAAGCATTGAACCCTGGAATTCAGTTCAGAAAGTTATTTGCGACTATTGTCAGTCAACATCACAAATGACGATTGTTCTATTGATCTATTAAACAATGGACGTCGATCAGACACCTGTGACGGCCATTATAAATTGACAAATTCTTTACTTTCGATATAAAGTTCATGTAACAAGTTACGGCTGTTTGTGTTAGTTCTATTGCTGCTGTCAGTGAAGAAACCCTCAAACAGCGCAAATATTTTTACTGATCTATTTTTAAGTTTTTAGGGTTGTGACCTAGGCCCGTAGTATCCCAAGTGGATCAGTAGACAATGTGGTGTTTATCTGAATATTTTTCGAAACACTTAGTTTACGGATGTCGTGACCAGAGGTCTGGTTTGTTCTTTGGATAGAGGATAAGCTTGCCATACATCTCGGTTCTTTGTTATTTTTACGCAGCCGAAGCCTATCAATGCTTGGTTGAGGCTGACTCCTATATAAGCTTGGTTGTAGCAGAACGCGGTCGCCAGAGCTCCGCTATGGGGCAACTACTTCCAGGTGTTTTTTTAAACGAGGAGTTTGGCGAATGTTACCTACACATCCCATATAGTCCAGATGTCTATCCTACTGACGCAAAAAAGCAAACGTTTGTAGCAATTAATGTTCATATTATGATGCATTCAAACGAAAAACTTAATTCAATTTTTGGGGCAATTTAGAACCTTAGTTACCTGATGAACCTGATGAACTAATAAATACTGGAAATTTCGTTTGATTTGACTAACTCAATTATTCTTTTACTTAAACTTCTAACGTAACAAGAATAAATTTTAAAATATTTTTTTTTTGCAAAAAAGGACTTCTATACTCACATGTTTATAATGCTTATCGTAGTGCCCATGATGGTGTCCGTGGCCATGGGAATCGTGATAGTCGTGGTGATCATGTGAATCGTGATGGCCATGATGATCATTGTGATCACTGTGGTGATAGCCATGATAGTCATGATCGAATGAGGGAGGACCATGGCCATCTGAATGGGGATCATAAAGATAGTAATCGTGACCATGCGTGTAATGAGGACCCTCTTCATATTCGTTTAGTGTGTAACCTGGAACAAGAATATAACAATAATCTATAACTACTCTACACATAACCTATATAAACTAATCGTAAAATATGTTGGTAAGTGCATAACTCAACAACGTCTGGAGATTTTGATATTTTTTCGTTGTTTTTGAAAAGAAACAATGTTTTTTTTTTAAAATAGGACATAAAATAGCAATTTTACACGTCAAAATTTATATCACATACATCATCAGCCCATAAGCTGCTGTTAATACTGCTGAGCAAAGATATCCTTATCATACAAAGAAGGTTTGATCTTTAATCACCACGTTTGCTCAAGGCAATTGGCGATTTCAAACTTATAATTATAAATTATAAGTCACGGTTTCCTCACGATCTTTTCCTTCTGTAGTATCTAAATAATTTTAGAAAGAAAATATAACTCGGAAAAATTCACATTGGTGCCACGTTGCCAGGTTTTGAACCCGCGCCCTCATTCATGAGAAGCGGGCGTCTTAACCTCAAGGCCACCACGACGTCGACGTCTAAATTATATGTAAAAAACTACATGAAGCCGGCATTTCCTATCTGACTACTTTGAGAAGCAATGCCGAAACTAACTCAGAAGTCCGTCTCTTTTATAGTCCAGACAATATAAAAAAAAAACCATAAAGAACCATGTACCTAAGTTCATTCTATGTGCAACGTCATTTTGAGGAAATAAAGGGAAAAGGTTTTTATGTTTAAAAAATGTAAACGCGGAAATTGCGAAATAGTATTCCTTTTGTCGTTAGCGACGTAGCTAGACACCAGTGCGCGTACAGCCGCTAGTAGGAGAAAAGCATATTATTATAATTTATCTCAAGAACCACTAGACAGGAGAAACAGACCTGTTGTTACATTGATTAAGTTCAATATTTACAAACAAGTGCAACAAAAAAGACAGCGTAACATTTTGTATATAAACATTAATGCAATGAAGGTGATGTATCATAATATTTTGATTATTGACAGTTATAAAGGGATGTAAAGAAAGCAGATAGTTACGTAAGAGATAAAATCTATTGTCTTAGATACTGTTATAGTTATGATGACACATGAAGCTGTTATTTAAACAATAGCGCTCACACTAATTACTGCTGCAATTTAGTTAAGAAATATAGTGATATAACACCAGAAGCACATAAGAATCTGTTAGAAATAGAAACTAAAGTGACCGACACCAATATTATATGATATCTTCAAGATTGAAATAGTGCTAATGTTTTATAGGTCTTAGGCCTCGTTTACGTTTAAGCGGCGCGTTGCGGTGCGATGTGCGGTCCGTCATACATTGCTCGTGATGTTCATTTGTTTGTGTTTGCACGGCCGTTGATACGATTTCATGCTGTAATGTACGACAAACGAAATACGCGCCGCCTAACGCCCCGCGTGTACGGAAACGAGATCTTAGGATATAGTTAAGTGTGGAAGTGTCATGCTTCTGTACGAATGGGCTTCGTTCGGAGAAGCTTCACAGAATATTGGCAGGAAACAACATTTATGTTGTGTTTCGCTGTGTTAATAAGGTTACCGGAGGCTCAATCCTGAATCTTCGAATCCTCTATCTTTAAATAACCCCCCAACCCACTTACAAAAGGTCTGCAAAGCACTTGTCACTGCTTTCAGACTGACTGACCAGGTGAACCGTATGTTAGTTTGCCAAATTATCTCATAAAAATTTGAAGGGATAAGATAACTTGTGGTTATATGAACTATGGTTCATTTATTATCCACTAGATTGCCCATTCCCATGTTTCTATTAAATGTCCTTCAAAAGATTGTCACGAAGAAATCACCCTGAATCTTCCATTTTAGACTCTATAGTTATAAAGAAGCTAGTAGAACATATAAATAAAAGTACTTTTACCTGAATGATCATGATACAAGCCGCGGCCATTACTTGAGCTGGACAATGCACTGTCTGGTATTTCCTGCAAAACGGCAAAAATGATTCATGAGTTTTTATCAGAAATGGACGATTTTGGTCTTGTCTTATTAGCACCAATAAGGCAAAGTAGGTAAGACGAGATACATTTTAAATTGCAGATTTTTGAACTCATTGCAACTACAACTGTTTTTCTCATAGACGCGTACAAAGCGTATATTTTTGGAGTTTTACTTTTATCATCATTGAAATGTTCATTCATGTTCAATCGTTTAAATTCATTAGAACCCCTGTCTTTCTCTATTAAAGTAAAAAGTAATATTCGATTTACAAGATGTTTCTTACTGATAAATTAATTAAATACAATTAACCCTCGGCTGCGGTCCGATGGTCCGATACGATCGTCTGAACACTGCCCCTTTTCACATGGCTCTTAATGTTTCTACCTCAATTGACGTTACACGGCATTGCTTTCGCCTTTTAAAATGTCTACAAAATTGTGCACTTTTACGTGAAATATTTCTCGTCTAGTATTCGTCGATTTCTGCACTATAAAGGCATGCGAAAATCAAGATTGTATCTTTTAAATAGCAATCTGCCACAGCTTCGCACATTTCACACTAAATTTCTCCACTATTTAATAAATGTCATTATCCATATGTTTAAAACTTCCACTTTAATCACTCGTCTATTAAAAAACCGCATAAAAATAGGTTGCGCAGTCTTAAAGATTTGCATACTAGGGATATAGGGACAGGAAAAGAAGGTGCTTAATACTATGGAGCGATATAAGTAGTTATCACATATATTTCCATTTAAAAAGATCTTGCTCAAGAAAGTATTAGTCTCAAGTGTCACTTAACAAATATTAGAATACAATCCTCAGCTAACTCGTCATGGATTCGAAAGGGTGTGAGTCATGTATTTTTTTCCCATCTCATATTGAGGTTTCGTTCCGAAGCGTTATTCATTACTACGGAGAACCGATCTGATATCTTACTAACTGTTGCTCTGAGGTCGAGGCCGTCACGGGAAAAGATTCTCTGCTATGCATCTTAAAATCCCTCTTTCAATGGCAAACTGTTCTCATAAATTATTATCTCTACACCTTGATTACATGTGAAGAGTTTAATGAACTTATAATCATAAATAAATCATTATTTTATGCTTTTTCGTTGTTTTCGAAGGATATTAGGAAGAAATGTAAAGTTACAACAGGTTGTAACGAACAATGTTATTATGTTGCTGTTGAAGTTAATGAAATGAAAACGCAAAAATAATGACACTGGTGATCAAGAAATTACGGTTAAAGCATTTCACAGTATTCCTTATAGTATGTAGGCGACAAATTAAGGACATATTGGTATATAAAAACTGGGACACGCACGTTGATAAGCAGCTGATAGCCCACTTGTTTTATGTGCTCGCTGATCACATGTATTTTTAATTAAACACGAATAGTGTAACTTTGTAACTACCAATGTAAATTTATATTGTATCAACTGCCGGTTGAGTCACATTTCCGTTCCAGCAAGTTTATCAAGAATGTGGGCCATGCCAGTGATATTCCCACAAGCAGCCTCGGCCTGTCGTATTTCTGCATTTGAAATGTGCTAAATGCTGTCAGTTATGCAGCGAAGTAATTGCGCCCGGTTTAAGTACTCTCGTTATAAATACAAGTTAAGCCTTCGAGTACAGCGTACGCCTATTACTGAATATTTATCAGCAGCATAATAACGGTCGAGACCAATGGTGTTATAATTTTGAATGATAAGAAAATTATGAATTGTTTGAATTCCCACCTTGAATTTAATTGGGTGGCTGGCTGGTGTGAACGTAGCATACTTTGCTAAGTCTTCTTTTTGCAAAGTTTTCACATTTGTTCTGTTCTGGAATTAAAATGTATTGTTTAGTTACTTTATTTATTCTTTAAAGTTTATTTCCAAAGTGTCTTCTTTCACTTACAATAGCATCTGCCGCTGCATAATCTCGGATGTTTGAATTAAAATTCTTATTAGCAATAGGATCACATTTTGCTACATCGTAAGTAGCAGTCAAAACAAGGCTGAGTAAGATTCGAAATTTGTAAGACATGAACCACATTGTCATCACACTGAGCACAAACACAGAAGCACAGGAATCCAACAAGAGACTTATGAATTCAGAAGTAACTATGACGCTGGAGCGGCTGATACAGTATTCTTTATAAAAAATGGCAACAAAGAAGAGGGGGCAGGCTTGGATGACAATTTGATAGTAGACCAAACAATGGTGCAGTCCAAGATATGGTCACAGCCTGTTGACTCGATTGCGAAGTCGTTTCTCTGGCTTTGTTCATAATAAATTATAATGATGGTCATGTTTGTTGAATTGTTTCATGGTGGATGCGCATTGCCTCGGATGCTTTTCAAATTCCAGGGTATGTGCGTTTTGTTGAAGATGTAATAAGACACGAAAGACACGATGGCGATGAGAAACAAGATATATTTTCTTAATACGATGATTTGTAATCTGTGAGAAATTGTGATGTTGATGAAAGAACTAACAATGATGTTAGAATTCCAAATAGTTTTTATTCTGGTTGTAAACATTGAACGGCGATTTGTACTTGCTTTGAGAAAATACTTTCGAAACACTGTTAGAAGTCACTTCTTTATTCTTGAATTAAAATTACAGATGTTTCCTTAAAGTATCATTAGCAAAATAGTAAGCTACTGAATTCTTCTGAATAAATACTAACAACATTTTGACCATCGTCATTAATTCATTCGTCATTAATAGAGCAAATTATATTTAGTATACCATATTGTATTCGCGGGTTTCAAAGACCCAAAGTCCACCGCAACTGGGATCTAATAGAGTCGACGTTCAGCGGACTGCGGGGTAAGCGCAATAAGCTACCATGGCTCGGCCCGGAGAAGGAACGTTAGCTTTTTTAGTCAGTATATCTCTAAGACTCCCCTCGCTTCTCATTGAGCGAGAGAAGCTATTCGATGATTTTCTCCCCTCAAAAAAAAACTGTTCTATTACATTGTTCGCTAGAAATCCCTCTCCATGCCCAGTAAGCGGCAAAGGAACAAAAACATGTTCATACAACACGAACGTTTAGAAAGCAATGCATTTCCGTAATGCATAATGCATTTTCTGTGTACATTATTTCTAATTACTATTCCAATTACATAATTAATCTTCTGATACTGTAATAAGGTTTAATTTAGCTTGAAGATCTGATTTTGCTGTTGTTAGCGTTCGCAGTGTCTCATAGTGAACAATAGTATGGCACTTGCGTAAGATGTGACTGCCTGCAAATGTACTTAAGTATAACAAATAGTGTTTAGAATACAATACTATGAAGAAACCTGTTATTTTTTAATTTTAATGATACTTTATTTAGTTATTAAAATCAAACTTCTTTTCTTCCTGACTCCTTTATTTGATTTAAAAATTTCGAGAAATAATTTAAAGGAGAGAGAAACTCGATTAGTAGCAATGTGACTTTTTCCGAGCTATATGTACATTTATATACTTTCTATGATTATTTAGGCACCATTGACATGCGGTGAAGGAAAACATCGTGAGGAAACTTGGACGTATAATTCATATCAATAAGTTTGAAATCACTAATCCACCTTGAGCGAGCGTGGTGATTGATGCTCAAACCTTCTCCATGGGAAAAAGAGGCCTTTGCTCAGCAGTGCGCACTTATAGGCTAATGACGTATGTATAAGAAAAATATGTATTCTTAGTTGAATAAAATATTATAAATAATGTTGATGATGGATAGCGATCCTTAGTCGACTAAATGATTCGATTGTCACACGGAATAACTTATTTGTGTTGTTGTTATTATTCTGGTCTGGGTGTGATGTGTATATGTGAAATTGTATGTTTGTAAACGCACCCACGACACAGGAAAAATCCTTATGTGGGATAAAGGGTTTAGTCCACGTTCGACCCCCACAATTTCAACCCCCGGCCATGTTCAACCCCTAAACGTTGTCCACGTTCAACCCCCAGGGGTAGAACGTGGATTTCAATACATTGGTCATTTTTTCATTGTCCATATTCAACCCCAAGATGTTAGGTAAATAATATTAAAAATAAAGTATTAGTGACAACAGAAGTATATTTATTTTTGTAACAATTTATATTTTAAAGCTATTCAGAAGACATGACTTTTTGGTAAACGACAAAGGCGATTCGTTGACATACCACTATGCGTGTGAAGAGTTTAAAAAATAAATGGACACAACTTCTCCAGACAAAGATCAACCATTATTTCACCACTTGTAAAACGATTTACAATGTTATTTATCCGCTTATCATATTCTATTTGTTCTGGTCTTCTTTGATTAGTTTTTGTGCTTAAAATTTTTTGATAAATAGAATCATCCTCCAAAGTTTTTAAAAATTGAACCAGGTTAGAGGATTTACCTAATGTCCTATTTAACATAGCGTGCCAACCTTCTAACTTGTTTGTTGTGCGATGTCTTTCACCATAACAACACCATTTGTCTTTCATTAGGTTGTTCTCGAACCACTGTTTTACGAAATAATCATTAAATTTAGTTACAGCTTCATCAGTAGGACTATCCTCCATAATATAAAGATATCCATCGGTTACAGCTTCCGGTGGTAAATGAGCCAATACTGTCAATAAAGCTA
Source organism: Spodoptera exigua (assembly GCA_902829305.4). Classification (NCBI taxonomy): domain Eukaryota; kingdom Metazoa; phylum Arthropoda; class Insecta; order Lepidoptera; family Noctuidae; genus Spodoptera; species Spodoptera exigua. Next base: position 9,079,082 of record LR824615.2, read on the forward strand.
CATGTTTTCGTGTGATTTTATTTTTGCTTAGATTAAGTTGTTCTGCTTTCTTCCATATAGCTCTATTGAAATGATAAAAGCATCCTTTTATTGAAGCTTCAGGAAATTTCTCTTCTAATGTTGACATAACAGCGGCTTCAAAATCAACTGTGAATTTCATTGGATCCCAGTTTGGGATACTTTTTTTTATTAAAGTAAAAAGCAAATTATATGTACTTTGCTTTTTATTTGTTAACCTTTTCACCGCCACGCCATATCGGTATTCCTATGCCCTGTACGCCAAGCCCGAAAATCTTAATTAAATACCTACAAAAAAATAGGGATTTCAACATTATATCGATACCCATTATTATTATTTTTTTTATCAATACTTGCCAGATAAATGGTCGATCATTAATATGTTAAAAATAACATTCCAATATTAAATATTTTACAACGTTCCACTCAAGTAGTTCCGAAGTTGTTAACAACATAAAAACAATGATTAAGACACACAACAGTTAAAATGAAAATAACTCTAGGTACAGCACTATTCTCAGTACTGATGTACTTCACTGTCGGGAATAGCCGACATTGGCGCCGTCGACGAGTCTTTTATAAGACATCGTTGCATGTACATTAGAGTTGTACCATAGTGTCATACAGTTTATCGATGTTAGTATCTAATTAAATTCAAAGGCCACAGTAGTTTGTTTTTATTATTCTTGAAATTTACACTTATTGCAACAATTTGGGTTGTTAATGGATTGAATGCAAATAAAACTATTTATTTACCAATCATTTAGTTTAATTATTGAGTTATATTATTAATAATTACTTTGAGATCATATTACTTACATGTCACTTATGAATAAAATTATCACGTGATATTATTACATAGCAACACAGGAACTTTCTAATATTCTCACTAATCAGATTAATTATATGTATAAAATAAATCAAAATTTTCGTATGAAATTGCGTAGTATATACGTAACGATTTTTAAGTATAACGATATTTATATTCTTAAAATAGATACATTATTTAGTTTCTCGTATCTAACCTAATTAAACATTAAAGGATCAACAATCAACAATTTAATAAAGTAAAACTACTTTTTTCTCAGTGCTTACAATCGTTTATATTTTGTTAGAACAATAAAAACTGTAATGACAAATATTACAATACCTTAAGTTACCTAAATTAATTTAAGAATATAATATACGTCAACATGATACTACATCACTAGCAGTCGGCTCTGCACGACATTGGCGTCATGGGACTTACTTTTTTAACCATAAATTATTTTACTTTTTATCATCAAATATTTAAATGAGGAATATGCATTTTTGTTTACTGTATGCATCTAAATAATGTTTAGACATTCAGCTTTCAAGGTGTATCAATAAAATACATAAAAGTAATGATTTAATAGGTTTATTTTGTATTTTTCTGCGACCTGTTTTTTGTCGAGTATAGCCGTCGTTGGCGCACAGGGCACGCTTGCTCATGTCGGCTATAGCCGACATTGGCGTTCAAAAGGTTAACAAAGCGTATAAGACCGGCATTATTTTAGTTTCTTTTTCAGAACTGCCTACATCAGCGTGTAACGTATATAGTTGCAAAAAAGGACGTGGGCATGTTTTAAATGTCCCATCACCAAAGAAGTGTTTCTCTCTGCTTATTATATCCCTCGACGTATCAGACGCGAAAGCTATTATTCTATTGTTTTTATACTTATAGTCAAAGAGGAGAAACTTTTGAAAAATGTCGGGTACTTCGACATCCGTCGCTATAGCATATCTGGTTTTTTTAACACCTACCGCCATATTTCTTTTCTTATATAGGTTAGATTTAACATTTTTATACGACGGAAATTCTTTTATAGTGTCGTCACTTGCGTCTTTTAAAGAAATCACAGCTTCACGATATACAGTTGGGATAGTCTTCTTAAAATCTTCGCTAACTTTTGTTTTGCAAATCGAAATTGCCTTCCTGACTTCATTTTTCGCAATACTTTTTTGGCATTTATGTACTGTTGACTTCATAATTTTATTTTCAGTTAGCATAATAGTAGTAGTTCCATGACATTTAGGCCAGTTAACACACCGCCAGTAAGAAGAACCATTCTTATATTCTTTTTTCTGGTAATATTGATGACCTTCTAAGAGTAACACGCGTCCTCCGCGCTTCGAAGTCACAAAATCAAAATGAATTAAACCACTACTCGTAGACGGAATATCGGCCATTGTGATAAGAAATGACAAACAAAAGTAATGCACTTGATAACGATCGAACAACTACTGACGGGATAGAATTTCACTAATTGATATTGCAAAGTAATAGTAGAAATTTGGTACAAATAGAGGATACTTAAGGTAAAACTTAAGATAGCAGAAATAAAATGAGGGTAGATGAGAAAAATCTTTTGTATTTAACTGTCCATAGAGGGTTGAACATAGATAAAAAAACATGCAAAATAAAAGTCCACGTTCAACCCCCGGGGGGTTGAACGTGGACAACATTTAGGGGTCGAATATGGCTGGGGGTAGAGATTGTGGGGGTTGAACGTGGACTAAACGGGATAAAGCATCATTGAATCAATAGAATCATAATACCTACCTACCTGATGTTGTTAACAAATCTGTAATTTAAATTCACGTCATCTCGACTTTAAAATCTATAAATATAGGTACTTTAAGTAATCAACTCAGCTTGTACATTAACTCCGAGATTTCCGAATAAGTTCCGTGTTTCGAATTTAAGCAAGACACCCGAAACATTACGGGCAGAGAGCCCGTTTTTATTAGTTTTAAATTATTTATTTCGCGGCAACAGATTTACGATTGGCACCGCGATATATCAGGCGCCCGCCAATAAAATTCTCTCACACCACGGAACACAGCTCTTCTCTGGAAATGACGGACATTCCTACTTACAATACTAGTTTATAATCCCAACTTTATCCGCGTAAAATTTGACTATCGCCATCATGCTGAACACTATAATAGGTAATATCCTTTCGAAATTCAATTATAAGATTTGAATGAAAGTAGCTTAATTAGTACCTAACTGCCCATTAAATGAGCTACCCCCCGGTTTAAAGTTCGGTCGAAATCGGTTAAGGCGTTTCAGAGATTAGCCGGAACAAACAGACAGACGAAAATTGTAAAAGTGGTATTTTTGTGTGTAGGGGCCGTATAAATTCATATATGCATGTAGTAAAAATCGATTAATCCAATATTACAAACAGAAATTCTAATTTTATTCATAATGTAGATGAATAGATTCTATGTATTTTAAAACATTCTCATAAATAAATATTATAATAATATTGGTTTTACATTAAAGTTAATCTTGTTTAGCACAAAATAAATAGGACCTTTTCAATTATTCTAACCGCGAACCCACGCAAATATAAAATTAGATCTACATTAAAATAAATGGAAATAAGGCATTTTGTAGGTAGGTACCGAAAATTAATTATGATTCATAGATGTCAATGAATACTCTCTTTAAATATTAATATAATCTCATTTTTTCTTTTAGAACTGGCAAGTAAATAATTAATAGATACATACTCATAATAATTTTTATATAAATAACAAACAATATCATGATAAAATTTGAATAAAGTTTACAAACATGTGCCACTTCCAACGTTTACAGATCTTCGTTTTCTCTTACGATTTCCAGATATCACCAGGCAGGTAGCTCAAACCCCCTTTTATTTTACGATGTTAAATTCTTCACGAGGTACATACATAGGTGAAAGAAGAGTATCCAATGCTATTTCGATGGTAGCGTTGAAAAAAGATAAAATTTCGAAACAGGGTGGCTTGTCGGGAAAATGGCCTGGCCACGATTAATGGCTCATGTAATTATTTTCAGTGCATCCTTCGAAATTGCACAAAGGGAATGGTTCGAAAAGGCGTAACATTTCGGACAAATAAAATAGCTATAGTATATTAAACCCGTTTTATAATGAGTAAATTGGTTCCCACACAATCTTGTATCACAATAGACCATTTTTTCCCATGATTGAATAAGAAACGCCTACAGTAATCGTTAAGTGGAATAAAATATTCCCGATACTATTACCTATGTAACTTCCCGTTTTTATCCTTTAGAATGCCAAGAGATTTTCAAGCATTTTCATCCACGTTATCGTATTGAAGAATCGTGTTCGTTCCAATCTAATTTCTGAGCTTAGAAAGGCATCGATCAACGTCTCCCTGCTTCAAAGAGCATATCGGAGGCAAAGCAGAAGGTGTCACCGTAAATGGATCGACGCTTAAACGAGTATCAATAGAGCTAAGATTCATGCGATTTGTAATTCCATTTTCTAGTTGCCTTTTATGATTCCAGAAGCTCTCTGAAGGCATTTCATCTAAAGTTGGTTTATTGGACGAATTTAATCAAGCATTTCATTCAGCAGTAAGCTAATATTTCAATTCTGAAGTGTCAGAGAGGAAATATTCATCCAGAATTTTCGTCGAAACTTGCAGAAGCATTTGCGAGCGCATTCGCCGATGAGACAGTCCCATTTGGCAATATGAAAGTGACGTCTTATGAAAAATGCGGCAATACCAGTTGAGGCACCGACATTATACCATCTGAATATGCGAGGGGTTGTAAATGTCATGTGTGATGGGAGCTTAAAATAGAAGAGGGTGTCTTTAGGTGATATTACAAAAATATTTCAGCTGGAACTAGTTAGTGGTGCGGAGGGAACGAAGACATTAACGATATCGATTCATTATGACACAATATAACAATGAAAATGGATACAACAGTTTCTGAGAGATTTGCTAAGAAATTTTTCACTTGTATTTGTTCTTTATACAACGGGGGAAGCAAACGTCATTGAAGACTTGTAAACTATCGGAAAGTTTCTTTGTAAAGTGTTTCTTGTTATGGGATTTATGTTTGTTTTATAGGAACATTATCGTTCTTGTTGAATGTACTACGAGTATTGTGGGTATAAGAAGTGGACTTATTTTTATGAATATATGTCTGTAGCTTCACCTAATTTGTTGCTTTCTTTATTTACAATATTTAGGTTGTTATTGTTTTGCAGTGGATGTTTTAGTTACAATATTTTTTTGGTGTTAATTTAACATTGCTATTATGTATTTATTTCTATGAATTAGTTAAATGCTTGGGGTCGCATTCATTTAATAATATGATGAAATGAGGCAAAGAAACAAAACTTAAATATTTTTTATTACTTTTAACATATTGTAAAAAACTTAGCTTTGTTTTTAAATGAATTATTAAAGATTATCGTGTTTTGCCAAATACTGCACCTATAAAAACAAACACCACACGTTCAGATACAAAACAAACTTGAATAATAGATCAATGGCCCCACCAGAAGTAACTCGTAAAAAAACACTTTCCCGCCAAAGAATGGAGGGCCAAGAAAAATTGCACTCGTTACGGTACACGGAATTGGCGTTAATAAAAAACGCACCGTAATTCGGAAATAAGGGTGTTGACAAACGAGGAGACTAGAGCCGGACTAATGAGCCACAGCTGAAGCACCTGACGACGGTAAAATGCCTATCCGAGGGACTTTACAACCTATTTGTTTTTACCGTTTTGGTGGGGACTTTTGTAATTTTTACTCGTAAATGTTTCGTGTTTTTTTTTTGTTTTACTCGTATAAAACGTTCCTGCTATAATGTGTAGGCTATTTTTAGAGTTTAAACTCTTTATTTTATGAGCTGTTTCTGTTTTTAGAAACAGTTGGTCATGTTGACACCTGTGGTTATGTATCCAGCTGCATCAAGCGACAGCTGACCTGTGTGTATTAAATTTTGAATAACAATTATTATTTATTAGGATGTATATCATCATACAATCATACATCTCTAAAAGGATAAACAACTAGAGTGGAATTGTTTTGAAAGTTACGATCAAGACGATGGTATCAACATTATTACGGATGTTTTAAACAATTTGTTTTAATTTGGTCACATTAATTAAATGTAATTGATTTTAATTAAATCTAAACATGAACCTAGTGAACTGCACGCTGACGTTCCAATTGCATGCAGCATGTAGCATGAGCAAAAGATAAAGAGGTACTTACATACGAAATATATGGATGTATTATAGTGACACACACATGAGACATTACCAAAAGATATGTGTGCATAGAAATTTGCATAAAATTTTGACTACTCTGCAATAAAATTGTTCAAAAAAGATAATCATGTGTCTATAATATATGGCACGATAAATAATTAATCAATGTAAAGTCGATGTACAAATACGAATATCGAAATTACACAAATCCCGAAATTGGGGAGGTAGACCAAATAAATCGGAAACCAAAATGATGCCCTAACAATCCCATAATCCCCTACCTCGGACTATATACGGTCGGATTTGAATCTGTGCGACACTAAAATGTAGCATGCAAGATTTTATAGATTCCTCAATGAAGAGTGTGTGTGAGTTATGCATATTATTTTAATTGTCTAATACACATATTGAAATAATTAATAAAATTGAGACTTTACCTTTGCACTACGTGTGTTTTGTTCTTTATTATTTTATTTTTTTTTATTTTCTCAAGTTCCAATAAACTTCCAGCTGTAGGTACGCGTTGCGTGGCTGGAACGTTCTGGGTGATTTGTGTATCAAAAGATAAAGTAAGTCAAGAGGTACCTAGTTTTTTTCTAAACAACCATGACATTGGAGTAAATCGTAGCAGTTAGGCACTCTAGAAGTGATATTTTTAAACGACAAAAAATATAATTTGGACTGATGACACTAATTCACGTAACAATTTAGCTACCCTAAAATACAGGTTGTTTAAATTTTAAAGCATCCGGATCAGGGATCAAAGCGTCTATTATATCCATTTCGGCACGAACCGTGTTGTAGTGAGCTGTGTGGGGATACCGCACTCGTCATTTTGTGAAGGTCCCACCAGAGTCGCACCCTGTTAATCCTTGCTCATGTTTTGTTTCATATTACTAGAGGATTGAGGAGGAATAACAGCTTCAGATTCTGTTGTTCTCCCGCCTTTGCTGTCATTTTTTGTTTTTTTATTGTTATTTGCCTTTTCATAAGTTTTTTATCTATACTTAATATTTTAAAGAGGTAAAATTTGTAAGTTTTTATGTAGGGGGTGGTAATCTTTGGAACCGGTGGTCGGATTGCCAAAATTATTTCACTGATAGATAGCTACAATGCTCCTCAGTGTCTATAAAACATCACGCTACGATCAAATGGAGCTGAGCAGCGGGTGAAACCGCGCGAGAGTAGCTAGTTATTAGTAACGTCTTACTATATATAACGACATACAATTATTTTGTCACCGTCACCTTAGTATTTTTTCGACCTCTTGCTAGTGATTTGAAAAATCAACCCTTTTGCATTCAATGTATTAAACAACAACTCATATTTAGACGCCCAAACGTTTTCTACGCAACCAATTTCCTCACGAATTTTGTGACGGATGACGTCTACATCCCAGCCTATTACAGTAAGACCAATACAAATTTCGGAGATACATCCACGCGTGTACCACCTATCATAAACACTCATCTCGCGAAAGCTTTCATCCCCTTATGCAAATTGGCCACATTTATGGTGTGACTACGTAACTCATGCACGACCGACGACGGGTGGGTATAATAGGCCCTACGTACCCTTTTTGTGAGATGACACTCGTTTTTGGCACCCAGGAAATTGCGACTAACTAGAAAGCCCTGAGTGTAATTTGTTTGCGGTTTTAGACAAATGGAGGAGTCATAAATTGTCTGTTTTACACGTGTTTGCGTTTTTCTGTAAAGGATATCGTTTGGATTTTGTTGCCAGTTTTTCTTTTTTTAATTGAAGTTGTTATATATGTATATCTATGACAATTTTAGGATTAGGGTTTATTATTTATGCAATTGTTGAACATTACTGTAACCTGATTTACCTACAACGCATTCATTAGTATCCACAAATTATTGTTTCCAGTTTGGTTCATCAGACGTCACACACATACATTGTGTGTGAAATGTTTTTTGTTGTATCAACAACGCAGGAGAAATATAAAATTAAATTGCAGGTCAAAAATACATTCACGTTGTTTGGATGTTTTCCTAATCTGCAATATTGATTATTAAAAATACTTGTTGACTGAAAAGTTGCAATGCCACTTCTAAGTTCTTAATAACAAGTAATTGTACCATAGAGAGAATGAATGCAAAGATATTATTTTTTCAAAAAAATAGTAGGTATTACTATGGTCTCACCTTAATTGCATTTCTGAAACATTTATGGCCAAAGAAGAAGATGCGTTCATTAATTTGTTCTTTTACAACAGTTAAATTACGTTAATTAATTAACACATTATCCTAAACACACACATTCTGTATTAGAAGAATCCCTAAAGCAAACCTTCGATTTTGCGCTGTTATGCCAAACCAATAACAAAATTAATGACAATGTTATGTAACAAAAATACCGATAAGTTATGAAATACAAATCGTATGTCCAAAACACCGTACCTAATAACGTTATATCAATACAAACAAGCCTATATAGGCGTCATTGCGTAAACATGATTTGGTGTAAACGTCTATCGGTTGCTTAGCAACGGATTTGGTCGGACACTCGGGCCGTTTGCACGTAAATTGCTGCGTCCGAGTTTATGTGGTGTGCTTACACTGGGATCATTATGTGTGGTTACGTGGACTGGAAATAAGGACAGCTAGATTAGAAGGTTCTACGTAATAGTTTGTAGTTGGTAGGTTTGAAGATAGTAGGTAGATACTAATTTTGTTTATTGTTTTTCGTTTTCATATTATTATATGTATAGCGTCACATCTTTAGACATTTTAAATGGAATAGTTACTTGAAATCATAATGAAAAGGTACAGAAAACATTGAAATTACCAATTCCCCTTAAGATTTTACTTGACAGTTTTTTGAAGTGTTTCTTTTTTTGAGGAATGTTCCTATTTATTTTTCGTTCTAAGTTCTATATCCCTAAATCCTTCCTTCTCATTGTTACCGCAGGTCCAATTCTTCCCATCCATCAAAAAGCTAGCAACGCATTTGTAACAACTCTGTTTTTACGAGTGTCAATGAGCGGCGCTGATTGCTTACCATCAGGTAATCGGTCTCAAAGTATGCCGTCATCAGATAAAAAAAAAAATTTTTAAAAGTACTTTTCATGATCAAAATGAAATTAGGTCGCGAAATACTTAGGTAAATTTATTGTTGTCTGTGCCAACTTTAAAAATAACATAAAATAGCATTTTAAAGGCCACCTTCTAATTGATAAAAAAACTAGTCCTTTCCAAAGAGGTTGAGTGAGCGCTGACCTTTTTACTTTAGGGGACACTTTGGCGAGGGTGCAAACAAATAAAACGAATGTTTGACGGGGTTCGAACATTCGAACAACTCGAGAATTCTCCCTTGATCTTTGAATTACTTCATTCTTTGGAACACACTTCAATTATCGATTCCACCTGGAATTTAGGTTATTTTTAGCAATTAAAAAGTTAAACGGATTAAAAGTTTCAAGGAGCCTCCCAATGATGGCGTCTGGAATGTTATGATGTTTCTTCTGCAGGTTAGTTGGATTTGTTTGGTAAAACTGTGATTTGATTGTAAAATTGATTTAAAATAGCAACCGTCAAGATATTTTAGTTTGATTACTGGCATATTTGAAGTGATGATCGTTTAAGCACCCCTATTTAGCAACAAACAAATAAAATAACGGAAGAGGATTCAAAGAGTTGTTATGATAACTATTCTTTACGGTTAGAAACGGGTACTATTACTAAAACTTTGCAGTCTGTCCACGTATCCGTCTCTTGCCAAGATAGATAATAATGATGATGATAAGGAAAGACAATTTCTATTTTTGCTACAACAATAAGTTCTAAAAACTAAAATTTTCTAATCAACACAAGTCGTGGCAGATTGAGATTCGCACTTCGTCGATGTTTAGATGATAAATCAGGACATTTGAAAAGTTGTTAAAGTTAGAATACCGCACATTGTAACTTATGTTGCAATAAAAACCTTTTTATTTTACCCGTGTTATGATCGCCATGCGTACTTATCTATACAGTAATATATGTAATAAAGCTGGAGAGTTTGTTTGTTCGTTTGAACGCACTAATCTCCAGAACCCAGTATTGCATAAATTACACAGAATTGCATAATTATTTTTGTGTTTCTTAGTACATTTATGGAGGGAAGCTGTAGGCTATATTATATTAACATCAGACTACGATTTGTAGGAGCCGAGTAGCGAGTGAAACCGCGCGACAGAAGCTAGTACTATAATAAAATTGATAGAGAATATGATAATCACATCCCGGGACGTGTCCCCACGTGCGTTGAGAGGATCTTCATATTTATTTTACTATTCGCTCTGACTAGTACTTAATATTTATTCAGTTGTCATACTAGTTACGTGAAAGGTTTTGATGTGATGGACTAACCTACATACATTTGAATGTCAAATATTTCCTAACCGTCTTCGGATAATTTTATAAGCTTTTTTTGGTGTTAAAGTTGAATTCTTTGAAGAAAATCCATACTACGAACTTGGAGCCGTTGTACTGTATTTTGTCGTATTCACAGCACTGTTAGGTATTAGAATTCCAAACTTCATACTACTATTATAAATAATAATAATATATATACCTCATACTAATTAGTAAGCTTTTTTGTGTCTACTTCTTGTTTGTCAGAAAGCTTTGGTCAAACATGGTGACGATTGGTACTCATATCGTCACCATACGATAAGAGGCCTTTGTTTATCATTGGGCACTTATACACTAGTGATGATAGATATATAATTATAGTTTACATTTCAGTTTGTTGTATGCTATACAACAAACTGTAATGTGTTTAAGACTCAATATCTGTTTAAGACTCAATTTCTTAATATATCTGTTTAGTTAAAGTAATGTGATCTTATAATACCAGTTGCAATACAAGTTTTGATATTAATTTCTTAGTCTCAAATGTGACATGAAATCCAAACCGAGTTACATGATCAAATCTCATATACATATACATATAGGGTACACAAATATATGATATGCTTGTAGCATTCCGATACTACTCGAAGATCAGTGTTTTAGACAGTCAGTGATGTGTTTTATTAAGTATATTCAGCTGGTGTTAAAGTGGCTTTAAGCTGATGAAGAAGCTAGGAGCCACTTCAAGCCCATCTTGGGGTTATAGATCAAGCGCAATCATGGTCCGCAACCCAGGTTAGAGGAAGAAGGAGCAGGAATGCAATGGTTTTTAGTCAGTAAGCGTCGTCGTTTGACATACCCTTTTGCTCCATCGAGGGCGGCAGAAAATTTAAAAAAAAAAAATTTAATTCAAAAAATTTAAAAATAATTAAAAAGTATATAAGTATACATACTTTTTTACTTTTAATACTTTTTTGTATTACTTTCATTAATAGCTTAACTTAGCCTTAAGAATCATTTAACTTGAACCTGATCATAAGAAAAAAAGACTTTAATCTTATAACGTAACGTAACGTATTTTATACGGAAATTTAAAAACGAAATACAGAAACGGAACAAGTTACAAATAAATATAGCAATTGTTTACATAAACTACGAACAAATCCGATTACTCATATACATTGTGCACGTCTTCAATTACACATTCCGGATGTTCGTACGATTTAAATTCGTCGGCAAACATGGCAACTCTACCCAAATCCGAACACGTGTTGGAATCAGTAATCAATAAAAGTACTGACATGAGTTCATCCTGTATATTAGATATTGTTTAGAATATAGATGATTAATTTAACTGCAATGTTAGTGCAGTAGCTGAATGATTAGCTGCTTCGTGACCTGTCTTTCTGTGATTCACAAGTTGTTGGTCTAGGTCTAGGATGTGAGTTCAGAATAATATAATTATTTCTAAATGCACATGCGACAAAAACAAATGCGGAGCCAAGGTAAACAAATACATTAATGTGTGTATATGTAATGTCTTACACAAATACATAACGACAATTTATTTAAAAAAATACATATGCATATGAATATTCAATAATTTGGTATTCATGAACAAAACTAATAAAGGATAAAATTAATTTAAAAAACACTCAGTCACTTAGTCGATAAATTATTAGTTTAGTAAAGTCTATTTATAAGGTACTTTTGAGTTTAATAATACACAAGTTTGTTTTAAAAGCCCTTCTTACCATGTTTTGTTTATCCTATTAGAGATAATGTAGTACAGATGTGTCCAAATTTGTTTACGTAGTTCTATCAAGGATTACACTGGCATGTTTTATTTTTGGGTGAAACCGGTTAAAGGAAGTGAGGAAATAGATATTTTGTACTTACAATGTCCTGGAGTCTTTTGTTTTATAGTGAGAAAGTCAGTCTTCTCCTGCTCTATCACGGGCTAGAGGGAGAGTCAGTCTCTTCCTGACTAAGGGTGCGGTTCCCATTTAGGCGGACCGGAGAAGAGCTGTGCCGCGATTTACCAATCACATGGCTTGAAATCTACATCTCTAATGTGGATCTATCTCGAATATGGATTTCAAGCCATGTGATTGGTGAATCGCGGCACAGCTCTTCTCCGCTCTGCTCCGGTCCGCCTCAATGGAATTGCAGCCTAAAAGCCACCCTGCTTTGCGGCCGGGCGGCGCTATTTTCTTGCGTTTTGACCGCCATCTGCTATTTCTCTCCTCGCGAAAAGATCTAATCTTTACGCTATCTTTTAAAGGAATTAATTAGTTGTACTTCATGCATAGACTTTCAAATACTTATGCATTGGTTAAACAAAACGATGTCCAGGTAGTTTTGGTTACAATCATTTCACTAAGAAGCTACGAATATAATGATACTATTAGTAGATAGCTTGGTATTATTGCTCATGATCATATCATGACTACCTAATAACTGCTCATCTGTAGTAGCAAGGAGGTATCATAATTTTACTATTTTATCGTATCTACACACAATAAAAAACTAGTTGCGGATCTCGTTGCAACTAATTTTATAATTGCGGTAGAAGTAGCTGTGACATACGGTGCACTGTAACCAATGGCTTTTGCAATTTATTAAACACTATATTAATATCTGATTCACTATTTTGGTATATTTTATTTTGTTCTCTTGTTTATGGAGACCACTTTTTTTGTGAGGGGAAAATTATCAAGTGACTGGACTGGGAGGGAGTGTCAGACTCTTACTGACTAAACGACCCCTCCTGTTCCTTCTTCTGCTCTTGGTCGAGGTCGCGGTGCCTCATTGCGCTTACCCCGCAACCCTGGCTGAACATCAGCCATTGGGTAGTGGTCTATTGGCCCTTTACGCTCCGGTCTGGTTCTGGCAGGGCGTCGAGCTACTGGCCACTTGAGTAACTCATTTTGTCTGACTTGATATCTTAGGTGAAATAACTACCAACCGAAATGAGAACATTGACATGTTCGATTTTACAATAAAAACAATAGAAATCCGTGACAGTTTTGCAACTACACTCAATGAATGAGTCATAAGACACCGGTTTGCTTAACCCACCTGGCAATCGTTAGGAAACTATGTAAGTACTGACTAAAGCTTATGATGTCGACCTAGATGTAGAAGTGAATGAGACTGCCATTATATTAATGACTCAATGAATAAATTTAATTTTAATTCGTATTTGAATGTTTGCAGTAATTTGGTCCTAGTGATAGATTGGAAACAGTGTTTTGGATTTATTTCAGACTTATGAGATGTCAGGCAACGTGAGGGTCTGTCTTAGCAAAATTTCTTAGTGTAGGTAATGTAATGTGATACGTGGTAAGAATAATTAAAAGTTTGGGAAGTTATTTAAAAATAACGAGTTAAGTGAACTGATAAATCCTCTACTAGCTTCACGACGCTTAGCGCAGTCAACTGCGATTGAATGCTGATCATGTTCTTCTGTGTCTTGAAACTGTAGTTTTTCAGTCAATTTTCGTCAATATATCATTACTCTCAATACATTTTGTATGTCTAACGATAGTAAAAAAGACATAGTTCATGAATTTAGTAGAACATTTTGCTGGGTATTGCACAAATTATTTTAAAATGAGAACTAACTATAACACGACACAGTGTAAACCTTAACGGAACTATTTTTAGACAGAATTTTACACTCTAGTTAAAGTCAAAGTCAAAGTCAAAGTATCTTTATTGTGGGCATATGTGAGTTACAGGTCTTAACATTAAATTAAAGTATCAATATGTCCTGCCTCATAGGCATACAATAATTATGTGGGTACTTATAATAGCATAGTAATAATTATAATTATTGACATAAAAATTTGGAATTATTAAGAATGGTAAAAGTTATTATAAATGTAAAAGTACAGTGAAGACTATCATCACATGGTCAATATTAATGCATGTCAAAATACAGTAAAACTAATAAACGGTCAAAAATTTAAGAAATCTTGGATCGTGTAGTACGCTTTATCAATTATTTTTAAATACTGCAAGTTCCTTAGTGTCTAGAATGCTAATAGGTATTTTGTTATATATTTTTGATGCCATGCCAAAGAAGCTTTTACAACTATTTTTGCAGCCGTCGTAGCCATGATAAAAGAAATATTTTACCACTGCAGAATTCGTTTGTCAACATATAAACCTTTGAGTTTTTTTTTGGATATAGAACTTTTGCAGATCAAATATTGATAAGTAACTAATTACCATCAGCTTCTGAGAAGAACACTATGCACACATTCGCTCCCTTTCCTTCAAAAGATTCTCTTAATTGTATTCTATCTATAAATATAAGTTGGGGAAATAAAGTTTTTTTTCATAGTTTCTTTAGAGCCTGGCTGTCTGGATTAGATTTACCGACTATTAGCATCTCAACGAATTTTTTCTGTGTTTTAAAGCTGTATACATATCGACGCGCAGTTTTGTTGGTTCTAGTTGATATCTACATCGAAACTGCTAGCATCAGACTGAACACCACTGTTCGACCCGCTTGATCAATTTTTGTGTAATCGTGGAAAAGATCAATAAAATTAAGAAAGTTTTACAAACTTTAGGTAGTCAAAATATTGCTACTGAAGAAATCTCCTGTTTCTCCACCACCCAAAAGTAGACTGGCAGAAAACGCCTAAGGCGTTAAGTTCGCCATTGTACATTGTGAAAGAAGTATAAAATTAAATAAATAAATGAATATGATCGACAGCATTAAACTTTATTTATCTACAGCCTAAACTTAATCGAATATAAAGTTGGGTATTTTTAGGTGACACAAATAAAAGTCATGTAATTTCTTAATGCAATACGAAGTTTTCCATTTCACCTCACCCTTCTCCATTTTATTATCTCCCTCGAGGTATACTACTGGTCCTTATTTCGTATGTCTTATGAAGGTCTTCTGGTTTATAGACAGCTATTGGGCCAAAGCCAATACCTTCATAAATTTTGTAATTTTATACTTTCGAATCCTCTTCCGCGAAAATCCGGATGGTAGGCCTTTTTATATAATAGGTGGTAACTATATGAAAGTAAGATCGAATTTCGAACTAGTACTAGATTTTTTTTAAATCAGCTGTAATCTTTAAGGACTTCAAAGCATACCGTTTTATTACTTATCGATAGGTTTTTTGGTTTACAGTTATTCAACCACGTTTTCGTGTAAACCTAAATAAAATTGTTTTCTTTTCAATAAACTGAAATTTCGTTCTATTAAGAAAATGTTATTAAGGACAGATTTTTCAATAGACAGATAAATGTTAGGTATCTCAGGGATTAAAATTGTTGCTGTCACTGTCTTATACAAACCTTCTGACGCGATAGCATCATAATTATACGACAAATAACTTTTATCTAACCATTGATCAGATCAAAATCAGCCCTAAGAGGATTAAAAGAAATAGAGCATATCGCACATTATTCAAATTAAGAATATACATAATTATACTACATATCCAATTGAATAATAACTATCGTGAGTCGCGAGACATACTTTTATTGAAATAACACGTGAGTTAACTGAGAGAAGCTCGACTAGTTTCAAGTTACAACGGGACTCTTATTCATGAGCAGCGTGCGCGTCGAGGCTTCTTGATGCATTTACATATGTAATTCTTTCAAGGACACTTGAGTTATGAGCCCAACCTCAAACTATAATATGTCGACAGCCAATAGTTTAAGAAACATCCCGTAACTAGAAAATTGTATCCGTTCCAAGATCACGATTGGAATGACATTGGTAACGATCCCATTGTTTCCTAACAAGGCTGTTGTACTTTTCAGAGTGGAAAATGTCGAACATTTGCCAACGGTACATCAGGCGGCACTATGAAGAGAAGGCTGGAGGCTCCTACATGAAGGTATGTATTATAACAATAATTTGATTAAAGAAAATTTAAAATTTATTTACGTATTACAAATAGTCAATGGAATGTTGAAAGAAAAATATGTTTACGAGTGTTATATTTTCAAAATTCAATGCTTCGAAATTTGAATGCTACAAGTGTTCTAGAAGCTAAAAAGCAGAAATAATTAATTGAATAAGGGCTGATTTTTCAATAGTCAGAAATGTTACCTATCTGAGGATTAAAATTGTTGCTGGACAAACATTCTGACGTGACAGCATCATAATTATTCACCAGGTAACTATTATATCTGACCATTAAAAAAACAGCCCTAAATGAGTATCTATTACAAAAGACCTTTATATTGCATTGTGGTGTCGGAGAAAATTAAGAAAGCATGTTCTGTTTTAAAAATGCAGTTTTTTATCCGAAAAGTGTAGCTATGGTAACGTTCACGGTCCGACCAATGAACCAGTAAAAATTATGAAGTCTAAAACACACATACTAAGAAGTTTCTCTACGAACCAGGTAGAACTGGATCCGTCATATATTTCGCCTTTCCGTTAGGCCTTGCGTGATCCTAGGCTGTAATGCGAGCCCACTCAAGTTGCGGATGATTAAGTGCCCAGTTATAGCGAAGGCTTCCTTTTTATTTAATCTTCGAGACGTTGATGTATAGGACTACGTGTTATGAAATGTGTTGCCTAATAATTTGTTACATGACATGTTTATCTTTCTAGTTTTATAATAAGATTTTTTAAGGATATGAGGGTGTGTGAAAATTGTGCCACAAGTAGGTACTCACTCACACGGCTGATGGAAATATAGGTGCGATTATTTTTCACATCTTTATTTCCTACTTTCTCGCCTACTCGCTGTTTTAGCCAATGCTAACTGCTGATAGCCAGATCAATAAAAAAGATGTTAAATTTGATATAGTATTTCCTGAGATTAAATGTCTTACTTGTATTTTTTGTAGGTATACTGACAATAATAATTGGTGTAAAACACTTAATCTCAAGGTCACTTTTGAAAGGTAAATGAATTGAAATCTAATAACACTTTAAAAATAACAACCCTTTAAGATAGTACATAGTATAATAATGAATCGATAAACAAGCCTATTGCACTAATTAGGTAATTTATAGGTGATCCCAAAATGAGAATAATAAGTCTGACAAACCTCTGGGACTAACCAGTGGTAAAAAATCAAAATGTAGTTAATAAGCCAAATACAGCCACAGCACTTATCACACAAGTACTCAGTAAGGGTCAATTTCCAATGAACGATCCTGCCGCATCATTTCAATATGCTCGACATGCAGTGACCACAAGCAGAATCAATTCACGGGATGCCATTTCATTTTTGCCCCCAGGCTTGCGCTGTGGATGCATTTGACATTTCCCATTTCCCGGCTTAAAGACCAGAATGACCACCGTCCTTTGATGGGTGAAATGGACACGCCTATTATTTTATTATGTCTGGTTTGGGATTTAAATACTCGAAATTAAGTTTATGATTGTTAAAATTTTAGAATACATAGGTTGTACCTATTTCGTTTAAATTTATAATTTGATTTTGTTTTTCATTTCGTGATAGGCACTTTACTTCCCCTTTAGTATGCCCGTTGGTACGACTTTATCGCGGTTATAATGTATTATATAATATATATAGGTACCAATAAAATAATAAAAAATACAAATATTCAACCGTCACAATGGGAAAAACAAATTTTGTGTAGGTCCTAACACCAAGCCTACTTACCTATTAGGTAAGTAGTTTCAATGAAAAATAGAAACATTAATTACCGTTATATAATTATTGTAATAGGTTATTTGCTTACGTATATTGACATTATGTATTTTTTATTATTACTCAGAACTATACTTATCAAATTAATATCTTATCAAGAGTAATAACTCGCTACTCGTGATCAGACAGACGTTCATGAGAAGTGCCTACAATTTTAGTTATAGCAAAAATTTTTTGTTATGAAGAATTTGAAATGAGAATTTCATTGGCGTATTCATCATAATATATTTAAAATATTAAGTCCTTTGAATTGTGTTTTACGATAGTATTATTTTATTGTATTCGTAATGTGTCGGCGATTGGTCACTATCTCGTCCAGTGGCTTGCGACGATATAGCCTATGAATGAGTACCTACGGCTGTTCGTGGGCAACCTATTCACTCAAGCTTTGCAAACATCGACGCATATTATACATTTATAATTTTCCTACATACACTTAGTAAAAACGTGTTGGTACATATATCTAACATTCTAAGTTAAGCCTCAGAACAGATACATCGACCACCCACACTGAACCAAATACTAGAACGTTAGCATAATAATATGTAAGTAGGTACACAATCTATTTATAGAATAAAGTCAGTACACATTTATAATAGCACACAAAACATGGATACAAACAAAAGGTGTTCGATTTAAGTTGTCGAGTAGTGCAATGGTGTTCAATTTCCGATATCAACGCAAAGCGGCGCCGCTCGTCCGCTGTTTCCTTTAGCGGGCTGTTAGCCTTATCTAGTTGGCTATGGTTGTTGTAGGCGCAGGCTGTTTTGTATAGCCGGTCGTAGATGGGATAAGCTGTATATAGAGTGTGGTACTAGTAGCACGTTATGACATTCGGGAGATATTGAGCTATCGAACTTGTGTTTTACATACAGTCTGATTTGACAGTTAGTTTGTTTTGAGAATCGTGTATGTATTGGTATATTTTTCTGTTTAGAATTTACAAATTTATAAATATTTATGTATTTTTATAAATATAAAATAAAGAGAGAGACAACATATTTTGACAGTAGATTTTATTGTCAAAACATCTTTAATGAAATCAATACGTACCTAACCAATCATTATCCACGAAATCAATACCAAACTTTAAAAAAAAATCGATGCACAATAAACTTTAAGGAAATAAATAAAACATGGCGACGCAAGGCAGAACAAACAGCTTAATTACAAGTTTCGCATTCGTTGTAGGTACAGGCAAGCAAAACAAAAGGGTCTCAAGAACAATCGGTGCTATAGGGGAAACATAACAAATGCGAGAACAAATCAAGCGCTACTAGGAATACTTTTGCTTACCTATAAAGAAAAAAAATAACGGTACAGTTGTCCAGACTGAAAATTCCCCAACGACTCGACGCGATTCATCGCACAACTTTCTTCATTTGTACCTACGACGGATTGAAAATAAAACAATGTCAGTCGATATTGATAAACAATCTAGGTACAGCTCCAAATTTATTTGGTGGAGTTAAGAAAATAAATATTATATTTGATTTCATATTGGTAATTAGACTAAATAATTATGTGTTTTTTAAGGAAGGTCGGCAAGCGTTCTGACCACGGACTTCAAATTTAATATAAGTCTGTGGTTCTGACTGATCATCTGATTGTAAGCATTCGGCGGCAATTAATTAATGGTTATTCAAAACATAATCTCTCTTTATATGTTTTTTGGCTTTGTTTTTTATTGGAATTTCTATTTCTAGAATAAAAAATCTACTTCTGAACTGTTGACGCCATGTTGGAATTAAATAGGGACTATTAAAATATGAAACAAGGCAGCTTGTAAACTGACATTGTTTTCATAAAAAGAATCCAAACTTCTTGAATTTTCGTCACTTCCAAATATGAAAATACTTAGCTCTTGCGTCGAATAAATACTTTTTCTTTGTTTATTCTTAAGTAAGTAATATACCAGGTTTAAAAAAATATTTTGATTATGGAATATTATTGGAATACGGTTCCGTCTCTCACAACCTAATACTTTTTTTCGTATTCTTCTTGTTTTTGTTTCGTGTCAACGCTAGATAATTGACTTTTGACAACTTTTTAATGAGTTCTTTGATGTAGATAGCCGATCCCTTGGGCATTTTTATTCCATATTTGTAATTTAAGTTTCTTTTTAACTGTAAATAAATGTGAATGTTTGACCCGACGGCTTTTGAAACTACTTTTTTTTTAATATTGATTGACAAAATAGTTCAGAATGTTGTTACTTTTTTATTGAGTTATGCATAAAGAAAAAGAAAAAAGGTCAGTTTCGCATAGTTTATATATGTATATTTTACTAGGTTTTATTTAAATTTTATTGATATAGGTTTTACACTTGTGCTTTGTATTAACTGTAGAATTAAATTACAATTCCATTATATTTTAAGAGTTCAAAATTTCATCATTCCTTCTAACTTTAGTCGTCTCAAAGTACATAAAGTAACTCGTTAAGAAATTACAAGTGTGTTTGTATAAAAAGTGTCATTTAACAGCAGCAGTAAGGATGTGCCATTATTCATATACCAAGCAGCAGGGGTGTTGAACCGACACCCCGGGGACGCGCGTTTTAATGTCCGCATTTGCATTTCCAGCATATGCTAGGTTTTCAGAAGTTTGGTGGAAAGTTGTTGGAAGATTTTCTTTTGTTTTTTTTTCATAGTGGCAAGACGGTCATTGTTTTTTTTTTGGAAGTTTGATTGTCTTACGTTCCTAATTGCTATAGAACATTAGCATTATACATGTCATAATATCGTGTTTTACATAATCAAATTATTATTCTTCTATCGTGTCTCGAATTGCCACAACTGAAAGGGTAATATAATTTTTAGAAACAATATAATACTTTAAAAATACAGTCTCAGCTAAAATATCTACACAAAAAAGCTTTAGCGGATACTATTTATTAATCTGTATTAGTCGTAGGTAAGATGTTAACAATTTTCCACCTGCACAGAAAATACTTCGAAAATTTCACATATACTGCAATATGAAATATCATCAGCGCCATAACATTAAACGCTGGAAAGAAATAAAGAAGTTATAATAAGTCTAGCGGCCCCTCGCATAGCGGGACACTTCCAAACAATTAGAGAGCCTCGTTAGCTTTACGAGATATTTAGCGGGACCTTCCTACTTGACTGCATTTTATTAGTGTGCAGTACGTAACGCAGTTTATTTTTCGCTGACAATAACTTTGGGGTGGTTTTAAATGGTAACAGTGGTGATCAAGAACTAGCATTATAATATTCTTAGCAATCGTTGTTTTTCGAATTGGGAAAATTATTAAATGACTTCTCTTGCCCTGGGTGGGGTGATGGTGGGGAGGGTCAGACCCTTACTGACCAAAAAACTGCCGAACCTTTTATTTTTGAGATAGGTAATCATCAACTTTGATCTCTTGCCTCGAAAGGCAATATCATTATCTTACTGACTAAAAGCCATCCTGTTTCTTCTCTTGCTTCAGGCCGAGGCTGTGGTACTTTATTATTTTATAGCGCTTGCCCTCTGCAATCCTGGCTACCACAACAAACTCATTGTTTTGTATGATAGGTTTTTTGTATAACATTGTTTACATATTTGTTTTAGAAAATGATTAAAATAAGCAATTTTAGCGGTTCCTTGAAACTTGAATGCTTTCTGTTAGAGTGTGTGCACTTGAGGGTGGAAACAAAGTTTACTTGATTCGGAAAGTATTTCTTTTACAGATAGTACAGATCAGTGTTCCTGTTACAGATTCAACAAATTTTCTTTAACGATTTCTTTATGCTATTAAAGACGTCCATATTATAAACTTGATTTTTATATATTTCTTTATAAACTCATACGACGGGATATTATCAGACTCTTTTGTTGTACAGTCAGGGGTCAAAAATGCAATTGCACTCTACCAATTTTAAAATGACCAAAATATCTTTGTAGAATAGAGTCAATTGTTGAGGACTGCTTTAATTAATAGCATAGAATCTAAATTATTGAATAAACTGGCTGTGAACCATTGAACATGTACTACAAAGAAATTTTAGTCATTTTAAAATTGGTAGAGTGTAATTGCATTTTGTTGTACATTGTATTGGAACTCCCCAGAAAGCATCTACTAAACATATATGTATATAAAGTATGTAGAATATACTCTTAATACAAGATATTATACTCTTTTTTGTATGATAGTGCGAGCTACAACAATTTACAAGCGTGACAAATATTTTATATTAAACTATTACAGGGATAGTCAGTTACTTTATTAACCTAGATTTTACACAATACGTAGAAAATAGTTTTTAGGTAAATTGCTTGACCTGGTTTTTCATTCAGGCTCAAATAAATAGATCCATGGTACGCTTTATGCAAATGAAGCGTCAATATGGCAAGTCATATAATTGATTAAGAAAATATTTTGCTAGACATGCGTTTGCACCATGGTAATATGTTGGTAGGTTAATGGTTCATAGGCACGGCTACCTATTGTTACCATACTTTCATCAATACTTATAATAAACCTTTTTTTTTGGTATAGGAACGTTGGTAAATCGCAAGTACGCTGGTACGGACGCCGGTACGCGCCGCCCATGGATACCCACAACATCAAAAGAGTTACGAGTGCGATGTAGGCCTTTTAGGGATAAGGGCCTTAACACGACAAAAAAGTATTATAAGTATGATTTAGCATTTGCGTCGTGCGTTTGTTAGAACCAGCTAAATTTCGTAATATTCACTAGCTTTTGTCTGAATGAGGCACCGCGACCTCGGCCGGCAGGCAGAGCAGGAGAAGGAACAGGCGGGTTTTTAGTCAGTAAGAGACTGACACTCCCTCCCGCCCGGCCCTGGGCGGGAGAAGTAATTTGATGATTTTCCCCTCCTAAAAAAACCAGTCCATAGCAACCCATACCCATTTACAACATTTCGCAATAGTCCTCCATCAACCGGGGATTGTCCTTGGGTGCACTTTCATAGTGCATACAGGGATCATTGCCGGCTGATGTCTCATTTTACTAATTTTAAATTTGTTCAAAGGGCCTCTGTGAGTTGGCTTCGGCCCCTCGTACGCCTTCCAAAAGTCTGGGACCCTGTGGTCCCGTGAGTGGAAAGGAACATAGATAATACTACCTAACCTTATAATATTATAAAGGATGGAACTGCATATCGCAATTTTTTAATAAAATTTTTCGAAGTCCAATTGTGAGACTGCAATAATCCAGTTGCCGTCTGACAGTCATAAAACTAACGTTCAAGTTTCCAGAGAAGTTCTATGAAGTAATGAAATTGAACATGAAATGAGGAATTCCTTGAGGAACGTCAATCCGTGCAAATGAAGCCGCTTGTTCTCTTAATTATAATTATACTAAGTACTTACTTCGTTAAAGGGGTTTTAAGTTCACGACTGTTATTTGCCATCAGGATTTATAGCGACGTATCTAGATTGTTAGTATTTGTATTTTCAATAACATTTATAGTCCATTAAGAACTGACTGCATGGTTGGCGCGGTGGCTGGGCAACTATGTGATCTACAAATTGTTGTTGTCTGGGTATGAAATTATGTTATTATGTAAACGCATTAGATATATGCACCCACGACTCATGAGCAAATACTAGTGTGGGGAAAAGATTTTATTTTGAAAAAAAAAGAGGCTATTGCCAAACATTGATTGCGATTTTAAAATAATTTCTTACGATAAAATCTTCCAATTGTTTAATGGTAATCGTAATTAAAAACTTTCGGAAAACAAGGTAATCAATTTAGGGCTGAATTTTCAATAGTCAGTTAAATGTTATCTGAGGCATAAAGTTTTTGTTGTCACTGTCTTATACAAACACATTCTGACGGGACAGCAATTTAGCTATTCCCCAGAAAACTTTTATCTAACCATTGAAAAATTAGCCCTTAGTCAGTTTATTTAATTTATCGACAACTTGCTGAAAATATTTTGAACTCATGAAGGAGTAGGTATCTAATTATGCTCGTAAAATACCTAATCAATAATACATTACCGATCTAACGATCCATGTAATGCACCTCTTGACCCGGTTACTTTTGAAAACTAAAAGATAAGGAACTGTATTTGCAAAAGCAACCTTATACTATCGGCATAAGGTTGCATAAAGTTCAGAAATCGAGTAAATGTTTGTGTTTCTTTTTATTGCTTAGCAACGGCCTTTACTTCAATGAAGCGGTAGGTCGATGAACTTTGTGGTACTTAATAGACAGGAAAATTATTGGAAACTCGAGTTTTCCTGCAACTTTGTAATCGTAGGACTTTTTTTGCATGCGATTTTGAGTTTTATATTAACGAGTTATGAAGTATTTTGTATTAAAACTTAATGATGACTTTTCCTGAAAATTAAACCATGAAAGTACTTTTTAGTAGATATATACTCGTATTATATGTATTGTCTTACCTATTTCTTAAATATTCTTTGTACCGTTACATTGTTTTGAGTCACAAAATTGTATGTACCCTTTAATCACCGTAAAACTGGGTAAGGACAGATAAAACCAGTGAAGTACATTAAAAAGGGTTTTAAGGCTGTATTAATGGAATGACCGTCTCATTGGTGTGTCACAAATTCGACTGTTTTAATTTGAATCACTACGTATTTTTGTGTTTCAAAGAAAAATAATAAATAAATAAAAACTTTATTAATATATTTGGCTTGTCCAGGGTATCGAAAGAGGAGCAGAACAAGGCACGGGGAGGTTTTTAGCCAGTAAAAGTCTGACACTCTCTCTCGCCTTACTCTGGGCGGGAGAAGTCATTTGATGATTCTCCCCTGACAAAAAAAGTGTATGGGACAGACTCTGACTAAAAAACCCCATTTCTTCTCCTGCTCCAGGCCAAGGCCGTGGTACTGAGTAACCAAAAAACTTTAAGGACGTACTAATGGTAGCGAAGTGCGTCGGGCGTTCGTCGTACATTGCAGCAACTATTCGTGTTATCGCTCGTGTTAACACAAACATAACCAGCAATGTATGATGTCAGCCACACCTATCTCGATAAATGAAGCCTCACAGTTCACAGCATGAGCACGTGATTATTAATTTCCACAAATTAAAACCAAAACCCCTCGAATGTTCGATCCGCGTATTATTGCGTAATAATTAACATAACATTATTATCATAATATTCATATGCAAATATTAATAATACGCCACGCAGCGTATCCCTCGGGATATCGTAACGTTGGCAGCCGAGATAATTACGCCAATTAACGCTTATTACCTACGCCGCTGATTCCATTACCGAAGGGAAGTTTAAAGAACTATTTATAATTGGAATTCAATATTCTTTCGTTTTTTTGGGTTTGGTATTCCATCTCTCATTAGGATATTGGTTGGGAAGCATGTTTAATTAATTAAAACCTTGATATTTTGAGGTGCAATGACTCCCCGCAGCTTGCAAAAATTTAAATTTTAAGGCTTTTCTCCTATCATGTTTAAGAAATCAGTTGTATTATTAGGCTGTGATTAAGGTTAGCGTATTTCGAACACAGTAAATTCCCTTAAATACATTTAAATAAATAAGAAAATTGACTATTAATTGATTTGATTAATATTCTAAATCTCTTTATAACCGTTAGGTACATCCGTGCCATCTTCCTAGTAAAACAAAGATGAATTATTGTTGAAAACCTAATCGAACTTCGAACCACGACCACAAGTCACGAACGTATTAACGAAAATACTCGTACTAAAAAAAATGGCTACTTATTTTATTTTGCGCTTGCCAATTTTATGCTCTAGCGAAAGCAGTGCGTGAACTAAAAGCAGCTTACGTTAACAAGTGCCTATGTCCAAGTACCCTCTGCTTCAAAGTACACGCACACGGGGGTACGCGCCACGACAGGCGGATGTGACGGTGTTTACACTGAAGACACGGATAAATACAATGTTTTAGAGGAAATACAATTTTATACTGATCTTTTGGTAATCATGGAATGCAGTAATACTGGAATGTTTTCGAGACAAAGGCTTACTTTGATAATTAATTAAGTGTTTCTTTTATAATACAGTAAGTTGATTATTTATTCAATCCACTGCAACAACAAGCATAAATTCAATGCCACGGGCATTCTCGTTAGCTAAACTTTAACGGCCTTATTACAAAACAAGGTTTTACTTTAGTCTAGGACTAAACCATTGAGGTAGTTTTTGTATTTCGAATTGAAGGTAGATGACAATAAGATTCAAAATTCCAAACCCGACTCAATGGTTTAAACCTGGACTAAAGATAAATCTTGTTTTGTAATAAGGCCGTAAGTGATGCAGTGACAACATGGTCAGTTCAACAAAGAATAAAAATATATTTTTTAAATTAATATCAAATTGTCATATGAAAGAATTTAAAAAACAAGCTGGATAACAGTTACAGTTAGAATTAGTTTCGGCTTTTTTCCCCAGAGTACCTAAATATTGATTTTTTAACATATATTATTTCCGTGATTATTTCACAGACGCTAATGTTATAAAATTTTATTTTCGTGTGCTATAGTAACTATTTGACTTGGAGTAACTGAGAAAAGATCTACACAACGGGACATCTGTACATTCAGATGCGCGAAAAGAAGGTTTTATTACCTCCCTAACATTAGGGGAGACCGGGGATGGTTGGCTATAGGGGCAGGTAGACTAGGCGACAATAACGCGCCACCATCAGGTGATTTTTATCAACCAATTACGAACGACGATGCCTTCCCGCGGCCCGCTAACTCGTGTGGAGTGAGACGCCACAGTCGCGCAGTGTTCGTGAGTGGCATCACATGTTGTGTTTTTGGTCTCGGTAAGTAATGTTTTTGTTCGTATTGTTTTTTGTTATTGTGTCCATAGATCAGTTTGAACCAATTTTTTTGTTATGCCAAATGTAAATATGATAGCTTTATTCTATATCAAACAGTATTGCTTCCATCTTAGTGTCACAGTTTACATACAATATCGAGTTAAAATTCAAAATGGCGTCCGGGGTTGGTTGACAATTTTTCTTCGGGGTAGGTAGACTAATTAGTCAACCAACTTTAATTACTTATAAATAATTTTATACTTATTTTAAAGAAGTATGTGGGCTAACTTAGATCACCCCGACTCCACTTGCCTCAAATTTAACAAATTAAACAAATTTGTTTAATTTGTTATTCCTACCCGCGGAACCTGAAGACTCGCTTCGTCGGTCCTTCGCCATTCCCGGGGACGCGACCGAGTGCATCATTAATGTTAACACTATTATGGCTTCCCTTACATACTAATTCGTAGTTTTGTATTTTTTTTAGAGTAATGATGATCTTTCAGATGTAAGTGACGACGATGACGCAATTTGTCTGGAATGTACCGAATCCTATTCTGCCAGTAAACCTGGTGAAGAGTGGGTCCAGTGCATTACGTGTAAGTTATGGGCTCATTATAATTGTGCAAAAGGCAGTTTGCTAATGTATGAATGTAAAAATTGAAATTATGAGACTGATTGTTATAATTTCATAAATAAGATAGTTTTAAGAAAATAAGTTTTTGTTTTTATAAATAAAACATAAGATACACAAGTTTATGTATGTTGAATAATATTTTTATAATAGCAACGTGATCTTTATTACTAATTTATTCTTCTTCTTCTTAGTGATTTATTAGAATAATTCAAGTTGCAATTAAGATTCAAACAGAAAGTACAAAATGTTTGTTACTTATTGTCAAGTTAGATTTTTAATAGTTTAATAAGAGACTGTTACCTTTATGAAAGTTCTTTATTAAAGGAGAAGGATCTCAAATTTAATTTTGTTAATAATTAAATAAAAAGTTTCTATCATTTAGTATATTTTGATGTTTTATTTTATACTAATCCTCTTTATTCATACTAATTACTGCTTAGGTCAACCTACCCCATGCTAATGGCCAACCAGCCCCGGATATGGGGTAGGTTGACCAGCTGTCAGGGGTTTAGAAAATCAACTAAATAAGTATAATTACGAGAAATATATAGTTTATAGGTAAGTATTTTAGGTACCTGAATAGTTATTCTACCTGTATCAACTTTTGTTTTTTATAAATCAAGCTAAACATCGGAAATATTGAAGCTTAAGTAAAAAGTTGGTCAACCATCCCCGGTCTCCCCTACCTTCCACTAGAGACTACAAGATACATCAACACGCTTATTAATGAAAAACGTAGCTAAGTACAGTAAGTAAAATAAAACAGAATCAGCATAACATGGGGTGTCACGCGTGGATGCTCGCACCGCCAAGAGATTTTTATTTGACAAACTTTTTTCACAGCCACCCTGTCTGCCAACTAAGCACATAGGTACATCGGATACTCACGGCTCTTTAATTTGAAAAATATATTTTTTTGTTAAGATTTAATTGATTAAGCTTTGAGTATTTTAATAGAAGAAGGATTGATCTATACTTCTACACTAATATTAAAAAGAGGTAAAATTTGTAAGTTTGTATGTTTGTATGTAGTGGGTAAACTTTGAAGCCGCTGGTCGGATTGCCTCAATTATTTCACTGATAGATAGCTACAATGTTCCTGAGTGCTATAGGCTATCAAAAAATCACGCTACGATCAAATGCAGCCGAGCAGAGGGTGAAACCGCGTGAGCGGAGCTAGTAGTTAATAAAGTTTTTTTTT
This sequence comes from Spodoptera exigua, assembly GCA_902829305.4. NCBI lineage: Eukaryota > Metazoa > Arthropoda > Insecta > Lepidoptera > Noctuidae > Spodoptera > Spodoptera exigua. The sequence continues at coordinate 9,107,788 of LR824615.2, forward strand.
TTTAATTTTTATTCATGGTAAAACATTATGTTCTATGATACTCGTCCTTTTTTTCATTGTATATTTTTTTTCGTAATAAAATAAGCGATGGAATATATTGCGTACTTAAAAGCTTAAGGTACCCTTGGCAAGGCCTTATTTCAAGCGGAACAAACACGCAGGTTACAGTGTGAGAACGATAATTTGAAGAAGAAATTGTAACTTTGAATTTTTTTTAAACACATTTATGGTCTAAGTTTTTATAGTAAAGCTGTGTTATAAGAGATTTACTGGCAAATAGCTTTCACGTCATTTTAAGTCATTGGCTACGCAGTGCCATTGGAATTCCTCTAAAAATAAAATTTTGCTTATGAATGGTGTATTATTTTCGCATTAATGTCGTAGTACACTTTCGTATGACGTGGTGGGTTCAAAAAATGGTAAGGCCCAATGCCTCCCCCTCCCTCATCCTTGAATATCCGATCACGTCACATTTAGTCATTGGCGAAACAATGCCCTTTGAATTCGTTTAAAAATAAAATGTTTCTTATGATAATTATATTATTTTCGCATTAATGTGGGCAAAATACTTTCGTATGACGTGGTGGGTTCAAAACATGGTAAGACCCAATGACTCCCCCTCCCCCATCCTTAGTTATCCGAAACACTTAAAGCCTACCCTGGCCTCAAAAGGCCAAAAACACACTCGATACTCCTTTGGTGTTACGGGTGCCCATCGGCGGCGCTAATTGCTTTTTATCAGGTTACCCATACATCTGCTCGTTCACATAAGTAAATACTAATGGGACTTTTTTGAGTTATTTTGTTGTACTTTCTTAGTTTATTTATCATACCCCTGAGATTTGGTAAGGGACAACAGACGATTTCTGAAGTACAGGTGCTACGAGTGTCTATGGGCAGCGCTGAATGCTTACCATCAGGTAATCCAGCTGCTCGTTTGCAGCCGTATGACATAAAAAAATATCCCGACGAATTGAGAACCTCCTCCTTTTTTGAAGTCGGTTAAAAAACATTTTTGCCAAGGATGCTGAAAAATACCGAGAAAATCTAGATATTTTTTCTTGTCCGCCGCTCTAAGCATCAGTATGTCACATATTAGAGCAAATATCTAAACCTAGAGGCCGTGGCGAACGAGGTTTAACTCATTTCCCGTACGTTTCCAATATGTGGGGCCGCATAGAAAATCGAACAAATCTATCTTACTGAATAATGGGGATTATGTGGTAATACTGCGAAAATTTCAATATTAGACAGTTATAAGGGTAATAATTCTGTATGATAAGACTATTTTTTAAATGTGATACCTAGGTCGGCAATCTGGCAGACGGGTTACCTGCTGGAAAGCAATTATGGATAAATTATGCAATTATTATATTATATACCTATAAATATAAATACGCCACCAAAGGACACCCGCAAAAACAGTGGAGATTTTTTGTGAGGTGAAATTCCAAATGACTTCTCCAGCCCAGGGTCGGGCGGGAGGGAGTGTCAGACTCTTACTGACTTAAAAACTCCCGTTCCTTCTCCTGCTCTGGGCCGAGGAGTTACTAGTGCATTGTTGAACTTTTATAGGGATTAGGGATTTGGATGTTTAGGAACGTAAGGATTGTGCCTCCGGTAACCTCATTTATACGGCGAAACACAACGCTGTGATTGTATTACGCCGGTTTTCTATGAGGCGTGGTATCACTCCGCTCTTGCTGACCCATTCGTGCCGAAGTATGGCTCTCCCACACTTAAAACTACTTTTATAACTAGGTTTATTTACATTTCATTTTTCTTAGAATTTTCTACTAGAAAATATATTGGATTATTTTGGATTTCTTCTTTTCTTATTGTTCGTCGGATTTACCCTTTGAATGAAAATATTGATTCTGTAGGTCGGCAGCTGTTACTTTATATTCAGAACTGACATATATTGTTTGTTTACTATAATATGTATATTTATGTTATTTTTTCCCTTTTTCCAGTTGCTGAACACGTTGTCATCGGATTTGGAGGATATGCTAACTGAACTGTACGAGGAGAATATATCCAGGTGAGTGAGAATTACGTTAACTTTGTTATTTTAAAAAAGTCGTGGAGTAGTTCAAATTTGTTCTATGTGAAATTTTCAATAAAGTTATTTTTTTATGTGATAGGTCCGCAAACGAGCAGTCAGATTACCTGATGGTAGGCAATCAGCTCCTCCCATGGACACCCGCAACGGAGGAGTTACGAGTGCGTTGCCGACCTTTTAGGATTTAGGGATTTGGAGATTTAGGGATTGAGGAGGGATTGGGGGAGGGGAAAGATTGGGCCTCCGGTAACCTCACTCACACGGCGAAACACAACGCTGTGGTTGTTTCACGCCGGTTTTCTGTGAGGCCGTGGTATCACTCCGGTCGAGCCGACCCATTCGTGCCGAAGCAGGGCTTTCCCACACTTAGAAAAGTATTCTCATTCTTATCTTATATTTTATCAGTTCACCATAACTTGTAACAAATTTGTTGAGAATTCAATATTGAAAATTTCGTATTCTTAAACGTCGTACCTACGTTAAATTCAAGCTAATAAACATTTGTTTTCACTATTAATGGATTTTAAAAAGTATTTTTTTTGTTTACAATTCAAATGACCCACTTTTTTATCAATTTTATAACATTATGGCTATATATCCGCCATGACTGAGATTTTTTTTTAAATGAACTCATGTAAAACGTTTTTACTTGATATTTTTTAATCACAATGAAAATTATATAATGCACACACATTTTATTTGCTTTTTTTGTGAAGAAGTTTTTTTGTGGACATTTTAAGTCTTTCTTAGTAAAGAACAAGAAATTAACATTTACGAATCTTTTGTCACGTATGAGCATTCAAATCAAATCAAATCAAAATCATTTATTCCAACTAAACCATAAATAGGTACTTTTGAAACGTCAAAATAGATTAGTAGTCTGCCAGTCTGTTCGTCAGTGAAGCTAGGTGCTCGTTCCAAATTGTAGTTTCGAATGGAGAAGAACGAGCAAGAAACTCCATAATTTCTATTATAATTTAAGTTTGATATCGCCACAAACTTCAGGTTCTAGTGAGTGAGCCACGCCTGGCCCGACTGGAGTGATACAACGGGCTTTACAGAAAATCGGTGTGAAACCAGGTTTGCGTTCTGAAAGAGTTACCGGAGGCCCAATCCTATCCAAAATCTCCAACCTTCAAATCCCCCAATCCTTAAATTCCTTATTAAGTACCCAAAATGGTCGATAATGCACGTGCAACTCCTCTCCCGTAGCTGATTTCCTCCTTACCGTCCGATAGAAAAAAATAACCAAAAAAAATGACCACGTTAAGATAAAATTAAAATAAGATTATAATTTAATTATTGCTTAAGTAACTCAGTACTTATATAATAATATATAATACTAGCTACTCTCGCGCGGTTTCACCCGCTGCTCGGCTCCATTTAATCGTAGCGTGATGTTTTATAGCCTATAAGCACTCGGGAACATTGTAGCTATCTATCAGTGAAAGAATTTTGTAAATCCAACCATCGGTTCCAAAGATTACCCCCTACATACAAACTTACAAATTTTACCTCTTTATAATATTAGTATACCTAGATGACAAGAACCTTAGCCTCATCAGGCGTGGCTGGGTGTGCTAGCAATATATAATTATAATGTAGCATAAAAATGATTATGTATGTACGTATGTATCATTGCAGAAAGAAGGAATGTTGAAATTCATCAGCTTCACTACTTCTTACTAAACTAAAATAATCATACAATTTTTCACCAATTATCCAGTAGTAATTGCGAACACACTTCAAAATCCAATTAATAAATCTATCAGTGAGATAAAATACAAACAAAAAATAAGTGTTAAACATAAAAATGCTTTATCAAACGATTTTCGACCTTACGTGAAGTAAATAAGATTATAAAACGTTTTCGAGATCGTAATAAGTGTAGTGAAATCGTATTATGGGAACAGTGGCGCGCTTCGGCGGAGAATAAATTGAATTACATGCGGTCCTGACTTCGACTCTTGACTTGAGCGGTTCCTTTGATACTGAAACCCTTTTCAAATATTTATGAATACGTTAACATATACGTATTTTAGGGACGAACTTTTGCTTTTCACACCCTTTTCATTTAGCTTCAATGAAGGAAACTTAACTTTCCTTAAATATGATGAACTCGGTTCCGCCCGCAGCTTCGCCTGCGTTTATAAAAAACAGCTTTTGTCGTCGAGGTTGACCAGGTTGATCCAGGTTATCACCTATCTATATACCATACTTCAACCTAATCAATCAAGCCGTTTTTGCGTGGAACAATAACAAAGATACATTCATACATTCTTACGAAATTTCACATATTAATCGATTTTAACTGATTAAATCCAAAGTTGTATCTACTTTGAAAAGATAAGTTAATTTACAAAGAACTTAGCAAATATTTATCGACTTTCCGTTATTTAATTCAGATGTAATTTACATTACTTTATTTAACGTACGGCACAACCCTAGTCTAAGAAGAAAAAAAAGAAAAAATACACATACACAATTCATTTTTTAAATAATCGTTCGAAACGGCCAGTCCGCCAGACAGAATCAAACAGAGACCGCGTTGTTCCAAAATTAAATTAACAGTATGCTTTCAATTCCACGCACAGTTCAATCTAAAGCCCGGCTAGCTTTTCTTTTTTTTTCAAACCAGCCAATCCGTTGCGGTTTATTGTTTTACATACATTGGTTAGCCATTTACGACTGTGTGACGATTCAATAAAAGTTTCAATATACCTACGTAAAGAAAAACATATTGTAATAGAATTTATTTTTGAGAGAAACTAATTGAAATTTTTCATTGACTATTTTTCATTTTCGTAGCAATAATTTTAACAATCAACACACACGATCTCCCCTATCCAATGTATAGTATTGTTTAAAAGCGAGCCTGAAATATATTACTGGTATCAGTTTTAAAGCCAATAGCGTGCCTATAACAAATAAATCACAGAGAAACAAGATGAGGCTGGTATCGTAACGACTACAAATCATCGACCTGGTGCTGACGTTAACCGAGAGCAGAGCGAAAAATAAATAATATGATATAACAACGGTTTTTCGTAGGGCCGAAAAACTGTTGGGTATAAAAAACTAGGTAGGAACGCGTTGTATGTATAACAATATTGCGCTATCACGCGAGATGGATACTCATTCTTCGTAACTTAGATTCAACTTGTAAGAAATTTATTCAGAACTAGCTTATGTTAATAAAAAGCCTATGTGTTAATACTGGGTGTCGACTATCTACGTACCAAATTTCAACTAAATTGCTGCAGCCGTTTTGCGTGTAAGAATAACAAACATACATCTATACATAAACTTTCACATTTATAATATTTGTAGGATCATTGATATGGACAATAACATCGATGCTTCGATGTGTTGTGCATGTTAGCCTTAAGATTGATTATAATAATATGATTCTCATTTTCTTAAGACAAAAAATCTAGTTAAATTCTGTTTAACTGTAGTTACAAACATATTATGACACCTTACTCTTGGAATGCAAACGGATCTGAATAACCTTCTTTAGATTCGTTGGCCAGCGTTGGCGTCGTGATTTAGACTGGTACACCTTATATGGTATGCAAGAGAAATGTAAACAGTTCAAAAGTTTTATTCAATATCATTCTCTTTCACGACAAGTATTTTATTATGCTACACTTCTTACTGCCAAAGATTTAAGTGTGAAACCGCATATTTCACGCGCAACATACCGTAGGCACCTCAAGGGATACACATAAAATCCGCCCAATACGCAGATTTACCATATAAAAATCCACGATAGTCGTCCCAGCATCATCACATTATGCAACCGGTGTAAGACTATCATAAACGTATATTACACGCGGTGTTGTGCAGGAAGCATAAGTCGCTTGGAATTTCCCTTGTATTTTATTCCACAAAAAATTTACTTCAACAAAAAAATATTAATAATTGCTTGACTATAAAACCTTCCCCTTATTCCGAGATTAAAATAAACCCTTAAGTGGGAAAGTAATTCATTATAACATTGTAACATTTGTTTAGGATGGTACAAATACAGTGGGATTCATAATATTTGGTTTTATATAATGAAGCCTTGGAAAGCTACCGAACTCATTTGAACATTCAAAAGTGTCTTGTATGTAGATTCGGATAGATGAAAATATGAAACGTCAAAAACAACAAAACGTGCCCAAACCAGAAGCCCAAAGTTACGGACAAAGCATTATGAATAATGAAACACCCTCTGTACAAAGGCTCGGAGTAGGCACTACCTCTGGATATAACCACAAAACTGGGAATTTTGCGGTGGGGTGTCGCAAGGAGAAAAAACTGGAGCGCAAAGTGTTTTTTACGGCTTTAATACGAGTTTATTAAAATATTTAAAGCGAAACTTTAGCGAGAATTTCCCCGAAGACATCTCAAAAAGGTCCCCCGTCGTACCGATATGAAACTTTCAGGCTAGGTGTTGGAATGATAAATTAAAACGAGGAGAAAGAGCGTCGACATGTGTTAGTGTAATGAGATTTTTTCGCTCCGCCTCATAAATTATTGAAAAGTGATATCTTCTTCTCATTGGTGGCGAGGGAGGATGTTCATTTATCAAATCTAGTTACTTTTACTACTGTAATTGAATAATGAATTCAAGGTTATTTTCTAATTAAAGAATTTAACACCGTCTGCAGACAATCCAAAGATTTTTGCACTTCCAATAGGGAAAACATTTAAAATCGTAAATATAAGACAGCAGCATTCACAAGGCGAAATATCCCGTTTCGGCTATTCACATTCAGTTTTATTGACGGAAAATTAAATTTCAGAAATACTTTTCCAAAAATTGGTACGTATTCAAAGCGTCCCTTTTCGAAGAACAATGGAGCCCGATTGGTGTTCGCGCGAAATTGTCTAGGGCCCCTAAATGGACTATTAGGCACAGACCTCGTCTGATTTTGGTGCGCTTGCAGAGAGGAACTGTGATTTAAGGAAGGGGACTAAACGAAGGGAGGGTGCATAGGTAGGGCAGATAGAATACAAGTCATATCCATGTGTGATTTTTCAATATAAAACCTCATTTTATATTTTAATATACCTAAGTGCAATCGAAAAACAGTCTTAAATTTTTTATGTGACTTGTAACTTAATGGCGCTCATGTGGGACTAAAAACATTTTATCAAACATTATAAACTTTCCTAAAAATATCATAATCCTTACTACTAAATATACTAGTAGAGTAATAATTGCAAACAATATCAGTTACGTCTGGAAACTTCAGATAATAAGCAATATTGTTGTCGGTAATACCTTATTGTACGTTGAAGAGTCTGAGTTTCTCATATTTTCTCTTTGTACTGGCTAGACATTGTAGCGGAGGCCTTTTGTGGTTTTGAACTCGCCTGCACAGCATAGTACTGCGCTTTTAGTTCTTAAAACCACCCTCCGTATACCTTTATATACGTTTTACTTAGTGTTGTAGACGTGTCGATGAAGATATTTTTTTACAAATACCTTTATATTGACACATGTGTATCCTTATATAGATGCTTGAGTTTGTAATTCTATGGAGCATTTTCAGAAGTGTTTATTCATTCATGTTTATTACCAACCATGACAAAACATTTGAGAAACTATATTATTTTGTTAATTGCATTACTTAATTACTTCACACACGATTTATAACTTGTTAAAGTTACTGATTAGAAGTTATTTTTGTGGTTAAATTAGTCCTTATCGACATCGACTATTTGTCATTCACGAGTACAACTCTCGTCAAAATGGCAGTACTTTTGAGTGATTGCGAGCGAACTCCACAAACAATGCCCACACCGAGTCAATCTCGCAGTGAATGCACTATAGTTATATAGCTCAAGGATGGCGGCGTACCTATCGCAATATTCAGAGATAGTTGATGACAAAAATAAACTTTTAGTTGTAACAATGCGATGGGAAATTACAGAAACATTTTACTGTTGGGAGTATTGTTGTATCGGAGCATCTATTGTGGTGGTTTTTATAGCATCTGCAGTTGGAAAACATTTTTATGGTATGCAAATGTATTATTTCCAAGAACAATATTTAAGTTGGAGTGTTGTTAGCCCTATATTTCTATCTATCAATCCTTTATCGACGGTGGCGCCACATTCATTTATCATAGCGACATAATTGGACATTAATGTAAATATCTAACAATAATATTTTGACATTCAATGTTTTAAATTGTTCTAGTTTTCTATTTATTTGCTATGCCAACCCTATTGTTACAATCATATACGCATCTATAATATAACCCGTTATCAGTTTGTACGGAAGTCTGTGAATCAATAGTTAGTGTTTACAGCACGCGCGTAACTGTTGTCATTGGGAAACCGTTTTATTTAATGTTTGTTTTTTGTGCAGTTAGTCTTTAATGCACATATTAATATATTTTTAATCCACATCCATTAAAAGTCATGTTAGATTATTTTCACGTATGTTTCAAGTCACATTTAATCAGGATAAAAACAAATATCTTTGAACAGTAACTGTTGTGAGACATACTTATTTATTGTAAATAACGTCTTACTCATGCGAATTAACTTGGAAAATGAATGAGAGTCCCGATTTTACTTGAAACTAGTAGAGCTTTTATTGTTGGTAAAAGTTGGAGTTATGTGTAAGTAACAATTTTTTTAAACATGTTTAGAAAATTTTCAAAGCCATTCATTATGTTTATATTTTGAATGATTTTGTTGGTTGTAGAACAAAAACTAATATTACCCAATTATATTCCTTGCATCGCGGTTAGGGGGAGTACAGAAATCATTTCCAGATAAACGGTAGCCGACCACCGGCTGCGCTAAATTAAATCGAACGACAGCCCTCGGATGGACAACCATTGGGCCGTTTACCCTACGTAATGGCGTCATCAAAATCTACGGCAAAAATGTGTTGCAAATGGAGCTTTCAATGAGGTCATCAGCCGTTACTTATGTATTTTATTACATACCTATTTATATATTATACAACTTTATAACTCATTACTCGGGATGTTGGGTTCGATCCTTAAGTTTGGTGAAGGGAACAGGACTTTAAATTATATGAATACATAGTTACATTGTCAACTTTTGTTTTCTTCTTTCTTTTCTCGCCTAGGGCAAGGCTAGAGAGAACTTCACTGACTAAAAACCACCCTGCTCTTGCTTCGGTACCACATTGCGCTTGCCCCGCAACCTTGGCTAGGCATTAATAACTATGATATAAGTATATACTACAAGATGACGAGAATATTTTTGACTCGGCACTGAGTATTAACCAGATTCAACTAAATGGCAGTATTTTATGTAGTCCGTCCGTTATAATGTGCCTCTTATAACACAAGATAATGTGATACCACATGGTTAGATACGATGATCGATTTTTGCATGACAACATTAGGCCATAGTAAGTGTAAAATCGACAATAAAGTTTTGTCCTCAATTAAAGTTGCTTCTCTTTTAGCACGTGCATCAGACAGGTGGACAGCGGAACACCAGGTTATTAGTATTCACATGTCTTCCAATATCCGCAGGATGGGCAGATGCCGATAAAAAACGGTATCAGCTGAAGGGACGATCGAAAACTAAACCGGTTATTACAGTATTAAAAGTATTTTTAGTAGTTTATTTAGATGGAAATATTGTTCTGTATCTCATTAAGACCGCGCTATAATCAGCGTTAATCAATTAAAAATGTATTTTGGTTCCAAATTAGTACTCAAAAATTTGCATTTGCTCTCATAAAAAAATGGAACCATGACTCAGCAGATTTTTTTTATATTTCGAACCCTTTTTTAAGTTTCTTTAACCGATTTTAAATTTGGAATCTTTTATGTAGTACGAAATAGTTTGTTTAGTTCTCCATGTAAACAAATATAGGTGTGAACATTTTGTTGAAAACCATGTACAAACAAAATAAGAGCAATTTCGGTTGTGACATTTTCATTATTCGCATCACGCTCCGGCCTTGACGCCACAAATATCACTAGAAATAAAACCAAGCGTTTACCCTGTATAAATATATCACCCTTAGTTCTACCCAACTAAGTGTTACCAACTATTACTAGCGCCAAAGAAACAATAACTATAACAGTAATATTCGTCTAGCTTCGCCCTGTTTGTTGAGTGAAGCCAATTCATGAAAACCAACATTATTTTGCTGCTCAAGATGTAATATTTGCACGATTTCATATCTTATTTTGTTGAAATAGGGGTGTGATATAGAAAAATGTTTTGCAAGTTTATGTTTGTAACAATTTATTAGTCGGATATAGGCTAAGGTTTTGAAATGCTTTTGTCAATAGGTAGAGTCGCTTTTCTTTGACGTGACAATATTTATAAAAAAATGTTTAGATTTTTTTATAAATTTGCCTTCACCTAGGAATATCTTACATAATGTCACATACACATGCCACCCGGCCCGGAATGATGTGTGAATCGAGTAATCGACAGATTTTGTAGCAGTTTGTCTCCCAGCCATTGCAATCGTGCAATTTTCGAAGAGAGAATAGATACAGAAAAGAGGCCACATAAATAAACATCGTAAATAATAAAAAAAAACACTCTTGACGTATTAAATTGAAGCGACAACATTTACGCGAATATATAAGTTCGCTATTTATTCCTCCCACAAGCTATAATAAATAAGGTGATGTTTCCCATAATAATCTCCACTTTATCAGTGAAAACAATGCACCAAAAATATATTCTTAAAGATATTTTTACGACTCACACCGAATCCCTGTGGAATCCGTTGCTTCATCGTGCGTGAAGTATGGCAGATAGCGCTTACATAAAGGTGGGGGCACACGGCACTGAAGGTGTACTGTAAATGCAGTTAAAATAATAATTCTCAACTTACCTTTTAACAACAACTTAACACAGTCTAATGATGAAATTAAAAACAATAACTTTGACTAGAAAATTTCATAATTACGTAAGCATCTGTTTCAACACCTTTATTTTTTAAATTCTTGTTAAACATAATATATTATTATGTGACACACAATCATTCGTAAAAAAATACATTCTATATTCAAATTTATTTATTAGCAGCTATTCAGATACAGGAATATTAGGTAACTGATGATTTAAAAATATCTAAACACGAAAATTACGTTTTTACCTTATGATTTCAAATTCAGAATTAATTCGAAAAAAGAATCATTTTTATTCTACTTGGTTGTGTGTGCACCATAAGATTGTTCACACAGTCGGTATAGGCAAAAACATTACCCTCCATTGCGAACTAACAGATGTGTTTGAATAATTACTTTTGCATTAAGGTTCTTTCTTCTTCTTCGTTCTTATAAATGGAATTTTGAGAATGTTTTTTAGGTATTTCATCTAGGCACGTACCTACTAGGAAAAAGTAAAAGATTTTTAATATTGTTTGGTATAACTTTACATTGTACAATGAGGCTTAATAGTTTAGGGCCGATTTATATCCATGTTTTGTTATGTATATGCAACCAAAACATACATCAAGTTTTTTTTAGTGGAGAAATTATTATTGACTTCTCCCACGTGAGAGGAAGGGATGGCTCTAGCGTATTATATGTGTCAGACAGTGATTGTCAATTTTTTAAGATCATGAAAATCGACAGCATTATTTTGAAAAGATTTATCTGTAATCAATTTCATTATTGTTAATCTCTAGATTTAATTAAAAAAGTACTTAACGTTTCAAAATTAAACAAATAAAAACCCTATTGAAACATTGCAAAGTGACACTTATCAACCTATCCATCCACGCTTTCCGAATCAGGGTTTAATGATTTATTTAATATGATCTAACAGAGATTAATTTCAGTTGCTCAACGCCTCGGGTCTGCGGTCAGAGACACGACACATGCATCACGCTCTAAACACAATTAACGAGCCGGCTAGGGTTACCATTCATCTACGTTACATTGGAATTTGTCTTCATAACGATCATGAGGAAGTTTCTGCGATACTGAGATAAATCGTGTTTTGTAAGGACTTGATGGGATATTACTTAAAGAAATTGAGAGAGATTCGTGGATTGTGGGACTTTAAAAAGTAGCAAGAAAAATTTTTTTTATTTGTTGGTTCAATGACAGATACATTTTAAGAAAGACACAATATTTTAATCTTTTTTTACCATCGGTGATATACTGTGTTTTTGTTAGGTAACTACTAGCTGACCCGTCAAACTTCACTCCACCTCAAAATTAACTAATAATCTCTAACCCTTTTGAACTTCAGCTGGACTTCTACGAATATTTCATGAGCAAATGTTGTCATGAGTAATATTTCATTAGACAAAAATTGGATCAGTAGTTTTCGGGATTTAGTGAGACTAACGAACAAAATTTTCATTTTTAGGTATACTTTAGCCATGCTTCGGCACGAATGGGTCGGCTCGACCGGAGTGATACCACGGCCTCACAGAAGACCGGCGTGAAACATCCACAGCGTTGTGTTTCGCCGTGTGAGTGAGGTTACCGGAGGCCCAATCCTTCCTCTCCCCCAATCCCTCCTTAATCCCTAAATCTCCAAATACCTAATCCCTAAAAGGTCGGCAACGCACTCGTAACTCCTCCGTTGCGAGTGTCCATGGGCGGCTTTACCATCATGTAATCCGTCTGCTCGTTAGCCGACCTATTAAATAAATAAAAAAATAACTAGGCAAATTTGTATGAAAGTCAAATAAGCAGAGGACGGAGGATTTTAGGACACAAGGAAAATAAGAAAAGAAAATGAAAAAAGATATAAATATTACTTTATTTCCTTTGATTGGTTAATTTCATTTCAGAATCCAATCCAAATTCAAATTAATAATAATAATAATTTAGGTTTTAATAAAATTCGATCCGTATGTTTAATGTTTTTGCAAAGCTTTTATTGAGACCTTGCTTTTCGTTTTTCTAAATTTAAAATGAATAGATTCAAAAATGTTTTTCAGCCAGTCCGTTTCCGATTTTTATTTGATGGCAATCCTATGCGAAGTGGCGGTACCTTTCGACCAGGCTAGCTAATGTAAAAACCTCGTTATGCCCCGAAGGCAGAAAAGGATTTACCCGCTATATGTGTATATCAAGGTTTATAACTTTATTTGGTTACTCTGTGCTTAATGGACAATGGAAATATCGAGTCTAAAGTTTTCAATGGCTTAAAAACATATTAGATTATATTTAAAATATTTTTTTATATCTTTATGGTACAAACGAGGGCTACCTAATGGTACCGAGCACCAAGCTGTTTCCCTAATGGTAATGATTTGCCCCACCCATGGAGAACCTGCAATAACCAGAATACAAGGATTGGGGATATTGGGAGGTGGAAGTTTCATAGTTTTTGGTGAACTCTCCGCTCTCATGTCGAGCCGGCCCATTTGTAGTAAAGCTGTATATATAGCACTCAAACACGTTATTTTTTTCGATTTTTTTTAATTTTGAGTGAAATTTGTATTATGTATTATTCTGTTTGTATTATGTACAGTAATACCATAAATTTTACTGGTTACACTATCGAATTGGATTATAATTATCTCTTATGATCGTTGTTAGTGATGTTAAGAAATAAATAAAATTTAATAAATAATAATACATAGATCCTCTTTTATAAATTGCAATGGGTAATTTATTTGTTTTATCACTTAGCTTAGTTACTCATTCATGACCTCGTTGATAAATTAATAGTATTTAAATCATCATTTAAATGTAAATACTTATTGCAAATTAACATACTTATAAAATGAACCTATACTGCGTAATGTATAACTACTATAACTCGTGGTTGAATTGGTGTCACCATTAGCATTATACTCCTTTGTACTGTTTTAACTTTGCCCCTAATATGATTGACTCCTGTCTCTTGGTTTTGGGTCGTGTAATTTACGAAAATATTTTGCACCTACGTGTCAGGGCTTTTTGTGTAAGTATGTCAAGTTGTTTGTTCCTAAACGCACTCACTACACTACTACACTACACTACACAGGAGAAAGTCCAACTTGAAGAGCAAAGTTTGTTATAAAAAAAATGGATGATACAATTATATTTACCTCGTGCAAACTAACCGAGGAAATTGGCAAAACACATTTACAAACTCAGTTAGTATTTCCGTAACCACAATCATCACGCCAAGAAACTGTACCTACTCGCACAGAATTCAGATAGCAATCAATATTTCACAAGGCACGTGCATTTTACACGGATCCCAAACATGATACGAAAACCGTAAATATAGAGAAAGTTGGTTCTAACATCGGTTGTTTTTATAACACAACAAAATTTACGGCTGCCATTAAAGCCTGTATTTACTCGAAGCTAAAACAGTTTCGTCGAAAAAGTCCATTAAAACGTATGTTTTAGTGGATAAGTACAAAATTCTGTACGTGATGTTACGGTGAGCACCTCGGATCCCAGGAGTGAGGTATTATTATTTCATAGCGGCTGTACAAGGCATTAGCATAAAATACCTAAGTAGCACTCGGGAAATTGGTGCGGGAAATATGTTGGCATCGAGCTATGATGGTTCTTAGTTATTAAGTATGAGCGTGTCTGTATAGAAGCTATTTTATTATCAGAGGATGCGTTGGAAGGGTTGGTTTTAGGCTTTATCTTTTAGTAGAAAACTGAGTAGCATTTCCAAATTGTATTCCATAGTATGTGATACAATAGAAGGTGTTTATGTCTCAACTAAATATAAAATAACTTTTCTTTTTGTTGATGACGGGGTAAATAGTGTTTTGTTTTCTGTGCAGATTGGCTTTTTAGTTCATAGGTTAATTTTATTTTATTTAGCGTTTTGAAAACAAATACAGTACTTTAATACGTGTATTTTAAACAAGTTTTTCAAGGAATGATTGATTCTTTTACACCATAAACCCTACAGAAACGTACGCCAAATATTTCTTACTCCAACAGGTTACAAATACATTTATCGTTCCTACCATGTTCTAAGTAAATAATATACGATCAGGAGAACATGTTCTAGGCTTTGCATGAAACATGTTCTTGTTGGCAACCCGCTGGGCATGTGTGTAACCTCTCTTACACATCGCTGGGAGAGCGATCTTGTATTCCAATTTATAACGTACGGCAAATATTGGAAGCCATTCCACAATATCTTCTTTGGAATTGGCAGCGGATAATTTTAATAAAATTAAAGAAAATGTAGTTTTGTTTTGTGGTAGGAAGGGAAACAATAGTACGGATTGTAGAGGAGTTACGAATGCGATGCCAGCGTTTTGGAGATTAGAGTTTCAGGTTATTGGGGAAGGCGAAGAAAGGTTGGGCTTAATTTCTGGGGATGACATGATGGAATTTTTATCAATCAATCAAAATAAACAAGCGAAAGCAGTTGAAATCTTTTGCGAAGTAGCAATTTCTATACAACTTCGGTACTACTATCATCGTTCGAAAACTAGTCTCCAAAGACTTGCGAGTTACATCCAACCAATCTAAACTCGGGAACACTGGACTAGTTAAACAGCCTATATCTAAGTATCAGTTAACCGCAGCGAACAATTCTGTTGTATATTAGATTCCTACCCAGATGGAAGTTTTGGCATTAGATTACTTGTAGTTGAGCGGAGTCCCTCCGGGCCGAAGTGCATATCCTTGTTTGACATGAGACTCCGTAACTTATTTCGACTTGTACGGTACAAAGTTTTGGCTACACGATACACCCCTTTTAGCTATGGGATTGTAAGAAGGTTTGATGAATGACTCTGATTGGTTCGTTTCACTAGTCCGTTTGGTGTTCGGATAAAAACGATGCCTGGGAAAGTGGTATTGGGTTTAAACCTTATGTCACATATATGCTATAATTGAAAAATGTTCAGTGCAGATCTCGAGAGCAACTGAACCGATTTCGTAATTTTTTTTTTAGATCTATTGTTATTGTCAGGAGAATATTTTTATGCAAATAGGTAGGGTTTCTGGGTAGGTGGATAGAATTGAGTTTTTTTTTGTATAGGTATTCGCATTACTATTAATTGAAAAAATATGTAATCTTAATTAAATTAAATTACTTATGATGCATTTTGAGAAGAGATACCATTATTGAAACTGAATACCTTTTAAGAGTATCAATAATAAAAAAACCTTTATCAGGCTCTCACAATAAATAAATTGTACGAAGATCAAAATAGACAAAGTTAGTAAAGAAACTCGAAATTGTGGAGACGGTGTATATTACACTTATTACAATTTACATAAATCTAGCTCTTGCTGATTTATAGTTTTAATGAAAAAGCAACTGAAGTACTGCCATAGTTAAAAATGTTTCATACGTTCAATAGAGATGTGTAAAGTAACGTTTACAATGATTTTACAAAATATTTGTGTTATAGAATATGTAGTTTGTTTTGGATATTAGACAACAAAGTCTTAGTTAAATTATTTTTAGTAAGAAATTACCCTGTTACGAAGTATGAAATGCCTCCGTACTGTTAGTTAGAAAGCTTACAAGTGCAATAGGACTATTCGCACTCGTATGCTTTCTAAGTTCGATATCGACACTATCACTTTTAGAACAATTGTAATAGGTAATCATTTTTTTATTGATTGGTTCAAAAGACTTTTAGAACATACCCTTGAGTGAGCAGAAAATCATCAAATGACTTGTCCCGCCCAAGTTGAGGCGAGAGAAGTCTCCTAAAAACATCCCTGTTGCTTCTCCAGCTCTAGGCCGAGGCCGCGGTGCCTTATTGCTTACCTCGCAACCCCGACATACTAAAATGTATTCAAATACTGAAAAATCGACAATACCATCCTTAAAATTTGTCTACGGCTGGTAACAGATACTTTCTGGTGAGGTAATTACATACCCACGCTTAGCTTAGCTAGCGTCAGCAAGGGGATTTATTTGACAGTGGACATATTCCCATAGATGATGATTATAATGATGAGATTGAAAAGAAACTCTTAGAAGTTGAAAATTAACAATTTATGCTACCCCATAATCTGTTTTGATATCACTACATAGCATAAAACAAAGTCACTTTCTCTGTTCCTATATCCCTACGTATGCTCAAATCTTTAAAACTAAGCAACGGATTTTGATGCGGATTCTATAATAGATTAAATTATTGTAGAGGAATGTTTATATGTGGAGAAATTTTGTATCAGCATTGGACCCAAGCGAAGCCAGGGCGTGTCGCTAGTTAGAAAAAAAAAACGAATGTTGGTTTTGTTATTTCGTTGCTATAATGCGCTGTTGCAGGCTAGGCTTTAATGCACTGATGGACATCAGGTCAACCATGACACTATTAGAGAAAAAACTGTCTAGCTCTTCTAGAAATCCTGTTTTTTTTTAATTACTACTTATTTTTTATTGTTTCAGGTATGTACTTCTAAATATCCACTTCATTACTGATATGGTAAGGATTTTTTATAAGTTATCAATACAAAATAGTTTCTAACAATGTAGGTGATATTTAGACTATTATTGAAACATTACATAATATAGAAAACAATTCAATTCGATTCGATCGATTCAAACAAGAAAATACAGCCAACCAATTCTGAAAAGATTTGGTACGACCAATTTATTTTTCAATCACTTTAATCTTAATAAAAAGAGAAGAAAAAAATAGAGAGTTTTCTACAAACCGTCCAGAAAAAAAAGCTTGAAATAATATTTAATTAATAAGGGTGCACCAACATTTTGCCTGCATCTTTCGTTTTCCCGCACTATAGCCGTGCCTTACTCGGCACTGCCTCAGGCGTCGCTGTAATTATTCAGCAGCTATTCACAAGCATCTGCGCGCTCCCAGAGCCGACGGATTTTTTATTGTCTTAAAAAATATTTTCTTCTATAAAGTTTTGGTCATATACAGCTCTAGTTTCTGTTTGTAAGTTTGTGAATTATGTTTGAGATAAATGAAGGATTTCTTACGATGAGATACCTAAACGAAATACTTGATTTTAGAATTAGTTGGATTCAAAGTTTAATTGTAATTAATATCTATGGTTATATGTACAAATTTACATATAACCATAGATATTATTGTATTTCACGAAAAAACTCAAATTCTTCAGCTTTATTATATTAGTGTTAGTACTGTTTTCATTTTATAATTTAGTTACCATAGAATTTATTCATTTTCAGCAATTTACTTCTTAGACATTTTTCTCGATCATTTAAATTGCTATAACGGTATATTTATGATAATTACTGTATCAAGAAAAACTATTCCGATCTCGTGTCGTATCTTAATTTAAACTTCGAACACCATAAAATAAACTTGACAAACGCCAAATTAAATCGACTAGAAAATTATCTTCCGTATGAGCGAGACTTTATAATATTTTTCTGAATAAAAATGGTCGACAACGTCTAACCGGAGGGGATTTAATTAGACAGCGCAACCGCGACTTAATGTACTGTGAACAGATATAAGGGAGATTTGTAATGACGCATAGCTAACAGAACTCCGTTTGCACATAATTAATATCCTTTTTTGCTCTAGATACGGATTTGTAATAAGGGAGTCGAGAGGTTCATTCATATTTTTATTTCATAATCATCAGCCTAGTTTTCTTTCAGAGTAGATGTTTTCTAACAGAAAAGTTTTTTTATTTATTTCATCGCATTTCATTAGCTTATCAGTGTCCACTGCTGAAAGAAGGCCTCTTCTTACAAGGAAAAGGTTTGAGCATTAATCACTAGGCTTGTTCAAAATGGTTTGGTGATTTCAAACGTATAATAAGAAATTATTAGTCCAGGTTTCCTCTTGATTTTTTCAGAGGTCGTTTTTCGGTGTTTTGTTAATAAACAAAAAGTACCTTCTTACAACTTAGAAAAAGTTACATAGATACTTGCCAAGCTTGGTCTTATGTCCAGCAGTGGACGAAATCAAGCTGATGATGATACAGCTTCGCATCCGCATCCGTACGGGCCCTTATATGATAAACAGGAAGTACAACCTACTTATTAATTTATTTTCGACACAAAAAACTAACTGATTATTATTTAGTAACTAGCTACTCTCGCGCGGATTTACCCGCTGCTCGGCTCCATTGAATCCTAGCGTGATGTTTTATAGCCTATAAGAATCAGGAACATTGTAGCTATCTATCAGTGAAAGATTTTGATAGTCCGACAGCGGTTCCATAGATAACCTACTACATACAAACTTACAAACTTACAAATTTTACCTCTTTAAATTATTATATGTAGATAACAATTAAATGGTTGCTTAAATTATTGCGAAAAATTACTGTTTTATTTAGACAGTGTTACTACTATTACCTTTACATCTCTGATGTAGGAAATGTTTTGTAACTTAATTACTTTTTCCTCATAAGCATTTAATACTATTACATTCAAAACTCTCATAACTAGAAAACTCATTATAACATCGTGTGTTCTAGCTTATGAATGCTCAACTTTACTTCTCGACTTAGTCCCTATAGTACCACTTAACTTTCCTAGTTTGTACATACGAACAGTTATATTACAAAGAAACAAAAACCTCACAGAAAACCGGCGTGAAATAACCACTGCGTTGTGTTTCGCCGTGTGAGTGAGGTTACCGGAGGCCCAATCCTTCCCCTTCCCCAATCCCTCCTCAATCCCTAAATCTCCAAATCCCTAATCCCTAAAAGGTCGGCAACGCACTCGTAACTCCTCCGTTGCGAGTATCCATGGGCGGCGCTGATTGCTTACCATCAGGTAATCCGTCTGCTCGTTTGCCGACCTATTACATAAAAAAACAAAACAGGAGCACATAAATGCATAGAACATTAGATAACAGTATTCCATAACACGTGTGTTAAAAAAGTGTTGTCAGATTGCAATCCAGTTATGTTATTGCCAACTGTACGGCGGATGACACTTTTAATAAAACGGTTTACGACACAAACGACTGTGTTGTCGTCGACTTTTTGTCGCAACGCCACGCTAGTGTTTTGTTTTCTGTTTTTTCTCTTCTCATATGTATGTTTGAATAAAACAAAACATGCTAATATTATACGGTAAAACGCTAATATCGTGTAGGTAGAAAAAGTCGCATATTTGCGTGGTTCATGTGTTTTGTGGTTAACCTGATTATTGGAAAGCGATACAATATGGTTGTCTAAATGAAAATGTTCATAGCTCCTGCTATGACTTTTTGCGGCTTATTCCCTAGTGTGGAGGTCGTGTTGGCCCGGAGGTTAAAGCGCCCGTTTCTCTTGCAAGAAAGAGAACCCACAGAGTTATATGAACTTTCTATGATTATTTAGACACCAATGACATATGCTGAAGGAAAATATCGTGAGGGAACTTGGGCTTATAAATTCTAATTATAAGTTGAAATCACCAATCCGCCTTGAGCAAGAGTTGTAATTAATGCTCAAACCGCTGTACAGGACTTTCTATACCACTACATATTAGAAAAATTTTGTGTTTTTACAAAGAAGACTACCAAGGTATTATTTAATTAATAATGTCTTGTACCCTGTGATGTAACTGTAATTCTTACAGCATGCAACATGATATCACCACATCATTAATAGCTTCCAAATAGTTATAACCTAAATATCAGTCAATTCAGTTCACAGTTCTATCAACACAATTTCCTTCATTTAAGCTATTTGGGTCATTCGATGTACATAGTTGCATTAAAACGTTTAAATCGAATCGTTAACATCATGTTCAATCATCGAGTGATTGTGCACTGACTGCTTAATGCGAAGAATGTTTTCACATTACCGAGTAAACGAGAGTTAATCGTCGATCAACTAAACGACGATTAAGGGTAGTGTCACGTCAGCAGTTAACACGTTTGTCGCCACGTAGGTCGCCGATGACCGACGGTAGTGAAGGATTTGATTCCAATAGGTTAATGACTGCAGCCAAATGCTGTGAATATTAATTTCGTTAGGGTTTGTTATTTTTTTTATAGAACATTTAATGATCTTTTTAATTAAATAAGATATGTATTATCATATTTTGTATCCAATGCAGTAACATTTTTATATCTATTCTTCTATACTAACAATATTTAAGTTTGTATGTACCGACGGTTCTAAGGATTACCCCCAATCTTTAGAACCGTCGGTCTGGTCTACAATGTTTCTGAGTGCTATAGTTTAGAAAACATCACGCTACGATCAAATGGAGCTGAGAAGCGGGTGAAACCGCGCGAGATAAGCTAGTAACTTATAATCGTGTCATTCCGAGACACAATAGAAAAATAATAATTCGCTTGAGGTATGATGAATTAAAATCTCAATATTGCCTGGCACCAAACTAAGAAATCACATCAAGTGCTCGATTATCGGATTATATATTTTTTTCATCCAGAATTCAGATCCACATTTTATATAACTTTATTCATAAAAATACAAAATGTCTATCATTTATTTTATTCCTACACCTCAACGCAGGCAGTATTCATCGACCAGCTGCAACCTATATCCACGTCTCATTTTCAAGCCTCCTCTCCAATAATGAGTAATGTAGGTCCCCCCTCATAGGTAGGAAGGTAACAATGGCCCGTGATTGCGTGGTACGCTCTGTTCCATGCGGTTCCGCCCCTTCTCACCGCAGACAGGCTGCGGCCTTATGCACGAATATTTAATACACCATGTGATTAAATCTGTATTAATTAAAGATTCTTCTGTAACAGTTCAAACTTTGAAATATGGGGAATGTTTTTGGCAACGGGTTTAGTAGGTACTGTTTTTATTTTGTTTTGATAATAAATTATATTGAAATATTGATTTATTTAAACATTAATATGCTGAAATATTAAGTGATATTTCTTTTTGCTTCAGAAATCATCAATCGTGTATTTTCTGAACATGATAACAACATTGTTTAGTTCTTTTAGAATCATATATGTATATATTCAATTAGCAATAAGTGGTCTGTTAATATTAAATAGCTCCCCAGACTGGATTGCTGTAGTGGCGCATCTAAGAAGTTCGCGAAGCTTGCCATTTTATTATTTATTTATATTCGGTAGAGAAAATAAGACTTGGTTTTCTAATAGATCAATCGAATTCCAGTGAGGATACTACAAAAGAAAAGCGCTTTGATTACTCCTGAAACACGAATGTGACGTCCAAGAAACGACTCAAAGGCTATTTTTACAGACGCAGAGATTGCGGAACTCGTAATTCAATTTATTGCGTCTACCCTCCGCCAGGGGGCGCTGGCGATAATGCAATTTGATCGAGTCACTTATTGGCCCTTTACCTTTTCATTACCGCGACTAAATTTCAATTAAAAATAAATTTTTGTTCTTTATTTTTAAAAGGGTTGATCTCCACTCTAGAGAGCGTTCCGTTGAAAAAGTTGTCAAGTGTGAAAATATTTCAACAATAAGGGTTTCAACAATAAGAACTTTTCACTTTGCCTCTTGACACCTGGAAGGCGGGAGATGAATTGTGGAACACGACGTAATGTTGCAAAAGTTATACAGTTTATATTTTTGAAGCGACGCCGACGTCGCCGTCACCCCGCTGTGAATGCACAGCCCTTTTTTATTTTTCAAGGCGATTAAAAAACTTCTATCCCTTTTACAAAAATGCTTTAATGTTTCCCCTTCATAGAAAACAATTTTCACGACGTTTATTTATATTCGGAGGAAAATATTTCCCTTTTATTTACTTACATAGTCGTCTTCATGCAGTGTTTATTGTCAATCAAAACATTTTGAAATACAATGGGGGAGCTTGAAGGATGTGTGAAGGAAATATTGAATATAAATGTAGTTTCTCTCTTATAAAAGATCCACAACAAGCCTATTATTTAGCTTTCAAACCGAAACACCTGTAATATGCGAGGGATATGTATAAAATTATATAGATTTTGGACTAAATTACCAAACTTTGAACTTGTCGTCTTCTTTATCTATACTAATATTATAAAGAGATAAAATTTGTAAGTTTGTATGTAGGGGGTAATCTTTGGAACCGCTAATTGGATTGCCAAAATTCTTTCACTTATAGATAGCTACAATGTTCTGGAGTGCCATAGGCTATAAAACATCACGCTGCGATCAAATGAGAATGAGAATGAAATGAGAGTAGCCAGTCTGGTATAAACATAGTCTTGTGAGAATGTTTATATGTTTATTACCTATTATTTTATTGTTCAGGTTAGCTTATCGTTTTACACGAGTATTAAACAAGTATATTTCGGTTTTTTTTATGTGTATTATTACCTAATGGTAACCATTTTGCGCCGCCCATGGACACACCAGAGTTACGAGTGCGTTGCCGGCATTTGGCCATGTGGGGGTATCGGAGATTTAGAGCCTTCGGTAACCTTACTCACACAGAGAAAAACAACTCTGTGGTTGTTTCACGCCGGAAGATATTACATATTTCACAAGACCTTGTAAATACTACGACAATCAAAACAAAAAGCTGTAGGTATAATAGAAATATCTGTCTGCACTTTACAAGACCATTTCATCTCAGATCCTCGTCAAGTCAACTAACATTAATTATTCTCTAACGAAACAAACTGTTTAAAAGTAACACGATACGCTAATAAAGTTCAACAACAGTCCAGTTTATCTAAATGAAACAACAATGTTGTAATTATGTAGGAAACTTGGACAGGGGTGGCTGGCTGATAAAACATTTATCAAACAGTCAATGGAAAATGATTCAGTTCTGACATGACCTTTAGCACTGTGATATAAGGTTGGTTTTTGTAATCCATAATGTCGGATTGATGAAGTTATTCTGTTACAGCCTCTTTGGAAGGGTTTCGAAGGTTGTAGAAGTTTCCAAGTAAACAAATGACGGAGGTCGTCTTATTTTCGTAGCAGTAGATTGCTTGCAATTTAATTTGTATGATGTGGTTTTGTAAGCAATATTCATTTGTTTTGATATGAATAAATAAAGGTACAGTCAGTCAAAAATGCAATTGAAGTTTACCAATTTTAAAATGATTAAAATATGTTTGTAGAATATAGTCAATGGTTGAGGTTGAGGACTGCTTTAATTAATAGCATAGAATCTAAATTATTGAATAAACTGGCTGTGAACCATTGAACTTTTACAACAAAAAAATCTAGTCATTTTTAAATTGGTAGAGTGTAATTGCATTTTTGACCCCTTACTGTACATAGAATATAGTATATTGAAGATAAATTTTGCGATAATGTCACAAATCCTACATCGAAGATAAAGTTAAAAAATATATAAAATCTTAACGTACAAAATGTTGAACAGTAGCCCGCTAGGCATGAACCTATCTTAGAAAACTTTACACTCTGTTTTTTAAAAAATAAACATGTATTATCTTACTTTTTTTTATTGTTATTTATCAACATAAATATCTAAATTTAAAATACATTTATATATACTTTTAATGAAGTCTCAAAGTAAAGCTTAAAGTCATTTTAGCAATTTTGCTTTGTCCCTATATAAAGCAAAATTGCTAAACCAGTGAATTTTAAACTAAGTTAATTCAATGCGTATGAATATATTTCAGTGTGAACTGGACCTTAGTTGTTCAATATTTGAATAAAAACTCCTTTCTCTTGGTTTTAAGGTAGAAAACTGGATTCAGGATTTATTATGGGAGCGTATTTCCCGCGTAATCCTGAGATCAGTTTTACTGAAACGAAAAGATTATGTCTAGGGCGTGGTTGGTTTAAGAAGAAATGGATGGTCGATTGAAAATTGGTTTAGCTGGTAGAGAGGAGTAGTTTCTGCTTTACCTGCTTCTTAGAGGAGTTAAATGTTTTAGATTAGATTAAATATCGTATATTTTAGAAGAATAGTTTCTTAAAATGCGTATGATGATTTTCAGCAATTTTTAAAATAGATTTAGACTTTAATTAATCGATATATTATTATGTACATATATTATATCGATTGATTAAAGAGATAAAAAAGAGCATTTTTTTTTTAATTTCAATCCAAACTAATGCGAAAGTAACTTTGTAGTAGGGGAGCCTATGAAGGAATTTCGGTAGTTACTTGAGCGCGTCAGATTAACATATGGGGAATATTTTGTAACCTATTGAATATACCAAATAACAATATAAAAATAAATAACAAAATACACCCCTACTACTGTATGTCTGTCCTTTCTTCACGCCTAAACTACTGAACCTATTTGTAAAGTTTGGCAAATACATAGTTTGGAGCTTGAGAAAGGACATAGGATAGTTTTGTAATAAAAAAGCTGCAGGAACTCACTATTCCATGCGAACAAAGTCGCGGGCAAAACCTAGTGTGTTATAAACGTTCGTATCCAAACTGCAGATACATAGAAAGTCAAGTCAAGACGAAGAACTTAGTGGTTTTAATCAGTAAGAGCCTGACAGTACCTTTTCCTTCACCTAGGTAGGGAAACTGGACGACTTCCGCCTCAATAAAAATGTACTTAGATAAAAAAAATACATGTTACATTTTACTTGTCTGGTATCTGTATTTTTGCGTTTTCCTCGTAACATTTTTATTGCACAATTAAAATATTTCAAAAACAATTTTGACAGAACAAATCCTGTTCAGGAATCCCTTTTAATAATATACCGAAACCCTTCGAGAGCAGATTTAGGTGGCCATAATTCTGTGGTTTTCCTTAAAATAAGCGAAATCTCAAGGTGGAGTATGAGCAGACACAGCGGGGCGCAATATAATTGACTACATAAATCAAATGCCATCGAAAATGAGATGTGATCTTTCATAACTTTACCGTAAAATAGTCGAGGTTGAAGAAGCCATGGGGGAACGTAGAATGAAGAATGTCTTAACCATATCTTGGTTGATAAAAAAGTGTTAGATGTGCATGGACGAGACAAAACAAAGCACTTTGTTTGTTGTGAATTGTTTGATGTTGGTTGCCATGGTAACCGTTTATGTAGTGGGGTTTACGTCGGTAATAGATGTGTTCCGGCAATGTGTGCTTTAATTCCTTTGTTTTTAAACGGTTTTTTTATGAATAAAAGCTTGCGTATGTATATTTGAATGTTTTGATAATAACTATGGGGTAAATTAATATCGTTGTGGTTTAGTTAGCCACCCGTTTTTCATGCATGAATACGTGGTTTCGAAACTTGGGAAGTATCAATGAGTTTTCCTAAGTTATATAAAGGTACTTTCTAAGTTCATTTAGACACCACTAATAAACAGTGAAGAAACCTGGACTGATAATTTCTAAATATTAGTTTTTAATCGCCAGTCCGCCTCGAGCAAACTTGCTGAATAATGCTCAAACTTTCTCCATGTGAGAAACGGCCTTAACTCGGCGACTTTCGTTGCAAACAAAGTAAAATTTTCTTTCATAAGAATTTTCTCAACACAAAAGAAAGAACAACAAAGAAGAATTGGCTAAATCGGTCCAGCCGTTTTTAAGTTATGCGCTTACAAACTCATTTTTTAATTAATTATCATACTATATATTTCAACCTCTTTTCGCTATGGATCTCAACTATTAGTCGAGAGCCTTCTAAAATGCACTAAGTGGTCCTCTAGTGCGTTCACTAACAACAAGAACATTTTAATTATAAACGATATTTATTACGGTGCTTAACTTTGTCTAGAGTGGGGATCTTCACATGATGTAGTGTGTTCGTTGAAAGTCAACTTCGTATATTTAAATTGTTATTTTTATATAATACCTAGTATAAATGTTAAAAAGGAGGTCTCGTATTCGTTCCTGAATAGTAAAAGAGGTGTACTTTAAGTGCCGCTATGGTTATTGTATGCTTTGTAATGTGTTATCTAGTGGTGGTCTATGCTAACCCTGGCAAGGGTGGGAGTGATTGACTATTACTGACTAAAGACCACCCGTTTGCTTCATTATTCCGCTTGCTTGAAAAGTTGTAGTGTACTTGTAATTTTCAATTACAAAAATTTCTTAAACCAATACATATTGTCAGATCTGTAACAGTTTTAAACACAACTGCTTTCTTGTTTTGAAACTGTAAAACATTGGTACGATCATTCGAGGTGCAGTATTTTCGAACCAATCTGACCTTCAAACCTTAAAAGGCCAGAAACGAACTTATTCCTTCTTAAAGAGCCGGCAACGCGGCTGTAACTCCTCTGGTGATCATGGGCAGCGCTGATCACTTACCTTCAGGTGATTAATCTGTGCGTTTGCCTCCTATTCCATGTAATAACAATAAAAAAAGGTCTTAAGATCGTAAATATTAAATAACAGCTTAACAGAAGTATGTGGTTGGATTTATGCCTCAATATCATACGACCCTTGGCCCTTGGCACCTACCAGGCTCTTATATTAAACTATTGATTCATACTCGCTAATAGCTTTAAATCACGCTAGTGAGAATAGTAGATAACAATGATAGTCCCCGAAATTGCTTTTCCTAACTCCAACAGAAATTATGTAACGTTTAATGGCATGTAATGGATTATGTATTCTTTTGTTTTTCGATTTGATCACGCGTGTTTTGTTGGTTTAATAGTTACAAGGACGTTAGTAGGGGTGTATTATAGGGATAAGTTACTGAGATTTTCGAATTTGGAGTTCTGTATAATAGTGGAAAAATATACTAAAGGTTTTAAAATTAGCTAAATGGCTTTATGAGACTAAGTGAGAAAAGCTCTGCTAGTTTCAAGTCATAACAGGACTCTTATTTATAACAGTTACAAATGCGTTGTCATCTGATTGTGGATCAAGAATTTGAGGATAAGGGGTGGGGGGGTGGAATAACACAAGCATTGTATAACAGCGGTTTTCTGTCAGGCCGTGGTATCACTTAGGCTATTGTTCTAAGAATGTAAAGAAAAGATGTAACAGTACCATATAACATAGCATGTTGTATAATGTGTATTCACCAATTTTTTTTTGTAGATATAATTGCAATCGAGGTCGACCACGGCGAAGGTGGTGTCACGATCTGATCATGTTCGCGGGGCAAACTTGGCCGGAGATCGCTCTAGACAGAGAAATTTGGAAGGAAAAAGGGGAGGCCTTTGCCCAGCAGGGACACACACGATAGGCTATAAAAAAAATTGTAATCTATCATACAGGTATTCAGCAATATTTTTGAAAGTGTAATAGATTGGCACGCAGGTTATCCAATGACTGCCCCGTTTATTGATATAGCTTCCTAAATGTGGTATTTTTCTCTTTAGTCTCCTAGCAACTGTTTGGATGTCGATCAGGTTTACTGCTTGATTGTTTGGATGATTTATGACTAGATGTTTGTACGCTTTAGTCCTTTCTGAAATTTCTTCCGTTACAGTATTTATACAGAGGTCGTGATGGAGTCTGCTATAAGAGACATACCATGGGGTTTTTGGTAACATTTTAGACCTTTTGATGATTTCGCCGCTGAGCCCCAAATTTGTAGGCCGTATGTCCATGTAGGCTTTATTATGCTTTTATATACCAACAGTTTATTCTCCATTGAGAGTTGGGGTTTCTTGCTCAGTAGCCAGTGCATTCACCAAATTGAGGGCATAATTTATAATTTAAATAAACAAAAGACCACCTCACAACAAAACAATAGAATGGTGGTTACAATTGATATGCAGTACGGTGTCCACGAAGTTGGCGGTCGCGAGGACATTTACTTAATTCTAGGCTGTATCGAGAGTTGGCAATGCCCGTCTTGTTTGTTCATGGAGACGTGACGTGTTTAGTACTGATTTATTTTACTTTTATTTAATATGTTAGATGTTCTTTTACTAAGTAAAGAAGATAGGTCTAATGTTTAGCTACTATTTGTATAGTATTTTATAATATATAAAAACCAAGGTGCTATAACAATACGGATTTCATTAATAGGTAGAGAACGCAATGGAATGTGTTATTTTGTGTGATAAACTGGCAAACGACCAAACGGATTACCTGATGGTAAGCAATCAGCGCCGCCCATGGACATCTGCAACAACGGAAGAGTTAAGAGTGCGTTACCGAACATTTGGCCGGTTTTTTGTGAGGCCGAGGTATCACTCCGGTCGAGCAGACCCATACGTGCCGAAGAATGGCTCTCCCATTCGTTTATCTTACTTTCCACGTTACGTTTAAAAAAGAAGAATCTAACAATGTTATTTTACTTACATCATCATCCACCCTTCGATAAAATCATTTAAAATTCGAATTTCACATGTTATTTACAATCTATCAATTTCACAATCATAACAAATGACCACACAAAATATTGTTCTTCCGTATGATCATCTTAGTTGATTGGAAGAATTGATATAATCATTCATTTAATTATAAAAACATTAAACATATGACGTCACTTCCACGATTTAGGAGAACATTACATTGACAAGAATTCTTAAATATTATTGTCTTTGAAAACAAAACCTCTTTTGTTATGGTACATCAACAAAGTTGTCATAATCACGTCACACGATAGGTTTACATTGTAAACTTACAAAATTCATTTAAACTTTTCCCTTTAACTTTGAATAAAACGAATTCGTCTAAACCACGGAACAAGAGCTGAATGTGTCGTTACAATATATTATGTTGTTTATTTAATTAAAACAACAAAGTTCCAAGTACATTTTCCTTTGACACGGCTACGTAATTAGTAACTGCGGTTATTTTGTTAATGACGTTAAGTTGTTATGTAGTTGCATCAATTTATTTGTCTTATTCATTGGTGATTTGGGGCTTTGGAGGAGTAATAATTAACATTGACATCAAATCCAAGCGTTGTTGTTAATTCATTATTAGGTCATGTCCGTCATCACATATTAGCAGCGTCTACAGTGTAGTAACCAAAATTGAAAAAAAATGTGAAGGCTTTCATATTAATTAATTAATGAAATAGATTCATTGTTTAAATGTTGTAGAGTACCTAACCTAATCAGCAATATGTGCGAGAAAATTTGAGTAGTCTAATTCTTCCTCTTCAATTCCTAATTTTTAGAATTTTGAAAATTCTGAAATTTATGCTACTTCGTACTGTGTTTTCAACGATCATTAATCCTCCACAAATCTAACTACAAAGAACAAAAACTCGAACTTGAGAAACCGCAAAACTTTCAATACCAAAACGGTGTTACAAAATAAATATACGTAAGTTGTTTAAAACTGTCCCATCTCGTAGTTTTGGCCACGGACCGTGGATACTAAGATTTATGTGCGGACAGTCTTCGCGAGTCATTGCTCCAAACTTTCCAGGGACGGCGATTAAGATTTACAATGGGACTGGTCCTAAATAACTTAAATTGTTGGAAAACCTACTGATCCCTCAGTTGTTTGGTGCAAAATACAATTTATGGAGTTGAAACTATTCAGTGACCAAATTTGGGTGTTGTTGAGCATTCGTTAGACAGACTGAAATACTAACAATGTTGTTGTGGCTATTCATTTGTCTACGTCGTTGTTATACCCAGTGATAGTTGCTGGTTTTAAGTTTTCAATTTCAAAGACCTGCGTGTGATTAATGAAGCAACTTTTGAACCCTAGGCACAATCTCGTATAGATATGTATAAAGGATCCAAATTCTATAGGATGTTTTTTTTGTAAGGGGTCAATAGGGGAGTTATATAGGCTAAGAAATAATTTGAAATAATGAGTTCTTTTAGTTATAAGTACTTTCTATGACTATTTAGACACCACTGACATACGGTGAAGGTAAACATCGTGAGGGAACCTGGACTTATAATTTCTAATTATAAGTTTGAAATCGCCAACCCGAATTGAGCAAGCATAGTGATTAATGCTCTAACCTTCTCCGTGTGAGAAGAGGCCTTTGCTCAGCAGTGGGCACTTATAGGCTGATGATGATGATGATGATGAAATTACTTCTTCCACAAATAACGTTTGTGTGAGATACTCACATTTTTTTCTTCTCAAGCATTTTTCTATTTAATAAAAGCAAGGAAGGAATATACACCGCATGTTGCACCAGAGGTTTTTTTGAGGGTGAAATCATTAAATGGCTTCTTTCGCCCTGAGTGGGGCGAATGCTAGACTCCTACTGACTAAAAATTACCTTGTCCCGTTTCCTGCTCGCAACGGAGGAGTTACGAGTGCGTTGCCGACCTTTTAGGGATTAGGGATTTGGAGATTTAGGGATTGGGGAAGGGTCCGGGAAGGGGAAGGACTGGGCCTCCGGTAACCTCACTCACTCGACAAAACACAACGCTGTGGTTGTTTCACGCCGGTTTTCTGTGAGGCCGTGGTATCACTCCGGTCGAGCCGACCCATTCGTGCCGAAGCATGGCTCTCCCACACTCACTCTCGTTACCTTTGTAAATATTAAGCGTGAATTATATAAAGTGAATTGTTCAAACTCAATTCTAGGAACTATAAAACCTTAATCGTGTTACCTGAGCATACAGTATTTGTAATAATGAGAACACACATACATTCATTTGCATAATGAGTACCTACATAATGATATTACAAATTGAGTGTTACCTATTGCGAATATTAATTAATT
This sequence comes from Spodoptera exigua, assembly GCA_902829305.4. NCBI lineage: Eukaryota > Metazoa > Arthropoda > Insecta > Lepidoptera > Noctuidae > Spodoptera > Spodoptera exigua. The sequence continues at coordinate 9,139,143 of LR824615.2, forward strand.
CCGTTACTAATAATAGGGGTTTTATCGTTGTGTATACTTTGTGACGTCCGAAAAAAAAATATATATACGTGTTTCCTTTATAAATAGGGATGTAATAACACACAGTAGTACTGCATAACTAAGTATAAAAGTGACGATTTCAAGGAAAAACATAAAACATATATTTATGTCTTATATAAATATTAATTTGCTTTTCGCAGATTTAGTGTTTTACACTAAAATTACGATTTTGCAGTTAGTTTAGTCATTCCATTCATTTATTTGTTTATCAGGCTAAAAACAACCAAAAATACAAACTCACTTAGAAAACATTGAATTACAAACCAAACCATGTATTCGTTTAAAAACTTCATGAAACCGTTCTCCTTAGTTAGGCACGCTTCTCAAGCGCGACTGCCTACAAAAACCGGTAATGTTGCCATACCTTGCAGCAAAACACGGCCACACTAAATGCTAATGACGAAGTTTTCTTTCACCGACGATCTAACATGGAATCCGTGACGTCACAAAGGTAGAAAATGTACGCAAAATATTCACACATTAAAAGGCATGCCGTAAGTCGCATGTCGAGTCTCTTTTGCAAACAACAATGAAATGGATTAACTTCGCTCGTTCCTTCGGGCTGCTTGTATTAGGTAGAAAATTACAGAAGTACATTATTTTTATCATGTTATTATTGTAAATTATTACCTACACATGTTATGCGATTAAACTCATGTTTACATTTATCTTACCTTTATATGTATATTTTGGAAGCATAACTATTGATATTGTTTTTGCCGGGCTTTTTTGAGGAGGGCAATCAGCAAATTACTTAATTCTATCGCCTTAATCGCCCTGGGTAGGATAAGCGTTTACTCTTACTGACTAAAAACATCCCTGTTACTTCTCCTTCTCCATAAATTGGTGTACATTATTGTGCTTGATCCACAACCCTGGCTAAAAATCAACTCCATTGGGCCAATCTGTAGTGGACTGTTAGCTTATTACCGGCTAAACGATTAGATATTCAATTTTTAAAAAAGAGCGCTGTTTTAATATATTTATAGATGATTTTAGACGCAATAATTTTACTGTTCTTTTATTATAAATGTACAAGTTATGTAGAAACGCTAAATTGTCTTCTATTTTTACATATATTCATATGATTATAATGTCTATAACATGACATTTAAAGAACTGATAAATCTTACATAAGCCTGTTTTATTGGACTGAAGTCTTTTTCCATCTGTTAAGAAAAGTACGTAACTTTTAATTAAAAACTATGTATATCTACAAAATAAATCAGTAAACCTTCTGAGATTTCTTACTTTACGTTGTTATTGTACAATGAGTAGGTTTTCAATTACACACGAGCCAGTACGAGAAAGGGGCGGGACCTATAGAATACGTTTGAGAAACAGAAGACTCTAAATGAGTATGTGTGTGTATATGAATGGGATTAGATTTTGTTGCTATTGTCACCAAGTTGTTTAATTAATTTCGTAGGTAGATGTTGGTATTTATTTGAGCTCAGATTTGACAACATTTTTTAATACTAACTTTGGACAGCGGCTTCCCTTGCGTTACCCGGTTGAAAATGAGCCTTGATTTGTTTTACCAGACTTTAATCTGTATCTGTATCTAAATTGTGTTTAAGTGTGGGAGAGCCCGGCACGAATGGGTCGGCTCGTCCGGAGTGATACTACGGTCTCACAGAATACCGACGTGAAATAACCACAGGAGGCCCAATCCTTCCTCTCCCCCGATCCCTCCCAATCCCTCGATCTCTAAAAGGTCGGCAACGCACTCTCGTTACTCCTCCGTTGTCCATGGGCGGCGCTGATTACTTACCACCAGGTAATCCGTCTGCCCGTTTGCCGACCTATTCCATAACAAAGAAAAAAAAACATTAAGTACATAATTTTACGAGAAAGAGTAGCTACGTAACATCAATCCGTCTACAGTTACCAACTTTCCCGTATATCTAATGTTAGTAGGGCTATTTTTAGCTCACCTACCTAGAAAGAATATGTTTAGGTTTAGGCCGTTTCATACAGATAGTATTTTGTTTTTAGGCAAGTCCTCGCCTTTCAAGCCGTCTATTGTTTTTGTCATTGGACTTTTTCCGTTATTCCTCTTTACAATTTATTCCACAGAGTGAAATACATGCTGAATGCTACATTAAATGTACTATTATATTTTATGACAATCAAAATTAAATCACCATGCCCAGAAAATACGATATATAATTGTTAATACATACGAATCTTTGTAATGTTAAAACAATAATATAGGGCACTATACATACATAATTTATTCGTACCATAGTAAAGTAAATTCATTGCGTTAACTAAGCAACATACTTTAATTAATTATCGATAATTACCGATGATTTGCGTTAGTTAATGCATGTTGCGATAATCAATAGACAACTTGACAGGTAGAGCACAATGTATTGCGGGTGTGCCAACATTACAAATGTTATTCATTGCCAATCGTAGCAAAAAATATTACGACCTTAAAAAGGTCATATATTTGCTTTTACTTTTCTTTCTTCTATAATCAGGTAGGTCGAATGTTGACCTTCCTCCTTATTTGCCATCCAGAATTCCTTAAGACAGCAACGTATATGTGAATCTTCGTCAGTTTACTTATTTACCACCAGGTGAAAAATCTGCTTGTTTGTCGCTCTATCTCACAAAAAGGAAATCTGTGATATGTTTTTATTTATTCGTTACAAAAATCTACCTTTACAGTTTTCCAATAGGATACAGGGTTTTTTTTTTTGTGAGGGCAAAATCATCAAATGACTTCTCCCACCCAAGGACGGGCGGGAGGGAGTGTCAGACTCTTACTGACTAAAAACCCCCCCGTTCCTTCTCCTGCTCTGGGCCGAGGCCGCGGTGCCTCATTGCGCTTACCCCGCAACCCCGGCTGAACATCAGCCCTATAGGGCCCCGTCTGTGGTGGTCTATTGGCTCTTTTAGGCGCGCGCGCTACTCGCCGTACGCTAGGAATACGATAGACGGTGGGAATTAAATTTACAAAATAAATAAAATTTTTGACAAACAATTTAACAAACAACACATATACTACACAATTGTCCCAGATATTATAAACATTTACATACGTTCTTATGGCTGCTTATTGACTATTAGGTATATGTATAAAATTTACATAGAAAACACTGTCTCCTATTTCAGATTCGAATCCATAATCATAACAAAGGTGCCACTAACCACATACATAGCTTCCCTGCTGAATCCCAAGCCGCCATACTGTAACTCGCGCTAGCGTACACCAGCCTTTATGCCTTATTCATAGTCCTGGTCCTGACTTTACTCAGGGGTGCCACTTAAGAAATTAACAATAGTTGCCTAAGCATAATTTGTTTGCAGTTTAGTTTTGTATTAAAATTGGTTATTTTTAATATTATCTTGAGGATAAATAAGGAGACTATGTAGCTCCCACTTTCATCAGATCCGTTATGACGATGAGTCCAATGTAAAGCGGGTGTGCAGAAGTGTGGGAGAGCTAAGCTTCGGCATGAATGGGTCGGCTCGACCGGCACACAGCAACACTGTGAGTATTTTGTATTTCGCCGTGTGAGTGCCGGAAATACACCTTAACTTGCCCTTGCCCTACCTTGCCTTCTGCTCTCCAAAGCCGTAATCCTCAAAATGCCGGCAACGCATTCGTAACTAATATGTTGTTGCACTTCTCCATCGGTGCTACCGATTTCTTGCTATCAGGCAATACGTCTGATTGTTTGCCGACCTACACAAAGGAGATACCGGGAACTTTTTTTTTCGAAAAAATTGGAATTAATGAATGTGAGTGTCCATGGATGGCGCTGATTGCTTACCATCAGGTCATCCTTGTGCTAATCATAATAAACGAGTCAGTTTTCTGCTTTATTTATTCCATATTAATAACTAAATTTCTCAAATTGATGTCTGCTTTTGTTATCTTGACTGTTCAAAGAGCAATTTTAATGGGTGCCAGCCCTACGTCTGTACCAAAGCGGTGTCCATCAAGTGTCTGCGTTGATTGTGGAGGAAATTAATCACAACATTGAAGTAACAGGGGCCATTGTATACCTACAACTGTTTTGTTTTTTTTTCATGTTGGTAGACATAGGGAATGATAAAATAATAATCACATTGTATACTGTTCGCACCACTAGGGGATGGTAAATAAGTGGACTGTATGGATTTGATAGGCGCGGTTTATTGCCTTTCCAATTACAAATTTAAAGATATCGCGGACAAACAATTAATTTAAATTATAGCGAATAATTATGTCGACCGTCGTCCGTGATGTCCAAGCGCGAAGAGAAAAAAAAAGGTCTCTGCCCCTCTCGCTCCGTCGCCCCCTCACCGCACCGCGCTCCGCCGCGCAGCTCGCCACGACGACTCATAAGAAGGTAGGCGGCCGCTATCGCGTCTGCCGAGGGTATGTTGGGTTTGATTCCCAACATATACTCAATATTATATCTCTCTTAGGTATTTTTTTAATGTAACGATACTTATGTGGATCATTTTTAAAGAATTTATGGGATTTCAATATAGTTAAACTAGCCAAATATTTTTTTACATAATTATTTAAAGTAGGATGTTAGTATTAAGGTATTTTTAAGTCGTGTAAACTAGTGACGGTAAGCATGCTGCATGACGATAAGATGCAACCGTTGATGGTAAGGCGCACTAGTTTATTAAGAGCCTATTCACTCTAGCGTTGAAGACCCCTAAATAATGATTGGACGGGAACACCCTTGCAAGCAAGCTATTCCAATCCTTAGTGTGCGTGGTATGAACGACGAAGTGAAATGCTTAGATTACATAAATTATTTATAGATTCAATTAATAATTAATTACTGTTTTATAGGTCATGTTCAGGTAAAATCCTTAATGTATGTATATTACTCATAAATCTACTTAGTATTTCGAAAACCGCTTATACAAATCCGCAAATTTCCTCACACATGTAGATCAATCGTGTTTCACAGCCGCCATTAATCACTAATTAATTGCAGCAACTACAATAAAAACGATCATAACAGCGTACAATATTGAACTAACGCAAGACAAACAACATGTACGCAATTAATTATTACTTATACGAACTAATATCGAGAAGCATTATCATTAACAGAACAAATAACGAAAGTTTTCTCGATAACGATACAGTGCACGATGGTTGAGTTAACGATAGGCATAAGTTTCGGACAGATAATGCGGGCGTGCGGGCTGAATATACATATTTATTTTTATTTGTAATAGCCTGGTGTTAGACCGCTATCTCGCCTGATGGCAAGCAATGATGCGACTTACGATGGAGCACGCTTATCCATAAGCCTATTCACTCGGACCTTGAGGACAGTTTCGAGAAACAAAGAAGCCAGCAAAGAATTAAACTCCGCTTTATGTGTGTGGATGAGACATCCACAATGGAGCGGTGACGTTTTGTCGATTGTCTAGAGGTATGATGGTGGAAGAGCAAAGGGGAAATCCAGTTGTGCAGTTCCCCTGAATACACTCGGAAATGTATTTTTTTTATGTAATCGGCAAATGAGCAGACGCATCATTACCTGATGGTAAGTAATCAGCGCCGCCCATGGACACCCGCAACGGAGGAGTTGCGAGTGCGTTGCCGACCTTTTAGGGATTAGGGTTTTGGAGATTTAGGGATTGGGAGGGATCGGGGGAGGGAAAGAATTGGGCCTCCGGTACCCTCACTCACACGGCGAAACACAACGCCGAAGCTTGGCTCTCCCACACTTGTAACTTTGGGCCTGCGTTCAAGGCTTTTATTCTCCATAATTATATCAAATGTTATGAGATTTGATACAATTTTAAAGGTACGGTTAAAAGCGCTTTTAATAAAAGAACTAAAATAGAATATCAAGTTCATAACAAAAATGCGTTCTATATTAAAATTAATTTGAAAAAAAAACCTCTATTTAGACAGTGTGAAATAGGTTTAGGTATTTTTAATTACTATTACAATTGATACTATTGATTGAGAGCATTGTACTTTAGAGCGCTACTCTGATGTCTATAAATTAATATTTTTGCAAAAAATATTTTTTTGTTAATATTTGTGTATTTGTAACACAAATATTAATAAAAAAAATATTTAATATTAATTTATAGACAGCAGAGTAGCGCTCTAAAATACAATGCTCTAGTACATTAGTATGTCTACCTAGGTCTTGTTATTGTACATTCTGATTGTAAAACAGATAATAATGATTTACATAACCATGTACATATGCATCACATTCTTTACCCTTTACTGGTGAACTGGTGGTCCGGACATGGTTAACATTTTAATATGTATTGGCGCCTAGTGTCAATGATATAACGATTACTTAGCTATTTAATTAGTCTTCATAAATTTGTATTTTGTGTTTAACGTTGGTCATTTTGATTGTATAATTTACCGTTTAATATATGCTTAGGAAATATTATTTACCATGTGTTTTTAAAGAAATGCGTAAAATATTAAAGTCCAAAACATGCTCCTACCTTAAAACACCTAGGTACTGAAAGTAATTAGACTTGATGAAGTAAACGGGCGCAGGATTAACTTACATATAGTTAAAGTGTACTATATACCTATAGATAATAATAATCTGGTAAGTCGTCAATCACTCGTGGCTCTCTCCATTGTGCGATGTATGACTGAATGTACCATTGTTATAACAATCTGCTCAAAATATACCGACACAATTAATTATAGGACTACTGGAGCTAACAATAGAATTAGTCAAAGTGTTTTACTAACATTTCTGGTGAAACGTGGTTCCGTACCTGACATTCTTCCTAATGCATAATAATAAAATCCTATACTTTCAACAAGTTTTTATTTCATTCTCTTATTTTTATTGTTTTTAATCTGGATTTTACTACGTAATTATTACCCAGGAATCCTCACTATGTCATATTTAAATAACGATATAACACTTGAGTTTGTAAATCTTTCTTTCAAGTTGTATATGTTTGCGTCTGGGGATAGGAGGAGAGAAATCAAAGTTTTTTTTTAATGGGGAAATATCGTAAGTAGTCTTCACTCGCCGCACCAGTAGGATTATAATATTAACATTAGTACTTTATCTAAAACAGCTTGTCAGGTTTCTTTTAGGTTTTAGATAAACCTGGTTCTTTACTAGGTACCTTTGTTGTAAACAGTACGGTCCATAATAGTGTACACGCTTAGCTAACATTTTACGCGTGAATGATTTGAGCTTATGTTTATACATACAGGTAAGTACATACATGTATAGGTACACTTAGATAAATACATACCTACAAATGTACAGTGTCCTACATACATACATTCACATTAAACTCATGTATGATGGATTAATATTAGAAATATCATATATGCGTACAAATAATTTATATATATGAGATTTTTTTAATTATTTGTAAGTATGGCACTTAAAATATCAAAAATAAAATCTAAAAGAATAATTCACAAAATCAAACAACAGCTACCTATAAAATGAGTAAAGAAACCTATATTAAGATTATTCTATTTTTACTTCATCAGGGAATAAAAATACTATGTCATGCTCAGAGGATCTTGATTGGGTTGACTTGCTTAGGCGCTAGGAATTCTTTTGTCTACACTTGCCCATAATCGGCAATACTTATCTAGCTACTAGTAAAACATCTGCTCAACCAAATTTAGTTTTAGGAAATACTATATTTCTTTTAACAAGGCTCGTTCATACATATTAATTTGTAGCGTGGGCGTTTGTTTATATTTATTACTCATCGCTATAGTATTCGGAATAATTTGTTAAAATACTATATGGCTTCTTTTGTTGGGCGGATTGTCGTAGACAATTTCAATTGATTTTTAGCAATTTTCAAGGCTCGATTTGGACGCTAAATATGTCTCAATCATGCGTTCATTGAATATTCATATTGTTGAATGTATAAGGCATACTTACTTTAATAATTTGTCAGCTGTGTGCCTAGTTTGTTAGTTAGTTGCTTTACGTTGAGGCTATAGACACGCTTATAACGTTCAGCGCTCTAATTAGCCTGCCCGAAGTTAACTAACCAATCAGAGGGCTTAAAAGCGGTAACGTCAACGCGACACTATCTCGGCACTCTATGTTCAATTCAAGAACACAAATGAAATAGTGAAAATTATAAATTAACTAGCTACTCTCGCGCGGTTTCACCCGCTGCTAGGCTCCATTTAATCGTAGCATGATGTTTTATAGCATATAGCACTAGGAAACATTGTAGCTATCTAATAGTGAAAGATGCAAAGATTTTGGCCATCCGACCAGCGGTTCCAAAGATAGCCCCTATATAAAAATTTACAAACTTAAAAATTTTTCCTATTTATAATATTAGTATAGATATTAGTTAGGCATTCTTAAGAGCTTATCGACAAGGTCCAAAGCCAAGTAACGTTGCGTAGCTAACTTTTCCATTTTTTCATAATTATAAGCCCTAGTCGTAGTTCGAAACTATTCGAGCACCCTTCTTGACTTAATCACTCGTGCTTCTAAGCTATTTTGGTTTTGAATTCTTTATAAAATTCCTTCTTGTTTGCTATCTTCGTATGACCTTAAAAATGAGTGACATCAATTTAATTACAATACAAATACTCCTACGTTATTTAAATACTACTATAGTTATAAATATTATCTCACGATGCCCATAAAAGTATAGAGCAGACGTAATGTTGAATCATTGTGTATCGAAGGTCAGTAAGATTTTTATAAGTAAGTAAGTGGATGATATTTACAGATATCTATGTCAATGGTGCTTATAATCTTGTTGATGCTTCACTTAATATTTATAGATTTTTTTTTGCCCACGGTTTCCCATCAACTTTTATAGCTAAAGTAAGTGCTTTGAAAGTAGCAGTTGAGAGTAAAAAGGTCTAAGGTTTTTTTTTTACCCGACTGCCAAAGAAGGAGGGTAATGTTTTTCGAGTGTATGTAAGTATGTATGTATGTCTGTTCCTTTGTGACCTCCTGTAGCCTAAACGGCTTGATGGATTTTGATGTATGAGGTATCGTTAGATTTGTCTTGATTACGGGAGTGTCATAGGATACATTTTATCCTAAAAGTCCCACGGCATAAAGACATAATAATATTTTTTCTAAATTTCCCTTTAAAAAAATATGTATGCGGTATCATTAGATTCATTTCAATCACGGGAGTAATTAATATAGGATACGTTTTTTCTCAAAATTCCCACGGGAACATGTTAATTCTGCGTCAACGCAAAGCAACTCATGCGTTAGCAAGCAAAAAGATAGGGCGTGGCCTGGCTTGCGGCGCGCGGCGCGGTGCGGAGGGGGATATGCTCGAGTATACAGCCCGAATGCGGGCACACGCATAAGGGCACACGTCGTTGACGGTCGTCTCTAAATAGCGATTTTTTCGATACTTCATCTACAACATTTTCGTTAAATAAAAACAGCTAAAAAGTTATAAATAAAAAAAATATTATTAAAAAAACAAAATACCCGACTGCACACTAAAAAAAGAGTAAAACAAGCCCCACAATACAAATTTACTGAATATAATTTATAAATGTTGATGGAAAGCATCGCAGGCGGGGACCAACAGAGGCTTATTTATAGTCATTTCTGTTGTGCACCATTTAGCAGAATTTTCGTTGGTGGCGGTCAAGGTGGTCCCCGCCTGCGATGCTTTCCATCAACATTTATAAATTATATTCAGTAAATTTGTATTGTGGGGCTTGTTTTACTCTTTTTTTAGTGTGCAGTCGGGTATTTTGTTTTTTTAATAATAATTTTTTTATTTATAACTTTTTAGCTGTTTTTATTTAACGAAAATGTTGTAGATGTAGAAGACTATGTACATTCGGGCTGTATACTCGAGCATATCCCCCTCCGCACCGCGCCGCGCGCCGCATGCCAGGCCACACCCTATCTTTTTACTTGCTAACGCATGAGTTGCTTTGCGTTGACGCAGAATTAACATGTTCCCGTGGGAATTTTGAGAAAAAACGTATCCTATATTAATTACTCCCGTGATTGAAATGAATCTAATGATACCGCATACATATTTTTTTAAAGGGAAATTTAGAAAAAATATTATTATGTCTTTATCCCGTGGGACTTTTAGGATAAAATGTATCCTATGACACTCCCGTAATCAAGACAAATCTAACGATACCTCATACATCAAAATCCATCAAGCCGTTTAGGCTACAGGAGGTCACAAAGGAAAAGACATACATACATACATACATACACTCGAAAAACATTACCCTCCTTCTTTGGCAGTCGGGTTTCCCATCAACTTTTATAGCTAAAGTAAGTGCTTTGAAAGTAGCAGTTGAGAGTAAAAAGGTCTAAGGTTTTTTTTTTAAATAAAACGTTTCCCCACGTTATGTATTTCTCCTGTGTCGTGAGTGCGGTTACCAACATTTCACATACACATGACACCCAGACCCGGAACAACCATTTGTGGATCACACAAAGAGTTGTTCCATGCGGGAATCGAACCCGCGACACGTTGTACGGCAGCCAGTTGCCCAGCCACCGCATCAACCGTGCAGTCAGTCAAAAAGGTCTAAGTTTGCATACTGTATAGATTAATTTACGACTTAATTAGGTGTAAGAGAACCGTGCTTCATGCGTAAAATAACGCTTGATTTGTGTTTCGATGTGTGAGTAAAGTTAATGGAGGATAAAGTCTCCCTTCTACACCACCTAATTCCCCCATACCTCAAATCCTTAATCCCTATAAGGTTAGTAACTCAATTGGAACTATTCTGGTATTGTCGGTGAACACCGACTCAGCAGCGCCGCCCTATCCTTGAAAAAAACTTAATAATATAATATCTAGAACTATGAGTAGTCTTACTGAACTATCTTACAATTCTTCGAACTCCATACATACTATCATAGTATGTACATATATGTATTTATTTAAAGAATATATCTTTTTGCCCCGATCGTAAATAATAATAAAAAAAGGTGTGGTGTATTATGTCATATGAGCGTTTTAGTTAACAATCCAGCACATACATGTAGATTCAAGTCGTTCATCCGTGAACTGTCACTCCAATGACCTCCAATGAGTCACTCTCACACATCCTTGAAATACCGTTGCGGTCAATTTCTCAACGTGTAAGCTAATGAAATATCTCTATCCGATGCCTAGTTAATGATATCATATTTTATGTGTAGTAACTTTTGTGGGACATATAAAAATTTATTTACACGACTTAAACACGTGAATTAAGTGCGAAAAGCCCTACTACTTTGAAGTCATACGACAGTGTAGCGGTCAGTTATTTTCAATAAAGATATTTCTTTTTTTTTTCGTAGACGTCTATCACAAGACTGTCGCACTTTAAAGTATTACTTAATATTGTTTTTTTAATTCAATAACGCAAAAAGAACGATATTTAAAGAAAATGTGGTCACAACAAACCTCATTTAAAAAGTAATCCTTAAAATCTCGTTCGAAATTCAAACTTGATACAATTTTCAAATCAAATATGAAAAAAAAAATTTTCTCATTCCATATTTAAATAGATAAAATAGAATTCATAGCGAATAAAATGGCGACGGACTACGAATAGTCCCTAAGCATTTTCTCGTCTTGCCCAGTCTAGTCTGTATTATTGTTGTCAAGAAGGAACAAACTACTGAATCTAATTTTCCTCGAGATGTTTTGATAAGTTCCTCCTACCTTTGTGACTTCGAAGGACTAATTTACCTGTTTCATCTGATTGCGAAAGGCTTATCTTATTCCTTTCTTTTGTTCCAAGTTTCTAAGTTCGATGATTTCCTATCTTGAATATAAATTTCCATTTGCAATGTCTCTCGTTTTTGTAGATAATAAATTGAATTTAATTTTTGTATTTCTCTTTTCTTTTCTGTAAATAAAATGGTCAACCTCAACGCTTGGTTGGAGATTATAGTTAAAAAGGTTCAGGTTTTTTCTGCCCAGTTTCTGACAAATGTTTTTATAATCAAAGCGGTAGTCATAATGTATGTTCGTTACTAGCTTAATAAGCCTTTATATGATTGTCATTAATTAAATGGCTATTATTAAAACCGATTTGCTTCCAAAATTTTAAGTACAACCAGTAGAACTCGAAAGGCCTTCAAAAGTTCAGAGCTAGAAGAATGGTACATTTGCACTTGCAATATTATATTTATTAAATAAGCTAAGCTAGTCTGGTAAATTAAATTGCTTAAAAAGTTGTATTTTCTGCGATATTAACATTTTGCCAATAACATTAATTATATTCCAATTCCTATGTCGATTCGATCCAAATCTATGTCATGTTTGTTTATACTGATGCTTCTTATCGACGTGTTTGAAAATAATGTTATTAAGCGTACGTCTTGTATGAATTAATTGCCAGTTGTATAAATATTATTTCATTGTAAATGAGGTTGTGTCATTGAACTTTTTACTGAAGAATTGGGTTTTGGAGTTTCATTGGTCTTTGTTATTATAATTATTCGCCTACTTTATGGTTTGCACAAAATTCTAGATGGCAATTCCCTATCTTTACACAGCAGAGCTGGTCGAATTTAAAGATATGCGTTGTGGTTAATCTGATAGTTATTTTTTTGTATGATATCCTGTATGTACATACAAACACGGCCTGTATACACGGTCAACTAGAAGACCTGGACCCACAACACCAGAGAAATTTCGAGTACCTATGTTACTGGTCTTTTGAGGATTATGGTTACAGAGATTTAGAAGACAGGGATTCGCAGACGAGAAGAAGGATTGGGCCTCCGGTAACCTCACTTACACGACGAAACACAACACAGTGATTGTTATACGCAATTTTCCAGTGGCGTTACCAATAAAATTAAAAAAAAAAAATTAGACTCTTTTCAAATTATCAAATGCAGTTCGATCATGTTCCTTATCTTAATTCCCTGCCACATGACTATTAATACTTAATTCTATTGACCCTTGACCTCTTTAATCATTTTCTAAAAGCATAGTAGAACATTTTCAGCATTCGTCGCCCCTTTAAAATCGTTTCGGCCCATCACAGTCAATTACGTCGCTCTAACAATTTCACGGCTCCTTCGATGCTAAATTAATTAAGAACGGTGTTGAATTGGCGAGCCTTCAAGATCGTAACTCGGAAGTCTTTGAAAACTTTTTGGTGCCGAACTTTTATGAAAGAAACGAAGAGAATTCCGAACTAAAAATTTTATATAAAACTATATTCATTCGAAAATTACCGAGAGGTTTGTGGAACAATTTTTTATTAAAAAAAATCCAAACTAATATTATAAATGCGAAAGTAACTCTGTCTGTCTGTCTGTCTTTTCTTCACGCCTAAACTACTGAACTGATTGCTGTGAAATTTGCTATAGACATAATTTAAAACTCGAGAAAGGACATAGGATAGTTTTTGTACCAAAAATCTGCAGAAAGTCACTGTACCACGCGAACGGAGTCGCTTGTCGTTTATTACCAAAGCACAAATACTTTTACAATAATTTATGGTTAAGGTCTCCTTTTGAGAAAATTATGCCTGTAGTAAAAGAAGACAAATATGGACATCAAGAATATAGTAAAATCTACAAAAGCTACAAGATCTTCTGTAAGCCACGATGGAGATGAAATTATTTAATAATTCTTATAAATGAGCACCTTAAGGGGTTGGTTTATTATTAATTATACACGGGATAGTAGCATTTGTACAGTTTAATGCACCAATATGTATTCATAGCTCAGCTTCATTAGCCAGTACGTCTCTAAGGTACGGTTTTCAACGTACAACTGATATAAATTTTACAAAACTGCTATCCAGAGAAATGGATGAAACAAATTGTTTTGAATTTTAATTTTTCCCTCTATTTAGGTTACATATTAAAAAGAGAAAAATAAATATCGGGCTTTTGAACAATTAATTTGGAAAATTGTAGAAGGCAATCCACATTCTTTTTTAATCAACAAACTTGTAAGTTTTATGTCAGCGAGAGGTTCTATAAGTTGCCAATACTTCGAAGTTATTTGGGACAAACCATTTGGCCTTACTCCACAAGCGTAACATAAAACATCTTTTCGAAACTTAAATTTTGACAGTCATTTTATTTGAGTTCACAGTGGCAAATACCTTCAAAAGTCATTTTGAATGTAATACCCAGATTTGGCTTAGATATAAACATTTTGTATGGCCGTAAATAAATTTTACTTTCATATGAACGTTAGCGAACCATTCTATGTAATGACCAACTCGTTTCAACTGACCTTTTTTGCTATACGACTCACGATTGCGTCCCATAAAAGGCTATGTCCAGATAACTTTATTCCACATAATGCGTCCCCATCCCTTTGAAAAGGAAAGTTGTATAACATTTTTTGAGATCGCTTCCCTTTAAGGCTCACCCAGTACTTTTTACAAAAATGGATGCGAATAGGAATGTTCGTTGAGAATATCAAAGGGTTTGCCGACTTTGTGGTAGCATATTTTTTGTTTAAAAGACAGGCGACGCCGCCGCTGCGATAAATAGTTTGAATGTATTCTGTCTAATAGAATGAAATATTTTGTTCCATTTCAATGAATGAGCATTAACATTGTAAAAAGAATGATCTGTAAATCTAAATAAAAGAACAGTAGCTAAGTGATTGTTTTGGTTAGAGGCCAAGCACCTTTCTTGTGGTATTCCAAGTGATTAACGGGCGTCGCCTCAGTGACCGAAGCCCAATAAAAACACGTCCGAAATTGCATCCCGCATGTAGAGTTCCAAGTTCAAATTAAACCCGTCGGCCAGCCGGTAGTCCTGCAGGGCGCGCGCGCGCTCGCCGCTTCTCGAAGCAGGCAGTGCGCCGGCGCCGATGTTTCCGATCGGTCGATTGGATAGCGACGCAGACGCGTGCGCATTGCGAAAATACCGCAAATATATTTACCGTCGCGATTGTGAAAAGTGAACAGACTGTGGTCTCTTTGCACGAGTGCCGATTCAATCGAATTAAGAATCCAAGTGTATTTAACTTTATGTGTGTTTTGTGTCATTCGCACAATTTTCGTGATTGTGTGCTGTTTCTGTGACTAGTTTAGAACTCAATTGCTTTATGTGTCTAGGTATACAAGCGCTATCTTGCTTAATTAAAGTTCACCAACCTTTTGAAAACAAGTAACTACTGTGCCACCATCATGTTTCGTTGGACCCACTATTTCAGTATTACTATCTTAGGTACTTACAATACTTGAAAATTCAAACATGGTTGAAATCGAGCTATGTTGTCAAATTGAATGACCTAATCGTCACCTACTGTCTGATTATTATTAACACAAATCTTAATCACTCGTTTGGGAGGCATGGATTTGTCATAGAATTATTGCCTCCTACAATTGAAGCGTTGGGTATAAAAGCTGCGGATTTCTGCTTACAACCATATCTCCGAGAATTACGAGATGCAACGGACGTATACTTCCAGGAAGTAATTACCTTGATGTGACAATAACTTCATTTCATTAGAGAGCTCTTGTGCTTGTTGGAACTGACCCTCATAATAGACTATAAATGTTTCTTCATTGCCTGTCCCAGTTCTCCCTTCAACTTTTATGTCGAACATTTTATATTTATCTAATATAAAATGTGGCTGTTGTCTGCTAGTTTGTAGTCGATGCGTTGTTCTAGGTACTGTTATTGTTTGAACTTAGTGGCTTACAGGGAACTGATTACAATCACTATCGTCAGCATTTGAATCATATATAATATCAGTATTTGTACTTATGATACAGCAATGATGACTTGATGTAGTACGTATATTAGATCACGATAAAACGGAACACACGCTTCCAAAAGAACAAAAATGGAACAATATAACCATGTATTTTTGATCACAGTATTTTCTTAAAAGTGGCTTTAAAAAATCCTACGTTTCGTTAATAGACAATATTAATATCACCTTGAGTTTTCTTGTAAACTAGACCTTCATTTTCCAATTAAAGTCTCCTATAAATTCTACTATCAATGGAGTTAATTAAGTATTTGAATTGATTGTTACAAGGAGATCTCATACAATGTCTGCTTATCGTGACGCAGTTATAAATTTTGAAATGTCTTCTAGATAATCCCTCTTTTTCTGACTGCCATTCATTGTTGCTGGTATAGATTACATCATAATAGCTTAATAGTGTGTTTTTACAGATTATTGTGTATCACGATACGATTATTTATGGCTGTTGAATATTATAGTTTTGCAGTTTTTGTAGTCTTGAAGAACAATAGCATGTTATGGACATGTCTTTCTCTATCGTCTTTATAAAAACTAGCATTATTTTATAATCATTGAAAAGTTGAAGCACTATAGTAGTAGTAGTCATACTTTTTTTATGTGATAGGTCGGCAAACGAGCTGACGGATTACCTGATGGTAAGCAATCAGCGCCGCCCATGGACACCCGCAACGGAGGAGTTACGAGTGCGTCGCCGACCTTTTAGGGATTAGGGATTTGGAGATTTAGGGATTGAGGAAGGATTGGGCCACCGGTAACCTCACTCACACGGCGAAACGCAACGCTGTGGTTACTTCACGCCGGTTTTCTGTGAGGCCGTGGTATCACTCCGGTCGAGCCGACCCATTCGTGACGAAGCATGGCTCTCCCACACTTAAGTGTTAATGGGTTGGTTCAACTGTAAAGACACCACTGAGTTGCAGACAAATGGCGTGAAACAACGCTGTTTCGCAGTTCGAGTGAATTTAGTGGAGGCCTGATCGTCAAACTGGCATACCTGACCTAAGTCCTAGCACCCCGAATCCCCAATCTGTAATTCCGTCCCTCTGTAATTCTTCTAGTATTTATTGTGCCCCTAAGTGGCATCGAATACTTACCATCAGGTAATGAGGGTGCTTGTTTACCACGCAATGCCTTAAAAAAGTTCATATTAGTTCAAAAAAGGTCACAAAACTATGAACACAACTGCAGTTAGCTCGGCAGAGATACAAAATTACACCGTTTACATTACTCATAGCAGACACCACGAATTTGTCAGCGGATCATGGATATTTGTACAATCTTCGAACCATTTCCGCACTCCAAAATAGAATGCAAGTGCTGAATTCCCGTGAGTCGGCGAACATGAATGTCAGTATCAAATCAAAGCGACACTCGACAATTACCAAGTTATTGCTATCGAGTCGCTGTAGCCATATATGGTCCAGTCGGCATCAAGTAGTACCCTCGAACTTGAGGCCTACTCATACGCACTCCAATTACGGTCAGAGAATTCGATGGATAAGGAATTCAGACAGGGGAATCGAATCAACTGGCATCAAGTGCATCTCAATTTGTTTGTGGGCGGTAAAATCTGAGAAACGGTGATTTCATTACAAGCGAACGTATCATTTTTCAAACAATAAGGCACATTGATTTCTTAACCTATATATTTGGATGGATTCTTTCTTTAAGTACTAAAGAATACCT
This sequence comes from Spodoptera exigua, assembly GCA_902829305.4. NCBI lineage: Eukaryota > Metazoa > Arthropoda > Insecta > Lepidoptera > Noctuidae > Spodoptera > Spodoptera exigua. The sequence goes on from LR824615.2 coordinate 9,156,561, forward strand.
ACCTATGTAGTGTTCGTTGATTAATGGCCATTTTTCATCCATTAACAAAAATAAAACAACCAAGGTCAAACTGAATCCCGAACTTAAAGTCCAGTCAACTACTTACCAAACGTTATCTTCATTTAGCCCTTAATTGACCTTTAAGTGTCTACCAAACATCCTTATACGTTGAAGAACAAGCCGTCAACAGAAAAGGTCCGTAAAGATAACAGTTCGGATAGCTGATAAGTTTCTTTATACGCCGTATTATAACCAGCCAGACCATTGCAATTATCTTTAGCAGATCTTATAGATAAGATGGGGCCCACAACAGACTTTGATACTAACGCACCATGAAAGATATTTATGACAGTCATTACCTATGTGAAATGCAGTTTCTAAGATAGAAGTTAGACATAACGTTAATTAGCCGTATCGTAGAGGTCGTAGTCAAGTGGTCGATGATATTGTACTTAAGTAATGTTATCGTTGTTTTTATTATAATCGTTAACTTTGTTGATATCCGTGGTACAAAGTTTAAGGGAGAATTGCAAATAGTTGGCGTATGGAAGTATCGACAACTTACCATGTTGCCGTTCTTTTCTTTGTAATATTTATTAACTAGTCTTTCCCTGCTTCGCTTTGGTGTCCAACTACGAGTATCTCGGTGCTTGTCCTTTGTTTTGTGCGCAAGTCGCCATGACATTAAAAGGGTAGCTACATTCCGATTTTACCATCTTCTTTTCTAAAATTCTCTTTTATGAGTATTTTCTCCTATCAATATTAAATAGAACTCACTGAGAATAAGATAATTTGGTTTAGTTAAGCTTATGTTGATACAGAATAGTGCTAGAATTCTGAAACGTAGAAGTGTCTTCTTGATCTGACCTTGACCTGATTTTAAAATTGCCTTTCGGATTGCCCACTGCATTTCTACTCGAGATTTTTTTTGGAAACATCAATACACGTATAAATATCAATTTCTCACGACTCAAGTACGTACCTACAAGTAAACCAACGAAATTGCAGTGTAATAAATCGTAAGTCTAAAATCAAACATTAGCAACACAACCAATTTATACAATCTAAACTATACTTCTACCAATCTCTGTTCCAATCAACTGAATAAATGTTTTGTATAAACACATTCGTTGATAACTAATCCTTGATCCAAATACGTTCTAACATGTTTGTAGTAAACATTATTTGTATATTCCTATACATGTGATGGGCCGTTTATTTGTGGAGTTTGGAATTCTGGTTCAACGACACAAGCCATTTTGTTTTCTGTAATTGCCACATCCCTTTATACAATTGTCGGCAGTCTTAGTACTCTTTTAGTCTTATTGTTCTTGCCTTTACGTTGCATCCTGCAAACTTAGTAATTGTTATTAGGTGTTATTTATACTGAGTTGTGGTTTGTTTTCTTGGACGGCTTGATAATTGCTTATAAATTTGCATTTCATATTAAAATATTATTATGATAGTAGTGTTGTTCGACTACGACCTGCTGTTTGCTTCTACATTTATTTTTACTAAGTATATTAAATTGTTTCCAAAAATGCATAGTTATCCTTATCTTTTAGTATTGTGTCCAGTTTTATTGCCACTTTGGTCAGTTTAAGGCTAAAACAAAGACGTTACAAAAGAGGTAAATATTTTCTGGTAGACTTTTTCTTATCAAAAATGATTATTGAAACCAGGTCTTTTTATTCTCATTGTTAATATAGACAACACACGAATGCTATGAATATTCATAAAACTTTTATGGTTTCCTCATTTGCCCAATTATCAGTCGCCGTTGATACTCATTTCAATGCATATTTATGCAAAATGTACTCGTTTAATTTTATCGATATTGATCTTATGTAGGCTTGAGTAAACAATTTAGGTTGGCCCTTAACGGGTGGAAGGCTTTTAGTAATACTTAAACTTTTGCACCAGTAAATAATATCGTTCATACAATTACTTTAGCCCAATTTTAAGTCAAAATCGGGTTCACCTGATCAAGGGCAATGCGGTCTGCAGATAAGGTCGGCGGATAAGGAACGGGGGGGGGGAGGGGATTTAAGTTAGTAACAGTTGAAGACTTCTGCTCACCCAAGCCTGGGCGAGAGAAGTCACTTAATGATTTTTCCCTCACACAAAATACTATAACTTTGTTAGCATATCTATGTAGCAAACCGTACTTGTGTTTATACTTGCCACTATTCCTTGAATAGTCCATCAAAAATTATACACTAAGCTAATAAACACAAGTAATAATGCAATTACTTTAATACTCCCAGCAATTCCAGGTTATGACGGAGATATAAACTGAGGTAATAACCTACTGCAGGTATACTGTGGAGATGACTAATACCTGTGAGCATTCAAGCATTCAAGTTCTTTGCATAATATCCATGGAATCTTTTACGAGCAGCTATTGAAAAATTTATAGTATAATTAAGGAGATAGGTATGATTCCCATCTAGATGTTAGATATTGTAGATTACTTAGGAATGAATACATTAGTAATTTGTAATGTCTTGTAGTTAGTTAGCCTTTGCATTTCAACGGCTTAATTTCAATGTTTATTCAGTTTCCTTTGAAACACGTTCTTATTACTGACTTTTACGCGTGGGTGTCACGCATAATTCACAATATCCCGTTGTTTGGTCGGAGGGATAATAACGTGTGATGGTTGGTGGTCACTACACCGTGACGGTGCGGATGTCGGCGCAGTCGGTTCACTTGTTGCTTTCCGATGTTACACAAATTATAGAGAAATTACTTTGAAATTGCGGAATTTTAGCACGCGTCCATTAAGGAAAATAGCGAATAGCAGCCTGAGAACATGAAGTTAATTGATAAATAACATTTCTAGCATGCTGGAATGAAATCTGTTTAATGTGTTGAAACGAATAAGCACAGTGTATCAGTGATAAGTGAATATCGAGCGAAAGTGACACGCGATGTTAATTACGAAGTACACGGCGATCCTGCTGGAAAGCGCGAGGAGTTCGGAGGCAAGGAACATGGCGGTGTCGCAGTCTGACGCCTGGTCATCGTCACTCGACAGCTCGACGGGTGGACGCAGACCAATGAGGCGCCGGCATTTTGTATACAGGTTGGTTCTTAAACTGTTATTCAGGCGATGAAGAAATAAAACAGTTAAAATATCGTCTGGGGTGGCAAATGTCCAGTAATATTGGAACAGGTTTAAACGGTAATAAAAACCTTAATGCAGACGACTGACGCTTTTGATGTAAATCTTTTTACACATGATAATACTGCACATTGTTTAAACTTACTGCTATTATGCAAAAATGCTAAGGAATAAACATACTATACGGAACTTCTAAAAACAAATGACAAAGTTCAAGGTCATACAACAATAACACCTTTGTTTTAACAGCCGACGTGTGGTACACGTCATGTACTTTTATTATAGCCAGCACAAGCCAGACAGAATCAAGTTTGCACAAAACGACGACCAATCACAAAGGGCATTAGGTATTCATCATATGCATTGGTGCAGCGGCATTAAAGGTAGTAAATAGAGACAGGACACATTACGAGAATTGAATTTTTATTAGGCTCAATTGCACTCTCTGTTGTTGCTAGCGAGACGATGCGACGCTTAAGATAAACTATTTAACGCTACCAGTGGCATAATGATATGCAGTCGGCGTGTTTCTGCATTATTGTAGCCATGTTGTTTAGGTTTTAAAGAAATATTTCAAGAATTTCCGCTATTTTGAGACATTTTGGTAGTTTTGTTCGTATTTTTTTTTGTTTTTGTTGACCCGTAATTTTGTCTTGCATTTTGATTTATCAAACAGTAGGTCAATTTATGGAAAAAAATTAAGTATCCTTGCTAGTCTCAAAATAGCGGAAATTCTTCAAATATTTCTTTAATTATCTTCTATATTACTTTTTGCTTTTTCAATTTGGTTGTCATATTTTTAAGGATTAGAAGAACTATCTGATTCTATATATCTTGTCAGATCTGTTACAATATTCCAAAAGATTTACCCGAAATGCGCGAAAAATAACCATGCAAATTTGTGGATTAGATTCTAGTACTTTTTCGGATTACTTATTTATTTTGGCGACGATCAGAACTTTGTAGTTCTTATTGAGAGTAAAGAAAAGAATAAAGGGCTGACCATGTTCTATAAATGATAAATTGGTAACATCCGCTATCGTTCACTATAACCCATTAGTTTAAATTTACTTGTACATCATTGACAGCTTGGGTTATTGGCAATTATTTCTTCGGTATGAGAACCTATCGGATGTCTTCTCATTTTGGTACACATTGGTGGACAGGGCTGTATTTGTTTCTACTTAACGATACAAGTAGGTATTGTTAAATTACGTACTAACTGGAGTGTGTGTTATACAGTTGTTTGTAGTTCTTGATGTAATAAAAAAAAATTGGATTTCAATTTAAAAGTTGACAAGAACAGGCTCCGAGTAAGACTTTAATTTAGCTTTTCGGTACAGAAGAATTTGGTTTAGAATTGATGAGATTTCGAAGTGATGGAGTAGGAAGAGAAATCACTAATTTTGGTAATTTAATCGAGACAATATTACATGAAGTTTTTAAATCTAATTGTAAGTAGATTCTACAGGACCCTTAGGAGAAATAGCCATTAAGATCGGTCCGTAGCAATTTCTAAATCTGCAAGAGCGCATGTTCATGTGTCTTCACAACAAGATTGACCTTAATAAGACTATTGACCAAATATTTGAAGCGAAGCGAGCGCTTCATTGGGCAAGCCCTCGTGGAATAAGGCTCGTATAACATTAGTTTTTATGCGTTTTGATTGATTCAATATCTCATCATAATTTTACCATTACTGGATTTTATGGTCCCTTTGAGAATAGAGTTACCTTATTTTTATTGTGACACCAATATTTAATCAGATACATGTCATGGATCTCATATAGCAACGGACGAGCTCATTACCGTACACAAAACTTTGGTTTCCTCATTATCATCGTCATCAATGTCATCTTCAACGATCTATTTTTGCCTACCAATGGACCTAGGACTTTTCTTGACTTAATATTCAGTTCATGATATCAAATTACTGTCACCCACTTTGCTAATGTTATCATTCCACACAGTTAAAGGGCGCTGTAAGCCTGTATCAAGTATCATGTCTTCTTTGTGATATTTTCTCCACGAGAAAACACTGAATACTCTGTGTTCTTGAAGAAGATATCCAAACTTTTGAGTTGGCGATTGGAATTGTAACCGCTCAGCCAAAGAGGTATTCAACATCTGCATAAGTATGTATTAGTCGTATTATTCAATATTTCTAAACAAGTATCGTGATTGCGTGATTGATTCGTATCTCGATACGGTCGGTTGGCCGAGTATGTTTTTGTTACTCAAGTGATTGAGAGTAAAATATATCTTTCATACATGTCTCTCGTCATGTAGTGCATAACTGCATAACTTGAGATCCGGTTGCCTTGAAAGGTGTAATTTGAATTTTGCTGTAAGTTATAAAAAAAAAATATCGTAAGGTTTAATAACATAGCTACTGCTTTAGTTAAGATTATTGCTTTTCAACAAATCGTCGGCCTATAAGTGTCCACTGCTGATTATATGCCTCTCCTTACACGGAGAAGTTTTGAGAATTAATCACCAGTCTGGTAGCTGTTTATCTTCAGATTGGCAAGATCAACTCGTTCATGCAAATTCGGCTAAAAGACGCAATTTCAAACTAAATTTTGGATGGGGGGAAAGGACATATCCGAATCCCAAAAGTGAGCATCGCTCTTGTAACTTTTTTAGTGTTGCAGGTGTCCATGTGGCGCTGATTGCTTACCATCAAGTAATAGGGCGGCTCGTTTACCGACCTACCTTACCTTTTAAAAAATATCTTGAATTAGTTTTTTTTAATTGTAAAATACCCATACATCCAACACCAACCTTCATAATAATTGCAAAGGATAGGTACTCTAGAAGCAAAAAAAATCAAATATGAATTAACGTTCCATACATTGAGCAGCACGTCCTGCAATTAAAGGATGCAACATGCAATGAGAGGGACCCTCTATTATTTACTGGCCAGCAATCACGACACTCCTCGCAAAGTAACAAGACCTGTACTTATCAAGAATTACGCACTAGAAGTATGAAAGAAAAAATAAAATGTAATAGATGATTTAATGAAGTTTTTATCAGGTAACATGGAACATGCAATAATGGAGTCAGCAGTAATATGGTGTGCTAGTGCGGACTCACAGGAATGTTATTTTCTTTGTAATAATATTTTCTTTCGTAAACTTTGTAAATTCAACAGGTTAATTATCTAATTAAATGGTTCGTGGTGACCTGAAGCTTAAGACTTCTGCTTCTCATTCATGAAGGTTCGTTTCAAAACCTGGCCACTAACAATGTGACTTTTTCTAAGTTGTATATTCGAGTATTTGGATGCCACTGACAAACGAAGAATGATTTTTTTGTTTTGAAAAATTGTCTTTTACCAACAACATAAACTACAATCTGGCGCCTTTATTAAGAAGTATTGCACGTTCATTTACGTAAACAAACAAAGTATTCGTTTTCGTGTATGAAAAAGCTAATTAATGCTTTTGGAGTCGGTACTACGTGTTTAATGTGACTATTGAGTTTGAATAAGAATTAAAATTGATATTATTACACTCAAACTCAACTGCGAATGCAAGAAAACTAAAATAATTATATAAAATTACATCCTTATACCTGGATTGCATGTATCTCATATAATGCTATACCTCAATAATAAGGAGGCACTGCCGAGTAGAACTTTCGTATAATATTATCGATAAATTCATTGAACTTGCCCATAATTGTGATTAATATCTTAAAGGGAACATTGTTTCGTAATCTTATCTAGAATCGCGAAACACAATGTAATATAAAGGCCATGAGATAATGCAACGGACAATGCACTCTTGCATAATGTGGTCCGCCTACATTTGGCAAATTGTTTGAATATTTTCTTCCACAAACAATTTGTTGAAGTCGCTACTGTATTGTGTAAGGTCGTTGAACTTTTCGCGGCAATTAGCGTGAACTTTGCGCGTATGTGAGCCTGGTACAATTTATTAATTTCCTTTTGTTTGAAGTTGCGTATGAGCTGATTTTAATGGTTGGATAAAAGTTATCTGGGGAATAATTATGATGCTGTCGCGTCAGAATGTTTGTATAAGACAGTGATAGCAACAATTTTATTCCTCATATAACATTAAATTATCTGACTATTAAAAAATCTACCCTTAATCGTTTGTTTCATACAAGTGCCACGTAAAAGGTAAACGTTAGATGAATGACTTTGAAATCATCAAAAAAATTGATAGCATCGTGTCTAAATCCTCAATGTGTCATCATATTTACAAAACTGTAATGTTTCGGTAAAATTGTTTACCTTGAAAATGTACAGGTAGGTAATTTTGTATGAATCATGTTCTGTTATTATAACAAAATGATTCCGTTTCATAAAATAAATACAAACATTGCAACCACTGATTCATAAGTAGGTAATTGAATGGTTGGTACCTATGAATATACTTAACGGTTATTTAAGTTATTTCCAAAATAGTTTCAACGTAAGTTTTCTTTTATGAAATTAATCGCTGTGCTACCAATAGTAATTTTAATCTTGCACAGATTAAGTATTTGTGTGATCTGTAACTTTTCGTTCCAGTTCTAAGTATAATTGTGATACAAAAACTGGTCAGCTAAAGCAAGTTTTCAGCCTGTTCCTCAAAAGATATGCTATCGTATCAAACTTAAAGACAAAATATGATTTAAGCTAAAACATATAAAAGTAACTGTAATTTGTAACTTGAAATCTGGCAAGTACCAATGTGACTTTTTCTGAGTTATAAGTACTTTCTATGATTCTAAAAGACTCTCTTTGAGACGTACGATGTATGAAAAAATCGTGAAAAATCCTAGACTTGTAATTTCTAATTATAAGGTTGAAATCGCAAATCCGCGTTGAGCTAGCGAGGTGATTAATGCTCAAAACTTCACCGTATTAGAAGAGGCTTTTGCTCAACAGTGGGCACTTATAGGCTGATGATGCGTAGTAACTGTTAAAAATTAGGTATGGAATATTCTAGCCATAAGTCGGACAGACAGTATTCGAATGTTTTCAATATAATATTATGCTTAAGTAATTCAGATTTGAGTGCGTTGACACTGATCGTTATTTTTAGTAAATCCGCGGTGCATTCGTCGCATATGGAACGCATAGCGAGTTCCTTACGAATGATGTAATAATTTTGCATACAACGATCTCTGTAAGTCTATTATGTAAATATTCACCTACTTACACATTTATTGAGAGTTTAGTATTAAAGTTATGATGTTTGTTGTGAAAATGTATTCTGAGCTTTTGATCTGTGTTCAGGTTTGAATATTAATAATAATTTTCGAAAGTGATAAATAAGTGTTTTTGTAAATTAATTGTTATGATGTTTTTTTGATTATGAAATTAGTATGGTAGATTCTTTTTTATTTTATTTTGACGCAGTGTAACGATTACAGATTCTTTACTAATTTTGTGTAAATTAAATTAAAATCTAGACCTAGACAACTTCTTTTTTGGCATATCCTTTTTCTCCGTTCGTTTTGCTATAGGTATATAAGTATGTATAAAATAATGTATTAAAAAAATATGTATTCAATTATCTATTAATTGTACAATTTTAACGCCATTTACTAACTATATAGGTACATATATCTAATTAAAGATACCTGACGATGTTCTTCTACGTGACATGCAAACTCCAGCCATTTTAAGTTATGCAAATATTATTCATTGACGGCAAAATGATTCGAGTCTCCATCAGAAAATCTATCAAACAAGCAGTTTTACTGCAATCTAAGGAAAAATGTTGAAGGGGTGCTCACCTGTTTTATGTAGGTAGCTTTTACACAAAAGTACTTTGAAAATTTACATCCAAAATGTCCATATAGATTGACATGTAGAATGAATTCTTTCAATTATTTCTTCTCAAAACAATACACAATTTAAATTATGCCTTATAACGTTTGTCTTAAGGCATTATCTAACGGTTATGCAGAGAAATGAAGCAGTCGGTGTGAAGCAAGGATACAGTCTACCAGAATTAAATAAGAGAAAAAAAAACCAGATACATTAGTTAAAAATATATATCTCAACCGAACACAGAATTGTTTATCGCGTGTGAACCAATCTTGATTAATTTGTCTGAATCTCTTTCCATGATTTGAAAAGCAAACATTGAAATATTGCCTCCTTTTTGAAGGTTATAAAAAAATGATTTTTACCTCACGTGTGTCACCATATCCACATTACTGGTCCACAGCTTCTATATAAAACCACATAATAATCAAGACTAGGAAGTCTAGCAGCTGAATAGAAAACCATTTAAGTGCTATAGCTTCTTTGATTACTTGAAACAGTTATCTATAAAGAAATTATGAGAGATCCCGTAACGTTGGTTAGAGATGTAAGAAAATATAAAATGCAAGCGAACAAAACTTATATGGGAACGGTACTTAACTTTTGAGACGCACAGAAAGTTTTAAGTACATGCTTTTAGAAATTCGTTTATGATTTTCATTAGATACTGTAATGTATATTTAAAGGTGGTTGTAATTATAAATATTTAACTCCTCTTATTTAAAACTTCTTTCGTGTGAATGAGGATAAAGCAAGAAGCATTAGGTGCACCTGTTTATTTTGAGAATTAACTATTATACACATATTTGAAAAGAGTTTTCATCTGTCTCCGTGTCAAGAGATTTTGAAATGAGTTTCTGCTTTCAACCATTCCAATCGAACGTCAAGCTGTACTCATTATATGAGTATATTCGTTGATATATGAGTACATTCCCAACCAAAGTCAGCTATCAATTTAAAAGTAAATAGTTTTCGGGTCAAAAGCTGATTGGTTGTCAAGTTCCAGTCGAAATGATTTACCATAAAACACGACGAGATGAGCTCCATTGAAATAGACTGGCGTAAGTAAATTGCCCTGCACTCCATTAAAAGTTTCCCGAGTACCGAGACGGTTTTCGCGGGAGTTCGTTTCGTCGCAACATTAAATATGTGCTGAGAGGGCCGCCCGACTCAACTAAATTATATCTGAGTCTCAGATCGTATTTCTCTTTTATTTTTTGCGGTAAGACATGGTTTTTAGTTTTAAATTTTTATTTTTTTGAATATATTTTTGTTAATGGCATCTGTGTTTCCTTTTTTATCATTCTCATCGAGGTAAGGAGGGTGGTGGTTCAGTGTAACACTTCTCAACGTCTTTCTCAAAGAGCCAGTAAACAATCACAGATGGAGTCCAACAGGTTTAGCAACCGGGGTTGCTGGGCAAGTGCAATTAGGTACTGCGGCCTCGTCCTGGAGCAGGAGAAAGAACGGGTTGGTTTTTAGTCAGTAAGTCCCTCTCGACTCAACCTGGGCGAGTGAGGTCATTTTATGATTTTCCCCTCCCCCCTTCTCACCTTCCAAAAAAGCCTGTCATATAACTTATTGTTCCGTTTTTATTTCATAACGAAGTAAAGTTAGATTAAAATTAACACATAGACAATATTAACACACAGAACCTAATAACACCAAAAAAGAATATTAATCAACAAAACTAATCTACACATGTCAAGTCATATTTAGTTACATAACCTCCCTGGGATTTGTAAGACGCGGCATCCCGGAAACCGGAATAAGGCAAAACTTGGACTGCACATCCCGTAATAATCCCGCGGAATCGCCAAACTTGTGGTGAGCGCATGACTCACGCCATTGCAGTTATGAGCTAACTTTCTTTAATAACTCGCATAAAAATTAAGACTTGGATCTGACATCGGATTTACTTAGGGATTGTCGTGTAAGATTAAAAATGAATGCATGTGTGTTTTATAAAAGATTATCGTTATCCTTATTTTTCTTCCTTAAAGGTAGATCAATAATAATTAAGAGTTATAGTAAGATATATTTTAACGCATGCAATTGCCAATCATCTGAGAGCGTTATCCCCATAAAAACCAAGAGTTATTGCAGACTATTTAAATGACCTTTCCGCTTATTTCCGTCAAAAGAAATTAACAACTTCATTGATATATGAAGTTGTTATTATCTTATATATAAAAATGGATCGCAAAATGTGTTGGTAAGTGCATAACTCAACAACGCCTGGACCTATTTTGCTTATTTTTTTTGTCGTGTTTCTTATTGTCAGGAGAAGGTTCTTATTAAAGAAAATATTAAAAAAACTAGAGGGGAAGATTACGAAAAAGTGACCCTTAAATAGCGAGAAAGTTGGACCCGTGCGAAGCGGGGGCGGGCCGCTAGTTTAAAATAAATGTTGTCTCAAGATAGTTGCTACGCAAAAAGTTACGAGTTTTTACGTGAAAGACTAACAAACATCGAAACAAATAACGTTAACGTTCGTAATTATAAAATTTTATAGGATTATATTTTAGGTAATATAAATGCTTGACAATAGTTATTTAAAATGAAAACCACTTTTAGTTTTGAGTAAAAGTTGCCCGTAGTGAGTATATATAATATCCCGTAGTAAGTATGTATACCTAATATCTCACCTATAATAACAAAAAATGTGCAGTAATATTCAGTTAGGTAATTGAGAGGAGAGGAAGCGATTTTCCAATTATGAGGATGCTTTTAAATTGGTTAATTAAATTTAAGTCTAGCGTTTACCGACTTATCGGTGAGATAATCGAATAATAATTTCCGTTCTCATTAATTTTACGTCTACTCTACATGATATTGATACTAAATCTTATGCATATTTCTTAGCAATGTTTTAAAAGTAACGTTTGCACTTATATTTTCTTTGAGGTAAAAGAGGCCGACCATGCAGCTATTGTGACTCCTTTGGCGTTGCGATTGTCCGCAACGCTGATGTCGTACTATCATCTGGTCTGTCAGCTTGTAGGTACGCCTTTTATCAAAATAAGGGCTGATTTTTCAATAGTCAGATAAATGTTATCTGAAGAATAAAATTGTTGCTGTCACTGTCTTCTATAAACATTCTGACGCGACAACATCATAATTATTCCTCGGGTAACTTTTATCTAACCATTGAAAAATCAGCCCTAATAAAAACATAGTCAACTTTATAAGTTTCTTTTAAGACAGCAATCACAGGTCTAATATAGAATCTATATTTGTATTTTCTATTACAAATCGTAAAGGATGCCTCCTAACAGAATGCTTTGTTGCCAGCTATTGGCTGCAATTTCCTTCAAATCTTACGGCGACATTTATTGCAATTGATGCTATCGTCTAGCCAAAGCCGAGACCATTGGCCATCAATTTATGATCTTTAAATCTAATATGTCATTGACTTGACCTTTCAAGTTCTTCTTCAAGTACAGTAGAAGTTTTATAGCAAAATGGTGTTTATTAACCAGCTTGGCAAACCAGCTGACGGATTACCCGATGGTAAGCAATCAGCGCCGCCCATAGACACTTGCAACAATGGCATAGTTACGAGTATACTACCGTCCTTTTGGGGATATGGGATTTGGAGATTTAGGGATTAGGGGAGGAAAAAGATAGGGCCTTCAGTAACCTTACAAAGGGAATCACAACGCTGTAGTTGTTCCACGCCGTTTTCTGCGAGGCGGTGGTATCAATCCGGTCTAGCAGACCTATTCAAAGCATGGCTCTCCCACTCTTGTTAATCATTTGTTTTAGTAATTTAGTTCCAAGAAAATTGCTTCATAATCGTTTCTAAATTAACTAGTTGTAGCATAGTACCTATTTGCTTTTACTACAACTCTTTTATATGTAGTTGCAAATTTTTGAATGTGACGTGCACGTGTTAAGTTTTTCTAATAAGTCGTTCGCTTAAAGCTTATACTAGGCTATTCAATATCGTAAATAATTTTACTTTTATATACCTAAGGCAAAAAAAAACATTTTTATTTCGTATTGCAATGTAAACATATAAATGCCAGGCAACCATTTTTATTTTTGTTAAATTTAAAAAAAAAACTAATTTAATGTTCAAGCATTTTAAACTACAGCTAATTGAAACTTTTACAATCTCTTAAGCTGTACCTAGTAGTAATCCTTCTAATATTATAAGCCGCTTGCGAAAGCTAGAAGTAAACAATAAACGTCCCGATATCACTCAACTATGCGATATTCCATTTTTTTACTGCCCGTCTAGTCAGCCAATATTAAAAATTGAAATTCCAAAGAAAAATTTTCTCGTAAAATAATTTCACAATATTACACCAGTATCAGTTTTAAACCGTACTATCTATATACAGGGTGCTCTGCAAGACAAGGTGTTTTATGAAGCTTTGGACAGATACCTAAAAATTAAATCTAACCAATAGACCACCACAGACGAGGCCCTATATGGCTGATGTTCAGCCGGGGTTGCGGGGTAAGCACAACGAGGCACCGCGGCCTCGGCCTGGAGCAGGAGAAGGAACGGGGGTGTTTTTAGGCTATAAAAGTCTGACACTCCTTTCTACCCCACCCTGAGAGGGAGAAGTTATTTCATGAGCTTCCCAAAAAAGGAAAGTTGCAAAACCAACTTTCATCGAATACTACTTACTTGAAATACCCCTTCAATACATTCCATATGAAACTGAACACCCTGTACAGTTATGTGAGAACGCGAACTATTTCTATACATAAGCCGTAGCACATAGTTTTCCCTAGCAATTCAGTGGTGACTAGTAACTATACCTATACTAGGTATCCTCGTATAGTATGAAATAGGTAGGCATATGAGGTCGTATGTGTCTAAGGCTGGTATGCAGTTACCGAGCTGGAATTTATATTGAAAGGGTAGCAAATAGGCTTCTGTTGTTATTTATGTTATCTACACTATGTTCTGGAACTAGGCGATAGGTATTCGTATTAGGGATGGTTGTACAGTTACTCATGTATATATGAAAATAGATGACATATGTGTATATGAAAATAGTTTTTATGCGGCGTCTAACAAAGGATACCATAGGCAGCCTAGCCTATACTTTAGCTGACTGGAGAGATACAAATATCATACCGCTAATTCACTGCATTGCTTGCAATGTGAAAGAAACTTCTATCAAAGATTCATTTAAAAACTTAATCTATATCAATATTAAAAAGAGGTTCGTGATTGTTTCTTTGTTTCAACTGAAGAGACTTCAAAAATTCTGAACCGATAAGAATATCTTTCACTCTTGAGAATGTATACTTTCTATACCTAACTATACTAACAAGTTAATAAACATTAATATAAATAGGTATCAAAGTCAACTCTAACGTGTCAAAATATTTTTTCCGGCGATTGCGACCATAAAAATTCTGTCTGCGGTCTCATTTCTGAGTGGTCCCATTCGCCGGAATATATACGGATCTAGCTACTGGGATGCTTTGTGGTCCCAGTTTCCGGAAGCGAGACTCATATGCGACTAATTTGCGAGTATCTTCTTTATTGACTTAACACTAATAAAAATTCACAATTTAAATACTAATGAACATATTCTCGTACATAGATGGTGGCCATATTGAAACAACAATCATAAAATGATATTTATCTATTGAATATTTAAGCGACTGCTACAGGACATGGCGTAAGCTTCGCCCACGACTCCTGAGTGAGATTGTTAAGAGGTACTTAACGACGCAATGAAATGTACATAAATGTAAGATTTGCAGAAAATACGATACAAGCTAAAGAAGTATTTACAAATAACGATTCGATAAGTTTACTTTAAGATTTCACTGAAAGACCGATTTAGAAGGAACGCTATAAGGTTCTGTATCGCTATCAGGAGAATTTACGGAGTGATTTTTAGTCAGTAAAAGTCTGACACTCTCTCACCCCACCAGAGCAAGAAAAATCATATTTTTAAAGATTTTCAAGACAGGCAGGTACATTTGTCCGATGATATTCCTAAAAGAAATTGGAAACTAAGAACAATAATACTTCCCCTCTCTTTATCCCTCTCCATCTACCAATCCTCTAAACCTCTCACCCCTAAAAAGTCCGTAACGTAGTCAAAGCTCCTCTAGTGTTGCGGGTATCCATGTACACCGTTGATAACTTACCATCAGGCCAATCATTAGCTCGTTTGCCACAATATCCAAAAAACAAACATTCCTTATAGAGAGAGATTCCTTAAGCCTTTGACTGCCGACAGAAAAATGTTGAAGGCAAATCCTCCGCTAATGGAGGTCACCGGTGAACCCCATGGCGCTTAACGTATTAAAGAAAAAAGACGCGAGTTAATTCCTGTTTGTACCAAAGTTAAGTAAATTCTCTCTGTAATTTATGAAGTAAGTGCACCGCAACAAGTACATAAATTAGGACTTGCCAAGTAGTAGCTAAAGTCTCCTGTGAAACTGAACGTGATTACGTTTAGTAACAACTTTGTCTCAAGTTTTAGTTTTAATATAAACAGTTACCTACTTAAAACCAAGTAACTGTTTATATTTGTACCATCACTGGCTACGTGGTCGCTAGTGCCAGTATCCTGCAGAAAGCTTTGACTCAGATCGACATTTTCTGGGTCCAAGAACTGGCAAAATTTCCTTAGTTTAGTAGTTTTCAATTTTAAGACACCACTGACACAAGATGAAAGAGAACATTATGAGACCATTATGAGATCAGGCCTTGAGCAAGCGGCAATTGATGCTGAAACCGTACTAGCAAAGGCACAACAGCGGGCACTTATTTCTGTCGATGATTATGATATTAACCTCAGACATCTCTTCCAGTGTACAGCACGAAGCGTTCCGCTCTCTCTTGAAATAGCCAACAAACTACCACAGGCGGGTATGGGTTGTACTATACCTATAGGGTTGATGTTTAGCCGAGGTTGCAGGCCCAACGCAATATTGTACTGCGTCTCCGACCTGGAGCAAGAGAAGAAACAAAATGATGATTTGCCCCTCAAAAAGTAAAAAAGCCACCTCTCACAACACATGAATAAAACAGTTATGACATAACTTCACACGAGTTAAATGACCTTAATAAAGCGTTCTTTATCAAGATCATTTAACTAGTGTCATCATGTCTAAGCTCATCCTAACTTGATAACACTCGACCGATTGACTCAAAAGGTATCATCCAAAAAGTACAACATAACTTAAGGGCTATCCAGACGAACATTATTTACTCATCCCAGAGAATTTGAATAATTTAATTAAATATGTAGGACCCTTGAGTAGCTCGTCCCAAATTTAGTTTGTAACATATTCAGAGAATAGCTTTGAGCCTAACAAACGAGGGTGATTCAAGTAAATAGTTTAATGGAGAGGTCTTGGTCTTCAGTCCAGACATGTTTAGGGTCTCGTCTGACAATTTGCACACCTGTCTCAAGTTAGTCACGGTGTTAATTGTCAAAATAATGGCGTCGTTGGACCGGTACGTTGTGGCACCATGTGTAGGACACTTGAGTAAAATTTTGCTTGAGGTGTCGTAGAATGCAGGATATATTCTGGGTGTTGTTTGTTAATGTTTGTAGCAGTTAATCTGGTTTTGTTTGAAGTTGAAACTCTGCAGTTATTAAATAGGAACTGCATAACTTTTTTCGTTTTTTTCTTTCAGTCTATCTACGGAATTTGGCAAGAAACATGATTTCTCTGAAGTTTTTATCACTATTGTTTCACTTTGGAAATTTGAAATTATCATTATACAGAATACATTTATCCGGTTGGATCCATAGAGCCACAGGCGTCTTCATAAACAGGGTTTTATATTTAAAACCACCTATACTACTAATTACCTGAAATAAAAAAAAAAACCTAAAATACCAGACTTGATACTCTACCTTATAAAGGCGAAAAATATCGATCATACCAGTAGGCACTACTCTTCCGAATAAAGAAGCACTGAAACAAAGTAACAAATAGCAAATAAAAAGGTCTCAAAAGGACCAGAAATAAATAATAGACACTAAAGTTTTACTATAGTCTCTATAATTAAACTGAGAAACTTAACGCAATAAAGTTTAAGTTACGAAAGAGCAATACGAAAGATAATAAAAGCCTTATTATTACTTGGGGCGTGTTTCGACTACCAGCTTACCGGGTGCTAAGTTTAAGTAAGTTATTGCAACGGTTGGTTGTAGTTGCATAAACGTATAAGTGTCTATCGGGCTTACGATTGCAGTTGATGCAATTCTGTTTATGCAGTTAATTGTTGAATGTCGGTGATAAATCAAAGGTTAGTCGGTTAATTAGAGCAGTATTACTGATGTGGTATAAAGTTAAAAAGAAATGTTAATTGAAAAAAGCTCTGCTAGTTTCAACTCTAAGTGGTACTCTTGATCTGTCTGTGTGATGACTGCCAAGACGCGTAATCGTAATGTACAAAAATCGAGAGTGGAATAGGTAAGTAGATACCAGACCTTACCTTACCTACCATCGCTTCGGGCACGCTACCATAGCAGCGGTAAAACCCCTCTTTGAGGAGTGGCTTGAGAGACGCCACGGCGTCCTCACCTTCCGTCTGACGCAGGTGCTTACCGGGCACGGCAGCTTCGGTAGGTTCCTGTTTCGGATTCAGCGGGAGGAAACGCCCGAGTGTCGTCATTGTGAGGACCACCTAGAGGATACGGTGGAGCATACGGTAGCGGTATGCCCTGCCTGGGCTGAGCACCGCCGTATCCTCAGGGAAGTGATCGGCGGCGGCGACCTCTCGCGCCCGGCCTTAGTCGAGGCCATGGTGCGGAGTGAGAGGAACTGGGACGCCGTCTCCTCCTTTTGTGAAGCAGTCATGCTCGCAAAGAGAGAGGCGGCCCGCGTGAGGGAGCAATCCTCCTCCTCACGCCCCAGCAGCCGCAACTGGCGACACTACGGGCGTCGGGGATCGAGGGACGATCTCCGGCCACCGTAAGTACGGGCCTGCGGTCGGCGAGTAAGGGCAGCTCGCCGCCCGACCAGAACCAGGCCCGAGCGTACGGCGCGTAGCGTTCCGCGCGCGCCTCAAAGAGCCAATAGACCACCACAGACGGGGCCCTAAAGGGCTGATGTTCAGCCGGGGTTGCGGGGTAAGCGCAATAAGGTACCGCGACCTCGGCACAGAGCAGGAGAAGGAACAGGGGGGTTTTTAGTCAGTAAGAGTCTGACACTCCCTCCTGCCCGGCCCTGGGCGGGAGAAGTAATTTGATGATTTTCCCCTCACAAAAAAAAAAAAAAAAAAAAAAAACCTACCATCGCTTCTTGCACGGGTGTCCAACTATCTCCTGTCTGTAGTTTGTTTTGTAGGTGAACCATCATAAGTTCGTAAGGATTACCTTTTTCCAACTTTTATCTTGTACTTTTTAATTAATTTTCTTTTATAATAATCTTCTCCTAATCTTAGCAAAAGTAGATATATACAACGAATTATCAAAATCATTTTAGCGTTTAAATTATTTATGCGTGATTCCCTGACCAAGAGAAGATGAGATAATTTTTTTGTATAAACCTATAGACCGGTTATCTTAATTATTTATTACCGGGTAAGTTCGGGTTACTTTGACCCTGCGGGGTAACTTTGATCCAAACCCTTTAACCAATAATAACTGAGAACCAAACGTTTTTCATTGGTTTGAAAATTTGGATCAAAGTTACCTCCCAGGGTCAAAGTAAACCGAACTTACGGTATTTTATTCTTCTTACATAGTTAATCAAAATCTACTTGCTTATTTTAACTTTGAAAAAATAATGAATACTTTCTTTGCTAAAGGAAAAATATACTCTGTAGCTACATACTTACGTCTAACATACTTGACCTTACTAACAACCAGAGTGATGAAACGGATCAGCAGACCTATCAAAATGATCATAAGATTCAATATCGATACGGCATTCGATACCTGTCAAAATTATTGACGCTATTGTTATACAACACTATTCAAATATGACAATAAAAGTTAACTTGAAATGTGTCTATTGCATTCTAAATTTTAAATTGATAATATTCGCTATTATTTATTTAGTATAGGTATAGAAATCTTGGCTCATAGCTTTGTATTACATCAGAATCAGTTCAGTAATTTACGAACTTAGAAGTTACTGAACACATTCATTTTTTACTTTCGATTTCGTTATACCAATTGGTTAGCAGAAAAAGGGTTAAAATCTAGAAATTGTTATAAAGAGGGACGTGAAACAGCATAACATAAAGAAGCTGTTAACTATATAATAAAATCTAGATGATGAATCATTCACTATCTGACTACTTTGCGAAGAAATGCTGAAGCCAACTCAAAGGTCAGTTCCTTTCTAAGTCCAAAACAAATGTAAAATTAAAATAACAAACTATCAACCGAAAAGTGTAGTTTTAATACCACTAACTGCATAAGTGCAACCCCTTACTTACTTAATTGATCTAATTATCTCATAAACAGTCTAACAGCCAGGACTTTGAACATTTTGAACACTATTAAAAATATCTGACAATCCAAAAGTAAGAAACGTTCTATCTAAAATTTCCAAATATTTTCTCAACTATGTATATAATTCATTATTTCAACAATCCAGCAATCGCTTTAAACTACTTCGTTCACAACCAGTAACAAATTATTAACAAACAACGCCTAAAACAAAGGAACACGGCAAATTTAACAATAGCAAACAGAATTATCCAAACTAATTTTATAAATGAGAAAGTAACTCTGTCTGTCTGTCTTTACTTCACGCCTAAATTACTGAATCGTTTTCTGTGAAATTTGGTCCAGTTATAGTTTGAGACTCGAAAAAGCACATAGGATTTTTATACCAAAAATCTGCAGGATGTCACCATTCCACGCGAACGGAATCGCGGGCAAAAGCTAGTAGCAGTGAAAGAAGCAAATACGAACCGAATTATAGATGGCAACAGTTTTGTCAAGGCCCCGCAATAACGTCGCGGGACCAGACACGAATTATGTAGCTCTATATCTACCACTCTATCTTAATAGATAGGTATATGTTGCAATACAGAATCTCCGCACGAATTGCTGTACATCAATTGAGTTTATTGATGCTCTGAGGTAATATGTATCGTTATTTATTAGTTGATTAATGTTTTTGAGCTTGCTATCAATTCTTGGTTGTTAAAGGTGAATGTATCGCTTTTAATTTTATTTTGATGGATTTTATTTCTAAGCAATATTTAAGTAACACACGTTAATATTATTGTAGGCTAAAATATAATGGCGAGTAATATTTTTTATTGATAGAAGGTACCTAAACGAGCAGATCTGTTACTTGGTAAAAAGTGATTAAATAGTAGTGCCTTGAACACCCGCTGCACTAGAGGAGTGACAAGGGCGTTGCCGGTTTTTCAGAAAGGTATTTTTGAATGGATTAAAGTGCTGTTACAAGTGTCGATAGGTAGCGAAAAGATGCGGCAAGAATCAAACCAAACAATTCCTCGGAGCACATAAGCGATGGAAGAATAACTTAACCTAGTAGATATATGTAGCTTATCAGAGGTAGCAATTGACCTACCCCATGTTCATTCCCTGACTTATGATAATCGAAGAAACCACAATTTTACTAACATATTATAATAACAAGTACCTAAACAAAATCTTATTTTGTTAATTAAATCATATTGTTTTCTGACAGTTTGTTTTTAACACTGTTATTTTTCAAAAACTATTAGTTTATTATAATTTATAAATAATGTATTGTTAACTAATACTATTGTGCATGCTGTGTTAACCTTTAAGTTATTATTATACTCGTATATATGTCATATCTTATATTTACAGTGATGAAAAAGTGTAGGTAAGTATATAATTAAACAAAAATGACGAGGTTGTACCGAACTCTTAATCTTATAAGCGTTTTAGATGTATCATCCGATAGCTTGTAAGATAAAATTGAATGAATAAATAAATAAATAATTGTTAGCTAACCTATTTAAATAAATTAATAAATAAGTTATTCACAAATATAATAAAAATAACACCGAGAAGAAGCTAATACCTACCTAATAAACAAAAAATATTTACACTTTTTACAAAAATAAGGGCTTTGCATTTTGATATACGAGGACTTATGAATGTAGGTATGTCATTCTACGCATCCCAATCTATAAAACAATTGCTTTCGAATTGGTGGTATGGTATTCAATGCCGAATCAATCAGCTGAATCCAATTAAAGTTATTCGAACGATAATTTTCAAATTAAGTAATCAATTTTCATTTGATTACTTAATTACTTTTTTATGACAAAATTTTAATGGGCCAGAGGCCAACGCTCTGGGGCTTCCTCTGGTGTTGTGGGTGTCAATGAGCGGTATTGATTAATATATAGCATAATATAAATGGCATGTATAACCCCTTTGAAATAAAAAAAAACTGTAATCTTAATCTGGTATCATCATATTTAATGTTCAATTAAATGTGTGTTTTAGCACAATAAGAAATATCAAGTAATAAAATCAGTCTACTTTTTGACACTGATTGCTTAGTTTTTGTTCTTTTCAATACTAGCTGCTACCCACGGTTTTTAACCCCCGACGCAAAAAGAGGTGTGTTATAAGTTTGGCGTGTCTGTCTGTCTGTGGCATCCTGGAGCCTGAACGGGTGAAGCGATAAAAAAAATTATAAAATACCTATAAAAAGTATAAAATAAAAAAATATATTAGACCACCGACAACATGGAAATATGTAGTTAATAATAAAATATTTGGATCGGTCGCAAACGCCACGTTCTCATTTAATTATTACTTTTTAAAGGAATATTAGATTCTTTGTCTTTGTTTTGCTAATTTTTAATTTATAATTATACCTGCATAGTGCACCTGCGTATGTGCACCATGATTAGAGTAACCTTTTTAAATACAAACAAACGTACAATCAAATCATTCTTCTGTAATATTTTTCTATAGTTCCAAGTTCCAATTTTAAAATACTATTTCCACCGGTCATTAATTAGTTCAGTATTTCATAAACAATCTATTCTCACGAAATATATCCTTGGCATTTCCATAGAGTACTAACGAAGAATTTATGCTTTGCTAAGTGACACTTTAATGTTGTATTGCGTAAGGTTGAATTTAACTTAACTAGTTGAAATGTTAACTAGACAGTTGTCTATTTGTTAGACGTTTATAGTTCTACATTGCGATTTGTTGATTAGTTGAAAAGTTAATAATTACTTAGGTACATAATAATTTTGGTACAGTTTATTTAAAGGTGACAAATACGAATCCCATTCTTTATGGCCATATTTTGTTCTGATTGTTTCATTTTTCTTTGAAATCTTAAATACATAAAGGTTTTGTATGTAAATGGAAAATATGTCTACTGCAACTACTGGCAGTTTGGTAAAATTAATCCATTTTTTTATTAAAAAAAACAATATTAATAACAGGCATTTATCAATCAAAGATTGGCGATTAAAATTTTATTATTGGAATATGTAAGTCTAAATATCTTAATAAACGTAAAAGTACGTCGTAAACCAGCACGCCCTTAACATTTGTTTGACATGCTTTTTATTTATGAAAAATGACAACTCAAAAACAATGTAAGTAACTTTCTGATTTTGTTGTTTCAAATGTACACCATTTCCTGGAAATAAAGTAAATATCTAAATGAAATATGGAAAGACATCCTTAGTTTAAAAGGTTCTTATAAATAAATAATGGCCGACAATTCTTAATCTTAACCAATTTGTGTTAAAAATTGGGTCGCGTAACGTTCACTGAACATCACAAAGCAGATTCACTGAAATTTATTGGAAATGAAAGCGCTTTTAGATTCAATATGGATGGTACCGATGACTAGAGAAGAGAGACTTCTGTGACGTTTATCGATACTTTCGAATTTTTTACAATTACTAAGAAGGTAGCACATGGACAGCGAAGGCGGCAGACTAAATCAGTACTGGCAGGTACCCTTGGGCTAAAATATGGTGATCAAAATTAAATCACAAAATTAGAGAGTATTTGGTGACATTCCTCTTTCAAAAGAATTCATTTCAAATACCTACCTACATGTAGATATCTGCCTTTATTGACACAGTTTACACGTTTCAGCTTCATCATCATCATCATAAGCTTATAAGTGTCCAATGCTAAGCAAAGGCCTCTGCTCACTCGAAGATGGTTGAGCATTAATCACCACGTTTGCTCAAGGTAGATTGGCAATTTCAATCATATAATTAGAAATTACAAGTCCATGTTTTTTCACGATATTTCCTTCAACGTATGTCAGAGGTGTCTAAACAATTAAAATCGGAGAAAGTCGAATTGGTATTTGCCAGGTTTCGTTTGTTTATGAGAACTGGGTGCCTCAATCTCCAGGCTACTACGAGCACGACGTCACTCAAACTCAAGTCGTTCAAGATTGTCGATACGAAACTAGCGTACGGTCCCCACAGAACAACCCTAATGTTCCCTCCGAATATTTCTCCTCAAATATTTGTTTCAATTAGACGTCTCAGAGGTCCCTCTTACGGCTCCACGTCAAACAAATGATGATCGGTATATCAAGAGTGACGCACACGAATTGATATTACTAAGACTTTTTCTTATAGGGATGGTTTTTAGCTAATGGTTCTTGTGGGGAAGTTGTGTCAAATAAGGTTTTATAAGCGTAAATAAAATTATGATCTCTTTTATACTTTTTATCTTTAATGGATTTTTGTTATGTAAGTGTAGATTTTTATTTTGCCATAAATTTATATTTATATTACCTACCTACAAAATTATTATAGTACAAAAAATTAAGGGAATTTTATTATATTTTTTTAAATAAAAAGAGCACAACCTCTTAAACTTCGAATGAGTTTTGCTAACAGGAAAAAGTAATTAAGAACATCAAAATGTCTTTCGGAAAAGCAAATTCGGAGCGTGCAAACACTGGCTGAAATTAAACAACATGGCGCGACAAAAAATATTCGCAAGTTTTCTGTTAAAGTCATTATTATTTTTCTGATGTCTGAGAGTGTTCCCCCTTAAGTCAGAAGTCGGCGACGACTTTAATTAAACGCGACTTAAGACTTTAATTACTTTGAAGATATTTTTTTTAGCTACGCCTACATTTTAACGGACTAACTGGATTAGAATTGTCTGCGAAGTTTTTATGTGATAAGAATATTTTGTTACGTACATCTGAGTCTTAAGGGTTCAGTCAAGCGTTTGTGTTAGATAAGTTTTTTACGTGAATTAACAATGTTTTAAGTAAATATAGAATTCGAAATATAATTTGAATTCGAAATAAATCGAATAATATTCATTCTGCTCAATCTGCTGGCAATAAACTTACACCACTTACTGTTTTTTTACTTTAGACAGTGTGTAAAACATGAATAAGAACACAAAATTGATATTTTTTTATTTAAGTAAGATTTTTAACGCCTAAAACAATAGGACTCCGCAATCTGTTCGTGCGCGCCTGTCGCATGAGCAGAGTGCGCCGCTGCAACAAAGTAGTGTGCTATAACTAAATGGTCAGGCGCTACGATAAAACTAAGGAGAAGCGGTTACTCAGTTCCAAGTTAAGATCGCTGTATTTTGTGGTAAATGTTTTTATTCAAATAGTGTTTCGATAACTTATTTTAATGTATTTGTTTCAGGTAATAATCGTTTTATTATGAGTTCTGTCACCGTGAAAAGGAACTGCTATGCGTGAGTGTTACTTATACCTACCTACATTTATTTATTTTATTTGCTTGCGGAATTATTTGTCTTAAATTATAATTCATATTAATTTATTTTAAATAAACTAAATTAGGTAACTCTAAGTAGAATTTAATGGCGCCAAAGGCCGGCAACGCACTCGTATCTCCTCTCGTGTTCCGGATGTTCATGGGCGGCCTCGATTGCTTGCCATCAGGTAATTCGTTTGCTGATTATCCATAGGTCATACGATCTATACCTATATTGAAATTTATTTAGAACGTAGTGGATGTTGTGAAACAAATAAGTATACGAAACCCTTATGACTTTTGTAACTTTAAAATTATGCTACCTCATCTCTATTATAAAGGTGTAAAACAAAGCTTACGTACTACGTAGGATTAAATACCTTTTCCCTTATAATTAATTGTAGACACATTAGACAATAAACATAGACGTACATAGGTACTTAAAATAACCCTAAATAATCAATTTAGCAATCAAACTTCAGCTTAATGCCAATAAGTTAAGGTTGAAAATCAATTCGAAAAGTTTGATAGATTTAGATATCTTGATGTGTTGTATTTATTGTATTCACTATCCTAGGTAACAAAAGACCCGTTTGGTGACTGTTCGGTACTTAAGTGAATATCGCGGATCTACGAGAATTTATGTACATAGCTCTACCTAATAATAACTATGTTAGGTAATTAGTGGCATTGTTAAATTAAGAATACCTAATAGTTCTTTTATTTTTTATTTGTTTTTCTTTTTATCTGGAGTAAAAACCAGTGTGCTTGTCAAGGGCGAGGAATTGAGTCCTGTAGATACAACTGTCTTTTTAGGTATAACCCTGGACGCTAAGCTCCAGTGGGGCCCACATATAGATGGCTTGTCGAAGAAGCTCAGTTCTGCAGCATATGCCGTTAAAAAAATTAGAAATTTAACAGATGTAGATACAGCGCGGTTAGTTTATTTTGGTTATTTTCACAGCATCATGTCATACGGTATTTTGTTGTGGGGGAATGCTGCTGACATCCAGTCTATTTTTGTTCTGCAGAAAAGGGCTATTCGATCAATCTATAATCTTAGTCCGAGGCATTCGCTCAGAGAATTATTTAAGGAATCTAAAATAATGACAGTTGCCTCTCAATATATTTATGAAAATGTAATTCACGCTCATAAAAACAAAAGCTTATTTAAGAAATATAGTGATATACATAATATCAACACGAGGGGGAAAAACAAATATGTTGTGCCTGCCTCCAGGCTTCAGAAAATAAGTAGTTCGTTTAGGTGTCAATGTATACGCTTTTACAATAAAATTCCTAGCGATATTCAAAATTTGAGCCT
This sequence comes from Spodoptera exigua, assembly GCA_902829305.4. Taxonomy (NCBI): domain Eukaryota; kingdom Metazoa; phylum Arthropoda; class Insecta; order Lepidoptera; family Noctuidae; genus Spodoptera; species Spodoptera exigua. The sequence continues at coordinate 9,182,461 of LR824615.2, forward strand.
CAATAAATTTAAAAGTGTAATAAAGGCTAAACTTTGCTGTAAAGCATTTTATAAAATAAAAGACTACTTAGAGGATAGTCAGGCTTGGGAATAAGCCGCTGTAATGTCTGCACAGGTCATGTTGACATGTTTGTAACATAAGTTACACTTTTATATACAATTTGACATTACGTTTATTTTTTTTTATACAATGACATGATCACCTATTGTGACATTTTTATTTTTTATTTGACATTTTTTTTTTATTTATCTGTTGACATTTTTATTATTTTATATTATTGTTAGTGTAAGGACCGTGTGAGACTTGTCGTGCTTTTTGATCACCAGTCATCTGCGTTCTGACAGTTTGAGTACTTGCGCGACCCACCCAAATGTTCTTTTGATCGGTATTGTTCGTCGGACAACTCAACAGCACTAGCTATACTGGTTGCAAACTGACACTTGCGTGCCTGTCTTCAGAACGGGTCCACTTAAACTGGTGTGGTTCTTTCCTCAAAAGACCACTACAGAATGAACTTGCACGGTTCTCTCACATTATGTTATTTTATATTGTCTGGACTTGAAAAGAGACTGACCTCTGAGTTTGTTTCGGCATTTCTTCTCAGAGTAGTCAGATAGGAAATGCCGGCTTCATCTAGTTTTTCACATATAATTTGACGTGTAAAAGTGCCGTTTTATGGCCTATTTGCAAAAATAAATTCATTGTTTCATTGTTTCATTGTTGTTTCATTGAGTGTTTCATTTCATGTCTTTCTCGATTGACTGTGTCCCGTCAATGTTTCTTTCTGGAGTATAAGTATAGAATATATTATTATGAAAAAACACAATAGAATGGAAAATGTAGAAGCAGACTATTTTTGTAAGTAATTAAATTATCATTCAGATAATGCATGTTACGTATACATATTCTCCTCGGTTGAAGACGCCAATAAAATCCTACTAATTCATATTAATATTGCGAAAATTTAAAAACATGGATGGACGGATGTATATTTAACAAATATCTTTCTAATCTTTCACATTAAAACTACTGACTAGTACTAACATGACATTAATCAAGTATGGGAGAGCCATGCTTCGGTACGAATGGGTCGGTTCGACCGGAGTGATACAACGGCCTCATGCACAGAAAACCAGCGTGAAACAACCACAGCGTTGTGTGAATGAGGTCACTGGAGGCCCATTCCTGCCCTTCCCTAATCCTTATTCCCCAAAAGGTCGGCAACGCACTCGTAACTCCGCTGTTGTTGCGGGGCGCGTATTGCTTACCATCAGGTAATCCGTCTGCTAGTTTGCCGACTTATCACATGAAAAGGCTGGCTGGCTATATTTAGTAACGATCCTCGTCGACCTTAAAAGATCAATAAAGACAGGCAACAGAATATATCAAGCACGTTCGTCCTCAACAGTTTTCTCGGAGAAATAGAAAAACATTTCTTGTTAGTAATTTGCATCTACTGTTAATACAATTTAAACAGGCGTCTAGTTGGCACAATCAGGACTCTTCGCATTGCTAATTGCACTTCTTTGTCCAAGTTGGCTAGCTAACAAGGTTAATCCAACTAAAATTAGTGCTGGGAAGACAAAGTAGGAATAAAAGGAAATGCCTTCCTATGTACCTACCTGTTTAATTATATAATAAGTCTATGGTTTTTCTGCATTGGTAATTAAAGATACCTAGGGCTTTTGGTTACTCGTTTTTTTATATTTTATATTATACCTCTTTTGCAATTTACATTCCAATTTCACTTACCAGATCTAGGTACTGACTGACAAAAAACTTACAAATAATGTAAAGAACGTCTTTGATATTTTTTTATATTTTTGTATAAGTTATAGAATTGGTATTCTGGCATAGTTTATAATGTAATAAATAATAAGATAAATATTAGCTAAACGATATTATCTATGCTCTATACTAATATTATAAAGAGGTAAAAGTTTGTATGTAGGAGGTAATTCTTGGAACCGCTGAACGGATTGCCAAAATTCTTTGACTGATAAATAGCTACAATGTTCCTAAGTGCTGTAAGCTATAAAACATCACGCTACGGTGAAATGGAGCCGAGCAGCAGATGAAATCGCGCGAGATTAGCTAGTACTTATATAAAATGAAACAACAAGATAATTGTTTACCACAATCATTTGTCTAAAACTTACCTTAAAAACTAATAAAATAATAATATTTAAAATACCAACTATTACAATCAAAGTTTTATTATTATATGTCAATAACTTCCTGTAATCTTAATACAATAAATGTACAATTTTGAGCTGTTACTGTATTTATTATGGAAGTTTCCCATTTCCTTTCAAAGTATTAGTACAACAATTACCTCAGTCGTTTTACAATAAAATGCAATATAAATTAATTACCGTCTATGAAGTACTTTCCCGTTATGTGGGGTACGATCCGGGCAGTGATTAAAATCAATGAATTAAGCCCAAGGGCTGTGTTGCCACTTAAAAAATAATTCATAGTCTCCCCTTCATTACCCTCTAGAGGAAAATACTTGACGAATTGTTTTAATTATTCCGAAATTTTTCTTCGAATTTTTTTTTTTTTTTGATCATCGATTTTGGGAATGCGATGATTTGTTTTACTTAGTTGTATTTTGAGTAATTTGGGGGAGAGCCAAGCTTCGGCACGAATGGGTCAGCTCGAATGGACCGATGGAGCCACGGCCTCACAGAAAACCGGCGTGAAACAACCACAGCGTTGTGTTTCGCCGTGTGACTACCTAAGGATACTGAAGTCACACTCGTTTTCTACCTTCCTTTCCCTCCCCAATCCTTAAATATTCTAAACCCTAATCCCTAAAAGGCCGGTAACGCACTCGTTAGCTTACCATCAGGTAATGCGATTGCTGGTTTGCCGCACTATCTCACAACAAAAGATACATTTTTTTGGAAATTTCTTTTATTTAGAATATATATTTTCTGTGATAATAGATGCTTTTATAGTCAAATTAAATTTGCTATGTTAAAGTATTTGTAATAGCCAGGGCTTCGCAGGGAAAGACTCAAAAAATACTCAGCAGGAACGAAATTTAATGATAGGTGTAACTCAAAGAGTACAGCAAAGCAAGTGAAGAACAAACTGTCGTCGGTACAAACAAATTAACTACAACTATTTAATAGCTAATATTTTAGCAAGCACACGTTGTTGCTATGGCCTATCTATCAGGCGCTCATACAGTATTATTCTCTAATTATATTCTATATTTGATCGGAAAATGTAAGTTCGTATAAGTGTTCTCATTGTGGTATTACCAATGACATTTCTTACATCTGCCGTCGTCAAATGTAATTTCAGATCTGCCATGACTTCAAGAAAAACAAAAAATATGGGGCACTTCAACGCGAAGCATACAAATAAGATGGTATTATTAAATTTAGGTAGTATGGAAGCAAAACATCAGAGAAAGTTAGGATAGGTAGGGATGTTTGCTACTGCGGTTGCAATTTTCTCTTATTTGCAATAGGTACGCCCAACATAAATGAGTTGGTTTTAGAAAGTTGGTCTATGAGGCACTTGATCTTAAGGCACATCTGGGCCTATGATTCTTTATTACAAACAGTTTTGCTTACACATATTTAATTACTCCTTATTAAGCCTGAAGCTTGTTAAGCATTTGTCTATCATGTAGATAATAATGAATGACAAAAATAACTGTTATATATGTATGTATTTAAGTGATTGTCAATATATAGTTTTTTAAGTGATAGAGGAATAATGTAACCGGCACGACTCACGGACACCTAAAAATATCAAATTAGTTAAAAGAACATTGGCGGCCTTTTTTTAGAGTTTATTAGAGTATTTGAGGTTTGGGGATTCTGGATGGGATTGAACCTAACTTAAAAACGAAGAAGCGTAAATGTGTACGACTCATCTTTAATATTATGTACCACTTAGGTCGAGCCGGTCCACTGGTTCTCAAAATATGACTATACCAAAACTTACTGCAAAATGGATGTAGGACTTGCATTATCACTTTTAAAAATTAATGAATTCAAAACCGTGACATATCTAAGAGCTCATTGAGTAATTAATAATTACTATCAATTATGAAGCAGCTCGTCACAAGCGCATATTCGCATACATAGATTATCGCGTACGTCCCGGTTAATTACAATATGCGTTAGTCGACGATTAATTATGTCGTATTAATTAATCCGCCGTATGTCGCGGGTAAAGTAAATGCGAACACTATACTCGACGGTAATTTAATTCGCTGTATGAATTCTGGTAATGAATAGTTAATTATTTTGCTCCTATTGTTGTTTGTTTTGAGTAATTATTTTGGTCGTCGTCGTGTTGTTAGGTATTTTAATCTTTGGAGTTTGATTATGCGCAGTGTTAGCTTTAGCGTGACCGATTCCGAAGTACCTATGCTCGACATTTTCTGCTACTTCGAGTCGATTAAAAAGTTTTATTTCCGAATTTAAAATCTCACTAGACAATCGCGATTATTAATACATATAAACTAACACTACCTACTATATTTTTGAATGTATGAACTATCATCATGAAGATAGCGACTTACGTGTGTTAAATAAGCACTCTAGACTGGAGGAGTTACAAAGTTCGTTGCCTGCCTTGTCAGGATTGGTAAATTGTAGAATTGGGTATATGAACATGGACCTGGACACTCACTCAAAGATTCATTTGTTCTAATAACAACGCTTTCGTTGTTGATTCATACAACGTAAGCGTTGCTTCACGCCAGTTTCTTGTGATAACGTGGCAGCATTCCGATAGAGCTGCTCATTTCTACCGAAGCATAGCTCTCCCGCTTGAAATATTGTTTCACTTATTGCTCATTTAATAATCTTTATAAATAATGTTACGGTTATTAATTTTATGAACAGAATAGCTGTGCTGCCTATAGAATGTTCTCCGGCATACATTCTTTTGATGAAACTATTTTAATAACAGCAGTTATGATTTCTAGACAGCAGCTAATATAATCTTCATTGTTATACTGATTAATGTACTGTGTTTTAGTTTTATTAAAGAAGGATCAGCTACATAAGGTTGATAAAAAAATATAATTGACATAATTATAACTAGTTGCAAAAATATAAATAAGTTTAAGGTTTGTCTTTTGTTTCGTGCATGTAAATACCCTCAGTGGTTTAATTTATTTTTCTGTGCAAGTCTGCAGGGATAATTTCCTTTAGGAATACTCAGTACCTTTCTTCCTGTTTGTGTGCATAAATAAATAAATAAATTATATCAATACTTCTGGTAATACTGAATACTGGCATACAAATAGCCTTTACACAAAATCTTAATAAGAATTATACAATACAAGAAACTGTATATAAAAGAAATATTGTTCCCATTCGGTGAAAAGGCTAGAAGTGCTTAAATATAATGGACGTTAAGTTGGTACCTACTTAATAAACATTTAATTTAGTATGGCCTAAAATTTTAGCGCACAAACTCAAATAAAGGACTATTCAGCTAGGTTCTAGTTAACTTACCTTCCACGTTTAATTCTGCTGTGTTAAACAATAAAGAGGGCGCCACTTACGCATAAAGTTCACTGTAATAGTAAAGCCTGTATTGTATTTTGCACGTTACTTGACAAACGTACTTCAGAAATGAAATATGAATAGGAGAAGGGAGATGGGGTGAAATTTTATGAGGATCTAGCAAAATATATCACCGCACTCGTAATATACTTTTGGTATAAACAAATAAAATATGTGAGAGATGAATTTTCCCTGATAATAATATCGCTTTACTAACACTCGTGTATTCGTTTTCCGAGTCAATTTTATGGGAAAACATTTTTTTATCTTTATTTTCCTAAAGGTACAATATTGTCTGTAATCACAAGTCCCGTTGTGACTTGAAACTAGTCGAGCTATTCTCAGTTAAGTCACGTGAGGATGTCGTTGTTTTTATAAAATTTTGTATGTGTATGTATGTAGGTATAATTTAAATGTATTGTAAGAAAAACATACTACGGCTTATTTAGGCTGGTGCATTTTATAAATTAATTTCCATTTGACATTTTCAATTAGAAAAGCATGATGTACATAAACTTATAAAATTTTTGTAAAAATATCCTGCCCTAGAAATGGAACGACTTTTTGATTAACCTTTTCTATTCTACTGGGAAAAGAAAAGTGACCTACTTTTTCCATTGAAGGGCAAGCAAAAGATAATTGTCTCCAAGTTCATTGAACTCTTAGAACAATGAATTCAATGTAATCCAGTTAATTAAATTTTATGAAAATCTTTTTACGCTTCTGAACGTTGCAAGATTTTTTTGTAAAAAATGTTTACTTGATCCTTAGGTATTCTTATTGCTTTTATAAGTATCATAAAACTCAATAGGCTTACAACATAAATCGTTATAATATAAAAAATTGCCATTTTTCAGGGTACCGTCGCGAACACTAGTGCAAATTGCAAAGTGGGCCAATTCAACACAATTTATGATATGGCTCGCTGCCTCCGTTTATGGTTTTACAGCATATTTATCGTTTTACGACATAATAGAGGCGGTTTATGATAATTCTTGACTTCTCCCCGATATTCTAGATGGATGTTCTCCTGTTTAATATTGTTCGTCTCGCCATTACTGTTTGTTTTTTTTTTGAGGTCGAATACATCTTCCGCTTTAGGTGGGGCGAGAATGTCTGACTTTTACTGACTAAAATCCACCCGTTGCTTCGTCTTCTTCTGACTAGCCGGTACATTGTTGCGTTTTCACTCGCAACCTCGGCTTAACATCAACCGTATTGGGCCTTAGCTATATTTATTTGTTCTTTGAGGAGCACGCAGAACGTTACGAGCCATAGGCTCGGGTCTGGTTCTGAACCGTGAGCTTACCTCGCTTGTCGTCCGCAGATCTTAAAACCAACGCTGTAAAAGGGTAGGTAGGTTTTAGTGCAAATTTCAAGCCACCGTGGAAGTTAAAGAAATTTACATCTCAAGGATAGGAATGCTGATTAATTAAGGTATTATCAATGTATCAATTTCTGATTTGTATGTACCTAACTACCTTAGTTATCCTTGGTATCCTTGGTTTGTGGGAAGTAAATTAATACGCGAGAATTAGGTTCATTATCATGTGTCGTTACGTCTTCACCCAAAGCAGATCTAGACTTATGTCTGAAAATACAGAATGCATTACACCTTAAGCAGATCACCTTTCAGTGATGAATTGTTAACTTTAGGTTCCCTAAAGAGTGCTAATGAAGAAGTTAATAATATTGTAGTTACTACGAGACTGTAAACCAGTAATTGCAACCAATTTATTAAAGCCATCGTAGGACATAGTTTCCTATTAATTTGAAATAAACACAAGTGTTTATGCATGGCTTACCTTAATACCCAAATCATTAGAATTTAACTAAAGTGGGGGATCGTTTTAAGTATCCCCCGTTAACACGACATTTAGTTCAAACATACACAGCTGATTCGAAGTTTACAAATTCGAAATGTTCCACTTCCATTGCTACTGGATTAGGAGAGGGCAAAACATTGTGACTAACAAAAACAGCGATGGATATTTTAATATGTGTTGTTGGTGTATTAACAATTCTGCTTTTGATGTATTGGTACAGTTGCAGAGTTGTAATAACGTTTCCGCTCTTTACCCCAATGTTTGCCTAGCCAATGCAAACACGAGAGATTGTATAGGAACCTTTATGTTTATGTAATTTTCGGGTTTCGTGTATATTTTTGATGTCGGCTTTATGCCCGCGGATGATGGATTAAAGTTTCATATCGTTGATATACATATATGTATGTAGGTGCTAATACTCGAATAAAATACACTCGTTCTGTTTGTTAAGTACTCTGATTTTGGAATGAGTTCTTTTATGGAACGCGAGCACGATTTCAATTTTTCAAATCATTTTTTTTTTCATACGCGTTTTATTAAATTACACATGGTTGATACAACTTTAGAATTTAAATTTAGAATAATATAATTATGTATGAGATGATTTCGACAAACTCAAAGAGTAAATTTGCCATATCAGAAATTGTAAATATGAACAGCTCATATCCAAACTGGCAATTAAAACTAAAACTCTATTATCTTAAAGTTAAATGCCATATTGCTAGAATCAGATTTATTTCTTCATTTCCTTCCTATAAAATTTAAATGCATTGTGCAGTACCTAAGTCTAGTACTCGTAGGTGTTTGTTCTATGTATTATTAAGAAGCCGACTATTTAGACTCTTGTACTTGAATAAAACATTTAACTGTTATTTCAGTACTACCAACTTGCTACGCCTTTGCTTATTTCATTGTGTGAATTGTATCCACTCTGTTGCAAATTCGCCCAGAGGATATTTTGTATCCTTTGTAGTACTTACTAAAGTTTATGATATTAAATAAACGTTATAACCCATTTTTCGACCTTCTACTTTTAGATTACTGTGGCTTTATTGCAAAAGTAACATTAAGTTATATGTAATGTTTATCTTTACTCATTCCACCTTGACGTTCTTTAAACTATTTAGTGAATGTTTTAGGGAAAAAAAAATAATAAGGATTTAATCAGATATTTGACAATGTCATTCTAAAGTAAACATTTTATTTTAGTTAAATTTATAAAAACATCATCAATATTAAATATATTGAAACCAAATGCGTTATAATGGTCATCCCTATCTCTAGGATCCGGTTAATGAGTCTGCAAACTCTCATTACGCAAGTACCTACATGTAAATAAACTAATGACATGGATATTTTCTTCCATACTTGCATATCTTCAACTTGATGCCTTCGGGCTGAGAACAACCTGTTTGATATATTTGCAGAACATGACAATGTTTGCTGCTCCCGTGCAAACCGAAATAAATGAGTTTGTCTTGTAACACTATACATTTGTTTAAACCGAAACGACTTTATTTGATGGCCGATCAAGTGTTCCAGATTAATGTTTGTCTGCTAGCAACTGGGTTTCAATCAGAAATTCAATGATGTAGGTAGATTTAAGACTAAAAAAGATCTTCGTACCGCATTCCGACTATTTGCTGTTGTTGTTTATATATTTGCTGTTGTTGTTTAAGCCTATAAAAGTCTAACACTTCTTTTCGTTACAACCAAGGCTGTTGCTGTGTAAGGAAAAAATCATCAAACGACTTCACCTGCTCAAGGTCGGGCAGGAGGGAGTGTCAAACTGCTCTGGGCCGAGGCCGCGGTACCTCATTGCGCTTACCCCGCAACCCTGGCTGAACATCAGCCCTATATGGCCTATATGGCCCCGTCTTTTTTTTGTGAGGGGAAAATCATCAAATGACTTCTCCTGCCCAGGGTCAGGCGGGAAGGAGTGTCAGACTCTTACTGACTAAAAACCCCCCTGTTCCATCTCCTGCTCTGGGCCGAGATCGCGTTGCCTCATTGCGCTTACCCTACAACTCCAGCTGAACATCAGCCCTATATGGCCCCGTCTGTGGTCTATTGGCTCTTCGGGGCGCAGAACGCAATGCGCCGTACGCTCGGGAGAAGTTATAGAATTATTCCTCCTCCTCATCAAAAGAGATGAACAAGATAAACATTCAGTCTTTCTATTCATAAAACTTCAGCTAGCTGTTTAGGTTATTTTAACTTTACAACCTCAAAACAAATATATCTAATAGAAAAATACCCTAATAATGCGTATTCTCTAAGAAGCCGATAAGCTATTTTCATCCACATCTTTAGTAGGTACGTAACTTACACGTGTATAATAAAATATGTACTAAAAAGGTCTTCATTGAATCCCAAGTTATGACACACTCATAATATATTCATCCCATTCTTTATCGTAGGGAGCGTAATGAGGTCACAGAGAATGAGGCCTATCAATGCTTGTACCTGACATTTGACCTTTTTCCCTGTGTCTAGACTAGACTGGACGTCTCGCGTGCAATATGAAATGAAAAGCCACGACCTAGGTGAGAAATGTAATTTCACATCGTCACGATGGGTGAAATTCCATGGGAAATCTATTCATTTTAAAAGAATATTGTTTTTGACATACATTTCACTTAGACTGTAGTTATGTGTGTATCACTATTGTACTAGGATTGTTATCTCAAGCCAACTCTGATGTTACCAGTAGATATCTGGAGGATTAATATGAGCTCTTGTTTGTTACGCTTTTGTTTGGTGTTAGTAAATATCTGTATGTCATCATCACTTTTGATCAGTATTTTACGTTTCGAAATGTTTATATAGGTAGCTTATTAAATAACTGGGAAAATATAGTAGTTTAATGAAGAGTTTTAAATTTTGCAAAAATACTAAGTTGACTTTTTGAATTGAGTCCTTAGTTAAAACTCAATTATTTAAACGTTTCGATACAAAAAAATATTGAATGATGATCATTGATAATAAATAATAATTCAACGATATGCGAATTCTTTCTTGCAAGATGTTAAGAAATGAGCGTGACATTTGTCTCAATAATACAAATAAATATTTATCATGTGTTGTGATTTCAGAGAAGAAGGTCGTTTGAAAAATTGATAAAGGTTTTTTTTTATTTTTTATTTTTTTCTATATCTATAGACGCAACTTCATACCACGTTTGCAGAGAAAAGTAAAGAGTTGATACTAAGTTTCTCAACAATTCACAATGACTGTGTTGTTCAGTAAATAAATGGTACTAAGTACTCCATTTTTGATCTTAGTTCAAAAGAAAATAAAAATCCCGTACGTTGACGATAAAATCTAAAGCCATGAAGTTGAATGAGCGGTTTCTCTAACCGTAAACTTGAACAACAATAATATTAAAGTTAAGTAAGTGTTAGGTAAGATACTTATTAACATAAAGACGAATGTTTTACTTCAGTCATGTCAGTGTGGACCACGTGCATACACTTTCAAAGTAGCATTGCTTGTTTCGCATGTCCATTCAATGAACATTCCGTCCAATTGAAACGATTGCCTGTTTTACGTGTTTGTAGGCAAAATTGGAGGTTAAGTGAATTATATACTTAGTGTATTTTATTGTATGTATATATATTGGGTTTTACTTAAAGATTCGTTCGACTTACTCGTGGTAAGAAATCAACAACGCGTTTTGCGGGTTGCTTGGGATTTGAGGATTGGAATGGAATTGGGTATGGTAGGAAGGGAAGGATTGGGCTTCCATAGTATCTGAGACTGTATTATCACTCGAGTCGAGCCGTCCCATTTGCACACTCGGGTCTAGCTATCTTGATTCAGATTTAAGATACATAATTCCAAGGCATGCTGGACAGCTTTCTTGTAACTTAATAGCCTGTTTTAAATTATTTTTTAAAGGATTTGTCCCCAACGAGGATTTCACCCTAGACCCTCGTCTTCCAAATGATGCAACTACACATCATCATAGCAAAATAACAAAGTCTGCTTATCTGTAGGTAAAAGCTATAAATTTATTTGAGAAAAAACATTTTTATTTTTACCTGAGTTGACACACATTGCAACAATTGTATCTACATAATTACCTTTAATAAAGGTAGAAGATAAGTTTATTACTAACCGAGGTTATCAAATAAGTTATCAGACGTGACCTCTTTAGGTTTATTTTTATATTTCTGTTTCATTGTAATTTACATTGCATAAACACACATCTTGAGAGACAGAACGAATACGCGCTCAAGGTCTTGATGAAAGCCAGCATTTAAATTAATCGATTATGACGAGTAATCGAGTAAGCGCCATGAATTGCATTTGGCAAGCAAATTGGTGATCGATTATCACACATTGTTTTGTTAATTTGTATACATTTCATGATACTATTCACGTGTCGGACGTAAATTAATGATTTCGTAATTAGCTTGTTTTGTTTCTGTAAGAAATTCGAAATTTGTCGTGACTTAAAAGTTCTCACGATCGAACAGAATACATACACACTTTTCAAAATTACGTTATGAAGTCCCAGAAAATGTAGGTAAATTTAAATTTTTAAGCCAGAAATTATAACATCTGAATATTTGTAAAAATCGTAATGAGTAATTTTCTTATCAAATACATTGTGTACTTGATAAACCTTTCGTTACTGATAACGTAGTATGGGATTTTGCGTCTTAATCATAATCTTAATCAATATCAATTTTGCTACCAAGAACAAAACCGTTTGTACTAAGAAAGAGTAGTTATAATGGTTGTCAATACAGATGACCTTAGTTTGATGTTGGAAAGAAAAACAGAAAGAAAAATAAATTAAAAATATTTAACCTAAATCAAGATCACTTATACATCAGTAGAATAATTTCCAGCAAGAATCCAATAACATTAAGTGTGGGAGAGCCATGCTTCGGCAAGAATGGGTCGGCTCGACCGGAGTCATACCACGGCGTCACAGAAAACCGGCGTGAAACAATCACAGCGTTGTGTTTTGCCGTGTAAGTGAAGTTAACGGAGGTCAAATCCTTCGCTTCCCCCAATCTCTTCCCATTCCGTTAAATCTCCAAATCTCTAATAAATTGTCTCATGCAACGCACTCGATTGTTGGGGGTGTCCATGGGTGGCGCTGATTGCTTACCATCAGCTAATTCGCTTGTTCGTTTGTCGACCTATCACATAAAAAAAACTACTTGAGAAACGTTCACAGCACAAAAACAAAATACTTGCCCACCACAATCTACAATAAATCTTGCTGGCACATTATTTTTTGTAGAAAAATAAAATGTTCTTACAGAATACAGTTCTGCATGTGCACTATATCAACTGACGTCGACGTAACAAGCTCTTGCGACGGTTGCAAGTACGTGACCTCCATTCGAGGATTCCTTTACTTATAAACACGAGCCAATTATATTTATGTTTTTTAATGCTTTCAAAGAACGTGTGGAATACGCTGTTTCAATGTGTAACTGAACCAAGATTATTACTATTAGGAAATGTTTTGTTGTTATTTGTTGGTTTTTTGTTGGATTGTGCAATTTTGTTGGATTTTCTTATGTGTTTAGCTTGTCTTAATTTTTATCTACTTATGTATGCTATAGGTAAACTACCTTTTTATTGTATTTGATTTATTTGAATTAGGTAATGATTCATCATTGTACGTATATTTAAAACTTACCTCTTATTTTACCAATTAAATTGTCTTCCTTACTTTTTTCTAGATATTGTAAAGGTATATTTGATTTTAAATGGTTTTTTGATATAAAGATTTTTTTGGTTTTGTTTTTTTGATATAAAGATTTTTTCTTTAAGTATAGAAATCAGTATTTATTGGAATCTTAATAAAATTCTATAACTTTCGCCTTTTTTGTGAACCACAAGTTTCCGCACCAAATATTACATTTTGTACTAAGTATAACATCTTCACATAAAATGACACAATGTCAAAACTGCCATACGAAATCGTACTGAGAGACGTTGGTCTATTGTGTTATGACAATGTTCACTTTCATTCAACCCATATGTGTCACTGTAGTGAAAGTGAGGAATATTGAAATATGAAAGTATAATCCAGTCAAGGTATTGTTATTATGCACCATTCCTGTTCCGTGGTGTTGTTATTTTAAGTTTTGTAAAGGTATTTGAATGTGCTGAACGCCTTTTGGCGGTTAATAACTTCTTCGTCGCAATAATCTCAATTTTAAAATATTGTAAAAACACCAATAAAAGACTTATAATGCCAATGTGCAAGGTGACGCTTTAGAAATAATAATAATTATGGAAAATCACACTACTACCAATCAACAACACTTTCCAACTCAAAAAATAAGACGAATCTAACTTTCGAACACAACCTCAAAAAAAAATCGTAAATAAATCAAAATCGTAAATAACGTATACGTAAACTTTAATAAACACTCAAAATAATTTTACAACTCCGAAATAAACGTCAATCTCTTTGGAAAATCATAAAGATGGACCGTAAAGTAATTCCCCTACCGAGATTAAAAATCAGACAGTATTTATGGGCTCAGAGCAATTTTAAATCTCCTTATCTTCACCAGCCAGGTGTAAAACCCGAACTGTTAGCTTTTGCTATAGGCGATGTTGCAACACAATCACGATCGACCTTGTCTTTACATTTATTGCCGTCCCTTTCTTGCAGAACAGTTGTTTACCTGGAAACTTGAGCTACGTCTCTACTGTTATGACTAAAACTGTTAATATTAAGTGAAATATAAGCGGGAAATACATTGAGGATTTTTAAAAGGGTATGTATGCAGGAATTATGAAGGGATGTAGATCCGGACATGCGTACTGGAGTGGGACGGCGACAGCCGGGCATCGGCAGTCTAGTTAGTTGTTGGCCGGTCGCCGCGCCGTGCGTTGTGTTTCGCGTCCAACCGACCGTTTCGATACAGTACACATATCAAATTTCACGCGAAAATTTGATATCGTCGTCGTTTTTGTGAAGTGTTTTGAAAAAGTTCGCGCGTTTACCGGTAAATGTTTCAAGTTAATTCAACTTTAGAAGTTTATTAGAGTTTGTGCTTGGAATTATATTTTTTGCGCTCCTGTGTTTTTGTTGCCCAGTGATATGTTTGCAACTGTTTTGTTTTTGTAGTACGTATCTTTTATTTTTATTAATTAATTATAGTTAAATAGTTGATGATATTTTTCCTATTATTCTTTAATTCCTTTCCTATATTGTTTCTAAATGATATCACCGACAGAGTTGCTTTATCGCTACTGATAAGTCTTATCTACAACTAAGTATGTTGTTCTATGCATTAGCAAGAATTGCACATTTAGGACACACCGACTATCCTCTTATAGCTGATACACTTATTATACATAAACAATTTTATTCATTTTTAATAAAATATTTTGCTGTGGAAATTAGAAAGTGGAAACCTTTGAATGAAAAGTTTATCGAACCTATATCTAATGTTGTAGAGTGATCCATTACGACAACGCAATCAAGCGTTATTATTATATTGTTTGTCCACGCATCATTTCATTCACATTATAAGGCAATCAGTGTGATACATTTCTTTCCAGTAACATTTCAACTGTCAGTTGTTTTGTTTTGAATGTTAATAAATTGAATGTTATCGACCGTTGGAACAAGTAGAGACGCGTTGAGATGACTGTCTTTATTGTGAATCACCGACTGTATGAAATGCGAAAGACAAAGAAGGGATTTGAATATAAGGCGAGGGGGCCCTTGAAATTGATCGTCTGGTACACCCCAGCCTCTGGTTAACCGAACCCTTGGATGTAGCGTAGGCACACTTAATGCGGTACAAATTTGATTTTATACCTCGGTTTCTATAACGGTTAGAACAGAATCGGCGAACTTGTTGAATTAAATTTCGAATGTAGTAACTTGATTTAAGACCTGTGTTCGCCTGTAACTTAGTAATATTCTTAGGTTATGAAATAAGGAATTTCGCACACCTAAATTTTTCAACAGCCTCGTCTCAAATGTTTGACTAAACGATTGCATATGGATATTAATTTGAATTAGGAAGCGTATCCACTAAGACATTGTGTTTATAAGCTACTTAGTATGGAAAAAATGTATTTGTTCAAGGATTAACTATTGAATGTTCACTTAATACATTTTTAAACGAGTTTGACAGGATTGTGAGTCGGTAGGCGCGTGCCATATTATTATTCCAGTATCAGCAGCATTCGGTTGCCCATTGAAGCGGTAATTGCGCCCCGTAATGGTACAAGACCCTTTTTTTGGATCTGTCTCATTGTTGTCCATAGGGTGTAAGGTCGTTGACATTGGCCTTCCCCTTTATATTTCGGATTTGCAACGATATTTTTCATCGGATGTCAGATTAACAATATATCATTTCTAATCGCTGTTTCGATTATTACTCTACAATTCATATCGTTATAAGCGGTCATCGTAATCTCCTGTATTTGAAAGTTTTCACGTATCACGTCGGCCATTAATTTATTTCTATTGTCTCTGATTATTAAAAGTCCGCTTTAAATCCGTTTTATCGGATAAATGACAGTTGCAATATACAAAACAAGAACAATGCAGGGATTAGTAATGTTTTTACGAAAAGAACTTGGTAGTGTTTTTTATTTTATGCTTAGTTTTTGTGAGCCTAACGGTCTCGTGAATTCTGGTCCCGCTGTTTCAAAAAAAGATCCACCAATTAGCAATTGCTGAGTTTGTTTCACGTTTTTGTCGTTAGCTTTGTTAATTTTTGTTCTGTTGAGAAAATAAAACTACTTGGTAGGCGAGTCTTTAGAACTATTGTCAATGCGTTAGACTGTTTCTGCATGTGCAAACAATGTTTTACTTTAACGTTTACCTTGAGATAGAATCGTGAGAATTGCTGCACAATCACAGGCTTTGAATATATGTAGGTGCAACGAATTAACATAACATGCAAAATACGCAACAGAGTTGATACAGTAAGTACTTGATACTTACGCACAATTGGCTACTCACGCGGTCAGCGAACTATAATAAGACGTTAAAGAACTAGCTAGTGATGACGTGAGCGTCACGCCTGGGGCGTAAAAGTAAACTCTAATGAGAGCCACATTCTTTTCGCTACAATGATGGCAATTGACCAAAACAATGCGAACAGAGCGGTCCAGAACACCGTTAGAGAGCCGCGCAAGAGTTCAGATATTCGTTGCATTAGTGAGGGCAACAATCTTTGATAACTCGCCGTGGATTGCGCAAGCGGCCTCCTTTTCGCACGTGTTCCCCTACAGTTCTTCAACGTTTTCCGGTTTTTAGGTGCAATACGTCTCTCTATACGCACAACCACAAAATTATAATAGCTTTAAAGTATGCTAGATAATTTATATTAACTTGGGCAAAGGTTACGGTAAAATGCCTAGAGGCTCTTACTTCAAGTCCGATTGATGATTTGTGGCTCGAATTATGTTGTAAGTCTTTACAAAATAGCTCTTTGATATGAACCGTAGTAACACCTACTACACACTAGGTAGTTACAATAATATTGTTTAAGTAAAGACATTGAAGCTAAGACAAATCGTCAAAATTACCTTGATTAACACCTTCACCTATTTACTTGTTCCCACACTTTACTTTTCCATCGAAATTATCTGCCGCCCACTTGGTATGACTGTGCTCCTAAGAAATATCAGTGTAGGTAGTAGCAGCAGGTATGTTTATCTAAACTTCTACAGTATACGTGCTAGTATCATCAGCAACCGTCGCAGGTCTATCCCGTAGGGGCGTTGCACCGGCGCCGCGATGGAATGTGCCCGATCGTGGTTACGAAATGCCGTGACTCCGCAATCGTGCCTCTCCACTAGAATACGCAATTATATTATATTTATCGAAATATTTGTCGACACGAAATACTTTCATATGATACCATTCATTAATTATTAACGTAAAAAATACTAGAATTCTAACAGTTAAATGGTTACACTAATTGGGTTTCTTGCTCCGCTACTGTTCTTCATAGCTTTTTAATTACCCTTTTGTATGGGCAGAACATTCGCTAATGTGTACGCTTAAGGTCGTTCCGGAAAACACAACGCAGCCCATTGTTAGGTACAGCTCCTTATATTGCAAGTAGCGGTCTGACTTCATAGGCCCCGGTCTCCATGTGCTGTGAGCCTAAAATTCTTAGAATGTCTGCTGAATAAATTTACTCAGCCTTCTATGGTACTCTTTAATATTAATTAGGTTCATTTCTTTTTTTAGCGTTATCGTTTCTCCTTTTAAGTTTTATTACTCTTGATAAAATACTTTGCACTTTTCCTCGTTCAAAAACTTGAAAGTGCATTTATCAAATATGCGAGTGGCTGAGTATAAAGTCTTATCTCGTCTCCCCTACTTGCAGCTTCGTAAAAGAGTGATGGAAGCAATTCGTCATGTTCCCTGCTTAGTGACCCACTTACAAGAAGGTTTTCGACTTGAAAGATTTTTACCAAATGTGTGTGGGTACTATTAGCGTCATGGAGGGCCACCCCTATGGAGAAATCAATCGGTTTCACGCTGTGTCACACATTTATATTGTTTTATCCTCCTTGATCCATTCGACATGACTGTCTATTTGTCCGTGCAAATATTATCAAAAGTGATAAAATTATTTTAAAAGTACTTAACAAAAATCGCGTGACTAAAGCAAATAAGCAAAAAATCTTTTCAGTGTAACAAGGACAATGCATATTGATAGGAAGGGCGTGCTCGTGCCTTTAACGGATAATAAAAGATTTTTTGCACCATCCTTCTTTTTTAAACTCCTTCCGCGTCAACTTTTTTGTACATTGATTAATGACCGTCCTATTTAGAGATTGTTCAAGTTAAGATGAACAAAAGCTTTGCACTTCATTGATTGAATTTTCAACGGCCCTTAGATTTTATATCGTCGCTGTAAAATCACGCTGTTCATTGATATTGATTACATTAAGTTCTGTAATCGGCAGTTTTATAACACCTTTCAATTTGTTTGCATGATGCTAATTTATCTTGGTGATTACAGTCTCTTATTAGCTGTAGTGTTAACACGAGTTATGAGTGAAACTTGTTATTACATAGATCCGCTAGTGAATTGATTTGTTTTCAATTATATAGACTCGCATTGAATTTTATTTATTGATTCATCTAAATTAGACTTTCAAAGAGATAGAAGTTGAAAATAGTAATTTGCAATAAAGCTTGTATTTCCTCATTTCTGTAGATAGAGAGTTTCTATGATAAGTTACTGGGTTGTTATAATTAATTGGATAGAAATGAGCTGGTAGCAATTATTGTAATTGAATTGAATTTAAAATAAGTTTGCAGTTGATTGTAAAATTAGATTAGTGGTTAATATTAAGTAAGAAAACTTAGTTTTATAATAGGTAACTTAAATTACTTGTGTGATCTTATATTAGTTTTATATTACAGCCAAAACATAATTTTTCAATGTGATGTCGAACCTCTCATTAAGGAGTTCCGTACAGGTTATTAACCTAACATTTCAATTCTTTGTATCCTGCTGCAAATGGCTAAATTGTCGGAGACCGCTAATAGCCGTACATGTAAGTTTCCTGTTCGTATATTGATTAACGATTTCCTCAAAATATCTTATGCAAATCTCCAAGTTCCACACGTGTTACGAGATTTGCTGATACATCAGTATTCGTGTCATCTTCATCAAGGTACCTGAGACATGCCCGCATCGTTTGCTTGTGTCAACTCGCTGTGTTTGTTTGACCGACCTGATGTGCATTGCAACGACCTTTCACAGTTAGGGCGACCTGTACGTATCCTGTTCTAGAAGCTTTGCCAATATTAATTTGATTTATTGTTATTACACAAGCACCGTAAATATAACTGCTCTTTATGACATATTTAATTAATAAATCAACTATCGTCATGAAGTTCTCGTTAGTTTATCATTATGATTATTTTCACTGGTATTATTATCATGGCAACGCTACACAGTAAACTACAGCCACTAGTTTTGAATACGATTCCCTGATTAGATAAACATATGTTTATACCGCAACCACAACACACAATGAGTAAGATGATACCATATTCGTACAACTACGTTCCACAAACACGAGCAAAAAATTAGATCTTTGATAGCGATAAGCAACAAAAAACCGACCTCGAAGTTTTTGTACGAAAATCGTTCTTGCGATCAAGCTTCGAGTGCGTAATTCGTATTTCCAAGTAGAAGTGTTCTATTTAAATTGATACAACCTACTCAACAAACTCCGAAGCACTACACCGACTTGAAAGACTAATCAGAACTTAAGGAAAAAAGTGTGACAAATAGTTCATGTAACTTTACTCATTTGGTATCGACTGGATAAGTGATTGGTTTTGCTTGGTGTACAGAATATAAATGGCAGGAAATTCTTAAGATCTCTCATACAACTTTCTTTTGATTCCAATATACAACGTTTAGGGCTGATCTAGTATCAATAATAGAAATATGGAACAAGAGTCGGAAGTCTCAAGACGCATTGTGGCTTTTGCCTTCCTGTGCATTACGTGGTCTGAATACAGATCGCCCTGTTATGATCCCCGCACATTCTGAAACCCTTCACTTAGATAAAGTGTTGTTTTTTGTTCAACACTTGGGATAGTTGTCACGTGTAGACCCTTCTCTGCGGGGCCTTTCGCTAAATGTTGTTCTGTTTTTTGTATCTCTATATTCTATAAATTATGTAACGTTGTCTATTACAGGTTTTTTCCATAATATAATGTAATTGCTATCGTACACTGGTTTTTTTTTCAGATTACAAATTGCTTCCATTATAGGCTAATCTTAATTTATTTCTTGTTCATCATTTGAATTGAAAAGTTATAGTTGCTGACCTAATGTTTATTAAGGTTGTTTTTCTATAGCGGCACGTGACTCCAAGTTAAGTAATACGAGTCATCGATATGTAGCGAGCTATGTCACGTACTCTCGTAAAAGGTCTGTGTCTATCTCTAGCATGTCTAGGCCAAGGTTACATCTAGTTATATGACAGGTTGTTGGACCGTAACCTAATTCGATTCAATCACTGACAGACGACGACGCACATCCTATTGAATAATAACCTTAGTTTGCAAATCGCCTACATAGATAAAGCCAACTTCCTACGCCTAATCTGCAAGGTCTCTTTAGATAGGTGAAGTGTAATTAGTGTACTTATAGGTAATTGAGCAGGTAATTCAAGTACCAAGTTTGCATTTTCGATTAAATCAATTTTATATGGTAAGACGAATAATCACTACATCACCATTCTTGGGTTTGTCTACTAACTTTGCATTGTCTTTAAAGTCTTGACTACCTTGTAGGGAAATTATTGTATATGCATTTGGAACAGGTGCTTCTGCATTTACTAATTCAGTAACATCAACGCTTATAACTCTTTGGGCTATCTTAGAAACAGTTTGGACTAAATTATCTTAAACAAAACTGCAGCAGATTACGAAATGATTCAACAAGATTTATGTTCTGCCATATTTCTAAATTATTGCTGAGCCTGGGTAACAGCTTTAGTAAATGTGCCAATCAATTACCAAATTATTAATGTTCACAATATATCAAATAAAAACGTTGAAACCGAGCCAAGTACTCGTTATCAATTTATTGAGCTACAGCCTATAGATACTACCGCACGTGCGTTTGTTTATGATCCATATTCCGCTGCCGCATTCCGTGAGACGAGTGAATCATGTCTCTTGACAAGTAATAAGTATGTATGACAGTATTGTTGGCTCCACCTTTATATATCGATTAGTGTTAAATGAATTTGAACTTTATTGTTTGAGAAAGCGGTATCGTTTTTTGTTATGTACCTATCTATATAATTGGTTCAAATTAGGCCTTTGATCGTACGATGTGGGTGGTCGTTTTTTGCTGCCTTTTTTATATTTTTCTATAACGGTTACTCTCTAGAATGGAATTTCGTTTCATAAATGTAACGTCGAATAGAGTAACTAGGCCTTTTCTTTTGTCTTTTACTCAGTTATGTGATTAGTATTAACAATGCTTACAAGTAAAAGTTCATTACTGGACACCTGCTTTGCACCTTTCTGACATTTGATCAGTTTTTACGCAACGTTCAACGGATTCTTTAATATGACACCTTTGCCTATTTTTCCATGAGGGTACTTAAAGTGACATTAATATTTATCATCCACATCATCGCTTGTAAGGTTAAGTGTATATTACGTGTATACAAAAGGAAACTATACATTCTTCTCTTTAATAAAATTTTATTGGAGTAATTTAATTAGGTATTTCTAGATAAATTATAAAAGTGTTTTTAAATTAAGTAAATACAACTTAAAGTACATTAAAAAAAAGCATTGGCTGACACAAAAATGTATCTTCAATTTAAAAATACATGATCGGAGCAAAATTAAGAGGAAAGTGATACATATGCATTAATTACTCACTGACAGAATGATTTATTGCGATTGCAATTTTATTTATCATCTGTGTTTACTTTCATTAAGTTTTCAGATCAACCAAAATATTTAAACACGTGTTCAAAATGCAAAAAAATTACTTTGTCACGAACCGTTTTATCTAAAACTAGCTATTCTCGCGCTGTTGCACCAGCTGCACGGCTCCTACAGACCTTAGCGGTTGATGTTTTATAGCATATATAGCCTTCCTCGATAAATGGACTAAAGAACACGACGAAAAAGAATTGTTGAATTCGAACCAGTAGTTTAGGAGATTAGCGCGTTCAAACAAACAAACTCTTCAGCTTTATAATATAATTATAGTAATAGATGTAAGGAAATTGTAAACCCTTCCCTTTCGAAGACGGTTAACAAACAAATACTATAGGAACTACTCAAAAAAAAAAAAAATACACATTACTCATCTCAACAACATGAAAAAAGTTACAAGAACCGTTTCAAACGACTAATGCGCTGAATGAACTAAATTGATGATGTTTCGTAATTAAGAACATAGTAATTCATGTTCCTATTATTTTAATACATATGTTTGAACACACTGGCTACATTATGTTTTGCAATTTTAATGATCTCAATAGCGACTAACAGTCAAGTAAAAAAAGTCGACCTAGTTTGATGATGGAATTCGAATTTAGTTTTTTTTTTAATGTGATGATAAGCAATCGGCGTCGCCCATGGACACCTGCAATACCAGAGGAGTTGCATGTGCGCTGTCTCCGTTTTGGGGATTTAAGAATTGGGAAGGGATGGGGTTAAGTTACGCCAGTTTTCTGTGAGGCCGTGGTATCATTTCGAGCAAGTCCATTGGCGCCGAAGCTTGGTTCTCCCATAATTGTATATTAGCTAAAGGTACTTTGGACTATTTACGAGTAGACATAACGAGTCAAGGCTCATTGGATGTTTCATATTTCCTGATGACGAGGGAGACACAAATTTATTGTAATATATTTACAATGAGGAGGAGGTCTTTTTTCTAGTGATGTAACCATTCAATCTGACATCATGTTTACTCACGATAAGCATACCGTAATAACTGTTACAGAACCCACAGAGTAACAAACTCATAATAATAATAGTTGAATAACGTTTGCATGCATACAAAGAAAAAAAAACTAACAAGTATTAGAAAACTTCTCGTTCTATTCAATCATTCATGACCGATACAATATGAAGGAACAGGCGGCAAATCAAACTATCCCAAACTGCATACACTTTCTACTATATGGTCTTGTAATAGAGTCAAAAATCTATCAAACAATTTTGACAAACAACGATACCTTGATATGCGGCCGTTTGTGAAAGAAATGGACACTGGCAATGTTTACATTGCACAAGATGGAAGCGATGGACGATAAAATCGGTGTTGCTTATTTTAATTGCTTTTTTGTTTACACTGAACACTTCTTATGAAAGCTATCCCAGTTACGAATCCAGCCTTAAGTGACCCGGCCCTTTTCTAAAAACAAAAATGGAACAACATCTGATATCAAATTCTTAAAAGTTCCGGCATTCTGTATTAATAACAACTTATTGGAACGTTTATATGCCAAGCATCGTAAATAGAGTTCTCAATTACAATTACATAAATTAAACAGTCAGCTATATATTTAAAAGGAGTTGCATGAAAGTAGATCTGAATTGCAGCCTATCAGTGTAATTTAGTGTTCAGGCTTTATAGATGGTCATGCGATAACGCTACTCTCTGATCAATTAGGCCGAAGCGGAGGCGGATCCGCGGTGGATAGTCGAGTAGCCGAGTCACCGGACTTATGCAATGGTTATACAACCAGTACGGAGATGGCGATGGATGACCGTCGCAAATTACCGGCGTCCGCACCTTACTGGGTCAAATATATCCGACGATTGACGTGACATTTATTATCAACGTAAACTCATGTCCTTTTATGAAAGTAAGCCTTTTTAGAGTAAACTGTTGATATGCACCAGGTGTCAGATAAATTACAGATGTCGTGTTGGTAAATGTTGGTATTATTTTTTACGTGTTGATAACATTAATTTAAAGAGCTTAAAAGTTACAAGTGTTGTAACAAGGAAGCCGATTCCAAAAGTAGATATGAATTTTATGTAACTGTTAATGCTATGACTTCGAGACATGTTAAGGCGAAAATGCTGAATTAATAATTTCAATATAGCATGACGTTGGAGGCAGGTGAAAAAACAAGTAAAGCACCACACCTTACGTTTACTGCAAAACTATACACTTGTGTATTGCAATTATCATAGAATGGTAGTGTTAAAAGTACCATAATATGTGCGTCCAAGTGGGTCAAGGTGATAAAACTAATGGAGAGTTTCCACTTTTAATGTGAATAAATGAAGTACATTGAGTACAATGGACAACGGGACGCGCCTAGCCGCTGCATATTATGACGTACAAGGCCAATTGTTACTATGCAGACGAGCGAATAGAATAATAAAATTGTCAGTATAAAAAAGTAGGAGTGAAACCACAAAAAGTAACGTATCGATAATTCTAATGATATCAAAGTTATAATTCAGTTGTCGATGATTCATCGAATTCTAAAATAGGTGTAGGTTAGCAAAATTGCACAGTTTTGGAAAACGGAGGCCAAAAAACAATTCGCCAGCGTTTTTGTCGTTAGTCTGCAACAATGCGTAATAGCTATGTCCGGCATTTATTACCAAATAACGTCCTTCATTCCAATTTCTACTTTATTGTTACGATGATGGATTTTAAAATGTCATTTTAACTACAACTAAATAATTATTATTCTTTGAAGCGAAACGTTTGCTCTTTTATATTTCGTAACAAATTGTACACTAGTATCTACTTCAGCATATCAGTTTAGTGAAGAACATTGCGGAACTCAAATGCCCATTAACCTAAATTGAACTCTATTGTTCGATGCCCTCTTCATTATATCTTAGCTGGCATGTCACTTAGCAACCAGCTTGTTGACAAAGCCTCAATGGTTCGATTATTGATTGCCATGCAATGGCTGCCCTAAATTTAGCACGTCACACGCACAAGCAACTCTGTCGGTGGTGTCTCAACTAACGCTTTATTGTACACCCCTAATGTAGACAATTCTTTCCTTTACAGACAAAAATGTAGATAGATGAAACGTAGGTTACATCTACATTTATTAAAGTACGATGTCCATTGACCAGGCGTCACCACTGGTGCCGATCAAACCTCAAGTGGTGTTGCAGAACGGTGCTTTTATAAAAAACAGTCATAACCGCAGTAGTTTCTGTGGGGTCGCACCAGCGTCGAACGGTAATGGAACGTTCAAAACTTTCGCCGTCAATCGCAAGAGTTGGAGTGGAAACGTGACTCTTCCGCTCCAGCAGTTCACGCCCGACGTGGAACAAGCTCCGCAGTTGGCAACTTTTCGCTCAGGAACTGGAACATTCCCGAGGAACAGAGAGCGGAACAATAATACGACGAACGGAATATTAACACCTAACGGGAACTCTGTGCAGACGTTTAAAGGAAATGAAGTGAGGAGGTGCGGAAGCTCAAACGGCCGACGTTACGCTGAGATCGGAAACTGGAATAAAAGGTGAGTTGTTTTGTTAGAACGTACATCACATCAAACATGGCGGCGACTTGTTGTTCAGTCTTTGAGAATAATATATATTTTCGTAATCGTATATTAGCTAATAAGTGAAATGTTAATGCCTATGTTATTGCTCTCGACGACTACAAGAAAGAATGCTTCCGAATAAGTAAAAACAAGCACGCTCACATGCATGAAACATGCACAAAAACAATCAGGAAATACAGATAAACTTTCGGACAAAAATTAACAAACATAAAAAATACGTCCGCAGCATGATTACTAGCAGATCAAACAATCCCCCAGGTAAATAAAAACATTCAACCGTATCGTTTCACTAACTTTTACTAGAGCTTTATTTTCTCCTTTTTCATCTCGAGTAATTCTGTAACAAGTTTTCCAATTTCATTCTCTCGTCGCTTTCATTTCCTCCCGTACGTAGCTTCTCGTTCCCTTAATATTACTTTTATTAGCTCAAAACGTTTAACAAACATTGGTTTGAGAATCTAATAAAGATTAGGTTACGTTTACACAAAGGGATGATCGAAACTTGATTCATATTTCTTACTTTGCTTAAGTATTCTTTGTTTGAGTTTGGTTTCTTGTGTATATTTTAATATTTTTTGAATTGTGTGCCTTCATTGGATTAAAATCATCGTATCCTAATACCAAATGTCTTTGATCAGTCGTTCATGTTAGTAATACTTAAAAAGATAATCCCATCATTAACATCGTGCATTCCTACATATCTTCCACATAAACGTTTACACGCATTATACGGATTTACCCAAATGTTTACCGTATTTATCTAATCGGGATCTTCATTATCTTTTATTTCTTGCTAGTAGAAAGTTTGTCCATAATTCTCGCTCACTCAATTTGGGGCGGCCTAAGTCACTTGATAAGGCGTCCAATGATCTGGTCAGGACTTCCTCCTTTTATTGGGGGTTAAGTTTATCGCGCCATGATTCCTCGTCACCGCCGATGCTATCAACTACGCTATTTAGCGATTCTCCCTTCAACGGGTATTTATGACCAGTACTTTCTGTGGCCCTGTCAATTAATCCAAGCATTCGTTTGGAAAAAATATCGGCTGACCTTTCTGTTTAGTGTCCGTTGGTGTTAAGTTGTTTTATTTTCTTATTTATTATTGTTTTAAGTTTGTGTAGCGTAGTTTGTAAGCCTGATAACATTCAATTTACATAAATAGATTCAAGAAATTCTTTAGCTTTCTTCTGCGTGGGATTAAGTATGCGTTCAAACACTTCTATTATCAAGATATTTATGACGTAACATAAAGATAAACTTTTCCTTTCCTCAAAAGGTCTAAAGTATTATGTTGTATTTCGTTTATAGCTTGTAGGAATGTTTTGTAATTTATTCTTTGGGCGTAATTTGCATGAACATTCAAGGTTACGTGGTACGTTTCTCATTTATTCTCTTGATTTCTATGCTAAACGTGGAACAAAATAATTTGAAATGACATGCTTGAACATTAATTGTTATTCCATGTGCGTATTTCGTTATTTAAATCATAACATACATAATCTAGAAGAAGTAATGGGGAAAGATATAATATAAATAATCTAGAAGAGTTACTTTAGAGAACAGCTTTAGAGTATTCTTTCTTCTTAGTCGTGCACTCTTGACAGAGTGGTCGTGGTCATGTGTCGGTCGAGTCTTGCACCACCGCCTCTCTTGCGATGAGACGCCATTTAGAGTATTAATATTATACAAAACTGCGAAACAGAAATTGGCTTTTCTCGCTTTTCATTGTGTTGCTTATACGATTTGCAGACAGAAAAACTCTTCTAGCAACCGTCGTAATAATAACGTCTTTTGTCTGAGTGGGCGCTCAGCGAGTGCTCGGTAATCCGCTTATTATTTTATTACATAAGAGGAAAACAATATTACTTTGTACAGTAGCGGTAGGTTTAAGTACTTTCCCTTTCTATATTACCTTATATCTCTATCAAGCTACTGCATGCTTCGTTTGATTTTCAATAATATGTTTTACTTACTACCTTCGTCGAAACAGTAGCTCTTTCTTCACTCCTACACTCTCAAAACCAGAAAGCTATAATTTTATCGTTGCTTTTTATTTGTATTTATACACAGCTAATGTTGTTACTCACGCCTCAAGCTTTAAGGAAATCAAAACGACTCTGTAGAGCATTTATAGAAGCTCGTTTCGATAAAAAACAGTCTGTTGGGCCTGCAATCACTCGAAGGGTCCCTTGAAGACGGTAATTTAGGCCAATTACGTCTACGACGACTTTCACTAGTGGCTCAGTGTTTGTTACCGCACTAAATCTCCCTTAACAAATTGAAAAAAACTAAGTCGGGCTGTTGTATACCGTTTCTCTGCCTTCCTCGACCACATGTACTGCCACGGTTAATGACTGCGTTTGTGAACTTTTCCAATTATGGCGCGGTGTTCTAGATCCAGTTTTGTGTTATAATGACGGGTAATTGCGACATTACAGGTTAATTTTTATCGTTCCTAACGTTTGTAAGTTTGTGTTTGTATGTTGGAAATGTTGTTGGCATTTTGTGTAGTGAATTTTATAGCATTTTTATGATATTTTTATTTGAATTGGTTATTAGTTTTCAATAACATTGTCTTATTATGCATTATTGACTGAATTATTGCTAACTTCATTTAAAAAAAGAATAAAAACAATCATGATTTTTATATCATACTCCGAAAATTAGTTTCCTTAAATATTGCCTTAAAAACTATAGTACCTAAATTTAGAAACTTTGATGGAAAGCAATTTACTACGATTGGCATAAATTGATAACCACTTCAAATAGATGGTTGCACGCGTCATTTCGCAACTGCTGCCACATGACTGATGGTTGTCTGAGCTGCGCTTCACAACTGACAGCTGCAATGATGAAGCGACGATCATCAGTGAAAGCGATGGTCGTCGTGCTACGTTGCGTCATTGATACATATAGTATTTAGTATGCTAATAATATCCTTTGACCTTTTGTAGTACGGTGCCTTTCCTGGTTCGTGTATGGTTCAAAACTATCAATTACATTCTAGTTAATCGTTTAGAATAATGTGTTTTTGATTTCGGAGATATATAGATATAAGTTCAAAATTTAAATTTCGTTGTAGATTGATATCTCTTCTCTTTTGAAAAAACATTGCCCTCTACTTCTCCTGTGTCCACTCAGACCGGGAACTACAATTTTGTGGTCACACATAGAGTTCTTCGTGCGGGAATTGAACTCGCAACACTGCTGCCCAGTCATCGCACCTACAGTGCAATCACTGCTACAGACATTATTTGCTGAGAATCAAAAAGTACTTATGTAAATTCAGCCCGGAACAGAAATTTTAATAAATGTGAAATTCGAAATCGAGCCCTTAATAACCAATTAAGCAACCGATTTCTTTTAATTAGTTGCATAGCGGACTTAATCCATGAGCTCATTCTGATTGATAGACAAAAAAACTTTAATTTCTTAATCATGAAAAACTCTCGTTTTTTACGCAGTGGTCATCCATCCGATGCAAGTCCACGGTCAAATTTGATTAGGATCATTGTCACTAAGGTGATTGGGCCTCAATGAACAGTGAAAGCGAAATAATTTGACTTTGTACTAGAATTAGTGATGTGACTGATATTTTTTAGTCGATTATTTAGTATGGCGATTATAACCATGTCATTTAGTTAAAGGGTCACGTTTTAAAATAATAAAATATAGAACAGATATTTTAGGAGATGTGTTGTCTTAAAAGAAATAACAAATCCAAGACAAATAAAAAAAATTACTCGTCTATCTCCTTCTAATTCAAATACGTTAATAAATCTAAACAAAAATTAAGTCTGATTAGGTAAAAGACTACTTGATTTAATGTCTTCATGTATAAATATAAAAGTAAAATAGTAGAATAATGATAATAAAATCATTAATCTTATTTCCTTATTATTTTCACAATTTACGTTGTAAAATAATGATGCAACTGAAAAGAGTCTACAACCTGTATTATATACTGTATCTAAAGTTATTGCCTGTGTCGATGCCATAAAATTCGTTCGCTCGTGCGCGACGGCTCACATCATCAGTTCAGTTACATCACTATTACACAGGAACGTTCATTCAATTTATTGATTCCATAAAACAATTATTACGTAAAGGCATTTTGTATTAAAAACTTTTTGCAACTCGACTTTAATAATTAATTTCGTTGACAACAAAGTTAATTGGGTTTTCGGGTCGTAATCGATAAAGATCTTGAGATTAATTTTTATTGTTGTGGAAGAAAATACTATTGACATATTGGATTTACAAAAGCCAATTACACCATACAGTTGAGTTGAATTATATCGACAATAGTGAATTGGGCTTTATAAAATTAATAATTAAGTAAAAGTAAAAATAGTCACGTATCCATCCAACTTAATTCACAACGAAAGCAAAACCAAAGAAAAAAACATCAGATGGCAAACATTTTCCTCAATAATAAAAGACTTAAATACTTTACAGAAAGCCTACAATGAAGGCGAAAATTATTTTCCTAGACGACGTATTCCAAAGGACAAAAGAAGGGAAAAATAATTTTCTTCCGTTGAGACAGGTCATCTCACACTATTGTGGAAGGATTTGAAAGACCCTTTTCATAGCTCCCAGCACTATTAGGCATTTTCTTAGGAGCAAGATGGCGCGTTATTCGTTTTTAAAAGACATTCATTTACGACTTTATTGGTTGGGTTTTTGGTTCGTAAATGGTTCATATATTTGACTTAATAAAAGTGATGATTTGCTAAAAGTACAGTCTGATAATTGCAAGACTTACGATGTTTGGATGTTTGTTACTCAATCACATCAAAACGGCTGGACGGATCTGGATGAAATTTGGCACATGCTGGAATACACTCCGGAATACGACATAGGCTAGAAGACGCGGGTGGAAGCTATTTCTCAAAATAATTACAGCAATAATGTCAAAGTATTGTACTCTAAATAAAAACGTGTTCGCAAAAAAAGCAAACATATTAACCAATCCTTGAATTTCTTTATTTGCCTCAATTTACATACATATTTGCCCCAAACTCTTTAAACAAAAGGATACGAAACATCTAAAATCAACACCTGTCAGCATGTTTGCTTAGTAAATGATGTTGCAAATATCCCAATTCGGGCCTACGCTCCCTTATATTGAATATTCGAGTATCTTATACTCATTGGGTATTCGGGACGCGTGGTAAGGCATAAATATCCCTTGTCGTTCTCATTACAATAACTTGGTGCGTCCCCTGGTTGCAACGGATGCCGCATCTCTTGGGATGTCACTCACATAATGGAATTCTAGACCGATTTCCCTGGTAATTATTTAATGCGATGGCCTCGGTGGTCGATTCTGTGGTGTGACAGGAAAGTTAATTATTTTGTTATTATTTTATGTAACGCGATGATATTGTTCGTGAGATTTGATTAATGTTTGTGTTGTTAAGTATTTCATCCTGTTTGTTGTATTATAAGCTTCGTGTACACGACAGGTTTGGTAGTTGAAATCAGGTACCAAAAATACGTTTACGACTGTATTTCGTACGTCTTATTTGATATTTCATGCCCAGCAGCTTTACAAGGGTAAATTCTATAATGTCAATTCCATACATGTAATGTTGGAGTTCGAATTCGATGTATGTGTCGGAAAGTCGATGCAGCTGAAAGCCACGGTCTGGCGAGCACGACTGTACCGACCATCCCGTTTGGACGTGTGGCCGATACCAAGCAACCCTACCGCACTGCACCGTAGGTACCGACGCGGCTCGGCCCAGTAAAACTACCCGTGCGTACATCGTCCGTTTGTTATGCTAATTGAAGCTGCTGATTTGCACAATAAAACAACTCACACGGACCACACCACGGCTTTAACGAGCCTCAACGCCTCTATGATACATATTCCCGTCACATGCTTTCATTTCTCGTTTTGTTTCAAATTTAATTTTCCATTTTAGTCAAAAAACGCAATCTGCATTGATTATTCAACAGTTGTTCTCGTTACGAATGTGATAATGAGCTGTAATAATGGTTCAGTAGTATTGGACGTTAATTGGGCCGATGCGATAGACAGTGCTTCATAAAAACGAATGTAGATTTGTTTGTACGACTACTCACGTGATTCAGCAAAATTGTTTGCGTCAATTATGTGTTCGTGATACTTTCTACTTACGTTCATTGTTAGAACATTTTGAATACCGTTATTGAGAATCTAACGTGAATATTGGAGTAGTAGGAATGATAATAACAGGTGAATTATTGATAATTAGGTATAATTCTCATCATTGAAATTGTGTTCATTGATATTATTAAAAAAATGCCTTCATCTAATTGTTGATTGTGCTACATGAAATACATCTGATTTAAAATTACTATCAACCGAATTCCAGCCATGCCTTGGCCTATTAAAGGCAGTGTAACAATTGAGTTAAGGACAGTTGTGTGACATTAGCGAAATCATGCGTTACTGTGTGCATTGGGTCGATTGGCGCCGTCATTAATTGTTCCAAAGTGGCCATTTAACACTACTTATGAATGGTTACTAAATTAATTTAATGTTACATGCCATTCTATTTCATAGGCCCCATTAACATTCTCAACTCCGTTGATATCTTATGTAGTTTCGAAGTTGATTTCGACTGTTCTATTAGTTAGAGTTTTATAGAATGTTTCAAATCAAATTGAGTTCTTTGAATAACTCTAAGTAATTAAATGTACGCTGCATTTATAGTACCTACATATTGCAACACAATAGTTTTACATAGAATAGAGTTCTATTTTAAAATTCATCATTACACATAATGCTTAAGAATGACCACATCCCATGTAGATTTGACAAATTCTTTATCTTAGAATTTATTATAGCAAAAAAGAATTTTATTGTTTGTGTTTTGTTTCGCTTTCTTCTTGACAGTGTGCGTAGTTATTTTATCTAAGCACAAGAAATAGGAATTCCGTTGTATCGATGAGTCATTCCCACTTGTATGCATTCATATGGATTCCTTAAGTCTGTCTGAATGGATTGACGCATCAGAACAAATGTTTTTTTATAGTTGGACGACTTTAAACTACTTCAAATTAGCATACTCATTACGATTTGTAAGCAAAAAGTAAAACGTACTTGTATTATGAATCTTACATATCTTTAACTAAATACAAAACAAAATGAAAAGAAAATAATTAAGTTATTTAAAAAAATTGTTATGTTTAACGTCTTATTCATCAATTTATTTACTCTTTATTGTACACCATCAAAATATACAAAGAAAAAATTTTTTAGATACAATGTACAAATGGCGGTCTTATCGCTAAATGCGATTTCTTAGTGACAACCTTTGGATGGAGTCAGCGATTATGATTCGGGAAATAGGGTCGTCAAGTGTACAAAAACTTACTCCTTACACATAAATATTCATGTAACTGTTTGGTTAATAATTCGAATAATTTAAGCAATACTCGGGACACACGTTTTATGAGAAGATGAGCAGCATTCCGCGACTCACGAAACGCGGCAAACGTCGCGCATTCTGATCTATACATGACGTCTGAACACAATAATAATTAATTTGATAACACACTCATAAAAGTAAGTAAACAGTAACACATAAAAACTCAGTACACCATGAAAAAAAAATCTTCAAACTAAACTCTCTAAAGACATTAGCTATAATTAATAAATGTAAATGAAAATAAACTTAGAATTACTGTTTATCATTCAATTTTAGATCTAAAAGTAGGATGAATAAAACCGGTTATCTTGATATTCGCACGAGTGGTACAACAGGAAATACTAGAAAATTCTATTAATGTATGCATGTTTATGTCATTTAATACAACGTTCACTTATGTAATCTTGAGGCGGGTCAATGAACTAAGGTAGGAATAGAAAAAAACAATTTTCATGTCTAATTGGATTTCATGAAAGCGATTATAATCTTTTAGTACTGTAGATTTAATCTAATCACGAGGACAATTTTTGTCGTCAAAAAATCACTTATTTAACATCAAATACTCGTAGTTTGGGTGAACAAGTTTGGATCAGACCCTATATACAATAGAATTAGCTAAATTTAATTAGTAAACTAAGGAGTTTACCCTTGTTTAGTCCCGTGGTTTGACTTTAGACAAATAGGGACTGGAATAGGGTACAAGAACTTAATACCTAAAGGGTATACATACTCAAGTTAGGTAATAAATCACCCCAAAAAGTCAAACCAAGGATTCCCTAAGGTTTAGCTTGGGAATAGGTATATCATGCACTACAGAATTTCGAAACATTAATTACTTCGAGTATTTTGGACATAATAATGAAACTTGCGACAATATAAAATAAGATGCAACTAACGAAGACTTAGAAAACATTAATTAAAATGTTAGTCATAAACAAGAAATCAAAACGCGCTTTGATCTTGCCAACAATATCCATAGCAGACATTATCGCACAAGGATTTAGCAGACATGCAGATAGGTCTATTATGCCATAACCTACACGGCAGGTCAATCAAAAGATAAAGGCCTGTGGCGTGAACCGCTGCGGGCATTAATTAAGACCAGATATAAGCGGATTGACGTTAAACAGATTATGCAACGCTGTCCTGTGTTACCTGTAGTTAGGTTACGTGTGATGTATGCAGATTCTATTGAATATCTGATTTCTGTCCGCCATGTTTTAGGGTTTGCTCGTATTATGGAAATTGATTTCATTTCAAGCACTGAATGAATAGGGTTCAAATGTTATGTTACAGTTAAGACAATTTGTATTTTTTTCTGTTATTGCACGTCTAGTGTAGTATATTGACTTTTGCAGTTCTGTTTTTTTATTTAGCACTATTAATTCTTTTTTTTAACACACCGTATCACTAATTATTTTGTTTTGTTTTTCACATGACTATTACCATCATATTCTAAAATAAGCATGAGTTATTTCTTAGTTTCTCAAGCAAAACTTGTTTAACTTTTAATGTCTCCACTGCACTCATAAAATGCAACATATTCTTAAAGTAGTTACGTGTTGACACAAATTCTACGAGAAAAGGCTGTGTATGGCTTTTAAGCTCTCAGCGCGACTTTTTGTAGGTAAAAGGTTACTCTCATTTTTGCTTCTTGGCATTAGATCCTTATATTTGCAATACAATTGTATGGGAAGAATAAATGAATATTCCTACATCCATCAACTGTATATCAGCTTGTTAATCATTCTGTTGCATAACACGGAAACTTCTCAGGATTAACTTATATCGTTAACATTTATCAAATCGTCCATTTCCTGGATTACTGTTACCGCCATTTTGCAAGCATTAGTCATTTTTATCTTAAATCTTGTTGGTACACCTTTAGATTTAATTCCTCTAGGATAAGGTGACCTGTTTTCGTTACATTTAGGATCATTCTTGCTTGCATTCTGCACTTACATACTACGTTTTGAGTACTTGTAACATAAGTACCTACCTTGTATCCAATTTTCTACATTCAAATTCACAGCAGTCAACAATTTAAATTCCTTTTCTAAATTCCACTGCAGTATTTTTGGTTTTGTTTAACAATATGTCTAAATTGTGTGTGTTAGAATTATTATTTTTATTAATGAAGGGGTACTCTAAAAATTTCAACAATGTAATTAACATTATAGTTACTCTTACTTTCACTTTGAACTGTTCTGCAATACAAACTCCTAGCAATCGATAAAGCATCTCGCTCATCCTGTCAGCTTAGTACATCAAATTCTGCAGTTATTGAATCACTCCTTGTTTGCATGCACTTCAATTTATCGTCAATTTTGTCAGTGGATTGGCAACGGCGCATACCCTCGGTTATTGTGAAACCATCCTGTTCCCGTCTAGGAATTTTGCATGCCAAAGGATGTCTTTATTTACTGCTCAACTTCATTACCGCCTACAATGGCTACGTTCATTAAAGCTCAGCTGATATAAAATCGATAATGAGTATCGGTAATGAGTTTTATAACATTTCGCTTGAGGGAAAACCGGGTAATACAAAAAGAGGATTACATTTCGTTTTATTGGTTTGTTATTAAATTAATTTTAATAATTATAAAATTAGTGATGAATATGAATAAAGTTTTGCCATTTCCATTGATTAAGATCAGATCAGATACACTAATGGACATACTAGTTGATGTAGGCGAATCATTAGATACAATTGCGTTTTAAGATGACTAAGAAAATATATCCCTAATCAAGAAACGGCAACACTTGTCTTCTTAATTGAATCTAACGTGACGTGGGGTAATTTCATGAATAAAATGCGTGCTATATATAGTCCATAGAACGGCTAGCCCCACAAAAAGTTAATTGCGGATAAAATATAGACTATTATTTACAGACGATGTAATGCCTATATTGAAAGTAGCAGTGTTACAATTATCTGGGCTTTCCAGTCTACTGAGCTGAACTTTAGTGGGGACCCGTCTACAATCTACATGCATCTACACACTTAGCTAGACATTATTTATGAGGGAATATTTAGCACTCGAGCGACTTTTAAGCTTTGGAAAGGCTTTACGGTAATTAAATTTTCCATCCAACTTCATTTATTTTTACTGACGTGTTATGTCAGCGCTTCGCTCATGCATGATTTTGTTATTAATTTGTCCCAATTTTAAAATCAGGTAAACATATTTTTTGACGTACCTAATTTGCTTTAATTTTCTAAATAAATTTAAACAGGATAATATTCATATTATCAGTGTTTAGTCTCTTATAATAAAATTAAATATCCAAAAGTTCTTTGTCTTTATAATTAATTAGTCGAACAATTGATTTTCTCCTTTAATAATAACTGGTTTTTGTTGGCCGCCGGGAAGTTTTCTTTATCCAATCTCCTGGCTTGCTCGAAGGGCTAATTTTGT
The DNA here is from genome assembly GCA_902829305.4 of Spodoptera exigua. NCBI lineage: Eukaryota > Metazoa > Arthropoda > Insecta > Lepidoptera > Noctuidae > Spodoptera > Spodoptera exigua. The sequence goes on from LR824615.2 coordinate 9,218,695, forward strand.
AAGACGATCGAATTACCGACGAGTCTTTCAACTTCAATTTACTCAGTAATTTGTTTAAAGATCTGCTTATCTTTTTATGTTACGTAACTAAATTATTCTGCTTCTGTATTGTAATTTCTTTTTGTTACATCAATTTATTGTATGTGTTTAACTGCCAATAATTACAAACATATATTACAATTCCCTTCCAACCGCTTAGTGCTGTAGTACTTACAACTCTTACTCCAGATTTTTTTCGTAGAAATGTCTGAAAAACGACAACAAAATACAAAAAATCGATGAGACGAAAAACAGAATGGCGAATAACAGATACCGGAGCATTCGCAATAAAAGCATTGCATTGCCGGTGCCTGGGGCAAAGCCGATCAGCCCCAACTCTATAGTCCATTCAGTCTAAACACCCACAACTTAAAGTCTAGTTTATTGCAGAATAGCTCTCCCTAGTTTCACAATCTGTATTAGGTTACCGAACGCCCTCGGCACCGCTACTGTAAAGCTTTATATTTCGTATGTTTTTTTGTTGTCTGAAATTTAATCGGAAACCCATTTCGTAGTATTACAGTTCTATTTGAATATACCTAAGCTGCTTTTTATTATTTAGCTGCTTTTTGTTGCTATTGTTTTTATAATGTTAAAGACGAACATTTTAACTTTATTTTGTACATGCGTAATAGACGTTCGCCATTAATCAAAGTCTACGTTGCATTAACGTCCGATTAATTAATACTCCCAAAACAACATTGTGACATGGTCGGCATTCAGTTCATTTGACCGGTGGCGGTGTCGTCCGTCGGGAGCAGAATGTCACGCCGCACGCCTAACTTTCCCGCGCACCATTCGCCCGCATAGATTGACAGATAAAACCCGTTCTAAATTTAAACGTCTTTTGATTCTGGAACAGAGAATGACATCAGTCGACCTTATTTCGAAAGTTAATGAAAATCATCCGATATCTTGTTAGCTAATCTAATTAAGATAGATGTTAGCATTTGTTACAAAACTTCCGTCCGTTAACCCACATTGAATATAATCTAATAGAAATCTCTTGTTTCAAATTTTGCTGTCTGAATCAATAGAAGGGCTTTGCTAAGGTGATTAACAGTAACTACCTATAAAGGTTGCGTCCCCACGTCCGGTCACTAGTATCACATAACCGCACTCGAGTACTGTACTGATTGACAGCTATATTCCCTCGACAACCCTAATTGTCTGGCCACCCTCGTATTATGGGGAATTTAATAAACACAGCTCAGCAATGCACACACTTTAACAACGCTGTTTGGATTATGCGCTTCAGGTATCGAATAGTGATTGAAATTGCGATACAGTTTGTGCAGACATACATGTGCTATGTAAAATACTAATAAGTAGTTCCGAATACTGGGTTTAAACAAAACACCTACTCAAGTACATAAATGGAGATAAAATGGTCAGGATGTGGCTGCCTGAATCAAATACAAAGTTACCGATTTGCATATGCGGGTAGACATCGAGACAGGTGGCAAAAAACGCCAGGTGTTCCAATTTTGGCAAGCTTGAATTTATACCGACACTGTTGCCGCCTGGTACAAGATCGGACGGCGAATGATTAAGAACCACCTTTCATATTGTTTCAAAACGTGAACCAAAGCCGGAGGCTAAACGCTGGATACCAAAAAAGGAACATTAACATGCATAGTCAATTTGCGTCGTGTTTGTAGAAGCACTTAGATTCTTTTTATTTTGGTTACGCAATATGCATTTTAATATTGATACGGCTCGCTTCTTTTGTTTTAAACTTTGGAAATCATTTTTAAATAAAGCTAAATTTCTTAAATGCCAATATTTTTAGGGGTTTTATAAATTAAACTCTATCAATAACCTCTGTTGAAAGTAAAAAAAAATGAGCGAAGTTTATTGTATTAGTACAGCCTAAAACATTACACTGCCAAAACACCAGCCCTCAATTATGATTTCTCGTAATTAGCCCGACAACAAAGAGAATCTATTATAACCACGTTGGTGGTGCCGTCAAAATAATCCTCGGAATATGAGCGTTGATATCACAATGGGTTGTACCGAAAAGTTGATTCGGTTTGTCGCGCCCCACGAGTATTCAGAAATACGCTTCGTTGAGATCCAATATTCTGTTTCCCAATAATGAAATTGCACTTCGAATGCTGCAGTGATTTCATTATTAAATCAGAGTTCATATGAAAATTGATATTGGATTTTAATCCCCTTTGTTTGTTACCAAGTTTCTTTCGAGTGTTTTGTTTACGCTTGCTGCCTTCTTTTTTATTACATTCCTATTATTGTATTGATTTATTATTATTTTCTCTGTTATGTGATTTAATACATCGTCGTTAACTTCATAAACTCTTATACTTTTTTTTATATTCACATCATACTCAGGTTTAAGTCATAAAACAATTTATGCATCGTAATTATCGTCTTTAAGTCTGCATGAATAAAAGTCACTTTACTTAGAAGTTTCGAGAACAAATCCTTCTTCGTCTTGTTGTATAAACTCGTACCATATTAAACACGGAACATACATTTTGTGGGCGGGTGCCGTTGTTCATTTTACACGTACACCCACCTAAGCCATAATTAGGGGGCCGTCGAGGTCATTTTTAAACTTTTATATCATTTTCAAACCAGCTGCCTTCACTTAACAGCTGTTCATGGTATCATTTTGTTTTAATATTATTATTGACATGTTTATCACCAGTTTTATTGAGTTTTCTCATTAATTACATAAAACGACTTTCTTATTTTATGATCCTGTTTTATTTCACTTTGTGTTTACTTAAATCATTTAATGCAAAAAGGTAGAAATGTGAGCAACTAAATCTATCAATGATCATGTTTATTAAGATGACTTTTGTGTTAACGAGGTATACTATTAGTCAATTTTAAGCCTTGTAGCTGCACAGTATACGTTTAAATTAATACTAGAATTATTTACTAGGACATTATTTAAAGCTCTTCACCTCTAAGAGAATGACACATACTCCCTGCCCTCATTTGGTTCAGGCACACTTTCTTTAACAACTTATACATAAATGGCTAGGTACGTAGTATATCTGCTCATAATAGATGTTGTAGTGTGCATATTAATAAAGCAGGACAAGTTTTATGACCGCAAGTGTCTGTACCAATCACTGGGTTAAGTAATTGATAGGATGTTGATAGTGGTACCTATGAAAGAGCTCGGTGCAGAAGGTAAAGTTGAAGAGCAAACTGCGAAGACTGCAAAAATAGCAGAAAAAAATCACTTAATTTTTATTTTATTAATTTATAGGTATTGTCATATGATTTTTATATTTCGAAATTCAAATATTGATTTTGAAGTAATAATAACACTATTACCAGTACCCGTCTGCCTTTATAGTTTTTTAATTGAAGATACCTAATTTATGTTCAATCTCTACATTTATGTACCAACAAAATGTTTTGGAATAAAATTGTAATTATATTATGAATATTCACTGAAAATATTATTTATTTTGCACTGTCTTCGTACTAAACTAACATATTATTTCTTATGTATTCTGTTCCTACGGTTTTGTCTTTATATTTGTGTGTATTGGATCTACTGCCCACAGCTGTCAGCTGAAGGTGAGTTAAGATCCTTGTTACATGACATTACAGTCTCATCAGTGATGTATGCTTACAAGCCAAGTGTTTAATGTATGTTCTGCAATTGCGATGGAAGTGGCGAGATTCACGTTTACTTGTGCCTACTTCGAGTAATGTGATCAGGATTTGAGTTCTATCAATGAGTTTGAGTTTTGGTATATTATAGTTAGATTTGCTATAGACATTTTTACATGTGTTAGGTATGTACAACATACTACCCCCTGCTATAAATACGAGTAATTTTTATAATATTTAACATTACCTATGCATTTTCATCTCGGTACTACTCTTTTTGTCAACAAAAGACACAAACTTGTGGAAATCTATAAACTTCTTTTACGAGAAATTGTTTACAGAAACCATTAAACATTGTATTCAACTTGAATGCTACAATATCCGATACAACTAAGCCACCCTTATTAATTTCCTATCTACAACACCACCTTATTTATAACCTCGTTTTCAAACGTTTCAACTCTCTCTGTAATGAGATCGAACAGGCAATGATGACAAAATTTATCGATATTATATTCAGAGTAGCAATGAGATGCCTTCCGGCACAGTTAATATCCTTAATTCGTACCCCCATGCAGGAAGTCACCATTCTAAATCAAACATGGCTGAAACTCCGCGAATCCGAACGGGGGACGCGCATATTTTAATATCCATAATGGTGATTTGGAATCAAAAGGATTTACGTACATTGAAGGAATGGCTCCGGAATTGCCTCTAACGGCCGCTTTATTAAGCTAACTTTATGTGGCTGTGCAATTGTCTACCGTGGTTTAGTTTATTGCCTTCGAAATGCAAGGATTTGGTGACATTGCTCGTTTGATTTGTAAACAAATAATCATGACGACTAATATAAACTCCCGAATTAATCAAAAGAAATTAAAAAGGACTGAAATGCCTATAAAACTTGACATTCTATCACTCGTAACATAGATATAATATAGACGGAAGCAATGCCTAATGCATAACGCACCTTTGACCCCTTGTTATCTTGTCGCCTTGGAGCTCCATAGTAACCTCTCTAATGAACCCCTACAGGCCTACAGTACCGCGTTTGCAAGAAACTTGATCGGGAAACAGATACCGTATTTGTGTATTTCGTTCTTATTATTCCCACATATCTTGGTAAAACATTTTCCACGCCAACGAAGTTTCGAAGAAGAAAAAAGACCGATCCTATTTCTTAGACTTTTATCCCGGTTTATGATCTTAATACCATAAAAGGGATCGACGCGGAATAACTTATGATGATCAGATTTTGCGTAAGAAATTTCTTTTTCGTTTTTTGATATTCGGCGTTGAGTTTGTCAGCCAGTATTTTCATGCCAATCTCTTTTATTACATCAACAGTTAGGTCTTGTATTGTTAACGATATCTGCCTGTCAATTAATTAAAGACCATGACACTAGCGACTGATTCGTGCTATCAGATAATTAAATTGGTAGTGTAGATAATTTGAAGTGAATAGTATAGATTTTCCAACAATGACTGTAAATAGTCGTTGCAATAAAATAGTGAAACTTGAATTATTATTAGGGAATGAAATGGATGACAATTTTGAAATTGAAGTAGCTATTATCAAAAGTCGTAGTGTCTGGATTCGTATCTAAAGTGGAACTGGGATATTAAATTAATCATCCAAATATACCTATAATAAGTAATATTTTAGGTGCTAAATGCATAAATTATTATATCATGACTATATATTTATATATAAATATATGTTAAGAATAAAACTTTGTATATCATCCTTGAGACGAGAATTTGTTTTTATTTCTATGACGAAAATTGTATATAATATGATATAAAGATAATTCCTGGCACATAATGTCGTCATCATCAATAAGTGCTGCTTGTTTATAAGTGGTGGGATTATGTATTAATCATCAGGAGTATGACGAGTTCAACTTTGTTTTTGTTTTTTCTTAAAATTAAAACTTTTCAAACTCAGAAAGCTATTACGCTAGCTATGACCAACTGATACAAACATATACAAACTTTATTTATTCTTAATCTGACATACAATCTTACTTTTTTCCGATATCAGTATTGAAATATCCAAATTAATTATTATAAAACGTTGGTGGCCATCGAAACAATTGAGTGAGCAATTTATTTTAGTCGCCAGTTTTGTTTTACCAACTTTGTCGCACAATGGTTAGCGTCAAATGAATAAATCATTGCTTACGGCAGACAGCAGTGAATAGATGTGAATATTGAGCGCGATATGCGTGTGCGTTCAATATTAAACAAATAGTGTCCGCCTTTTATGATTGCCTGGTACCGTAAATTGATTTCTTCATAACTTTGCGATGGATTTTTCTTTCAAACTTTTGTTTTGATGCCAAAACTTACAGTAGTAGATGGATGCATATTCCGATATTCTTTATATTTGTTATTCAAATTATGATTCAGGTACATATTTTTTATTATTATACTACCTGTTGTACTATCCAAAATTGTCTCCATACTATCCATTATTAAAATATCCTTTACAATCAAAGTAACAAGTAATAGTAACTGCTGTTATTCTTAACAACGGACTTAAAGGGAATATTCAGAAGAAGGAACAATTTGCTGCAATAAAATATAAATCCACGTAGGCGAAGTACAACGAGCATTAAGTATTATTGGAATACATTTGCATTTCGAAAGCACTAGACATGCAACCCGACCAAAATAAATTGAACATCAGGTGTATTCAAATTGCAGTAGGCAGGCGTAAATATTTAAATCGGACGCGTAATGCCACGTTAGGGTGGCTGCCTACTCGTACTATCATCTGATGCACGCTCAGTCCATTTCCATAAAAGCCTCTTCAATCTCGCAAAACGTTTCGGGAATTTCAATTCGCGCTTAGCGTTTTTTCCTTCCCCCTTTACGCAGATTTTTGCGTAGTAAATATTAGGCCGCTTAATTGTATCGTCCACAAGTATATTTATATATACAGGTAACAATTTTGATATAAAGGTTGGTTCAATTCTTATATTAGCAAAAATATTTTACTAACTTAAATATTTTTTTGTCATAATATATGCTAGGACTTTATCTTTTGAAAGGAATGGTCAACAAAACAGTAATTCACTTAAGTGCTCCATAAAGTAACGTGATATAGCTTTAAATGTGTTTATTAAATAAAATATAAAATCTTAAAACGGTGCACAATTAATATCGATACTCATTCGATTCTAAACTGGTTCCATTCCAAACATAGGCAATTCCATACCAAGTATTACATAAACGCTTAGTAAAAATGTCACAGTTGTAAAGTAGTGTTCATACATAAACGAAAGCTTTTTATCGAATAACCAAATTGTTATTAATATATTTTAAAAAGAGCATGATATCATATTACTTATAATTGATAGTTCTTTATTTAAATTTCGAAAACCCGTAGACTTCTACTAATATTTTAAATACCTTTCTTATGTTTTTTTTTATTCGTTGTTTTTCCAAAAGGAATATTAATTTTGTTAGTTGCCAGTAGCTGTTTATTGGGAAGGAAACATAAATAAATTATTTAAAATACGAATCATTGATATTGTGAATGAATAGACAGAAAGGAATAGACAATCGTAGCTTATGTAAATTTCAGACCACTAGTCATTCTTAAACAATAACATTGATGGACTTATTAGACTTCGTAACCAGTTCTTTCCTTTATGAGCCATCAATAGGCAGTTTATTCAAACGCGATTATAAAACAGAATAGTGATTTATTTCTATCATTGTCTGTCATAGTCTATTTTAATACCAATCGCCATTATTTTATTATTTTCGCTATAAGACCCCGAGATGTTTATACTTAATTTTTTGCGACCAAATACAAGAACTTAACTGAAAATGATTAAAAACCCATATTATTATACTCGGCAAATCATTATGATAATCCATCGTCTTAATCATCCATCTTAATATTAGACTTTGGTATTCTTGTCGCTATATATGCAGACAGTGAAACTAACAATTATAGTATCAATGGAGATAGTATCAAATCGACACGTGTTTATATTTCTACGCACACATGCCTTACCTTTGCACCGCGCTTCACCGAGCGTATCGAATCGACATCGATGTTTAAGATCGAGTGTCAGTGTGCACGCGGTATGCGAAAGGTCACCGACCCCGACCGATGCGGGCTCCAAATTCGGTAGTGAATACCGTCGGGGACATTAATCGGCCACTGCTTGGACTTGGGAATGAAAATGAAGAAAACCGAATGTTTTGGCTGTTTTTATTTCAAACTTAACGGACATTTTCCTTGGTGGTATCAACAGGTTATGAAAACACGTTACCTAAGGGGCATCTTACAAAAATAGCTCGTTAAATTTTGATTGCTTTGAAATTGCATTGGAATTTGAATTAAGTAAACAACATAAATCGTGCTACACCAGAAACATGAGTAAGATAACAGTCATTCATTATTTTCTTAGAATTATCAAACTCCATATCAACAACAGAATCGACGGAACAAACAACAAATCCATGTGTCAAATTAGGAACGGCCGTACTGACTAACAATTCGTCATGTCTTATCATTTAACATTAATCGATTACACGATCGACTACAACTAATATCGAGTCGCCCTTCGACAAATCTTGTTCTAAGAGTACATTTTAGAATGGTTATTTTACGCTTGGGCGCAGCTTTCTGTTACGCCCTATTGCCTTTTATTTCAAAATTCGTGTACCGGATAAAATCTCCAGCGAATTCCTCGCTATTATTTTCAATTTGGCAATCAAACTTGGATATCTTTGTCTGTTCAGAGACATTATTTAGACAAGTCGCTATTTAATTAATCCTCTTGATCTTGTCTTTCCAAAATGAACTCAAACGTCTCTTCATCGATGTAAATAGAACAGCTTATAACTACACGTTTTAAAAGTTGCGTAACTGAAATAATACAACTCCGAATTAATGTTACGAGTCCATCATTAGCATAAACAACGTGAATTTTAAATTTCAACATCCAACATCAGAAAATATGTGAATTTCTTAAGACAGGGAAACTGAGAAATTGGATTACAGCTTCCCTCGGCGAATGAGATATTAATGTAGAAGTCAGCATTGCTGACAAAATTGCTTTGACCGCATTAATTCTACGGCTATAAAGTTACCTGTTGAGAGTCTCTAGGGACCCTTCAAAGGGATCTAGGGCGGGGACTAAATTGTCTTACTTAAGTAGCAACATCAAAGAACAGGGAAGACGAAAGGATTTCATCTGTTCGTGTACTTGGTAGCATCTAATTCTTGATTGCATGCTTTAGTTTGTTTACGAACTCATTCGAAATTTTACGAGCCTAAAGCAGTTGACGATGATTTCTCGCGATCATTACCGTGAAATGGGTTATAAAGTGAATAGAGACAAATTGTTGAAAGATTTTCTATTCATTTTATGTTTTAAATTAAACGAGTATGCTCAAATAATTTCATGTTAACCTGTGTTTTTATGAAAACTGCCTTGTTATATGTGATTTCATTGATTTCATCATGAGTTTCCTTCGCTACATTTACAAACGTGCAGTAATTTACTTTAGCTAATGTTTCAAATGTCAAATTGATTAATAGAGTTTCTTTTCTTCTAATGACGAATGCATTTACCGACAAAAATAACTTGTACCAACATTTGTTGTTTCTTGCTTGCTTACTTGGCAAATATTCAAAACAAATTTGACGATCACTCTATAGAAAGGGTAAACATCAATCAAGAAACTGGCTGAAGATTAATTAAGGAAGACTTTACACTTTAAATTTTTTTTTTCTTCAGGGTTGCGGGTACAAACACAATCATCTACCGCAACCCTGGCCCAGAGCTGGGGAAGGAACGTGGTAGTTTTTAGTTAGTAAGAGTCTGACATTACCTTTGACCACATCCAGGACGATAGACGTTATTCGATGAGTTTAACGTCCTAGAAAAAAACATGAATTATATTTGGCTACACGGCCAAGCAGTGCACATAAAATCCTACCAGTTATTAAATGAGAATTGAGTAGGTACTGAACTGGCCAAAAATAATAGCATAGCTAGCGTGCCCAACAATACAACTTCGTTTAGCTCTGACCTGTCAAATTCTAGGGTAAAATTTAGAATTTATTTACCAAGCTCTGAAAGAATAAGTTTGGTTTGAAGGCAAAATACATTAAGGTTAATATTGTTGACAATACAATGTTTATCAGCGAATGAAATGTTTCACTATCGTCTAGCTATTATGATAAGGAAGTGGAGCGTTCAGTACTTACACCTGATGACACACTTTTATTAACATTGCTATGTTTTTCTTTTACAGGTAAATATGGACATGCATTCTCTACAAATAAGTACTGAGCAGCATTGATGCATAGCGGTAAGTTGTAGAATTATCACTCTAGTTAAAAAATCTCGAAAAATGTTTTTACGGATCTCGGTGCCCATTATGCCCAAAAATAAGTTAGTTATTGGTAATTAACATAGAAAACGATTAATCAAAAACATTGTATTGCGAAACCATTTCAAAAAGTCTGCTTATATATATAATGCGACAAATTTTCATGCATACGCACACGCAGCAAGGGTACCACCCTCCCGCCCACATGCATATGCACACATACACAAAACGGAAAAACATGCCACGCAATCAAACTAAATATTTTCCCTAACATTTAATGTCATGGATTTCCGCAAAGTAACAGTAACAGTAAAAGTAACAGTTAAATTGGCCTGATTCTATAAAATACCCGTATTATTAAAGTGAAAATTATCATTAACAGCTTAGCCTCCTATTTGCATCTGCTTCACCCCATTCCACTTTTAAACTAATAACAATAAAGTTATCAAACGCAGCCTTGTTTGCGAAATTGTCGCTGCTAATATTTCCTCTACATCCAGACTTAATGCGTTTTTATCTACAAAACGAATTCGACCTTAAGTTAATGTTAAAAGTGCATCATTTTCATTACTATCCATTGAATTAAGGTAATGTAAACTCTAATTGTAGTTAAATAGAGTTGAAATTTAATTAGTTGGACTGCAAGTCACGCTGTCTGGGTCGAAAGTGTCGCGAGCTGCCCTATCGAATGTCACAGACATGGCTCTGTTCACATAAAGTAGCTAAAATAAGTCCTCTGATGTTGCTCTTCTATGTAGGAAGTGAATCTGTTTTATAGGCTCATAATATTCAGGATGAACTATCTACTTATCACTTTATTATACCTCTCATCTCATCAGTTTCATCTGGTATAAATATTTATGGATTACAATTTTGATCACCTATATAATGATCTAATTTGTGATATGATTTTCCTCTTGCTTTATTTCTAGTAGCCTCTAGTACCTGTTGAAGAATGTTTCCTTTCTGTTTGTCTTCAAATAGAAAAGTATTTAAAACAAATATAGTTTATGCATCGTCATCAAAATTTTTATATTTTACTAGAAAATATTGGTATTATCTTTCAACTACGCAATAAAATTTGCAAAAATTAACACCACAAATTCGAACATATTTTTTTGGGACAATTAAGGTCTTGAGGAAAATTATTCATCCCTAATTCTAGTACTGCCTTCTTAATTAAACCTTAGGAGCAGCAAAGCTTGTAACTTAGCCACGAGGTTCTCAGAACCATCCAGAATGTTGTTGGCAGAAAAACTAGTCCAATTATTCTTTGATTCTCGTAACAAGTCTGGAGCTTGTCCCACTTGGGTTCCTCTTTTTTACTAAGGCTATTTTGTTCTTGTTTTGTTGAGCTTCGTTACAGACGCAATCTATTTGACTGGAGTTTCTTTTCCATAAGATATATGGCCTGTTAGTACCAATTTAAACTATACAATCTAAGAAAACTACTTTTCTGCTTTGTCTTCTTTTCTAGCAGACTTAGTTTTTATAGCAGCGTGAGAGTTTATTTATGGGCTCAAAATAAATGAGAAATAGCATTTATTACATGACATAGGACAGACAGTAAAAAAAAACTACAAAGTCCACTAAGCCTGGGGCAAGACACGACCAGTAAGAACCTAAGCACGTATATAATTGCGAGCCACACCTCTTCAGTTACCAGTAAATCAAGAAAGTGAATCGTTCCGTTTCCCTGGCCGACGATAAAAGGCTGTGCCAACTGCAGTTAGAAAAATGTGGCAGACAAATAAATGGAATGATCTATTGAGTTCTAGATTTTGAACTATGAAAGAATTAATGTTGCCAATTTATTAATTACACATACTGATATACAAAAAAATAAGATCGAAATAAAAGGAAGAGAATGGCAAATGATTTCTTAATTAAAAGGTAGTTGTTGTGCCAAGAATTATGTATTGAATCAGATAATCTCCATTCCGTCTTATTTGAACATCCAGAGATTTTAATTGAAGCAATTAAACCAGCAGGAGTCACTATAAATACTGATTAACCTAAGCTCATTCATGATCCTTTGCATTACTTGAATGAGAAAGTGGGAAGTTTATTGCTAAGTTACCGCCACGTAGATCAAGAACTCTCAAGGTTGAGGTACACTTGGAGTTAGTGGTTTAGGATGGATGATCTTTAGAATAAAAGTACAGTTCCGTGTGTTGGCTGGTGTTGGATGCCATTTATTTATCTTCGTTGTAGATGAGGATAAGCAAATTGTAACAAAGATACAGTTCGATACAGCAGAGAGCATGTTTTATTTTCCAAGTCACTTAAGATGCAATGTCTTTCCTTCAATTTTCTGTAAAGTTCTTGTTAAAATTCAGAGCCGACCTCAATCTTTTTGGGGTCAAAAGAAAGAAATATTGGGAGAAATATTCATCCTCATATAGTAGAAGGTCAATAAACTTTTCCTAGTGCGCAAAACGTCTGTTATGAAATAGCTTTAATAAAAAGAGATCACTGAGGGCCTCTCATTATTATGTAAAATCTCATTGTGTCCAGAATCCCGAAGGATGTCTCACTGGCCGAGTTTGAAAGGAAGTTTTATTTTCCCATCCCATCTCGGCCGGACAGTTGACATATTGAGCGACAAACTCCAACCTTCGTCCAATATTTACTCGGCGGGATAACATTATTTCCCGTAAAAAGAATGTTTGTATGTATTACAGTTTTGTTGAGTATTAAGTATTCATTGTTACATCTGACAGTCGTAACATATTTCACTCACAATACGCAAATGTGAACGAAATTGTAAATTGAATTTTTCGATATGAATAATTTCACTTTTGTTTCTTGTTTTTTTTTTGAGTATTGTTATTATCGACATGTCATTGTTTTGCTCCGTGAAGTGAGTATCGATATTTTGTTTCATTTGATTAATTGGCATACAATATTTTTTCAGTGATCTTTTGTTACTTCCAAACTTATTACAAAGTCTCAGAATCCATTTTCACGTAAGAATCAACATAAGTTTTACTTAATTTACCAAATTACATTACTACAAAACTATCCCAAACAACATCATTAAAATCAAACTACTGCCCAACAACCCCTGCAACTACTTTATATTTATCAAGAAAACTTAAATCAGATATTCTCACAGCATCAAAAGGTTCTGCATTAGTTTCGGGCTGTCGATTCCGTCAAATTTCTTTGTACCGCCCCTATTGCCCGAAGGTTTTCTAACCCCTTGTATCCATTTGACGAGAAGCTTCGTACACATAGTGCCTTTACAATCTATTTGTCGGAAGATGAGTATATAATTCTCCCCTCAATAAGAAGCGACGTGGCGTTTTTCATTCCCTCCAGGGCAACCCTAGATGGATGTGCTGCTGAAATGCGATCTGTTTGTTTATGTCGCTTACTTAATCATTATAGTAATGTAACCTTGCCTTATCCGAATTAAGATACAACTTTTAAACAACCCTTTCTATGTTGAACTTGTTAAGGTAATTCGAACCTTAAATCAATGGAATACAATGTGTTTAAGTAACTACCAGCTGATGTTGACGAAAACTCGTTATAGACTTTTGTACAATCAAGTACAGCCCTGTTGTAGAGACAATTATTATTAATATTATAATTAAATTAAAACACCGTTACTAATTTAATAACCTAACTAACTAGAACAGAATTTACAATGCAAATAGCAACAGCTATAAGCAAATAAATAGTCGCTGTTGGTCGTCTAGAAGACGATTTGCATCCAGCCCTGCATCATTATCACCTACGCATGTCTTTGTGTATACAAAACTAACAGACGGACATTTGTGAGAGCTTCAAACGATTTGTTTACTATTCTCATCACCAGTAGCCTCTTGTATGTTTTCCTGTGTACTTAAAGCAATTAACATAACAGGAAGCCAGGATGTGTGTTTAAAATAAACTTTTGCTTGCAGTTTTGCTTAAGCTTAACGTAATTAGATTTCGTTTATGGATACAACTCGAAGTATTAAGGTCTAATTTCTTCCTGTGCAAGTTTAATGGAGTAACAGTTTTTGTTTCGAATTTTATCATAATCAGTGTAGCAGTTCCCGTGTAATAACTACCTATGTACATAAGAATTTATTATGTTGTTACACCCTGTATGTTGTGTTTTATTTGTCCTGTCGCAGGACGGTGGGAAAAGATTTCAAAACGAATTTGCAGTACTTAACAGTAACAGATTTCAGTATTGTATTTTCCTTTATAACACTACGAGTACATGAAATACACGAATCTATAAATAAATCAAGAATTTTACATAAGTTTACTTGCAGCTACTGCAGTCAGAATAGTGTGATAGATGAATGAATTTGTGTAAAGATCAACGCTCTTAAGGATTCCAAGTCGATCATATTTGATATCCGTAATAAGATACTTTAGAGGAGCGTATAAGGAAGATATATATGTATTATGAATTGAATTGATGGTTCATCAAGAATCTGGGTCAAAATTATATCGATACTCTAACTAATATTTTCGAACTATTTCTATACGCCTTGTAAACGTTAAGGCGTATTATTTCTACAAGACCTCTATCTTTATATAGTTAGTGACTTTACTGAACCAAATCCAAACATATAAGTTAAGCAAACGTTATAAAAACTTTTGGTTTTTAATATTTTTCAACCTAAATAGTAGTATGAAATTTGTGTCATTAAAACAATAGGCATACAGTCATAACTCACATATTTCACGAAACCCTCCGTTGTACTCCGACAAAATGCATACAATGTAGGTCAGAGTTATTTTCGCAAATGTCTGAAGAGAAAAAAAATCTACGGGAACTTAAGAGTAGGTTACACCGTCGAAAAACGAAAACGAACATCATATTGATTCTTTTTTGAACTGCATTTGAATTTGGAACAGAACGAGTCCAAAAACTTTATTTTAGCCTACTAGGTACAGATGATCGACAGTACGACAGTATCCTTTAAATTGTTAGTGACATAACTAAGGATAGGTTCTGTTGATCGTCTTCTTCTACTTCTTCATCAACGATGACGCAGAAGTCGCCTACTTGGCGTCCTAGGCATAGGATTGTAAAAAGTGTTTTTTTTTTGTTTGTGAATATTCATACCTACATAACTTCTATCGCTTAGGTTCAGAGTCTTATTGACTAAAAACCTACCCGTTACTTCTCCTGCCTGCCTGCCTGCTGAGACCGCGGTACCATTTTGCACTAGCTCTGCAACCCTGGCCGATATCTACCTAAACACCTACCAAATCCTGCTCCAGGTCGAGGCCCTGGTATCTTATTGCACTTAACCCGCAGCCCTGGAATAAAATTAAGAGCATGTATTATAATGAACGTAATTTGTATGAACGATTGGCTACATAAGCTTTTCGGGTACTTACTTAGATGAAGGTGGTGAAACAGGCACTTTGTCAATATATTACTGGTCTTAGGTCTATAGTGGGAGTTTAAAGAGGTGTGTCGATGATCCTTGTCGCTCGTTCGTCCGAAATGTAGCTGACAGTGTAACCTACGCCTTATTTTACCGATCGCAAACGAGACAACTACGAGAAACAATGTTTATACTTACGGTCGTTCACCATCGTACTGTTAATGTGGGTCGATCGGTTAGAGCTGCGAAATTCAATCTTATTACAAGGGTATTAAGGCGGTGATTAATGTCCATTTGTGACCATGGCGTGAATGACTGTGTCGTTGCTGCGTTTGTTAGTAATATCGCACGTTTGTACTTTGTATGGTGTACTGTGTGTGATCTGCGTCATTCATTTACAGCTATTCTGATACATTTACGCATCAAAATGAAATCTTTATTGCTATGAAAACTAAATACACCATCAAGATATGTAAATAGGTTTAAAAATATTAAAAGAAATTAAAAAAACTTTATTAACAATTTGAATATTTTAATATAATGACAGAAAAAAGAAATTCTAAATTTAAAAAATATCCCGGATCGAAAATAAATTTATTGCTCGTTTTATTAAAACGTAAAACAATAAGGTAAATACTTTTTGCTTAAATTATAAAAAGAAATATGTACCTACGTCTAAAGCTTTAAGAACATAGGAAAATATGAAAATATTGTCCCAATCTCTTAAGTCGCTCCTCACACAATCCACGCTGTTTATTTATCCTAGCACCCTTCTTAGCAATAAAACTGTCATACACTCAGACTTACGACTGTTTTTATAAAACTCTTCCGTATTATAGAAATTAAAAAATAAACTTTATTTTTGTATAGGTAGAGTAGACAATACATAAATCTTTTGCATGGCTTTCAAAGTTTATAACCAACAAATTATGTTTATGTTATTTAACAGACTTATATGAGGAACGGATGAAAAATAAACACGCTGTATACTCTCGATGTTTAGTACATAGGCGTCAGCGTATTATTTGTGAATATGGTTTAATTAATTTTCGACTTTATTGCTATATAGAAATAAGGTAGAAAATCTGTTTAGCAAATGGTGTATTTTGACGTGCTGGTGTGGGTTCATTGATTTGTTCGCTTTATTATACCGATAATGTAGTTGCACAATTAACGGTTTCGCGTTCGTGTATTAAATCTTGGTTTATGTGTATCGCTGGGTGTGGCAGCAAAATACATGATAACATATTTATTATCGTCTTAAATATGATTTTATCGATGGAGTAATTGTTCTGTTTTGATGTTGGGGTCATTAAACTTTTATATCTGAAACAAAAAGGCATGTCGGATACAACGCAATGAGGATATCGTAAGAAAAAATACGTAGAATCTTAACCTCAGGAATTTAATGTTCAGGTTTTACAAGAAATTGTTAAATGTTATGTACTGTACTGATACTATACTATTTTAATTGTGGGTGATGCTTCAACACGTAGGCCCGGCCCGCCTGGAGTGATACCACAGACTCATTGAAAACCTGCTTCAAATAACACTGGCGATATGTACGAGCATGCGTTGTCGCTTATTAAATTAATTAATTTTTAAGTGTTACAAATTAGTTATATTCTCTTTATTGGTAGTTTCTACTTTTTAAAAACTACAGACTTATTTACAACTTATATTTAGTAAATATTGCAAAATAAATACTTTAAAAAGAATTGTATTGTAAGTACATGGCCTGACTTGACCTACTTACATTTTTATTTAAGTTAAAATATTCGTTCAATTAATTACACAGACAGTTAGTTTAGCTGTTAGACAGATAAAATTCATGTCTACCTTGGATATCTTGTCATATTATGATGCGTTATTTTATGTAATAACATTTGTTACAACTATTTTGTACAAATGCGCCTCCCATGTGACAACATCAGAAGTTAAGAGTTCGTTACCGGTCTTTTGGAGATTTGGGTTTGAAGTCTTATGGATTGGAGGTATTGGGGGAGGGGAAGGATTGGGCTTTCGGTAACCATAACGGACAAAGTATCGTTGTCATTTCAACGTTTATTGCCAACGTAAATTTAACAACTACATAACACAATATACGTACCTACATATGTGTTTACGTATATATTTGGCTGCTTTGCATGCAATAAATTTTTAACACAGAGTTGTTCAGGATATTTGCATTTTATATCAAAGTTGTGCCTTTATATTGCATGTGGGATTCAAACTTAGTTATCCAACGGTAATTGCATCGGATAACTACATTCCGGACGTTGTTGTTGGTTTTAGATTTTGCAGGACTTTACAGGATTACTAGTTATTATTTTGTTTGTATGAGTGCCATGGGTTTTACCTGTGATATTTATTATAGTTGAGATTAATTCTTAAACTTGCATAACAAGACAGGATAAAGGCCTTGTTGCCGTTGCCAAGAAACAAAACTAAAAACTTTAAAGTGAATGAACGAAACTTATTATCTATCCTAATATTATAAAGAGGTAAAATTTGTAAGTTTGTATGTAGGGGGTAATCTTTGGAACCGCTGATCGGATTGCCAAAATTCTCTCACTGATAGATAGCCTCAATGGTCTTGATGGCTATAGGCTATAAAACATCACGCTACGATCAAATGGAGCCGAGCAGCGAGTGAAACCGCGCGAGAGTAGCTATTGTTCATATTCAGAACCTCGTAACTCATTTATGTATCCAATAAGTACAGGTTACAAATATACAGGACTCCCAAAATCACATCAAACAACACACACATATATAAATAACTACGTGCATACCTACAAGATATATTAATTAGCAGATAGTTACAATCGAACTGCCCAAGTCCAGTGAGCTATCCAGGGAAGCGTAAATCGTCAATATAATCCTATTCCGTAGGTACAAACTGTAGATACACATATAATACCTGCAACTAGATGTGCAGACGTCCTTTGTGACCACAGCTGTCGCCCCTAGCATGAAATTCAGCTGACAGGCTACCCACCCTTATATTATTTAGATAGCTACTATCTACTTCGCTTTGACGATACACTTCCTAACTTATTCCTGTTATATGTCTGCCTTTGTGTCATGATCAGTTTATGTTTCAAAATTATCATTTTGTTGTTTACTGGTGAACCTTAGTGATATTGTAATTATGAAATACTATTAAACAAATTATGAAACAGCAATATAAAAATAAACCCAAAAGAGGTCACGTCTGATAACTTATTTGATAACCTCGGTAAGCAAAAAACTTATCTTCTACCTTTATTAAAGGTAATTATGTAGATACAATTGTTGCAATATGTGTCAACTCGGGATAATAATGTTTTTTCTCTATTATATTTTATAGCTTTTATCTATAGACTAGCTACTCTCGCGCGGTTTCACCCGCTGCTCAGCTCCATTTGATCGTAGCGTGTTGTTTTGTAGCCTATAGCACTCAGGAACATTGTAGCTACCATGGAAAGAATTTTAGAAATCCAACCAGCGGTTCCAAAGATTACCCCCTACATAAAAACTTACATACATACAAACTTACAAATTTTTCTTCTTTATAATATTAGTATAGATTTGTTTTGGCTGAAGATAGTTAAGACGCTTCAAATCTCCAGCCACAATTGATGTAGACTATCCTTTATTTCCCTGAAACATTCATAAATTAGGTCGGTAAAGGCTAGAACAGAATCAGACTTAGTATTCATATTCTCATTTACGGTCTTAAATAACTTACTGTCAAAACTGTTCTTATAAACTCCTCATTTTAAAATGAGCCTTTTTCCGAGGGAATAAAATCGAAAAGACGCCATGCATTATTGCACTTATTCCCGTTTCCAACGTTAATGACGCAGTTTGCGAAAATGAAAGCTTTTAAATACTGAATTAATGAATTAAGATTGTAAACTATTTACAAAACAGTTACATGTACAGGAATAACACCAATAAATACGCTGACTTATGTAACTCTGGTTAAATGTCAATGTTGTTGCAATTTGTAACAGAAAGTATTTTAATTGTAATGCAATACTTTCCTCGAATTCAGTTCAAGTTGATCGACACTATTATCTTAATATAGGTTAGTATAAATGAGTTTAAAAGGTCAATTTAAAAACAATATATGTGGTCATTCGTAACGCTGAAACAGTTTTATAAAGAGTATATTATAATAGTATTTCATTTTTCTTTTCTAAAATCGTTGTCAGGATCACAAGAGATGTATTTATTGAGTGGCTTAACACGAGGATAAAATATTGTTAATTTGGTATAATAAGTTTATTTGTTTGTTAAGTAGCATAGATAAAAAAACTTATTTTATTATCTTATTAAAAGGCTTAATAATTTTACTACCCGGAATTAAAACAGTGAGTTCGTGAAAATTTTATATGTAGATAGTAACAGTAGTAAAAATGATGGTAATCTTGCTAACAATATTTAAAACCTATAAACTCGACTTACTTACGTACAAAAGAACCGTAAATGTAATCCCAAGCCGCCATTTTTTCGAACCAGATGGAGAATTGAAAGTACCATAAAAATTCTATTACTACATTTAAAACCACAGCTTATCTGGAAATAGTTTTTTAATAAAATACATTAGGTAAGGCGCACAAGCAATGTTTTCACATTAGAAGGAGAATTTGGAAGCCATTTTTATAACGCTAAAATATTTATATTACCCAAATAAAATTTGATAGTTTTAGTAACTCTTTTTTGTGATGAGGAAACCTTCTAAAAATCTAAGATCGTTTATGGAAGAATGCTAAAGAGGATCCGTATTTACCTGACATGACATGATCCTCTAAAAAAGAGCACCGGGACTACGGAATAAACAAACTCCTATACACTCTATATGCAATCCGCGCGCGCCTCAAAGAGCCAATAGACCACCACAGACGGTGCCCTATAGGACTGATGTTCAGCCGGGGTTGCGGGGTAAGCGCAATGAGGCACCGCGACCTCGGCCCAGAGCAGGAGAAGGAACAGGGGGGGTTTTAGTCATTAAGAGTCTGACACACCCTCCCGCCCGGCCCTGGGCGGAAGAAGTCATTTGATGATTTTTCCCACACAAAAAAAAAACTTGTGGGTTTCTGCACATTCCTAGAGGATATTTGTTGTGTTTAGTTTATTATGTCCCTGTTTTAAAACTGAAATTATTTGTCAAAAAGCGAAACTGTTTCAAAATACTAATCAAATTAATACTTGTATTACCTAATTGCACCTATTTAAATATTATATTTAATCAACTGACGTATTTTGATTAAATCGATGCGACGTAAAATTTTGTAATACCTACTAAATTATTATCGAATAACAAATTAGATTCATTAGTAGCATTAATTGACGTTTCTATCCGTAATTGGTCGTAGCATAATAATCTTGTTGGAATGCTAATAGGAATGACATTGGTCAAGTGGTCCAATATTAATTCAGTAAGAACAGAATAGAATGGGCCAGTTTCTCTACAGTAAATAGTAATTGTGACTCAGATAATTGTTAGTAACTACCTCCTTTTAATACTACTCCCTTTTTTCACATACTGTACTTGTAATGTACTTGCAACCTATGATTTTATAGAAACTTTTAGTAACATCTGGAGTAGTCCTTTTTCCTCCACTAAATTGAGATGTCAAAATAAAAAAACTATAAAGTGTATTAAAGATGGAAATATATGATATATGTATGTATACATATACTATATGATATATGTATACATGTGTAGTCGTGGTGGTCCGTAGGTTAAGGCGCCCGCTTCTCATGCATGAAGGTGTGTGGGTTCGCAAACTGACAAGTACCAATGTGACTTTTTCCAAGTTTTATGTACTTTCTATGATTATTTAGACACCACTGACATACGGTGAAGGTAAACATCTTGAGGAAACCTGAACTTATAATTTGTAATTATAAGTTTGAAATCGCCAACTCGCATTGAGCAAGTGTGGTGATTAATGCTAAAACCTTCTCCGTGTGTGAAGAGGCCTTTGATCAGCAGTAAGCACTTATAGGCTGGTGATGAATATGTATACATATATCATATATTCCTTCAATATCTGCCCAAGAAAATGCTGAGACTGATTGCCTTTTCTTGGCGACATGTTTTGATGCATAGCAGAAAGCATTTTCTTACCGATGATAGCCATGCCACTAGTCTTTCTATCCCTTTGCTACGGTATATTAACTATATATTACCAATACCCACATACATTATGAAACACAAAGCATGAAGGGCCTCGTAACCAAGATCACTGTTTTAAATCAATTGGACACGCAACTCTTCATTGTAAGTATTTAAAGGTCAGTTTTATTAGACAACACATACATAGCTCCCAGCTTTAAGTACCCACTACATTATTAAATTATTCATTCCAATAAAAAAAAACATACAATCAACTTAATCATTATCTCACTAGGCAATCGGTAAACCAATTTGTACGAACACGACAATCGATATCAAATATCAAGCATCTTGAATTCGACTTTTTTATCGAGTTTTAGAATCGAGTCTGATTGGTATCGTATGTCGATCTGTGGCCTCGGTTGCGGTTGCCAAACGCGATGTTTGCGGTCTCATCGCTCTAGTAACTTCAAGGCTATGAAACTAGTGCATTCGTTGCATCGATAATTACGTTCATTCATAATGATAACAGCGTGTAATAGTTTATTATGCTTACAATTATTATGTACTACTGATCTAGAGTAGATAATACTCAAATTATTGAATTCCTATTTTGAATAAAATTAAAAAATTACGTCTTTTGTTTTAACGCTATCGACTGTGACTATTATGGCTGTGTTTAGGTAGATGTAAGCCAGTTCAAAGCTAGTGCAATAAAGAACCGTGGCCTCAGCCTATAAAGCAGGATAATGAACGAGGAGGAGGTTTAGTCAGTAAGAGTCTGACACTCTCTCTCGCCTCACCCTGGGAGAGAAAAGTTATTTGATGATTTTCCTCTCACAAAAAGGTAGATAATTAGTTTAGTTTTCAACAGTGAAAAAAGCATACATAGGTATGTATGTGTATAATTTTGCACAGAAAAATAGACCTACGTTTTTACTTAATTATTAAGACGGAAAATAAACTCTTTTGTAAAGAATGTGAAACGATTTCCTAAGATTTTGTTTGTACGAATGGTGATATCAGTATGTATACATAAATAGCACTATATATGAATATAGTGCTATTTACCTAAGTACTTACTCGTATTTAAACGTCTTCAGATAAGATAAATATTCTGATATAAATATTTTTTCTAAATGTAAGTATGTATAATGAATCATATTATGTTTGAAATTAAACCTTAATTATCATGCTTAGTATAACTAGAATTGCTTGAATACGAACCTAAATGGATAACTATCTTTTGTGTAAAATTGAAGTAGGTATAATAACATACGTTCTATATATAAAAAACTGAGAATATACGTATTGGTTAGTTATTCGATACCTTCAGGTACGGTTAGATGAATAGGAAAATCAGTGGAATCTAGGTGTAAAATAATAAAGTCTGTATTTAAGGGAATAAAATTGGTATGCCAAGTTGAAATTGACATATTACTATGTTGAATTATTTCTCTTCAAATCACTACCTTACCTTAAAATTTATTAGCCGGGACTGCAGAGCAAGCGCAACAAGACACAGCGGCCCTCTCGCCTTACATCGACTACACCTACAAAAAACCATAAGTGGTATCGTTAAGCTTTCGACAAAACACGTCAAAAATAAAAGTTCATATAAATTACAAACGATGATTACAGAAGTCATAAACATAAACCTAGATTTTGATACTAACAAAAATGTTAACACTTAGATGACCCGAAAATGCTATAGCTCTAGACTTGCTATTAATCTAGATTCAGACTAGCACGACCTGCTTACTGTTTTGACACAATTCATCTGTATGTAGGTACTTTTTACGGAATTCCGAGAACAGTCTACATGGATGTTTGAGTTAAATGTAAGGATGCAATCTTTTCAGATCTCAGACGTCGACGGTATTTTTTTTTTTTATATTAGTCTAAGTCCAGTAAGCCAAACTCTAGTAAGGCAACTAAACGGTAGCTATTCATTTATCCATGAGATGATTTATTAAACTTGAGACTAAAAAATCTTTACACCATCAGCCTATAAACGTTTGAGCAATGGTATCTTTTCTCCAGCAAAAAATAATTATCAATTGGAGAAAATAATATTATCAAAATCTGTCTAACCGTTTACGAGTGTACTTACGACTAAGTAAATTGGACCTCATTTTTATATTTATAGATGTTATATTAATTATTTATTACAAAAAGAAATATAAGTCAACCGTGTCCAAAACCAAGCCTCTAAATAATCTTATGTTTCAATGTGAAACCTAACACTACATACTACTCTATTCACATAAAGTTTTTTTTCAAATATGGCGATAAAGTTAAATGTTTTAGTTCAACGACCTCTATGTTCCATTCCCTTCAAAAATATTCTTATTGTTTCAAATATCTACTAATTCATAAATAAAATTCCTATGGTTATTTTGTTAGCGTACATTTTTTCTTAATTGTATTTCCGTTGAGGGCTTTTGATCATTTAAAACAGGATATTTCACGAATCAAAGAGCTACCTAATTGTAACTATTATTAGGTAGATACTGTCTTTTAAAAATATTCCGTATTGTTTTTCTAATAATAAAAAAAAACGTGAGTCAGATAAAGTTTTTGGAATCATTACACATAATTTGCTTGCGTTTTAAATTGCTTTTTTTGTGATTGCATTTACTTGTCCTGTCACAGATCTGCAGAAGGAAATTTCACTAGGAAAACCTTTTGAAATTTGTGTACTTACATGCTGTAACGGTGTACATAAAATATAATAAGAATTTAGATTGATTTAGGTAATGTGTATTACTATACATAATTTAACATATTGCTACCTATCAATGTACATACATAAGTGAGGGTTTACCGCGAAATCAGATAGTTCAATTACAGGATATTCCTACATGTGTGGGTTTTCATCGTGAAACTGATCCCTTATCAATTATTCAAACTAACTAAGAGCGGCTTAATTGAGAGACGTGATTAGAAATGAAGTGAATAAAATAGTATTTGAAATTATACTACTATTGACACGATCATTAAGTAGTTAATTTCCACGTATTAATATTATAAATCTATACTAATATTTTAAAGCTGGAGCGTTTGTTTGTTTATTTGAACGCGCTAAACTCCAGAACTGTTAGTTCATTTATCGAGGAACGCGTTAGGCTATAAAACATCAGGCTCCAATTTGTAGGAGCCGAGCATCGATTGAAATCGCACGACAGAACTAGACTCGGCTGGAGTGATACGACGAGCTCAAAGAAGACCGGCGTGAAACAACCACTGCTTTGTGGTTTCCCGTGTGTGGGTAGCGGAAGCATAATCATTCCAATCCTCTCTACCATCCTATTTCCTTAATCCCTACAACCCCTTATCCCTTCAAGACAACGCGCTTAAAACTCGTCTTGTGTTTCGGGCCACATCGATTGCTTACCATCAGGTAATGCATATGCTCGTTTGCGGTCGAAACAAAATTAAAAAATAACATAGCATAAGTATTGTATGTAAAATAAATACGTTTATTTATTTATTTACATTTGAATGTCGCATGTATGGATACATAATGTTTCCAATATTTTTATTATTACTCGCAAATAATATTGTGGTTAATGAAAGCTAAAGGTATCAACGTAGTACAAGCACTTATAGTATAATAACCACTTAAATAATATAGTCTTTCTATTCAAATATGCGCCATAAACTACTCCACAACGCTGATGCCGGTAATAATCCAGTGGAAATGGAATTCCTTTGAATCTATTCGCAGCAGTTCAGTTATTTATCTACCGAGGGAAATATCTGTTGAGTAATTCCTCCGTTGAACGTATCGGGAATCTAATTTATTTTGTATAGAATGTCTGAATTATTATCTTATTTCTTGACGAGAGCTTTTGATACATATCGTTATTTCAAAAAACCTTTAATTTGTATTTCTGTTCTACCTTCTTATTTATTTATTAGAATAACATTATCAACATCAAAGGATGGTAAATTATTATGGATAAGTCAAAAAATATTATAAAGCTTTTCTGTCTGGTTATAGTAGGAATCAAGCAATGATCTGAGTTCAAGATGAAACCAACATTAATCGCCTCTAACAGCCAGTAGACCACCAGAGATAGGCCCCAACAGGGCCTATGTTTAACCAGGGGGCGTATTACGATCTCTTAATTCCAGTCAATTTACACCTTAAAATGAACTGCCTTGTTTATCTGTATTATGACGTCTTATTGCCAGTCAGTTAGCAGTCACGTGATACTTGACCGATTTCTGCACGTATATTGGCTGGCAAGCCCGTATTATGACCACCAAACTGATATTTCTTAGCTTGCTCAAATGTCAAAAATTGTGTCAAACAAACCAGTCAGTTTACGCCGGTGTCGAGTAGCTTTTACTGAATTGTTTTAAGTTTTTATCACATACTGTTTACTACAACATTAAATATGTGTGATGAGTTACAAATCCTCGAGTTTCTTGAAAGAGATGCGACACAAGATAACCACCATACAAAAATTCAGAGGACGCGTCTTCGAGATCTTAGTGACCCTTTTGCGATTGAAGATGTTGAATTTATTTTATTATAAATAATGTAGGTAATACTTACACCATTATCGAGTAGACAATATTTATAAACAACTTTATAACAGGGATCCTGTAAACGGATTCCTTTGCTCAACAAAATAAAAAAGTTTTAGTTCTTCTTCTTTTTAAAAAAAATAAATGGACTTCATTAGTTAAAAAACCCTTATTATAACAAAAAACTTTTATTTTTGCCGGGTGAGCTGTTATCACCTATCCTACCTACCATTACTTACGTTCAGAAATGTAGCGTATGTCAAAAATGTATGTTGTGAGACAGTGCTGTATTTTCATATTTATGACATTGTACTTACGCATATAATACATAATTCGTTTTTGAACTCATTCTTAATCTCGATTCTGTTAGAAAATTACATTATATAATTTATTACATTCAATTTTCAAAAACCGTAATATACCAGTAACCCTTTTAAGATGTTTTCGAACGCAATCTTTCAAGACGGTGCAAACCAACCACAGACAATCATCCAGGATGAATCTAGTCAGAAAAACGTACGTCATAATACGAAAAAGAACCATGCAGTTTACGGCCTTATACTGACCTGCCAGGAAACAAACTGGATTTTAAAAAGGTTGTAATACGCCCCCAGGTTCGCGGGTCTCGCGAGGTGAGAGAAGCCATTTCATGATTTTTCCTTCTTAAAAAAGGCTTGCCATCACGAAATTATCGATAGAGTCAATCCTGAAGACGATTCCACAAAATCTTTCTCATTTAAAATGTCTGTACCTAATTAAAGAGCATTACTGTCTCCATTTAAAAAGTTACTTCATTAAAATTTAACCGTTATAAAATTCTGCTATTTTTACATGACTGACCACTGGTAACCGCAAGTAACGTGATCTAACATACGTTTCCTAATATTTGAAAGCCATAGCGGTGGCGACACGGTCGGTTACTCCGTACAATACGCGAAGGGTGCCACCTGGCTTCAACGGTGCGTGCCCACGACTTGTGGTGCATTACCATAGGCGCAGGAAGTCAGTGATCGATCGCCGGTTTAATCGGAAACGTGTCGTAACAGCCTGTCTTTCTTTCCATAAAGTTCCTTTAATTGTTTCCCTAAATAAATATTATCGATTACGATATTTCTTTCTCTTTTGTTTTAGGTTTTTCTACATACCTATTATTTGTTATTATCGATAGATTAAACATTATATGCAAGCTCGTTATTATCATTTACATCATATTTAATGCCTTCATTGACTTTAGTTTTAATTTGGTTTAAACTTACACAGTTAATGTGGATGACACTTCAGTGGGTAAAAAGGATAGTCGATTTTTAACACTTACAAAAGTAATTTAATGAAGCTACTATCAATAGCATTTATCTTTTTAAGTGCCTCAGAATGATGAAATTGGATAAGTCAAGTCAAGTTGATGCGTTAAGAATTTGATACGTTTTGATGACACATAACATTATCATTGTGAACGGTACACAGTTTAATGAAATCATTAATTGTTATCCATGTGCGCTGTAAACTAGTAGCTACATGTGTAGAGTGACACACACTCAAGTAGTATAATTATACCAATAGTGTTGACCCAGATATGAAATTATTAATAGAAAAGGTATATCTATCGATCATTGCCACCCGGGCATTGGCATTAAGCCGTAACATATTTTCAAATTCATCACTAACTACATCAGTACACATTGCGTAAAGTCTATTGTGATGGTAGAGTTATGTTTGCTGGTAGTCTCGCCTAATTACTCGACGGTGACGAATGGAAGCGACGTAGCGTGCGAAATTCCTATGAAATCTTCAATGTTCACTGTTTCTGTCCATAGTCTAGTATAACGCTTTCAACTTGTTGTACCTGTCTTGCCGTGATAATCACTTGTGCTAATATCGTTGTTTATTTTCTTCAGTGCATTGTTTTGTAATTGGATTTTGAATCGTGACTCCTCATTTATATCAGGTTTGTTGACTTCTTGTTTCTTTTTTGTATCAGCTAAATGTTTTATGTCAATTGTATTGGTTTCTTAATTTCAATTATTTTCATTGCCGGCTACGAAAACTTTTGTTATAACTGTCGTTTATATAGTTCCTAGTATAACAAGGTTCTATAATACTGTCCTACGTTCCTGTATTTCCTTTACATGTGTTATGTGCGGTTTGGTCTGAGTCAATAAGGATCATATAACAAATACACTTCCTTACTTGATTCTTCTTTGTAACAAAACGTGTTTTTAAATGTGTGATAAACAGATCATTAATGGATTTATCGCAAGCCTTATCAATTTTTGCATTAAAAAAAGGTATGAGACTCCCTGATATCTTTTTCTGTTTTTACATAATTCACTTTGCATAGGGTTACTGTTATTTTTATTTGTTTACAATAAACAGTCCAGCTAATAATTGTATCATTCAATAACTACTATAATAAGTGAATGTGAAATTAAGACTCAATTTCTTCCTAGTTCTCTTTTTATTATTTTAGGTTGTCGATACTGAGGTTTAAACTAACTTCGTTTGGTCTATTCTATTAGTTTTTTACTTGGAATGACTACCTACAATCTTAAGACCATCAGCTGGAAGGACTAAGGGGGAGGCTCCTTAGTACTTCATCATTATACCATCATTAAATTAAACATATTAAATCTTCTTATAATCTAATCATCAAAAAATACCGTAAACTAACAACAAGGAATTCAAAATCAATTATTTACTTCATCGGCGCCAACATTAGCTCATAACTCATCACACATATATTTTATCGAACAAAATTATGAGACATGTATTTACTAAACCATTGCACCTTCTGCAGGCCATTAGTGGCGGTCCTTTATCGGGTTATTGCGGGTGTCATTATGGGGACTCGTTAGTCATATGCCAGTGACATCGACCGCCTGACGTCTGGCGTTGAGCTTCTAATACATTGCCTTCTGCAGCCGTCATGATCATGTCTTTTGATGGGCTGTCGGTGACAATGCCTGTATAGGCTTCCTAGCTTTTACCGCCATTTTCTGCAGTAATGTTAATATTTTTTTATGACAAACTAGAGACCCGTTCCGGCTTCTGATGCTGATGCAATTCTGATACTTTATTTCTCCTCTATGTAATGGATGTTATTATACATATATCTCATCCTCTTCAATCATTATATTTATTGAAAAAACCAGATCAAAATCCGTTGCGTAGTTTTAAAGATTTCAGCATTCATAAGGATAAAGGGACAGAGATAGCTACTCTGTTTTATACTATGTAGTGATTTGTGAAAGGTTTTATACGTTTTTATGGTAATTAGTACAAAACACAATCATGACGTTTTTACCTTTAAATCCGACTAATTAGATAATACTCACATCACTTAACACGAAAATAGTGTTAATGTGACTGTATAGAAAAAAAATCACTTAACTGTAATCATATAAGTCGGAAGACATACAATTTCCTTCAATGCCATATAATTACATCGACGTCAATAGAGAAAGATAATAGTGTAATTCGAAATTCAAATTCAGTTTTGATAATCTTATTAACATGAGAGATAAGATAATTCCTATATCATTTAATGCAGCTCAAGGTTAGACTTGTATTTATTTTGGGAGTTTTCCAGTCAGCTGTTGATATGTTAGGGAGTAATATACTTATTTCTTTATTGTACATTTTTTTATATATTGCTCGCTCAGATATGGATGAAACGAACGCATCAGTATGAAAAAAGTATATTTTTTAAGCCTACTTAGATGATTTAAATATTTCCGTCGTTAAATATTTTATAAATTATTTTTTAATCTAAAGATAAAAATAATTATGTTTCATTATATTTTATATTCTAATTTAACATTATATTATGATCCTTTGCAGAGTATTGTGCAAACAAAATAATAAGTACAGTTTCTAACCAACTTTTTTTTTCTTTTCAGGTACGCAACATCTTTTTATGAATCAGCAAGGTTGCCTCCAATTTTGTGTAAGTTCTATAATAAATGCAAAACGATCGGAACTAACGCTGAATGATTTGAATACTGATTGCAGATGCATAAATTATGCAGATTGGACTAATATTATTGTAATTTGCGACGGAATCTATTATCTCTTACTACGATAGTTAAGAATATCAGAAAGAAAGTTGTAATATGTATATTTTTTTAATGGAGATTTTATTTTGTGCTCTCGCGAATGGGTCCTGTAAATGAATGAGCTTAGTTAGAACAAGTCGACTTAATAACTAGTTAAGTATTCAAGTCACGAGTACCGTATTACTTAATAATTAGATCTTAAGAAATTCTGGCACCTTTAGGAACGCGAAATTTACTATCGAAAGGAAGGCACAATTAAAAAAAAATTAGTATCTGACTCATTTACTACACGATTCTCACACGACAAAAAATTGTTAAAATTTTTAATAGACCTCTTTGAAGTTTCACTATAGTAGTTCATTACAGTTCGAAAAATATTTACGTGATAACTCTTGATAAAATAATAGGAAAAAATATTTAAATTAAATATACAAAATTATTGAAATACTAAAAATATTTTTTTTTAGATTTTTCGAATTCGTTCATAGCAAAACTTGTTGCTTAAGTTTCCTTTATAAACTTTCAACTTACATTATGTTTGCTTGGCTAATCATATCAGCCTTACAGAGGCACTGATGCGTTATACACACAACCAAAGTTTGCTAAGTCCCTACTTCTATCTTGTGGCTTTTACAAAGGGAAAATAAACGATCAGTAATTTTCATTAATTTAACCATTTTCAAATAACACTAAGACTTTTGTTCGGCAGTTGAATTCGATTGTTAACTTAACTCAGGCCATTATACAACTGGCAACGAAATATTTAAATACGACCATCGCTAATGTAAAACAAACGCAGAGTTGAATTAACATAATAAATTATTCGATTTCGAGTATTACTGGTATTGCGCAAGACGTTTCCCTACAATATATCATACTTTGCAATATCCTAGAAAGGCATCCGCCTCCAGACTCGTTTAACATAAATATTTGCAATTAAAATTAAGCTTCACCACCCTATCTGTGCTATTATTCAAATTGCACGCCACAGGAGACCTCAGAAAGTTTCAAATTAATTAAGAGGGCCATAAGACGGCCCGTTAAGGAAATAACAATGAAGGTAGCCCCTTGACTTAGGCATTATTTATAGCAGGCCTGAGGACTATTACGCTTGGCCCCTGTCATCATCTTGCGGCTTTTAAGTCTGTCCCATTCCTACCCCTTCTGGTCCCGCATACTTCCACGAACTGCAATATCCTGGTGCATATTCATTTGTCAGGTTATAAATGGTTGTCTCTGTGATGGCGATAATTTCCCGGGGGGAGATTGTGGAAAGTTGAGGACGATGTTTCATGTAATTATTATTATCATCGTTTTCTTTTATGGTTACGTTACGAATTTGTTAAAAGTTTTACTTAGAAATGTTTTAGTTTTAATTTTGTTTACCTTCAATGTGGAACCCTCCAATCATAGCAGCTCAAACATAATTTTCCTTATTGTTTAAAACGATAAAATTTTAAAAAAAGGTCGATAACACCCACACCTATCTGCTAGATACTAGGTATATAATGTGTACTTCCTTTACGATGTTAGGAACTTACGAACAGAAAATTCCAATCAATAACTTTCAAGTGTGAGATATTTTCAATAGCGTAGCACGTAACAAATCAGTGCTCACAATAGAAATTCTCAGTGAATCTATTGTGCACAATGCACATTTTCACACCGCGGTACCGGCTCACGGGGACTTATTCCGATTCACAAGGTTACACACTAAGGTCGTAAAGAAAATCGTGATTTCGTAGTTGCCTTTGTCAGTTTCGTAAGTTATGTCACTTTTTATTGCCTCCTTCAATAGAATGCTGCAGTCAATTGATCTGATACGGTGAAATATTGTTTGTTTTGTTCAAACTGAGAATTTAGCGCCGTTTTACGTTCATAAATTAACGTGAAACTTTTGTTTTCAACTGTCAAAAACGTTGGCTTGTTCCTCGTAGTTTCCGCGCTGTTTCTTGTAGTAGAGCATAAATATTTTAGGTGTCATCTCATTACACCCATTACGTATTCACTTCGCAGCTCGTAGAGAGAAGAAATATGCATAATTCCGCATAGGGATGCTGACGTATCGCTTGCACTTTTTCTTTGTCGACGCGAAGCCTCCGGCGAACGAGTGCACGCTACAAAATGCATTCTTCCTACGATTTCTGCCGTCTGGCAACTTTCATACATATAATTTCAGAGAAAATTGCCTTTGAAGCCTTTACTTAAAGCGCTCATTGTCTGCAACTTCCAACTTCCCCCAACTTCCTTTTATTGAAGTTAAAGTGTGGCATTATCGTATTTCGAAAACAATAACCACATTTCTGTTTTGTTTTGCTGTTTTTAGAACACTGATGCGACACAAATTATCGTCTTTTAAAATAAGATGTCGTAAGTTCGTTATGCCTTTTTTTGGAATAGAATTAACGAAATTAGGTATGAAGAACTAGACCTCGCACCGTAATATATCTTATTTTTTGTTATATTTACGAATAAACTTCATTATTGGATACGAGAGAATAGATGTTTATATGTTTTGTTTTATTTAGGGTTTTAGAAACAAACATTTTTGTTTATTAATAATTGTTTGTCTTTTGATGGTATATAAAACTATTTGAGTGATATACTCCCAATATTCTATCAAAAACCGCGTATTGAAGTGGTCTATTAAAATTTGGAGTGTCATCAGTGAGTGTTGTTTAAAAAAAACTGGTAAGTCATTTGGATTTTTAAACCCTGTTAGCTGGAAAAATATGATTTAATTTAATCTTTATATATACATACATTTATGCACATAGCTTGGAAAGGTTTACCTGCCATCCTGGAATGATCGTGGGCCGAATGGATAAAAAAGAAAACATTTTTTTTGCGTTTAACAACATTTAAAGAACAATGATAACCACAAAATGACTTATTTATAATATTGGTCTTTTATCAACACATGCACACTTACATAGAGATTATTTCTATTTGTATTGGAAAAAAGTAAATACTGTTGTTACTTTCCTAAAGCTATCACTTAGTAAACTTGTAAGTCGACGACCCTTATGATATGGACAAGTTAAATGATACATAGGTCAGGTGTAGGGTTGTCACCGTGTTGTTTCATTTATTTTTTGTCTTATTTTTAGTGCTGTTACCCAAAACTACGTGCATAATTCTGTACTTGGGGTATAAGGTATAACTAATATTTTTTTTCTTAAAAAGAATGCCTATAACCGATCTTCTGATACGTTTTGAGAAATCTTAAATTATTTTTATTATAAACCATATATAGCTATCTACACATACATAAGTTGAAAATATACAAATATAAATATTACACAAAAATATAAATATATTGTGTAGTAAAGGGTCCATCTTAGTATATGCTGTGCTAATTTATACACTTACAGCAACCTTTGGTTGTGGTAACTATAGCTGAGCTGAACACTTATTTGGTGTGTACTGTAGGACCAATTTGCACTAGTTGAAGTACGTGTGTCTTTGACTTTTACTCGTCTTATTTCACATTTTAAATGGCTTAACCCATTTTAATCGTTTTTTTTAATCAGTATATAAAGTAAAATTTTAGATTTGACAATTGAAAAAAAAAGTTGTTTAATATTAAATGGAAGACAACCCTAGTCGTCTTGTCCACTTATCTATCCTTTGAAAGTGATTGCGCAAACTTGTCTAGTAAAACGTTTGAAGTCGGATCAGCGTCGTATTTTATTTCACACTCTACTGCACATGGCTATATGTGCGAAAATTGCGTGAATAATATAAATTAAAAAGGACGGGTATTTCTCTCATAGAATATGAAATGAAAAAAGAAAAAAAAAATACCAAAAGATAAATAAAGAATATTTAAAAAAGGAACCTGATTTTTTTTTGTTTATTTCAGGTTAAACACTAAACTATCATGACCCACATGATAGTTTAGTGTTTAATATTCAGATATTCAACTTAAATGCAAGAATAATAAAGATGAAAGTATTTAAAATAAATATTAATGATTGATTTGGAGCTGGGCTATTTAAAAAAAAATCACGGCGATACATTCCTCAGCTGTACATAAGTCATGTGAGGAGTCGGTCAAACGCATAAAAACTGAGCCGAAATAATGCAACTGAAAACCTCTTTTTATAAATATCTAGGTCACTCTGTTTTTTTATTATTTATCTTACTTATCTCATCTTCAAATAAAATTCTGAAAGCTGGTTGTTATTGTTCATTTTACTGCTATTCGCCTAATATTACTTTTTCTACTATTTCTTGCCTACTTTAAATGCTTGATGTTAAAAACAGTCTTTTTCATCGATAGAACTGTCTGTGCACATTTTTGTTGTTAGTAGTTATTAAAAAAATAAGGTTAAGTAAATGTTAAGAATACTTCTTCTTCATCGGCTTCGAACATCTGATCAGACATACATAATGTCCAAATAAACTCTAATAGTATTCTAAATACGAAAGTTTGTAAGTATCAATGTTTTAATACTGTTACATATAAAAACTACAAAAAATCTAAATGAAACTTGGCACAGAGGTAGATTGCGGGATTTAACGCGCACGCACCTTTTATTTATTTGTTTTTATTGCTTGCAGAGGTAGATTATATAGTCTTTGATATAAAAATGAATTACTATTTGTTAGTCTCGCTAAAACTCGAGAACGGCTGGTACGTTTTGGGTAATTTTGGTCTTAAAATACTCGCTAAAGGGCAGGGAAGGGTTGAAATGTCAGAACATTCGTTATATTTGAGGCAGTACGCAGTTTGCTGGGTCACCTAGTTCGAAATAAAATATAGGCTACTTTTCACCCTAGTACTACGAACGAACGAAACCTACCAACAGAACCTACTATTCCTACTAATAATATTAGTAGGATATCATAGATAAAATTTGAACTAGCAAACACTACGTGAGAACTTGAGAAGAGTTTCGCATTCATTAATAACGTCTCTGTTTCTAAGAATAAAAATATTTACATCTTAGCATCATCTCATAAAAACATTTTAAAAATATATTACAAGGTCAAGCCGCGGTCCCTGTGTCATCTTACACGACGGCGGTGGCGGTTACCACACTTGGACATGTGACTGATGAATTGTTTTAATTATTACTATGACGGATTGTTGACAGACCTTTTTCTCTTCTCAGTTAGTAGGGCATCAAGCATCTATATATTATGTATATTATATTTGTTCCATGAATAAGTAAGTCGATATTAACGTGCAAAAATGGGAGTAATCTTAATGTGCTTATTTTATTGTTACCGAGAGATTTTCTTAATTTTTTTGCTCAAATCGTTCTCAGGTTTTTGAGATAGAAAAGTTAAAATGAATTTATTATGAAGTCCACACTACTACATTATAGTTTGTTCAGTTCCCGCTGAAGAACGGTGCACACGGTTTTGCTGGGCTTAAGTAAGCTTGTCTATAAAATATTTATAACCAGCTGAACCGAAGAACTCCGTAAACTTTCTTTCAAACCTTCCCTGGACCGCAACGAACATTTTAAGACCAAAATTATCCAAAACGGACCAGCCGTTCTCGAGTTTAAGCAAGACTAATGAACAGCTATTCATTTTATATGTAAGATAATAATAAATACGTCCTAATACACTTATGTGGCTAAAAAGTACATACAAATCACGCTCTATATTCAAATTTATCGTTTATAAACCTTTACGCAGACATTGTTAAAATGACACAAACATTAAACACAAGAAAAAATATATTTAAAAGCGCATATTTTCAAAACAAAAAATATCAAAGGAAACCATAAAAGAAAATTCAATTTTCCGCAACGACACCGTAGTAACGCGAGTTCATTCACTCGCGAAGTCGCGTGCGTTCCAAGGCATAATCCGCGGATCTAAGAGATTGCAGAATGGCTTCCCCCGCTGAATTACTGCAAATAGTTTTACCTATAAGTACGTACCTAGCCGAAGTAAAGCTGTTTATTAATATGTAGTAATATGTCGTCACTTGTTGTTTTAAAAAACAAGTGACGATCAAACTGATGTTTTGTGGCATATATTTGCTAGTTTGCCTTCCTGATCTGGTAAATATTGTAACAAAATTAATAAAGAAGATGAACATCCGTTTGCGAACCTGTTACACAAAATGCTCGACTTTTACACCTTATAAAAAATCGTTAAGTAATTAATTCGAGATCATTTCAGTATAATTAAATTCTAATGTCTCGTGTTATTACAAAAATATATTTTAACATTTTACCTATAATAAGTTTGTGAACTAGAGCTGTGTGTGACACTAAAGTATTACAGAACCGAACGCTATGTAATGTAATATTTTGCGGCCATACTATCAAAGTCATTGTTCTTAGAATCTATTAGAGGCATATCACACGCAATGTTTACCAGGTTACCCGATGAACTAGACAACTCTAGTAAAAAGTAACTACATGTAGTTTGTACCACATTGTTTAATTCGTTGCGTGAACACATCAAATCATTACTAAAAGCTAATCATACAGAAAAAATGTGTTCCGTATTCTTAGTCTTACCACAAATTATCTTAATTTATGAACCTAAATGCCTCCAAAATAAATTAAAGGACTAACATCAACAAATAAATATATCCTGAAAGCAGGCCCAATCATACAAATCAACACTTAATCAAAAGTAATAAACAACGTAATTATGTCTGTCAGTGCGTCTTTAATCGAAGTTCCCTAAAGAGCCAACAAGTGAGTCACTGGGCGCCAAACGCATACCTTCCCGATCCAGACTAAGCTATTATATTTTATCTTTATCTAGTTTGCCGAAAGTGATCCCACTGGCTTTGGGCCAACATCACGACAGACAAATATTTTGGGGGCAATTCATTCGAGCCCAGTGCGCCGCCGCGTGCCACCACGGGCATAAATTCCACCTCTATTTATATAGAAACTAAATATAAACATTTGACTTTATTGGGACGACCAATTTGTACATGCGTTTTACGCGGAAATGGACACTTTTGATAAGCCCGGCTTTTGTGGGATGATGTTTGAATTTGTAAATATTAAATTGTGGCTGGTTGTACCGCATCGTGGTTTTGTTAACACAGGTAAATGATGTTTATGTGTGTAGTGTACTGCATACTTAATGAAAGAGTTCAACATAAAATTTATCTTATGAAACATAACTTACGCAACGTATATTTAACCACATACTTAACTATGTATAATTTAATACATTATTTCCTTATTAAAATATCTCCTCAGAAAGACGTATGCATTATGCTACGGCTTTATTGCCGACTCCAAATCTCTCCTAGTGTTCCAGTGAAAAGTCAAGTGAACTTTACCAGCATCAAATGAAGCTAGCAAAATTTATGACCAGCGCAGACGGAGAAAAGTAAATAACGCATATCTGCTAGCTAGACTATCAAATTTATTTCGAGATACATAAGCAAATATCACAGGTCAGCATCCCACAGTAACAAAACAGAGTGCTCACAGAGACAATTCAAAACTTTCGCTGCATACGAAAGGGTAGGAATACGGTGTGTGTATTCACGTATGCATTACGTATTCGGCCTCACGTCCAGTGAAAAGCGACGCTGCGAAAAGAGTAATGTATGGCGCTGTGCATTTTTCCCCGTGCATTTTTCAAAGGGTGTAGAGAAGCTTGTCAGAGCGAACACTGGCCACGTTTGCGGCAAAGTCACGCAAAAATAAACTGTCGTATAAAACTGACGAATTGGTGAGCGCATTCTGTTTGAAGTGGTTTTTTGGTGGCGTGAAGTTATTGATGCTTTGAATTTCGTTATACCCAAACTAAACGATCGAGAGTTATGTTATGTAACTAATAGTGTCAAATATGTTTTTAAAATTTTATTAGCGGTTTGTTACATGGGTTTCGCTATTCAAAATTCATTTTATAGGACATTTACTTCATTGGATATCAGAATTGTTAGTTACGTATACATATACAGTACTAGTATATACAATAGTAGTCTTTATTGGTGCACTATTTACTTGAGAGTCTAGTATTTTTCATTGCACTGTCTACTATGAACTATGAAAAGTACGCCACAAAGCAGATGTAACCTAACCGAATGAAATATTAAAATGATGAATATTTTAGTGCGTGTACCAAGACAGCGAGTGTCCAGTGGGAATGAAGAATAGATGTCCTTTCCTCAGACTACAAAGTGCTTGAGACTTAGCTCCCATTTAATTTTACTACTGATGGCCAGAGCCATGCGGGAGGTACATAGATGGGTTCATATCCAATGCTTTGTTTATTGTATTTAAAAAGAAAATATTTCTCAGAGTAAAGAAAAAATAATAATGTGTATTCTCTTATTATTTTCGTAACCTCATTAGTTAAATGTAAACATAAGTAAACTCCTTCGTTGATTTGGGCTTTTAGATTACGATATC
This sequence comes from Spodoptera exigua, assembly GCA_902829305.4. Classification (NCBI taxonomy): domain Eukaryota; kingdom Metazoa; phylum Arthropoda; class Insecta; order Lepidoptera; family Noctuidae; genus Spodoptera; species Spodoptera exigua. The sequence goes on from LR824615.2 coordinate 9,257,102, forward strand.
CTAGATTTATTTCTTGACTGTACAGTTGATGCAGTTGCTGGGCAACTGGCTAGCGTTCAACGTGCTGCGCGTTCGATTCTTGCAACAACAGCTCATTGTGAGATCCACAAATTGTTGTTCCGAGTCTAGGGGTGAGGTATATGTGAAATGTATGAAACGCACCTACAACGTAGAAAAAAATCCTACTGTAGGGCAAAGTTTAAAAATATTAATCGCGTTCATATTAAATCATGTTCATTAAGCCCACGAACTAAAAAGTCTGTTCAAATAAGTATATCTATACTACTCTATTTATAATCTATCTTATCTCGAATCTAATGACGTAGATACGGAGCAAAAAAATAATTTAAAAATACCAGGCTCTCATAGAACAAAACAGTTAGTTCAATAATTCCCTTCAAAACAAATACATAAGCGAAAAACAAACAAATGTTCGTATTAAAACGTTCCCAGTTTATTGTGTTTACTTCTGAGGATTATGCAAGGTTTAACGACCTCTTATAGTTTATTAGAAGAGCAACATTTTGCTCTAGTAGGAAGAACCGGCTAAATATATCCGCACTAGATTCGCTGGACATCGATATCATAAAGCTCTAGATTAAAATTGTGATAGGGCTTTCAAAAATTGTGGGTAGTGTCTAAATATTTTTATTACCATTGATGATGGCTTTAGGATCTTTTTTTTAAATGTTATGTTGGTGAATATTTTATAAAATAATTGATGACTAAAATGTGTAACAAAAACATTTAATAAATAAGCATTCCTATTCTATAGGTGTATAGAATACCCCAATTAATTAACGCACTTGTAACTCTTCTGTTGTTTCGGGTATCTATCGTCGGCATTAATTGCTTACCATCAGGTAATCTGTCAGCTCGTTTGTCAAACTATCACATAAAAAACTAGATGTATTCTAATTATGAAAACTTATATAGGTATCAAGTATTATTATCAAGTATAAGTAGGTATCAAGTATAAGTAGGAATTAAGTATTTCAACCTGCGGTTAAAGGGAGAAAGGGGCGTACTAAATTCCTGAAATCCACTCGTGGTTACGTTGGTATCCAGCTTTATTTTGTTTGAAATACTATCTAGGTCACAAAATCTGTAGATCGAGCATTGAGATTTACTGTGTAACTAGATACTGGTGTGTTTGTTAGCCAAAATATTAATGAAAAATTTATTGAATTTACCTGTCCGATTAGGTTGTGAATTAATGATGTGATGTGATTTAAAAGTAGGTATTATCAGTATTTGAGGTAGTGGTTATACACAACCAGGATAGCGGGCTGCGATAAGGTACCGCAACCTCGGCCTAAAGCAGGAGAAGGAACGGGGGTGTTTTTTGGCAGTAAGAGTCAGACACTCCCTTTTGCCAGAACCTGGTCGAGATAACAGTCAGTTGATAATTTTCTGCTCACAAAAAAGTTGAGGTTGTATTTCGACACAGTGGCAACCCTAACCACATTGATATAAAATGAACCTCAATTTTATAGTTATCCACTTTATGAAGTCATAAAAATCATTTTAGCTTTTTCCGAACAAATCACTCCATTGTTATGGAGGCGACGAATTCACCTTGATTTTATTGTTTTATTTGGTTTCCCTTGCCCTAATTTTTGAATGATAGTGATAAAACATTAATTTGTGTTTTGTTATTCAATATCACAGTCGAATAGATTTTGCTGCCTTACACATAAAATCGTGTTATGATGTGTAATATGTAATGTTCGGCAATATTTTATGTCATCCATCGATAAAATGGCTAACAAATTTTATCACACCAGCGCCTAGGGCTAAATAATACAGACAGTAATCCGATCAATTAATAATCAACGTTTCAACATCGTTTTTAAGGTTAATAAATAGAAATTTATGATCTTTTCGCTATGGTGGGATGCAATAGCGTCGCCCATGGACACCATTAACAACGGAGAAATTACGAGTGCTCTGCTGATATTTTGGGATTAGGGTTTAGAAGATTTAAGATTTGAGGGACTGGAGAAGGGGAAGGATTTAGTCTCCGATAAACTCCATACGGCGAAACACAACACTGTGGTTGTTTCATACCGGATTTCTGTGAGGGCGTTGTATCACTCCGGATGAGCCGACCCATTCGTGCCGAAGCATGGCTCTCCCACTCTAAATGATAGTAAACACTGCATATGCTATTATTAAGTGTATTTCTATCAGATCGTGACCTAATCATTAGTATAAAACTTATTTTCTTAAAAAAACTTCCTCCCGTACTTCTACCACCTAATCACCTCCCACGGGTGTCGTAAAAGGCGTCTAAGTGATCCAATCGCCAGCATTCCCTTGCGTATAAATAACAGCTTATTACGATAACCAATATGACAGTCAACCGCGATAATTAGGACCACAACATGTCCTGGGGGACCTGCCCCAGGACATGTTGTGGTCATATTCACGAATAATAATTAATTGTTTAGTATTTGTGAAATTCATATTAAATAGCTTAATAAATATTGGCATTAGCAGCAGACGAAATTTGAACCATTCGATAGTCTCATTTATTAGTTTGCGTTTATTAATTTATGCTTACAAAATATATATGCTAGAATGCAAAATCTCAAAACCGACTCGCAATACGTTACCAAAATACTTAATTAAATTTAATTCGTACTTATTCAATCTCACAATAAAGAAATCCCGACGTAAAATATTCCTCACAATTATGAGACCCTTTACTATACAATTTCGGCTCGTTGCACATTAGCGGAGAAAAGGTAAAATGTACATTTCATTAAGTCAACGTACCCTTAAAACCACTTGGAACCACAATCCAGCCTGTCTATTCAACCCAAAGCCTATTAGAGTATACCTTTAAAACATCCGCACATGTGCTCTTACCCTAAGTCTTGCAAAAACACGAGCTACGAAGCTTTTAGATACGCCTTATTGGGAATGAAAACACTTCTAATTTGAAGGAGGGACGCAGTTGATTTTGTTAATTGATTTAATGGGAAGCAAATAGGGATAGGGTTCTACAAATATGTATCATACCTATTATTGTAAAACCAAAGAGTCTAAATAGATAGTAATTTATATCAACAACAAAAAATATATATATTTCAAGTGAACTATATATTAAAAATATGACTTGTAATAACCCTAAACCGAAGAGATGCATTAATACCAACTAATTTCACAAAGAAGTGTGGAAATACAATACGAATTTGAAATAAAATATAGCTATTTTACTATTCAGTGAACACATTTTCTTACAAAAAAGTATAATGAGAGCATTTCCTCCACACAATTGTTTCGTACATCATGTCCCCTAAGAAAGCGGGGGATTTGTCGGGGGTTGATAATGAATCCCCTCACAGTACATCTCGCAAAAGGAAATGACTGCAAAGTGTTTTTCTATTCTCCTAGTAACGGTAGGGAGTGTTTCTAGTTGAACGACGATTTGTAAATATGCGGCAAATGGGAAATGGATGATGACGACAACAACTAATGCAAAAACTACTACATAGATGTTACATAGTTAGAAGAAAAAGAAAAATCGTTGTACCATTCCTACATGCGTAGATAGATAGTAAGCAAAATAATTGTATGTACCTACTCCACTACATATGTTTTCAACAAAATCAAGTCGGAAGAAAGAAGAAAAATCAAGTCAAAAAAAGGAATCGGTTGCTAGGAATCTTGGATTGATTTTATAAAGAAATATGATGTTGTAAAAAGTTTGTAAAAGACTTGGAGCACTGTGCCCATAAACGCACCCACGATTGAAATTCATGTTACACAAAAGCGATTGAAAAATGAAATTCTAAATTAAGATTCAGTTCAACATTCCACGCTCACAGCCAATCAGTAAGCCGAGCACGCCAAAAGAGATACGACCGAATAAATTCAAATTCTATCCTAAATCCTTTGTCACATCAAAATCTCTTCATCCAAGAAAGGTAAGGATTGAGGAAGCGAAGACATTACGGGTGTGCAATGACGCCTAACGCTTTATGTAGTGTGAAGCATTGACGCTGAGCCGAAGGGGACACCCTTCGGTCTTCAGACATCTGCCGCAGTACCGTATTAATCTTCGTCGGAAAGGGGCTTCTCGACCTTAAAGTTTTGTTGGTCAAAAGTTACAGGTCATGTTTTTTTTGGTAGTAAATTGCTTTGATTCGGAGTGGACGTGTGTTTGGACTGTAAAAGGATTGGTACGGTGAGAAAAAAGTGACAAATACCAAACACAAAAGTAATGAGGGTATGGATATTAATGGTAAAAGTAGCTTTTTGAGACTGTAATTCCAGTATATTAACAAAAAAAAGTTTCAAACGCCTTATTAATATAAAAAAAATATTTATTTTCAACCGAAATCTACATTCTAAAAAACATTGATCCTATCGCAATAAAAGTCAACATTTTTGATTATTCAACATCTGGCCTTTAAGAGCTTGACCAAAATATTTAGAAATTAAGGCTAATAGACATTGTATGACACAACCGAGTTTAATCAATCAAATTGGGCCACCGCTACGCTAATCTCTACGTTATCTCGTATTCGACCCAGTTGTGACAATTGCCGATTGTTGTTTTGTTATCTTATGTGATCAGAATGCTTCTAGTGATGGAAGCATCAAGATGTTTTCGTTAGGATTATCACAACCGTTTTAAAGGTCATCTATGGCAAATCGCAAAACATTTATTTAGTTTGCTTAATCGGATGTTTACTATTCTGTTATCAAATATTGATTTGCAGTACCAGAATGTTTAATATTTTATAAGAAATGTTTGAATAAGAATTGAGCAATTAAATTGTTTTAGATAACGAAATTCCAATTTTTATTTTTGATTCTTTCATTTAAACAAGTGTTCAGCTGTTAAGATAAAATTTATAGGCTTTCTCAACATGAGACGCTGACAACTATACAAGATTACAAATACAATAACTCATCAGGATGAATTATTTTTGTTAGATTTCGGGTTGATTTATCTTTATTAGGTGATTTATTAACATCGTCTGCTGTAGTAATCAACGCCTCATGATTTATGCTTCTTGCTAGGAATCTTGGACTTTGATCTTTGCACCATGACTGACAATTTAAAAGGATGGTGTTAGTAACTCTGTCAAATCAATGGAAACTTCTGGACTTAAATTTACGATAGCTCTGAACTTCTCATCTTGTACTAGTTGTCCTATATCTATAGCATTAATGAATTATATGGATTTTAGTTTGTCATTTACAACTGTTTTATATGCTACTTTGATATTTCCTTTATAAGTAATATAAAGCAACAAAGTCGAATCTAATAAATTAACCCAATTGTCAAAGCCACTTGTATTTTGTGCTACAATAATAAAATTCGTTCAAACGCTAATGTCCATTAAGGAAAGCTAAATATAACCTTACTAAACGTTCCGTGGACTTGTGCTACACAAAATGAATCAGAAGCAACACCATTAAAGCGGACTATTTAACGGTAACAAAAGGTGTTCACAGTAAATTTACGTTTAAGCATTTCTCTAAAACTTCTGTAAACGCCATCTATGTTTCGCTACATAAAACACTTAACCGGCTATTAAGGGTACTTGTATAAGTATCTGTCTCGCCTTTGACCACGTCTGCGGTAAATTCAGGTACGATATGATTTATATGACGTCACTAAATTATACCGGAGGCAATTCCCTAAGGCACTCGGGAAATATTCTCTTTATAATGGAGCTTGGTCCGCAAAGGCATGCCGTATGTTATGTACGGTCCAATACAGTTTAATTTAGATAAAGTAGCCATCATATTTTTGGGATTTAAAAGATTTATTGGTTGGAGTTTCATAATATTTTGTTTACAAATTTATTCCTCTTCTTTGTTGTTCAACAACCGAAAATATTTTTCTTATGAACAACTTTCTCAATATATTATAAAGTCATAACTTTTAAGGACCAAGAAGATCGAAACTGGTAAGGATTTGAAAAATAAAATTCTATCTGTCTTTCTCATACTCATAAATTACTTAAAGAATCAAGTAAACATCCCAACGAGGCTAAATTTATGACTAAAATTGAAACCATGAGCAGGAAGTAAGCACGTCTAAAACATTGTTAGTACATAGAAACTGTTGAAATAAGGAACATGTGTTCTCCGAATGTGGCTAACTGTTTTAGCTTCCTAATAATCCTATGACACAGTAGGACACAGATGTTAGCTGTCTAGATATCTACGTTCCCAAGATGCTTCGAAATTTGAATGTTTGTTATCTATACGCACATTTTTCGTAACGGTTTTAATTATTTAGCTTAAGAAAAGTTCCCATCCTATTTATGCGTCTTAATCAAGTAGTTTCATAAGCAGATGTAGGTTTATTAAATGGGTGTAAAATAACGTTACGAAGTAATATAAACCTAATTAATATATACAATATGGTCGATTGTACGAGATTTTTTTTAAACAATTAACATTGTAAATTCCCTTTTGTTTAAAAAAAATCTCCCTCTTATAATATTGCTAAATTCTGCCTTACTAGTGTACTGGAATCACTATCTAGCCGCTTAAGGCATTAAATGCGTATACCATAGCCAAAACCACGCTGTTTTTAATTAAACGATGCCGGCATCACGTGCTGCCTAATGCATAAACCTTATAAATAGGGAGCTATAAAGCGCAATGCGCGCTGAATTTCAACGACCGTTATAATAAATAATTTGAAATTAGAATTTAAGAAAGAATATACTCTAATTTAAAAATCTTCTTGCTTCGAAATTAGTCCGCGTTTGTTGTTTATTGTTTTCTTCTCTCATTTTTTATTTTGATTATTTATTATTGTTTTGATACCAATTCGCATTTAATTTTAAAGATCAGAGAAACAAAATCTGTAACGGACTTACCGTTACAGATTTTGTTTTTGATGCCATCTTACACCAAACATACAGCTCAAATAAAAGTCTTGACAGTAAATACGCTAAATAAACAAATATGTAGTAGTTATTATGAAATTATGCACCACTACATCACTACAGAAACCAGCACTTCAGTTATAAGAGCATCAACATAATAAAACCAATAATAAATGTTTCCTAGAAAGAGCATTATGCGATGGCGGCGCCGACGTACAGCATATGCAAAGTGTAGTGGACCGCTCCAAAGCTCTGTGTGGTTTGGGAAGAAAATTTTAATAAAGTGAATGGATTTTCCTGCTTTCTGAATTTTCTTCTCAAATTTTCTAATATTCACTCGCCATTCTCGTATTCAGTGAATTTTCTTTCAAAACTTTGATAACAAATGTGATTTAGATAGGTAAGCATTTTGAAAAGAAAGGGAAAGTTGAAATAAATGCCTTTTAGAGATCAATTTATTGTAGATGTGTACTTTGAAGTGTTGAAAACCAAGGGATTTTAAATTAACTCTACCATACGTTAGTTGGTAAAAACAAAGTCATTTTTCTATCTAGTCCTTTCGTTAAAAATAGCTCAGAATGCTCCCATGAATATAAAGTAAATAAAATCCTTAAATCACTATTCCAATATCACTTAGCGAACGGCGCAGACCGAAAAGATGTAGTACCAAGTCGTCAAGTACTTATTGCATCAATAAAATGCACCGTAAATGCTTGAAGCGTATCCCAGACCAATTCTCAAGCATAGGAACTGCAAAAAATATCAATGCGGATGGCGGAAATTCTATTCTAATAGCAAGAAGAACTATAATAGTTTGATGCGGTTGTATATTCAATAGTGTAAAGGACGTAGTCGATATAGGTACGGTAGGGAAGTTTTAAAAGAAAGGATTTTGTCGTAAGTAAAATATAATTTCTTTTATTCACCCTATTGAATATTGTGAATAGAGAGAAAGAGAGACATAGCCCAGTTTGGATTAAGTTTTTGGTCTTGGTTTACTAATTTGTAGACATTTATGACAAAAAGAGTAAACTAAGGCGAGATTGCTTGAAGAGATATAAAGTATTCTTGATAGGATTATTATTAAGGAAAGTTAAGTAGGTACATTTTGAGAGATATTAAATAAAGTCTTGACCAAGCATTTAATAATAATAATTACGGCAAAGAATTAAATAGGGCCAGACCAGTTAATATCAGTTCTAGCAAGCCAAGGAATCCCATTATTAATAACAACGTCTCAATAAAAATAAATGTGGACAATAAAACACAAGAGAATATTAGAAGACAGGCACAATAATGAAATAGAAAGCAAACAGGACTATTGAGGCTTGTCTCAGTCGTTCCGAGAACACCCAATTATTTCTGTTATTCCTCAACATAGTTAAGCTTTATGTAAGAGTCTATTATATCATATTTTAGGGCTGGCAAACATCTTGTTCGTGTGTTTGAATAACTATGTTGTTATTTTTTATATTATTTCCTTTTCTGGTTAACATACACCGATATAAAGTACATTATGATTTCGTTAAAAATACAACGTGTTTTTTTAATGTATTACGATTAGGTATGTCAAATATGTGATGTATGATTTAGTTACTAAGGTACAAATTGTTGTGCCACCCCTGTTGTTAGTGAAATTTTTCGTAGTTTTTTGTTAGCATCTAAGTTGTCAAGTTTTATCATAGATCTGATCAGTCTTTTTTATTTTGTTTAATTGGCTTGTCAAAGTTGTACATTTTCTTTTGTGGTTATTTGAATCTAAATCAAGGTAATCTAAGGTTTATTTAATCCAAACTCAAACACAATCACTTTATTATAATCACAACCCAAATCTACTCATGTAACCAAAATTCTCTCCAAACAGATTTTTATCTCTCGTCTACATTTCCCTCGAAATTTAAATTTTAAAAACAATCTTCCATGATATATGGAGCGGGCAACATGAGGCTGTGTGCTCAACGTAGCGGTCCTAAAGGCGTGGCAAACAAATAGCTGTAATCAAGTCGTCGAGAGCCATGTTCACCCACCACATAAGCCGCCGTAACGGTTGCACAAAAGACTCTATGAAAACTGTTACACTTCCTTCATAGATTATTGTAACACCCGTTAGTACCGTTGGACTGGTGTTTTATTATAAACTGTTATATGTTTTAAACTAGTTGTGCTTGAAGTTCCAAGTTTTGTGGCGAATTCTTTTGTCTTTATAGCTTTCTCTATATATTCTCTTAGGTTAATGATATTTTTAAAGCCATTGAGTTGCTTTAGAGTAAGTTCAGTACCTAGATTAGAACTGTCATAAAATGAGAAACTGACGTCAGATAGTTTTTCATTTCTGAAGGCGTTAACAATAAGTTACTTCTTCATTGCTTTTGGTTTTTTCTTATTTTTCATTGCCATCATCGCAATCATTCGCTTCTTTTAGTACTGAATCTTCTTGTTTGAAGCAGTTTAGCCTAATAGAAATTCATTCTAGCGGAACAATTGTATTGTTTCCTCCTTTCCTAAACTTAATGTGTTGCTAACTGATTATTGTTAGTCAAAAGAACTTAGTAATAGAGTCAGACCAACCAGCAAATGCACTTTTTGAGCTTGATTATTATAACTATGGTTGTTAATTCAATTACCTACCTATCTTTAACTAAGCCGTTCTTTAAACAATTTACGATTTAGTAACTAAGATTTATCTTCGATTTCACCTTAACACTAAATCTACTCATCGTAATAACTTTCAACTAATTTCTTGCCCGTAAATTCTCTAGCATGCCAACTCCTCAAGATCAGTATATAAATTTGCTGTACGTACAAAGATTAGTCTGATGTAATATGCGATTGTACTAAAGCGCTTTGAGCTTGTGGGATGCGTTGACACTTCTGGCATTGGCAATGGCAACCGAAGGTGTGAGACGTGCCAACTTGAAACCCGCCCGATGCCAAATACCCATAATAATTGTACACTTGACATTGTTGATGTGTTCGTACGGTGTTACTGTTATTGCACATTGTATGATTGGTTACATTGGTTTTACGATCATTTGTGTTATGGAGCATGAAATTTTTAGATCAATATTCGAATTCGGAATAGAGTTGAGAATTTGTAAAAGTATGATGTGTTTTTTTTGATGTTTTTGTAGCTTCGGTAAGGAGCTATTCTCAGTTTAGCAGTGTTTGTATATGCGGTATAATTGGAACTATTACATAACTGGCAACAGTAAGAACTAAGTCTGTCATATACCTACTAATTTTTGCGAAGGGATTCTGATAATTATCTTGATGTTTTTGAGAGAATTCAAAAAAAAAATATCTAGCGAAATACAAATAAAGTATACTCTTTGCATTATACACTTTTACCTAGCTTATTTCACGTAACTTTCAAGTCTCGTATCTCCATAAGTCCATTGTCCACATAATAATATAATTTAATATCGTCGTCTCAATATTCATGAATAAGTCCAATTCCAGTAATCGATTTATGGAATGTTAAATAAATATCCTTAATATAATAATATAATTATAATTTTAAAATTAAATCAACTTTCTCATTAAACAATCTTACCGCTGCAAACTACGGGGTTCTAAAACAAACCGATGCAAAACTTCTAAAGCCGGATTCCAAAGAACATTTTATATTCACTAAATTAATGTAAACACGGAGATTTAAACGAGATTCTCATTATATATTAACCAAAGCAGGGATGTTCCATTTTGCTTCCCTTTGATCATCCCTCCTTCACTGTAAGCCTCAGGATTAAGAAACACTGACAAAGTCTCACTTTAGCATAATTATTCGCTTTGTCAACTAGAAAAAATCAATTTGCAAGATAAAGGAGGTCGTGTTACTCAAATTAAAGATGGCAACCCTAACAATAGTATGGAATTTGAGTAAATCCTGACTGATGCTCTTTTGTTTGAGTATTCTGCCAAGAGAAGCTAAATCTAAAATATTTATAGTATTTAATTAAGAAGACTTTGCAAGTTCTATCTGGCGATTAAGCGCTTTGCAAATAGGTATTATTGTTTTGTATTTATTTTATATTTTTACCATCTGTTAAATACGTCGCTTTACTATAGTTTTTTTGCAGTCTATTAAGTACTTGCTATTCTCGCGCGGTTTCACCCGCTGCTCAGCTCCATTTGATCGCAGCGTGATACTTGATGTTTTAAGCGTGATGTTTTATAGCCTATAGCACTACTAGAACATTGTAGCTATCTATCAGTGAAAGAATTTTGACATTCCGACCAGCGGTTCCAAAGATTACCCCTTACATACAAACTTTAAACAAATTTTACCTATTTATAATATTAGTAAAAATATAGACTACAATTCATCAAAGATATCTTACATTTACTTGTAAAACTAGCCACCACTTCCCATTCAACTAACAACCGTTATTACAAAATACGTTACAACTAATATGCAACACGTATTAATGTATACGATGCTAGCATATATTAAAGTTATATAAACGCCATGATTAATGATCATAAGACTGAGGACATTAGCTGCATATTCTTGCGTCATTTGTTCCATAATTACCCACTGTTACTTTCGCTAACTTAAGGATCTTTGAATTACCTGTTTAGTATAAGATGAATATTTTAAATAATAAGTGTTTTAAGTAGAAAAAACCTTACTTACACAAAAAACTATACACCAATAGTACAGTCAATCTATGGAGGTCAAATTATCCTTACTAATGAATTCGAAAATGCGTAATAACTATCATAAATAGCATATATTTTCATCCCATCCCATACATGGTCTTATCCGTTCCTATCCATATCCCCACAAATCCGCCAAACCGCAAATCTCTCACCCCCAAAAAGACGTAAATGCACTTGTAACTCTTCCATTTTACAGGTATCCATGCTTACCATTAGGTAATCAAGGTGATCGTTTGTCGACATGTTCTTAAAAAAAATGTGAATGGGTTTCTTATCTGATTGTCTTATTGTCATGTTCAACTCAGCTACCTACTTAAGTTAAACAATTTTATTCTGAATTCTTCAAATAACTTTTTGTCACAGTGTTCACAACAATAAAAGTCTTCGATTTTTGATATTCCAATATTCTTCGCATCACATCACCAGCTTATAAGTGTCCACTGCTAAGCAAAGGCCTCTTCTCACACGGAGAAGCTTCGAGCTATCATCACCAAGCTTGCTCAAGTCGAATTGGCGATTTGAAACTTATAGTTAGGAATTCTTCGTTCAGGTTTTCTCACGATGCTTTACTTCCTTCATGACCCCAAAGAGAATTTATCGAAACGAGAACGAGTTTATTTACTATTAGCAGGGTAGATGTCTATTAAAATTAGTACCTATAAACTGTTTAAAGCTTCCTGAAGAAAGTGGAAGTATATAATATATTTGCGTCGATGCCAATGAGAAGAAACTTCCCGGACAGCCTTTCATTTGTATTAATAGTTACTGGTAACCGGATAATAACCGAGTATTACCTATGATAATATGCAGCTATAGAACAGTTTCACCGGCGTGTCACCGTTATAGTAATTTTTATGCGTAGATGGAATTAACATGTTAAAGCAAACTTGTATTAAGACTTATACGTTAGTATAGTTTGCCAGATAGGGCCTCGTTGCTTGAACAATTGATGTGGCAAAGTCAGGTGATACTCGTACAGGATAAGTAAAAGTTTAGAAAAATGTCACAAAATGTTATGGACCATACAATCCAACTATACGTATTGATGTCGATTGCCAAATCGACTAGTTAAATCTAACACAATACTGCTAAGCTTTATGTTGCACATTGAGTATGTTCTCACTTTTCAGGCCTCAGTTTACATTCATTATAAAAACTTGTTGATTTTGCGCATAACTTTCTTATCTTGTCTACGTTGTAAAACTTCTATAAAGATTTGGTCACCATTGTCCGAAAATTTATTAATCGGTACGCCGAAAATAAACCTCACCACATACCCGAATTATCTCTTTACTTTGTCCGTCTCAACCCTCTCATATCATCATTTGGCGGTCCTAAAGGTGAACATTATCTGGATCCGTGTTATCACGCAGGCTCGGGTCATTCCGGCCCAGTACCCAACGTTAACAGGGTTAACACCGCCTTTTGTTTCGACAGCCAGGAACGACGTACATCAAGTTTAGACTGGCAATGAATTTTGGGATGTTTTGGCAGTAAATATTTAAACAGGGTTGCGTACAGCAATTTTCTATTCACTTTGTAAATATAATAAGTAATATCCTTTATAAACAGAAACAAATTGTTTAGCTTTTGAGACCAAACTAGTGAATAATTTTATTTATAATAGTTTTAACGTTTAAATTATGTGAATGAATACGTATTGCATGTCTGACCATGACAAGCATAACTCTGTTGAGCCTGTAATTATTATTATTGTATTCATAATTGTTGATGATAACCGTGCGGGAAGAGTGGTAACTCCATTTAAAATACGAACCAAACGAGTGGTTTTAAAAAAAAGTATCTACCAAAGTCATAAAATACATGTAGAAGTAACAGTGTTTACACTACCGATCTCAATACTACAGGCTTCTAACTCTAAATATCTAAAACATCAACAATTTTAGAGCACTTAAATTCCGCTGAGCTAAAATATCGTTCATATAAAGGGTGTAGACTAAAAGCCACCAGCGCGGCGTAACATTATGGCTGTGAGAGCTTTAGTTCGGTACAGTTATAATCGTATTAGTGGAGCGACGCTCGTGACGTCACGACGAAGCCTGACTAAACATGCTACGTACACCTGCGAAATTTTATTATGTTTAATATTTCGTGTAAGCGGTAGCCATCTAGATTTTTAGCTAAAATTTTACGTCGATGAAATTTTTGAGCACCTTCTTGTGGTGACAGTATCGTGAATGATATATGAAGAAGGCAATTTTTATACTTACGAAGAAATTTTACTAATTATTTTTTTATATTTTGCCATACTTGAAGTTTTTTAAATATGAATATGAATGTAACATTCATATTCATACCAATTTTACATTATATAAATAGAGAGCAAAGAGCCTGTTATTAGAAACAAAAACTCACGTAAATACACCTACCTACACAATGGCGGACAAAAACCTTTCCATTAAACTAAGGATAAATTTTATTCCACAATGATTTTCCTTCTATATTTTTACGTTTCCTTTGTAAAGTGGGAAACGGTAAAAAACACTCCAAGCATTTTACAAAACGATGCTTACATAGCATTTTAGCTGAGAGCAGAAAACGGGGAGCTGAACACATTTTAACGTGTGTAATGTGAACATTTTCACATCACATAAAAAACAGCGCCCTGTACTGTGGCTGGGGTAATTAAACATGTATGAAATCCTGTGCAAAGCGTATTGACCGTACCTACGTCATTTATTTTAAAAGGAACATATTTAAACATAAATTAATCTAAAATAAAATAATGTTATAAAGGTTTTTGTTTGTTTATTTGAAATACATATAGTATTTTATTCATTTCTCACCAAGAGGCATAGGCTCGATAGACAATTACAAACACGACGAACTAATGAGACAGAAATCAGTAACATCTTAGAAAGCCAACACAATATCATCCCACGTTACGTCCAAATCAAAAACAGATACCGCAATATTCTTCCAACATTTATCAGCCACGCGAAATTAATTACGCTATCGTACACAGATTAATAGTCAAGTGTCAAGTGTAGAGGCATCCGGCACAGAATAGACCGAACGAACAGAGAGTGCTCGTTATCGGTTCAGATACAAGTACCCTCTTCAACGTCACTTGAGAAGTGTAACTTTACTTGGTGATACATTTACTGAAGGTTCTCGATGACGGGTCGTGTGACTTAAAAGCGGTTTTGTTTGTTTGATGGTTATTTTGTGAGGATTGTTGGAATAACTGCGGTCGTCTGTGTCGGTCGCATACTCGAAGGTGCTTGGATCGACCTCATCATTATTATTGGGTTTGCCGATCTTGATATTCTTCTATTGATATTATTCTTCACACTTTCCGTCACAAAAGCTGAAACTTTATATGCTACATGGGTTTGTACCCTATTATAATTTGATAATGTTGAGTAAAGTAAAATGTAAAATGTAAAAGTGAAACAAATCCACAAACAATTTCCAACTGAAATAAAAACAAAAACAAGCGAAACTGAACCTTAAAATAATGAATGAATGACGTTTACAAAACGAACGAAACAATATGTCCAAGTCACTACATTACGCAAAACTCGTGGACAAATGTCCCCAAATTAACCGACAATTACAACGACAAAGGTAAAACGGCTCCATTTTCGCATAAATTTGAATACATTTGAATTGCGTTCCACTAGTAGCGTGTATTCAAACCGGAGCCATTGAATAGAGGACGGTGGACGCGACGAAACCCTTTGTGACAGATGCGGTGCAACCCGCCTCAATAGACGTAGAAATGCGACACGATAAAACGCGTCGCTTACTTTGATCGACGAACATTTTACGTGAAGTTTATACGGTTATAGTACTGTGAGGAATGTTTTAGTAATGGCTGAGTGCAGTTTGTGAGACGTGTCTTCTGAAGTCGATAGGTTTGTAGCTCTTTTACTTCAAATAACGATTTTGTTGGTTATGAAAGATATCGCTGTTGTAGGTGCGAAAGACTTGTATATGCGTTTTTGAAAAGTAAAATAATTTTATACTTACACTTTTCAACTTTTCACCAAGTATAATAATTAATATAAGGCATCCCAAATTTAATGCCTTCCATAAGCCTTTTATACATTATGTTTAAAATGTACAAGGCTACAAAGTCCACCTAAAAAGTGCATGCATAGAACTTGAAATAAAAATGGCCATCCTTTAAAATTAGCCAGGACCAGACCAAAGATTGTTAGAAATAAAACCATATAAAACCACTCCCACTAAACTAGATAGATTACGTTGGAGAGTGTTCTGTTACTAATAAACTCTCGTTAGCCCTGTCTTAGGTTTAATGCAGCATTAGTCTCGACTTTTATCTGCCCACTACAGATTAAGTTACGGATTTCCAGACCGACTAGGAAAAGTTGCCTGAACGGTCTTAAAGTGGTCCTAGAAAACGTTTAAATTTGTTAGCAAAATCAATAGGCGAGAGTAAATAAGGCAATGGCGTACCTTAATCGCTTGGGACGGCGAAATTAGTAATTATACCTGTCATTTTAATTTAAGGAGAAATGTAGTTACCATAATATAAACTCATGAAGACGTACAGTAGCCAGTAGCTAATGTGATTTTCACACAACTTGAAAAATGCAAGGATAAAAGTCGATCAGACTATCTCATCTATGTCAACAATGTTCCAATGATAGGCTCGAACAGTCATTAAAATTTATTACCTAAAGCAAACAGCATCTTCGTTCGAAATTCAGTCACCATGAAGCATTCACAATTTAATCGATGAATAACAACAATAACAAACTAGATTCAAACAAATCGCTTTATTACATTAAATTAAGTGGAGTGTTCCTGCAAACGTTGGGTTCTTTTGTATCTAAATAACGGTACCCTAGAGGCGGTCACTAAATGAAGAAAAACAAAAGCCGACCATTAGGGTTGTGCCCGGCTATGACAAACAATGCGGTGTGAACGAATAGGGCTGCCAGGCAAGGAAATTGAGAATGTTCGTTACCATTTCATTTTGGTTTGTATTTATAATTGCTGCAAACTTAACATTTTAGGACAGTTGTAATAAGTTGACGATGCCGGATGAAAGACTAAATATTTTATCAATCACCATCGTTAATTCGATTTTTTGATAACTCTGAAATTAAAAAGCAACACACAAAAGGACAATATTATCTCCAAAACGTTTTATTATAAGTGTCATATCCATTTCATTGCGATAAAATCTTTGAAAGAAAAAAGTGGGTCATACTCTTAATTAAATTTCGCTGTATCCGTCCAGCGTCCAGGTGACAGCCCTGAACGAAAATAATATATTTTTCCGTAGTGCGTGTGCGGAATTCACATTAATCTCGTGGTTCTACCACTTCCGACCTGTGTACAAAAATCCATACTTTTTGCTACGTTTTGGCACAGTAAAGCCAAATTTTTGCCACGTCCGAAAAATTATCACGATAAAGGTAAAAATGAGAAAATCATATATCTATTATTTCTGTCCTTTTTGCACTGACTAAAAGCTTTGAGTATTATGAATTTAAAATAAGAAATATGCAAAATATGATAAAAAAATTATTATTAAAAAAACAAAATACCCGACTGCACACTAAAAAAAGAGTAAAACAAGCCCCACAATACAAATTTACTGAATATAATTTATAAATGTTGATGGAAAGCATCGCAGGCGGGGACCAACAGAGGCTTATTTATAGTCATTTCTGTTGTGCACCATTTAGCAGAATTTTCGTTGGTGGCGGTCAAGGTGGTCCCCGCCTGCGATGCTTTCCATCAACATTTATAAATTATATTCAGTAAATTTGTATTGTGGGGCTTGTTTTACTCTTTTTTTAGTGTGCAGTCGGGTATTTTGTTTTTTTAATAATAATTTTTTTATTTATAACTTTTTAGCTGTTTTTATTTAACGAAAATGTTGTAGATGTAGAAGACTATGTATATGTAAGTACCATTTTAAATTATTTCGACGACATTTGGCTTTAGATTACGAGTGATGTTACTCCGCAACATAAATTTACCGCCAATCTGGACTGTTGGTAGTGAAGAAGAAAAAGAATTAGGTGAGTCATTACTGCTGAAGATCCCGCAAACGTTTAAGTTCAGTTAAAGAACATTCGTCGTGGGGCCGGTCCAACAGCTTCCGCACCGCGCCGCGCGCCGCATGCCAGGCCACGCCCTATCTTTTTGCTTTCTAACGCATGAGTTGCTTTGCGTTGACGCAGAATTAACATGTTCCCGTGGGAATTTTGAGAAAAAACGTATCCTATATTTATTACTCCCGTGATTGAAATGAATCTAATGATACCGCATACATATTTTTTTAAAGGGAAATTTAGAAAAAATATTATTATGTCTTTATCCCGTGGGACTTTTAGGATAAAATGTATCCTATGACACTCCCGTAATCAAGACAAATCTAACGATACCTCATACATCAAAATCCATCAAGCCGTTTAGGCTACAGGAGGTCACAAAGGAAAAGACATACATACATACTTACATACACTCGAAAAACATTACCCTCCTTCTTTGGCAGTCGGGTAAAAAAGAAACACATTCATGCTTCAATTACAAAAAAGTGTTAAAAAAGATCATCTTAAATCTTGTGAAATGATTACCAGTCTTGAATATTTAATACTTGAAGTATAAAATAAGTCTAAAGATAAGCATGATAAAACTTATATGGAAACGTATATGAGAGAAAATAAGCGACTAAAAATATATCAAACAAGATGAGACCAATAGATGACGGCAATAATTACAACAGACGCGTATGAGATTCATTATTAGTTCAATAAAAAATAAACTTTTCTACCCTTTTCTGGTATTTAAACAAGCGACATATGATTAATCACCAAAGTCCAATAATAATTTCCCACTTGAAAACATTAAAATCCCCAATTTCTAATCAGAGCATCCAAAACAACCAAAGCCCACGGTGGCCTTTGCGGTTAGCAACCTGTGTTAATGACATTTATTATTAATAACATTTCGCATATATGACACGGACATTAAAATTAATTAAAGTTTTCATCGGTACACCTGTGACGGAGGCGTCAGTATGACGTTTTAATTAATTGCTGGCGTCACTCGCCCGTAATGACCATGGGGGTGACATGTGACGCAATGCTGATTTGTTACAGTGAAGGGGACAGGGTGTTGTGGTAACTTTCCTGAACGATGCGCCATGCCAGCCAAAAGTAAATAAGGAAAAACATACAACTATTCAGGATTCAAAATGAATGAGTATAATGTCAATAAGTATCTTAAAAAATATATGATTTTAAACATTGCTTTGGTATAACCATTTTTTGGATCACTATAAATTAATGCCTTAATAACTTGGTCTGAAATTACCTAATTGTTTAGTCGTCTTCGTCGAAATATTATATTTTACTCTTTAAACTTATAAATAATAAAAAAAGGAAAACCGTTTATATGTCACAATCACAACACTAGCACTAAGTGATAGACTTGTGACGAAAAAAGTGTTTTAAAAATGACACATTACACATACGGACATTGATTTCTAGAGATTTCTAAATACTACAAGGACATAGTGCTGAAGTCTCCAGACCCATCAAATTTAATGTTATAATATATAAACCACATTGTGGCGTATGTGCTCCGAATCGAGATTAACAATTCAGCAAATTAATTGTCTAATTCAATACGAAACTCTAAACTAAGCAGCTACGTGAAGTTTCCGACGAACCCATTAATTAAACCTGTACGCATGACTGCTATCTCTCAAATTAAATTCCAAAAAAACTTCAACAAAATTATATTTACTTCTAGTAAATATAATTTTGTTGATGTTTTCTAACAATAAAGCATTATGTATAATTAAGATACTATTATATATACTACACTATAGATAAATAATGTTGTGCAAATAATAAAGAAAAGAAAAGTATTTCCATTTCATTACGGTCTATTTTAGCCTGGATTTACTCTGCTAAATATTAACCTACAATTTGAACACGCTTTTATTAGGTTCATTCTTTCTCAGGTCACGAAGGTATATGAATATTATAAATACTCCTTGTATTATTTTAAAAGACATCTAGGTATTAATATGATGGCGACATGTGATATTCTATGCCAAAAAAATGCACTCACATGGCAAAAATATACTAGATCTATATGGTGTTAGGATACAATTAAAATTACATAAATACATTTTTATTATATGATATAATATATGTACAACTCAAGTACATAATGAAACAATCCAGACAGTTCTTTATCATTTCTCTTTTCGTCTCGTCATGTGTTGGCAGTAAAACTAAATGGCTACAACGACGGCAAACGAACGACTGGCAAAATCCAGTTGCCATAAAACTTTCGGTGTCTCCTCATTGTTGATTACATTTGTTTGTACTGATATGTTATTTTCAGTTTAGACTAAAATGACTCCCAAAATACCAAAACCCGAATCTAATATATATAATGTCTATCTTCCTAGGACAATGCTCAGAAATTCTTTAACTTCCTTAACTATATAGTACACTGCCAAACTTAAAAAAAAAACCAGTAAAATTAGTTTTTATTTTACTACTTAAATGCCGGAATATTTATCAAAAACAAAATATGTCAGTGTAAAAAAATACTCTTTTACAAAACATTTACAAAGGCTAGCACGAACAATGCATATATTCACCACTTGTAACGTCCATTCCGGAATACGCTGGTCATAGTGACGTATCGTCATTTGCTTTAACAAATTGAGTGTCACTTCACATCAGCGCAGCACCGACAGGGTTATTACGGCCGTTTTTAACAACAACTCGCCGAGACGGGTTAAATCGCGGAACTGAATCGAGTTTCGTCCATGAATTCTTTAGTAGATGTACCTAACCCCTGAACAAATGCGAAATGAAATCATAGCAGTTTTTCACTCTCCAAGGGTTACCCCTACACAGTTGTTCCTCAATGTTAGTGAGTTTGATTTTGGAGGTAAACATTATATAATTGCCATATTATGTAGTAATTAATATACCAAACCAAAAGAAACTAACCTAAAAGAAAATTTTGGTCAGATGGTTGGCTCTGGTAAATACATAGAATAAAAAACTCTGTCCACTGATTATTTTAATCAAAAGCTAATTACGAAACCAATTCACATAGTCAACGTTAATTGTATTAATTTAGGTACCGAACCGAACAGCTTGCGAAATCTTTCTTTTCTTAACAAAATCCTGCTGAGTAAGTAATTCGAAAGAATGTCTGACGCACTCACTGCGTTGTACCACGGCGTGCACAGCTTTTTAATTAATACCTACGCGTCGGGTACCATGCTCGGGAATAAATCTTAGTTAATGTCCCTTTAGTCTGGTCAGCTCGGCCCCATGTGTTGGTAAGCTGAGACTAGATGAGCCGAAATCGATTTCGCGTCGACTAGATGGCTAATAGAACATTTATTTCGTTGAGTTAATACTGTGAATTGTGGAGCATTGGCTGAATTGTGGCTGAGCTATTTGCGGATAGTCTTAAATACACCTTTATTTCTGATTGGTCTTTTTGTCGTGATATATTTTCGTCCACTGGAGGTTTAAATTTTACTTTTGTGCTCTTAAAAATATATTTTCCTTATCCTATTTTTTTGTGGTTACAGAAATGCGACATTTCTCGAGCCACATCTCCAGGGCATAAGAAGACGCGACAGTAGAAGTTCAGACTCAGATCACGATGAACGCTCCACAGAAGACGACGAGAGATCCTTGCTTCGAAGTTCACCACGAACAAGGTTACCGCCTCCTCCACCGCCACCACCTGACGACGACCCACCACCACTAAAACCTCGAGAGTTCTTTGAAAGGCTTCAGACTCAAGCGATGAGGGAAGCCCAAGAAAGAAAACATAGATCAAGAGACCTACCAATCAAAGACTCCAACCAACTCTTCAGACCGGTCGACGCTGACGGCAGTCTAGGAGACAGCCTCAGTCAGGTAACAAACCTCTTTTGTTTCTCTTTTCTCCAGACTTCGGAAACTTTAAATCACGAACCGAACAAGTTCATTCGGATGTAGCCTAATGAACCGTGCCGCAGTACTATATAGTTTTAAGTTTCGTAGACTTTTTCTCAAACTGTAACTACGAGTTTTATACAGTTAGTCTTTATTTGCATATCCGATAGCATTATGTAAAGTGGGAATGAGGAGTGTTCCTGTAGTGAAATATTGTGTAGAAGTGAAATTATATTAGCCATTTATTTGTGTAGTATTTGAAATGTATTCTGTCGAATTCGGAATGCGTCTCCTCTTTCCATTTTGTTGCCATTACCATGTGAATGCGGCGAGAGTGATGTTACATGAAAGCAATATTTTTCAATAGTCGATACAGAATTAAATTTGTGGTTGTGCAGAAGGGAATTTAGCGGGAGGGGTAGCTTTTCGTTTGATGTTCCTTATTCATCTTATTACTTACGGTATATAAAACCCTGGCAGCCTTAAGCGCAGTTTTTAAAATGCTACCTTGTTATTTATGGTGTTTTGGGCAAAAATATTTACGTTTTTCTAAAACAGGAAATCCCCTACGAAATGCGAAGAGAAAATTGCTTTTAGATAAAAATAGGGAATGCGGTTAAAATGGCAATAAATAAACGCTACGCGTTTGATGGCTTTAAATAAAACTTGATTAGTATGCGACGCCATAACCCTGAAGTGTAATTAAAGAAACATTTAATGCGCATACGTTGCATTATTCTTAGCACTTGCTGTGTGTTTCTCCCTAAAATGACAATTAGTCGTTGCACCACAATGTTTACAAACCCTGCCGCTGCACTCAGCCGCACTAGAGCAGTGACAGGGGCCCACTCGAGGTGTAAAACTTCTCAGTCAATTGCGGGCGTTGCTTTGTGAATGCTTGAAACCCCACCAAACACTTGCATTGTCGCCGACTCTCGTTTAAAATATAGGGAGTTATAGTAAAGGAACAGTGCACTTAGCTTTATATTTATATCATAAAAGAGAACGTTTTAAAGGTAGAGTAAAAAATACAGGTTTATATTTCGAAAATAGATCGCTTTAAATATAAATTCGGATGAAACAGCCACAAATGCTAGTCCAAAAAGTAAAGGGATCGCCTGAAAGCATAATATTCATTACACTACACTTACTGGTCCATCGGACTGCCGATTAACCCTCAAATTAGAGCGGGGGCCCAAAGTTAACTGCCTTTGCGGCACATAAATGACATGTGCGACTTAGAAATTTGGCCGGGAATTCGTACCATACCATTTATGGTCTGTAATGGTGTTTTTAATTATTTCGCGGGTAATTATTGGACACATTACGGTCTTTAAGGGTTAAATGTACTTTTGTTGTAACCTCAAATTTACTTGCTAAAAGTCGGTTTTAATGATATTTTATGGACTCATAGTACATTAAATGAGATCACAAATCATGTGTGGTCGTCTGTTTAAAAGTGTCCAAATTTATGTGACTAAAGATAGGTGTACAATATAAACCTTTGGTATAATATGTGGCTTTATTGTGTCCTGACTGTTATTCGTCCTAAAATGGCAAAACCAAATCAAAGATACAAATAGTGCTAGTGACTACTAAAGAAACGAGACAGTTCGTTTCAAAGGATTCATATTTTTCGTCTGAATATTACGCATGGTTCTGAAAGGCTCGTCTACCGTACAAATGAATAGATAACGCTATGGAACTCCAGTCGCCCCATTTATCAACATTTCAACGGCAGACGACAAAATGGTGGGACATTTTTCCAACATAATTCAATTTTAAAATTAATACTCATCTGTTAATTTATTTGCTTTGAACATTAAGATAACATTTATTTAAATAAATAGCTTCTTACAACAAACAATGTATTTAAGTAATTTTGTTCATCGTTAATGTAATGGGTAATAAAACTGTCTACAAAATTGTTTAAGCATCGGTATTTACTTTGATTGCTTCTAATAGACCCATGCCTTATCCCTATTCGTTTAATGGCGCGTAAACTCGGCCGATAATTAATATCATATAGACAGCAATCGCTTTAAAAGCTTTCGAACTACCTACTTCTTAGAAGTATCTAAGGCGTTTGACACGTTCAAACAAACTCACAAAATTAACTCGGTTGGTATTCTATAACATCGGAAGTTAGACGTTTTATACGCGATAATTGCTGCCATTGTCAACACGGAACGATTATCGGGTCGCTCGGAACTTCGTCTGCGCCCTTCCTACGTCCGGGGCAGACTTTAATTGTTGGATGAAAAAAAATGAAGCCATCCCTAGTTTAATTTGCATGCGGTGCAGTGGATGCCATCGATTTAGTACAACAATAGAGAGGATAGATGCGTCACTTGTTTCCTCTTTATTGCATTGCTCGGAGCGATGCGAATTTTTTCAGTAACAATTCGTTTCTCATTTTGTCACGTGCGTTTTATTAAATCGATATGCATACAAGTTATGTTATTTTTATACCCGTACTGATTTACGACAAAATTTACCTTAATAGCCGATTAAAACATTTACCATTCAAACTAGGTACCTAAATATCCAAAGCTTCTTTTTTTATGCCATCGCAAATTCCACAAGTCAAAAATCAACCAATTCACTGTATAATTGAGCGTCGCGAGCAATTTAAAAAAATATGCAATCAGGTCGCCAATAAAGGAAACGACGAGGCGTAAGTCTGGCGTCAAGTCAATGGCTTCAAACCCCATGAGCTCCGAGCTCCCCTGTCCAGTTTCCGGGACGCTTATTATGGTAATGACACCTTCGGGCTATGTGGACTTTTACTGCTCTATACATAATTTAACTTCTCATCTACCTACGTCGATGTAGCCCTAAATATATGCAGGAGTTTCAGGCAAAAGTTTGCAGGTTCGAGTCATTTTGTTAATGAGATAGATCCGGGTAGGATGATTTAATGGTCCCAAAGTAAAACATTGGACCCTATGATGTACATTCACTATATTGTAGAGTAATCGAGGACCATTTTTTATTGTTTGTTTTGTGACCAATAAGATAATTCCAAAGGGACTGTCTACTGGTTTTCTTATAGTTAAACATAACTACTAATCTTCTTGATTAACTCCCTTCAATATGACTAAATTATTTCTGGAAATTACTCCAAACAAAATTCCGTAGCTATAAACTAAATTGCTTAACTACACCTAGTTCTTACGAACTCGTTAAAAAATAACCGGCAAAAATTACTGGTAATGAGATAAAAAGTGAATTAACGCACTTCGCAGAAAAATGGTTATTACGCCAATCTGATCGGTACACACGAGCGGGTCGACCCGACTTATTGATTTTAACCACCCCGGGGTGAGTCATCTGCCGTTGCATACACCCCACCCCTCTCAGCCCCACGCTGGACCACAAACACTGTTTGCTCTCTTTGATTGAACTTGAAGAAACTAAAGGGCGGCTGTAAGTTTGTTTGTCAAGTAATAACTGTTTTATTCCAACTTTTTCTTCCCACCGTTCCTTGTTTGCGTGATTTTTTCACAGTCTGCGCTTCGATTGGTGCTCGTTAAAAGTTCGTCACGACTCCGAGGGTTTTCTGTCGCCGAAATAAACATTTTTAAGTTCTGATTTCGATCCTTTTTTGATGAAAATGTCCACGGGAAAAGATTTTAATGACATGCGGAGATCGCCGCATCGCTGTGGGAACTGTAACAGTATTCAGATTTTTATTTGCATATTATAATTGCAATACAAAAAGCTATTCTCCAATTCCGATAAATAACAAACAAGAACTTAATAACATATACACAAGATCAAAATTCGAAAATCATTTACCTCTTAAACGCTACTTAACCGGTCATAAAATCGTTAGTCTACTCCCGATACCCTATTACATATTCTGGAAAACTTTTTACCTAATTAAAACTTCTCTTCCCTTGGTCGCAGGTGCGCGGCGTTTGCTCCTAAAACGTTCGAACCATTTACAACGCCACAGCACGTGCGACCGCTTCGCACTTGAACTAAACTCGTGTAAAAGTGAACTGTTATGCGACACTAAGAGTAGAGTGCTTTGCAATATTTCCATGAGACACAGATGCCTTTAAGAGATTGCTATTGCAAAGTGTTCATGTAATAGGCGCTGGAGTAGTTGTGAAGTGAAGCGCGAACGTAAAATATTTTACTGCTGTAGTCGGGTTAGCGTCTGAAGTTTGAAGTGCTTCTTCATTCCCTCTGAATTCGCAATGAAAGTTGCAGACGTATATTATCAACGTTTTTTGACAAGGCCTCGTTGATCGAGAAATAAGCAGTAGATAATGAATAATGCATTCTTAATATTCACCAGCAGTCTTAAAATATATGTATAAAATCCATAGTTTAAAACAGATATTTTGTGATGTAGTAGTCGTTTCAACTGACAATATTTCAACTTATTTCAAATATTTCTTACTACTTATAACTTGATACCTAATAATTAATAACGCTAGTCTCGCATGATATGCCTATACTCATTTCTAGTTCTTTTTGCCTCTGGCTAGCAATAAAGTAAAGAATCTCAACTGTTCGTATAATTAGTAAATGCAAAAAAGTTGGATAGTTTAAAAACCACTTTTGCTAATATGGGTAGGTAGGTCGCACTTAAAAAAATAAATAAAACGTTGCCCCACAATAGGACTTTCTCCTGTGTCGTGGGTGCATTTATAAATATGCAATTTCACATATACATGACACCCAGACCCGAAACAACAATTTGTGGATTACACAAAGTGTTGTTCCGTGCTTGAATCGGACCCGCGACACGTTGCACGGCAGCCAGTTACCCAGCCACCGCACCAACCGTGCAGTCATATTCATATATATTCACTCCTAATATTATGAACGTGTAAGTTTTTAAGTATGAGTGGATTGTATGTTTATTTCTCTTTCACGTAACACTAGTGCATGGAACTTGTCACCGAGAAAAATTATAGTATGGAACAATACGTAGGCTAGTTTCTATTAAAGTAGTTTGCGTAAAGAAGCTAGGAGAAGATTATTACCAATAAGTGGTTTCCATACACGACCAAACATCTCCATCACAATCGAAGAAAATGTAATTGCAAACCAACTTGCGACATAAATCGTCGGCCGCATCCCAAAGTGGTGTGATATTTGTTACCAAAGCCAGCATTGTACCACAAAATTTAACACCTTAACCGCCGCCCTGGTCTATTGTCAACCATGATTCATTGCAGTTATTATTGTTACCGATCGTCGAATTAATTTCCCGTGTAGTCGACATTTTCGGCCTGTAATATGCCCGTTTAAATGCCCCGAATTGTTGCGAAAATTAATTTTATCACGATATTTGTTTTACGCTGTTATTAATGTTGTGGTGATGTACAATGCGCGTTCTCCCTTGTTATTATCGGAAATATTTTACGGAACGAAAGCACGTTCGGTATTTAATTTTGTGTATTGTTGAAGAAAGTTTTGCTTGATGCGTGTTTACGTACTGATATAGATTATAATTATCGAGTTTTACGAAGTTGTTTGTTGGGAATGTTCTGGATAATTACTTGATATAAACATTATTAATGAAATAAACTATAAATAAATTGCAATGCAGATATTATTTTATGCGTGGAATAGTGACTTCCTGCAAATTTTTGGTATAAAAACTATCACATGAAGAAAAGACAGACAGATTTACTTTCGCATGTATAATATTAGTTAATATATTATAATCTCTGCCAACATAACACGTCAGAAGAGTTTTAATTCAAACCACAAAGAAAATACTTGTATTTCTTAAAACCAGCCAGTGCAGTGCTAATCAAGAAAAAAATGAAACTTTGCTTATTATTTATTCACTTCGAAGCTTAAGAACTAAAATCTTCTTAACTACTTAATGAATGCGGTTTTGTGCTTAATTTAAACTTTAATGTTTGAGTTTTAGAGTTAGTTTTTGTTTGTTTGACTTGGTTGGCTGTAAAGTATTATCATAAAGCTGCATTAATTAGTCAGATAGTGTTGTTGTAGTTAGTTGATAGTACTTTCCTTGAGGGAAAGAGCTCATGAAAAATTTCTTGTCTTTAATATTTTATGTTCCTGGATAGGACATTTTTCTACAATATTTCGCGAAATTTTATAGAATGTATTACATAATAGATAACAGTTAGATACGAAATTAATTATTATGTTTTCGGCTTACTCACGTCATTGTTTGACGAGATACTCGACTAATTTCAAGCCATGCTAGAGGCCCATATTCATGAGCAGCATTCCGCGACACGCGACGCGGCGACTGTCGCGCTGCTACTGAAAGTTATATATTACTTACGTAAACGGACGGATACTCTTAGGATAAACTATAATGTTGTTACTTAAAATTAATGCATAGAATTAGACTTACCTATAGGTACTAACAAAAGGTTGGCAATTCTTTTGGATTACCTGATGGTTAGCAATTAATTAACACCTTCTTCCTTCAATCTGAGGAGTTAAGAGTACATTACTGGCCTTTTGGGGATTAGGGTTTCAGAGATTTAGAGATTGAGGGAAATGAAGAAGGATTGAGTATCCGTAACCTTATTCACACCACAAAACACAATGCAGTGGTGGTTTCACGTTAGTTTTCTGTTAGTCCGTGGTATCACTCCGATTAACGCATAATGCTTATTGAACTTAATAAAAACAAAAATAAAACGTACCTACCTATTAAGTTTCCCTTTAATATCATTTTATATTTCGATATTTCTCTTTCGTGTCTGATTGCGAAAATCACAGACATTTTGCCTCAACGGTACGCAATTTTAAAATGCACTGCCACTGTAGTGAAATCCAATGAAACAAATGTGACGGACGCCCGACTTTCTAGTAATTACTCCTAGACGTAATGAGATGTTTTTCCTTGCAAATTACCGTTAAAACATACTTTGCTATATAAAGTCTAGGTAATGTTTTTGTTTTTTTTTTTAGAACGTTACTTATAGTTCGCCTAAGTTTTGTGGTCTGTCGGCATGGTGGCCAGGTTAAGGCGCTTCTTATGCATGATGTGACTTTTTCCGAGTTTTACCGAGTTCCGAGAGATTATTTAGGCACCACTGAAAAAAAGCACTGCACCACCAAGGAAAACATTGTGAGAAAACCTAAACCTAAAGTACTTATTACAAGTTCGAAATCATCAATTGACGTTGCAAGCCTGTTGATGAACGATCAATGCTCCGTATGACTCGCCTGTGGACTCTTATACGCTGATGATGACGATGATGATGAAGTTATATGAAAATTGGTGCCTGAAATCGAATAAAAAAAAATTCACGGTATTATAAGGTCCCGACTCATCAAACGTATACAATTTCTAGCTTGTTCTCAAAAGTTTATTTCGAGAGAGACATGCTTCGGCATAAATGTTTCAGTTCGACCGGAGTGATAACACGGCGTAATAAAATACAACACTAAAGTTGTGTTCCGCTGTGTAAATGAGGTTACCGGAGGCCCAGTCCGTTCCCGTCCACATCCTGAATCCCCAAATCCTCTATCCTTCAATCCCTAACTACCCACAAAAGGCCGGCAACGTAATTGTAACTGTGTTGGTGTTACGATTGTCCAAGGGTGGTAACGATCGCTTACGGTCAGGTGAACTGTCTGCTATATAAAAAAATACATTTAACTGTTGGGTACTCACCAGTCTACATAAACTTATGCTTGTTTTTTAAATACCTGCAATCCATTAATTTAGAGTACCTTCACTACATTATAATTAATTTATTTGGACATTAAACAAAATAAACACTGCAGTATATTCCATTAGCGATCAGCAAACCGAAATTTCGCATTAATTAAGTCGAAATGTAAAATATTCACATTCGCACAAACAATTTGAATTAAATACGATCAATTTTAATTCAAAACTACATGGGCGAACTGTACGCAACGACTGCAAAGGGATTCTGTACAAATTAATGTACCTACAAACTCGTTGCCTCGTATTTTGAGTATTTTATGCACTGATATAAACCTTAGTGTGTTTATATTTAGTTTTAAATTTAATAATGATGTCGTATTTGTCTGTTCTTTATTAAAACACTTTTTATAATACTTTTTTTTTTGTTATGGGTCGGCCAACGAGAAAACGGATTACCTGAAGTTAAGTTCGTTTACGTTGCTCATTGACACCCGCAACGACGAAGGAGTTACGAGTGCGTTGCCGACCTTTTGGGGAGGGATTTGGAGTTTTTGGGAATGGGTAGGGGTTTTGGCAGAGGAAAGATTGGGCCTCCGGTAACCTCACTCACAGGGTGAAACACAACGCTGTGGTTATTTCACGCCGGTTTCCTGTGAGGCCGCGGTATCACTCCGGTCGAGCCGACCCATTCTTGCCAAAGCATGGCTGTCCTACACTTTACTTATATTGTAGCTATGATTACTTCATTACCTAGATATTAATAGGCGAGGTTTTAATGGCAGATTTTGTCTGTTCAACTTTTTTGACTCATATTAAATTT
Source organism: Spodoptera exigua (assembly GCA_902829305.4). Taxonomy (NCBI): domain Eukaryota; kingdom Metazoa; phylum Arthropoda; class Insecta; order Lepidoptera; family Noctuidae; genus Spodoptera; species Spodoptera exigua. The sequence goes on from LR824615.2 coordinate 9,287,018, forward strand.
ACTAATTGAAATTACGAAAAATATTAAAGTTACCTACATTATTAAAACCATATTATGTAAAACAAAATAACTTCTATCAAATATCTTAACCAGATAGTTTCTGCAACAATATGTCGAAAGAATAAAGAAATATTTTAATTTATTGCGCAAAAAAACCGAACCCTGACCGCGGGCTACTTGAAATTCACGGAAAAAAGATCAGAGGGAAAAATTGCGATCTGCTAAGAATATTTCCAACAAAGATATCATGATAAAATCTTATCTAAGGGGGCAACAACCGGACGGAAAGGGTAATAATAAACAAGTAAAATGAAACAGGAACGTATCGCTGAGCGAGTCTGGCCAAGTTTCGCCTTTGTGAGATCCCAAAGATCCTTTGCGGAGAAAATCGGGTAATAATATTTCCAAGTTAGTGAACAAAGGGACTCTTTTTCGTTTGAAGCGAGATTGTCGTGTATATTTTCCCTTAAATATTGTACTCTTTTTACCAAAGTGACATTTATATGAAGCGTTCTCATATTGTTTTGGTCTCTCTTTCATCCCCGGTTCTCGTTTATCGCAATATATTTTGTGTGAATTCTTTTTGTGTTTAATAAAGGTTTTCTTATTAAGACCTTTTGTCCCATATATTTTTAAGATTAGATTCGTTGTGAATGTACCTAACAAGTCTTTAAGAAAATTACGGTTTTTTTACTTATAACTAAAGCAAAGAGGGGTACCGCCAATTCATTTCAGACTCCATAAAACTCAATCAAAGTCATTTAAATTAATATCTTCATTACATAGAGTAGCAAAATTGAATATCCTCATTAAATTACCATAAAGGAATATCATTTGAGATGAGCTTACAAACGATGTTAGAGCGCATCACAGACGTATAATATTCGGTGTGAATTTAATAGGCTTGTGTACACAGAGCGAAGCCATAAAGCCGGCTGCATACTCGTGAGCTCCCTAAGCCCCCACACACAAACTCATAAAGGGACTCACTAATATTTGCCTATTACGATTATTTTCACGTACCTCGCAACCTCAATTAGCGGAGCATTTTCTCCGAATGTGTTTACTACTAATGTACGCGATGAATGGAAATGAATGGCAAACGAAAGCTATATTCGTTAATGCCATCGTTAAAATTTTGGGTAATGATTTTAAACATGACTCTATACGTGTATGTTTTTATTCTGAACTACTTGGTATTCACATTTTGTTAGTAAAAATAAATAAATACATTTAGTCAAATTATGACGACTATGAATAGTTAGACATGTGATTAAATCCAAAACAGCAAAATAACTTAAGCATAAAACACGAAAATCCGAATTACGTCCTATCTCAATTAATATGAATAATTATTAAAATTAAATTGTTTATTTCAACTGTGTACAAACGGTATACGTTCATGCGTCCACATTAGATGTATTCTTATTTCCTAAACTTATTTCTCTTTATTACAGAGTCGAGAAAGTCTATCGTCAGATGGGGAAGGCGCTCGAGGTGACTGTTCCTCAGTCGACTCTTCAGGGTCAGGATCTGAAGAGCAACCGCCATGCGACATCGGGCTACTGGAGAGGCTGATCAGGACACACCCTGTGTGGTTTCTACCAGGCATTCAGAGGGCAGGAGCCTTCCATTTGCTTCAAGGAAAAGAGGAAGGAGTAAGTAGATGATTTATAGTCTATTTATAGTATAATGAAAATATGACTTTTATAAACGGACTTAAAGTTTTTGAGGTCATGAAAAAAGTGCTTTAGTTCTAGGTTTAGAACTTTTATTGTTTAGTTAATTTATTACCAAGATTCATTTTAATAGAACTTTCTTTGAATAACCAATTAAAAGATTTATTATATCCATTAAATACAATTTCAATTATAAAATATTTTATTCATGAGAAAGCTTTTCTTCTTGTAAAACATACTTTTCTGTGATTAAAAGAACTAACAATGCTGCTATTCAAATTCCAGAACTTCGTAGTGCGGCAATCAAGCCAGCCCGATACTATGGCCATCAGTGTGCGCTTGCCAGCAGATAAAGGCCCCTACATCGAGCATTACTTAATCCAGGCTTCAGGAGGCCGCATCGGCCTGGAAACATCACATAACCGCTTCGATAACATACCTGAACTGATTGCACATTACTCTCAATGCTGGTAAGTATTTTTTGTGTGATGTGGTTGCGAACTCGTAGGTGTATATTACCTGATGGTAAGCAATGGGCGCTGCCCTTATACTAGAGGAATTATGAGTACGCTGCCGGTATATTGGGGATGAGGGTTTCAGAGATTTGGGGATTGGGGAGGGAAAAGAAGGAGGACGTGGATTTGACTTCCGGTAACCTCACTGACATGGCGGAACACAAAGGTGGTTGTTTCATATCAGATTTTTGTGAGGCCCTAGTATCACTCAGTTGAGCTGACCCATTCCTGGCTTGGCTCTTCCACACAGGAAATACAATGTTGTAATACTACATCGTTACTGAACTTTTTTTTAATAATTGATCCCGAAGTTTATCTTTTGGTCGCGCAAAGTGACCATAGTCTGATTAAATAAATTTTAACAAGTCTACTGAAAGTCGCTATAAAAACCTAAGCCAAAAGTTTCAATTATAAAGACTAGTATCAGACAAAACTATGCCTTACATGTTTGGTAAATACTTCTTTTCAGTGACGAGTTACCAGTGCAGCTACAGTTACCTCGCCCCCTTCGAGAGGCAAAAAGCCGTCATCAACTAAGTTCCTTAGCTCTTCTTGGACAAGAGTTCTGGGGTTACCCGATGGCAAACCCGAAGAACAATCCGAACAATCCTCTCTCTCCATGTCAGCTGGCCAACGGTGTTGTTCCCATGGCTGTCACGCCATCAGATACGGGATCTAGTCTTAGCAGCTTTAATGCCAGTAAGTAAATTTATGCTAAACCTGTATAAAAATAAATACTTGTTCTTAATAAGGATAATCAAACTTAAATCTATTTTAGGTACCCGAACAAATTCCCGTGAACACATTCTCAGCCCTGACAAGGATCAAAACGTAGTGCTTAAGATGTCTCCAATAGACACGTCAGGTTCCCCACCGAGTCAAAATTCGAACCTCAGCACTTTCAAAGGCAAAACAGCTCCGTCACCACCGGCTAAACCCAACAGTGCATTCATTAGAGCGCCAAGACCAACCCCACCAAATACTTTGAACCTTATGTCTAGTACCGTAAGTATAATTTTTTATTCAATTAAGCTTTAACGGTGTTGTTATTTAGAATGTTATTAATAGAAGCTTCACCTGTTTTCAGGCGCATATAACACAGCCTCATACTTTTCCCACCACCAACACGCAACATTCTCCTACCCAATTAAATAACGTAAAAACTACACCACCGCCACCACCACCTCGTTGGGCGAAGCCGCCTTTTACCAAACCATCCTTATCTCCAAAATCTGAAGCTTTCAGTCCTATTAACAAAGTTTCACAGAATGGAAACATAACAGTCACTACTACCGTCACATTCTGTGTCAATAACACACAAATTCATAATCATCAAATCAATGAAAGTATACAAAGCGACAGATTACAACTAACGCTTGCGTCTAATGCAGTCAATAATAACGGTAGTGCAGACTCTGTATTCAGTATTATGGATGCAACAAAAAATATTGCTGATTCTAATGGAGAAGCTCAGGTGAGGATCATTAGTTTAAGGCATGATTGTGCACCCGTGTATGCTTTGCACTTACTTTGTTTGTTGCTTATGCCAGATATATGCCAATGCCGATTTTGTATCTTTCTAACCTATAAAAACTGTGTACTGTTCTCATCTTATCTTATGGTACTTGATTCAACCAATGGACTGACTATAACTTCCTGTTCCTGTATAGAATATGATGCACCGTATGTCACCAGAAGGAGAGTGCATCAATGCAATGACGGCTAGTTTGCACGGAAGCTTCAAACGTCAGATGACTGAACAGAACAATGTTGAACCCGGATCACCAGTAGAGCAACAGTCTCAGACAAATACATCTGATTCGGTGGACCCAATCGTAAACAGTTTAACTAAATCTGGCAGCACTTTTGCTCCTAATCAACTTGTGTCGCCTAATGGCACCAACTCAGTCACTAGTGGAATATTTTCGCCAACGAGTCAAATCAATTCTCCTGTTTCTAACGATACGATCTCTTCAAAAAGCGGAGTCTTTTCTCCTATGAGTCAAACAAATAAAAGTGAAATTTTCTCACCGATATCTAGAAGTTCTCCGGTATCAGCGAAAAATGTATTTTCGCCAACTTCTAATCAGTCAATTATATCTCCCGTTATGGGTAAAGATCGTGACAAAGTTATGTCTCCAAATACAAATACAGCAAGTACCACACCATCTGGTAGATCGAGAAGGAGCAAACATTCCCACCGAAAGGAGTCCAGACATTACCAGGTAGAGTACATGTTCTCTGAATGTGGATATTTGCACAAGCATTTTTGATAAAATACTAATAGCACGAAATTGTATGGTAATAACAAACAGCACAATGTTGTCAGCCTGTTTAACCGTGTACAGTCATATATTTAATTAATTCCAAAAGATATATTTAAAATAGTTGTAGTGTTCAATTTTGCTACCATAACCCAAAATCATGTAAATTAATTCTTATGTTATTTTATAGGAATCAGATATCTTAGAATCTCCGGGTGTGTATTGCCGAAGTTCTTTAATGGATAAAGTATCAGACTATGAAGATATTTGGGGACCGGAAAGTAACAGCTGTTCCACTTTCAAACCATTGAAACCCGAAAACGAAAACAACATTCATAATGGCCTGATGAAAAGTAAAAGGCCTGATCTTTTGCCAGACACTTTACGTAAGTAAAAACAAAAGTTTAGATATCATTAATCACTTCCTGGTGTTATAAATCAAATAAATTTTGTGGTTATAAGAGACGATGTTTCAACATAACTTTAATTTTTATTACAGCCAAACTTAATGCAGCTAAAAGTACGCAATCCATTTTAGAAAAAGAAAACATACATTTAATCAATTCGACGGAAAGTCTGAATGAAAAGAAAACTCTCTCGGATGGCTCTTTAAAGAAAAGCTTTAAGGGTTCAAATGAAATCATAGCCACTACAAACAGCAAGGGAGATATTGTACCAAAGAGGCCGGACAGACTTAATATAGCTATGAATATGAATAAAAAATTGACCGAAGAGATTGAGGCTGCAGTTAAAAACAGAGAGAATTACAGTATTGAAAGTATGGAGACCATTAAAATAGAAGATGAAAGTGGTCCAAATTCTATGGGCGAGGAATCTGAAAAGGACAATGCTGGCAGCCCCTTCTACGCTGATCCTGTAGATGCTTTAAAGGAAGTGAGTACATATTTCAATGACGTATGTCTTATATGGGACACTCTTGAATATCTCGTACTAACAGTAAATATGTGTCTCTTTTCACAGGCTGCTTTGCCTCAAGTGCAACGACGAAAACTTTTAAGAGTTGGAATGAACCTTTCCCAACGTTACTCGGAACCACCGACACAAAATCATCCGTACTATCCGCTGCGCGATATGCACAGTATTGAGGAACTTTCTCGTAAGTATACTTATAGAGAGATCTATGTTCTATCTTTGTTGTGTCAAAACTATAGAAGGCTGATCGGTTTGAGTCACCCCGTCTATTTGTCTGATTGCAGCATCATCACCAAACACTTCGTCTTCAGTTGACAACCTGATGTCTCTGCGCAGCAAACCTAAGATGAAGCCAGTGCAGCCTCCGCGTATCGCAAACAAGCCACCCACAGGCAAGAACGACCAGACTTGGACCGTTGATTCCAGTTGGGAGTTTATAAGTCAGTGTTACAGAAATACTGTAGAACAGTAGATGCTGCTTGTAAATTTTGCTCCTGCACTCCCAACTTTTCTTTTACCACAATTCGATATTCACATTCATTGGCTTTACAAATAATCCGACAAATCGTCATTTTTATTTCATAGGAATCGTGTTTTTTGGTTCTTGGGCTTTCTTATTGTAGGTATACTTTTGGGAAACTGGTAGCACTTAAAATTTGTTAACTATTCAAATATTTGTTAATAATAAAAACTTGATAGACTTAGTAAATAAACAGAAAATTTAACATGGTCTTACAGATAAGAACGATGAAGGTTCAAATAGTGAGAGCGGTACGTTCCCTTCGTTGGCTGAGCAGGAGTGCCGATTGAGTGCAGTTGATGACGGAACCCAACACTTGACTGTACATCAAGTTGTTGCACAAAGGTATGATGTAATTCAGTTACGTAATGATTAAGGAAACTATTTCTACGTGTCCCTACTCTTACAGTAGTATGTATTTATTCTCATCTCATCATATGTTTCGAGTGACTTTTGTCTACTTCTTTCATTTTTAAAATCTACTCTGTATTCGTCATCTGTTGGTCATAGCGTGGTGTTTTATAGCCATAACATTACTGATGTATTTAACCGATCAGCTGAATAGCGGGTGAAACCGCGTGGTAGCATTCATATAACAAAAGAAGAGGACGAGAATACAAAAATAATTGTACAAATTGAACGAGTAGTCTAGAATATAATTAATACTCATACTAGTAACTATCGTTTCGAAATCTTCAATGACAGTTAAAACATAACCTCGTGTAAGTCACATGACAACAATAAGAATATTTTACTTGAAACAATGAGGTTCTTAAAATTATTATGTAAGAGCGTGATAAAACATGACAAGTTGTACTACTTGAGAACTCGACATTGGATAATAACATATCAATTAATGTTGCGTTATTTATTGTTTCAAAAAGGTTGCCTGATTTGAGACTGAATGCAGAGCCGACGATGTTGCCAGAAGAAGTGAGATCGCCACCAAGAGCCTCATGTTATGACAACGTGCACGATCTGAGACCTTTATCTGAACAGGTAACATTTTATCGAAGTTCATCCGAATTGGAATCTAAAACTAAAGAAAACCTGCTTTACGTAAAAAGCAACCATGAAAAGTACCGTAAAATGTCATCCATAAGCCAAGTGAGATTTATCATCTCCTTTAAAACATTTCAACATATTTTTGATACTTGATGTAGCTATAATTACCGGGGAAATAATAATTTGAATTTAACTTGTTTTTGATTTAGGTACAAACAATATCACATTTTAAGTATTACCACTTTAGATTTTAATCAATTATATAAGACAATTACAATCTAAATAAGTGTTTGTCTTTGCACTATTGCTGGATTGCTTTGTCAATCCGTGTTCTATGAATTTTATGAAGATTGCTCTATCCATAGGCACACATAATATCGTTGATAAATTCGTCCTTTCTCTTATAATGCGTTATCTATTTCACAGGCAAGCGATGATGGAACAGTGTTTTCCGAACCTTGGGACAGTTCGCAGTGGGACGGATTGATACCTCCATCGAATGGACATCAACTTTATGATAATGTAAGCATAACTTCATTAAAACAAAGATTTCCTTTTATTTATGAAAAGACGACGTTGCTTATTCCTTGGTTGTCTGAAAAAAATCGCCTTGTGTAATAAGATTTTTATAGATTTGTGATACTGCGTAAAATAAAGTATATACATATATAAATATTTTGAAGACATTTTTCGCAATGTCCACAGCAACAAGAAAATGAAGTATAATTGCTTTATTTTCATTTTCAACAGATTATATTATTATGCTTATCTTGCAAAAATATTTGATCAAGTTTAATCTCTTTAACTTCTACAATTAATTTTATGACAGCTTGTCTCGCAAAGGTGACCTTATATGATGCCAAAATAATTACGTTCAGATTAGGGATCCTTGTGTAATTTATTTACATTTTTAAGAACCAACCATCTTAAGTCATGCTATCATGCAAAAGAATGCAATGCTTCTAGTAAATCAAACCTTACCTGGTAGAGCGAGAAAACCATTGTGTCAATTAGATCATGTTTTCATTAGGTACAACTATTATTCACTCAGTTATGTTTCTGGATTATGGCATATAATGTTATGTTGTATTTTCTGTAAAGAAAAAATTACAAAAGGTGAAATTTTTTGTGATTATTAACTTTAAAACGTTACAACAGAGTCTATTTCCTGTTGGCTTAAAGCAGAAAAATTATTTTGTGTTTGTGGTGTTTTAATGTTTGATGTACTTTAATAGGAGGAGCCCTGTGAATGGGAGTCACCTATTCCGAGGAGGGGGCCGACTGTTGCCACGAGGGCAAAAAGTTTCAGGGACCGTCTGGATCCTCTATTAGGTGAGTTTAATTTCAAAAAATACCATAGGCAAACCGCAGGTGACAATTATGATTGAATTATTAGATAGTTTCAACCGAATTCAGTTAAGTAGTGTGTGTGTTACCAAATGCACAGACATAAATTGTCATATATGTTGTAGCAGTAATTGAATGTGTAACATAAGATAATTGTCGGTGAAAGTGACATGTCCACATAAATATTAATTGATTAATAATTTCTGCTCTGAATGGGAAGATAGGACCTATGAAATACGTCAGTGCACGTGTTATACAATTCATTTACTTACTCACGTTACACATCATACTTATAACAACACTATGTAAATACAATTTAATATGGAGCACGATGTGATAATACTACAGTCATATACATAGATACTAAAACGGAAGATTCACTAAGTCATCTCTAAACATAAATATACAAATTATATTATTGTTCTATTAAAAGGCATTTTTAGGTCATTACTATCAAAACTCACGTTTTCCTCTTGCACTTGGATGTTTATACATTATCTCAACAATATAGCGCCTGCTTATATCACTCATCGCAAATCACAGATGTCCTCTGCACAATGCAGACCGATTTGTAATTAATCAATTATTACACATCATTATCAAATTAATTAACTCAGTAGAGCACACACAATAGGACCGCAGCGCACAACTATTATCGTTAGTAGGTACATTAGCTCTGTAAATAAATTAATTATGGCTAAAGAGCAAAGGTCTGCGCGTGCCGTGAATTTCTCAGACATTCTCAGTGACCGGTGCAGTGTAGTGACAGTCGCTTTCCAGCCCGCGTTGGATGAGCATCTCTTCAACCGCGCTGTGTGAATGAGAAACTACCGTTTTAAATCTTTCGTGCACGCGGGCCAGAACCGCTTAGTTATCAGCCATGAAGTGGTTCAGAAGGTGGTTCCTCGGAAGGTTCGGGAAGTCGAGAAATGAGAAGACTGAATCAGGCTCCAGCAAGCTCTGGTTCAAATCTATTGGATCGTGGGAACACTTTACGTCTTTCAAAGAAGACGTTGAAATGGCGGAAGATGCCATGGAAGTGTTAGAAGTATTATTGCCGGTTAAACGTAGTGAAGTCTTTGCGTTAACCACCATCAAGAACTTTAGGACGGACAGTTTAAAGGATTTCGTGTTGGAAAGTGACTGGGTTATCTTATCTCGAGATCAACTGATGGAGCCGAAACTCCAAAGACACCTGCAAAAGCCTAATTCCTTGACTAGTTTGTGTAGATCTTTGGCCGAAAGGTCAGTCTTTAAGAAAAAGGCAGAAGTGATTGCGAAGCCACCCTTTTGTCACTGCAATGAACTAATGAGTTCATGTGACAGTGAGAAGCCGTTACGATTGAATGTATTTCGAAGGATGATCAACAGTTTCAAGAGGTTTTTTAGTCTCCTGTATTCTAATGTAAAACGTACATTATTTAAAGATGAGACAGTTGTCGAAATTCAGTTCATCAACGAGGATAATTCGCTCGAAACATTTTCTTCGTCCAGCATGTACTTATGTAGGTAATTATTGTTTTGTTACAATCGCATATCCAATGTGCCGTGTTCTAAGATTATGACTGTTTATAATTATCACGAAAATGAGGTTGAAACAATAAATATGTCACTTTAATGTATCTAAGTACACAAATTACATGTTAATTCGTCGTTATGATATTAATTAGTTCTGATTTATTATTTTGAGGGTTCAATTTATCTGTTTATCGATCATAATGCGACGCCTAAATAGCTTTTAAATATTTTGACCTTTAAAATAACTAAGACTGTGAACTCATTAAAATTTTTGATTTTGTTTACAAAGTTATCTTGTTCAGTACTAAAATAATAAATTGTGTTGATTTACGAAAAAATAATTTTGTAATGAGCTTGAAGATAGCTAAATGATTTGCAAGCAACGCTTATCTGAGGGTTGATAACGAAATGGTCAGGAATGTGAAACTGGAATTTTAAAAGCCTAAAGCCATTTGCTACTATTGTTACCACAATACCAACCTTATCACCGCTGACTCACAGTGATGGAGGGTGTCAACCGAGTGCCGATGTGGGTCAAAAAATCCCTCAGTATAATGTTCGAATAGAATATTAATATTTTATCGTTTATCTAGATTATGAGGTCATAATTTCCGACGTGAATCAATCGTGTATTCTGCATGCAATTGAAATGCTAATTCTAAAATATTTTAATTATCACTTTGTAAGTGAATCGAATCCCTTTTTAAGTAAGATATCTCATTAATCAATTTCTACTTATTAAGACTACGATGCGGTTATTTCTTACTTTATAAAATACTGGATTTTACGAGTACCTAACCGCAGCTTCGCTCCTGTCATTCTGTCCTACCTAGTTACTTACCTACAATACCTACTCTATCCTATCTAGGTACCTACCTACACTTTCCATCCTACACTATCTACCCTACTCTACTTACGCTACACTACCTACCCTACCTACTCTACCCTAGCCTATGTCCTTCTCCCAGTTCTTACCCTACCAATTCTCAGCGAAATCGGCTCAGCCACTCTTTATGATTTTAATATACATGCACCTACTAGCGGACCCTCCCCGAAAACCCCACATATCAAATTTCAGCGAAATCGTTAGGACCGTTTCCAAGATCACATGCTTTTTCAAGCGATCAGAGCTGATTTGTGAATCTGAACCATCCAGTGCGCCACTCAAACGCATACAAAAAAAATCATTTAAATCGGTCAAGCCGTTTAGGAGAAGTTAGTTATACACGTCCAGAATTACGTACATAAATATATAAATGTAGATGTTTATATTATGAACTTTAATCTTTCAATATTTTTCTCGGCTTCTGAATAATATATGTTTTTTTCCAAAATAGCGGCTGGCAGAGTGCGTGCCTTGCGCGGCGGTCGTCAAACACGCGGCGCGGGCGCAGCGCTGCGTGCGTACGCGCTACATCTTGCACAGGACAAAAGCACTACTTTTGCTCAGAACATCGACAACTTTATCGCTTGCACCCTCGATTCTAAGGACACAAGTCCGCAGGTAAAATTTTGTGGAAAGTTTTATAAAAAATTACATTAAGTACCTTATATTAGTAACCAGCTGAGGCCAAGAACAGAAGAAAGAATGGTTGGGTTTTTAGTCAGTAAGAGTCTGACACTCCCTCACGCTTACCCTGGGCGGGAGAAGTCAGTTGATGATTTTCATCGTAACGTCCTCATATGTGATTTGTAAACAATCATTTTATATTTTACTAACACGTGATAATCAAATAACCGTAACTATGTATAAATAATTTCATGCGTCAGTATTTTATTAGATTCTTTGCAACTCATAAAAATCATTAAATAAAACAATTATTATAAACTCTTCCTCAGGTAATGATGAGAAACATGAGGCAGTTTATGTCAGGCATGAAGAACTACCTGGTCAAACATGGCGAAAGGGAGTTCGAGAAAGAAGTCGAGAAGGAACGGCTCAAGGTGAGTTCTTAGAGTTTTTATTTACTAAACAATCTACCCTTTCCAAAATAAGTATGCAAATTAAATCTTAAATATAAAATGCAACCGGGTGTTGTGAGGTTACAAGAGTGAGCGAACAATACGGTACCGCTAGTCAATAAGAGACTGACACTCCCTCTCACGTCACGCTGGGTGAGAGAAGCATATCGATAATTAAATATCATCGTAAAAAATTTAAAATTAAAAATGAAAATATATTTTATTATTAAAAATATATTTTAAGGTTCCTAGAACTTAGGTTAGAAATAACTGTCAAGACTTGAATCACTTAAATCATATAGCAATAAAAAAATAATATACGATTCTAAAAGTATTGTAACTCCATTTTCAGCTAAAACCAACAGAGTTCCTGAACTTGGATGCTATATTAGAAGGTGTGATGCATCGATTGGTGGTACGTCCGTTGCGCGCGCGCCTCTACACGCTCCTGGCGGCTTGGCACTCGGCTGATGTACGTCGTCTACACGCCGCCATTGAACGAGCACAACATGCCACACCTTTACAGCTAGGAATTAAGGTATATATTCACAATTATACTGAAGATGATGATTTAATCAAAATTGGTAAAATCGGCTGGACTGATTTCGTATTATTATTATTCTTTAACACAAAAAAGGGCTGGACCGATTTTGTTGTAGTATATAGATGGGTGATAACCTAGATTAACTTATAACTACATATATATAGTACTTCTTACTAACTTATCACGAAGGCGTAGCCACGGACGGAAGCTAGTTACGTATGTTTGGCTCCATATTTATCTCAATTGATTTGTCCTACGACTAGACCAAGCCTAAACCGAAAAATGTAATCTTCTTTTTAATGTCATTTTCTATTTACCTTGAGTCTATCAAATATTACTGTATCGATACAACTTATTAAGATGACCATAATATTATTTCAGGAATCTACAAAAGTACCATCAACAGCAGTATTAGCAGTGATCTCGAAGCATTTCCTCAAGATGCAGGAGGCTGACTCTCCCCTGGATAAGTTAGAGAATCTCCTGGCAGCTATATCAGTTATGTTCAATGCTGTAAGTATTGCCCTCTTATCTTAATTTCTTTTTGTCTCTCTGCAGTTTAATACGTCAACCATCTCAAATAGTTTTCAATAAAATTAAATACCTATTCACCTGTTTATTAAACCTACATTATCAGCCAATAAACAAAAGAGAAAAGGTCATTAATTTCTCATACGGAGAAGACTTGAGCCTTATTATTCACTACGCTCGCCCAAGGAGCATTGGCCATTTCAAACTTATAATTAGAAATTATGAATCTAGGTTTTCTCACGATGTTTTTCCTCTATGTAGAGGAAAAACATGTACGGATATCAGTGGTGTCTAAATAATCATAGAAAATACATAAAAGTCGGCAAAAGTCACATTGGTACTTACGAGATTTCGATCCCGAACTCTCATGCATGAGAGGCGGGCGCCTTAACCCACTTTAGCATACCTACTTTGACTTTACGCGACCTTTTAAATAAATAAAATGTAGTTGTAATTTTTAACTTTTAAAGATTTTAGTTCCGTCCTTTATTTTTGAACTTTTACTTTCTAGATTCGAGGTGAACGCAGTGTAGGAGCAGATGATCTGCTGCCAGTTTTGGCGTGGACTATTGCCAGGAGCCGGCTGGTCTGTGCTGAACTGGAAGCGGAGTTGATGGCTGGATTGCTACCAGCTGCTTTATTAGCCGGAGAAGGTGGCTACTATTTGACGGCTCTGTTTTCTGCCGTGGCTGTCTTGAAGAGACTTGCTCCTGAACCACAGCCAGATAGCACTACACCTGTAAGTTTTGTTTTAATATTTCCATCAACATTCAATAAAGATTCAGTGATCAAAGTAATGACATGCAGAAAAGGGTCTTCTTTGTCACTTGATTTCTTAAAATTATTACGTTTTGTTGATGTGATTGTTTTTTTAAATCAGAATGCCAGATTCCTGCTTCATATTGAGTACTTTTTTATAAATGTCAAAATCAACAGTTTTCTGCGGGCAATTTTATGTTGTGACGTCATGTTCTTTTGCGTCAAATTCAATAATAAATTCGTTGTTGTGTAGACCTTTGTGAGTTACTGTAGATCTTTGTGAGTAAAAGAATGGAATTAAGTTACTGCAGACCAAGAACTGATGACGAATTGTTGTGTTATTACAACTTTACTATTTAACCCCAGCAGTGGCGTCGTGGTTCAGTCGACAACAACAGAGACCAGCATTCAGTAGCAGTGGTGCGAGTTGTGTTACCGGACGAGTGTCGTGGGTCTATTCGGCGCGTTCCAGTGCCGTGCCGGCCCGGCGCACGCGCAAGAGACTTATGTCGAGCGCTTGCGCATGCCGCCGCCATCACCAATCCACAAGATTACGCTTTGTTTGCATTACATGATGGACATGGTATGTAGTGTAATTCTTTTTCACTTCATCATCGGCCTATAAGTGCCTACTGCTTAGCAAATGCCTCTTGTCATTCTCACACGGAGAAGGTTTGAGGATTAATCACCATGCTTGCTCAATGCGGGTTGGCGATTTCAAACTTTAATTGGAAATTATAAGTTTAGATTTCCTCACGATGTTTACCGTCATCGTATGTCAATAGTGTCTAAATAATCATAGAAAGTACATATGACTCGGCAAAAGTCAGTCGAAAAGGGACTTTACCCTCGGGGCCACCACGGCCTTTTTTTTCACTTATCAAATCTTCTAAGAATCTCATTTATCTTGTTCTACTATTGAAAAAGTCTAGATATTTCTTCCGTTTTTATGTTTTTTTTTACTTGCAATAAACTAGTGCTTGACTGCGATCCTACCTGATGGTAAGCAGTGATGCAATCGTTGATGGTATGGCGCACTCTTTATGCACTTGTAAAACTATAACAATATCATACTTAATTCGATTTTTTCACCAAAACCAGCTTAGCTGCTGGACTGCGGGTTCAAATTCAACTATTACACATTTTCTATCCTATATAGTTTCAAATTTTAATTTATTGTTCATGTTGCTACAGAGACTATGCTAAACGAGAATGACTGCCCACAAGAAGTGATGTCGGAAAAGACGGGACAGAACTTCACGCTGGCCTACAGAAGGATCGACGCTAAGATCGCCTGGCCACAGCAGGCATTACACTCTTACCCTTAGACTGCTTCCTACAATAATAACTAGTAATATGAAGCGACAGAAATATCTTAGCAATAACAAATAAACGTAATACTAAATTCAAAAATTAGAATCGTTAAACAAATCACGCTCAGAACCAACCACACAGTATGGGATCGAATTAAATACTATATTTTTGTCACCTAAACAATAATTTAAAAAAGTGATATTTTATTCAACTGATTTTTATAAATGCTAACATTTTCTAAGCTTACCTAACTTATAAGTACATTGCTTATAGGCAGTATTTTTTAAAGCATCGCTACTCAACGAGCATACTATTGTCAAGTAACTGTAGCTTTTTTACTCAATAATGTTTAAGTATCTAATTTTATAATTATTACTGTAATCTGACTGAACTGTAGGGACGTGACTCCCATTTTGTACATTTTGTATCGCGTGGGGAGCTCTCATTCGAAGAGAATGTGATGTATGGATAAAATGTTCACCATTTTTTTTTATTGTATTCGTATAGTACCTACAATCGCATCGAAGTTTCGCAGTTTGAACCTTCTGCCTTATAAAGGCAGGTGTTAATTTTCTTCAAGTGTGCGTTTGTGTATGTTCCTAAATTTCGTCGCGTAGGTACAACTAAATAAAACTCACCAAATTGTTGTTTTTAGTTTTATAAATTTTAAGTATTTCTTTAAACACTTTTCTAGTGCTAAAATTTACTTTTGAAGTATCTATACATACATATATTTAACTCTTACTAACTTGTTTATGAACTGTGATGTTAATCGTATTAATTAGTAATACTGTAAGGTTTTTGTATTAATTTTTGTATATTCGTAGAGCTGTTTCTTAATATAATTTATTTATATGTAACATTAAGATAATTAACCCCCAAACGTTAATATGATAAAGGGTAAATTATAGTGGATTTTGAGATCCATGAAAATGTATTTATTTTACATATGGATTATTTTGATCTTAACATTTTCTAATATCAATAAAAAAATGTAAATCTAAATTTGCCAGGTCACTAAAATTTACTCTTTATTCGACACGTATTCAGATGAAACTTTGCCTTACATTTTCGGTCTCGAACAATATTTTTGTAACTCTTATTTAAATACCAGAACAGTTTAAAGTATTGGCTACTGGAGAAATGGAATAACATATGAGAAATTGTGGAATACTTTTTAATACTGTCAATCGCAAAAAATAAGGTAATATTAGATGATACATATACAGCGTGTGTTAATCTTGTTATATGATTGATAATTGAACTGATGGTTCTTTAATAAACTGTACACTGCCAACCGCTTTTTGGACATCATTAAAATACAAATATATATTTCATAAATATGAAAACCAATTCAAGTCCCCAATCATGTGACTGTTATCGTGATAACAAAAAAAAATAACATTTCTCCAGAACCGATTCCATAAGACAAAACAAATAAAAGGCAACAATTGATTCTGAATATGTGACCGTCGTACGCGCAGTGTAAGGCGCGCCATTTTGTATTTATTACGTCACTCTTATTAACGTTAGTTGTAAACACGTATATTGTGTTTTGATAAAGTTTTCAGTCATATTGTGAAGGAGTAAATGAATTTTTACCAAATTTAAAATGTGTTGTTTTATTTTCTTTGGAAGTTTTCGTAGGCTTGTCCCCTCTATAATTTGTAGAAAGAACTTGAATTCATGTTTTAGTGCAAAAATAAAATACTTAAGAAAACATATTGATTATCGTTTTACTATTTAATCTAAGCTAATGTGACATAATATCATTAATTTATTTACATTGAAAACTTAAATTAGTTCTAAATAAATCAAGAATTGCAAAATATGATGCATTCATTATGCCTTTATCAAAAGTACTAGAACTTGTTTTAGCTAGTTTACAAGAGCAATTTCCAATGCTATATATTACATAGTCTATGAACCACGCCACATTAGATGGATTAAACAAATAAATCATCCATATTCATATCATATCATAAATCAAATGGGTTATATTTTGAGAAGATACATTCCAAGGACTAATGCCCTGAGCCTCATTGAGAGGAAGAGTCAGACAATTACTAAAAACCATTCTGTTCCTACTCCTGCTCGGAGCTGGGCCACATTAATACATAATTTCGTGTGAGAGACCTTACTGGCTCCCTTGTGGCACCACCACGTGCTAGAGAAACGCCTATAGATTTGTACTGTAGTCATAAGTACGACTAAACTAACTCGGGCACCATAGCAACAAAGATTCCCATCACTACAGTTACACATATCGACCACACAACTACTAACAGGCCTTACCAGTTACCTAACTACTTGGTAAAGTAAAGCGAAAAATACTGATAAATAGGTACTATAAGTTAACAATGTACCCACTAGATTATGAGAAACGCACAATGCAAGCCGATTATCCCAAAAAGTTACCCAAACCACATTGGGATAGAGTGCATTTGGAATACCCTGTAAGAAAATATCCAGGTACAGGAGTGTCCAGTGAAACTATTGGCCGAAAATGGGCAGACCAACCCGAAGTGCTAATGGGAAAGGTAAATTTATGTTCCAATGAAGCTGTCAATCAATCATTCACTGCGTTTTGCCTGAACCAAGAATAAGTAGAGAGTAAACTTCCTAGTATTCTTTTATAAATTACGCCAATAAACTTGTTAATTTGCATTTATACAGTTCTCTTTATTCCATTCTTATTAAGTATATGGGTCTTTTAGCTCAAATTAAGGTGAATTTTATTATTACCTAGTTAAAATTTCCGTTGCCTAAAACTTTTATCCTATTTAGAAAACACCAATCGAAGAGATCAAGGACTACTTTCGAGACTACAACATCACCAAACAGCTGACAAGGTCACAGTCTGCTAATCACTATGGCTTCAAACTTCCTGAAACGAAGAGATTCAACAAACACACGTCATGCTTGGAGAACGACTATGTTTATCCGCAGCCTAGAAGGGTAAAATACCTTTAATTCTATTTTAATTTTAAATATATCAAACTTCTCTAACAATTCTGGGTTATTTTTCAATTCAGATAATTGCTTCTTTTGCCCTCGAGAACGAGAAAGAGTGTCAGACTCTTACTGACTAACAACCACCCCGTCCCTTCTTCGCTAACTTGACTTTTCCCGCAATCCCGGCTGAACATCAGCCCTTTTAAGCCCTATTTGTAGAGTCTATTCTTCTTCTAGTTCTTCGAGTCGCTTGAGAAAGGCGTAAAGAGCATAACGCTCGGGTCTGATTGAGTCGAGCGGCGAACTACCCCTGCTCAGCATAAACAAAAAAGGATATTTTCAGTTAACGCTAATGAGATTATTATTATAAAGGCACATAGGTACTTAATTAAACTCCAGTCTGTCATACATTTCCTAATTTCATTGATGTTATCAGTCTTATCGTAATTAATTTGAATGTTTTTTGTATTTTCGCTACAATTTCACACAGTAGGTATATACTATCAAGTACCTTTCAAGAACAACCTGAAAAGAAATTGTTATTCTAGACTCAATTTTCTTTATTCGATATTGACTTTTATTGCAATACAAATTATTTAATTTCAGATCGAAGATAGAGTGCCACAATGCTCAGCGCATGGGACCACAGAAATGAGGAGTCGCTACCAGCCACCTATTACACCTCCACGGTTGATAACAGACAAGGACCAGTACAAACTCCCAACTAGACTGACATCAGATCCGGTAAGTGTTATGTAGATCGGCGAACGACGTGCAAACGAGTTACCCGATGGTAAGCAAGCAGTGCTGCCCATGGACACCCGCAACCACGGAGGGGTAAGGAGTGCGTTGCCGACCTTTTGGGGTATAGGGATGGGGAAGGGGAAGATTGGGATTCCGGTAACCTCACTCACACAGCGAAATACCACACTGAGGCTGATTGACGCCGGTTTTCTGTGAGGTCGTTGTATCACTCCGGTCGAGCAGACCCATTCGTGCCGAAGCATGGCTTACCCAAACTTAAAAAATTAAAGCCTGTGTTGTAAATTCTTTTCTTTTTATTTCAATTTGCCAGCATAAAATTTGAGATTCTCAATACCCACTTTTAACAGAATCTTAAAAGCCTTTGATATCCCAGATGGGGCGTTAGAGCCGTAATTGGCAAATGACCATCCTGATCATTCTGATGATAAAAGTGAAACTTTAATGCTATCATTCTCGTTGCGTTAGTGACCTGTTGCAAGGCACTCGTACTCACATAATTTACTTTAATAACAAGTTCTAATGAAGGTAATATATTTTATTATATACGTTATAATTATCAATTGCCTTCCAAATACCGATTCGCATCAGTGAATAAATATAATAGACTCAGAAATTACTCATACATAATTCGTTTGTAACTACCAATGTTGTTTTTATATACATTTTAATGCTTATATGGAAGAAAAACTAACTTGTTTGTATTGAATTGTCACTGAAACTCTCTCTGGGTCTCTGTCTACTTGACCGATTTGAAAAAGGCCTCTTTCACCGTTGAAGCTATGCTACCCCTGTCGTACACTGGCTAAAGTACGCTTGCAAGTAGTCTTTAATATACCGATTAAATGTGAGACTTTATCATCCTATTGTAAATTTTTAATAATTCCTCACTAGATGGAGTTTTTTACAATTTTTCAATTGTTAATTTTTTTGTCATTTTGCTTTTTATAGCTTCCTTTAGAACCTAGTTGGCGAACAGAACTAGAGCCTATTGATACGACTCACGAAGGTTTTGAGAAGTACTTGGACCCGTACCTGACAACTAGCCGACTTCACCATCGACCGTACACAGCTGATCAATTGCAGAGACAATCCTGCTCTAAGGATATTGTTACTTACTACACATTTAAGGATATACCTTGGGTAAGTTGTTTTTGGGTACGCATCACCTGATAATAAGACATCAGAAGTGTTACAAGTGGACTGCGGACTTCCAAAAGAACAAGAACTAGAACAAGAAAGGTGCTTGAAAGGCCTAAAACAAGTTAATAAGATCGATAGCAATTTGCTTTATAAAACATATTTTTTATGAATTATAAAATGTTTATATTATTAATTCAGTTTTGATCAACCTAAAGCCCAAAGTGAAGAAAATTATTGCCCAAAGCTATTGTAATCATTAGATAATAGTACAAATACCTATATTTATATAACGTGTATTTATATAACATACATTTACTTAATTCTGCAGACGAGAACTCCAAAACCCCAAACTGAATGGCGACTTCCAGTGAGCAGAGCAAAGTCTGTGTACGACAGAGAAAAGTTTAAGGAAGGTTTTAGAGAGATAAGGACACACAACAAACTACCGTGGGTGCCAGGGTAAGTAGATGGAAAGATAGGGTTTACTTTTCAATTTACTGTTAGAAAACAAGTTTCTTGTCAATATAGATTTACAAATGAGATGTCAGATTTGCCCTTTTTTTGCAGCGAGTCAAGTGACTTTTCTCGCCCAGGGTATGGCAAGAGAGAGTGTCAGACTCCTTCTGATAAAAATTCTCCTGTTCCTTCTGCTCCAAGCCGAGGTCGCAGAACCTAATAAAATTGTGCTTATTAGGCGTAAATGATAGGTCATTTTTGCAATGTGCAACTATTACGTTCAAGAGTGACCTACCATGATACAAACATTTGGAAAACAAAAAAAAAGCGACTTGAATAACCAAAATTGAATCGATATTTAAGCAGCTCTTGTACCAAACTAGCCATCCTTTACATTTCTGTAATAATTTACATTCTAGAACGTTCCGGACAGAAGCAAGAGACAACTACATACCTCCAACATTAAAACCAGTTTCTCAAATACACAACTACGAAGAAGAAGCAAGAAGTTTCTACGAGAAATCCGTTGCACATTTATCAACTAACATTTCAGAAGAATACGACGCTTTCCAAAATCAATATTCTACAGAGAATTCTGTTGTGGGTTCTGAAAGACCTATTTGTTCTGTACTCGATCAATATATCGAGAAAAATAAGAGGTTAGAGAGGAAAAGTGTGCAAATAGGATAATTCTGCCTTTAAATAAAGTTACCGTAGAACATGATTGTTCTTTTTTATCTCTCTTTTATTTAGAATATTGACAACCCTTTTCAGATCTTGATGTAGTTGTATTAGTTAGGTATTTTGCATTAGAAACAGAATATAGACAGAGACAGACTGTCTAAAACTTCACAAAGTAATTTGAAGTGTGAGTGAGCCATGCTTCGGCAGGAATGGGTGGGCTCGACCAGAGAGATACCATGGGCTTACAGAGAACCGGCGTCAAAAATCGAAGCGTTCTAGTTAGCCGTGTGAGTAAGCTTATTGGAGGTCCAATCCACCCCTCCTCTAATCCCTAAGTTTTAAAAAACGCTAATCCCCAAAAGGACAGCAACACTTGTAACTCCTCCGTTGTTGTGAGTGTCCATGGGCGAAGCTGATTGCTTCATCATCTTCAGACTGATTTCGTCCACTGCTGGACATAGGTCTCCCCATATTGCCCGTCATTGCTCTGGATGTTCAGCTCTTTTCATCCAACGACTGCCAGCCACCTTGCAAATATCAGCACTGATCGCTTACCTGATAGTAATCTGCAAGTGCATACTCATTTGCCATCTAATCACATAAAAATATCAGATCAGCCTTTTGGTTTTTATCTACATTCTAGTACTAAATAAATAAACTAAATATTATTTATCAAACTCAACTTATTTTATGGACGTAGTCATCATCATCAGCCTATAAGTGCCCACTGCTGAGCAAAAGCCTCTTCTCACACGGAGAAGGTTTGAGCATTAATCACCACGCTTGCTCAGTTGGCGATTTCAAACTTACAATTAGAAATAATAAGTCCAGGTTTCGAACCCACACTCTCATGCATGAGAAGCGGGCTCCTTAACCTCCAGGCCACCACGACATTTTACGGACGTAGTAACTATAGGTATCTACCGTAAACATAAAATAGGTCCATACTATTATTACCTGTATGCATGGGTTGCCATACAAATGATAGAAAAAAAATAATTATTTACCTTATTTAAAATGTAATTATATCATGCCTTTTTATTTATTTATTTTTTTATTTATTCACAAATTAGTTTGACATTATTAACTTACATCAAAAATCGCCAAACTGTAAGACAGTTTGTTGGCGATAGTGGCGCTCTTATGTTTTACAATATTGTTAATTATTACTGCTTAATATTATAGGTACATAAAAGATATCTTTAATTTATTTATTTTTATATCTAAGACAATACAATTAATTTTAATACTTATGTGTTAATATTTAAAAAATCCGTTTTCAGTCTTTTCTTTAGGGTTAATGTGCTTAGGGTATCACTGTTATTTCTTATGAACGCTATTTTTATTATAAATTATTGGGGTCAAATACTGCCTAGTTCTTTTTCCATAGTAATTTTTAACCTTTGGTATTACAAATTTACCTAATTTAATTTGCCTGAACATTTATGAGGCCCGAGTTTTCATCTAAGTACTTATTCAAGTAAAATGCCACAGAATTTACTAACCTACCTATTTCAATCAAACTTGGTAATATTGTTTAAGCGAGCAGTAGATGTGATTTTAAATATGTATTGAAAGAAAACAAATATCCCTCCATCTAAACTAATAAATTGACCTTCTCATTTTAGACTTTATTGTGTATGTGTTTTAAGTTATCTATTTTGTATGTAGGTAGATTCTATGTTTTTTAAGTTTGAAAGTGTGTATGCAAATCCGTAAATCCGTGCCACGTAAACGCACTTTAAGATAATGAAATGTTAAAACTCGAGCCCAGAGTACATACCTATGTCACGCCTAAACTACTGAACCGATTTGTGTGAAATTTGGTACGGGCATAGTTTGGAACTAGAAAAAAGACATAGGATAGTTTTTAAACCAAAAATCTGCAGATGTTAATATTTCACGCGGGCAGAAGCTAGTACTCGAAGCCATCCAAACAACAGCCAAGTCGTTTGAATGAATAACTATTTTGACCAGTAGGCTGCGATATATACATTACAGAGTACATAAGGGTACAGAAAGCAAAAACAAGCACTTATTTTTTTTTTTTATGTAATATCTCGGCAAACGAGCAGACGGATTACCTGATGGTAAGCAATCAGCGCCGCCCATGGACACTCGCAACGGAGGAGTTACGAGTGCGTTGCCTACCTTTTAGGGATTAGGGATTTGGAGATTTAGGGATTGAGGAGGGATTGGGGAAGGGGAAGGATTGGGCCCCCGGTAACCTCACTCACACGGCGAAACACAACGCAGTGGTTATTTCACGCCGGTTTTCTGTGAGGCCGTGGTATCACTCCGGTCGAGCCGACCCATTCGTGCCGAAGCATGGCTCTCCCACACTTATATTTTCCTACCGATCACTTATGCAAACACGTTATACCGGACTCGTACAAATCGTGATCAACTCTTAATAAACCTTTTTACAACGACCTTGTGGAACACAATGAGCTTAAAATGAAAACCTCTTTTAATAAACGTATGACAACGAATCTATGACTACGTGAATTTTGACAGTTCATTCACAACCATGACGTAAGTTAAGCCTAATTTGAAAACAAATTTTACAATAATAATTATTAAAGAATTGGTTTTAACCAAAGCAGGGGAAAATGCCTAACAAGATGTTGATGAATATTAAATGGAAATAGTATACTTTGTTATCGTAATAATATTGATTTCATACGCCGTATACTTGATTCAACCTTACTGGATCATGATATTGTCGGGTGCTATTATCTATTCTTTGTATACACAGCTGGAAAATTGGTGAGTTTTAAAAATAAGTTAGTACCTACATAAATAGTAACATTTTATTTTATCTATTCTATTTAATATAACTGTCCATTTACGGCATCGCCCACATGAAATTTTAAAATTTACCTCTCGAATTTATTTATCTATCCCAATATTAGACGATACAACGAAAATAAAAACTTTTTTTTTTGTATAATTTAGTCTTATTTTTAAGGTGCCAGATTTCTTTACAGTCTTCAATTCAATTTTTATGACCGATTATAATCACACGGTGAATCTTCTGATAAAACTAAGGAACAAGGTTTGCCCTAAAAAAATATTTCTGGGTAACTTATCAGCCATCATTTAGATGAAAGTCACTGTGTCGAACACTGTCCACTACTAATAGTAAATAGAAAACTGATTTCCTTGACCGTGAACGGCAAGAAAGATTCCTGAGCCTTTCCCGTTCCTTCTCTGACACCTCTTATACAAACAACATATCCATACAAAATAATGAATATCGGTGGTCCTAGCTCTATAATAATATCGTCACGAATGGACCGGCCGATTGGACTGATGTCACGGCCTCAGAGAATACCGACATTTAATAATGCTAGCGTTATTTTTCGCCGTCTGAGTGAGGTTACTGGACGCCAAATAATTTTCTCATGCCCCCAAATCTCCAACCTTAATTCCCGAACAACCTACGTAAAGCCGGGAACGCACTTGTAACTCCTTCGGTGTTGCGGGATTCCATGAGCACCGCACATTGCTTACTCACCATCAGCTAATGCGTCTGCTCGTTTACCAAACAGGTTTAACTGATATAAAAATAAAATAAGTTTATATTCTATTAAATAGGTCAAGTAAAAAATACTCTTGGTGTTTTTTTCTATATATTTGTTGATTCAATTAAAATTGATTCTGTGTTGATTTTTCTAACCATGTCCACCGTAAATTGCCAATTAGTTTGTATCGAATTGCTGCCAAGTAAACTATTATTTGCATAATAATGTAATTAGATGGTAAAACTCGAATTATTAAAGGAATAATAACAGAAGAAAAAGTAGTGAAAGAAATAATGAACAGGTAATCAACCATGATGAAAAACAATTAAGCTGTACTCTTAAATTACTGTAATGACTGAAAATACAAATAATATAAAATATTTAATTAAGAAACCAAATCAATTCGCAACAGCTTCTATACAACTTAGTTACAGACTTAGTGATATCTACGTCGTCTACCTCTTTAGTACTTTTATTAATCGTACAAGTTTATGGTACGAAAATTAAAAAACTTACTTAGTTCATCTAGTTTCGAGAGCTACCTGTTTGGGAAAAAACGTAAAAAATGTGTACAGCGCGTAGCTTTCCGAACGCGCCTCAAAAAGCCAATAAGACCACCACAGATGGAGTCCACCAAGGCCGATGTTCAGCCGGGGATGCGGTTCAAGCGCAATGAAGAACCGCGTCCTCGGCTTGGAGCAGGAGAAGGAATGGGGGGGGGGTTTAGTCAGTAAGAGCCTGACACCCCCTCTCGCCATACCCTGGGTGAGAAAAGTCGTATGACGACTTTTCCTTCTCAAGAAAAAAAAATATAAAAAGGGAACAGTCAGCAGCGGCGACCTCTCGCGCTCGGATTTGGTTTTTGCCACCGTATGGCGCGATAGATAATGGGAAGCCATCTCCTTCTTCCTGAATCAGTCATGCAGGCTAAGGAGGAAATTAAGTATGTGAGGTAATGATTCTCCTCACGTTCCAGCCGCTGCAGCTGCAGGAGACGCTCCGAGCGTCGGGGATTATGCAATGATCTCCGATCACAGGTTAGCGCGTTACGGCGAGCTATTGTTCGCCATTCCCTAAACCAGACCCAGAGCGTATTCAAAGGGCCATCAGACCACTACTGATGGAACTTGTTAGGCCTGGTTGAGGTTGTAAGTGCTAGTGCAATATTCGTGTACCAGCTTGAAAAAGCTGAAGAAACGGGGTGGTTCTGGAGTCTAACATTCCCTCACGGCCACACAGATCGAGAAAAAGGCATGGGATGTTGTTATTCCAACCTAAAAAAACGACTTCATTTGTGTGGTACAATTGGTTTTACTTCATCTGTATATATCACCCTACCTGTCTATCGTTGTCGTTCCGTACGTAAAAGCACATAGCAAATTGATCATATGTGAGTCAAGTTAGGTGCGGACCGGCCGCGAATTAACCGCAATTGTAACATTTACTGGTAAATATTTATCACAAATGTTACGTATACAGTAATCAAACAAGCCCGGTTCTATTTGTGACAAATTATCACCATTTTAAAGTACAAAATGTTACGGCTAAGTCAACTGGTGATTGTGTTCCTTGTCGCGCTGAAGCAGGTCACGAGTGATGCTCCGCAAAAGGTAAAAATATTTTTATTAAATGCACTACATTCGAATACATTTAGCCGTATCTAAACGGAGCCAATGCCGATTATTGGTATTTAATTCGTGAAATTACAATTTTTAATGCGCTTTACATTTTCTAAACAATAATGGTGTCGAAAAGAATTCGTGGCGAATTTATTTTTCTTTTTTTAAGTTAAACTGGTATTTAATAATTATTAAATACGTAAAAGTGAAATGGAAATGAGTTTTCGCGCTCTAGTAGCAGCAAACGTAATATGCACTTTAATAACAGCTGTGGAAACATTTTATTATAACAAGTATGTATATACCTACTTACTTAGCATTATTTTTCGTATTTTTTACTCTTTGCGTTTCTTTATTTGGATTCCTTTATATTAATTACATAAAGGCGCCCTTGTCCCACTAGTTACAACTCGCTAAATTACAGTAAGTCTGAATGTTCGTCAATGTGTGCGTGTAATCCTTGTCAAGTCTTTAATTTTTAAGACAGACAGACAGAAGCCCCAAAAAACTAACAACACGTCTTAAGATTTTAGTGTTATATTTAGGGCATGTTTCTATCTATACTATCTACACAGGTAGCATGTGTAAGATAAATTTGAATAAGGAACGTAATTTTTTTTACTATCTGTTACAACTTTATCGATGATTATATGAGAATTATGAAACATGCCTAGTTTATTCTAGAGTTAAAATGCCGTCTGGCATACAGCTGAAAATAGCTAGCTAACTCAGTTTCTAACTAGTTGAGAAAAGGTCATATTTTTCAGTATAATAATAATAAAGCAAGTAGTCTATTTTGTCTAAGTGCCAAGTGAACAAAAAAATGAATTGTGAAACTTATTGAAGAAGAGTTAAAATGGAGTTTCTTACTCGTTCTTTTCAATGGAAAAATTTAAAATATCTTCACAAAAGGACAGACCGACGGACTGATAACTTTTTGATGATATTTTTTTTGTTTGTCGTTCAAAACTACATATACTGGTTTATTAAAAAAAAGTAAAATCGTGTATTCAACTTTTTGCTGCTTGACAGTGATCCCAATGACAATGAGAACAAGAAAGTCTAAGAGACATATTATGAAACTTAGAAAAGATTACACTGCACTATGTAGAAACTCCAATAAAAAGCTGATCACTGATTTCTAAACAGCAATGTGAAATTGATTACAATCATCATTGTTTCGCAATAATTTTCTCCATTTAAATTTTGCTTATAATCGACCAATTATTTTTTATAACCAATAAATCCTGTAAGTGTTGATTATTCGCCTCCTTACGCGTATGAATCAACTCTTATAATTACAACAACTTTTCTATTATGTATTGTTTAAAATTGGACAGTTTTAAACAATATATAATAAAAAAACATATTTATTATATATTGTTAAAACAAGATACCTGACAATTTATTATAAAATATATATTGTCACCTCCGTAAATTTCATAGGATTTATAATAACTTCATCAATAAATGCTTGTTTAACTACCTATGTTTGTTATGTGCAACTAGTGTACCTACTACGTATATCTTCAATGCAATTTTTATTTTCTAATATTACATCAAAACCACATAACAAACTTTACAATTTTCCTGTTTATTTAATTATTATTATTTAAATGTTTTAGTAAATTACTTTATTCTTGAAATTCACTGTTGCGTTCGACAGCGAAGGTCAAACAATATATTTTTTATTGTTTATTTTATGAATTTTAACGTATTTTATGGAGTATCTTATATTATATGTCAATTTAAAAGGAGGACACAGAATGTTACCTTGTGGCACTCCAAAGTATTTTATATTTAAATTTAACAACCTGAACATTTTGTCAGGGTTATTATTTGCCAAAATTGAATTGGCTCGTAGGCAACGGTATTTAGGCGTTTACATTCAGTAATGTACTTGTGTATCTACTACATACCAGTAAGGTGAGGCCAACATCTCACGAATTCGTGAATCTGGAGCAGTGAAAGTTGTCCTGCACACAAGTTTTAAGTACTAATGTTTGTTTATATCACGCGTGTTATTGAAACCATACAAATATTATTTGTCACTATATTATTATCTATGAACACTACCCATAAGTGTGGAGAGTTATATACTTCACGGGCGAGCCTGAGCGGAATAATACCTTCGGCCTCACAGAAACCGCGTTGTGTTGCGGTTCACCGTGTGAGTCAGGTTACCGGAGACCTTATGCCCTCCCCCTATTTCTAATTAATTCCCCAAATCCTAAAACGTGTAATCTTTAAAAGGCCGGCAACGCACTCGTAACTTCTTTGTTATTGCGCGTGCGCATAGGCAACGGTTACTTACCATCAGGTGATGTTTGCCGTCATGTCCCATTAAAAAGTAATGTGATGTATCATTGTTTGGTGCTTCTGTCTTCTTTTTTAATCATAAATTAAAAATAGATAGACGAATCTATGAAAAACATCAAATTTTTTACTATTACTTTATCTTTAGAAATTGGAGCTTGTGGGTTCGTTAAGAATGACGTTACTAAATAATACGCCATCAGATCTCAAATATTTTTATTTCAAATTTACACTTAATTTCCAGGTAATTGTAACGATTTACTACGAGAGCCTGTGCCCAGACAGCAAGCGATTCATTTTGAACCAACTGGAACCATCTATCCAGACACTGGAGAATTATATAACCCTGGAATTTGTGCCTTTTGGAAAAGCTAGAGTAAGTATCTGTAGGTAACTAATTAATATTCAATACCACTTATTTTCATCTTTTACCAGTTCTGTTTTAAATTAGAGTTATTAAATCCATACTAATTTTATAATGTTCCAAAGAATATTTGTTAAAGTCTAAAAAGGTCCTCATATGGAAAAGATTTGAGCATAATTAACCTAACTTGCTCAAGATGGAATGGCTATTACAAACTTTGTATAACTAGAAACCATAATTAAAAAAATAATTATCAAACCACCACGATAGGCCTTTTTAAATGATAAAAAAACATAACAGTATTTAAAATCCGTCGACTAAAAGTATTAAGAAGTTTGGTTGAAATGAAAGCCAAATTATAAAAAAAAAAATATTTTGTTTTAAGTCTCAGAACATATTCATTAATCAGTTTTATTAGTTTTTGGAGTTTTAATTGTCTAGAACTGAAGTTTAAAATAAAAAAACTTACAGAGCATCAACCAAGGCCACAATGGTTTTCAATGTCAGCACGGCCCCAAAGAGTGTGCCGGCAATATGGTGCAGAGCTGCGCGCTGGATCTCATGCAGGAACGAAACGACTTGGAAAAGGTTCTATATGTCACTTGCGAAATGATGACTGAGGCGGGGACCACAAACAATATGAAGGTACTTTATAACAACAATTTGATAGGGTGATAATAGTTCGATAAATATTTTCTTCATTCTATCATATTACGGACGAAATTCCCTCACGAATTAACTCTTTACGATGTCATCTACGAGTTGCTATTTCGGATCTAAGTCTGATTTGTGTTTATGAGCTTTGTACTGACGATATAGGAGCAAATTATAAATAACCTGGGGCAATGATTTTGAATTCCATCCCCCCCTTTTATATGAACTGCTGGATAAAGGCCTTTTATAACAAGTTCGCCACAACCGCTGCACCTCCTGCGAGCGAAGATCTACAGTAAGTAACAATCATGAAAATACCGAACACTGCAGTTCGGCGTGCCGTTATGGATCCCGCAATGAAATAAATCAGAAGAAATTATAAGAGGATAAGGAAAGGCATAAGGCCTTAAAAGCATAAAGAGATTTGCGTACACGGGAGAAGCCCAGTTGTCAAAAAGAGTAGGTCAAATG
The DNA here is from genome assembly GCA_902829305.4 of Spodoptera exigua. NCBI lineage: Eukaryota > Metazoa > Arthropoda > Insecta > Lepidoptera > Noctuidae > Spodoptera > Spodoptera exigua. The sequence continues at coordinate 9,316,860 of LR824615.2, forward strand.
ATTAACCTGTATGTAACAGCTCCAGTAGTAAGTATGGCAAAAGCTAAACTTACGATACAAAATAATAAAAGCCATTGTCATACAAGCCAGTCCAATAGCACTCCAATTAGATCAATCTCCCATTTTCTTAAATATGGTATTTTATAAATATGTATAAACAAACAGTGTCATAAAAATAAAATATCTTTATGACACTGTCACCACCACTGACAACTTCTGATGGTTGATTTTATCGTTTTTTATTGTTTCAGTGCGTGAAAAGAGCTGGTCTCCGAGCGTATGATGTAAGATCATGCATATCCTCAGGTATAGGTACTAGTTTGCAGCTGCAAGCTGAACAAGCCACCAATCAAATCAGACCAAGGTTCATACCAACTGTAACTATCAACGGGGTAAGATAATAATATCATCTTTATGTAAATTGACTGCCTTGTTCACTTCTATAAACTTACTAGCTTATAGAAGTGCTTCTGTCACTGGTAATTAGATTGACTACCTACACTGCTCAACCTAGTTATCTACACTTCTCACCCTACACACTGCCCTACTCTACTCTACCTATCTTACACTACATACCCTACCTTACCTACGCTATCCTATCTGTCCTACAGTAACTATCCTACACTACATAATTATGCTACTTTACCTAGATACCCTACACTATCTACCCTACCTCACTTACCATACTCTACCCTACACTATCTACCCTGCCCTACCTATTCTACCCAACCCTATCTTAAGTTCTTCTCGCAGTGCAGCTCCTCCCTACCAATTTTAAATCAAATCAGTCAAATTAAAATCGGTTCAACCGTGAGTTATAAATAGTGTAACTAACATGACTTTCTTTTATATATTCCGACCGAAAACTCTAGCAGCCTTATTTCAAAACAAGATTTATCTTTAGTCCAGGTTCAAACCATTGAGTCGGGTTTTGAATTTTGAATCTTATTGTCATCTACCTTCAATTCGAAATACAAAAACTGGCTCAATGGTTTAGTCCTAGACTAAAGTAAAACCTTATTTTGTAATAAGGCCCTAGGAGTTTATTTCTGATTTAGGTACTACCATGTCAGCATAATTAACACAACAATTCTGTTCCAGGTTTTCGACCAACAGATACAAGATTCAGCGATGGTAGATCTCTACGGAACACTTTGTTCGGTGCTTGGAGAAGTTCCTCCTTGCGTTAACTTCAATGGAGGAGCGACGGAATACGCTTTCATTTGAACAGACAATAAATTGATATAATTCGTACCTTATCTATTTCTTGATTTATTTATTTAGAAAGAAAATAATAAAATAAATAGGTACTTACAAACGCAAAGCCTATTTCTTCAGAATCTCTTCCAGCAGGCCCGATATGGGAGAGTTTGAAAAAAGAAATGTAGACTGATTGTTTTTTTACTTCGGGTTTTGAAAATTTGGGGATCACAATTGGTGGGGGAATAGTGTTGGGCCTCCAGTACCCTCACTTACACAGCGCAATATAACTAAATACTAAATAAAAACAATTTGTTTTAGAATGATGATTAGGAAGAAGTAAGTTTGTTAGGTATTTTTAGTTTTGTTTATTCTATTTAATTTGTTGTTTTGTATTTTGTTTTTTTTTATGTGATAGGTCGGCAAACGAGCAAACTGATTACCTGATGGTAAGCAATCAGCGTCGCCCATGGACAACCGCAATGAGCGACGGAGGAGTTACGAGTGCGTTGTAGACCTTTTGGGGATTAGGGATTTGGAGATTTTGCGAAAGGGAACGGATTGGGGTAGGGTAAGGATTGGGCCTCCGGTAACCTCATTCACACGGCGAAACACAACTCTTTGGTTATTTCACGTCGCTCTTTTTGTGAGACTGTGATACTCCGTTCGAGCAGACCCATTCGTGCCGAAGCATGGCTCTCCCACACTTACTTGTTTCTAGTATTTAGTTATATTATTTATTCATTGAGTGAATTTTTATTTAAAAAAAAAAGAAATTATTCTAAAATATTTCATGTAGCAATGTATACCTACATAACTGTGTGAAATACCGAAGCCTTAAGTACCTACATAACGTCTAATTATAATTAAGAGAGCGCCTCTCGCCATCAAACGAATTAGTTTGGCGCGTTTAGTTGTGAGATACCACCAAATGTTGAAGCTGTGTGAATAAAACAATTAATTATTTAAAAAACGATGTGGTTGTTTCACACCAGTTTTTTGAAAGTTTGTGGTATCGCTCTGGTCGATCTGACCCTTTTGTGCCGAAGTCCTCAACACAAAGATTTCTTGTTAGCATTTCGTGTTCTTGTGGTAAATTCTTGATGATGACATCGACGAACGCAGTCTTGATTCATGGGTAGGAAAGCAATAGATTAATTAGGTACTTATTATCAGATTCCATAGTTGTCATAAAGAAATAAGTTATTATACTCGGAATTTTAATTCCATTCCAGATTTGACAATTTCAGTGTTGCAACGTTATGACACGTAATAAATAGTGACGTTGCGAAATTATTCGATATGGAAATCGAATATTTCTGAATCGATTCCTCTCGTTTATAAATTTAATCTTGTAAACAAAGTTTATCAGGAAATAAAATATTTCTGAACCGATAATTTAGTTTTGACAATTAATTAACGATCTGAGACTTTTCTTTTGTAATTGTGTGTGAAATTAATAAAAAATGTGATCATGAAGGAACGTGACAAATAAAACAGACATTTTATAAATTGTCGCCGTCATCGCTATCGCTATCGCCGTTACTCTATGTAACATTTATTATGAATTGTGTCTTTGATATTTATTGTCAATTAACATATCTAGCTTACTCATTTTTTCCTCTTCTTTGAAAACATGGGCTACACATTTAGACCATTCGGTAGCCGTAATTTTTTGAATGCCTTCCTGAAACTGATTCACTGATTGTTTATCGATTTTTGTGTTCATCACTACACTGTTATATGTGGTATCATTATTTCACAAAATGACAGTGGTCAATGTCAAATCAGGCATCGAATTAAAAGTCTGACTATAGGTAACTTAATACATTTTATTTAAAAAAGTTTTTTAGTACAACTCATCCTCTTTAGAGAAATTATTAGGCACTAAAAGATTTTGTGGACTGCATGTGTACATGTGTTGTAAAAGGACTTCTGAGAAAGTATCCCCTATTACATTTACTCAAAACATTGTATTCTCTAAACAATTCTTATAAACTTACTGATTGCCGAAAATATACATATAAACAGTAATTGAGGCTTATTGAAACACATGGTTTCAACCCGTGGTTTCAACAATATGGTAGTTTCCAACTAGTCAAATTCAATACTTTTATCCAAATGTCAAAAACGATACTTTTCTATGAAATTTGTATGAAAAACTGAGTTATCGTCATAGTACTTTTGCGTCAAATTGCTTACTTATTTCTTAATAATTAGTTAACAAATATCTAAAAATTTGTGTATCGATCGATCGATTCTATTGTATTGAAACGTCGAATTAATTTATTTTTGACCTAAGAAACTACCCAATTGCATCCATATTATTACTTATTTCTAAGGTTTATACGAAAATTTCGTCATTATTTTTATTTATTTTATATTTTCAGTAAAATTCTTTTAAATGTTTCACCTATGCAACACCGCGTTTTCGTGACTAGGCGACTGTTATTTTCTGGCTATTTGGGGGTTGGGCTACGATGGGTGTTATAGCCATCTAGAATGGGATTATGGCGTTAAGATGGCGAATTGTCCACGATCCATCGATAATAGTGAGCTATATTCGTGTACACACTGGGTACTCCTTCACTGCCACAGTTCTCTGAACCGAAGGATACGATGCCAACCTGAAATTAACAAGTAGAGTAATTATTAGTACTAATAATGGACTAACCTATAACTACATACATGGATTGCAAAATGTGTTGATGAGCGCATAACTCAAAAACGCCTGAACAGATTCAAACAATTCTACTTGTTTGTGTTTCTTGGAAACGAAATGGCTTTAGCATCCCAAAGCAATACGCAATCTTACTAATATTATAAAAATGCGAAAGTTACCATGTTTGAATGTTTGTTACTCAATCACGTCAAAATGACTGGACAGATCTGGATACAATTTGGCACACGTATAGGATACATTCCGGAATAGGATGTAAGCTTTTTTAGTTACACTTTTTAACAACATACCACGCGGGCGGAAGGTATTATGTAACTATATCACTTCATTACTATGCCACATTTTTGTCGTAGCTAATCTATTTGGCTTGATTGAATAATTTTGATCCAACAAACAAAATATGTATACAGTTTTGTTGGACATTTTGTATACAATAAAACTTAAAATAGTTTTTTTTTTGTTGTGAGGGGAAAATCATCAAATGACTTCTCCCGCCCAGGTCGGGCGGGAGGGAGTGTCAGACTCTTACTGACTGAAAACCCCCCTGTTCCTTCTCCTGCTCTGGGCCGCGGTCGCGGTGCCTCAAAAGTAGATACTATTTTAATAAATAAATATAAATGAATAAGTAACACCCTCACCTGCACATGACGGCCTTGTCTGAACAGAAGAAGAGGGGCCCCTCCGAAACCTGAGCAGGCATCCTTTCCCTCCTCCCCTCCAGCGCAGAGCTGGCCTTCATTCACTGGTACAGATTCTCCGAATATTCGCTCGCAGTTTTCTAGAGGAACCAGAGGCACTTCTAGCTGCTGTTGTCTGCTAACCTAAAGAGTAGGGTTGAAATAATTAGGTAAGTAAATTTTATAAATATATTAAAATTGCTCCTACTTTTATATTTTTGAATATTATTTTATTTTATGTAATGTAATTTTAGAGTAATTTTAATAAATATATGGAATAATAATAATAATATCTAATAATAATTAATTTTTTAGTGATAAACACTAAAATAATCAAAAAAGTGTTCACACGGCTTACTACTCGAAGAGAGATATTTTCAGTACATCTCTTATTTCTTTTCGATCCCTAAAGATACCTTTTCAATCATAACCGATTTGACCTTGACACTTTTTCCTAAGTGTGAACAAACAGATTCTCATCTAAGAGTTTTTATCTTTAGGGCCGAATAACGTATCATCAAATTACTTCTCACGCCTAAATGGGTCCAGAATGAGTGTCAGACTCTTACTGGCTAAAAACCATCTTGTTCATTGGGAGTTTTATAAGCGTTAAGCGTTATTCCTGATGCAAAATACCAAAAATGTATGTATCTCAATCACACACAAAATGATGACCGCAAATTATATCAAGCAATAGCTTCACAAAAACATCAAAATTAACCACAAAATCACGGGCAAGGGCGAAACAATTAGCCTGACATAACATCCTATGATTAGCCTGATGACTGATAGCCAGATTGTTATCATACACTCACCACGTTATTCTGCCCTGACAATTTCCCCCATCCGACAAGCGAAGCTCGTTCATTAATTACAATTTCCGGCTTATCATTCAAACAAATCGGCGCGGCTGTCACTGGAAAAAGCAAAAATGGTTGATATGGGAGACTGAGTTGAGCAGGAAGCGTGGGACTATCAATCTGTCAGTCAACAAACTGCTGCCAGGGACAATTTGAAGGTCAATGTTTTCAAAAGTAACGTAGGTACTCATTTAACATTGACTGCAAACTAATTAAAATATTTTTCAAACATCGTTCAACTTTGAATTATCAACATTACTGTGCATTGCAAATTTTTTAAAAGTCAACATAAACAACAAATAGTGTCTATCATTAGTATCATTTTAATATAATGTTAACAGTTATGGGTTTAAAAAGAGTCACATCATCGGCTTACAAGCTCACTGCTGAGCAAAGGCCTCTTCTCACATGGAGAAGGTTTGAGTATTAAGTAATCACCACGCTTGCTCAATGCGGGTTGGCGATTTCAAACTTATAATTAGAAATTATAAGTCCAGGGTTACTCTCGATGTTTTCCTTCACCTCATGTTAGTGGTGTCTAAATAATCATAGAAAGTACTCTATCTATCTACTATCGCACTCTGAAAAAGCCACATTGGTACTTGCCAGGCTTTGAACCCGGCCACCACACGGGGAAAAGAGAGCCAACTTAAAAAGACTTAATAATGTATACCTGAATATTTGATTTCTTCCTTCAGCATAATCAGTGCGATGTCATGCCTGAATATCTTCTGCTCATACCCTGGGTGGACGATGACATTCTCCACTTTGATGGCTTGAGTTGGAGGAGCGCAGAAATAGTCGTTGCAGTCAGGACTTCGACCTATATCCCATTCACCAACCACTACGGTTGATCTACGACAAAATAACAAAATAAAGTCTATATACTTAAATAAAAATATACTATCAAAATTACGTTTATAACTGTTAAATGACTGTTCCGAATTCATTTCACCAATTTCAAAATATTTTTATAGTATTTGCTTTCTATAGGACAATTGTAAAGAATCACCCGGGGATGCAGGTGCAAGTACAATTACGTATCGTGGCTTGACTCAGAGCAGCGATTCAGAACTCTAGAAGAAAAGGGGCGGTTTTTAGTCAGTAAGAGTCTGACACTCTCTCTCGCTCCGCGCAGGGTGGACAGGATTGGATGATTTTCCCCTTTAGGCTTGTAATGTATAGAAGTAAAATTCAATACCAGGTAAACTTATTAGGGTCGTTATTATTATCAAATTAATCAACGAGTTTAGTTTCACCTGTGTTATAAATAAGAAGAACTATTATGAATTTATAGGAATTATTCACGTTATATTAACAGAGGGCCTACCATGGCGTATTAAAGCGTGAATCTTCCGGATGAGAAAGAGGGATGATGAGGGATTCTGGCGAGAAAGAAGGATAGAGCTATAAAAGGTGTATAGCTCCATCCCTCTTTCTCGCCAGAACAGGTTGTACCCATCCTCTACTTCGGGGATAATAACATAATAAGAAAACAGAAGGCAAACATTTATCAAAGTAATTTAATTACCAGGAAGCAACAGATACGCTACATATTAATATTTTACACTTTATTCCTATCTACTTACAGTTTATATCCCTCTGGCTTGGCCAAAGCGCAGTGAGCAGCAGTCAATATAACCCGTTTTCCGATAATTGATCCGCTGCACGCAAACCTCACATTACCAGTCTCCTTGTCTAAATTAAATAAAAAAACAAATGAATTATTAAAATTATACAAGTACACCTAATAACAGATTAACATCAATCTATTTCCTTTTTTGTGCCGCTTCTAGATCATATTTAGGTATAATCTGTTTAACCTAATCGGTCAAAGGACTTAAATCATTCTGATTTTTTGTAAGATTTTGTGTTTTCATTCTGTTAATTCTGTTCTTCGCCGTTTGGTAAAAAAGATAAGCTTGTCAATCAGTTTTTACTGGGAAGACACAAAAACTAATTTGTATATACCTAATGTTAATGAAGTATCATAATCACCAAAAAGGATATAAACAAATCATCCCTCATGGTGTGCTGACTACCCATACTTATATACACATTTATTGTCCACCTAAAATGTCATATAAACACAAAGTCAGTGAGTTTGGAAAAATGGACGGATGAGTGAATCGGTCTGTAGATATTTGTTACTCTTTCAGGCAAAAACTACATAAATTATCTGAATGAATTAAAACACAAATATAGATTGTAGCCTGGAATATCTGGAATAATCCATAAACTGCGTTTTTCGCTGGTAATGTAGACAAAGTCACTTGTAGAAACTAGTATGTCCATGAAATAGAACTAGAAATTGATTTAAATTGGAAAATCGAACGACATGAAGCTGTTGTGGTATTGTTGAATGACAAGACGTTTCACGAGTTTGTTCTCGATTGTTAAATCTCAAGACGGTGTGTAGGTGCTCCTTAGAACTTAATGCATGGAGGGATTATATTTTTATTCTCACAATCAAGTGATGATTTTCCTTCCAGAAATCGTGAGATTGGACAAGGTCTAATTCATTTATTAATTTGTTACGTTTTTTCTCCACCAATTACTTCTTCCGAGTTATATAAGAAAAAACATATTGCGCCGACCCCAAATAAAACAGGACAAGGGCAGGAAGAAGATGATGATGATGATGATGGTAATTTCGACACCACTGACTTACTGTGAAGGAAAGCAGCGTGAGTAAACCTGGACATATAATTTAAAATTTTGATTTTTCAATTGCCAATATGCCTTGAGCGAGCCTGACGATTAATGCTTAAACCTTCGTCGTGTAAAAAGTGACCTTTGTTCAGCAGTGGGCACATACAGTCTGATGATGTGATGTGACAAAAATACATTTTAAGTTCTCTGGACACTTACGTGTGAATCCAATTCTCGCGGTCCACGGCTGACTTCCCAATCCATTGTAGTCGACTCCCCGCACCATACTCTGACCACATTTTTCAACTCCTTCCTGATACACCCTCCCGCAGTCACAAGAAGGACAGCATACATAGTCTTCATCGTCCGCATTGCCACATATTAATTGATTAAGGCGATGGAAATATCTGGAAAACAGTACAGTGTAATCGGACTTTAAGGATTTCGGATGATATTTACTTATAGCTTCAAGGCAGACTTAATGCATAGAGCATTCTTTAAGAGTCTGCACTTTGGGTAATGCAAAGAAAAATACGGATGGCAGGTTCAAGAAGCAAGCCAATAGACCACCACAGACGGGGCCCTAAAGGGCTGATGTTCAGCCGGGGTTGCGGGGTAAGCGCAATGAGGCACCGCGACCTCGGCCCAGAGCAGGAGAACGAACGGGGGCGTTTTCAGTCAGTAAGACTCTGACACTCCCTCCTGTTCGACCCTGGGCGGGAGAAGACATTCGATGACTTTCCCCTCACAAAAAAAAGGTGCAAGAAGCAAGCAGGAAATTTAATTAAACGTAAAAGGATCATATTATAGTAAATTATGTTTAATTTATAAGTAAAAAATAATATATTTGAACTTAATATTCATTATATTAATAAAACATTCTAGATCCCTCGCCTCTCATCCTCAAACATTCTAATCTTGAAGCCCCTAGATCCAAATGACCGACAACGCACTTGTAGCTCCATGGGCGTTTATTGTTACATGCTATTCAATCTAGAATAATAAATATTCACACTTGGTGTATTATACTATAAAGTACAATTTTACCTGTCTGAAGAGAAACACGAAAAGTCCATTAGGTCTTCCAACATTGGGCATGCACTGACAGGCATACATGTTGTGTTTTGTGGGCACGGACTCTGAAAATAACAAATACAATTTACTTTTTAGAGGGAAGACAGTAAAATGATAAATAAGATTGTATTGAAACTTTGCTTACTCTAATACTTAACGTTTCGTCGCCACTTTTGATCCCACCCATGCCAACGCTTAAACCTAAACCTGGAACGAAAATAAGGTATCATTATTATACATGAGAAATTGTACTTTTCTTTCATGTCACAAAACGATGGAGTTTCTTACTCATTCTTCTCTATTCGAAAGTTTTAGTTGGAATAAATGATTTTGGCTTTGACTTTGAAACAGTAACAAAAATTTTTGTAACGATATTTGTATCCGAATTAAAAGTTGAAGAGACACTAAATCCAGCCATCCATTGCTTCTAAAATTTATAAAGTAATTGTAAACCTATGAAAATTTAAGTCCCTATAGATATTTATTATTTCAAGTGAAGATTAAAAATTTCTACTAAATATAAAACTTTGTACTTCCAAAAGTGTGCGCAGTGTCCATGGATGGCGCCGATTGCTTACTATCAGGTAAAATGTCTGCTCGTTTACCGCCCTGATCCATAAAAAAACCCTGAATCCTTGCATTAACTGGACTTTGCATATGCTCTTCATCAAATCATTTTTCCTTAATTGACGTAATAACGAGTGCTACCATAATGCAGTGCTGGTAATACATGGGTAATACCAGTAACACGGCCTTGATGTAAAATGATGTTATCATTCTGTTTTATGCCCCGATCGAGGTTGTCTATTGTCATCAGTCCTGCAATTATCGGATGCATCATTCGGACAAATTATATGGCAGTGGCGGTGACGGGAAAAACAAAAATCTGTTTCTTTTTCTGTATTCAAAATGATTATTATTGAGTATTTACTTAATTTAGAATCTAGGTTGTTTTTACTGAGACTAAGTTCTAAGCCATTATTAAATATGTTACGGACATTTTATTCCATCCAAACCATGTATCCAGAATTATTTTTTATGGGTATTAGGCAATTAGGACCCGCAATACCAAAGAAGTAAAAACTGCGTTGCCAGCTTTTGGGGATTAGGGTTTCGAAGACCTAGGGAGAGACAGAAGGCGAGGAAGAATTGGGGGAAGCCCAATCCTCACTCACATGGTGAAACAGAACGCGATAGTTGTATCACATCGGTTTTCTGTGTGGCTGTGGTATCATCACTCTGGTAGAGCCGACCCATTTGTGCAGAAGCTTGGCTCTCCCACACTTACTTTTCTCTTCTTGCTCAACAATCATATTACCAGCTTCAATACAATTGACATGGGTTATTTTTGGGTTTATGAGAGCTAGACTAATGGGGAAAAAGCTATGTAAGCCTACATTATGTATTGTGTAAAAATCATAGTTGAACCGCCCTCTATTATATACGAACTTTTGTTGCAATATGTGAAATCTTTGTTACTAGTGAGCAATATTGGCCATCATTTATTTTGCCGCTTAGTAAAACTACAAATATTATGAAATCAAAGGTATTGTTAAGACTTTTAGAAATACAAACTAATATTATAAATGCGAAAGTAACTGTCTGTCTGTCTTTTCTTCACGCCTAAACTACAGAACCGATTTCTATGACATTTGGTACAGACATAGTTTGGCACTCGAGAAAGGACATAGGATAGCTTATATACCAAAAATCTGCAGGAAGTCACTATTCTCCGCGAACGGAGTCGAAATATAATAATAATGGCACTTACATTAATTTTGAGATTACATTTCTAGATTAAAAATATTCAGTCTGCATATTTTTATTAGATTTTCAAGAAATCAGTATGCTATTTAACTAAGAAAATAGCAGAACATACTACTCTTGCCCAGGGTGACGCGTGAGGGAGTGTCACACTCTGACTGACTAAAAACTCCACGTTCCTTATCCTACTTCAGGCTGAGGCAGCGCTACCTTGTTGCGGTTGCCCTGCAACCCCAGCTGAACATTGGCCCTATTAGGCCCCGTCTGGTAGTTTATTGGCTCGGGTTAGGTTCTGGTCGGACGCTACCGTTACTCGCCGTCAGCAGATCCAAAAACATAAATGTTGTGATGATAGTAAATTTGACTTAATTAAGGGCCACGCTATCGAAGGACTTGCCCATAACAGTATTCTTTCTGGTAGGATATGACTCAATGTTTCATCGGCACAACGTGCAATAGGCAGAAAGAAGTATACACGGAACTATCACACAGTTTGATTTTTATCGTCACACAGTAAGCTTTTTGTTGAAATAAATTCAGTCACAAATTAGATACGAGTGTAAAAAAAATAAAATTTGCTATTTTCCGTATTTGAAAGCGTACAAGGTACACTCGCCATTAGGCCTAGTTAACAGGTAAATGTGCTACTAATTCAATCCAATTATCATAATTTAGAGGTTTTATCGAAATACTTACAAAAAGTACGAACTATAAAACAATGGTTAGGTTTCAAACTCACTGTTACAAATGCGCGTTAACGCAATTAAAATTAGCATATAAATGAATTAAGGGTTCAAAAAGATAATATTTACTTCCACATTAGTAAAAAAATTGTAACAACAAAAGTATTTCGAGAAAATTCATAAAAATAATTTAAACTTAAAATAACATAATGATCATCATTTTATTACTTATACTGTGTAATATGCTAAAAATTACCAACGCATGTCAACAATAATCACATTGGATGTAGACAAGTCTTGCACTTTATATAAAAATAAACAAGAAAAAAGGAAAAAAACTTACTTCCGAACTGTGCATTACACAATTGAAAAACACACATAATCATAAACACACACACAGAGAAAGCCATTGTCATTATTGAAATTCAAACTACAAAAAAACAAAAGTCAATCGGTACGCAATCACAAAAAAAATCGTCACTAAAACATGTTAGAAAATACTTCATAAAATTTCAAAATTATGGTTCGAAATATGAATTATTATGATGGTCAGATGTCGTCAGCATCGTTGGATGGACCACAACAAAAATGACACGGTACAGAGAGTCCATTTCGTCCGGCACAAAACAGAGGTTGTGAATCTTTGGCAGCTAACCATTGTTCGCAAGTTAATGTTTAAATTCACAGTCATATTACATAACATTATTTAATAAATAGAAATGTTTGTAATCATGCTATGAGTCTAACAATATTAATCATCACTACTTCTATACTAATATTATAAAGTGGTTAAGTTTGTATGTTTGTATCTTTGTTTGTTTGTTTTTATCTTTGGAACGGCTGGTCGGATTGCCAAAATTCTTTCACTGATAGAAATCAATCGTTTAATTATTTATCTCATAAACACAGTTCGCTTTTAGTACTTGAATTTTTGTTATAATAGTTATATTATTTACCTAGGTATTCTAGGTGTACAACAATAATTCTACTTATAAATAAAATTTTACCAAAAGAAGGACATAATTTATTAACTGTTCGGGGGGGAGGGGGGTTATTCAGTAAGAGTGTGACACTCCCTCCCCCACAACCCAAATTTAAGAGGTTCAGGTTTATGTGGAAAAGCTTCTGGTTGGTTTACTAGTCCGCTTTTGTAACACAACCACAAAGAGTAGGTACATACGTATCATTTTAACAGTGAATATTTCTTTAATTTGCCTTACTTTCTTGATTTAGAAATTTCTTGTAGAAAATGTAATGACCTTATCTAATATATAAAATTCTCGTGTCACAGTTTTCGTTGCCATACTCCTCCAAAACGGCTTACCGATTTTGATGAATTCTTTTCTGCTTATCCGGTATCTATTTTTCATCCCCTAAATGTTAAGGGTAAGTCCACCAAAAATACAAACAATCCTTAATTTTCACCCTTCTACGATCAACTCTTATTTTTTAACTAGCCAAAAACGGGTCAGCTAGTAATGTTATAAGTTTTGTCAATTCTATAAATGACTGTTGACGACCCATGGATGTGTCATGATTCACCGGTAGATACAAATGCGTGCTACGGGCTGTTGCAGTCATTTTTACACCTATTCATGGATATTAAAACACTCACCGCAAAAAATATTCATTGTTTTTTTTTATAAAATAGATTGGCTATATAGTTTTTATGATCGGTACATATTTTTAGATGTTTTAATTTTTGTAATATTGAATCGATAGTGACGAGTTCTCTAACGAATGCTTGATTAAGATTTTTTAATTAACGCATTTTTCTGCTCCATTAGTAAGCAGGAAGAATAAGTTGCAAAAAAAAAAATAGTTGGATTCCTACAATATTGAAACTCAAATAAAGTTTTGAGAGTTTCATGGTTTCGAAGAAGTAAGTACCTACCTATATCTTGATGGATATTATTGTACCATCCTAATAGATACCCATTAATATCACCATGGATATTATTTAACATCGCAAATAGATACTCATTAGGGAAAATATCCTATTACTTTAACAAGATTTTAATTAAAAAAACAGTTATTCACATGCGAACTATTAAACCATGATAAAATCTACAAAGGTGTGGAGTCGTATTCAGTTCGCAAGTCGTGGGGCGAACGAAGCGTGTCAGCTTAATCTAAGCAAAAATCTGTTTTTTTTTTTACTTTTATTGTAATACGTTTTTGTGTAGCACGGTGTCGTTCACATCATTGGTTTACGGACATTGGACTCATAACAATGTCTTCTTTCCCAGAAATAGACGATCAGATTATAACTGGATCTGTTTCGAAGTTACACTTTTTATGAGACGGATTCTTAATTAAAATAAGTATTTTATTTGTGTTATTTTTCATGTAGGTATTGTCAATTCAATTTCAAATGTGAATCTAATTCTGGACGAAATGGTTTTATTCAATTTGAAATATTTAATCTCCAAATCTGATTGCGACTATCGCCTTATCCATACAACTGTAATAATCTTTAAAAGCTGACTTTAAAAAAAACCTGCAATGCTTACTTAAACTGTTATTTACCAACTATTTTTAAGGAAAACAATAATTGTAAAAGACTTTTTGTCCAAATAAATCCATCAAATTACTTTTCCTGCCCTAAGCAGAGCAAAAAGGAGTGCCAGACGTAAAAAAACACGCCGTTTCTTCTCCTTCTTTAAGTCTGGGCCAAGGTACGATAAATTGTGGTTCCCAATTAGTTAAGACTGGGTTCTGAAACAATAAAATAAAGTTTCCGAGTATGGCAAATATATTAAAATTAGTAGTCTTCAACGGGCCTCTGCGAGTTGGCTTCGGCTCCTCGTACGCCTTCCAAAGGTCCGGGACCCTGTGGTCCCGTGAAAAGAAAGAATAATACAAACTTCTAAAAAATTGAAATAGGGATGCATCAAAATGTTATTGTTTCCCTTAGAAAACAAGAACTGGAGCAAAACCTGCAGTTCTTAGCACTAGGTATTGTAAGGATGTCTGGCAAAACAAAGAGCTGCACGGACGCTGTCATCGGGCCACGTTTCGGCAACTTTTGAAAAACCAGATTGGTTTGTCTGTGCAATGTGCAAATTAACAATTACCGAAGATTATGAAAGATGGCTGACATTTATAGGGGAATGATTGTTTTATAAAATAAAATTAAAATTGGTAAAATCAAATAAAAATGTAAATAAACAATATAAGAGTCGTAGTCTTCGAAAAACATCCTTACAACAAAATTCCACAACGAGTCTACCGCATACAATAAATTTATAGTACCTACTTGAGCAGCTGTCCACTCCTATCCGCTAAACAACGCAGGTCATAACCCGTTGGTTCACACCGTGACACCAACATTGTTTAAAGCACGTTAAAAATGACTTCCTAATCAGATAATGGAACGATTTCATACAATTAACCAGCATGAATTTTGGAAATGGCACCACCATTGTGAACTGACCTTTAATGAATGACACGAGACTGTTTACCGTATAATTGCCATGTTTTTTGTAACGGGTAGTGTTTTAATAGCCGCATATCCCGGTTAATATAATAGTACTATATACAATACACATTAAAATAGAACCTGAGAAACATGAAGTTTTAATATGTTTATTACGGTTCAAGGACACAGTTTCTCCTTGAGCCAGGGTTCCGGAGCAAGCGCAATAATGTGCTGCGATCCCGACCCGGAGCTGAAGGGTGGTTTTTAGTCAGTTAGAGTCTGACACTCTCTCTCACCCTACCCCAGAAGTCATTGGATAATTTCCTCCCTCGAAAAAAACACGTAGTTTCTCATCGATTGCTTGGGAGACCGAAGCATGGTTGTAGAAACAACCAGAATGATCAATAATGGTTCAAAACTGAACATAAAATTAAAAGTCATAGGATGCTGTTATATTGCACTTACTTCATAGCTTGATTAAAATGTGGTGTAAATACATACACCTAAAATTCAAAAATATGAGCCGTAATCACTTTGAATGAAAGATAACGAAGCAAGACTGCAAACTTCATAGACCTTTATTCAATTAATATTTTACAGAACTTTACAAAGAAAAAAACAGACAATAGAATGAATGTCAATTTTGAATTAATGTCATTGTTAACATAGAAAAATGGCATAATAAAAAGCAATTCTTCGATAGAATATTTCATGGACCAAGCATAATGTTTGTATAGTTAAATTCTTATTATATGAAGTCTGCAGAAGCATCAAATTAGCGAATTATATTTCAGATGACTACAACATCATTATAGAAATCTCCGTTAAAAGCTCAAAGCTAAAATGACAGACACACGAGATCATCATCGGCCATCCACTGTATTTTCAACCGACACAATGAAATTAACCAGTAGCGCTTCTGAACAAAATGTTTATTTTACATACGTGTGTCTTGTCAACGATATCAAACCAAGTGGAAATCTAGCAACCAACTATAAAACTTGCGAAAAATTATCTGCTCACGCTGTTAATGTTTCTTCATCCCTGAGTGCAGAGGTAGGTTCTCTATACATATTCTAACCATTTAGCTTACAATTTTGTGATAAATAATATTATAATGTTCTTTGATATTTAGGCAAATCAAGAAGAGCAAACAATTCAAGTAGAAAGATCAAAAGCACTTCATGAACTATTGAATATTGAATCTTATAAGAAAACCGATTTAGGGGAAGAAATCGGAGAACATAACGACGATGAATCAACCAAAGTATATGTCAACAAGTTTCTATATTATTTCTTAGTGATTTCTGTATTATGTTTTACATTTCTACAATAAGTGACTTTGTACTAGCAACCAACTACATCAGGAGAAGATAACGAGCAAACTGAGAACGATGAAAATAATTTCCTCCCCTGCGACAACCCAAATGTTTTAAAACTAACGAAAATGAAGTGGCTCTCTGAAGATCAGGAGGACGGTCACAATTCTAGGTTTGTATCTGTAAAAACTATAATAAGTCATGGCTACTTTTATCAATATACACTAGCATCATATCGTTCCAGAGATGTGAACGCTCTAACAGGTGCAAAATTGTACACAAAAACGAAAAGAAGAGCCTAATATTATTTGGAAGAGGATAAAAGTAGGTAATTTTGATAGCTAAATATAATAATGAATTGAGATGTCGCTAATTATATTGTTATTCATGTTTTCAATACACCAATTTCTTCCATATTCTTCTTCATGATCACCAATAGCAAAAAAGTACTCTAAAATCCTCCCCATATTGTTCCTTATCTAATAACAAAATTCTTAAGTATTAACAAAAAATCAACATATATTAATGTTTGTTTCAGTTCGCCATCGGTATCGCCTGTTACATCAAGTTCTAACTGCAGTAAAATTTCTGACGAAGACCTCAAAGAAAGAAGTGAAATGGAAGATAAATATTTGTCGACCATACTGCGGTTAGATAAAGAACACAATCTGTTTGGATTGTCTAATATAGCCATCGTTGGTGCCAAGCCATCCAAGATTAAACGTAAGGACGGTGAAAAGGCTGTGTTCCACCAAACAGCTATAGTACAACTGTGCTGTGGCAAAAGTTGCTGCAAGAATAAGGTGGGTCAAAATTCTTTAAACGAGGCAAAATATGAACACGCGTAACTTTATAGACTTTAGCATACTGATCGTCTATACTAAATGTTGAAGTTACTTGTAAATTGAAGCTTTTGCTATATACCTATATAAGCTTTATCTGGTTCACGCAACTGTCCTTTGACTGATTTAATAGAATCAAGTAATTTTTCTTTGCATCTAAATGTTTTAGACAATAAGTTGAAATAATTTCCAAGTTTTTGTAACTTGGAAATTATTTCAACTTGTCTTACCAAATATATTTTCTCTCAATAATAATTAATAAGATGAAACATAATATATCTTTTTTTCGTTTTATAGAGTAACACCGATTTGCCATCATCTCTAAAGGTAACATTTTGCATTAAGTTATTTGAATCTTACTTTAATTCCGACTTTATTCTTATTTTAATTTTAATATTTCAGTGTGGCGGTGGATGTCGGGGCTGCTGCATTGATCCATACTGCCCAATATGCATGTCTCCTTGTAGCCAAGTTTGCTTGGTAAATAATGTATATTTTGTCATCTCTTTTTATGGAATAAGTCGGCAAACCAGCAGACGGATTACCTGATGGTAAGCACGCCACTCATGGCCCGCAACACCAAAGGAGTTATGAGTGCGTTGCCGGCCTTTTGGGGATAAGCGTTGCGGATATTTAAGGATTGGGAAGGGATAGGGGAGATATTTAAGGATTGGGCCTCCGGTAACCTCTCTCACACGGCAAAACACAACGCTATAGTTTTTTCGCGCCGGTTTTTTGTACATTCGTGCCAAAGAATGGCTCTCCCACACTTATCTTCTTATGATTTACGTTCAATCATTATACTCTTTCTTTTCTTTCAGGATGAACCATCTTGTATAACATTGCCATTGGTAAGATAATCGAGTTTAAATTTGGTCATGTGATTGGTCTTATTCCTTTTATTACAATATAATTCTTTACTTTCAGTGTGGCACTTGTCCAAGAGGAAGGTGTTCTTGCAAGGTTAGTATTTTTTAATCCACGACAAAATATTAGTCTACAAAGTTTTATTCTAATTCTATTCTTTTACCTACAGTACTCACGGCCGAGCTCTAGATGCACGTTGGATTGCAATAACTGTTATGGTTTAAAGGTAATAATTACAAGCGGATAAATTATTACTCGTTAAATATTGATCCTACTGTATTTAAAATTAAGATTGAAAATTGCAGATCAAACTAAATCGTAAACCGAAATTCGACGAACCAGTTTTAGAATTAACCCCACGTTCCAGTTGTATTTTGCAAAAGGTTAGTTTTATTACTTAGTAACTTAGAATATGGACTATCTTGAGATAATATGTATATTAAGCAATCGTATTGAAAATAATATACTCACGTAAATTCACTGAAAAAATCTCCGAAGTTTCCATGGCAAAAGTAACCTCGAATGTAAAGAGTTCAAATATTCAAACATGGAAGGCGGGAAATAATGACTTACTTATGTTAATAATTTGAGAAAAGCAAGTCGGTTGCGCAACGTCATAAGGGTCTCGTTGTGACTTGAAACTTTCTCGTTAATTGACGTGACTAAGTCGTTATTTTCAATAAACATCTATTTTAAACATTTTTTATTATGACAATGGCAACAGTTGTTCATTAAAGTTTTTTTTCAGCCAATGGCTGCTAGGTCCTGCCACCATCTACCGCAATGCATCCCACCGTCTTCTTGCTTTCCTTACCTGATGCCGTGCTTCTGGCCAGCCCGACCTTCTGCTCCTTGTGCCACCCCAACTCATTGCTTCCATAATCCTCCGTGTCCACCTGCCAGAAAACGACCGAGAGTTCCCGTACCTTCTGAATACATTTGCCCTACGGTAAGTCCAACTATTCAACAGATAAAGTGCATTTAACAAACGACGTAGAAGTGAAATAGTGATTATATCATTAATAATTGGCTACTTCAATTTTAGACTTGATAAAAATTATCTTTTGCAGAAATGTGTGGATGAAGCCAACAAGACCAAATGCCCTAATGATCAATGCCCAGGGGTAAGTAAAGATGGAGGCTTGATAGATACTTGTTTTGTTCATTCCAATATTTATATTTAATTTTCTTTTCTAGAACAATCCCCTAATGAGAGCAATTATTGAAAAGAGGTTTGAAGAAAAGAAAGAAATTGCGAAATAATTGGAAAACATTCCTGAATAAGTATGCGGAAGGTTAGTTGTTGAATTTAAGTTATAAATATTTAATTTTTATCACAAACTAAATCCCGTGCATTTTCCAGAACGACAAATTTGCTCAGAAAACTATAACCAGCTTCATAATGCGATGTGTGTAACAAAAAGAAGAATAATAAAAGAACTCGTAAGTACATAGGTAACTTCGATTCATAAATATTTATAGATATCCAAAGACATCTTAAGTACATAGGTACCTTCGATGCCTTTATATTTATAGCTATCCAGAAATCTTTAACTTAGCAGTGGTAATTATGTTTTGTTTTTTAAACAATAATTCATTATAATATTTAACCGTGCTTACGTATTTGTTTGGGGAGTAACACGAGCTAGGAGCTTGTATTCATGAGCACCATTGACCGCCGCGTGTGTCGCGCAATGCTTCCCATAAATATGAACTCCTGGCCTGGCTTGGAACTAGTAAAATAGTTACGTTAAACATTATGAATTTCCAGCCAGGGTGGGTACCGTACAGTAATGTTGTGATTTTAGCGTTTAAACCCGTATTTTAGCGTTTTTCTGTCTTTCTCTTGACGTCGTTCATTTACGTAGTACAACCATTTTTCGTTGTCAGTTTTTATCTGTTATTTTTTTTTATTTAATACCATGTTACCTTTTTAATTTGAACTTTAATAACATATGTAATTACTTATTCTTTTCTGTTTATTTACAGCTTGCGAAACATTCACTACAACTCTCAAATTCAACAACGAGCTGCCAAGTCTTCTTCTCAAATTAAATAAAAAGCTATGGTGCTATAAAAAGAAAATAAATGCATAGTATTCAGATTTGTAAAATCTTTTATTTGTCAAAGTTTCATTCACAGGTTTCATTAATAATCGCTTGACACGATAAATCTTTTGACGCATTTTTTATGTGGTGGTAAGTTGTGGGCAAATTGGTCGATTACTGTGTAAGGGGGGGTTCCTTGAGCGATGTGGCAATAGTCACTGCAGTACATGAACGGTGCAATGTTGGTCTGGTAAGGATTCGGAGGGAATGGAGCCAGGTCAAACACTTCTCCGTGATCCCAAGATGCGAGGGATGATATCGCAAACGGCGTTTTGTACTTCTTCATTGTTTCGGATATAAATGCTCTGTTCATAAAAAAAAACATTACTAGCAGATAACGGTAACTGGGTAAATCAAACTTGAGGTCAAAAGATTAAAAAACTACTCAAAACATGATACTTAAAATGAAATTCAAAAGCGAATTAAAAATTACTGGAGCAAAACAAAATATTTTCTCCAGAAATCAATAGAAAAACAAATGAACTCCTTACCCTTTTAAATTCTTCACTGGATTATGACTAGCAGATACCTCTTTGTATTCTTTTTTGACATGAATCCTATCATACACGCCTCTATGGACCTTTGCCGTCAATGGCATCCATATTTCCTTGTGTCTTGGCCCAAAACCTTTGACCTACACAATTAGAGTAAAGAAAAACTCTATTTTACTGTTAGAGGATTTTGCTTAAGGTGCACCCACACAGCAGTTATATAACGTTATACAACATTGTGACATTTATAACAGCGTGTAACAATACTCTACAACATGTTAAGAAATGTTATATGTTATAAACGCTCCCAAATTAATTGAACTCGTTATATAACATCGTATAACATTATGTTCAATCTGTTCGGGTTTGTCTTTCGAGGAAGGTGGTAGTGAACCAATAATGGAGAAAGTGCTGATAGGTTTGGCGTTTATTTTTTGTTTGAAAAAAAATAAGAAAAGGCCCGCGAAGGTCCCGCTGAGGCTCTGATGATGTTATACAACAAAAGTTATATTTTGTAATATCATATTCTAATCAGTTGTAAAACATTTTGTTAAATGAAGTTGTATAACATCAATAACAATTTATAATAATTTGTAACAATTTATAACTTTTGTTATAATTTGTTTAAAAAAGTCAGTCTCTAACGTTATATAACTGCTGTGTGGGAGCACCTTTAGTTAGATATGACTATACTTTTGTCACATTCATCATTTTATTAAAATTGTTCGCGTGGCATAGTGATTCCTGCAGATTCTTGGTACCTATAAAAACTATCCTATGTCCTTTCTCGAGTTCCAAACTATGTCTGTACCAACTTCAGTAGTTTAGGCTTGAAGAAAAGACATACAGACAGGCAGAGTTACTTTCGCATTTACAATATTATTTTGGACTAGCTGACACGGCAAACTTAGTTACGCCCAATTTTTTAACTAAAGTTTTCTGACTTTTTAAATGTCCCTCTTCTACGAATATCTCAAGACAATAATAGTCCAAATCGGACCAGTAGTTCTCCAGATTTAATGAGACTAAGGAATAGCATTTCATTTTTATATATTAGATGTATTATATATCAGGAGTACCTTTGGAGTACTAGATTCTGAATAGAAGGTGATGTGATCTTTGGCTCCAATTCCATACTGGTCATCAGGAGTAAACGGTCTGTGGTAAGTTCTGTAAGTCGACACGTAGGGGTCAAGTAACTTCCTATAACCTCCTTTAGCATCATCAAATATTACTGGAGTTTCGTTTCTTCCAGCTGCTACGGCCTAAAATAATAAATTTAAAGTATTTGTGATACCTTATACATTAGTACTGCGGATAATCCCGCATATTGGATGATTTTTATTACTCGATGATGTTGATGAAATATTTAATAGGTATCTATAATTGGAACAGAAATGTTCACCCATCTTATAAAAAGTTACAATTATGGTTCATTATTCATCTGAAATAATGGATAAATAAGCTAGTCTTGGGGGATCGGAGCATAGAGCGCCTGCTTCTCATACATTAGGGTTCAAAACATGGCAAGTTCCATAGTAAGTTTTTCCGAGTTATATGTACTTTCTATGACATTTAGAGACAGATTTTTTAATACACATATCTCGATTAAGATATACTATATTTACACACCACTAACAAAAAGTGAAGTAAAACATCGTATAGAAACCGAAACAATTTCTAATTATAAGTTTGAAGCGTGGTAATTACCGCTCAAATCTCCTCGGTGTGAGAAGGCACCTTGCTCAGCAGTGGGTTTTTAAAGGCTTAAGATAATGATGAAAATTATGAAGTCATTATTTTTAAACTTACATCAAAAATAAATTCCGGGTCAGGAGATCTAACATCGGTGTCTGGTGGAGCCAATGGCGATTTTGTCAGACCCCTAAAGTTGTCTTTCATTTCTGATATCATTGTCGGTTGTATTATATTTTTGGCTTGTAGCTGAAAAACGAAACATTATTAAGTGTGCAAAACGAATATTAAAATTTTTTAATAACTAACTTCAGTCTGGAAATTATACTGCTAAGATTTTTAAGAATTACATTCCAAATTGGAACAAGTCTTTGAAGTTTTCAGGTTAATTATGTGATCGATTACTTTATAAATACTTATTTATTAGATGAAACAGATAATATTCACCCGTTTTTCTACTCCAGTCATAAAGCAAACTCTTTTACAGTTGATAGCGCAGTCGGATCTCTCCATAGCTTTATTAGGGTTTGGCTTCACACAGTATTCGCCCGTCGTCGTTTTATAAGACTCCTTTTCAACGACCATGTCGCGGCCTGTGGCTCGTTTTGGAAGAGGCGTTGTGATTTTCTAAAAATATTGAAAGAGGGTACAATTTAAAAAAAAAAATCTTTGCCCCACACTAGGATTTTGTCCTGTGTCGTGGGTGCGTTAACAAACAAACAAATTCACATACACATCACACCCAGACCCAGAACAACAATTTGTAGATCACACAAAGAGTTGTTCCGTACGGGAATCGAACCCACGACACGTTGCACGGCAGCCAGTTGCCCAGCCACCAAACCAACCGTGCAGTCAATTAATTTTATTTTGCTTAGTGTGTTTTACCATTTTCCGCCGAGTTACCACATGTAGGTACTGTATATGTTCTGTGTAGTAGTCTCTGATCAGATGCCTTTGAAAAAACAGCAAAATGTTACTTTTTAAAATTTGTAATGTGCAGGCATTTGGCCGCTATAATGCCTGGTAGTGAGTGATGATGCGATCTACAATGGAGCACGCCTACCCATAAGCAACCTATTCACACTTGATTGAAGGATACAAACATAACTGCTTATATTACTAACGCACACATATCTTCTATAAGTAACAAACACTGTTCAGTGTCTGCGCCCAAGATACAGGCATTACCTAGTTCGGGGCTAATGATAAAATAATGTGTAAGTAATATTTTGGAAATAAGCATTTCAATTCCACGGAATGTACTGTAACCAGAAACATCTATAGAATTATACAGAAGACTTAGAAAAGATAATGTTAAAAAGACTTATTTACTTACACAATCCAAGCTATGTGATATAGCAGGTATTTGCCTAAGCCCAATGCTTGTGGAAGTTCTTGTCTCAGTATTGGAAAGCCGCAAAGGAATATTAAACTGTACATTACCCCAAGTATTAACATTTTGTATTAAAAGATCGTTCAAAGCGAGCGGTTGTTGAGGTTTAGATTGTGCCATTTTAAAAGAAATATAAAATAATAGCAAAACTAACTATATACTAAAACGTAAATAAATAAAGTAGAACAATATATTCCGTCCTTATTGACAAGCCGAATGTTGACGTTGCTTTTTTTATTAATGTCACAACGGTTAATGCATTGAGCCTCATTGCTGGTACAAATGAAGTTGATCATAAAGATAAAAGTGTAGTTAGTCAATCCTAGGAACGGACAGAAAAAATCTACTTTTTGTCATTTCTCTATAGTATTTTATACTTTTATTTTCTGAATGAGTCCAAATTCTGTATTACACCAGCTACATCAGCTCTTTTTCAATGTTATACAATGAGTTCCACGCAACCTGTATTTTATTGGAAAATCCTCATGTTAATCTTTCGCACAGGGCGAAGCACGGAGTAAGTCTTACTCCGTGGGGCGAAGCGCAGCGGGAGAGAGTGTCTGACTTTTATTGACTAAGAACAACCCCGTTTGTGCTCCTGCTCCAGGCCGAGGCCACGATATGTTATTGCGCTTGCCTCGCATCCCTACCTGATCGCCCAGGTAAAATAAAACTAGTAGGTACCATCAAAATTTTGGTATTTATTCCACAAAATCAATAAACAACAAATGAATTCGCAAAATTTTAAAAAATCATACGAGATACACGTCTCTTAGCCTTCTTTAACATAAATGGATTATTTTCCAGGTCATAATCGTTGTGCCATGCTCTACCCGGTAATAAGTACATGGGCAAAAGAATGTCATGCTGAGACAACCAATCTATCAAGAAGTCCGTCAGTGCTTCTCTATGAGGAGATTTCTCAAAACTGCTTTGTATTCGTAACTTTACTTCCGTTGAGAATGTCTGTAACATTAAATCACCAAAATTAAAACATACAGATTATTCTAAAATTTGAGGATGAAATTAGATTGGCTGAAGAAATTAGAAAGGTAAATAGATCACGAAGAATTTTGGGATAATCCTAAATTCCAAAATGTTCTTATCTTTGATGAAGTGAAGTGAATTGAAAAATACATTCAGATTAGATTTCAGGAGACACCACAGTGTTATTATGTTTCCAATTTTGGGAAAGTCACCATGGCAGTCAGTAATAACGCCATGTAAGATTTCATTGTCTACCATAAAATTATTCTTAACCCGATTGCTAGAAGTTACCTTAACGTTCCTATAAGAAACAACTTCTATAATATGCGTCGCGTTCTCCTATTATAAAACCAATAGCAATTACTATAAACAGTGTCGAGCTAGTAATTTTTGTTGGTTTTGAGCGTTAGCCAAGTTCATCGTTGGAAAACACAATTCAATTATTTTTCTGATGAAAAGGTATTATAATTACCGGAGAATCACAAGCCATCTTTTCAGCTGCTTTAAATAACGCTTCTTTGAGTGTAATACCGCCAACTTGACCCTGTAATATAATTTTTCTTTCATTATAATTATAAACTTATTTTCTTTTTAGATTTTAAATAAATAGTACATTGTATACTTGACGACTCGTATTCAAAGTATTAAAGCTTTATCTAAAGATTGCTAGCAAATGATCGCCTTTTGCTATAAAACCGCTCATTGTACACTTAATTTTTGTAAGTTGTCGTATACTACGGTGGCGTATACAAAATAAGTAAATAAATATTACTAGAAAGATAAAATCTCTCGAAAACATACTATCAACGTTCACGATTACGAACATTCCCTTTCTAGACACAACCTTCGCCACACATGAGGTTTTAGGTACCATAATCACCACACTTGGTAATGGATTTGCTTAGCAGTTCAAAAGATTCTCTCCCCAATTAATCTATACTATCCAAACTTATTGTTTCATTACTACGTGACTCATATGTTTTAAAGGAAACATGGGTCCAATAATTACGTACCTTGGGGTACAACTGTTTAATCATAGCTAAAAGGTCATCGGCGTGGTCGTGGTACAAAAAGAACGCCCACGGCAATCGGAAAAATTCAAAGAAGTCATCCAATTTGTTTGCCTATTAGAAAAATATATTACAACATTAATATGATACATAATATGCAGTAAGAATTATAAGGATCGAGATCATGAATATGGGCATGTAAGTATGATAATAGTTTGATTTGCATGGTACACTTCATGAGACTTGGGTAGGTTCTTGTAGAACTTAGGTCAGGTAAAATAAAATCATTAAAAGTCTAAAAACTATTTATGCACACATAGGTACATAAAAATTTCAATGCAAAAGTTTTTATTAAGTAATCATCATCATATCAGCCACAGGACGTCCACTGCTAAACATAGGCCTCCCCCATTGACTTCCAGATAGGCCGGTTGGAAGCGACCTGCATCCAGCGGCTTCCTGCGACCTTAATCAGGTCGTCTGTCCACCTTGCGGGTGGACGTCCTACGCTGCGCTTGCCGGTAAGCTTGCTTTATTAAGTAATGAAACACACATATTCTGTCCAGATTAAAAAAAATGCTGTCAAAAAGTCTGTATATTGCCTGGATATTCAAAAAGACGTTCAAATAAATCGTAGTTTAACTTACCATATACCTCAAATGCATATTATTAAGCTCAGATGCTGGTCGTCCATAAAGACGTTTAAAATTTTCTAGCGAATAATTTTCTTGACTTAGGCAGGTGACACCGTCGACGACTAATTCTCTATTCAGGTGTATTTTGAAATAACCTGTTTTATAAGTCTCGAAGACAAATCCCTGTTAGAAAATAAATATGTAAGAACATTTTCAGCTAGGTTATACTAAGGAGAGTATTTATGAGCAGGATCGTACGCTACCTCGTCGCATTTCAACGGAACGTGAGAATAGTGAGTCCCTTGCATGGATTGAAACTATACCATTTTCCAGGTTAAACAGCTACACGAGGAAACCGTTAAACATAATAATCAATTTAAAACATGTAAAAATTTTGAAGTATAATAAAGGCATACCCTAGATGGCACCAGTGTCGGATAAGATCGGCTAAAACACATGTGGCTGTTAATTATTTTTTTATACATATACCAATATAACATAGGCAAACTATTATTTAATTGTTATATCAAATGACGTCTTTGAAACACTGTATTTAGTTAATAGCACAATTTAAACGAAACACTAGATTATAATAATAGCTCTATCAGTAATTATAGGTACTAACATTATAGTCCAATGATTGCACGTAATTGTGAGGCGTCTTCAAACCTGGTGAGCGCACTTCCAAGTATTTTAGCCCTCCGGGTAGGACGCAGTACGAGACCTTGGGTTTATTAAACGGCAGCAACGACATCTCTGGTCTCGCGTAATCACTTAAATGTAGGGGTCCGTCACGAAACCTATAATAATTTGGGCATTCATCATTCATCCGTTTAATAACAAAAACCTCATAATGGTTATGATCGAGGAACCTTTGTTATTAAGTCACAAATTATCTCGAAATTTTAAGGTAAAATTTTCGCCCCAAAATATAAATAAATACACCACCGGCGTTGAATTGGAAATCTTTTTCTTTTAGCCTTCCTATCGTGGTTATTCGAGACACAATAGAAGACTAAAATAGGTTTGCGAACGTCGGCGTTCACTTGGGGTAAGATGAATGAAATTGATTAAAAATGACAATTAATAATAGGTCGTTACCTATGAAATTGCCGTTCTGCAGTACTAGTATTAGTAATAGTTTTTGTTAGGCTAAGGCTAATTAATTTTGTTTGAAAAACATGGGATGCTTTTTCCAAAAGTAGTCAATTGTTTATTGATTAGTGTTACATTTTCATCGCATTTCAAATCAAAAAATCCGTTTAATTTTTTTCATGCAAAACGGCAATTTCATATGTAAAGACCTATTATATTATTTCAGGGCTTATTGTTTAATGAAGAAAAGGTAACATATACCCTTAAAGATTATTTAAAATGCTTTGTATGTTATAAAAAGTATCAGGGGTTTTCCATTAGATAATTTTGTTGTCTTAACAGATTTATTAAGTTTCAAAAGTTACCCATAACAGCTACTACTTACGCCCCTAACGTCGCCGACAGGTCAAATTCTTTATGAAATGTCATAAATTCTTCATGGGGCCATTTATGTGAAAAGGGCGGTTTTGCCTCACTGAATAACGGGTCTAATTGCTTTCTTATTTGAATGCCCAGCTGCAACAAAATGTGCTTGTTGCATAAACGTTATAGGTGGATAGATTTAACGCCCTATAAATAAAATAAAAATAAAAATAAAAATAAAAATAAAAATAAAAATAAAAATAAAAATAAAAATAAAAATAAAAATAAAAATAAAAATAAAAATAAAAATAAAAATAAAAATAAAAATAAAAATAAAAATAAAAATAAAAATAAAAATAAAAATAAAAATAAAAATAAAAATAAAAATAAAAATAAAAATAAAAATAAAAATAAAAATAAAAATAAAAATAAAAATAAAAATAAAAATAAAAATAAAAATAAAAATAAAAATAAAAAAGCCTTTTATTTATTGCTACACACAGTAAATGTACACATATAATTAAGAAAAAACAAAAAAAGTATCATAAAAAAATATATAGTAATAAAATAAAAACAGTTAAAAGGGTTTTTTTTTATTTCTTTTTTCTGCAAGAACCCCTCTCATTAGAAGGTGAAGGCCTCCTCCAGGGACAACCAGTGCTGTCTATCTTCCGCTGCTCTCATCCAGTGGGTACCTACTACTTTTGTGATGTCATCTGTCCAGCGTGTATTTGGTCTACCCCTTTTTCTGTGGCCCGATGGTCCTAAGTCCTAACCATGATGTTGCTATTTTAGTCCAGCGATTGTCGTTAATTCTTGCCACATGCCCAGCCCATCTCCATTTCATTTTCTGAGCATAGCTGAGAGCGTCGATGACTTTAGTTTTTTGCCTGATTTTGGCATGGCGGATTTTTTGGATCTTTCTTATCTTTAGTATGCTTCTTTCCATGCTTCTTTGTGTTGTTGTAATCTTATTTTTTGTTTTCTTTGTAAATTTCCATGTTTGACAGGCGTATGTCAAACATGGAAATATGTGTAACGTCCTATATTATGTTAATATTATATTAAACTTATGATAGGTTGGACTCTTTGCTCATTAATATAAGGTATGTTTTTATAAGGTATGCTATATAGAGTCATGTTCCACTCGTCAGTTAATCTGCACCTATTGTAATTTCATTACTTAAACGTAATTCAGATCTCGTTTATAGAAAAAATACTACGTAGAAATTGCATTATAAGTTAGGTTATCAAACTGTTTAGCTATTAGGTAAGCTGACCTTTTCTCCAATTTCTTCGCTGTCGTAGTACTTGTGACTTCGTGCATCCGCGTAGTAACGTTTGTGGTACCTTGTGCAAGGACCCGCTGCGTATACGTACGGATCTAATGTACGACATTCATGGTCTATCACAACGCCTCCATCGTAAGCCAATCCGCTTTTGTGGATAGCTTGAAGAAAAATTTATATTAGGGTCTGCTAAAATTTTGTGAATTAATACTTATAAAAAATCGGAACACAGTTTATAAGTAAGTAGGTTAAAATTTGGGCGCCATAGGATATACATATGTACATTATATAAAGAAAAGAAAATAAATGAAGCAAAATAGGATGGGAATAAAACAGGAGTCCTTATCAAGCATAAACTACACCAAAACATATAATTAAGATCGACCCTTACTCTAAAACGAGATTAATTTTAATCATACCTACCTACATTATGTGAACTTATAAAATACTAGCTTCCACCCGCGGCTTTGCATGCGTGGTATGTTGATAAAAAGTCTATGTTCTATTCCGGAGTGTATCCTATGCCTGTGCCAAATTTCATTTAGATCCGTCCAGTCGTTTTGGCGTGATTGAGTAACAAACATCCAAACATCGTAACTTTCGCATTTATAATATTAGTAAGAGTAAGATATCTTACATAGACGCATAGGTAAAGTAAAGTAAGTATATTTACCAATAAAAGCTCTCATATTAACTCCAATTTTCCCGTAATAGAAAAACGCACTGCATTCCAATTTCAAGTAACCAGAGTAGGACAAGAAATCTGCGTGCGTAATGACGTCATCGATTGTAACAGACCACGATTTGAAGTAAAAAGATCGGTAGACTTTTACCTTAAGGTTATCCAAAACATTTATTACTGTTTGGTCCACCTAAGCAAAGAAAATAATTTTAAAAGGAAAAGAGACATTTTTGAATATAAAACATCGTCAGATACACAAGAGTCTAGGTGGCCTCCCCTTGCCCAGGTGACGGCCATTACTCTTATTGGCGAAATGAGATGGCATCAAAGCGTTGCTACCTCTCACTTCGCCCTCTTCTATTCTCTTCTTCGCTTCTCTCTCATCTCATACACATTAAAATAAAAGTCAAGTTCCAATTGAATTGGTCATGGTATTACACGAAAATGGCTGGACCAATTCAAATATATTTTTTATGCCATATTTACTAAGTTACTTAGATTATGGATAAGGACAAGTGAAAGAAGAGCTCGGAATATACTTTTTCTCAACTCTCTGGTAGCAGTCTAATAAATTGGAAAAAGGTAAACTATCTGACTTACAGTTTCATTATCAAAGACAGATACTCTCGCTTTCTCAGGATGCTCTGGAGGGAAAGACTCTACGAATATTATATTTTCTGGATTTAGTTTGATATCCAATAGTGCATTGACACATAGGTATGCGTGGATTGTAGACCCATATACTATGACTTTCTCTGTAAAAAGACAGTTGTGATAAAAGAATTAATGTTTTACTCATACTCAATATCATAATTGATAATGATAAATACCTACATTTTTGGTTATTTAGACCCAATACAAGTTAAGTAAAATCCAAAGCGGGAATATCCTAATATAAAACCAAGAACAAAACAGGACAAATTTGTTGCCTTTATGTTGATCTGTAATTGCTTATGGCCTTATAACTGTCAACTCGTTAACTATCGCTATTTTATAAAGCACTAATTAAAAAAGACTTCAAGATTCAAGCCTTAATAAACTACTATACTATAAGACCTTAATTTCTCTAAATAGTATACCATACATACTAGAATCATCGCCGACAAATTTCTTGACATAGTCCAAAGCTTTATTCGCTTCAACAACTGAATTGACTATAAACACATTCTCCGGTGTCTCATCATTGGCTATTTGGATCTCTGTGTCACTAAACCTCGGCTTATCCAAAGATATGTACGGCGTTGTCGACAAATTATTTCTAAAACATTTAAAGATCATAGAGATAAGAAGTCAGTAAGAATTCATTACCAACAAAAATTCGCAATCACGGCACCCACGACATTAAACACAACGGACAATCACATTACACATCACAAGACATCAGCCTATAAGTGTCCACTTTCACCTCCGGTGAAGCCTTTGCGAACGAGAAATAAAGAAGGAAGAAGGATACAGAATGATTGTGTATTAATCGCCCCGTTTGCACAAGGCCGATTGGCTTTTCCAAACTTCTAATATGAGATATTACTCGTTGTAAGAATCCGTGCGATGTTTCCCTTGAATATTATTATGTTAGTGTTGTCTTATTAATCTTAGAAAGTATTTATGACTTGAAAAGCTTTAAGCGTGTTTTTTTATCTCCAGCCCCGTTGGGCCACCAAGACGATGTTGTCTATGAATATAAGTGTTAGGTGAGGCTTGAATCCAGTCAAAGTAACCTCGTCAAAAAGTTAAATAACATTACCGTTAAACATAATTTAAGTAGGTAATACCACTATTATAATATCTCACAAAGGTTATAAAAAACATATCTAGTTTGGAAACACTGGAACCGATAGTGATCTGCGAGATAATATACTAAGTTTGGTCCATGTGATTTCTGTAGAAGTATTTATATACGATTCGTTTGACTTGACTTTATTTGTAGCTTTTTTTAAATATTTACTGAGAGATCTCCTTACTTATATTCCATATCTCGTTGTAACAACTGCACCATATGATTCGGATGCTGATACTGCTTACCAAAGAATAGAAACAGAAGATCGTAATAAAAGCAATTACCACTTGTTAATGTGACATATTTTTCCTGCCTGCAATTGAAATAATAAGCCATTTAAAAAGACAGGAATGTCTATGTATTGTTTAAGTGATATGAGTATAATATTATTATAAGCATACCGCTGTATTGCCATGACAGGAATCACTATAAAATTACTATAAAATCTGGTGAGATTTTCAGAAACACACGCCACCTTTAATACAATTTCAACTAATTGTATCTATCACTGTCAGCTACTAAGCTGTTACCGTAATTTCACCTAACCTAAAAGTATGGGTAACACCTAACCTAATAAATCCGAGATCGCGCGACAGTCTCAGTGCAGGCGTGGCTCTGCATCATCGTGAGCAAGGGTAGTTCGCCGCCCGAACGCACGTGACGCATCCACACATGCTTTAAAAAGCCATGAGACCACTTCAGGAGCACAGATGGGGTCCACTAATAATCGGCTCAAGTGGGTACAGTCGTTATTATAAATCGAAATGCTCACAAATCAATTTCCATCAAAGTTCCTTGGACGACGTTCACGTAGTAAGAGTAGGGGACGCTTTTGAGATATTTATCAGTAGTTACATAGGATCGAAGGAACATAGACTCGGTTACTTGCTTCGTATGTCTGGTGTAGGGCAAACCATTCGGCGATATCAAGGTCACATTGTTGAAGGTCAGGTATGTAGCTGTCTTACTGAAAAGTGAAGATTGAAGAGAAATAGATTTTGATTAGAAATCTTTATAACGAGTAGCAATAGGTAGAGCTTCCTGCTCGTTCTTATATATTGGTACCAATCCACATTGTAGAATAGCTTCATCGACGGACAGCCGTTTAAAAAGAGTCTGTTTATGATTTAAACGAAATAATGCTTTGCCTAAAACTAAAAACGAGAAACTAGAAACTAAAGGGTGTCTGTAAGAAATCGCATTTAGCGATAAAACAGCCCATTGTAAATACGTTATCTCATTTTTTTTTCTGTGTATATTTTGATGGTGTATAATAAATAGTATATAAATAAATTTAAACAAAGTTGAAAAAACTGCAATATACAAAGTTACAGTGATGGCATTGATTGGCTTTGGTGATGAATATTTTACGAACGAATGAAAATACTGTTTTGCTCGCTTTACGCCGTAAAGTTGATTTCTTTAGTTATATGATTGTTCATATTATATCATTGTATTTTCATGCTAAAAATGAATCTAAATACATACCTAAACAGCAAACCGTTTAAGAAAGCTAAAGCAGTTGCAGCGCCGCCAATAATTACAATGCGAGTGTTCACATCAGCTTTGGGTATTGTCGTAAATTTACGCCCGATGAACCAGGTACTGAATGGAATTCTGTTGACAAAAACACATATAAGGTAAATCTCTATCCACGCCCTTGTCACAGAGTTATCCAATGGTCCAAAACTTGTTCCGTAGGTGAGTGATCTGGGGGTCTCTAAGGTATAGAGTATTTCGGCTCAATCTCTTTGAATTACTACATACTGTCTAATCTGTTACTACAAATAAATGCATTTTTCATTATTCTTTATTAATACAGTTTTAGTACGTCACCTTCCTGACGTACAGTACGTTCGAGGAGTTTGTACAGTACAGCATTGAGCTATAGCTATAGCAGAAAATTGGAGGGTAGTGCCCTCCTTTTGTTAGACTGTAGTATATCAAAAGGGAGCTGATAAACAGGAACGCAAGAGAACCGATCCTGCTCTTGGACGCAGCTGGAGTGTTAATGCTTAAAACGGCGACATTCTGCCTATTTCACCTGCAGACGGTCCTTTGGGGACTCTTCGCTCTAATGACCTCAGGAAAGATGGTGAAAAAGTGGTCACGTATGTATCTATGTTAAGCAAAAGTATACGTACAGTTTGTCAGTGAAAAGACATATTTTCTTAAGTTCTGGAATAGCTTCACAGTCGAACTCAATATTTCTTGGCGTTAAAGGTACCATTGAAGCCACTATGGAGTTAGCTTTGTGTATAGTCTATAACATAAAAAGGAATAAAGAACATTAATATGCCGTTATTTTCTATTATTTTAGCAAGTGCAATTTCCAAGGTCAACAATAAATTAATTCCACGTTTTAATACAACAAATTATGAAAAAATATCTGTCGATACAAAAAAAAAAATTCGCCAAGTTATTTGGAGTAATAATTTGGAGTTTCATACAAATTTCATAGAAAAGTGTAATAGTGTAATTTTTGACAATTCGATAAAAGTATTGAATTTGATAACTTGAAACTAACGTATTGCAGATTCATTTTACATTGTTAAAAATCTTTACCCATTTGTTCCTATAAGCCGTGAGCCACAACAGAGTATCGTTTCCCGACAGCCTCATCATTTCCCTAGCGAAGAACCTGAAATGAGGCTCAAACACAGGGTACAAGACTGCGCACTTGATTGTCGCGAATCCAGCTCTTATGCCGTGCCCCATATAGTGGTATTTGTGTATCTGATATGAATCCAGATTGTACCTTCCTCGAATAAAGTCGATTTCAGCCGCTGATCTACAAAAAAACTTTAATATTTATCATTATTATAGTGAGTGACATTAAAAATCGTCTTTCTCGTTTATTTTTTAAGATTTATAATAAGACTAAGTTTTTAGATTTCGGATTTGTAAATTGATATTGTATTAATTATGATTACAAATCCGCAAACGGCACAAACAAATGTTATTCAATCATATCACACTTTTGAGTGTGGGTGAGCCAAGCTTCGGCAAGGATGGGTCGGCTCGACCGGAGTACCTAATGCCTCTTTAGTGTAAAGAGGCATTAGGTAATAGTGTAGGAAGACATTTGCGAATTTGATTAGATTTGATTTGCCAATATCTATACCGAATATACAATAATACCGAATATAAAATAAAGGAGAACAGCATCTACTAAAATGTCAAATAGTACATACTCTAGAATTCCCAGGCCAACAATGTGACTCCCGCAAGTTAAAATATATGTAAAGTTCTCTTTTTCCTTTATAGTATTTTCAATATGTGTTATAGTATCCCTTGCTTCTATATTTGCCAAGAGTCTTGCAATCTCAGGGATGTCGATAATGTCAGCTTCACGAACGCGCAATTTCCTTCACATGAAAGTGCTTATAAATATACACGTATTTAGTTCAAGATCAATACTTAAATTAATATCGTGTGATTTAAAAATGGAAAAATATATTTTACCAACCCTAATACTGAGCTCCGATGTGCAATGTACAGCGAATATCTGCAGCAAACTTTTGGTTTTGTTGGAACGAACTGCAAATAATGTTAACATTTTATATTTTACTATCGATTGCCTAAAAATGGCAAACGTTAATTTAGGGATTGACTTCCAAAAATGGTTACAAAAAAAATACGAGTACAAGTCCACATAACGTATTACGCAGTGTATCTTAGAAAAAAAATTGGTTCTTACTTTATAAGTTCGTAGAAAATGTTTGAATAACATTAATTAACAACGCTTACACAAAAATGTTGTAATAAGGGAAAGGTCTTGTCAGCTGAAGGTACACGAATAATGCAGTAATCCAAATCTTTCATCAGCTCAAAAGCGGCTTCCAATAGGTCGTAAGCATGCCTGAAACAATTCAATAACTTTAAGTGTAGGAGGACCATGCTTCGGCACGAATGGGTCGACTCGTCCGGAGTGATACCACGGCCTCACAGAAAACCGGCGTGAAACAACCACAACGTTTTGTTTCGCCGTGTGAGTGAGGTTACCGTAGGCCCAATCCTTCCCCACCCCATACCCTCCTAATCGCTAAATCTCCAAATCCCTAATGCCGAAAAGGTCGGCAACGCATTCGTAACTCTTCTGTTGCGGGTGTCCATGGGCGGCACTGATTGTTTATCATCAGGTAATCCGTCTGCTCGTTTGCCGATCTATTATATAAAGAATAATAATAATATTTCGCAGTGGATACATTTTTATGAGGGGAAAACCATCAAAAAAAAGCCTTTTTTAGCCCAGGGTGAGGCGAGAGGAATGTCAGACTCTTGCAGACTAAGAACTCCCCTGTTCCTGCCCCTTGTCTTCCCCGAGGCCGCGGTACCTTATTGCGCTTGCCCCGGCTGAAGTCTGGCTGAGTCTGTGGTGGTCTGTTGGCTCTTTGAGGCTCGCGCAGAACGCTACGCGCCGCACGCTCGGGTCGCGTGGAACACCTAATGTCTTTATAAACTGCGATATAAACTTAAGTTTAACGTATCTTTATATACATAGGTACAGGCCTGTATGTATATGTCTGTGATATAAAAGTTGATTCAATTTACCTGTCATCGATATCCTCACGGATCGCAAACAGTTCTATCATAAAAGCATTGTTTTTTCCTTGAACTGTCAAATTCTCCTTTTTGTGATGGACGAATTTTTTTTGTGGTTTAATAACTGTAATTTTATGCGAGACATTGTAAGACCAATTCTAAAACTGAGTCAGAATGGCAATACGAAAACACTATTGAAGAATAAAAATGTTTACCTTTACTTAAATATATAGAGCTGACGGAGTCAGTAAACATCGGTTGCTGCTTATATACCAAGGATCCTCCCACGATAGAACGTTTCATTCTCAAAGGTGCCCTGAATCAGGTTTAAAGCACTTTAATTTCATTAAGTTAAGTCCCAACCCTTCTTGGAAACGATATAGTAGATTTTAAAGAACATTAGACAGAGACGGGGAAAGCTGTAATCTCTGATAAACACGATGTCCAACCTATCAACCTATTTCAGCGTGGAAAATGATCCAATGATTTCTCGCGCCCTAGGTGGGGCGGGAGAAATGTCTCTCTTTCAGTGGCCAACAACTACCTCGTTGGTTTCTCTGCTTGAAGCTGTACTGCGGTGCATCATTGCTTGCATCCGCAACTTCAGCCGAGCATCGATCCTAATGAGTTCTTAGAAACGAGCGTTGAGTACGACGTGCGCTTGGGTGTGATGTGAGTTGGGCAGTGGATTATCTTAGCTCACCATCAGTATTCAACTATTTGGTAACTGTTGTACTCGTAGCAGAGAAAACCCATCACCTGTTAGCCACGCCATCACTCCATGGGCACAATAATATATACCTAAGTATTATTGATAATTCTCATTTCTCGAAAAGTTTACTTACATTTCAAACGATTTTCCTTCATTGACGTTTAGCAGTGTGGTATCAATGTTCACGATATCGTAATCAAATGGATCTTCGTCCAACATGTCCACTACAGAAGCACATTTAGATGGCATTGTTGGAGATCCAAGAAATACTTGTTCACTATACTGTTTAGATTCGATCTTCTCCAGAGACAAATGAACTGGTTGCCCATCGACATTTACCTTGCATGTGTCCTTTCTTTTCCTCATATTGTGGTATACGCGTGCCTTTAAAAATTGGAACAGTTATGTAGCTAATTGCTTCTATACAACATCTATGCATAGACTGAAAAACCTATACTAGTTTACTTAAATACGATGACTGCACGGTTGGTGGCAATTCTTTTGCTGTTTGGTGTGAACTTAATAACTTAACCTTTAACAGTCAAATGTTTCATGTAAAGTCACAACGGTAGGTACTCTTAAGTTAAGGGTTAGCGAGCACGTCGCAGCGACGCAGGATTGCCAACCAGCCAGTCTATTTCTTTTTGTGACGGGGAATATCATCAAATCACTTCTCTCGCCCAGGGTATGGAAAGTGGGATTGTTAGACTCTTTCTAAGTAAAAACCTATTCCTGTTTCTGTTCTGGGCCGAGGCCGCTGTATCTTATTGCGCTAGCAAAGAGTTTACTGTGCGACGTCAGCTTGATAATAAAGTTGTTGTTTTCAATAAAATGGGATGACTTCTAACTGATTATTTAATAAATTTGTTGATAGGTCTGCTTACTTCTTTGTGGCGGTCGTCTTTTACAGTCGAGGGACGTTGGAATGGGCTCCACTGGCCGCACAAAATTGGGTTACTAAAACATTATCACGCAAATACAATATTTTTTTTATTTTTGTTAGACATTATCTAGCTTCATTTTGATCGCTTCTCCTATATAAGACTAACCAAACAAAATGTAAACATTAGCTTTTTATTATCATACTATTTTATAAATGCGAAAGTTACGATGTTTGGATGTTTGTTACTCAATCACGCCAAAACGGCTGGACGAATCTGGCTGAAATTTGGCACAGGCATAGGGTACACTCCGTAATAGGACATAGACTAATTTTTATCAACATACCACGCGGGCGAAGCCGCGGGCGAAAACTAGTCTTTTTATATAAAACCTTCGTATTTAAAATTTATCTCGCCTTCTCCGACCTCTAAAGTTTTCAAATCTCACCTACTTGTAGGTATATGGTGAATGTTACCCGAAATCAGTGAGTAGAACATTTTTCCCCTTTCTCTTTTCCTTTTCTAAGGCAGTGGCAGTTTTTAAGCCATGAAACGGTTTCAACTCATATAGTTTCTGCAGCTTATTGTAGTTTATATCTGTGTTTAAACACATAACTGCGACCGCGCGTCCTTGCCTCTGGAATTTCATATCAAAAGACGTGGTATGTGTATAGCATTTCTATGGAAATAAAACTTCGTGTGCATCATGTTTTGTATGAAATATCTCGCCTTGTAATGATAACACGATTTTAGAAAAAAATTAGAGTTGCATCGAATATACCTACACCACTCTTTAGCACTATGCCGTACCAATACCCAAAATTTTTGTAGTGTTTTGTGTGTTACTTATACGACAATAAGTGTTTCACTGCCCAGAGGAAACCCGTTTGACCCAGTTCATCTAAAAACCTTAAAAAACCGCCAATACCGCACTACTCAAAGCCCTAAAAAAATTGGCAGCGCACTCATTCCTAACCTGCAGCCCAGATTGTATGTACCGTCATGTGAGGTAAAAACCTAACTTAGTAGCTAAAAGTGAGTCTACACCTCTTAGAAACTAAAATCTAATGATTTAGGTAGGATACAGCTTACATCAGCAACGATAATTTTCCTATTCAATTCGGGATGACGACCAATTATTTCGCTGATATAATATTCGCCATAAAGGTCTATAAGGCGTGAACATTTCCTGTCTAATAATCTCACTATGTCATCGTTATCTTCCTCCCTAAGGAAACAAATAATATTTGAAACAATCAGAATTTCATGCAACTACAGAGTTGCTAATGTAGTTTAAAGAGCTGTTGGCTTTGCTATCAAGAGATAATCCGCACTAGGTAGGTACGTTATATAAGATACGTTTTTTACGAAAAATGTTGCTTCATGCCAGTTTTCTGTGAGGTCCAATCCTTCTTTACCCCCACCCTCAATCTTCAAATCCCTAATAACCCAAACGGAGTTTATACAAGTGCGTTGCCAGCCCACAACGCACTTGTAGAAACTCCTTTGGTATGGTAACCAGTCCATGGGCGGCGCTGATAGCTTACCATCAGGTAATCCGTCTACTCGTTTGCCCAATTAATCATAAAAAGGCACATTAGACCTTGACAGGTTTCGAACCTTCACCTCCGGGTCACCACGACGAAATACAAATTATTTAATGACTATAGGAACTCACACGGCTCGTCTCATCTTCAGCTTTGGACAAAAATCTATTCTCAGCGCCGTGTATAAATAATTTCCTTCGCCAATAGTACTATTTTCCATGACCATTGGCATGTATTTAATTATGTTACGTTTCCTAAACGTTACAAATCTTGAAATAAGTTCTGTAACCAGAAAGTGTTGAGTAGATAAGTAGGTATATAATAATTTATTTTTTCCTTGGATATTCGATTCTGAAATTGTAACAATAAAGTCCAAAATATACATAGAGAAGTTATTTGAGGCCAGTGTTCTGCACAAATTATCCACGAGTTAAGTTTTAATTTAAGTATAATAAACTAAGCTAGAAATGATGCAACAGAGCTTTCAAAGAATTTTTTTAGTAAACTAGCGGCCCGCCCCCACGTCTCACGGGTCCAACATCCTCGCTAGCAACAAAAAGGTCACCTTTCTCCAATTTTCCCTCTACTTTTCAAATATTTTCTTTAATTAGAACCTTCTCCTGGTCATAATAAATACAAAAAAGTATTGGCTAAATTGGTCCAGGCGTTGTTGAGTTACGCGCTTACCAATACTTACATTTTGCGATTCATTTTTATATATATGATTCAGCCTAGGGCAGGTAGGTACTGTAAAAATTATCAATACTCACCATCTGGACAAAATGAGGGCACAACTAGCAGAATGTACTGTATATAGCTGTCGTTTAAAAATACTGATATCAATGCTTCTTCTACAAAGACGTCAGTTACAGAGTCAATGCAGCACATGAAATGTATGAAAAGCGTATTCCTTGACAGGTAGTATCTCCTGCAAAACAATTGAACATTCAAGCGTATTAGTCAAGCCATACGGTTCAATATCTATTAAGATGTCTTAATGACTGTGTCAATCAAAGCTAAACTTTGAAATGTTAGATATAAGGTTGAATTCTACCCACCGATATAAATTCCTCATCCAGTTTTCCCAATCACTTGGATCTACCCCAAGAACATTAGGATGGTCGCCGAGCGCCATAAACCCGGTTACTTCTTTGTTTTCATTCACCATACATATTGATAGGGCTGAAAGTTCACTGAAAATGACACTTACAAGTTATATTGTATCCATAGTCGTGTAGTGTAATTCAGCCAATTTGTTTTTAAGTTGAGTGTTTTTGTCAATTATGTTTTTCACTTCAACTTCACTGTCATCCCGCTCCTGCAGCAGTTGGTCGCACAGGTGCTTAGAAGATTCCAGCTCCTTGAGTGCTGCCCTCAGTCTGCTCTCCATATCCTTAGACCGAGTCATCATATTGAAATGAAGGGATGGTATTCTGAAATGAAAGAGAAAAAAAAGGACAGAAAAAAAAACAGGGAAAATTACTTGAAGCTAGGTTTGGATGAAATCTATAAGGTATTAGAAAAATAAGAAAACAAAGGAGTGAATAATAAAGCTGTAAATTATTGAATATGATGAAAAAATTAACTGTTAAGTACTATAATGATGAATTTAATTCATTGTATGCAGGTAGTTGGAAAACAAAGGAATTGGATTAATACTTTAAGTTTTCTTAAGATTTGTAATTTGTGATTAATTTAAAGTACAAATAGACTTAATCACACTAGTTACACTACTTATTGGGCTAATTTCTACTACTATGGACTATGCTGTTTCTTGCTTGTTCTTTTCCAAATGACTCTAGGTTTTTATTACGAGCACCTTGCTTCACTGAGAGACAGTCTGACGATCAATTCAATATTTATATTTCAACAGTGCCAGTGCATTCATTGAAATTATTTCAATGAATTCACTCTCACTTCATTTAGTTTTTTACATATAAATTGCCGTGTAAAAGTGCCGTTTTATGGCCTATTTGCAAAAATAAATTCATTGTTTCATTGTTTCACTATAAGGTCCGATTTTTAGTTCCTTGGTTCCAATTGATTTAGATTCTACAGAAGCAGGATTATACTATCATTAGAATTCGAAATTATTATACATTTGAAAGAATTCTAATAATATTATGTTTGCCCATAGGACTGTCAACATAATATGCAAGTTTTTAGATGATCAAAATATTTATTTCCAGTTCCGAAATAAACCTGACAAATCCGGGCATTGTGCATGTACTTCATCAATAGTGGACTAATTACCCCACGTAAGTGAGGGAGAGACATACTTCGACACGAAAGGGCCGGCTCGACCCGAGTGATAACACGGCCTTACAGAGTACCGGCGTGAAATAACATTCTTGTGAAACTTTGTGAGGTTACGGGAGAGGCCCAACTTTCCACTCTTCAATCAAATTAACTTTCCTTAAATCTTCAACAACTTACAACAGGCCGCAATGTATTTTAGTGACTCCTTTGGTATTACTAGTGTCCATGGGCGGCGAGAATTGCTTACCACCAGATAATCGCATCTGCTCAACACTGGTGGTCGGTTGTCTAAACTCGACCTCTTATTTAAATTTATTTTTTAAAATTAGTTTTAAGTGATTTTATTGTGTAAATTCTAAACTACTACGTTGAAGTAATTGCAAAAATACCAGAGGCATTGTATGCGTTGTGATTTGGTTAAGAATTAATTTGTTAAGTTGAAAAGTTCCTGTGAAATGTCAGTGGTCAACGGACGGAGCAAAAGTTTAATATAAATAAAACTTTAAACCAGGGGAGTATAAGTGATAACTATTATTTTTATCTATATAAATTAATAGACGCCCTTATTGTGCCCTAAGGAACATATAGATGGTCTCAGTTTGCTTCGCAAATTGTTAAACACGACAATAATACTTTTGTAGATACAATACAAAAGAAAAAAAAGTTTGATACTTTAATATACATATTTAAATTAGCCCAATAAGTAGTGTAACTAGTGTGATTAAGTCTATTTGTACTTTAAATTAATCACAAATTACAAATCTTAAGAAAACTTAAAGTATTAATCCAATTCCTTTGTTTTCCAACTACCTGCATACAATGAATTAAATTCATCATTATAGTACTTAACAGTTAATTTTTTCATCATATTCAATAATTTACAGCTTTATTATTCACTCCTTTGTTTTCTTATTTTTCTAATACCTTATAGATTTCATCCAAACCTAGCTTCAAGTAATTTTCCCTGTTTTTTTTTCTGTCCTTTTTTTTCTCTTTCATTTCAGAATACCATCCCTTCATTTCAATATGATGACTCGGTCTAAGGATATGGAGAGCAGACTGAGGGCAGCACTCAAGGAGCTGGAATCTTCTAAGCACCTGTGCGACCAACTGCTGCAGGAGCGGGATGACAGTGAAGTTGAAGTGAAAAACATAATTGACAAAAACACTCAACTTAAAAACAAATTGGCTGAATTACACTCGTGTCACACGGACCTGCTAGAGCAACACAATGAATTATTAAAGAATGTTGATACTTTTAAGCAGTGTACCGACACACACGAACATGCTCTTAAACGCATAACTCATCTGGAGCATGACCTCCGAAAAGCACAAAATGTAATCCATACGTTAGAGGCTACCAAAAACTCTGTGCTGTCGGTCAACACTCAGAGTTTATATGAGGAGTTGGTTGGTAGTGGATCCGCTGACATTTGTGAACCAGCCATTACAATTGATTTAACCGGTGATGATACTATCAGTGCTTGCCCTGTATTCAATAGCCACAATAAATTAAAAAAATATATAAAACTAAGTAAAATCATTAAAAAACTGAAAAAGAAGCAAAATCTGTGTAAAACAAATATTTACCTAAGAAAACAAAAAATTAAATTATTGCAAGAACTTGAATCATGCAAAAGTGATTTGAAACAACATCGGGCAGTATATGACATAGATGTTCAATCACTTAAACAAGAACTTTTACAAAGAGAAATGTTCTTAAATGATATGTTCCAAAAATATGAATCTGCCCAATTGGAAATAAACAAACATATGATTGAGGCAGGTAAACTTGTGGATCTAGTAACTTATAGTGCTGAGAGGTATGAGTCTCTTGCAAATAATCTTTCTTGTAGCTGTGCCCTCACTCCACCTTCTGAGCCAGAAGTTTTACAACAACCAATGAGTAAACCAGCTGTTACATACAGCGCTGGTGTGTTTACGGACTCAGTGGGTGCAGGTATTGGGTCACTTATTGCCAATTGCCTTAACTATAGGATAACTAATTACTGTTATAATAATATAAAATTTGGCCAGATTATTAAAATAATTTCACAAAAACAGATCACACAAAATCAGCCAATAGTGATTTTGATGGGTGACAGTACAGGAGTAAACAAGCGGGATATAACTGATGGTATCAACACCTTATTAAGACTAAACACAGGGAATATAATGTTATGTGCATTCCCATATGCTGACACTTTGTCACAAAGTGAAAATAGTAGAATTCATCATCTGAACAATTTAATATTTTTTTTGACCTCTTGTCATAGTGACAAATTATCATTTTTTGACACTAACAAATTTGTTAGTGGTTTTAAGTTGACCCGGGATTATATGTATATTCCCAGGAAATGTAAATTATTAATTGCTAGTTTGCTAGCAAATAGTATTAATTTATTAATAAGTAGTTTTAGTGACAAATCTATATTGATTAGACAATCTAACAATATAGAGATTAATTGTACATACAATAGTACGAAGGAGGCTCCAGATTTATTGACAAATGTGGATAGTACTCCGGATAGTATTCTTTTAAACTGACTTCCACGACAACAGAAGATAACCAATTAAATTACTCAAAAACCACATTCAGTGAAAAGGTTTCTTCTGGCAATATTATTAAGCATAAATTTAAATTAAAACATAAAACTAAATTAGATAACTTGTTGTCATTATACAGTCAAAATATTCAGGGCTTATCATCAAAAATCCTAGAAATTGAATTGTTTTTAGAGAAATTCCAATATGATATTATTTGTTTAACTGAACATTGGTTAAAAGATTATCAAGTAGAAACAATTAACTTCAATAACTATTGTGTTGGCAGCAATTATAGCCGCCAAGCAATGATACATGGTGGTAGCCTGATTTTAGTAAAGAACTCAATAAAATATAAAGAAAGACAAGACATTGCT
Source organism: Spodoptera exigua (assembly GCA_902829305.4). Taxonomy (NCBI): domain Eukaryota; kingdom Metazoa; phylum Arthropoda; class Insecta; order Lepidoptera; family Noctuidae; genus Spodoptera; species Spodoptera exigua. The sequence continues at coordinate 9,361,292 of LR824615.2, forward strand.
CTGCTGTCAATTGAACACACAATAGAGTTGTCCTGTGTTGAGCTGGATAGGCATATTGTAGTATGTGTTTATAGGCCTCCTAACATACAGAATCTAAATATTTTTCGCTCTGTAATGGAAGATGTACTGCGGAAAACATGTACTAGTAGTAAATGTACAATAGTATGTGGCGATTTTAATGTTGATCTCTTAGAAAACAATTCTCATTGTACAAACTTGTTAAGTCTATTTCAATCATTTGATTTGTCTAATGTTTTCCTTGAGCCCACCCGAGTAACATCCACCTCGGCAACTTGTATAGATAATATTTTCTGTAACTGTGATTATTTACAAAGTGAAATTGTAAATAGATTACCATCTGATCACAGTGGGCTCACAGTTAACTTTAATAGTATAACAACTGTGCCAAAAAAGGAAATATTGTTTAGACAAATCACATACAAAAAAATTGACTCATTAAATAATAAGCTAAAACATAAATTATGCAGCCAAGTACAAGACAATAATTGCCCGAGTGAGATATATGCCAATTTATTATCCCTTATAAAAATACAATTCGATAAACTATTTCCTTTAAAACGTAAAAATATTCAGTGTAAATTTGTATTCTGTGACTGGGCTACACCAGGTATTCGTATAAGTAGAGACAGGTTATTTGAGCTATACGGCCTGAAACCATTTAATAGTAGCGAGGCTTTTCGCAGACATGTTTCCAAATATTCAAAAATATTTAAAATAGTATGTAAGCATGCTAAGTCGCTCCACATTAGTAATAAAATCAGGACCGCGGAAAACAAAATAAAAGCTACCTGGAATATAATTAATAAAGAAACAGGTAGAAATAAATCACAAAACACTGAATTTAATTTAAAAACCGAAAAGGGATATACTAGTTCAAATTCGTCAGTTGCCCAGGAATTCGAAAGATTCTTTAAAAATATTCCTCTTAAAACTACGGAAACGTTAAAATCATCTCCAGCACTTTCTGTCGAGCTTCTCAGGGGTAACGTCAAAGAATGTCCTTCTGACTTTAGCTTTCAATACACAACCCCCCAGGCAGTAATAAAGGCGTTCAATGAGATCAAAGTAAAGTCAACTGAAGATCTTTGGGGAATGTCTGTTCGAGTGTGCAGGCCGTTTATAGAGACAATTGCGCCGCACTTAACTTTCATTTTTAATAAAAGTGTAGATCAAGGGGTTTTCCCGGATTTAATGAAACATAGTAAAGTAGTTCCATTATTTAAATCAGGTGATAGTACAGAACCTAATAACTATAGGCCGGTCTCTATTTTGCCAGTGCTCAGTAAAGTGTTCGAAAGGTTGATGCTTACTCAAATGCTGCGTCACTTTAACACGAATTGTATTTTCCATGACCATCAATACGGGTTCACCAAAGGACGTTGCACTACGGACGCAGGAGTATCACTTATAAAACAAGTTTTCAACTCGTGGGAAAAAGCACAGGATGCCATCGGAATATTTTGTGACCTTTCAAAGGCATTCGACTGTGTTGAGCACAAGACGCTGTTACTGAAGCTAGAACACTACGGCATTCGGGGGGTATCCCTAGATTTATTGAAATCATACCTTCAAGAAAGAAAAATTAAAGTACAAGTCAACAAAGTTAACTCACTGGGTGCTAGCGTATCTATGGGCGTACCGCAGGGCTCAATATTAGGTCCTTTTCTATTTTTAGTTTATGTAAATGACCTGCCCCATATGTTCCAAAATGAACCGCATATGGTATTATTCGCTGATGACACTTCATTGATTTTTAAAATAAATAGACGAACAAACAAATATGACGAAGTTAATAATGCCTTAATGAAGGTTCAAAATTGGTTTACAATAAACAACTTATTACTAAATGATAAAAAGACTAAATGCATTAGATTTATTTTACCAAATGTTAAAAGTAACGTATGTGACGATATATTATTAAATGATCAGAAACTAGAATTTGTAAAAGAGACTACTTTCCTGGGGATCACTGTAGATGAGAAGTTGCAATGGGGGCCCCACATCAGGTCTCTAGCAGGACGATTGAGCTCTGCAGCTTATGCTGTCTGGAAGATCCGTCAGCTAACCGATGTAGGCACGGCAAGACTAGTGTACTTTAGCTACTTTCATAGCATCATGTCGTATGGAATTCTGTTGTGGGGACAGGCATCTGACGTTGAGTCTATCTTTATCTTGCAAAAGCGTGCCGTCAGAGCTATATATAACTTAGGTCGTCGCGAATCTCTCAGAGAAAAGTTTAAGGAGATCAACATTCTGACCGTACCGAGTCAATTTATTTATGAAAACATTATGTATGTTAGGAAAAACCTACACTTATTTGTAAAGGTATCTGACAAACATGATTATCATACTAGATATAGGAATAGATTGAGTCAGCCTTTATTTAGATTGGCAAAAGTGCATAAGTCATTCTTGGGTTTCTGTGTTAAATGTTATAATAAAATCCCAGTTGAAATTCAAAATCTAAATGAAAGCAAATTCAAATTATGTATAAAGAAACATTTATGTAAACTAGCATACTACAAACTAAATGATTATATACAAGATAAAAATGCTTGGAGGCTAGCTGGTCCTACTCCACAGGATGTTTAGAGGAATTTTTGATTTTAATTATTAATTTGTACACTATGTTGTTAATTGTTGATGATCTTCTAAGTTTTTGTAAATGTGAGTGCCCTGTAACCTATTATAATTAAGTAAGACTTGTAGAATATAGGTACTTGTGTCGGCTGGGAGCTGTCATGCTCACTCAGAGGTCTCATTGGCGGTGGCACGGGCACTGGATCGCCCAATTCCCTATAATATGGTTGAGTTGGGCGGTGCTGGTGTACGTGTCATGTTCGTGAACGGGCGCCGCCTATTGGGTACTGGTCAGCTCCAGGCTGTCTAAATATGTTGTCCTTGAGGTTCACTTCTTTTTCGTACTTTTTGCCTGAACATTAGTGTTACATTGTTCTCACATATCAGAACCGACTAAATTATGTAACAAAGAAATGTATTGTAAAACTGATTGAAAAAGAGTAACCATGGAGTTTCTTGCTCGTTCTTCTCCATAGGAATCTACACTTTGGAACGAGCAAATAGCTTCACTAGAGGACAGACGGACAGACTGACACGCTTAATTTTAAAGCTCTTGTTATATACTTTTTTTCCTTTTTTGCTTGCTTGACGTTCAAAAGTGCCTACTGTGGTCTAATTGAAATAAATGATTTTTGACTTTTGACTTTTTTGACTCGTTTATAAAAAGGAAAAATTTTTAAGTTTTTATGGAGGGGTTAATTATTGGAACCGCTACTAGTCGGATGTGCAAAATTCTTTCACTGATATACAGCTACAATGTTCCTGAATGCTATAGACTACAAACATCACGCTACGATCAAATGGAGCCGAGCGGGTAAACCGCGCGACAGTAGCTAGTAAAACGTAAAAGAAAGTATATTGACAAAAAATGATATAGATGATACTAACATCAAAGACCCAATATCAGCACAATGGAATAGTTCTTCTGTATGTTCTCGCTTCCAGATTAATTCAATATTATATTTGTCACTCTCCACAGCTCTTCTGAACATACGACCACTAGGCCCTACATTGAAATCAAAGTATATTGACATATTTTATTTATGTAATACTTTCCTGTACCTATGTAAGAAAATATGTGTTTGTAGGAAATGTCAAAATTATGACAAAGGGGCAATCTTGTGGGTCATGAGAAAAAGTCGTCAATAAACTATGCAAATATATTACAACCATAATTTACATTTTTAAAATTATTAATAATTATACATTAGTTAAATAAGCGACGCATATTAATTAGTAATAATTTTATATTAATGTTAGCATGACAAATGGCCTTTTTGCGAACCCATCATGAAATACTGATCAAAATTAAGTACTGTCTTGGTGTCCGAACCTCATAATATAGACCTTTTTAAAAAATTAAAGCTGCCAGCCATGTTAACATGTTTCACGCAGTTCCTACATACGCAAAATACTTAATTATTTCAATTTTGGATGTCCTGTTCATAAGAATTATCAAGAAATATTGTTTTAACAAAATGCCAGTGTCAGTGTTAGTAAAAGACTAAAACTACTCTAAAACAACATTATTCCAATTGAAGACAAAACTAAAATAACTCTCGTAAGAACTGAAAGTAACTTATAAAACTATCAGTTAAAATACTATGTATCAATCACATCTATAAACATAATCAACTCCTTAAAATTGAATGTGAATCAGCACATAATTATAGAGATTCAAATATACAAGGATATAAAGAAAACATTATATTATCAACGTGAAAACTAGCATACAATACGTCATAAAACTTGAGTCAAACCACGGACAACACACAAATAAATTGTATTAAAAATCTGGATAATATTATAATTACAAATCGATTCTCGAGCGAAAATCATGGCTACTATTGTAAGGCACAATGCATACACCTTGATATAAATGCGAAAAATTATAAAATCTTAATAAAAAAAACAAACCAAACATTTACATCAAGATCTAAATAATGTACTCAGTCTAAGGTGCTTAGATAAGAGGCGGAAGATTTTTGGCCCGTACTAAATGCGAGTGGGACTTAGACCTGCTAACATTGTTGGGGGTAGTTTTGACCGTTAAACTGGCGACCGTGTTCTGTCTTTGAAGGTTGACTTTGTTGGCGCTGAGGGGAGCTCGGGGAGTTGCGAAGCCGTCGTTGTTAAGCTTAAGGGCAGACCTGGTGAGCCTGGTCGGCGTGTACAATAGATTACTCTTAGGAGTAGCTAGATTCACATGCTGTATGTTCTCCTTCCCTACTTTAGGCGTCAAAGGAGTTTTTACTCTAGGAGCTTTTTGAGGTGTGCCGTTTTTTTCATCGATCGTGTGGTAGACGATTGTTGGTAGGATAGGCTCGTTTGGTCTCTGGTTCGCCATTGAACTGCGGCTGATCTGCTTTTCATTGATTCCGTCCTGTAATAAGAAATCAGACTTAGATCCAAGTAAACTTTTTAATTTTTTGAATTCTCATTTCCAAGGCATCGTGGTCTAAAGATATGGTAAGAAAGATAACGTTTTTTGTTCTGATACTAACCTTAAAGTCTGTGTAAGTAGTGAGGAGAGTGGTTTCCATGAGAGGATCCTTGTGGGCGACCTTATCCTCCTCCTGAGAGCCAGTCGAACGCGTCGCATTAATCGAACGACGACTGGAGCTGTGGCGCTTGCCGTGAGACTATATTGAAAGGAAAAAATATTATTATTATTTATTTAAGACACAGTATTGGGTGTAAATTTATTGAAAATAACTACTTCTTCGCGTGACGTAATTTGAGAAAAGTTCCTCTAGTTTTCAAGTCGCGACGGGACTATTTAGTTAGTCATGAGTAGTGAGCGCGGCGCGGTAGGATTATTTCTAAATTTAGCATACTTATCACACAAAAACGTGTTAAATTGTAATGTTTTACTAATAATAGCAAAATTTATTTATTTCTTTTAATAAAATCACGTTACCCCACAGTAGGATTTTCTCCTGTGTCGTGGGTGCGGTTACAAACATACAATTTCACATACACATGACACCCAGACTCGGAACCACATTTTTTGGATCACACAAAGATTTGCTCCGTGTGGGAATCGAACCCGCGACACGTTGCACGGCAGCCAGTTGCCCAGCCACCGCACTAACCGTGCAGTCAAAATATATAACCAATGTCGTAAAATTAAAATTATTTTCAAAAAATTACAATCTTAAGCGCGAAATCAGAAGCAAAAACAATGTTAAAACTACCGATATAAACTTCATTAACGAAGATACGCATAACAACTATAATATAATTAGTTATGCACAGTAAGCTAGCACGCGAGGTTATATTACTTACTTAAGTAATTAAATAACCTACTATCACAACTTCCGTATACCGATATATATAAGATAGCCAGGACCAGATAGAAAGACAGAGGATTGTTAAAGTATTTTCTTAAACCGAACCGCCTTTGAAACGAAGACACCTGAAGATTGAACGTCTTGCTATGACAAAATGCTTACTCGATAAAAAAGATTGACAGAAATTATGTTTTATCACCTGGACCCCAGCTAATCTAACCTAGTATTATTTGTAGAGTTTTGTCCTGTTTGACGCGCTTATCTCCAAAATACTATAGCTATATGGGCTTTAAAACATCACGCTACAGGATGCGAGCAGTCGGTAAGAGCTTCAGATGGAGATTCAGCTCCATCTAATCCGACTCGACTTTTACATACTTACTTACACATATCCAGTACTAACTTTTACCCGCGGCTTCGCTCACGTCATACCTACCCTACCCTACCTACGCTACCCTATCCTACCTGCGCTACCCTATCCTACCTGCGCTACCCTACCTTACCTACTCTACCCTACCAACTTTACCCTATCCTATGTCCTTTTCCCAGTTCTTGGTTTTGCCGTTCTTGCTATAAATAGTGTTACTAACGCGACTTTCTTTTGTATATACAGTTTTGGCCGTGGCTAAACGAAAGGCCTATATTATTATCAAGCAATGAGAATTGTCCTGATGATATACCGACCTATGCCTATATCAAGCAATGGGGGGAAATTTTCTGATGTATTACGTAGTTATATTCGATCTCATTACTTACCGTACGCTTATGTTTGAGAATGCTGCCATTGACTTTAGGTGTCTTCCTCAGCTCCCCTCCGTAGTCCAGCTTTCTCTTAGCATCCTTGCCCTCTGCGACAGCCCTAGCCGCCAAACGGCCGCTGATACGCCTGTCACAACACATTATAAAATTAATATAGATTCGTGTTGCAATACTACAATAACATAAAATGTCTCTTCATTACTTTCACTTCACAGTTGGTTTACAGGACAATATTTTTCCCATATTTTGTTACTTTTGTATTATACCGTGTGACTATAAGATTCTGTGATAGGAATAGTAAAATGTATGGTAATTATGCTATATTGTACACCATAAAATATATAAAAATATTAACGGTACTGTAATCAGGTTTTGAATTTTTTTGTGGTAAGTACCACAAAAAAAAATTCAAAACCTGAACTAATTATTTGGTCCGCATTTCTAAACAAGAATGGAGTCAGAAGTTCAAAGATGGTATAAAACATTTTTCCTTTACTACTTTCGGCAACTTTTTTAAATTCAAATTGAAATTGAAAGTAATCAATTATTTTTGCATCGATGGTATAATTTGTTGCTACAGCTTTCGGCGAACGTAAAACCCAATCTACTAGCTACTATCTAAACATAATTACGTACTCAAATACTCTAATTACTTCATACTGAACAATGAAGCGTAATAACTACATAGAAACTGTTCTACATATTTAACGGTTACATAAGTCTATATTTCTCATTCCCTCTACTTAGCGTCAAACTCAAAATATTCCCGTTCAATCGCTACACATCATCAATCAAAGAAAACTTGCCTCAATCATTATGACGTAATGTTGTTTTCACATCAATAAATTCACAAGCGCGCACTGAAATTGCAAAGGAATGAAAAATTTTATCTAAATAACAAGTGTGTGAGTGCGTGCCGTAACTAATCGTTGTTTTTATGATACAAAAAGTGAACAATGCCAATAACCTTTTTTTCACGACGATGATAATAATAATAATTGTTTACATTACTTTTTATATAATCGGTGAAGAAATTGCTATCTAGATTATATTGAGATTTAGTTCGTTAGAGTATAGTGATTGTATCGTATGTTATCCAACGTGTAGTCACATAATATTCATAGTTTAATTATGTTACGAAAGCATTCTTATAAATTAATCAAATTGTGAAATAATAACCAATACCAACGATTTAAACTAACTAACAAAGATCTAGATTTTATTAGCAACAAAGTTAAAGTAAACTTAATTAACTATTTACGGTAATTGACGCTATAAAAGTAATGGAAGGTGCCAGTGAAATGACATTAATGTTACAGCTATCACAATTTAATTTTATGAAGTGTTTTAATTGACAAACTAATTTATAACAACATTAATCAATGTTAGTTTATTTCAGTCTTACATAAATCACATTTTTCATTCAAACAACAAACAAAGACATTTTTCATTAAAATTTATAATGTATTGAACCATAAATCACATTCACCAATATGATACCAAAATAGTGTTTTTTTTAGCTGTCCCAGCTTTAGTCCTGTACAGTGGGTGTATTTTTAAAAATAGAATTTCATACACACACATCATAGTCAGACTAGGAACAACAATTTATGGATCACACAGAGTTGTTATGCGACAATCTATGCATCTGATTGCTCAGCCATCGCGTGAACCGGGCAGTCAAAATACTAATAATAATATCACATTACCTCTTAACAGTAGTGATAGCAGATCTCTTGAGCGCCGACAAGTTGTTCGTGAACGTGGTCACCGCCTTTGTAGCACTGCCCGTGATCAACTGTCGCTTGGACGGCGGCCTACAAATTCAAACGACCTGCTTATAATCAATGCGACTATGCTTATTTCTAACATTACTTACATGGATGGCAAAATAACATAAATGATTGTTATATTCGTTAAAAAACTCTCAGGGCGATGAGCGTTGCTTGGGTATTTTTGCAAATATTTTAATGTGAAGTAAGCTGATACTCAACCTCATATATACTCAGCTCAAAACCTTTCATATACAGCTGAATATATTGTGCACTATACCAATTAATTATATTTATTTCAATTTGAATTAATAAGAAAGCCTTCAAGAAAATGCACTAAAGATATACATATGAAAGTTTTTGATATGATAATGCTCTTCAAAAACTTCCTTTCATGAGTTTCTTTACTTATAGAGAATAGGGTACTTAACAGGAACAATCAGGAAGAAGACAACGAATAAATACTTAAATATCCGTTTAATTTTGTTATTAATTACACAGCCATATTTTCACAGCACCAATCCTTCTTTTCGAGTATAAAGTATACCATCACCACAACCGATATTTAGCTCCGTACCTGTTCCTTTCAGCTGTAGCGGCCAACCCTGCGGCAGTTCTATTCCGTTTCCCGAGCGGTGAGGTGGCCAGTGACCGGAATAATGGCGTCGTTGGCGTCAGCGCCTGTTTTCTAGCTGATAGCTTGTTGTGGCGCTCCTGTAAAACGTTAGGCGTTAGTCACACATGCAATAAAATTTTCTTAAATTGCTATTATACATGTACCTACATATAATATGATAGTTTTTGACAGTGACTTAAGTCATAACAATACAAAAATGTGTTTAAATCTTATTCTATCTAAATGTTTGGCAGATATACAAGTTAGCCATGTCCTGATATGTGAAGTGTTTTAATAAACGAAGTTATTTATAACAACAACAAGATTTTTTTAAGCTTTTGTAAACCATAGTTTTGTTGGTCGATTGGCAGCTAGCACAACTATGTCAACTATCGATCTCAGTTCTCAGTTGGGGAAAATTTCTAGAGGGTTTTGTTAGTGCAGTTTTGGAAAATTCTTAGTTGCAGCACCGAATTTGGACTGGTGTACCTATCATATATACGGCAGCTAGTGTATTTCTCACCCTTCATACATATGTATCATATCTCTCTTTCTAGAGGAATTCGAAGCATGATATAACATTATATATTTAATCAATCAAACCAACATTTTTGCCAAGCATTTTTATTAAGAACTAATTTACATAGCAAATGTGCAAAAAATTTTAAAAAGAAATGTTCACTTTTAGGAATTACGATTCTGAGTGCCAGAACATAGCATGCACGCAACGAAAATTTCAACTTGGAAAAGTATTTAGGTTTTTTTCAATGAAGTTGAGTTTATTTCAATCCACTGAAATAAAACAGTAAGTTATTTCAATTCAAGAGGATACTTAAAACTTTTTCTTTAAGTTATTATAAAAAAACAACTACATAATTTTGTATATCTAACAACTACCGTGTGACATCATTTTTTTTTAATAACGACCTCCACGCTCGTCCTTTATATGTATGTAAGCCTCGTTGTGACTTAAAACTGCTAACTATTTTAAGTTATTTCACGATAGTAAGTTACTTTTTCAATAAACTATATTGATATAATAGGGCAGGGCGAGTATAACGATAGCATGCCACTGAGCGAGATGGCACACTAAGTACGAAATGTTACACTCCAGAACGTGTTTATTAGAGCTTATCTTATAATATGAACCCCCTTTGATATGCAGGTTGGACATCGCACTTTAAAAGGATTTGGTTATTAGGTGGCTACTGCTTATGCTAAACACCTAGTCTTTTCCCATCACACAAAAATGTAGAATAGGGATAATAACATATGTATGATATTCGCATACGAAGATATAAAGGTATAAAGTATACTCACAGCTTTTCTCGTCTCCCATTCGTCTTCCATGAGCTGTAGAAGAGGCTTGCCATCGACAGTAAATACGTTGCCAGTCTTAGCTTCGTATTCAGACACCAGATCACGGATTTGTGCCTCAATCTTTGGTAACTGTAAAACAATATTCCATGTTGATCAAATAAAAAACAATACTCATTCACTCATTCAATCACCAATCCGGCTCAAGCAAGCGTGGTGATTAATGCTCATTCACTATGTGAAAAGAGGCCTTTGTTCAGCAGTGGCCACTTATATTATATATACTTGCTTATACTGGCTATACTACTCAGATTATAAAGTCTAAAATCGTTTATCACAATTTACACAATTACAGTTGGAACTTACGTTGCTAGCGATGGCCTTCCTCTCCTTCTCTTCGCGCAGTAGTTGCCCTCCTCGGTTGTGATAACGACCCGGCTCCGTAGCTCGGGCCTCGAGCTCCGTCATCTTCAGCCAAAGGTTCTTACGTGTAACCACAAGATCAAAAATGTGCCTAAAAATAGAAATAAAATATAAATAGTATTTTGAGGACGATCTTATTATAAGCTTTGTAGTAATGGGCCTAGACAGAAACTATTATGAAGTCCTCTTAGCATCATCATCATCATCATCATCATCGTCATCAGCCTGTTGTCGTCCACTGCTGGTCATATGCCTCCCCAATTGCACGCCACTGAGCTCGATGTTCAGCTCTTCTCATAGGATAAGTTTATTTACTAACAAGAACTGTATATTATAATATGCAGCCACAGTAGCCTGATAACATTTTTTATTAATAAATTACACTATAAAGAATACACGAACGCATAATTTAGCCTAAGATTCTATGCAACGAATTATTTGGTTACACATAGCAAGAGTGACAAGAATCGAAATGTTTGGCAATTTATGGGGAGGACTTGTTCTCGACCAGGGATGATGATCATAGGTGGCAATAATAGAGACAACTTACTTGTGATCATTATAATACTTGGTGATCTTCTCAAGATAAAGTTCGTGTAGGGTCAGCGTATCTTCAGTAAAGATGTCTTGGAAGTAATGCACGAACTCTTCGCGCTCGCGGCTCGAATACATCACATTGTCCCACATCAACTTTATCTTAGTGCGAACGTTCGCCACGAACACCTGGTTAAAGGAAAATGGTACTTTAAATAAAAATGTGAGAATTGATTATCGAATACACACATACAGCTATTTTTTTTTATTAAACAAAAATTATGTGTCCGCCAAATGCATCGAGGCTTTCAATACTTGTATTACCATACAAGACATTAAGTGTAGCATATCTTTAGACCAGTGTATTGCGATCGTTTCGCATATATATGAAAAACCTACATTACTACCACGCAAAATCTGCACTAGTAGATAGACCTACAAAATAAGTTTCTGAAGGATGGGAGACTACTTTTCCTGGCCAATAAGACTCATGACGAAACCTATAAGCGAAAAACTAGATGCTTTTGCCTAATTAACACTTTGCATAATGTTCTGTACCTACTCAAAATAATGATAAATTTCACCTGATGGCATACAGCTATAGGCGTATTACAGGTGACATAATTCTGAAAATTTTAAGGAGTCATTACTATGAGTCCTCTGTGTAATTCTAAGCACTTATACGAAAAAGAAACAAAACTAAAATTGCTTGTTCCTTATATTATTTAGTATGTGATGGTGATATATTTTTTTAACATCATGTTTGTGACTAAGTTATATGAGTACTGATTTGAAACATATCTAAGTAAGAAGAAACCTAATCGTATAATTTTAATTATTTTATGTAATAAAACAATCTTAGTTAGTTTTCTATTATATCTTGGTCAATTTATCTATGTAACAATTAATACGACATCTAAACATATAGATTGATATTTATCAATACTAGTTCACGTGAAAGTAAACCGATTTATATTCAGCGATGCAAAACGACTAGTTAGATTACGTTTTCGCATACCACATTGCAATATTAATTGCATTTCTATCAAAGAGCTGGTTTACAATAAATGAGAGCAAACAAATTAAACTTTCCTATTTCAAAACCTAAATTCTGGGACTTCCTTGTATACATAATGAAAATGCTCTTAAAGAAATACCTAATATTAGTACTAGGTACGTTTCGCTACTCGATTGGACGCTTGATTACCTATCCAAGAAGCAGAGACTTTGGTACTTATTATGCGGAACTTAATATTTGGGGACCAGAAGTTCGATATACTCAGCAATAATACATTAAATATGAAATTACGTCCCATGTAGATATGGCAATATTATTATGTACATAGTTTTTAAATCTTGTAAATCAAAGTTGCATTTATATTTTATAATATGCATCACCTTCGCCATAGATCACAATACCTAGGGACATGTTACTGATCAATATTTTACCTAAAACTTTTAAGTGTGGGAGAGCCATGTCATGCTTCTGACGAAAGCGTTGTTCCACCGTGTGAGCTAAGTTACCGAAGCCCAATGCTTCCCTTCCCCTATCCCTCCCGAATCCTTATATATCCGAAACCCCAATCCCAAAAGACCGGTAACGCACTCGTAATTCCGTTGCAAGAGTCCACGGGCGAAGCCGAGTGCTTAACCATCAGGTAATCCGTCAACTCATTTGCCGACATATAACATAGAAAAAACTGTTTGGATATTTTGTCACAGTAATCGTTTTAATGATGAATGATGAAAGAAACAGGCCCTATTAGTGTTACAACAGTTCCTGTGTGACAACTTGTTACTAGGTGACTGCAACAAACTATATCAATATTTAATATTCCACCCATAACGTTGGCTATCAGATCAGTGAGTTCCAATCTTCAATTTGAATACTAAAGTACTAGTTACTTGAGAAATCAATTTGTTAGACTTGCATTTGCAATTTTTATGATGAAGTATAAGGCTTGAAGTGTGAGCCTTATTTTGCTTTTTTTCAAACATTGCCCCACACTATGATTTTCTCCTGTTTCGTAAGTGCGTTTACAAACATACAATTTGGCATACACGTCACACCAGGACCCGGAACAACAATTTGTAGATAACACAAAGAATTTTTCCGTGCGGGAATCGAACCCGCAACAGATTGCGCGGCAAACCGTTGCCCAGCCAGTGCATTCAAAATGCGTTGAAAACAAAACAGAAATGTAATAGCTTTTGTCTGATGCAACATCTTATACACTTTTAAAATCGAAGCAGCATTATTTATGCTACATTTTTAAGTTCCATTATTAAAAATAAAGGTAGTAGGTAAACTCTAGCATTATATGACAAGGAATCATTATAAGTATCTGATATTTATAAAATATTGCATACATAATGTTGTTGTATATTCAACAAGCAAAGTTATTCCGTATGCTACCTGCATACTGTAGAGTAGATACAATAAATTGATTCAGCACAAACAAAGTCACCATAGTAAGAATTAATACATATTATAATAATAAGACAAACCTGAATCTTCTGCCGTTTTATTTGATCGCAGCGTTTAATCTCCTCTTTGATGGCGGCTTCTGTCTGCGGGTGGCAGCCAGGGTGTGCGTGCAAGAAGTTTTCACGATAAATCTGATCTTCATCAAGGCATTCCCAGAGTTTTGTTAGGCGCTCACGAAGTTCCAATACCTAGGATATAAATATTTTTATTGAATAATATAAAGTTTAATTAATGAGTTTACTGCCTACAAAAGATAAGTCAGGATTACATATTAAAAAGTAAAATGGAAGCCGCATTTATTTTGTAAATCATTTCATCTTATTTCTTATGAATCCTGAGCTGAGCTTTCCCTGGTTAATGACACAGGCTTGTCCTCTTTTTTAAGGGGGTTAATCATTAAATGCCTTCTCCCTGGGTGGGGCGAGGGATTGTCTGTCTTTCTGATTTAAAACCAACAAGTAATGCATGTGCCATAACATATACCCATTTTTGCCATTTATGACACATACCATTTAGTTTCATATAAATGGCACAATATTATAGAACTAGTAAACATTAATATATGACTCAAACTCAAATTGAGCTTTCATTCAAGCACACTACCAAAGAGGGCAAAATTTAATCTTTCGTGTGTTTTAGACGTGAATCTATCACCCGGTTTCCGAAAGGCCGATCAATTTTAAAATAAATTTAATCTCTGGTCAAGTCATCTGATTGGTTGACTGAATTATCAACAACCAATCAGATCACTTAATAACAACCAGTTAATATTTATGAATTAAATGGAACACATCTATGTTCTATCAATAACATACCCTATTGTTAGTTTGTTCATATTTCTCTTGCAAGTCTTGCTGCAGCTTGGCGAGTCGGTCCATGTTCAGATCAGTTACTTTGAAGTCCACAGAGAGAGATGATGTAACAATATGTTCAAACTTGTTCTGTGGTTTGATGCGGAGTTTGTCTGGAGGAAATCAAAATTAGTTATTAATATCTAAGTACAGCATAATATGAGGACTTAGAATAGATATTTATTTATATTACATAAAAATATTATTCTAAAATATTGCTATTAAGCTTTCATTAATTCAGTACAGATAGATAGTGTAATATTATCAGTTAAAAAATTTAAATGGTAATGACCTACTTATCTCAAGTTAAAAATTAATTAAAATAAAATAATAACAAAGGTTATAGTGCTTTGCTAATTACAGAAATTGTCTTCACAAACTTATTAAACATCCATCATGCATCCTACTTAATACTTTAAATGTGGAAGTTTGTGAGAATGTATCAATGTATGTGTGTTAATCTTTCACGCTTGAATGGCTGGACCGATTTGGTTCGTATGTAGATAGGTGATAACCTGGATTAACACATAGGCTACCATGCGGGCACTTTTTTGTCAAGGCTAGTTCACAATAAACTTAGAACAGATATTATCAAAATAAAAGTCATAACTATATCAATTTTATCAAGTGTTGATAACAACATCAATGATGAGTACAATACAAAACAAATAAAGCATCGCATACACATATAACAATGCAACTAGGACATAGTTTCGAAATAACTCACCCATGATATCCTTAATTTCAACTTGAATATTCAAGAAGATCTCTGCTCTCTTATCCCTTTCGGCTTGAAGCATTTCCAAATGTTCCTTCAACTTGTCCAGTTCCTCCTCAGC
The DNA here is from genome assembly GCA_902829305.4 of Spodoptera exigua. Lineage (NCBI taxonomy): Eukaryota > Metazoa > Arthropoda > Insecta > Lepidoptera > Noctuidae > Spodoptera > Spodoptera exigua. Next base: position 9,376,785 of record LR824615.2, read on the forward strand.
GGGAAGCGGTATTTCTTGCAACTCTTGGATAGTGACTCCAAGCTTATCAGCTAAGTCTCGCTGCCATTCTAACAGCCTCTCCATCTTCATGCGACGCTGTTCTACTTGTTCTCTATACCTGTTGAAATAAGGTGTGTTTTTGCTTAGTTATTAAATCTTTGATTATGTGTTATGTGACTAATGTTTGTGCTAAATTTGTTATGTAAAACCTTCATGTTGGTTTTTTTGTTATAAGTGTGTGACTGACACAAGTATTACTTACTTAACAAGCAATACTTACACTTTTGAGTATTAATTATTTATTGATGTTATGGCCTATATCACAATGTTCTTCTATATTCAAATTGTTTTGAATATAAAATGTTATTTTGTATTATTGCCTCCTTAATTTTAATATAAGGTGTATGTCATGGAAAAGACAAAGGACATTCTCAATAATGTCTGAATAGCCACTATGTTATGAAATAAATTTGAATGTGGAACATATTTTTTTATTATAAACAATGTACCACAATAGTTTATCAACAACTTATTAAGACACTTTTAGCAAAATGGCGATAATTACGATATTCTATTTTCAAATTAACTCATGAGTTGGGAAATACATAATAAACTATAGCAAGTCACAACCCCACAAATAAAGAATTCTCATACAAACAGATTACCAAGATGACATAAGGTCATATCAGAAAAAAGATACACTAGATTTACCTAAAGAAAAACTTCCCATGTCTTCAGACTTGCAAAATTAGACTTAAAGTAATTATAAAATTGTCTAATAGGTCAGTAACTAATAAGATAATGAACTGTGAGAACTGTAATACATATGAGCAATAATATAATGAACTGTGAACAGGGAAGATGAGGACCAATGTGTTGAAAGATAGGATAAGAAACTTAGATAAGTTACCTATTTATTAAAAGAACATCCCAAGTTTTGAGTTATTTGATAGTTTGTAATTTTTTAGTAATGTACCAATTTCAAACGCTAAAATGAATCAAAGCCCTGTTTTTTTTAAGAAAACCAAGTAAGGAACTACAAAGAACTAGTTTCATATATGAAAATAGTTTTAACTATAAGTATACATTTATGTTGGAAAAGTAAGTGCTAAATTAAATAAAATGTATGTAGATGTAGTTAAACTTTTTGTGTGATAAATGATTATATTATGATTGTATTTATCATTATTAGCTAAACAATTGTAAAATCAATGCACAACACACATATGGATAGATATTCTTAAAGGAAATTCTTACCCAGCAATCTGTTCTTCCAGTTCCCTCTTGTATTCAACCAGCATCATATCTTCCTTGAAGTCCAGGATGGAGATATCAACAGATAAACATCTACTCAATTCTTCTGTCTCCTCCTTTAATTCTGTTAAATATAAATTAATTAATAATTAATATTTTGATAAAAATTACAAGCTTCCAAATACAAAAACTAGTCTATTCAACAACTGCTACCAAATCATCTTATAATGGGTTTTTATTATGGTAAACTTTTGAAATACATGTATTGTAATAGAAAATTAAGTAAACATCCTTTAGTTTTTTTTAAATGTTTACAGGTTTACACCTACTGCAATTTATATTGTTATATGTGTCATACATTGGAGAAAAATTGAACATTATAAACCGATAATATTAATATACAAATACAGAGTTATATTTTGCACTGGTAAGGGCTGATTTTTCAATGGTTAGATAAAAGTTACATGGGGAATTTATGATGCTATCGCATCAGAATGTTTGTATAAGACAGTGACAGCAACAATTTTACTCCTCACATAACATCTATAAGACTATTAAAAAATCAGCCTTAAATAATAACTTGTTGCAGTTAAAGAATTGTATAGTTTCCATTAACATAACCAGTCTACAAAACTTACTGTCAACTTGTCCTTGCATAGTTTTGAGCTTCTGTCTGGTCTCCGAGATGACATCTCTATGAAGTTCCTTTTCTATCTGCACCAGTTTTGTGATGTTGTTCACTTTGGTGTTGTCATCAACACCAAGATGTGACCAGTTCAGCCAGAGCTCCTCCATCATTGAGCGGACATTCTGAGATATCTCCATGAGAACTTCATTGCTGTAAGCAATGTATATGGAATTTTAACATGACAAAATAAATACTAGAGGTTTTCTTTGGATTTATCAAAAACTAGTACTTTATTGATGAATAAAGAGTAACGAGAGAATATTTGATAGTGGATCTAGTATAACATATGAGTACTTATTTAGTGTAAGTTGGTAATGCATGATTAATCCTAAGTGTATCTGAATAAAACAGAAATTTAAGTTGTTGTGCTATCAAGATTCTAGCCGTTATATATCACTCTTAGTATCAGTTTGGTTTAAAATAAATGTTTTTATTGCTCAGACAGAAACTTATTTTACTATTAACTTTTTATTATACATGTTTAAAGTAGGCCTACATTCTAAGGACACAACTGTTTGAATACTGGACAAAAGCCCAGCATGTAAATATGCAATAGATTACAAAACATAAATAAGGATACCAAACAGGAAGAAAGTAGTGATATTTTGAAATATTTATAGATGTTTGTATGAATAACCGTTTGAAATCAATCCGTAACGGCAAAGAACCAGGAAACTTGACGCCTTTTGTATTGCGTGGTATTTTTAGTACAAATCGTATTTTACAACCGTGGACAAAGATCTTAGGATTTTAAATCGAAAATATTGTAGTAAAACACTAACAGAAGGATAATTAATTGCATTCGTGGTATAAAAACTCAAAACTTACAATAGCTTGTTGACATCTTCGGTTAACGTAATCATTTTGTCTTGAATTCTCACTGTTTTTCTTCTAATTAAACACACATAAGTTCACGATAAATGTCTAATTTGTGTACGTATTACAAATCACTAATAAAACTCAATAATTCTAAAATAACCACCAACATGAATCCGAAGTCTAACGAGTCTTGAACGTTTGTTTTCAAAATTCAATACGTTACAAATGAAAGTGTCTTCCACCGAGCTGTGATTGGTCGGACATTTTGGTCGTTCAGAAACGTAATGTTAAGCATATTGTTCCAATAACTTTTGCGTATGTTGTTATTTTATTTATAAAACGGTATTTTATTGATCTAAAATATATAACACTATGTATAGTAAAACAAAGGCAGTTTTTCTTTTATAAATCACACTTTTTTTATTACCAAAGGACGGTCCTGCTTTACAAATAAAAGTTGTAACGGACATGGTGGCGCCACTTTAGGATAAGTTTGTGTGTAACTTCATATTTTTAGATTGTGATTATTTGTGATTGTTTATTTTAAAATTATATTTTTGTTATATATCTCAATACTGATATAATAGATTTTATATTTATAATATTTTTTTTAGAAGTAACTAATTAATTAACTTATTCATAACATAAACATAATTTCATAAGGTTCCTAATCATTGCGCTCTAGATTGTAATACCAGAGTTTATAATACAAGGAAAGTTTCTGATCACTTTAATTACCAGAAAGGCTATGGTTGGTCTTAGAGGACAGATATTACGTAAAATGTTCCGTGGGTTTAGATAACTATAGATACCTATCTAATAATTTATGGTCAGAAATCCAAAGGTAAGCATTAGTAGCGCCTGCGTAGGTACTTTCTAGCTACTAGGTCATCAAATGAAAATCGCTTTATTATAGAACATACTACACCATACAATGATGTATAATACGTCATTGACACCATAGAACATTATATACAGGTAACAGTTTTGTATGGTCAAAGGTTCATATAGGAATAAAAATTGCTTAGGTATCCTTTCCTGTTGACAACTTGTTTTTTACTGTTTAGTTAATTAGAAAATGGCAGGCATATTTTTTTTTAATTATTTGTTATTAGTTACTTCTGTCTGTCTGCTGTTGCTAAATACCTAGGTACCTACTATGCAACTTATTACGTTTTTGATTCCTCTACGAAATACTTAGGTACTTCTTTGTACGTTCCCTACATTACCGTTCCGGGTTCGGGTGTTTATGAGAAATGTGTGTAAGAAAATCCTATTGCAGGGATGACGAACCTTTGGCAGACACGCGCCATTGTTGTTGTACGTTTACTTGGGCTTCGGTGCAACTAAACACCAAGGTCTCATAAAGCTTCCTAACTGGTTTCTAACCCCCAACGCAAAAACCCCCGTCGTTTTTGCGTCAGGGGTTATACCTAAGTTCGACGTATTGTGTTTGTATGTCGTACCTAGGTAGCTCCCAAACGGATGATCCGATTATAGAGAATACGGTTTTTTGTTTGAAAGGTTTATTAGTCGAAAGTGTTTTTAGCTATGTTTGGAGGAAATCGGTTAAAGTCTTCAAGGCCATTTGCTCGGTTTTACTTAAATGGCAAGTTAAAATCAGATTATTAAACATTTCCCACCTCAATAAACATTTAGGTAGGTCCCTACTCAAAAAAACCGGCCAAGTGCGAGTCGGGCTCGCGCACAAAGGGTTCCGTAGCAGCAAATATAATAAACTGCAAAATAATAATCTATAGGATTAACGCGTTTTAAAAATATTGGTTCGATGGATATGTTTAACCTATTATTACTCAACAATCACATTTGTAATATTAAACTTTATCAAATGCACAATGTATTTAAGTTACATTACTGGATAAGGATTAATGGCGTATTGCTTGAATAAGCTAATATTTCTCGTAAAAAGTACCTACATTATAAAGATTTTATATCATCGCGGATTTTTAAAGGTGTACAATACTGTAGTATATTTTTTGATCTATCTTATAAGGTTCAGCCATCGTTTTCAGTGTAAGCACAATAACTTAACCAAAATTACAGTTAAATCAACCTATCTCAAAAACTATAAGAGATACTTTGATCAAACCAAAAATCGTTGAAAGAGTTAATTAGCATGCATCACCTCTATTTTTTTTAGAATTTTATACCCCGTAGTTATAAAAATAGAGGGGGGGGGGACATACTTTTTACGACTTTGAGAGCTGATATCTCAAAAACCGTTCACTTTAAGAAAAATGTTTTTTAGAAAACTTTATATCATTTTAAAAGACCTTTCCATTGATACCCCACACGGGTATGTACATCGAAAAAAAAATTTTCATCCCTCAGTTACATGTATGGGGGGCCCCACCCCCAATTCTTTTTTTTACTATTTAGTGTCATAATTTTGTAGCGGTTCATACAACACATATTCCCATCAAATTTCATCACTGTAGTACTTATAGTTTCCGAGTAAATCGGCTGTGACAGACGGACAGACGGACAGACGGACAGACGGACAGACGGACAGACGGACATGACGAAACTATAAGGGTTCCGTTTTTGCCATTTTGGCTACGGAACCCTAAAAATGGCATGTTGAAGTGATGTTAAAAACTTTGTTTCTTACTAACTACTGATTCTTTCGAAGCTTAAGATGAGTCATGCAATCATACGTCCTATCTTAAAACAGCATACCTAATGAATCAGTTTCTACTTTCGATTTAGCAACATGGCTCTATTTATTTCTTATTCGCAAACATATTTACTAATCTATGCGTAAACCTAACAAGTTGCTAATGCCTAGTTATCATCAGGAGTACCGCAATGCAACTTTGTCATTAACTCATGTTGCAACCAATTGGAATGCACTGAACACTTTTACTGGACACCTGGGTCGATGGTTTATCGTGCTTTCTGATTTGAGCGTAGTGTAATGAAGGGTTAAAGTCAATATTGTTTAGCTACGAGTGTAAGTTTTCTAACCTCCGGGGTCGTGGGTCAACCGCACTGATGCACTGCGACCCTAGCCTGGAGCGGGAAAACGACCGTAGTGGATTTGCAACTATATATGTATAGGTATCTACTGGCTAAGTTCGGTTTTCAATACCCACTTAGGGCCAGAGAAAAGTCATTTGTGATATTTGAAACTACAAAAATAAGTTTTTTTGTCACCCATTAGGCATATGTAGGTACCTATAATAATTGGAAATAATCGGTTGCAATATTTTTGTGAATGAGAGTGAGAAAACCTTCAGAGTGAGAAAACCGTAAGTAATGGTCCTGTGGTGTTACGGGTATTTATAGGGAGCGCTGACTGCTTAACTTCAGTACTTCAGTTCTTTTGTTCGTTTTCGTATTTGTTGTTCGTTTTTGTCTTTGGCTCATTTTCATTCGCGATCCACTCAAGAGGCCAGCAGAATACCATCGCAAGACTCTTTCTTGCATATGCTAAACTGCGCCATTTCAGCGAGGATTCAGAACATGCATCCACATCATTAGGTCCATGTAAGTACTCCTAAGCTTATCTCCTGTTTTTATACTTGTCTTAATGTACTTATAAAACGGATAAGCTTTGAGCGCGATACTAAGTAAGTACACTCCACGCCACAGTAACTAATTTCTGGCTTGACAATAAGATCTAAACAAAAATGGTGCCATAATTATCGCCAACGTATACGGATGTTGCTAAAACCGCAACATCCTTTGACGACATCTTGGGAAGACTACATGGCGCCACTGCACAACGGCCTTTAAACTGTTGCAAGAGGAAATATCTCCACGCACTGCGGGAATTACTACCTACATTGTAACGTTTTTGCTTTATAAAGTTTATGATTCAGATAACTATAACAATAAGAGAATTTAAAACCACTTATCTGACGACTATTATGAGTCGCTCTCATTATAAGAAGTGTCGTCTAAATAAACGACGGGATTCCTCACTGTATTATGTTTATTACGGCAAATCCTCCGGGAAGGATTGAATCTCCGGTAATCTCACCCACACAGCGAAACACAATTTCATCATTCGATTAGCTGGATACCTAAGTGTTATTCAATTTATAGGAATATCGTATTTTCAAATGTAAAAGTGGTAGTGGCCAGTGTAGGTTACAATTAATTATAGGTATTTGTTACGAAAATATTAACCTACTAGCTTTTGCCCGCGACTTTGTTCACGTGGAAAAGTTACTTCCTGCAGATTTTTGGAATAAAAACTATCCTATGTCCTTTCTCGAGTTCCAAACTATGTCTGTACCAAATTTCACAGAAATCGGCTCACTAGTTTAGGCGTGAAGAAAAGACAGACAGACAGACAGACAGACAGACAGACAGACAGACAGAAAGACAGACAGACAGAGTTACTTTCGCATTTATAATATTAGTTAGGATTACCCTATAACCTATTAACCTATACCTAACATTTCCTTCGTCGTTCACATCAACGCAAATTAACTTCTAGTTTTGTATATAGGAACCTACTTAGCTAAGAATTACTTATTCTCCTCGCCTGATATAATAAAACGTAACACACAAGAACACGACTCGGATACGGATGAACAATGAAAGTTACCTTTTTATGGGACCACGTAAGAAATCTATTGGGTTTACATAATTGTTTTACTTACGATAGTAACAATTGTCTCTTATTGAAAGGTTGTACGGTAATAGTTTTTAGGTTTTCGCTTACAATTGTGATGACAAAGCGAATAAATTATGCGTTTTATCGAAGATAAGAAGTTAGTCGTAACTCGTTGATGAAATCAATGTTACTTATATCTATGTTTTTAACGACTTTCGCATTTATTCTTTCATTGTTAAATAGGCCTCCACTGTAATTAATATTTTTTTAAAGAAATTATATGCAAATCTTTTGTCTTATCCAACTTACTGGAGCAGGGAAAGCAACTGTTGGGGTTGTAAATGCAACAGCAATAATTTATCTCAACCCCGTCCCGGAACAGGAGAAAGGTTCTAGTGGTTTTTAATCAGTAAGATTTTGACACTACCTCTCGTTTAACGTATTATTATAAGTGATTTGGTTAAAGCAATATGTACAGTCAGGGGTCAAAATGCAATTACACTCTACCAATTTTAAAACGACTAAAATTTCTTTGTAGTAAAAGTCAATGGTTCACAGCCAGTTTATTCAATAATTTAGATTCTATGCTATAAATTAGTCAGTCAGTCCTCAACCATTGACTCGACTGTACAAAGATATTTTAGTCATTTTAAAATTGGTAGAGTGTATGTTTTTTTTTTTTTGGATCAAATACTTTAGACTATGCGTTGATTTGAAATATTAGATAGGTATATGACGTCACGATTAAGTAGGTTGGTACGTTTTATTCCTTTCGGTGACATATCTACCTACCACTTCAAATTCGTTTTATTTACGATTATAACAAAACGTAACTTAAAAATAAAAAAAACCTGTAAGTATAAATATTTTTTTCATTATCTAACCGACTAACTCTATATGTATATTTTTAATATTAGAGAATTTGTCGTAATCTCTATTTTTGCAACTTTAATAAGTGTAATTCTCATTTACTAATATTAAAAAAAAAGTTGTTAGATATTTCTTAAGAAGAAACATATGGTGCTCGATATATAAAGTATTACTAGATCGATCTATACCTTGTGTTAATCCAACAGCGCTACGTGGGTAGGATATGTTGCTGACTATGTAAATTTCAGTTACATAACTGAAATTTACATGTACTATAGCTAATAATAAGTTTCCCTGCTTAACCGAATAAAATGCGAACTAAATAATGCGAAAGGTATATCGTATATATAAAGGTAATCGTAATTATAATATCTAATTAAAAACTTGTTTGTGGTGTAGAGCCTACTAACATCCCTCATATAAGCACACATATACTAACCTACGTTGTATGATTACGTTCTTACCTTAAAAATATATGCATAACCTATACATAAGAGTCAGGTTACCGGAGGCCCAATACCTCGCCTTCCCCCATCCCTAAATCTCCAAATCCCAAATCCATAAAAGGTCGGCAACGCACTCGTAACTCCTTCGTTGCGTCCATGGGCGACGATGATTGCTTACCATCAGGTAATCCGTCTGCTCGTTTACCGACCTATTACACAAAAAAAATAACTCATAAGCCCTACTCAATACTATGTTAATTTAGAGCACCCAGATGGCTCACAAACTCACAAAGCGACTCATAATCCACCGCGCTACTTACAAACTACTTATCAATTAGCGGTTGCCAGCGTTACAGCAACCGGGCTTAGATTATAGCTTGTAGTCGTTACGTACGTATTGTACTATGTGAATTAGGTTGCTCAATCATTAGGTACCTGTGACGAGATTCGAGCATAACTAGTAAAGGAAAGGTTGATTATGAGATGTTTGATCATCATCTTTGACAGACTTGACATGATTTGTGTAACATGTCAGTGTTAATTTTGGCACATCACTAACTAGTTATAGTGTTGTTCTAAATAGTGTTTCCTTTTTTTTAAGGGGCGATCGGATTTTGTCTTTTCTGACTTGAGTAGAGCGAGAGAGAGTGGCATACAGCACGGCCGACGTATCTTGGCGAGTCTGAAGTTAGCCGTTTGTCTACGCAATGGATCTTTTAAGACAAAATTGTGTACTGCGCATCTAATCGGCTAACTTCAGACTTGCCAAGATACGTTGGCGGTATTGTGCTCTTACTGATTAAGAAACACCCTGTTTCTTCTTCTGTTTCTGACCGGGGAGCCACGGTACATTATTACGGTTGAACTCGCTGCCTCGGTTGTTGACCTAAATAATATCACATTATTCAAAAAAAAACCTAACAATATTTATTTTTATTTATTTATTTATAATAATAAGTATTAACAACTATAGATATTGGTAACTATGGTATTTACAGTTACTCATGCACGTCTCATACTTCAAAGTTTTTTTTTGTATTTGATATAAGGTTATCGGACAGCAAGTCTCTGATACAGTCAGAGATAGGACGAAATATATATATTTTATTACGCATCTCTATAGATAGATATGTTCAAATAGATTAATATATTTTACATAAATTAAAACCTAAAACAGAGTAGGTAAACAGTAATTACTTTTCTCTTATTACTCTATTATTATTTACTTACTTTTATTTAAATTTGCATCTAAATTGCATGAATTTGAACGATTCCTAGCAAATATAATACGCTTTGGAGACATACATAGGTACATATATATAATCAATTAGGTCGTGGTCTATTGATGATACGTCACGAATCACGGTTTACATTGAATATGTAACGCGCACATAATGCGAATTAGATTGCTCAGTAGCTGTGTTAGTTACACTATGTAACTAACCACATACTTGTGATGCAGAAATAGATTATCTCATACACAAGTGGTATTAAGCGAGACTGCACAACGAGAGACAAGAGAAAAGTTATGTAAAGTAGTCCTACTTCACCATCGTCGTCCTCAGACTATAATGTCCACTGTTGAGCAAAAACCTCACACGGAGAAGGCCTCAATGTGGATTGGTGTTTTCAAACTTATAATTAGAAATTATAAGTCCAGGTTTTGGTGATGTTTTCCTTCGCCGTATGTCAATGGTGTCTGAATAATCTTAGGGAGTTAGTAGTTACATATAATTGGAAAAAGTCACATTGGTACTTTTCAGGTTTCGAACCCAACTTTTCAGGTTTCAAGCCCACACCCTCATGCATAAGAAGCGGACTCCTTAACCTCCGGACCACCACGACGTACTTTTTTATCCTACCTACGTATAAATAGGCTTATTACAATTATCTTCGAAAACAATAGGTATATCAATAAATTATTCGCCGCAGTCAGAGCCAGTTTAATGGTTACGCAAGCCAGGCCAGCAATCGGCGCCGCACATGGACACTCGCATCAAGAGGAGTCACAAGTGCGTTGCTAGCCTTTTAAGGATTGGGGGTTCGGAGATTGGAGAGAGATTGAGGAAGGTGAAGGGTTAGGCTTCCAGGAACCTCACGTCACACGGCGAATCACAACGCTGAGGTCGTTTCATGTCGGTTTTCTGTGAAGGCGTGGTATCAGATCGAGTTGGCTCATTCGCGCCAAAACACGGCCCTTCCAAACTTAAAAGCAATTGTTTCTGGAACAAAGTCGTCGTTATAATGAATAAGTTTAATAATTATAGAATGTATCTAAAGAAAGAAAAATATTTGAATAAGTATTGTAAAATATTTATAATAGCTTTTTAAATAAATCCATAAAATGTCGCACATTGTTAACACACTAATCTATACTAACATTGTAAAGTGGTAAAATTTGAAACTTTGTAAGTTTTTATGTAGGGGGTAATCTTTAGAACCGCTGCTCGGATTGCCAAAATTATTTCACTAATAGATAGCTACAATGTTCTTGAGTGCTACAGGCTATAAAACATCACACTACGATCAAATTGAGCCGAGTAGCGGGTGAAACGGCGCGAGAGTAGCTAGTGATAGATAAACAGACTTTATAAAATAGAAAAAAAAATACTGTTAACTAAAATAAAAAAGTCAATTTAAAAAAAACAAATAAATGCTATCCTTCCGATGTTTCTGATCATTGAACAGAACAAATTGTTTTCCGATATTTTACGTGATGTTCGTAATTAATGGCTCTATCAAATCAATGAACTGAAACTGTACGATTAATCGCCCTTTACTGAAATCGATATAACTTTTTTTTATAACTCAAACAAGTTTTTTCTTGATTTTATTATTAATGTTAATGAAAACCGAGGATATTGAACTCTATATTTAGTCAGACATGAGCTATTATCATCATCGTCGTCAGCCTGCACAAAAGCCACCGCGGCCTAGGCCTAAAGCGCGTCTAGAGGGTGTTTATTGATCACATTCTTGTTTGAACGCATTGTTTCTGATCAGAGCACCGAATCTGCTGTTGATGTGTTGCTCTAGTTATGTATGTTTATGTGAAAATCATTTTGAAATAGAAATTCATGAAGAAAGGGGGTGTTTTTAGTTTTAGGTTAGTAAGAGTCTGACACTCCCTTTCTCTCATCATTCACACATTCACACATTCACATCATTGTATGATTTTCTCGTCATCAAATGCCTTCTTCCCGCCCAGGGTAGGGCAGAAGTGTCAGACTCTTACTGACCAAAAACCTCCCCCATTCCTTCTCCTGCTCTGGGCCGAGGTCGTAGTGCCTCATTGCGCCTACCCCGTAACCCTGGTTGAATATCAGCCCTATTGGGGCCCGTCTGTGGTGGTCTATTGGCTCTTTGAGGCGCGCGCGGAACGCTACGCGCCGTACGCTTGGTTCCGGTGCTGGTCGGGCGGCAAGCTACCCTTATTCGCCGTCCGCAGACCCGCGCTTACGGTGGCCGGAGATCATCTCTCGATCCCTGACGCCCGGAATGTCGGAATGAGGATAGTTCCCTCACAAAAAAAAGTACCCTGCACTCGAACCACAGACCACTGTAGAGTATAAGTTATAAATTAAGTAAATTTTATTTTTTATTGACAAACATATTTATGGCAGATATTTGCAATATGCAATGAAAGTAGGATTAACGAATGCTGTATACGTATGTATATTGAGAAATGGCATACATTGTTTTGACTAGAACAATAATTAAAATTCTTAGTAACCATTACTCACTATATATTTCTATATTGCAGATATTTCTTGAGTAAGCGAGGCTTAATGTTTCGGCAATTTTACAGGTGCCTCAATGAACACACATTGGAGCAAAATTATTGTAAGGTTTCAAATTGATTTCTTTTCTTTTTCTATTTGTTTTAAGCATTTTTGCACCACACTTGAATTTGATCCTGTGGACTGGGTGTATATGACACCCAGACCCGAAACAACAATTTGTGGATTACACGAAGAGGTTGTCCAGCCACCGCGGCAATCGTGCAGTCTGTCATTTTCCTAATATTAATAAAAATATTTATAAAAATTTCTTATTAAAAATCCGTATAAAGATGTATCGTAAAAGGGTTTGCAGGGAGGTTTTTTTGGAGGTGTTTGGAGGAAGGTTTGTTTGCGGAGGATGCTTGCTTTTGTTTTTAGGTGAGTGTCCTCACTAAATGAATTCTCCCGGCTGAGTGGGACCAGAGGGAGTGTCAGCCTCAAACAAACTAATAAATACCCTGTTTCCGACCGAGGTATAAATTAGCACGAAATTCCTTTACGTAGGTAAGCTTTTCTAGACAAGAAGCATTGAGGTATATCACCATGATAAAAAAGAAACAATAAATATACTTATCTGAAACCAGTACACAGAAAATATAGAGCACCTATCGCTGGGACGGTGATAAAGACGTCTTGGAGTTAGAAAAATGCCTCTTTAAATGTTTAGTATCAGTTTTAGTATCAAACCAGATTTGGTAGGTGTTATTTAATAAGTATTCAGAAATCATTAATTTTAAAACAATAATACACATAAATAATCACACATAAGTTGCATCTGTTTTTCAACGTCTGTTAGTCGTAGAGTAAAGTTTTATAACGTATAGTCTCCCAATGAATATAGTACTAGTAATATAGGCTCCCTGTAAATACATGGACTATCCAACATACAAAATAATATTAAAATCGAACAAGCAGTTCCAAAGATTAGCACGTTCAAACTTTTAATCTCTTCAGCTTCATAAAATTAGTATAGGCTCGCTAAGACACATAATGATGTTAGCCCACGCTCAGGTTCTCACCAGTTTCTTAGTTCCTTAAAGGTTATTGAACCCACAATATGTATACATATAACCTATCGTATACCCTACTCGCTACTGTAGGTACGAACCGTACCGTCAAAATATATTACATAAGGCCTTTATGTAATCCAAAATGAAATAATCAACGTTAGTCCGTTTGCTCTATTATTAGAGCACAGCGACCTTGATATGCCAATTTATGTATCATATGTACATATATATGTACACATTTCAGTAAATTTATAACCACGGCCAGTGATTCCAAATTATTGCTAAAAAATAATACTAAATTACCTTAAAGGTTTATAGTCATTTTGATTCAGAATCAAGTGCTTTTTTATTATTAAACAGCTTAACAAAACAAAAAAAAGTAAAAATTTAAAAATAAACCGCAGAATTTCGGATATTTGGATCATCTAATTATTGATATAGATATTATTAGAGCAGTGTCGTATGTTAAATTCAAAATTATTGATACCCAAGTCGACACAAATATACACAGAACAAAAGACATCAACGCGCGTAAAATATTTACATCACACGGTCTATCTAATATTTACATCCAAATTACTTTAACAAAAGCATTCAAATTAAAATAATAACTAAGAAAACCTGTACTATTTTCGTGTGATGCAAGACTCACGACGTGCAGCATCTCTTAGTTCAAGATCAGCCATTCATCATCTCGGTCATCAATCTTTTTATTACAGGACTAGCTTCCGCCCGCGGCTTTGCACGCGTATAAAAGTAAAATATAGTGGAATTTTTAAAACAGCGCAAATCAAGTATAATTTACAGCCTTATAGTACTCAAAAACTATTTATGTAGTAGTTATCTATCAGTGAAAGAATTTTAGAAATCCGACCAGCAGTTCCAAAGATTACTCCCTACATACAAACTTACCGCTTTAAAATATTAGTGTAGATAGTGTTTCTAATAGCTATTCATCAAATTATGTTTTTTGTTTAATAAATTATATTAATTTTATACTTGAATTAACGTCTGATCTTGTTTTTGCACATTTTATATTCTAATCGTTTCGAAAGAGTTACTTGATAAATAAGTGTGGCAATTCAATTAGTAAAATTAATTGTGTGTACTTTCAATTGAAGTTACAATTTAGTAATGCAATTACAATCAACTTTGTTTTATTTTATTGTAACTTTATAATAAAATAGTAGGTAGTACATTACATCATCACTATAGGCTCATTTCTGTTTACTGCTAGACATTTTGAAAAGCACGAGCACTGAGCTTGATTTACCGCTGTTTTGTGTTTTTTAAGTGTAGGAGAGCCAAGCTTTGGCTCGAATGTGTCAGCTCGACCCCGTTATTTTGAACTTACAAAAAACCCGCGGGTTGCGGGATAAGCGCAATGAGGCACCGCGACCTCGGCCCAGAGCAGGAGAAGGAACAGGGGTTTTTTAGTCGGTAAGAGTCTGACACTCCTTGCCCGGCCCTGGGCGGGAGAAGTCATTTAATGATTTTCCCCTCACAAAAAAAAACCGTGAAATAACCACAGCGATGTATTCAGGTAAATCGTCTACTCATTGTCGCACATAATAACGACTGCAATAAAAAAATTGTGTTAAGTTAGGTTGGAGGAACTAACTTAAACTAACACTAAATTAACCAAAAGTCACGAGTAAAATAAACCTTTGCCTTAAAAATCTTACAATTGTAGCCGAAACACTTACCGTTAAGCATTACACAGAAATACGTTCGCAATTATTTAAATAAGAATGAAAAAAAAACGAAAGTAACGCTATAAACGTTTGTATTTTGGGACACACGGAAACGGTCACGAGCGACCTGCAAAGACACGAGAACTTTAATATTCCATTAAACTCCACGTAACTAGAGATAAGGTAAATCGTAATAATATAGGTATATTTTATTAATTCCATTATTCAATTACAAAACAATGAATTTGTATTGGAAATTTGTTACGTTACTAAGTAATATGGACAAGAAAGTAATACAGCTAAAACTGATCGCTATTGAAGGAAAAGAATTCATTTGAGAAATGATTGATTAAGATTTTTAACAGTAAACGTCTTATTAGTAATGTGAACATAGCAAAGAAATTAATATGTTCATTAGAATTTAATAAATCTATTTACGGGATTACGACTTCAAGTCAGAAAACAAAGTACTTATAAAATCGTTTAAAAATACACGCCAATATTGCTAAATTGCTTATCATTGTCATTAACATTATAAGTAGTTAACCTCGCCCAACTACTCTCTAATAGGCTAATGAACCTGTAATCAAAAGTCCACCCACCACTTTGACGGTCAAAATATCGATGTAAATAAAAAGCAAACTCATCAATTTTAATAAAACCCTACACAATAGGCAATATATTACTTCCAAAATTCATTACCAACATAAAACCAACTACAACAAAAAAAAACAAAAGATAATGCATCTTTTGTTTTCAATGCGTAACGTTTCGAAAGACATTTTGAAACGAAATCTGTATCAAACGCAGTGTTTACGAAACCCCGAGACGATTAAACAGCGGTTTTGATCCGACTCTTACGTACAGCAATCAACTAATTGTTACTCGCATTTTAAACAGACACAAATCCTGTTTTACTTGATTTTCGCTCGTTTGTGAAGAAAATGTTACAAAAGTTGATGTTTTCAGTTACCTATATTTTTCTTTGAACAGTTTCTAGTAACAATTTCTAGTTTTTGTGACTTTTAGCTGCTAGTTTATGGACCTTCTTCAGAACGAAAACACATGAGTAGATCGCAATTAATGATTAGTTAGTTCGCAAAAAAATAAAAGTTTTTTATATATATTAAATTATTATTTGTGTTATTTTATTATAATTATTGCAAGAGTAAGCGGATACGTTGTAATTGTAATGATAAGTAAAAAAAGCAAGTGTTTATTAATGAAAGAAAAGAAATAACTTTTGTGTGTTTTAAAACATATTTCTTGTCTTTAATTGCTTTGAGGCGTAGAAAAAGTTTTAATGAAGTGTAAATAATAAAATTAGGTTTAAATTCATTAACATTCCTATAATTATTCGTATAAATTATTATTATTTATAATAAATTCCTCTAGTACCAAATCAATTGGTCTTATATACACTACCTACTAGACATATTATTCTTTTAATATTGCTCGTATAAGTCAATTATAAAATTTAAAATTAATTATATACTTATATATTTTATTGTTTGATTGCAAAATCAGCTTTCGTACGGTTTCGTTCCGGTTTACAGAAACCGGAACCGTTGTACCTGCCACTAAAACTATATGTACAAAGCTATATACGTAATTGTTGCTCTATGACCCCGGATCGTAATAGATGATAGTCTTTAGTATCATTATTGTTAATTTGAAGCCCTAATATGTTTTGAAATTAAATGTGGGAGAGCCATGCTTCGGCACGAATGGGTCAGCTCGACCGGAGTGATATCACGGCCTCACAGAAAACCGGCGTGAAACAACCACAGCGTTGTGTTTCGCCGTTTGAGTGAGGCCCAATCCTTCCCCTTCCTCAATCCCTAAATCTCCAAATCCCTAATCCTTAAAAGGTCGGCAACGCACTCGTAACTCCTCCGTTGCGGGTATCCATCGGTCGGCGCTGATTGCTTACCAGCAGGTAAACCGTCTGCTCGTTTGCCGACCTATTACATAAAAAAGGGAATTATAATTGAGGGTAAAGTGTAAAAAGTCTCAGTGGCATCTAGGAGCAGAAGTTGGATCAGAATGTTTTATTCATAGCAATCAAATACTCTTTCTCTCTCTTACATATCCAGGGCGGTAGGAAATAAATGGTTTTCCAATCATGACAATTAGATTAATAAGTCAATAAAATGGTCTATATAAATTAAAGTTATAATGAAAAATAAAAAGATATCACATTTTTTTTCTTTTATCAATATACCAAATTTTAACCAAACCAAATGAAGGTCTAACGTATAAGGTATACTATCCACTTTAAAACAGCATCCCTCACAACGTAGCTAACTAGATCAGAAAATCGATTTATATCACAGAGTCTTTTCAAATATACTTGAATTTACTATCAAATATAACTTGGCTTTTAACTTTATTAAAAAAATACTAACATGAATATAAATGTATCGTCCTTGTCCCTCATATGATTCTTATATATTAATGTAATGTACCAACGTAATTATATTTTGTACTTATCTACTTTTGAATTTTTATTTAAGAAAGTGAAGGTTAATAGGTTTATCTGCATCTTTTTCGAGTTTAAAACAAATATTAGTTAAGTATTTTAATTTTTAAAATATCAGCAACTTTGTATTTGAAAATTTTCCATTAGGTAGAAATGTATTTCTTTTGTTTTATACCTTGTCATTTCATATTATTAAAGTTCAATTCTGATTAGCAAAACTTTTTTGAATCGACAATCTAAAAATTATACATAATTATTATTTCAATTAAATTTTATTTTTGGTTTAAATGTTTTTTCTTTTCAATTTTAAACTAAAACCAGCAAATTAATAAATATAATGCCCACTTTCAAAATAAAAACAATAATATGAATGAATTTAATTTTATGTAATCGATTTAGAAGTTCATAAATATATATAATAATTATCTTCATAAGCTTGTACGTTGTCAATTTGACATTTAATGTAAAAGTATGTTCTACTAAATGTAGGTATTTCAAGTTAGTAATACCTCGGTATACTTAAAATATGGATTACAAATTTCTCTACATTTCATTTAATTTAGCAATAAAACAATATCGCGTGTGGTTAAACTACAAGAAATAGGAATTACTCTTAAAAGCTATTAAAAACTGATTTGTAAATTTATCAATACACAATATGCTAAATACTTGCATAAAATATGCTAATGCGGTGAACATTCATCGCTACACAACATAACAATTACGAGAGCACACAAGATGTTACGTGATAATTATGGTAAAATGTTAATGTTGTCGCTATCGAATGCTTTTTCTATAGATCTCCCAACAAATTTCTATCTATTGTTCTAATTGAGACGCCAATAGACTGACAATGCGGCACACAGCGTACACGTAACTGCAGCCCGAGCACTCGCACACACCGGCCGGTAAGTGAAAACGAGTATAAATACGATGCAAATTACAAGTGCTGGCATTACCCACCACCCTCTCGTGGAGTAAGGAGTTCCACAGTAATCCACTGCCGACATGTACTACCACGTGCGTAACTGTGTACTTGTGATACCTAGTGCTCTCGCTGAAATCGTCCACCCAGTGCGCCGACAATATCGTGATCGTGCTAATTGGACTGTGCTCGAAATGTTAATTAGTCTATTAAACCGAATTAGTTCAGTAACCAGGAACATTAACTGATCGATTGAACGCACTGATCAGTGAACGAATTCAGTGAAGCATCTATAAGAGTAATTCTTCCTGGTAACACGTCGTTTGGTTTCATAGGAAGTCTTTCACGTTACATAAATCAGATAGGCTCTATTCCTCGAGTTAGCGCCCGCAGCGAAACTGGTTAACGACAGCTAGTTCGATATTTTATCGTTGATTCTTCGTTTATTAATTGACAGCCCAACATCCGCTGTTGCTGCAAAACATGTTGTTGTTATATAGGCTTATGTAATTAGAACGACACAATTTACTCAAATCTATCAATCGAAGTTAGTTACACTATAATTGTTATATCTTAAAATGCAAATTAAAATGTTATATTTTTTTCGCAGATTTTCCTGGGATTTTTGGCCGTGGTGGCCGCTTACCCTGGCATCATCCATGAGGAGGCCCCACAGCTAGAAGCCAAATACGACCACCACGCTCTCATCGGCGAAACGGGACACCATCACCAAGTTGAGCACGAACATGCCAAGTCACACCAGTCGATCAAATTCGAACACTTCCATCCAGTCCCCGTGTATGTGAAAAAAGAACACAGCCATCTGCTGAAGCACCCGCTCGAGAAGGGCAAGTCTGAGCAGAACCTGAAACTGATCCACCCTGAGACTGAGCACAAACATGGCGGTGGTCTGGTTCTTGAGGACGACAGGCACAACACCGACCACGCTGCAGCTCTCGAGCACCATGGCTTCGAACACGGAGGTTTCGAGCATCTGTCCGGTGGCTTCGAAGGTGGTCACGGAGGTTTTGAAGGTGGCCATGGAGGATTCGAAGGCTACAATGGCGGTGAGGGCCTAAAAGCTTACGCAGAGCTTGCCCAGCCTGAAGCCGGTGAAGGACACTACTTCGCGGAGGCGGGACACGCACTCGCTGACTCTGGCGAGAGCTACAAATACGAGAGCTATTAACTGCATTTACCAGAGACTACTACGGGCATATCGTGTGGAGTTTACTCCACCGTCTAAAGTAACTTTAGGTCTATCTCTTGCCTGTTGATATTAGTACACATAAGGTTAGATCGTAGCTTGAGACTTATATGTATTCAGCTTACGTTATGCAGTTGAAATGTGTCTTGTAAATCCAAAATGTACCTGATCTAGAATTAATTCTAAAATCGTATTTAGGAATTTTGTATGTAGGTCTTGAATTTGTCGTTGTAGATTCTAGGCATTGCGCGGCAATTAAATTATGAGATGGTATAAACAGTTTTGCTAGATGTTAGAAAGTACCGCGCGATGTGTTTTTGAGTTGATCGACTGCTTGTTCGTGTGATTGTTTTCTATGTAATTGTTCTCTCGCTTGATTCTCGTATTAGTGATTATTGTGACTTAGGCGATCGTTGATTGAGTCCCAGAGAAATTGTGATATTAATAAAATGTTTGTTTTTTATATAAACATTAGTGTTTGAATTTAAACCAGTAAGGTTCGCACATAACTCGTGATTAGTTGTGATACAAGCAGTATTCTTCTGCTCCACTAGACCATGTATTGATATAGACAGCAACAGCTGTTAATTGCTTGTTACTGGTGGTTCATGTAATTGTTACCGACTGATTATGCAGAATTGAACTCCGTAACTCACAAAAGGGATCACAGTGGTTACACAACAATGATTTAACAGAGTTACAGCACACGCTAGCTATTAGGAACTTGAACAACGTTTATACACAAAACTAGAAGCCATGTCTATCGCTTTATTAAGAAAACGATACATACCTACATAGGTACATATAAAAGTATACATACATATAAAAAACCTATGCGGCCTTATTACAAAACAAGGTTTTACTTTAGTCTAGGACTAAACCATTGAGCCAGTTTTCGTATTTCGAATTGAAGGTAGATGACAATAAGGTTCAAAATTCAAAACCCGACTCAATGGTTTAAACCTGGACTAAAGATAAACCTTGTTTTGTAATAAGGGGGATGTTGTTTGCAGTAAATCTGCTGCATCAATTAACGTGACAAACACAATAATACAATTCCAATAACTACTTTTAACACAGAACCTAATGACAATGTCCCAACCATAACATAAAATCTAGTTCAGAACATAACTCGAAGAAATTGTGAAAGGCAAATGTCGGTAGTAAGATCTTATTTCAATGAAATTGCCGTCCCGCAGTTTCTGAGTCACGATATCGACTATATATTATTCCATGTACACAAGGAAATAATGCTGAACTATAACTATTAGTTATCTAGGTACATACTCTATGTAATATGCGTGAGAGTATTATTGAATCACAGTTTTACAAGACTTCTATATTTTATTATGTTTCAAATATATATACTAGAGGTAGTTCGAAACGAATGGTTTACAAGTTGCATAAAAATTATAACGCTATTTTTCTGTAGACACTTTAATTTACATTATTATTCATTTGTTATTTTAAAAAGTATTCCTTTTTTTAATTAGGACGATAAAATATATTCTGATAACGTGTAGGTTCATCGTATATTTTTAAAGAAGCATTATATTCTGTTATATTTTTTTTAAATCAAACAGACTTAAGTACTTATATAGAAACATCATAAGCATACTACTTGTTAGTTCTACTTTACTCCTTTATGGCAAATTCTTATGTCAAATAAATAATCAGCTAAACTAAGTTTTAGTAACTATACTCCTTGATATGATACTATATAGGTGAATTTTTTAAACAGCGTCTTTGTAATGTTTTAACTTAACAATGCCTTTACCGATTCGGCTAATTTTGGTCTTGAATTATTGGCGGACGTCCAAAGAATTTTTGTACGCAAAGAAAATTTAAAAACAAATCTTGAAAATGTGTAAAATCGACATCCACGCCGGCGGAGCCGCAGGCGACATTAGTATCTTCATAAAAATTACATACATACTTAATTTTTCTTACACCTTGTTCTAACATCTCCCCTTCCATACTTAATATTACATTCCAATTACATACGCTCTACTTGTGAGTGTCAACAATAAAATTGTGGTGATGTAATGCCACTAATGTTGTTCACACCACATGACCACACTCTGGCCTGCTCTACTCTCGTTTAATACGTACATAAAGATTTTATTGGTGTGCTTGTAATTTCCTGTCGATAGTGTGTTTCGTGATATTGTTTTTTATTTTTGTAAAAAACTGCAATGTTTTATCGAATTTTATCATTCAGTTGTAGTCTTACCAAACTTTACATGATTATGATGACATGATTTGCAATTATTCAGGTAATTATGTTAACTATTATGAGCTTAAAGATACTAATAGACGAAAAAGAACCTGTTGATACTTACAAATATTAGTCAACAAAATCCTTAAAGTCTAGTGTAAAAGAAAATAAATATAAAATTATGTTCGAAGAAGGCATTCAATAAATATAAATGAATAACTTCCACAAAACGGATTAGATATCTCTATAAAAACTTCATTCTTTACGAACGATGAATAAATTAGTCGTAGACCGAACGATAATTCACTTATGTGGGTCGTTCCAACTCGAACTTATGTAACATCAGCGAATACAAATCTTGTGATTTTAAAACGCGACATCTCAGCTTCCTCATTCTACGATTTCGTATTCAAGCTGTAGGTGGCACCACTTTCTACGCAGTGATATACACAAACATAATTCCAAATGTAGTATTTTGCAATTCAACAACGAAAGATCGCGATCGATTGTAATGCGAAAAAAATGACATCATATTTCCTTGTCATAAAAGTGGTTTTCGCTTAAATGTTCTTATGTATTAATTTACGGTTGATGATAATACTTTTTTGTGAACGAGTATTAGAATTAATAAAATTATGGAAGCAATATAAAAAGTGTAAGTTAAATTAAAGAGTATTTCTAAGTAAATAATCTCTAAGTCTGTGACTTTTTTGTGAGGGAAAAATCACCAATTGACTTCACACTTCACACTTCACACTCTCTCCTGAGGCCTGACCCCGGCTGAATTTAGCTGTGACTAGGCCTTACCGACCGAGACCGCTCAGTGTACACATTATATTTTAAATGGGTCCGGTAATTTTTTGGTGTAGGTATTTTGCAAATTAAAATAAATATATTAAATAAGAGAATAATAATTTTGTACATCAAAATAAAAGTCTCGAGGTTCTAATATGTGTATTTCTTTTTCGTGTTAAAAATTGGTTACGTAAACATTTTTAAAACAAAGAAGTATTTAAATTAATTCATAGAAAAAAATAACGTGTTTATTTTCACTGAATATTTTATAATGACATAAGTATACCTACTTAATATTTTACAATAATAATAAACAAATTATATCACGTCGTATAGGCAAAGATTTAAATATCAATAAACGTTTATGCATTAGTAGAAACACGTATTTTCCTAGGCGCCTTTTATATTTGTCGTGCAATTTACAACAAAGTAAATTAATGAATGCATTCCTCAGGCGTAGGTGTCACCAATACCAGTAATAAATTCCCCACTGGATTCAATAAATCACAATTTATTTAAATAATATAATAAATACAAATAAAATATTTCATATCTAAAATATACTATCACTCATTCAATGGCATCAATATTGCACTGGGTTATCTAAATACTATTTTATGTAAAATAAATTAGGTTTCAAAGACAATATTGTTCTCAAAACTACTTAGTCTAATGTTCCCAAATGTGTCGAATGACGTAAGAGACAGGCTCCTGTCCATTAACAGGAATCCTGGTGGGAATCAGATACTTCTCGGTTCTAGGAACTACTTTGTAAGTTGTATGCGGTCTATCCAATTTAACATAGTGGTTCTTACCCCCTTGATAAGAAGGTCCACTTTTGTTGTCCACAGGTTTCGGAACTTTAATGAACGGTTTCATGAATTCCAGTGGCACTGGATATGGAGCAGGTATTTTAACTTCTTGAGGCTTAGGGATACGTACTACCATCGGAAACTCCGTACTCCTTACCAATTCCAAAGGCTGTCGTCCCGTATTTCCTGAATTAGAAACCCTAGAAGCTTCAAGCTTTGCTAAAACATTCTGCTGTCCCAAGTTTCTGTTCAAATTATCCACTGCTACAGTATAAGCTTTATGGTCGTAATTTTGAGAATCTCTCATTTCTTGCAATTTGCTTCGAATTCTAAACTCACCATTCAATAGTTCTTGCTTCTGGTGATTTATTGTTTCGGTTATAGACTGGTGTTGATAAAGTGGTGCTAAGAGCACTGCTAGTTTATCCTGGTGAGCGACTAGAGTTTGGGCAGTCGGCAGCGGTTTGGTGGGAGTTTTCGGTTTCTCCTGTTGTACCTCCGGCGGCGGTGGCAGGCCTTCAATAGAACTAAGACTTTCCTTGAACTCAATTGCATATTGAGATTCTAAATATGATTGAGGCATAGGTGTAGGCTTAGGAGTAATGTCCACATACGTTTGTGGAGGGCTTGTGGTTTGCTTTTCTAGTTTGATGTGAATTTTCACTGGCCTATAAAGGTTTTGCCTACTATAATTATTAGCTTGACTTGTATGTCCTGGCGAATATAAAATTTGCTGTTGTTCAACATTTGCTCCAGGATTTGCAATCGGTGTATTGTGTCCAGTTTCTGGTAGATAGGTTTTAATCTGAGTTTCAGTATTAACTCCTCTATTTACTATTTCAGCGGGATCATTTATCTCAGGGTTTATTTGTAACTGAGTACTTGCAACCGTATTAGCGGTTGAGAGAGCCGTGTCAGTTGTTTGCATGTTAGTTTCAGCTAGAATCCCAAACTGATATCCAGGAAGTGGTAAAGCTTGAAAAGGTACCATTTGAAGATTCTCACTTTCATAATTTGGCAGAAACCGAACATACTGCTCTGCGTTATTTTGGTTATTAGATTTTGGTCTATTTGTCTTTTTAGGGGTATATGGAGTTGAATATTCTTTGTCTTTATATTGCTGTCTTGCTTTAGTATACTTATACTTTGGTGTTGTAGTTGTTGGCATTTCCGAAGTAGTTTCTGTAGTTGTGGTAAGCATAGCTCGATGAGCCAAATCATCATTGATTTCTTGAATGTTTAAAAGCTTGTAATAATCTTCTAATATATCTGGGTTCTGTTTAATGTCATCGCTCGAATTCATCCAAACCTGATGAGGCATTTGGTTTTCATATTCAATACTTTGTCGAAAACGTTCTTGTAGTTCAGCAAACTCAGATTCGTATTCTGGAAATGGTTGCACGACAGCGCCAGCTGCTTGTAGAATCTGCACTTGGTCGGGTGTTAGAAATAATACAATTTCTTTCATTCCCCTTAATGCTGGGTGTTGCGTTGAAGTCGGTTCTGGCGTTGGTGATGAGGACTGTGGTGTTTCATAGAACGATTGTGCAATGTTTTCGTTAAGTCCCGCTCTCACCGATGCCAACGATGAAATGATCAACAAGACCGTAATTCGATAAATACATTAAAGGTCCCAATCCATCAAGTTTCTAAATGTTTGTTTTACTAACCTGTGCCCCCATGGCTACAGATGTATGGCGACCGGCTTGTGCCCCGTACAACCGCAGTTAGTCGTTTGGTCTGAAATGAAGACGAACAACATTTTATATAACTATATTACACATACGAATATTCAATAGAATCATATCTGTGTCGGTTGGATACTTCCGTATTGATTACGTTTATAAAACCAAACTTCGTTTCATACAGATACTCAATATTGTCGCAATCTTGTTAATATTGGGTGAAAGTCGTAGTCATTAAAGAAGTATTAATGAGCATCAAGCAACGGCATTGATTCCTTTATTTGGAATGCAATAACAATAACGCAACATGTTATTGTTAACGAAAATTGGGCTTTATTGTAAGTTAAGATGAAACAAAATGCCTTAACTTACCAGCGTGTTTACAAAGTGGTCGTAACTTAGTAAATATATATAATAATCTATGTACATACCTATTTATATCTGCGTATTACATAACACTTTTGTTTAAAACTATTGTTTGTTGTGCTTACATTTGTTATTTGCAAAAACTACCCCTCTATTAACTGCATAATATTTAAGACCATGATGTGCAATTTTAATTGTTTCTTTGTCCAATGTACCACAGGCTGTATCTCGCTGCAGCTTACCTAACCTAATGAACCATAATAATTTTGGTTTCCTCTCTTTTATATAAACTTTTGCTGCGACCCCCCGAGAGGCGACCAATCGTATCTTGCAGTGAATTTTTAATTAGAAGACTATCAAATATATTCGTGATTTATTCAAATCTATTATGTAATACTTCCGATTTTAGATTCAATTTCTATCTTTCCGATTACGTTTGCACTAAAAGCATTCATTTATTTTATTATATTTTTATTTAAATTATGTATGATTAAATCTTTCGGACCGACCTGTCGATAAAAAACCTAAATATGAACTGTCGGAGAATACTGCATGTTTGTTATAAATGTTAGATTGACACTGATGACTTGACGAATAATATTTTTATTGAAGGTTACTTAAGCATGTTTGATTGCATCATTTTTTCGATGGGTAGAAGGGGACTGATAGCGATTGTTTCTAGTAATTAACAAAGTGTGGTAAAGTACACAAATTAATTTTATTTAGAAAAGGAGGAGAGTTCCAATGAATATTCTAGAGTCTACACACTACACTCCCTTAAAACTCACTCTTGTCGCGACCCAAAATAAGTTGTGAGGGAGTGACAGATTCTTAAGTGTCGTTTACAGATACATACGTTATCGGGCGTCACACAGCTCGTCAGGTGGTCGTACATTGCTCTTATATTTGTGTTTAAGCGAGATGCGTCCAGCTGCTGCAATATGCAGAAAAGCCGAGCCATACAAACCGAACGCGTAGGTAACGCTACCGTAAACGCGGCCTTACTGACTAAGAACCTTAAAACCACTTCACTGAACTCCTGTGTTAGCTCAGGTAATAACATATGGCGGTTTAATCTTGAACCGTTGGTTTAATATTCAAAGGTTGAATAACCCATAGATTCCGTCTATCGGCTTTAATTAAAAGTACATACCTACATACTAGCTAATAAACAAAAGTATCATTTTATTGTAACAGTGCGACCCGCTTAAGGAGTGAGTGGCTAGAAAGATGCCACGGCGTCTTCTCCTAATTCCTAAACAGGTGCTTACTAGGTATCCTGTTTCACAGCCAATGTTGACGCCCGGATAGGAGTTCGCACTACTTTAGCTGAAAACCACCATGTCCGTAGGGAAGCAATTACAAAGAAGGAGGCGGAGCGCGTGAGGAAACTATCCTCCTTTCGCCCCATTAGCCGCAGTAAGAGACACTCCAGGCATCGTAAGCAACCGTAACCAATAGTTTGCCGCCTTACCAGAACCGGTACCGACCGAACAGCGCTTAGCGTTCCGCGCGCGCCTTAAAGAGCCAACAGACCACCACAAATGAGACCCAATCAAGGCTAGTTTAGCCGAGGTTGCAGGTCAAGTGCAGTAACGAACGAGGTGGTTTTTAGTCCGTAAGAACCTGATACTTCCTCTTGCACTGCCCAGGGTGAGAGAAGACATTCAATGATATTTAACAAACAAAAAACTTCAGGATCGTTATGAGTCCTATGTGATAGACCATGACAAATCTTAAAATACTAAAAACAATACTTACAAAACACAATACAATGTTGAATATATTCTTAGCTATTTATTGCTTTTTACAAATTTTAAACTAGAAATCACATTTTTTATTTTCGATTTTATTTTTTTACACAACTAGCATATTTATTAAAATTCATCCATTCAAAATGTTCTTTTAACATCTGAGTATTCCTGTTATTTATTATAATAATATTACCTACTACATTTACACACTACAATTATTTTATTTAATTAAAAATTACATACCTATTGCTGTAGTACGAATTAACTACAGGGTGTAATAATGCACCGTGTTATTGAATCAAGCGCCTGATCTTAAATAAACGGTAATGAGTTGTTTCGAAGCAATTTCGTTGAGAGTGAAGTTTTTAAAAAAAAAACAATAAATTGTCTTATTAAATGAATCAAAAATATGTTAAAGGAAATTTGTATACTATCAACATCAGCATACTTACCTTATTTGGTGCGCAAAGCATAAATATTTACTCACACAAATTGGTTTCTATTTTTTTTTTGTGTTTGCAAATGTTTGTCGTGCGCAGACGCAACTAGTTTTTTTTTAGGCGCTGGATTGAATGAGTGGGCCGACGAGTAAAGTATTAAGATATTACTAGCTTTTGCCCGTGACTCCGTTCGCGTGGAATAGTGGCTTCAAACTGATTTTTGGTATAATCCTTTCTCGAGTTCGAAACTATGTCCGTACCAAATTTCACAGAAATCGGTTTAGTACTTTAGGCGTGAAGAAAAGACAGACAGACAGAATTACTTTCGCTTTTATAATATTTGTTTGGACTCAAGTTTTTAACAAAAAAAAAAATTTAAAATAACATAACAGTCTGTACTCGTTCTCTTCAGCATATCTTTGTTTAATAGATTATGTTTGTTAATAGATCTGAGGAACTTATGACTAAAAAAGATATAAGCAAAATGTTTGAAATATCACAACAATCGTTGAGTTTTTGTTTTTTGAGTTGGGGACATCATCAAATGTTTTCCCTCGCTCTCCGTGTGGCGAAAGGGAGTATCAACAAGCGTAGCTTTTCTTTTTTTTATTGCCCTGAAATCCCGGCTGAACCAACCTAGATGGAACTGCAATTACTGAACCGCGGCCCTAGCCTAGGGCGGTAGAAGGAACGGGGTGGGTTTTCGTGTGAGACACTAAGGGCCGGAGTAGAACACTGGCGATATTTTCATCTCTAAAAAAAATTATGGTATGTATAATTATAGTGTCATAAAGCATCATCTTCATCGTCAGTTCTTAGCAATCACAGACTGGACTAATAGTCAGAAATAGGGTAGTCTCATAACTCCAAGCTCGGTAGACAATTTGAAGATCGCAGTTTAAAACGGTTCAGGTTAATCAGAGATCGCTGCTGCCCGATCTCGATCAATTAATTTATTCGTTCTTCATATATAACTTCATATCAGAAAGCTTTGATGCCTTTGCAAGATATATCCGAAACAATGTACCATTATATCACAACATAATAAGTATTTACCTTCCGTAAGCCAAATTACCAACAAAATTTTTTACTGTAATAATTAAATTTTGCGACTTATGTTAGAATACTGAAGTAGAATACCTAATTTCAAATAATTATCATAAATGATTGTACACCTTATACTAGGTATGTTACATTGCTACTAATATTATAAAATAACATCTAATTGTAAACATGTATCAAACAAAAAAATAATTTAAATTTGAAAAAAAAAAAAAACAAACTGTTACATAAATTACCTTCAGGTTTTTAAATGACTCATACTTCGACTGTGAAGCAGTTATTTTTGCCACACCCCTTTTTTAAACGTAACACAGATACCGTTCTAAGTCCGTGTTAATTCGTGACGTCGTTCATGATCCGGTTTTATTTTCTAATACAATTTACAAATGAGTTGTTATTGACGCCCAATTTCATCACTGATGTTAAAAGTTAATTATGAACTCATTAAGTCTTTAATTTCTGGGTTTATGTTGTCAACATGGTCTCATAATTGATGCCTTTGTTTGTTATACTATATATGGTGTTATAATTTCACTTTTTCTTCCTTTTTGGAAATGCCTATGAAAAAATTGTTACATTGCATTGCAACGTGTCGCGTGGAAACGCATGTAGGTAACAGCACTTGATCTATAAATTCTTGTTTCAGCTCTGGGTGTGGTGTGTATGTGAAATTGTATGTGGACGACACAGAAGAAAATCCTAGTGAGGAAAAAAATTAAAAATATCGTCGTTTCTTTATATTTATCTTCTAATAAAAACGCAGTCCATCAATAACACCCAAGCCAAGTATATCTTTACTATACAAATATTTCAGTTCTTCAGTAAGTTAGTATTATAGGATCAGAATATCGGAAATAAGCGTCAGTGTGTAGGCTGCGATTACATCGGCACTCGATATTTCCAAATCCGAGGTCGTATTAGCATAATAAAATTGATTGTTGAATATTATCTAATTTAATTTCACTCTCACTTTTGTTTACCAGTATATGTTATAGAATTACGTAATTTTGTGGTAAGTTTGTTAGAGTTTATTTGAGTAAACTTTTAAAAATTTCAAATAGATTTTCTTATACTTCTGGTCCTAATTGTGACGTGTCATTTTTATTCTTTTTATTCTTGATGATTCTATATATCGAATCTATTTGATATGTTGGTTTAGTAGAAACGATATTAATGAGAAATCATTACAGTATTATCGGAATATGCCTAAGGATTGTACCTGCAATGTACGATCTGTTCGAATACTATAAAAAAACTTAAGGTTTTGTCACTAAATTGTTACGAGTTAAGTTAATCGAAATCAGTCCAGTTCACAGCTATCATTTTCAAAATCGCATCATTTTTTAAGACTAAAGTAAGGATATTTTAAACTAAGAATCCTAAATTCAACTCAGGATAAATAAGAAACAAGTAGTCGATTGTAAAACGATACGTTTTATATTCATCTATTTACATGTACAAACTAATGACTATCAAAGTATTTACAATTCTATTGACTATTTGGTATGATCACGACTGTTGCTGGCTGGCACCAGCTGGATGAAGAGCAAGGCACCGCCTTACCAGCAGCAGCTCTTCTTCTTGTAGTGGGTGACGTGCTTGATGATGTGGAGGGGGTAGGGCTTCCACACTGGGACGGGAACCTCCACGTGCTTTTCAATGGGCACGTGGATCTTCTTGATTACTTCGTAGGGCCTGTCAATAGGGATGTGCACCTTCTTGATGACCTCAACTGGGACTTCTTTGACGACCTCAACGGGCACTGGCCTCTCAACGCTCACGTGCTCAGTCTTGTATACGGGGTAAGGGACGTGCTTCACGACGTCAACATGGACTGGGTAGGGCTGTGGCACGGGGACCTTGACTTCTTGACGGACGGGCACTGGTACAGGTTGTGGCACAGCGAGCTGGACGTGGCGGGTCACCTCGATAGGGATACGACGAATGACATTCTGCACAACAGATTGCAGCTCGTATCTGGAAGCAGAAGCCACTGGGCGGCCGACGGAGACTGTTGTTCCAATGACTCTCGGGGCTCCAAGAGTTGCAGGGCCAAGACCACTACCACTGTTGCCACCAGGTCCAGGGAGATTTGAGTCGAGAAGAAGGCTACCCTCAGAGTATCCGTTGCCAGATGGAGCGGGAGCTGAGAGGTCGGATGAAAGGGAACCGTAGCCAGGGCCAGAGAGTCCAGATCCATGGCCGGGGGGTCCATAAACTGGACTGGGGCCATTGCCAGAGCCGTGTCCGTGACCACCGGAAGAGCCACCGCCCAATGCACCAGATGCAGCAATAGAGCCTATTCCAGGAAGAGATGCTCCTGAGAGGACTGGACCGTGGTCATCTCCTGCCGAGTCTTCAACGAACACGTGGTGAGGGCCACTGCCTCCATGTGGTGCTCCATATGTCGATGAGGGTGCAAATGAAGCTGAAGGTGCACTTAGCGCAGATGACAGGAATGAGTCAGGACTTTGGTGCTGGCCATTTAAATATCCGGCATTAGTGCTGTACACTAGCGCTGACAGGAAGAGAATTTTGACCTGTAACAAACAGAAGTGATTTTCAGTTTGATATATGAAAAATGGCGGGTGTTGATATCTTTGTATCTTTTTGTGTTTAAGTTTTATTGAATGAACTTACAACAAATGCCATGGCTTTTAGCTAATCGCTTTGAAGCCAGGAAAAAAACGAGCTAGTTGTTGTCCCTTCCGAGTGTCGGTTGGTTGTGGTGTGACATCGGACGGCCCCACATATTTATACAAGTCGCTCTTTCCAACAACGCCTATGAATACATTAGAGCCAAAACTCGAACGGACATCGCTATACTACGTCACTGACGCTAAAATATATATATTATGTTAATTTTTGTACTGATCTCGTTAACATCGTTTTCTATGATTATGCAAGGGAAACTTGGTACTGAAGGTCTAAAACATCATCCATGGTACCGTTGCTTCATATAATTTAATTATGAAAATCGTTTTTCAAGGTTCAATGCTCATATTTATTGCAGTTGTCAACGATCAGAGTTGTATTTGTTTTGATTTTCATAATTTTCTTTACCACTTAATTAGTCGTAAATTATTCATATAATTACTTTTTAATGATTATTATATTGAAGTTTCACATTTAAGTATGGTCACGTGTAAAATTGACTCCAGTTTAATACTCATCGAGGTCAATGAAGATGTTAGAAAAAATCTTCTAAGATAGGAAAATCTTGAAAGATTTTTTCTAACGATTTTGTAAGTTTAGAACGTGAGCATTTGAGGAGAGTTAAAAATTTGGTTTAGGATTTTATGTAGTAGTTAAACATCGTTTTAATTAACATGTATTAATGGACCCGATGGTAAGCGCCCCATGGACACTCGCAACATAGGTGTAAACCTATGTTGCCTTGGGTATGCCTCTGTAGCTTATCAAATAGTAATATTGACGGGGAAACTTAGTCTTTCAGCTTCATTGTTACTATATTCAGGAACGATAAGACTTTTCTGTTCAATGCAACTAGTGCTACCGTTACTAATTTGGATCGAACTGTTGAGGAACACACGAGTAGTAGATATTGGAGCATTGAGTTAATACATTAGCCTACAAGATAATCAGCTGAGCTTGCGGGCAAGCGCAACAAGGTTCCACGGTCTGGGCCTGGAACAGGAGATGAAACGGGATAGTTGTTAGTCAGTAAGAGTCTGACGCTCCCCTCGCCTCAGCCTAGACGAGAGAAGTAAGTAAATTCATAGATTTTACTCCCAAAAAAAAACGTTCTAGTCAAAAATGGGAGTATTTTTTTTAGGTTTCGTCATAATGTATGTTATTATCGGCACCTTTTTTTTATCAGAAGAGCAGCATAGTTTCATTCCTAGCTTTTCTTAACTTCATTGTCACACGAACATAGATTGAGCACTAAACACTACGCTCGCTCAAGGCAAAAAGGCGCTATCAAAGTTATATATGTAATTTAAAATTTCGTATTATGTATAGGCCCAAATAAAACGGAGGAAAGTAGACCAAATCTCAGAGAAGTTACTTCACAGAACAAGTATGTAATGTAGTGCTTTTTTATAACTAGAAAGCTCAAATTACTACGCCTAAACCAGTCTAATGTGTATGTTGTACCGTAATAAAGTTGTTGACGATGTGATAAAGATATTGTAGTGTTATATTAGCTTTGTTGCTCCGGTTTTTTTTATATAAATTGCTTTTTTTACAACAATAACGTACCCATCTTATTACTCATCTATACTGATGTGAATTGTATGTAAACTGTAAGTTGCAATGAAGG
Organism: Spodoptera exigua; assembly: GCA_902829305.4. Classification (NCBI taxonomy): domain Eukaryota; kingdom Metazoa; phylum Arthropoda; class Insecta; order Lepidoptera; family Noctuidae; genus Spodoptera; species Spodoptera exigua. The sequence goes on from LR824615.2 coordinate 9,409,967, forward strand.
GGGTGTAAATAGGTTTTTTGGGATTCAGTGTTTGAAATATTAGTTATTCGTTATTTTTATTTTTGAAGTCAGTATTATTATAACTGTTATGAATCAGATTTGATCTAATTTCCTTATGATTATGTTTTCCTAACTAAATGTAAAGGAATAATATTGTAATTTTAAATAAGAATTTCCTTGTTAAAGCTTTTGTTAAAGCGTTTTATACTTAAGTAAAAATTTAAATAAAGAAGGTATTTTGACACTTTCTTCGGTACGCTACAGCGAAACAGTAGGATATCTATCAAAAGTAAGATAGCGGGTCGATTTTTAATTTATAGAAAACGAAATTGTTCAGGTTGGGCCGTTGCTCAGATATTACCATAAGAACGCGAAACAGATGCCAATATTTCCTCATATCGCATTAAAATGCGAAACTTCATCGTTATTTATTTGCGAATTTAGATAAGTTAAGATTATTAGCTTAACAGCTGACTTGGTCACGATTTCTTTATCTTTAAAATAAAAGAATAAAAACAAATTACTTTTCCGCCCTGGGTGAGGTGAGGTCACACTCTTACTGACTAAAAACCATCCATTCCTTCTCTTGCCAGTCGAGGCCGCGGTGTAATACTATATTGCGCTTGACCGCACGCGATCTTTAGGCAATTATGGTTAAAATTAAAAATTATAAAGAATAGTAAGAATATCTAAGTTAGCAACAACAGCTAACTTACTTTCAGGCTTTTATGATGATAAATTAATATAAGTTTTTATTGATGTCCTTTCCAGTCCTACGATACTACTACTCGAAACCCGGTTTGAGGCACCGCTACCTCGGCCCAGAGCAGGAGAAGGAACGGCGGGTGTTTTTAGTCAGTAAGAGCCTGACACTCTCTCTCGCCTTACCCTGGACGGGAGAAGTCATGAGATGATTTTCCCCTGACAAAGAAAAGCCTCGAAACCCGGTTGTCTCATCAAAAACAAAATACAATCAATTCATCTGTATACTAAATTATTTAGATTAACGTCACAACTTTATACCCTCGGTTAGGCTAAGCAGCAGATCGACATGGTCGCACACGCATTCACGAGTTATCTAATTAATTTGTACGATGATATTTTGTGTTGAAAGAGTTTCAAACATGAAAGATTGGGATTAGGAAGAGATGAAAGAATCTTAGCTAATTTCTGTTATTTAGGTACTATTATTACCAGCCCATCTGACTGGCGATAATAGTATATAGTACTATCGTAATAATTTACCACTGCCCCGGCTCCGTCACGAAGCAGATGAACAACTGGGTGATTTTTAGTCATTAAGAGTCTAAAACTTCCTCTCTTAGACTTGGACAAGTTGGAGAAGGAGAAGAATCCCTTCAACCAGGGTTGGTTAAAGCATTTGATGATTTGCCCCACTTAAAAAAAAAGTACTTAACTGATATAAGTCGCTAATAGAAGGTGAGCAAATCAACTAATTCATTATATTCTCCTTATTTGTACTTTTGTAATACCACTTTCATTTGTATCTACCAACATTCGTCATGCGTTACAAGAAAAATAGGCATAGCATTATGATTTACATTTTAAAACTTAACCTTTTATCAATAAATCACTCACATTGAAATACGACGGCCTGATTTTTAAATCTCTTTTGCTAAATAATTACATCACCAGTCCTATGATGTCAGATATGAATGTTTTATTATTATAATTAAATACAATATTAAGTTTCCAATTTCACCTTTTCATGGGAATTCGTATGTTAATAGATTGGTTATTAGCTCGATCGTTCCACTTGCTTTTCGTTTCCGCTTTGTCGTTTATTTTTTACATAATTGTCAATAATATTAATATCATTGACTTACTTTAAAGTTTGTATTAGCTGAATATGCTTTTTAATTTTTATATTAACATGTAATGTATAAATTATGAAGGAATTTGTAAGAGTCCGTTTTTGTTACCATTGTATCTTAATATTAGTTTCTTGATCAAAGGGTAAATATCTTTTATTATAAATGAACAAAATATTTATTGGTTTTTTTAACAAAAACAAGGTACTTAAAATTAAAGAAAAAAATATTTTTAATAAAAAAAGTAAAATATAAATTATAACACTATTTATTTCATTATTTATATAATAAATACCTATTATTAATGGTTCAATTAATAATAATTCTCTCTGTCTATCTATAACCAGGCTGTCTCTCATACTGGTTGGTTGTAATTTAGACTGAAAATTATCAATTTTTTCCATGCCTACTATAACAACAATGAAATAAATATTTAAGATATGCTCCCATATAACAATCATGTGTTTGTTATGGACACATCATTCCTGTAACAGTTCGACTAAACGCATTACCAAATGTATAACTGCCTTTATTAAGTAAATATAGTAATAATATTTAATGAGTTTATTCTCAGCTCCAGAATAATTGTTAATCGAAAAACCTTAATAAATACAAGTTTAAGTTTAGTTTACAAACAAACGAATATACTTCTTAGCTTTATTATTTTTTAATTCATTTTAAACGCAATTCTTGATTAAGAGAACTGATACTATCGTCACTGTGACTAGAAGGGAAAACATAGAAAATAGTCTATTAATAAACTATGCGTCATTTGATTTAGAGTACACCAATAACAGTTTCTCCATGTTACGTAAATTAAATGACAATAAATCATTCTTAAGGTCGCACAGCCTTCCAATTCCAGTGAAAAACCCGCCCACATTCAACCTCATTTTTAACTAAAATGTCCGACGTTTATTTATAGATTCTATCTCGGTTTCAAGTTGCATAGATTTTTTATAATCAATCTTCTTGCTATCATTACTACGCTATTTAATTATTGTTGTACTTTGAATGATAATAAAGCAGTTGTGCGTAACAGCAAGTACTTTCTTATATAATTTTGTTGAGCTTGATATATTTTGTCTATTATGACATGAGATATGTCTTATTATCTATGTATGGAAATGAAATTAATTACTTTGAATTATAGATAAATGCTCCAAGCTAGCGCATTAAATCTTTTATAAAGTATAGCAATTAAAAATGGAGGATGGCTACGCGATACCACGCAGCGTAACACGACGCCGACACTTCGTGTGCATTAGTTTTTAAGTTATCTATGTAACATATGTATTAGTTTATGATTTAATGTTATAATATATTTATGTATTGTATTCTCTATGGGCCTCAGATGCCTGATTTAAATAAATAAATAAAAAAAAAAATTCCCTGTTTATCTGGAAGCATTCTCCTCAACACTAAGGTTTACTGCCCAGAGACGCATATAGCAACTATGCTGAATGAATCCTAATCGTGGGTGTGTTTACAAACTTGCAAATTCACATATAAAACCACCCAGGCCCGAAACAACAATTTTTTAATCACATAAAGTGTTTTCTAAAGTAAATAAATAGGTAAATACTTTTAGCTTTCCGTTAAGTTAATTTAATTTGAAACAAGCGTGAAAGTGTGTATGCATTTGGTTCGAATGTGGAAATCCTTCTCTCATAATCTTCAGCAGCTGCAACTGGTCAGCTCTGAATCCACGTCACCGTACAATAGTCTACCATTTGCATCCATAACTATTCGTGATTCTGATTATCTAGTTAGTAGGAGTCGATCATTAGAATATATATTACGTATGGAAAGTGCTCACTTTAGTAAAATCTATGTTTAGATTATAACAGATTCGTCAACATATTCTAAGATATAATAATATAATGTCAATTGATTAAAAAAAGGTATAGCCATAACCTTTTTTCAGACAAAGAAAATGTGTTGAAAATATTATTTAGGTACCTATATATACCAAAAGTGGAATATTACGAAACTGTTCACATTATTGTGTGTGGTTTTCAGTGCTTGAAGTAGGTACTTTAAATATCGAAGTTTAAAGTGTTTGAGACGAAGAATTGTTGGAAGTGTTAAGCAAAGAATATACTTTTTTAATATAAATATTTAAAAGTTTTTTCATTACCGGCTTCACGATTGCATAAGGGTCTTTTTCATTAAATGGAAATTGTAAGTGTGTATTTAAAATATTTTGCCAAACAGTACTCAAGGACTTCAGTACTCTCAGATTTAGATAGGTAACATCGTATTTAACAATGGGAAAATAAAATAGATATATCTTTGGATATTTTGTTTTATTAAAGTTATAAAGCATAACGTTACTATTTACAGCAAACATTATAAAGAACATACAGTTAGTATATTCACTTAAATTAATGACTTAGTTATCACCCTAGATTGCAGCCTCACGATGAGCTATGAAGCGATCTATATTTACAAAAGACCGGACTAGGTATGTGACGATTACACTATGTACAATGTATTTCTTTGGCTATCCAGAATTACCAGCTGGACCAACCGTGGCTGTGTCCGTGGCTGCTGTGTCCATGGCCGTGGCTGTGAGCCTTGTGGTGGACAGTCTTCACGACTGGTACGGCGTACTTCTTCACGACAGGCACGGGCACCTTGACCAGCTTCACGACTGGAACTTCAACAATCTTCTCAACGGGGACAGGGTTGTCTACGTGTACTTTTACAATCTTCTCGTATGGTACCTTAACGATCTTCTCGACGGGGTAAGGCACTGGTTTGTCAACCTTCACTTGCTGGATCTGCACGACTGGCACTGGTACGTTCTTAACGACTGGGACTTGAACGGGGTAGGGCTGAGGTACTGGAACCTCGACTCTCTGGGGCACGGGGTAGGGCACGGGCTGGGGTACTCTGTGGGTCACCTCCCTGAATACTTGGTAGGGCTCTTCACGGACGCGGTACTGAGTAGGAGCACCATTGCCATTAGCAAGACCATGGATCTCTTCAATGACAGGGGCCTTAGCGCCTGGGGGTGGAGCTTCACCACCGGGTACAGTCAAACCAGATCCTCCAAATCCAGATCCACCAAGAGCAGGTCCTCCGAATCCAGCACCACCGAGGGCAGGTCCACCGAGACCAGCGCCGCTGATCCCAGAGCCAGCATCGAAACTGGGTCCACTGATTCCAGGTCCACTACTTATGCTAGGTGATCCAACTAAAGATCCACTGCCGAAGCTAGAACCACCCAACCCAGAACCACTGCTGAATCCGGAACCACTGCCGAATCCGGAACCACCGCTGAGTCCGTGACCAACTAATCCTGAACCAACGCTCAATCCATGGCTACCACTGTATCCGTGACCACCTCCGATAGAGGAACCGCTGTATCCATGAGATCCAGACAATGAAGTGTCAAGGACGCTGCCACCATGGGAGTAACTACCGTGGCTTAGTCCTGATCCAGAATAAGTGGCTGAGGGTAGCGATCCAGCGGGGAAGCTGCTGGGAGAGAAGCTGGATGATGAATGATGAGAGGAGTATCCACCCGATGAATGTTCATCGTGGTGATGATGACCGTGGAGGATGCCGGCGTAGGTACTGCTCAATAGGATGGCTAAACATGTCAGTTTCATCTGAAAAGATGGAAGCAGATTAGTGTTTCATTCGTATGTATTTAGGAAATTTGGTTGTCATTTTCGTTTTTTTTTTTTTTTAATATACTTACAAAAGCAGCCATTGTGATTAGCTAATCGCTGGCTACTCGGTAAACTTGTGTTGACTGTAACAAGCGACGCTTGTTTGTGATGATATCGTATACTTCCATGATATTTATATCGATGTCGCGTGTAGGTCAAAACGCGTTGAGAACGAGAGTAAACGAACTGGTTTCTGAATACTCTTTCCTTTTCTAACGGAAACATTCGGCGTACGCCGTTGAATACATTATGCTCATCGGTTACTCAATGACCGCTGATGAAGGAGTCTGTATTTTATTCATATGGATATTATGGCGATTTCTAACTGTAATGACATTGAAAAGGTTTTAAAGTTAATATCGAAATACTTAATTTTAATATTCTATTTCCATACCATGGTGATTTAATGTTGCATTACAAAATTAGCCATTATATTAAAACGGCAGCTAATTAAAAGTACGACTACATAGCTACATAATATGTTTGACAAATACATTATGTAGCATTTAATTGTTCTGTTGTTTTTTATGCAAATTTCAATAAAAATTAAACAATATAAGTAACTCAAATTATTTGATTCGTGTTAGTACGTAAAATAATTTTAAAACTCTCGACGCTTTTATTGTCAAAGAGATTATTTTAATTACATTATATTATTTCACTATTACGATCATACAATATTAATTCATCATCAGCCTATAAGTGCCCACTGTTGAAAAAAGGTATCTTCTCACACAGAGAAGGTTTCAACATCAATTACAACGCTTGCTCAAGGCGGACTAATGATTACAAAACGACTATAATATATTACAAGCTCAAGTTTTCTCACGATTTTCCCTGACTGTTTAGTCAACTCTGAAAAAGTCAACTGTCTCAAACTCATATTGGTACTTTAGGTGGTACTGTTCGTTTTTTAACTCGTCTCCTCATAATATTCCAATATTATTTGTATAGTACTTACATATACCTGATGGTTAAATTCCCGCAAAATAAAAGACATTTCCAATTTCTAGCTTTTTGACGGTGGTTAGGGATTTCGAGGTTCGTCTGGAATACAAAAGAGACTGACCTCTGAGTTTTCTTTCGGAAGCAATTATGTTTATAGTACATATACATATTGAGTAATACTGATTTTGTCTGACCTAGATGATTAGACGTTCTAGGGTTGCGGATTTACCGAGACCACGGCCCGGAGCAGGAAAAGAAACGGGTTGGTTTTGAGTTAGAGTTTGAAACAGAACAGGAGGAATCATTGGATGATATTCCCTTAACTCTAAATATAGGCAAGGAAAGAATCTCTGTCATTGATTCAGATTAAACTAATTTTCATGTCAAACAACTAAACGCATTGCTTTTTAAAACTAAGTCATCAATAATAAATATGTCTCGAAACATAAAAGGCAATTTGACCATGTTTTGTCATATACTTGACCGCAGTGACTGCAATGCCATCACAGAAAACAATAAAATGAAACAAATACCCAATGAAACAATGAATTTATTTTTGCAAATAGGTCATAACACGTCAAAAATATATATGAAAAACTAGATGAAGCTGAAATTTCCTATCTGACTACTCTGATAAGAAATTCCGAAACAAACTCAGAGCTTCGTCTCTTTTTAAGTCCAAACAAATCTCGAAGTCCTTAACCGCATTCAAAAGGCTGACAATGCCTTTTATGTTTTGGGAAATTTGCCATAAGGTGTTCCACATACTCATTTGCAGCCCTTTCTTATCAAGTAATATTCCTTATATCGTTATGTAGAACATTATATTTTATGAGTGGAACAGACAATATAGACCTTAAACTTAAAACCTCGGTCATAATGACCGACAACGCCAGTAAACAACAAAATAACGAAACATACCAATTTAGTCTTTAAACTAGCTAATCTCGCGCGGTTTCACCCGCTGCTCAGTGCCTACAGAACGTAACGTGATGTTTTAGAACCTTTTTGAAAAGCCTTAAACACAAAAATGTTTTTTCAATTCGAACCAGTAAGTCCGGAGATTACCGGGGTTGCGGGTTAAGGGCAAAGAGTCACCGCGGCCTCGGCCCAGAGCAGGAGAATGAACGGGGGTTTTTAGTCAGTAAGAGTCTGACACTCTCTCTCGCCTAACCCGGCGAGAGAAAAAAATGGTCCTGAGATTAACGCGTTCAAGCAAACAAACAAACTCTTCAGCTTTATAATATTAGTATAGTTTAAATGTGAAGGTTACAAGTGAGAGCTTAGATCCAAGTTCAAATCACTGCACATCTAAGACTATAATTACTTAAATGCATCATGAATACAAGTAAGTACATGCTACTAGGTGAGAAGGTCGAAAAGGCTAAACGTTGAATATTTCTAGAAAGTTTCTATGACAAACGAAAGTGACATTTCTAATTCATATATCCGTGGTGTTTGGAGGTGAATTATAAATTAGGTTTTTATTTTTATAAATCTCTGATTAATGACGTAATGTTGATGGTCGCATATCGTTCGAATTTCTATAGCACGCACGCAGTTTCTGCGCCAATATTATTTGGCCGTAACAGTTTACTGGTTTACGAGAAGCGTCTTAAGCGGCTTTCATACTGTGATTTATTTAGTTTTAGTTTTGTTTAAACACGTTTCCCCACATTAGGATTTTCTCCTGTTTCGTGGGTGCAGTTACAAACATACAATTTCACATACACATAACACCCAGATCCTGAACAACAATTTGTGGAGCAAACAAAGAGTTGTTCCGTGCGGGAATCGAACCCGCGACACGTTGCACAGCAGCCAGTTGCCCAGCCACCGCACCAACCGTGCACTCTTCAGTTCAGTTATTTATTTATTAATCATCCTTCTCATTAATATTACTGATAGTTATAAGCTAACGTTTTGAGAGGCATACCTAATAGATATTTAGTGCACTATGCAATCAGTCACGGGAACATAACATTTATACCTGCACGGCGTGTTGGAAATCGCAGTTTTAAAAGCTTATAAAAGAGCATGCTGCTCACCGATCTCTGCCAAATGTGTAGTATCTAATGTGTCCCCCCAATAATACCCGAGGGAAGAGAAGTAGTAACAAATATACCCTATATTTATGTATAGTAACTACAGTGAAACATTCTAAATGACGAATAAGAATAAAATCTTAAAAACCAAGAACACTTTTATGACATGTAACTAGTAAAGTTTTTTCTCAGTTATTTCATATGATTAAGAATTAATCTATATTCATACAAAAATTAATCGCGAAACTTTTTGGTAGGCGCTACTCAATAAGGCCTGAACCAATTTTGCCAATTCTTTTTTGTTAAGTTCATAATTTTTAGAAGAAGGTTCTTGCCAATAATATATATAGTTTAGAAAAGTAAAGGGGAATATCGGAAATTAACAATTCTTTCGGAATTAACTACTCTTTCTCTTTTTTTTCGGTGCTGAGGTCGTTCGCTAATAAGACTACTGACTAACACCGGGGTAGTCGGATACCCATGCGAAGCAGGGACGGTCCGCTAGTCCGCTAGTTCAATATACCTATATTGTATATTCATACTATGTTTATGTTATTTATGGACTTCGCCGAATCTAGAACAAACTTCCATAGGTTTAGGCGTGTTTACCAGAAGTACCCTACCTATTACTGAAAACAAGTATTCATCCATCCAACTGACATTTTATGTCTGATGTTATGTTTGTTACTCCTTCACGTAAAACCTACTGCACGTCGATTCTATAAAATTTGTTTGATTTTGAATCTTGTTCGAGTGCGAAGTGAGCGTCGAAGTGAAAATTAAATTTTAGAATGTCACTTTTAACGTCATCTCATACTTTATCTATCAATATGTTGCTGTCAATTTAGTTCGCCAACTCGCAAGTGTAGCGCTAGTGTACAGTCTCACAGTGGATTCAGATTCGAAGTTTAGAATGAAGTCTTACAGAATCACACCCCTGATCTGAATGAAATTTACTACAGATATACCTAGATTATTATCAGAAATAAAAATGAATGTTTGTGCAAGAAAACCCGATGGCAGAAGTTGGTAAATTGCAATGCTTAGTATATAAAAGTAAGCCGTAAATCACAATATGGCGTCCACGCAAACGTAACATAACCAATAATAAGACTCATTATATTAATTGGACTCCATTTAATCATGATCAATAATTTGATAAAAAAAGCTGATACATACTAGAAACTTGACTTAGAGCGATTTTTACCATATATCTCATTTTACAGTTGATATGTCGTTTTAAAATCTCGTATGTAATTAATCTTTGGTTTTCTATATTCTAGGCCTGACATGTATTCAGCGTTGGTCAATGTAAGATGTTTTTATTTTGTTAAGATGAAAAAATTTACAGTCGCTCTATCTGGGGAAAAAACTACATCAAAATCTGTTGCATTGTTTTCAAGATTTGAGCATACATAGGCAGTCAAAATCATTTATTTCAATAAGACCCTTACAGGCACTTTTACACGTCAAAATAGGATTAGGGGTGGAGAAAGCGACATTGTTTTATTGTGTAGCGAAGTAAACATTTATTAATGAAAACTGGTATAATGTATCTTGCCTAAACCCCAATAACTGCTAAATAAGGTTAAATAATTTTTTTTTCGGTGTTTTTCGGTAATCATTTGCCTTTTTTTAAGACAAATATGACTTGTACTTGTGGCATTTTAATGCCAAGTCGAAATGTTAATAGCTTCTCCTAGAACATGCAAACTAAGATAGTCAAAAGACATTGGTACCGATTAGCTAATTAAAATGACCAATGAGTTTCATAATTTGAATTGATCACAAAACACGAGATGAGAGTTGTGTCCCATCGGCGACGTGGTCAAGAAAGCGCGACGCACGCGAGATCTTCTATATTTCAATACATTTAACGCATAACAGTGGAGACAATATGATTTTTTTAATGAAATATTTATTAGATATTACTATGTGGTTATTATTAATGATGGTTTGTTTTTGATAGTCATTATACAAGAGAACATTTTTATCGTTACTTATATGCTCGTGATTTGATGTTATCTAACCTTCTTCTTTCTGGCCTTTGCCGTAGGTTAGGATAAACATTGAGTCCTAATCATATTCATCTGACGAAATAGTAACAGCTCTCCATATTCCACTACGAATTAATACATTTTTCTTTAACCTCGTTGAGGCTTTTATGGTTCTATTTAGCTATGACACACCTATCAAAATATAAACGATCAAAGTATAACTATTATTTCATGCATACTTATAAAGATTCGATTTCATTCAATGGCTCATTACGTAAATGTTGGATCTCTACTGATTCACTGCTCTGTTACGATTGAAGTATTCGTGCGTCTGCGTAAAAATTAAATCGATTTCATATTAAATTCTTAACAGCAATAATTGGATCTAAATTACGCAATGTTCTATGAATCTGTCTCAGTGACATTAGCCTCTACAGCGTATCATTAACATTGCTCGAGAGAAATCATAAGAAAATTATTTCGAGCCAGATTTATTACGTGATACAGTACCACCTGTTTTTATTGTTCGCAGACATGCGTCAATGTTTTTATGTTTGATAAAATGCAGGAGAATAATACGCAGTTTAATTCTATATTTTATTTTTGTAAAACATCGAGAACACTTAAATATATTAACAACAACCTCAACAGTTATAAATGTATCTTATCACAACAATACAATTAGAATACAATGATTATTTTAAGTACAATATTTACAATAATACATTTGTGTTGAGACTACTACTAAGTCTTAAGCCTTAACAATAAGTCAACCTTAAATAAAATATAAATGCCAAATTTTATAAATACATCATTTAAAGCAGTCCGAAAATCATTTTTAGAATAATAAAATTACAATAGGTAAATTAAATATTAACTTAAAAATCTAAATACAACATAGAGCATTGTACATCAATTCAGAAAATGTACTTACACAAGTAATAAATTATAAAATAAATAACAATATTCTACGTGGTATCCTCTGCACTGACAGTATCAGATTTTGACTCAGCAACCGGTGGAGGTGGTCGCAATAATATTGGTACGGACGTCTCTAAACTTTCAGTTTCGGCACCAGCCTCAAATAATGGCTCAGTTTTCATGATACGTAGTAGTTTCGGTTTGTTAACACGCCGTCTGCGAGCATGTTTTTCCATTTTCATATGACTACCCCTACCTACGGGAGAGTGTGGAGGAGGTGGTTTCAATAAAGGATAAGGTTCATCTACGTCAACTTTGGGATACTTTCGTTGATATGAATGACGTCCTGATAGCATATTGGGATGCCTATGCCGTTCATTCGCCCTAGAACCTGACATATACCTGCTTTTAGTCCTACTTTCTTCAAAGTTACTAGTTATGATGTCATCACCTTGTCCTGTTAAGTCAGTTGCAGAACTAACCTCCCTTTCACTAGCTAAGTCATCTTGCTCTATGACAGCACCAATAGGATGAGTACTGGATGCGTCAGCAATAGGTACAATGCTTTCTTCTTCTTCCTGGCTACGCGAGTATTTTACACCCTGATAAGGAAATCTACCAGTGTTATAAATGTCTAGGTACGAACCGCCAAGTGCACTCAGTCCATCGTTGATTGGAGCCAAGTTGGCAGTATTTTCATTTTTCAACAAGAACTGTAGCTGAGACATATCGAACTTCAATGGTGCTGGTTTACTGTACTGATCCCTTAATGCCAACATTTGCGAATCATCTACTGTGGGCTTACCTTTCAACATTTCTGCTACCAACTTGAGGTCCATATTAAATGGATTAGCAACTTTAAAGCCGTTTATAGTAGACAATAAACTGCCAGTTTGGCTGTCTATTTCCGGTCTGTTTATGTTCAGAGTAGGTTGCTTGTTTAGTAACAACTTGTTGAGCAGGTTGGTTGTGACGTCAAGCTGATGGCTGCCAACATTTTGGTTGATACGCAGCGGCAGTGGTGTGGGTATACCTCCTTGGTCGAAATTTATGTTATGTAATTTCAACGCATCATTTGACATACCCTGAGTAAGTTTGTATGGGATATCATTGAATTTTAGAATGTTTGCCAAGTCAGATGATAACTGATTTTGTTGGTTGCGATTATACCCTACCTGTTGTGAAGTCGGAGATTGCATATTGTCTTGGTAACTAGCCTGTTGAGACAAATAATTCAAGCCTTGTGGTTGTCCAGGATAACTAACTGGATTATAGTTAGTTTCTGTAGATATAGACTGCTTACCATATATACTAGACTCTAATTGTTTAAGACTATCAGAATTTACATACTCATCAGATTTTGTTTTAATATTAAATCCGTAAATAGAATTTTTATCTTTGTAGAAGGAATCTGTTACTGGTCTCAAGTATTGTCTAACATTTTGATCAAGTTGATCTTTTTGATAATTGTTGGTGTACCTTCCGTTGTTATCCAAACTGCCTGATTTCAATGAGGAATCTGAATTAGCGACAACATTAGATACATCAATGGGTACAATATTTTTCAATGCCTTATCATGATCGAAAGGTTGTTTTGGCTTGTTGTCTATATTTTCCCTAGATGTCGAAAGAAAATATGGAGATGCTGTGATGAGATCATTTTGACTTCCATAAATGTAAGGATTATTAGTATTATCCGTATATTTATTCCTGTTTTTATCGTTGGTACTATAGTATGCATTACCTGCATTATTAATTTCTAAATTACCAATGTTAGATGATCCATAGTTGTTGCTATTTGCATATAGTTGCTGTTGCTGCTGTTGTTGTTGATGCTGTTGTTGCTGTTGTTGTTGCTGTTGTTGCTGCTGCTGCTGTGCTTGCTGTTTCAATCTCTCCTGGGCCTTTGCAGCTGCTTTGGCAAACTCTTGAGCTTCGATAGCTTCCGTAGCCGACTTAGAAACTTGGTCGTAACTATTATAAGGCTTACCAGTTTCCATGTGGAAATTCATCTGACTAACTGCTGGGCCATCAGACGAACTACCCAACGAAGAATATCTTGGATGAAAAGAATTGTATTCTATTAAAGGTTTCTTCCCAGTTAGTTTCCACCCAAAATCACCATTTGAGTAGATTTCTTGACCGGTTTCTTGTTCTAAGTCTCTTGTACGAAGTTTTAGGTTATTCAACATTTGATTATCAGGCTGCACGTAGTTTACAAATAGATTATTGGCAGAAGCCATAGTACCAATGCGATGAGTTTCACTGTTAACATTATCTGTATTTGATTCTAATCTGGTGTCTTGTTGGGAATTCGGATACTGATAGTTTTGATACTGGTTGTATGAATTATCTTGAACAGATTTTGATGCCGCATTCAGATTTGAATTCATAGTATTCTGCCATGACTCTCTTAACTGGTCTTGATACGGTGAACTCGTAGTTGAAGAGGAAGATGGTTGATACTCATTTTGGAACTGTTGTTGGATATTTGCTGGGTACCGCACTCCATTCCCAGCGTAATCATAATGATCTATTTGCATTTTCTTATTTTGGTCAGTATAATCGTTACTTACGGGATTATTTCCGATCGTTGTTGTAACTCTATTGTAGTCGGGAGTCCCGGTCTGTATGACTGATAATGGTGACGATACATATGACTGCAAATTGTTTGGACTAGAAAGGTACAATGGAGAAGAACTAGAAACGTACGAACTAGATGGCGTTCCAGTAAACTGACCATTATTTAAAGGTGTGGATAAATATGAAGGAATAGGGGACGCCGTACTTTGTACACTATCTAAAAACGTGTTAGGTGTACTAAACTGATAAGGACTAGGACTAGACAGGTATGTTGAGCCATGAGACGCTTTTGGCTCCAATGGTACTTGATTGTTCTGTTGGTTGTTGTTGTCGTAGTTAGATGAAGAGATTGTCGAATACTGGTATTGTGGCTGCGGAGTAGCTGTGTACCCTATGTTTGGGGCTGGAGTGGATACCTGCGACTGTTGGTAATACTGATTTTCTGCTCTCAGCTGTTGAAGGAATTCTTCTGGTGGTAATGAGTACTGCATCGAAGCATACTGGTTACTAGCCCCTGCACCGCTGTCTTGTGCTTCCGTGTTCTCGGGTTGCTTTTCCGTTTCTTCTATCTGCTGCTGGAACGGGTTCTTTATTCTGTAAATCTTCCTACTTCTAGGATAAAATGTTCGACCATAATTATTGTTCTTGTTAGCGTCTTCGTTAAGGTTGAATGTCATGCTGGATGAACTTAATGGCTGGTTGTTTTGTTCTCTCTGTAGCATGTTGTTGAATGCTTCGACATGCCCATCATTTGAAGCCATTTGTTGGTAACGAAGAATGTCTTGCTCGGAGAATCCATTTTGACAGCGGATGGTTTTGATCAGTTGTATTATGACTAGTAGCCGTATCTGTAAGCAAAGGAAAAACACACATTAGTTTTAAAATGTAATAAAATTGTATTAAAGGAGTGATGGACGCAAGACCGACGACTGCTCGGAGTGAGTATACATAGTACATGTACTTCACCGTAATTATTGTGACTAACCAAACTACATGAGTACCTACATAAATACATCATTCATCATCATCATCAGCGTATAAGTGCCTACTGCTGAGCAAAGGCCTCTTCTCATACGGAGAAGGTTAGAGCATAAATCACCACGCTTGCTCAATGCGGGTTGGCGATTTCAAACTTATAATTAAAAATTATAAGTCCAGGTTTCCTCACGATGTTTACCTTCACCGTATGTGAGTGGTATCTAAATAATCATAGAAAGTACATATAACTCAGAAAAAGTCACATTGGTACTTGCCAGGTTTCGAACCTACACCCTCATGCATGAGAAGCAGGCCCTAACCTCTGGGCCACCACGACATTCTTACTACATAAATACGCTTTTATCTATCTCATTACTGAATTAATGTTATATATTATTTAAAAACACGTGGAGCTACGTCATATTATGCAACATTACTAAAATGATGAAACATTAATATATGATCTCCATCAACTTATATCTAGCAATGCAAGTAAACCGGTCACATATTTTAACCTGAGCTTGCATTGGCCTGTGAACTTGTTGCAGCACATCGCGCTAATCAATTACTTGAGCATGTAAATAAAATTATCTTAAGGAAAACTGACATCTACTGGTTCTTAAGTAAGGATACAAGTGTTACCTGTTTAGAAATTACCATGTTAATTAACTATAGATTTAGAAAACTGTCTTCCATCTAATAGTTCAGCATTTTTAGAAAGGCAACAACTTTCGTTAAAGGACTTGCATACTGTTGACCTATCCACTCTCGATCTTCGCAGTTTCCTAACTTGTCAATCGAGTTATCAAGTGTATTTTTATCTTTAACTACAACATTTTCCCTTTCAACTACTGCTTATCAAGGGTCAACTAAGACTTTGATACTTATTTCTTGTCGACCCACCTACACCATAAATGATATTAATTTAAAACTTCTTGTGCTTTCACAACTAGTATTTTGAATTTAAAATTGATAACTTGTAACACAAACCTGTAGATGTCGTGTTTGAGAATAATAAATTTCCCAGATAAAACAGTTCTCAGTTAATACGGTCTGATTATTAAATGCTATAAAATATGCATCTCGTGCAGTTGTCTGAATAATTATTATGGAACGCCCTTAGAAGTGAAACTTGGTACTGCATAAATTTCAACAACACCCCATGTATAACTACTCGTATAGAAATGGAAATAATCTACATTAATCATTAGTTTACATGGTAAAGGCTTGACATTAGATATATATACTTTGAAACTGAAGTCACACTTTCAGAGTAATTATTATACATTTACAATAAATCATGGAACAGCGCAAATCCTTCACCTCTAAAAAAAACTAAATCTAGAAGATACAAAACTATTTTAAAGTTTTCTCATTGGATTCGATTATTTTGACCCCAGCATTATCATGGCAACATAGAATTTAAAATAAAAATTTATTTACGGAAATTAAAAATAAAAACGGTCATTTGGGCGTATCAACTATACAGACACATACGCTAACAGAATCATGAACAGTTACTTGTGAATGGCGCGACGTGTATAACTTTACAATGGGGTTGGGGCCTAACAATGTCGATGTGCTGTTGGGGTTATGGAGCATGTGCACCCGGGACCAGGCTTTGACCTGGAGCAAGAGAAGGAACTGGGTGCGCCCCATCCTAGGCGAAGGTTAAGGTGCCCAGTTTCCCAAGTATAAAGGTTCGAAACCTGGTAAGTACTAATGTGACTTTTTCTAGTTCTAGTTATATATATTTTCTGAACACTCTTTAAAACTTACTGACAAACGGTAGAGGCAAACATGGTGAGGAAAACTGGATTAAAATTTTTGAATACGTTATACGTTTGAAATCGCCAATCAAAGAGAGAGAGAGAATCATCAAATGACTTCTCCCTTCAGGGAGTGTCAGACTCTTACTGCCTAAAAATTACTCTACTCCTTCTTAATATTGCGCTTACCCCAGCAACACAGGCTGGTCCAACCCGCTTGCTAAGCGTGGATGCTAACCAAGCCTGGACGTGATTTATCTTCGTTCCGTCTCTGTCTAAGAAGAGGCATTTGCCGAAACCACCGTCCTGCTCAGAGCCGGGCTGCGGTAGGTACATTATTGTGGCCGCGGCCTCGGCCGAGAGTAGAAGAAAGAACGATGGGAATTTTAGTCAGTAAGAGTCTTACACTCCCTTTCACCTTACACAGGGCAGGAGAAGTCATTTGATTACCCTGACAAAAAAAACCTGCAACCTCGGCTGATCCGTGTGGATGCTAACCTGGACGTGCTTATAGTTCAATCCTTCTCCGTGTAAGAAGATAGGCATTTGCTCAACAGTGGGTACTTATAAGCTCATGATAAATAGTAACAAAATAATTGCACGTGTGTTAACAAAAGGAGTGTTGCATAGTTGCATGTGATGCGTGCACAAGTAAAGGTGTGTGCGGCCGTCGACCGTGCGGTATGCGCCGAGCGATAGTGAGATGTAAGTCCTCTCAGCCGTGAATCGCTTTCCTACACAATTCTATTAAGTACTGGATTCCTAATACTATTACGATGCCCATTTATCATCATTCATCTTACGAATCAAATGGTAAACGTTTATTACA
Source organism: Spodoptera exigua (assembly GCA_902829305.4). NCBI lineage: Eukaryota > Metazoa > Arthropoda > Insecta > Lepidoptera > Noctuidae > Spodoptera > Spodoptera exigua. The sequence goes on from LR824615.2 coordinate 9,427,552, forward strand.
TTTTAACCTGGATTTTAATGAGTTGGGAGAGTGGTGCGTGAATTTCGTACCTAATAATTTATGTTGTTTCTGTACTGGTTTCTTCTTATGAATAAGAGCTATATATTAAAAAACCTTTGTTTATTTGTAATGAAAAAGCTCAAAAATTACTAGCCTGATTAAAAAAAAAACACCTGTCGAAAGCTACATTATCCACGAGAAACATAGGCTAAATAGTATTTTGAAAAAAAAATGGTTTCTATAAATTATTTGGAGTTTTCGAACACAAGGTGTTAACAAAAATCAAACAATAAAGTTACTATTAAGTGTTTATTTTGATACGCAATTCTATCACAAATTCAATTTAGATTAGTCGCGGGCATAAACTAGTTTAGTATTTGTATGTATTAGGTCGGTAAACGAGCAGACGGATTACCTGATGGTAAGAAATCAGCGCCGCCCACGGACACCCGCAACGGGGGAGTTATGAGTGCGTTGCTGACCGTTTAGGAATTAGGGATTTGGATATTTAGAGATTGAGGAGGGATTGGGGGAGGGTAAGGATTGGGCCTCCGGTAACCTCACTCACACGGCGAAACACAACGCTGTGGTTGTTTTACGCCGGTTTTCTGTGAGGCCGTGGTATCACTCCGGTCGAGCCGACCCATTCGTTTTTTTTCTTTTTTTTATGTTATAAGTCGGGAAACGAGCAGACGGATTACCTGATGGTAAGCAATCAGCGCCGCCCATGGACACCCGCAACGGAGGAGTTACGAGTGCGTTGCCGACCATTTAGGGATTAGGGATTTCGATATTTAGGGATTGGGGAAGGGTCCCGGAAGGGGAAGTAGGAAGTATTCGTGCCAAAGTAAGGCTCTCCTACACTTAATTATATTATCAAAGTAAACAAAAAGTAAGGTATAGCATCTGAAATTATGAAAATAAACAAGCATTGCTTTCATTTCTTGTTTTCAGGTAATTGTGAAAGTTAAGTAGGTATGTATATCTGTTTCGTCGAAACTTTACATAAAGAATACCTTCTAGGTATTCATGATGTTATTACATAATTTGGTGCCTTATATCGTTTAGATGCACAAAACCGGTATTTCAAATTAGATACATTTAAATATTACGTAAAATTGTTTACATTATTAATTTTAACTTTTTAATATTTATTTATTTATGTAGATACATACAGCACACCCACCGAAAACATATTTATAAAATGCAAGTACATGGATGCTATATATTCCTACGGGAATATTTAGCAGGTCTATGAGAGGAAAAGTAATTAAGATAAACGACACTTTAAGTGTCGAATAAATAATAAAATATTAAAATAAGCAAACACTTATAAATAAAACCTGAATATAATATCTATAGCATAAAAATTAAAAGCAAATCGGTTGGTAAGCCAATAACTCAAAAATGCCTGGACGAATACAAAATATTTTATATATTAAGTAGAATTTTGAAATGAAAATGTATAGTTTGACATTACATGGTTCTACTACTACTCCAACCTTATAAGGACACACTACTGAACCCACAAAAAAAAATAGAGCATTCATCAACCGCTAGGTGGATCGACCGACATTGTCAGAGTCGCGGGGAGCCAACGGATGCAGGTGGCAAGTTATCGTTCGACGTGGAGGGCTAAGGGGGAGGCCTTTGTTTAGCAGTGGACGTTTTCCGGCTGATGATGATGATGATGATGATGATGTTGATTCATAACCACGATTGAAATTTATACGAGTAATTAGAAAACATAAGTCCAGGTTTCCCCTCGAAGTCTTTCTTCGCTATACATCCATGGTGTCTAAATAATCTTGAAGCTATTACTACTGTGATCCATTAATTTTCGACCAAATCGCATAAATCATTAATGACCCTCATATAGTCAGTTGTTATTTAAAATAAATATTTCTTCACAAGGCCTAAAGGAAACGAAAATGGAGAAACTCGAAATGTAGAAACAGACAAATTATACGAAACGGTGGTTTTATGTATTCATAAAAAGTTATTTAATACAGTTTATACGAAACTAGACTTTCCTCGCAACTCCGCTCGTGTTATATTTTTTTTGTATTGTAAAGCAGTAACGCCCGGTTCCTATAATTGAGAAACGATCCGTTTTAATTACGAATAGTAGTTTTATATACGACTCGTAAGCTAAAACCGTTCCTATAACAAACGTCTCGTCGTGCAACTTACTGACGGTTTGCAACTAACGGATATCGGTAAGCGAATTGTATGGAGATCTATGGTGTCTGTGGTTTTCCTATAAATATTTTAACCGTCAATAGACGGTCAAGATAACTATTCGCAATGTCATTTGGTCGTAATGCGTATCCAATGACGATTCGTTAAATATAGGAACCGGGCATAAGACATATTAAAAATATTTAAAGTAACGACTACCTCTCCTGAGTTAACTTAGAAAACATTTATTGGATATGCAACCGAATCGATCGAGTGTGCTACCCGACGTGCCCACTGCTCAAGACAGAGTCCCGAAATGACTTGAAACTCGTCAAGATTTTTTTGTTGTTACCTAATTCACATTATTTTCAAGAAATTTCAAACCAAACTTGCAAGTATGTTCTCGGCCTTTTGGGCCTCCAGGAACCTGTTAATAAATCAAAAGCTATATGTGTGTCAGTTTACGATGCGACTCTACAGTAAAGTCTATCCGTATCAATAACCAAATGATCAAGACAGACTATCAGAACTAAATATCAAAGCAGACCATCAATGAGGTAATTATAACAATATAGAGTACGTACTATAAGATCCGTATTTTTGAGAAATGTATGAGAAAGCAATTCTCAAGAATTAATGTTTAGGACTGCTAAATCGTTACGTCATTGTTTAGTATATATAAAATACCAAATCTTTTACGTCACGACAACGAGACTAAGTTCTTTTTAAATATATTCAGCAAAACAGACAAACCTACTTCGATATTAAATCTAAATCTAGTAATTTATAATACGATAAACTTGGCGACTGAACGTTTGAATCGCGAAACCATTGATTTACGATTAAAGGAACAGATTCACATAATAGAAAGTTCGAGAAGCTTTCAACTCGTGACTATTATGCATGCAAGACAGGATAATACCCGTCCGGGGTGAAAGGGCAACAGTATAAGTTACCAAGTAACAACAAGGGAAACTGTTAGCAGTTACAGCTGATTTCCATTTATTGTGTAATACACTAGCATCCGTCGCGGCTTCCTACGCGTACAAATGTGTCCCGGGATTTTAAAAAGAGCAGCATTAAGGGCTAAAGCTCGGCTAAAATACGAAAATGAAGTATAATTTATAGTCAATAGCACTCAGAAATATTGTAGCTCTACCGATTGTCTACCAATGACAGAATTTTAGAAATCCGATCAGCGGTTCCGAAGATTACCCCCTACACACAAAATTTACCTCTTTATAATATTAACATAAAGACATATTGTCTGCGTGGTGGTACTAGTGTAAAATAAATCCGTTATGATCATTAGGAGGTATTATTGCGGGAGTCGTAATAAAAAGACTAAATTCAAGTCACTTAAAACATGTCATAAACCTCAATTCTATTAATAAATATAGCAAATATTTGTATTGTTCGTTGGTGATCGTTCACTAAACATTTAATACGCTACGATTCTATGTTCTAAATTTCAATAAATATTCTTTTGGATTTATAACTCTCTTTAAAAATGGAACTACGAAATATAAAGGACTTATCATTATCTTATGTATTACGAAGAGTATAACAATTTAAAAAACGCGATTAATATACATGGTAAAACGACAGGTGTGCGGAAATACATGTATACATATAAAAATGTATTTGCATGCATAAATATATTTGAGTTAAATGTGTGACACAAGTTACATCATTCTATAACGTTTTACATTAAAATATTTTGGTTGACACATACGCCGCATAGGTGAGTTCAGGCTGTTTAAATTGCATATTACTCAGTGTTTGTAAATAAATTTCGTTTTAAATAAATGTGGCATAATATAAATCAACTAAGTTACAGATCCGAGGATACTATTTAGCATATAAAAAAATGAGATCTCAAACCCGCAGGCAGAAAACCATCAAATGACTTCGCCCACCCTAGGCAGGGCAAAATGGAGTGTCCCTTACAGACTCCCTTAATGACGGTACATCACTTGGATTGCACCTGCTCGCTTGCTGAGCGTGGTAGTACAATGCAGCAGAGCAGTCGTTTGATGGAATACGGTATCATATATATGTATATACCTGACCTGAATCTACTAAATATTTGAGAAAATAAAAAAGGAGAGTACGCCTATACAACCAAGTTATCCTAAGTAAGTGAAGTCGCCAAGTCACCACATCATTACAAATTAAATCAAAATAAGTTTCTTTTTTGCGTAGGTAGCTCATCAATAAATCTAAAATTCTCTAACATATATTTACACAAATATAAATGTTTGAAGTATTTAATGATTACTTAAACGATTTCACGCTCGTTTAGTAACGATTTTTAATTGAAGAAAATCGCTAGAGGAAAGGCTTTTAGTATCCATTAAATGACGTCAATTAACTGTTGAACAAACTAATTCTCTTTAAAGTCTTTGTAAAACGATACGATCGATAATTCCTTTTAAGTTGTGAACTAAGAGTCAGCATTAAAATAATGGCAATTGCTCTTTGATAGCTATACAGACGCAGTTTTAACATTTCCAACCAATTTAATACATCTGCTTAGTTTTAAAGAACATTTATTTTTATTAGTTCTGTCGCGTATTGGCACTGTCTTAGAAAACGTTCTAATAGGAAGTTAACACTGTTTTCTGGTATTGTTAACAACATTTAAAGATTTATTTATGTAGACACTTTCGTTAAATAGTTCAAACTGTTTTATTAACGAGTTTTAATTTTATTTTAACTTTCGTATTGTGTTTTAACACTATCTAAACATGTTTTTTATTGGTTAGTATTTTGTAAGACGTTCTCGTTGATCGTGACTGCTTTTAAAGCATTACTTTCATTGACATTTTATTTGAAGAAAGTACCTAAATTGATGTTCTGAATTATTCTCTCTTCAACGCCTAGCATTTCTTCCTATTAATAAATTGAGTGATTTACTTTGTACTTACATTTGGATTTATTGACATCCAATACATATTATGTCAAATAAGTATTAAGATTTTTTAAGTTTAGAACAATCAATGAAATTAAGTATCGTTATATAGCAAACGTTAAGATTTGATATGAATTATGTTATATTTAAATCACAGTTAATTTTTTCAAACTACAAAATATAAACAAAATGATTTATATATTATGAAAGTATCTTAGTACAAATACTTACACTATTTTTTAGGAAATACCTATGTTATACTTATATAACTTTATACTACTATACTATATATATGATACTATACGATACGATACTATACTATATATATGTATAACCTATACTATACTTATATAACTCAAACAAAATCATTAAAAGAGAAATTGTTAAGAACAATAACAAACCTATAAAGTTGGTTCAGGGTCCCATAACTAAGGGCTCAGCTAGATAAGCGAGCGTCAAAGGTCGTGAAGACACTGAGTGGGATGTTCACCGTTTCTCTGCCCTTACCGGTCACGCATTTCACCCGGTGTGGCCAGGGAAAGTGCGCTTCTGAACATGCCATGTCGCTTTTAGCACTAACTACCTGTTCTAACAGGCTTTTAGGTATTTGACGTGGCGTGGGAACGTGAACAGGGAAATTGATTGGCTAGAATTGTGAGTGCAATGAAAGTGCAAGTCTTTTTGATACCTATGTCATTTGGTATGGTTTTGAGTGGCGGCGTTTTAGTAAGGTGGTTGTAACTTTGCGATTGGTCTGTTAAGTTATGGCTTTATTATAGAAATTAGGTGTTAAGCTTTTTAGAAAGGAATTTTTGCCATCTTAATGGTCCTTGAAAGTACTATAGTAGTATGCATGAGTCATCAATTTTAAAATATATCTACAAAAAGAAACAAAATTGATACTTACACAAATATAAAATGGAAAAAAATATTAACAATTTTGGGAAAATATATGTATGTAGGTACAAATATTATTTTTTTAAGGAGAGAGTTTAACCAAGAAATGGATAGTTAATATTAATAACGTATCTTTTTCTGGTATGTACCTTCACGCTGTTGTGTGTTAACAAGCTGTTAAGTCTGACTTAGTGTGGGAATATCCACAGGTAAATTGGCTGCCTAGAATTGTCTACGCTATGAAAGTGCAAGTTTGTAAGGTGTATCATTTGATACGATTGCTATTTAGGTTGTAATTGTTTTTAGTGATGTGCAATTGTAACATATCTAGGCGATGACTTGCGAATAGTTAACTTATAGGTTTGTTATAGAGCTGATATTTGAATATTAAAAAAATCTGTTTAAAAAGATTGACTTGCGTATTGATTAATGTTTTACTTGTTAATTTTTATTTCTTTCTTATTCTTTAAGTACAATTTAATGTTTAATATCATGAGAAAGACAGTCAAGGAAAGTGATTGAACTGTTCATCCTAGGGCTTCTGGAGCCAAAAAAGCCTGATAAGCATTAGAAACATTATCATATTTTGACTGTACCGTTCCAAACTAATTGAAACATCACGAAAATCTAGCAAAACAGACGGAATAAAAACTTTTACTGTAAAAACCATGTAAATGTCATGCCTTCTAATGTTTTATTAATGAAATCTGTCTTGTACTAAAGCTAAGTTAGTATATCTTGTTGAAAGTTTACATTTCTTGTACACATCAGTATAAAGTACTGTGTGACACGACTACGGTATTCGCTACGGCAGACGCTACGCCGTATTGGGAAAGGTTAGTTAGGTTACAACTTACAACCGTATCTTTAATAAATTTACTCTGCGTAGACATTTTCGTAGACATTTCACGTTTTAGCTACTTATTTATTTGATGTTTGACTTTTATACTGATTTTTTATGGTTTTTTTATTCAATAATTATAAATGAAAGGTTTTTTTGTTTGGCGAAAAATCCAGTAACAAGTTTTCGAGTTTCACATAGATAGACAGCATTGTGTTTTTAACTTAGTTATATATATTTCTGCGTAGCTCTCGCTGGCTAGTGTGACTCAAAGGTTGACTTAATTACATAGGTATTCGTACTCATATATCAAAATCTCGGAAGGATTTTTCTGGGACTGTTTTCGGAATCATATGTACTTTATTATTCAAACGCGGCTTACCAAGGCGAAGATAAAATTAATTATTAGAGAGGCATAAAAAGCCCCGCCCAAACCAAGTACGAGGACCTGTCGTGAAACAACGCATGCGTTTGTTTTGTCGTGTGATTGAAGTTATAACTTAGTGAAAATTTGGTTAGGTTAGGCATGCTTCATCGTTTTTAGCATTCATTGCTTAACATCAGGCGAAATAGCGGCCAAACGTCAGCTTTACAAATAGAATTAGAATATTCTTTATTGTATTCCATAATAATAACTTTGGAACCACAATAATAAGAAACACAACAGACAGCACAATAGGCAGTCTTATCGCTAAAAAGAACTAATAAAACTATAATAATTTAATAATAGGAAACCCAATGACTTTTAATCTACATCATCTTATCTATATTTATACACGAAAGTCTCCAAGACAAATTTATCTATGTTCATGTGATAAAAACGAAACTAAATTGCTAAACGAAACCAGTTTAAGGGACTGACACGTATCTCATAACCTAATTCATTACGTAACACTAACATTTTCGAAGGTTTACGTCTACAATGTGGGACGACATTTTGAGAAAACGGGACCAGAACATTATGCAACTTTATGTTATATTATCAGAGAAAGTGAGTACGTACTGGGAATTTATTATTGAGAAGAAATCTGATAGAGTGAGCTCTAGTGGCTCGAGGCGATTATTCCTTTGTTATTGTTGTTGTTTATTTAATAAATGGTCAATTGTGTTTTGTTTTCTAGTATTTTATTGCATGTTATATATTAGATCTGTGTACCTCATTTTATTTTGTGTTTTTTGATATCAGATTTGAAAGGATATGCATTTTAAAGGCTGAATTTTCACATTAATATTTATTCTATATTATGAAAAAGATAAAATTAAAGCTGTAACATGTAAACCAAACATTAAAGTCCAAATCATATATCCCAACTTAACCATAAACAGATACTTTAAACGTCAAAATAGAATAGTAGTCTGTCAGTCGTCAGTGAAGCTAGGTGCTCGTTCCAAATTGTAGATTCGTATGGAGAAGCACGAAAAAGAAACATCTTTGTAACTCTTATTTGGAACAGGTATTTTATGTTATGCATTATAGGTTTTCAAAGCACCTTTCAAGTTTCCTTTGTATCTTCTTTATAGGTACAGCAAGTTACATAACACGAGTAACAAGAAAAACAAAACACTAAATCAAACCTCATTGACATTAATCTCATTACACTTGAGATCATTGAACATCGATCTAGTATCGTTTCTCCAACCATTACATCAATCAATAGCTAATTAAAATGTGATCGTAGGAACATGACCAGTTGCCGTAACCGTCGATAGACTCAACCATCCATCATAGCAGTTGATACTAGACTGCAATTCTATGGTAATGTGGTCAATGAACTTTATTGCAATTGATGGCTTGAGCAGACACCTGCACTATAAACTATCCCAATACTTTCAGTCGATTTTCAATCTTCACTGCATTTTTATAGCGTCGAAAATCAATTGAGCAAACTTTGCAATTGGAGTAGCTTGATTTGCTATTGTTTGTATAATGCAACACAAACGATTTCTGGATTGAACAAACACTATTTACTAAGCTTTATTTACTCAAATAACTAGCTAAACTTTGCATTGGTAATCTCAAAGGCTCAAAGGCTCAAAGGTGTTTTTTTTTTAAATACAGGGCATCAATCTTTATGAAGTTTCATCAACATCATGGCAATTTACTGTTGGCTTTTGGACCTCTTCTACTTAGAAGACTTATAATCCTCAAGCTTGGCAGGCGAGTTACGAATCGCTGTTAGATCACCAAATATTTAGAATATGTTTTTGAGCGGAAAAGTCATACAACGACTACTCCCCTTATGGGCGTGGCCACGAAAGAAGAGTCAGTCTCTTATTGACTAAACTACTCCTTTCCATTTCCACCCCTATCATGGACCGTGGCCACGTATAGCGTTAACATTTAGATGACTCTTAACCAAACCTCTCAAACATGCCTGAGTCATACACGCATATATCTCTAAATAAGTATGTGTGTCTACAACCAGAGGTAGATAACACAAGCAAGAAAGTAAAACGAAGATGAATTATTTGTACATCATAATTACAGAACATGCATGATACCATTCATTAGCGTATCTTCGCTGTCTACCACGCACATCGTTATATTACACGCATAAATGACTTTCAAACTCAAATTGGTATTTTGTAAAAATAATATGCAGTCACGGACTTAGTCACAATTAACTTTTTTTATTGAAATATCATCTTTATTTCTCTTGCCCAGGTGGGGTGTGAGGGAGAGGCAGACTTTTACTGACTAAAACCCATCTCGTTCCTCCTCCTTCTCCGAGCCAGGCCATAGTACGTCAAAGCGCAGCTGGGGTTATGGGTCAAGCACACTAATATAGGTACCTGGGCCCTGCCCAAGGCGAGGAAAGTATTTTGAAGACTTCACCTATCAAAAACACTTTACGATTTACAACTCTTATTTTACTGTTTTTAATCCATACGTCATAAAATAAAATATAAAAAAAATAATTGATACTTATTTATTACAATTGAAAAACTGATTGAGTTTTGAATCATATTTACTGTATGAATGTGGCCCTGAGTTTGTTTCTTCTCCTCTCAGAGTAGTGAAAATCCAGAGAATAAAATTCCTCATGTAAGTACATATTTTTATATAATTTTAATTGTTTAAATCTTTTTTTTAGCTTATTTACAAAAATGAGTTCATTCAAAATAACCACATTCTTCATTATTAAGCATCACTAGTTTTTCACTTTTATTTATAATGTTAATATAAATTTAACACCACACATTAGATTAGCCTAAATATCCAAACTTCATACTAATTATTTACCCATAACAGGAATAACCACATCTTTTTAAAACTACAAATAGATATTATTAAGAAAATAGTTACGTTTACAAGACTTGGTTTTATATTACGAATCCAAAAGCTTTTTTACACTAGTAAATCAACAACAGAATAATCAACAATAGTAATCAACAGAGGCTTCTTTTCCCAAAGATAAAGTCTAAATAAACAGTAGGTGAACATAAACGGCAACTGTTTTTCCATTTTAAACTAAATTGTGTAATAAACAAGATTCATTTTCTTTAAAATAATTTAGAAATCGATGAGTTATGAAGCAAAACGTTACGGTAACCTTACTAATATGTCTTAGTACCTAATGTCTTCCGATGGGATTTTCCCAAATCAAGATGTTGTGTAATTATGAACCGTAGTGGGAGCTTAATTTGGTTTAAAATAAATTATTTATGCTGCGTTGTAACTATTTATAGCGTGTTGATTTATGGTGAAGGTTTATTTTATTTGAGTTGTTTATGCTATGGTGTTTTATTAAATTCAGCATGCTAATTTTCTATAAAGTATGAAAGTTAAACGTCATAAAACATTTGGATAAAAACATAATTAGGAGTTAGCGGGTTAAAACATTGTTCAGGAATTTATTAATAGAATAAAAACCTAAATTATTATCATCATCAGAATTAAAGTGCTTTCATCTGCTAAGGAAACGCCTCTTCTCACTCGGAGAAGGCTTGGAATTAATCACCAGGATTGCTCAACGCAGATTGGCAATTTCTAAGCATTCTCAGGATGTTTTCCTTCCCAAAAAAAACGAAAATAATAAAATTCTAAAAATACATATACTTAATAGTCAATAAAAAAATACAATTAACTTAATATTAAAATTAAATATCTTACAGACCACACACACAATTGAAAACCTTACAACAAAACATTTTGTCAAAAGAAAAGGAAATTCACTTTTCCTATACAACATTATTAATTAGAATTACTCTCATTGTATGGTAATGCGGTTTTCAATGAAGCTAAAATACGACAAAGTAAATAGCAACTATTAACATTATAAATACAATAGTACGTTTGTTCGTCATTTTCGTACGCAAGGCAAAAAGGGATGAGTAAATAATAGATGTATTTTATTTTTAACTAGCTGCCCAGGCGAACTTCGTACCACCTCAAAATTAACCTTTAAAACCTTCCGTGGGCTTACAAGAATGTTTTGAGACCAAAATCGGCCCCGCCGTTTTCCAGTTTTAGCGAGACTAACGAACAGCGATTTATTTTCATATATATATATATTTTTTATGTAATAGGTCGGCAAACGAGCAGACGGATTACCTGATGGTAAGCAATCAGCGCCGCCCGTGGACACTCGCAACGTAGGAGTTACGAGTGCGTTGCCGACCTTTTAGGGATTAGGGATTTGGAGATTTAGGGATTGAGGAGGGATTGGGGAAGGGGAAGGATTGGGCCTCCGGTAACCTCACTCACACGGCGAAACACAACGCAGTGGTTATTTCACGCCGGTTTTCTGTGAGGCCGTGGTATCACTCCGGTCGAGCCGACCCATTCGTGCCGAAGCATGGCTCTCCCACACTTATATATATGAGAATATAATTAACAAAAGTATTTAAAAATAATTGATGACAAAAAGTATTATTTGTGAGAGAAGATAGTATGATATTTAATGCAAATAAATAATAATATGTCGTTATTAAACTAGAAATCTCATTAAAATATTATAAATTGTATAGTTTTAGAAAATATTACAAAAACTAAATATTACTAAAACGTATTGTTTTTCTTTTTATATTAGAATTGTTGTTAACATCCTACATTTCTATTCATACAAGTAAAGCCACTGGTAAAATTTAGTATCTTACTTCTTACTAATATTAAATGCGAAAGTTACGATGTTTGGATATTTGGATGTTTGTTACTGAATCACGCCAAAACGGCTGGACGGATCTGGATGAAATTTGGCGCAAGCATAGGATTTACTCCTGAATAGGACACAGGCTAGTTTTTATCAACATACCACGCGGGTGAAGTCGCAGGCAGAAGCTAGCTCTTATATAGGTAATGAAAATATCGACACCATCAGACAATATGTCACTCGAACAATGCCGTCGCCATTACTTTGCCAATATCTTTCCACTTTCATCTCACTATTGTTGAGTGGAATAATTAATTTAGTGAGGAATACATTTTATTTATTGACTCCAGTGTTCCTATGATCGTGAGAATTTCGAACATTGTCGTGTATTCCGTGATCTTTTTCCGGATTTAATTAAACGTTGTTTTGTTATTTGGGGTACTGATAAGTGATAAGTATGTATAAATTCTCGCTAAAAAGATATGTTCATGTATTTCTTTAGGTTCTCCTGATGATTAAAAAAAATAATCTTTGCATCATATCTTTAATATTTAGTTAACATATATGTAGTTGATATACAATTACACACAAGATGAGGCTGAAAACTGAAACCAAATTTATTACGTCCAAAATTATCTAACAGGTATAGGTTTTCATAAATTTTGGTTTCGAAATATTATTAAACAGGTCTGAATAAAATTTGGCGTAGAGATAGATATTACTGCTGACTAAATACATTTTTTCACTGGTTCTGGCGAACCCAGAAGCTAGTATAATCATGAATTAATTAAAAAGGTGATAATGCTTAATTGTAAAATTTCAGAGAACCTATATTTAATAAAGTGTAAAAAAATATCGTTGAAAGATATCTAGTCTATTATTTTCCAAAGACTGCATTATTATTGTTTTCGTTTTACAGTTACCTATGTTCCATAATTTTTCGTCACATTCAAAAACTTTGTCACACTAAAAACAAAACAAATACTTACGGTTTGCAGTACGGTAAGCATGATGACAAATCACGTGTATCAGAAGACACCAATCAACACAGTTCTCAACACACCATAGTTCATTCACTAACACCGTATTCCAAGTCCTATTACAACGAGTAAGGGTTGGTTTTAGATCGGGATATGTTTAAATGGTACGGCTGTGTGTTGCTGCCGTGGTGAAGTGAAGTTCAAGGCTGGGCTGAGATAGGCTTATATACAGGGTTTGCAGGGGTAGCGGAGCGTGGAGTTGTGCATGTGTGCGTTGCAATACTGCAGTGGGTGCATACAGCGAACAGAACTCGCTACATACACACAGAGATGTTACGCTGGTTCTCAAAGTGGACCCTTTCGACTTAGCACGATGGTAAGGTAACTTGTTTAAGGAAAGGATGACTATGTTTGATGTCAATAAGGTTTAAATTAAGATTACAAGTATATGTGAAGCTGTAGTAAGGACTTATATTGTTCGTTTACGAACAGATTTTATCCAATTCCCTGCATTTTAGCTTTCTTCCCATTTTATAATTTGTATCTGCATAATACAATTTATTATTCCTTTTATTAGTGATACTCGTGGGTAGGTCATTACCTACTAAGACAGTCATATATAATAGCCATTCGACTAAGCTTCTAACTTCTAACTTCCAAATTCAAAATATCAAAATCTAAGAGAATCGAAATACCTCATCAATCCCATTCAATTACGAAATACTAAACGAAAACAAACCGTATTACAAAACATTAGAGATGTAACTGTGAGCCTATTTCAAAAAAATAAATTGTGATATCATTATAATTTATTAATGAGTTTGTGACGAAATTTTATTATTTATAACCACAAAGACTCGTGTGAAGGGTTAATGGGAGGCTTACGATAGAGTATTAGTTAACTAAGCAATGTGAACTAATCTACATATTAGGTTAAACCAGTTTAATATGTTTAGTATTAGGTCAATGGTTCCGACGATAAAGTTATAAAATGAGCAAGAATTGAGTGAATGAATGAATAACGATCTCTACCTACTTTGAACGAGCCAATACAGAATTGAAAAAAATTAATTGAAAAAAAAACATCTTTTATTTTTGAATCTAGAACCATTATTAATACATTTACCTATTGAATATATAAAGGTGGTGGTTAAAAAAATAATAGTCTTAGTTCGTTTTAAATTAGAATAAATAGACTGCCAAAATTGTTGAAGCACTAAAATGAATTGCAATATTTTTTTTTTCGTGCTCGTCAATAATTGAAAATAACTTCTAACTCTCGTCTCGGAGAAAAGCTCTACTAGTTTCAAGTCATAGCGGGACTTTTGTTCATAAGCAGCGTCTGATCGATAGGTAACACACAGGACATAGCGTAAACATAGGAAAATAGCACCTAAGTGAAGAAAAGTCCGCAAGTCAAATAAAAAATAATCTTTATCGTTTAAATATGTGACGCACACACAGCTAAACAGAGCTGTCCCTTATTCCAAAACATACAATTTTACTATTAATGTTATGACACAACAATCTATACTATTATTTTAAAGAGGTAAAATTTGTTAGTTTGTATGTTTGTAAGTTTGTATGTAGGGGGTAATCTTTGGAACTGCTGGTCGGATTTCCAAAATTCGTTCACTGATAGATAGCTACAATGTTCCTGAGTGCTATCGGATCGGCTATAAAACATCACGCGACGATTAAATGGAACCGAACAGCGGGTGAAACCGCGCGACAATCATTTATTAATTATATTAATCCAAAAGTTTGAGCACCTCTGTGAGCAGAGCGTCAACATTTCCATGCCTAGGGCGTAGCTAATCGTTTAAAGGGTACCTTTAGCATTTACTTATGTATTATGTAATAAAGACGTTTACATTATACGATATGTATGTGTGTGTATTATGATAAAAACAAAAACGCCAAAATAATTCTCCAAAGGATGTCCCGTACCTACAGGAATACAATGTAGTAGGTACTTACTTACTATCACTTATGGTATAAGTAACACGTATCATAGTCATTCTAATGCCATACATAATGCACAATTCCTGACTCCTTCGTGCCATTGCTGAGAAAAGAAAACCGATAAAACTTCCAAATACAATATCATTTATTTCATTGCAAATACAGATTTCGGTGGAGTAGCTTTTTCAAAATAATATTATTTTTTGGAAACCCGACATGCGCTTGTTCCAGAGTCAAATTTGCAAATTTCTTTCTTAAAAAAAAAAGGATTTTTTGCTGCGGTCTCCTGGGCATATATTAGCAAACATAGAAAGGCACATACACAAACCACCCAAACAACAATTTGTAGATCACACAAAGAGTTGTTTCGTGCGTGAATCGAATCCGCGGCACGTTGCATAGTAGCCATTTGCCCAGTCACTAACCGTGCAGTCTATTTCATATCTAAGAACAAAATAGAACTAACAAACAGAATTTCCAAAATAGCCTTTTATAGTATTACTCATTAGTAAAGTCTCAAAGTAACCAAGTAGTACCAAACTTCCTTAAAAGTCGTACCATTTAAAAGACACCCGTCAAGTTTGCTATCTATAGCCATAACTTCCCAAAGTATAAGTTAACAATACTATCGGCTCATCTAGAAAGGGAAACCATTGTTTATTAGTCCGATTCGACGATATAATTCACATGTTGTACTCTATTATTGTCATTATAATACGTGTTAATTATTTTATGACGTCCACTACTTTTAATTAGCTTCCAAAGTTAATATGGCTTTTTTACACCGTCAGCTTTTCAGAGAGGAAAATCTTCCGGCGTCTTTTCTCGCCCTCTGAGAGGGAGTGTCAGACTCTTACTGATTAAAAATCTCCCAGTTCTTTTTCCAGCTACGAACCGGGATGCGGTATATAATTATGTCTGTACTTGCAACTCCGATAAACATCTTAGTTTTCTTCACTCGTGTTATACTCATTATACAATTAGTTAAATAAAAATGGCTACACTCAATTGCATTAGTGATAACATTAAAATTCGTGTCCCTAAGAAATCCATTTGTTGTTAAAGATACGGTACACGATCTTTCGGAGTTGTATTAATTGATATAAAAGGTCAATAGGATCTTTCTTTGCCCTATCAAAAAAATTGTTCCTTTATATAAGTTATCTTCAGTATTACTTACTTACATTGCAAGTATAAACTAAGTGTGGGAGAGCCATGCTTTGGCACAAATAGGTCCACAAAAATCTTGCGTAAAATAATCACAGCGTTGTGTTTCGTCGTGTTAGTAAGGTACTGGAGGCCAAATCTTTCTCCTCCCCCAATCCATAAATCTCAGAAACCCCTTATCTCAAGCAGATCGGCAACTTTTCTGGTGTTGCTTACAATCAGGTAATCCGTCTGCTCGTTTGCCCTCCTATTACATTGAAAAAGCTTTAACTAAATCCACACAGTAATTTATGTGTAAAGCGCCTACACAAAACATTTCGAAATGATTCTTAGGTACAAAATCTTGCTTTAACCGCTTGCAACGCTAACAGCATACGATGCACTGCAATCTTTACGAACCTGCTTATTACCGACCGTCGAGAGCAACTCAAGTGCAAATTACACTTAAGTTCAATTAACAGTTTATTCTACCAACAACTACCAAGTTGTTTTACAACAGGACATAAGCACGAGTGATTGAAACCGGATCGTATCCGTTGTATTTCCTTGAATAGAGAAAATAGTCGGTATTTGTGAATAAGCGCCTACTCGAACTTATTTGCGATGATCGTTGTGAGGTTTTGTGTTTCTCTGCTACCGGTTTTTTTATTGGTCAATGTGTTATGCTCGCAGTTTTAGATGATGATGAATCTACAATTTATTATGTTATATATACGACTATTAAAGTCAATTACATTATTAACACATACTTATAAAAGAGAATACAATATACAAAAAATAATAATTAAATCAATATAAAATATAAAGACAATCAAATTTGGTTTTCGCAAAATGCCAGGCTCGCGCGCATGTTAAAATTTTCTGAACTTAAACTAAAATTTCCAAGTGTGTAAGAGATTTTTATATTTCGGGGTTAATTCTAATAGTTATTTTATGGTTTTGAGTAAGCGTAGACATAAGATAGGTGGTCAAGATACGGAGTCTCTGAAACAAGTTATTTGGCAACACTATTCCATACACTTTCGCACTGACTTCAGAGTAGAATATTGTTATCAAAACATGAGCTAATTAGCATATAGAAATAAGCAAAAGTTGTTAATAAAAGGTACACAGTTAAGGTTCCGTCCGCTCGCTTTTACAACGGGCGTGCTCGATCTAATGATAGTTCGACGTCCTATCATTTTCCTGATTCCTCATAACAGGTACTTGACACCGGAAAACGCGGAAATGGGAAGGGAAACGAGAGTGAAATTCGCACACCCAGTCACCCAACCCCAGCAGATAAGAGTGTTACAGGATTGACCAGTTTTTCAACGCACCTGCCTGTTGCAACGACCAATTAGTAATATTTCCTGATCAAGCTTCTTTATCCAATTATAGAAATCTAGTTTTCGAACAAGAAAGTATCCGGTTGATGCTTTATGTCCTGGTTGTTGGAATTATCAAAGACTTTTTCTCTTTAAATTATTTCAGTAAATTATTTCCTAATACAAGTGAAAATTTTAACTATCAAGTCGCATTTCGTTTATAACAAGTCGTCACATAAAGTTTTATATTTATTCCTGCTTCCTGGTTATAACTACTTGTTTTAATAGCATTGATTTCTTACATGCTTATGTATGAGCCTAAGTCTTTACAATTCTACTGCGACGAACACATTAATCCTTCCAAGCATACCATTACACGTATCAGGAAGGCAAGTAAACATTATTAACAGTATGGTTTAAGCTTAGCTTAGCTTTCCCTAAACAAGTTGGTTATTGGTGCATTTTTGTCAGTATTTATTTGTATTATTATTTTTTTCCTCTTTATTATCTAACTGACATTCAGTGTTTTCCAACTAAATCTATAGAGTGAGTAATTCAGAGAATTATATTTTCTCAAGAAAAGAGTTTCTACTAAGAGACTACATTTTATGAGACCAGAGACGTTCTGTTATAAACCTTTAACTAACCTTCAACCAGCTACTCAAGCGTGGAGGTTATAAGCACTCTCATGAAGAGGAGGTAAATTTCCAGCAGTGGACCTTCAGACTTCTTAAGCATCTTTGAACGGATAAAGCTGCAGAGGACCGACGCATAGCTAGATGATAAGGTATCGGAGTCGCCCCTGACCACACACAACATCAGACTATGTTGTTTTGGAATTATGGGATTAGGGTTTGAAGATTAATAGAACCGACATCGATTTCTGGCAATCTCACTGACTCGGTGACAGACAGTCATGGTATAATTTCAGTAGAGCCGGCCCATTCATGTAAATCCCACAAGTACCTTTTTTTGTCAGGGATAAATCATCTCTCTTTCTCCCGTCCAGGGTAAGGCGAGAGAGAGTGTCAGGCTCTTACTGACTAAAAGCCCCCGGTCCTTTTCGTGCTCCGGGCCGAGGCCGCGGTGACTCATTTAGATTAACTTGCAACCACGGCGTCCCATAAGTACCTTACGTGGCGTCTGAAAAAACTTCTGTTTTATCTACTGATGCCAAGTATACTAGTCGAAGAGTACATGTTCGTGTCAAAGCAAATGGCAACGCATATACATAGTTTAATTGAACAACATAAAAGAATGTTAAATATTTAAGATCACACACGATCTCATACGAGCACTTAATTGTTCGTGAAATATGATGGAAATTATCTCGTAAATACAAAACAAGCCAAACAAACGTTTGTGTAGCGCTCGATGGGGGAATCAGGTTATTGACAGCCAATCAGCAATCTCTTCTCTCTTCTCGAAAAAATAAGTAACTAAAACAATGAAACAATAAATTTAAGTATATAGGCCATAAAAACGGCACACGTCAAAATTATATCTAAAAAAAACTAGATGAAGCCGGCATTACCTAACTGACTGCTCTGAAAAGAAATGCCGAAACGCATGAAATTCCTGGCACAGCGAGCGTGGGTAAGTGGCGCTGATTCGTCTATTATTTTCACCCTTATCCCGTAAAAATTACAAGCACGACTACAAATCAAGGGCTTATAAAAGTACAAGCTTTTGCCCGGGACTTTGTTCGCGTGGAATAGTGACTTACTGCAGATTTTTGGTAAAAAAAACTACCTATCCTATGTCCTTTCTCGAGATCTAAACTATGTCTGTACTAAATTTCACACAAAAAGGTTCAGTAGTTTAGGCGTGAAGAAAAGACAGACGGACAGATTTACTTTTGCATTTATAATATAATATTATAGTTTGGATTTCTATCAGATATCCAACTTTAGTTATTTATCCAGTGTAGGTTAACTAACCTTATTTTCTTATATATAGCATCTGTCTAAAATTACTTTAAATGTAACATTTAACGCTTTTGTTAGTTATTTTTTCTCAGCCTAATCCTTCGAGGATTTCTAAGTGAGACAACAACGAAAATAAATCTTTCTTATCTGTGGAATTCTTCATTAAGATTACTCGGTTTTTAACTGCAAGCATTAATCAGTGACAGGTACTAGTTAATGGCATTACAATCATGATAAACCACTTAATGATACCTACTTTTTTTATTACCTTCTTGAAGTAGCGCACGCAACATTTAAAATGGTTTAAAAAACATTGATGATACTTAGTATTCTGCTAACCGATATCAGTCTTAAGTAACCTCTAACGCCAGTAAACTACGCAGATGCACTTTCTGTTTCCACTCATGATCTGATAGAACTTCAATACGACAACATCGGAAATGGTTGAGTCTGCACTCAACAAGTTTGGGACCAGGAGGTGTACCACAACGCCTCAAAGAGTCAACAAATCACCACAGATCGGGCCCAACAGGATCAATGTTCAGCTGGCGTTGCGGGGAAAGCGCAATAAGGTATCGCACACTCGACCTACAGCAGGAGAAAGAACTGTTTTTTTGTCAGTAATGCTGGTCCCACACTGACGGGAAATGCCAATAATTATCGCGATAGTTGATGATATTAAACAATGAAAATTATACCTTAAATCATTTGTTTAGAGATCAAATTATACCAACGATTAACGTTCATTATCGCGACAATTAATAGCATTAACCAATGATACATCACACCCTGGTGAGAAAAGTAATTGTATTGCGGTTCCCCTCAAAAAAAAAAAAACATATTTTTCGAGCGGAGGCCCAATCCTTCCCCTCCCCCAATCCCTCCTCAATCCCTAAATCTCCAAATCCCGAATCCCTAAAAGGTCGGCAACGCACTCGTAACTACTCCGTTGCGAGTGTCCGCGGCGCTGATTGCTTACCATCAGGTAATCCGTCTGCTCGTTTGCCGATCGTTTACATAAAAAAAAACTTACAGAGCTACAATGTCAACTTTAAGTAGACAAAACTTCTCATCACATTTTGCACATAACTTGATTGAACTGGAACAATCCATTAGTTAACCATGCTATTAACCATGGCTACTAACACGACCGTATATTAAGTAAAGTGCAGAACATTATTTTAATAATCGCACAAAAAGGAATTACACAATATTCTCTAATGTCTAATTGTCTTTCATTTGTGTTACAAATGTCTGTAATTTTGTGTATGACATCGTGTGTTGCACTTCCCTCAAGAAAATTAATACTATTATGACTGGTATGTAGTCTTTTGAGTTAGTACATAATATCTCCCATACATAGCAATTTAATATTTATCTCTTTCCTGCTCTCAATCTAAATTATTAGTTGCTTTGGTTTTTAAAATGTGTTGTTTATTTTTTTATTTTTAATGGCGTGAGCCATAATAACATTTTAATTAGGAAACAGACCTAACTCTCACTCTTATGTAAAAGAGGGTATTTCAAAATTGAACCAAATTATTGAAATATATTTTTTAAGATACAAATACCGTCTTTTTTGAGTAGGCCTTTTTCCATTAAGCATGCGATAGCAATCTCCGTATTACATTGTTGACAACATTATTTATACCTGCGATAAGCAAATAATCAGTTTGAATTAAATTTTTCATATTCCACTCTTTTTTCACTGCTTAGGCTATTACCGTTGTTTTCGATTGCATTTTCCAGGTTTTTTTTTATTTTATTCACTACTTCGTGTATATCAAATTCAGTCGACAAAGTCAGTGCATTTTGATTCAGTCTCCGGTAACCTTACTCACAAGGCGAAACACAACACTATGGTTGTTTCATTCTTAGCGAAGCATCGCTCTCCCACACTATCATAGTCTTATACGATTATTAAACCAATCAGGTCATTAGGATCGAATCATTCAAACACAAGCTTTAGCAAACTTTATTTATAATCTATTTAATTTATTACACTTAAGTATACCTATACCAAATTATTGCACATCAAAATAGGAAGAATACACAACAATTTTTGTAATAAATAATTTCAAAGCTTTACAATATTGCATTCACACTTAAAATATTATATTGTATATACTACAGCCTCTTATTGTACGTTTCTCTATGTATTTACATGTGGTATGAATGATGTAAAATCGTGCTTCATGAAAACTATTCTTGTGTGGAGAAATCTAATGTTGCACGGAGATATAGGACTGATTTTTATGTCCATCTATTCCAGTTTCTCTTGCTAGAGATGTTTATGGGATATGAAAATGAAAATGATTTTCTTTATTTCCTTGGCGTGTGTCAAGTAATGCTTATGCTTAAAGACTATAAGCCATCTTCGATGTACCTATTATAACATTAGAATTATAAGGCTCCTATATTTACAGTACCTCAATCATTCTTAACAAATCACATTCACTGTGATCTTCCATATTTAATTTACGATAATCTTTTCTTCTCATTTCGTTCGTTTTTGTTCTTTGAGAATGATGATGAATCAGTCTTGTGGTCAGGTTTCACCATGCGTTTGGGATGTGAGTGGTAATTTCTGGGGTAAGATGGCGGTTTTTGTTTGCCAATTGGAGGAACGTGGCGGTATCCAATAGTATATTCTGCTTCGGGGTTGTAATCTTGATGACTGGACTGGCTGTAAGATGAGGACATTGGGCGCGAGTTCACATATGTAACCTTCTCAGTTGATGGGTTATAAAGGAAGGTTTTCGGCACCATTACTCTGTAAGGCATCTGGTATTTTGGATGAGGCAAAGGAGTCACATAGCTGACTGTCTGAATCATACCAGAATTCTGTTTTCCTGTTTTATAATGTGAAGGCAAAACAGTTGCGATTGTATGGTCCTTGCTCGGGTAGTTTTCTGTGAGCACTAGACCATGGTCATTAGAGTGCTGCTCTGATTGTTGGTACGCATAATTTTGTTGGCTTCCAACATCTGATTGAGACGCATGGCTTGACTGTCCAGATTGGGGTGAAAATACTGTATTATCTGGTTGATCATGCTGAGTTTGAGTGTAGTACTGGGAAACTTGAGATACACCTGATTCCTTTGCAGGACCATATTCTGGTGTGGGAGTTACTGAAGATTCATAACCTGGGGAAATTGATTGTGAATACTGTTCCTGGGGTGGTCCATATTCAGGAGCTACTGTGGCTGAATGTTCGTACTCTGCTTCCGCATGCGCTGGTGGACTTCCATACTGAACACCAGGCGTACCGTATTCAGCACTAGGGGTAACAGCTGCTTCATACCCGGGGCTGACTGAAGCGTATTGTACCTGAGCATTACTATCATGAACACCATGCCCTTGGTCTAAAGAAGAACTTTGAATACCTTGTAATGAAACGTGTTCCGTTTCTTGTTGGTAATGCGATGAAGGCATGTAATACGTCTGCGATGACACAGCTGATTGTGGCACGTACTGGTACTGATACTCATAATTCTGAGGCAGAGAAGGTTGTTTGTATATGGAATAACCTTTAGGCATTGTCATATAGTGTTGACGTACGTAGCTAGATGGATATCTAGCCATTACAGGTTGAACCGCGGAGTATTGCACTCCATCAGACAAATGAGCTTGTGTGTATGTTGGCTGGACATATGGATGAGCGTATTGTTGAGGCTCGTATTGAGATGCAGGAGCTTCACCACCATGACCCTCTTGACTGTAACTCTCAGCCCCTTGGCTCTCAAGACCATGACTAGAGTACGCCATAACCTGAGGAGCGAAACTATATCCAGCTTTCTTGAAATACTGGTTTACTAGCTCTTGTAAATTCAAGTGGTTCAAGTAGTTGGACAAAGGATAGTTCTGTGGTAGGTTAGCATACAGCTCTGCAGTAGGGTTTGTTAGTGATGAACTTGGAATTCTCAATACTAAGACTGGGACAACTTTTTGTTCTAAATGAGAGCCTGGAGTATGTAAATGATCTTGGGTCAAACCAACGCTTTGGAACTCTGGGTTTTTGATCAGTTGTGAAGGATCGACAAGATAGTCAGGCATCACTGTAGGGAACTGCCCTGATAGCCCACTGAATTGTTCGCCATTGTAGGTAGTATACAGAGTTGAAGGGTGCGAAGAATAAGAATTACTGTTTTGTTCCGATGATGAATATGAGACAGGCTTTGGCGCTGGAGTAGTGAACTCAATCGCTGGTTTCTCGTAATGATAAGCTGGTTTGTCATCTTTCACTTGCACTAACTCAAACGCTTGGGATGGTTGTATTTCAACACTAGTTTTAATTTTCCCTGAGTGGTCGTAATGGTTTATAGATGTGGAATGGACGTTGTTTGGAGGAATATCTTCTTGCGAATAAGGATATATCATGAATTTTCCTTTTTCTTGAGCCGGTTTTCCGAAGTAAGAGTATGTGTAACCGTTATTAGTTTTGTATCCATATCCAAGGTTAGCGTCAATGGTACGCTTTCCTTTGCTTTTAGTGTCTGTATCGTTTACTATCTCAATAGCTATAACCGCTGGGAAATGTGTAGGACCTTTTGGTTTAGGTTCACTAACATTTTTCTTTTCTTCTTTAGGGGTGTCACTCTTCTCGTCTCGTGTCTTAATTCCATACTTCGCTTCAACATCTCTTAAGAATTTCTTTTCTTCTGCTGTTAGGGTTGTGTTTGATGATTTATCTTTATCTTTCACTTCTGATTTGTATTTCTTTGGGTCTGGTTCGGCGCATGTTGTTGTCAGCACCACACAAAACAGCATCTGGAATTGATATAAAGAATCGATTAATATTGACTCAAATTTGGACACGTTTGTTATTTTAATATGAATTATAGTTACAAATTTTAAATTTGTGCCTTATTTCAAACACATCTTTGTAAACAAGGAAAACAAGTTGAATTCTAAACACTACCAAATAGTACATTTACATCACATGTACTTAGACAACGCTTTATTAGGTAGTGTTCTAAATCGCGACAGAATAATGAAGATGCTGTCAATAGCATGTGTGCTAGCAGTGTCCGTACAACATCCCATTAACGTGTTGCGTGCTTGACTCATCGTTCACTCTCTATACGAGCTCTGCAATTAGGTAACATAATATTATCTTTATTTCTTAGTATTCCAACATTGAGACCATCTTGTGAAATTTTACATCTGTTACGAGGCAATGACGCCAGATGATCTCTTCACATAATGCACACATCCGCATACAAATTGATGCACATACATACGTACATATGTACCTCACTTAAGATTTATTGGAATTTCTCCGTTATGCGCATCAACTTTCCATTTATCAAATAACTGTTTTAAAAATAAATTATAATTTTGAAATTTCTAAGAATATTTTGTTTTATCATGATGGTTGTGTTGTTACAATAATGACTAGTGTGTGTATGTAAGTTATCGTTCCTTATGATCTGTCGCTTATGCAACGGCGATTTTCTCGAGGAGCGCGCGACCCGTCGCGCCTGCGACTTTCCACGACCTCAGGTTCTCGATGGTTACCTCGCTGATTAATTAACGACAGGTTCGCATTATGTGGAAGTTGTAACTATAAAATTATGTAACGGTTACACGGCAACCGGTGACTACGGAGCGAATTTATTCACGTCCGCACTAGATAGTAATATTGTCGACTAATTGACATAGACTCGTGAACCGAATAAATGAATACCTACTTTCCTCCTTCATTTCTGAAGATGCATTGCTCTGATGTTTATTACAACTGCTAGTGTCCGCATTGTAAATGTATCTCATGTAATGTATAAATAATTACTTAGGTATCTCACTGGTTATGTAAACAAATCGCTAACAAGCACAGTTCTCGATGCAACTCGAGATAAAAGTAATCGATTGGAGCTGATATTTGTTCGGAGAAAGTATTTGACTGGCGTCCACTTCGGTCAGGATTGCGACACTAAATAACAATACGTTTCCTAGTTCTACGATCTGACTCCTGCCAACTTTAGATAACTGTAATTTAATTTAAGTGAATCTAACGGTTTTAAACTCGTGACTTTATTCTGTTCTTGGCATTGTTTCTTAGCTAGGTTATAAAAATGTATGGACTGTTTGATCACCATCCACCATCACCAGTACCTAACCGATAACTTTGCCTAGCACAGTTTATACAAATTGTGTTCACATTTACACAGTAACACAACGGCTATCCAGGCATTGTAAAATAGGCCCTGAGTAAATTAACTTAAGGATTTTACTCAAAAGGTAATTTTATAAAACGAATAGTAATTACTAAACAATACCTAAATGTAATTTTTAAGGATACAAATAGAATCAAGCTTATTTCAAAACATAAAGGCTGTTAGAATCATTCAATTTTATAAATGTGTAGTTTCCTCAGTCAAAAGTAAAGTTAATACACCATAAAAATAAATTATAATAATCACAAATTCATGACATTATAAGACTACAGTTTTTTAAATAATTCAAGAGAAATAAGCTTCCTTTTTTTATTTAAAAAATATGACGTCACAGCGTTCTTTTTCGTACGTAGTTCGTTGATACCTAATTTATGATTTTAGCATTTCAAAAAAAGTATAGAAAAAAGCATTTAATAGTTCGAAACAGTCTGTGACACAATTTTCAAGGAAGCTAAAATTCTAAACCCGTGGTTCCATCACTTACGTTACTATTGACATTCAGTGATGTTCAGTTTGTACCAAGTCTACATCTATTTTATACCGATATACAGTTATTCTACTCATAAAAAATTCATCGATCTTTTTCTCTTACATAAAATACGTACTGATTTTGTTTTTTTAATTTAAAAAAGTAAATATGGAATCGACATTACCAATATAACTGGTTATTTCCAAAAACAAATGAATGAAGTTTGTATTGTAGCTGAATTGCAAACCCGTTTATTTCAAATTAATTGATTTAATTTATAGCTGACTGGTTGTAAACAAAGGAATCTCTGAATAGTTTACTACTATTCAGAGATTCCTTTGTTTACAACCTACTATTTCAGGGTGTCAATAGAAAGTTTATCTTCCTGGCAAAAATAGAAGTCACTTCGTAATTGCACATTTTTGCCCTTTAGATGAAATTACTATTAATAAAGGACATATTGAGTATACGTGCTAAACTAGGTATGTTAACGAAAACGTACTGGTTTCATTTCTTAATTCGGAATGAAAACATTTAGCATGTCAATTAATTTTTGATAGCAAAAATTGTAAAATTTGATAAAAACATTCCACAATATTCATCTGTTGATGAAAAAGGGGAACTGTTCACAATGGTAAATCTTTTAAAAAGAACTACGTGTAGCATAGTGACCAGTGGCGTAGCTAAGGGGGCAACGGCCCTGGTGCGTAGAGAGAGAATCGGGCTCTCCTCCCCTCTTTCCGCGCAGTTTGAACTTATTGATACAAAAACGATCAACTGGACCGTATTGTGACGTAGACACGTAATACGTTTCTGAAAAGCTCCTGTTGTCTTGGTGGGGGTCCTTCGGAAAAGGTCCCGGAGGTTTCAAAGGTCCCTTGTCAAGAATCAAACGTTTTTCGGTATCACTCAGTTTCTTTTTGATGTAATTTCCCAAGTCATTTGTTTCGAGAACTTTTGAAGATGTTTCTACATCTTCAAAATTACTCGAAACAAATGATGATTCCTCTACCGTAAGTTGCACGGAAGCGTCGAGGTAGTCATTTTCAGCAGGGGCATTGATGGTAGTTTTTTGAACGATGACTTCGGCACTTTTGAACGATGTTTCGGCTGTTGAAGGAACCGTAGCAGAAAGCGGTTTCGTAAAAAAGCTATCTAGCTTGGGCAATTTATTTTTACTTTCTTTTCTTTCTTGTCGTTGTCTCCGCTTTGCGGCACCGCTACGTTCATTTTTTCGTTCCATAATTTTTAATTGGTAAATATCGAATTTATAGAAATCCGGAGTACTCACTGAGATTTTCCTATATTGCTTGTTAATGTTTAGTATAGATTACAGCAAGCTCAACAGAAAAGAACCATAAAAGAGCTTGTTTGGTAATAATGTGGTAAAATAATGCAATGTTAATTCATAAGAAGATAATTTATCGTTTCTATAGTAGCTTGTTTGTCAATTTGGACTTGAGTTTAGGAAAACGTTGGTTATTTTTTACTGCCGATCAGGTTGAGAGCTATCATACATTATACGGTCAGCGTTGTGCTGCAACCTGTATCGTACATATCTTGTCATCGGATTTTTTTTTTTGCGAAAATGAGTTTTACCAGAATTTGGTGCCGGATGGATGGATGTACGGAATAGAAATCATAACATTAGTGGTGATACTTGATGAAATAAGGCTGGTAGTAGGGAATTACGAAGTACAACAGTAACAGTCAGCGACACACCTAGCATCAACTACTGTAGTACGTCCCAGACCTCAGAAAATCGCCGGAAATATCACAAATAAGAACTGATGCAAGGCAAGAGCGAATGAAAACTTCATTAAAAAATTGATGGGCGGAATTTGTGAATTGATCGCACGACCGTCAAGCACGTGAGCTGATCCAATGTGCTACGGGCGGACTCATCCAAACTACCATATAACTGAAATAACGATAACAAACAAACAGCACATGCTTATCGAGGATGCTTGGCGCATGTTTAAAAATGTTAAACAAGGAGTTTAATCATTGGTGGTGTTGATTTAAATAAAAAAAAAACTTTTTTTTTTCATTTTTTTGATTTTTAAAAATTTTTCATTTTTTTCAAAGCCGAGGCTAGAGGGCCCCCTGAGCTCGAGGGCCCTGGTGCACGGCACCACCTGGCCCTATGATAGCTACGCCACTGATAGTGACTAATATCTCATATTCAATTCGCATCACATTAATACCAGTACGTATTATATAATTATACATATAATGTGGCCTCAGACCTCACCGCAGCTTTGTGGTAACTAATGTCCACGTTATAAAGTCCGAAGTAACCTAAATGACAATCATATTTGTGGTGAAAGAGGAAATTAGGGAAAACGCTCTAAGATTCCGTCCCTTTACTTTAGTGGTTAACAACATTAAGAATAACGCCATCTATCCATCGTGGACGTACACTACTTGACATAATCTTCCATAAGAACATTTAGACCGGACGACTGGAAGCGACTACCATTTCCAGGTTTGTTTGTTGTTGACCAGTTGGGGTGTTGCTAAGTATTCTACTATGCTGTCTCTAAAAAACCTATCACCAATTTCAAGAAGTCACTGACCATCTGAATTTCCTTATCTATACTAATATTATAAAGAGGTAAAATTTGTAATTTTGTATGTAGGGGGTAATCTTTGGAACGGCTGATCGTATTCCCAAAATTCTTTCACTGATACACAGCTACAATGTTCCTGAATGGCCAAATGGAGCCGCGCAGCGGGTGAAACCGCGCCAGAATCTAGCTAGTAATCTATAAATACCTACATTAAAATATGAATAATCATAACTGAATATTAATTTCCAGCACGCTATAACTGTCGCGTTACATAAAACCTATTTAATTTGCAAACAGACCATATTGCTATCATCATATTACACAACCATTTAATAACATAATTTGTAATTCCGGAAAAAAATCGGAAATAATTATTTATGTATCGCATAATTACCTTATTATGCTGACGGCTGGTATGTATATGTTACCTATAGGTATAATGTGTATGATACACGTAATGTTTCCGTCAATCAATTTGAAAGCTTGATTAATTTTTATTGAAATTCGATATTTGTTATATATAAGATAACGCTTATATATTTTTTATTAAAATAAATTATCAAAAATAATATGTTTACATGCTATCTGATTCAGTATCACTTAAATATCTCAGGTTTGTTTGTGATACTTCACTATTCTATTCGTCTCTCACAATAAGTTATAATTACACAGGTAAAAATAAAATTTGTCCATAAGTGGCGTTGGTCTTGTCTTTAAACGAGTCGCTACATCGCCCCATTACCCCATGTAAACCCTACTTTAAACTGGCCCAGGTCTTTCTGACTAGGTTTACATTCCTTCTCTTCACACATTTCAAGCACCATAGGAATCTTAGACTTTGGAACGAGCAAATAGCTTTGCTCGAGGACTGACCGACAGACTGAGTGACACACACAAAGTACAACTTTTTGATTATGTAACAATTTTCATATTGCATAACATTAAAATACTCTGTTGTTAGATGCACATGACATTGAATGCTATTTCATAAATCATTTTTTTCCCATGGATTAGGTAAGAAGGTGACATGATTTTATAAATAATCATCAGCTAACGCCATCTTGTAAATAGATATTTGACGGAGAAGGAGAGACTTCGATGTCTTCAGTAGAGCCCATCCATCTTTGTTTTTCCATGGTCTTCTGTGGGTGATGTTGGAGTGACCAGTTCAACCCGGTTCTGTTCGTTCATTGAATAATTTCCGAAGGTAAGTATTTCAGGTGACGTCTGTGTTACGTTGATTAGTATCGGAAAGTACGACCGTTTCAAAATTCTACAGTACTCTCAAGAAGTTCCAATGATGAGTCGATTGCGACATAAGTAAAACAGTTCGCCTAAAAATGTTTACATTTAAAGCCTTACTTACAACGTTTTAATATTATTGCCTGTTGCATATTATTAATGAAAGCAATAATTCATTTCCATGATTTAAACACAATACATATGGTATGACGTAAAGGAGTCTTAAATGTATTCAATTCAATTAAATGATCCTCTATTACATTATAAAGAGTTCAATAAACTTTTGACATTTTAGATTCGTATTTAGCAACAAATAGAAGGCTAATAATTACCTATTAATGCGTTACCTATTTAACAAAAGTCCTTTAACAAAAGCTGAACATTCTAAAACATAAACATAATAAAGTAAGTTCTGTAATAAAATATTGCAATAACTTTATATGCCGTTGATCAGTCGATTGGTTTATGTGCTGTACACAATTTAGCTGTGAGAACAACCGTTTTGTTCATCGTAACGTTAATGTTCATACATAAATTAGCAGCATTCCTAGCGAAAACCTAGGAAATCTAAGTTTGACAGTACGAGTGCTGTGTTTGTTCATAAAAAACGAGCAGATAGTAAAATCTGTTTCCTTTACAATATTAGTAAAATAAAACTAATATACTAAGTAAATTTAAATATGTTTTGGCTGTCAAAATGAATATAATCGATAGTGAACCAACCAAAGTGACCATCTTTATTTTTTTTTTGTTTTTTTTTTTAAAAGAACTACTTATTCTATTGTGATCGTTTATGTCAGAACAGTTGAGTAATATTGTCTTTTTGGTAAGTTTTAATTACTTTCTATTACCAGACGAAACACAACAAGCAGTATTTTTTTTGTGAGGGGAAAATCATCAAATAACTTCTCCCGCCCAGGGCCGGGCGGGAGGGAGTGTCAGGCTCTTACTGATTAAAAACCCCCCTGTTCCTTCGCCTGCTCTGGGCCGCGAGGTTGCGGTGCCTCGTTGCTCTTACTCCGCAACCCCGGCACAAGAAGCAGTATTAAATATTATATTTTTGTAAGCATATCCTATCCAAAGTCAACGTCAAAATTGTTATTTTCAACAAACATTTTTGAACATAAAATATTTTTAGTGCTTACCTACTTACTTACTCCTAAATAATTTCCGAAACCGATCTAATCGCGAGATAAATGAAGCAATGACCGAGGAAAAATTGAGAACATTTTTACTATATTAACTTTAAACACTTACTAGGTACTTGAAGTATTAACTGTATATAGGGTAGAGAAGTATCACAATATCAATAAATCAAACTAGACAATAAATATTGATTAATAGAATTTCTTTAAATACGCATGAAGAAGTAAGCAAAAGCTTATTAGCAAACTCGATAAAATGACCATTTTATTGACACCTATGATTATTTTGAATCATTGCAGACATAAATGATTGCCATAATAGGTCGTATACTTGTACGAAAGGGGACAGAAATGGCTTTTAAATAGTCAAGATTGCCTGATAATGTATTAAGTAAGAAATAACTAAATAATAATAACAAAATGGCATGGCAATACTGTTTATCCGTATGTATCAATATTGGTCAGGGGCAGGGGCCATAGTATTTCCATAGTTATCATATCCACTAGTCCATAGCAACCCATACCCATAACCCTTTCGTTTATTACCACAATTCGCAATAGTCCTGCATCAACCGGGGATTATCCTTGGGTGCACTTTCATAGTGCAAACAGGGATAATTGCCGGCTGATGTCCCATCAAATTAGATTAAAACTGTTCAAAGGGCCTCTGCGAGTTGGCTTCGGCCCCTCGTACGCCTTCCAAAGGTCCGGGATCCTATGATCCCGTGAACGGAAACGAACATACAAAATGGCAATATAAAAACAAGAAAATGAACTTCTCTTTAGATGTCTTAAAGCTGGTTACTTAAATAACATCAAGCTTAGTCATAAAAAAGTTATTTAAGTAAAACCTCTGTTCATCAACTAGTAAGTTATATATTATTATACTATTAACAAGTTCTTATTAACCTTTATTTTTTATTATGTAAACTCTGGACAGTTATTTCATTTGAAGCAGATTCAAAAGTAGGATTAATTCAGTAGAGAGAGAGTGAGTAACTATTGTTTGTCTACTGAACCGACTAATGGATACAAAAAAAATGAATTCATGAAAATCATAATAGTAAGAATTTGCCAGTAGATAATAAAATGTTACTGGTTGTTGAAACAAACAAAGACTACAGGTACAAATGACAGAGATAAGGCAGCTTTTAAGTTACGATCCCTATCAACAACAGATACACTTTGATGCAGGCAGTCGGTCGGTCCAGTCACTTTAATAGTGGACTACGAAAGGATGACGATGAAATCCATTTCCAAAAAAATGTGTTCAAAAAACTTCACTGATTTATTAGATATTCGATCGAATGTTTGTCATCGGCTGGGCAACTGACAACTCTGTGTGTGACGCACAAATTGTTCCAGGTCTGTATAAACCTCAGAATACAGAACAAACCAGAAGGCGTTATCGCGCTTAAAACAGAAGCAACTAAAACCACTCTTTACTATAGTAGTATGAAATTTCTACGATTAGTCAATTTTGGCACGTGGCATGTCGTGACGTATTTACGAGTATCAATTTTAATTTCATTATGCCGTCTTGTGTTATTTACTACGAGTAAAAATGCGGCTGGAAATACGAAAAAAGTGGATAAGATTACATTTCATCTGCAAGCATCGACTGCAATAGTATATTTAATTAATTATTGAATTTTTTTTAATCGATTTATTTTTCTATGAAAATTATGCGGCCATTTTGTGAGTGTTGTCATTTTTGGTGAAAATTTTACACACTTATTTATTTTTTGTGGGTTATATTTCTGTCCATTATCTAACAAAAAAAATAAAAATCATACAGAAGGCACGGCTAGATTCATTTTGGAAACCATCTAGCCAGAGCTTAGTTTGCTCAATTTACTTTGAAGAGATATATGTATTTATGACAAAGGTGGTTTGAACAGCATTTCCTACTAAGATATATCTATAGGTATACTAATTATAATGCTGAAGAGTTTGTTTGCTTGAATTCGCTAATCTCAGGAACTAAGTAAAGTAGGTAAGTAGACTTCTAGTCTAAAGACAATACATATTATAAAAAACTAAACCAGCAAAAGCTAAACCTTCGCACTTATTGAAGCTTTGTTTTATTTGTTGTGTATAGTAGGTGTAACTAAAATTAACATTAACATTTATAGTAAGTTTACGTATTTTTGTTGGGTTACCCAACAAAATATATCTTACCCTCCTATTGTAAAATTACCCCAAACCAAGGGAATTGTTCCACTGTCGGCAACACTACGCGGGTGGGAAGTGCGGCTGGCGGGGGGATTGACGTATTGTTTTTGGACACATTTGACGACATGTAATTATGAGTGAACGCGGCTTCTGGTTTGTTCTGTATTCTGAGGTATAAACGTAATAATGAAATACTAATCCCACCAAAAAAAATATTGTAAAAGTAAAAATAGCCAAGTCTCTCTACGCAATTCTTACAGAAGCCGAGCCCTATTCAACATAATTTATAATAATAAATCAATATTTTGTGACTATAGTAGTTTGTTTAACATCACAATAAC
This sequence comes from Spodoptera exigua, assembly GCA_902829305.4. Lineage (NCBI taxonomy): Eukaryota > Metazoa > Arthropoda > Insecta > Lepidoptera > Noctuidae > Spodoptera > Spodoptera exigua. The sequence goes on from LR824615.2 coordinate 9,460,946, forward strand.
AGTGACTTTGCTACGGGCAAAAGTTAAACGCCATTTGCTCCTTGTAATTACTTGCAGATACCGTTGAATTGTTATGTATATTATTCATATACGGACATGATGTTGTAACTGATTTGAGATCACCATGGACTAAACATGTGCCAAAGTGCATGTGCGGTTCGCTGATCTTGGATGATACCGACTGTTGGTTAAGGTCTCCTGGTATTATTTACTTTGCAGTTTTATATTTTGTATCTTATTGTACTGCTGTGGCCAAATCACTATGAGCACTGCCGCATGCCGTGCCCCCAAATATGGGGCTGACATCTTAAACAAATGACATAATCTTTCGTGTTTATAATAAGTAGCACAATTATTTATGAATAGATTATTATGTGTAGCTAATTACCATTTGGAATTTTTACATACCTAATTAGCCAATTAATATGATATAAAAACTAAGTGGGCATAGATCATACAGTAAATCAATTATGTAAGTAGGTAGAAATTTTAAAGAAGTCCAAAAACATAACTACAACTTCCTAGATTAAGTGAAATTTTGCTTTTTGTGAGGTCAAATCTGAGGTCACACGGTATACTGGTCATTGACCAATTTATAGGTCAACAAATTGTCGTGACCTACAAATCTATAGATATTGCGCAATCGCGTCTTGTAGTGAAGTTTTGTTTTTGTTCCAATCACCAGAAATTTATTGGGGATTGGGGCCCATAAAATTAATGAAGAAAAATCGGACACTAATATTTGTAACTTTGATAGAATAAAATAATATACGATTTTATGTAAAATAGTGCATTTTATTTTGCTTTTCATCCCAGCAAAATGGACTTGTATTAGTAACGACTTTTAATTTAAATCATAATTGTATTTGTGCTCCGACCGTTGACAATACATAATACTTATTGTAGCGACATACACATATACATAAAAGGTTCCACGACAGTAATTTGTCAACAGGTTACGTCACAAACAATAAAAAATTTGCGCGATTAAAGATAGATAAAAATCTCAACGTATAAAGTTTTGGACACTATCTCCTCGCCTGGTTGGATAGTCCTAATTTTTTCCAACTTAGAGAGCTTTACTCCCTATCTACTAAACTAACTAATATTATTAGACTTGTAAAGGAGACCGACACTTTAATATAAAGTAGGTACTCGAAAAATCTCTCAATTTTCTATTTAAAAATAGAAAATTCATACTTACAAAACTCATGACCAATTTTGATTGATAAATCGGATATTAGAGAATGATCAAGAAATTTTTCGAGTACCTAATTTAGACTAAAGTGTCGGTCAATGAGTTTATTAATTCCAAAATGTGTAACTGCCTGCGCATCATATCAGGCTTTTAATTTCCTTATGTGATAGACAAAGCTCGCATGTGACAAAATATTTTACCAACTTTTCCACCGGTATAATATATTATGTCATTAACCCTATGTAGCCACCATAATCTACTCAAATAATTTTCCGATGGAAGTAACAGCCCGGATTAAAACTAATATAAGAGAATTAACTTTTTTGGACAAAACATCATCAAATGACGTTTTCACGCTGGGCAGGGCAAGAGGAAGTGTCAGACTCTTGCTGACTAGCTTAGGGACCACGGTACATTATAATTGTGCTTGCAACTTGCAACATTGAACAAAGAATATTGAATAATAAGATATGAGATATGATAAATATAATGTGACTATGTGTGATGACACCAGGTCAATGGTGATGAGCAACCGGCTGCCTTCCCACGTGTCGCAGGTTGGATTCCCACATGGAACAACTTTTTGTGATCCACAAATTGCTTAGAATAGTTGAAATAATCATTAAGTCTGAGTATGTTAGAATGTTACTTTAGAAACCATTCCTTGCCGGGGTTGCGGGGCAAGCGCATCAAGCTACTGTTCTGCGATCAGGAGAAAGTACGGGGTGTTTTTAGTTAACAAGACTCTGACTCTTTCTCACACCTCGCCCTGGGTGTGAGAAGTGAATTGATGATATTTCTTCCCCAAAAAAACCCCTCATAAAATTATGTTGTTGAAATAGTTTGCTTTTGTATGCTAAACACCGCAGTATGCGCTTACGCATTTCGTACTCTCACGTGACTACTAGAGAAACAAGTTTTTTGAGTAAATTTGTTTTGTGACTGATCAAATTCCGATATAATATTAAAATATATCCGCTTTTACTCCTCCAAGATATTGAGTATTATTATGCTTTTTCCATTTATGAAGATGAGCTGTGAGGTAGGTCCGGTTGTGACACAAAATCTTTATGTTTATGTGTGTCTCTTTCACTCATTGAATATACATAACTTTTAATTGATAACTACAAACACGACAATAAGGCCATTAAACCAGATGCTTCGATCGGGGATTGAACCCGATACGTTTAACTTTGCAAATTACCGTCCAGCTAGACGACGTAAGCTTTATGATAAAGTTCATGTCGTCTGTAGATCTAACAGACCTATTAAAAAGGTTGGACACTACTTTAAGGAAACTACTAATTCTAAATTATCCTTAAGGGTTTCAATGTTTTCATATTTATGTCTTCATAAGCGTCCATTTTTGTTGATGTATATGTACGCAACGTTAGTCATCGACAAGTTCAAATGTCAACGGATCCAAATACGCAAAATTACTGATGACTCCATAAAGTGCAGTTACAAACACTATTGAGAAACAAACTTGAACTTTATGTCAATTGCGGAATACTCATTATTCTTATATAACTTAAGGAACATTTACCAGTAAATAAAACCGCATGGTGACGTCACGGCGCCGCACTTTCTGTCAAAAGAAAACAGACTTATCAGATCACAGCACTACACATCACAACACTGTTATCACGGTATCACAACACTGATATACCTGTGTGTTGTCCGGAGATGGGTATATGGAGCGAGCGGGTACATGCAAAGCAATGGTTCAGCGAAACACAACGTTACGTTCTTTTATACCTCGGAAACATTCCCACGAGATGCGCGTGTGTTGGAGGCTTCGCTTGACCGAAAGCGCTCACTCCGGTAGAGCGCCGTACCGCCAATATAGTCTACACGACCAACCCGGTTGCGTGCTTTCACTACTCACTACGACTTACAAGCATAAATGTAGGTATTTTTATCAAGTTTTTGCAATACTTTCTCAATGCACCTGTGCTACAAATATGGTGTCAATGATTGCTGAAAGTGTTTTGGGTCTTGCACTGAAAAGTTTTTGAATGTATGAAAAACTTATACTTTGAAGTTCTGAATGCTGGTGGCCTTGGCCCTCAGAAATCGAAGATCAGCTCAGACTTTGCCCTAATAAATGTACCTTACTACTTTCGGTGGTAGGTTTGAAAAATACAAATGGCCAAGCAAACAGTTCGTACAAAATACCTACTTATACATTGAAGTGAAATATCTAATTCTAAAAATCATTAGTACCATTTTGAACTATTTTCAAAACAATTTAATAGAATAAATCAACTATTATGTATATAATAAAACGACGCACCATAGTTTGGAGAATGAGTTGTAGTAGGCGGACGGTAGCGCTTTCGATTTATTTGCATACAGCAGACAGTTAGGCTGAATGAGCGACGGCATAATGGCAAAATTTTGACATTTTACCTTTTTTTAACAAAATTTAAAGAAGGAACACATCATTTTAAAAACGTAATCCTAATTCCTTGCCTTGAACGACTGAACTGGTTCTTAACAAGGTTTAAGTTTAATAAATTAACTGTTAAATCCATATCTACTTCTAGAAGGTATAGTAATATGTTCTTAAGTAGGAACAGATTAGGTAAAAAAAAACTTGACTACTTTAAATGGAAATATATCGCTTCTGAACGTATAGGTGAAATAGCTATTTAGACAACTTGGAGACTTAGAGGAATCTACATAACGTTAGAAGTCAGAGTTCGAGAATTTTATTGCAGTTTCTCTAAAATTTCGACTGAATGGCTTTTAGTAGCTTAGTGCAAAATCTTTTATTTATATAAAAAAACGCGTTATGTTGCTAACCGAAATCTTGAGACAGGTTGGATTTATTCGGTCATTTCCTTTTGAATAAATCTCATTGGCGTCTGAAAGAATAACAAAATAGATTTTTGGGAAAAAAAAAATATGGCGTCCTTTAAAACATCTGTCACGATTTAAAAATAACAAACATGATTTGATGGGTAATAACATGATTTGAACTGCTAGCCTCTCTAACCTGCTAAAGCTGTTCCCAACCGGGTCCATATTGTTTCCAATGTATTGTTCGACTTATTAAAAATACCACCTGTATAACATATGAAATACTAATAAAGTATTGAGTATTGAGTATAGTTCGCCGCTGGATCTTCTCTGAAGTATTTTTTGTTTTTAATGTAGGTTTTGCTAAAATTCTACAAAGAGCACTCGTTTACAGACTCTTTCAAATATAAAACTCTGCCAAGAACAGTAGGAGCGGTAATAAATGTGGTCCATTCTGACACCACTGGGTCATGACAAATCCCTACGTAGTATAAACAATATCTCTTCCCGCTGTCTGTCCCTATGTATGCTTAGATCTGTAAATCTACGTGACAGATTATGATGTGGTGTTTTGAAATAGATAGAATGATTCATTCTGATACCACGTATACTACAAATTAACGTGAAAAAACTCTTCTTTTGCGTTTCGTCATGTGAGAGAGGTTATCAGCCCTTTCCCTCCCCTCCCCCACTCTACCAATCTTAAAACAACCCCTAAAAGAGAGGTAACGCCCTGATACTGATACCACGGCCTCACAGCAAACCGACGTGAAACGAGGGTTGCGTTGTTGAATGAGGTTACTGGAGGCACAGTCTTCGCTCAGTCTACCAATCCTCAAATCTTTAACAACCCCTAAAAGAGCGGTAACACACAGCTGTAACTCCCTTAGTGGCTTTCTTGAGTAACTGATTGCTTGCCATTAGTTGATCCGAGCATTTTTTTGGCAAATTATACCATAAAAAAATTAACAAAAAAGAAATGGAAGCAAGTAGCTCATCTTCTATTACTTCATCGAAAAAAAACATTAGCTATACACTGTACATAACGATTACATTGTAATTGGCAACTTCTTGTACATATATAACTTAGTTAATTATATGACGAAACAAAAATATACGAGTAAGCTAAGCGTCAATGTTGATTGGGCTTGGTCGAACATCTTCATAAATCTTTACTACAACTGGTTCAGAAATGTACGCATTTAAATATACTTCTTTATATCTTATGCAAACATATTTATTTGTTAGTTGTTTTTTAATCACTTCATAGATACACGCGTCTTTTAAATGTAGGTTTTGCAATACGATCGATTGAAGATTACATTTTAAACGGCTTATTATTATATTCGTTTAATTTAGGACAGTATTAACTTAAAGAAAAAAGGTTATTTAGCTGCTGACATTGGCAATATTTTTCTTCTGGCTTCTCTACTGATTAAAACAGTGCAGAAAAGAGCACTTATGTATAATGCAGATTTCAATCGTATCAATAAATTGAATTGTAGATGCAATTAAGTATTTTATTTTCTTAACCGACTTAGGGCTGATTGTTTAATAGTTAGATAAAAGTTACCTGCGGAATAATTATGATGGTCACGTCAGAATGTTTGTATAAGACAGTGACAGCAACAATTTTATTCCTAAGATAACATTTATCTGACTATTCAAAAAAAAAACAGCCTTAAGCATTTTACTTTAATTCTATATATAAAAATATACCTAACCAATTTAAATCACGTATGGTGCCCTCTTTTAATCAAGGTTATAGGTACTTCTAATTAATAACTCAACAGTAGGTCAAACACTTGATATTAGTACATCATTAATCAAGTCAAGCACATCTGTTTGATGTTGGAAAAGACATCGATTTAAAGATATATTTGTTGCCCGCCCACTTTTCAAAGTATTGCCAAATCATTGATGAGTTTTTCACGTAACTGGTTGAGTAATATGGGAAAACAAAACAAAGTTTGGAAATAACATGACATCACCGTCCACAATAATATATGATGGGCATTTATATTTCTTTTTATATTGAAAATAATAAAATATAGCCGTAAGTTTTGGGAAATAGATCATTAGAATTACCCCTTAATTATTCATCCTTATTCGGCCGAATAATCTCCGGATAACTATATGCTATTTTACTAGTATTGTTATTTTATTTATTATTTTACCGTCAATATAAAACATTTATTAATACTGAAAAGTCATGTCAGCAAAAACACCATTATATTGGTGTTTCATTAAATCTATTCTGATTTATTGTATACCATGATGACTTCAAAATATGAAGATCAAGCCAAACCGATGAATTAATATTATCTCGACTACGACAAGACTATTTATTTGGTTTACATCCTATTAAAATCAGCTGTTAAAAATATTTCTTTAGCACACCTGTCTTAGATACATGTGTGCAAAATTTATGTATTCAGTTCTTGTAACGAATAAAAACATTCCCCACATAATTTCCGTAAACATAATAGACGATTTAATTGTTTTAATTTTACTTTTCGTAACATTTTGTTGGGTGATTACTGTAATTATTCAAAATAGGTAATTTATGACTTATGTGTCGATACATAACACGTATTTTGCAATGCAACAGACATACATTAACCTGCCTATCTGCAAGACGATTTATATTTCCTACATTGCGATACATAACAGGAGGAAAGTACTAGGTGCACATAACTATTAAAGAGGTAATCAAACAGTGACATCGCTTAGCCGAATGCAATAACAGTTGATCTCTAATTACCTGAAGATTCTTACACTGAGTCTGCGTATGTGGGGGCAGTTACATTAGCAGTAACAATTTATTTTATTGCCTTGTTGATGTAGTCGTTAATGTGTAGACGCCAGTTCGTGAAGGTATCAAGTCCTAGACTTCTAAGTTATAAACTATGCATAGCGTCTTAAAGGCCTACTCTAGTACGATGAAATATCCGCATTCCAGAAGATCGAGGATTACGGATTACGTAGTTTATAATTGGTGGTGAAAAAACTTTTAGATGGATATAAGCTTAACATGAAAAAGCAAACCAATGGCAATCGAGCAAAACGGTTTACCTGATTGCAAGCAGTCGAAGCCGGTCATGATCACCTGCAACTCCAGAGAATTTACAAATGCATTGCCGGTTAGAGATTGGGAAGGGATTGCGGGAGGGTTGGACTGGACTTCAAGTAACCACACCTACATGACGAAATACAACTGTATGCTTGTTTCACGCCAGTTTTCTGTGAGGCCGTGGTATCACTCCGGTCAAGCCGGCCGGCCCATTCGTGCCGAATCTTGGTCTTCCCACAAATTAAGATAGGTAGTCTATGTATACGAAAAATAATCCTAATTCCCCCTTAGTGATGGCATTGTGCAAGAAGGGCTAGTCTGATTTCGATAAACAGAGTGGAAAGTCTGGGAATAGCAACCCTTTTCGATGCCGTGGCGGTTGGTCATAGAGGATAGTGAAACAAACAAAAAAACAAATGATTAAACTGATATAGTTTACTATAAAACTCTCTGCTCAAGCACGTATCATTAAAGAAGCTAAGCTTTTAAGTAACTCGACGTGTTAACATAATTAGAATATGCACAAGTGTACTAGAAGGAACTGTATAGTTTCTGTCCCCCGATAAAATGGCAGACTTTATATATTTTCCCCATTAATTTATGGAGAGTTTTCAACATGGGGAGGGTATGATAAAATTGCATAGTATGGATTATTTGCATAAAGCTTCGTCTAGTTCATAGATTTTTATACTATCTACTCTTTATACTCATAACCATGTCGCCATAAAGTATCATCTCTTTGCCAATATTTGTTCAATTTCATAACACAGATACGAAGTGTATCGAATGCTATATTTTACGCTACACTTCATGATCTACATAAGTACTAGTATGTCTTTCTTTAACACATTCTATACCTTGAACGTTTTGAAATAAAGTCCACAATCTATTGATAGAATTTCACAGATCGGAGTAAGTTGATGTACTTATGTAGGTATGTGTTAAACTAGAGCAATCTTTTTTTGAAATCACATTGTATTGAGCCACGTTTAGTTTCTTTGAAGGTCATAGTCTAGATGAGTAACATTCACTTGTAACCTGAGAAAAAAACAACTAGCTAGAGTGATCAGGCTGAAACCGTAAACCTTAAACTAATTAGAACAAAAAAGTTCCCTGATGGTGTCTTCTTTCATTTCAAAATTATTTTATACACAATTCTTTTTTTAACCCTATGTCATGGTGTCAACCAAATATTAATGATAAGATAGCAATAATTATGATTACAAACGGCATTCAAGAATCGTAATGCTAAATATAAACATTAATATAACTCCTCCCGATTTTAAATAAACAAAACCCAAAAGACAAAACAATGCGCGAACAATCACGATAAAAAAGTTTTAACTCGTACGCATTTGTTCTAATATCACGCAACAGTTCCGGCATAACCATCTTAATTTAAATTTGGAACAATGGCGGATGGCGGGAAACTTACTCGTGTGTATAATGGCGGACCGGAGAAAAGTGACAGTTCGCTAGAAATTAAACTCTTACGTAATAATAACAATTAGCTCGTTAGTGAGTGTGTAATTATATGAAATTGTGAGTAAACTGTTACTTTTATTTTATAAACTATGTGAATGGCTTGGTTTTGATTATTTTATAATTAAATGGTCGTTTTTGCAAATGTAGTAGATATACCTACCTAATTACTACTATTTGTAGATAAAAAATAAATGTTGTGATGTTAAAATTAATACAGTCAATCAGTTGCCAAATACATGTATGTTTTAAGGTTTAAGTAAGCAAGTGTTCTGCCCTGTCAATGCCTTAAAATATGTACACAAAATTGCTGTTTAGGTAAATATGTAACCTTTGAAATTTTTTATTTGAAAATTGTGTACATCTTTGTAAAAGTTTTAATATTGTGTATCTAAAAATTTACGTTTCTAAACGAAAGAAAAATTGTAACTATACTCACTACAATATACATAACGGGATCCGTGAATCAATCTTGAGTATCAGTCAACTTTATCCATGGAGGCTTTTTTATGGGTGGGCAATCGTCAAATAGGTCTTATTAACTAAGAACCACCCACTAAGGCTCTGCCTCCGATAGAGGACCCTGACACCCCCCTACCTCCCGTCACCCCAGACGAAGTAGAGGAAGTGATCAGAGGACTCCACCACAGAAAAGCTCCAGGGCGGGATGGAATGACAAACAGGGTCTTTAAGCTCCTCCCCGCCCAGATCATTGTACTTCTGGCTGCCATCTTCAATGGCGCCATGACCCATAACATGTTCCCACAATCGTGGAAAGAGGCTATCGTGATTGGTATCCCCAAGCCCGGTAAGCCCAGGTCTTCCCCGAGCAGTTACCGCCCCATCAGTCTGCTCAGCGCCTTCGGCAAGATCTACGAGCGACTTATTTATAAGCGACTCAAAGATTACGCCGAGGCGAAGAGCCTAATTCCATCACACCAATTCGGCTTTCGAGCCCGCCATTCTAGCGTTCACCAGGCCCACCGCATCGTCGAGTTGTCAGCTCTCGCTTTCAACACGGCATGATGACGGGGGCTCTGTTTTTCGATATAGCGAAAGCATTCGACAAAGTCTGGCACAATGGCTTGATTTTCAAGCTATACCAACTCGGAGTGCCTGACCGCCTCGTGCTCATCATTCGAGACTTTCTGTCGAACCGCACCTTCCGCTACCGCATTGAAGGCGCACTGTCAACCTCGCGCCCAGTCAGGGCAGGCGTCCCGCAAGGGGCCGTACTATCGCCCCTCCTTTTCACGCTTTACACCAGCGACATACCAACTCGACCACGCGTAGAGCTCTCCCTGTTCGCAGACGACACGGCGATCTACTGCGCGGGCCGCAGTCCAAACTCCATAGCCCGAACCCTCCAAAACTCCGCAGCCGCACTAGGCGACTGGTTCCGGAGATGGAGGATAGAAGTCAATCCGGACAAAAGCCAGGCGGTACTGTTCGTGAAGCCGCGTATCCACCAACCTGATACGCCTACACCCATAACCATGTTCGGCAAGCCTATCCCCTGGGAAAAGCAAGCCAAGTACCTCGGAGTCATTCTCGACCAACACCTGAATTTCAGAGAGCACATCAAGACGGTCCGTTCGCGAGCCGCCTTCGCCCTCAGTAGACTATTTTCAATGCTGAACCCACGCAGCAAACTCTCGCTCAAATGTAAACTCCGTATTTATACTACATGTATACGACCGATAATGACGTACGCATGCCCGATCTTCGCGCATGCACCACCCCGAGCGATCCATAGGATGCAAACGCTACAGAACCGCTTTCTCCGAAGGGCCGCGGGCGCACCCTGGTACCTAAGGAATGACCGACTACACGTCGACCTCAAAATACCGACTTTGAAGCAATTCATGAAACGCTTGTCAAAGCGTTACTTCGAATCCGCCGAAAAGCACCCGAACCCCCTCATAGTATCGGCCGCCCGATACAAAACATCCCAGATTTCCAAAGTTCGCCGTCCTCGGCACATTCTCGAAGAACCAGACGACCCTATCACCATCCTACAAGAGAGCCGTAGGGATACCAGCACAATTCGTAAATACAAATACAGACCGCGTTCCGTATTCCGGCCTCGCCGCCGAGGCCCACCGCGACGTCCCAGTAACGTTAAAAACCGATCATTGTTAAACGAGCCAGCCCGCGACGCTGAGCCAATAGTAATAATAAATACTCGCGTAAATAATCCGACCCAGCCTGATTTGACTTGCTGCCCCTCCCCAATGACCCCGCCGAGCCGAGGTTCGAACCCCACAGGGGGTGCCCTCAGCGATGCGGTCATTTAGCTTAAGTAGTATTTGTTGCCCTGGCTGGGGGCCTTAAGTTATAGAGGCCACCGCAGGGATTAGTCCGGTTAAGTAGTTAACAGCCGTAGCGTGCTGAACTACGAGTGGTCCTATCAAAAAAAACCACTAAGGCTTCAGGCTGAGACCATGGTTCATCCATGGAGGCTTTGGTCTGTGTCATAGGGTGGTCTACGGGTCTACGTCGGCAAGCAAGGGTAGCTTGCTGCATGATCAGAACCGAAACGTACGATGCGTAGCGTATCTTATTATGTGTTAAGCATGTGTAATTTAGGCAATAGTTAACCACGGAATATAAAAGGCTAAAATACCTGCATTACTCACATTTCACGACACTTTATTTTAATCGGAATATCTATTTGTCTACAAATAAAAAACGTAATAAATCAATTAATCGCATATATCGGTCTGATCACCATCCTACAAGTCTTGCATTAAATATATTACATTACCCACCTATATTACTGCTCGTTCGTTTACGCAACTAACAACGCAAAGAGCTCCAATAACAACAAGATGATTAATACTGTAACTAATCACTAATTAAGAGCCCTTTCGTCATAAATGAAGATCTTTCAAAAGTCAATAAATAACTTTACATTACAAATGCGTGGCCCAATTGTATCATAACAATCTAAATTCGATACTCGATTCTCTAATCAACTTCGTACGCAATCGATTAAGTATCGAGTCTATATAAAGTAATTACAATGGATGTAGACAATAAATTTGTTCTTACATTTACTCGTAGATATTTTATCGTATTAAAATTATGGTGAATATACCCACTACTTATGTTTTTCTGTAAGTAAATTGAAAGATTGAACAAATAGGTATTTGTTTTTTTAAAACGTTGCTTTACACTTGGATTTTCAATATATACAATTTCACATATACATCACGCGCAGACCCGAAAAAACAATTTATGGATCACACAAAGAGTTGTTCTGTGCGGAAATCGAACCAGCAACCGTGCAGTCAAATTAAAAGTTCGCTGATACATCTCCAACTAAAATGATCAAAAATGTGAAATTTGCACAGCTGATGTAAGTAGTATTTTTTGAGAAATAAAAATTAATTTTCATCATATAGGTGAAAACTGGGTGAAAGAGCTACCTTAACGAACAAGATATCAGTAACAAATAATGAACCTCTAGAAAAACGCATTGACATGAAATTTTAAACCTTAATTCATATGAGTTATGAATTTTTACAGTTTGTACAGTTAAAAATTCTTAGGAAAAAAAAGATCCACATTCAACGAACAGTCAAAGAGTATCTTAAGATAGATCTCGGACACACTTTTATGATTTATAGAGATAAACGATTTTATTTCTTTTTGCAGGTGTACAAGGTTGAAATTGTATTGCGTTAACTTTACGCGTGACGAATGATTAATAGCTGTATCCACAACAGACGATCCAGCCTAAATCGGCGATTCTACGATCTGCAATTTTCTGTTTTTATGTGATATGCGAATGAGCCGACATATTTCCTGATGGTAAGCAATCGTCGTCGCCTATGGACACCCGCAACACCAGACGAGTAACAAGTGCTTTGCCGGCCTTTTGGGGATTAGGGTTTCGAAGATTTAGGGATTAGGGAGGGATGGGGAGAGGGTAAGTATTGGGCTTCTTGTAACACGACGTACACGGCAAAACTTAACGCTATGGTTGTTCTGCGCCGGTGTTCTGTGGTATCAATCCGGTCAAGCCGACCCATTCGTGCCGAAGCATGGCTCTCGCACAATTAAAATATTTATTCCGTTTTTATTTATTTATTTATATATACTTTATTGCACACATACACCAAGTAGCAATACATTGGATACTATGACCGAATGTTGTGATTACAATGGGCGGTCTTATCACACTTTTTATTTTACTTTTTATTTAGGTAATGTCGAGTTTATTTTATCTTAATCTTTTTGGATGTGTTGTATTGACGTTATGTCCTTAACAAGGCTGACTAAAGGTGATTAAAATACGTTAAAATATTAACCTAATATAAAAAAAAACAAATATATAGCTCTCCTAACACAAAACACGCTCCAACTTTGCTCACATTCCGTGAAACAAGTGCACATTAACGTTCGTCGCTGGATCGTCTGATGTGAATTTCTGTAATCATAAAAGAATGAATGCGGGTTGACACGTGACTAGTGGATTATTTGGCGTAATCGTAATTGAATGGCATTACAACATAAGCCATGATATAATTCCTAACAAAGAATGATGCGAAACTCGTTTTGTTTTTTTTTTGCACGTAGACCGAAACATAATGAATATTATTACTACATAGCTCTATAATTATGTCTCATTATCTCACTTTATATAAATGTGAAAGTTTCGATGTTTATCTTTATCTAGGTATGTTAATTTGTATAGTAAATCAATCATATTTTAATTGCATTATTATTTTTAAGCCACAGCCCTACCCGTCATTAAAATTATAAAATTTAAAAAATTATAATAAACAAGATTTTGCCCGCGAATCCTTTCGCGTGGAATAGTGACTTCCTGATTCCTGCAGATTCTTGGTATAAAAACTATCCTATGTGTGTGAATACACATAGACATAGTTTTGAACTTGACCAAATTTCACAGAAATCGGTTCATTCGTTTATGCGTGCCGACCTTTTAGGGATTAGGGTTTTGGAGATTCAGGGATTGGGGGAGAGGAAGGATTGGGCCTCCGGTAACCTCACTCACACGGCAAAACACAACGCTGTGGTTGTTTCATGCCGGTTTTCTGTGAGGCCGTGGTATCACTCCGGTCGGGCCGACCCATTCGTGCTGAAGCATGGCTCTCCATGGAACACTTAAATCCTAATGGTACATTTTTAATGATCACATCCTACTAATACATATTGTAAAGGCAAAAGTTTCTAAGTAGGAAATAATGGATATGATAAAAACTACTGAATGGATCTAAATATAATTTGGAGTGAAGATAGATTATGCAATAGTATAATCTTCAGAAATAATATATAAGCTTTTTGTCCTGAACGCAAAATATAATTTTCTGATGTCATTCATTTTTAATCCAATATAAACTATTATATAGGGTAACATAATTATGCATGCAGCAAAGAAAAAGCTATCACTACCAAATTTTTTAATAATAGATAATTTTAAGGCCGTACGGAGTAAGCTGAAAAAAACTAGTAGGTTTAGAACCTACCCTAGGTTACATACATAATAATATATATTTGTGTAATCAACAAATTGTTGTTTCGGGTCTAGGAGGTTTGTTTAAGTTTGTAAACGCACCCACGATACAGAACAAAATTAGGGCGGGGCAACTTTTTTTTAAAAGATGTAAGCCTTGAGGCTCTCTAAATCATTCTACATGATATTCTTCTTCTAAAAGTTCAACTCTAGAAGCAATCAGTCAACACGTCACAAAGACACTGGCAACATATTTTTTTTTTACCCAAAAAAGCATGACCCGCGAGTGACCTGCGAGACAACTGTTACTTTTATATAATAATATTAATTTTTATCTACAAATGTTACACAATTTCTCATATATATGTTTTCAACTATATGTATATAATTTGTCTAAAATTCTTGTCAAATTGAATAACCTCATTTATTAGAAAAATTATCTAAAACCCTGATTTCTACTAACATAGTTATTTAACAAATTGGCTATAAAGACATCTGAATGACACCTTCATTTGTAAAATGTCTAGTTTATTACTAAAACGGCTATAGGCTCGTGCTTATTAATATTTAAAACCTATTTAATAGATTAATTGAGTAGGTATTCTGAATTCCTAGGATCACAACATTGCATAGTAACTATTTTGTACGCCTAGGGAAGCATGGCTGACCAAAAAGAAATCCTATTCCATTTATGTCAAAATTAAAAAAAAAACTTTTATTGGGAGAAAATCACCAAATGACTTCTGGTCATGGATGGGGGTGGGATGGGGTGGGAGTGAGTATCAGACTCTTACTGACTAAACCCCTCCCTCCAGTTCCTGCTCCTTCAATAGGCCGAGGCGGTGTAGTATTACGCTTGCCCTGCAACCCCGTATGAAACAAAAGTATTGAATATGTGATTACAATGTTAAAAAGTCCGAAAGAAGTATTACAAATTAATAACGCAATCCGCTTTTTGTTCAGTCATCAAATTTGCCAATAATAATGATTAGTCTGACAGATGCGAAAGATGAATTCAGTTTCCTTATAATAGTGTATGACTCAAAAATCATCGGCATGCGCAGTTCAAAGGTTCTTTTGTGTTAATTTTAACTTAAATTATGTCATCAAAGTTAATTAGCAGAGTATTAAGGTACAGAGAAAATACTTCTTAAGTTTTATTGGCTTCATATAAGTGTTATACACATTTTGCATATCTTTATCATGTAATTGATCATAGAAACAAAAAACCTTTACAAAACGCTTAAATAAGGAGTTAATTGCAAAAAAGAAACAATAAAACCTCCACAAATCTTTAAAATCGTGAAAGACTTCAACAAAGAGAGATCAAATATTCTTTATCTTAATAATCCAATGAAATATTACGATGTATCAAAACATAAATCAATGATTTGGTTATATTTAATCAACGCTTTCTTTGGTTCCACACACAAAGATCTGCAAAAACTGTACTATTCAATTTAAAACCTTATAATGAGACAGTATAGAGTACATTATTATTTAGCATCAGATACAGGAACTTAAGTACATAATATGTTCGTATTATATGGTCAAAGGATGACGTTGAATGACTATAAATCTGCATCTTCCTGCTGCACATTCAATATTGCAATCTCATGAGATTTCATTTCGTAATCGTATTCGGTTGAACATAACGTTTCAATGCAAAACTACCACTACCTGTATACATAAATTAATGTGATATGAAAAGAATTTTATTTAGGCCAAATTTGAATACGACGACTTTCAAATGAGGGGGGACACCTTTGGCTTCCCAGATTTGTTTTGTTTAATGTAATAAGTCAGCAAACGAGCAGACGGATTACCTGATGGTAAGCAATCAGACGAGACCTGATGGTACGAGTGCGCTGCCGACCTTTTAGGGATAAGGGATTTGGAGATTTAGGGATTGGGGAAGGGTCCGGGAAGGGGAAGGATTGGGCCTCCGGTAACCTCACTCACACGGCGAAACACAACGCTGTGGTTGTTTCACGAAAACGCTGTGGTTGTTTCACGAAAACGCTGTGGTTGTTTCACGATGACGATCGATTCGGCGA
This sequence comes from Spodoptera exigua, assembly GCA_902829305.4. NCBI lineage: Eukaryota > Metazoa > Arthropoda > Insecta > Lepidoptera > Noctuidae > Spodoptera > Spodoptera exigua. Next base: position 9,477,046 of record LR824615.2, read on the forward strand.
CCAATAGGGTGGAAGTGCACTAATCTACCGTGGCCATCACGGGTGGCCATGGACTGGAGCAGTAGTAGAACGGGTTGGTTTTAGTTGGTAAGAATCTGACACTTCACCTCCTCCCAATCCAATCAGAGCGGGAGAAGATATTGAATTATCATTCCATCTAAATTCTTTTACTTGCGTAGTCTCAGGGATTGCGGCCCATAAACAATTAATAATTCTATTTAGGTAACAAATCGAATACGCAGCTACTTGAAACTGCTACCCATTTCATCCTATCTCGAAACATAACCTTATTTTTAGATCACACTTAAAATTAAAGTTATATGACAAATAATTATCTTCCTTATAGGTTCCAGAGGTTAGTTCAAGAATTCCATCTATTAAGAAACAGTTACGCGCATTAGATATAAACTTTTCCTAGGTTACGTAATGATAATGAAGTATGCGATATTATGTACGATCGTGTGGTCAATCCAACATAATACTGATGAGTTTAAGGTGTTCAAACTATTTTATTTTATATGTTTACAACTTTATTCAAATTGTGCAAAGGTGGATTTAACGAATTAAGCATTCGAACTAGTATTTCTTTTTTAACTAAAATTCGCGGGTTACTCACGTGTACATGTTGACTGTAGGCTGCGCGACGTCGCCGCGTCCGCGCACGCTGCTCATGAGGAAGAACCCCTCTGTGGTTCGAAACTAGTAGAGCTTTTCTCAACATGTACACGTGAGTAACCCGCGAATTTTAGTTAATTTAGTATGTCTCACGATAGTTATTATAAAAACATATTTCTTTTTTAATGTATCAAACTCCAAGCACCTGTTGTCTACTATTGTGCCTAAAATTGCCACTATTGAAAGGCTAAATCTAGAACACTTGTCAAAAAACTTCGACGCACAAAGAATTTTCTCAATTTTTTTATGACCACACTAGCTTCTCTCGCTGCTCGGCTCCTAAAAATCTTAGCGTGGTGTTTTATATCCTAAAGCCTTTCTCGATAAATGGACTAGCAAACACAAATTATTAAATTCTTCTGGTTCGAATAATTATTAAATTCGAACCAAAAGTTCTGGAGATAAGCGCGTTCAAACAAACTGTGAGAAGAAAGAAAGAAAGACTTGTTCCATGGAAGAATCAAACTCTCAATCATTTTACACAACAGCTGGTTATCCACATCAACTGTGGTAAATAGTACATTACTATATGTTCTGTAGTACTTAACTTCTAACCTTAACAAAACAATAAGTCTTATGTAACACAAATGGAATTTAATTAAAAATATTACTAAGCATTTTATTTTATTCATTCATTAAACTCATAAAGATGTTAATTAAAAAAAACGAGATTATCTAAATGAAGACATATCTAACTTGAAACCATCGCGTCACTGTGAAATAATTTGTATTTAAATACTTAAATATTATAAATGCGTATAAATTGCATAATTTCCTCTTCAAAGTGAAATTGCGTATGAAATAACCGTCTTATCCTGTTTAAGTTAAATAAACGGATAAATTTTTTGATGTTTCAAGTAATAATGAAATCAGATGCCGTCAAAGAAACTGCAGAAAGAAATGAAATCACAAGAGGAGATAAAAAAATCTGTTGTGGCTAAAGTAAGTAATGCATAGATATATTGTTATTCTGCCTAATACTTATATACTTCAATTCTGAATTTAAGGGACTCGTTAAAAAAATGTGACATGTACCAACTTTCAACAAAATTCTGATTATGGAAAAGAAGGTAAATGTGCTTACGAAATAACATAAACTCACAGTCAAAGTCAAAAACATTTATTCCACCTAAAACATAAATAGGCAGTTTGGAAAGGTCAAAATATAATTGTAGGTTATCAGTTTGTTCGTCATGGAAGCTAGGTGCATAGCAGTCACCTGTCCATTGCCGACGTTTAAAGAAGAAGTTCTTTTTTTAAATTTGAAGTATCGTGTATCAGTTCGGAAATACCACCGACGACGACAGTTCTATCCATAGTTTTGCTGATCAAAATTTTTATACCAATACGCATTCGATTTACATTTCTAATTGTTAACATACAAAATTCCTATTCGTTTCTCTAGCAGAAAACACCAATCAAAACAGCCATAAAAACACGTCTGAGATCCACTAAGTCGTGAGAAGTGAACCACTTTCTTACTTTCGATAAATTCACAATGGCTACCTACTCCAATGACCAACAAAAAACGCAATAAACTACATACTTATAGTGCTACGATACACGAATCTATTTTACTGAAAATGTAAGTAAGTAGTAGAAAACACTAAAATGCGCTTAATAATTTATTACTGTGTAATTCCTAAGCAAAAGTGTATAGAGATGGATGTCGGATAGATGTTATTAGCAGCCACGACGCCTTACAATGTTGGCCTTCATCTTTAAAATTATTTCATTCTGATATTTAGGTACAAAAATGGATTTATATCCTTAATACGTGCTACAACTTCTTTTCGGGTCTTCTGTGGATTCCAGCTTACTGTTACAGACTTATGCAATTTCGATTTTATAAGTGAATTTGTCCCAAAATCGAACGCTTCATGAAGAGAGAGATTTTAAAAATAATTAATTTTCTGTGGTTGTGTGGAAGAGCTTTTTACCCGTTAAACAATTAACATTTTATTAAAAAGGCTAGGATTCGTCATTCGATCGCTTGTTCACTGTCATTGTCAAGTGAACGGCAAAACCTGATACTTCTTTCGATATTACGTTACCTTTTGTGCGTACCGTACGCTCTAAAGTCGACCGGCAATATGTTTTTTTGTACACAATCATTGAGTTAATTTTTTTTGAGACAAAGTTCCTTTAATTTTTAACTTAAAATAAATAAATAAATTCAATTGAAATTTTGTTTTCAATAAATTATGGTCTTCTGGGACAGGAAGTACATTTTTACTGATTGTTTAACCAAAACCACGGTAATACGATTTTATCCTGTGTCGTGGGTGCGGTTACAAACATACAATTTCACATACACATGACACCCAGACCCAGAACAACAATTTGTGGATCACACAAGGAGTTGTTCGGTGCGGGAATCGAACCCGCGACACGTTGCACGGCAGCCAGTTGCCCAGCCACCGCACCAACCGTGCAGTCGTGCAGTATTATTTAGATACTAGTTTTTAAGTATGGGAGAGCCAGCTTCGGCACAAATGGGTCGTCTCAACCGGACTCCCAATCCGTCCCCTCCCCATCCTTCCTCAATCTAAAAATCTCCTACACCATATCCCCAAGATCGTGCGAAGAAGAGCACCGCAGGTGTACTTCGGGTGTTTATGGTCGACGCCGATTGCCTACAATCAGGATATCCAACTGATCATATAAAAAATACCGTCCTAAAATATAGTTTTCTGTTGAAGTTAGATAAATAAATTCTTAAACATAACATGCATAAGTTGAATATCTACGTATACTTATTGGTACTTTTTTGTAACATATTGTTAAAATCTCTCTTTATCCCTTTAGTGAGTAGGACTCTAGACAAAACGAGTATCATCTTATCTGTTTTTTTCTGTTATTCTTATAGCAGTTTTCATCTTACATCACCCCAAAAAGTTTCCAATACTTTGACACCAAAATTATCATAAATTCATACGACTAAGTTCATAGTACCCTTACGTAATGTCCAATTAGTTCACGAAATATTTACTTTATATAATTGTTGTGGGCTTTCTTTTTTGTAATTTGTTTTGACCATAACAATACGGTCTGCACTGTGTCTACGGTCAATATTTACAGTTAAACAAATAGTTTATTTCTCTGTTATAAACAATAGAAGCTTTTTTGGATGTTTTTTTATGTATTTTGTAAAATAATCTTGTGTGACATAGCTTTTAACAAATCTATGTTTAGTTTTCGTTTTGTCGTTCGTGATGAGTGAAACAATATATAGGTACCTAATAATGTTACTTAATCTGTTTTCTTAAATTTCCTATTTTCTCTAAATTAGTAAGCGCCCTAATCATAAACATTTATATTAAGTAGACTTATTTAATAGCATTCTTCAGATAAAAGCGACGTCTAAATAAACATAACTTCCATTAGAAAGACATAAAGAGATAAAAGGTGACATAACAACACCAGCCCAACGAACCTTTACGACCTACATTTCCTTAAAAATCGTCGAAAATAGCCTTGACATGCACAAAACCTATAAATTTAAAATTCGAAGCATATAATTATACCACAGAAACCGAAACTAAGCGATTCTTACTGATGTAACGCTCGACGCACAGTTCGTTCATCGTCCCATCATTTCACTTTTTCTCGAATGTAGTATCTTGTTTAGCTTAGCATGCATGAATTCGGGTGTAATAACCGTTGGCACGTCTACTATGAAATATTTATGAGTTGGTTGTACGCCGATCTCACTTATTGTCACACCACTCATCTTATGTAATGCTGTTCTATTTTTAAATCGAGTAAATAAATTCGTATTTAGATCTGTGAAGATATGTTTTTGTTTACTAAGATCTTAGGCCGTGATTCTTATGAGGATATATAATTATACATATAAAGTTTTTTTTTACAACATATAAAGTTGGATTTGGGATTCAGAATTTTTTTTTTCTAGTTGATGTGTTTGAATTATCAAAATCCTTTCCTCGAGGTCAAACAATTTTGTTATGATTATAAAAAATCGCTTACATAAAGATGCCCAGCAGATTAACCATCTGACCTGACAGCCTAAGGGTTGGAAAAGTTCTAAAAGATTACTGATAACCTCTGGATGCATAAGTTATTTCCATTCGGCCGATCTAAAACTAGTTCGAAATGAACAAAAATAGACGAATGAAATAGAGAAGTCAAGTATCATTGTAAGAAAAAGAAACCTACGACTATACACCACTGTATTCTAGTCTATACCTATATTTCTTACCAAAATATTTTTTAAACTTTGCAACGGACATTCTCTGCGAATAATTGCTAATTACACCAACAGTATTACCAAAACCAGGTGCAAACTTCCGTAAAACAGTAATTAGATATTTTAATGACTCAATAAACTACATTTCTGTGGCTAGAGAAATGTTCTAAGTTACGTAACTAGTTGGTTCAACTTTAACTGTCCTAATGTACAAGGAAATAAATGTCGGTAACGGTTGTATTCTAAACCGTTCGTTCTAAACTTACTTATCTGGTGAGAATCTCAGAGTAATTGAAGTGAATTGAATCTGTCGCACGCAGTAATCACTGTATTGTAAATGTGTGGCCACTAGCACCGAGAATTTATAAGTTTTACCAATATTATAAACGCAAAATAATATGGAATGATGGGTGGGTAGATATATTTTTTTTTTTTTTGCTAGCCTATATTGTCCCACTGCTGGGCAAAGGCCTCCCCATCTCGCTTCCACACCTCCCGATCCTTCGACCGTGTCCACCAGTCTCGACGATAGGCGTCTAGATCGTCACGCCATCTTTTCCGGGGCCTACCTCGCCTGCGGCTTCCATCCTGAGGTGTCCACTGGGTGACAATAGTGGCCCATCTCTCTGTGCGCAAACTTGGTCTCTCACCGAGAGTCAGAAGTCCAGGCTCCGGGTTTGCCAAAGGGCAATGGAACGTAGCCTGTTGGGCATAAAACGGACCGATCGCATACGGAATACCGTGATACGTTCCAAAACAGGAGTCGCTGATGTGGGCCAAAAGGCGGCAAAATTAAAATGGGACTGGGCCGGACACGTCAGCCGAATGCATCCAGAGAGATGGGTAGATATATGAATAGATTAATGTTTGTTTCCTTTTTTTAAAATACTAGCCACCTCCACCCGCGGCTTTGCCTGGTATGTTAGTAAAAAGTAGCCTATGTCCTATTCCGGAGTGTATCTTATGCCTGTGCCAAATTACATCCATATCCAGCGGTTTTGGCGTGATTGAGTTACGAACTAACAAACATCCATACATAGTTACTTTCGCATTTATAATATTAGTAAGATGGTGGCCAACGAGAAGACCGATGACATAATAGTAAGCATAAACTACAGGAATTGTTGGCCTTGTAGGGTTTAGGGATAATATGATAATTTGGGGGATTAAGGATAAGGGATGCCTATAGTTTGAACCTTCATTATTTCCAGTAGTAACCTCATTCACACGGTGAAAAACATCACCAGTGTTCCAAACAGGTCAGAACACTCTGATAAAACTGAACTATCCAATTACGGTCTAGCTACAATAACCAGCCAATTATGGACAATATGGCCATCACAAGTTTTTTGAAGGTCGTCTTGTGCAGGGCAAGAACTGCTCTTCTGTGCCGTCATTTACTTTTGCACCTACAACCTAGAATGACACAAGTCCTAAACGTTTTATGAACGCACGGAAGGTGAAATCTTGGCATATTGACTCACCCGAAATGTGCTTATTTTCAGAATGAGATTTTAATTAAAATTATTTAAGAAATATTTATTTATTTATTTATTTATTTAATATCTTTATGCACAAAACAAATGTACAAAGGTGGGCTTAATGCCATGGGCATTCTCTGACAGCCAAACCTTTGGATGATGCAGAGATAAATATAAAGGTGCACAAAACAAGCATCATCAGAGATGTTATAAATACATATTATATACTGTAAATATACATACATATGCTTATATATATATACATACATACTATATATTACATATACAACAATAATATAATTACATATACTACTTAAAATTATACATATTTTGCTATTTGATGTCATGATCACGATACCTCTGCCAACCTCTTCAAAAGCAACTCCCGAACCTTTTGCTTGAACGCCCAACGATTCGACACCATCCTGACATCGAGGGGGAGCGCATTCCACAGAATAATAGATTGAATAAAAAAAGAAGAATGAAGAAATTTTGTGTGATGAGTTGGACATTGAAGAAGGCGGTTATTAGAAGAACGGAGATACTTGCTGTGGTTTGCGCATGTGTATTGGAAGTAAGGGGATAGATAAGTTGGCGAAGAAGGAGAATCAAGGAAAGAGAACAGAGTGGTTAGCGCCCTTTGCTCCCTGCGCTGGCGTATGGGCAACCACTTTAATTGCAGCCGATGTGCAGAAACATGATCATATTTACGCAGGTTGAAGACGAAACGAATGCAGTTATTCAGAAGTCGGTCAAGTTTATTGAGGAGATCTGCATTCAGGTCATAATAACACACATCAGCGTAATCAATTATGGGAAACAACAAGGCCTGCACCAGCATTGACTTGGTGATGGACGGGAGCAGGTTTTTGGCGCGATAAAGTGCCCGCAACGAACCGGTCACCTTATTGCACACACTGGTGACATGTGCATGCCAGTTTAAGTTACTATCAATAAGTAAGCCGAGATCTTTGACGTCACTACTATATGGAATGATCGCACCGTCGAAAAGGACAGCCGGTAAAGATGCAACGTCCACTCTACTCAGAGATCGAGAGCTCCCAATGACAATCGCCTGACACTTATTGGGGTTAACCACAATGCCAAATCTTGCCGACCAGTTATTAATTGCTGCTAAGTCGTTATTGATTTTTGAGATGGCAACGGGGATATTATCGTAGTTAGCCTGACAGTATAGCTGCAAGTCGTCGGCGTACAGATGATGCGCACACTGAAGATTAGAAGTAATAGAATTTATAAAGATAGAAAATAAAAGAGGTGATAGTATACCGCCTTGAGGAACGCCAGCTTTTAGTTGTCGCCAATTTGATGTGGTGTCACCATGCTTGACCATCTGCTGACGCTCCTGAAGATAAGAGGAGAACCATTCCAGAGACTCGCCAGAGACTGTAAGATGGGATAGGATGGCCAAAAGGATGTCGTGACTGACCATATTGAACGCATTCGAGAAATCAACTAGCACCAGGACTGTGGCACTAGTACCCTCGAGGCCAGCTCTAATATCGCCAGTCACTTTAAGTAGGGCGGAAGTAGTACTGTGGCCTGGTCTGAAACCAGATTGAAGAGGGCTGATAAGCGAGTTCCGGTATATGAAATCGGAAAGTTGTTTATGGACACAGGCTTCAAGAACTTTGGATAGGAAAGGAAGTATGGATATTGGACGGAATTGAGACGGAAGAGTAGGACTGGAGACCTTTGGGAGAGGGCGAACAAAAGCTCTTCGCCAAAGGGAGGGGAAGGAGCCAGAAAAAAGGGAAAAATTAATGATGTGGGTTATAGCTGGTAGGAGGTGATCAAGAATAGTCACAATCATGTTTCGAGAAATGTTGTCACAACCTACCGCTTTGGATTTGATGGAAAGGATAATCTTACCAACCTCTGCCGAATCAACCGGAGCTAAGTGGAAAGGATTAGCAATATCGGGGCGCGTCAGATCAGAGATGAATCTTAGCGTGTTCTGTTTCACTAGACGGTCCATGATTGGTACTGTAGCGAAATGCTTGTTGAGATCGTCTAGACACATTGTACTGGGAAGATCTGAATATTGCGTTTTGCCGATGCCTAGAGTTCTAAGGAACTTCCAGATATCGGCTGAAGAACAGGAAGAAATGCTTTCGAGAACGTGGCGGCGTTTAGCATTACGCACCATCTGGTTACACCTATTTCTCGCAAGTTTGAAGGCCGCCCAGTTTTCGTCAGTGCGATCCCTCCTGTGTTTGCGGAACGCCCGGTCCCTGCGGCGCATAGCCATCCTTATCCCAGGAGTCATCCATGGCGCCGGTGGCCGTTTCACCCTTAGTTTTCTAACAGGGGCGTGACGGTCATAAAGGCTGACCACATTCATGTTGAAAACCTCAACCTTTTCATCAACAGAAGTGGCTTCCATCAGAGGTCCCCAGTTGATCATCGATGCGTCCTCCTGCAATTTTGCTCCGTCCATCCGCGCAAAACAACGCCTATACAGGACCCTGGACCCCACCTTGGGTGGTTTAAGGATATAAGGATATAAGATAGGAAGATCAGGTCATGGTGAGAGAAGCCCGGAGCGTCATGTTGACCATGGCAGGACACGAGGGCGGGATTGGAGGTGAGGATAAGGTCAAGCCAGGAGTCATCACCGACAGTGTTATGATGAGTGGGATCAAGGGGTAATACATGTAAATTTGTCGACTCAATTATGTTTAGGAGTTTACGGGAACGGGGGGACTCATGGGAAAGGAGATTGGTGTTAAAATCACCCATGATTACGTGATGCATATATTCAGACCCCAAGGATTCTAAAACTGATTCGAATTCAGTGAAATAATCAACAGTAGGGGGACAGTAAACAACACCCAATACAGTTTTCCCCCCCCGGCTACAAACTTCGAGGAAGAGGTACTCCGCAGGACAGTTCAGAGGAGAAGTGAAGAGCACCTTATAAGAGTATTCGCTACGGAGGTATATAGCAACACCACCTCCTCTCCTGTCAGCTCGATCGTTCCGTATAAGAACATAACCAGGAAGGGGGTAGTTAGTAGAGGGTAATTGTGGTTTGAGCCAAGTTTCCGATATCAGGATGGCATGCACGTCGCTTTTGCCAAACACATCGAAAAGTTCATTGTGATGGCTGGGAATGCTTTGCGCGTTCAGATGGCACACATTCAATAACCGATTGCGGTTATTTTGAAATTGGTTACTGATAAAATCACTAAGAGTGTCGCCAAAAGAGCAGAAGCTACCATTATCAGAGAATTCATTCGCTGATTTAAAAGAATCATCATCAGACATCCTTGATAAAACGAATTATAAAAATATAAAACTACTATCAATATAAATAAAATAAAATAAATTTCAATATTTATATATATATCACAATATAATGTTAGAATATTCGTTGATATATAATACGTATAATGCGTTTGCTAAACAACAAAATTATTGGTTAAAACTCTGCACCACCCGCCAGCTTACAAAAAAAAGAAAAAAGAAATAGCGAGACAAAAAAAAAAAAAACATTAATATGAAATCGAAACATGAACAGAATGAAAAACAAAAATCGGAAACAACTCAAATGATTAAAAGACATATTATTTAAAATTAAGTTAAATTAAATGACCCCTGAACGTATCCAAACGTTACATACAAAGAAATGACAGTCCACGTCAACTTGACATTCATACTAACAATGACGTCTCTCTCGCAATATTTATATGTTTAGAAAATGACAGATGACAACAAGTAAACAGTAGTTAAAAATTAAATAGTCGTGTAATGAACGTTAAAAATTGAGATTCATTATAGTAGGAGGTAACATGGTAAAAAGTTATTTGATAGGATGCGACCACCGACTTAAATGTGTTATAAAATTGAGCAACTAACAAGACGGTAATTATATAAAATAATGTGAAACAATGAAATCGATTCTATGATAGTTATAAATTATATGGGGTATATAAATCGAAGAACTAAGTACAAAAACACGCAAGCAATAAGTGAGTAAACTCGTTAATAAATTTAGAAAAATAATTATAAATATTGAGTGTCCAATTATAAGTAAAGAACTTTAATAAAAATCATTTCTTTGTACCTTTCAGGCTTTCAACCGCCAAAGGCGCCGCAGGCCGCTTCACAATCGCAGGAGACGTGCCTTGCGTCTTCGGGTACCTGGAAAAGAAATAATATATAATAAAAGCACAACTTTTTTCGATGTAATTTTATGTATTGATTATTACTAGTATTCAGGCGTGAATTTGATTGATGGGCATGTAACATTAATTTATGATAGTCTATCCATATTTGATTACGTGTGAACAACAGTTATGTTAAATATGTTGTATAATAATGACATAAAAACATAATTTGACCCGAATTTTTTTCCAGGTCTTTCTGTTGTGTAGCAATTAATCAAACACATTATGGTTCTTTAAATTGGTACAAGAAAATAAAATATACGGTTAAATTGTAGGTGCTTTTTCTTGCTATTACTTCCTTACAAATATCCATTATTATATTAAGTAACGACTGACGCCTTGTATTATTTCCCAAAGAATTAACCACGACATATTATTAATATTAATATCATATTATTTATTTATTTATTTAACACTTTATGTACATATAAAAAAATACATACAAAGGCGAACTTAATGCCCGAAGGCATTCTCTACCAATCAACCTCACGGGTGATGCAGAGAAGTGTTAACAATAGGTTCTAAACAAGCACACAAATGATTAAAAAGCATAGGCATATAAGACGACATATACATATAATACAAAAGTATAATATATGAATACAATAAATATAACCTACAAATACACATATAACATATAAATAATACATAAATAATATAATTAAATATGGGAAGAATAGATTACGAGTATATGCAAGAACAAAAACAACAATACACTAATTAGTGGAATCTGTCAGTTTCTCTAGCAAATAATTGTGAACTTTAAGTTTGAAAGATAGCCGACTGGTTGCCGTCCTGATATCCGTATTATATATATAGTATATAAGCTTGTAGAGTTTGTTTAATTGTTTGTTTGATCGAGCTAATCTCCGGAAGTACTGGTTCGAATTGAACAATTCTTTTAATATTAGTTGTCGACGAAAACTATCTACATATATTAATATTATAAAAAGGTAAAATTTGTAAGTTTGTATGTTTGTATGTAGGGGACAATCTTTGGAACCGCTGGTCGGATTTCCAAAATTCTTTCACTGATAGATAGTTACAATATTCCTGCGTGCCATGGGCTATAAAACATCACGCTACGATTAAATGGAGCCGAGCAGCGGATGAAAAAATCCTATTTTGGAAATTCGACCAGCGGTTCCAAAATTTACCCCCTACATACAAACTTACAAACTCACGAATTTTACCTCTTTATAATATTAGTATAGATATACATACCAAATAACCGCTTGTAATGTTAAGAACGCTGTTCAAATTCTGGCACATCCGTATTTTTATATTCACGGAAGTATTCATCTTTGCATTGGAACAGTATTAAGTTATTGTATTTATTTGTGCTTTACATAATTTATTTATTAATTAACTACTTGATTACCTAATGTTTTCCGTTATCAGTGACCGAGTGTTAGATCAACATAACTTGAGGGTCAAAAGCTAAGTTTCAGACTCTTACTGACTAAACCCTCCCACCCCCTCTTTCTTCACTCTGGGCCGAGGTTGCGGTGCCTCATTGCGCTTACCCCGCAACCCTGGAAGCCTAGACATAGGGTTTACTCCTGGACACATCACCAGCCTGGCATTGTTCACTCATGAGCAAAGACGTCTTCTCACACGGAAAAGCTATAAGTATTATTCACCAAAATTACTTAAGGTGGATCTATAGAAATATAAGCCACGGTTTCCTCACGATGTTTTCCTTCAACGTTTTTCAGTGGTGTCTAAATACACTTTGAAAGTACATGTTACTTAGAAAAAGTACCATTGCTATTTACCAGGTTTCGATCCTTAATCTTCAAGCCACCAAGACCTGACCCATCACCACGATCAAAAATAAAAGCTAATATAATCATCATTACCTTTAATTACGCTCTATTCGAGCCACACTTCAGTACGCATGGGTTCGCTGGATCGGAGTGATACCAAAGGTGATACCCCAGCCTTGGAGAAAACCAGCGTGAAACAATCATAGCGTTGTGTTTCGCCGTGAGAGTGACGTTACCGGCGGCCCACTTCCTCTTCTCTCCAATCCATGCCCAATCCCTAAACCTCCACAATCCTTATCCCCAAATGGTCGGCAATGCACTCATAAGACTCCCATTGTTTCGGATGTCCATGGGCGACGCTGAACGCTTACCTTCAGGTAATCCACGGGCTTATTTGCCGTCCTAACACATAAAAGAAATCTCGAGTCGTTTTTTTACTGGCCCTATTTTACGACTTCCGGCACCAGACGTTTGTAGTTTTCGTAAGTTAGAAAATTGAGTAACTCGTTGACATTGTTTGAGTAATAACGACAGAAGGTACAAAATCTAACAAGATGGCGGGTTGCGTTAATGCCCAGTAATCTGATCAAATACCCCTTGGTGTAATGTTGGTAATGTGTAAATCGTATTTACTTGAGTGCCTTGTTCACCTTTGTATGCACAATTTTCTTGTCTGAGTAAGTGACGGTGAGTCAGCACTTTTTGAATAAATAGTTTGTCAATTGAAATTTGCGGGTACCTACTTAAAAATATTTTAAAAACTTTGTAAAACGGTAAAACGGTAAAACGTTTTCATTATTGTACATAATTATGTCTCTGTCTATATTATTATCAGTGATTTTTACATAAATAAGTATTAATGCAATCGTATGCAAACTTTACAGATTTTTTTATCAAAAGCTATGAAGTAACTGCATCTTGAAAATAGTGTTTAAAACTGATAAAGCCCCTTCAACCTCTTCTAATACAACGCCATCAAGGCAATTTTCTTTGAACTTCTTTATACTTCCAGAATCGTGCCACTTTCTAAATGCAACACGAATGTTGTAAAATTCATTTAACCAACAACAAACGCAACTGCAACGCCATCTTTTAATCATTAGCTACATTATTTTGTTCAATTGAAAGTCATCAGATCTATCGCTTATCTAGGAAAAAGTTACTTTCTAAATTTACTAAGCACATACATACAAGTTCTTTACAAGACTTAAGTCGATCTAAACGCCATCTGTTGAAAACTGGATACAACGTTTATTCCATTGAAATCTACTATCTTTGAGTCTCCGACTACTGATGCGGAATCATTTCCAATCGTTCTTTCTAAATCCACCAGGAAAGTAAAGCCAGAGACATGACTCGACGACAATGCCATCTCTGGAACAACAGTTGTAACAGTTGTCTAAGAGAAAGCTGACGCTTGCGCGAGCACGTTGCATATCGCAAAAGCAGTTTGTACCCGTTTTCGTATTCAAACTTCATTGATGTTATATGGTACACTTGGAGTTTCTACTAACCAACGAAAGATGGCGTTTTTATAAGCATGCGTGCATGCGTCATACACTTCATATACGTACGATCGTGTATGCGTAGGTATGCAATAGAACAATAGAACTAAAGAGAATAGAGAAGTATCAAGCTCATTGAAGTTAACATTAATATTTTTAAACATAGCGGTTGATCAACTACACAGAGGATGCTGACACACCATCTCCCTTACCCAGGGCGGAAAGGAAGAGCACGATATTCCTCACCAAAAAAAAAGTAAAAAGTATATTTATTTACCTACTATAAACCTACTAGGAATTCTTACGTAATATTTCGCAACATTTGTTATGAAACACAATACACCGAAAAGCTGTGATTTACAAATGAAGGAGATTAAAGAAGCCATAACATAATTACAATCTAATAATTACAGTCCAATTAAATTGAACATCATTCGACAGCAACAGCTAACATCCAATGCAAATCCACATTCGCACGTACCACCGTAATAATGTAGAACTAGATATTGCAATAAAAATATAAGAACTACCTATAATTATACCCAAACTTAATGTTCTATTACAGGCAACAGTAACAAAAGGTTTTGGGCTATTATGGCACTAGTCAAAATTAGAAACCGGTGCCGTGAAATTATCTGCCCATTGACGAAAGACTAAATGTAGATTATGCTGTAGTTATATTTAATTTTTTTTGTTGTAAGCCGTCGTCCCAAAATAGGATTTTCTCCTGTGCCGTGGGTGCGTTTACTAACTTACAAATTCACATACACAAACCACCCAGACCTGGAACAACAATTTGCGGACCACACAAAGTGTTGTTCCGTGCAAGAGGATCGAACCCGCGACACGTTGCGCAACAGCAAGTTGCCCAGCTACTACTACATCAACCAAAAATTCTTATTATAATGCCTGCAAAATAAATTGGTACGTCAATAATTTGGTTAAGAGTCAGAGGTCACCAATCACTCTCCATCACTCCAGTACAGTGAGGGCTTCCATCAAATTGTTGATTGATATAGAGGTTTAAAAATCCATACGTAAAAAATATATTTTTGTATAATACCTCTATTATAATCATGATCGCAATGATCTTTATTTTTTCTTATGGAATAGGAGGCAAACGAACAGACTGATCACCGTTTGGTAAGTGATCGGAGGCGCCGTAGACAACTGCAACACCAGAGGAGTCACAGGCGCGTTGTCGGCCTTTAAAGAAGGAATACGCACATTTCTTATAGGTCTGAAGGTCGTATCGGTTCGGAAATACGATCGCCGAGATATTCCCAAGTTTTGCTTCTTATTACATGTATCTTGTTGCGTCATCGCTATATTTTACTACAAACAAGCATCGCCATCTTTTTATGTTCCTTTGATGCAGGACAAGTTTTTTTTATGTTATAGATCGGCAAGCAGACTAATTACCCGATAGTACTTACCGTGAGCAACAACAACAGTGGAGTTACAAGTGCTTTGCCGACGTTTTGGGGATTAGGGATTTGGAGATTTAGGAAAGATTGGGCCTACCGTAATCTCGCGGTAGCCTCAATTGGCGAAACACAATGCTGTGGTTGTTACACGCCGGTTTTCTATGAAGCCGTGGTATCACTCCGGTCGAGCATGGTCCTCCCACACTATTGTCTGTACTGACAGTACAGTTGTCACAGATACGACAGTGGAATAGGAAAGAATCGATCTCTATCATTTAAGAAGGCTATTATACCTAGACCATTGTCAATAAGCTTTGAAATAGGAAAAATCCACATCTTTTGACAATCATGATTAGAACCGATGTTGACCACAGCGGCCTATATTCTCATAATTATTAAAAATTAAAAACCCAGTGTTGTCTACAGATAAAATCAATGTTAATAGGTAGGTAAAAATGTTCTTTGCAACATTATCATAATTTTCAGTAATAATTTAGGTAAGTACAACTTGTAATTTATTGTAACCGAAACCTAAACACGTGGCCAACAATAGACTACCCACCTTTTTATAAAAGGTGAGAAATTATACCTACTCAACTTTCACGAATCTTCTAATAAACAATAATCGACCCAATACCTACCTATTGTTTTAAATTATATATTTTCAATACATTTATATAACCTGTTGAACTTCATTCTTTCGTCGTAACATCTAGCGTGGGTGTAATTCGAAGCTATTGCACTTTCGTCTAGACATTATTAGTCATAATACCTGAACAAGTGGACCAAAAGATATAAATTGGTATATTAACATATATTATCTTAAAATGTAGAACTCATCTTAGTAACAAATTCATTTTCTGTATCATTTATATTGCAAACAGTATATAAATGCTACCTGGTTTAACTGATGTTTTAAAAACAGATTTTTCTTTTTTTGATTTTATTTTTCTTTTTTTTATCTTTGATGGAAATATTACTGGCACTTTAAAAAGAATAAGAAATATTTAAGATAAAGATACTAAATTCAAATATTGTTGGTAGCACTGAGAAAATAAGCTACATACGCCTGAAAGCGAAGGCTATATCTTAAGAAATAATGTCCAGTATTTTGTATACGTAGGTAGTAGGTACATTAAACAACAGACAAGCATTGCGAAAAAACAGTTACTAAAACCGCATTGTGTTACAAACTAGAAAAATTAATCAAAATCAAAATAACGGTTTTACAAACTCCCATAAAATTGGATGCATGCATAATGATTGACTGTCATGAATCATTCCTATTCGCTCGTCCAATAACATTACTCATCCGAAACGATTTGCCTAGCGATGTTACAACAATAGTGTTAGATTAATGTGTGTCTAAAAAATCTAGTTAACCTGCCAACCTGCAGTCAGGTCCACTATTCATCACAATCTAAAACTGCATAAGTAATGAAGTACTTAGCATGCATCGAACAGCCATGTAAAATCTTAAATCTTAGATGGAAATTAAGTTTGAAATATACCATCTCAAGATAATTTCTAGAATCAGGCTTACTTTGCGGAAATAGTTGTAGAGATGGTATATTAAATGTTAGGAAAAATATTTAGTTTTTCGCGGAATAAAAACTTCAAGATTTAATATACCATCACCATGAAAAACTAAATATTTTTCCTAACATTTAATATACCATCTCTACAACTAGGTATCTAATTTAAGCAAAAGTGCGTAATCGTGATAGAGGAATTATACCAGCATAATTTTAATTTGATTTACTTGGATTTTCTAATAACATTCTTTAAATAAATTAAATCTGGTGGACATTACTTGTAAACTAGACTTTATTTGGTGTCCAAGACCATGAACACCTATATTCTTATTTCTTGCTTCTGAAAAGTATTTCTTAGTTAACAGATCAGTAAAAGGCCCTTCGTCTGTCCTTCATCACGAACGTGCTTTAAAACTTTATTATTTTTATTCAAAAATCCCAGATCGGAATCTAAAGTACTTCTTGTAAGCGTCTTATTTATGACGCAATACTAAAATCACTTACTATTAAACAAATGTAGGTCAGAACAGCTTATACAGCAATCAAAGGTAAGCTCTGTTAACTTTCTATAGAACATTTAATAATTAATTAGGTTCATTACATACGCTCTTTAACCGCTATTGTGCTATCCAATTGTCGGTAAACTTTGAAGTAGGAACGAGCACATCTTTTGACAACCGTGACTTGAATGTTGACACCAGAGAAGCCTTACCTTCATTATTAAAGATAGTAATTAGCCAATGTATGTTATTCAAATTATTGTAGTATACTGTGTAATTATAATGACAACACATATAATTAAATCTCCATTGATTTCACTTACTATCCTTTGTTTTATTCTGTTTTGTTTTCTATCCTTTTTAACCTATCCTGGACTTCCACGAATATTTTCAATTTTCAGTCTTCTCGAGATTTATTGAGACTAACGAACAGCATTTCTTTTTTATATTTACAAAGATGATATGACCTAAAGCTTGAATTTTAATTCTTATACTAACTTAAAAACAAATGGTGAATAATAATCCATTTGTTACTACAGGACAATAAAACCAAATCAATATTTAACAACAATTTTATTATAAATAACAATTTATTTCAATTGATAAAATACTGACCATTCTAATTAGTACTTTATGAACAAAATACTACAAACCACTTGGGCATTTTCACATTAACTTAATACACAGTATTTATTAAAGACACGTTCGTTGTACAAGTAACATTTATGCTAACCTTATATATATTTCTCTTCAATCTATATAAAGCCAACAAAGTGTACCTTTATGTATTTAACTAACTCTAATATCTTATTAACTAGTGGATTTTAAGTATCTTTGATTATTATGTATAAGTATTCAGTCGAGGGGTCATTTGTGAGGATTTTTTTCTACTTTCGGATTCCTTTTATAATGTCCATATGCAACACCACCATTGCCGGTGGGGTACATCTGGTTCGGCAGAAAACCTCGTTCGTAATGTCTTGGAAGTGGATTGGGAAACCTCCCACTTGACAACGCATCGTATAACGATGAAGGATCCTTCGCAAGACCTCGTTTCAGATACTCAACCTGAAGACTAGAAGGTATGTAAGAGTCGAGAAGGGATACAGGACGTTTCTTGAAGTGTGAGTGCGGAGGAAGACCCTGGCCGTGTGGACGTGCAAGGTATGGATTAGTAACCGGTTCTTCCTCTCGGTATACTGATTTTGTCAGAGGGCGAAACATTGGCAGGGTCCTTGGAATGTGCGATAAATGCGGAGGTGGAGCTCTCAGTAATAAAGGATTTGGGTGAGGCAGGTCAGTTATTGCATTTTGATTGTGCCTGAATGGCTCCCTTATCGGCGCACGAGAATTATAGTGACGCGGTAATTCCGCTACAGTAGGCAAGTACGGTACCTCAGTCTGAGTACTATATTGTTTCGGCTCCTGTTCTCCAATTTCATCTAATGAATTAGAATCAGTGTATTCAGGATTAGCATAAAACGCTTTGGGTGCAGTTGAAGGTGTCACTACTCTTGAACCAATCTGAAACATAGGGACTTGGTAGGCTAACACTGGTGCTACAGTCGCTATAGCCGGAGGGGCGGTAGGTTGTGTTTGATAAATGTACGTTACTGCTGGAGGTGTAGCATAATGCTCGAATGGTTTTCCTGTTGTTTCGGTATATGAAGGGTCAGTGCTGTAGGTATGATAATTGTTAGCCGTAGTAGAGACGGAATTTGACAGGTAATCTACCTGTGGTTGCTCTGACTGTGGCACTTGATGATCAGTGTAGTATTGTGGGACTATGTATATTTGCATTGGCATGTTCGACAAATATCCAACCATAGCATGCTGAGGCCCCGGGCCAAATTTACTTGGAACAGGTGCATGTTTTTCTGGCTGTTCGGTAACTGCATACTGATGAATATAACGCTGTTGCTGAGGAACTGGGTGGCTCTGGGGATTCTCGAATAACCGTAAAAATCCAGATTTCATCATTTCTAAAGAGTTTAAGCTTGTGCCCGAATTGGAACTTTTGCTTTGTGGAGAATCAGATTTATCATGATCTTTTTTTCCTTCGCTCCTCAAATTGTCTTCTTCTATGTCTTGCAACTCGATTTTCTTTTCGGCTCCCACGACGAGGACCAAGAGAAAAAAAGCAGTGACCTGAAAGTAAAAGTGGAAACGTTAGTGAAGACCAAGGTGGATGTCCGAGGCGGTAAACAGGCATGGCCTCCGCATCAGACTGCTAGAGATGGCGCGAAGAGGCGTGCCGACTGCCCGCACCCAACATTACGCCAAACAGGTGAATGGCAAAAAATAGACTAGAACCTATTATGAAACCGGTTAACATTGCCGACGCACTGTGATACGGCAATGCAAACTTTTACTCGTAATTTATGTGGTTAAAGATATCTCGTACCTACCATGTTACGTGTAACTACATTAACTGTGATTACAACTACATGTTATCTCGTAGGTACATGTTACAATCATTAGAAAAATTACACATCAATGTGTTCAAATTTGAAACGAGTAGAGCCATTTGTTCTACGTCATGTATAGGAATGAGTATATGTAAATATAGTTTTAATAAATTGTAACAGTGCTAGTACATGTGATAAATGCTTAAGCATTCAATGAAAGAAAAAAAATTGCAAAATTATTTTTCACATTCACATTCAATTAAATCACACGCAAACGGTATCTATAAAAAACTGAATACCTTTTATGCGCCAGGTAAATGATTTGCGCCGGTAATCCGGACATGAATAGAGATTCTTTCTGCTTAGGCCTCTTAGTAATTTATGTTAATTTATCCGTCGGATTACGAACAAGAATGTGTTGATGAGCTGCCTAATAAATCACCAATTTACACGCTCCGTAAACGAATGTTTGTAAACATAGATAAGTGGTTTTAAGCGCGTGAATGTATGGTTAAATTTAGATTGGCAATTAGTTGTATCATCATTAATGACCTTTATATGTATAAGCTTGATCGGTATTGATTTGTAACCTTACAGCATACAGATTTAATTTAAGAAAATTGTTTTATTTTGTGGCTGAAACTACGAGGATACTCAAAAATAAATTTGCTAAATGTGTTTCATTTGGAATGTTCTTTGCCCACATTCCATTAGATATTGCTCCATGATAGAAAAGGCTTGTAATGATGATTTGATTATTTTTTCTTAGAAATTCTTTCAAAAGATAAGATATTATTTTCTAAAATTAGACCTTGACTTTTCTGCCAAACTAAAGCATAACCTTTAATCAAATATTTAGAATGTACAGAACTACAAGTATATAGAAACTCAATGGTGAAGTGTTTTAAAGAGCTCACCACAAACTCGTCTAATTAAAATTTCTATAAGTTTTAAATTATGTAATTTTAAGTGTAGGTACCACGTATAATACGTAAGTATATGTATGAGTATTGATAAAATATTTGAACAGGAAAACTTGACTTATTAAATACCAAACCGTTACTTGAAGATCGATTTTGAAACATCGTAGGACCTAGATAGAACCGAAGCATAACTTATAAGATATAATAGTGTGTGATAATAGTGGGTGATAAAAAATTTATTACATAATTATGTTGTGTCAAGTTTTTGAATGCATATTTCTTATGCAAAATGAAAGTTCCATGAGAATTTTGTTAGTGAATGTTAGCTTAAGCTTTAAGTGTTATTGTTAAGTTTGTGTTTTTGACACAGATCTCTTTAATTTCTAAGTGTGGGTTATAATTTGTACTCTGCGAATCTATCTAGATGATATTTTATTATGACTAGGTTATGAGTTTAGACGAGATTGTAAGAGATGTTATGATTGAAACTCGAGTATGACCATAGAACAATTTGGGAAAATTTACATCAATGACATAATAAAATCTAGTTAAACGTTCTTCAGTACCTACCCGAAGCAGTTTTAAAAATAATCAGATTTCCAGGTTGTAATTTGAGGTATAACAATCACATTGACGAATCCGTTTTAAAACATACAACTTGGTTGTAAGTCAAATTAAAATAATAAAAG
The DNA here is from genome assembly GCA_902829305.4 of Spodoptera exigua. Classification (NCBI taxonomy): domain Eukaryota; kingdom Metazoa; phylum Arthropoda; class Insecta; order Lepidoptera; family Noctuidae; genus Spodoptera; species Spodoptera exigua. The sequence continues at coordinate 9,498,361 of LR824615.2, forward strand.
GTTGCAGGACTTTGATCTAGAAATGAATCTTTAAATAAATATAGCAATATATTCGCAATACCCAATATAAACCTAGTGCTTTGTAACTGCATTATTACTAAAGTTATATCTGAATGTAACGGCACTTCATATAATTCCGCTTTTTAATATTCTACAACTGTTGGTATTTGTCGCCAGGTAAATAATACTAAAATATACAGTACCCATTTTAATTCACCAAACCCCAAGCGAGCGCCGGCGTTCGCGTACCTACCTATAGTACTTCTATTGTGTCTCGAATTACAACGATTGAAAGGTTAAATTTATAATCATTTTTTGTTATCTGAGTTACTTACGTAATACTTAAATATTCTTTACAACACAGTTATAATAGACTAGCTACACGCGGCGTTTGGTTCCTACAGATCGTAATGTTTCATAGCCTTCCTCGATAAATTGAATAACAAGCACAACAATAATTGTTAAATTAGAACCAGTAGTTCCGGAGATTAGCCCATTCATACAAACAAACAAACTTTACAACTTTATAGGATAAGTATAGATAATAAGTACTGTAAGAAACATCTAAAACCAATCAGAGTTCAGAATGCTTTTATAACTCTGGAACTTTGAGTCTATGAAAAACCAACAGGTTTATAATTAACAATTAAATGATAAAAGTATAATTTAGGTAATGTCATCCGATTCTGTGACAATAATAAAAATGGCTGACTCGCCTAAAACCTAAACACTGGTCATAAGATTTCGAATTTCGAGTTTTCTATTGTACCTTTGTACTCATTGAATAGTAATTGTCTATTTAAATTCGAAATTGGAGTTCTTTGCGCATTCAAATCTGCGTTTATTTTTTTTCTAATGTGAAAATATAGGTACCTCAATTGTGTTCCTGTGATAAATATTTATATTTACAATAGCACCTTGAGCATGTTTAGCGTCTACCTTGTTGCTTATACTGATAGGTAGATGGAACTATTTTAGGGCTGATTTTTCAATAGTCAGATAAATGTTATCTGAGGAATAAAATTGTCGCTGTCACTGTCTTATACAAACATTCTGGCGCGATATTTATATAAATATTCTCCGGGTGACTTTTGTCAAACCATTAAAAAGCCTTTAATAAAATATATTTTGCCAATTTTGTAAAGAACCCAATGTATGATATAAGCCGCGGTTATTTTACTAGTTTCAAATAGTAAAAATCTAGGCGATATATCAGGCACCATTCTAGACTTTGATGTCAATTTAAAATAAAACCGTATAATGTTTAGTAGCGCTTCTGCCTACTTAACGCACCAGGTTATTACCTAAACAAATTTATTCTTATATGTTATACTTTTAGTATTTAATCCTTTTAATTGTAGTTTCACTATACTAAGTCCTCAAATCCATTATCACTCTCAAAATTCTTATACCTCTGGTGTTAAAAGTGGACGGACGGTGCCATTTGCTCATCAGATAATCCATATGCTCACTTGCCGACATATCCCATAAAAAGTATCAAGGTAAGCTTAATATTTCAATCTTACTATAAAAGGGAATTCAAGTGATATTTAAAGGAACTTGCACATCATCATGATTCTTTCACTTTTCTTCGTGAAATTACGTAAACTCTCATTAAGATAAACGTAGCTAAAAGTCAAGTAATAAAACAAGATCATTTTTTCGTCAGAATTATTCCTAATTTGGTCTCTGTTACATATTACCTACAAGCATTTTTGTTGCATATTACATAAAGGACTGGTTTGATAAATATACCCTATGAAAAACCGACGTCATACGCAGTGATAGTTGTAATAATTTTTGCACACATTTAATGCTTATTATAATCGGCAAAATTTTTAATTTTAATTGATAAATTAAATTACATACTGGTTCTAATTTTTACTGCACGGTTGGCGCGGTGGCTGGGCAACAGAACTGACTGCCGTGCAACGTGTGGCGGGTTCGATTCCCGCACAGAACAACTCTTTGTGTGCCACATATTGTTCTGGGTGTGATGTGTATGTGAAATTGTATGTTTTTAAACGCACTCAGAACACAGGAGAAAATCCTAATGTAGGGCAAAATATAAAAAAAATTTGATCGTAACTTTGAACGCATGTACCAAACCGAAAGAAAAGAATGCTTTTTTTTTACTTGATATAAACTAGTGTTTGATCCCACCTGATGGTAAGCAGTGATACAATCATTGATGGTAAGGCGCACTAGTTTATAAAGAGTCTATTCACTCTAGCCTTGAAGACATCTAAATTATATTTGGACGGAAAGACTGCAGCCGGCAAACTGTTCCAATCCCTTGACCCAATTCGAATGACTAATTAAAACTATCAAATAGGAAAGTCTTCACCTTTGCATTGTCCAATTAGCAGCTATTTACGCGAAGTTATATATTACCACAGATGGTAAAAGTGTAGGTTTCAATCTACGAGATATTTTACAAATTCAAGCAATGTTCGACCCACATTTTTCTTGCACTTCTTATTTCATTTATGGTCAAAACTACATTCGTCATGTGTGGGTGACTCCGAAAATCTTGAATGGGCTTTCAAGTCCGTTCTTACTAAAGTTAATTGGTTTGTATGTAATTACTGACACCTTCGCTAATTGGCCATACAATTTAATGACTCCGATTGTGCAGCTGTCTCTGAAGTGAATGGATCAAATTCTATAATGAGTTGGCTGTTTTATTGATTAGCTTGCCATATAACTGACTGCGGTACCCTGGTATCAATTATGGTGGATTGATAAAATCTGTGTAAATATAGATACAATGTGTATTTATAATGGTTTTATAAAACTGAAACAACTTAGGAACAATTACATAGATTGAAAAAATCTTACTTAACAATATAATCTGAAGGTATTTTAGGATAATGATACTTTAGTATAAAGATGACGCGTTTCCTCCCTTGACTATTCACAATTACTCCTAAATACTTTCCCCTAAAATACCGTTTTTCATAATTTACTTTAAAAACCGTTATAATAATTCATTACAAGCTTTTATTTTTATCGCACTTACTGTGTCTGATAGTTCCCGGCGTAGAATGGTACGAGTAGAGAAAATAGAAAATATTATTACGCAATGACGCATGAAATATGTATATTGATGAAAAAAACCTTTGCAGGAATTATAGGACCCAAAGGAGTGAATTTATTTTTATGTTCTATATTCTTTTTGTGATACGTCGGCAAACAAGCTGACGGATTACCTGATGGTAAGCAATTGGCGCCGCCCATGGACATCTGCAACACCGAAACAGGTTACGAGTCCGTTGCCGGCCTTTTGGGGTAAAGGTTTCGGATATTTAAGGATTGGGAAGGGATGGGGAAAGGGGGAGTGATTCGTGCCAAAGCATGGCTATCCCACAGCTTTGGGATATTATATTATACACATATATAATCTTTATCTCATATCATTAGAGGATAATAGGCAAACAAGCAACCGGAATACCTGATATGTATATAGCTCCACCAATTTGGTTGTTTCCTAGGTTTACCTAAATTAAATTAATTAGACGTGTCAATACAATGAAATATAAAATAGTTACTATACTTTTATTTATCGATCTGCCGATACACTAAATTTTCAGTATTTTTTAACTAATTGATAAGAAAACTAGCTACTCTCGCGCGGTTTCACCCACTGCTCGCCTCCATTTAATCGTAGCGTGAAGTCTTAAAGCCTATAGCACTCAAGAATATTGTAGCTATCTATCAGTGAAAGAATTTTGGAAATCTGACCAGCGGTTCCAAAGATTACCCCTACATACAAACTTACAAATTTTACCTCTTTATAATATTAGTATAGATAAGTAAGCTATTTGACGCGAAAATACTATGACGCCATAATTTAGAATACCAGACAAATTCTATAGAAATGTGTCGTTTTTTATATTTGGATAAAAATATTGAATTTGGCTAGTTGGAAACTACCTTGTTCTGTACTCTGTGACTACCGGATTGTAATTGGACTAGCCAGAGCATATTAAATTTCAATGAAACATTATTTTAGTAACAATTACATATAAAACTAAGTCTTGTTAGTTTTTCTACATAGACTTTTGTAACAATGTTACCAAATTATACAATCTCTATGCTTTCTATTGTGACAGCTGGCAAAACAATTACATCATGTTAGTGTTTATTGTTTTTTTGTATATGTCGGAGCGTCGATTATTTAAATTGAATTTTGAAGGAGGTTTTATTACAATTCATCGGACGAGGGTACCATAAATCGTACTCTGGCGGAACGTCAAACTGGCAGTTCTGCGTGCGCATTATGGTGGAGAGCAAGCGCTGTGACTGTCATCTGAGACGGATCGCCGACGTCCGTTATTTTTGTAATTTATTCAGTCTGATTATAAAATCCTACGCCCTGCGATGGACTGTGAAGACGATGATCGGGATGTTGATGTTTGTACCAACCCCCCGGTGCCTTCATCAGAAGTGGGATTTGATGGGAAACCATCTAATAATCCGAAAGAACGACCTGTAACTGACGCGGATGAAAAAGGGGCACGCAGTCATCTGTTTTTCATGTCACGTTTCGAGAAGAAGACCAGCGGTGCAACATTTGAAGAAGTCATCATTTGCCATAGAGCTTCTAAAGTCGTAATGGAGATATCTACGGGTGAGAAAGTTCCATTTCTTTGTGATAATGGGTAATCTTCCTCATTATTTGCGTGTTCATATGATTGAACCAACGATTGTCGTTATAACGAGCGAAATAGTTCACAAATTAGAGATTAGTGAATTGATGGTTGTACCTAGTTTCATCTGGGTAACGTGAGTGTCTGTGAATATAATTGAGTTGGCGTAACTGATCTGGGAAGGATAGTGACGTCCGGTCTATGTCACGTGGTGTCTAGTCGAAGGGACGCACTAGTCTGACCTAGGCAGGTGATGTGGTGAGCTGGTCGGAGGGATGATGTGGTCTTGCCGGAGCATGTTGGCTGGTGGTAGAGGCGCATACATCCGGTCCAGGCACACCAATCGCTGAGGCCGTATCAATGTGGTTTGGGAAAAGTTGTTTTGGAAGTAGGTACAACTGATAACGATGATAATGTTACATCGATGATGAGTGCAGTAACCAGACGATGTTGAGAAAGCGCATTTTAGTCAGGATGAACGAGCAGCGTGCTATACACGTGGAATCTTTCTTCTGTTCCAGAACTACCACATAACTAAGATCGCTCGAGGACGAGCGAATGTCAGTCTGGCCGTGTCGGAGCGTCGATTATTTAAATTGAATTTTGAAGGAGGTTTTATTACAATTCATCGGACGAGGGTACCATAAATCGTACTCTGGCGGAACGTCAAACTGGCAGTTCTGCGTGCGCATTATGGTGGAGAGCAAGCGCTGTGACTGTCATCTGAGACGGATCGCCGACGTCCGTTATTTTTGTAATTTATTCAGTCTGATTATAAAATCCTACGCCCTGCGATGGACTGTGAAGACGATGATCGGGATGTTGATGTTTGTACCAACCCCCCGGTGCCTTCATATAGAAATTGACGTGTTTAGAAAATATTATTATTTTATTGAATTGTCTCATGGAGCATTACTCATTATTGTAGGTATAAGTAAGAAGATTTGGATATTTCGCTACACTTATGATATTGATTATATTGTTTTTTATTTTCTATCAAATTAATTTAATTTCAGATTCGTATACGTACGTAGTATATTGTGTTTAAAATGGAAATTGGGTAGTTTCCTAGGTCAAAAATAAATTAATTCGACGTTTCAGTACAATAAAATATTAAAAACTAACTATACTTTTATTCATCGATCGATCGATACACTAAGTTTTAGATATTTTGTAGCTAATTATTAAGAAATAAGTAAGCTATTTGACGCAAGAATACTATGACGTCATACCTCAGTTTTTCATACAAATTTTATAGAAAAGTATCGTTTTTGACATTTCGATAAAAGTATTGAAATTGACTAGTTGGAAACTACCGCATTTCAAAAGCATTGTACTAATTATAAAAACGTACTTGTAAAGCTCAGATATTGGTGAATTTTAAAAAACACGTATATCACATGTCTTATAAATAAGGAGCGATCAAACCCGGCTTTTTACGTATGCAATGCTGATACAAAATTTCTCAACTATTCAATGGACGTTACTATGCATAGTATAAATCAACTTCTTCTATCATTCTATCTAAAAATACCGCATCAAAACCCGTTGCGTAGTTTTAGAGATTTGCGTATGCATAGGGATATAGGGACAGCGAAAGCGACTTTGTTTTTTACTATGTAGGTAGCGATTATTAAAGATCAACGTCCAAAGGGTAACTGACTAAATTTTACCACCGCCCTGGTCTTTTTATTCATAAACAGCTTTGATTTTAGGAGCCTTTAAAAATATTTAAGTTTATAAATATATATACTTAAAAAAAACCATTGCCTCACGTTAGGATTTTCTCCTGTGTATGGGTGCGTTAACAGGAAAATAGACAAAATATTTAATTCGCTTCGATTTTTATCGAGTCAGTCTTAGAACTTTGCTTTAGTATTTAGCTTAAAATTTGGCTCAGCAATTTGGTGCTTGTTAATAATGTATTTGTGTAAACTAATTTGAATTTATTATCCCCGTTTTTATTATCTATTGTTGCCTATTAACCTCTTCTACATTTGAATTCCGTATTACCTATATGTTATTTAACATTAGTTATTCGTTTTTATGTCTTTCATTAAAGAGCTAACGGCCAATAACCATCCTCACCTTGTACAAATACATGTTGAACAATCACAGCACAGAGTCCCGAATATTATTCCAGTCACAAAACACCAATATTAACGGTCACTCAGTTCAAAGTCACAACACCGTCAATTCACTGCATCTTGCCCCGCTGACAACTTCAAGTGCAGTGTGTCCACATATCCGTCGTTGCAAGTCCACTGTCCACGCAAGCGCAGCCAAATGAAACCCTATAATTTAAACAAACCATCGGTTAAAAAGAAAAACTTTACTTCACCATTGATTACACTTGATAATTGAACCTCCTTGCGCGTGATTAGAGTGTCACAATGCGCGCGAAATTCGAAAATGGAACAGTTTTTTTTTCTTTAAATCTTTGATTGGAATGAGTTTGTAATACCGAACGAGGTTTTATTAGATTAATAAAATGAATAATAATGATTAGAAATATTTACGCACTTGTTTTTATTGTAAAGTTATGGATGGCAAATGCGTTCGGACGGCTGCCCGCTCGGAAAGTGGTCGCGCGTATCGGCCGTTTGTTGTTAAATACCGCACTACTCTATCTATAAAAGGCAATCATATCACGTTTGCTGTTATGATGAGCTCAACTCGATGCAAAAGCAATCATCATATTTAAAAACATTTAATTTTATCGTTAGGTCAACAGGGACGTTTGTGATGAAATATGACTTCATTGGACCTTTGTGACGTCATCAAAACCAATTGTTTGGTACACTTTCGATTTCGATTCAAAAATAAACTTTGTTGCTACGGAAGAAATATTATTTTAGTTTTACTGTTTTCGCTTAGTGGATATCGTCTTTATCAGAATTTGTAGTGCAGGAACATTTCGTTTCTGTAAAACATTTGTATGAATCAAAGCTCAAAGGTAAGTACTGCAATACATTTTTTTTTTTTAACTGAATTGATTTTGATTAAAGATTTCTATTAATTTTGTACGGTATATGTAAGTATCTGTAGTGCATTTAGTGATCTGTTGAAAATTTCGTAAAAGAGTACAAATGTCGCGTAGATATATCAACACTGTAAACTCGAAGAGCTTCCTAGAGCAATTGATGCCATCAATAATGATCTTGGAAACATAAGTAAATGGGCTAAAAGTTTTGGACTATTAGTAAATCCTACCAAATCGCAAGCTCTCATTGTTGGTGGCAGATATTTTCTTAATAAACTGCAGTCTCCTCCACCAGTCTTATACGATAACGTTGCCATATCATATACTACTTATGTCAAGAACTTGGGTGTCCTAATGGATTGTCATTTGTCCTGGGGTCTACACATTGCAGAAGTAAGCAGGAGGGTGTTTCACTCGTTTCAATCACTCAAACGTCTCCAGAAGTTCCTGCCTTTTTCAACAAAAATTACTCTTGCTCAGTCGCTCCTTCTCCCTTTACTAGATTATGCTGATGTCTGCTTCCTTGATTCGACTGAGGAACTTCTTGACAAACTCGAACGTTTGCAGAATCTGTGCATCCGCTTCATTTTCGGCCTTCGGAAATACGACCATGTGTCAGAATTTCGGAGTCGTCTGAAGTGGCTGCCTATTCGAAAGCGTCGAGATGCTCACATTCTCTCTTTCCTCTACTCTCTTCTCCACAATCCCTACTCACCAAGCTATCTTCGGAAACGCTTTGAATTCCTCGTTCCTAGAGGCAAACCCTGTCGCTCCTCTTCATCTCTTCTTCTTCGTGTCCCTCCTCATACTTCGAGCCGTTATGATGGATCCTTCACTGTTCGTGCTGGGAGGCTTTGGAATTCTCTCCCTCACACTATACGCGAGAGCTCATCGTTAGATGTTTTCAAGGAACGAACCAGGGAACATTTACTGTCAACATGACTATACATGTATGTATTTATATTTGTATATATTGTATTTTTATGTATTATGTTTATATATTTTAGCTTTATTATATTATATATATTTATTGTCTTTATGTATCTTTATATTGTTATAGTGTTTATATTTTCTCAGTAATGTGTTGTTGCGCACTTATGACTTTACCCTTCCATATCCAATCTCTCTATCGCTCTAAGGTTTGCTGTTAGAGAACCCAACTCTGGGTTAAGCTCGCCTTTGTACATATTTTTTTTTTAATTCTATTTTTATAAATGTATGTGTGTGCAATAAAGTATAATAATAATATATCGTCAATTAGCCATAGCGTGATTTTCCAAAAACCTTATTGCATTGAAAAGTCACAAAAATAATCAACCACTTTTTTGAGTTTTCCTTTTGATTTGTAAATATAATTTGGTACATAATATGAAGATGGAAACACCTTATATAGTTTGTAGGTGACGATCATATGATTTCTCAAGTGACAACAATAGAAATTCACTTAGCAATACCTACATGGTCTAAATTCCAACTGAGACCTCGACATATTTTGTGGGTGCCGTAATTTTAGTAGTCTTCTGCATACTTTTCTATGGCATAAGTGTAGTAGACTCGTGCAAGAATGGGATTTTTTTTTCGAATGTTCCGACTTAACTAAGACTACAGAATCACAGAAACTTTCTGCCTCGCACAGCAAAATTTTGGAATGATCTTGCGGCGGCGGTCTTTCGATACGACCTTCAAAGCTTCAAGAAACGTACGTACTCCTTTTTAAAGTCCTTTTACTCCTTTCTAAATGCCGCCAACGCGCCTAAGCCTCCTCTGGTGTTGCAGGTGTCCATGGTCAGCGTTGATCGCTTACCATCTGGTTATCAGTCTGCTCGTTTGCCTCCTATTCCATAAAAAACTCATAGACGAGAGACGACGAGATTACACCTCTCAAAAACATAACAATAAATTAAGCACAGTACTGACGGCATAGAAGAATACATTCACGACTCAAAAAACTAGAGCATAGTTCTGTTCAAAAAAAACGATATCATACGGTTCAGTCTTGCAAAATTTTTTGGTTGACTTGGAACAGGACAATCATAGCGCCGAATGTCATTCATGATTGACATAAAGGCAAATTTACAAAAGGCACACAGCCCTTCCCGAAGGCGCCAGAATAGGGATCGTAATATTATCGTAATTAAGTAAGTATCGTAAATTTTAGTAAACCGCATTATAATTCTTTATAATGGGTTTACTAAAATTTGGGTTACATCATCGGATCTGCATCACATACTTTAATAGAAATTAAAGTATGTAATGCAGATCCATCTGACGTGAGTACCTGTTCCACTTCATATTATGTTCAGTATATAAAATTTTCAATCAATTCTTCTATTGGATAATCATCAAAAGACTTCTGCCTTTCTGGAAAGGGTGAGAGCCAACCCGTTCATTGTCCTGCTCTGATATATCTTTCGCCCCGTTATATCTTTGTTCTTGACCCGCTACATTGAACCCAACATATATAATTTATAAAAAGAATCTTATTACAATATTATAGCTTCCAGCTTTCTCAATAAGTACATCCTTAATTTAAACTAGATAACTAGGAAAACAACAGTTAAGGCGTTATATAAAAGCAAACGTTACTGTAATATGTTTTTCTAATAAACAAGTTCCAACGATAGTAACGGATGTAGGAATCCGAGTAAATTCTTCCTGACCGTCACACGTCTTAGAATTTCTTCAAACAATAGAATTATAACATAACTACTTTGTATGTAGGTAGAAGTCTCGAGTCTTGGGTACTAGGCTACCATAAGTATTAGGCCGTAGTCTAAACCATATAATTAGAACGCAATACCAGTGTTTATATCGTCTAAGTATTGCAAAATCATAGTGTACACCAAACTACATTGAGTAATTTTATGGGACGGCATCGAAGTGAATCGATATCGCTATAATAGAGCAATATTATGGCTTATATTGAGTTGTCTATTGTAGTAGTAACACATTAATTCTTTTGTTTTATGGTATGTGGCTTACTGTGTAAGTTTATGTCTACTCCTACAATAATGGGTGTAATAGTAAAATATTATACGCAAATTTCTCTTTTGGCAGGATATGGCAGGATAATAATTGTATAGCCATCTGTATTCAGAACCCACATCCCAGTAATTGGCTCATTTAGAATGACTTTAAAGCCACAAAAATTACTAGATTTTGCCTTCCACTTGCCAAATAAAAATTATTATGTGCAATGACTTAATAGATTGAGTCCATAGACACGACTAAAAACTTGATAAAAGTCTCACACTGTTCTTTTTTCATAAGAATCTCGGAGATGACTCAAAATTGACGCCCGTATTGCTCAACAATGCCCGATTTTTATAGGCACAAAGCGAAAATTCTTCAAGGCTAACATTAAACAACTTGAGACTTACACAACATAATCCCACATGGCATGTGACCGTTGAACAAATAAAAGTAATGTTCACTTTTATTTTTACTAGTGGTCACATCCGCTGTGATCGCCCGCCGCCATTAATGACGGGATGATTATCTTCTTCAACGTTTTAAATTACGTAACAACGGTTTTCTTCACATTATCGAAACTTCGGAAGTGGTTCGAAATTCAAATTCGAAGTCACGCAGTTTTTTTTTTCATATACAATTTTGCTATTGTAAAAGAGGTCGTGACGTGACAGATTGTAAGGTTCAGGTTCACGTCAATTAGCTTTTACGGATAATAATCGGATGTGAAGGGAATATTCGTGACGTGAAAAAATATTATAAAAAAGTTCATCATTACATTACAAAGTTAGAAGTATAAAATTGTAAAAATGTTTCAACAGAAATAAATCGTAATACCATAATTAATAAAAATAACTAAAACATAGTTTGCTTTTCTACAAGTAACGTTGCCCAATCTAATGTTTAAATCAATCGAAGCGCCACCACGTACCATATTTGTAATTAAAACTGCACTCGACAATTTTTGCTTGGATTGAATCTAAAATTAATTTTAAGGCTTCATGGTCTGGACATCCCAAGGCTTTTTAAACCTACATACAAGTACAGAAATTGATACATAATTAATACTTTTGAATAATAATTTGGGATTTCATACAAATGTTCTGGTTAAAAATCATAAAAACTACTAAACTGAATTTTTGGAACATGGTACTAACTTATACAAAATATTTTCGCGGTCTAAGAAGAAAACGGTAAATAAAGAAAGAGAGAGAGAGAGAGAGAGAGAGAGACAGAGGCTGAGAGATAATTCAAAGTTTTATACTTATACAAACTTTGAATCTCTTACATATTTTTCCCTAATGTTCGTAATTTATGTTGGACTTCGTTACATTGCAGTTCAATTTAAAACATTTCATATTTTTTTCCAAAAACCCGTGCCATCAAAGACTCCTAATTTATATTCAGAAAACTAACGATACGTCATAGCGAATGTTGCAAAGAATTTCCAAAAATGAGTAAGTATATTGTGTTGTAAACTCATATAGTCGAAAGTGCAAACTTATTAGTCAAATGCAGTTGCATAAATATTGCAAGATGCTGATTCAATTTTGAATACAATGATGGGAAGGTAATGTGTTTATTACATAATACTGTAAAAGGAGCGTAGAGAAACACACAGACAACGGAACAAATAATAAAACTGAATAATGTTAGCTGCCCAGTTGCAGTGAAAGGAGTCTCTGGTGTGATGGCGATCCTAGTTTTGATAACTTCTCTATAATCCATGGTGCTTGATAATACACCAGATAGTATTTTGTCGTATTGTCAATGCACGTGACTTCTCTCGCCTAGGGTGAAGCAAAAGGGAGTGTCAGATTCTGACTGACTAAAAATCTTCCAGTTCCTTCTCCAGGTCGACGCTGCGATACCTTATTGCGTATGCTCCGTAACCCCGACTAGAATTTTCCCCTGTAACGCCGGTTTCATAGTGTCTAGATAGCCGCTTTGTATATACTAGACAAATAATTAATGTAAGAAATTTAAATTTGTCAGAGACAGGGTGATACCACTCAGACACCTCACATAAAACCGGCGTGAAATAACCACGGCGTTATGTTTTTTTGCCGTGTGAGTGAGGTGTATTCTAAATCCTAAATTTCCTAAACCCTCATCCCCGAAAGGGCGGCAACCCACTTGTAAGTCCGCTCCTCAACCAACCAAGTATACCGCAAGTATCTATGGGCGGCACCGATTGCTTACCATCAGGTAGTCCGTCCATACGTTTACCTGCCTATTACATAAATTAAAAGGTGTTTTGCAAATTGTTACAGGGCTGGTAATAAATGGGTGCTACGTTTGATTTTTCTTATTATCAATAAGAATAAGAAAATTAGCTACACTGTATGTCATTTCAGCCATGGTTTGGCCTTATGGGGAAAAATAATAATTCAATATTTACTGTTATAGATACTGTTCTTTTATTCTTAGCGCCCAAGAGGGACACATACCGTTTATTTTAATTTGAGTACACTGATACTTTTTACATTTTTTTTTTTGTGATAAAGCCGTAAGTAATGAAAGCATAGTATAGCCGTAAAGTATTGAAACAAAAATATTTATAATCATCTTTCAGTAACAACGTCAATCATTGCATGGCTTCCGACATTGGTAAGGTCCAAGGTACACAAACTGTGTGATCATGTCAGTCTTGATAATATTATTATGTTCCTTGGCAAACCATTCCTCATCAACTATCGCAACGCAAAACATCAACAAATGACTTTGACTCTTCTGTTCCAAACTTATAAGGTGTATATTTGATTAAGGCTGCTGTAAAATTGTACTCATTTGTTTTATTTTGCGCACTTCTTTTTTCAAATTGTAGCTTGCATGATGATTAATTTAATACTGAACTCTCTCTAATGCCATTCTGGTCCATTACATGTTTGAGAAGGATGAGTATGCTGTAAAATCCAATGGCAAGATTTATACTTAATAGTCGTAGTTATTTTAACAAATAAATAGATACTCTTTTACCAAAATATAATAAAAATTAACCTTTATGCTCTAGCAACTTTGGTATTTAATATAGCTATAAATAAACAGACAAAACTGGCATCTAATAAATAAAAAAATACCATTTTCATTATTTGATTTAAGATTCCGTTATTTCAGTACTAGCTTTTAAGTGTGGCTTCAAATGCGTCTTGAAAGAAAAATCATACCCTATGCTACTCTCCAGAAATAGTCCCAATGACAACGTGAGTAAAGACAAATAAACAAGTAGTAGTAAAAATTATTGCAAACATAGTTATATACATAAACGGTCCGCCTACTAGTTTCACTAGAACTTAGGCAAAAAAAAACTTAAGCCAATTATGAAAGGAAAGAAAAAACTAAGTACATTTTTTGCACTCAACAACGAATTCATTCTTAATCCCCAAATTAATGATGTCGTGTTCAAGTCGTTACGCATTTTTTGCACTGCAAAAAACATCTCAAAGTGTCATATTTGGGTTTTTTTATAATCAGATTTTGTGTTACGTAGTGAAGAATGTATGAATAAAAAATGTATTACATGCCTACATGGCGACGCAATGTAAGATTAATTATGCCTTTTGAACATTTCGGTACCGTCTGCGGTCAAATTGTTGACAGCCACTTAGAACCCATCTTGATACTTGAAACTTTGTCATGAATGCAATGGCAGAAGAAAGAGGTCGTATATCAAATGGTATTAACCGTAAAAGAAGAGCTCTTACCTTGTGATAGTGTGCATAATTGAGTGAGATTACGCGTTGCAGTTGATTTGTTATTGACTTTTCCCTTATCCTGATGTATGTATAATTATATGCACCAGACACATGTAAAATTTAACGCTGCCAATCATGACTGACGTATTTCTATTAAGCTATTTTCTTTATCGTAGGTATAGTTCGGCAAACGAGCAAGCGGATTACCTGATGGTGAACAACTGAGCAATCAGCGCCGCCCATGGACACCCGCAACACCAAAGAAGTTGCCGGCCTTTTAGGGACTAGGGTTTTGAATATTTAAATTTGGGAATTGGGCCCCCGCCCCGGTAAACTCACTCACACGGCGAAACACAACGCTGTGGTTGTTTCACGCTGATTTTCTGTGAGGCCGTAGTATCACTTGATCGAGCCGACCCAATTGTGCCGAAGTTTGGCCCACACTGAATACCTCAAAAAGGTCTCCACTACAAAAGTTTCCCGCCAAATTGACATAAATAAAAAAAAACTGTCATCTGGCAGCCGTTTACCTTGCTAATAACCACTAGACCAATGAAGCAATCCAAGTGAAATTATCCAATTAAGAAATCGCAATAGGTGATCGCCAATAATAGTGTCGCCTTCGTCCAAAGCACGATGTTATACGCTACTTTCGCTAAAAGGGTGCAGTGCCCACTAAATTATAGCTTACTATTAATACCAGTCTTTAAATCTTAGGTTTAAGGTACGAGTACTTTAAGACCGGTAACAGATGGATTCAATTTACTTTGACTTAGAATTTAATAGTGGGTATTTGTAATTATGAATCAAGATAAGTGGTTCAGGGAAATAAAGAAAATAATAATGATGAATATTGTAATAGGTATGTAAAACAAAATAATAAAACTTTTTTCAATTTAGTTTTTAAACAAACTTATCCCGCGCACTAAGTTTTTCTCCCATATCGTTAACAAACATACCATTGCCCAATCAAGACGCAGAACTACAATTTATTGATCATACAAATGTGTTCCGTGCTGGGATAGAATCCGCGGCAAATCTCCAGTCAAAATATCGTTAATGCAAATAATTAAATACATAATAATAGGTATACTGCACACATTCACATATTCGAAAATTCCAAATTCAAAAATCTAAATTCCAATGAATACTCTTTTTTTTAAACACATAACATTCTATTCTTCTCGCTGTACCTTGCTCTTGTAAAAGATAAATAAGTAAGTTGAAATTGTACAAATTAAATATGTACTTCTGCCATTTTATTTAGGTAGTTAACCTAGAACATACAGTTCATAGTTTGAAGTTATAAGTAAAACCCTACTAGTGACTGACCACCTCGTACGATACGGCTATTAGTCGCATATAAAAGTGTTTGGATGACGTCCACTGGATCGGTTTCACTCAGTACTTTCTAAGCAAGTGGAGCAGCGCAGGCGCACCCGATGTCTCTTTGCGCACTCCCTTTTGTAATCCACACCTTAGGTATTAAGTGACTTCTTAATACTCGTTTTTACTTACATCGAGATTATAATAATGACGATTTCGCTTTTAATTACCGTAAAAGTCCTACAATTTTCCGAAAGTAAAAGTAGGTATATCTGAACAATAAATCAGGAGTAGTTTTCTACCTTTATGATTAGCAAACGACAAATATATTATTAAAATTAACGGAAAATAAGAAAACTCCTTTGTTATACAGAACACTTTTGGAATAAGTACCTACATAAAATTTTGATTTCATCTTAAATATAGGTAAATAATTTTTTTTTTTATTTAAATAAGAAAAAAGAAATCTCTCTACATTATTTTCTTCTCTCCGTGTATGACCCATAATTTTAGTAGACCATCATTATGAAACACAACAAAAACCAAAAGTAGGTAACGCAGCTGCAATTCAAAAAATCATCCAAATTATAGGTCTCAAAATTTATACTTACCTACCTCAATTTCTATTCAATGTCAATCATAATTTCATAGTTAAATGAACACATCGGTCTTACGGATAGATACATAATAATTATTAGCAAATAATTTGACGAGTAAACTATTAAATAATTTCGTCCCAGTTATTTACAATGTAAAGATGCTCCAGTACCGAGTTGATAGATCTATATTTAGTTTTATATAAACTTATATACATAGGTAACTATTGTCAATCAAAATTATCCTAACTAATAATATGATGTGGTAGTAGTTAGATCGTCTGTTTGTTTGAAACAATTTGTTATAGTTGTATTTATTTTTATCAGAAGTTTATTTTTATTTTTTTTAATCTTAATTATATTTACGTTAACCCGCGCAATTATATGTTGTAAGTATATATTTAAGTTGCCTTTCAATTAGATCAGAGTTTTTTTTTCTTTTCGTAATTCGAAACATCGAAGCTATTAAGTATTTTTTATATTACATTTAAATAAAGAACAACATGTATTTTGAATTTCATCATCATAACTAAGTACTCACTAAGTGTATAGGTCTATTCTAACACGGAGATGGTTTGAACATCAATCACAGCTTGGTCAAGATGAAATGACGAATTTATACTTATAATATTATAAAACCAGATTTCCTGATGATGTTTTCCTTCAACGTTTATTGGTGGTTAAGTGGTGGAGTCTTAATTAACTTAGAAAGTACATGTCACTTATAAAACGTCACATCGGGACTTGTCAGGCTTCATACCTCCGGCCCACCACCGTCCCAATTTCAGAAAGAATATGCTCCCAAAGTTTTTAGTTATATCTACCATTAAAAAATGGAGGGAAACAAAAGAAGAAGTCGGGCCGTACTACTAGTGTAGTTCTAACTAATTCATCTACATAATGTAGTGCTTACTTGATATAAAATTGTTCATGACAGGACGATGATCAGTATGTCTATAGTCTTTATTACTGTAATTAAAACAGAGCATTTCAGTGTAATTAGCGTATACTTCTAAGAATTTCTTATTGTAACTGTTTAATAACATTCTTATCAATTATAATAATGTAATCCTATTGTTAGATATTGCTGACTTTTCTTGTAATCATAATTGCTATTGCCAAGCAACAAATCTAGCTATTCAACAAACTTATCTACAACTATCGGAGTAACAAGATTTTTAGCAGTATCTTGGTATCTATTACACAAAGTTCCCAATTTATCGCAACTTTAAAAAAATACCAACTTTATGGTAGCCGGGGTTGCGCAAGCGCATTAAGGCACCGCGGCCTCGGCACAGAGCTAGAGAAGGAAGTGGGGGTTTTTAGTCAGAAAGAGTCTAACACTCCCTTCCGCCCAACCATGAGCGGGAGAAGACATTTGATGATTTTCCCATCACAAATAAGCTATATGGTTACAAATACTGTGAGGTACCTATGGACCTTCAACTTTTTGTGTGCTCGAGATTAAAAAAACTCCGGGTTTGCAAAACAAGCACAGTAATATACCTTAGCCTATTCCTGGACCACAATAACAGGGTGATTTTTAGTCAGTAAGAGTCTGACACTAACATGGAATCTACTGATTTTCTCCATCCAAATAAGAAAGTGTAGCTGCTTTGAAATTATGCAAAATGAAAACGTTGTTAAATACAAATTCATTACCAACCAATATACTAGAGGAATTTCTTCAACATTCCTCAACAACCTGTTACTATAAAAGGACAGTATTTAATTTACATGAAAACTAGATTCGTTATGAAAGTTGTCCCTGACGGTCGACAGATTAGGAACTTTCATTGCACCTCCCACTCGATATCACCACAAATACTATATTTACAAATATACTTAGTCTAAAGATCTTTAATGTTAAAATTCAAAATCTAATCTTAAATGGAAAGCCATGCGTCGCCACGAATACGCGATACCACGGCCTCACAGAATACCCATGTTTGGCCGTATCAGTGAGGTTACCAGAGATTCACCCCTTCATTCCCAATTATTAAATCTCTAACAACCCATACCTGGGCCAGGGCCCGCAGCGCACTTTTCTGGTGCGTGTGTACATGTTTGCCAACAATGTAGGTATATGCCATTAAAAACTAAAGTTATCGACATAGCCCAAAGGATTAGCAAACTGAAGTGGCAGTGGGCAGGTCACATCTGTCGAAGAACCGATGACCGCTGGAGTAAACGTGTTCTAGAGTGGAGACCACGTCTAGGCAAACGTAGTGTAGGGCGCCCTCCAGCTAGGTGGACTGACGACATCCGCAGGGTGGCTGGCAGTGGTTGGATGAGAAGAGCTGAACATCGAGCTCAGTGGCGTGCAATTGGGGAGGCCTATGTCCAGCAGTGGACGACAACAGGCTGATGATGATGATGACCATTAAAAACGAAGTCGAAAGTCAAAGTCGAAGTCAAAACTCTATACGATATTAGTTTTTGATACAAAGAGTAAATTCAATTTTTTTAAGGATTTGCAGCTAAATTGTGTTTCTATTCACTCCGTTTTATGATAACCAAATAATTCTATTCAGCAACAAAAAAAATATTATATGACCATCTGTCATCACTATTACATATACAAAACAAACAAACAAACCACTTGGCTTCCACTTTTACATAACAGCAACACAATACGCATAGTAATCTAATTCTAATTACAAATGTAATTATAAACCTAGACGTTAAAAAAAACAAAACAGCCTCTGAAAAATATCTCCAAATGAATCTACATACTACACGCAGTAAGAATGCAAATGACTAGCTCCTATCACGCGGTTTCGCCACCTGCTCAGCTCCATTTAAACGTGGCGTGATGTGTTATATAGCAGTCACTCAGTCAGGAACATTGTAGCTATCTATCACTGAGGCAATAGACCACCACAGACGGGGCCCTATAGGGCTGATGTTCAGCTGGGGTTGCGGGTTAACCGCAATGAGTCACCGCCTCGGTCCAGAGCAGGAGAAGGAAATGGGGGGGGGGGATTTAGTCAGTAAGAGTCTGACGCTCTCTCTCGCTTTACCCTGGGCGGGAGAGGTCATTTGATGATTCTCTCCTGACAAAAAAGAAATCTATCTATCACTGAAATAATTTTAACAATCGGACCAGCAGTTTCAATGATTACGCCCTACATACAAACTTACAATACCTCTTTAAAATATTTGTATAGATAAACCAAATCATCACACTATAAGGAAATGGCAAACGATGTTCAAAAATGATTGTAACACTGACACGCCTTTGGTCGTGAACAATCAAAGTTAGAAATGGCGGGAATGACTTGCAAAATCTTAGGGTAGTACCGTGAACGCGGTATCTGGCGTTTTGTAATATTATTTCATAGCTTATAAGTATAACCTATAATTATCTATTGGTAGATATAATAGGAGTATCAGTAGGTACATCTTCATGTATTAAAAGTATTTTATGTTAATAGGTATTAGACCGTATAAAAATTGGTTTTAATAATACTGACTTTCTTTGCCTAGCTCCAATTCCACCCCTAATATTTACAGGTCTAAAGACTTCTTGAAAAAAAACGTGATGTTTGAAGAAAATTTTGGGGTATTTGAAAAAACCTTTAACAATTATGTGACTAATTTTATTCCAATCTAGCTAACTATATTGACTATACGTTCTGACCTTTTAAACCTTCCCTGGATGGCTGAGCGTCAAGCTCCAGGAGAGCCTCTATCATTTCTTTCTACGAATATTTAATGACCAACTTTCAAGACGGACCAGCCGTTCTCGAATTTCAGCGACAGCAACAGTATTCTCTATATAATTATAAGATTGATAGGCAAATTGTTAACTGTCAACCAGAAATTTAGTTTATAAGACAATACCCAGATTTCGTTCAATAATAGGTTCAAAAACTTTACAAAAAACAAACTTACGAATCTCAACATTTTCGCTATAAACTTTCGATCTTTGATACGATTCGATTTGAACACATAGAACTCCTGTTTCGTCGTAAATGAACCTTTATTATGTGTTATATATATTAAGATAAAATGTAAACTGCATTCGTTGTGGAATCGTGACGGCTTGCGTCTGTCGGCTATGTTGATCGGTATCTTCACAGTACACCCCCAATTTGTAACACGATACTTTTAGTTTAGAGAGAAATCCACTGTAGCATAAAAATACAAAAAGAATTACTTCATAAAGAAATACTGTAAAATAACTAAAAACAAATTAAGACCAAAACCCTCAGCTGATAAAACCATAAAGAAAGGAGGTTCTAATTTCAAATCTTCTTATATTCTATTAATTTCACTAAACCCCAAGTGAACGCCTGCGGTCGTGTACTTATTGTTCTTATATTGTGTCTCGAATATTAATAATTTGTTAATTATTGTTACAAGTTGTCTATATACAATGAAAGTTATATAGTACTTACAATGTTATGTATTAATACAAACAGCAACAAACTACAAAACTTACTGCATCTACTATACATTTTAATTATAAACCCTTTGTTATCCATTTAGTAGCGATTACATGGGAAATGGCAAAACATTATTGATTACAAACATGTAACCAACGTATAGGATATAGAAAGTAAGGGAAACACATGTCTTTATAATAAGTATAAACTTACATTATTATGACTTTTACTAAGGATACCTTTCACCTCAATTAATAATCTAAATAATGTTTCCAAGACGCCAAAAGTGTAATGACCTCGTTTCTCTCATGCAAAAAACGTGAGACCTAACTGCAGGATACAAGTGAGAAGTACAAACGAAAAAGGATATTCAGGCAATTATTTAGTCACAAAAACTAGAAAATCACAACTAATCTAGAACATGTGCGAATATCATTAACGCTCCCAAATCAAATATGCGTCTAAACCCAATAGGAATGTTCGTACACTTCGTGAAAATTCAATTTAGTAGTATTTTTAAATGAATGTTTAACCCTTGCAAGTAGCCTTCGAATGCAGTACTTTAGCCTCACCCATGTACCACGCCTTAATTACAGACAAAAACAAAAAATATTAACTTATATTAGGTATCGATCTATCGGTAGATGACTAACCCGAACGTGGTTCAATAGGGTTCAATATAACTTAACTTTATGAACTGGACCATTTTGTATCTTTGCACTCAAATTAAAGAAAATGATGAGTATTCTAATCAGATGACGAGTACTGGTATAAGTACGACAGTGCTATAAGACAGTAAATTAACCTGATCTTAAAAAACGACTATTGAAATTCAAACAGATCGAAGCATTGAATTCGTTGATAACACGAATCTAAATCACGTGTCACAATAGCTCTTTCTATTCGAAACAAAGCTATGTAAAGTAGTGGATTCCGTATTGGTTACATAACTATTGTACCGCAGATCAGGGTTCACGCACGCTGACTTTGGCATCAACGCACCAGGTGGCGTGACAGACGTTTAGGGCTGTCAAAAATACGTTCACGGTTGAACGCTTTCAATGAATGATGTCATATAGATTTTCAACATCTGTTTTATTTTTCTTAGTCATTCGAATACTTATATGTTACCATTGGTTCAAGATAAACAGACAGACCACTCGTCATAAGTGTTTAGCGCCGCCTACAGTCATTTTGCAATATGAAAGACATTGATTCAGATGTTCTACTACATCAAAATATATCTCTTATAAATATGTTATCATATTCATGATGGTAGTTTAGACACCTTATACGTCTTAAAGGGCCACGATTATCAGCTATCACAATCAACATTGCCCATCACTGTCAAGAAAACATCGTAATAACTGACACTTAGTTATTTATTCATTCGAAAATGGGAGTGAAGTAGTGACCAGTGAAAATATACGCACATTCATATGTAAGCTGCCAACTAATATGGCGTCTCAAGGATGATTTGATAGGAAAACTTTTTTGACATTGAATTACATAAATATACAAACACGTAACCTACACGTTCGTGTAATTGAATTATTGCTAACCCTAACCATATTTTTTTTACAAACGACGACGCGGCGTTGGACTTAATATCGACAAGGTCTTCAAAAGTTAGATAACCAAATTCGGCTTCAAAGGATAGATTTTGGGTTTTTGAATGCGTCAAACTCTATCCGTCTAGACTAAGCTATTGGGAAATAGTCTGGGCGTGGCAATGAAGTAAGAGTGAATTATAATTTAAATGTTAGCTTTGCATCCTCTTTATATTAGGTAAGTTGAATTGTAACTTTATTTATTAAACGTCTAAGGATGGTGTTAACGACGGGAAATATAGAGAAACGTCTGAATATTTTAGATTCCCATTTCCAGCCATGGATGAACGACGAAAGTCCGGAATACCTTCGTGAGATGATGGTGAGAAGTGCAAATACATGTGACGTCATCATTAACTTATGTCAAACAATTTTCTCATGTAGCACAAAATGCTTTTTTTTGTTGTGTTCAGCTACATGGCAATTTGTTTTTCAACAATAAGCCACTTCTTTGTCTGATTTCTCAGTTTATGTTTTCTTCAAGAGCCATATTTGTATGAAAATTCCTTTCACACGACTCTCTTGTTGTCAAGTGTGCACAAAATGCTTAACATTTTAATTTTAATCAATAAAAGGATTTTTTGTTTATTTTTTTAAAAGACGATTTATGTTCCAAATTCAGTGTTCATTATGAACCTCAAGCACAGTAAGTCTTGTGCCATAAACCATGCCCAATTCTAGTGTAAGCGCTTTTTAAATATTTTGAACGACCGCGAATCGTTCACCAATCTGATAAGTTAAAAAGAAATTGTTTTAATACGGGTTAAAAAGTCATAAAGAATCTTCAAAAGATGGAAATTAATTACATTTAGCAATATTCACGAGCTTTCAATGACCACAAACTCTCCAGAACAACTTAACAAATCGGTAACACCATGCAGACATCTTGTTTTACACACCAAATAATTATGTTACGCAATATTTCCCTTTCGAATAGGGACGGAAGTTTCTGCGTTGGAGCTTGTGTTGTCTAGATCACTTTCACATAAAAGCGATCAGTTTTCAACTACCGGTAGCTATGTGTATAAATATACCTATATTTATTCTGTGCTCTCTTAGTTACTTGACTACTTAGATATACTATTATAACTCCGCAGTGTTGTCAAATAATACCTTTTCTTTTTAATTAAACAAGTTTCCATTTTTAATCCATTTTCATTGACACGTAATTATTTCAGGATACTGCACTCATGCATCTGATGGTAAGCAATCAATGACTTCCAGGGATAACCGCCACATCGACGAGTTCCTGGCTCATACGTACGCAAAGCGTACCACACCATTTTATTAGGGATAAGAATTTACAAAATGCTGATTTGATTAGAAAAAATTTGGTACATTATGTTTTAATATGCTGGAGCTTAAAAAGGTTCTGATATCAAAAACTCCTGAAGGTTACATCTAGTACCAGTACTAATTACTTTTACATAATTAGAGTAATTACACCTATCGAAAGCCAATCAACACATTTCCTCTCACACAAGATGAACGACGATCAATCTGTATTAATTATCACATAATTACTATACATCTTAATGAGATGCAAAACTCAAACTCTGATATGAATTTTTTCAACGTTAATTAAGCGACTAATCAATAAATTCTTAACATTAGTCTCAAACGTTGTAGCTTGCTTTGACCAATTAGAGAAAAGGTTGACAACTATGTAGTTTTTATGTAAAATATTTTTACTTCATGGTGGTCTATAGATAAGGTTGCGTGTGCAAGCAAAATAATAAACCGAGTCCCCGCCTTGGCGTTGGACAAGAAACGTGGTGGTTTTAAGTCAGCAAGGATTTATAGCTCACTCTCGTCCCATCCAGTACAGGATAAGTCATTCGAGAATTATACTCCCACATAAATTTAAAATTTAAAAAACCCCCGACATGACATCTAATATTCCTTTAAAACGTAATTATTAAAAGAAAACATGGCGTTAGGGGACCGATCCAAACATTTTATTATCAACTACATATTTCTATTTTGTCGGGGGTCTAATTATTTTTTTTTATTTTATACTTTTTATATGTATTTTATATTATTTTCTCTCGATTAAGATCACCCGTTCAGGCTCCAGGATGCCACAGACAGACAGACAGACACGTCAAACTTATAACACTTTTTGCGTCGGGGGTTAAAAAAAGGGGTATTCTATGTGTAAGATCTAGTTATATATAGTGTACAGACATAAAAAAAGACACCGACGAACTTTCTCCTCGGCTCTGTTTAATTGTAGCGTAATGTTTTATAGCCTATAGCACTCAGGAACATTGTAGCTGTCATCAGTGAAAGAATTTTGGCAATCCGACCAGCGGTTCCAGAGTTTACCCCCTACATTCAAACTTATAAACTTACAAACTTTATAATATTAGTATAGATAAATATATAAATGACCCCTGTCTACAAGTTACACAAAATCCGTTTATTTTTAATTAAGTAATAGCTATGGTCTATTTTCTATGTAATAAAATTATTAATTAGATGCAAATTGTCCATAAAACTACGGTTTGGTTACGCTCAAATTTTACAGCATTTAGCAATACCTAGATTTTGTTGCTATGTTAGGTACCTAAATATAGACTACTCTTTTATAATCAGTTATAAATTGTACTGAATGATAAATCGTAGCACCTTCTATCAAAATTTTGTTTATTTTTAGAGAAAATTAATGTTTTTTAATGAAATCACACAATAATATTGATTTCTAAAATTTATTAATATTTAGCCTTATAATTTCTGTCAACATATAAAAAATGTTTTCGTTTTGTGACTCTCTTACTCTTAAACGACTGGACATATTTTCAGTGGATTTTTCCCCTAGATTCAACCTTTCAATCGTGTAATTCAAGACTCAATAGAAAGACAATAGGGGCATGAACGCCGGCTTTCGTCTGGGATTTCATTAATTAAAGACAGGATAAGTACCTACTAAAGATGGAACATTTTTAGATGAAACGGTTATCAGGAAAGAATTTTGAATTCATTATTATTAAAGATAACATTATTTTATGCAATTAATAATGACTAAAATTTAAGAACATGCTCAATATACGAATTACATTACGGGACCAAATTTACCAAAAAGAATTACATAAGTTAGTGGAATCTTCTACTAAATCGAGAACAAGTTCCTTCACCGAAACTAACACTTCAATAAACGAAATCAAAGATTGATCACCAACTAATAAAATAAAATTACCTCAGAACCTTCAATCAATTGACACGGAAATTGTAATAAATATATCTGTATATAGTTTATAATGTTTGAAAGTTGTTTCTGTTACAAATAATATGATAATATAGGACCTGTGTGACGCCATGATGTAATTAATGGGAGTTACGTGTGGGAGATGAGTTACAGATGTGCGGACCGGTAATACTAGTACAAGTTTGTACTTGATGTAATATGATACTGTTATTAAATACTTATTTATGAGTTTTAAGAAATTTGTTTGTATGACTTAGTGAGGTGCAGCTATGTGAAAGAAATCTAAGGCTCTAGACAGACGGACTGCATTTTAACTGCAAATTTGCAAAACAACTAACCAACCAACACACGACTGCACGCCGTCTGCAATTGAGCCGTAATCGGCCTGCTTGGTTGATTTGCAGTTCTATTGCAGTCGTGTCAAATGCATTCAAACTGCATCCGAACTACAAATTTGCAGTTGAAATGCAGTCCATCTGTCTAGAGCCTAAGAAGTGTAAAGAATCGGAGTAGGTTAGTTTTTTTCTGATAAGACGGACTGCACGGTAAAACTCAGCGTTAGGAGTGCGTTGTCAACCAAAGAGGTGATTAGGAATGAAGGAATGACTAAGCCTTCGGTACCCTCACTCAGACGGTGAAATACAATTCATGTTGTTTCACGCTAGTTTTCTTTATAACCGTGATACCACTTCTGTCGAGCCGGCTGATTCGTGCCTAAGTATGCCTCGCCTACATTTAATTAGCTTTTTATTGAATAATCTTTAACTACTTGTAGTTACCACGTACTCCTGGGACCTGGGTTTAACCTCTTGTTATAGCCTAAAACTAAGAGGAAGACATAAAATTGTCTCTTAAAAAGCAATAAACAAAGATAATTTTTGAATGAATAAACAAATCAATTTCCTATATATTCATATGAACGAGATCACTTCATATGAAATGCACTTTGCATTCTGCTAAATGTTTAGTGATATATAATATTCGACAAAAAAAAAGGCTAGTATAACAAACTCACATAAAATTTATTCACAAATAATGAATATTGACTCTAATCTGCATTCATTTACATTGGTAATACTAGCTTTTGCCTGCGACTCCGTACGCGTGGAATAGTGACTTCCTAAAGATTTTTGGTATAAAAACTATCCTAAGTATGTCCTTTCTCGAGTTCTAAAATACGTCTGTACCAAATTTCACAGAAATCGGTTCAGTAATTTAGGCGTGAAGAAAAGATAGACACACAGACAGACAGAGTTACTTTCGCATTTATAATATTAAATTAGTTTGGATTTGGATTAGGCTAGTCACATGATAACATTCATATGAAGATGTTAAATATGTTAATTTATTTTGAAAAACGTCATTTCATTAAGTAATAAGTGCCAGTTTCGTTTGTAATGTGGAAATTACATATGTATATGTAACGCTAACGATCCGCCCCGATGCAATGCTGATACTCATTAGCTCAACTATTTAATTAATGTTATTATACATGTAAACCATCCTCTTCAACCAGTCTATCTATTAAAAAACTGCATCAAAATCCGTTGCGTAGTTTCAAAGATTTGAGCGTACATAAGGGTACTCATATAGGGACAGAAAAAATGAATTTGTTATACACTATTTAGTGTTATGAATGGTTACTTAACCACATATCTTCCTTTGCATATGTTTCAAAAGAAGAAAAAATCGTTACTAAGAAAGAGAGTTGAGAGTATGGAAGAGAGTTATATAGTTATCGAGGCTGAAAATATAGTCAATTTTTAAACTTAGTTATTAGCATCCAGTCTTATCATATTAGTGTCATAGTAATCAAATACCGACAGAAGTTTTAGATAGTTAACTATCTAATACTACAATAAATTACTTAAAAAATTAGAAGTGCTTTGCGCTAGATAGATTTTTACTAACAAATATATAATTGGTTCTGTTGGTCATTTTATTGTTACAAAGACGCTGTTCATCATCGTCATCTTTGTTGATGAAAATCCACTACAAAATTATGCCGATATATTAGGTAGATAGAAATTAGAAGATGTTGATAGTTAAAATAAAAATTACACAGTTAAAATAACATAAAATATTTACTTAATTGATGTTATCAGCAACACAGGCGGGAGTGACTCAATAAAAAAACGCAAATTTTATCAATATTAATATCTAGGCCATTTTTTATGTCTAGCCAGCAATTACAGACTGATGATTTTCGTAAACATAAATATTACACAACATGACATTAGTGAACACACCCTGTAGGTAGGTACAGTCGTCAACGTCAACGTGGGCGCTGTATCAGATTTTACTTGCAAAAATAACTTACTAGCATGTGTAATTAAAAAAAAATCGATTATTTCTAAATTTTCCAACCTTGAAAGTACTTAGTACCGGCTGCAGTCAGTACAATTTAGGGGTCTTCAAGGCTAGAGTGAAAAGGCTCTTAATAAATTAGTCCGCCTTACCATCAACGATTGCATCACTGCTTCCCATCAGGTGGGATCGCAGTCAAGCACTAGTTTATTTGCATGTAAAAAAAACCTTAGTTTATTAATGGACAGGATTTAAAAATAATATTCTTAGTAACCTAATGGACTTAATTAGAGACAGATGAGAGTCGTTGGTAGTCGTCGTTACATTAGTTTACTGGATTAACTAAAGTAAAGAAAAATGGCCGGCATTGGTTACTGCACACAAAATTCAACTTCAGTTTGGTCATGAAATGAATTTGTCGACTGTACGCCCATACGTATATGATATGTATATGTAATAAATAAGACAGGTGCGTCGGATTGCGCATCTCACAAATAGAAATGATACAAATAAAACGCGAGGCAATTAACCAAGCACGCAGTTCCCTTTCACTGATGATATGAAGTGTCCGAATTGTAGCGGTGACTAGAGGCTGATAGCGTTTCTAACTTGATTCGGCTTCGGCTAAATATTCGGCCAATTTTTATCTACTTTGTAATGTTAAGATTACTATTATCATTGTTTGAGAGTGTTTTATTGTCAAAGAAGAAGAATAATCTTGAAGTACATATGTACTGTACAACATAGATCACAAGTTTATACTTTATTGATATTGGTTGTACGTGAAATAAAATATACCTAGCTATTTGCATTATCAAAACAATACAATCGATCTTCGACATTCCTGGATGACAATAATACTTAAGCTACATATAACTGTTATCATCAATTTGACAGTGTTATACCAACTTATTCGTGTAAGCCGAAACT
The DNA here is from genome assembly GCA_902829305.4 of Spodoptera exigua. Classification (NCBI taxonomy): domain Eukaryota; kingdom Metazoa; phylum Arthropoda; class Insecta; order Lepidoptera; family Noctuidae; genus Spodoptera; species Spodoptera exigua. The sequence continues at coordinate 9,527,029 of LR824615.2, forward strand.
TTTGGCCCAAAACCTAACCTTGTGTCAAACTCTAAAGATAAATCTTACACCACTATAGCAATTACGTTAATTCTCATGTCTATCAAACTGATAATTTTCGCTCAATTTATTAACAAGATGGCGCATCGTTTGTCGAGATAATTTTTATTAAAGAACTTGTTTTGACTGCATATGTCGTAAATTTATCTCACAGACTTTTATTGAGCTAAGATTTTAATTTCATAATTTTAATATAAGTAGGTGTGCTGGTGTCCTAACATTTATTAGCTATCTCGATGTCACATGACGCTAACTGCATCATAAGTTTAGCGTTTAGCATATTATCTACATTTCCTTTATAATCTAGATTTCGCAATCGCCAAGAATGCGAAACTGTGGTTCGTTTACCTCTGACCAGCGGCAGAGCATTCTAAAACTTGTTATATTTGTAAGGTTTATCAAGAAGTCCTTTTTTTTCAAAAAAAAATTTTCATTTTAAAAACGTTTTAGTTCAATACACTGTTACATTACAAGGTTTCTTCAACTTTCTGCTTAACAAATACCTATCTGAAACTTCACACATCGAACAGCAGCCCATCATCAAAAACGATTGTCATAACAACACATTGAAATAGTTCACATCACATCACACGTATTACAAAGACGTTACAACCAAAACCTTACAACACTAACCAGTGAGAAAGGAAAATCGAGGGCGTCGAAGAAATCAATTTGAAAGAACAACAATACTCATATTATGCAAAATACCTGTTACCTTAAGTAGAAAGTGATAACCTGGTATTCATTGTTTCTTACAAATACCAGTAATATTGGTAAGAGAAATAATATTACAGTACCTGCCAATAAATATGCCTGCCATTGAATTTTAGAAAGACACTTTAAACAACCATTATTATGAGTCGCCAAAAAAGTTGAGCTCGAGTTCGAATTATAAAAAAATAAGTTTAATGATAAAGAATAATAATAGGTTGAAGAAAAAAACGGCAATTCATACCAATTTTTAATTTTTATTTATTAAAATAATGTAAATTGTACGATAAAGGCACGGATCGAGTCCGTGAAGAGCTTAAATTTATTTTACTCTGATTTCTCTCCTCCCAAAAGTCGATGGGCAATCTTTTTTTGCCACGTATTGTATCTCAGAGTGTTCTCCATTACATGGTTCGATGGTTTGAATAGCGAAAACAATTCAGGGCAGCACCATGCCCACTGTTCTCGGACTTCAATTATAGACCAAGTGTTACATCAATTGTGTCTGTTATGTCATCTTCTTCAAATTGGTTTGTTTTTTGTTGAGCTATCTGATCTACATACCTGAGATATTTGAGCATTTGTTTTATTAATGACTTGTGTTGTAAAAACACATGTTTCATTCGTTATGGTTTCGGTTGGGTAAGAGTAATTCAGTTTTTGTGCCAATATTCTTTGGTGATTATAATTAGACAACCCCAAACTAAGTACCCATCATCATTAAATGTCTTATTAAAGTAAAATAAGTAAAAACATATTCATAATGTAAGTATGTAAGTATTGAGACCTTATAAAAAAGAATTATAGTAGAGTTTTTCAAAGAAAACACGTTGTCATTAGACAATCGTATTGCGTAGGATAACTAGTGGGCTGCTGCAGGAAATCAACGGCTGAATTTGCAAGAAAAATTGCAGAGCAAAATAAAAAAACATAATCAAAAATAAAACATGCAACATTTATTTCTCAACAAGATATAACAAATACATACTAAATAGACATACAACAATAATTACAAACACCTAGTACCTAAATAGTCTCCCATGGCAATAAATATCTGTGGTTAACATAGCGGCAACTATATGTTCAACATATAACTCTATCAGTACGAGGCACTTACATGGCTATAGTTTAGCATAATTACGACTTGCCGAATACGCGTTCTTGTATGAGTTGGAATCAGACGATGAAGAATACTCACTGCTGTGGCCAATATCATTATCCTCCTTCGGAACAGTTTGAGACACCGGGCCTTGTAACTTTTCATACTCAGTCGTCGATCCTTGAGGCACGTACTGGACATTATACTTACTCTGAGCATTAGTTGGATAGTAATTATAGAAACTCTGAACTGGATTCTGGTATAGAAGGTTATTGTATGGAGACGGGTTTGGTTGAGCAAAGAGCAGCATTGTAGATGGTTGACCTAAGTAGGATCCTCCAAGCTGTAAAGGCTGATAGTTGGGCACGTTGTAGTGACCCTGAGGCAAAGGATTAATCAAAGTAGTCTGATGAGGACTTATTTGATTAGTAGGAGCAGGAGAAAAGAGTTGAGGGGCATAAGGCACAATAGGCTGCGTAGGATAACTAGTCGGCTGTTGCAGGAAAGTCAACTGGATATTTCCATTTGATTTGGATGGTACTAATTGGTATTTTGACTGGTAGCCGGGATTTGGTACGAAGTTCAATGGCACGAATTGTGAAGTGGTCGGTGGTGGCAGCAGGTTGATTTGAGGTTGCTGCTGGGTATACGAGGAAGATGGTGATGACTCGCTCTGTGTGTTCGGTGACGAGTAATACTGACTACTCGCCTGACTCGGGTAAAATGAATTTGGCACTTGAGACTGATAAGACGTCGGACTCGTCGAGCCGCTCTGTGAACTAGGATTCTGTGTGTAAATGCTATATGTATAGTCTTGCTTCTGAGCCCCTGTTGGAATAGCATTCAAACTCGTTGCCTTCCCAGCATTACGTTTCTTCTGCTCCGCATCCTCAACCTCTGTACAGCATGCCAGAGCAGCGAAAGCGACGAAAATCTGAAACAAATTACAAAACAATCAATCACAATCTTCATATCTACGAACCAGAAGAAGCCAATCAATCAAGAGCCTCGTTATCGTAATACATATTTATTTCACATCATACAATAAATCGAGAACATTTACTTTTGCTTCAACGGGTTATAATAAATGACTTCTAAAGTAACGCCCAAATGTTTGTTCAATTTCAATTGAACGCTAGTTAGTACATTACATAAAGTAGAAACTTACCAAAAGCTCGCATTTGCCCATTTTGTAAAATGTTTGCAAATAATGCGTTAATATAATTACATTATTTACTTGTGGGAAAACGCGTATTGCGAAAGGAAAAGTGTTCTATTCACCAGGGCGCACGGAAAAGTGTAAGACGGTATCAAGTTCATGCATTTATATGAGCGGCCGTGGACAACTTTCCTCGCTTCCAGATCATAGCGAGGGAAGTGACCGCTCGATAGGTCTTTGTCCTGCATCGGAACGTATCCAGTTTACTCCGATAGTGTCAGTTTCCTACCACGGCAAGCGGAAACGCGTTGCGGTCATACCTTCATATTTCTAAGTCTCAGACTTGCACGTTTACTTGCACTAACGTATAAATTAAAGCTAATATTGAACGCACTGCATTGCCAATTATTGGAACGTGATTTAGTATCGCTTCTATATCTTAACCAGCTCTGCGAGAATTCCCTTTCACGTCATACTGGAAGTATAAAACAAAGTAAAAAGTTTAACAAACCGTTTAAGATAAACGGAGATTCAATCTACGAATTGCGTGAGGGCATTACGTAAGACAATGTTAGTAGCTTCGATCGGTATACTAACATCAATGAAAGATGATCTTGATAAGAAGTCGCTTAGATTTCCCCGGTGATCGCAAATCGAACAAGTGTAAAGGAAACAGTTCATTATCAACACGTGCAAGTAAAAGGGTTCTCGTGGTATCTCACGAGCTTTCTACCGCGCCTGCGCGAATTACCTCTAATTGTGGATAGCAGGTGGCTACTAATGAAAATTGCAGAACGCCACACCTTTCATCGCAATTGATGCTTGCGTAACATGTGTCATTATTTAGTTCTGTGGGAACGGAAACTTACAACAAATCCTTATATCCTTTTAAGTATATAATAAATAATTTTCATTTTAATAAAAACAAGTTAGTAAACTTTATAACACAACTTATTACGCAAATGTTAACTTTTGATGGCTATCTAAAATTAGCCAGCACTGCCTATTACGATTTACCATTGCAGTTCATAATGTAGACTTTCATTACATTATGGTATCTAATAGACTTCTAGGCCACTTAGTTTTATTAATATTCCTCCATCAATCAGCTTATAAGATTAATATTAGCACACAACTTCCTAGTCTGTGAATTTGAACATAAGATATATGGAAGTTTAACAACCTAAGCTTATAATGTACCGGCCAATATCAATATTTATTGTAGTCAATCTGGTTATTTTATAATAGCAAATGTAAAAATTGTTACTCGAGTTTTGACAGTAGGACCATAGAAAACTAACCAGCCACAATAGGTACTTTTTGATACAATTAATCTTTAACGTATGTATAGTAAACATTTAATTCGTTGATTTGTAATTTCTTAAATAAGTAAGCTAATTGTGACATCTAATGTTATTATTACAAAGTTAAAGAAATCTATTAGTTTCCCACATTTCAATCAAAGAATTGAATGTAACTAATTGGGAATTGCCATATTAACGCAAATTGACTACCTAGGCTGTCAATATTCTCTCCTACCAAGCTGTCAGTATATGGAAAAATAAGAACAAAATGTTACCTATCGCCATTTCTAATACAAAATGCTCAGAGATGGGTTAAGAGTACTGATTTCTATCCGAAAAAATAACTACGAATAAACATAGCTAGCTTAACTGGATGCGCGACGGTTTTAAAAAGAAAAAAGAAAACTGCCAATAGACTTAGCCCATGACGTTTAATATAAGTACCTTTTTTAAGTTCCATGTTCAACGCCAAGCACGATGCTACTATAATCGATCAACAACTTCCGACAAAAATGCTACCAATGATTTATCGATGAAGGAAATCAAGTGAAACGTAATGATTGATTCTCCTTACAAAAAAAATATACAAGTCAGCAATAAGTTAAAGTAATAAGCGATCCTTAACTTACTAATCAATCAAATACGTATGTTGCAATTATAAAACTTTGTTTTTTTAGTACCTTCGGTATACCTTCTTCGGTCCGCCACTTAACAAACTGATATCATTGCAGATTGCAGGGCTAAATATGATGGGATGGCATGAAATAAACAAAGAAAATATCAAACAGAGAATTGACGAAATCCGGGTAGAAAAATGGAAGGAGGGAAAGGAAGCCCGTGGAAGGAAGCCACGACGATAAACCGTCGAAAATAAATCGAATATGTTTTGTTTTAGCTAGAAGAATTTGACTAAACAGTTGACCACCGCATCAACTGTTCAGTGAGAGTCTCGGCATTTAAAATGATCAATCTCTTACTGCAAATTGGTCATGGTCGGTATGTATTTTTGATTGATTTGATTGTCACACTCTATCTAAAACGAGGGACAATGTATACATATATTGTGTCTGCTATTTTTGACTATTATTTATGTCATATTGTTTAGAACCTCGAGGCCTCGAGGTCTAGACTCTCGGGGCTCCACAGAAAGCATATCCTTGACGGATTCGGCTAAGCAGCCTTCAGCCTTAGAGGCATTCAGGCATAATCCCGCAGATGGTAGCTTTGCACCACCAGCCACTCAGCCGAGGGCAAGAACCGAATGTCCGAAACAGCGGTTCCTCTCGTACTGACCAGTATTACTATTGCAACGACAAGCCATCAGTAGAGTAAAAACATAACGTACTTATCCGTATTTCGTTATTTTTTTAAATAAGTACATATAGAAAGGTACTAGCTTCAATGAAAATATTCCGCATTAAACAATTTAAACTTACCGACCTAACCCCATAAAAAACATCCACGGCAGATTCATAGAAAACGAAACAAATAATACCTTATCCGTTGAAAATGTGCTTTCCCTTTACAACAGATGGCAAAACCTAGAAATTTTCAACAAATACACACCACACATGCATACTTCGTCCATGGCATCCCTAATGCAATGATTACACCAGATCAAACCGCTCTCCGATTGTAATAGCCTTAATGGCGGCATATTATCACGAATCTAACAATAATGTACAGCAATTACTTAGTTTAAGTGTAGAAAAATAGAGTTATTAAATGATTTCGACATTTCAAACATCCAGGTGTGTTAATGTTGTTCAGTTTATATATAATTACTCTATTTTTAGTCGGATTGTTGTGCAAAAATACTTTGTTGCTGTTCTCGTTGTAGTTCTTATAACTATGGTAAGTGAAATAATTGACTTCTAGTTCTGTAGCAAAACTGTATTTGTTTTGATAAGATCGATCTGTAAACAATGCAGACGCGCTATCCAATGATAAGCAATCAGCGTCCCACAACACCAAAGAGGTTGTATTTGGGGATCGTGCGATCGGCATTCTCTACGAGACTGCTGTGTGCCACTTACAAAAAGAACACAAATAGAAAATGCGCAGCTATCCTCTTGGCGATCAAGCCAAATCTAAAATTAAATAAACCTTAAATTATACTATATGTTATTTTAGGTTTGGAGATGGAAGTAAACCGGCTGAGCTTCTAGTAATCACACTGACACAGCAAAACATGCCAAAACGTTGTTTCGCTGTTGTGAGGCTGTGATATCACTCCGGTCGAGCTGGCCCATTCGTGCCGAAACGTGGTTCTTCCATACCACCTTTGTTGTGTGTTATAAAGTTAAAATAGTTTTTAAAAAGCAAAGTAGTTTTAGCATATGAACTGTTAAAAAGTTAATCGTTTCAGGAATAATAAACGCACCTGATTTGGTTTTGGACATGAAAAATGAAGGTACAGACTAGACTGTTTAAGATTTTTATTAGTTTCATTGAATTTATTATACTAACCTTTACATTAGCCAACTTCTGTGCTAATGATAAAACTTGTACTTTTAATAGACCATTTACCAGAAGGTTCTGGTAAATGCTCAGGCATCGTGGACAACCCAAGCCTTTTCAATTTAATTAGATGACTATTTTAACATAATAGGTCCAACTTTCCTTTCACGGGACCACAGGGTCCCGGACCTTTAGAAGGCGTATGAGGAGCCGAAGCCAACTCGCAGAGGCCCGTTGAACAGTTTTAATCTAAATGCGATGGGTAATCAGACGGCAATTATCCCTGTATGCACTATATAAGTGCACCCAAGGACAATCCCCGGTTGATGCAGGACTATTTAATTGTGAAATGTGGAAAAAATTGATAGGGTTATAGGTATGGGTTGCTATGGACTGGTGGATATGCAATGAACTATGGAAATATTATGGCCCCTGCCCCTGACCAATATTGATACATACGGATAAACAGGCAGGGGGTGACTGGCAAACTCAATTCTGGGCCATCCCGAAACGGCCGCTGGCATGTAGCGACAAGGGGGCAACATACGTTGAGCTGCTTGGGGAAGGAGAGGCATCCCACGGCTATCAGAGCAATCCCGGAAGTACGGTCAAGACACCTACCAGCATCTTACTGAGATACATCCTTCCCCGAGTCTCCTTCAACTCCTACTCATGCAAATCTTCACTCAAGCCAGCCAATTAAGGCAAGAATTAGGTGGGAGGGCTTGTGAGGAACAAGTGTTCACTCCAGCTAGTCACGAGGACTAACCGGAAAGAGAAGAACAAGACACCTCCCGGGAGTCAGGTCCGTGGGGTCGCCACTATAGGTCCAACTTATTATTTATTATAATCTATAACTGTATCCTTTAATACTTTATAGTGTCATCTTAACATTCTACATAAAATGCATTATTAAAATTTATTAGTAAGTATGTAATTTATAAAAGCATCATGTACACATAATATTCAACCTACTGGTCACGCCATCTATGATCAATGTGACGAGTTAATACAAGACATCGATCCTTTCGCTCCGTAGCCATAGTGAATGCGGTACGGTGTTAATATAGAATGAAATAACAGTTTCTGCACATTGATTACATTATATTTTGTGTAGATGGTGTTGTTCCCATATACTCGTATATTATTATTGTACCTAAGATATGGGAAGTTAAGTAAACAAATTTAGGAAAATGGAAAATGATAAAAGCTGTGTCATACCTATATCTATCAGTAGTAGTCTAATGAAAGTATGTAAAATAGAAGCTAAAAGGTAAAGATAGCTTTTAATATGGTAATGTAATGAGAAAACAATATAAAAAAGATACTTTGTATTTTTATGTAAATTTAATGAATCATGAAAAACTTTCGAAGCTATCGTGTTTTTCCCACTTGATTTAACAATGAGCTTTTTTCGAGGGGAGAAAATCTTCAAATTATTTATCTCGCGCAGGGTGAAGCGAGATTGAGTGTCAGTATCTTACCACCACAGGGTGGTTTTTAGTTTTAGATTTTTTCATTCTCCTGCTCCAGGTCGAGGCCGCAGAACCATATAGCATTCTTGACCTACAACCCCGACTAAATATCTGCCCTGATGGGATTAAACATTGAGCCTTAAAAAATACTTACAACTTTTGGTAGACATACTAAGGGCCTCTTAATAGTCATTTCACATTACCATGGCTCACACATATCATCAAAATCCAATGTTCCAATGATAACAAATGTAGAGAAAATTGTCACTATATTACATTTGACATAAGACGCGCGTGGGCAAACTTGGGCTAATTGAAACAATGAAACAATGAATTTATTTTTGCAAATAGGCCATAAAACGGCACTTTTACATGTCAATTTATATGTGAAAAACTAGATGAAGCCGGCATTTCCTATCTGACTACTCTGAGAAGAAATGCCGAAACAAACTCAGAGGTCAGTCTCTTTTCAAGTCCAGACAATGTAAAAATAACATAATGTGAGAGAATCGTGCAAGTTCATTCTGTAGTGGTCTTTTGAGGAAAGAACCACACCAGTTTAAGTGGACCCGTTCTGAAGACAGGCACGCAAGTGTCAGTCTGCAACCAGTATAGCTAGTGCTGCTGAGTTGTCCGACGAACAATACCGATCTAAAGAACATTTGGGTGGGTCGCGCAAGTACTCAAACTGTCAGAACGCAGATAACTGGTAATCAAAAAGCACGGCAAGTCTCACACGGTCCTTACACTAACAATAATATAAAATAATAAAAATGTCAATAAATAAATAAAAAAAAAATGTCAAATAAAAAATAAAATGTCACAATAGGTGATTATGTCATTGTATAAAAAATAAACGTAATGTCAAATTGTATATAAAAGTGTAACTTATGTTACAAACATGTCAACATGACCTGTGCAGACATTACAGCGGCTCATTCCCATGCCTGACTATCCTCTAAGTAGTCTTTTATTTTATAAAATGCTTTACAGCAAAGTTTAGCCTTTATTACACTTTTAAATTTATTGAGGCTCAAATTTTGAATATCGCTAGGAATTTTATTGTAAAAGCGTATACATTGACATCTAAACGAACTAGTTATTTTCTGAAGCCTGGAGGCAGGGACAACATATTTGTTTTTCCCCCTCGTGTTAATATTATGTATATCACTATGCTTCTTAAATAAGCTTTTGTTTTTATGAGCGTGAATTACATTTTCATAAATATATTGTGAGGCAACCGTCATTATCTTACTTTCCTTAAATAATTCTCTGAGCGAATGCCTCGGACTAAGATTATAGATTGATCGAATAGCCCTTTTCTGCAGAACAAAAATAGACTGAATGTCAGCAGCATTCCCCCACAACAAAATACCGTATGACATGATGCTGTTAATTAAAATTCACACCTACTTTACTTTCTCAGTGAGTGAAATAACACTTAGATAATTTATTGCTTCTTCCAATTAAGTATGGGTTACAGTGGATTTATCGTAACTGCGTGACGTCATCACATAAATCTGATGCCCACTCGTCATACAGAAGGTATACCTATAGAGTTACATGAAGTATTATTATACCTAGTTATGTGATCGAAACTAACCATCGTAACTTAGCATTCATCATCGTTATGAGCTACTGTCAGTGGTTGTACACTGCCTTATATTTTTTTTTGTTTCGGGTTGGAAAATCCTCATGGAGACCCACCGCCCTCGGGTAAGGGCGAAGGTACTGTCAGACTCTTACTGACTAAAAACCAACCCGGTGTTCCTCCGATAACCCCCCATGTGTCGGAGGGGCGGGTATCGCCGAAGCATTCGTCGCAACCCCCCGACGGGTATTGGCCCGCCAGATGGTAAGGCGGGCCCCGTCACTACACTGCCTTATTAACATTAAGCTTATTCATCTATTTTCTATATATAAAAATATACCCCAATTCTCCCTTGGTCATGGACACCCTGTTTAAATGCCTGTAAAAAAATTTCTTGTAGTGCCCTAACAGGATTCATGTACTGCTTACCATCATATTGTAACTATATTATCTTTTTCCCTCCAAAATTTTAAACCATAGATCCTGATCAATACAAAACTGTTTGTAATATATCTAGAAATCGGTAATTACAATTTACCAATTATTGACATCAGAGGGCCTGAGCGTACGGCGCGGAGCGTTCCGCGCGCGCCTTAAAGAGCCAATAGACCACCACAGACGGGGCCCTATAGGGCTGGTGTTCAGCCGGGGTTGCGGGGTAAGCGCAATGAGGCACCGCGACCTCGGCCCAAAGCAGGAGAAGGAACAAGGGGGTTTTTAGTCAGTAAGAGTCTGACACTATGGGCGGGAGAAGTTGTTTGATGATTTTCCCCTCACAAAAAAGAGAGAGTCTACCATGACGCATTAAAGCGTGAATCTTTCGAGCGAGAAAGACGGATGGAGCTATATACCTTTTATCCTGCTTTAACACTTCGTGGTAGGCCTACTGGACGCACAATACATATCTAATTTACCAGCCCAATAAACAGCCCATTCATTTTGTCTGCCAGTACAGCTAGATTACTGTTAGGTCTGTCCCTCAATCGCCACATCATGGATGCCCATCGCTTGCGTATAATGGCATAGAAGTCATCTACTCTATCTTCCGCAAACATTCCAGACTTTTTAGCTCTCCAAAAATAATATTCGAATTGAACATTATTTTTTGATGTATCGTCCACTATCAAGGAAGGCTTTAAGCTATATAAAATTACGCTGTGATAAATAGGAACCAAGCACCAAGTGAAACTGCGGGAGAATAGCTATTATTTATAAAATCGAAAAAACCATTAAACCTTTACACAAATATCATGACACTAAAGCAATTATAAATAAGAATAATAATTTATCTAACCCAGGAACCTAACCTAAGGCCCGTGGTTTTCGAAGGCAAGTCACGGTGGCGGGTGCAAACTCACTGATGAAAAACGAACCCCCCGGAACAGGAAAAGAAACGTGATGAATTAAAGCCAGTGGTAAGAGTCACAGACTCCCTCTCGCCTCACCCAGGGCGAAATTATTTGATGATATATAAAGAAAAATGTTACATGATCAAAATACAGCAATTATTTGCAGTCAAACATTACATTGAACTTCAAAACGCAACTATCAAGTGCATTCAAGCGGACCGAGGTTGTATCATGATTTACGCAAACTTGTAAACTGACTACACATGCGATTAAACACTAAAACTAATTATGATTTATAAACGACTACAATATAATGAATGCTATCATGAACGAACAATTGCGTACATTGTACCTTTATGAAAACTAATATAAAAAGAATATAATTTTGTATGTTTGTTCTCTCAAATATATGTAGAGTCCACTCTACACTAGGAAAAACGTCCAACCTATATCTAAGTTCACATAGAATTAGGTTGTACTACTTTTTACCTATAGTTGTCGATACACTCGTTTATACGCCCCGTTCGTGACCTGAAACTACTCGAGCACTGTTTTCGGAACAGCTATATGAATAAGCCGGATTATTTACTTATTGGATATGTTTTAAACGGTTTTTATAGAAATACCAACTTTACATTTATGGAAAAATACGTAGTTGTTTTGGAAAAACTTTTTTTTAAGTCCTTAAAGTCTAAATTCACGCAAGCAAAGTCACATACAGAATACTAGCAATAAAAACAATTTATAACTTAAATATGCTGCAGTACTAATTACATAGGTAAACGAAATTATTGTTTTAATAGTAGTATTTATTAGTGATTTAAGAATGGCTTGATATATTTCCTGCGGAGTGGTATAAACTCGTAGATGGTTCAGTCACGCTACTAGTTACATAATTTAGCTTTTATATATCGATGCAGATACAGAGATCGTGGTGGCCCGGAGGTTAAGGAGCCTGCTTCTGATACATGAGTGCGGGTTCGAAACCTAGTAAGTACCAATGTGACTTTTTCCGAGTTATATGTATTATCTAAGACTATCTAGACACCACTGACATACGGTGAGGGTAAAAATCGTGAGGAAACCTGGACTTATAATTTCTAATTACCTATACGTTTTAAATCGCCGATCCGCTTTGAGCAAGCATGGTGAGTAATGCTCAAACCTTTTCTTTGTGAGAAGAGGCCTTTGCTCAGCAGTGGGCACTTATGTATAGGCTGATGATGTGATGTGATATCGATGCAAAATATACCTATTCGTTTGTGGGGGTATCCATGGCCGCCGCCGATTGCTTACCATCATATAATCAGTCTGCCCGATTGCAAACAGGATTACTAATTTTGCAACGGCACGCAAATAGCCAAATAACTGTATCGTCACCAGACCGTAATCTACACAAACAAAATAAAGACAAACGAAACCCTTCGAGCAAGAAGAAAATAATAAAAACAAAAGTTAGTCGGTCAATCGATCCAATATTCTTTATTTATTTAGCTCTTCAAGCAGAACTTAATAATTTTCATGGCTTCACCGCAAACCCGAAATTCGGCCTATTAATGAGCCATAGTTGATTGGGCAATGCTTGTTATGAAAAAGGGAGAGTACGTTATTTTTCTTTTTCTTTTTTATATTTCATTGTAGGTAAGTTTCTGTAAAAAAAAATGGCTGTTTGTTTATGCTTGAGAAAGGGCGACTTGCTAAACTGCCGTGACAGAGAGATTGATAGGACTGTTTAGACGCGCATTGGATGCGTCACTGCGTATTTATCGATCAATCAATGTACAGAACACTATTTGGATAAAGATATTCTATTGACATATGTAAGTAACTAAGCACTCCTAATGTTTGAAGCAGCTGATAACCATACTCTACCCTTTTAATCCTTCAAAGCTTTGAGTCATCCCAAACAAGCCATCATAATCAAAATGAAATCGAAGCAACCAAAACAAATCCGAGAATTAACAATTTTCATTCGATTAAAAGTTTAGTTTATAACGTTGCGTACTTTACAGACATGTAAATACCACTTTTGTGTCCCGGTAACGTTATTCTCTAAATATTTCGATATATAAAAGAAAGTAGGTAGGTAGAGCAGGGTAGGTAGAGTAGGTAGATTAGGGTAGGTAGGATAGGTAGGGTAGGGTAGGTAGAATAGGGCAGATAGAGTAGGGTAGGAAGTCAAATGACGGGAGCGACGCCGCGGGTAGAGCTAGTTATTTAATATACTTTTTATTATAGAAACAAAATCCTGAGACAATAATATTAAACAAGTGCACGTGTAATGTATAAAAATACACACGACTCACTAATTTCTTTACCGCCAATGTTTATAATCTGTACATAATTAAGAATTGAATCATTATTACTCACAACACACGTCAATGGAAAACAATGAAATCCGTTTAAAAAGCTTATTGACAGTGTAGCTTCTGTACCTTTTGAACCTTCCTTAAATGTAAACAAAAACATATGAATGGATTTAATTGCTCCGAAGAAAGGAGGTAGAATAATCTAATAACCAGTTTAGCAGTATGGTGATGATAAAATTCAGCCGAATGTATAGACAGACAGTGTATGACAACATTGGTATGAAATGTTTGTAAACAAACCTCAATTGTAAGACTACCTGTATCTGGCCGCACTCTTATATCCCTTTGCTTTTGCAAATGAAAAGAGAAAAATGTTGGCAGTGTGATCTAATGTGGCAGTACCTACTAACGAGAGAGACATCTAGCCTTTTGGTTTGTTTACACATTTCATCTTGGTTTTGCTCTATGTATACATATTAAAGGTATACATAGAAATGTAGAAGATGTAAAAGAATACTTCTTTTTCGTAAAGCGTAGTAAACCTACGCTAGAACCCGTAAGTAGTAAACGAATCTGCGCATTTTTGGTGCAGTGGATGGGCAATTGGGCGCTACACATTTTATCTGGGTGCTATCTGAATACGTAAGCTTGTAAACGCACCGATGACACAAGATAAAATTATAAAATGTAATTGATTTATCATTACCAAGATCAAATCATCATCAAGATAAACTAACATAAACAGATAAACAAAACAGTAGCTCTATAAAACAAAGAAATCAGTGATGACCAACACACGAGAGTTAAATTCGAGATGTTTATCAAGTATCTTGTACTAAGAAAGACGGCTCACAAGAATGTTAATGTTGTGACAAACATCATCAATGTGCTCACAATAGAAATCCAGATTGCAACAATCGTACCTTGAATGCATAATACCTAGGTGGCGTTTAAAAACGTGAGCGTTGCGTAAGGAAATTTAACGTTTTAGAATTCGGAAGTGAATGCAGTGCTTCCATTCTGACAGCACACGATCTCTCGACCGTGAAGTATTAAGTAACTGTTTACACAGACCGTACAATAACAACCATCTTATGCGTTACCTGTCACATGACACGTCATAACAACTGATCTGATTCATAATTTATTGAATGCCATTCTTTATACTTTGTCTTATTGAAAAAATCTTATTATTAAAACATTGTTGCATAAATATCTCCTTATTTACTCTACATTTGAAAGGCTGTATGTTGCATTATGTAATAAGAAATTCAGTATTACTAATCGTTGTTATATCAATCATGTTTATATTAGGTTTTCCCACTGTTTTGTCTGTTACATTGTAATTAAGTACTATAATGCTCTACTTTCTCATCTGATCTGACAGACGGTCGAAAACGGATCCGGTCTGCATTAATTGAGATATTATTTATTGCTTAATCAGTTTCTTGGCTAGTCAACTTGCTCTCAACATGGAGTTAGTGTTCGATTAAGGAAGTAAGGGGCGACAACGCCGGCGTGAGTCGGTATTAGGCTTATTTCAATTTCCTATAGTACTTTCATATGAGTGAAACTGGCGATGCGCGCCAAGTGCCGATTACCCAAGCAGTATCATGTTTCCTGTGGATAGTTCACTCATTGAATGAGTTTTCATTCAATAAAACCTATCAATGTACTTACTCAGGGAAATGAAACTCAAATATTTTATTGACATTTTATTATAACAATAACAACCATAAAACTAGATTTATAAAATAATAAATAGGCAACCTTAACTATTTACTATATTTACAGAAATTCACGTCGCTACACACAACTTTCAAGCGGGCGGTTGTTTAGATTAGATGCGCATCATGATTCGATATTATTATTTCTAATAACACGAGTTTCTCAGCTGTCTGCGATGAAAGATATCAAGCTACTTGAGTATACAAATAAACACATGTTACCGAAAAGAAAGCACACCAACGAGATAACCAAAACACGACACGTACGCGCGCCAAGTAACAAAGTGGCCGCACAGCTAATTAGCGGAACGTACGCAAATAAATAAGACCAAGAGCAACACTTTCGCTCACATACACCATGCCATCATTCGTATCACGCCTACGCACCCCTCACACAATACTGCCAACTACCTACTACTACTACCTATTTACACAAAACTACTCTCCAGGTCTCCTTTTAATGAGCACGTGGCTTCAATTCCTCGCTGTACTTAATAGTGTTGTATGAAGTCTCACTGGCAGCGCCGTACGCGTCTTTTGGTGCATAATGAGAGCTTGAGCTACTAAAGCTATATTTAGGGCCAGATGAATAAGAGCTCAGAGCACTGTGGCTGGAAACTGGTGACCTATATGATGAGCTACCTTCTCCAAAGCTTGGGGCAGAGTGTTGGTGATGCTTTGCGCTGACGTAGTACGGCTTGTTGGATGAAGCTGCGTGGGCGTTGTTGGATGAGTAGGAGGAAGTAGGGAAACCGTATGTGGTTCCAGGAGGAGCTACATGACCTGATGAGAAAGCGCTAGCACTCTCTAAACCTTCACCTTTAGCAAAACCTTGAGACCCTCCAAAACTATGACCACCAGAGCCAAGAGACAAGGAACCATGGCTAGCGCCACGGTAGCTGCCGAAAGATGGAGCGCCATAAGATCCAGAAATTCCAGATAGACCATGACCAGAGAATCCGTGGCTAGACAGACCCTGGCTAGATAGTCCAAGAACTGAGTCTCCTTGCACTGATGAGCCTAAGTACGCAGAGGGTTTGAAAGAAGATTTACTAGGACCAGCGAATCCATTTAAGTGTTTGTATTGGCCACCGAAAGAATGACCACTACCACCTAGAGAAAGTCCAGCACCACCAAGACTCAGACCATGAGAAGATCCACCGAAACCATGCGAAGATCCACCAAAACCATGTGATGATCCTCCAAGACCAAGGGCACCTAGGGAATGACTACCGCCTCCTAGAGAAAGTGAACCGGCATCACCTAAAGAGTGTCCAGAGCTAGGTGCTCCATAAGATGGCGCAGGGGCGTTATTGGACTGACTCTCGGAAGGAGTGAACAAAACGGGTCCAGTAGAGTACGATCCCAAGCCCTTAGTGCCAGCGGAATATGAAGGTGCACTAGAAAGCTGCTGTTGTAGCTGCTCTGACAAGACATATTGCTGCTGTTGCTGTTGTTTAGGAGCTCCGTACGAGAATTGAGGGAAAGAGTATTCTTGAGCGCCTTGTAATGCCTGTGCTGTTTGACCATCAGCTCCCTGGTGGAATTCGGCAACGGTCGTGGATGGCTGAAGTGATATTCCTCCTGCGTTTAGGCTGTGGGAAAGCTGGCTCATCAACTGAGAAAGATCTCCACTAGCGAAAGCAGCTCCATGACTGGGTTGCAGAGTAATGGGAGGTAACTGAATGTTGCCATGACTGCTAGGGGATAACTGGGATAAGCCTTCAGCAGAGTATTGGAGGGCTCCGCTTGATCCTTGACCGCCAAAGCTGTAGGAAGGTTTGGCTCCACCGATGCTGTAGCCGGCGCCTACACTGATGGCACTGGCGTCTCCTTGTCCAAGAGATGGTGCATGGTAGCTGTGCCCGGACAGGCCGGAGGACCCGTATCCTACGGGCGCCTCACGCTTGTCTTGATGGTCTTCTACCTTCTTCGCCAGCACGGCCCATGATGTTGATATACACAAGAGTGTGGTAAAAACGATCTGTAACAAAAAATATAATTCTATACTTCTACAACTTTTTAAACAGTTTTTGTTTGGGATGGAGGTTAAATAATAACAATAAATACGATATTAAAACCAAAAGTGATTCAAAAACTGGTTTCCGAATGTCTGCAGTGGTCGCGCAAGTGCAAGTTTAACGGCGACCCGCATGGTAATGTTAATATTTACGCCCACATTATATAAATTTCACTTTTCCACTTTTACTTTAAATATCATAATATATATAAATTTATAGACGTGTAGACCTATATTTATCGATCGTTTCAATATGAATATAGTAATAATCGAAGATCATCAATCACTTTCAGAATGTCTCATTTAACAATAAACGATTGGTGATAAGTATTACTACCTATTTATTTAATGGATATTTTTATTATATCTAGTATCCTTTGATTGTTCATTTTATTTTAAGAAAATATTATTTTCACTTGCTACTTAGTATTTTATGATAAAGACATTAAACATTTAAAATTCGCACATCCTTAAAATCCAATTAAATCTCCATATGAGTAGTCCTTATAATCACATCACTTAATTCTAATATTGCACTTTTCCACAGAACGCGAACTCACCGTGAATTTCATTTTAAATTCTTATTTAATATACTCGTCGCGTAGATGAAACTAAATCACTTCACAATGTTTGTAACACAACACAAACAACTATCTGCGTGTATCGGCCGGCTTGCTTGTGCTGCCGCCGAATTCGTAATGTGATGTCGCTGTGTTTTCACCGAATTTATAAGAGAGCGATCGGTGGCGCGCACCCGACTGACGGAAGGGTAAAAGTGTATCGGAGGACCCTTTCACTGCACCGCGGCACCGGCTGAAAGAATGGGAGCGAGCCACTGAGCTTCCGAACCCAACAATGAGGTAATAGAATCCGGAAGCGTTGCGTCATACTCGATCACGGTTTGTTGCACTTATCGACACAGATGTCATACGGAGCCTGTACTGTAGGCGACCTCATTACAACTGCTCTCAATTTATCAATTGATATATTTTAGTATTGCAACTAGTAGCAATTTAATTTATACGCTTGAGCGTTCCGTAAGGAAATGTGCGTATCTTTACACAGTAGTCAATTCTTCACACTGTAATTAGCAAGTGATGCGTTCATACGTAACTTGTTCATTAATATTTGTTAAATAGCAATGTCCAGCATTGGTAGTAAGTCTTTAAAATTCAACAATATAACCGTCTTTTGAAATTGGGGTTCTTTTAGCCTATGGTTAGCATTAGTATTACTAACCATTGACTAAAATAACCCCAATTATATAAAAGATAGAGTTATTAAGTTAGTAACTCTAGACAATTATAAACAATAAAAACCATTATTTTTAAACTGTTAACTGAAAATTGGCACATAAAGCGAAAGAAAAGAAAAAAACCTAAATCAATCGTGACCACCAGTACCTAGTCCCATTTAAAATTCGTAGAACTCCATATTCTATTTTCAAGTTTTTAAAGGAGACAGTTACTATTTTCTGACACTGACATTGGCGACAACCGGCCAGTGAGATCGGATGCACTTTCGTTCATTGATGTAATTTGTAGGCGAGACGTTGGCACGAGATGAACGACCGTGTACGTAAACTAACTGTATATGTTGACATTACCGCGAAACTAAGAGTATTTTGATGCTACTATTTACTTGGTTGTTTGCTTATTTTCGATGATTTTACCTTAACTTTAGTTAAGGGATAAGTTTAAGTAGTCGTAACTTTTTCTATTTGGTGACTCGTAGCAAACTAGTATGGCAGGCTTTTATTTATAAGCAACCGAATTTCTTCCTTTTGTCCTCTTTTTTAAACGGTTTTATTTAGCTCACCCCGTTTGTTTGGTGTTCTTTTGAATCTTATAAATCTTTTGACGCCTCCTTGCGTAGGGAAGACAAATAATCTCTCACTATCGCTCGAGACAAACACATTTCTCGTAACACACAATACACACTCATCCGGAAGTGATACGATATTTTCAAATTTTCTGTTTTTTGTAGTTAGATTCGCAAACATGAACGGCACGTTCATGGATATAAGCGCCATGGTACCGCTTTGGTCGATCCGGCCCATTCATGCCGAAGCATATCACTCCGACACTAAAATACTTAAATTCTTTAGTAAAGCATATGTACATGTAATGTTCATGACCACTTCGGTCGTAACGTATAACTCTGAAGGTAAACGCCGCTACAAAACCATAACTGTCCATTATACAAGCAACCAACCATTGTGAAGTATGCGTTCAGTTCCTAGCATTGTTAGTTTAGATAGGGGTCTATTTAATTTACCAAGTTATCAAGAAGTTTATCAAGTCAATGACACCTTCAACACCAACTTTGTAGGTTGTTGCCTCATTGTGAATGACACGTGTTTAAAAATGCTATGTTAGTAGTAGTAGCCACGTCCAATCGGAGTTGCTAGTGCAAGTGTCTCTTACTGCGACCCAGGTCACAGCTGGAGAACGAATGGCGAGGTTTTTAGTCAGCAAGTGTCCTGATATTCCCTCTATCTACTATTTCAAGAGTTGATTTTATCCACTCAAAACAAAAATTGCCAAATCTATAGTTGTGACGGTTGGTTATTGAGAATGTCCGTTATATTTGATACCTTGACCTTCCTTCTTAAGGTTTAAAATTACTAATATTTCTTTTCTGGCTATTATGAACGTAGTACCTATTAGCAGTATTCGCCATAGTCGGTTTAAAGCCAGTTTCTTTTTTTTTATAATTTTCCACATCTGCATTACATAAAAAGATAAACTTACAATTCTCAGCACGGCCATGTTTACGCGACCTGCTGCATTTGTCACTTTTCACATTTGATCTTCGTCGTCAGATAGTCGAAGAATCTTTGTCATTTCCTACGATTCAATCTAGACTTTCTCTACGTGCTATTTTATAATACTAAGTCCATCATGACATCGTCAAATATGGATCTCAATAAATTACAATGATTTGTCAGCTAAATGAACATTAACAATCACTGTTTCCTACTCCTTAACTCAATAGAAATGATGAGTGATTTAAGTTTTAACTAAAACAATTTCACATGTTTTTTAATTTTATTAGTAAATCAATTACTTTCGACTAAATGTCAGATTGAAATATCAACACGGCGGCACGCCAGTATCTTATAATACGGCGTAGTGTCCACTCACTCCTGAAGTAAAAAAAACGGGTCTAATATTTTTTCGACATCTAACTATTGAAACAAGTATGTATTTCATATTATAATTTGAAGAGTGTGTTTAACATTGTACGTTATCATTGATACGAAAATCACAAGCTTTGACAAAACTTCAATTCGAAAGTGACAACAATAACTCAATAAAAACCACAGACATTAGCAGGTATCAGACAAAATACAACACATTATTTAGTTATTATTTTATTTTGTAGTGTTATGTACCTATGTAGTTATTTTGACAGGCGACCAGTAATAACACTATTGTTGTACTTTCATACCATCCACCAAGTGTTACGGCCTGGGTAAATAATTAACTCTTACATAATACATATTGCTATTGTAGTCAAGATCTGACATTGATCACTCATTCAGGCTATTGTTTCATTATTATGCAAGTGACTGTGTGATAGTTTTTGTATAAAAAATATAGGAAACCTAGAAATATGGATCACATCATTCATTAACACAGTTAGCCGCCACGGCCGGTCACCTAAAGTAGTGGAGGATTTATCTTCAATTGTTTTTGTTCGCAGTCAAAGGCTTATGCTGCTATGTATTTGATTTATTTAACGTGACTTCATCGTGAATTTTATATTTGTATAGTTGTTATAAGTAATTCTATCAGAATCGGTTTGGTAGGACTAAGTTGATTTTGTTAGAAGGAAGCACACTCATTCCCCTCCCGCCATCCCACCCCAATCCTTAAATATCCGAAACCGACGACGCACTCGTAACTAATTCGGTGTTGCGGGTGTCTATGGGCGCCCAGGTAATCAATCTGCTCGTTTGCCGACCATAAAAAAGGAAGAATGTAGAAGCAAAATGGAAGAAGAAAAAAGAATCAAAGACTTTTCCACTCCACAGGATGTATAGCTATAGATTAAAAGACTCAAGACTAGAGAATAGGACTATGGGACTTCCAATATGGTCCGACCTATCTATCCGCTTATGGCTTTTAATAGGTAAGTATACCTACCTCTCGTGCAGGTAAGTAGCAGAAGTGTCAGGTAATATTGTACCTCTTGTAACACTTTTAAAACAAATTAAAAATTCTATATAAGTTCGCAAAAAAATTTAAACCGTGTCGGCACGATCTTGGCGGCATGAGAAATCATATTATTCATCATTCATTCAACCCGAAAGTAGGCAAAGGATTTATTCGTGTAATTCAACTGTAATTGGTGTCGTATTATTTAGGTAAAGTTTGTTGTATGACCTACAATAGAAAAACTTTATTCTCAATTTGTAAACCGTGTACTTACTAAGTATAGGATCTTATGTTTACAAGTCTTGCTTGCAACCACTTAACATGAACACTAGTTTAAAAGATGTAGGTTTACCAGAAAGCACTGAGTTCCTCTCTGACATAGTGAGGAGATAATCTGTGGAGCCTACGGCGTGCCTTACTTACAAAAATCGTTATCTCATAAACAAAAATAATCTACGGAAATTCATTTGTTGACCACGTGACTTTTCGATCTCTATTCATTTGTTTCGTTCCTTAAGCGAGGGGCTGATTAGCCTGCTCTAAGTAATCAACCAATCAGAGGGCTAAACGCGACTACTGTTTTTTTTGTCAGGGTAAAATCATCAAATGACTTCTCCCGCCCAAGGCCGGGCGGGAGGGAGTGTCAGACTTTTACTGAGTAAAAACCCCCCTGTTCCTTCTCCTGCTCTGGCCGAGGTCGCGGTGCCTCATTGCGCTTACCCCGCAAACCCGGCTGAACATCAGCCCTATAGGGCCTCGTCTGTGGTGGTCTATTGGCTCTTTGAGGCGCGCGCGGAACGCTACGCGACGTACGCACGGACTCAGTAGGCCTACCATGACGTGTTAAAGCTTGAATCTTTCAGGCGAGAAAGAGGGATGGAGCTATAAAAGGTGTATAGCTCCATCCCTCTTTCTCGCCCGGAAGACTGACGCTTTAATACGTCATGGCAGGCCCTCAGTTCTCATATTATGTGAGTCTCCTGATTTGTTCTTATGAGTCCTGCAAGAAGAGTCTGGCTAACCAATAAATACAAATAAAAAAAACAGTGTTGATGCTTTCCCGGTGTGAAAACTCTTCAACACTTAAATTACTCTATTTAAAAACCAAGGTATTTTACTTCAAAATCGAGTGTGATTACAACCTCAGAAATAGTTAAGAGAAAATTTAAATAAGTACGCGTAAGTGAAAATAAGCCTATTCAAGAAACAGATAGTTAAGACATTCGATGTTCAAAAGTACACTACTTTGATACACACGCTTACAAACGTAATGTCTTAACCCGGCGGCCTACACATGGGGCCAAGGTGTTGGGCCAACATGCTGGTCCAAAATGATAAGACCGCAGTACACATTGGCCCAAATTATTGGGCCGACCTATTGACCCAACGTGTAGAGGGCTACTTGGCGGTATGCTGTTAGCGGCGCACCAAGATCCTTTGATGTGTGGACAAAAAACCGACAACATTAGGTTTGCTCGCCAATATTGGCGCACACCGAAACATCGCTACCAACATATCGCCAAGTAGCCCTCTATGCGTTGGGCCAATAGGTTGGTCCAATACCTTGGGCCAATGTGTACTGCGGGCTTTATGCAAATAATGGAGGTTTAACGTGCGTCTACACACTTCGTTACCTGTGTGCTATAAAATAATAAACATATTAAAGTTTTATGAATTTTATACCTCTATATGAACATTTGCACATAGTAAGAACAGTTTGTATAATGAAGCAAACTTATACATTATACTTCCCACGATTTATTGAAATTCTTTCGTGATTGATTTGTTATTATCATATAACTAGGAAACGTTGTTTGATAATTTGTTGAATATAACAAAGAATTCCTATTGATTGTCTGTTTCAGATTAATAACTGGCCTAATTCGCAGTAGAGAAAAAGTGATAAAACTACACATGGTTTTTTTGTCGGATCAAAATATGTTAGTAATAAACCTATCATCTTACGAATAAAATATTATCTTAGTTTGACAGTTAAATATTAAAAAGTAGAATTATATGTATAATGTTATGTATGTAGAAGATGAAAATAAGATGATTTGTATTGCAAGCCTCTCTAAACTCTTTATGCTGTGCCCTGCCAGTTCCGAATTGTTTCTTATATATTGTTGTCACTTTATAAAAATACCACCTGTATGTACAAATGGAATGCTAATAAAGTATTGATTATTGAGCCATGCTTCGCTACGTTTTTATTTTTTTACTTTTTATACTGATGATGTACTGTGTCGTTACTACAATGTCGTGGGTGCGTTTATAAACATACAATTTCACACACACACCACACCCAGACAAGGAACAACGATTTGTGGATCACATAAAGAGTTGTTCCATCCCATGACACGCTGCGCAGCACCCGCGCCAACCGTGCAGGCAAATCATCAGAGAAATCAAATACTAAACAAACATAAATACTCAATTGTCTTAAAATAAAAACATAGTAAGTAGGTAGATGTCATTGTTAACGTGTAAAAGAAAAGTGTCAAGTTGTACAAGTACAAGGTGATTCTAACAATGAACGCACATAATATAATTCACACTTTGTATATGACTGCGTATATGACTGAAATTGGTTTCATATGGTAATGTGAAAAGTACTGCCCGTGTGGTATGCGGTCATTCTCATCTTGCGTAAGTTATACAATTTTTTTTATGTTTAGTAGACTAGGTTTATGCGTGTATAATTTGTATTATTGTATTAAGATTACTTTTTTGCATTTCATTAAATAATATCTTTATTTAAAGCAAGATCCAGCCAGCGCCTTCGTTACTCTTATAAAAATATAGCCAATGTGTTATTCCAGACCATAGCATTTCCCGAACGTAGAGTCAGGTAGCGTTCCGCACGCGCCTCAGAGACCCAATAGACCACCGCAGACGGGGCCAGAATGAGGAAGTGGTCAGCGCAATGAGGCATCGCGGCCACGGCCTAAATCAGGAGGAGAAACGGGGTGGTTTTTAGTCAGTAAGATTCTGACACTCCCTCCCCACCCTGGGCAGGAGGAGCCATTTCATGATTTTCCTCTCACATAGTTCATTCACATCCATTCAATATTTTTATGTGAAAGTTGAACAAGTGCTGAAAAGAGTAAGAATTACTCAACGAATAAAAGCTACTAAAAAAAATAAAAATAAAAGCTACTAAAAAAAATAAAAATAAAAACTACTAAAAAGGTAAAAATAAAATCCTTATTTCTAAAATGCCGTGTTTATAATATTAGAAGAATATTTTATCTCTTTCTCTCTCTCTTTAAATCTATTATATGCATGCAGGCTTGCTCCTGACCTGCAATTTCTCGGCCAGAACGCATTTTCCTGTAAAAGTAGACCAGAAAAGTTAGATTTTATTTATTTTTAATTACTACTTACTTTATTTAAATCACTGCAGTAAAATGCGACTTTGATGCAATTTGTGATATAATACAATTAATTACAGTCTACGTAACTAGCAAAAATCAATAAATTATGTCAATTTATATCATCTCCTAAATGTTTTCGACTAATTACTAGCTAGTCATGACCTAGATTTTGGACACTACGTTTAAAACAGAGATAACTGATCATCCGTTAAATTGTAATTGTCAATGAACTACAAAATTAGATAAAACTAGCCACGCTAGATTATGATAGTAATGAAATTACCAATGTAATTACATAACATACTTAATTATTATTTTTGGCAAAACCTCTAAATATTCTGTCCAATTAATTTATTTTAATTATCTAATGCCTACAAACTTTCTAGCACTATACTGAATCTGAAATTATTCTGACATTAATAGAAAAAAAAAGCGTGTTAAAAATGTAGAATGCTAACACTGACCAAAATATTTCCATACAGTTATGTAACTCTTAAAACATGACTACGACAACTAGTCATCATGTATAACTTTTCACTTTTATCAAAACGCCGAAGAAAGTATAAACGACGCCATGATTATGCTTTTGAAAATCGAAATCATATTTGAATAACGAAATTGCTGGCTATATACCAGCAGTTTCCTTATTCAAAAAAGGTTCCCGCCATAAAAGTGGTATTAAAAATAAAATAAAAGATTTTTCAAATTTTAAAAAGTATTATATTATGGTGATCGAAAAAATAATAGTTCCGTAAACGGAATTAAAAAAAAAGAATGTGCGAAAAAAAGAAGAATCAATTTCCATAGATTCATTATCTGCGTCTGCGTCAATTCATAGTGACAGTGATGGTGTAACGTCCGATCGTTGTCTGACGTCATCTCCTATTTCTATTCCTTGTTAGAAAGCGGTTACTGGAATACCTGTTAGTCATGCACCGATTCTTAATATAAACAATTTTGTTTATTCAATTATTCATAAAGTTTTGCACGAGTAAACAGGCATCGGCCTACATTTTGTACCAAGATGACCGGTTCATTAGTTGGTTATAAGTTCGACGATGAAAAAAATCACATCAAACAGCTTTTGACCTACATTTTGTTCTTGATGAGATTTTAATTAACGATTAGCATCCGCTGAACATTTAACGGTCATTGCCGTTTGTCGAATTGCATCCTGTCTACTTTCTGTCGTATTATTTTGTTTTTAGAATTGTGTCCGACGCATCCTACCTAATGTGTAAACTCGCAAAATATTTAACCATGATCTATCGATTGAAATATGAATTTTTAATTGAACCATAAAAACTTTTACTTTTAGGCGTGCCCTTATCTGATCCATAAAACTATAACCATAAATGGCTAAGGAGAAAATGTAGATACGGACATGATTGCGAAATATTTTTCGCTAACTCCAAAGTATATGTATAGTTATCCTTTTCGAAAGCTTGAGGTATTTTTTTCGGTATTTTTCTAATTTATCGACCCAACAATCATTCACACTTAATTTCTTAAAGCCCTCTCAAGTCACAACTGCTCTTTTGATTAGAAGAAAGCTAAGAGCAAAAAGCTAAGTCTCTTAAAAGCGCTAATTTATCAAACCGAACAGCACCGTGATACACATAAGAAAAACACATGAGACTTAACTGATACGTAAAAGTGAGAACTAATGTTCATGGGTATGTAATCATTAATTCAGATGTCAAACATACAATTCAGACCACTTACCTACTCAATTACGAAACAAACTCCATAAGAGGTACCTCAATCACATAATCCTATACCCAATCCCTATGCTTCGTCACTATTAGTTAGCATGTTATATGGTGATTTATATTTTTTTATAATGGAAAGTGAATTTGTTTGCCATTGAAAAAAATTAGTAAGGTCAAGTCGATTGAAACCAATTTTTTTTTGTCAAAAATTTGTTTGTGTATATAAATTGTCTCTATTATCTTTTTATGAAGGTAGGGAATTGCAATAATCTTTACAATTTTAGCTTTCTAGGTTAGAACTGTTTTTGTCATATATTTATAAATAACCACTATATTTATTTAGAGGCGGGATCAATGAATAGGTCCTTGATAACTAGATATCTAGATATCTAGTGATTTATTTATAAAAGAAAGAGTAAAATATTTTTTCTTCTTAAAGACAGATAGGAAATGCCAGCACCACCACCACCAGCAATTTCTTTATTTATAATTGACGTGGTTAAGTGCCCTTTTAAAACCTATTTACAAAAGCAAATTAATGATTTAATTTCACTAAACCGTAATACAGGTTACTATCGCCCTATAAATTTCATCGATACAACAAATATTGTCTCCAGTAATTTTTAACAAAATGTTCCAAATGAAACAATATTAGTGATTAAGTGATAAACGAATAAGACTATGACTTAAGCAATGAAATCAACCGTCAATCTATTGATAAGATCATTAAAGCTGTTGCTATTACTAGGCTTTATCTTATGGAAATTGTGATATTTATATTAAACTGGACCGGCCTATAACATTTACACCAAAATTAACATTAAACAGACATTTGATGTTATGCAGTGTGATAGAATGTCGATCAATAGTGCAGTTATCTCCAACTAGTTTATTCCAAGGGCTAACTGTGTCGCCTGTCTTTCTAATAATAAAGATTTCAACTTCTTCCTGTTTTGTCGTGAATGCTGTTGTAATAGACCTACTGCAGTTAGTTTATTAAAGAAACAAAGAACTAAGTTGTCATTTATATTTTAATTAACAAATTTTTACCTTCGCTATGGGTAAAATGGCACAACAGATTAGAACTTAATCTTTTACAACGTGTATATTTTATTTTCAGAGATCAATGCTTCATGACGGTCTTACAGAATACCGACCGAGAAACGACCACAGCGTTGTGTTTCGCCGTGTCAGTGAGGTTACCGGAAGCGCAATCCTTCTTCTCCCCCGATCCCTTTCCAATCTGTGATTGTCCAACACCCCTTTACCCTAATGCCGACAACGCACATACTACTTCTCCTCTGGTGTTGTGGGTATCCATATGCGAAGCCGATAACTTACCATCAGGTCGCCTCTCTCCCCATTCCTTCTCGTATACCGTATAACATAAAAAAAGAAAATATTCTAGTTCTTTAGAATGCCAATTCTAAGAGGATAATGACGATCTACAGATTTTAATGTTTCAATATGAACAAAAATGGTATTAAAGTTACCGTCCAAGGAAGTTCCACTGATTCATGTTACCAGGGCGGATAATTTATAGGATAATTTGTCATCACAATTGCGATTTTTGGTTACAAAACATGTTTTTGAACTATTATACCACAGTGACCCGCTTTCTACGAAAACTGCAGTACGATTATAAACGTATTTGCTATCTGTTTCCGACAGTGATTAATACGTATATTTAGTGTTTGTTAATTTCATCATCATAGGGGTTAATGAATAAATTGCAGACGGCCAACCAAGTTCCAAAGAACATGCTTGTCATGTTGATTACAAATCAACTGTTTACTTTAAATCATTGATGTGTTCTATTTTATATTTACCACGGTCATCATCATCAATCTTTGTGGGAGTACAAAACTCAACCTTTTTTATAAACAATCAAAATTCAATTTCGGAAGGCCGCTTTCAATGACAGGCAATTAATAGATCGAGACTTCGAAGTCACTAATGAGACAAATTAATATTAAACTAAATGTTGAACATAGCAAATTATAGAATCTAGATTCGCTAAGTTTTTGCCCTAGTTATAAACGATGATGTTTATTATATATAATAGAAATCTGAAAAAAAAAATGTAGGTAATTACTAAGTCTAAAGAGTCAACGTCCTGATATTGCCAAGTTACACTATTAACCCTAAATTTCTAACTTATCGATAAAATATTTCAAAGCTAAAAGTCTTCACCGGAAGATTCTTAAAATGCATTTAAACTCTAAAGTCACCAAAGAAAGAAGAACGCAGAAAAAATGAGGCCATTTTTTACACATCTAACTGATTCTCGCAATCGCGAGAATCAGTTCTTTCCGGTGCATTGAAGATCTATAAATCTGTCATGGTAAGTACATTCAAGTAATGTAAACTTTGCTTTTATTATTATTTGAGACCAGTCAAATATTTTGTAATGTCCGGAAATTGAGGCCGAGCTGAGACGATAGGTTTGTATCCTGTGACGTTCACTTCTTTATTTTATAGTATCACTAGCTACTCTCGTGCGGTTTCACTCGCTGCTTGGCTCCATTTAATCGTAGCGTGATGTTTTATAACCTATTGTAGCTCAACATTGGAAGGAACATTGTAGCTCTCATCAGTGAAAGAATTTTCGCAATCCGACCAGCGGTTTCAGAAATTAACCCCTACATACAAACTTACAAACATACAAACTTACAAATTTTACCTCTGTATAATATTAGTATAGATAGTATAGATAGAACCATTTTTGTGGTGTAGGGCGGCAAACGACCAGAGGAATTATCCCATAGTAAGCAATCAGCGCCACCCATGGATACTTCTTGTCTGATGCTTTGAGTTGTGAGAAGGATTTACAAAGTGCACCGCCGGTCTTTAGAAAGTTAGGGATATAAAGGTTGAAGATTTGGGGAGAAATGTGGACGCCGCTAACTTCATTTACGTACATAATGCAACACAACGCAAGCATTGTTTCACGCCAGAATTCTGGCTATGTTAATTACTTCGATGGAACCGACACAATCGTACCGAAAAGTGGGCCTCCCACATTTGGGGCAAGGAGGGCTTCTGATTCTGGCACAACTACAATAGAAACTCCATGTATAACCACTACTACTAAAACGAGTTAACAAACTATATGTATATAAGATGACGTACATTTGTTGATATCAAAATTCAATGTATGTAGGTATACCACAATGATGTAGATAAAAAAAACTTCAGTCACTACAACAGACAGGAAAAAGAGCCTTAAAATCACATAACATACAATCAGTGCGGTCAATGTAATAACTGCTCAGTACATTACCGCCAAAACCAAACCACCTCGTTACTCCATAAAACAACAAAAATAACATATCAACTCCGTCACTAATTTTATATAAGAGGTTACATCGGCATTGCCTTTCGAAAGCCTTTCTAAGCCAATCGGATCCTCTCGTTATGACGCAACTGGATATATGGGACCAAGGAACTGATTCTTGTATCAAACACCTGATACCTGATTGCTTAGGAACTACATTCTCTTTGTGCCTTCCTTAAGTTGTTGTTTTGTCAAGTCATGTGATTCCATATTTTATGATACGACGTACCTACTGACCGGTCGTTTCCTATTTATAAGAAATAGAAGGTAAATAATTGATGTCATCAGCAATTTTTTTATAAGTTTGCAGTTACAACCATACTTTTTAGGAAAGGTTTTTTAACTGCTTGATTTTTTGGAGACGATAGTTGCAACTCACAGGTAGTATATACCAATATTATAAAAAGATAAAATTTGTAAGTTTGTATGTAAGAGGTAATCTTTGGAACCACTGGTTCGATTGCCAAAATTCTTTCACTATAGCAATCAGCTACAATGTTCCTGAGTGCTTTAGGCTATAAAACATCACGCTACGAGCATATGGAGCCGAGCAGCGGGCACCGCGCGATAGTAGCTAGTCATAGATAAAAATATTCCGATCCACTAAGTTGGGGTCCTATTTAAAATATTGTTTGTTGATATCATCTTCGCAACACGAAATTTTTAACATGGAAGCAACGCAACAACGAAGTTGTAAAAAAAACCTGCCATACGAATTTTTAGCGCGAGCCATGCCTGTCACCTAATTCCTAGTCAATGGATATGTCAATTACTTTCAAGCCTTCAAACAACGTGTAACAAAACTATGTAATAAAGTCACGAGTATTAAACATTCAAAAACCACATTATTCAACCAACAACACTCTAAAATTAATTAAGTAATTGAAAGAAGAACAAAAATTACATTTTGAATGTTTTTTAATTAGTCAAAGTTACTTTTTGTTTCTTAAATTAATTGTTCGGTGTGGTTTGAAATGAGAGCGTCGGCGTCGGTTATATTGAGCGAGCAAAGCAAGTTTGCGGCTTGCTCTCGTCTTTTTTTACAAGACTGACCACTTTTACTATCTCTATCGGCGACCGTTACGACCGTCGAGATTTACATCATTTTTTATACCAAATTACATTACATTATATAACATATACAATAATGAGTACCTTTATTGCGTGAGCGGCAAAAAATACACTTAATAAAGTGTCTTGTTGTTACCCTTTCGTTTAGTTATCTGTAACAGTGCTGCCAGTTGCTTCTTTAAAGTGATTTTTAATGGTCAAATGGTTTATGATGCTGCTAATTTTTTTAATTTTTTATCTACAACGAAAAATACAGGAAAGAGATCTAGTTTTTTGATGTGAACATTTTTATGGGATATGTTCGAAAATAATCTGAAGAATTACCTGATGGTATGGTAAGCAATCGGCACCACCCGTGGCCAATAGTGCGTTACTGAGCTTTTGTAGGTTATCAGGGATTAGAGGAAGGCGGTTTGGGGATTGAGGATGGGTCGGCTATACCCGTGGCCGTGGCAGTGGTGCGTTACTGACCTTTTGTGGGTTATTAGGGATTTAAATAAGAGTTTTTTTGGGTTTGGGAAGAATGCCCATTCTTCCCCGTATTCTTAAACCCCACTTACCTCACAAACACACTTGCAAAAACTAAATAAATACTTCCTCTACTCAAATATAACTTCTCAAACAATAAGAACTGTGACAAAACTGAATGACATCATTTACGTAACAGCATACGAATTCTTTGAATTTTTTTCAAACCATAATCTATGTTAATTTTATTCATCGCTAGTGTCATGGCATGAGACAATTTCTACTATAAAATATAACTTTCACGTGTTTTGTCTGTATTGATTGCCATTATGAGTTTATTAAACTTTGCCCCCATGATTTCAAATGTACATACATGCATATGTGACACGTTGAAGTTAAAATATTAGAAATAAAGTTTCTTTTATGTATTGACCAGAATTAATTTTAGTTGACCAAAAAGAAACTCAAGTCTAATAAAGTTTTAGTATAAGAATTATGACATAATAAGCATAAAGGCTTATAAAACGCATCACTAGTTTTGCGTAAAATGAAATACATATTACATTTTTAATACTAGCTTAAAAACTTAGCTTAAAATTGGATCACTGAGACCCTACCAGAAATATTACTTTTGATAGTACCTACTTATCTGATTATCATCTAACATTTAGATAATTATCTTTAGCTTACTTGTAAACCAAGTGTGGGAGAGCCATGCTTCGGCACGAATGGGTCGGCTCGACCGGAGTGATACCACGGCCTCACAGAAAATCGGCGTGAAACAACCACAGTGTTGTGTTTCGCCGTGTAAGTGAGGTTACCGGAGACCCAATCCTTCCCCTTCCCAATCCCTCCCCAGTTCCTAAATCTCCAAATCCCTAAACCCTAAAAGGTCGGCAACGCACTCGTAACACCTCCGTTGAGGGTGTCCATGGGCGGCGCTGATTGCTTACCATCAGGTAATCCGTCTGCTCGTTTGCCGAACTATTACATATTACGTAAGCAATCAGCGCCACCCATGGACGACCGCAACAACAGAGAAGTTACGAGTGCGTTGCCGATCTTTTGGAGTTTAGGGATTGGGATGGGGAAGTATTGAGCCTCCGGTACCTAACCTCACTTACACGGCGAAACACAACGCTGTAATTGTTTCATGGTGGTTTTCTGTAAGGCCGTGGTATCACTCCGGTCGAACCGACCCATTCGTGCCGAAGCAAGGCTCTCTCACTCTGTAATAAGGCCGTTTCTGACTAGAACTAACGCCGTTCCTTCTCCTACTCAAGGAAGGCTGGTACCGCGTTACATTATTGCAACACTATATGAACTGGCCAGGGTTACATGTAATTTAGCCGGGTTGCGGGTGTAAACATATCGATTATAAACCTATCGATTTAATTTCGTTGTTATATATAATATCTCAGATAAAATTCTGTCATTACGATTACACAATAACTGGTCCATGCTGTTACGAGCCTGTACAACCATCTTTGGCATCTTTGTGGAATGGAATGCATTTAAAAGGTTAAAACTGGTTTACAGATTACTTTTGATGTTGAATTCTTTTCTTGTAGTATGCGCTTTTATGTTAATAAATCAATTTAGTTCAAAGTAATTTAGTAGAATAAATATTTTTTCAGACTAAATTTATAGATAAGTTTAAGAGAATAAGAAGTTTTTTTTAATTAAACTAGCGGCCCGCCCCCGCTTTGCACGGGTCCAACTATCTCGCTATCAAAGGGTCACTTTTCCCAATCTTCCCCTCTACTTTTCTAATATTTTCTTAATAATAACCTTCTCCTGACAATAACAAATACAACAAAAAAAGAATTAGCAAAATTGGTCCAGGCGTTGTTGAGCTATGCGCTTACCAACACATTTTGCGATCCATTTTTATATATAAGAAGATTAATAATATTGATTGATTTTAAGATTGAGTGATTAAAAGATGTTTAAAAAGTATTGTATTGTTTAAACTAATTTAATTTAATTTAATCTATATCTATTGTTATTCGTTTGTTTTATTTGGCTCTATCATTATTGATTTTGAACTCTAACGTCATATAGGTACCTAATTGGTTGCTTCTCATGTAGGAGGGTGCATTTTCGAAACCTGGCAAGTACCAATTTACCTTTTCTGAATTATATGTACTTTCTATGATTATTTAGACACCACTGACATACTGTGTAGCAAAACATCGTGAGGAAACCTGGACTTATAATCTGTAATTATAAATTTGAAATCGCCAATCCGCCTTGTGCAAGCGTGGCGATTTATGCTCAAACTATCTCCTTGTGAGAAGAGGCCTTTGCTTAGTAGTGGGCACTTATAGGCTGATGATGATGTAATACCTAATTGTAAATAATTTAAACGCATTAAGGGCTGATTTTTCAATGGTTAGATACAAGTTTTTTGGGGAATAATTATGATGCTGTCGCGTCATAATGTTTGTATAAGACAGTGACAGCAACAATTTTATTCCTCAGATAACATTTATGTGACTATTGAAAAATCAGCCCTAATAATAATTGTTAGTAGACATTATTGCGCAATCGCGGTGCAAAGGCATAGCAACAAGAAAAACAACAAAAAATTATATATTATATCAGTGTATTCATTACAAATGATTATTTACATGATGAGTATTGAGGAATTAAGACCAATGGACGAAGTGGGAGGAGCATCGGCAGTTGAAGAAGAGGTGTTTAGAAGAATGCAGGACCCACGTAGCCGGGGGCGATGTAGCGGGCACCAGCGCTGTTCACAACCGTAGGACCAGCTACCAAGGTCTGTAAATAATAAAATTAATGTTTATTAAAAATTGAGATACTCTCGAACGCTTTCACCCGCTGCTCGACTCCTACAGATCATAGCGTGATATTTTATAGTCCACAGCCTTCCTCGATAAATGAAATAACAAACACAAAAAGTATTGTCCATTTCGAACCAGTAGTTCTGGAGATTAGCACATTCAAACAAACAAACTCTACAGCTAATGACTTTGGGGAGCCACGCAGACGCAGGTCTTGGGCCTTGTGTTTGACATTATGTGTTTGTGCAAGCGATAACGTGGCCTGCTGCAGCAATGTACAGCGCCTCTCCGTAAATTACGCCTTCGACTGAAGGGTAACTGTTTTCCATCGAGGTGCTACTTAGTTCTTTTAATGTTGTATTTTTGGTTTAATCAGGCATTATATTTTTTATAAAGTCACCTCGAAAAATGCTTTCTACTCCATAAACTTGATAAACATTCCTCATAAGCTGTAACTATGTATCACCTTTTTGGAAAAATATATGTATGTAGGTACTTATATGGGTATAATTTTACTCACCCTAGTAGCGGGGGCGAATCCGGTGTACGCAGGGTAAGCTGCGAAGAATTGAGGTGCAGCGGCAGCCAACGCCACGCAGACGACGAGGAAGACAAGCTGTAAATGTTTACAACAAGTTTGCTTCGTTTACATTAACCCTTACTGAGGTAATTTCTTAACAGAACTGAAAATTATTTTAAGAGTTGCAGAGCAAAGCTTCGTCACGAAGGGGCCGCGGCCGTCTCGACCGAAATGATACAATGGCACAGCGTAGTTTTTCGTCGCGTGAATGAGGTTACCAGAGCTCAATCTTTACCGTCCCACAATCCCTAAATCTCTGTAACCCATACCCCAAAAGACTGGCAACGCATTCGCACTATTAACTGCTGTGGTGCTGCGAGTATCCATGTTTAGCATTAGGTAATCTTTAATCTATAAGCTTGTCCTTACACAAAAAATATATACATGCATATATAAGGATATAAGGTGCTCTCAACCATCCATAAATAAAATATAGATAGATACTAAATAATCTATACCGAGTATATTATGAAATGAAAACGAATACTTGAAAAATTGGCAAAAATGTTTAAAATTTATTAAAAAAAACTTACGAGGTATTTCATTTTAATGGCAGTGTTGGTAGATCTCACTAGAACTGCTGTTGAGCCTTCTCAGTGCAAACTATACTGGTTTACGGAAGGCAGACGCATATATAGGGCCCTTGAAGGTCATCTAGCAATGTAGGCAGCCTAACATAAGCCTAGACCCTCCTAAGGTCAGACGGCCTATCTGAATATCTAATGAAAATACCAGTTGTAAGGAAAAAATATACAAAGTTAATTATTACTGTGCTCTAGTTATAGTCCGCATAATAATTTATTGGGACTAGTTTGTCATCAAGTTGCTTCTATGTATGTGTTTGTAGGTGATTAAGTAACAAAGAACAGTTTTTTTCTTTTCATTCTTGTTCGTACTTAGTAGTTCAATTAAAGTTTATTTATTTTGTACTCTTGAAATGAAAATTATTAATTTTACTGTAGTAGGTTGATAAAAAATAATAAATAAACCAAGCATTTGCACCTATACGCCACGTTTTGAGGAGGCCAAAACATCAAATGACTTCTCACGCCCAAAGTGGGGAGAGAGAGAGTGTCAGTCACTCTTACTGAATATTTTTTTTTCGGGTTCACGCTGACGGGCTGTGCCTGCGCGCTGTTGCTTTTATAATTTGCACTCGCAACCCTGGCTTGACATCGGCCCAATTAGGTCTCATCTGTTCCTATATCCTTTAGGTAGACAAAAAAAAACTTAAAAACTTTACCGATCAACATTTTCCGTAATTTTGAATCCTAATGCAATGCAATGCAAATGCAATAAAGCCCAGCCATGGGATTTGTACCATAACAGAAAGACGCTATTCTTTTTATTATTGCTTTTCTGCCTGAAGCTTTATCTTCTGCTTCCGCTTCTGATGAAAGTTACTACGTTATTTTTTTATTAACTATCTGATACGGTACCTCGTTGGTAGAAAACTATTTGGTCTTTTCGATTTTTCAAGACTTTCTCAATAGTAAAGTCTACAGGGAAGGCTGTCGATATGTCATTGGGTCCGGTATAACATGGAGCTTACCATAAAGTTATGTGTGCTTCCTTCAGACAATAAAACACGTAGGTAACTCGATGTTATCATGTTTCGATTTGAATTTAATATTTATTATTATGGGTATAATTTTATACAAGGAGTGTCGTGGTAACCCAGGGTTTAAGGCTTCTCATGTATGAGAATGCGGACTGGAAATGGATGTTGGATGGAACTCGAATGGGATTTATTCCAAGTAATAATATATGTAGTTACTATCTAAGATTTTTAGACCTCACTGCCATACGATGAAAGAAAACATCGTGACAAAATCTGAACCTACAATTCTGCGTTGAGTATTGAGCAAGCTTGGTGATGCTCATTCTTTCTCCGTGTAAGAAGTCTTTGTTCAACGGTAGGCACATGAAGGCTGGTGATGCGTGAAATAGCTACGACGAGGTGTGAGGCGTATTTAACGTCACAGTAAGTATCAGGTATCACACAAAAAATAGTTCCCGCGGACAAAAGTAACAGTTATTACAAATATCATTTCACAGCCGAATCACAGCAGGAATCACGATGATTGGACGATTGATGACACAGATGATTTGGTAATCTGTTAACTTCGTTAACAATCACAGTGATTTACCATACAATATCAAAGATAAGAATGTGATCTGTTCGCAACACCTGTTATTTTAGTAACAGGTATTGAGAACAGTGATTTGTACGTAACAGTAACAGAAACAACATGTATATAATGTTTGTCCTGTTTTAATCTACCTCTACAACATAAGCTAACTTGACAACAATGCAAACTTTCCTAATAATTTAGTAATTCAAGATATTTGCATACTTACTAGCATTCGTGTTGATTTATACACGTAATTCATTGTTTCTGGGAAGTTACGGCTATCATTTGCATGCCCACCTGTCCGCGATCAGACCTAGTTATCAATCATGCGTTTTAATTTGCAGCTAATTATATTACATGGATATATGACCGCGGGTCTCCGGACGGCGAGTAAGGGTAGCTCGCCGCCC
Organism: Spodoptera exigua; assembly: GCA_902829305.4. NCBI lineage: Eukaryota > Metazoa > Arthropoda > Insecta > Lepidoptera > Noctuidae > Spodoptera > Spodoptera exigua. The sequence continues at coordinate 9,564,335 of LR824615.2, forward strand.
GACCAGAACCAGACCCGAGCGTACGCCGAGTAGCGTTCCGCGCGCGCCTCAAAGATCCAATAGACTACCACAGACTGAACTTTCCAGCAGTTTCTCATTCAAGCTGTTATTTAAAAGTTGAAGGCATTGTCATGAAAACAGACTAGCTATCAGAATGGCAGGTTAGGTTATGTTAGGACTGCGACACGCACAGAAATTGAATCACCACCAAATAAACATTTCCCAAAATTGTACAGCGTTATCCTATATCATAAAGAGTATTTACATGTCATACAGAGTATTTATATATCCATGTATTTTGTTTTTTTTTGTGAGGGGAAAATCATCAAATGACTACTCCCGCCCAGGGTGGGGCGGGAGGGTGTGTCAGACTCTTACTGACTACAAACTCCTCCTTCTCCTGCTTTAGACGGAAGCAGCGGTACCACATTGGGCTTACCCGCAACCCTAGCTGAAACTCAGCCCTATATGTACGGTCCCGCCTATAGTCTATTGGCTCTTTGAGGCACGCGCGGAAAGCTACGCGCCGTACCCCCGGGTCTGGTTCTGGTCGGGCGGCGAGCTACCTTTACCTACTCGTCGTCGTTAGCAGACCTGCGCCTACGGTGGCGGGAGATCGTCTCTCGACTTTATTTTCTTATAAAAACTATATAAGGAAAGTTTTAAGAACTACAGCTATGTAGCGATTTACTTTTTGAATTTACAATCTTTTAGAAAAACTCAACTCTGTGACCACCTATACTTTTGACGCACGCACGGCCTCGATGGAGACTATTTACACCTTATTAATTCTTATGGTAAACCTGGTAAACCTAAGTATTCCACAAAAATTTGACTTTTCCCTAACTTTGGTAATTTTAATTTATTTATTTTAACCGGAATTTTTTGATGTGTTTAGTTGAATATAGACATCTGTAACTAAAGAAGCACACAAGGGTCATTGCAGTAGAAGGTAATCCTTAATAACTTGGACAATAATTTATCGAAATATAAGACAAAGGTTTATTTTGTAGTGAACGTAACATTTGCGTAAAACAAGCTCTTAAACATCTGATACAGGAACGAACTCATTTCACACCTAACTTGTCGATTTGTTACGCTATGTTACAATTGAGCTAGATCTGTTATCTAACTAGGCATTCGTTTTATTGATAACTATTTGTTTATTTGTTTAGTCTGCATCTGGTCGAGTGGCCGCAATCGCTACTTGACAAGAGATTTTTGGTCCAAATCTAGGTTGAACACAGACTTTTATATTCTTTTTGGATAAAATAATGGACTCATACTGTTATTTTAGTTACACATTTTAAATTATAACAATTGACGTTAGATCAACCATAATGAAACAACACAATTTATATAAACGAAACTTTTAATTTTTGATATACATGTTACTATAAATGTTTATATACAAGATACAAAAAGCGGTTTGGGCCAAAGTGTGACAAAGTGCAAGTTGCTAGGGTTGAAATTTGAGGGAGAGAGTGCCGGCTTAGAAGAATGGATAACCAGGAGCGAAGAAGCGGGCAGGAGCTTCGTTCACCACTGTGGGTCCGGCAACAACAGTCTGCAAACATAAAACACAATTATAACGTAAAAAGGTTTCCTTTTACCTACAGTTGATAAGAATACCTAATCTCTAAAGTTCGCGAAAGGATTTTTACTATTACGTTTCTAATGGTAACTAATATATAATTTCTAACCAAAAAAAAGTCAATTAGTATTCTAAACAAGCGCTATCAAATGTATTCACATAGATAATATGAGCACCATCGATTGACGTTTAATAATTTCCTTTTTTGGTTACATTATCTTTAATTTGCAGATACAAAAAATAATACGTACCCTGCTAGCGGGAGCAAAGCCTGCGTATCCCGGCCAGGCAGCAATGAACTGAGGTGAAGCGGCGGCCAGAGCCACGCAAACGACCAGGAAGACCAACTGCAAAAAAATACTCTCCAGTTCATAGCACGAAGATGACCAAAAAATACGTACGTAAAGACTAATGTAAAAGAGAGTGTTCTGTGTGATGACCCCTGTCTTAAAGAAAGAACGAGATAATGTCAATTTCTGCCAATTTCGAATAATGGGAATGAAGACAAGAAGGCCAATAATATTAAAGTGGAATTCCAAAACCACTAATGTACAATAATGTAATGGACAATACGAATTAAAAGAGAGACTATGAAGGTTTGCTTTTCCTGTAGTGTGTCCAGGTAGGTAAAAATTAACTTATAGGGCCTGAATGATTTTTTGTTTCACAGGACCTCTTGACTTCTTCAAAGGGAGTTCGAGTTCAAACAACTTCCAGGAGTCCAATGGAAACTTTTAATTGAATATATGTATGTGATAACTCACGAAGTATTTCATTTTGATGGGTTGGTTAGAACTGCTGCTGAGTTTCAGAGCAAACTATATCGTCCTACGAAAGGCAGACGTATTATATAGGGCCTACGAAGGTCACCAGCCAGGACAACTTTATTACTAAGCTTTGTAAATACTTAGATAAAAGTAACTCCTGCATATTTATTAATATAAATAAATATTCGATAACTGGCATTACTAGTCTTATCGATGGTTTAAGAGGGCTGATAGAAAATCAGTACATGCTGAGTCAAATCTGGGAAGACGTCATTTTTTTTTATGTAATTGGTCGGCAAACGAGCAGACGGATTACCTGATGGTAAGCAATCAGCGCCGCCCATGGACACGCGCAACGGAGGAGTCACGAGTGCGTTGCCGACCTTTTAGGAATTAGGGATTTGGAGATTTAGGGATTGAGGAGGGATTGGGGGAGGGGAAGGATTGGGCCTCCGGTAACCTCACTCGCACGGCGAAACACAACGCTGTGGTTATTTCACGCCGGTTTTCTGTGAGGCCGTGGTATCACTCCGGTCGAGCCGACCCATTCGTGCCGAAGCATGGCTCTCCCACACTTCATTGGTTCTGATCAATTTTTTTTTAATTTTAGACAGGATTATCAGGGTTTTTATCGTGCTTGACATTACCTAAATCTTTCTTACTAAGTCTAAAAATCACATTATCGAAAACATAAAAAATAATACTTTCGTCCATGCTGATACCAAATCCCAAAAACAATTTTTTTTGCGTCCACTAGTTGAATTCAGAACTCCGATCATCATCAGCAAAAGTGCTCAATATATTCATAACGTATTCGTATATTTACAAACGCATGAAGTTCTAACGTGTCATATACAACACATCACATATTATACAAACAGGTACTCAACAATTACTATGATCATAAAACAGATACCATAACTTCATATGAGCACCTAACCTACAGCTAAACACATTACCCTCTTTGTTTTCAAGTATGCAAATTAAATAACTGTCTATTAGAAGTCAGTTATGTCAGTAAACGCTGGTATATAAGGTTGTGTATATAATTATACATAACTGGATCGAAATGTAGGCGTAGCTCATAATTTAATCATTGAATTTACACATTGTATGCCTATTATGGAAGTATGCACACGTTTTAATTAAATCTAGCTTATAGATATGTAACGTTTATTTAACAAAGTTTATAAATCATCAGGCATTTATTATGTGACAGTAACAAGCAATATCATCATCGTTATCAGCCGGAAGACGTCCACTGCTGAACATAGGCCTCCCCATTAGTCCTCCACGTCGAACCACAACTCGCCAACTGCATCCATTTGCTCTCCGCAACTCTGACGATGCTGTCCGTCCTAAGATATAGGATAGGCTAGTAGCCTAGCCATTGCTATGAGGTAACTTTAGTTCTTTATCGAATTCCCACACTTTAGGTTTTGTCGCGCAAAGAGAGTATGCAGCATGGCCCGTTCCATCGCGCGCTGAACGACTCTGAGCCTTTCTACAAGTAGGATGGTGGTAGCAAATACCCATATACTGTTCCGGCGTGTGTTGTACTGCATATTGAACGGAATAAGATAATGCTTAACTTTTTTAAACTGCGAAATTTAAGCTTGACCGTTTCAGTAAACGCTACTATGCTGGGAACTGTTAATATTAAAAAAAGGAATTGTTTATTTTAAAAAAGCAGAGCCAGTCCTAAGGCTGTACACCAAAATGAACCAAAACATAAAGCCAAAATGCCCACTACCTAAACTTCGTATTTAGATGAGTGCCTTTTTTATTTCTCGAGCCACCTAAAATGTTTGATTGGGCCAAAACTGTTAATGAACATTTAGGAGCTGTCCACATAGAAGAAAATACGCGAAGATAATTTATTATGGTACCGCGTCGCAAATTTTATAAAAAAATCTGGAACTTATCACTCTTGTTTTTTTTTGCCTGTAAGTACGAACAAAAAATATACCAATGCATTCGGTTTTACCATTGTAATTTAATTTAGAATGCATTCTACAACAGGCACGTTTAATCCCCAACCTTTCATATTTTTTACGTACGTTGATAATGACTAGTTTTGTTTGACCAGGATAAATTGTATCATACATAACATTGGGCTTGTTAATCAGTCATAAATTCTATTGATAGGTGGAGGCTGCCATTGAAATGTAAAATTATTACATGACTTTACTTTAAAACGATTTATGCACTATTGTGCTAATATTTGTCATAAAATTCCATTATATTATCTTCATAGTAGGTACCTACTCCAATAGAATGTTGTATTTCCATAATTTATTTAAATGATTATCAAATGGACCTACAGATCGCTCGCATTTATAAACAAGTTTTGTATCTATATTAAAGAATTGAAACCAATTATCAATTTATTACAGCCTATTTACGTGTATTATTTTTGCATCAGATATTAAATTAATATTCTGCAGATACTAGTTGACATTTACAGTGTAAGTACTCGTAGATACATAAGCTGTTTTGTACATTACTCTAAGTTGTGTGAATGCAATAAATGTAAGTAACTTTGAAACATATTTAGAGCTATTATTAGATTTTAAAACATTCGTTTTATTATATCGACCCTATTATCAATCACATCCACTGCACAGCACAGCAGCTCGCAGCACAGGGTGGGAGTGAGAGATACCTACTTGTTTGGGATTCAACCGAGTCTTGTTACTGATGACCACCCGGAGAACATGATGGAGCATACAGTGGGGGTCAGGCCCTTGGGCTGAGCTAAAAGTCCTAAGGTTCTAAGTGTACGTCGTGCATTTATCGAACATTTCAGCAGTGAACTGAATCATCAAACATATGAACACGCACATCTCTGTAAATGAGGCCTTAAGGCTTAGTCCTTAACGTCGAATGTCAACTCGGTTTTGCATCTACTAGCTGCTCGCGATTCTAACGATGGCATCAGTCTACAGCTCAATTCTTCCTAAATAGTCTTTCTAAATAAATCCTCACAGTAGCAAATTACAAGTTTAATCCCAATCTATTCAATCGTTGGGTAAAGATCCTTAAGCTAAAGAACCCGAATAAGTACATACGTTTATAACAATTATAAAGTTTGTCTAAATCTTAAGTACCTAGTACCTACCTACCACTGAATGGACTTACCCGCTCATTAAAATTAGTATTTTATTTTCATCAACAAATGAGTGGTTTTTCGGCGTCAAGTCGTATATGTTCATCGGGTCCCTTGATCGATTCGGTTTCGCTGGCGTCAGCTCGGTAGACGGCGTTTTCAATCCATACCGCGATACGATCGGATATAGCTACCATAAACCGAGCGAGACGGCCAGGGTTCGTGCGAGTTGGCTTGGGTTCACCTAGAAAAAAAATACTTACATATAGTTTAGCTGGCTAGTTTCATTGATTTCTGGGTTACTCCATTTCGGACAAGGCAGGTATTATTAAGACATTTCCTTTTATATTATAAGACGACAAAGGAGCAGACGGATTACCTGTTGGTAAGCAATCAGCGCCGCCCATGGACAATGGAGGAGTTATGAGTGCGTTGTTGACGTTACAGGGATAAGGGATTTGCAGGTTTTGTGATTCGGAGACAGGGAGGATTGGGCCTCCAGTAACCCCAATCACACGGCGAAATACAACGCTGTAGTTGTTTCATGTGAGTTTTCTGTGAGGTCGTGGTCTCACTCCGGTCGAGCCGATCCATTCGTGCTGAGGCATGGGTCTGCTACACTTAAAATAATACATATATCTCCATACTTATATTTTAAAATTATATATATCTTTTTATTCCAGAAAGTATCTAATTTTTTTGGAGTAAATGTTTTTCAATATTATTTACTTGGGTACCTACTAACCGAGAATTTCAGCAACTCTCTCGAGAACCACGTCGGCGATACTTCTCAGGCGGTTAGACACCAACATCTCTTTTTGGCCTTTAGCTATGTAATCACATAATCGGTACGCCACCTGAACATATCACAACTATAAATAGGTAATCCTTTAATAAAACCTTTTTTTTATGATATAAGCTTTTGCCTGTTAATTTGTCCATAATAACATGGTGTCCCAATATTCTGAAACCATGTAAAATAACCATAAGCAAAACCAAATGTTGGAAAATCTTTTGGAAAAAATCCGTAATATACGACGATTTTTGGAAATTACGAGTTGCATTTACGTAAAGGCTCAAAACGACAAACTAGTTTTGTATCTAAAGGTAAGAACCTGAGCACTAAAGTTGACCAGCCACTTCTGCCTCAACCGCAGCTCCTTGCTTCTGTCTGCATGTTCCTTGCGGCTGACCATACCGCCTGGCCCAGACCATCGTTTCGATGACTCGTAAAACGCTTGGAAGTATTGCTCAGTTTGTCTGTACAAGAATACAACAAAATCAACAACTAAAATTCATCCCCTCCACACCTTAGGTGACCAAAGATTTTTTGATTATAGGTAGGTTACTTAAGTTTATGGCGAAAATAAACGAGGAAAAATTCTAAAAATCCTATTTTTACCTACTATCTGTAAGCCTAACTTTCGAATTGGAAAACTCCTGTAGTGATCGTGTAGAAAGATTTAATTTATGTATTAACAGGTTACTCAGGCCACAGTTTCGAAATTAATCTACCTACCATTTAACATCTGTATAAAATGAAATTGTAAACCTATGAATGACCTACGCCAGTTTCATAATAGGCAAACAAAACGGCTATGCGTGAATGAACATTCACACAATTTGAATACAACTATTTCCTAATCGTTTCGACGAAATCCGAATAGTTATCAAAACACTTATGCAAATCATATTGTTATAGTTTCGATTGTGACTTTCTGAATCAACAATGTTTGCATTACCTGAGCGCATTTGGTAACTAGGTAGGTAGATACTAAGAGATAGGTTAGTAGTTCAAAGTTTGTAAGTAGGTCCTATTAAAAACTTGTAGGTAGTCCCTATTAAAAACTGAATAGATTTCCTAGGTAGCTTACCAATCTTCACCGATGTTGAATCTGAATTTTATATGACCAGGTTCCTTAGAATTAGGCTCGCATCGAATAATACGTAAAACCAAGATAGGCACCGTACCTATCTCAGTTAGTGAGACCTACTGGATACTTAGTGAGAGGGTAAATACGTAGTATTTCGTACTCAGGACTTAAGAAGTAGTCCTCTTCCAAAGCACTCTTGATCTTGTCCCTTCGCTCTCGTGGTAGTATGGCACACTTTTCGTCCCATAACGAGCGAAGTCGACGAGAATTCGGCCGGGCCAACATCTCCACTCGTTCCATATTCCGACGAATTCGGGGAGACAATTTATTGCCGCTTTCTGCTGGAGCAATTATACGGTTCTGTGAATTTTGATTGTATAGGTACCGGTTACCTAATTAATCTTAGTTTGATTTTAAGAGACCAGATTCTTATTTCCCTGAAGAAATAGGTATTTTGTAATGCTTCTACCTAACTTTATGTCTAGCAACATCATAAATCAGGTCATCATAATCCAGGTAGCACAGTATAGAAATGTACAGGTAGGTACCTACCTAATCCACAATTGGATTTACCGAAAATCATGTAATCAGTGGAGGTCTGTATTGCATTAGGACAAAATGTTTAGCTTTATCTTCTTAATGGGGATCTATCTAAGTCATGTCGCTACTAAAACTTAAACTTCCGAAGATTTTCTATTTTTCGAAAATACACTTAGGTTCCTTACTGTAATAAGTAATAACAAAACTATAGACTTAGATATCTAATACTTATTGTAGGTAGATACTTTCAATATATCTACTAAAATGAGATACATATCTACCTATGGAACTGGAGAACGGACGGTAGTCAAGCTCGCTATCATTATTAATGAAAGGAATGGGTTTTTATTGCTGTGCCACTTATTTCCTTCCTTCGGAAGTATTATATAATATTGGTACAATATCATTTAAGGCGACCGGTACCTACCTGTCTACTTGTACCTATAAGTTTCTTTTAGAATTCATCTTACTAGAGTAAGATTATTGTATACTACCTACCTATGCCTTTTTTAACTTTTAGCGTTTGTTGGTCATTTTTTAAATAATGATGCAATCTACTAATTAGATTAAAAAACCCTTGTTGTAGGTAGAAATCAAGAAACGTTGGGGAAAATCATCCAATGACTTCCCTCACCCAGGGTGAGCAGAAGAAGAGGGAGTGTCAGACTTACTGAATAAAAACTCCCCCGTGTGCTCTCCTGAAATCCTCAAACGTAATGACATGATGGATTTTTTTTAAATCAAATTACAATTCAATATCCACAATATAGGCAGCGCTTACCTATAACCTAGACCTAGAATACATAAGGGCTGCTGGGTGCCTACTAGGCACAGACACGAATAGTTTGATCGTCTATCTGTGCACCTTGGGCGTAGGCAATGTGCGCCACGTTTACCGGTACCAGAGAAGAAGAAATAGATACCTACCGGAAAATACCTGGGTACCATGTAGGTATGTTTGCGTTATCTATGTAAGTAGGTATACATAACTGACATGCATAAATATGTAAGAATACAGCTACAAGAAGCACTTTCATTTTTATATGGGTAGGTAAGTATAGTAAATAAATAGATACCTACCTTCATCCATTCTCACGAGCTTGACATTCTCCCCTGACCTCGAAATAAGGTCCTGTTTGGACCCCTTAACTTTATCCTTCGGGTCTACTTTCCTTGAAGCGGTTGGCATGATAACATAAGTAAAATTAACACTGATAATTTAAAAATAATATTCTCCGAAAATCACTTGATGCGTTGCCTAATGACGTTTGACGGGTGATAATAGTATTTTGACATTGTTTAGTAAACATGGGTTACCTAACTAGCCAGTGGTGGAAGACGAAATTGGTCCTTTTTTGTGTTCTATCAATTTGCATAAAAACTCCTTTCTGTTAGGTACCTACCCATGAAGTAAACAACCGGGTTGTTTCCTGAGGAAACTGCTGTTACCTACTCAAGCAGTAGCGTAGGTCGAGCGGTTACAAACGCGATTACTAAATCGTTATTCGAATGAAAATTGTATTCCAAGTAAACAACATCGTTTTCTCTCTCCCTTAATCCATGTACATACTTATATGGTAGGCTTAAATCTTTGAAACTACGTAACTGATTTTGATGCTGTTTTCCAATATATAGAATGATTGAATAGGTAGGCTTATATGTATAATAAAATAACATCCATTAAATAGTGTAGAAAAGTATTAGCATTGCACCCATGCGAAGAAGAGGCGTTGCGCAGGTTGTTTGATAAAACTTACTTTTAAATCCGATAAAACATTTAAAAAAAATCTCACTATCATTAATTGATTAATAATTGATTGGCCTTAAATTTCTTTTATGTATTGAATAGTTGTAATGTACATACACATTTTGAAAGCTTGTTTTGATTGGGCTAGGTGTACAATAAAGTGAAATAGGAGAACTTTTTAACATATTTATTTATTAATTCTTAAACACATCCAACTGTATAAGTCTGGTACTCCGTCATTAACGTGCGCTATAACTGGTGACGCTTCCTGCTCATACGGCAGATGCCAGACGTTGTTTTTCTTTTGTGCACAGGGAGTAAACATCAATGGAGCCTGCAATAATAGTTGGACTTTAGAACATACAGATAAAGGTTTTATTTTAGAAATAGAGTGCGCTTAGGCAAGAACGAGTCGGCTTGGCCGGACTGATACCACGACCTTACAGAAAACCGGCGTGAAACAACCACACCGTGGTGTGTGTGAGGTCCCGGTCCCAGTCCCTGCCCACTCCTTAATCCCCAAAAGGCGTACTCGTAACTTCTTCGTTATTGGGGTGTCCATGGACGGTACTGATTGCTTATCATCAGGTAATCCGACTAATTGGGTAGTTTCCTAGGTCAAAAATAAATTAATTCGACGTTATTTTTCAATACAATAAAATATTGAAAAATAACTATACTTTTATTCATCGATCGATCGATACACTAAGTTTTAGATATTTTTTAGCTAATTTTTTAAAAATAAGTAAGCTATTTGACGCAAAAATTCTATGACGTCATAATTCAATGTTTCATACAATTTTCATAGAAAAGTATCGTTTTTGACATTTGGATAAAAGTATTGAATTTGACTAGTTGGAAACAACCGTATTGTTTGCCATACTATATGTATACATAAAAAAAAACATGCCAGGCAAACAAGTAGACAAATAATGTGATGGTAGGCAATCTAAGCTACATGCACAGCTCCAGAGAAGTTATAGAGTGCATTCCATTATACATCTTTTGTAGATTAGGCCTCCCTTCTTAAACCCTTCTTACTAACACATTAAAATATTTAAAGGCAGTTAGGCTATGGTCTCCAATTTTCGTCTAAAAGCAGTCATTTGTGGCGAAGAATGGCCACGTAATAATGTCATTGTTTGCAACTTCCAGGAAGCTGTAAGGTAGAAGGATCATGCTAAACCATATACCGAGGTAACGTACATCGCCGCGTAGACCCCAGAATTCAGGATGTTTTCTCAATATGTGGTCAACTGACACACCTGCAACCACTGAACCAAAGAAAAAGTAAGGCATTTTACCTGAATGGAAGGTCTTTTTTGAGGATTCTGAAATATCATCCATTGGTGCTGCCATTGCCACCTTTTGAAAATGTGCATTAAACTTTCATCTTTTAACAGGAACTTGTGTCCTCTCAACAGGTCTTTGGAGACTATATCAGTATGGGGACCACTGAGCAGTGCTGCTGTTATAAAGTATGGGTCATCTTGAGAACTGTGAATTAACAAAACAACATTTAGGATTGGTTCCACCGACAAAATCTCAGCATTAATCAGTTATTTTCATTTAAGTTGTATCTATCTAAATAAACAAATAACTTACACATTATCAGTAAAGAAATACTTAGTTTTCCGCATAATTTGTTGCATTAACTTCATATTCCATCTCATCATATGCTGTCTGCCTAAAAGCAGTATCTTTTTGTTCTGTTTCACAAAATGATCAACAACTTGGTTCAAAAACCGCATCTTGTCGAAATGTGAAGCCATACCAACACCATAAGCTATGTTAAGTCCATCTAAAACAATGTCATAAGGTGCAGTTTTGTCTACAAACTCGGTAAAGCTCTTTAGTTCTTCAGGTGATGTTTTTAAAAATAAATCTGAACCTACTATAAGTTTGTCTTTAACTATCCCTTGCAGTATGTTGAATTCATCATTGGTTAATGTTAAGCAGTCCAGTTTTTCCTTACAGCATGAACACTGGCCACTAAAAAAATATTTATTAATATTTAATCATTGTTATAACACCCAGCACAAACAGCCACTTTTTTCATAGTGGAGTAAATAATGATATCTTTTTTCCATAATTTGTAGGTAATTGTGAAATTTATTTTTACTTACTCTACTTTGTTTATCCTAGCAAATTTTGCATTCCAGTTTAAAGTGTCATATACTTCCAATAATTTATTAGCAGTCTTCAAAGGAATAACAGCACAATTTTTAGCCACAAATGAAAATATTTCATCAAAATATTTCTGAATAGTTTTCTTGTCTTTATATTTTCTAAGAACATAGTCTATCCAAGCTCCATAAGCATTTTCAAGTAGAGGCCTTTTATTCTTTATACTTTCATCAATTAATTCTAATGCCTTTTTCTTTTTATTGAGGTTGAAGAAGGTTGCTACTAGGGTACTATAGGCTGAATGTGATGGAGTTGTGGTTAGATGTATGTCACTTAGTAGTTTCACGGCTTTCTCTATTTCATTTATAGCACACAGTGCATGCAAGAGACGCTCACATGTACTATACTCTAGAACTTTGTATTTACTATGCAAGCTCTTATGGGCTTCTAAAATAAATTTTATTTGGTCCGCTGTTAGTTTCTGATTCTTTGATATTTCATAATACAAATGTAGTAGGCTATTGATTGTACCCAAAGACAATTCTTCCTCTTTACTTTTTAAATGTTGGGCAAATGATAATGCAACATTGTACTTTTTTAACGATGTCATATATTTTAGTATCACCGCATCTATGTTTTTTTGATTAACATTGCCTTGTTTTGCTAGTATACTGTTTTTAAAACTACTCCAATCTTCTAGATTGGTTTCAGCAATTGATTTAATGTATTCTATTTGCTCGTCATTGTATTTCTCCTTTACGGAAGAAGCATTCTGGCTAATTACTCTTAAACCAACTCTCGCAACTGTAACAAAACATTGGGTTTAGTAATAAAATATAAAATCTTACACACAAACAATCTTACTTCTCTACAGTCATCTAAGATAAACCAAACTGAAAACCTACATAAATTACGTTGTGTGACTATTCGCGATAGTGAATAAAACATTTTGTTAACCCTTTCATATGTGGCGTGTATTATTATATTTGTAAAATGTATCACATCACATCACATTTATTGAGGTTATGTTTCAATTCAAACAGAATCCTCTAACCTCTACTATGACATAAACGTCATTTTGACGTAATTCAGAGACACTGGCATTAACATGTAATGACCACAGACCTACATATAATACTAAATCTATGGTAATGACGTTGCGTCCTATAGTAAACAAGAGAAAATTGTGGACCTGGATAATACTGTACTACAAAACCTAATGGTTCTCATCATAACATCTCAAATAGGGAATATTTACTGGTTTATTAGATTTCCCAGTTTTAAAGTTATAAGCTATGTATAGTAAAGTAATTATGATGAATAGTGATTAGTACTTATTTTATGACTGTTCATTTTTTTTACATAACCAGTCGTATTTCTTTGAGCTATATATATTATAGATGTTTACTACTACTACTTATGACTAATATCTGCAGATGCCTATATAAATCTTTCTATTAAACTAAATGACATCGCTGAGGGACCCCTGTGGGCCGTTGGGCGTTTAAGGTCTATATCTGTTTTTATTTGTATTATCTGTATTTTCAGTCAGATGTCTTCGTCTATTCGTACAGCTCAACACTACACCTCAAAATATCATAATTTATATAATAACTATAATACTATAACATATTTAATATTGAAAAAAACACATTTGTTACAATCATATTTTTTTACTAAAGAAAACAATACAAAGCATTAAACAGAATAGCAGTATTAGAATGGCGACATTGAGATAGAAAATATATAGAGGCGCCGTGTTACTATAGAAGTACAGCTTGGCAAAAAAGAGTGTGGAATTAATGAGGTCACCAGTATCGCAACTGTGGCAACCCGGAATACTACGACTCGACAGATTTTGATACTTGTTATTTTTGAGAACATGATTTCAATCAGGATTGAATCCTAAGTGAGGGGTGCAGTCCTTTGAACGCTTTAATGTCCAGTATTAACAATGTTAATAGAGAACGCTTAAGCATTGTACGAAATCGGTTCAGACTTACTAGACCGCGCCACCACTCACATAAAGATAAAATGCCCCAAGGGCAATCTAACAGTGAGATTGTTGTTGTGCATCGAGATCTGGTGAATGTGTTGTTTGTAAGAAGCGCGCGCGACGCGGACGCAGAAATTTGGAAAAAAGAGCCATAAATTAACTAAAATTCGCGGGTTACTTACGTGTACATGTTGAGAAAAGCTCTACTAGTTTCGAACCACAGAGGGGTTCTTCCTCATGAGCAGCGTGCGCGGACGCGGCGACGTCGCGCAGCCTACTCCGTACACGTGAGTAACCCGCGAATTTTAGTTAATTTAGTATGTCTCACGATAGTTATTATAAAAACAAAAAGAGCCATGTACGAAATGCACATACGCCGTTCGCAAACGGCGCATTCGCCAGATCTGGACGCAACATTAGTAATTGACGAATAGTTTACAAGGATAATGAGTGAACACGTTTTGTTTGAAGTTTCAGTTTAATTAAAAACAAAAAAAAAAACAATAAGATGAATCGTATATCTCTTGCCTTTTGAAATATTGTGTTTCACTCCGCTGACATCAACTGACTGCCAACATTTTTTCAGCTTATATGATGAATGAATATAACTTCGTAGTTCTTCAGGCAGGTTTCTGTTGTCCATAATGATTTTCAAATATTGCTCCCGCTTTGCTGCTATGTGAGGTTTCTCAATTAGAGCTGATCTGTCCGTTTTACACTTCTTATATGAAAAACCCAGAGAATGTAATATCTTTCTGAGATGTTCACGGCTTCCATCATAACCCAAGTCCTCTCTAACTACCGGCAGTAAATTTCTCAATGTAGGCACCTGAAATATGATATTTTGTTATAAATCAGCTTTTTTTAATTAATGAAATCTGGAGTAGTCTGTGTATAAACCATAAGTACCTGCTTTTAAACAGTGTAAAAGAAATGAACCTTTTGTCTAATTGCACACAAATCGAAATCATCCAAATCTTTACTCGGGCGACCTTTGCAATGTTTACCCGGTGTTGAAAAAATACCATTATTTTTTTTCACCTTCCTGAACAATTTTTCTTATTGTGTTGACAGATTTACCTAAAATAAGAACAGTATTTTATTATTAGATCCATGTTCAATAAACTACAAGTTTCTTGTCTTGAAGGTTGGCGTATACGAAACATGTCAAACTACAAAACATAACCTAAATTTTCAATTTATATAAATAACAATAAAAGTTACATAAATCTGGGTATCTACAAAACAACGCACCGAAAACATATTTAAGACCATATTTAAGGTATAATGTCTCGTTTAAGGTGCATAAATACCTGTCATATCAGCAGTTCTTTGATAAACACTTCCTATATCGGACAAAACTTGTCCCGCTTGAGATTCGGCCAAACACCGCAAATAAACGTGGTAAATCACTGATCTGCCACTACTACGAATAGTTTTCTTCATTTTAAATCGTTAGTTTTCTAGCGAAAGTTGATATATATTTTAAATCTTTGAAAAACACTTAGAAAAGACGCACTGTTGACAAAGAATGTACTAGCAGTTGACAAGTGAAGCAATGTTGCCTCAAACATCGCTTTTTAATTCCAACTGTCACCGCGTCAGACTCTTTTTTGCCAAGCTGTATACATGCTTATACAAATATGAGGGAAATATGAAACAAACTATGAAATATCATTCTTTCTCAGTCTTTCTAAGGCAATAACTGTATTAGACAAAAGGGACAACAATATTTAAGTTGTTGCTTAATATGGAAACAAATCATTTTGACATTAGCAAAGTTGTAGGTAAGTGCCATGTCCGCCATCTTAAGCGCTCAGAGTACCTGAGTTTCATGGTAGTTGTCCTGTCAAACGGTTGTTTATGTTTTAAATTATTGCGGTTTTTCAGTAAATTACAAAGAACCATTTTTTTAAACTTCAAATATATATAGTGAAACAAAAAAAACAATATGCCTGTGTGTTGTATTGTGCAGTGTGGTGCAAAAAAGAACGAAAATCAACCTCAATTGTCTTTGTATAGGTTAGTAAACAGTTTTCATCAAATATTACTTAGAATAATCCACATAGATAGAAAAAAATGTCACGGATACTTTAATCTATTGCCAAAGTATATATATTTACTTTTATTTCTGTCTTTGAGACAGTTTTAGTAAAAAATTGTTGTTTACAATAATATGTCAATATGGCATAGTTACGTACCATTTCACAAAAGTATCGATATAATCTCCCATTTAAAATTCAACATATACTAAATAATCTATTTTAACAATGGATGTTCCCGCAGTTTTGTGTAACGCTAAAGTAAGACGTCAGTATTTTGGTATTGGTTTTAGTTACATAAGTAGAAGTTCAAATTATCATGTTTTATAATTATACGGGCGCGATTGACAGAGTGGCGTTGGCGACGATCCCAGTGCGACCACCAAGCGTAATAATAAAAAGTGAGATACATACAATAAGATTGACTTCACTACATATCTATTTTGTGCTAACGTAGTTTCAAAGATATCATCGTTTAATCAGACGCGCCGAAATTGTGCGCGAACACTTCACAAATACCCACAGGTTTTCCACATATATAAAGATAAACATTTAACAAACACTATCTTTTTCTATTTCACCATTCCATTAAACGCTGTTCATAAACACAGTCCTATTTTTTTAAAAGACGCTTTACGTAGAATTATATGAATACAAATTCGACTTGAGAAAATCATTAGCCAATCAAGAGACCAAGTTAACCCCGGGTTCCGGGCTCTAGCTAGGCCGACGGCAAAGTAGGAACAGGAGTTGATTTTAGTCAGTAACGGTCTGTCCCGAAAAAGGCCGGAGATGACATTAGATGATTTCCCATAAAAAAATACCGTTAATCAACTGGCTAATCCCTAAAACTATACCTACCTGTAGAACTTTTACTCAAATTGTATCGATACTCGTTAAATACTTAGTCGGCACAACCCTAGCAACGGCAGCCATCTTATGCGACATTTTGGATTGTAGGTGGGCACCTTTTTTTCGTAGGTATTTCAAGTCCATACAATGACTACCGAGACCTTTCATGGCGTCTACTCTATAATAATTCTGTTTATCTGTATCTTGTCATTTGTCTATTCTGTCTGTCACACTCACTCTGACTTTATTTACGTACGACACGCTGTGGACGCTGTTATTTTGTATAATTCTGTGGTATTTTAGCTTGTGTGGTTATTTCCGTAAATTATTTATAAGTAGTATAAACCTTGACATATAAGAATCATGGAAAGTAAAACTACAAAAATGCCCAAAGTGGCAAAGGTAAATATTTCATTTAACAAGTCGGATATGCTATAATTTTTATACAATTGTCTACAAATAACTAATTTTTAGGTGAAAAACAAAGCGCCAGCCGAAATACAAATTACTGCTGAACAACTTCTAAGAGAAGCTAAAGAAAGAGACTTGGAGATTTTACCACCGCCACCAAAACAAAAGATTTCTGACCCTGAAGAGCTGAGAGACTACCAACACCGCAAGAGAAAAGCATTTGAAGATAATATCAGGAAGAATAGACTTGTAAGCTACAAATTATAAAACTTACTAGAACTATAATTTCTCATGCAACTTTTAAAATAAATATTGATTTTTTTTCTAGTAACCTATAAAATATTGTTCTGATTAAAATCTAACATGAAGATTATACCTCAATGTAATATTTTGCAAAAGTGATATTTGTTTTACATTCAGGTCATAGGGAATTGGCTCAAATATGCTCAGTGGGAAGAATCACAAAAGCAGGTCCAGAGGGCAAGATCAATTTATGAGAGAGCTCTGGATGTTGACCATCGAAATGTTACCCTGTGGTAAGTTCTAATAAAAGTGTTTTTTAATTTGCAAGACCATCTTATAACTGAAGGCCGTACATTATTATAAATAACTATAATTTAATTTAAGGTTGAAGTATACAGAAATGGAGATGAGGAACAGGCAAGTGAACCATGCTCGAAACTTGTGGGACAGAGCAGTCACTATACTGCCAAGAGTCTCACAGTTTTGGTATAAGTACACCTACATGGAAGAAATGTTGGAGAATGTTGCAGGAGCCAGACAGGTGCAAATTCAATTGATATCACACTCTTCCTAAATCTATCTTGAAAATATATCAAATTAAGCAATACTTTTTATATTTCTAGGTATTTGAACGCTGGATGGAGTGGCAGCCAGATGAACAAGCATGGCAAACATACATAAACTTTGAACTAAGATACAAAGAACTGGACAGAGCTAGACAGATCTATGAAAGGTTTGTTATGGTGCATCCTGATGTTAAGAACTGGATCAAATATGCAAGGTTTGAAGAAAATCATGGATTTATAAATGGTGCCAGAAAAGTATTTGAAAGAGCTGTTGAGTTCTTTGGTGATGAAGATCTTGATGAAAGACTGTTTATTGCCTTTGCTAAGTTTGAAGAAAATCAAAAAGAACATGATAGAGCTAGAGTTATTTACAAATATGCATTAGACCATATTCCAAAAGACAGAAATAAGGAATTATACAAAGCATATACAATACATGAGAAAAAATATGGGGATAGGTCTGGTATTGAAGATGTTATTGTAAACAAGAGGAAGTATATGTATGAACAGGAAGTAATTGAGAATCCAACTAACTATGATGCTTGGTTTGATTATATTAGACTGGTTGAGAATGAAGGAAATGTTGATGACATCAGGGATACTTATGAAAGAGCTATAGCCAATGTGCCTCCGTCTAAAGACAAGCAGTTCTGGCGACGATACATATATTTGTGGATTAATTATGCTCTATATGAAGAATTAGAAGCAGAAGACACTGAAAGAACGAGGCAAGTCTATAGAACATGTCTGGAATTAATACCGCACAAGATATTTACATTTTCCAAAATATGGCTGATGTATGCCCAATTTGAAGTAAGATGCAAAGACTTAAAACAAGCAAGAAAGACCTTAGGTATGGCTCTTGGAATCTGTCCAAGAGACAAACTTTACAGGGGTTACATTGATATGGAAATTCAATTGAGAGAATTTGATAGATGTAGAATATTATATCAAAAGTTCTTAGAATATGGCCCAGAAAATTGCATAACATGGATAAAGTTTGCAGAGTTAGAAACATTACTTGGTGATACAGATAGGGCTAGAGCTATTTATGAAATAGCAGTGGGACAGCCAAGACTTGATATGCCAGAGCTGTTATGGAAAAGTTACATAGACTTTGAAGTACAACAAGGAGAAACAGAAAAGGCAAGACAACTCTATGAAAGGTTGTTGGAGAGAACAGTCCATGTAAAAGTTTGGCTTTCCTATGCAAAGTTTGAATTAAATGCCGAAAACCCTGATGATATCAATGTAGATCTAGCGAGGCGTGTATATGAGCGTGCTAATGATAGCCTCAGAAGTGCTGGTGAAAAAGAGGCCAGAGTACTTCTACTGGAAGCATGGAAAGACTTTGAAACAGAAATTGGTGAGGAAGAAAAACTTGAAAAGGTCCTATCTAAAATGCCACGAAGAGTTAAAAAGAGACAGAAGATTATTAGTGAAAGTGGTGTTGAAGAAGGATGGGAAGAAGTATTTGATTACATTTTCCCAGAAGATGAAATGGTTAGACCTAATCTTAAACTTCTCGCTGCTGCAAAACAATGGCGTAAACAAAAAGAAGTCTTACAACCAGCTGAATCAGAAACCAAAACTAATCAAGAAGAAACAAAGGAGGATGATAATAATGATGATGATGATAACAATAGTGAAGAAGAACAAACACCTCCACAACCACAGGAGCAGAATGAAAAAGAGGATGAAAGTTAATTTGATGTTTAAAATAAGATCAAAATAAAAGATTTTCTGTAATTTTATTTTATTTATTTTTCCATATTAATCCACATCTTCTGGTCGGACTGGATGTGTCAATGGTATCACAGACTTTTTATTGACATCTCTAGAACAAGCTTTCCTCATATCTGCAATATAAAATAATAAAGTAATAAATAAAGGAAAAACTAAATAAAACAACATCAAAACTTAATCTTACCATAGGCATCTTCATCTGGATCTCCAGAATAATATTCTAATACTGTTCTATACACTATGTAGCCCAAGTTCTTGTACATGTTAATTGCAACTTTGTTGCTAACTCTTACAAATAGGTCTACAAAATATGCTTTTTTCCTGTAAACAGATAAAACCTAAAAATTCATATTTGCTACACAAAACAGTTTAAACACATTATTAATAATTATATATACTAATATTATATACAGGTAAAATTTGTAAGTTTGTATGTAGGGGGTAATATTTGAAACCGCTGGTCGGATTGTCAAAATTCTTACACTGATGAGCTACAACATCACATCAAGCAGTGGATGAAAACGCACGAGAGTAGTTAGTAACTAATAAATATACTAACTTCTCTGACACATCTTCCAAAATGTTCATCAAAGTAGCTGCAAGGCCTAGTCTCCGGTATTCAGGGCCTACAGTCAATGCTGTTACATGACCATGCCAGTTCTCACCATGTCCCTCTGCTTTTCCCATAACTGAAAACATAGAAAATAACTTAAAAAAGTACTTAAGTAACTTTCTTTCGCGTTTCATGCTAACAACATATTATTTAACGGGTATTAACGTGAGAAGTAATTATTTAAGATTTAATATTTGCACTGTAATGAGAAAATTTATTTATAACTTACTGTATCCCATTATTTCTCCACTTGGAGATTCGACAACTTGAAAATATTCCGGCCAGTGAGCTAAATATTGAGTATAAAATGATAAGCCATAAGTTTCAGTCAAAGGGTCCAAATTTCTGTAAACATAATAAATATATTATTGTAATTTGAAACGCAGACGGCACAAATAATGTGACCATAATATTTCTTAATTTTGCACTTACACATTGTTGAATTTCAACATATCTTCACACGTAAATGGTCTTATTGTAGTCATTTTTAAAAAGGATCGAGTGTACACGTCCCACTTATCTCAAAATGTTGTTACAAATTCTACAAAAATGTGAATTGTGAATTTAAAATTGTCTATTTGATAGAATACAGGCTTGTCAAGCTGAAGTCAATTGTCAGGACAACGGACAGAAACTTTTTTTCTTTTTACAATGGCGTTGCATAGACTAAAAACATGTAAACTAGAAGAACCAATTTTAATGAGTGCTGCCATTGTTTGATAACCAGATGGCGCGAATGTAGCAACACATCACAATTGTCCAATCACTGCATATGTCAAACAAAGAACAACCAATAGCGTTAAAGGACTCAATCTTATTTTCTAATGAAGGAGATTCGAGACTTCGAGAGCATCATAATTACGGCAGTCTTATTCGGATAGTCGAATCGCAAAATTTAAAAATAAATAATAATCTACGATTTGTATCCCTTTTATTTGTTTTTAAAATTATCACATAAACTCTAACACAATAATAATCTAACACATGATGATATTACTTAGTCCAAACCTCAGATGTGTTGTGAATTTATGTAATGTCGGAACAGACTACTTATTTCCAGACACTGACCTCTATAATAACGCTGGACTGGCTATTGGTACCAACTTTTTGTGCCTATTTGAAAATCGCCATTTTGGCGCTGACGGCAGAAGTGAGGGGGAATGGAACTAATACTAGTGTTGACAAAAAATGGTTTGATATCGATAAAAACTTTACTGATATCGACAACAATTACAAAAATATTACTGACGATATTTTTAATATTAAATTGGTTTAGGTAAATTTTATTTAAACACCTAAATGTAATAATAAACAATACGTACAATCAGGGGTCAAAAATGCAATTACACTCTACCAATTTTAAAATGACAAATGTTTTGTAGTAAAAGTTCAATGGTTCACAGTTAGTTTATTTTATAGCATAGAATCTAAATTATTGAATAAACTGGCTGTACATAGGACATATAGGTACATAAGATATTTTTTTTAAATATGGTTTGTAACATAAAATACGTTCAGACTTAAATAACTATCACACAACACCATCTAGTCCCAAGTTAAGCAGAGCTTGTGTTATGTATCAGACAGCTGAGTGGGAATCGAACCCATGATCTGCGGCATAGCAGACAGAGCCACTTACTACGAGACAAACAAACTTATCTGTAATAGTAGTGTAGCCGCACCTCACGACTACATACCTACCAATACCATACTCAAAACCATGTACCAATTTACCTTATATATTTACCTTACCGATACCATCGAATACCTTACCATACCTCAAAACCAGTTACCATATACCTTCCACATACCAACGTTTTTAGACTTTCCGTTATCAACAGAAACATGATAACAATTGTCTTGAAAAAGACAGTTTTAAACGTTTTTGACTGTGTTAACATGAAACGATAAATATTGTCTTGAAAAAGACAGTAAACGTTTTAGACTCTGCCAGAAACAATTATTTCGGCCCGGCGTAATACGCCGTGCCGAGCATAGTCGCTTCGAAAGAAGCGGTTTGTTATTAGCAAGCATCGCTAGCGGAGCCGGAGGCGGAGCACCTGCACCCGCCGCGTCTTCAATGTTCACACGTACTGCACTCGACGATGGCGCGCGGCGAAATGTCGCGCTCTCGGCGCGCGACCCTTTTATATGCAAACGAGAGATCGTGGCGGCGCGGCGCCGCGACCAAAGCGGCGGCCCTCGCCCCGCGCGGCCCGCGCTCGCCGGCGCGTCGCCATTGGTCAACACATACCTAACGGCGCGCGATATGGTTTTGACGTACATTTGTAAATATAGATATAAGTAGCAACAATTAGCGAAATAAATCATTCCGAAACACGCATCTCAACGAGTATCATTTACAAGAAGAACCTTCTCGTAGGACAACTAGGCTCTCCTACCTAGTTCCTTCAGTAGTATCTACTAGTTTCTGGACTGTAATCAATAGGTATCACGTGTCCGGTTGACCCGTTCTTTCATTTCATTGTTCTTCTTGATTGGATAAAAGTTCACTATTGGATTAATAAATAATAAAATTACCCTTCATAGAATGTATTATACACTCTATGGTAAGGGATTAATTTGCTTGCGCATGGCGACGTGGGATATCTAACTAGTAAGATATCCCATGTCGCCATGCAGTACAAGACACAATAATTACTATTAGATCTGTAATTACGGTAATAAACTTCTAAGGCTGGTTTTAGTGTCACGCGGACCGTCAGTACGGATCTCTCCGCACACACCGATCTGTATTAAGCCAAGGGAGCGTTTTAGTGTAATGCAGACGGGTCCGTACGGTCAACCGTCCGCGCGGACAGCTCCGCAGCCGTCCGCATGGCGCGTCCGTGCCGCGGAGCTATCCGCGCGGACCTCTACCTGCGCGCCTCTACCTGCAGTGATCGTTTTAGTATCGTGCGGAGCGCACGCGTCAGCGCAGTACAATCGACATCAGTCATGGCGAATATTGACACGAGTCGAGTGATCGATGAAGTTCGTTTGAGAAAATGTTTGTGGGATGCCTCTGATCCTCTATACAAAAACAAAGACGCGAATAATAGAGCTTGGGAGGACATTGCCGACGTCATCTTTGAAAATATTACAGAACAAAACGAAAGAAAACAAAATGGTAAGTACTTGTATTCTGTTTTATTGTATTTAATCTTTGAAAAGTAGTCTGTAGTTACATAAGTATTTAATGTATGAAATATTATATAATAATAAAACAATTAAAAAATACGCGAGTCTTGCCATGGCACCCTGCCGGCTGGGCTTAAAAAGTACTCTGCAAAATGATCTCGCAAAGCGTTTCCGGACCTGGTTCTAGGTAAATTATTTGACATATCTGCCATACCCTCAATTGTCAGTGTATCTTCAATACTATAACCGTCGCGAACTCTTATAAAATTATTCAACACGCAGCATGCTTTTACAATGTTCTTGGCAACATTGAAACCTGCATTAATAGTGTGTATGAAAGACTCTGAACTTGTTTGACATTATACCAAATGTTGATTCTATGTAGCGTCTACTGCGGCTCAATCTGTAGTTGAAAATTTTTTTCTTGTGGGTCATATTAGTTCTCACATATGGCTTCATAACTTTTTGAGATATTCCAAAAGCACCATCGGCTACAATCACATAGGGAACTGGAATATTCGTCCCGGGCAATGGCTTTGGTTCTAGAACATTGAGATCGTTATTTTCCAAGTTCCTGAAAAGTGTACTGTCTCGGAATATAGACGAGTCGGAATTTTTGCCATATGATCCCACGTTTATGTACGTAAAACAATAGTTTGCATCACACATAGCTAACAGGACTATGGAATAAAAATTCTTATAGTTGTAGAACATTGAGCCACCACCAGCTGGATTTACTATTCGTATATGTTTGCCGTCAAGAGCTCCTATGCAATTTGGAAAATTGGCATTTTCTAGAAATCCATTACTTATATCTTGCCACATATCAGAGGTTCTTGTTGGTATGCATTCATCGTGTAGTGTTTCCCATATTACCATACACACTTCGTTCACGATTTTACTTATTGTTGCAATTCCCATCCTGAATGAATAGTGCAAGTCTGTAAATGTTCGACCCGTAGCCAGGAATCTAAAAAAAAATGTTTGTATCATTACAGTTAAACTACTTCAGCAAAGATGGAGAACAGCCAGAGATGCATTCTTCAAAACAAAGGCTTCTATGAAAAATCAACCATCTGGAAGTTCTGCTAAGAAGTTCAAAAAGTATATTTACTATGATGAACTTATGTTCCTAAACCCTTCAACTGACAATGATTTTGATGAGTCAATGATATCATCGCCCCCAGTTAATGAAGCATCTCCAGAAAACGTAACGTCTCCAGAAAATACAGAATCTCTAGAAAATATTTCATCTCCACAAAACGTTACGTCTCCAGCAGCATTACCAGAGAATATTGCATCACCAGAAAACACAGTGACTTCAGAAAATACACAGCGTGCAAGTAATCACGGATCACAAAATCCATGGATCCAAAAAAGAAAAAATAGACCACGACAAACAAATCAAGAAAATTCATCATTTGAACGCGAGTTATTGACTTTGCTGTCTAACCAGACACCTGATCTTGCCTCTGATGACCTGGCTTTTTTTTCCTCGTTGGGTCCAATTTTACGCGATTTTGATATTGAAGAGAAGTTAGAGTTTCGGGCAAGAGTGCTGCGCGAAGCAACGGCAATTAAAAATATGCGAAATAGGCCCAGTAGCTCTTCATCTACCTCAAGATTTTCACCAAGATATAATACTTATGCTGCTGGCGCATCGTCAGAATACGACTATGTGTATGAAACTACAACAGGTTATCAAACAGCAGAGTATCGCTCAGATAATAATCGATATAATTAACTTTTTTACTGATTTTTAAAATCTAAATTTTTTCTGAACTCAAGCACAAATAAATAAATATTATATTACTGAGAGAAATTATTTTTTATTCTTACCTCAAAGTAACCATCAGGCGTTCAATCGGTGGTATAGGTAGGCGTCGTAAGCTGCAATAAACCAGTTTATTTTTTGTCTTTGACAGTAGTTCGTCAAAACTTCTAGTCGACATACGAAAGTAGTTGAAGAACTTTGTTTCGTCAGCCCTCAAACTGCCGTATAATGTGACGAATTCTCCCGCGACGGCTCTCTGCTCTATTAAAGGGTGTACATGCAGTCTCCTTCTTTGTTTTTTTTTTCTTGAGTAATATAGGGAAATAACCAATAACACCCGCCACAATGGATGCATTGCGCGCGTCTGTACACCACGGCGGTCAGGGCGACACTAAAACACCATAACGCGGACCATCAGTGCGGATCGGTCTGCGCGGAGAGATCCGTACTGACGGTCCGCGTGACACTAAAACCAGCCTAACAGCTTAACTACTGCAAGGGAAGGGACAGGGAAATTAAAAAAGCATATTTAAATCACATATTTTATTATTTAAAAAATATCGTCGAGCCCATTTTATCTGCTGGGTCAAAAAATGTCTTACTTTCTCTCCAGTTACTAATAAAAAGTATTTTTTTGTTTCTGCGTACAAATGGATGTCAATATATTTGGTTATTATTTCTTTTAAAAGAACATGATTATGAAAATTGTCTGAGACATAACAGACCGTCTCTCAAGTGATCTTTTAGGAAACAGTTCATTGGTTTTCGTTAAAAGGTTGCTTATTGACTTTCATATCGATCGAATTATAAAGCCTCATTAATATTAGAATCAGGTATTGAAACTTTCGACTGAGAAACCTGGATTGGCCTCAATGGAACTATACCATGAGCGTATCACACGAGGATGAGGCAAAGCCAAATAAAACCTATTACGCACATATGCATATGCCTTTGGCGAATAAAAATGTAAAGAAATGGCAAATTATCTTAATTCTGGAGATTACTTTAAACGTTTTACATTTTTGGTTATTCTTTTAAAAAGTTGTGGTTTGAAATCATCATACTGATTTAACATATAAACACAATCATCACATCCCAGTTTCTTTTGGTTTAAATCAGCAATTACAGATTTTAAAGTAGACACAGTAATTTTCATACGTTTAATATTTTGTGACAATACTTTAATTCGAGCTTGTGACATTTTCAAGGTTTTTAGACCCTTTCCAATTTATTTTTTGAAGATTTTGGGGTGTTCTCGTAGATGTGATCTAATTTGACACTAGAAATGATTTCCGCTAAAGTTCTAGATTCTGTTGGTGTGCTACAGTAGCTTGGGTTGTAACTTGTGCTTGGAACTGTAACAAGAAATTATATTTCATTATTTATATTATTCAAAGAAAGATAATAATTAGATAGTAAAAATATGTTTCAAAATATTGGGAAAGGTATGTCATCATCATCATTTGAACGGAAAGATGTACACTGTTGGACATAGGCATAAAAATCCCTAAGTGTACATAATTTTCACCTCTTAAAAATTGTTTAGTATTTACCCACTGTTAGTTGCAAACGTAGTACTTCAGCAAGCCATGCTCAGTATTTATAAAATTTTCTAAAATAACTTACCTGCAAGGGCTTCACATGGCAACATTTACTTTTCATGGACTTCATCATTTAGTAACCCAACTTGTACAGGTACTGATGGTGAATTAAATTCATCCAAGCTCATTTCAATATCTTTCTCGCATTGGTATTCTGTTGGTTGATCAGCTTTTAGACATCTCAGTTTGTAATAAGGTTGAATTGGTTTCTGTAAAAATGTGTTATTTTATTACAAATATATATAAATTTAGGTTTGGTAGATCACTCAATAAAATTATTAATCATAAATGTTAAATTATTCGTTATTGACTCTGATAATTATAAACCTTGCAGTGTTTTGCTATTATTAGAGATCATTATATTGTGCATATTATTATTCTACAATGAAGGTAAATAATTTTATTCAATTAAATTCTTATTTAGGCCTTTGTGGAAAACACCACAATTTTGCCAATAATACTTATGAATTGTTAAAAAACCATCAAGAGCTGTGTCGTATTTGACGCAAATTAATATTAAAAATATAAAATATTTTAATTATGAATAAAATAAAACGTAGCATTACTGGTTTTATTACTCCAGACGAAAGTATCGATATATGAACTTTACCATCCCTATCAAAAGTTATTGGTTATAAAAATGTTCGTAAAATCCCATAAACTCGAACTGTTTACGTTTATTATTGAAAGAATACACTGCTTTAAGCGTTTCCTACTAAGTATTTATATTTTAGATTCACTTACTTGTGAAAAGTGACGCCACTGCTCTTTTCGTATCGTGTTTTACAATATACGCACGATTTCATGTTGGTCCAATAATAGAAGCTATGATACAATAACTGTCACTATTATAACAATTAATTTATGTCACAATCGCAGTAAATACTTTAAAAAACGTATTATTCCGCAAAGATACTTCGCATTTAAACAACAAACAACGGCCATTTGCAATTTAATTAGTTCTCAGTACTCTCACCGGGGCGCTTTGAATCGGCACAGAAAATAGCTGTCATTTTGTTAGGGATAGCCAGTCCAGCGTTTATTAAAGAGGTCAGTGTTTCCAGAAGATATCTGCAATACATAATATCATGAGAAAAATTATTCAAGATCATGCATTGATATTGAATATTATTCCTGTGTCATTTCTGGACCTCGGCTATAAATATAGAACATTGTTGTTGTTTGGGTGAGATGCTATGACAAAAAACAGATAAAACATTCACGAATCCTCAAAATAATTTTACAAGTCAATACTGTCGAAAATTTTATATTTACTGTAAATAACAAGTATAAAAAAAAATTCGACTAAAAAAAACAGGTATAGCCAAATCAAAACCTAATAAAGGTCCAATATTGTTAATTTAGAATCTATTTTCATGATATATTGACATGTATGTTAATTTAGAATCTATTTGCAAACATACATGAAATATTATCAATGTTTACTAAAAATAATAGGAACGGTAAAAGATGTTTTAAATTTCAAATAAAAAATCGACTAAAAATCTACTTTTTCATTTTTCTTCCATTTTAAATTGCATAAACAATGGATATATAGTATAAAATGTCACAATTGAGTATTTCAATTAATAAATACTATTAATATCACTGTTAAGTGGGTAAAATTTGAAGTAAAAATGGAGAAAACAGAATGATGCACGATTTTGTTGCCACCTTTAATAATTTTTGTTGTACTAGAGTTATTGTCTGACTCGTTTTAACACATGTCGAAAGACATATTTATTACTCTTTTACAAGCTAAAAGCTCAAGTGGAGCGATCTATGGGCTTCTTGCAGTTTACCAACACGACAATGGCCGAATTGTCCGTATAGGATATTTTTTATTGGCCCGTACGTCCCAACCTGCCATGTCTTTGGTTTTAAAAATGGCGTATACAAGCTTTTTGTTTGCCGGTGTACGCTGTTGAATACTTTCCAAGACCTCGCGCGTATTCGTATAAGACCTAAACGTCGTGAATATGAAATTAAAGTACATGTGTAGGTATATAATCAACGCTGTGGACCCCGTGAACGAAATTTTGTAGCGTTATGGTGAATTAGAATGGTGCCTGTGGCTTGTCAATCTCGCACGTCGTCAGGTTACCCGTTCGTAACGTAAATATCACCCAGCGAGCGTTTTATATTTCAGATATGACAGCGTCGCAAAACAGTAGATAATGGAGAGTTCAGAAGATGATGCGGGCACAGCGACGAACGCTTCCCGCCGTGCATCGGCGCGGGAAAAGGACGTCGGTCTGGCCGAGGACGTCAATGCAACTAGTAGTTTCCAGCAGGAACCATCTGAAACGCGGACGGCTTGTGATACTCCCGCGATGTCGGAAGATAATTTCGACGGCGATAGTGTACCGTCGCCGTCGGCGCAGGACGTCAACGCGAGCACCGAGGCGATTTTGGATATGATAGATGAAATTGTGGACGGTCCGGGTGCGCCAAAGCGGGTACCTTTAGAATCGGAATCTGTTGATACGCTTTTTGACGAACTCGAAATTACCAGTGAACACTCGAATATCATCATACAAGAATCAAGTAAGACTCTTTCGGACAACATCACCTCTCAACCTGCTGAAGCATCTCCAGCCGAAAATGCCAAAAGCGATTCACCGCTTCAGCTTGGCATTAGTTCTCAAACCGAATCATCTTTAAGTGATCTATCACCGGGTGTTTTAAATACAGACAGTGTTGACTCTTTACCACAAAGTTCGTCTCTGCCAGAGGCTGGTGAGCCTGCAGTGTCTACACAGCCTGAAGACAGTGCTCTGTCAAAAGTACCTGAGGTACCTGAAGCCTCTGAAGCACCTGCTATTTGCCCTCCACCCAATATTCCTTCCAGCAGTGAAGAAAAGACTGTGCAAAACATTACGGACTCAAGTGGTGAATGTGAAACACAAGAACGAACAGTGAAGTGTGTGTCATCCAGTGATAAAAGGGACAATGTAACTGTTGAAAGTGCAGAATCCACATCTAGTGATAGTAGTGTTAGTGAAGGTAAAGCAGTGTTTGTAGAAACGCCAGTTCGGTCACCACTCAAACGACGTCTGGTACGGCCAGCCCCCAGTGATAGACGGCCTGACTCTACAGTGTCCTCAACTGTTGATTCCCAAATTGTTCATTTACCCACTACTGAACAAACAAGTAGTGAAAATATCACCAAGGATGTGACAAGTTCATCTGATGCTGTGCCCACATTACATGGTAACGTAAAACCAGAAGAGATTAGAAATGTAAGTGAAATTAATTTCTGCAAAGCAGAAACATCAAGTTCTCCTAAAAAAATTAAGCTTATTAGGCAAAAAGTTATTTCTGGTACTAATAATACAGATAATTCTATTAATCAGACTGCTATTCAATCAGATAAGGATCAGTGTCAATCAACTTCATCAGAAAGCCATTCATTACCCTTGCCTGAGCCTCATTCAGAATCTTCAAATAACATTAATATCTCACAATCTCAAGACAGCAATGAGCCACTTATACTTGTTGCTAATTGCATAACTGAAAAGCCTGTTAATAGTCCTGTGCAAACAGCAAGCTCTGATGAACATTCCCTAACCAGAATAGAACATTCTCATTCATTAAAACTAGAGCAGGTTGAAAAACATGATAGTAATGAACAGATCCCATCTGGCCAGTCGACCTTATGTTTACCAAATGCATTGGAATCAATCAAACATATTGTTGATGAAAATAATGTAGTAAAGGAAACTAGTAGTATATCTTTACCAAATTCAGCTTCACCACAAGCTAAAATTATAGAAAATGATTTGAACCCTGATGAAAGCAATGTTAACTATGATGAACATAAGGATACTAAAGATATAGAAAGTGCTCAAAATGAAGTATTACCTTCTTTACAAAACACACCTGCATGTACACAAAATTTCGAGGGCTCTAAATTGGAATGTACCAATAGCACAGCTGAAAATCACACAATAACACAGGATTGTGAGAAAACTCAAGGACATACAGAGGGCCATCATCATAGAAATGAGCAAAATGAAATACAAATGGATGATCATACACAAGTCGAAGATCAAAAGAAACAGGAACATGAAATGCAAGTAGAAGAGCACTTAGAAAGGAAAGACCACACACAAGCTCTAGACCAAACACAAGGGAAAGATGGTAGGCAGCTTGAAGAGCATACAGAAAAACAAGATCACACACAAGTCCAAAACCAAACAACACAAGAAGACAACAAGGAAGTGCAAGATACCTCAAAAGAGGAGGATCATACCCAAGAGCAGGATCATACAGATTTAAAAGTTCAAATGCAGGTGCAAGATCAAACACAAGTGCAAGATCATACACAAGTGGAAGATCATACAGAATTACAAGATCCTACACTAGTGGATGGTGACACGCAAGTTCAAAATCACACTGAAGTTCAAGACCATAACCAATCAGAAGATGTTTCACAAGTGGAAGATCACACACAAGTGCAAGATCATAAAGGACTTGAAGATAACATACAAGTGCATGATCATACACAAGTGCAAGATCACACGCAAGAACAAGATCTTCCGCAAGAGCAAGATCATATCCAAGAGCATGATCAGACCCCACCACCTGATCACACATCAGATCCTGTGAGCATACAAATGCAAGATAAAATCCAAATGGGTGAACCTAAGCATGTGCAAGAGGATGAAAAGAAAGTTCCACCTATCAAACTAAACTTATCTATGGCTAATCTATCTGAATCTAACAAAGAGACAGACCACAGCAGTATTAGTAAAACCAATGCTATTCATGAAGAATCTGAAATCACTAAACAAGTACCTAAATTAACAATCAAATTGAAACAATCAGATGAAATAAAGTCTCCTGTACCTAAAGTAACAATAAAACCTATCAAACCACCTGTTGAACAAGATTCAGATGATAACACAGAAGATAATCATCAAGTACCTTGTGTTACTAAAATAAATATTAAGCCGATCCCCAAACCAACAGAAAATATCATAGAGGGCTCTACTAGATCAAATGCAAGTGTCACAAAGCTAAATATAAAACCAATACTGAAGCCTCCAGAGAAAATAAATGATTTTCATAGAAAATCCAGTAGCAGTGAAATTTCAGAATCTGAATATTCTGAAAATGATGAAACCAGTACTTCAGACCAAGCATCTGCTTCTGATCAAGGACCTTCTGATATTGTTCCGAAAGTTACAATAAAACTAGGTAAACCTGGCACTGAGAGTGAAGGTAAATTTTATACTGAAAAAAATATTCCAAAACTTACTATAAAAGTTCAACAAGATGAAAATGATGACCAAGAACCTAAATTAAAGAAAATGGTAATAAGCCAGTCAGAAGCATCTTCAGACACACAACTTGAAAAAGTTCCAAAATTGACTATAAAAACTATTTCGAAATCAGAAAGTCAGCCACTAAGTCCAAAGTTGACTATTAAACCTTTGAAACCACCAGATGTAACAAATAAAGATGGAGAAATACCTAAAATGAAATTATCTACTGAACCAACTGAAGTAAAGGAAAGTCCACATGTGCCTAAAATTACAATTAAACCTGTAACAAGGTCTACAGCAATGTGTGACAGTCCAGAACATATCCCTGTAGTAACTAAATTAAATATCAAACCTATTTTGAAACCTACAGACAGTGGAGAAGCCCCTGAAAGCTTTGAAGATAAAGTTCCTGTAGTTTCAAAATTAAATATAAAACCTGTTCTAAAGCCTAAAGATAATGATGTAGATTCTAGTGTAGATGATGTACCTAAAATTACTAAATTAAATATTAAACCAATAAAAAATCCTGAAGATAATTCTTCAGAGGAAAAAGACTGTGATGAATTGAATGCTGACATTGAAAAAAATAGTATACCTGTTGTAACTAAAATTAATATTAAGCCTATAATTAAGCCTCATGATGAAGAAACATTAAAAGATTCAGAAAACCAATCATCAGAGACTGGTAATTCAAGTGATGATAATGGAGATCATATACCTGTTGTTACAAAATTAAATATAAAACCAATCGTTAAACCTGATAGCTCAGATGAATCATCTAAAACTGTTTCATCTAGTGAACCAAGCATTCCTGTTGTAACTAAATTAAATATAAAACCTTTAATAAAACCCGGAGAAAGCATCTCACCATCTTCCCCTAAAAAGGAACATAAAATTGATGGCCATAGTCCAACAATACCAATTGTTACAAAATTAAATATTAAACCGGTTTTAAAGCCTGAAGACCCAGACGTAACAAAAAGTAAGGAAGATAGTCTAGATAAAACTCCTTCAAAAAATCCTCCCCTTGTAATGAAAATCAATATGAAAACCATGACAGAAAATTTCAACAATGAACATGCATCTTGTAACAACATCAATGAACCATTGCCCATGTCTCCTAAAAAAGGAAAAGTAACTAATGCATTAGAATCTAAATCTGAAGGAACTCTAGAAAAGAAAAGAAGCAGTGAACCAGTAAATGATGTACAGGCTGCAATAAAGGACAATTGTGTACCTGACTCCATTGAAAAGAATGCAGATATTGAAACACCATTTGTAAATAAACAACCATCTTTAATATCAGATAAAGAAAAGCATTCATCAGAGGCAGGCCCAGAATGTGACTCTTTAGTTACAGGATCCTCTTTTCCTGAGTCCAGTACTGATAAAATGCCTGTTATTAATGCAACTGGCCCAGAACACAAGAATATAAATTTTGGACCTACTGACTCCATAAGTGAGGCAAATATGATGCAAACAATTACTAGGTCGAAGTATTCATCAGTGCAAAATTGTACTTTGTTGAAAAAACTGTTAGAAAATAAATGTAGTTTAGATAAAAGCCTTGATGTTTCTCCAATAGTGAATTATTCTTTGCCAGCTGAGAACAAAACTTTGAACAGTGATC
The DNA here is from genome assembly GCA_902829305.4 of Spodoptera exigua. Classification (NCBI taxonomy): domain Eukaryota; kingdom Metazoa; phylum Arthropoda; class Insecta; order Lepidoptera; family Noctuidae; genus Spodoptera; species Spodoptera exigua. The sequence goes on from LR824615.2 coordinate 9,597,978, forward strand.
ATTTAGTTGAATCGGGTAAATCTAGCTTAGACAGATTAAGTTCTGGAAATATTGAGAAAATTGAGAAGAGAAGTGCTACTCCTGATAAGATTAACGATTCAAAGAGGTCTGTGGATTCAAATACCCATGCAATCCAAGATCATTGTGATAAGGCAAATGAGAACTTAACCAAGCCCTTAGAAATTACCATATCTGATAAGGTTACAAATCAAAGTTCTGGCCAAGATTCTCCAAGAATAATATTAAAAATTAATAAGACTGATCATGGTCCCTCAGCAAAAATTATAACTGAAGAAGTAAAGAGGCCTGATGTGCAACAAAACCTCTCTGAAAATACTCAAGATCTTGCAAATGATAAGTCAAGTCCGAAAAAATATGTAAATAGTCGAAAGAAACAATCTTTGGATACATCATTGAATTTATCTTCAGGTAAGCGATTAAGGAGTTCAAGGATTGTAGAAAATACAGAGAAGACTCCAATAGCTAGGCGGAATATGGGCAAGAGGCCATCTACAACAGATACTAGCCCTCCTCAAAACAAAGATTCTGAGCTTTCCTTGTTACAAAGTAAACGGTTAAAATTAGGACAACTTTTGGGCAACAAGTCCCTTACAATGACTCCTGTTACAAAAACTTCTCCGCCCTCACCTACAAAGACTGGTTTAGATTTAAAACAGGGAGTTAAAACTGTCAATCACTCCCTGCTAAATAACGAGAATTGTTCAAAGAATGGCAACTCAAAATTGCATAATATTTTGTCAAATTTACATGCAAAACAAATGCAATCATTGCCTTATAACAATACAAACTGTTTAGAAAAACCACAAACTGTGGCTACTGATAAAGAAATAAATGCCTCAGTGAGTAGTTTAGATGCAGTTGAAACTGCTCCTGTAGAAAACTCTCACCCCGAACTACAAGAAATGATAATAAATGAAAACTCAGAATTTGGCACTACTCCTGAAGAGGTTTCTCAGGATCCTTTAGAGGTGGCCAGGCCACCTGAAGAAAGCCCAGAGATTGTTGAAATACCTAAATCAGCGGAATTAACACCGCAACCAAAAAAACGTGGACGTCCACGAAAGTTGCCTGTATCTGAAGGAGCGAAACCCGTCACATTGCCAGTACCTGCCTTAGAAGAGCGGCCGCAGCGGTCATTACGCTTAATGAGGTGAGTGTAGACTTCTCTACACATCTTGTGTTCACCTATACCACAATGTTAGTTACTGAAAATATATCTACGTTGCCCTTTTAGAAGCATTAAAATGTTGTACATTTTTTTCAGGGACAGGCCAGCAATACTGACGAAGCCACGAGGACGTGGTAGAGGCCGAGGGGGACGACGTGTTGAAGCGACTACGCCGCCCACAGAACTCGAGACTATAGTGGTTATCGAGCCTGCTGATGAGCCGGAAGACCGGCCACCTCCTGCTGACATCGACCCTACCAGTTCGAGAATCAAACTTCCTCGGATGACGGAAGCTCTCGACAAAATGCCTTCTGCGTGCGTAACACCTTTGACAAGTAGACGACGGAATTCATCAGGGAACTTCTCGACTGGTGAATCGTCGGAATTGAAGGTGGTGCTTGAGAACGCGAAAATGGAGGATATGAGCAAGACTCCCGAAGTTAGTGGTTCAGGGAGGGGTCGAGGTGGGCGGGGGAGCAGGGGCGGTCGGGGTAGGACGCCACGTGGGCGAGGACGGGGCAGGGGAGGCGGCCGGGGCGCTACCTATATGAAGGTAAGTTGATCATATTATTCATATCATAAACTATTTTTTTTATATTGAAATCATAACTTTGTAAAAACTTGTTGTTTATCAAAGTCCATAATCACATTTTTTTTTAAGATCGAGACTGAGCAATAGTCCTTAACAGTTTGGTGCTATAGTAAATGTTTTAAAATCCACATACTACATTGATCTTCTTTTTAATCAATCTTTTAATTCGTGTTATAGGAAACAATGGGCATCTACGGGCGAGTGTGTGGGCCAGCTACGACGACAGTGCAGCTCTTCGAAGAAGAAACATGTATGATGGACGATAACGCCACTCCTGCTAAGTGAGTATGACTAAATTATCTGATTCATACCATATTTATTCACGTTTATCTACATAGCGAATCGATCTATAAAAAATAACAAAATGAAAATAACTAACGAAACTTGTGTGGTTTTAGGCCCACACACTTATTGGACGAAGATTCTCAAAGTTCAGTGAAGAGTTCGACGAATGAGAGCAGTAAAATGAAGAAGTCAAAATTTGCTGACTTGTTTGACAGGTATTTATTGAAAATATTTCATTGAAATAACATCCTCTACAAACTATTAGTTTTATTTCATATAATATTTTTCATTATTTACAGTAATAAGGTGTGGACGGCCGCTGATGTAAAGGAATACACGTGGCCCCCGCCAGAAAAGGCTGATGTTGAACATAAGGTAAACTATATCCATCAGTAACCAACTTAAAAACAGTTCTTCCACAGGCGAAGAACGCCTTGGATGCGGGGTCATCAATACCTTATTATCCACAAGATCCTGATTCGCCGACTGTGAATGACCACCGGCCATGGACAGACATCAAATACATATTTTTAATTTTGACAAAACATAATATGTCAGATTATGTAGAGCAACTTATTTTCCCAACCAGGATAGCTAGTGAAAAGAACCAATGTATAATAAAAATGTATTTTATTGTCTTTATTATAGGTAATGATGATTCAGGAGCAAGTAGCAATGTTCTTAGGAGTGAAAAGCTTCAAGCGGCGGTACGCCGAGCTGAAGAGGCGGACAATCTCGGGTGAGGAGAGAGACTACGTTCTTAGTAAAGGTCTCGTGACTGAAGCATTGTGTGACCTTGGTAAGTATCACTTTAAAGTTTAAACTTTATAATCCTACTACTAATATCATTAATTTGAAAGTTTATTAGGATCTCTGTATCGCAAGTCTGTCACGCAAAACCTCAGAATGAAAATTGGCACAGGAATAGGCTGTAGTTAAAATAAAAACATAGGCCACTTTATAGCCTGGCAATTCCCGGTTAAAATTATTGCATTTTTGTCCTTTATGCATTCTGAAGCCATTGGTAAAATTTTGCCAATACTTGAGTTGGATATATTATTATGCCTGTATGAAACCGAGGAATTTAATTAGGTTTATATAAAAATCAGTTTCAATTCAGCTTTTAGTCCTTAATTTGTTATATCTAGTTGTTCTACCTATAAAACAGTTACTTATTTATTTAGTAAATAAATTTTAACGTTGTAGCACCATATTGTGATCAAAAAAGCTATTAACAAAATCCCATTTTTAACAGGTATCACCGCGGTAGACGCAAGTGAAGTGTTAGATATCATGCTATCTGACTATCCTCATAAATATGAAGAGTATCGGTCGTATCAGCGGCAAAGGCAATTGGCTGAAGCTGCTGAGGAACCAGCCGAAGAAGTTAAAACGGAAGAAAAGGTGGTTAAGGTTGAAATGAAAGCGGAGAAACCAGTTGAACATAAACCTGAACTGCCAAAAATTGACCCTGAAAAGACAAGACAGGTAAGTTAGGGTCGTTAGGTAGCTACAATCTTTAGTTTTCGGGAATGTAATTTTTTGTGTAATGTTTTTTTTAACATTTAGGATGTTTTTAAGTGTCTATGGTTGTGGGTAGATGAAGTATTCATATTTGACAGATATTTGAAATAATTGTTTGACCTACCTCATTTTTTTAAGTTTTTCGTCATTTAATGTACACAGTAGTAGTTTTATCTTTGTTATCTATATTATTTATGCATAACTTGGTTTTACCTACGATATTTTCAGTTTACAATCTTGTATTATTGTTATAGTTTTGTGTTATTAATGGTAAATATTGAGTGAGTTGCTATGTTCGGATGTGGTTTCGATGGAGGTTGACAGTAAGTTTGTGGGCAGGACATGGCGGCGGCGGCCATAGCGTCGGCGAGCGAGTGGAACGCGCGTACGAACGCGATGCGGCGCGGCGCGTGCGCCGACCTGCAGTCGCTGACGGTGCAGCGCGCGCGGGCCGCGCCGCCCGCCCCGCCGCGCGCCCACCTGCGCCCGCCCGCCGGCTTCTACCCGCATGCGCTGCTACCCGGACAGTACCAGCACTCCTACAGGGTCTACACGCCCGACCAGCTACGGTCAGACATACTTTATTATTCACCTTATACTTACACGTTTTCTTTATAAAGAAAAACAGTATAATAAAAGCGTACACAACGTTTATAATTACAATTAAAAATTTTACAGTTCAACTCCTTCCTGTTGAGTTACTAATCCTCATTATCATCAGCACATTTTTCTATTTATTTTAATTTCAATCACTGTACTTTCGATATTTTTGATACTAGCTGGTTCCAAATAAATGTACACTTTTGGATTTTTATTTAATATCTACTTAATTTTCTACAATATTCGAAAATGAGTCGTTTAAAAAAGACTTAGATAGGTATAAATGTAATTTTACAAGTACACGTCTATCATCACGACTAGATAAAGAAGATATCTAAATACATAAGTATATTCTCCTGCAGGTACTTCCCGTTGAATACAGTACTAGCGGCGCCGCCTGCTCCCCCGTCAGAAGAATGGAGTTCCGAATCAGAACCCGACTGGGGCTCAAGATTCTCATCGTCTGAGGATTCTGATGGCCCTACACATCATTCTGCTAAGGTAAGTTACATTTGCTAATGAATACAACGACAATATAATTATAGATATTAAATTAGGTGTTTTTAAAAAATAACGAGTTTTGTTACATTGCTTTGTTATGATTGATTTCCAATATAGTCGGATGATACTTCGAATTTGGGGCTTGTCTATACCAATCTAAGTTTATTGTCTGTATGACGCTCGAACGATGTTACTAAAATAAACATTTAAATAATTAGAATAATCACCTGTTATGTGTGCGGACTTAATGGATATACATAGAATGAATAATCCATCGGTGGTATGCTGCATGGTTACAGCGGAAGAAACTGACAAAGACGAAGCGCAGTAGCCAGGCGGAGGTGCGAGAGTCGCGCGAGCCCCGCGAGGAGACGCGCGAGGAGGACCTCTGCCGCGTCTGCAAGCTGCGTCTCGAGGCCAACCGACGCTACACGCACGAACGGTTCCTCGTCTGCGCTAATTGCAACGCCAAGCGTACGTACTCTCACTCACATTGTTCAATACTACGCAACATCTTGTCTTGTGGAGACTACCTTTTGCCTGAAATGTCTTAACAATAGAGTATACTTACATTACGCTAGTAGACTGTTCTTGGTCAGGAATCCCTTTAAAGAATGGTATGATATAATTAATGCCAGGGATTCTGTGTTGTGAACACAATTTTATTGATTACTAGTTACCGCCCCTGCTTCGCACGGGTCTCCAACTACTTATCTCTTCGAAATACTTATAACTACGAAAGGATTCCCATTTCCCAGTTCTCCCCTATGCTTTTTTTAAAGTTTTGTTTCATAAGATCCTTCACCTGGCAATAACAAACTTATTAAAAAAAGAAAAGGTATTGCGACCAACACGTTTTGCGATTCATTTTTATAAATATAGACATTTTTATGTTATGGAAGTATCATAAGGTCTTTAATTGTTACTGTTATTTCCTATTCTCTACCAGCATCCGCACGCGGCTTCGTCCGCATGGTACGTTGATAAAAAGAAGCCCATGTCCTATTCCGGAGTGTATTTCATCCAGATCCGTCCAGCCGTTTTGGCGTGATTGAGTAACAAACATCCAAACATCGTAACTTTTGCGCTTATAATATTTTATAATTATAATATTGTTGATGATGGCCATCGCAGTGCACCCGTCGTGCCTGGAGCTGAGCGCGGACACGATCCGCAAGTGCCGCGAGTACGCGTGGCAGTGCGCCGAGTGCAAGACGTGTTGCACGTGCCGGCAGCCCGCCGACGACGACAAGATGCTCTTCTGCGACCTCTGCGACCGCGGCTTCCATATCTACTGCGTCGGACTCGACACCGTGCCCAGCGGTATGTTACTATACTTTGTATCATAATATTGTCACCTCACGTCATTATGTTTTAACGCCATGTAAGGCATTTCTGAAATAATCTATAATTAGGATATCGTCAAATTAATGAATGTAAGATAGATATGATTATATTATAATTTTTGACTTAAAAAACTGCGCAATTATAAACACTAATTCCTTTTTTTTTATTCATACGGCAACTTATTCACACACACACATCAAAACAAAGCGATGACTTTGTTTTGATGTGTATTGCTACAAATAAAAATAATGAGATATAAAATGCTAAAATAATGAGGAAAAAACACAACAAAAAATAGTCAAATACAGACTTGTAACTCCTCTAATGCCGCGAGTTTCCATGGACGGCGCTAATTGTTTAACATTTTCACATGTAAACTGGATACATTAATATGTTACAGTCTTTTTTTCTACTATACCTAATGTTTTATATTAATTATGTCAGTCATTATAAAGTGTATAAAATTTGTATAAACCTGTTTTTATCTTGATTTTTCCACAAAAACAAATGTATTAGCAACAAAACGAGTTTTTGTTTTGGATCGCAGTTCGCATCGGCGAACAATGAATGAAATACTTATCTGTATTTTTCGGAAGTACGATAAGAGTTATCTATTCGATTGTATCACGTGTTTGTGTAGCGTAATTTGTGTTTACTAACAACGCCGTTTGCCGGCCATGTTATTTAGGTAAGCTTTTGAAAAAATATTTTGTGCAATCGCAAAATCGCTTGTGTCAAACCATTCTCCCAAGTTGGATTGGTGATTTTTAAGTAAAATGTAAATAAATAAATTGAACTTTGTATAATATCAAGTACTGACCTACTTCAGTCCATTCATAATAAGAAACTGAATCATAATTATCTTAAATGCCTAGATCATTTTTGTTAATATTTTTGTAATACATATTAATTAATATCTAAAACCTTCCAATGCGACGGAAGGTTTTAGACACACCAACAACCGGTTTTAACAAAAATGATCAACCAATTGTAAATTATGATTTTCAAAATATAACTTGTAGTATACTTGTGCTGCACTAACCGAGAAAGTGCTGTTAAACGTTTAGAAATACACTTTATGTAATGCATTACAGGTCGGTGGCACTGCGTAGAGTGTGCGATCTGTAAGTCATGCGGGGCGCGGTCGCCGGGCGGCGCGGGCGGCGCGGCGGGCGCGGCCAGTACGAGCGAGCCCGCCGAGTGGCACCATCAGACGCGACGCGGCCTCGGCGGACACAAGGTCTACTCGCACTCGCTCTGCACGCCCTGCGCCAGGTCAGTACCATGCATATCCACACACTCTTCACTAAGACTGGTTTTACTCTCATACCGATCGTCGGCCCTGACCCTCAGTCCGTCTGCTCGAGTCCTTTAGTATTTCTCAAATTACTTCCAAGTACACTCACTATGTTTGCGAAAAGAAAAAGACAGCCTGAAGAAACTCGAAATGTTCTTTCTCCCATTAACGTGATTAAAAACATTATATTACTCTCTCAGTGCTAGCGGTCAGCGTGATTGTAAAATCAGCTTGATATAACTCCCCATAACACACAGTCGATATGGAAGCACCTACGACTTGAACCAATGTTTTCATTGGTCAAATTAAGTCCTAACTTCTGAGGTAATGGTCATACTGATAGGTGATTTTAATTTGACGATGTGGTGGAAGGTACCTTTTTAAAACATGTATAGTTAGTTGTTCATGTATGAAATAAATTAACCAAAGAAAACTAATAATCCAAACTAAATGTTATTTTGATCCACATAAATCAACCTGTAAGTATGGCCAAAGGCTTAGTTAATAGGTGTTTTGAATCCAAAAAAACCAACTACTTTTATAATGTTACCAACCAAAATAATGTCTCTACTCTTTTACCACAATAAAAAGCCGACAGAAATAGGAACACTTTACTGATTTACTTTAGTAATTTATTATTAAATTTAAGTATTATTTTAGTTTCATTTATATTATTATACTTTATCATTATCATAAATCGTATTTACTTAAATACAGATTTAACTCATCATAGTCCCAATTTACCACAAAGGATTGATAATGGTCCTTATATTTGGTAGATGGTGATATCTATCCTCAGTAGACATTTTTTAGATTATCATCCAAACCTGTTGTAGAAATCTTATCATGGAGTAGTGTTGATCAGTCATTGAACAGAATCCGACTCATTGCTATTATTGCCGCATAGTCTCTACTGAATAATTAAAAGAAGTGTTTGTTGTTTAAAGGGCATAGGTCAGCGCCATGTTATCGATATATTTTAAAAATATGGTCCAAATTGAAAAAAAATAATTGATGAGTTGCCAAACTCATAGTTATGTTGGTTAGGTTCCTAATGAAGATAACGGAAATTAACAATAATTCAATGTTATTTTTCAAGTAACAAGAGGGTGGCCAACAAAACCTGAGTTTCCCAAAGGAAGAATATATATCGAGGGATGCTGATACAAAGTACAAAGTTTAATAACACAAGTCATTAAATGATTTCTATGTGTATATGTTTACGTATTAATTGGTCTTGGTAGTTGATGTGTTTTCACGTCATTTCATGCGTGTTTATGTGGAGTAACACGAGCTGGTCATAGTGTCGTCTCTCCGTCCGCCTTCACTCTGTCGACATCCGCTTTGTCTCTGGTACCGTAGCATTGTGGCCCCGCAGAATGTTTACTTTGCCCCAACGCAGCGTTCTTACTCAGCACATCCCAGTACCGTATAAGTTGCATGCCATCCCCATAGACATAAGTTTATTATTTATGCATATTTGAAGAATGTTTGTTGATTGTTATAATCTATTAATCATTTCTTTAACTTTGTATATTTATTGTATTAAAGTCTAATCATTTACGAGCAAACAGTCTTCACAGAAAGAACAGCAAAGTGGACCTTATGCGAAGCACCGCCAATTGGTATGAGGGGATCACTTTGTATAGCACTGTCTTTATACAAAGTTGCTTATTGCAAACAAATCTGACAGTGGGAACCAAATTCTGGGCTTTGTGGAATTGAGAATACTGCCAACTTTACTGTTCCTCCTACTTTTATTGATTATTTTAATACTTTCATTTGTTCGATAATTGATGCAATACACTTAGGTAGCTAATAACTTTTGTCTTTCTGTATTATCGTTGTGTTGATGGTTGTACTGCGTCAATTAGCCTTGTATCATCAATGACAATGGGTGTCGACATCTCACCAGTCATCCTGCAGTCGGCTGCGACTAACTCACATCCATACTGTTAACTAACAAGGGCGTAGTACCATCAGTCTCCCCACTGCGTTCACTAACTCGACTTTATGCTTGTTGCTCGTCTTCGGACTCCGGTCGATACTCGATACACATGGGACACGTATATGTTTTTATTCTTTGTAGCTAGTCGTTCAATTTTAATGTTTGTTACGTTTTCTGTTTTTATTTAGTAAATTAGTGTTTTTCAATGTTACGTTTTTTACTCTCAATGTGTATTTGTATGGCATTATTGCGCAAGCACTTGCAAATTACTGTTTGAGATGTATTTCAAGTGATCGGTTTAATACTATGTGAGTGTCGAGCTGTCGCGTTACTCATCATTCTAAGTACCGTGTGTCGTGACTGTAACGTAACAACTGAAGGGATACTAGAAGAGAGTCATTCGAGGACAAGCAACAATCTGTATGAATGAAGCGAGACCGTCCACTCGGCGCGGGGTTTCGGTGTTAATACTAATGGCGTGTTTCTGTGTTCCGGTGCTTGTGCGCGTACGGTCCGTATGTGTGTGTGCGTGCGTAGGGCGTATCGCATCGGTCGCTACTGCCCGCTCTGCGAGCGCTCCTTCATCGGCCCGAAGGGGACCATGCAGCTCGTCATATGTAAGCTCTGCGATAGGCAACTGCATCAAGGTACGTCAGAACCACCGAACGTGTAGACGCATTCGCTTGCTCGCCCGCTACTTCGGTTAGACATGTTGTCGTAGATTGCATGATACCTATGTAAGCCTATTCTCGTTTTCTGAGTCCATGCACGGGTCCAAAGCTCAACCGTAGATACCCCTACCAGAACCCTTAATTTGTAATCATCGCTTTATAATAAGGGCTGGAAGTAGTGTTACAGTTTAGCTTTGTTCGGGCCAATATGGATCTCATAAAACGGTAATAACCTTATGTCAACATAAGTGTTAATGGTTGTCCTAAATTTTCTTGGGGTTATGTTGCCTAGTCAAAAGATAATGTACGCATGTCTAACCAAGGGCGGTTTTCTGAAAGTGAGGAAACATATTTTATGTTCATTGTCCGAAAACCGCTTTTAGTCGAGCGCATGTTTATTACTGTTGATGTGTGAATGCGCTGTGCATGAATTAGTTGTTACGTAAAACATGTTATACTCACAAGCTTTACTCAATCCTTCATTTTTGTCATGATACATAGTTTCGTTTCCATAGACATTATGTAGCCTTATAGTATGTATATTTATGCTTATGTTTCCATATATATAGCTATATCCTATATTATCCAATTTGTGCTACCTATAATGATTGCCTACAATACAAGTTGTACCATATATCCTGATATATACGTAACAATACGGTTCGCCGTCCAATACAATAAACTTACGAAATATATACCGATAGGGAGCTTTGTTTTTGTTAGATGTGATTAGATGACAACGTATAGGTGAACGCATGATGTATAATACACAGTAAGCAATGATCTGCCTAAATTAGAACATAGCTGAAAATATATTGGGTCGCAGAACTCGAAAGGTTTATCGAATCTTGCCGAATTGTGTGTGCCATGCATTGTCGTGTACTAGGTGTAGGTAAAGGCTCTACTGTGAGCCACCGGCATGGGGATGAAAGGGAGATATATTATGGCATAGGTATGTATTCAGCGTACTCAGTACGGCTCTGCTACTATGTATACTGTGCCTCGTTGTGCTGACCGCCTATGTATTTATTGTGCTCAGTTGCATTGTGAGCCTACCATTCAACATATGAATGTGTATTGTAAGACATTGTTTTGTTTATATTTTGCATCCATTTTTGATGTTGTCAGATATGACACAATGAAACAATGGCGGTCAGACGCCCCGGAGCCTTCGTACAGATTTAGGTAACCAACGAAACGTGCCCGACTAAAGAAATATTTTCTTTTAAAATCCACAATGTCGTAAATCTTTGTCTTCATTTTTTCTCTACATTTTATTTCTTCATTTTGTCTCTACTCCTCTCTTTACCAACATTGGAAGTAGCACTGGATGCTTAGCCAGATTCTAAATAATTACCTGAATGTCATTAGAAAATAGGTTCCATAGAACGATTACTGTTCTTCCATTTATTATTCTGAACAACACAATCGAGCTACTATACTTATTATAAAAAAATTTACTGCTATCGTAAAATTGGTCAGTGGAATCAAATGTTTCTCATGTTACCAAGTATTGGTAATTTCATTTAATGCTTTTATCGGGCACACGAGGCTACGAAGGCTCTGGGGAAGCGATATAGCCAGAGAAGGTGTGTGACGTTGGCGATGTTTCCGGCAGATTGCGTTAGACAGACGGTGTCTAATCTGAACGTGCTGGACTACACGTGCGCGGAGTGCCGGCGGACGGGCATCACGTCGCGCGCCGCCGCCGTGCGCCTGGCGCCGCGCACCATCGCCACGCTGTTCATGGCCAAGCGGCGCTTCAACAAGTACGCGCATCGCCAGTACCTCGCCAGCCGTCGCCGCCAGGCCGAGGAGGCGCGCCTCGAGGCGGCCGGCGAGGACTCGGTGGACGCGGGGGACGCCGGGGACGCGGGGGACACGGGGGACGCGGCCGACGCCGAGCCGCTGCGGGTGGAGCTGCGCGACGACATGTCGGAGGGGTCGGACGCGCCGCCCGACCTGGCCGACACCAGCGACCCGCTGGACGCCGCGAACGACGCCTGAACTCTCCGCGGTGTGCGCGTCAAGCGGTGGACTGTATACAAACTGACCGTGTAATATATATGTAGCTGTTGTTAGTTCATATGTAACTCTTATTCGCTTCGGTACTACGGTTGTAAGGTAAACTGTTACATAAATCTGATTAATATAACGATTAACCGGTAGGCTATGTACGTGTAAGTTGTCGGATAGTGAGGAGATACTAGGTGTATTGTCTCTTTGTGTTATCGCTGCGTTTTATTTTCTATACGCTGAGATGTTTGCGAGTACGATCCCCGGAGGAGCCGGCGCTGAAATATTATGTATATTATTATATCCCTAGTGGGAGTTAGACGGTTTGATTTAACAGATGATAAAGATCATAAAAGTGGTTAGATAGATAGCTGTAGATCGCAGGACTCTTAACATTAAAACTGTACAGTAATTTAATACTAACTTCACTATATGGGTAGCTGGGCAATCATACTATTTTTAATATCATAGATTTGAGTTAAAGTATCCTGCAAGACAAATCATGTATCTTATTGTGTATTCGTCCACAATTGGTTATGTTAAAAGTGATTAGATTATGAGAGATTGTGTAGTTGTGCTGTTATTACTTTACGATGGATGGTTTAGTTGCATTGTGTCGAATCATGTTCGTTTTATGTGTGAACTCTATATTAGAACTGCAAACGGACATGGTACATTCTGTCATTTACGAATTAGTTCTCAGGAATACAAAATAAAATAAATGCATACAATAGAAATCTGCCTTTTAATGCATTTTTTGATTTTGTTTCTAAATTGTTTTTATTGTCACTGCTGTTGATGAATCGATCCACATACTATTGAAGACAGTGCGCATTTTGTTTATTTTTTATATAGTATAATTTTTAGATTATCGTTAATTTCGCTTAATAAGGTATTTATTTTAGTTGTACTTTTATATGGATACAGCTGTATACAATCTTATGTCCCAGATAATATTCGCGGAGGATTGTTACAAGAACGTAGGGAATTTTATATAAATTCATCAGGTTCGGATAGTTATGATTGATTCTGTTTGCCTGTAATGAATTTTATTTATGAATCGTTTGGGTATGATTAAGAATATGTTTCCCCCTAATACGCACTTTATGAAAGTTGTTGATTAATTACACTAGATTATTTTATAAGATTTTTATCGTTTCTGTAGTTTAATTATTGTACGAATCAAATTCAGCAGCTCTTCTTTCAAATAACATTTATTGTTTTCCTTACTTAATTTCAAAGTACAAAACATAGGCTACCTTTATGTACTATTAACTAGCACTCGTTCTGGAAGGCAATATGAACCCAATGAATAAATAATTATAGTTTTATAGAAAGATCAAATAAATTATTTAATTCAGAGTATAGTATGTTTATTTTTCATTATGAGAAAATTATTTATTTATACCTATGGTTACAAAGATAGTATTATAGCAGAATTGGGTGGTATTTATTTCCAGGGCGAATCCGGGAATGATTGGTTGGACAGTAGTCCTGCAGCCACTGGTATTCGTTTTCGGTATACGTAACATTCGATTCAACAAGTGTATGCATTTGCTGTACTTACGATATATAACTCTGCGCGCTATCGTCTTTTAACCACTGCTGTGTGCAATTATCCCCATAATGTTGTGTATTATATCTTGTATTAGAATTATATTGTGTAAGTGCAGGTGACGACCTTAGTAACTTCATTGAATACTGACACTAATGTATCAATGTTTTAGTTTATAATTATGCTTTGGTTAATATTAATCATAATTTACTTATTAGTGATGACTTTTAAGATAAAATTGATGTCCTCGAAATCATGATAATATAAACCTTTTATACAATATACACAACTGATCCCGGTGTGACTGACACCGTAATTCGCATTGCTTTATCGACACAGGTGAATTTGTAAGACTTACTTGTAAGAGAATAATGATAACTTTATGTCTACTTAATGCAAGTGTAAACGTTCTAGAAATCTCGCACTGTTCGGTCAATTTTTGTAAAAAAAGATAAATAAATTTTAATTTGAACTTTTGTTTTTCTTTTTATTTTCAAGGCAATGCAGGTTTGTCTGTGAGTAAAATAAAACACAAATGCAATAAAAATAATGTATATATAATTTGACTTATAGTATGGTAAACTTGGTAGCATAATTAACAAAATTTTATAAACACTGAAAATATTCAGCAAATATATTTTATAAACTGGCGATAAAGCATCTGTATCCGTATATTTCGATGAAACCTGGGGACAAGAATATTGTACAACGTTAATATAACACAACGTAACAGGGGGCATCTCCCCCTGTTTATATAAGATAGTTAAATAGATGTTAATAACAAAACTATTTTTCGTGGATTATCTTGCGTATTGGTATCATGTATAGATATCGTCAAGATAATAACACAAATTCGAACAAAAATAATGTAAGGATTGTGTGGAACAATAATTTTATGTCTGTCAATTCCAAAAATACTCAAAATAATCCATTAAAACTAGTTTTAGATGGAAACGTAGAAACCAGACGGACATTTAGTTAGTAGTGGCGACGTGGAGCCGGTGGTCACTCGTCAAGTCGCAGGCCGCTGATGGAGAGGAAGGTGAAGGCGTTGTGCAGCGCCAGCACGGGCACGGCCGTGACGGCCGCGCGCTGCCGCGACCGCTCGCGGACTGCCGCCACCGCGCCCAGCACCACCGACAGCGCAGGCGCACTCCACACCTGCACACAGACACGCCCACTTTATTACACCTCTACATTACTCGCTAACTTCACACTCGACAACTTAAATCGCTAGATTTAAATTCATGATCAACTTCAGGCCCTTGACTCGATTGCAAAAACCGACAATAAATGGAAATCGCCCGAGGCGAGGTAAAGCTTTGCACTTCGTGAGAAGTGTAGAGGTATATTATGTTACACAAATAAAGTTTAGTATCTTCTTCAGTAGAAGCATACAACTCTATTTGATTTGGAAAGGACACTTTCACATTTTTAGTTATAAACGAATATACCTATCATAAATGTTACAAATATGTATGTTGTATATTGGGGACTTTATTGTTTGGATAATTCAATCGGTATTTTGGTCACAATATCATAGTAGCCTTTCCAAGTCAAATACAGTTTGTAGCAGCCACATTTTACTTTTAAATGAACACGTTCAATGTCGTCGATAAAGAAAAAATATGAGACTGTTCCTTTTAAACAATTAATGTTAGATACCAATGAACTTTAAGAACATCAAAAAGTCTGTATTCAAACTCACCTGATAAAATATCCTCATCTTGACAGCATGTTGAGTTTCTGAATCCCTGTCTTGCGTGAGCTTACGGAGTGCATACTCTAGCACTTCTTCAATTTGTTCCTGCGTCATGCTGGACGCGCGCATGCGGTGCGTCGTGCAAACTTCCTCGTTCGGGAATGACAGCTGGCAAGTCGATGGCGAAGAACCTACAACATGGTAATATTAAATGCTATTTATGTGCCCTTTTTTTAATCAGCTCGTAACGTCATCGAAGTAAATTATTAAATGTAGTGAGTGAAGATAGTGGGAAACAAAAGAGAATAAATACAATCACTAACTGCTGGGTCAACGTCGTTCCGTAGGTCATCTCGTATTATTTGTATATTATTATCGATTATTTATTAGACTAACAAAGAATTGACAAATGTTGTCCTATAAATGATTGATGACAACCTTTTTTTTCATTAATTGCTGCTCTGGACAAGGGATATTTAGGGTCAGGTTGCAAGATTGGATCTGCCTCGGCCTAGAGCAGAAGGACACTCCCTCTCACATCATCAAGAGATTTTTGCCATTAAAAAAAGAAAAATTATTTTAAATAGCCGATACACTATAATGGAGTGTCTTTAAAAAAATAATTGTGCTATAATGCATGTATTTAGACTTTTAGACTGTGCTATAATGCATGTATATTTAGACTTTTACACTGATTGTAATCTATAAACCATGTAAATACAAACCTGTAGCAACATAACAAACAAAAGCGGCGACAGTGTTCTCGTAGTTCCACCTCCTCGTGATAGCAACTTTGTAATCACCGACATTGCATCCAGTCTCCTCATCTAGAAAAAGATAACACTTCTATTAAATGATTTTTAGGGACCAAATCGACTCAATTCTTAAGAAAATTTAAATGGACCACCGGCCGAATAGGTGATTATTACATTAAACTTATATTATACTAGCGGCCCGCCCCCGCTTCGCACGGGTCCAACTATCTCGCTATCAAAGGGCCACTTTTCATGACCTTCCCCTCAACTTTTGTAATATAAGAACCTTCTCCTGACAATAACAAACACAACAAAAAAAGAATTATCAAAATTGGTCCAGGCGTTGTTGAGTTATGCGCTTAACAACACATTTTGCGATCCATTTTTATATATCCCCTCAGCTGTGGAACGGACTCCAGGAGTCCTCTGTCAAAATGGGCGGATCTGTGTACAGCGCTCCTGGAGTCCGCTGCGACCCGTCGCTTTATTTTATCGTTTAATGACGTAAATCTGTACCTTTCCTGCTCTAACTTGCACGAAGTGTATGAAAAAGAACAAGAACTATACATAAATTCACATTTTAAGTCTCTAGAACGCAATTGTGACAGATACTAGACGTTTAAAAAGTAGTCTCCTAAATGAGGCGTTTTTTTAAAGCTTGTTTCTGTAAAAAAAATGTATGGCGAGTAGTGTTTATTTTTACTAATTAATGTGAAGTCACATGTATATAAGTGAAGAAAATTAAAGTTTTTAAAAATAATTGTTTATTTTTGCTATTGTAACGACTTTTGTACCAAACTGGGAAAATAGTAGCTCAACCGATTTCAAATAAGGATTATTTATACATTACAAATTAAAACTGGACCAGTACATTTTTTTTATGTTAGCTTATTTCTTTGCGATTCCAAATATATAAGCTTTATATAAGCTTCTATACAAAAGGTTTGAGATATTGTAATTTTAAACACACGCGCCGGTATCGCGCGGACCACCCACGAAGTGCTTACACAGATCCACCGAATCGCGAAAAATGGCCGCCACAGCTGAGGGGATAAAAGAAGATATTATATTAAACTAGCTACTCTCGCGCGGTTTCACCCGCTGCTCGGCTCGGCTCCATTTAATCGTAGCGTGATGTTTTATAGCCTCTAGCACTCAGGATCATTGTAGCTATCTATAAGTAAAAGAATTTCGGAAATCCGACCAGCGGTTCCAAAGATTACCTCCTACATACAAACTTAAAAAAATTACCTCTTTATAATATTAGTATAGAAAAGGCTGGTGACGTAACTAGCATTAGCTTATTACAAACACTTTGGTGATTAAAGCTTATTACAAACTCTTTGGTGGTTGCCCATCTAGAGCATCGGGAAATAAAAAATAAGCAGAACATAGTGCAATATAGGTCACAGTAACCGCTTCTAGCTTTTGTCTTAGGCAGCCTATAAATCT
The DNA here is from genome assembly GCA_902829305.4 of Spodoptera exigua. Taxonomy (NCBI): domain Eukaryota; kingdom Metazoa; phylum Arthropoda; class Insecta; order Lepidoptera; family Noctuidae; genus Spodoptera; species Spodoptera exigua. Next base: position 9,615,412 of record LR824615.2, read on the forward strand.
GGCTAGGTACTGATAAAAGTGCAAGAAAGTAGTACTGTGAACTTATTTTTGTTTATGTCATAGGTCGGCAAACGAGCAGACGGATTACCAGATGGTAAGCAATCAGCGCCAACTATGGAAATCCGCAAAAAAAGGAGGAGTTACGAATATGTTGGCGACCTTATGGAGATTTTGGGATTAGGGAGGGATTGTGTACTTACACTCGAAGCGGTTGTTGTCAGTGTGTGCCCAGGCGTGCCACTCGACGAGCGCGTGTCGCGGCAGTGCCTGTACCACGGCGTACTGCACGATGGCGCCCGCCGTGCGCCGCTCCAACTGGCGCCGCGCCTCGCCCACCGCGCCCCCCGCGCACACGTAGCATACGCTCTGCCATACCGTAATAGGTGGATATTTTTTACATTATGGCAAGTTTTATAATCTTAAATGTTGGTCGAAACATTTAAAAATATACCTACATAATAAGAATTTGCTAAAATAACATGTTTGAATTTTGTAAAGGAATTGAAATATGGTTGCCCTAAATTATATTGTTCGCTAATTATTCTAGCTTATTTAGGTTTTATATAGCATATAATAAACACTTTAACATTTCTATAATTATTTTTTAAAATCAAATTATCAATCATCAAATTATTGTTTATTTAGTTGGTGAAAATAATGCCACTGACCTGCACGACACTCCGAATGTGTGCCCTCGGATGCAGAGCCCTGAGTACCCTTGTGAGATGGCGCAATGAGAGAGCGCTCTGTGCCCGCGCCCCGCCGCCGGCCAGGGTCAACGTGCCCGGTACCAGGGCGATCTGACCGCACGTGCCCATCACTTCACCCACCTAAAGGAACATTATATTTTTCTTTTAGTCATTTGCAATAATTTCTTGCTTTTCTTCAGATTTTTTTTTTATGTTGTAGGACGGCAAACTAGCACACGGAGTACCTGATGGTAAGCAATCAGCATCGCCCATGGACGTCTGCAATAACCAGACCAAGTAGGGATTAGGGATTTGGAGATTTTGGGATTGACTCACACGGCGAAACATATCTGTGAGGCCGTGGTCCGTGGTATCACTGCCGAAGCATGGCTCTAACACACTTAAATGTTGTTTCATGAAAATAGCAGCCCAATGGAGGTTATTGTGAATTTGTGACTGATAGCTTATCAGTCAGGTCAGGAATAAAGAGAAATATTTTGCGACAGCTACGGAGACGCAGTGACAGGGCAATCACGACGTCATTGCTGCATTGACGTCCGCTGGAAAACAGCAAAATCGAAGATTTTATTGTTCATAAAAATACCTATAATTTTTTATCTATTTGAAGAACTTTTGGAATGCGGGTTTGGGAGACTTAGGTATTGGTGGAGATGGGAAAACAGGGGACTCACATGGCGAAACACAACGCTGTGGTTGTTTAAGTCTTAACAAAATATGATAGTACTAATATAGACTAGTGCATACTAACGCTGTTAGTATTTAAATTATTTTATCTTTACCACGGCTCAGCTGTCTTGTTGGATTTCATATTTATTGAAGTACTTTGCAAATCTCTGAGGATTTTTTATTTCAAAATGTGCAGACATTTGGCCGCTATCACGACTGGTGGTAAGCAATAATGTGACCTACGATGGTGGAGTATGCCTACCGATAAGCAACCTATTCACTCGAGCCTTGAAGACACCCAGGTTAAAGAAGGATCAATTATTGTATTATTGACTTAGTAGTCGTGACTCCACGAGGGCTTTTTTTTGTCAGGGAAAATCATCCAATGACTTCTCCCGTCCCGGGCCGGGCGGGAGGGAGTGTCAGACTCTTACTGACTAAAAACCCTCCCGTTCCTTCTCCTGCTCTGGGCCGAGATCGCGGTGCCTCATTGCGCTTACCCCGTACAACCCCAGCTGAAAATCAGCCCTATTGGGCCCCGTCTGTGGTGGTCTATTGGCTACTCCACGAGGGCCTAAGGACACATTTGGTTTCTGCCAAACTTCGTCCATATACCATAGTGGGAATTAGTGTTTGGCGAACAGAAGTGAAGTTACTATTTAACAGTAAAACTAACTACTTTTTTATGTAATAGATGGGCAAACGAGCAGACGGATTACCTGATGGTAAATAATCAGCGCCGCCCATGGACACCCGTAACGGAGGAGTTACGAGCGTGTTGCCGACCTTTTGAGGATAAGGAATTTGAAGATTTAGGAATTGAAGAGGGATTGGGGGTGGGGAAGGATTGGGCCTCCGATAACCTCACTCACACGGCGAAACACAATGCTGTGGTTGTTTCACGCCGGTTTTCTGTGAGGCCGTGGTATCACTACGGTCGAGCCGACCCATTCGTGCCGAACTTACTTTAATAGCCTGACTGTAAGGTCCAATATTAGCGGGAGCCCAGTGCGATATTCCCTGCACGTGCATAGTGACGCGTTCCTTCGTGACGGCGCCGTCAACGTCATGTGTGTTACTGTATGTCGACTTGTGAGCCACCTGCGAACACATAGAAATATTTTATTGTTTTATTTAACGAACGTTGCCCTACACTTATCTTTACTTTTGTGTCATGGGAGCGTTTACAAACATACAATTTCACATACACATAACCCCCAGACCCGGAACAACAATTTGTGGATCACACAAAGAGTTGTTCCGTGCGGGATTCCAACCAGCGATACTTTGCCCAGCCACGGCGCCAACCGTGCAGTCGAATTGGTTTTTACAACAATTTGTGGATCACACAAAGAGTTGTTCCGTGCGGGATTCCAACCAGCGATACTTTGCCCAGCCACGGCGCCAACCGTGCAGTCGAATTGGTTTTTTATTATTTCTCTTTAATAAATAATTATCTAAAAGGATTAGTTTGTTGAGTTATATAGCAGAATATAAAATATAAAAAGCAACTTTAATTACGACTACAGTTAGCTGTTGTACATATCACAGGATAGATCCACAAACGGCACAAATCTTTGTGTGGTCCATTTTTTTCGTGGTGACGGATGCCTGTTTTTAATAATGACCACTTCCATGACACAAGAAAAGTTCTAGTTTGAAGCATTGTCTTAATATTACATACAACATATTTTTTCACTGAAGGTGGAAGGTGGCGTTGGTACTATTACCAATGTCTGTTCCCTTGCTGTTGCCTCTGTTGTATTTTATAAACGGAAATATTTATTCGTCATACATTTATCATTCCTAACAAACATTAGCTTGACTTTTAAAGAATTTGAACTTGTGCACTCGTAAACCAATTTCATATCAGTTAATAAACAATCAACAATCTACCTTATCGTGTGCGTAATACGTTACATATCAAGTTTTCATCAATTACACAATGCGGTAGTTTTATCACTGTACTACATTTCGTTACAATGTAGGTAATGTTTATCAGATTGTGTTATTATGGTGGGCATACAACACGTGGATCTTAGAATAAAAGATAAATTTATTGTATGCAATGCCGTCGCACTATCTAACAAGCGGTTAAACGCAGCATGAAGCACTGCATTACAAGTAAAATACTGTTTTTACCCGTCTAAACATTTTTCTAGGTTCAAATCCTTATTTATATTTTACTAGCGACCGGCCCCGGCTTCGCACGGGTTCAATGTTGATGTTAAATTTCTCCACTATTTAATGGATTCAGAAAAAGCTACTTTGTTTTATAGTATGTAGTGAAATGCGAAATCGTGTTGCTTTTCTTTCTTTTATTTAACAACTGAGACTTTTTATAGTATCGTTCTTGTATCTAGAGATAGGAGATAAACTACTTGTTTGCTTTGATCACTCAAACGACTTATTAAAACTATCACAAAAAATCGGGACAGTTTGTAGACTAACCCTACAATTTTCCTGCCAAGCTGTAAACACCTATATGTAAATAAGATAAGATTGAATTTCACTTACAGCGTCAAATATGAGCCCTACGTCCGCAGGTAAAGGGCACTGCACACACACGCGCGTTGGCGGATTGGGAAAGTTAAACGTTTGAACGTAAACTTCGTTCAATGCGGCATATTGTTCCATGTCTCTCATGTAAATGTTCACTGAGCATATGTCGTTAAGACGCAGTGATTCGGACTCCAGCAAGCCTGAAATGTGGTAAACCATTAACTATATGGAAATTGTAATAATAATAATTAAACAAAATTCACTTTTATTGACTTTAAAGAAAATTAATGTAGGGAATGAAATGAAACTAGATATACAAGAATAATAATGCTCGTGCACAAGTTTACCTACTAATGAGTTTTTTCATAGCGTCCTCGGTGGCGACCCTGGTATCCACGCCCTCTCCAACAATACCACCGATGAAGTACCACCCATGCTTGTTCCCGTATATACTCCTATGGTCGTGTATGGGCTGACTCTCGTGCTTTCTATGGGCCTGCTCGTAAGTGTACCCAGCCTCCGCTATACTGTCAGCCTCGTCATTCCCATAATCCACTTCAACACCAGTTACCTTATCACCAGAATAAGTGAGCAATGGATTCAGTTCATTCTGCTTCTTCTTCTCCTCCTTTTCTAACTTCTCTATAGACTCTAGCTCCGTCTCGCTCAGTTCAATATCGCTTATATCGCTAAACACAGAATCGCTTAAATCGTTTACAAAATCTAACGGGTTCTTAACAGTTGGAGGTAGTTTTATTGCTTCAAAGTTTTCTTTTGGCGCTAAGTGTAGTTTTAAGTTTAGGTAGCCGACTGGAGCGACTGGGTCGTCCGTGTGTAACACCAATTCCTTTTCATCTCTGTTGGAATAAAGAAAACATTCACATTACTTACGCATATCAATTATTATTACTTATAAATGGTTATAGGTAAGTATCTGAAAACAGTAATGACAGAAACAATGTCACGAGACTTTTTAATAACTTAACACTTTCTTCTGGTAACGCATGTGTTTTTTTATACGTTATATATTTATTTCTGAGCATCCATCAAGCATTCATCATTCCAAGCCATTTGAGTTCGTTTGTTTCATGGAGCGCAACTAAACAGTCCGTAAGTAAAGACTTTATATAGCTTATTATACTCCATCCGCCTAATACAAGAAACCTATTAGCCTATTATAATTCTCCTGCACGCTACGCAAATTGCGCACTTTCTTCAGTGAATGTTTGTTTTTATTGGCACAAAGTCACAGTAAAGTAAATATGCTTATTGATAGACATGTTTACAGCTTCAAAGCAACGACCAACTTTTTTAAACATAAATATTATTTATACTTTAATCTTTATTATCATACACATAAGATAGAATATAAAAACTTGGTCAGACAAAGGAACTAGGTAATAAAGAAAGCTTCCCGCCTGGTATTCCCCAAAGGGATACTTAGAAGTATAGGAACAGTATACCCACTGTGCTATAGTTTATTGAAACAAAGGAGGTTCTATACATTAGGGCGACATTATCACTACATAGTATAAAACAAAGTCGCTATCTTTGTCCCTATTTGCCAATGTATGCTTAAATATTTTTTCATAACATTTGTAATAGATACTCTATCTATTAAATTTTTTTTTGATTGAAGAGTTAAGTTTTAAATGTAGTAGTAGTAGTTGTAGTAAAAAAGGTAAGAAGAGTTGTTTCAGTGAAAACTACATAAACATCTTAATTAATAATAATTTCGACATCACGTTTCTTATCATATTGTAATCCGACGTCAATAACCGAGATAATAACTAATAAGCTCTTGGAAACAAACTTCTAACTTGTATAAGATACGATACAAGTAAATGGGTACAGTTCGGTACATAAATTGGTCAACACACATTCTATTTTTACTGTTGGTACTTTGTATTTATTTATAAACGTATTTTATACTATTTGTTTAATAAGATAAGGGCAAACAAGTAGATGGAACAGCTGATGGTTACTATGAAAACTATAATGGCCGGTAACGCGACTGTGGCTATTCTGATGTTGCGTGTGCCCGTAGGGAGCGCTAATCAATTACCACCAAGTGATACGTCTGTTCTTTTACCGCCTATTCTAAATGTTGAATTCTGCATCGTCAAAATACAAAATCTAATGAACGTCAAATCAAATATGAGTATATGAGTACACCTTAAGGTGTGATTGATTGTGATGACATAAACTACGTAATAAAAAATTTAGTTAGGTAGTTTTATAGGTATACAGAACATACAATACATTTATAAAGAAATATTTTTATGGAATAGGTGGCAGCGCCGTCCATGGACACCTGAAACACCTGAAAAGTCAGAGGCGCGTAGCCGGCCTTTTAAAAAAGAGTATGCACGCTTCATAAGTATCGAAGATCGTATCGGTTCGAAAATATCGCAAATATTTAAGATTGTACAAAAACTTTTCTAGTTCATTGTACTATTGCCACAAGTGTATTACATGATCGATAACAGAGTACATCACTTATTGATTACAGCCTAAGCTCATCAAATAAGGTCCACAGATAACATTTATTATGATAAATCTGTATTTATGAGAAAGATAAAACGAGTTTTAATACTTTTCATAGATATTGTTTATAGGTAGAACTTGATTCATAGCATTTTGTAAACCGAATGCCTTCCAGATTTCTGAATATTTATGCATGTGTGTTATTTTGCTTTACGTTTTCTGTTATTTGAAATTATATAAAAAGCAGTATTCAAAGCCACAGCTGGTGGTCACAGCTCCCAAAAATCTCTGGACAATTTTGGCTGCAACTGTCTGCAGCGCAACGTTTGGATTTGGTTTGGATTGTCGCACGGAACACTTTGTGTGATCCACAAGTTGTTATTCCGGGTGTGGGTGCATGTGAAATTGTATGTTTGTAAATGCAATCACGACACAGAAAAAGAAGTCTAGAAGTACTATAGTTTCTGCATCAGGCCCAATGCCCAACTATCTAACATTAGCCTACTCAGGCAGGTCAGTTAAGACGTTTAGCAATGAGGCCATTAGCAGATATTGGTAATATTATTGTATTGTATTGTTTTTATTACCGTCAGTCAGTCAGTTATTATTAATTGTTACCATTATGCAACCAAATTAAAAGTACTATATGGTCGACCCTTTTTTTAGAGATCTCGAGCCGTGCCCAAACCACTTCATTAAACGGAGCACAGGACTTTTCCGATAGGACCTATTTTTTTGTTTTAAGTTTATCTTTTACTAGCGACCCGCCTCTTCTTCGCAAGGATGCAATACTGATACAAAATTTATCCACTATTCAATGAACGTTATTATACATATAAACCTTCCCCTTCAATTACTTTAAAGTTTTTTAAAGATCGAAGCTTACATAGGGATATAGGGACAAATAAAGCGACTTTGTTGTATACAATGTAGTGATTGGTATGTACCTCGCTTGTGGAATATGTAAGCAATAGAGAAGATATTTATAAAAACATAGTACTTACATAACTAATTTCTTCTTAAACAAGGGACAGTCTAGGGTGAAGGTTTCGTACTCGCCGCCTTCCCCGCACACGTTGAGTCCGTACTTCTCCTGCATGACTAGAAGGTGGGGTTGGATGTCGCGGAGAGACATGCCCAGGTGAACTCGAGGGTCCAAACCGAGGGCTGCCACCTGTATAAGTATCAATATTATAATCTGGAAGAAGCTGTAAGTGTACCTGTGTATAAATGTTGGTGAGTGATAGCACAACTGCACCGAACACTACCGCGAAACAACACGTGAGGCAGTCGCGAGGCTCAATCCTCCCCCCACCCTTTCCCCTTAAATTCTTGTAACCTCAAATTAACTTTTTTTATTTATTTTTGTCAGGGGAAAATCATCAAATGTCTTCTCCCGCCCAGGGTAAGGCGAGAGAGTGTCAGACTCTTACTGACTAAAAACCCGCCGTTCCTTCACCTGCTCTGGGCCGAGGCCGCGGTGACTCATTGCGCTTAACCCGCAACCCGGGCTGAAGAACCAAAAGGCTGCTACCCATTTGTAAGTCGTTTGGCGTTTCAGGTGTTTATTAAGTAAAAACTCGTTTACCACATTATTTCATAAAAAAAAATAGTATGCCACCCATCATTAATCCATGACACAGGAGCTAACTCTGATGTAGGCTATGGACTATATATTTCCACTGCAACCATTCCTATTCAGCCATGAAGCATTTAGAAACTATTACACTTGCTAACTACTGGGCAGCCAGCCAGTTGCCATAAATTCGGCATAAAATCGATTCGTTACGTCGACAGTCCCATAATAGTTTGGAATTAGCTCGGAGTATAGCATTCTTAATACAAAATAAAATTAAAAAAGTTCGTTAATTACCTAAATAAATCTATACAACATTGAATAGTTTTTAATCTAATTGTTTTGTGTCTATGACGTCATAATAAAAGGAATTTAGCAACTTGAAATAATAAAATTTAAAAGAATTTTAAGGTAGGTGTATTGTATTTTAAACGTCAAAATGTGTTGTCTATAAACTGTTTATTTGGCACTAAACGAGACAGTTAATGGACGCTCAACATCAATTGTCACCACAAGTCACCAGCGACGCACTGATTGATCAGCGTCAAATGTATAAAATAAAATGACCGGTGACGAATGACGTCCGTTTTCGTGTTTAGAAAAGTTATTTTTGACAAAACAATGAAGATATTTGCGTTAATAGAGGCGCTGGTGTCGCTTTAGGACTATTGACGAATAGAAGAATTTATTTGGTTAAGTTAATTTATTAGTCAGTTCATCATATGACTTCGTTCATATTGCAATTAGTTCTATGGCAAAAATGAAAAGTTTACAGGAGACAGAGAAAAAAACGGCGTACCGGAAAGACTCTTGGGACCAAAATGCTTTTGACGAATGTTACTTAGCTATTGTGTGAACCTTTTTCAGTTGCGTCCAAAATTAAAGTTAAAGCATATCTAAGGAACAAAAATGAATATATTTTTTTATGGCATGGGATAATGACAGGATACATGTACATTGGTACATTACTATATCCAAGTCATTCCCAAGGCTTTTTACTATAGAAAACCTCTTGGAAAACTGGATAATACTAGACTAATGACGTTATAGGAAGGCTGGCGTACCTAATATTAGGGCGGCTAACGAACTAAGTCAGAAAATTATAGGTATTGTTCAGATTTCACACATACCAACATACATTTATAGCATAGAATAAGGATGGCAATAGATAAGCTAGGTTTATTTTGTGTGTGTGTGTGTGTGTGTGTGTGTGTGTGTGTGTGTGTGTGTGTGTGTGTGTGTGTGTGTGTGTGTGTGTGTGTGTGTGTGTGTGTATTTAAGGAAGAATTATTTGATTATTTATTTGCATTGAAATGGTCTATATTTTTTACCTAAATTATTTGTTTAAAACTATATTCCGCGAAACTTATGATTACAGACGCTTTTCAATATATTGACTATATCTCACAATAGTTACAATCCTAAAATTCTTTTACTGTTGAAAGAGAATAATCAGCTCCTAATGCGAGTTTGCTTTACGTTAAGGCGTTAAGCCCGTTTATGACTTAAGGCGTTCTAATTGGCCTCTTCCAAGTTACAGTACGGCCGGCGTATCTTGGCGAGTCTGAAGTTAGCCGTTTGTCTGCGCAATGGATCTTTTAGGAACAAAATTGTGTACTGCGCAGCTACTCGGCTAACTTCAGACTCGCCAAGATACAACGGCCGCATAGTAACCAACCAATCAGAGGGCTAAACGCGGACACATTCTGATCGATATAACCTCTAAAAATTTCTCTCAGCACACAGGTCAGACTTTTATCCCAATATTCATACAGGACTTCATATGATGCCAGAAAGAATTGTATTAAATTTAATACAAGCGAAGTCACAAAAAGATTCAAATATGTAGATAAATATTACGTTAAGACGTGTGATAAATCGAGACATGATAATATAAAAACTTTTTAGTTCTATTAGCATATCGATACTAGGTGTGTAATAAAGTAATAATGGCTTCATGGCAAATTGATCAATCGATTATTTTTTCATTTAGTTCAAATATCAGAAGGTTGTTTTAAGGCAATCTGATGATATGCAATCATTTTCTAATTGACATTCAGCTTAAATGTATTAATGGGTATTATGTTCTAATGGCTCCATTTGGTAAATATGATACTGAGATGGAGCCTTGATGAGCTATAAGAACATACTTAAATTTTATCTCTATTTTGTTTTCAGTCTGATTATGTATTTGTTCTTACAATATAGTAATGTCTTCTTTCAAATAACTAAGTTTTTATAGGATAATGGGCAAACGAGCAAACCAATGATGGTAAGTGATCACCACCGCACTAAGATGCCTGCAGCGCGTTGCAGCCTTTGGAGGTGGGAGGAGGAAAGGAAGGGAGGAGGAAGGAATAAATTGTTGTTCATGTTGTATTGTCTATGATTAGTAATACTAATCAGTGTCGCACTATTATTGTCTATGTCGTCATATCACTATAAAGAGGGTGGCCGAGCGAGTGTCGGCCATTGACAATGTAACTCTGGTGCAGTGAGCTGCAGGACTGTGTACTATATAATTAAAGTCAAGTATCCAAGATCCAAGTCTTTCAATCATATTACACTTCATACTGACCTTAATGATAATAGCTTCAACGCCGCTCGCTATCATCTCCTGCAACAATTCCTTTTGGTTCCGCCTCCATAAATACGCAAGCGAGACTAGACCTAATCGGTGACATCTAAAAAAAACAGACAACTTTTAATTTCATATACCTATATGTGAATATAATTATTATAGCTCAATAGGAAAAAGTGCCTACGACAATGAGCTAAACTGGTATGGTTTACACAGCAAAAATTGGCTAGTGCTTACTATTATGTGCTAACAAAACACCCATAAAAATGTCCAAGATATGTAAGTACATTTAGGCTAAATATTCAAATTCATTAAAACTAAATCAGCGCTTCTACAGTCTCCATGTATTTTCGAAGCAGGCTATAAATGGTCCTAACTGTTAATATATTCCTTAATTAGTACTTTCTAGCATTTTTATTTATTTACTAAACAATGTAAACTGCTATATTTGCAATCGTGCCACTTTTTAATATTCAAGAGAAACTACAAACTATTATAGCTTCTATTACAAGTGTAATTAAGTGTGTGTGCTATAAATTGTCTGAGAAATTGAATTAAAACAATTATACGCACGCGAACTTGAAACTAAAAGTTCATTAAAATAAAGTGCTTACTTCAACGAAAACTATGGAAAGCTAGGTCGGATGACACGTAGACAATATAGTAATATGGAAGAATTTTGATGGATATTTACAAGTTTAATAACTATGTAGGGTTGTTAGCCTAATGAAATTATAAACGCAAAATAATCTTACGTAGACGGATTCGCAGTCATTCCCAATAACGACGGAAATAATAAAAACAAAAAAAACATAGATGTAATTATTCATGATCTGACCTCCTTTTTCATAAAGAACATACATTAATATTAAGGAGGACACAGACCTTAGATATTAGCGGAAAAGTCACAAATACCATTAAGAATATTATATCTGTTGCAGATATCTGGTTGAATCTGCTGTTTCATTGTATGATTACGCACGATGAAAATTTTAAATAGATTCAAAGAAGACAAGACTATTTTTTAAAGAAAACTATTTTAATCGGAATTCTTGAAGAGAGATGAGAGATTACAGCAATAATATTGTATACAATTAATGTTTTTTTTTCTTTTGCTTATGTTCCTATACTAAGTAAGTATACCTATTATCAAATACTTGAGTGGTATTGGATTTTACCCTACTATTCAAAAATTATATAAATAAATGACTTAAGGTTTCATTGATTCACTAAGCTAACACTGTATATTTCTGGTTATTGGTCACTGTTCTAACCTAACATAACTTAGGTACCAATCTGGCAGCAACTTTTTCATGACCATTCTATCCCCAATTAACTAAAGCCGAATGAGAAATCCAGCCATTAAATCATATGACTAGTGTTTCAGATTGTCAGTGGAATGGCTAATTTCGCTAGTTGACTGCGACATATCAAATTCATTTCAAATTCATTTATTCATAAGAATACAAGCTTACAGTAACACCAAAACGCTTATATCTATACTAAGCTTACAGAAAAATAGCTAAGATTACAATGCAATAATAAAATATATATGTATACAATTAACAAAGACAAAAAATCATAAATTATTTCATAAAACTATTCAGAAAAGGGTAGAACATTTTCTTTATGACATAAGGAGCATAAAAAAAATATCGATAATTTGAATGCAAATCTATAAACATTAGCAATTAAATAGTGTCGCTTCGACAAGTTCCAAAGTCCAAAGCAACACACAAAGAAACAAATATGTTTATATTGTACTACAATGAATATTAACTCCAATTGCGTGACGCATAAAGCATTCTTTGTTAACCTAGTCACAAGTAAAACATTTGTAAATATTTAAGAAAGGAAATATGATTCCTGTCCTTGATAAGTCATAATATTTTTAATAGAAAAACTGATTTCATAAAATATTTCATTACTATGTCATTGGTACCTAAACTTAGCAAAGCAACAGTGACTACCAAATAGTTTGCATAAGAAAATGAATCCTTTTTCGTCAGTAATATAATTTTCTTTAATTTATTAATTTAAAGATTTTCACATAAAAATAAGGTTCCAATGTGGATTTAAAGCTACAGATATTATCTACCAGTCGAACCTTCGGGTGACGCAAATTATAGAAAAACTCATTTATTTAGACACAACCTTGAGCTAGGTATTATTGAAAATTTGAGAAAACCTATCCCCTAATAAATATTCTGTTTATTGACATTTTCACTATTTTTTTTTTTCACACACACCTGTAAGTAAAATGTAATACTTACACATTTTCCACCCTAATTCTTTGGTAATCAGACAATATGGCACCAACAGCAACCGCCTCTATATCTAAATCATTCTGAAACAATAATTATCTATTGTTAAAATGTAACAGAGAACTTATCACATCAGATGTTATTTATATTTTTTTTAGCACATATTTACAATGTCAATGAAACTCATTACAAAGTCAAGTTTTATGGCAAACAATTTATAATGAATCACTTCTTTGAATTTTACATTATTCTTTTTTACTGAACATTTTAGTTAGAAATCATCATTTTTTATCAATAACCTATTTTATCACTATCAAATAAGAAAATAATTTATTTGTACTCATATTATGAAGCTGAGGTGTTTGTTACTTTTAAGATGTTAATCTCTGAAACAACTGATTTAAATGTAACAAATATTTCTGTCTCGGATAGTCCGTTTATTATGCAAGCTAAAAGCTATCCAATTATGCTCAAGATTAATTGGTGATGTGCAGGTAGTTGAGTATAATTTGGAAGCTCAATAGATCAAGTAAGTTATAAATAAAAAAATGCTTGCAAATACTAGTAAATTAACTGTAACATTATTTTCTGAAGTATTTTTGTAGTCAAAGTTCAATAAAACTCATCACTGTAAACAATTTTGTGTATACTAGTACAATATCAGGCAAATTAATTGCCACATACTGACTTCAACTCGGAAAATAAATGTTTGATAAGCAAGTCAACCACATAGCATATATTATAAGTATACATCATTATTATGAAAGTAATATTATCTTTTTATTACCCAACCTACAGATAAATACAGCTTCAATATGAACCAATGATAGAGATATCAAGAATTTACACTATATTAATTCTTCAAATCATTCTCACAAAAGAATACTGTCTATTTCTTTACAGGAAATGCTGTATGAATGTTTGCTTTGAGTCTGACTTAGTTAAAATCATATACAAACATACCATCATACTTACTTCCTTTATTTATTCCACATCATTCACACTCCTTATTATTACTCAAATAAATTTTCCTATCTTATATTTTTTAAATATACTTCATGATATGAACTGACTATACCAACCCACAATAATTATACAGGTCAAACTAAGGACCTTTTCTAAGTTAGTTTTAACACAGCATTCTATTACAAAGTGAACAAATGCTTCTAATTTGAATACATTATTCACAATTGGTCATTACAATCATTGAATAGATCAGTCTGCTCATTTCAAGTGGTAATTTAAAACTAGTTGCATGACTGCTGGTTCTTTGAAGATCTTTAATACACAAAGATATTTAGGTTATATGCCTAGTTGACACTTTTATAATTATTTATATTTGTATCATGTTTTTATTTCTTTTTCATCTTACCTTAACTTTAGAAAGGAGTCTGTACAAGTCCTCAACCTCATCATTTTCTGTAGGTTGATAGTTCTTGCCCTGGTTGACAGCATTGCCAGTTATTGCTTCCCTATATAGTGGTAGACCCATGGCTTCAGCATACAGATCTATACCTTGATGTCCCACTGTTTGGTACATATAGCTGTCCAGCTCATCTGAAATGATTTTCCTACATATATATAATTACTCACCAAGAATGAAAGACCAATTAGATGTTTTAAGTAATAATGATACACAGTAAGTGGTATCCAATTGGCTTTCACAATTAAAATTACAGATTAATTATTTCCTAGCTCTGCACAGGTAAACTGATAACAATAACAATTGATGCCAAATCACAGGTAGGCTTAAAATAACTTCAGATGTTTTTATTTTAAGACATATGTTACAAAACCTTAATGACATCCAACAGGCAATTTCTATTTCTGTTTCTTAATATTTTAGAGGGAAAATAGAAAAAAGTAAATTAAGAATAAAACATGGAAAATATTCGACTCTCAATTCGTGAACGAGACAAAATTAACCTTTTTGTGTAGGTTGGAGGTTGGCCAGCGCTACGATCGTGTGCCCGGCGCCGACACACTGCATCATGTTGTAGCAGCTGTCCTTACCCCCGCTGATCAACGCCACCGTCCTCATCTTCCCCACAATATTATGACCACTCACGATAACACTACAATACACATTACATAACGTTCACAATAATTGTGCGCCCTTTTTTGGCAAAATAAAGAACAAAACGCGGTCCTGATCACGACAGTGGCATTACTCTCAACACCTCGTAAGAGTGTACTTCTTACTATCTGTGATGCGACTTTACCACCTGTTCGTGAAGGAATTACAACGAAACATAATCGTTATCTATTTTGATAACATTCTTGAAACGTAAAGCAAAATTAAAGTGTTCATAGAACCTCGGCAACAGTATCTGTCATGTTGCGTTTCGTTCTGAAATGAAATCATAAACATTTCGTTTGACATTGCATAGCAGCATAGCAATAAGTACTTTGTATTTAAAGTTCTTATTTTAAATGGTATTTCTCGATTTACTATGATAAAATCAATGTGCACAATATTATTGATAACTTTATCTTGTATGTATTAATTACCTAACTCTAAAGCAAAAAAATTGAAAACTACAATAAATGTTCAAGATGAATGACGAATCCTTGATAAATAATTATGAACGCCCCCAGCACCAGATTTTTTTCTTTCTAGATTTTACATGGATGACTCTTGCAAAAGTACTAAGGTCTTAGAAGTTATGCTTGTACTCTGAGGAAATGATTTTTTAAAATAATTTAGGATGGGATGCTTAGAGGAAGACAGAACATTGTATGATAAATGATACCGTCGTGGCCGTGTATTTATAAACTAATTGTTACCAAATTCAACATTATTGTGAGACATGGTTGGGTAGATGTAGTTTATGTTGATTTAGAAACTATCCACAATTACAAGAAAATTAACTAGAATATCGAATTTATTATTTATGATATCAGTTATAATTCAAAGTAAATAGTTGCTTATTTTATACTGCTTATCACAAAAACACAAGATACCAATGATGTATAAAACTATAGATACGTTGTCCGCGCTCTAAAATGACAACATGAAATGAAGGCAATTGACAACATCGCGCTTAGTTACGCACCAACCAGCCGCTCGATGCGACGTTTGTTTTTAATTTATATCGTGTGTGTAAACCTGTGCGAAACATAAAGAAAGCATGCCGTCGTGTGTGTTGAGACGATGTACAAATTATACTCCAAAAGTTAAAGACAAAAATGTGTCATTTCATGCGTAAGTTCACCAAACAACCTATTTTTATTTTATTTTTTTCGACGCCGGCGCCCGCCATCTTATAGCGGCCGGCAGCTACGTCACTCGTGCGCTCGACCAATGAAAATGTAGTTTTACTATTACTTATCCTGTGATGTAACTGAAGATGTATATTTATCTCCCTCTTGCAAAGGCATTCCACTATACGATGTCATATTTTCTTTCCCTTTCTTTATTCGTAGAAGTAGTTATCTAGTATTTTCGCCGTTTTTAAGCGCCGCGATGTTGGTTCATGACGTGTCTATATATAATACGTCATTGCAAGATACCCATTTATTCATATTCTATTTAAGTTCGATGTTTTAATCTGCGTCGATTAGGTATTAGAGTATCCAGCAGAAAACGATTTTCTGATTCGAAACAGCGGTTCTGGAGAATAACACGTTCAACTATACAAACAAACAAGATGGATAGGAAGAACTAGTAGGTATAGATTCTTTTATGGTGTCAAATACTTATAATTTATCGAAGATTATTATATTAAAGTTGTTTATAGTTCTAAGCATATTATACTTCTTGAAGAACCAAAATATGCTTTGTAATATAAAATACCTACAAACTACGACAATCAGTCGCCTGTTAATAAATTCCTTGATAAATAACCAGTATTAACACAGAATTCGTATTACCAAGCCTTGATCGTTTATAGTCAGGTTTATTATGATATATTCGAGTCTTTATAAAAGTTCACTTAGAGTGACTGAGGAATCTTGATTTTGATCTTATAATAATTTCTTATCACAATAAACTCAAGATGAGATGATGCTAAATAACGCCATCTCTTTTTATAAAACTAAACCAATGTTTGAACTTAGTTGTAGGCGTTTTTCAATATGGTTTGAAATTCTTCCAAGAAAAGTTGTTAAATTTGCAGTAGTAGTATTTACCAGCATAAAAATGAAATAAGTTCAATTTAATGAATGAGGATAATTGCTCATAAAACTAATTAATTTATGTGCGGGGCTTCGAGTGATTCCTAAAAGTCTGTACTCTAATGTTACTCGTGTAAAAAATATTGAAACGAAAGTTTCAAGTAGATAAATTAATCCTGTTGCGTTTAATTTAATAAAAATTGCAGCAAACTTAAATATTAATTAAAATATAACCACGTAAGTTTTTTAAGAAACTGCTTTTAATTTTCGTATTATTAAAATTAAGTGAATGTTTAGCAAAGTACAGACGCCATTAAATGACCCATTACATTCTGTGGCTGGTTTGTCAGATTATTGATGCGGTGGTTTGAATCACGTTTGAATTTAAGTGCGGAGCTCTATATTTCTTTTAAAATCTTTTATTCAACCACTATATTCCATAGATGAGTTTATATATTGTGTGTTAATTAAGTGAAATCTGTGTTATCAAGTGTTTAATCATGGTTTTGGCTGAAAGAAGTAATGATGTTCGAAACGGGAAGCGGTCAAGGGGGCCAAGCCCCAATGGCCATGGAAGTCCAGATTCCAGTTCTGAAGATGAGAATGGTACGAAATATTTAGAATTTTCGATTGCTTTATGTCGCCATGAAATTATTTTAATGGGAATTGGGGGAGCTTTTTGCATGTTGATTGGTACAACTTCTACTTACGAAAATATCACACGTACATATAACAAGTACATACTTATTTGATTGACTGTAATAACAGGGAGAATAATATTCCATTTTGTGTGTTTGTTTTAACATACTGTTGTGGAAGGGACATATTAATCATGATCATCTGACACTCGTGCTTTCTTTTTATGCTTACCATCATCATCGCCTTGCTGCTGCGTTCATCTCATCCACAATAATAAAAAACTCGCGACCAAGCAGTAATACCGTTTGCAGCTGAGAAGATAAGAGTGGGCAGGGATTATCAGGCAGTGTGCCCTGAACTGGAACCGGTAGAGCAACGCCGACCAGAACTTATTTCTGACAGAGCTTTATTAGTTTGGTCACCTACCTGTGACATATCTGACATCAAATGTAAGTGGAAAACTAATTATCGGGTTATTTGGTCTCAATATTTTCATTTATCTAATAATAATATTTTTTTTAGTGGATGAATATATTACTACAGCAAAGGAAAAATATGGTTACAATGGTGAACAAGCATTGGGTATGTTATTTTGGCACAAACATGACCTCAACAGGGCTTCAATGGATCTTGCAAACTTCACTCCTTTTCCTGATGAGTGGACAGTAGAAGACAAGGTTCTCTTTGAACAAGCTTTCCAGTTTCATGGCAAAAGCTTTCACAGAATTAGGCAAATGGTAGGTTTTCTATGATATAAACATGCATTTTTAGAATTTCAAATCTTTTAACAAATTGTTTCCTTTAGTTGCCAGACAAATCAATTGCATCATTAGTTAAGTACTATTATTCATGGAAGAAAACAAGAGCTCGTACTTCATTGATGGATGTTGTTAGCGAAGGTCGTAATGCTACTGGCTCTGGCACTGGCAAGCGTGAATCAGGTGCTGGATCAGAACCGGGCGGTTCTGACAAGGATTCAGACAATGACGAAAAGGTATGTATTGCTTGTATTTATGTTTCATTGCTTGTAACATTATTTATCAAGTATAATTTGCTCCTTTTTTATTGTGTGCAATGTCATTGTATTACCAATGTACCTAATTACAGTAATGTCAACTGTCTCACTTCCCCTCACTATTACAAGACAGTATATCTGGATTGTCCAAATTGTAACTATGTGCTCTACAAATACATGTATGTGTCACCTTTTAATAAAAAAAATATGTGTAAATAAAATAGCAGAGCGGCAAAAATTAAATTTGAAATGAAATCTTTTATGGTTTTTCCTTGTCGCTGTGACAAAATATTTTCAATATTTTGGAAACATTATTCCCAGATTAGATAATTATTTTAGTGAATTGTTTGCTCTTCATGTAGACCATTTCATATTGTGTAATAGTTATGAAAATATGGTTCACCATTGTTATAAATAAACGTAAATTTGTCGGGTGCTTGGTGCGGTCGCATATTATTATTAGTTACGGACTTGTGTTAAATGTGACAGAAGTGGACTTTCCACCGTGGTATTATCCGAGGAGGGAAATCCCTAGCGGCAGGCGGGGCTCCGCAACGCGCCGCCGGCCAGCAGGGCGCCCAGGTGGGTGCTTTGCTTCCCCACAATGCATAATAACTTGCTGTCACCATGGAAACTTTGATGTTCAATGTCTTCTTCCATCATCTCACATGACTATTCAATTGGTGTTATCACATCCATTATTTGATGTTTGGTAACTTCTACTTAAGAAATGCTGGCTCCTACTTCAGAATCCCAATTTCATGAGAGACTTTGTTAGTTATGCCATGTCATAGTCGCTGCACTTCATAGCATTAATTTGTTATCATGCAAGTTTTGATTGTTGCAATGTGAGCTTGTTTACTAGTCCAGTATCTACATTATAATGTGTCTATGTTATTTAAGCAGTGTTTCTTCAGGCAACAAGCTATAAATGTTTGCTTCAAATAACTATTCACTTGTTATTTGTCGAATATTGTACATCATTGTCACTATTTTATTATTATTACCATAATTTAAAAATATTATGTCTAAATGCTTTATGTATTCTGATAATGCTTGTTTATTTTAATTTTGACCGCTCTGCATTTTTATTTACAATCTATGATTGCTACTACTCTCATACACATTCAACTTTTTTATTGTTCTATACTATTCATGATACATGAAGCCATTACATTGATATGTATTTGTATGATAAACACAGATTCTGTATCAAAATACGTATAACACATTAGTTGCACTTAGCCAATTGTATGTAATAAGTATTTTTATGCAAATGGATAAAGTTTATATTTTCTTAATATATTTTTTGGTACGGAATACGATAATATGCATTACTGAAAAAGGAGGATGATTAATTATTTACTGTTCGTTTTTAACATGCATCAATTGCAATGATTGTGTTGTGGTTGTTGATGGATCTTCAAGACAAGAATCCATTGCAATAGTGCTGTAACTATGTTCTCATTGTGTTTCCGCATTAATCAAACTTGTTTCATGTAGCCTACCTCTCCCTTCCTCCCAGTCTCCCACGATATTCCCGCATGCTTCCTTTAATAGCCCCGAACAAAGAAGGAACAACTCGTTTAATAAATCTAATGTGTGCAGAATATCATTTAATATTCTAATGGGTTTTAAAAGAAGTGTGTGAGAAGTCATTGTAAACGTCTTTGTCCGTCCCTACTCGACCGTTCACCTATTTCGTGTGAAGTGGAAGTCGTAATGTGGCAGGAAATGTAAAATGTTAATTGGGGTTTAGGGCGAGGGCGGCGGCGAGAGCGCGGGCAAGTGGTGCACTGTGTGCGGCATTCTGTGCAACCAGATCACGGCGCACAATTCGCAGAAGTTGTGTCAGGCATGCCTCGTGCACGCCAGGTCGGTAACGAAACTACTCTACTACAGTTTTATTAGATTATCCACTCGTTGCAATCACTTGCATGTTACATACAAAGCAGCTCAATAACATTTCGAGTGTGGTTTAATTAAGTGTATTTAGGGATGGTTGTTTGAATATTGGCGGTGATGTAACAGACGCACGGGGACGATGCGACCGCTGTGCGGACCGTCCGGCAGACGCGGTCCGGGATCCAAACAGCAGCGGTACAAGCACCGGCTGCCGCGCGGTATTTACATCAATCACGATGATCTCGTCGCCATGGCCACCGGCCCTCAGCCTGGCGATCCCCCGCAGCCTGGACTTATCAATCATGGCGAAGCCATGCTCAAAGCTATGGATAGAGAAGTTATATCTCTAAAGAGACAAGTAAGAAGCAACTCGCTACGATGTCGCTATGTAGTGTCGTTGCAACACATTCTCACCCTTACCTCGACACTGTACTTCTAAACAAGTTGATATTAGTCACTTTCAGCGCCGATGGCCAATTCCACGGCGGCGGCGCGGTCTAAAAATTTACACGGCGGCGGCGGCGCGCCGGCGTGGTGTACATTTTTATGGTGGGTGGTGTGGGGGGGGGTGTATTAAGAATAAAGAAAAGAAAACCATATTGTTGATACTAAAGAAAACTATATTATACTTTAATAAAGAAACAGAAGACATAATTCGTATAACATTGCTTATTTACATCACATAAATCACCTTTTTAATGATAAAAAATAACTTGCATCAGTCATTTTAATGAGATCAATCAACATTAACTCAACGACATTGCTTGTCCTTTAATTTTAATCATTTTGCACAGAAATAAAATAAGTCACATTTCTAAAGATTAAAACTAGCATCAATAATTTTAATGAGATCGATATTAACAAATCAAAATTGCTTGTTCTTAATTTAATAATTTTTACAGAAATAAAATAGATCACATTTTTACATAAAAACTAGGTAAATACGCCGAAAAAAAAATCAAAGTCCAATAATTATTTAAAAAAATAAAAGATCACGTTTGATGAATAGCAAAAATGTTTCAGTATTATAAATAAAAAAATAATTTACTGACCAAAACTACTTATTTAAAGACTCTTTGCAAAATACATAATTATCATGGATGAATACTATCCTATTCACTCTGATAGGATTTAGTCGAGAACGTTTCGCAGTTATTACTAGTCCAGCTGTGGAGAAGACTCTCTCGCTCGGTGTGCTTGTAGCAGGTATATTTAAGATTGATCGTGCGAGAGCATATAATGATGGCATACAAGTTTTTTTGTCCCTCCAGTATTGCAGAACATCTCCACCGTAAGGCTGTAAATGTTCAGGACTTGCTGTCGCGAAATAAGTCCAACATTCGTTTTCAACAGCACTTTCGGCATCTTGTTGAGTAGCGCTGTGCTTTCGGGCCAAATCCAGTAAAAAGTTTGCAGCGTTAACGGAAGAACTCGTCCCGACTTCCCCGGCAGAATCAGTAATTTTATTTTGAGGAATGTCTTCTGTCATCAATCGACTTCTGACCATTGATGCCAGAAATGAAACTTTAGTGGTTCCTTTTGTTTTCATAAATTCCTCTATCTCATTAATTCCATGGAATCGACAGTCGAGTAAGGTTGCCGCAACAACCACATCAGTCAAAGGAAATCGAGATTCTAAACCCGCTAACATATTATTTTTTAGCCTTCTTATTACAAGAGGCTCATCATCACCCATTTCTTCCAGCAATCTTTTTATTTCCGAGCGAAATACCAGAGCCAAATTTATAGTTGGCTGAGTTTCTGAACTTAGAATTTCTACAATTTTTTTAAAATTTTCTAAGAATTTTATTAAGGCCTCAATATTTTCATAGTCTATATCTTGTATTACGAGACTACCTCGACCTATTTCATTCAGAACTGTATTTATAGGCTGACGATTTGCACTGTTAGAAATGCTTTTCAGCATCATCAAGACGCTGTGCCATCTTGTGCTTGTGCTCGTTTTAATAGTAGGAGGGGGCTGCAAATGTTTTCTGGAACTTAAAGCTCTTTCAGGTATCTCAGTTGATTCCGATTCAGAATCGGTTGAGTCGCTATCTTCATCCTCTACATGTTCCGCGAATTCTTCAATAAAAGAAAGCAGATCATTTTGTGCTGCAGATGCAGCGGCTTCAACACGTGGTGCCCTGTAACGGACATGCTTAACAATCTTCTTGCATTTTTTTAATAACTTGGATATTTCCCTTGTGTTTGCGATACCATCTACATTGACTAGATTATGGAGAGCATGACCAAGGCAAAGATGGTTATCAAAGCCTAATAAATTCGCAGCTCTCTTCATATTGCCACCTGCATCTGTGACCAAATAAATATTTTTTTGGTCTATTTTAAAAGAACGCAATACTTCCAAAATTGTGTCACGGATTGTTTCGCCGGTGTGTTTCTTGGTAATTTCTATTGTAGCCAGAGTAAATTTGATGAGAGTCATGTCTTCAGAATTAAAATGAAACGTACAAGTGATATAATTACGCCGCCTATATTGGTCGGTCCACATATCAGCGGTTAATGCACCAAAACGAGGACTTTGATTCGAAATAAAATTATTTACATACGCTAGCATACTGTTATACACATCTTCCAGTCCTTCTCGTGCTATGTTGTGCCTCGAGGGCAAATCGTCGGCGGAAACAATAATGTTGTACTTTTTCAAAAAGTCAATCATTGCATCATTTTCCACACTGTCAAATGGAATCAAAGATCTAGCAAACCAAAGAGCTAAATCTCGAGACAAAGACCACTTATTGCTGCTCCTCTTACTACTGCTACTGGTTGTCGGAGTCCTCGGAGAAAAAAACTGTGTTATGCTCGAAGGCTGCGACCTTTGTGTATCTTCTACACCATGTGCATCTTTCAAATGTCTGAGAAGATTACTTGTGGCTATTCCTTTAGAGTAAGCTTTCACTTGGGCCCTGAAAAGTAATAAATGTGAACTATACCATGTGATAAAATGTTAAAGAAAATGAAAAGGCTTAATGTGATGGTTTGACATTTCTAAACAATATCTGTAAAAACATCTAACAATTCCTAACATTTGTAAGTACATAAATGTTTTATTTACTACTAATTTAGTTATATTGACACTAGTTTAAAAGATAATACGTAAATAAAATAAATAGTTAGCTTGAAAGTCTGGAATTTCGGATTACTAATCTTGTTTTTCGAATACTAAATTCAATCTAGGAAAAGTAAAACTAACTTACTTTGAAAACAAACAATTCTCGTCTTCATTTTTTGCATTTCGTAGGCAAACTCCACAAAATACTTGTTCACTTAAAACAGCTCTCCGTTTTCCATTAAATTCTACTGCTAATTGTCCGAATTCTGTCCAGCAAAAACTATGTGTATGTTTTGTAGAAAGATTTTTCAGTGGTGTTATAAAAATGTCTTTTATTTTCGTTTTATAAACATCAATACTAGTCGAAGACACTGCCGCCATTGTTTACGTCACTTAACTATAACACACGTTCGCTCGCCACGGTGACAAACTCGACTGAGCGAGCGCAGCTCAGACGCGGTTCGGTCGGTCGAGTGGCGGTAGACTGGTTTGTACATGTCGCGACGGCGCGCCGCGCGTTTCGTTCGACGGCGGCGCGCTGACGCTAAGACACGGCGACGGCGGCGCGCCGGCGCGGCGCTCATATCTATTCCACATAGAACATGGATGTGACTGAACATTTTGTGTGACGTAATGTGAGAATGTGATAAATCAACTAATTTTATTACTTAAATAGACAAAAATTTGTAGTAATTCATGCTAATTACCCTACAATACTGTACTAGGTGGTATTGTGGGAAAATGTATTCTGCACACATAGATTAGATGAACAACGTTTTGTTGAAGTTTTATTGAGTTGTAAACATTAAAAACCCCCAGAAAATGCCGTGCTTCATTTTTTGCTGTGCGTCCAAATCCCAAGTCCTACAACGTAGTTTCTTGGATAATCCAGATATGCACTTTGTATCCTATGTTCAGAACTTCTTAGTTATGTACTTGTGATTGTTTCGAAAATGTAGATGTTTATAATGATTATATATACAGACTGTAATTTTTGTAATAGGTGCAACAAAACAAACAGCAACTGAGTGCGATGAAGCGTAAAGTGGGCGACTCTGGGGTGGAAGAGTTGAGGCCCGGTGAGCCACCAGCAAAGATCAACTCTCGCTGGACTAATGACGAACTACTCATGGCAGTTACGGCCGTCAGGAAGTACGGTAAGGAATGACTAATACACTGAAACTTTTCTTGAAATTTTGGGTTTTTATATTTAAATAATACAATATATTTTGTTATATTTTTCCTTAAAGCACATTTCACAATTCCTATTTTGTCGCATTCGCTAGATTGTAGATCATATTGTTTTTTTGTCCACGAGGAGGGCAGTCACTTTATTTATATGGTTCTGTTTTCGTTTGCAGGTAGAGATTTCCAAGCTATCGCCGAAACTCTGGGCACGAAGACTGAGGCGCACGTCCGTTCTTTCTTTATTTCATATCGCCGTCGCTACAACCTAGACGCCATGGTGCGCGAACATGAAGCCGAACGTGGTAACGCCCATCATATACAAGCCGGTTTGTACGCTTTTACGTTCATTTTGTATAAACCAGTAGCTTCAATATATTTCAATAACAAGAAAAGTATCTGTAAGGGGCAATGTCATAAAACAAGTTAAATAAATTACAGGTACTACAAGTACAGAATCTGCTGAAACAGGCGACAACACTAACAATGGCACTGACTCGACTCAGTCTATTAACAAGGATGAAAAAGTGAGTGTTTAATTCAATCTCTAAAAAGGGATATTGAAAAAAATGGATGCTGACTATGTGATGTGTAAATGTTTATTTTGTTTTAAGATGGAGGTAGATAGCGAAGGCGTCGCTATCGGAGCGTCAGCGGAGGCTGGCGGCCCCCCCACGACCCCGCCCAAGCACAAGCCCGCCAAGTGATGCGGCGGCGGTACGTCCGCGCGACACGCTCGCGGCTCGCGGCCCCCGCACGCTGCGACCTACTAGTGCCGTCAAGCGCGCCCCAAATATTTGGGTATCGCACCCCATTCCATGAAATCAAAGCGTCGCGGGAAACACCGATTACTATTATATAAGACAAAAGTAGGTTTCTTCGATATCTATCAAGTAGTAAAACGAGTTCGTCTCTTTCACACGCTGTATATTAAAGAGCTGTTTTCAGTATTCAATCTAAAACACCGACAGACGTAATTGCACAACTCGTAACTATGTATTTAAATGGTGCAGATTATTATTATCAACTAGACGTACTAATCATAATGTCTGGTTGATTATAAACCTGAAATTCTGATGGCAAAGATCAGAAATTATGTTTGTATACGCTTTAGGGAAGCATCGGACTTGTGTATATAAATTATAATGTATGCTAATAGGTTTGTTTCCAGATTAGGAAGCTTGTGTAAAGAATATATAATCGTAAGTGTGTTCCTGTCTCTGGTTTCTCTATGAGGTACACTATGAGCTGTGCTCTTTCAATGAGCTGTTGTGCTTTGTCCAATATTTCTTCAGAGTTCTCAAGTGTGATAGTTCATAGATATGTATTACGAAATAAAACATTAATCACTTGCCTTATGTGATAAGTTCGTCTCATGTACTCGCATGTTTACTAAAATATGGCTTAAGTATCACAGGAGATTTATTCGAATCTTAATTAACTAGACCCTTCTGTGGTGTTTATTCTAAGGCTCAGAAGTCACAGTGCCGCTTATCCCTCCTGCCGCGGTTGCAAGACCGTAACCCGCATATAATGTGAATGACTATTAATTTAAATGTTGAATTTAATATTTTTCAACTTAAAATAAGGAACCACAAAATATATCTTGTTGCAATCTCACTCCTAAATTGATAGATAAATGGGCGCACCGATTTTTAGTTTTGTTTTTTAATTATTGGCGTTACTAAGTCTTAACAAATTATCTTTTCATGACAAGTTTTGTGGTGATTGCAGGACAGCACAATATTGCGGTTTCGTAAGTTTTTAAATCAAAAGATCACTACGCGTGGCCTGTGCGCATTTAGATTGCTCTGTGACTTCTTAGTCTAGCAGTTTTCTATATAAATGATTCTAAGAAATAATAGTAGCTAGATATTTTATGTAAGACTTATTATTTTAACGATAAGGATACTATCAATTTGGAATGTTAAGTCCAGCCGTAGTTTTTAGGTAACAAGCGAAGGATGTTTTAGTGGTTATGCAAATTTCTATTATGGATACTCATATTATAGGTCAAATGGCATTTATAGTCGCGAAAGAATAAAACTCAATATAAAGCCATTAACAAACCGCTTGGTTCAATAAAAGCAATATATCGAATAATACAATATTTCTTATGCACATGTAGAATAGCTATTTTATTATACATTTTAATTATATAACTTTTCCATACATTTAAATAGAGCGATATAGAGAATTGACGATATTTTTGTACTAGTAAATGACCTCCCGATGATTAGGAAATTTTGGTGTGATTAGTTGATGTTTTTTAATGAATGGTATTAACTTTAATTTTGTACTTTTATTTAGTGTTATGAAGTAACGCGTTTATAGCATAATTTAAGATATAATTTTAAATAATAATATATGTACATCACAAATGGGATGAGCTATTCGCACCGGTTGCTACGAAGCCGAAGATGAATCGTTACCGATATATCATTGTTCTTATTCAATGTGACTACTTGGCTGTACATATTTATGTAGTATTATTTACGAATAAACTTCAGATGGTGCACTCGGTACTGAAATTATGTTATACAAAACTTAGGTGAAGTTTTTCCAGAATTCATTTTGTTAAATTCAACGTCCGCCTACAATTGACGTAAGCAATATATTTTAATTCAATTATTATTTAATCTAATATTGATGATGGAAAATATTAACTGATTACAGATAAGTCTGTAATGATTTTATTATTTGGGATATGGGTTTAAATATTTCTGTAAATATTATTATGTTCCTCAATGTTATAATAATTTTGTACCTAATTTGTGGTCAGACAAAACTGGTTAACTAGATTTAGTTTGAAATCCTTAGCATATTTTATGAACGGCGTAAAACCTTAATCACTCCAAAGAGATATCCACAAAATGAAGTCATCTTATTTATTGACGCTAATTAGGGCTAGTAGGAAGATTGTTACTGAATTAAATTATTTTTATTAGGATTATTGTTTTCTGTATATTAAGAACTTAAATCAATTGACAAAGTTTTTTTTATTATTAATAAGTAATGCTCAAACTTATTTGTTTTGTCCCATCACTTGACCGTGGTCTCCACAAATTATTAAGTAGCTAAAACCGAAGTTAAGGGAGTTTTGATTTTAAGAATAATAAATAATAATAATAAGTATGTATTAATTTGAGCCTTTTATTTTGAAAATATTGTTTATCCTCAGAATACAGAACAAATCTATCCAAAAGTAGTCAAAGTTTGGAAATGTTATGGAGCTCCGTAACTAAAACAAACTATTGAATGTCGTCATCATTAGTTTTGTTTATTTTATTTCAATCCAATATCCGTAACCGAAATTATCTGTAACTAATCCAAAATAATTACTTACATATTATCTATCTACGTATCTATTACCGAATCTGAAACCGATATAATTTTAAATTATATCCGAAATTCCGTATCCATAACATCCCTGCTATTTACATATATTAGATCTCTCTTCTCCGTGCGAAAAGAGTCCCTTTTGAGGTATCGGCAACCATGAAGCAAGCAACCTTTCGGCGACAAACGGACAGACGGATCACCTGGTGGTAAGCAGTAATCCCAGGATTATGCCTACGGTAACCTTACCTTCACGGCGACATACAAACAAAGCGTTGTTTCACCCCGGTATTCTAGGAGGAGGGAGGAGGAGCACAGCCGGACTGACTCCTGTGGCTGACCCATTCGTATCGATGAAAGAATGTGGCCACGTTTGGCTGTCGCACACTTTGCCAGTAGCTGTGAGACGTTAAATGGCTAACGATGATGCTGCTGGGCTGATGAGGTTTTTGCTTTTTTATTAGCCTTTTTATTTGGAACCACGCGAAAAGGTTTAATCAATGGAATCACAGAACACGGTTTGATATATCGAGCACGTGATAGTAAAAACTCCTCCGACGTTGCCTGTCAGACGGCAATGAAAAGTTGCGAAAGGAGAATAAAATGTGTTTATTAATACGTGCAGTAATTTATTAGTTACAATAACAAGTTTTGCTGTTTATCTATATTCTCTACTTCTGTTCGCGAAGTTCATAATAAAACGCCTAGATGGTTTTTACTCCGTATTCCCGTTCTGTGAAACTACCAATTATTGGAAAAGTGAGGTTGGCTAATGTTGACGATGCTTCTCATATTCTAGAGCTATTGGGGGACTCCATATCCAAAACCTTCAGGGTATCTTGCACCGATGATATTATAAATCTTATGTAAGATTATTTTGTTTAATATTTAGGTTAGCTTGCTATTTAGGCTTACTTTATCCTATTATCTATTAATATTATAGACGCCAAAGTTTGTAGGTAGGTATGAATAAATAAACAAGTGTTTGAATAAAGATTGACCAAGAGGTAGGTTATATTCTGAAATAACACATAGAATACTTTTACCCTGGTAGGTACCTACTGCTTGGGAAGCCGCTGAAAACAGATAATGCTAGAGAACTAAGAAATGCATACATAAATAAGTATATGTTCTAAGTTATTTTATTAACATGGACTTGTTATAATGTTTGCTGAAAAGAAAATTTTACCATCACCAGTATATCTGTTAACTTCTTCGATGTCATACTATAGATATTTTCCAGTGAACATTCGGTCCTCGCTATATGCCAAGAAGATCAAGACAAAGCAGTAATTGGCTTTTTGGCTCTTAGAGATTATCCTTTACTGCCTGCTGTTCATCCAGGTGCATGGGAGGAGTATGTGTGGGCCAAATACAAGTACGTACTAATATTTAAATATTTCCTTTTTTATGGGGGAAAATTCTCAAATGTATGCCTGCGCTGTGGGCGGGCGAGAAGGAGTGCCAGAGTCTGACTAAAATCCACCCGTTTCTTCATGGTCCCCGGTTGCGGTAGGTAGGTAGGTACGTTATTGAAGTTGCTCATCCGCATCCCCTGTAGGAACATATATACTTTAGCTTGGCGTTTTAGCTCGTTCGCGAACTAGACATTTTGCCACTTAGGTATTATGTATAGAGATATCAACTTACTTAGTTTATTAGTTACTGCCAAACCCACAAAGGTTCAACTTTCCCAACTTTGTTCTTATCTTTTTTAATATACCTACAACATAATTCGTTTTTTTATTGTTCCCCCTCATTAGTATTTTCTCTTGTGTCGTGGGTGCGGTTACAAACATACAATTCCACATACACATGACACCCAAACCCGGAACAACAATTTGTGGATCACACAAAGAGTTGTTCCTTGCGGGAATCGAACCCGCGACACGTTGCACGGCAGCCAGTTGCCCAGCCACCGCACCAATCGTGCAGTCAGCATCATAACAATTATCATTAATTTTCAAGTTCCTTCAAAACGTTAAAGTAACAATTTCTAATACACGACTTGTAAGTAGAAACAGAACGATAACGGTTAATAGGTTCAAGTCTTGTATATCTAGAAATATTATGTGAAAAGCTGAGTCGTCATTTTCGAGTAAATGGATATACTTATATGATGTAGTTGCAGTGTGATGGATAAAACTGGACCCTGACTAGAAAAGTGCGGGAGAGCCATGCTTCGGCACGAATGAGTTCGACTGGAGTAATCACGGTCTCACAGAAAACCCATATGAAACAACCGCAGCATTGTGTTTGTCGTGTGAGTGAGGTTACCGGAGGCCCAATCCTTCCCCTCTCCTAATCCCTAAATCTCCAAATCCCCAAAAAGGTCGGCAACGCACTCGTAACTCCTCTGTTGTTGCGGGTGTCCATAGGCGGCGCTGATTGCTTACAATCAGCTAATTTGTCTGCTCGTTTGCCGAAGTATCACATAAAAAAAGAGGATGGGTTTGGCTGGAGGATACCACGGTCTCACAGAAAACCCACATGAAACAACCGAACCGCAGCATTGTGTTTTGTCGTGTACCTAAGTGAGGTTACTGGGGACCAAATCCCTGCCCTGTCCCCATTCCTTCCCAATCCTTAGATATTCGAAACCCTTATCGCCAGAAGGCCGGCAACGCACATGTAAATCCTATGGTGTTGCGGGTATCCATGGGTGGCGATTTGCTTATCATCAGGTCAGCTCGTTTGCCGAGGCACCAACTGTTTTCTATAACTGAGTTAAGAATCCTAAGACTTTATTTCTGAACTGTCGGTGACTCAACTCATTAACCCGTCTATCATGGAGAGTTCTATGTCGAGCGGCTGATAATGATGCATATGTTGAGGACATCAATAATTTAAGTTAAATCATTTCAGGGCACCAGAAATGAACGCCCGGAACACTCTCTTCATACATTTACTATGTTGGAACGCGGAATATGGTCGTGATTTAGTCGACACCATGCTCAAGTCGGTGTTCATGCACGATGCCTACGTTACATACATTGCTCTCATCAAATCTGTAATAAGTTGTCCTGGTTCGTAAGACTTTTACAATATTACCTACATTAATTTTCTTAACATCGTAAATTCGTAAACAAAGTAAGCCCATTTTCATACTCCGATTTTCGGATAGTCGGTGCCGGGTTCCCCGTGGTGATAAAGCTGTGGTATAAGCTATTAGCTTTTTCAGATAGAACCTATAAAGTTTTAGTTTCCGCGATCTCTCAAGAAGATTCGAAATTTCAATGCTATCTCAAAACTTTTAGTTAATTTTGAATACCCACCCTTCTAATTTCTGTCAGAGAACCGACTTTCCCCAGCACCTGTGTTACAGGTGAGTTTATTGTTCACCTATAGGTTGTTTTAATAATAATTTATTTACTCGTTAATGTAATATTGTAGTACTGATTCCCGGTCAAACACGATCCGAGGCATCATTTAGACGTGTGACAGTAATTGAGCGCGGTATAAGCGGGGAGATGCTGCCGGCGCTCTGTGTTGCCGACCGCTCAGAAGTGTGTCCTCGATTGAGGATCAGAAGAGCTGTGTTAGTTGCCATTTTTATTTATGTCCCTAATAAAGGTATTATAAAAGATTAAGTGTGGGAGAGCCATGCTTCGGCACTAATGGGTCGGCTCGACCGGAATGATACCACGGCCTCACAAGAACGGTATTTGGATAGTTGATATCTTCATATCTTCACCCATACTTACCTACATAGTTTTGGTGTGTATTAATTTAGTATTTATAATTATAAACCTTTTCCTTAATTAAATACTTACAACATCAATTCAGGGAAGAAGACAACGATGACTTAGTACCAATCCTCGAGCAGCACTCTGATAAATTAAGGTCGCTGTACGGAGATTTTTATATCAGTGAACTGATATCCAGGCACCCGGAGTCTGAGAGGGTCATAATCGTCTGCGAGGTAAATGATTGCAACAGCAAAATATGTAGATATCTGATAATAGTTTCCGTTGCTAGAATGTTTTGGAATCGAAATTTGATGAAGGTACTGTGCCGATCATAATCTTAACACTCGTGAGGTTAGTCAGCACAAAGAAAGTAAGTAATTTATTTAGCAAATAGGTTCAAGTCTGAAATCGTTACATCCCTGTTGTTGAGTAACTAAATACAAGCCCTAGTAGGTACTCGAGCTTGTATGTGTGTATATGTAAGTGAATGTGTGGTTCTACACAGATCAGTATCATCATAATTAACTGGAAGACGTCCATTGTTGAAAGTCTTAGTCCACCACCTCGAACGATAGCTCGCCACTTGCACTGGCTTCGTAGATTCTGACGATGTCGTCAGTCCATCTAGAGGGATGCCTTGGCTAACTACGCTATGTCTTACGGTTCGTGGTCGCTCAAGCAATTCTAGGGCCGAGTGGTGCTACCGAGGTTTTCCAGCAATTTAACATTATGGCATCAATTGATGATTCCATTTTGTTGTGAGGGGAAAATGAAATGACTTTTCTTGCCCAGGGTAAGACGAGAGAGAGAGTGTCACACTTTTGCTGACTTAAATTAAAACCCCTTCCTTTCCTTTTGCTCCTCCAAGCTGAGGTCGCGGTACCTTATTGCGCTTGCAAAATAGTGTTTCCTAGTAAAAGGTATTTGTAATTCTTCTCGTGTATTTGTTCCCAGCACAGTGAATTAGCAGTGGGAATGATGTGTCTCAATACGCAAATTAATTATGAATCCTTGGAGGAGAACTTTGTGTTAACGCCGTTTGGAGGACTCAGGAAATTGGTGATAGGCCAAAAATATACGGCACCTAAAGTGATTGAGTCCACTTGCAGGTATTTTTTGTTTGACCTTTTATAACTCAAGAACGGCTAAACCGGCTAACCCCAAATATGCCTAAAAACTGGTTCAGAAGTAGCTTAGTACTAGGAGACGAATATAGGACGGTTTGCCAGCAAAAGAGGAGGTTAAATGTCATATTGGACTTTTCGTAGTTCTCAAAGTTGGGAGCTAAAAATCGGGTACACATTAATGTCCACTTACGAACAAAACTGCCTGCTTTATCATTTTTAGAAATCCCTAGCTCCTTAAAATACCGGAATCTATATTACATTCTATATATCCCCAAATGGAAATACAGAGTTATCTTGTATGTACCAAGGCGAAACCTAACCCCGAATTTAACGCGAGTAAGCCGGCAGGCAGAAGCTAGTACCTATTAAATATGATTACATGTTTTCTTCGTAGCCTTTTACACGAGCCGCATTACACTGATTCTTCAATAAAATTAAAAGATCCCAAAGATAAGTCAAGGGTAAGAAATTTTTCTTTAAATGTTACTTATTTACGTAGTAGAAAGATAAATTCGTTTCTAATGTTTGCCCAAGCGATAACGCGGTTCGTTGTTGCAATTACTTATGACGAACGTCTGACACGCAGTGTCTCCTGTGAGGCCTTACGGCTGCGTGGTTGTCCAGCATAAGCACCTTGGTGAAGCTGGTCCCAAACAAAACCAACTTTTATAATAATTGGTAATAAAAACATAATTGTGGCCATGATAAATCACCCTAAGGTTGACTGGTAAGAATGCCTATGGCATTAAGTCCGCCTATGTTATAATATGTTGCATGAAGAATAAATGAATAAATCGGGGAGACTTTGAAATTAAACTGTTTTGAAAAACAGGTGACATGGGTATTTGAAGACGGCCAATTCAATCCATTCCGAAAAACAACAAAAATGAACAAAACTGCAGAAGTCAAAAGGGAGGTACGTTGGTTTATAATTTATGTATAAGCAAATTTAGGTAATCGTTGTCACCCTGTATTCATTTAATGCTTCGATATTCAAATCTTCATTGCGTTTATATAATGCAATAGCTACTCTCGCGCGGTTTCACCCGCTGCTCGGCTCCATTTAATCGTAGCGTCAGCATAAAACGTTCGTAGCATAATTTTGGAAATCGGACCAGCGGTTCCAAAGATTACCCCCTACATACAAACTTACAAATTTTACCTCTTTATAATATTAGTATAAATTTATGATCAAAGGTATTCGATTAACATTATAAATATTAGGGTTGAGGTATGCACGTAAGTTTGTTTCAACCTTAACCTAATATTGCCACAGCCGGGGTTGCGGGGTAAGCACAATGAGGCACCGCGACCTTGGCCCAGAGCAGGAGAAGGAACAGGGGGTTTTTAGTCAGTAACCCCCTTATTACAAAACAAGGTTTATCTTTAGTCCAGGTTTAAACCATTGAGTCGGGTTTTGAATTTTGAATCTTATTGTCATCTACCTACAATTCGAAATACGAAAACTGACTCAATGGTTTAGTCCTAGACTAAAGTAAAACCTTGTTTTGTAATAAGGCCGTAAGAGTCTGACACTCCCTCCCGCCCGGCCCTGGGCGGGAGAAGTTATTTGATGATTTTCCCTTGACGTCATTTGATGATTTTCCCCTGATTGCCAAAGGAAATCAGAATAATAATCTCGAATGAAGGTCAATTCTGTCGGAGTCGGAGTCAAGAAAGTGATACTAGAACATTTTAGTGATATTTGTAAACTGAACTTGGACCATTCGACCAATTATGTATATATTTTCGTTATAGGTCGGCAAATGAGCTGACAGGTTAACTGATGGTAGGCAATCAACGCCGGCCATAGACAGACGCAACAACGGAGGAGTTACGAGTGCGTGGCCGATCTTTTTGGTATAAGCTTTTGGAGATTTAGGGATTGGGGATGGAATTGGTGAGGGGAAGGATTGAGGTTCCTGGATAGTCCTTATACGATATTAATACCTAAATGGGACAATAAGTATATTTTCATAAGATCTCTTATCTTACCTCAATTTAGTCAAATCCTGAATTGACTGAAGAGTTGCCGCTCCATCAGCTACATATACTGGACCTTTTTGATGATGAGGATGAAGAGGAATTTGAATTCGATATAGTGAACATTGACACCGATTTATTGAGGGTTCCCGAGTTTATACGATATGACGCTTTCGGAGGGTGAGTTGATTTATTTGTACCTACTCGTATAAAAACTATGAATTGGGTACTTTTCTAGGTCAATAATATATCATTTTGACTTTACAGTACAATAAAGTATTAATAAATTCATTAAATTCATACTGTCATTCAGTGATATTCGATATACTTAATTTTAGATTTTTCATGGCTATTTTTTCAGAAAGTATTTTTTCAGTAATGCGTTTTGACGTAAAATAATTCTGAGGTCATATATATTCCGATCTCATACAAAAATAATAGAAAATTATCGTTTTTGAAAAGTATTGAATTTGACTAGTCGGAAACTACCAGATTACCTCCACTTCAAGAGAGATTCGTTCAGTACTGTGAAACCTAACTAAAATTATCAGAATATTTTTTTTATTTAACCTTATGCCGTTTTAAGTAAAGTCGAATACACATTACAATTAATAATGCTATTATTAATTTAGAAGTCCACATTCAGCAGTTTCATTAGCCAATCGACTGCGTGAATGAAGTTAAACATTGAAAATGTATCAAAAAATCATGGAATAACTTTCATACCTATAAAAGCAGAAATTAATAATGTTCTAGACCTGCTGAAAATATTATGAATCTCATTGATGGACCGCCAGAATTTAATAAGGAGAAGAAGCCAGAAGGTTCAAAAAGGACCAGTAAGTTTTAAGTTCATTAACCTTTCAATCGTGATATTCGAGACACGTTAGAAGAACAATAGGTGCGCAAATACCGGCGTTCGCTTGAGGTTTGCCAAATTAATACATTATTATTTTATAAATAGATTCAAAGTTAGGGCGATCAATGCTACGCCGTAGCGCTACGTTGCTACGTTGCACTTTGGAATTGATAAAGTCTTAGCAAAGGATGCAGGACAAACATATAAATTCACATACGCAAGCCACTCAAACCCGGGACAACATTTGACAAACCCCCCGATCTTTCTCCTGCTCTAGCCCCGCAACCCCGGCTAAACATCAGCCCTATAGGGCCCCGGCTGTGGTGGTTATTAGCTCTTTGAGGCGTGCGTGGTAGTTAACGCCTGATGTTAATTTTTATATTAATTTAACATTTATTTTCAGTGTCTTCGAATAGTACGTCAAGTTTCAAAGTGGAACCCACACGGTTTCAAGGTGAACCAAATGCGTTCTTACTCGAATTGTTCGCTATGC
Source organism: Spodoptera exigua (assembly GCA_902829305.4). Taxonomy (NCBI): domain Eukaryota; kingdom Metazoa; phylum Arthropoda; class Insecta; order Lepidoptera; family Noctuidae; genus Spodoptera; species Spodoptera exigua. Next base: position 9,651,624 of record LR824615.2, read on the forward strand.
ATCCTGCCTATGATCAGAGGTTATTTTTTTATGTGTGTAATATGGGCGTCTTTGAGGGCGTGTTTTCGAATCCCACGTCTAACACCGTGTAATATGAATAAAAGACTTGGATCTTGGTTACTTGATTTTAATATCACAGTGCACACTCAGACAGCTCACTGCACCAGAGTTGCATTGGCAATGGCCGACACTCTCTCGAGCACCTTATTTATACTAGAGGGTGACACTGACACTGACAGTTCTAGTGTTACAATAATTAGTATGACTAATTAGAGATGATACAACATTGTGATAGGACGGGAAACGTGTGGTCGTGTTACCTGATGGTAAGCAATCAGCGCCACACATGGACACCCGCTATAACAAAGAATTAAGTTATGAATCTATTGCTGGCATTTTGGGGATTACAGTTTCGCTTTAGAGATTGGGGAAGGGGGAATTGGGATTACAGCAACCTCACTCAATCGACGAAACACAACGCCCTGGTTGTTTCACGTCGGTTTTCTGAGAGGCCGTGGTATCGCTCCGGTCGAGCCGACCCGACCCATTCGTGCCGAGGCGTGGCTCTCTCAAAGAATTAAATACATGTCAAGTAGAATTCCTGGCTCTAGTGCCAGAAGCTAGAATTAATAAAGTATTGTATTAGATGCCTATCTTTGGCAGTGGATGGATAAGGCCTGATAACGAATGACGACTAAGGGCTGATTTTTCAATAGTCAGATAAATGTTATCTGAGGCATAAAATATTATTCTGTCACTGTCTTATACAAACATTCTGACGCGACAGCATCATAGCAATTATTCCCCAGGACACTTTTATCTAACCATTGAAAAATCAGGCCTCAATAAAATGTCTAAATAAATGACTCTGTCTGTCTTTTCTTCACGCCTAAACTACTGAACCGATTTCTGACATAGTTTGGAACTCGAGAAAGGACATATGATAGATTTTATACCAAAAAATTGCAGGAAGTGTCTATTCCACACGGACGGAGACGGACGGATTTGTCGCGGGCAAAGCTAGTTAAATCATATAAATACCTCAGTATTTATTAAAATGAAACAAATACTTATGACGTCATTATTACAGATACGGTTTTGATATGCTAGAAGCAGCTTTTGAGCTGTTTCCTAACAGAGATTATTGTGTCATGTGCATTCCCACAAATACGGCGTCTTTCCCTCTACTAGAACACTTTACGGTAAGTAAAAAAAGATGGCGTACTATGACCACTGTGAATCCCGGCGTAGTTTAAAACTAGTTCAGCTGTTTCGATCAATTTCGAGCAACCCATGTATTTTAATCAATATCATGATTTGAGATTAATATGAGATTGAAATGAAATACATAATTATGATGTGAAATAACTGTCTGGTTATTTTAGTATTTTCAACTAGCGGACTCGCCACGTCTTCAAACGGGTGTAATGCTGGTACTAAAATTCTGCACAATTGGATGAATGTTATTATACATATAAAACTTTCCTCTTTGATCACTCTAATAGAAAAATACATCAAAATCCGTTGCTTACATAAAGATAGAAAAAACGACTTTGTTTTATACTATGCTTTTAGTGATGTATCATATTACTTTTGTGTTTTTTTGCAGTTAGTTACGCCCTACGGCGTTAGAATGAAGTATATTAATGACTCCTTATATGTGGCTCACGTCAATTCAGTTCGAGGGTAATTATCAATATTTTTTGTTTATGTATCAATGACGCAATTTTTTTAAAAATATGATATCATGTTCCGAACTATGTAGATCTTCTAAGTGATTACCCAAAGGAGAAACGTTAGGTAATTGTAAAACTGGTTGAATAGAATTTGAGGGGTAAATAGATACACGAATGGGGTGAATAGATGTTGGAAAATTTTCCTAGTATCTCACCATCTTCTGTTCAACCCTCGAATTGGGTAGTTTCCTAGGTCAAAAATAAATTAATTTCAAATTTGACGTTTCAATACAATGAAATATTGAAAAATAACTATACTTTTATTCATCGATTGATTGATACACTAAGTTTTAAGAAACAAGTAAGGTATTTGACGCAAAAATGTTATGACGTAATAACTCAGTTTTTCATACAAATTTCATAGAAAAGTATCGTTTATGACATTTGGATTTGACTAGTATAAATATTGACTAATATAAAGTATTGAATTTGACTAGTTAGAAACTACCGTATTCTATTCACCCCGTTTTACCTAACATTTCTCTTTTTGCAATCATTAGTATGATGCTTGTTTTTAATTTCAGAAAATTGTCCGTCCGTCCCTTTGAGGCAAGCGATTTAAAACCTCTAAAGGGCATATTAGAGTATGCACCGCGTAAGGATAATTTAATTGATCTATTTAAATCCTCACTCGCGTCTCATGTTATGCAAGGGTTTACTTTACTTAGTGAGAACCAACCAATGGGCGCTGTTGTTGTTGGGTGAGTATTTCACTATATTTTCTGTGCCTTATTGAATTGACTCTGTCATGAAAGGTATAAACATTTGTCAACGAAAAATGAAATAAGTCGCCATAATTGATTTTGAAAACAAGTTCATGCGTGCAAATAGGCCATAAAACGGCACTTTTGCTCGTGAAATTATATGTGAAAAAAAAAAACGAGATGAAGCCGGCATTTCCTATCTGACTACTGTGAGAAGAAATGCCGAAAGTAACTCTTCTATACATCCTTTCATTGAATCTTTTATGAATGATGGCCTCCGAATACCAGTATCGGTTTAGGCTCAGAGCATGAACAAAAAAACCAGGGTTATTTGCTTCATGGGTCATAGTAATGGAGAGGCGCAAGGTGATGACGTCAGAAACACACTCATTTTAGGCTTGTAAAATTGCTTGTCAATGGTGTTCCGTTCGATGCAAAAGACTATTTCTGTCAATTATATGAATGATTTTTAATAAATGTACGATCTAAATATACTTTATAGGCTGTTGTTAATATGCATATTGACTTTTATCGAACAAAAAAGGCTCTGTCTCATTCCTTTTTCTTTTAGGCCGTTGGAAGATGGGACAGCTATACGCATTCAGTACGAATTAGAACCGGAGCCACGTAAGACGGGCACTGATGGCACGGTACAAATTCATTATTTATTAAATATCATTCCTTCGTAGGGCATCTGAGATTTGCCCACTTGTAAATTATCCTTTTCGAAAGTCTGTCTTCTATTACAACAAACTGAAGAGAAACTTTTCTATACGATTGGGGCACTGGTAACTGGCTGGGCTACCAGTTGCTGTACAATGTGTAGCAGATTCGTTACGGTTCTACAACTCTCCAATCGTCAAATCTCTAATAATCCCCAAAATAATGGCAAGTCACTTATGACTGATGCTGCGTGTTTCCAAGGGCGGCGCTGATTTCTTACAATTCTTACTTATTTTCTTACTATCATGTGATCCGACAGCTTGTTAGAAACTCTTTACTGAATAAAAAACATTATTGAATTTTAAAATATAGTTAAATACGGGGTATTTTTAATACGCGGGTAGGTATTTCCTTTGTAAGGGCAAAATCATCAAATGAACTCTCCCGCCCAGGGCAAGGAGGTAGGGAGTGTCAGACTCTAACTGACTAAAACACCCTGTTCCTTCTCCTGCTGTAGGCCGCAGTGTCTTATTGCGCTTGCTCCGCAACCGCAGCTGAACATCACCCCATATAGGGCCCTATATGGGATTTTACAAAATTTTGGTTCCCAATATTCAATAGCTGGACGTTTATTAACTACAATTGTTTAACACTTTGCTTTCTTTATAGATTTTAGCTGGTGTCATGTCTCCGGCATTTGAACCACACGCCCGATGGTTCATGAGAGAGTTATTACGACATTCTACGTATACAACGCTATTCTGGATTTGTACATTATTTTCCAAAGGAGGTTTTGTATGTATATTTTTTTAGCAGTTTAATGAATAATATAAAACTTTTGGCAGAAAACGACGAGGTCTGTATGTTAAAGTTTAAGCTTACTACAGCATTTATAATGTTGCTCGTGCCAATTTATTTTGTTAATTTTTATTTTATTTATTCTATCCTAGTGTCGTAAATTAATGTCACTGGCTGGACATATGAATCCTGTTCATCCGCGCCAATCAGTTCTGAATATAAGCGGCAATAAAGACTTGGAGAAAATTTATAAAGATTTGTAAGATATTTTGTTTTATTTTTTCTGGACAACATGAATTTGTAAGTAAAATATGTATTTAACTAAATTTTTGTTGTATAACAGGGCTTGTCCATTCGCGTTATGGGTTTTGGAGCTTCCATTGACAAGTTTACCCAAAGTATACGTGAGCAATCGCATCGTGGTTGTTGGTGCCAGTCGTACTGGATTGGCTTTTCTAGAGACTTTACTGATGGGGTAAGAAAAATGTCTTACGGACAATTTATTACTAGCATTACATATATGTATATGATTATGATAAAGGTAGTGATGATGATGAACTTCTGTTTTTAGTTTAGTAGGTTTTACGTGGAAAAGTAATGAACATCGTTCCACCAACCCATCCATTTTAACAAACTTCAGCTTTTATTATTATAATTTAAGAATGTCTTCCTTCGGAGATCTGGGGGAATGGTCCTTAAAGCAATAAGAATAAGACATAGGTTGCCAATCAAGTCTCAACTTTTTTTCTGTTTAGGCCAACATCCCAATACTTGACGTTCAGTAACGTGACTCTGATATCGGAACATGGTCTGCCGACAGTAGTAGATTGTCTAAAGGCCGCTGATATATGTGTCCCAAGAGATGGCCGGTACAGTGACCGGTATCTCAAGAGCGTGCCATTCTACTACTATTTAGACGTCATGTGTGCCGTTATGGTCAAGATCGACAGGTGATTTTGATTTTTATGGTAATAGGAAGCGGTGTGACATAATATCGTGGTGGTCGGGAGTTGAAGGCGCCCGCTTCATGCATGACGGTGCGGATTTAAAATCTGGTATTTTCTAAGTCGATTTAGATGCTTTGGAGTTTCTTGCTCATTCTTCTCCAAAAGAACTTATTAATGGTTTAGTTAGAATAAATGATTTTTATTTATACTACTGACGTCTGGCGAAGAAAAAAATCTTGGGGAAACCTGGACTGATATTTGATATTAAACCTTATCCGTGCGAGAAGAGACCTTTTCTTAGGAGTGTAACGTTTCTGTAGTAAGTACCACAGACTGATGATGAAAATGATGATGAATATTGAATCGTGGCATCATATAACTTGGTCAAAGGTGTTGGTCAAATCCGTTTATATGCTTAAATGTTTTATTGCTTTATAGAAAAAGAAAATGCATACACTTAAAAGATTGCGGTACGAAGTACTACGATGAACTGGTGCTGACGTGCGGTCAACAGTTCCAACATCCAGATTATTTGAAAGAGTCATTGGGATTAGTTAAAGAAGTTGCGTAAGTGTCGGAAGAAGGTTCTTTATATAAAATATTAGTGATCATTAAAAAATAATTATTCCTTTTGATGTGATAGGATAGCAAAGAAGCAGATGGATTACCTGATGGTAAGCAATCAGCGCCGCCCATTGACACCGTTGAGTTGCCGTTTCCGACCTTTTGGGTTAGAGTTTTGGATATTAAGGGATTGGGGGAGGATTTTCTGTGAGGCCGCGATTTTACTCCAGTTGAGCCGACCCATTCGTGTCGAAGCATGGCTCTCGCACACTTAAAAGTTACACTTCTTGATTTATATACTCCGTTTTATTATATTTCGGATTAATCGATTTGTATTTACAGTAAATTAATCTTGCATTTATATTATTCTTTGTTCAGTAAAGGCAAACCCTGCGATAGAATGTTGTTGGACAATCCCAATTATAGACCCGAGACCGTACCCATGCCTCCTAAGATGCCCGAGAATGTGTTTTTGATCAACTCATTGTTTGAAGCCAATATCTGTTTGAGGAAACTCATGCGCATGATCAGTGATCCCAGTAAGGAATTTTTATCTTTCATTTGACTGCACGGTTGGCTGGCTGAGTAATGTGCAGAGAGTTCGATCCTCTCACGGAACAACACTTTGTGTGATCCGCAAATTGTTGTTTCTGGTCTGGGTAGCTTGTGTATCTGAATATGTATGTTTGTAAACGCACCCATTTGACATAGGAGAAAATCCTAGTGCGGGGCCACGTTTAAAATAAGACAACTTAGAAAAAGGTCCTGATGACCCGCAGGTTAAGGCGTTCACTTCTCATGTATGTGGGTGCGGTTCTGAAAACTTTGCAAGTTGTAATGTGACTTGTTCTTAATTATATGTAGGTACTTAGTTTATTTAGACACCTCTTTCTTAAGGTCAAGTTTTAATTGAGAAGGAATCTGGACAAATCATTACTAAGATATATGAATTGTCAACTCACCTTGAGCATTCGTAGTGATTAATGCTGAAACCTTTTCCTTGTGAGAAGAGGCCTTTGTTCAGCAGTGGATACTTATAGGTTAATGACGATGTTATTTTAGAATATGAAATTCTTGTTGCTACCTGTACCACCTTGTTGATTTGGTATTTAAGAGATTTGGTAAATATATTCAAAACATGAACATATTTGGGAAATAACGAAAACATATATTAAGTTATTGACAGTTAGCAGATAATAGTTGAGTATTCTCTTTAGGCGATCAGCATGAATGACATGGAATTTTTTTGTACTACCCTTAGGTCTGACTACGCGACCTACGTATTTAAAATCCATATGGTAATTTTTATTGCAATTCAGAGGGTTTAAAGCGTTTTTTTTCAAAATAATAGACTTTTTAAACTCATTCTGCAATACGATTAATTATTAGATAATAATTAAAAATTTCATTCATTCAAAGATAAACTTATCGAAATTCTGGTTAGTTTTTCTTCTCATTGTATTTCACTCTCTGTAGAAAAATACGGCGAACCTCTTAGCAAGACTAATCAAGTGGTTGTTTACGGTGACTGCATAGAAGCGTACTCCTGTCTCGCTGCACTCTTGGAGCTGGGGTTACAACCAGAACTAATTGTCTTCGTGGAACCGTTCCCTTCGAATGAGGAACCTGCTCCTATCAGAGTCAACTGTTTTAATGACGAGACGGTAATGTTCTATCATTTGTTTAGATCAAACTCTTTTCTATTTGTGTGTATAATTCAACTTCTAAATAATGATTACAGTGGGAGAGAAACTGTATTTTGTTTAAGTCAGAAGTATCATTTCGTTTTCATTTCAAAAAACAAAATGATACAAATATATTTCAAATTTTTTACTACCCAAACTTAGAATGGTTTGTGGCTATTTTATGGGCTCATATTTTTGGGTACGTAACAAGACGTATTTCCTATTTTTTGCCAACAAGAAGTGTGGGATAATCAAGCTTCGGCACGATTGGGCCGGCTCGACCGGAGTGATACCCGGCCTCACAAAAACAGCGTGAAACAACTACAGCGTTGTATTTCGCTGTGTGAGTGAGGTTACTGGAGGCCCAATTCCTCCCGGGACCGGCAACCCTAAAAACCATCTGCTCGTTTGCCGACCTATGCCATAAAAAATTCTAATAAATCTGCTCTTTGCAGATCGATGCAAGAGTTCAAAGCACGGTGGAAAATCTTGGTATCAGTGTTTTACGAAAGTGTCACTTAGCAGCTTGGCATCAGATTGGCAACCGCGTCGAGTCTCTGGAGCTGATGGCGCCGTTGATATCTATATCGTTGAGATGTTTTGCCCTTTTCTACTACGGGCTACGAGCTATTAATTTACACGCGTTTAAAGGCAAGTCCTGTGTTAGTTATCCATAGCACTTCAACTTTCTCATGTAAGTGAACTGAGCAAAGCTCTGCTGGTTTCTTTACCTTAGCTTTATTAGTCGGTTATGCGTCATTGCGGCGACGTGCATGCTACTCATAAATTAGAGTCCCGTTGAGACTTGAAACTAGTAGAGCTTTTCTCAGTTCAATCGCGTGAATACCTAAGTTGTTATTTTCCATAATTCTGGTAAGTGTCTCGACAGTAGGTAAGTAAGGTAATCCACAAACATTTCAAATTCATTGATTTTATTTACTTGTTTTCCTGTTTTTTTTTGAAAACTTTCGACTGATTTCGAGCTACAGCGGAGTTCATAGTCAGTTCGTTGAGTGATGTCATTCTCTGATCATTCACACAGTTCAAGATAATAATAATTGGTTTGAAACTAGTTAAGCTATAGATATTTTTTTGATTAATTAATTACCTCGCTTGGTTCAGCTATAAACGAAAGCGGTTTGGTCTATGATGGTGGATTAGTTGTGAGTCCCACGTTTGAGACTAATGATCCTAGTATATATGGAGCTGGGACCTGCGTGAGGTATTCTCGGCGGCTGTACGCAGGTCAGAGCATGCATAAGAACCATTATTCTGAAGATGTTGGTGAAGCGGTAAGTGTATATTTTGAATTACCTGTTGATCCCAAATAACACTGATACCGAATTTCGCTTAACTGTGATAAAGAATGCACTGAATGCACTGTGTGTGTACACACACACACACACACACACACACACACACACAAACCAACACACAAACACTCACAAACACTCACACACACACACAAACACTCACATACATACAAACACTCACATACATACAAACACTCACACACACACACAAACACTCACACACACACAAACACTCACACACAAACACTCACACACAAACACTCACACACACACAAACAAGGCAACTCCGCAAACATACACAAAAACACGGCAACTCACACAAACACACACGTAAAGCTAATCCCTGTCCATGTCCTTGTTACTTCATTATGTTATCCAAAAAATTGTTTCGTAGGAGAGTGGAGTTTTGAAATACAGGGTTTCTCTAGTTGAGGCTCCGCAGGCTGTTAAACAGTATGTTAGGTTAAACGAGAGATATTGAAGGAAGGAGTCGATTTTGGAGCTCAATTACGACAACATTTTCCATGGGACCAATATACAAATCGCAAAAATACATTTATTTTGCCATACAAATCGCGCCGCTCATTCATCATTGCAGAATCGGGTCCTTGAATATTGTGGTGGAAAATAATGTATTTTGATTTTTTTAACGCAACATATTTGAATGTGTGGTTGTTTTATGAAGTCAAATATTAGCATAACTCTAATAATCGACTTACCAACTGTACCAACTTCAGTTTTTATAAACATGGACTTTATGTCTGACAAATAGCGCATATTTTCAGTTGGCGAGACTCTTTTTACTAAAGTTGGACCCATTCATGGTCGGAGATCCAGAAAAGAGGGAGACACCGGCTGATTTATTACCAAGATACAGCTCGTGTGGCTTAGGGTAATGTTGAAGGAATTTATGTATAAAACAGTATCAATTATATGGGAAAGTGTTTTTTTATGGGATTGGACGGCAAACGAGCTAACGGATTACCTGATGGTAAGCAACCTGCGCCGCCCATCGCCACCTGCAGCAACAGATGAGTTACGAGTGCGTTGCCGGCCTTTTAGGGAAGGGTTTCGGATATTTAAGGATTGGGAAGGGATGGGGGAGAGGGAGAGATTGGCTCTCCGGTAACCTCACTCACACGGCGAAACACAAGGTTGTGGTGGTTTCACGCCAGTTTTCCGTGAGGCCGTGGGATCACTCCAGTCGAGCCGCCCATTCGTGCTAAAGCATGGCTCTCCCACACTTAGTTTGATGTATAAAGATATTAAAGAAATCTAGTTAATTAATCGAGAATTAGTTAGGTATATCTTTGGAGGAAGGGTTTAGGAGAATTACTATCGAAGTTATCGGTAGCAACCAACATCATAATCATCATCAGCCTGATTTCATCCACTACTGGACAGTTCGACGACTGCGAGAGTTCGATTAAAATAAAGAAATCAAGGATAATTTATAGTCTATAGCACTTAGCACGTTATCTATCAGTGACAGAATTTAGGACAACCGACCAGTGTTTTTTTAATAACTATGGTGAGACATACAAAAGTAACTAAAAATCGCGGGTAACTCACGTGAATATACCGAGAAAAGCTCTACTTGTTTCAAACTACAGCGCGGATCTTCATCATGAGCAGAGTGCGCGGACGCGGCGATGTCGCCTAGCCTACTCGACCAGTGGTTCCAAAGATCTCTACATACAATCTTACAAATCTTGCTTCTTTGTAATATTAGTATACGTATAGATCATTTACTTATTTTTATTGCAAAATTTAAGGTTTAAGAGCACCGTTTCAAGAACGTGCAGCCTATCCAGATCTATGATGACGTCACAGTTCAGAAAGTAAGATTTTTACGATTACGCTATTTGGTGTTTTATTAAGTGATGCTTTAACAAAATATTATCCAAGGATATGTAGACGATTAAGAGTGGCACACATTTAGACGAAATTTATATTTCTTTTTTGTTCCGTGACTTGTTTTTTTTTCTTATTATTAATTGTCTCTGTCCATCGGCAGATGGCAGCCAGTAATGAAGTTTGAATCTCCTATCGTCCATTATGCGATCTTCCCTGGTCCGTTATACTACTTAAAGTTACGAAGTCCCGGTAAAGAGGTGCCAATGGCTATCCAACAGTGCTTACCTCGGCAGGTTTGTAATTTATTTAGCTTTTATGCTCTTTAATGTAAGGTTTAAAATTGAATTTCGGAGTGCAACTATATTAACATATCAATTTCAAGAATGCAGTAGTGCTATACAGCTTTATCGTAAAAGAAAGACTTGATTATATGCACGATCCTAATACAGACAGACGATATTATATTTTGACGGTTCAAAAGTACCAATTAATGGTCTAGTTATTAAAAAAATCACGCCTCCTATATAAAGCCTGATAAGTTTAAGAGACAAGAACAAATTAGGTAGTATCTGAAATTCACCAGATAACTAATTGGAGGCTTCTTAGGAGCAGGTTGCTTGGAACAGTGGAACAGTATGTTCAACCGTGGTGGTCATATTGTAGCCAATACGATGACGATGGCTATTAGGAGATTAGGAAATAATTATCTTACGTCTTTCTGCAGCCGGGGTTGTAGGTGTATTTGCAAAAATTTACTGCTGCTCCAGCGTGGAGCAGGAGAAGGAATGGGGTGGTCTTTACTTAGTAAGAGTCTGACACTCCCAAACGCCCCACCCGGGTTGGGAGAAGTCATTTGATCTAAAGCCGGGGTTGTGTAACCACAAATTGTGTATCGCGGCGTCAGGCTAGAACAGAAGATGCAACGGTTGGAAGGAATAATTAGAGTCAGCGAGATTGTGATACTCCCTCGTGTCGTACCAAGGGCGGTAGTAAGACACAATGTTTTTTACCTCTCAAAAAGTGACCAAAGGCAGGAGAAGTCATGCGACAATTTCCCCTCCACCAAATAAGTATTTGATCTGAATTGTGGCTATCCAAGGTAGGAAGAGTCATGTGGTGATTCCAGCTATTCTAAAAAAGTGTTTTAGGTTATCACAATATTTTATGCCTTACATTACCAGGGTCACACTCTAACGACGGATAAGTGTGGCAATTATTTCCGTCTGCATCTAAATGTGCTGCATGTGGTGGACGCTGTCACCTGCCTCTCACACAAGCCTTTTTGTCCGGAGATACTGCAGCAGTTATATGGAAAACATGAAGCCTTCTTCAATAAACTCTTTATTCGATTCCAGGTACCTTAATATCCTCCTTTAATTGATGTCTGATCTTGTTTTGTTATCTACTTATTGAATAAAATCACAGATAAAATAGTTATTTCTCAGCTGTCTACAAGTACAGCAAATAAAGGTCAGGAAGGCCTAGTCTACTATTTTATAATAATCTTAATTGTACCTGGTGTACCCTGAAAAAGATCAAGTGATGTTACGTATACTAATCTTTTATGTATGTACGGAAGAATTCTTCGTTTGATTTAACCTTTCGTGTGTTAAGAAATAATGTATTTTCTATTGTGTCTTATATCGACAGTCAACCAATTAAGATATTTGAAAGTACTATAACTTTATTGTCAACAAAAACTGACTGACCTATTTGTCAATTTGCAAAACTAAATTTTGTAAAAGCCCAGAATATTATGTGAATAGTTCATTTTAGCTCTTACCTACTTCAATTTGCAGAAGAAAGAAATTAGCGATTTCTACGAATTCTTCACTCAACCTTGGATGTCGGCGTTGTACCAGGAATCGTTCAGAGACCTCGTTGATAATATTAATGAACAAGATATTGGAACGGTATGTATTATTTATTTACTTCTTTATACGTTGACCCACTTGGATCTTCTCCTGTATCGCGTGTGCGTTTGACAAACAGAGAGAACAGTCACGTACAGATCACTCCTTGATACGGTACGACAATTTGTGGATCACTCAAAGAATTGTTTCGTATGGTAATTCAACCCGCCATAGGTTGCACACTCAGAATACAGAACAAACCAGAAGGCGTCAACGCGCTTCAAACTGAAGTCACTCAAAACACTCTCAACTAGAGTAGTATGAAATTTCTACGATTAGTCAATTTTGGCACGTTGCATATCGTGACGTATTTACGAGTATCAATTTTAATTACATTATGCCGTCTTGTGTTATTTATACGAGTAAAAATGCGGCTAGAATTACAAAAAAAGTGGATGAGATTACATTTCATCTGCAAGCATCGACTGCAATAGTATATTTAATTAATTATTGAATTTTCTTTACCGATTTATTTTTCTATGAAAATGGTGCGGCCATTTTCTGAGTGTTGTCATTTTTGGTGAAAATTTTACCCACTCATTTATATGTTGTGAGTTATTTTTTTGTCCATTATGGAGCCTATCTCATATTAGTTTCCCTGCCGACTAACAAAGAAAATAAAAATCATACAAAGAGCATGGTTAGATGAATTTAGGAAACAATTCACTTTGAAGCGATATATTTATGACAAAGGTGGTTTGAAAACAGCATTTCCCACTAAGGTATATCTATATTAATTATAAAGTTTGTTTGTGTGCTGGAATGCGCTAATCTCAGGAACTAAGTAAAGTAAGTAGACTTCTAATCTTTAGTTCCGAGTTTAAACACAATACATATTATAAAAAACTAAACCAACAAAAGGGAACGCAATAAAACCTTTTTACTTAATTAAGCTTTGTTTTATTTGTTGTGCATAGTAGGTGTAACAACGCAGTCAGAAATCGTCAACTTTTATGATACCTCCATGAATGAATGTGTGAAGAACTAGTCTGTTGCATTTATCGTAAGTTTACCTATTTTTTGAGTTTACCCAACAAAATATATCTTACCCTCCTGTTGTAAAATTACCCCAAACCAAGGGAATTGTTCCACTGTCGGCAACTCTACGCGGGTGGGAAGTGCAGCTGGCGGGGGGATTGACGTATTGTTTTTGGACACATTAGACGACATGCAATTATGAGTGAACGCGGCTTCTGGTTTGTTCTGTATTCTGAGGTTGCACAACAACCGGCCGCTCAGCCACTATGCTTATGGTACAGACAATTGCTATTGTAAGGCCAAATAATAATTTTCTTGAATATTTTTTAATTATGAAAAACTGACAATTTTTTCTATTAGAAGATTTTTGTGTCGCAATGGCCATTAGAAGATTTTTGTATCAAAAACATAAGTTATTAACGCCATCTATTCAATGCCAGTGTAGTTTTGTTCAGTTTGTTTTAGCTATACATACATAACGTTGAGCCATTAAACGAGAAGGGTGACAGTTTGATACTTGTTTTCAAGCGTATTCTTTCACCATAATTCGACACTCAGCTAAAAGATGGCGTTGGTGATGCCAAATAATTTATATTGGTAATATTTTCATAAAAAGTGTTTTTGATCTCTTGAATCACTACTTTATGTAATAAAAGCGTAATTAAGAGAATATAGTTAAACGAAGGATATCATTTCAAAACCGGAACCAATAAAATGGTATCTACACTTTGGAACAAATAGCTTCACTAGAGGACAGACAGACAGAATGACAGACATAAAGTTGAAATATTTGAAACTAGCTGTTGCCCGCGACTTCGTCCGCGCGGACGCCGTGAAGTACCAAAAATACTATGCCTGCGTCATTTTAAGTGTAGTTTTTTAGTGAGCAACTTTTAAGATCACATTCCCTTGTAGTTGGCGCTGCAGTATAACTTCACCTCATGAGTACCTCTCATAGCGCAGGTGAATTTTGAATATGGTTTAATTCCTACATCCCACGAATAACAAAATTTAAAGAAACACAATTATAAAATTTCTCTATAAACTACATTTGTAGTTTTGCTCTCAGTAGCCAAAATGTATAGAGAGTCAGGACTGGTGACGCGGGAGCAAGCGACGTACAGTTGTCCGTGTGAGAAGCAGCTCGTCCTTAGGTCGACACCCGCAGCCTTCAGTGTCTGTCCCTGTGACTTATTGATAGTCATCGCGAAGCAAACACTCACAGGGAACTGCACGCGCTTGAACTGGAAGGGGTAGTTATGAGGTATGAGGGGAATGCGTGGTATAAACACTGCCTCGCCGACGCCACAACCCGTCAAAATTTCCGCCTCGATAATATTTCTATGCAGTGAGATGACTTTAAGGCGGGTCCCGTTACACAACTTCGGAGGAGACAGGTTCCGAAGAAGCATGATCGGGACGCCAACCTTCAGCTTGATGTTATGTGCTGGAAGTCCACTTGCTGTGAGGGAGTTGAGAAATTCCACCGGATAGTGTGTGGCGTCATCTTGCTCGACTACGGTGTTTATGGAGGTGTACACCACTTCATTCCCCTCAATTTCCGAGAGAATGCTTTCATTGATTGCTGCAGCTTGATCATTTTTAGGCGTCAAAATGGCCCGCTCGCATGCCCAAGAATTCGGCTGGTGCGGTATTCGACTGATATCCCCGTACACGCAGCGAATGAGTTCATCTAAGGTGGATACCACTCTACCGAGATATTCTGGGAGCACCACCTGTCCGCCCCTCTCCTCTGGTAGAGTACCGTCGCCGAGACTTAGAAGGACATAAGAGAATTCTTGAGCGCGTGCATTGCCGCCGCTGAGCTGAGCTCTCATATTGATGGTCAAGCGCAGCGTATGAACGCGTGACCATAACGCAGATCGTTTCAACGAAGCATTCATCAGCGTTGCGCTCCCGATCACTTTCCAGTCGAATTTGTCGCGCTTCGACACTCTCGCAAGATCGAGCGGCATCAGTGCGACTGCGCTGCGAACTTAGTCTCGTCTCGCGCTGCGTATACGTCTCGGATGCGCGAGACTCAGCGTGGCGCTCCCGATCGCTTTCCAAACGCGCTTGTCGCCCTTCAACACTCTCACAAGATCGAGCGACATCAGTGCGGTTGCGCTGAGAACTCAGCCTCGTCTCTCGCTGCGTGAACGTCTCTGACGTGCGTGACTTAGCATGGCGCTCTCGGTCAATTGACAGCCGCATCTCATGTGCTTCTGCACTTTCCTGAGACCGCGACAATGCATTTTGAGTGCGCATGGTATCTAATCGCGACTGGCGCGCCGTACTACATTCTCCTTTTCGAGTCTCTGCAATTTGTTCACGAACAGCAGTCAACCTGGCCTCACGCTCGTCAGCCGTTTCAAGAGATCGAGCTAACCTTCTTTTTAGAATATAAATAGATTAGACCGCTTTCTGGGCATTTTTACTACTAAAAGACAAATTAACACGAAGCAAACAGAATAATTTGAGAATCTCGATAACTTATAAACAACGCAGGTAACCCCCGTTTCTATAGGTTGAAGCGGCGACATCGGTACTCTTAACATCACTTTTTGTGAACGAAACCATAGCGCGATCTAATTCGACGCCAACACCATCTAGTTAGGAAAATGGAAACATTTTTATATGGTAAACAATAATAATTTCTCAATTTCGACTGAATACGTTTTCAACGTGAAAAAAACGTAACCGCATATGAATAAAAAAAAATGCTAGTTCTTCATCACACCTATGTTTATAATTATACACAAAAATATTGTATGAATTCCGAAGCAACAATTTTACCAATATAAGTCTACGTTTTATTTTATATTTCATTTTTTTTGTGTCGAGGTTTGTGATAGCACGTCCTGTCAAACAATCTGCTTACAAACGTAATTTAAATGTGTATGAGGTAACACTACATGCTGCTTCAGTAAGGTTTACAGATATAAAGGTTCATTACTCATCCCCCGTAGGTGATAGCGTGATAATATGTAGCCTATGTGATGAACCGACCTGTCAGTTATGTTCATGCAAAATTTCAATTTAATCCATGCAGTACTTTTTAAGTTTATCCGTAACAAACATACAGACAAACAGACAAACAGACAAACAGACAAAAATTCTAAAAACCATATTTTTGGCTTCAGTATCGATTGTACATCACGCCCCAAGTATTATTTCAAAAATATATTCAATGTACAGTTTTGACTTTCCTACGATTTTATTATATGTATAGATTAGTTTTACCCCCTACAGTACCGTCCTAATGTTTTTTTTGAAATAAATGATTTTACTTTGACTTTATAAATCTGATTTCAATAGCAGTTTATTTTATAACAAATGGGTGATAGTATACAATAAAAAATCTGAAGAAAAGTGATTTTAATTGAGCAGTTTTTGGCAACTGATTTCGTTGTCATATTTAATTTAAATTTATTAATTGCTGAGCTTGATAATTGGTTGCAAAGCTGGAGTGCATCCTACACTACGTTTGCCTAGACGTGATCTCCACTCTAGAATACATCTACCCCAACGGTCATCGGTTCTTCGACAAATGTGACCTGCCCACTGCCACTTCAGTTTGCTAATCCTATGTGCTATGTCGATAAATTTTGTTCTGTGTCGGATCACCTCGTCTTTATTACGATCCTTCAGAGGGACTCCAAGCATAGACCTTTCCATAGTTCGCTGCCCAACTTTAAATTGGCAGATTAGTCAATCAGTTCAGCTAGGTGGACAGGTGGACAGACGATATCCGCAGGGTGGCTGGCAATGATTAGATGAGAAGAGCTGAACATCCGAGCTGCGTGCAATTGGGGAGGCCTATGTCCAGCCGTGGACGAAATCAAACTGATGATGATGTTTGCAAAAATACCGGCTATATATTGCAGAAACTTATTAAAACCAATTAAAAGCACTGTGGACACTTATAGGTCGATGATGATGAAAAGCAACATGGGAAGAAAACGTATTTCTTCCTAAGAAAATGTACTCGTATTTCTTCCCATGTTTTAGGGCTATATGAATTTCAGCCAGTGTTGCGAGTCAAGCCCTCTAGGGTGCCGCGGCCTCGGCCTGGAGAAGGTAAAGGAACAGGGAGGTTTTTAGTCAGTAAGAGTCTGATAATACCGTCTTGCCCCACCTTTAGAGGCTGAAAGGCTATATGAAATTATTGTTCTGAACAAGTATTCTTGGTAAATATTGTCTTCTTTCCAAAGGCCTGGTCTAATGATACAATTAAATTGCAGATACATGATCTACTGAAATCAAAGTTCACCAAGTTCGACCCGGAGCTGAATGAATTGCAATCCTCATTGATGAGCGCTCACCATTCTATTTCTTCTATATCTACTTCCGAAAGTTTCGATGGGGTTTGTTTTTACTTTTGTTTTTTCATGCGATAATCGTGTGAGGGTGGCGAACAAGTTTGCTGTTTAGCGACCTACTGGTAAGCAATCAGCGCTGCGCATGGGTACCCTTAACGCCAGAGAAGTTATAGTCATTAGGTAATCTTACTCACACAGCGAAACACCACGCTGTCGTCATTTCACGCTGGGTTCTGTGAGGACGTGGTATCACTGTGGTCGAGCCAGCCCATCTGTACCGAAATATGGCTCGCCCATACTTCAATGTACCTATAATATTGTAATGGTATTGTTTTTAGTGTACTTGCGTTCTCTTTATCAGCCAAAGGTTGACTGGTGAGAATGCCTCTGGCATTAGGCCCGCCCATATGTTTGCTTTAAGAGATAATAAGTACCTACATTTTCCTAGCAGCTACCCACCGCTTTCCCCGCGTGAATTTCCAATGAAATATTTGACAAATTTACCTTTACATTATAGCTGGAGTTAAAGTTTTCAGATGCTTATATACCTACATCCAGTTTACGAACCGAAGAAAGAACAAAATATGCTAATTCAAGCGTGCAAAGCATAATGAAATGCATTTGTAGTTTACAAAATAATTATTTCCTCACACCCTAACCATTTTTTATTCTTAGCTTAATAGATGGCGTTGGTGATGCCAAATATCATAAAATAGTAATATTTTCATCACATTTTTCGTTTTAGGAATCTCGCAATGTGTGCTCATTCCGTTCTGTGATTAACAAGTGCGTCGCGAAGACTGCGTTTGTAAGTTGCGTTTGATTTTTAGCCCCATCTTAATCCCTCTACGGGGAAGCAAAGAATATGGTTCTTCTTCTATAATACTAGAAGCGTGAAAGTGTGAGAATTTATAGATGTATGTTTGTTATTACTTTTACGCAAAAATGGCTGCACCGATCTGGTCGAAATTTTTATTTGGTAGTAGTTTAGGTAGTTTGGTATGAAGATAGGTTAGGAAGGAAAAACGTAAGCTGCTTCTTATCAATATACCACGCGGGTGGAAGTTAGTTAGCTAGCTTAGTTACCTAGTAAAATTTGTAAGTTTGTATGTTTGTAAGTTTGTATGTAGGGGGTAATCTTTGGAACCGCTGGTCGGATTGCCAAAATTCTTTCACTGATAGATAGCCACGCTTCATTAATCACGCTACGATTAAATGGAGCCGAGCAGCGAGTGAAAGGCTAGTTTAATATAAAACAATTTCAATCACAAATGCAACTGCTTAACTAGTGTGGTCTTTGTTCTGTCTACTAGTCAGGCTGATATTATATAAGGTTTTAGTTTTTCGCCATTTTTTGCAATATGGTGGAAGTGGCGATCTAGCCTGAAGCATGGTAAATAGTCTTGCCATCTTTGCTATGGTATTTGTATCATCTTGTACGCCCCTTTTCATAAGTATTAAGTATGATTTTCCATTGCAACCGATCGATCTGGACCTCATTGGGAGAAGCCCATAGTCAGCGGTGAACATCTTACAGATAATATTATGGGGATGTTCCTATGTTTCATGGTATAAATATATTTTATGCGATATATTAAATTAAGGATATATTCGATTTACGTGAACTATTCAAGAAAAGCTTTCTAGATCGATGTGCCACGGTGTTTGCTGCTTATAAATACATATATAGGCCCCGGTGTCAGTTGAAACTAGTAGAACTTTTCTATAACATTTTCGCAAGTAAGTTGATTTCGATTAATCACACTATGTTGTAGATGATTTATTCTCTTTTTCTTAATATTTCAGGATCACGCTGCAGAAACTGGGACGACTCTTCCATCGGTAATAATCGTTGTTATAACATTAACTTTTGCGTGTGTCGGTGATCACTACATAGTAAAATATAAAGTCGCTTTCTCTGTTCCTATGTATGCTTCAATCTTTCAATCAATCAATCAATCAAATTTTATTTATTTACGTTTGTACATAAATATCTTATATTAGGTCTTACATTTTAATAAATCTAGGTAACATTACGAATCTTTAAAACTACGCAACGGATCTTGATGCGTTTTTTTGCGTGAGCTAGAGCCAGATGATTGTAAAGCAAGGTTTATATGTATATAAACCTGTAACATATTATATACATTGAATAGTGGAAAAATTTTGCACCGATTACTAATCGGTGCTGGACCCTTGCGAAGCCGGGGCAGCTTGCTAGTTTTATAATTGTTTTACCTACGTGGAATTGGGTATTTTTACACACCTTTATTATTTGATACGTATTTGAATAAATTTTTCATTCTTTTCTCTGGTTATATTTGAAAATTAAGTAGGTATATTAAATACAATAAGAAATTTGACACCACGAATCGCATTCAAAATTCATAAAAAATCTAAATTTGTTGGAAACAATACCCTAGTCAGGTGACCTGTCATTAGCTCAAGTACCAAGGACAGTAGAAAGAAAATTTTCTTCATCTTGTTCTTTTAAACTTGCTAATTTCCTATTTTATGGTATAGGAATGTGGTCAGAGCAAGCAGGTGCGTCAAGAAGCGGCGGATTTCTGGAAGAAGGTCGGCGGCGAGCGCTTTGTCATGGCACATGTGGCTCAATACCTCGACAAACACTCTGCTACCAACCCACACTTTGCCATACCAAAGCCAGGAAATACATAAAGAAGAAAAAAAGTTAAACGTGGGAGAGCCATGCTTTGGCATGAATGGGTCGGCTCGACCGGGGCAATACCACGGCCTCACAGAAAACCGGCGTGAAACAACCACAGCGTTGTGTTTCGCCGTGTGAGTGAGGTTACCGGATACCCAAATCCCCTCTCCCAAAGACAAAGGCAATGCATTTATACGTCCAAATAGAAATGGGCGGTGCCAATTGTTTACTATCCATGGGGTGATCTGTTTGTCTATCCAATAAAAAAGAACGATATTCATATAATGAAGATGGATAATCAACTATGATTCGCAGCGAACATATTACGCTGTGTTTTCATTTGTAGCTCCTTGCGAGTTCCTTGTTTCTTCACACTGACGCCACGAATGTTCGCTATGTAGCACGTTACATAACGCCCCGTAATATTGTTTTTTTTTCTTTATTTTTTAAAGGGATTTTTACGCATAGCGTATGTCAGCCATGGGTCATGAATTTGAATAAAACCTTCGTGGCCATTGGGTTGGTACAGGATTGATAGTAATATTGTTTAGTACTACTCTATTTAATATGCGATTATTGTAAACTAGAAAGAATTGTGTCTCTTTTATTACGGTTCGGGATCATAATTATTTTTTCGATGTTACTTTTATTATTCATTGATAATATGTGTTTTGTTTTTTTGTTACGCATTTCAGTAGGGTTGTTTAGAATATTTTTCAAAGCTGTTATAGATTTTAGCTTATTGTTATATAGGTTTAATAATGGAACGATATTAATCAAAATTAAAAAGTCGATTACATTTTAGACAATTTATTTCATTTTACACATGTTCATTATTAGACAAGTTTCCTTAAATATAATATTTACATTAAAATGCACAGTGTGGCCACTGACTGTGAATTGGGAATCGCCGAAACAGTCTTAATTGATATGATTTTGTTTTGTACAAAAGCCGAAACAATTATAATTATTTTCATTTTTTATTATTTTTTTATTACTATAATTACGTCTATGAGATCAAAGGGTGTTAATAAATGTGTATAACTTGACTAGCATTCTTTGGGCTTAGAGTCTCCTCACACCAGCGATTATTACAAGAAAAACGCAACGGTTAATAGCAGGATGAACATTCGTGCGACTTTTTAGAGAAATGTCGCTGCGACTGTGTCTGTGTCGTGTGAGAAGGCTCTTATATTCTGTTAAAAATGTAATGAAAATGGCCTCTTATAATAAATTTGACTAAACAATATCTAGTTAACATTACAATATCGTTGAGCTGTTAACACCTTAGAAATGATCATGCAAAACCAGTTTATATTTACAAAGGCTGTATTGCAATGTTATTTACTTTGTTCTGTGATAGCTCTTACTTTCTAACAAAATAAAAAAGAAACATTCTATAAATAATATGATGTGATATGCAATGAACTTTATTGGCTAATAATAGATCTTTAGATAGCCAATGGCATTCCGATATGTTTTAAAGTGACCAATGATGACGCGAAGATTTTCGCCAGATGGACATTCGCGTTATTTTTTTTTAATGTTTTATTTTAGTGGCCTTAATGCAAATGTCATTTAAATGCTAATCGGACGTGTGAATGTAAAAAGTCAATATGTGTATTTGACTCGGACATTCGATTTTATTATTTACTTGATCAATTAGCGTTCAAATTCTATTTGTTTACAGGAACTGTGCTATTAGCCAAATAGCTTTCAAGCACAAATCTATATACCTAGTAGAAAAGTTAATGTATGTACATTTTGACACTAACCAGTGTCATTCCCATACATTGAGTTGTCTACTTTCGTGCGAAAGAGTGCGTGAACGCCGTTCGGCTTAAATCACTAAACAGATAATTCTCAGAGCCATCACAGCAACAAAGGCGAAGGATTTATGTCAATAAATACATACAACAATCAAGAAAATACATACTTATCTTATTCGATTTAAAATGTCTGTACAATAATGACTAGCATACACAATTTACGCATATCGTGAAACAAACGTTTTTAGACCCGTACTGATTAACAACCGATGACAATCAAATTTCAAATTCCAACAAGGGATGATGATAAGGAATGTGATCAGTGTTCTTAATTTATTTGTAAGAATAAACATTTACGGCGTCGTGTAGTTTGGACATGTCAAGTCCTCTTGTAGGTTCTGCTAACGGATAAGTTCTCGTTTAATTATGATGGAGAAGTTAAATAATGATAGAGTTTCTTGCTCGTCCTTCTCCATTCGAAACTACAATTTGGAACGAGCACCTAAATTCACTGACGAACAGACTGACAGACTACTATTCTATTTTGACGTTTAAAAAGTACCTATTTATGGTTTAGTTGGAATAAATGATTTTGATTTGATTTGATTTAGTAAGCAAAAAGGTATTAAAAACATGTTAAAAGTATGTTAAGTGTAAAATTCAAATAGATGTTTGATCTCGTAAAGAATTGTGATTTGGTTTTATTGAAAAATGTTGGCATGTTTCCGATCATGGCGAACTGCTTACATGTTGTATACTTACTTTTACTTTTAGAATGCTTTTGAAATATTTTTCAGTTCGAATAGATCGTAGTAGGTACAGTTCTAGACATCTAAAGGAAAAAGGGAAAGTGTAGTTCACCAATACGGGTCTGAATAAATTAAAACACTATTTGTACCTATGTATAGACTAAACACGTAATCACGCGTGAAAATTAATTCGATAGAATTTTAATTTTGCGCACGGAATTGTGACATTTTTCAAGTCATGTATGTTTTTGTGTTTTTCGTGGAAACAGGCGCATTACTTGAAATGAAGGATATAGTTATATGATTTTAATATAAAATACTTTAAAATCTTCAGAGATGAATATTTGAGAAAATTTCTTTATTTTTTCTTTGTCTAACTAAATATCGTAAACGATTTCGTTTCGAAAGTATAAGAAGGACAAATAATTTGATTACATAATTTAATTCATTCATATAAGAAGAATTTCCATTAAAAAGAATAGTGGCGAGGTTTGTCGAGAGTTGGTGGTACACCAAATCTCACAAACCTTCAATTTGTACATACTCGCTAGTACAAATGCTAACGCCACTTCATCTACTAATAAATGTGCAAAAAATAAAGGTACAAAAAATATAATACAATAGTTACTTTGTTAAATTAATGAAATTATGTATAAAAAAAGAAAAGAGAGCTCCATCATTAACTTGTTTGAAATTTCCACTGTAACCACAAATGTTATGCGACGTTTCCACTTGTCACAATACTTCGCAATCCATTGCGCGCTGACTACGGAGGCGCGTAGTCGTGCGCCGGCGCCGGCGAGTAATCGGCGCCGTGCAGCAGCGATTAGGTCTGGTATTGCAACATCGGCGCGGCCGCTAGATTCGCGTGGTGGCCGCTGTTCATCCGCAAAGCAGACAGCGACTTGTTGTACCATTCATCCTCGGCGCTCATGCCTGTTGAAGAAAATTAATACTAAATAAACCAAATCTTCAAAATCGTAAAACACTATCATTTTAATCGCCGATTTGGTGATTAAAGCGGCATTTGGTAGAGCCTTGGCGGAGTAGCTCTCTCTGATAAACCTTAAAATATTTACTGAACCAGTTTCTTAACTGTTATCTCCAAAATGTTTTTAAAGAGTGAGGGTAATGGAAAATTAAAATGTGTTAATATATTTTACAAATAATGGCTGACGTTAAAAACATTAAAGTAGGTAAGTAAGAATTGTATGGTACAATAATAGTGAAAAAAAAACTATCAGTACACCCGATAAAGAGTTGACTACGTGACCAATGGTGTCATCTTTTATCTAACCGAAGGTGTCACGTTTTTGGAACAAAATAATTTTCGTCCGTTATAAAATATACAAAATAAGTAATACATTAAAGTATTATTTTTTTAAATTAAACTGATTTAAATTTTTAATTTTCTGCGTTTAAACTAAGTGTTCATTAATAATATACGAGTAGGTATGATTAACATAAAAGATCGAAGAAGAGAAACATCGAATATAACAACAGATCACGAATCCTTTGTCCAAACCGCGTCGTCAGTTGTTTTGTTGTTACCGTCGGCCGTCGGAGGCGAGCCGGCAGTGTGACACATAAATATTAAATTCTAATGCACTAACAAAATGTAGACAGATACCCTAATAAATAAAATAGGCAATAGATAGATTAATGTTAATGTTTCAAGTAGTAGGAATGTTAACTTATTTATATATACAATTCTATGTAGATTCTTCCTACTATGATTCGTAATAAGTTGTCAAAATTGCATAGGATTTTACGTAAAACTCATCGATTCAGAATAGAACACACGATATAACTAATTACAGAAAGTATTAAATGATCCAAAAAAAGAAGTCATAAATAAAAACAAGTATTAGAAAATAAAAGGCATTTTCGTTTGATTACTTCGAAGAGAAAACTCTAGGTTGCAGCGTTAGTTAAACTAATATTTAACTTCGTTCAATAAGACATTAGACATTGTTAGCACGAAGAACATAGGTATTAGCAGTCTACGAGAGTTCGTAGCAAGTTCGTAGCGCGGCGCGCACGTTCGGCCCGTTGTACGTAGCCTCGCTACGCCGTAGCCATGTAGCTATATATTCGATATATGTATAGGAGGGCAGGGAAGCGAATAGTGAGGTACCGAATCGACCCTCGCGTTTTCTCAAGATGCAATCTCGCCGCAGGAAATAAGATATTTGCCAAGACGCCGCGAGGACGCCCGCCAAAGTAAATGTAGTGGAAATTTTCTTATTAGAATATCTACGGTACGATGCCTCGCTTCCATTACTTGCTCGTTTTTTCTTACGCAGGAATCTTTGCGCCCGCGGCCGCTTCGTATTTCACGGTTTATCGCTTCGCCTCTTCCCGTTTCTATTTTTCATAGAGTGCAGTAGATGGATTCTGGGTGCGGAAATCTATTAACATTGTAATAAAAAATCTGTTCGCCATCAGGCAGAAGTGAATTAAAGGAAGGATTTTTTATAAGAATTTACTTTGAGTCTTTATTTTTTCTAGGTAGGTAGTTAACATTTTCTATTTAGTTAAAGTATTAAAGAAATTGAGTTTAGATACTAGTTGACCCTCTAAAATACCCACATAAGTTTTTATTCCCTAAATCTATATGCATATTTTTTTAACTATTGCAATATTTACAAGTTTCATATAAGATTTTGCCAGAATCGACAGTGTTCACAAATAAATCAAAGAGATATAAGTTCTAGAAACAAGTTTCATACTTCACGGAAGAAAAAGGGTATAAATAATGAAAAGTCAGGAGATATCGATGATTATTACAAGTAAAATGGTGTTGATAGGTTACATAAACACCATTCGATTTTAAAAAAACGGCATACTGATGCACCCATGAACAATTCGGGATATCAGATATCAAAGTGGGATGGCATGATTCAATAATCGCGAGTGAAAAAGAGACAAATATGAAAAACTGTGGCTAGTAAGCCACATTTTAATGTATCACTTGCTGAGCGCTTATGACCTTTCTACACCTTTTTACTTATAATATCATTGGGAGATATAGTTTCCTCAAAAGTCCAGCTATAGGTTTCTGGTATTAGGATATTAGGTCACGTGTGAACGTCTTGAGCTGAAGATGGCAAATGAACAATCTCCGGCCGCACATCGAGGAGTCGATCAATTTATTCCTACAACACATGCTTCTCATGGTACGCATAACAGATTTGTATTTATTTCAAAATCATTTAGCAGAATTATAAAGTGTTTAAAGAAAACGAATCTTAAAGAACCACATATAAACACTAGCTTTGTACGTAAAAAGCCTTCAAAGGCGTCAGAAGTGTTTCATATTAATTTCCAGAGTATAATCTATGTCTGGGTCAAATTTGTTTCATATCCGTTCAGCAGTTTTTATGAGAATTGGTAAAAAAACATTTTACATATTTTTATAAGAAGAATTTGGTGTCAACCTATTTTCGATTATTTTTCGTTTTAAGGTTTTACTGAAACCTATATGATAACGCAGATAATAAAATACTAAAACATAACACGTTTTCATTGTAATTTTGATACACACACGTAGACTTTTTGTATAAGTTTGCGATAATGTTGTGTTATACATGTTTACTATCACGCTATAATTCTTCTATATTTAAATTCATCTGTTCTAAACCGGCTATTCAAACATTGTGAAACAGGCCCTTAATGTCGTTTTTTCTAAGAGATTAAAACCGTACGTTGACAATGACGAACCAGAGCAAAGAGTAATAAAAAACCAGAGAGCGGCGATACTAATAAATTGTAATCAAGTTCTTTTTCTTTCGCGATCATCTGTTGGAACTGGGGCCGTGTGGCGAGGAACAAGTTTTCCCATTATTACAGGGATATTTGTATAAAAACGAGGCATCATCTTCGCTCCAGCCAACTTTATAATTGCCTTGACGGCTCTAATAGAAACTTGATGAAAGCTGCCGTCTCTCCGTCTACCGCTTTTTGTTTTACGTTACAAACTTACATTTTAGTTGATATCGCTCTTAGTGTAATTTGTTGTATGAAAATATTTTAAAGTATTTTACAGCTGTTTTAATTTGTTTATAATTTTTGGTTTTAATGTTTTTGGTTTTGTTTATTAAGTACTCTTTGGAGTTATTTTTTTATTTCTATTTTTTACTTATTATGTATGTCAATTTTTGACTATGTACCTAAAATTTTACTTTAGCGCATTTACATCGAATTAGTCGTATGGAATATAAAAACTGCAGAAATAAGTCCACATATCACTATTTTTACCACACAAATAATCATTGATAAAAATATTAGTCTATTCTAAAAATGCTCTGTTATTCTTTATAACTCACCCATAGTATCTTGTCGCATTCCAACAGCGCTCATGTTAGCCCCATGTCCCATGGAGAACCCTTGTGGCATGGGGTAGGAGCCGCCTCCCATTTGTGACAGCGAGAATATGTCCTTCTGCAACTCCTCGTAGCTCCCATGGTGCTGTGGGATATACAGGCTGGTTAGATTTTGTATTTATTAAGTAAACTGTTTTATGCTCATACTCAATAAACTAAGTTAAACATTGCATTTCTCGGTATTAGTTCAACTTATATGTATACATATTACTTAAACATAAATAGATAATAAAGCTGTAATGCATAGGTTATATATATATATGTACATTGGTTTATAGATTGAAATATTTGCGATATTTATGTTGGAATAAAAATGATTATTAGTTCGGTTTGGTTTTGTTGTATTACATAAGTGTATATGTGTGTAAGTGTATATAGGTGCTCTAAAATAGTATATCTGTCACGGTTGCAACGGGAAATAATATGCGCTTAAAAAATTTAATAGTACAGGTAAATATTGCTGATCAGTCATATTCTTTTTGATGAAAAAAACAATATAAATAAATACTTAAAGTATTTTGTCTTGATTTATTAGAATAAAAACAGGTTGTTGTCGCTCGGTACTGAATTTAGAACATTTATTTTCATTGACGAAGAGACACATCGCTCGTAACTTGTTAAAAACATTATGCAGAATGGAGCCAATATTAGTTAATTTTTTCAAATAGAATATACCGTTCTAGGACAATAAATATCTTCACTACTGTTATCTATAAACACAGCTCTACCTCTCATTAAAATTTATTTTTAAACCACCTTATAATTATATTGCATGCGCGATAGTTGATTAATAAAAAAGTCTAAAGCTTATCCCGCGTTACAATATAAAATACAACTTCACAAGTTCTACAACTCTTTAACAAAACACGAATACCTAAGTACATAGACATTAAAAATATAAAATAACATCAAACAGGATATATTATTGAAAAATCTACGAACAATTTACCCGTCGCAGCGTTCACAATCTCATCATCGCATTACTAGCACGCAGGATCACGCGGCTTCGAACATAATGATTTTTCCCACCCTGTTTTATGTTAATCGCGTAAATTAATCCGTGGCTTTATGTTTCATACCGATTAACACTTCCAGTAATGGAATAGCGGTGCGGAATTACGTTAGGTCAGCGACGCGGTGCGGGTATTGTTAGGTATCTACGGATTTTATGTATTTACTATTACTGTACATATTATCTTTATTTAAACGATATCCTGGTAAATACTATTCTCCATAAGTTTCCAAAAACTGGCGAACACTTATAGGTAATATAAAGGATTGATTGTGAAGGCAGTCAAGAGGTTTTGGTTGATAGCACGACCAACTTTAGGATTTATTTGGTGAAACCAAATAATGTGTTTGCCAATAAAAAGTGTAACTGTAGAATGAAAAAAATAAAATGAATCTCAAAAGCAGTAGAAAATGTTTTGTAGTTTAGGTAACGCTATCACTGTCCGCATAATAGACACATTAGCGGATAGTTTTAAGTAATTTTTCGGACAGGGAAGTGGTTAAGTCTACATAATAGGTGGTAAAAATGGTCTACATACATGGTGGTAAAAATAGAAATTAACAATTGAGTTGGTGTTCAGTCGTATAACCTGGTTTACTTTGTATTTTTTTAACTCCGGCACACGCATAGTGATTAATTCAACACACATAACGGACATCTAGTGCTAATTCAATCGCACACAATGCCAATCAACGCTACGATACTAACAGGTAGTGCAATGATCCAATCCCATCTACAGGCTGATACATTTATACATTTCCTGAATTATTGGAACGTGTGACCACTATTTGCATTATTTTCGTCGGTCTGTCCGGCCGAACGTTCAATCGCATTATGGCGTAATCACGGAGACTGATTAGCGCCGCACGGTAATGGCGCCCAAATTGCGGCGAAAATGAACATCCTGTGTGTACAATGTGTTTTAAGTTCGTCATTAATTATTGGTCACGTGATCAGTGCCTTGTTTCTGGAAGCCATTGTTTGGGGGATTTTCGGCATCGAGTATTAGGATTGTTTGAATATGCAATTTAGGATTGTTTAACAAGCACGCGGTTCACTTGGTAAGCAATCGGCAACGCCCATGGACAACGCTACGCACGCAGAGAAGATGCAATTGGGTTATCGACCTTTTCCAGGTTAAGAATTTGAGGATCTGTTGATTTAGGAATTTGGAGGTTCCAATTGTTATATTGACAATTACGTTTCTACAAGCTTTGAATAAAGTTTTATTCAAGTATGGTCTGAAATAAAATCTTATCTAATGATATAGATATGATTAGATGCAAATATTGGAATAGGAAATTATCATGTCTCATGTAGTTTTCGTCTTATGTACTTGCCATATGTATATACAAGTCACCAAGCACTCCATTTAACACCAAAATATGACAAAGTATATTGAAAATGAAAAGCGCAATAAGAAACCACAAGATCACCGAAGCAGTCCAACTTCACTGCTACCTCGACTTGGTTCAAACCTAAATTATATATTTAACGGAATCATCTATGATAGATTGTGTCTTTGATTCAGATACATTCAGTATACGGTGAATTGTAATATCCAATCGCTTATAGTATTAAGTCAAAAATAAAATTATACTTTCTCAATAAGCCGTGTAGAGACTTCTTACTTTGACTTCTGTTCTGTATTCTGAGCTTCTGATATTGAGAGTGTCATTTAGATACATTTGGTTGATTTGTTCGTAAGTTGCGTGGTTGCATATACAAACATATTATTTCACAAACCGACATTCCGACCCTGAACAACAATTTGTGGATCACACTAAGAGTTGTTACGTGCGGGAACGATCCTGCGGTAGCCAGTTGCCCAGCCGTAACGCCAACCGTGCATATGTATGTAAATATAATTTTAATAGTTTTAATTACCTGTGGGTATCTGTTGATGGTGTTCGGATGAGGGTAAGGCTGATATCCTCTGTATCCTTGTATGTTCCTCATCATGCCGTTGCAGCCAGGCAAGACTGCGGGAGCCAGCGCCTTCTGTAACTGTTTCTCCTGCTTGCGGTATTTCGCGCGACGGTTTTGAAACCAAACCTGTGTAGAGAAAATAAGGTTGTAAAGGTAAATTGGGTAGTCGGATAAGTAAGAATTTAATGTTTACAATATGATTGCATATTAATTTTCGTAACAAATTGCAATCAACCATTAAGGAGAACAAGAAACAACCTATCATAAAGTATCTAAGGATAGTTAAAGAAATCAAGTTAGGTAGGCTATGCGTCTGTTTTTATATGATTTCAGATATACAGTAGGTATAATGTTTTTGAACCGCGCTGTAGGTAGGCTTAGTTATTTCGCAGGGTATCTGTGGATGTGTAGATCAAACTACTTAAATGAGATCCTAAAACGGTAATTATATAATTTAACTGAGAGTCAGAATGAGTATCAACTATCACAAAGCTAACATCACATTACTCTACTTGCAGTTCAAAAAAGGATTTAATTAACTGGATTATAAAATTGAATTTTCCCTGAGCACATTACAGAGTGGAACTTTGGTACATAGACATGTATATAGAGATAAAACAATGGACAAAACACGAGCCCTTAATCTGTGTGTTGTCAACGGGAATGAAAGCGTGCGTCGTTTGATATGGTGATTAGAGCTGATTAGAGGGAGAGGGTGTGCCTCCCTCCCATCCCTCGTACGCCGGGAGGGCGGAGCGCCCTCCGTACGCACTCTCCATATAAATAAACCGATATACCCTATGCCTAACTGTTAGTGAAGCCACCCTATCCAAAATATATATTATGTAGGTATTTTGTTACGGCGTTTCTCAACATTGCCGTTTAAGATTTATTTACATATTAAGGCTCGCCCCAGCTTCGTGTAGCTTTATTTTATATGGTGAATTTGTATGTTTCAATTAATTTTGAATATTTATTTAGTTCTTAAAACAGAACACAAAAACAGGAAAGTTATTTGTAATGGCGTCGGAATAAATGTCATTGGTCATTGACACGGAGATGTTTAATTGTTATGCTATCATTTTATCCAAGTTTATTGCATATTTTTTTAAGAAAATTACGTAATTATTTAGTATTTAAGTATTTGTACTCGTATACAATTTTCCCATTTTAGTTTCCCCAAACATTTTTTACTAAAGCCCACATATTTCCGTATTGAACTTTCCCCTTATATTCGTGCTCCAACAGATTGGGAACCGCTCCCTCACTCCCTCCTATAGTTATAGATAGAGAGAGGAAATATAAATGGGTTATTAGTTTTTTCGCAAAGCTACCCGACTTCCGCCCACATTGCGCGTTGTAATGAAAAACGAAGCAATTTCCTAACCATTTAAAAAAAAAACATTGTTTTTGTCTTTAGAGAATATATACTATAAGTAATAGTTTTATAACTATTTGCCGCGTTATTTTCATGAAAATGAGCCTCAAGCAAAACCTGAAAATTGCCTAATGAGTGGGTGAGTAAGCCGTTAAATAGATATAATGATTAATATCACGTACTTATAAATTATTGTTATGTGAGTTTTAGATAAAGCAGGCGAAGGCTGACTGTCAGGGTTTGTGTATAATCAATCTTGCCATTTAAACTTGCATATGAGACAAAAGAGATTGGTTAACCCTAAATCACTCTTTATTGCTATATGTGCCTCTAGGCAGTAAATAAGTTCTGGTTGTATCAGAACTGTATGCTTTTTACCGTAACACAATGTTGGCAGTGAAATATAACGTAACAATTGTGTTTTTGCAGCCTTAGCTAAGCTTCAGTAGCCAAGCAATGATTGTTGTCATCATTATTTTCTGATCGATTTGGCTAACTATTGTACGCAGCATACACTAAGGATACCTTTAAATAAAGTAAATACGTTTGAAGGAAATGTAATAAATTTACAGAGCTAAGTGTAAAAATGATCATTTTACGGTTTTATTACCTAAATTGTAATTCGGTATAAAAACCCATCGCGATTACCTACACAAACCTATATATTATATTTTTCATGCATCAGGTGTGAGGAAAAAAGGAATATGTTAAAATCAAAGCCATCACTCAAGTTCTATAAACGAGATTAATAAGGGATTTTGAAGTACCGTCATATTAGGCTTAAATTTAATTATTACGTGTAACAATCCCTATCAAATAAAAAGTAAATCATAAAAGGATAAATAATTTATCACCATAAGGTAAGTAAAACGCAAAATTATTTTCAACCGAATCTCTCAATCAACAAGAAACAATTTAAAGATAGAGTTAACATAATAAAGGTCGTTCTCGATCGACTTTGTTCGGAATACAACGAGGTATAGATAGCTATCTAATATCGTGGCGGAGGACCGAGTTATCCGAAGAAAACGGTCGCCTTTAAACTGAAAAAGCACGGGGATCCAACAAAACATTTTCTTATTTCCAATTGTAGAATTCATTTGAGGGCAGAGACAATGTCGAGAGGCGCGCGGGGAGGATGAGCGGCTAACTTCGTTACGGATCCATTTGATGGGATTGCAATGCCTCAGGGGCCACCCTCCCGCCCCGCCGCCCGCGACCCGCGCGCGCCCGGCGACGTTGTATTTTTATATCGAAATTTCCTCTAGAAGGAGGGAGCTCGACGTCGACGTCGTCTTTAACGTTTACATTCTTATGTAGCGTCGCCTAAACGTTAATAGCCTCCTACGGAGCGCGTGCACGGGCACATACCGAGTGTGGGTGTATGGTGTATCGGCGCTCGTGTGTGTGCCGCGCTCACCTACTACACCTACCAGCGAGGCGCACACTCGCCTACGCGCATTTCACGTGCTTTTAGCCTCGGTAGCGACGTAAAAGTATGAAATAATGTCGTTTCGTCCATAACCTTTCATTTCTCAGAAATCCTTCGACTTTCGTTGCGCTTGAAAGAAAAGAGTAATTGTCGTCTTGATGGAGCGACAGTGAATAAAATATCACTTGAAAGCTATTTCATATGGATGAGAGTTAATATGTGATGATTAGATTACCTTTAGAGAAAGAAGAAATTCTCTGTAAGGTGCGGTAATAGCATTCGTAGAAACGAGAAAGTCGAGAAAAAATTCATAGGTAGACAGAGAGACGGGACTTTAATAGAGGATGCTAAAAGTCATGTTCTGAATAAAACATCTAAAGCGACAAATTAGGTGCTCCAGGGACAAATCAATATCGAGGGTCCCGGGGGATTGAGCAATTTTAAAACTGAGATAAAGATCTCTCGCGAGTTACTGTAAGCATTTCGTATTCATACGGTCGAGCCCGACAGATGCCACTTTAATTCAATCCGCCTCCGGCCTACGCTCCAAATTGTATTATCCGAGTATTCGCGCATCATTGATATTTCGACAATTCCATCGAAGAACGACTGGCGTGATACTATTGTGCTGGCTGCCATATTCCCTACCATTTTATTCACACTGCGGGTGGTCCATTTTTGCAGAACTCCTGTGTCCGTTAATTGAGTCGTGAACGTGAATATTTCATATGCAACATAATGCATATTTAAATCTACGTGTATTGTCTTTGGAAAGGAAAGATAAAATATTTTTCGTAAGTCGTTAAGTTTTATTTTCAATAGATAATAATTTTATAATTGAAAGTATGTATTTTTAGTTTCAATTACTTCTATTTTAATATTTTCATAGCCAAAGATTCAAAAGTTCAGATCCTAATTATTTTTATAGTCACTTTTAACGGAGGTGGAAAATTTCAATTTTCACTTATTGTGAAAATGTCTTTACTTATACTTTTTCGGAAACAATACAATATATGCGCTTGTTTTTTATTCTATCTATGAAAAGGTTTTAACAAGTGTTTGTAATGAGAAAGTTTTGGATTTCATGATTTAATTAATAAAATTTAATACAAAAAGATAAACTTGAAATCTAGCACCTGTACTGAACAATCTTTACAAATTATTTTTGCCGTATTTGGAACAGCGATCTCTGTTCTTTACTTACCTGTTAAAAAACAATTCACCCTAATACCATAAATGCGATAGTAGGCAAGACAATTCATTTAATGATTCTCCCTTCAAAAAAGATCTGTTTTATTTGTTTATTATTACTTGACGTCATATCTATTCCAATACAATTTCCTCGAAATTTCGCACACATAGGGACGTTGTTTAACTAGGAGAAGTCATTGGTAATTTTTCTATGGGATAGGAGATCAAATGACCAGACGGGATATCCGATGTAGAGTAATCAGCGTCGCCTATTTACACCCGCAACACCCGAGGAGTTACGAATGGGAGCGAACCTTTTGGAGGTTAGATTTTTGATGATTGAGAATGGAAGAGGCATTGGACCTCCAGTAATCTCATACGGCGAAATACAATGCATGCGATGTTTTCTTAATGGTTTTCCGTAAGGATTTTGATTCTTAAAACATTAAGTTGTTCATACGGCTTAGGTGATAAAGTGTGTCAGACTTAACTACCCGTTCCTTCTCCTGTTGTGGTTAGGTGGATACACTTGACTTTTTTATAGTAAAATTTCTACATGATATATCACATCATGTTTGAGCATTAATCACCACGCTTGCTCAAGGTGGATTGACGGTTTTACAGTTACAATTAGACATTATACGTCCAAGTTGCATGATGGTTTCTTTCCCGTACCGTATTTCAATGGTGACTAAATAATCGTAAAAAGTACATATAGCTATAGCTCGGAAAAAGTCACACTGGTACTTGCAAAGTTTGGAACCTTATGCCTAAGAAGCGGGCGCCTTAACCCCCGAGCCACTGCATCTTGATATATATTATACTGTTACATAATATAATATAATATAATAAGTAAGTATGTGATGTAACTGACCTGTATCCGTGCCTCGTTAAGTTTTGTCGTTCTCGCCAGTTCTTCTCTACAGTAAATGTCCGGGTAATGGGATTTAGCGAATGCCGCTTCTAATTCAGCTAATTGTTCCTGTTACAATAGAAACAAGATTATTATTAATATGTCATTAATTTTGTGGTGGTTACAGTATGTTATCGGCTTAAATTATATAAAACGATTCGTCCTTTGAACTAATTTATTCAGATGGATAGTTAAGATATTTTCTACGTCTTTCTCATGGTCTTCTCTTGGTTGAAGGTCTCTTGGTTGAATGTTTTTTCTTGTAAGTTAGGAAATATTTATTTTACTCCAAAACGAGCTTAGGTAGGTACTTTCGTTTCAAATCCGCCTACGTTATCACACTGCGTTGAATAACTTTGTTATATCATAATTTTAAGACCAACAGGAACACTATGATTGTCATCAGTTGCATTTACCTCTTAACGGGGTAATAGCAACTTTTTCTACCTCTACGAGAAAATTGTTTAATTATATCAATTCCTAAGGGACTTTCTTTTCACTAGGTTTTAAAATATAATATTAATGAAATTGTTAATCGTGTAGATTAATCAAATAAAGTAAATTTATAATAAAAATGAAACTGCACAAGATCAAAGTTGGAACCATATTTTTTCTAGTTGCATATGCCCCGGGGCACCTTGTATCTATGTATTGCCATCTGACCTCGATGTATATTACTCGGTATCTGATAAGAATTAATTTTACAAAGGAAACAAATATTGTATGTTATTTGTAACTGCTACAATTTATCGGTGTTTTATTTTCCAATTCGACATTCTTTGTCTGATAACCATCATTTTTCACTGATTTGACTTCCTAGGCGAAACAAGCTCGCCGGCGCAGAAGTCCAAAATCCCAATCAAATACTAATTTTGTTTCTCTGATTTGTTTCATATTTTAATGTGCTTAAGTTAAACCAGTGAACAACAAAAATGTTTACGGTAATAGGGTAAAAAAGAAGAATTATAACATGATCGAATGAAGGAAAATTTTATTCTTGTATCCGTTTTAAACGATTTAGTTTGATAATACTATCTAGAACTGTACCTAGGCGTAAATCACAAATAGTAATTACTGTATAAAAAAAGTTTATAATTTACCTGTGTGAAGGTGGTTCGATGCCGGCGTCGTGCAGGCGTGGGACAGGAGGCTGTGGTGGGCGTGTGTCCAGCGTGCTGGGGGCCCAGCGCTGGAGACAATGCTGAAGCACCTCCAGAAACACCCCCACTGCCCCCGCCAGGCTCCGGCTTTAATTTTTTGAACGCGCCTTCCGCTGTTGAGGAGAATTTGAAGTTTAGTGTTGCACATATAGGTAATTAAACTCCTACAGTTCGTAGCGTAATGTTTTATAGACCATAGCCTTCCTCTCTTCTCCTAACAATATTTTTTCTTCTAGAAACAAAAAATATTAGTCAATTTGAACCAGTAGTTCCGGGGATTAGCGCGTTCAAACAAACAAACTCTTTAGCTTTATAATATTAGTATATACATACATATATAGAAGTATAGATATGTTTCATTCGAGTTATTTACTATTTTAGTCGCATATTGTGATTAACAGTATTTTCCTTAAAACGAATATCTATCAAATACTAGAGCTTTTGGTTGTATGAGATTCAATAGTGTAGTGTAGTAATAATATAAACCACATATAAACAAACATAGTTCACTTACAGTTCATTAACATAGAATAGGCATGATATATATATTTCATACGTTACAACATCAGAAATCATACATATGTTATACTCAAAGAATTATGAACTTTATGTAAATAATACAAAAACCATTTTCCATTCTCGCTTCACCACTAAAGAAACGTTCGTATTAGCATAACGGACTACCGGTGTTATCATCGACCCGTTGCCGTAGGTCAAGTTCGCGCGGCCCGTGTAATTCTAATTGCGTTGCTTTAACTAACGCTCTTAAGAGGCTAATGATTCCAGTCTAGAGGTGTGCCGCTGTGGTTTACGACTTTTACTACTGATTTTACAGTCGACGATTTTTTGCGTGCTGTGTTATTTTTTTTTACTACGTTTGCGAGAAAATGTTAGACGTAATAAAGTGGTGAACGATTAATTCACTTTTTATATTGAATTGTAATTAAGATTGATCATGTCAATGATTGCGTAGTCAATAAACAGATTTGCAAGTGAGCTATGAAGACAGTTCTTGTGAGAACTAGTACGAACTGTTTCTCTAACACAATGAATGCATTTACTAAAAAGTTTCGAGCTAAATCCTTTGTAACTGAATTGGCCGACTTTAATCGCGGTAAACGTACGCGATGACATTAAATTATAAAGCCAGTGAGAAAAGTAGATCCACATTAAAAGTGGTTAGTCCTCATAACAAATTCCAAATAGCGATCCTTAGCTCGTTTTAATTGTATTCCCACATGACCGCCGTTCGCTGGAATGCTTCAAACGTAACGTTCATTTTTGTAAAAAATTCGCATATTGGCGACATAATCACTTTACCTTCGGTTTCCCTGAGCTTCTGAATTAAGTGGGGGAGATTTTAAAAGCACCGTCGGAGGTCGGTTTGGAAGTATTCATGCATTCCCTTTGACGTTGTTCCTGGCTACTTACTAATTAACATGGAGCTAAGTGTTTGCGTCCGCGGTAAACGGTGCCTTTTAACGTTTAAAAAGGTTGTATTTTTTCACTCGCTACCGTGTTTTTAGGGGCTTTGATACCGAATATATTGGTTTCGCTTTTTACTTAAAAAATTTCGGAAAGCGATTAAACCATTAGAGATAGAAATTAAACATTTATATTTAGACGTTAACGTTAAAATGTTTCGTATATTTGTACGGTTTGTGTTAATGGCTGGCGTGGTTCAATCGTTTCGATTAGTGGCCGCCATAACCTGATAAATATTTATTAACCGTTCTGTACAACAAAGGAGAAAAAATATCAAAAATTGTTTGTGGAAACTGATACCAATTGATTTTGCTCCTTGTAAAAACAACAAATAGCTTCAAAAGCATTTCTTTACCCATTTTTAACGAATTTATCTCCCCAAATCGCGAGGGGTCGTATCAATTAGAGTCGAAAAATTGCGCCCGACTTGCAACAAGTCAGAGAACAGTATTTATTTGTTGAACATTTGTTCGGGGGCGTAACAGAGATTCAATGTAACATGTCATTAGGGGGTTGTAATCCCCTAATTATGACGATTGACATAAAAGCGCCATCTGTGGCCGGCGAGAGGTGTCGGGTGACTGCACGAAGTGTCGCAAATAATAGATTTGGGTAAATTGAGGCGTCAAGTCTTAGGGATTATGTTAGTGGAGACTTGTTGATCTCGTCGACAAAAAAATGTGTTTTTACTTAAAATGTTTTTATTATGTCATCAAAGTTAAGCAATTTTTTATTTTGTAGGTAAACTGTGTTTCATATTAATGTTTAAAATGTATTTTATTCGCAACTTGTACTTAAAAACTGGTTATAATTAAGAATGACATACGAGTATTTTTAATGAATCGGAATCAATATATTGGACCACTTGAAAGAACAGGCAATAAAAAGCGAGAAAGACGGTTGAATACTCTCTATAGAACAGGGTTGTAATGAGAAGCACAGATAGAATTTACGATCTGTACTGACCATTTTTATGATAGAGTACTATTAAAATATATATTTTTTTAAAGAAGTCCCCCTCATAGACCACCTCGGGTGAGCCGCGGGGTACTCGCCAACGGTACATATGCTCTGCACAATAATGCACTTGTGATCGACACAAATGCCGCAAATCTGACAGATTGGTGTTTAATCGGCAAGGTGGAGAGGGCGCGATGTAACACCGCGGCCTGGGCCTAAATCAGGAGGAGGAACGGGAGGGACTTTACTCAGTAAGAGTCTGACATACTCTCTCGCCATACCCTGGGCGGGAGAAGTCATTTGATGATTTACGCTTGACAAAGAAAGATAGGATATGACTTAATAACCACATCCCTGCCCGATGATCCATCGCTATTGGTTACTCGTAACTATCATGTTATGTTTATTAAAAAAAGTAACCATGGAGTTTCTTGCTCGTTCTTCTCTATCGGAATCTACACTTTTGTACGAGCAAATAGCTTCACTAAGAGAACTGACCGACAGACTGACAATTTATATCTTTTACATTTTGTTTGACGTCCAAAAGTGCCAGAGCCTCAAAGAGCCAATGGTCCACCTATATGGCCCTATATGGCTCATGTTCAGACAGGGTTGTGGGAAAAGCGCAATGAGGCATCGTGGCCTCGGCCTAGAGCAGGAGAAGGAACGGGGTTTATAGTCAATAAGAGTCTGACACTCCATCCCACTCGACCCTGGGCGGGAGAAGCCATTCGACGATTTTCCTCTCACAAAAAAACTAACTACTACTCTAGCTACTGTCTTTCCATAGTTTCAATATTTAGCTTCTTACAAGCCGTATAACTGACCATATTGTATTAAAAATGCAATTTAAGTCAAAATATTTTTTTTTAAATTTAATTACACAAAAAATTCAAACTCCATCAAATACAAGTCAAAACAATGATATAAACATTTGTAACCCGTTAAATAACTTTTTTCGAGTGCCAGCTGATTCTGGGGGTCGTTTATCACAATGGGTTTACGAGATTTGTCCGAGGGGTGCGCACGCGCTTACAATCGACACTCCATTATGTCGAGAGCCTCTTACAATGGGATTATTATGCGCATATTGGTTAGCTGTTTAGTCGGATTACTTTTTCTAGTTTTATTTACAGTTGCGATTTTTTTTCTACGTCCTCTTTTCTATTTTATTTTCTTTTTTTTACGTCTGGTTGTTATATAGTTCAAAAATACGAAGTTCGGTTGATATTTTTTTTAGACTTGTTTATGGTTTCTGATTTGCTATATTTTCTTTATTTAAATCTATATTATTTACATATAGGTATATTATTTTAAATCTATTTAATTATCATTCGGTTTAGTGTCTACGTAAATAATAATGTTTATTATCTATGTCTACTCCTATTCCAACCAAATATTTAAATGTATTCTTAATTTAATTCAAATTCAAATAAAGAATAGTTACAATAAATCGCACTCAACTTGTGATTTGACAATGCTAATCGGCCATCTGCGGTTCGGAGAAACACATTTTTGACCATATCCGTCTTACAGGAGCATTTGCTTGTAAAGGAGTGAGGATTATAAATGGGTATAGTTAGGGACAGGTGTGTTCCGTCCATGATGGTCACACGATGGTCACACGCCAGGGATTAACAATAATTGTACCGGCTTCATCTAGTTTTCACATATAAATTGACGTGTAAAAGTGCCGTTTATAACCTATTTGCAAAAATAAAAAATGAAACTAGCGAAACTAAGTTCATAAGCGCACTCAAGAATATCCTC
The DNA here is from genome assembly GCA_902829305.4 of Spodoptera exigua. Lineage (NCBI taxonomy): Eukaryota > Metazoa > Arthropoda > Insecta > Lepidoptera > Noctuidae > Spodoptera > Spodoptera exigua. Next base: position 9,691,905 of record LR824615.2, read on the forward strand.
ATCAACAAAGCCTACTACTCAATTGATGAATATATAAATGATAACAACATTGTCCATATACAACATAACGCATAACAACAAGTACATTACCATGATACATTTATTGAATTTTCATAACAATTAAAATTAATGTATATATATATATACATTAATTTTTTATTATATATATTATATATATATATTAATTTTTATATATATATATATATATATATATATATATATATATATATATATATATATATATATATATACATTAATTTTAATTGTTTTAATATATATTTTAATTGTTTTAATTTTAGATGTAAGTTTTATTTTGCTGTGCCCTACAGGGTCCACGGTTGTACTTAGCTCTAAGCCATTCTGTAACACCTCTTATACATTGTGGAATGCAAATAAATATGAATATGAATATGAATATAAATTCATTGTTTCATTCTACGTATTGAACTATTTTGTTGGCTATCGCGAATTTTAGTTACGAATAAGTGTGATTAAGATTTAGTTTTTTTATGTGATAGGATATACGAGCTCGCGTATTATCTGATGGTAAGCAATCAGTGCCAGGGTTGCGGGGCAAACGCAATAAGTCGCCGCGACCTTCGGCCTAAAGCAGGAGAAGGAACGCGTTAGTTTTTAGTCAGTAAGAGTCTAAAAATCTCTCTTGCCTCAATCTGGGCAGAGAAGCCATTTGATGTTTTACCCCTGACAAACAAAGACATAGCAGGAATCTACTAGATATTTAACAAGTGAGGCATCTCTTCGTTGCCCAATGACAGCAGAATCACAAAGTATACGAAGTATGATAGACACTAGACAGAGGTCACAAGATTATAACCGCCTTTGGAAAGCTTGATATTCTACCTATCGGAATCGTAAGAAAAACCTTGTCTGTAAAAACAAAGAAGGCAATATTACCCAGAAAAAATAATCCTGTCAAAATGGCTGATTTGTCATGTTTTATAAGTTTGATAAAATGTTTTGTGAATAAATGTTGGCGAAATACGAATTGTATTTGTAATAGTATTTATCTTTGATAAGTGCGGCCAATATTGGTTGGTTGTAGTAGTTTATTTTCATAGTATTTTCCTTGTACTTTTGTTTATTATTTGAGACTGATTGGTGGTTACAAGAAGAAGTTTTTACAAGAAGAAATTTTTAACAATTTTGTTCCTTATTGCTATGATTATAAAAACCATTAGATAGGCAGTACATCAGTATAAACACATCACCGTCGAAGCAACTATGCAATCGATTACTTTGTTACTCCACCTATTCCTGGTTATTGGTAAGTAATACGCTTCTATTTGTTTATTTTTGTACAATTTTGTCAAAGTCACCATAGCTACACAGTATAAAACAAAGTCGCTTACTGTGTCCCTATATCCCAATGTATGCTTAAATCTTTAAGACAACGCAATGGACAACAAGGAGGAGATAACAAGGATTTAGATGCGGGTTTGTTTAATAGATAGAGTGATTAAAGAGAAAGATTCAACGTATAATAACATCTACTTAGTAGTGGAGAAATTTAGTATCAGCATAGCATGTGTGCGAAGCTGGGCGGGTATTTGGTTATACAATTATTTGAAAACATACAAACTATTTTATATAATTTGTTTTTTATACTTTATTCTTTCAGTATTTGACTAAATATTATGCGCTGATCGATTGAAGCAGTGATTAGGAAATACTGTATCAAAGGTCAAAGCAGGAAACAAGTTCTTTGTGAACGAATGATTGTTCTGGGTCTGGGTGTGACGATATAGGCTATTGAATTGTATGTTTGTGAACAAAAACATTGAACATCGAGCTCAGTGGAGTGCAGTTGGGGCCTAGGTCCAGCAGTGGACGGAATCAGACTAATGACAATGATGACCAAAATACTGCAGGGCAATGTATATTTTAGACAAAGCTTAAAAGTCTTTTTTCTATACACATAAAATAACACAGGCCTGTGAAGGTTTTTCTCTTTAGATACTGACAATTATCTTGAAACTGCCAATATAGATTTGGCAAGGTTTTTTGATACGTGGATATATGTTTTTAAAGTCCTAGAGGGAGAAGTTAAAGAAATAAACGAGATACAATAACATGCCAAGGACTTACACAGTAAAAAGTAATATCGTATTACCTGTATAATAAATAATCATAATATTTGGAGCTTCTTAAATATGTTAGGCGTAGTGCAGATAACTCAATTAAAAGTCTAGCCGCGAATTTTTAATATTACAATGCTGGTGTTCAACTTGTTGTTTGTTTATTTTCAGGCCATGCAGTATCGTTCAAGGCCGGGTTACTAGATCCCATTAGAAGTATGTTCAATCCGATCCTACCACACAGAATACGACACAAACCTGATCTATTACTCGGACAACTAGTACCACGATTCCGGGATTCGGGACTAGGTGATGATAGCATGGATTTTCGTTCCAACATACAAATTGCACCTGAGAAAAATCCAAATTATGTAAGGCCTTTCAACGATGCCATAAAAACAAATATAATTTATGGACTATCCAGTAAGAAGAAAACGTCAAAAAACCCGAAAGATAAGCCAAAATGTGAATCTAAAGAACTGCATAAGGAGGATAACTTAAAAAATCTAAATAAGGATCCAAAACCACCACAACCACCAAAAGATACATGTAAAGACTCACCACCGAAAGATTCATGCAAGGATAAGGACGAAAAAAAGGCCGAGCACCCAAAGGATCCATGTAAAGATGTGCCCCCAAAAGATCCACATAAGGATCATAAAGGTGAAAATCCACCGCCACACCCAGAGTCACCGAAGGAACCGTGCAACGACTCGCCCCCGAAAGATCCATGTAAGGATAACGACGGAAAAAAGCCAGAGCACCCAAAGGATCCATGCAAAGACGTGTCACCAAAAGATTCATGTAAGGATCATAAAGTTGAAAATCCACCGCCACACCCAGAGTCACCGAAGGAGCCGTGCACTGACTCGCCACCGAAAGATTCATGTAAGGATAACGACGGTAAAATGCCGGAACAACCCAAGAATCCATGTAAAGATGTACCGCCAAAAGATCCATGTAAGGATCATAAAGGTCAAAACCCACCACCACAACCAGAGCCACCGAAGGATCCGTGTAACTGCTCACCACCAAAAGATCCTCAAAATCCGGAACCACCAAAAGAACCTTGTAACGATTTACCACCAAAAGATTCGAGTACCTCCGAAAATGAATGTAAGCCACCTCCAGAACCATATATAGATTACGATAACGACTCGCCACCAAAAGAACCTTGTAAAGATCAAGATGAACACAAACCAGAGCCAGTAAAAGATCCTTGTCATCCAAGTGACGACCAAAAACAACATAAATCGCCTGCACCTGCAGAACCACCAACGGATTCTTGTAATCCAGAAAAAGAACCTTGTAACGATGTACAACCAAAAGATCCATGTAAAGATCATGATGGGCAGGAGCCAGAACCACCAAAGGATCCATGTAACAACTCACCACCGGTGGACCCATGTAATGACTCACCACCGAAAGATCCTAATAACACACCACCGAAAGATCCTTGTAAGGATCATAATGGACAAAAATCATCACCCCATTCAGAACCACCGCAGGACCAAAATAAACAAAAATCACCAAACAATGCTTGTAATGATGAAAATGAACATAAGCCACCACCGTGTCCACCAAAGAAAGAACCGTGTAAGGAGGAAAATGAGCAAACACCACATACTAATAAGAAAAAGAAACCTCTTAAAGGTCTAAATAATTCAAAAGGCCATTTAGATATGATACATTCAAATCATTTTAAGAAACTTTCGTACAGACCATCTTATTCAAAAGTGGCTACTATTGGCTCGAGTGACTACAAATTATCTGCAATTGGATCTGGTAAATCACAAATGCATTCAAAATTATCTCCTAGTAGTTTTCGATATCCTAAAATACCCCCGGAAGATCTACTTCATGAAAAAGCAACTGATGATTCATACGATTCCAAAATGCCATATGAGCCTTTGACATCAGATCCAGCACCTATGGGAAGCTCAGACAATTTCCCAAATGAGGACGCAAATAATGCAATTGACACAGACAGTTCATCTACAGAGGGGCCGTATGATAATCGGGTAAAAGAAACCTCAACAAAATCTACGGTAGATTCAGATGATTTAGAATATGATGAGATTATAGTTCAAAGATTTACTCAAGCTGTAAAATTATTAGAGGAGCTAAAAAAACTAAGTCAATTAAATGCAAATTTTAAACTACAAAGTTTACAAAAAGAAGGACATGAAAAGGCTAGTACAGAAGATGAATATATCGAAACTACAGAAGCAATGCCGGTGAAATCAACAAAAGAAGCTTACGATATGCAAGATATAAGTGATCTAATGGAGCCTGAAGAAGTTTCGAGAAAATTTTCTGAAGCTAGTTACATTCCTACAGAAGGAGTTATGACAAAACTACAAAAAGATAGGTTATACTACGAAGCAGATGTGGTTCAGTCCGATAATAATTTTAGCAGCACTGATAATCCCGAAGAAACGACTATAATAATGTGAATATAGTATTATGATAATGTACAAACATAGCATAAAAAGTGTTAAAGCTAAGGTTATTTGGATAAATAAATGTATTTATTTATAAATACCAAGTAGTATTTAATGAACTAAACTCGATGCCACTTGAGACAGGTAAAGGTTTCTGTAATTATTATAAATAATGTTGTATGTGGATTTCATCGTTTAGATTGATTCCATCAACTTTAAATGCCAAAATCTTTTATTATTCTCAACTTACCAGCCATTACGAGATTGTCAGCTCATATAATCTTTTTTTGTAAATTATTTATTATTTTGTAAACTAGCTTCTGCCAGCGACTTCGTCCACGTGAAATATATAGGTATAGTGATTTCTGGCAAATGTTTGGTTTTACCCAGTTTTACCTACATAGTTCCCGATCTCCTAGGGAACGCGCATAGGGAAGTTCTCCTCCCGGGATAAAAACTATCCTATGTCCTTTCCCGATTTTCAAACTATGTCTGTACAAAATTTTATCCAAATCGGTTCATTAGTTTAGGTGTGAAGCAGACAGACAGATATACAGAGTTGATTGAAATAAAGTAAACACAGAATTTCGAGAAAAACTTACAGCGAAATATTGAAACAACTCAAAAACCAATAAATTATTGATATTTAGCGCTCCACAAAATATGTAATAAGTTCCTGGAAATCTATCAGGAGTTACACGTATTATTGTGAGTCAACCATAAAAGAAATACTGTTGTAAGATATTTTGTAGATAATTTTATGTTGTATATTCCCGTGATACATGATTTCTATGTAACTGTAACCATAAAGACTGCACATGCGGCGGAAGCTTAAAAAATTCAGTAATTTGTCCCGTTTTCCCAACATATCCCCTTCCCTGCTCTGCTTCTATTAATTGTAGCGTGATGAAAGGTATCCTATAACCTGCCCAGGAATATGGAGAATAATTGTACCGAGTTTCGTTGAAATCCGTCGAGTAGTTTTTGGATAATAAGGAACATACAGACAGACAGTCAGACAAAAAATTTTTGGCATCACTATCGATCACTTATCATCCCCTGATAGTTATTTTGAAAATATATTTCATGTACAGAATTGACCTCTCTACAGATTTATTATAAGTATGGAAACTGTAACGTATTCGTTTAAATAATTAAATTAGGTTTGGTCTGGTATCTATTTCAATTCAACTGATGTGTTTTATTATTTGTAGTCCACCACTGTACAAATGCATTTAGTTCTTCATTATGTTAATAATTGTCAACATTAGATATTACTCCTATATGAATCATAGCTTCATTAATATATTTAGCCAATTCATACGTTTCGGCGTTGTTTAAATTGTGTTAGAGCTGTAATATTATCCCTATCGATCAGATTTTGTCAGCACGTATTTAAAATATTTTGGTACCTTCAAACCTTTTGCGTAATGGGTGTCGAAGGGTGGCACTGATTGCTTACCACCAGGTAAGTCTTTTCTTTATTTGCTGCTTATTTCCATAAATTATATTTATTTGAATGATTTGGGCATTTTTTGATTCACTTTGTTCATCAATTCAGATGGCTAAATGCAATTTCTGACGTAAATGTCCGAAGAACATTTCCGAAGTAAGTAGCTCCCAAATTATACCCGAATAATGAGCAGCATTCTTATGTCAATCTGTTTATTAATGCTTGTTTATATGATGGTGGATCATGATAACCGAAATCTTGTTATATTCTCTAAATAAATAATTATTGCAAGATTTCCCAATACCAATACGGACCTTCAGTCATAAAAAAGTAAACGCTCATGAATATAAATCTACCTCAATGAATTCAAATGTGGATCACTAGAGCAGTTTAACATCGAGGTGAGCGAAGGCTTTTTATTAAAATAGCTTAATTCACATAACGTGAAACAAAGTTTGAGCAATCATTTCCTATAGAACGTTACCGCTACACATTTTCGTCAATGTTACAATTATTATTATTCAGCGTACATTAAACGTGCAGAGCGTATATTCAACTCGGCAACTCGAGCCGCTTGAAAATTCAGGCTTCGCTCGCGGCGGGGGCGCGGCGGGTGTCGAGGAGAGGGCGGGCGGGGCAGGGGACGGTCGTTAGTGACATTTCGTATTCATGACGTCACCCGCGGGCCGATTGTTTGCAATATTACTCTAATTGGAATTGTAATTATACGCACATATCCCGCGTAGAGAATGCCTACGTGATCGCTACTACCTTCAGCGAATATTGTTGTTATATTCATATAAATCCATGTACAAAATCAACAAAAGACGTATTACATTTTGCAAAAAAATGTTTGGATAAAAAATATGAAATTTATGAATAAATGTACTTTGGCTATTCAAACTAGAGTTGAGACAAAGTTATTATTATGATTAAGTTTAGTCAGCATGAGTATAACTACTATCTACTCTAACATTATAACAGATTGAGTCCACATCACACCTAATATATTGTTTTTAAGGTAGCAGAGAAGACGAAGAACTCTATTTTTCTTTAAGGAAAAAAAAACTAAAATTACACTCCACGGATTTCAGATGAATAAGCCGTGACGTAAGAGTTGTAGAGATACTTGCACATTTGGCACACATAGACTGAGATGTGATGTGGTGATCATGGACACCCGCGACACCAGAGGAGTAGTAGTAGGATTTAAGGATTCGGGAGGGAGGGGATGGATTGTGTCTCCGGTAACCTCCTGGATTTATTTGTTTCAAGTCAGTATTCTGTAAAGCCTTAGTATCTTGCTCAGCATATTTGTGCAGAAGCAAAGCACTCTCACACTTCTCTTCTTCCTTAAATTTTATCTTCTTATCTATTTTGTTGCAAGATCCGGGACAGTGTACTGAAGACACGTCGACTTCAGTATTTTGGTGTTTACATAGCTGTTGTATCTTATGTTGATCCGTACTTACAGGAGTTGCAGCGGTTTTGGAAAATTGTGGCGTTCTTACCTACTCCAAAAATAGAGTGGACAGCAATGCTCTCTGATTTAACATCAACATTTTAGGGCGTTATCATATTGGCAACGGTCTCGGTTTAAGTATTTTTAATGAGGCTTCCGTCCGCGGTTTGGCTTGCGTTGTAGGTATATAGAGAAAAACCTATGTGTTAATCCAGGGTATTACCTATCTGCACATCGAATTTCAACAAAACCGTCCAGTTGGTTTTGCTTGAAAGAATAATTAACATACATCCGTACATTCTCACAATTTTTTATATTTATAATATTAGGTATTAGGATTTATGTTGTAAATTTATGTTGTTTAATCGATAGCTTACCAAGCATCTAGCTAGGTGGAATAATTGATTCTGACGTTTAACTTTTAAGCCGCTTGCCAGTCTATAATCAGTGCGCAGGCTCTTACAACAGTCGCAAAAAGAGAAACGGTAGTTAAAGATATTTGTCTCTCTCTCTGCATAGTTTTCGTCAGACATGTCATCTGTTCCAACGCCTCAAGGTTAGGTTTTCGCACAAAACAACAGTTAGTGGGATTACAATTGTAGTTCTGGATCATGTATGTCTGTGGCGTGTGTTAAAGACGAAAAAAATATGGTTCAGGGGCTTCTAACAATGAAGACCATCATGGATGAGGCCCAACAGGGCCGATATGTAGCCGGGATCACGGGTCAAGCGCAATATGTATACTGCAACTTCGACCTGGATTAGTAGAAGAAACAGTGGTGTTTTAGTAAGAGTTTGACAGTCCCTCTCGTCATACCCTGGGCGAGAAAAGCCATTTAATGATATTCTTTTATAAAAAAATGCAACCAATTTGTAAGCTTCGTCTTAAGTGGTAATCATAGCGATTGACGTAAAATGGTATAAATACATATATCAATAACAAAATTGTTCTAGGCGTCAAAGATTTTGTTTGTTTTCGTTCAATGTCGTATCACTCTTCGCAAGCAATAATTATAACCTTGGAATAATTTTTATTTCTTTTTTTTCAGAATTAGAACCCTTCTTTTTTGTCTTAAAAAGTTTGTTTGCAGTTTTGGTTGATATAAATGCTATTAAGTATCTATTTAATTTTTTTTTCATTTTTCTTTGCCAACAAGCAATATTTTTTTAATAAAATGCTATTAGGTTTGTTGTTTTCTGTTTTCATTGTTAACTATAATAAATTATGTTTGCGATTTATAAGCTGCTACTTTTCTATCGTCACAGCAAAATAGTATGGTAATTGGCCTCATTTCACACAGAGAAAGAATGAGCATTAATTACGGCCCTTGTTTACGGCACATCCAAACTTATAATTTGAAATTAGGGAAACCTCTTAAGGAAAGCTTACGACATTTTCCTTGTGTATGTGTAGATAGTTTAATGGATGTTGTATTTTACATTCAATACCTAATTGGTTGCCTGCCTGACTTACGTTTCTGTAATGATTAGTAATCATAGCAGTCTAGAAAATACTTTTATATTATACTATAGTATTTGGTGTGTGTACTATTATACTAGATATATATTATTAAATATTTATTATAAAAACAATTGTTTGCTCTATTGCCTTCTCTTGGTCTACTGAAGCTCAGATATTATAATCCCTTCTATGTTACATTTTAAGATATGTTATTGTTATTTTCCAAAGTTTATGTTGCCATCTTTGCTTTAAGAGCAATGATGACCTGGATAATTAAACTTTTTCTATTAGGCAAGTATTAGGTCACTTAAGTTTTGAAAAAAATCTTTGATTATTCCTGTCGTAATACGCTTGTGTTTGTGTTCGTGTATTAAAATTATGTTTGTGTTGATTTTCATAATATAGTTCGTATTCATGTGAATCAGGAAAGTGGTTCAAGTATACCATCAGGTTTGATCTATTCTCTTCATTATAGGTGTTAATGTACTAATGCTTTTTTATGGAATACGGTGGCAAAAAGGTATATGTGACACCTGGATCATAAGCAATCAGTACCGTCTTTTTTTTATTGAGGGGAAAATCATCAAATGACTTCTCCCGCCCAGGGTCGGGCGAGAGGGAATGTCAGACTCTTACTGACTAAAAACCCCCCTGTTCCTTCTCCTGCTCTGGGCCGAGGTCGCGGTGCCTCATTGCGCTTACCCCGCAACCCCGGCTAATCAGTACAGTCTAAGGACTGGAACTAACTAATAATAAGATTTTTTTATTATTATTTTCTATTATTTATTTGATTCTTAATAGCTCGCTGGTCGTTCATGCGTTGTTGCTGAAATCTTGCAGATGCTAGTTCAGACTATGATAGCCTAGACTTTAGCTTGGTGAAGGCATATCAGCAAAAGGACTGGTTGGTAGTGGTTGGATTCAAAGAGATGAAGACCAAGCTTAGGATATGAATGGAAAGGCTTGGTTTTATTTTTGGAAATCCAATGATTTATAACTTTAATGTTGAAAACTTTTTCTTTGTTTGATTACTAGTTTCCGGAACGTCTAGTACGGAAATGAATAGAAGTCGAGCAGCATATGAAACAACGGGGCAATCGCTAAGTAGGTCCTTTATATTACTGCTTTCTATAAAAAAATGAAACGATTATCAAGTTTTAATCATCACCAATTAAATATTTGAAATGATTGAATGTTAAACAAAATTTGCTCCTTTTTAAGCTGCTTCTGTAAAATCTTAAGCATTTTCTCTAATATATTGAGTAAACGTTGAGGTAAAAATCAAGTAAGTATTTGTTTCGGTTTAAATTTCATAGGTAATCCAAAAATGACAGTATTTCGGTGTTTTCATAGCTGTTGTATCTACTGTTGATGCGTACTTACAGGAGTTGCAGCGGTTTTGGAAAATTGTGGCGGGCTTACCTACTCCAAAAATAGAGTAGGCAGCAATGCTCTCTGATTTAACATCAACATTTTAGGGCGTTATCATATTGGCAACGGTCTCGGTTTAAGTATTTTTAATGAGGCTTCCGTCCGCGGGTTGGCTTGCGTTGTAGATAAAAACCTATGGGTTGATACAGGGTATTACCTATCTGCACATCGAATTTCAACAAAACGGTCCAGTCGTTTTTGCTTGAAAGAATAATAAACATACATCCGTACATTCTCACAATCTTTTATATTTATAATATTAGGTATTAGGATTTATGTTAGATTGAAATTTGACTCTAATCGATAGCTTACCTAGCATCTAGCTAGGTGGAATAATTGATTCTGAAGTTTAACTTTTATGGTGCTTGCCGGCCTATAATAAATCCTCTATAGTAAATATCCTATAATAAGTCCCTGATGGCTCTTACAACAGTCGCAAAAAGAGAAACGGTAGTTAAAGATATTTGTCCCTCTCTCTGTACAGTTGTCGTCAGACATGTAATCTGTTCCAACGCCTGAGCAAGGTTAGGTTTTCGCACAAAACAACAGTTAGTGGGATTACAATTGTAGTTCTGGATCACGTATGTCTGTGGCGTGTGTTAAAGACGAAAAAAATATGCTTCAGGAGCTTCTAACAATGTAGACCACAATGGATGAGGCCCAACAGGGCCGATGGGTAGCCGGGATCGCGGGTCAAGCGCAATATACCGCGACCTCAACCTGGACCAGGAGAAGGAACAGTGGTGGTGTTTTTAGTCAGAGTTTGACACTCCCCCTCGTCATACCCTGAGCGAGAGAAGTCATTTAATGATTTTCCTTCCTCAAAAAAGGGAACCAATTTGTAAGCTTCGTCTTAAGTGGTAATGATAGCTATTGACATAAAATCGTATATACCAATAACAAAATTGTTCTAGGCGTCAAAGATTTTGTTTGTTTTCGTTCAATGTCGTATGACTCTTTGCAAGCGACATTATAACATTGGTATTCTTTTTTTTCCTTTTTTCTTTCAGAATTAGATCCCTTTCCCTTTTTGTCTTAAGAAGTTTTGCTTTAAGTTTTAGTTGATATAAATGCTATTATCTATTTAATTTTTTTTCATTTTTCTTTGTACACCAGCAATATTTTTTTAATTAAATGCTATTAGGTTTGTTGTTTTCTATTTTCATTGTTAACTATAATAAATTATGTTTGCGATTTATAAGCTGGTACTTTTCTATTGTCACAGCAAAATAGTATGGTAATTGGCCTCACTTCACACAGAGAAAGAATGAGCATTAATTACGGCTCTTGTTTATGGCACATCCAAACTTATAATTTGAAATTAGGGAAACCTCTTAAGGAAAGCTTACGACATTTTCCTTGTGTATGTGTAGATAGTTTAATGGATGTTGTATTTTACATTCAATACCTAATTGGTTGCCTGCCTGACTTACGTTTCTGTAATGATTAGTAGTGATAGCAGTCTAGAAAATACTTTTATATTATACTTTTATACTTTGTATTTGGTGTGTGGCTATTATTATACTAGGTATATATTATTAAATATTTATTATAAAAACAATTGTCTTGCTCTATTGCCTTCTCTTGGTCTACTGAAGCTTAGATATTATAATCCCTTCTATGTTACATTATAAGGTATGTTATTGTTAATGTCCAATGAGCAATGATGACCTGGATAATTTAACTTTTTCTATTAGGCAAGTTTTAGGTCACTTAAGCTTTGAAAAAAAACTTTGATTATTTCTGTCGTAATACGCTTGTGTTTGTGTATTAAAATTATGTTTGTGTTGGTTTTCATAATATATTTCGTATTCATGTGAATCTGTAAGTGGTTCAAGTACACCATCCGGTTTGATCTATTCACTTTATTATAGGTGTTAATGTACTAATGCTTTTAATGGAATACGGTGGCAAAAAGGTATATGTGACACCTGGATCATAAGCAATCAGTACCGTCTTTTTTTTATTGAGGGGAAAATTATCAAATGACTTCTCCCGCCCAGGGCTGGGCGAGAGGGAGTGTCAGACTCTTACTGACTAAAAACCCCCCTGTTCCTTCTCCTGCTCTGGGCCGAGGTCACGGTGCCTCATTGCGCTTATCCCGCAACCCCGGCTAATCAGTACCGTCTAAGGACTGGAATTAGCTAATAAAAGGATTTTTTGATTATTATTTTCAATTATTGATTTCATTCTTAATAGCTCGCTGGTCGTTTATGTGTTGTTGCTGAAATCTTGCAGATGCTATTTCAGACTATAATAGCCTAGACTTTAGCTTGGTGAAGGGATACAGCAAAAGGGTTGATAGTGGTTGGATTTAAAGAGATGAAGACCAAGCTTAGGATATTAATGGAAAGGCTTAGATTTATTTTTGGAAATCCAATGATTTATAACTTTAATGTTGAAAACTTTTTCTTTGTTTGATTAGTAATTTCCGGAACTTCTGGTTTGAAAACGAATAGAAGTCGAGCAAAATATGAAACAAGGCGGCAATCGCTTAGTAGTTCATTTATATTACTGTTTTCGATAAAGAATGAAACGATTCGCAAGTTTTACTCATCACCCATTAATTACTTTAAATGATATGCTAAAACGAAATTTGCTCCTTTTTAAGCCTGCTGAGCTTATGTAAAATCTTAAGCAAATTCTCTTAAATATTGTGTAACCGTTTAGGAAAAATCAAGTAAGTATTTGTTTCGGTTTCAATTTCATAGGTATTCGTCTAGCAAAGTATTATTGTTTTCTTTTGGAAGCTCTCTATAATATTGAGAACTTCACTATCAATAAAGAAGACTCAATAATTAAACAATAGCCATGAATTAAGTATGTGATTCATCGATCGAACAGAACAGAAAGTGGTTAACTTAATTAAAAGATCTATTAATACTTAAGAATATAAAAGGCTATGGAGTTTACAGGCTGCTTGTTGATGGTAGAGGGTAAAAAATAATATTAGTCCTCATTGAAAGAAACAAAACGCTTGAAGAATCCAAAAATGTTAGGTCTTCTTTTTGCTATTTATGTTAATTTGATGCGGTTAGATTAGAATTGATAAATCATGTTTGTTTGTATTTATTAAGTTTTACAAAATAATTTTTATTATTGATCTTTATTTTCGTTTTATATTAAATTTATAAAATCATTTTCTAAACTTATTTTTATCGCATTGTTGAAATATGAAAGTGCTTTTAAAAGGAGTTCTACTGTTAAATTTTTACTAACAAAAATCTTTATAGACGAATAAAGGTAAGTAATATAATTTTCACATTAATCCATTATAGGGCTCAAATCCAGGTCTTTTTTTGTACCGAACAAGAGTTCCCTTTCTCAATAGTTATACGAAAAAGTTTAAACAATTTACCTAAGGTTTTTAGTTTTGTAAAAAACATAACAATATTGTATCGTAATAACTCTAACCTTTCGCTGCAAATTTCTAAGTAAAACACAGTACACTACGAGTATACTTATAAAAGTATGGGTAAGTAGACTAGGTAGGGATTATATATAGAGTATTTGGGTGCATAACGGCTTAGTCAAGTTATAGTAAACAAATTAGATATCAAGTAATAAATATCAGATATAAACTTAACTTTTGATGAGATTCTTAACATTTTTATGCGAATATAACTAATAGAAATAACCGTAAGCTTTATGGCCAATACACATCATAACAAAACATTGTAACTAGTTGCCCCATGTTTAATAAAATCATTGAGAGAAAGATTGATTTGAATTATTAATTTAGGTATATGGAGACAGACATCGGAGGCAGATATTATTTTGTTTAACTTGAGGCAAATAGGAATAACGTTTGACAATGAGAGCAACCTACCTGTGTTATCTTGCAAGGAGCGGCTGAGAGGTGGTGCCGGCGGCGTGGCAGCGTGCTCCCCACCGTACAGTCCGCCGAACTCCTCCGCAGACGACGAGGACGCGTTGCTGCACTTGCGGCCCTTGTCTGGCGTGTACTTGCTCTCACCTCCCGCCGGCAGGAACTTGGCGTCTTGCTGGTGCTCGTCCAGTAACCCTGGCACGCCCAGCAGCCCACCGACCAGGTTCGGTCTCAACTCTTCCATTATTTTGGAGCCTTGGCCGCATCCACCGCCGCCGCTGAAGTTGAGCTGGCGGCTGAAGAAGGCCGGGAATATGTTGAACTGCTGCGGGTCCGGCAGCGCGGCGAGTGGCGGCGCGGGCGGCTCGGCGGCCCCCGCGCACGCCGTGCTCTTGAACTCCACCGTGCTGTGGCCGGCGCGCTGGCTGAGCGACCAGCGCGGCTCTCCCGCGCTCCTGTGCTCGTGCTCCGTGCCGTCGCCGTCGCCGTCGGCTCGGCCCCGACGCTCACTGACTAACCACATTATAGTGACGTCGCACGTCGCGCCGCACCGACCACGCCGCCCCGCGCGTTAATTGTTCGCGACTGCGCGAGAGGAACTCACGTCGCCGCCCACGGGCGAGACAGAAACGGCCTGCTCCCATACCCCCATAATCGATGTAAAATCTTTATAGGGATGCTGCGTCTCATTCATCCGCGGCGGAGAGCGCGGGCCGGCCGGGGCGGGCCGATGGGGCGGCTGCAGCGCGCGCTGTGGTTGGCTGGCGGGGCCGGGCGCCCGCCCCTCGCCGCGCACTGCTCCGGGCCAGATACGCTTTTCTTTGTTTTATTGTCCCCACGGCTCCTCGTCGATCTTGCGTTTAAAGTTTATGCATTGCACTATGTTTTGTTTCACAAAACGCAAAATCATGTATGGAAGTTCTTGAGGTAAAACGTGAAACAGAGAAGGGAGGATGCTTTTAATGGAGCGAGTGCTTTGTGTCGGTGATTGTGTCTGTATGACAGTACTTGCAGTACCTACGGCTGTAGCCATGCACGCGATCACAAATCTTTGTTAAATGTTAAACACAATTATGTGCCTACATAGATACGCCTGTATAGCTGCGAGCTTGTAACTTGTCAACTCGACGTATCTTTGTTTCAGCATATATTGTGAAACAATTATGAAGACCGAAGACCGTTTTGATATGTCACAAGTTATTATTTGAAAGATAGTACTTAATACTTTGTTTATGATTCATGTCGTTTTCTTTAATTTTATCGGCAGGTTTAATAAAGAACATATTTATTGCGTTTTATTTACCTTTCTAAGCTAATTTCGATAGGTTTACAAAGATGCAACATAAATAATTTAGAAAAGTTTTAGGTAACTTTCGTGGGTAACAGTCTATCGCTATGCTTATTACAGGCATACCTACTCTATAGGTCGGATTCCTAACTACATAGGTACCTACACATACAACCGTTAGATAGAGCACACGTTTGTTAAAATGTATAGTGCAACCTAAAGTAATACAGACGTACCATAAGTATTCGTACAATATGCGCTTAAGTAAATACTATGTAGGTGGGTAGGTAGCTAGGTATCATTTTTTCAGGTTAAGACTTGAACGAAGGAGGTCGCATAGAAACTTTTTGTTTTTAGCCGACTATTTGAGAAATATGACGAATTACACTATTCAATGGCTGCCGACCAAAGGTTAAGTACAAGCGCTTAGTAAATGATACATTAAAATGTGGCTAATTAGCCACACTTTTTAAATATTTGTCTATTTTTCACTCGCGATTATTGAATAATGCCATCTCACTTTGACGTCTAAACATACGATTTGTTCATGTGTGTATCAGTGTGTCGTTTTTAAAAATCGAATTTTGTTTAGGTAACCTATCTACACCATTTTACTTATAATAGCATTGCTACCGACCTTTTCTGTTTGATTCTACCATAGCAGTTAGACCAAATGACGAACCACAAATAATAAAGCATTTGTAATTCGAAAACCCGATACCTACAAAAATTAACATAAGGGGTCCTTATCACAAAATCTTTAGAACAAGTGTACTGCAACCCTTTTGGATGCATCCCCGTATAATATTATTATGAATATCATTAGCAGTATCGAGTTTGTGATATTCATTACGAGATGGAAGATATTTAATTGATATTCAATTTCAGCTGCTATCACTTTGAGGGCGCATCCGCTAAATCATTCATATTCGATAAATTATTGCACGGATTGTCATATGGAATGGTGAGTGGGTTTGCAAAATGATGTGGTTAAAATGTAATGATTTGTTTGTTTTTTAAGGTTTTTTTTCTAGGATTTTTTTTGGTGGATAAATAAATGGAGTTGGGATGTCAAGTTTTGGTATTGAGAAATTTACGATAAAAAATCGCGATGGACATGTATGTATTTGATTTATTACGTGGATTTTGGAGATAAAATATTTACTTACTATCAATTTAAGAAAGTATACTTTTTAAACAGAATTACACTTTTAGTAAATTGTAGATATAGGTTTTCGTCAGTTTTTTGCATTGTTTTTTTATGTAGTTAGTTAGGGCAGGTTCTATTAATATTTTTTTTGACCTAGATAGGTAGTTTTTATGCCATAATAATATAACTTGTTAGGAACATTGAAAGAATAGGGGTTTAATTATTATTACCTACATAGGTAAATATAACCTATACACATTTTCATGTACATCTGTTACATTTTATTGTAGGTATCTACATATAAATAACACAAATGTAAAAAGGTGCGTCACTACGTACGAAGCGAGTCCCTTTTTATAGATTTTGTAGGTTATTGAATATCAATGGTGAGATAAAAAAATAACTACTTTATGGTTGATTTATGACTATATTAAATTCTACAAATAATGGTCTAAATGGTTAATACTAAAAGATGATTTGATTTGATTTGTACGAGTTGACCGGCGATTGCGTACTACTACCGAACGTAGAATTCGATACATTTTATAAAACTGTTTGCACGTAAATTGCTGAGCTTTTCGGTTGCGTTGCTCCGAACAACAAATATAGTTCCATTATCTTAAAAATGAGTAAGTACATCACACAAAACAAACGCCTCTTTACATCGAAAACAATTCCCGTTCCTAATTAACTGACGGAAGGAAAAGCAAAATAGAATTCGTATTAAACTAGGGGGAAGTTTTTGGGTATACGAGTACCAGGAGTACAGGAATGGAGAGGAGGTCTTAGAACTTTAGCAGTAGTTTTAATTGATTCTTCGCTTCTTGAAGTAAGGTCTTTGCAAAGTTCCTTCTCGTATGTATTTATTTAATAGAAAAGTGCTAGTGTCAAGATAATGAAGTTTTACTTATGTCTTCGTAATGGCGTAGGTATAGTACCTATATATAGGTAAGTAATCTTTGATGTAGTTTTGTTATGTGTTTTGTTATCATTAATGTATGTTTATGAGTATTTATAGAATGGTTTCTTTCGTTTGAGTGGTTACTGGACGTGTTATTGAGTGTCCTGTAGTAAAGATACAGCTCAGTTGATCATAAAAACTTTTATGTTTTTTAATATAAAACGAAAGTCCTAATTCTAAAAGCAGAAACTTTGAAAAATATCTCTATTTAGCTATCGATAAGCACGGGAAGGCTAGTTGGAGATCGTATTTAAAAGATTTAGCCTAATTTATTTATTTATTTCTTTCTTGAAAAAATGCACTTACTGGCTTACAGTGAGTACCAAAACGCCAGAAAGCTAGTTAATTAGAGATATGCCTGGTCACTGTCGAAAGTGCAGGCTGTTAGTCGACACTTATGACATTCACAGAAGGAAAAGGTGAGGAGTATTCAAGTATTGCTTTCTCTTCTCTCGATATGGCTAAGACGAAGGTACATGTCACGACAGTAATTTTTTGTTTATGTAATAGTGTGGGCAGAATAGGTTTAAAGAACATTATTTCTCATAAGAACAATGGTTCACTTAAAATGAGATTAACAATATTAACTTATAGCTAAATTTACAGCGCTTTGGCTTCACTATAAATAAACAGAGGGTACAACAGCAGTGAGGCAGACAAATGTTGAGAAGTCAGAAGAAGAAGAAGAGAAGAATATAATTGTGTTTAGCGTTTATAGAAACGTGTCGCAACTTTTCGTGTTCGTGATTTGCACAGTCACGTGGAATGTAAATACTTACCTACATGCGATATTATCTTTAAGTTACTTATTCGTTTTTCACGATGAATGATGAAAATGGTTGCTGATAGGCCGGTTTGTCCGATACAGAGACACTGGGTGGAATTAGCTATAGGTTACTAACTATACTTTTTGTTACTAACACACTAACAATCTATGGTCTATTATGGGTCTGAAATAAAGAAATTTTAATTTTTTAATTTTAATTTTTAATTTTAATTCACCAATAACATTAAAACGAGACATTTGCTAAGGATTCTTGGGATATTGGGTTTTCCAATTTTAAAACTATTGGTGACCTATATAGTCTATATAGCTCTACGTCTAAACAATAATCTTCTCACGTTCTAGCTGTCGCAGGAGACTTTCCAGGTCAGAGATCGCACGACGACATCTTGGACGGCGAGGAAATGCAGTTGCAGAACCAGACCCTATTACTAGGGCCGGTGATTGATAGGGTTGCGGAAGCAAGCATAATGTTTTACCGTAGATATCTAAGTGTCGAAGAGTCAAGCTTTGGCGCGACTTGGGCTGCTCGACCGGATTGATATAACGACCTCAAAGAAAACCGGCGTGAAACTACAGTGTAAGTGATGTTACGGAGGCCCAATCCTTATTCCCTTCCGCCAATCCCAAAATCTCCGAAAACTTGATCGTCAAAATGCCGGCAATGCACTCGTGACTCCGTTGTTGTGGGTGATGGGCAGTGCCGATTGCTTACTATCAAGCAACCCATCTATTCGTTTGCCGTAATATCACATAAAAAAATCGGCTCGGCCCATAGCAGGTGAAAAACGAGTTGTTTTTAGTCAGTAAGAGATGAGACGCTCTCGTTCTAACCAGGGCATCAGAATCAATAGAATAATATTACCTTTTCCAAAAAGAGATCTTAAGGAAAACTTTTTTTTAATTTCGCATATCCAGATTAAACAAGGATATTCAAACTTCTGTTTTGCGAGATTTTAATTAAGTATTTTCTTTTTTGCTATTTTTATCCAGATCCCATCTAATGGGACGTTGACTAGTGAATTCTTTGGACCTAATTTCAATTGATTTTCAGCTGACGGTGACACCTTGAACTTTCTGAACAAATAAAGAATTATTTGATAATACTAATATACCTAGCTTTGATGGTCTAAAATAAACAACAAGACGGTTTGTCATAATTTAATTTATAGGAGGAAAATATGAAAAAAAAAAAATAAGTAGGAAGAAACATACTGTACCATATGTCTTGTAAAACTATCCCATCTTACTAATATTATAAACGCCAAAGTGACGATGTTTGAATGTTTGTTACTCAATCACGACAAAACAGCTGGACGGATCTAGATGAAATTTGGCACAGGTATAGGATACACTCCAAGATTGGACAAAGGCTACTTTTTATCAACATACCACGAGGGCAAAGCCGCGGTCGGAAGCTAGTACTTTAATATATTGAAATTTAAGCAAAATACAAACTTACATGTCATTGTGTACTTTTGTATCTTATCCTTGTGTTCTGCCAAAAAATGTGTCCGAATCGAACTTATAAGGGTTTTTGTAATACTCTAGGCCCAGTTGCATGCTATAGCTAAGAATAAAATTATACGTTGTATGGAAAGTTAAAACAGTTTCAGGAAAAGTATAGTTGACTGAAGGTCTTCAATTAAAGAAATGCGACATTTAATATAGTCTCAGAGTTTTGCCAAAAATCATATCCAAATGTGTACTTCATCTTACTTAAAGCTTCTAAAGGGGGTTGTCCGTCGTAGTTTTCTAACACAGACACAATTTCTTGATCACATCAAAGTCAAAGTCAATTAGACCTTAACAGGCACTTTTGAACGTCAAAAAGACAAAAAGTGTCAGTCTGTCGGTCAGTCCTCTTAGTGAAGCTATTTGCTCCTTCCAAAGTGTAGATTCCAATCGAAAAGAACGAGCAACAAACTCATTGGTTACTTACTCTTTTTTTATCAGTTTCGTAAACGTCGTATCTTGAATATTCTGATGGAGGGCCTATTAATCAAAAATTAGTTCAGACACTTTAGCTGGTATTTCATTACTGGCTAAAGCAATAGTCAAATTGTGCTTTATGATGTATGAGTTATTTACATCTGCTTGCAGCGAAATGTTGTTAACCTTCTCATTTTAAGATTTCATGTTCATCATATAGTACAAAAATATGTTTTTTTTTTATTTAATAGTTCGGCAAACGAGCAGACGGATTACCTGATGGTAAGCAATCAGCGTCGCCCATGGACACTCGCAACGGAGGAGTTACGAGTGCGTTGCCGACCTTTTAGGGATTAGGGATTTGGAGATTTAGGGATTTAGGAGGGATTGGGGGAGGGGAAGGATTGGGCCTCCGGTTACCTCACTCACACGGCGAAACACAACGCTCTGGTTATTTCACGCCAGTTTTCTGTGAGGCCGTGGTATCACTCCGGTCGAGCCGACCCATTCGTGCCGAAGCATGGCTCTCCCATACTTATATAAAAAAACTACTGGTTTGCACTCCAACTTCAAACCTTGGCGCCCCCCAGAATTTGTCGCCCTGGACCATCGCCCCATCTCGCCCCCTAACGTGTATTCTCGGTAACAAATCTCCCTTGATTTCTTTTCAAATATGACCGAAGCGTAATTCCCAACTACTGTTTCCCCCAAAAAGAGTATATCAGCTTATTTGAAATAAATAGTGAGAAACATTAATTTTATTTAGTTTTCATTAATTAGTTTTCGCAACTTTAAACTAGGGTACTAGTACCAAATCCAGATTGCTAAAGTTATGTTTTTAAAATAACCTACCTATTACTAGGGTCCACAAGTCCAAATTAATAAAAAAATCAAATTCTATAAGTGGATTCTATAGGTAGGCTGCAATGGAATAAATGTCAGGAGCACCTATCGGGTTTTTGTTTTGCCAGGGGAAAATCATCAAATGACTTCTCCCGCCCAGGATAAGGCGAAAGAGTGCCAGTGTTCCTTCTCCTGTTTTCGGCCAAGGGTGCCTCATTGCGCTTACCCCGCAACCCCGGCTGAACGTCAGCCCTGTAGGCCCCCGTCTTTTTTTCAGGGAAAAATCATCAATTGACTTTTTTGAGGGAGTTTCAGACTCGTACTGACTAAACACCCCCGTTCCTTCTACTGGTCTGGGCCGAAGCTGCGATGACTCATTGCGCTTAATGCCTATCTGTGGCGGTCTATTAGCTTATTGAGGCGCGGGCGGAACGCTACGCGCCGATCGCTAGGGTCTGATTCTGGTCAGCGAGCTACCCTTAGTCGCCGTCCGCAGACCCGCGCTTACGGTTGCCGGAGATCGTCTCTCGAGGTCCTATCGGCTGGACTGTATGGTCAACGGCTGAGCGGCGTGTTTGGCACTTCTGGAGCAGCAGCTGTCCTGTTCGTTCAAATATTGAACATGATACATAGGAAGCTACTGTTAGTATAATAATTTATTGAGTAATCACACAAAAAATTATTATATTTTGTGTGTAATTTGTAGGAGGCGGTGACTTCTGCGTTTGTTACGGTGTTTCTTCTCAGAGTAGTCAGAAGGGGAATGTCGGACTCGTTGAATGTAAAAAATGAAAAAACAGATATATACAATAATTTAATTACGAATACTTTATTACTTTACTGATATCGCACACATAGTATGTCTTGGAAATCAGAAGGTAGATTCTCTCCAATCTCCGATATAAATATCATAAGAGGTTCACGTTTCCTTATGTTGTTGTCTTCATCTTAAAGATATCTAAATAACCTTAGAAAGTGCACAATATGCAAGTTATAATTTAACCTTGGCACTTGTCAGATTCATTCCCGCGTTAACACCATCGGGCCACCACGACTTTTTATAATTTATGCAATGTTCAAATAGATTTTTTTTTCTTGAGACTGGTCACACTTTCAGACTAAGGGTTACGTGATACATACATACATATCTCATTAAGCCATAAGTGCCTTCTGCTGAACAAAGGCCTCATTTCACAGAAAGAAGGTTTGAAAATATAAGTCCAGGTGTCTTCACGATGTTTCATCTCACAATATGTCATTGGAAAAAGTACATAGGTATAACTCGGAAAACCACAACAAGAACCATCGCACTAAACAACAACATGCAGACTCTACAGTAAGAAATGCAGTAAAGACATGATATTTTCAGGAAATAGGCTTCCGAATAGACTTTTATTCAATGATTTAAAATAGAAATAGTTTTTCTATATCTAAGATGTAAGTATGTAGGAATTATTCGTCAAAATAAGCTTTTGACTTGGTTTTTGAAGTCCAGTAAGTTTGTGATATAAACTAAAATGACGATTTATTATAGAATTCGCGACATTTGTTATGACCATGTGTGGGCTACGCCTACACCCGCCCCTACTCTTTGGGTAATACCATATTATACTAGTTTCAAAGAAACACATCATTTTGAGAATAGGGTAGGGGGGTACTAAAAGCAAATTGCATAACTTAGACTACATTTATTGATGACACGTGGCGTTTATCTTTTTGTAATATTATTTTTATTCATAATTGTGAAGAGTTGGTTTTATCCCAAGGATGTTTGATAGATTTACTCTATCAATTACTAGTTTCCGCTCACGGCTTCGCCTTCGTTGTATGTGTTATTCCAGGGTATTTATTACCTAATTATATATCACATTCCAACCAAATCGGTCCATTTCTTTTGTCGTGAAAGAATAACAAACATAGATCCATACATTCTCACAAACTTTCAGATTGCAATATCACTAGTACAAGTAGGACCAAATTTTTGATAAATTTCATTTAGTAGGTAAATAGGTAGTTCTATAATAGCACCTAGTTACCTTTACAAATTTCTATAACAATCTAAAATCCGAACATACAATAAAAGTTTTCTATTAAAAAATATAAGTTAATTACAAGTCATTGCTATCAGTCAATATCTTTAAAATAGGCGATTCTATTTAGCAACATCAATCATGATATCAGATTACAATTGGAGAAAGACTAAGTTGAATGACAGACAGACAGACAAAGTTCCACCAAAACTATTTCAGAAGATTGAAGTTTTCCATTTGGAGACTAAAGAGAGAGAGAGAGTACTTATTTATCTAAAGGATTATCGAAATTACAACGTTTGGAAAACCTTGATGTTAACAACATATAATTACGCACGTATTAACGTGTAAAGTAATCATTTAAATACCTTGGAAGGCTTGACGTTTCTATCTGCACAGGTCGTGGTAGCAAGCAGAGCCTGCTGCTTTTGTATGTTGGTAACCTTATTGTCATTATATCAAAAACCTAACGGAACTAGTATTTTCTCATCATTTCTCAAACAAAATAAAACGATAACCTAATCAGTACTTACAAACGTGATTCCTTACGCTAATTTGTCGCTAATAAAAATATTTCGTTTGGGGACATTTTATATTGGAATAGTGAGATAGTAAAATAAATTCCGGTTGGTTGAGGACGTCGTGTGTGTTTCCTGTCGCTTGGCAGCCACGGTTTCCGCTGCCGTGTCCGACCGTCCGACGGCAGGTCGGCCGGTGAATGCTCGGCTTTATACGAAGTATATGTAGATGGAATTCCCACACGACGAGATTCGGTCACTGTGGTTATTCGCTGTTATTGTGATGGTATTAGTCGAAATACGGACGATGGTAATCTTTACGACGAATTAAGCATGGTTACAAGCAGATTGTTTTAGATTTTATGTGTATTACAATAAAACATCATTACGATGAGGGTTTATGATGAAATATGGAAAGTAAAAGGTACATGATAATGGATAAAACAATCAGTTTGAATCAACGTTAATGACTGACAGATACTTAGGTAACTAAACCATTAAAAGAAGGAAAATATTAAATCTACTAAGCGAACACTGAATAATAATATGATTAAACACACATATCATTTTCACGGTAAAAGTTCACGTACAAAATACGTCCCCGATTTTACTTGTAGCTAACACTAGCAGGGCGACAGGTGGGGGGTTGCGTTGCGGGTCTGCTCAACTTAGGGAGGGAGGAGTAATTGCTCGAGATGATGTTTAATAAGTTTTTAATGGCTGTGACGGTGCGGACCCCGTCGTTTAACCATGCCCGAATACATCAATTTTTAGGACCAGCTCTTCTAGACCCCCCTGCCTCCTCTCTACTTACCATTCCGCCGGCGACAACAGGGAGACAAAGGGGAGCTCGACAGACCAATTTAAAGTAGACACACGATTTATCTGTCGTTTCAAGAAACGTTTCAATTTTACTTTATAATGTACCCTTACCCTTTAACTTTTCGATTTGTCTTCTCCGAATTATTGATGCTTGTGTTTTATGTAAGGGCAATTGTTCTTATTTATTTTGAAACGATATTTTACTCTTGTATATCCTTCTCAATCTACTCTAATACTGTTTTCAAAGATCAAGGATGTAGTAGGTATATATAGCCTTCTTTTTGTAAGAGAAATCTGTAAACACAGAATTATTAGCGATACAAAATGGTGGTACACATTTATGGCTCCCTCTTATTATGAAGGGACCAAATTTACCGACAACTGAGTGTAGGCGACCCTTGAAAAGGGTGCCTTCACCTGCCCTGGAACCTGGAGTGCAAAAAGAGACAGAAACATCGTGTGTTAAGCTTCGGAAGCACACCCTTTTTGGTCGCCACGAAACGTTTGAGAGGTAATTTTATAATTCATCCTTTTTGGGCCATTTTCACTGATTAATTATTTATTTAAAGACAGATTTGTCAGGCAGGTCACTTAGGGTAATGAATTATTTTCATCAAACGCATTCATTTTTAACGATTAAGTAACGTTCTTGTTGAAAGAAGAAGGCGGACCATTTACGAGCGTGTAGTCAGAACAGTATTGTGTTGTAACAATGAAATGTAACAAGTAACTATTATGCTAATTGTGGTTTTGTTTTGTTATTTGCAAAATGGGCGTAAAAATCTCATTGAATGCGAAACAAGTCAATTGTTTGCAAAAATATTTTGACAGCAAAATTCTTAGTTATCCCGCTTTCAAAATTGCCGCCTAATTTGTCGCGCGCGCTCGTTTACGCCCACCGTTAATTTGAAATTAGAACTCTTAACTTTTTTATTGCAGCCACGTGGCATGCTGACAATGACAATGCCATTGTGTTTGTTATGTTTTTTATATTTTGTATTATTTGGCACTGTATGTAGGTACCTAACATTTGTAGACACTTAAGATCAGTATGTACTTTATAGAACTTTGTATTATCTATATAGGATATTTGGTAGTAAAAACCTACTACACCTAATCTAGTTAATCCTCGTACGCCGAAATGTTTAGGTACTTCCACGTTCGATTTTTGTAGTAGACGGTAAGTACAATCATCCATAAAAGCTTTTATTTTTACGACATTTTAAGCTTTATATGATTTTTTTTTCTCAGTTTTTACTGTTACAGTTTTAATGTAAATGACTATATATATAATGAAGTTATTTTGCTGGTGTAAGTGTTTTTTATAAACAACACCTAAATAACTGGATACTTCTTAAAAACCTAAACCAATTTACTGTCAAAAAATATAACGTAACCAGAAAAATCGTCCAACACAAAATGCCTTCCACGGAAAATACAACCTCAATTTTGAGTAAAGAGTTTTTATGCAGACTCAAACGGCGACCTGGCTGGTAGACATTTTTTTTGTTTCTCGTTATTTTTTCGCGGCAAAACGGCTCCATATTTGTTTTAGTCGTTGGCAGTACATGGGCGACGTCAAACGAAAGCGCGGCAGTCTTAAAAGCTCACCAATTACGGGCTAAAAGCACCTTCGAGCCGGGCTTGCTTGTCGGCTCGCGTGGTTACGTTCCCTCATCAATTTTGTACGTAGCTCTCTCGCAACTTAAAAACTTTACATTCTGAATAGAAAAAGTCACATGAGTGATCTAAATTAAGACTGTATTTTTCTTAAAATGATCGCTTTTGGTTGATTAATTTGTCGATAAATAAAAGTCGCAGAACAAAATACGTGTTGCTGTATTTATCACTAAAACTTTGCATAGGAAGATTAAAGTTTTATCATCCATAGATTTATATTAAATGAAATCAAATTAACGATGACATAACATTAAAATAAAGCGACACTTAAAACATGTTTAGCACTCACATTGAATTCAAGTACCTAGTAACAATATACTTACACAATATCATTATTAATTAATTTGAAATAAATATAATTATTATTAGTTTAAGAAACTTTTAATCTGTCTCGATATCGGTAAAGTATTTTTAAATATATTTATTCGTATAATTTTAACATGGTGTGCGAATCAATGACATATTATGAATATTTAACCCGTTTGTAGTCATTATAAAAAACGAAATGATGCTTTTTAACATGATGGAATCTGTGTTCACTGCCATATGTAAGTAAGTGGCGAGGTAAACGTCTCCACATTTTTGCAAACGAAAATAATCAGCGGGAAAATGCGGCGCCATTTTTGTAAACGACGTTGAGTGCTTTATCGATATTGTTGTATGTAAGTATGTCTGTTTATTGTTATACTTGTTGTTAAGATATTATAACTTCTATATTTTCTTATTGAATGCGCCTTTTCTCTTTACGTGTACCGAAGTTCGTAATAAATAAATAATATGATATTTACAAATCAAATGAGAGTTCATTTCATTTCTCAATGTTAGTAGAAAATATTTTTCTTTCAACTCCCTAATTGTATTAGACGACGCCTGGTTCGCATCCTATGTAAAATTCTTACACACTTTATACGAGTCAAAGAATCTCCTTATATATCTTAAAAAAATTAGGTACCAATTACGAGTATTTTTCTCAAGAACATTTTCGAGATAAGAGTACCTTATTCGAGTTGTTTTCCTCTGGAAGAGGCTTAAAACAAAAAGATGGCGAATCCGAGAGCCACAAGCAAACCTTAAAAACTTTCCGACATGAAAGTTTAAAAGTGATCCGGGTAGGGGGAAGTCGGGGTGGTGGGGAGAGTGGTTGCTTAGCAACGCCGCCCACACCCGCCCTACGCCGCAAATCTCCGTTTGATACAGAAAACCGAAAATTTATTGTTCCTAACATAGAGATTTATGATTCATTTGGGACTTTCATTACACTTATATATCTAGTTGATTTTACGACAGAATTTTCAATTAAGATAAAGTTTTACTAATTAATTGCAAAGTACATATATATACTTATGTGTTTATTTATTAACATTTGAAACTAACTCAGAGTACTTAAATGTAGGTCCTACTACCTACGCCAAGATTATAACTTCCAATTAGGTATTCCACTATCCGTCGACGGCATTTGAATTCAGTGTCGATCAAATCCCTTGAGAAAAATGTCGCCCTTGAAACAAGTAAACAGATTTGTATTGGTTTATCAATATTCTAACATTGTTATAGGTATAATTTCTGTAAGTAAAAGAAGAAAAACTGAACCAAATCTTAAACATTTCATTTTTATTACTTGACGATTTTCCTGTCTTAAGCCTAATTTGATTAAGATCTCTTTTTCTGAAGTCTTCTGGAATTATCCGTCCCACTAAACTGTGCATGTACAAGTCAGCAAGACGCTAATTTGTTTCAATTTGCGTCACACACGCTCGAGACAAAAGGAACGTAGCAAGAGAAGTCAATTAGCATGCAAATGTAAGAAAACGACCATTAGGGAGACTTCAGTCGCACGCAGCCTGTTCGTGTATTGATCATACAATCCCTCACACGCTTACATACACCCGTCTCTTTTTAACTTCCCACAACAGATCGCTATAAACATAAACATTTTCATACTGAAAAGCCTTCTATTGATCACCTTCACTCACAATTTTCAACCCTACCCTCAAGAGACAAGTTTAAAAATCAATCAAGTCCAAAACGTGTAGATACGACGTTTTCTTGATAACTAAAAGCCTTGTTGTGCCAGCAAATTCTGTTCCTATCTTTAAAGGAATAAGGATCTATTTCAAAGTTGAGTTAAGAGAAAATGAATCGTATATAGAAATTTCAAAGGTTATTATCGACGGATGGAGACGAGTTTTTAGTTGTTGACAAGTGTATGTATGGGATGTATGGAGATAGAGGGTTGTAAACACCATGATGAGTTGCGGATTTTACACGTAGCTACTTAGATAAAGTTAGTGGGTTTAGCTATATGGGAAGATGTGTTTTTCGAACTTTCGGGTGCGGTTAAGTACATACTGTCTTCTAGGGGTGATTAAAAATCGTGGTTACAATTATGAGGATTTACTTGTACCTACATAGCTTCGAGATTGTCTATCTACTATAATAATATTTTTTAATAAGTTGTCACTTATATAGGTCCCTTTACAATAACAATACAAAATTTTCAGTGGTGTTTGGTAACTGGGCTTCTCCCAGTTGTACAGTCTCTTCTGTGCCTCTAAGGCCTAATTCATTTTGTCTCTTGCATTAAATTTACCGAGGGAAGTGGGAATTATTTAGTTTTTTCTCCTCCTCAAATAATATTATCTTCTGATTTATTTCGTTGCGGGATCGAAGACAGTCATTCATGTCCCTGGGACGAGCCGGACTTGAGTGTTCCGGTTTTTTCATGGTTGTATCTACTGTAGATCCTGGCTTACAGAAGTTGCGGCGGCTTTGGGAGGTTATTAAAATTTATTAAAAAAAGTTGTCACTGATATTGGTATGATTTTTGTAGTAATAATGTAATTATCGTTATATATCTTCGTACCAAAACAACTAAAGCTGTCAGACACAAGCTGTGTTTAGTTTGTGGCTTAGTGACATTTAAAATAGTTGATATTTGCAAAAAGTTACTAAAGAAACACTTTAACCCGAACAAATAAACTTAGATAGATACTTTAAAATAATAAAAAATCTAAGTCTAAGTTTAATAAAGATACCTAACTATAAAATATGTATGATACGACTTTTCCTACTATACTTTTTCTAAAGATTCCGATAGACGTTGTACATACAGTTCAGCAGGTTCAGTTCGGTTCAGTTCAGATTTACTAAAGAGAATAGGAATGATATCTTTGTCAAAACTAAATTGTTTCTCCTGAATAATCTATTAAAGTAACAAAAAATTTCCAAACTCTCATTCATCGATTTAATTTTATAAGCTTAGTTTTAATATATTTTTTACTAATTTATCCAATGTAGAAAACTTATGACGTCACATTCTTTCTATGATAGGTTAGCAAATGAACATCCGCAACACCAGAAAATTTGCGATTGTGTTGCTCTTTGGGGACAAGAGGTTTCGGAGATTTAGTGGTAGAAGAGGGGGGATGATATTGGGCGTCCGGTAACATCACTTACATGACGTGCAAATATCACAGAGATATTATACTTGTACGAAAAAAAAACATTCCGAAAAAATTGAATGAATTTGTCTAGCCTCAAAATCTGTTAATCTAACAAAGATTCATATTTTTCTGTAACAATTCTATCATTTAATGTATGGTATCCGAATTACGGTCTTTAATGAAGTGGGTGAGACAGATACCATTTTCCGTTTGGGTTTTGAGCGATGGAAATGCGACGAGGCGATAACGCTTCAGGAGAAAACTATCTGCTTGTTTTACTGATACTTAAGAAGGATTAGAGTCATCATCATCCCCATCACTTACGTTATTACTTTTATGTTGTTTGTCATTGGTGAGTCTTCTGCGTGTGACTTAAAGAGCCAATTGACCACCACGAATGGGGGACAACAGTGACGATGTTTAGGCGGGGTTGCGGGTTACACGCTATAAGATATCGCGGACTCGGCGTAGACCAAAAGAAGGAACGGCTGGCTTTTAGTCAGTAAGCGTCTGACACTCTCTCTCCCCATACTCTAGGCGAGAGAAGCCATATGATGATTTTACCTCATCAAAAAAAAAAGGTTTTTTTTTACTTGCAATAAACTACTGCTTGACTGCGATCCCATCTGATGGTAAGCAGTGATGCAATCGTTGATGGTTTTGAGATGGAATAAGCAATTTCGCAAATGAAATCTCAATTGTGCATTAGGGTAAATGAGAATCGAACCAGACTTACACACAAAGTATTCTCATGAAAAACAATGACACCATTTTGCACGAATCTATTCTTGTTATCAGACCCATAGCGACATCTTGCGAGTGTTGACGGTAATAAAAGAACCCGCCAAGAGATGACACTTGACATGCGCGAACCATATTTACAACAGAAGCAATAATGGTCTTTACGGTTCTGAATGTAAGGTGTAAATTGTCTCGCACGGTTTGCGCGTGCGCTGTTAAATTGATTTCTAATGTCAGCCCTTGACAGATACTCTAAAGTGTACCAGAAACTGTGATGTTATTTGTTTTCAAAAGGGGAAATAAGTGAGAATCTAAGTGATGCAGCAGAGATGAAACTTGAAGGTGAGATTTCTTCGCCATTTTCACAAGTCTTAATATTTTAGGACTCGGTAATAATAGTAAAACTGTTTTATGAAGACTTTCATGAAGGTAACCTCAAAACTCAAAGGACGATTTCAACTGTTAGCTGTATTGCTTTAGTGTTTAATATCATTTCATTGCTTTTGTACTAAGCACCTATGATTAAAGATTTGTCCTTCATATTTTTCTATTGTCCCCTAGTTTTCTAAAAAGAATTTGCCATAACTTTTCAACATTTTCTTTCTTTACTTTCACTTTTATTACATTTTCTCAGCATTATTGCTGATAATCACACTATTAACGTGAAAGTTTATAAATACGGATGGATGTATGATTCTCTGTAACTTTTTCACGTGAAAACTATTTTAATAGATCCGAATGAGATTTGGCACAGAGTTAGATAGTCAGGAATATTATTATCCACTATCTATCAGCCTGGTACTGCGGTCAAAGCTTCTGACAGAAGCTGATATCCAATAACTACATACCTAATTGTGTAAAAATTGTCGTCGCATATTTAAGTTTGTGAAAATAACTGCTTACTCGTGCCAATTACTAACACTGGCATTCACGAGATTAAGTTGTTATTTTAAATAAAAAAAAACCGGATCATTGCTCAATCACTGCAAGTTTTTGCACATCCCATAACAGAAGTCCCATTATAAGCTCACTCCATCACTTTAAAGATCCTTATCTTCAATAATACCACTTCATTAGAAGATTATGCAGCTATGTAGTAGAAAAACCAAAATGTAACCAAGGTTTAGTTTTGAATAAAGGAAGCTGTGACCCGTGGTGACGGATCTATTGTAATCGCATGGGATTGGGGTGTTATCAGACGATAATATGGCGGGATGGAGTCGCGAACACCCCTGTCCATTCTATACTTGTGATATAGAGGTCGCCTGGATGTCGAACGTTTTGGTCGGTCAGAAGTTCGGTACTATGAAGTTTATTGAGGTGGCGACTGTCTGTTTTTTATGTGGTTTTGGTGTCTTATCTTACAGTTAGTGGTGGGTAAGGAAGAGAATGGTTATACGTTGATGTATTCAAAGAATACGGTAGTTTCTAACTACGTAATGAAATTCAAAACTTTTGTTGAAACCTCAAAAAGGGTAGATAGTCGTATAAATTTTCTATGAGATTGATTATTTTGATAATTTTAATGGTTTTTCGGCAAAGAGCATACTCATTATGAGTAAAATTATTATTTAACATTATGTCCTAAAGTTAAAACAACTGAATTTCGATCTCGAAGAGTTTGAAGTCTAAATCTTATAAAGGCTAAAGAGATACTTAGATTCATAAATATCACGACATTCGATATACGACGATTTTCAAGATATAATATTAAATACAGTCTTACACATCTACTAGTTACATTTTAAAGAAGAAGTTTAAAAAAATGGTATTTAACAAGAGAGTTGTTTATCCTTTAGCTCCGTGTGTCCCTTTAGCTCGTAGTACCGTTTGCCTCGGACACCCCGACATATGGACAGCGCACTTGTCGCAGAGAGCGCATAATTTGTCCCCTATTACGGCTTTATACAGCTCTATAATAAAGTGGGGTCCGATTAAAGACTAGTTTCGTCTTTCTGTATACCAACTGTTCAAAAATCGAGGGCCCAAAATAAATTATGCATTCGATACATTGAAAGTTCTTTGTAATAGATTTTTTATCTAAAGGGTGACGGGCACCTGTCTCTTTTTGTTTTAATGTTTGGTTTAAGAGGGTTAGTTTGCAATCTATTCGGGGTTCATTGAAAATTGGAGTGTTTTACACGATTTTTCTTACACTAGATACAGATTTTCGCTTTTTATTTTATATTCTACGTTTGATAAGATTAGGTATTGAAATGTTTATTGAAAAATCTGAATCGAATTATCAAATAGGTATAGATGTATTATGTTTTGAAAATAAAACGTTAAAACTAGCTCCGTTTCAACAAAATTCCAGAAAAATAACTTTGTAACAAAGTATAAATAATTGACTTCCATTATCCGAACACTGAACCACTCGATTACAAGAACACACAATAGAAATTTAAATAAACACGCAAATTACAATACAGCTAATTTTAAAAAAGTAATCGCAGTAAAATATTTTATTTGACGTACTTTTGACTGGGCGATGACAAATGTAGTGGGCCGGACTCTTGTGAAATGAGGTGTGAATATTGGGTCCCGGCGGGATGCCTGCAGACCGCATGGGGGGCAATGGGACCCCAGCTGTCACCCTTTATGCCCCCAAGTACAATGCAGTGCAAATTAAAGACAGGTATTAAGTACTGTTCGCTCTCTGATTGTTGTAATATTTGTCACAGTTATTTGTCAATTGATGCGACGAATTTGTGGCGCGTGCCGCTTGTTAGTTTTGGAGAAATAATCTTCTTATTGAGGAAGGGTCGATATATCATACTTCCGTTTATCCTCATATTGATTTGTTGTTTCGTTACTCGAAGGATTTGGCGCACTATTGAACATTTTTGCAGCACGTTTATATGATTCAGTAATTCAGTAGTTGTCTAATGATGAAGGCGGTTTTACTGTTTTTGATTTTCAACAACATAAATTAGCCTCTTTTAATATTAACTATCCCGAGACGTACCTTTTAACTTATTGAAAAAAAAACAAACTCTCGTGAACTCTTATTCCAGTCGTCATGTTATGTCAGTTAAATCACGTGAGTCGTTATTTTCAATGACCAACAGAGTCTATTGTCATCTAGGTTCAGATTCATCTCATCTTTGTTTCCAGCATGTCTAATCCTAATGCTGAACGCGATGGCGTTGAGCATGCGTCGCGGTCCACATCACCCGCATGGCCAGACCCCGGTTGATCACAAGCACCATCATTACAAGCCACGAGGCTCTGAGTCACTCACGGGAGACGTGCAGCTATTGCATGATACCAAGTAAGTGATGATGAAGAATATATCCTAATCAAGTATTTTTCTTCAAGCCCTTGTTACATCAGCTTCATATAAGTGCCCGATAAACTTATATGGCACAAAATTCACAATGATATATGGTCTAAACGGGCTATTTCATTTCTGTTAGGAGATGTATTAAGGGAGGTAAGTTCCTATTACTTTACATAGATTGCTGTGTCGGTTAACCAGTGCTGTCGTCAGTCCATGAATTAAAATAAGTCAATATGAAGTTACCGAATACATAATATACTCGCAATACATTGCGAGTATAGACAAATGTCTGAGCAGACAAATGTCCTTGTCACTTGATATAAGAATTATATGACCTTAAAGTAGACAGTCAAAAAGAAATTATGAAATTTTGCAAAACTAGGTTTGTTGGTACACTGTGCCCATTGTTGAATTCTAATGAAGTCCCCGAAAATAAGTGTCCGATTCATCCTTCTGATGCAACTGTTGCTTTAGATTAAGTAAGTCATTATTACAATAGTACCGACGACGTTCTGGTCGACAGCGTGGAACGTAGAGGTTGTTAGCAAATATAACACAAACACAACAACAATATTCATTATATGTATTATCACTATGAAATGGGGCATATTTATGTGGTTGATTCGTTGATAGTTCAAGAAATATGTAAATATTGACAACTAGCTTTTGCCCGCGACTTCGTTCGCGTGGAATAGAGACTTTCTGCAGTATTTTCGTATAAATATATATTTATACGAACATACTGCCTTTCTCAACTTCCAAACTATGTCTGTACCTAATTTTACAGAAATTTGGATGCTAAATATGTAGAAACTATATTGTTCAAAACATGTATTATTTTTTTTTATGAGATAGGTCGCAAAACGGGCAGACGGATTGCCTGATGGTAGGCAATCACCGCCCAGGAACATGGGCGCCGCCCAGGAACACCCACAATACCAAGGGTTACGAGTGCATTGCCGATCTTTTGGTGATTAAGCTTTAGGTTAAGGATTGGGCCTCCGGTAACCTCAGTCACACGTCGAAACACCCCGCTGTGATTGTTTCATGCCGTAATGTATTGGATACAAATTGTGTCACTAAAATATATAAATATATAATAAATGTAACTTTTAAATGTACGAATGTTTTCTGAATGACGAAAAGAGTTTCCTGTTTCTGTTTTGTTATAGGCATATTGAAGAAGATGCTCAGGTACTGACAGCGGAAGCGCTATCAAATATGACACCAGAAGAATTAGAGTTTCATTACTTCTCAGCTCACGATTTTGATAAAAATTCCATGTTGGATGGATTGGAACTGCTGAAGGTGAGAGGAATAATTAATTAGCTAAGAATAACCTTGAAGGACTTTATGATTATATTATTATTATCTTAGAGCCAGATTAAAATTTAATTATTATGTTTTCGGCTTACTTACGTAATAATTTGGCGAGATACTCGACTAGTGTAGGAGTAGCAGCGCGACAGTCACCGAGTCGCGTGTCGCGAAATGCTGCTCATAAATATGGGCCTCTAGCAAGGCTTGAAACTAGTCGAGTATCTCGTTAAATTATTACGTGAGTAAAGCCGAAAACATAATAATTAATTTAGAATGTGTCATGAAAGTTTTAATAAAAACAGATTAAAATTCATTTTTATATGGAAGAAATAAATGTTTGTGTCCGATATTTTTCAATTGGTGTTCTAGAAACGTTCTTTTTTTTCTATGAAGTATATTTTTGAAGAAGTCTATGTAACTTTTCAGGCCGTTTATCATACTATAGAGCATGAAGCGCCAGATCCAGATGCAGATTCATCTATTGAACCGGAGGCTAATGATCTTGATGCCTATATTGGTAAGATTGATAGAATTATGTTTTGATAAGGTACTTTATTATGATGAAAAATGATAGAAAAAGAAAAAACGATGTCTTAACGTTAAATGATTGAACAAGAACTAGGTGTTAACATGTAAGATCACGATTTTGTCCAAATAATCAACTATGATAATAAAAATGTTACTATTTCAGCTTTAGTAGATCGAACATTGGAATCAGATGATAAAGATGGAGATGGTTATGTATCCTACGCTGAATATAGAGCAGCCAGAGCCAATAATCCATCAGAAAGAACCCCTAGAGTTCTTGCAGCCAATACCCCTTAACCAATAATTGTGATATGCAGTGTTGATGGACCCAATGTTTGAAGAAATCAACAACGAATAGTTCTTAGGAAAATTTTATTAAGGATTATGGACCTACTACTTGGTATTATTTGAATGCAGACTGATTTGGGCTAATTCATGGGTTCTGATATGCTGTAGCTAAAATGATACATTTAGGGATAAATAATACGTCATCTCATTCTGTACATAGTTTTATTACTTAATTAGAAATAAATTTAATTTTCGGGTTTTGTTTTTCATTTGTTTTATTGTTATTGACTATGCCTTACCCTTGCCTTACCGTATGAATATGTGATTCAATTTTGACTATATTATTAAATACAAAAATGTACCTTCAAAGCATTTGTTTAGTTTTAAGGCAATCATACGCTTGTCTCATTAGCTCATTTTTTATTGTATATCTCTTACAATAACTGTTTAAGGCCTACGTGATAATTAACTTAAAATACGATAAACATCATTGTTTAAATAATTTAGTTTACTTTCTTCAGACTTATTATTCTCCACATTTGTAGCGAGTCTCGCAGTTCATGCCTCCTTCACCCCATTCAGCTGCTTGCTTGATGCCCATCGCTATTGCTGCATAAGGTTCCAGGTCTACACTGTCTCTGTTGGCAATTCAATTTATTAAAATAGCGTTAAGTTTAATATAACCGACCATATCAAATTATTTCACGTCCATTAA
The DNA here is from genome assembly GCA_902829305.4 of Spodoptera exigua. Lineage (NCBI taxonomy): Eukaryota > Metazoa > Arthropoda > Insecta > Lepidoptera > Noctuidae > Spodoptera > Spodoptera exigua. The sequence goes on from LR824615.2 coordinate 9,728,408, forward strand.
AATATCTTTAATGTGTTTTTTTTCTATTCTGAAATCAATTTTCTCAATTCAGATTATGATGTATCTACATATTAAAAGCAGATGAACACTTTGTTCCTTAACTCTCGATGGTTCTGTATAAAATTCGATCTTGGAAATTTGCGACATCCCCGGATTCACAGGATACAATGCTGTTACTAAATTTTTCCACTATCTAGCGGATGTTATTATATACATATACATTTTCGACTTAAATCCTTTCCGTAGGTTTACAGGTTTATCATATATCCCGAGCGGCCGACGCGTAGCGTTCCGCGCGCGCCTCAAAGAGCCAATAGACGGCCAGAGACGGGGACCTATAGGGCTGATGTTCAGCCGGGGTTGCGGGGTAAGCGCAATGAGTTACCGCGGCTTTTGCCCACAGCAGAAGACGGAATGGGGTTCTTTTTAGTTGGTAGGAGTCTGACACTAGGGCGGGAGAAGTCATTCGATGATTTAATTGTCACAAAAAAAACATGTATAGGAATATGGGGGCAGAGAAAGCAGCTTTGTTTTATACTAAGTATGTAGTGAAGCCTTACCCTTGTAACATTCTAGTGCCTTGAAGCAGCAGCTCAGCTCCGGATGAATACATGCTGGCCTGCTGAGGTCGTTGACATGACAGCAGGTACAGACAGCCATAGTCTTTCTTCTGCTGACCGGCTAAGTAACTCAAATACAGCAGAATCTCGTCTTCACTTATATAGGTCACGTTTCTGTTGTCTATGGAAAATGATTTCGATATTAAATCTGTACATAACTTTGATATAATTACGGGAAGGTTATTTCATTTCTTCACCGAAGAAATTAAATAACCTTCCCGTAATTATTATTATCTAGTTACTCTCGTGCTGTTTTAACGATTCTCGGCTCCTACTGGGTCGTAGAGCGATGTTTTATAGCTTTTCCATAGTAATATTATAAAGAGGTAAAGTTTGTAAGTTGTTTGTAGGTAGAGGGCAATCTTTGGAACCACTGATCGGGTTATCAAAATTATTTCACTAGCTAGATAGCTACAATATTGATAAGTGCTATAGGCTATGAAACATCACGCTACGTTCAAATGGAGCCGAACAGAGGTTGAAACCGCCCGAGAGTAGCTAGTCTTTGATAAACGGATTATTCAATTTCAACAAATTTTAAGAAAACAAACTTATGTAGAATTATAATGCAAGTGTAAATTTAAACTGTGGCAAAAGAAAATAGAAATGTACAGAAACTTGATTTAATTGAGAGTATATATACACATACATATATACTCTAAACCAAATGACAATTATCACTAAAGTGGACTCATGACACGTAGTTGTGAATTACACACTTGAATTTTCTCCGGTGTCGTGGGTGCGTTTATAAACATAAAATTTCATGGACACATCACACCCAGACCCGGAACAACAATTGGTGGACCACATAAAGAATCGAATCCGCGACATGTTGCGCGACAGCCAGTTGACCAGCCGCCGTGCCAACAGTACAGTCTACTATTATTTATTTATTATTTGTATTGATGATTAAATTTCTCAAGATACGGTAGACAGTGGTTGATTTTATATCGGCCACTGTACATAACTGTTCATTTTTATTTGTACATAAAATTGGCTTTCCTTAACTTATCACAGAAAATACTTAACGGGTAGAAAAATAACAGTATTTAGTATAAAACTTTCAACAACTTTGTCCTTTTCCTGATGTTATTTAATGGTCATTTGTCAGGAGTTTCGGAGATAATCCTGTGCGAATGGGATTACGAACCGGACATAACAAACCCATCGGTCCTGTGTATTGGATTATGGAATGGTCAGTTTGTATGTACCGTGTCCTTGAAAGGTGGCCGGCAGATGTAACTCTTTATGATTCATGAATTCCTGGTCATTTCGTTGTAAGAGTGCGTTTATTGTTAGAATTTCGGGGCTAATTTTGTAGTGTCAAAATCATAAAAATCGCTTCTAATAATAATTGTTGATTTTATTCATATTAAGGCGAACATTGAAATAATTTTACTTAAGAAGAAGATTTTATATTTTTTGCATCTTTATTTTGTTTTCGTTGGACTAAATTCCATTATATAATAAAAATCACAGAACTAGGCCTGTAGTTCATCAATATTCCAACTTCACGGTTGTATAATGATGACCTCATGATTGATTGCAATGAAGTCATTATACGTTCTGAAGTCAGCCGTAATTGATATTTAAAATTTGTGCTTCTCCGCAAAGTTCAGGTTATAAATAATATACGCTTTATTATTACAGGTTAATTTTTGTGCGTTACTATTATTTACATAACCCAAAAGTAAATTCAAAAATATTTGTTTTAGTGTGAACTAGAAACCTATATTTGAAAACATTTTACATTAAATAAATAATTATTAACTAATGTTAAGATGAAACAAAACATGCGACTACAACAGTCTTTGGTCGAAAAAGAATTGTGTTATGAAATATTAAATTTAGACAAAATTATAAAATTTCGATCCGATTTCAGTGAATTCATTTTTTCCTTTAGGATACCAAGAACCTGAACAAAGAACAGGAAATTTCTAACCAACGTAATCTAGATAAACAACACGACATCTATTTACATGTTTACTCATAACATATTATATAAGGCACTTACCATCCAGACTCCTTCCGTAGTAATGGCCGCCTTTCCATGCGCCGGCCCCGAAGAAGCCAGCCGCTAAGATTAACGCCTTCAGTACAATCAGGATCACTAAATTCGTCAAATTTAAACTTAAAACCTGTAAATACAATATGTGGTACTGTCAAAAATGTATTTTAAGCAGTCGTAATAAGGTACATAATGGTGGTATGTACTACAAAAGTTTATAATTATCAATGTAAATATATTTGATAACACATAAGTTTGATTGTAAAGAAGTTCGTGATAGGATGACGTTACTGTAAAAGTATATAATAAGAAAAATATTGTATAGACCATAAGTAATTAGGGAAAGGTATTACTAAGAAACAGAACAACCTTAATTATAATATTATTTTAAGTAATCAATAGCAGTCATTAAACGGATGAATAAGTTATTCAAAGTTTTAAGTATGAAAAAATTTTCCAGAAAGTTCTACAAAATGTGAAGCGTCATTTTTTACAACTAAAAACCAGCTGAGTGATGCTTAGTCATGGCTACTTCACTGTGTCCGAGTAACTGTCCTTTCCTGATAAGATAATACTTCAAAAGGTTCGCGGAAACAATATCTTTCAAATAAGTGACGTCATCTTACCCTTAACTATGACTCACAAAAAAGCTATTCAACTTACAAATAATTACCAATATTAGTCATAACAGGAATGCGTGCATCTTTAAAAAGAAGTGCTTAAGTACGAACCTGGGAAGCGCAGTCAAAACCAACCTGACTGCTGCCTGTAGATCGAGCGATGAAGTCCTTTGCTATGCTGGTCACCACTTGCCCTCCTGTGCCACTGAGGAAACTGCCCGCGGCGTCCAGGAACGATGACCTCCCGTACAGAGCCGTATCGTTATTATTGTCGAATCTGGCGATAGAACCCTGATCAGGCTCTTCTTTGAACAGCACTGGAGGTTTATCCCGGGGTAGCAACTCATTTGTATCATATCCTTTCTTAGGATACATTTTTTTCGCGTATTGTGGGGATGAATATGCACCCGTGTGTTCCGCGGAAACATAAGCGATTGTTAAAGACAGTAAGAAATAAATTGCAACCATTTTGTCCGGTGGTTGAAATGTAACTGGGACCAGGTAGTGCCCACAATGGTCTACGATAGTTTGAAGTGGTTTGTCCGTGTTCCGTTGTTTTATCTCTTCCCGACTTCTTTTGTTTGCACGCACGATGACATCTCCTAATGGTCCTATTGTTGTTCGGTTTAGTGGCGAAATGGTTGCTTTTTCAAATAAATCGAATGTATGGGCAGGTTATTGTTTACTTATGTAACTTAGGGAAGTCTTCTTGATATGATTAAGTACTTTTGTTACATTAAGTAAATCAATATAGTATACGTATTGGTTCGATAAATTGTTTTTTGTTGTAACTGTTGTAAAAGTTGTCACTGGATGACCAATTTGAAGTAATATTTACATTTGAAGATACTTTTTAGCTTAGGATTCATTAATATGTACCTAATTGTCATAATGTAGTACATTAAAAATAAAATTTGAATTTGAAGTATATTCAATGAAGAATGAATAGTTGATAATGAAGCATTATTGTTTTATTAATCACAATTTACATGGATATATTCTTAATAGAATAATTATCGTAACGCCAAATGCAAGCCCATATTAAAAAAAAACAACAAAACCGAGAAGAAACATCATTGTATATACACCTAGCTATCTTAAAAGTAGGTGACAATGTTAAACTTAGTGGAACATCAGTTTACCTCACTGTTTGTTCCGTAATGCTCACATTTGGGCCAGCTGCTGTAATTGTGACATAACAATACATCATAGAGATTTTATTGACATCATTTATGAGGAGACTGATGGAGCTCTGTCAATGATATGGGTTAGATAAGTAAATGAGTGTTTTAATTAAAATTAAAAATTATTAAAATTCTATGATAAAAAGTTTTCGCGTATGCTTGTAAAAAGGCGAAAATGTAGACATATGTATACGAGAGTACTGACTATGAGTTTAGATTTTAACCTAGTTCTGAGTATGTCAAAATTATTTGCAATTGGCTGCTATGAAGCGCAACATATCATGGGTTGAATCTAACACCGATAAATGTCTTGAATTATATTTAAATTGTGGGTGTTTTTTTTTTTTTGTGAGGGGAAAGTCATCAAATGACTTCTCCCGCCCAGGGCCGGGCAGGAGGGAGTGTCAGACTCTTACTGACTAAAAACCCCCCTGTTCCTTCTCCTGCTCTGTGCCGAGGTCGCGGTGCCTCATTGCGCTTACCCCGCAACCCCGGCTGAACATCAGCCCTTTAGGGCCCCATCTGTGGTGGTCTAATGGCTCTTTGAGGCGCGCGCGGAACGCTACGCGCCGTACGCTCGGGCCTGGTTCTGGTCGGGCGGCGAGCTGCCCTTACTCGCCGACCGCAGGCCCGTGCTTACGGTGGCCGGAGATCGTCCCTTGATCCCCGACGCCCGTAGTGTCGCCAGTTGCGGCTGCTGGGGCGTGAGGAGGAGGATTGCTCCCTCACGCGGGCCGCCTCTCTCAAATTGTGGGTGTGGGACGTCTACTTCTAGAATAAGGCCTCTTCTTAATTATTCACATCGAAACACGCATCCATTAGCTCACAACGAATCTGACGATGCCGTCTTCCGGTTAGTTGTCTCTCGAGCACTTTTCTAACCCATCGATCGGTTATCCACTGCCACTTTAACTTGCAGATTTTAAGAGCTGTGCCGGAAAACCTGGTATTCTGGCGAATTTCCACATTTTGGATTTTGTTGCACAGACACTCAATGAGAAAAAGAAGAAATCTATAATACTACCGATTTATTACTTACCTGTCGTGGGGGCCCAAAGGTTAAGGCGTCCGCCTCTCGTGCATGAGGCACGGGTTCGTAACCTGGCAAGTTGCCAATGTAATCTTTTCAGAGTTATATGTACTTTTTAAGATTAATAAGATTGACATACGGTGGAGTGGCGTACGGTGAAACATCGTGAGGAAATCTGGACTGGTTTCTAATTATAAGTTTCTAATGGACCATACGCCTTGGGCAAACGTGGTGAATAATGCTCAAACCTTCTCCTTGTGAGAAGAGACCTTTGGCCTTTGGCTTCGGCATTGAGCACTTATAGGCTGATGATGATCATGTATATTTGAATAACAATCATTACTAGATAGCTAGACGAACAGCACCAGCCTTCCTTATGGTGTAGAGCAATTCTTAAAGCAACAATAAGATAATGGAATTGTTATAATCATACATTCGTATCTCCGTATAGTCAAGGAAAGTAACATTTTCCACCTGGTTAACTATATTGATGGCACGCTTTCAATAAAATGGTAAGTGAAATGACCATAACAATGCCTTTGAATGTATGCTCGGCTATGTCTTGTAAGTGATTGACTTTATGCTCCAGATTGATGATATTTTTCTTTGAATTTTGTGAGACATATTTTCTTACCTTCTTGATCCTGATCTCATATTTGTCTAGTTTCACGAATAGTTTTCTCTACCTGATTTTTGGTTAGTTCAAAACTAACAACGTTAGCAAAGTTTTATAAAACGATTGAGGTCCGTGTAAAAACGTAGGTAAAACTTTTATCGAAAGTCACAATTTAACAAGTAAAAAAATACTACGCTCCAAATTCACCAGTAGTGACATCTAGCAGCGTTCACCGGTACTATTTTACTTAACACTTTCTTTGTCTTTCGTTTAACTTAACATAGATGACGCTAGATACGAACTGAGTGAAAGAGCCCTCTTCATTGCGATGCACATTGGTTCCACTTTCTACCGTTAGATGGCTTACTGTTGTAAAAGCTTCGTACTTCATAATCTAGAGGGCAGAATGTTTTTTGTTGTGAAGCAAAAACATGATTTTTTAAAAAAAATCTTTAGCTTTATTTATTTAGAGTAGGTACCTACAGATAGTAGCTTATAGTCGATCAAGTAAAGTTATATCTGTAAACATATATTTGAGAAAAAAATGAAAAAGTTTCTTTGTTACCAACATAGGTATACCTCTCGAATAACCTAAATATAAATGAACCAGCAGTTATATTTCCTAGCGGAATTCAAGACCTAGATATTGACTATGCTATGAAGAGATATACTTTAAAGTTAGACAGTTAATAAGTCAGGGTTGCAACTTCTGGGACTGAACTTGAACTTGACAACCAATCTGATTGGGCTAGAAGTTATTCAGTATGATTGATCTGCAATTCCAATAAGCCTGTGAATGCAGCTACCATTGGTGTTAGGAATGTAATACTAGTAGTACCTAAGTATAATTAAAGACATGAACTTCGGCATGAATGGGCCGGCTCGAACCTAATGATACCACGGCGTCACACTAAAAACTGGTCGGCAAGAACGCTTTGGGAGTGGTTTATGTGGGAATCGGACCGGAGGTCCAGTCCTTTCCCAGTCCTTAACCCCCGAAACACTTAGCGTACTTGTAACTCCTCGGTACTGGGGCGATCATGGGTGTCGCCGATTAATCATCATCAGTCGATATATTTCTTCTTTTGCCGATGTTTAAACTTCTAACCTAACCTAATATTTTCCTAAATAAAATAAAAAATCTTTTGTACTTTACTAACTAACTAACTACTACAAAATTTGCTCTGTATATGTATATTTATTTTATGTATGTATATCTTTAAAATTTAACTAGTGTTAGGGCGTCAAGTTATATAGATCCATTCCATCCCTATGTTTCATTAAACAATAGTCTATCTATAAAATAAATGTTGGATTGATAAAAGATAACAGAAAGAGTAAGAGAAAGAGAACCTATATGTTTTACCTATACCTAGTATCGTGTTGTTTGGTTGTTTCTAGAAATACTAGCATACCAAGGCAAGAGCGTCATGTATGTACAATAAACAAAACGTTTGATACCTACTTAACATTTGTGTACACAAAATGGACTCTACTACCCAGACATAAAGCATAGTTAAAACGAAAACATTATCACTAACCTTTGACTGTGCTTTAACACAACTGACCGATAATCAATGATCGTTTATTTCATGGTGGATGCAGTTGTCATGGCGGCATAATGCGTTTATTATTATTTTAAATAACAGTGCGGTGCGCAAGCGCAGATCAAGCCGTGAGAGCGGCCGGTGAAAAGTATCAGAAAGTGAAACCGCATCGAGCCTTGACCGTCACGCTGAGAAGTTCAAGTTAAAATTTAACTTTAAAGTTTAAGTTAAGTTACACTATTGTTATCTAATGGATTATAAAGTAAAAGTGTCATCATTGTTGGCTATTCGGTTATGGTTTATGAATGTTTTGTTTTGAAAAAGAAAGACATTTGTGTGATAAAGTGACAATGTTGAGTTTGGTATGGAGTCATTATTGATTTAGGTTTTTGTTATTATTTGTTTTACTGCTGCGTGCTGTGTAATTTTAAGTGCTAAAATTTTTTTTTAAACTACACAGTATAGCATCAATTAATTTAAAGATATAGCAAAGGCACTATAAATATTTCTAAGCTATAATACCTATGTAATTTTTTTTATTGATTGGAATTAAAAATAATCTCATGTGAATAAATTGAGAATATGTGCCACTTTATTTATGCAGGCATATATTTGGATGCCACCTTAAATTACAATCTGAAACTGAAATTTCCACTAATATTTCAAGACCAGAAATGAGCCAAATCTGTCCAGCCGTTCAAGAGTTCAAGCGAGACTGACGAATAACAATCCATTACCATATATAAGAAAGAAGAATATCTCATCTCATTTTCTCAGGCACATTGGCACGAAAGGAAAAACTAGTATAGTTAATAAATTAATTCACAATACAAAACAAACCCTAACCACGCACAGAGATACAACAACGAAAAAAAATTTTACCAAAATAAAAAATATTCTATGGCCACTTCTAACCCATTCACCCATTATAGTGTTGTGATTCACGAATAGTCAGTGCTAGCAAGCAGTTGAAGAAAGTGTTCTTTTTTTCTTGCTCTTATAAGATTTGACGGTAATTACGCTTTCAACCGTGATGTAATTGTATTCGGTTGGAGTAACGACTGATACGTAATATAACTGCCGTCTTGTGGTAGGAACACAACAGTTAAGTTATTATGGGGATAAAAGAGGAAATTTTGTTGTAAGATGTTTTTTTTTTGTTTAAGAGAAGTGTTCATATGTGGAATGGAATTGTTTCGATTTTTTTTTGTTTAGGATATTGGATAGCAATGGTTATATTGGATGTTCATTTGTTTATTTTGTTTCAAGTTTCTATTCTAGTTGATTTCTATATTTTTTTTGTAATTTTTATTCTAGTTCGCTGGTTAAGTAATTGATATGTATTTTAATATCAAGTTCCTAGTTCAATAAGAACTAGTTATTGCGGTAGTAAAAAAAAAACAGAAAGAGGCAGTAGTTTTTTCCTTAGTAAGTACCTTAATTCTGATGTTTCAGATACTTTCTGATACTGTTCAAACAAATCATAAGACAGTAGTACACAGTCTGGATAAAACATATTTTAAATTCTGATTTGTTCTGCAACCGTCCAACAAACAGAAAACAGAAAAAGATTAATTCGTCAAGTCAAAAAACAATCTTCATATAACCTTTGCCTTTTGGTCGAACAATGCCCGAAGTCCGTCGTTGTGTTCCGCACTTTATAGCAATGAAAGCCAACAACAATGGCGGCTACAGAACGTAAACACTACCGCTGCAATGACACTTTCTTTCTTTTATTTTGCAAATGTAGTTGTGAATGATAAAATATCTGTCTGTAGTCAATAAGGAAAATACACACTAAGGATTTTTTCCTAAATAACAAAGATTATTATTATGCATAAATGTTGCCAAAATGTATAGACTTTTATCTGAATCTAATCAGGAGTTTTTTTTAGTTTTTATCCATATCAGTCGAAACTTTATATAAAAATAGTTGGAAGGAATGGTTTGGCTCGAACGGAGTGATACCATGGCCTCACAGAAAACCGGCGTAAAGCAACACTTAGGTACGTTGTAATCGCCGTGTAAGTGAGGTTATTGGAGGCCAATACTTCCCCCATCTTCGATCCTCAAATCCCCTATCCCTAAGTCCCTAATAACCCAGAAGAGATGTGCAACGCACTTGTAGTAACCCCTTTGGCATTACAAGTGTCCATGGGCGGTGCTGATTACTTACCACCAGGTAATCCGTCTGTTTGTTTATCGACCAATGACATAATAAAAGTTACTTTCGAAATATTTTCTGAAGGCACTAAAAATAATTTAGGCTTACCTAAGCAAAATTTTTATTTATGGAATATCAACATACTTATTCGTATCAAATACATATTCTAAGCGGTTCCTTACTTATAGTTCAAGGGTATACTCTTCTATGAATGTTAGCATCACAGGCAGAAATTGTTCACTGTTGTTAAGATAAAGAATGAGCGATTTGTATATATCTACAATGCTGGTCAAAAATATTAAAAACATTTTTTTCGAGCTAATTTTACCTTCGAATATTTTAAGTACCTACTCTATTAATATAAAATTTCAACACATTTGGAGATAACCAAATGCGCTTTCATAACAGCTAATGCATTCATCTTTTTCTAAATAAAGCGACCACTTATGACGGTTACGTACGTACAAAACTTCAGAGAATTAACAAAATAAAACGCATTAGTGTTTCTTTGTAAGAGATTTTGAAAGACTTTGTGGGAATATAATACAAAGGTGAAAGTTTTCCGTGGGTTGTATAATAGTTATGGAAGCGACTGCCCCTCCTGTCTTTACAAAAATAGGTCAAGAGGTAAAGGCCAATTATGAATTTCCTGTCTTTGAACTTAATAAGAAAAGGTGTGACTTAACTTGATATTGTCTTTTAAAGGAGGGACTCGAATATATGATTAGATACACGATACCTGGCGTTTGATTATACGTGAAAAAAGTATATTGATGTTATCGTACGAGGAAACAAAATTGGCATTTTGGTTAAGCCTCAGAAATTGTGGGTGAAATATGTGTGAATTAAGATGACAGTCTTAATCCTATGGTTGGAAATGTGACTGGTGATTCATTACTTGGGTCAGTTAAAAAGTATTACTGGGTTAGTGAGTAACTTGATATGACACGAATAGCTCCATTGATCGAATTAAGACTTTAACATAACGAACGAAAAGCGTACTTATTTACTTTCAAGAACTGAAACTCATAAAATTCCTCTTCTCTTATCATCACGTGTGTATGGTTTGATCGATTCCAATAATTATTTTTATAGTATAGGTAAAAAGAATGTTCTTACAATTTCTTTTTAAAAAGTAGAAAACATTGAATTATTGAAATATTGGACATGCGAAGAAGAACCGAGTATTTACCAAAAATAATATGAAAGTACTTCGTGTTTATTATATAAACTTTATAAATGACAGGACCCCAGCACGGTACAGTGGTGACAACAGCATATCGTGTCACGGTAGTGGCCAACACTCCTGCCATCTTATTTAACGCTAGCCACTTCTTTTATGCTTTCTACAGCGCAATTCTTAGAAATTTTCTAAATAGTTATTATTTAACGTGTTATTGTATGCACTGGAGTTGAGATTCTAAGCCCTTAGGGTAAAAGCTATGAATGATATATAATATTATATTTTTTTGCTAGGAAAACTGTTCTCTTGTTTGCATTACATGAAATCAGCTCAGCGAATGCTTTCGGTTTTTAAAAGGGTCCAAATCATTATTGATTTCTGGGCTCATTTACTACCAGAATTATTGGAAGAAGCTAAATTATCTTTATCTTAATTTCGACCGTCGTAAGCTAGCTCGAATTGTGACAGCGTTGAAAACTTAGAAAAAGGTCTAATAGTTACCAATCTTGAATTCCGGAAAGTACTTACGCATTAAGATGTAAGATTTCTAAATTATTTTCCTTCGTTTATATTAACCTCAATATTCATCTCATATCATTTCTTAAAATAAATTATAGCATTGGTTTTAATGAAGCAGATCAAGCGAGATGATAAAAAGCGCAATTACAGCACATTGACCCATTAATAGTAATTATCTTTAATCGCGTGTAAACTTTTTCATATAAACCATAACGTATTACGGCTATTTACAAAGAATTTTCTAATAGCTTCTAAGTATAACTATAGTTTCCTTTCTCTACTAAATTTTTGTTGCATAAGCAGCGGTCCAAAACTAACGCGAAACATTTGCAAACGCTGTTATATCAAAACCATCATCATTATCACAATTGTGATGATGATTGCTGAGTGACTTGTCATGTTTTTTGTTTAGAATAATTATTTTTTTGGTGTTAATGTCAACGACCTCAAGAATGTAAAGTTGGGAACAAAAAAATATACAACGTATGTACGATAGACAAGTATCAAGCGTTAGGCTCTTCTGAGACAATTCAAAAAAACTTTTTACTCTTAATTGCAAACCAAAAACGAAGACAGATCGAAATTTCCACACATTTCAACCAACAAGACAAATATAATAGCTACAGAAAACACACAACAAAAAAACCATTAGAAAACAAATCGAAATTGTCCTCAATAAACTCAATAAGAGATATACAGAAAGGCATCCGGATATTGCTCTTAATTTGTTCTAAATTGCCTCTAAACAATAACACGAATAAGAGAGAAAATACGAGACCAAGAACATTTAATATCAGTCCACGTGCTGCTCACTAAGGAGCAAGACCGCCTGGTAAAAGTATAGGGTACAATTAGAGCGAAGTTGATCAGCATCATGATACCAATAATAAGTGGGCTTGTTATTATGGAGAGAGCAGACATGTTGCCAAGAAAATAGATTATGAGAGCTCGTGTCACATGTTTTAGGTCAATTTACAGTCTTGTTTTGAAAGTGTCGGTTATGTCACAAAGCATGCCTATCAATACTGTAGATCAGCTCCCTTTGTTATACATACCTGACATTGAATACGTATCGGTTACAGCATCAGTGACTTTGTTCATTACATAAGTGAATGTTTTCAACTAGTAAACAATTTTTTTCCCAGCTTCTGTATTGTTGCGTCATGAGCTTATTAACTCCTTGTCTCTTTGTTTTGCTGATTCATTTGGTATAGAAAGTTTGTGACTAAAGTTAAATAGCGTTCATTTATCGTTGTCTCCATCTTCATCATGCATCATAAGGTTAACAGTGTCTAATTAAATGCTAATATGATTATAGACCATTGAATGAATTATTATTGTTTATTATCATTAAAATCATTGATGTATACATAATGTACGTGCTATGCTATACAGCAATAATTTTACTTTTCAAGCAAGAATAGAGATTACGAGATTGTGCATAGAAACGTAGGCCTGCATGTCTTTGTCGTCGATTTGCGTTGAGATTTGAATCATAATTTCACCGAGTCGTGTGTGAACCGCGAAACTTTCCTATTATCCCTGGAGAAAATATCCCATAAAATGAAAAACGGTTTCACCCGTGCTCGGGTCACGGCCCTGAGAGTCGCGATAGTCAATTAAGATAGTCGCCGGCAAACGACAATCGCCACATAATTATCTCGCTCATTCGTCGTGACCGAACTGAATCAGCATTGCATTAGAGCGCAGGGAGGGTTAGTGTGCATCCACAATCAAAACTATATCAGTGGGCTGCGGCGGTCGCTAGCGCTCAGTACTAGCGCGCCTTGCCCGCGCGCCGACACGCGAACCGACGAAAGTGAAAATAAACACGATGAAAATAACAGTGCAACTATTTGTTTTTTGCGTATTTGCCCTTGCGCTTGCGAACTCTGATGACCCGACGCAGTTAGAGAAATATGACAGAAAAATTAAAACATATCAACTGGAAGTGCCAGGAAAGGATCCGATCACTATTATAGAAAAAGCACAAGACTCCACAAACCCGGATGATAAATGGGAAGATGTAAATTTTGAGCGTAAAGACAAGGATGATGCTGAAATAAAAAATCTTATGACCCATATAGTTCACGACTTTGATGAAAATCGCCCACGGTGTTACGGACCTTCTTGTCAAGATGGTTTCAACAGTGAGGAAGAGGATGCATTAGATGACTACATATTAACAGCAGAAAAACTGAAAGATTATGGTGATTTACCCCAGGATCGACTACAAGCAATATCTGCTCTAGCTGCCAAGCTTAAAAAGGACAAAATGAAAGCAGATCGATTTTCTTCAATGAACAGTGACAAAAATGAAGATGATGGGAATGGCAAAGTATACACTACATGGAATCGGTTAAAAGTCAAACAACATAAACATCCTTTTGACGATAAAGATGGCTGGGTAACATTGGAGCCTGTCGCGTGGTCTACCAGTAAAATATCTAAATGGAAACCTAACATTAAAAAACAGAAACCAAGTCACTGGAATGACGACGAAAACAGATTTCCCAGTAATGACAGATTTCCAAGTGACGACAGATTCCATAATGATGATAGGTTTTCTAATGACGACGACCGGTTTCCTAGTGATGATAGATTCCACAATGATGACAGATTTACATCCAGTCAAGATTCTGGGAGTAATTACAACTATATGCCACATAAGAAGCCATCTTCGAGTCGACCTAGTTATATGAATAACAAATTGCACTTACCTCCGGACTTTGAACAGGAAATACCATCAAAACCATCTTGGACTAAGCCTCAACAAGCAAGTTACCCGTCATCCTGGGCTCCCGACGAAGGAAGACGCCCTCACAAGCCAAATTGTGATAAACATGAAAATTATTCCGATGACGATTCAGTGTATTACGGTATGTCCGATTCTGTAGTAACAGATCAGCGGCCAGTGAACTTTCCCTATGAATATGAGGCTCTACATCAATCGTTGAGTTCATCGCAGAAGCGTCCTTTCAGGCGTCCTACTCAGGTAGTGTATGCTGGAGGTCCTGAGTATGAAAACGATCGCGTTTCTAGGCCACCACACGGTGACGGCCAGTGGGTATTGTTATCAACTACGAAAGGATACCGAAATAAGAAGCGTCAAAGATCTTTAAATCCACCAGCTGATGATCGTGCTGATGTATCAACTATGACATCACACCAAGCTGTAGCGTTGACCGTATTACCAGTGGATAAAGCTCGTACAAATATGACAACGTCACATGGAGGTATGTTGGAGGTAGAAAAGAGTTTCCAAACCGTTGAAGAATCAAAGAGGGATATGGATAAGAAAAATGACTTAGAGGTTGCTACGACACAGTTTAGGCCGGTTGTGAATAAGAATAGGCTTGTGAAGAGGAAGATTGTGTCGAACGTATCTCCAGACAGCTCGACGTTGTTAGCAGCTGTAGGCGCAGGCATGGTACCAGCCACCATGGCCATGGTAGTCCCCATGATGTTAGGGAAACGGAGGAGAAGAGAAATAAATAGAACACCAGCAGATTCTCAATTAGACAATTTATTGTTATATAAATATCGATAGATTTTTTTTTAGTTACGTAACATTATTTATTGACTATTTATTAAATAATTTATTTTGATTGATTGATGGGTTGATTGATTGATGAATTTGTGATATTGGAATGTTTTGAGCTTTAGTATTGGGTATGATTGTTAAACCTGTTTTTGTAAAACATATTTTTACATAAATATCTCAATTAGATTATGTAAGACTGTTGTGATTTATTGTGTTGTGTTTTTGTATTTAATAAATAAAATGTGTTTTTGACTTGAAAATTATTCATAACTTTTTATTTTAGGTTCCTTATAGAGAAATCAGTGCCTTCAAAACTGCTATGTAAGTAACGAATGGTTTAATATTACTTTATTTTTTTAAATTGGTCTTGTACACATTTCTTACTTCATTAGGTTCTTAAAATAAAGTTAAGATGGTAAGTACTCTTAATTTTATAGGAAATCCATAATAATTGTTTAATTATATTTTTTTCAAAACAGTATTTTCTGAAGACACTAATAACATAGCCGGTCTTAAAGATCACCCATACTATACTCCAAATTAACATCAATGCAGAGAAGTTTTATTTATATTTTTAATCTAGATTGCAAATTGTGATAAGATGACATAGATTGATACGTACAAATTTAACTTCCAAGTATGGCTTCAAATGAGACGGTTTACTTTCGTGTAACTAACGGTACCTGTACAGTTAGGATATATTTAATAGCGTATTACCTAAATAATAAATTTTGACACATACATAATAAGTTTAAAAGGAGAATTGAGCTAACTACTGACATTTACGTTTTAACAGGTCGCTTGTTGAAAAAAGTCTAATATTTTTTATTAAAAAAAACATTGTTTTAATATTTATGCTTTTAACTGAATTATAAAGGACAGCTTAATACTACTACTAATTTATTAAGTTGACAAAACAGAATAAATTACAAAAACTTATCCTAAATTTTGCAATGTCATTGATCTGTCGAGCTAAGCAATGAGTAAGTACTTATTCAGATCTGTAATAAGTATAAAAATCGAATAACAAATCTACAAATTCTTCTTACATTTACTGCAATGCACTTGTGACTTGTTCAAGGAATATTGGATCTTAGTTTAGTCATAAATTAATATTTGTAGTAAACTTCTCCTGGCCGGCAGTAGATGTTCCCTGTTCGGATTGCTTCCATCAAATATTTGACGCTGAACAGGCAAACTATGAGGAGCACTGGAACAAATAGAATAATTCATTAAGTTAATTGACTGCTCGAGTACGGGCAGCAGCGCTTTGATAAGTTAGAACTTTTTCAACTGCAATCCCAGTTTAGGAATGAACGCTCGCTATCAACGCTCAGTATAAGACTGAGTTGTGACGTCACACGATAAGGCAAATCAATTTAACAATTGTACTTAAGAAGGAAGAATAGAATTAATCTATAAAAGCTATAATGAACATTAAAATATAAATAGTCATTATTCCTGTTGACTGCAAGTGCCTTTGATGAACACCAGCTTTATAGATCCAATCTCAAGCTAGACCAAATACTGCAGCATTTTGGAAATATGATGCTATATTTGCTGTTGATAACTTGAACTAATCAATTTTGTATCAAAAGAAAAATTACTGGACTGGATAAGTTACCATTGAATGACTTTAAGTGTGGTGGTCAGCTTAAATTTAGCAAAATTCTCAATTATTCTTGGGAATAGTGTTACAGTTGTGGCGCACTCTTTGAGGAATAAAATTTTTCTTACTCAATTACTGTTGAGAGAAAATATGACTTAATTATTTATTAATATGAATAATTAATATTATAAATTTATTAATATTTATACCGCGTGGTTTTCAATTCGAGCGGGAATCGTACCCGCGACACGCTGCATGGCAGCCAGTTGCCCAACTACTACGCCAACTGTGCAGAATTGATTGAGATCCTAATATGACCTATTTCATTTCCTTTAAGTATATAAGTACCCGATAAACTGATGTGGCACAAGTTCACACCGATTACATTTTATATCTCGCGCTTATCCAGTCATTGTGAAACAAACTTTATCTTATTTTACCTATATCTCAAAATTATTTGAAACACCTCATGACTTGGAAGCTTGATAATTTTATTCTCTACACGTTGTTCACCTGCATCGAATGAACAATTAACTTTATTACCGCATGAGGTGTATCCGGCAGTTTATACCCAAGGAAGTGAATAGGGTTAACTATCCATGCTACTCTATAACAGTTAAATGATTCGTTACACGTTTAACATGAATCTTTTTTCTAGTTACATTATATAATAAAAGTATCGAGTGCGAGTATAATTTTTAATAAACAGTCAAGTAGAACTATACGTCCAAACCGATCTGTGACTTTACTTCAATTTTTTTCACCAAATAATAATAGATGTAGTACCTAAAGACTGTACTACGGGTTTTTTTTATAATAAAATCGTCTAATAACGCTTGGGCGAGCCGAGAGAAGTGTCAGACTCTTACTGACTCAAAACCACCCCGTTCCTTTTGTGCTCCGGTTGCGGTGCAAGCAAAAAAATGTACCGCGACCTCATCCAGGAGCAGGAGAAGGAATAGGATAGCTTTTAGTCAGTAACAGTCTGATACTCCCTCTAACACAACACAGGGCAAGAGAAATCGCTAATGACATAACGGCTGTCGAAAAAAGTTTTATATAAACACAATTTTTAAAGAGATGTCTTTCGTTACAAATGTATATATAAAGCAGTACATATTGATAATAATCGGAAACGCAGTCAACATCGATTTAATATTAAATAGTTAAATCCATTTCACAGACGTAGAAAGGTACTTAATACCAGGTTCGTTATGATATTATAATAAGAAAAACTGAAGGTAAAGCCCATTCATTTCACAGCTATTGGAAATTTTCAAATCCGATCGGGTAGGAAATGAATTTTTATTGGATTTGAGAATTGCATCTAAAAGGAGTACCTGTCTAATGCCACTACGATTGTAAGTAGGTGCTGCTGAAAAGAGTTTTTATATAATGAAGATTTGTTACAATCAAGTTATGGTTGATCTTTTAGAACTTTTTGCACTTTATCGAAATTCTAATGTACTAACATTATGATACATTATCGGATAATCGGAAGATATATTGTTTATGATCTGTTCCACCATTTAAGTCTCCGAATTGAGTTCCAATTATATGTACTTTTTAAGGTTGTTTAGACATCATTGACATACGGTTTTTTTTTTGTCAGGGGAAAATCATGAAACTACTTCACCCGCCTAGTGTCAGACTCTTACTGTTTAAAAACCTCCCCGTTCCTTCACCAGCTCTAGGCCGAGGCCGCGGTGGCTTATTTCGCTTACCCCTCAACCCCGGCTGAACACCAGCCCTATACCCTGTCTATGGTGGTCTATTGGCTCTATGATGCGCGCGCCGAACTGAATGCGCCGTACGCTCGGTCATTGACATACAGTGAAGGTACAACCTCGTAGGTACCTACATCTCGATTTATAATTTCTAATAAAACAATTGAAATTACCCATCTGCACTGAGCAGGCTTGGTGATTAATGTCTATTGCTTCTCCATGTGAGAAAAAAGTGAAGAGGCCTTTGCTCATCAGTGGGCACAAATATACTGATGATGAGATTGATGAATGAAAGGTTTTATAGTCTGGATAGACAAAAATTTTTTTTTACATCTAACCTAAATTTTCTTATTAAATAGTCATACAACAGTAGATGACGAGAGATTAAAGAAAATAGAACTAAATTTATCATCGTTGGATACTGATATTAACGGCCTTGAAAAGTACACTTCCATTCCTAATCGGAGTTCTATAATAAAATAATTGAATCCTATAACCATATATCAATTACCTACTAACGCTAATTGATGGAGGGCAAAATCGTTACTGGACGCCAATGTCATTTAATTGAATAAATTAGCAACTGTTATTTATATGCGTCAGATGACCCTACGAATTTCATCTCGAATAAAATGGATGAAAAATTGACGTCATTTTTTTGCGACTTCATTCGGAGGACCTAATTTGACCTATTTGTTACAATAATTTCAATAGAATATTACCAATTTAAATTATTGATTGACTTTTTTTTGGAACATTGGCTCCGACTTACTGAGAGCTGACTAGACTGCTTGTCATGAGTTGTGTGTGCTTTTATAATCATACAAACTTTATATACACAGACAGTAGGTAGTTGTCCCACAACCCCGATAGCCCCTCCATCGGGGTTGTGGGAGCGGAGTCAACAAGCGCATAAGGTATTGGGGCCGCGGCTTAGAGCAGGAGAAGGAATGTGGTTTTTAGTCAGTAAGAGTCTGACACTCTCTCGCCTCACCCTGGTCAAGAGAATGCCAGAAGTTGGTGGCCACGTCTAAGTATCGTAGAAGACATGGCAACACATACTGTATAAACATCCTGGTCTTCAAGTACTGTGAGATTTTCGGCATGTCGATTGTAAATAGGCTTAAAAACATTATGGTACGACCAATAAAAACCGGCCAGTTCTTAAAACCGCGTAGAATTTAGTAGCTAGTTGATAATAAAACGGCTATATACAATATACTCACAATCAAACAGGGCGACTAAACCCAGTTGTATCCAGCCAGCAGTCAGGGCTTCCCATACAATCAAGATTACGGAGAAGAAGAGATGGAAGAAACTGTACACGAAGAACGTTGTCACTAAACAGTGGTTCGCCTGTAAAAATACATTAAAAAGTTAGACATAAACTATTACTTACTTACCTACATGTAGTTATTTGGTGTGTGGGTGCATAGGTATATCAGTTTACGTAAGTACTAGTAAAGCTACAAAAAGTAAGTAAGGCTAAAAAAAGGTTGTATGGAATTGGGGCAAAAGAGCAAATAACACACATGATTTTAAGCAGTCATCTGATGCCTGTAACAACAGGAGAATACAGCTATTTTGTCGGCTTTTTTTTCTATGTAATAGATCGGCATACGAGCAGACGGATTACCTGATGGTAAGCAATCAGCGCCGCCCATGGACACCCGCAACAGAGGAGTTACGAGTGCGTTGCCGATCTTTTAGGGATTAGGGATTAGGGATTTGGAGATTTAGGGATTGAGGAGGGATTGGGGGTGGGGAACGATTGGTCCTCCGGTAACCTCAATCACACGGCGAAACACAACGCTGTGGTTGTTTCACGAAACACTTTTTTACACTTTAGGGATTTAAGGATTTAGAATTTGGGGATTGAGTATGGACAACGAAGGAGATATGATTGGGCCTTTACACACAAGGCGAAACACAACATAAGCGCTACGACCAGTATGCTGTGAAGTCGTGGTATCACTCTAGTTGAATTAGTTTATGCATGCCTCTTCCACACTCATAATTGTCATAATTTTGTTTTGTATCTATTCCTATATACACGATCGAAAAATTAAAAACATACTTAATCTGAGCAAGGATTGAACTTAGTCGGACTAACAAGCTAGTTTCTGGAAAAAGTAAAAAAAAAATTTTTTTATTGTACATTGGGTAGGTAGGTTTTGGATAAATTTATATTGGTAGGTAAATAAATAAAAATAAATATAAACAATGGTACATTATTAAAATGCTCTATACGTACAAAAACATCGTCTTAAAGTTTTAGTCCAAGCCGTTAAAAGTAGTATCGTGTTTTAATTAACTCGACTCAACGTTAAAGGACAACTTTGTAAAAGGAACAGACCAGCACTACAAGAATTCTCAAACTGTCAAATTAAATCATAATAATATTTTAAACCTTAGATAACGTTTTTGAATAAAGTTAAATTTGTATTATCAAATCGGAAATTTACCTCAGTCAAAATTAAATTATTTCGAGATTTAAATATAATAAAATATTCAAGTATAGAATTTAAATATTAATAATAATATTCCATTCATTAATTGGACAAATGTTCTATTTTTGAATTATTGTATCTATTTAAAAAAAAAAAAGTAATGTAGGCATTTGATCTAAAAACTCGATGACGTCATAAGTCGGTGTACAATACAAAATCCATTGTATCCAAAATACATTTCGATAAAAGTATAGAACTTGACTATTAGTCAAATACCGCATGGTGAATTCTTGTTGGTTGTGCTGTTCTCTAGCAAGACTTACAAAGTTCTACAAACTACTATTCCGTACTATTCTCGATGTAGCTTGTAAAACTACAAGCATTATGCAGAACTATGTACAAAGACGGATTCATTTACTTCCAGCTTTTTCTGAAGCAGAGAGAAACAAAGAAATATTTTATTATTCTTGACTGCCAGTGCAAGAGTATATTTTAAAACTGCGACTGGCCAAGGAATCGCAGGCTGCATCCTTTAAAAAGTTAATCGCCTTACTGCTATTTCAAGCCAAATATATATCTCAAATCAAATGTCGAGATCGTGAAAACCCAGAAGTTTCCAGAAATAACTAATAATAATTCATAATCTATGTGGGTTCAGATAAGAAATATAAAATTAAATAAAAAATCTTCAAAATGATTTTAAATAATGATTTCGATCAAAAACCGTCATATCTAAGCTGAGTAACACGTCAATAATCTGAATAGAAAAAAATTGGCGCCATTTTATTCGATTGATTTCTCTTCCTTCTTTCCATTCGAATTACAAAAGCATAAACAACTTCGATTTGGCATGTTTCGTAACACCAATCTCGAACGAAAGTATTTGATCAAAAGTTAATAGTAGAAAATCTGTGAAAACTAATCTTGTGGATTTTAATTTACTTCAATTTGTTGGTATAATTATTTAATTTGTTTGTGATGTTGAATTATTTAATTTATCGATGAGGTTATGTAAGTTCAATCGAGAGTTCGTTAAAAGGTTGAACACTCCCATCGTATTAAAAAAAAATGAACCTGATCTAATCACGACAAATTACATGAAGATTTAACGCAATGGTATTAAGACATACGATTTTCTCAGCTGGTAAGTACTTATTTTTAAATAATATTGATCCCTATATGAAGGTACTACGTAACTATCAGCGTGCATCTATTGACGTTGTTGGCTGAATGATATCGTATCTGTGCATCGCGTCACGATACAAAAAAAAATTGAATAGATTTACGTCACAAGCCGAGCGCAGTATTGCAATGACGATTGTGAATATTATGATTCGAATAAAGTTTTCTATATCGATTAGCATTAGACCATCCAATACGATTGTTAGTCTTTAATAATGAAAATGAAACAATGTCTAAGAGTGATACCACGGCCTCACAGAAAACCAACCGCCATGTGAGTGAGGTTACTGGAGGCCCACTCTTTTGAGTGCCGATTGTTTACCATTAGTTAATCGTGAGTTAATCTAATTGCTCGTTTGTCTTATTTTTAGCATAGGTGAATGCCTATGCTAAAAATATATAAATGTAATCAAGACTGAATAATTTCTTTGAATTACTTACTACTCCGTTTATTAAGTGTTTTTTGAGGAGGAAAATTAAACATTTTTTCTGACCCCTTAAGAGGGGCGAAATGCATTGTCAGAATAAAAAAAACAAGCGCAAAATAACGCAAACCTTATACAATATTGCATAAACAATAACTCGGCAGCAAGCTTATAAAATCACAAAGATTTTTATACCGGCTCACTCGATACGCTTTTTCAGTTCGACACAATTTTATCTGAATTAATCTTGAATAAATATCGATACCATCTCAACGGTTACATTAAACTGTTACTTTGTTTCTCCTTTTAAGTAAAACGATTGTATCGGGATGGAAAAGTATTGTCCCCATCTTTGTTTATACTCGCTGTAGTTGGTAAAATTGGTGCAAAGATATTTTGATTTCTCGTTTTGTAAAATTATCTTATATATTAATATGCTCTTAGTTAGGCTGGACCGACATGGCTATTGTGGTCTTGAAATAATTCTGTATATACAGAGAAGGTTTAAAAGGTCAGAAAATTTGACTTAAATAAAATATTTATATTTGAGGTTGTGCAAAGTTTGCCGGGTCAGCTAGTACTTACATATTATAAACTATATTATCTAAGTTGAGAATATTGGTGTGTTTAATATGAGTAACTTGTAAACCCAAGTAACGCTTAAAACATGTTTTAGACTACTACTTAAAAGAAAATTCTTGATATACATAGGTATTTATTCTGTATATACAGTTGCATATCGGAGAGCTTAATGCAAAAACTTTTTCTGCCAGTCATCCTTTTAATAGTAAAGAGATGTACGTAGTATGCAGCAACACAGGAAGTTACGGGAAGCGAAGTATTAAAATACATAAATAAATAGTACATTCAAA
This sequence comes from Spodoptera exigua, assembly GCA_902829305.4. Classification (NCBI taxonomy): domain Eukaryota; kingdom Metazoa; phylum Arthropoda; class Insecta; order Lepidoptera; family Noctuidae; genus Spodoptera; species Spodoptera exigua. Next base: position 9,751,711 of record LR824615.2, read on the forward strand.
GTTCGGACATTGTTTTATTCATTGTTAAAACAACCGTAGTCTCAAAATGAGTTGTATAGTTCTAAAAGCCACAATAAACACAAAACTGCTTGCCAATTAAGGTAAACAACGTAGTGTTATTAAGACAATTGGGTAGTTTCCTAGGTCAAAAATAAATTAATTCGACGTTTCAATACAATAAAATATTTAAAAATAACTATACTTTTATTCATCGATCGATCGATGCACTAAGTTTTAGATATTTTGTAGCTAATTATTAAGAAATAAGTAAGCTATTTGACGCAAAATTACTATGACGTCATACCTCAGTTTTTCATACAAATTTCATAGAAAAGTATCGTTTTTGACATTTCGATAAAAGTATTGAATTTGACTAGTTGGAAACTACCGTATTATGTGCTCTTGACAGGTCATATAAATTATTTGTTATTAAACTCCATTTTATGTGCGATATCTCAATCTTAATTATATCAATCTTAATCTGCTCACTGATTCTGATCACATTCAATTCTTTCACGGTCGAATCATTAGGTATCTTTCTAGTGAAAAGATATTGTACGTGAATTCATTCAACTGAATAATTTTAGGACATAGGCTCTTTTGTTGCTGACACAATAATAACGGTATCAGTAATATGATTTCTTACCTTATAAGCGCCTGCGGTAAACATAATAGCAAATAGGAAGAGCATAATTCCTATCGTAATATACGTGAGGTAATATGTAAGGACGATTATCCTCTCCAGCGAGTCCTTTGTGGATCCAAATATGCTCTCAAGATTCTCGAAGTTTCGAAACTTTCCATCCTTCTCGAAATAGTTGTTGGTCATGTTCAAGCCAAGCTGGTATAAATGGAAGGCCACTGTCGCTATTGCTATAAGCTGGAATAAAGATAAGTTTTATTTTAGTACAATCATTGTAAAAGTGAAATTCTTGTAGTGTTTTGTTTTTGTAGCAGGTATTGTAAAAGTGTAATCTTCACGCGATTATTAGATACATCTTTCTTTCTTTTTCTTTCTTTCTTAAAAAAACGTTGCCCCACATTAGGATTTTCTCCTGTGCCGTGTGTGCGGTTACAAACATACAATTTCACATGCACATGACACCCAGACCCGGAACAACAATTTGTGGATCACACAAAGAGTATTTCGTACGGGAATCGAACCCGCGACACGTTGCCACCACGGCAGCCAGTTGCTCAGCCACCGCACCAACCGTGCAGTCATCATCAATTCCAATCTTGTTCATTGTCAGGACTAAACATGCAAATTTTAGCTTGTAGCTATAACGTAACGTGAAACAGAGTCAAAAGAGATACGTTGCAAGAGAAAACATATACAAAGATCTAAAAAGCACTTAGACTAATTCCAAACTACAAGTACTTGTGGTGAACGCCTGATAGAATAATTTAAGCAAAGTCGCAGAGCAACAACACGAATGTAAAGCTACGTGACGCGACGCGACGTTACACAATTTCGATTTGCATATTTACGTCAGGCGCTGTTCGAATGTGAGCTTCCTTTATCAATTGAAACAAGGGGATTCAAATCTTATGACTTTCAAATGGTAGGCTTAGTTTTATTGTCTTGAGGGGGCAACATATCATGTGTCTTCTACTGCTATGAGTGGGGCGAGAGAGAGAGAGAGAGTGTCAGACTATTACTGACTAAAAACCACCTCATTTCTTCTCCTGCTCCTGGCTGAGGCTGCAGTACTTTTTTGCGCTTGATCCGCAATCCAGCAGGTTCTTTCGGCAAGATCGCGGTTCACATTTTGTTCGTTTAAATATCATAAAAGTAACTACTATGAACTATACAAGTAGAAGTTGGGACTTATGAAAAAGCAACCCGAAACATGCAGATTAGTTTAACTCGAAACAGCTTAACGGTACCCAAACTTTATTAAACTAAATATTATATACTCAGAAATAAGTTATGAATCCAATTTTGAATGGAATCCCATGTACAATATGATATAACATTTTTATCACAAAAAATACTTTTCTGCAAATCCTCGTCAGTAATACGGCGCGTGTCGCACAAAGTAAATAATGTACAATATGGTTACGCAATACTTACTATCACAATATATCCAAATATAATATTCCCCACCCTTAAAGGGAAACAGAAAAGAAACTTCCTCGTCATCTTTTCATCTGCGGATCTGAAAAGAAAGAAAAAAGATAAATGAAACATACACCTTTTCATAATATTACAACTGTTTACCTCAAAGGGTTTCACGGAGTCAGTACAAATAAAGGAATAATATATATATATACATTTCACTACATTTTGTTTTTTATTCTTTTACAAGTGGTATTTATTTTAATTTGAAGTAACTTTAAATAGTGCTTAATAAAAAATGATATAATATTATTTTTTCGTTTTCAATTTTAAAAGGAAATAAAAGAGCGGTTTTTTTTACGAAAACAAGCGTTCGTTTCGTAATTTCGTTAAGTATAGCGATGGCATATTGAGTAAAATATTTCGGTAGTACGAAAATAAATTAAAATTATGATTGATTATACCGTCATAATAAAAATTAATTTAAACCTCGTTCAAAACTACTGCTAGCTGATAGCAATAATACTTTGTAAGAACTAAATTGTATAATGCGACTATATTAAGATGGTAGTAATATTCATATCTGCAAAGAAAAGGAACAAAATGAAAGGTCAAGGTATCTTTAAAGACCAGACTTTCATTATACTCAATACTCAAGTAACTCACTTGACATAAAATTTAATTGAATTGGCCTTTACGATCCAAAGGTAGGCTCTTCAGACAAGTCATTAGAACTATCACAAATACACACAATAGTTCTTTGTTCAACATACACTGCGCCTTTCATCCCACTACACACGAAACTAATCAAAACAAAACCATCTATGCACAACACACAACCGAAACGTTTGCTATCAAAACACGATGTGCTATTTCAGTTACTTAGGTACACCGCACCTAATCGTTGTAGTTCACGACCAATTTAATTGGACCTTTGACAAAGATGTTTTTAATGAGTTTGAAGGTTTTGTAAATAATGGTTGTTGAGGAAGCGACTGCACGGTTGGCTGAACGCTGGAAAGGTTGCAGTAGGGAGAGGGACCGGGTGAACGGGCCAAGGTCGGGAACAACGGCTATAAAAAGATAAGTAGATGCAAAAAGGTGGCCTTTCTATGTAGGTTTTATGCGACAAGAATAGTATAGGTCCCTGTTTTTAGTAACATTTATCAAGAAAGTTTATTGAACCAAACCCATACTGGGCGCTTTTATTAAATAGGCAGTTTCATAACATAGTCTGCACATATTGTTGGTATGCATGTAAGAAAACAAAGACTGACTTAGCACAGAGAATTTAGATCTTTATATGGAATTTAATGTAACCTTTGGTCCGCTCATCGGGGTGAAAAGCTGGAAAGTAATTAACTATATTGGCAACTATTGTGAATTTTCCGAGATATATATCATATATCAGATTAGGGATTTGGAGATTTTGGGATTGTGGAGGAATTGGTGGAAGGGAAGGATTGGGCCTCCGGTAACCTCACTCACACGGCAAAACACAACGCTGTGGTTGTTTCATGACCGTTTTCTGTGAGGCCGTGGTATCACTCCGGTCGAGTCGACCCACTCTTAAAAGACTAACTATACCAATAAAGATGTATAGAGTATTAAAAATACTTAAATGTTTATAGTTGGATATTTCTACATAAATATAAGGTAACGTTTACAGCTAAGCAATAACCGTAGGTTGATAACGATGATGACAAAAAAAAACACATGGTCATAAAGTTATAACAGCACTTTTACAATAAAAATTACCTTAACGTAATGTTACTATGTAACTTCATACAGTTACTATAGGGACCTTTGAAAGAACCAATAGGAAACTACTGTAATAAAAAAATTTGGACACCTGGTTCATAAGTAGCTTGTGTGCTTAAATGGTAGCGACAACACGTGTCTTCCGTCCAATCAATATTGTTAGCCATGAAAGGTATAGGGCCATATTTGAATTCAAATAGTAGGTACGTAGGTTATACATCTTGACCTAGTTTTGCTGCAATTAATTTTGTAACTCTTTCTCTGCAGCGAAGTTTCGTGATGAAATGGTGCAGTGGGCCAATCCCTGGATTAAGACCGTCTGCTTTGTAGCGTTGAAAATACGAAGAAATGCTTAAGATGTGAATTTGGGTTTAAGTACTATTTGTTTCAATGTTTTTAAGTTTCCATTTTGCTTATGGTTTTGGAGCTAGATATAAATTTTTGTCGGATTGAATGAATTCGGAAATGCAACCCGTAAAAGTTTGATCCGCTAAGAGACTAACAGTAGGTACTATTAACTGCTAAACTAATAAGTACCTCATAATTGTCAGCCTGATTGCGACTGTAGAGCACCCTTCTCTTAAACATCTGTGTTCAACAATACTATGAGGGATAACGGTAACGTTTTAACAATTAAAGAAGTAGAAAAAAGAACGTCATTTCAAAGCTATTTATTACCCTCTCAGCACCTTTCGTTTATACCATACTTCAAATAAAGCTACGCTTGAAAAACATATCACAAATCCACATATTGTTTTGAGCCTCTTAACTAGTCTTTGATGCCTTGGCTTTAAGTTTATTTTTGTTAACCACATTGAAGATTCAGAAACCAACTTCACTTTTAAAGTTAAAAGGGCGATACGAAAATAAACTGCAGTTTAGACAGGCACTTTGGGCTTTCGTACCTATGAACGTTGCACATGTCTTTCTGATATTTTTATTTGTTTTATCTGGCTCCTTTGTAGCACTTTTACCTTGTGTCAATGTTTACTGCTTGTGCAATGTTTCGTGGGCTCAGTGAACTGTTAATGTTTCTTTTTGATTTTCATAATTCCGTAACGTTGGCAGGATAAGCAACTGGTCTATCTAATAGAATGTTACTAAGTTTAATTTTCACGTCTTTGGTATTCAATCAACTAGCTAGAATATGGTAACAATTATTTATATGTTAAAGGTCGGCAAACGAGTAGACTGTTTACCTAATGGTAAGTCTTTGTACATTCGAACACTAGAGGATACATATAAGTGCGTTGCGTCGTTTTGGAGATTAGGGTTCGGAGATCTATGAAGCGATTGTAGAACGGGTAGGACTAAGTCTCTGGTAATCTCACACGACGAACCAACGCTGTGGTTGATTCTTTAAGGCTGTGATTTCACACCGGTCGAGCCGATCCACATGAGCTGCAGCTTGGCTTTCTCACACTTAAAATTAAACAAACGCTCTCTTATCGCTTCTGTTTAGAACAAACACGACATTTTCCTTTTACTTAACCTAGGTATATTATTAATATAACAAAGTAAAACTTGTGCGATAATCTTTCCGTCCCATTTACATCAATTTGGAGCACGAACACACTCGTCTGATAAGCCATTGCGACATTTAAGTAAGCGCGGTGAAGGCGCCATTTTGTTAATAATGTTTTAGTGCCTATTAAAATGCTTGGCTGTATTAAAATTAGGTCGTTTATTTTGTATCCTATGAGTGTACTTTGTAGATTAGAAATTATTGTTGCTGTTGGATAATTTGTGTAGATTTTGGGGATACGTTTCGTTTTTTTTTTTGTTAATTTTGTTATTTGGAAGTTTCATTATTTATAGTTATTATTTTAAGTGTGTAGGTACCTATAAATTTTGGTGTAAATGTTATAAAAAAAATAGGAATCAATAACAATTGAACAGGTGTTTGTCAAACTAAATATTAATTTGTCTACATACTCGTAGTAAAATTCATTTAATTATTCAAATAATTTAATATCAATTTAGCACAAATTGTTTAGCCATGCAAACAATGTGCTCAGGAAAATAAACAAGAACAATAATTAATGTTTCTTAGTTTACAAATCAATGGTAAACTACAATAGTTATTCACAATCGTACCATAGGGACCATGAGGACAGAATGCATAAAATATGACCAATAGCCCGTTTACAAATATATATCTATGTATATTAGTGATGCACGATGCATACTGCAGCTGTGCATGCAATTTGCATCACAAATGTCTACCTGACGTACCACAATAGGGGTTCGTCCAGATAAGCCTTATTTTGTTGATGGTAATAATTTACTGTGGCGCGGCTCAGAGCGGGAGAAAGAAGGTTTTTGGTCGGTAAGAATCTAATACTCCTAGGAGAAAGGATGATTTTTCCTCATAAAAAACGGGACGCTAATGTAAATATTGTACTGTTGGCGATACACACGTCAACAACCGCAGCCATTCAGCATGAAAATAAGAGCTTAAAATAATCAATTATCATATATTACGTAGTCTCTTAAAGTTTATATTTAAGTTTTCAAATGGGTCGTATCTTGTATTTATTTTTGAAGAAGAATTGCAAAGTGTTGGCCACTATTGCCAAGACATTGGTGTCTGGCATGCTATTTGCCATCAATAAAGTGCAACGGATATTTATAAGTTCCCTTTTTGTGGGATGTAATCATCAACTGACATCTTTTTCTCTTTCCTTTCTACTTCGAGCTGGGTCTAGGTGCATTGTGAATCATTGTCTTTACTTGCTCTCGCATCCCATATGAATAAGCCCTAAGTAACCATTTTCAGTAAGAGACGGTCAAGATCAACTTGTGCACGGCTCCACTGAAGGTTGTGAATAATTTTTAATACAAGGTGCGACAGATGTGGGTAATGGCCGCTAAGTGTTGAATAGTGTAGGTAATTATAATTATGTTGGTGCATTTACCGTCTCCAGTGTATTTTTTTCTAGACCATGTTAGGATGTTTAACTTGTATCATTGGTACTAGATTTTTTTCTTTGGAGAGAAGTATGTATCTGTGACATTATTAAAATAACTTCTCGCATTTTATATACCGAAGAAAAAAAAAGACGTTTGCGATTTTTCATGTAATAAGGCGAAACACAACGCTTTTCTGTTAGGCCTATCATTACCGTATCACTTCGGTGGAACCGATTCATTAGTGTCGAAGCTTGGCTCTCCTACACTTAAAAAAGGTGTACTTTTACCACTAAACGTTTTGGTGACCTACCACATTATTATTTATTCAAACAGCATAAGTCAAGTTGTAAAAAAATAACTCGATTGCCAAAAAAGTAAAAAGGATTTGGATGTATTATCGTTACCTAGTTGTCTGATTTATAACTTTCTGTGCTTGACCTCTTTTTTTGTGTCAAAATAAAATATTTTCTTTCTCCCATTATGCTAGTCTACGTTAGTACTTTTAACATCACCACCCACACAACCTACATTGGCGACGACGACGTGATACATTTTTGGTAGTTTAAATTGGACTCTTCGGTAAAACGAGTACTATAATAAGATATTTATTTCATTGCGTTAGATAATTAATACGTGTCTCTTATCTGTATTGAATAATGATTCTACGATGAGCAGCGTCGCGATTCGCGCACAGAACAACACTTTGTGTGATCGACAAATTGTTGTTTCGGATCTGGGTGGCTTGTGTAAGTGAATTTCTACGTTTGTAAACGCACTTACGACAAAGGCGAAAATCCTGACAACTTAAAAAAAAAGAAAGACTCTTACTTACTAAAAACCCCCCTGTTCCTTCTCCTGCTCTAGGCCGAGGTCGCGGTGCCTCATTGCGCTTATCCCGCAACCCCGGCTGAACATCAGCCCTTTAGGGCCCCGTCTGTGGTGGTCTATTGGCTCTTTGAGGCGTACGCTCGGGCCTGGTTCTGGTCGGGCGGCGAGCTGCCCTTACTCACCGACCGCAGACCCGTGCTTACGGTGGCTGGAGATCGTCCCTTGATCCCCGACACCCGTATTGTCGCCAGTTGCGGCGGCTGGGGCGTGAGGAGGAGGATTGCTCCCTCACGCGGGCCGCCTCTCTCTTTGCGAGCATGACTGCTTCACAAAAGGAGGAGACGGCGTCCCAGTTCCTCTCACTTGTATTCGTTGGCTAACGTGTGATTACAATCCTTTTTTTTTCAAAATTAAAAAAGTCACGTAGGTGTAACTTAGTCATGTTTCTAAATATTCCGTACTGTCGTGCTGAAATCAGGCTGTTTAGCATTCAAAATGACTTAATGACAAAGCAATAAAGTCTTCTTTAGCTTATTATGAGCCAAATGAGGAACGTTAGGATGTTGTATAGAAAATAGTGCGAAATAACTAAAACCTAGTTTCTGTATTGCCAAACGTTAAATGGTGACATGTGACCTACTTAGAGAACGCATAGAATTTTACAATTAAAATATCTTTTGTATGTATTTACTTTATCTAGTGATTAAATATCTTGGTTTGTGGGAAAAACCGAGGTTGCAGGGCAAGCGTAATAAGGTGCCTCGGCCTTAGCCTGGAGTAGGATAAGGAATGGGGTGGTCTTTAGTCAATAAGAGACTGACACTACCTCTCGCCCAGCCCTGGGCCAGAAAAGTTTTGGTTACAAATATAATGAATGCGGGCTCCTTTCCTCGTCATTTTCTATACTAATAATATAAAGAGGTAAATTTTGTAATTTTGTATGTAGGGGGTAACCTTTGGAACCATTAGTCGGATTGCCGAAATTCTTTCACTGATAGATAGCTACAATATTCCTGAGTGCTATAGGCTATAAAACATCACGCTACGATCAAATGGAGCCGAGCAGCGGGTAAAACCGCGCGAGACTAGGTAGTAATTAAAAAGGCAACCTAGTGGTCTATCTCACTATAATAGACCAGCTAAATACATTCATATTTAAATGGAACACATAATACATGAAACACAATATGTAGTTCGAAGGTTAATATTTTTAGTTTTTATGATCACAACATGATGTTCTAATGTACTTTAACATGTACTGTTTTTGTAGCAATTATATTCATCTTAGCCTCCGAAGTTGGGTATTTACCTTTGACAGGAAAAGTTACTGTAACGACATTGGTTGAGTGAACACTATTGCGACTGCCCCATGCCATGCAATAAGGTTAAGATTCCAATTAATAAAATGCGATACTTTTTCCGAAATGTCAAACATATAAATTTTCTATGAATGTTGTATGAAGTAGCACGTTGCGATGTTATTACGTAATCATTTTTAAATCAAACAGACACATTTTTCTCTAGAACTATCTAAACATATGGTGTGATTTTTTTTTGTGAAATAGGAGGCAAACGAGCATACATAGGATAATAAGTTTAATTTTTTTTTCTAAGTCAACTACCCATATCTTTATAGGATTCTATTGGAAGTTAGAAAAGTGTTCTAATTAAAATCATACAATGGTATAATATATAATAGCTCAGTTTCAGATCTTTAGAAGAATAACATGCCTAATTATGAGTGAGTGACCTTTTTTTTTTTTTAAGAGGGCATACCGTCTTATGACGTCTCTTGCCCTTGGTCAGGCCAGAGGCGGTGTCAGACTTTTGCTAAAAACCATCAGATTCCTTTATCTGTTCTGAGCTGGGGTCTATACAGCGGGATGGATACAGGACGCCCACCAACTGATCTATCTAGAGGTGAGCTGAGAAGACTATGCACAGCAGTAAATGTCATGTCACTGATGATAATGAATGACCTAAGTCATAATGTCAAGTCCTCCAACTATTCAAAGCAACGATGTTTGCACTTAGTCATTTAGAAACAATACAACGAATTTTGAACTAAAAGGTTATTGTCTAAAGAATTAGTATTGAACGATATAAAAATGATATCATCGTCCAAGATTACCTAATCGACCAAAATAATATTTATATGTTTTTTAAAATAGAATATCTTAGATTCTATTAATATGGAACTGGTGACGATAATGTGCGTTTTATTTAACCCATTTTTATTAGTAGGTCTCACTATGGCAGTTTTTTTGAAATTATAGATGAAAAACTTCGTTCACTATTAGGATTATCTCCTGTGTCGTAGGTACGTTTACAAACGTACACATATACACCACACACATGAAAATCGGACAGAAAAAAACTGTTTGTGATCACACAAAGAATCGTTCAGAACGGTAAATAAATATATTATCCGTTAAGTTATTTTCTTTTCTGTTTTCGTTGCTAAATATTAGTGTAACACTGTTCTTACATGATTGAACTAACTTTATAATATAACAGAATCTGACAAAAAAGAGTATGTAACATGTGTGCACACATGCAGTTTCATAATCATTCTTAATCTGAATCTACAGCTCTTATGACCAAATACCTGTAGGTACTTGAGAAGTGACCGACAGACTGTCAGTTTTTATCTTTAAACATTTTACAGACGCGGACATTAAAATATTCGCTAGAATGGTCTTATTGAAATAAAGGGTTTGAGATGTCTTTGACGCTGGCATCGAACTTGTGGCATGTGAGCTGCAGTTGCCTAGCCACTGCACCAATCAGGCAGTCTTAACGTTGATCTGTGCTTTGAGCTGGTTTTGTAATAAACAACGTTATGAGTACCTAATAAAAACTTAAGTATTGATAATATTATTTAAACATCACATAACAAATCTGAATTGATTAAATTATCTTATTTTAGTTACAGGATCAATCAAAAAGAAAGTAGTCTATACATGTATAACATTAAAAATATATTACGGCTTAGACTTTAATATTGTATTCTACAAGAAAATATGTATAAAAAACGAACGGCGCCATTATGCTGAGCGATCACACATAAAATTATCATTTGATTACTTAGTTTGGTTGTCGACAACCAAAACAAGAGGCCAACGAACTGGTTCCATCTTTAATTAATCCAATACTAGATGTGGCCATAAATTAAACAAGTAGGTAACACCAAACAAGACTAACCACTTCCACGAATATATGTCTGATATATAATCTACTTTGTTCAATAAAGTTACAAAAATGATACTGGCCACTATGAAGCTTTAATACTTATGTATTCCTTATTTGAAAATAATAGCATTCATTTGTTTTAATTGTTTTCATTACGAATAGTCCACTAACATAGTAAACATATCGGATGAAAATAATAAAATGCTTAAAATTGAGCAGCGTGCCGTGATTACAGTCCTAACTAAAGAAGGAAATACTCTTTCGCAAATAAAACAACGAATGTCCAATATGTTTAGCGACTCATTTCCTTCCGATTTTGTTATTAAGTTTTGGTCTAAATAATCTAAACATGGCCGTGTGAGTCTGGAAGACGATCCCCGTAGCGGACGGCCGGTTTCTGCAGTCACAGTAGACACGGTGGCTCGAGTGAAAAAAATATTACTCGCAGATCGGAGAGTCAAGCAGTGGGAAATCGCTAGGGATGTCAGGATTAGTAAAGAACGTGTTCACGTTATTATTCACGAACATTTAGGGATGATAAAGGTAAGCGCACGATGGGTACCGAGAATGCTGACGCCCTTTGATAAACAACGACGCGTCGAATGTTGTGAGGCATTTATGGACCTAGTAAAAGACAGTGAAGAAAAAAATATCTCTAGAATAGTAACCTGCGACGAAACCTGGATTCGCCAATGGGACACCGAAAGCAAACAGGAGTCTATACGGTGGAAATTTAAAGGGGAGAAGCCACCGCGCAAGTTTAAGGTTCGGCCATCAGCAAGCAAGCTTATGGCAACAATTTTTTGGGATGTCGAGGGGATTCTTTTGATAGATAACCTACCAAAAAATACTACGATGAACGCAGCTTACTACGCCAGCTTACTTGACCAACTGCGAGAAGCCATTAAAGAAAAACGAACAGGCAAACTCGGCAAAGGAGTTTTAATTTTGCACGAAAATGCTCCGGTCCACACAGCTTTACATGCAAGGTCAGTCTTAAGCAAGAATGGCTTCACGGAACTAAACCATCCACCCTATAGTCCAGATTTGGCCCCTGTGACTATTTTCTATTTAGAAATTTGAAGAAAAGCCTAAGAGGGGGCGGCGATTTTCGACCTATGAAGAAATGAAGGCCGCTGTGGATGACCATTTTGACGACCAATCCAAGAAATATTTTTTTGACGGTTTAATGTTGCTTATTGACAAATGTAATAAGTGCATTACGGAAGCAGGGGACTATATTGAAAAATAAAAAAAAATGAGCTTCCTATGTCTTTTCTTTCTATGTTAGGTAGATAACTTTCCAGCCATCCCTGGTATCTATGGTTTTTATTTGAATGTATCTATGCTACTTTTTTAAGAATATCTTTAAATCTTATTTTTCTTTTTTCGTTGTTCTAGAATAAAACGGTAGGTTTTTAAATGTTTTTTTTTTATTATTTGTAATAGACAAGACTATTTTTTTTTTAAATTGTAGAAATACAAATACCTAGAGTTTTTATTTGTAAAACCAAAGTTGAGTTTTACAACACACGCGTTTACATAAATAATGCCTGTATTAGCTAATTCCGCTTAAAAACAATTTTAGTATTACCTTTCTCTAATAATATAAACTACTCGTAAAATTTTACAATTCTACTAATAGCAAACATTTGCAATCAATCCACCAATAACAAGTAAATATCATATTATGTCATAACTTAAAATACTGACACAAGCAAAAATTCTTTACAATTCTACACAAACAAAACAAAACAAAAAGGTCATGAACTTACTTCTTCCCACGCGAGCTTGCCTATTTCTCACAAAATCCAATTTGTATTTTTCTTTCTTTCGTCAATATTATATTATTGGGATCACCACATCACACCACTATTCGAACACAGCGAATAAATACTACAAAGAATCACAAGCAGCTAACACTAATAATATCGATTAAATTTATTATCGATTTATTTAGCGTGTTTTAAAGAAATTCGATTTTCGAGATGCGCTGGCGCGCGTTGTCTCGCTCGAACGCCGGCTCAAAGACTTGGAGGCATACAGGTTGGTTACGTCATGACGACAAGGCCGGTTAGACGACGCAACCTACTGACTCTCGATTGGGGAATTAATCGTCATCGTCCAAGGTCAAGTCGAAAATGGTAACATTAAAGTTTTATTGATAAAGCTCTCAATTCCGCCATATTGGATTAAAGTGACTTTAGCGGCATTTAAATTGTTAATTTTTTTTTTATTTTAGTTTTTTATTCTGATTTTTTATATTATTTTTAATGTGTTTCCAAGGAAAAAATCTTATTTGTTGTTTTAAAGAGAATAATTTAAAAGATCATCGTGCCATTTTAAACGAATAAAAATTTATTTTAATTACCTTATCTGCATAAAATCTGACTTACATAGTTGGCAATAATAAAAATAAAATTATAGTTTTTTACTATAATTTATTGGCATAAAATAAAAAAACAACACTTTTATAACTTTGTTAAGTACAAAGTTCTCTCAAAATGAACCCACATCGTTCCAAAATTAACAATGATGGATTTACAACTTCTAAGATGGAATATGACCCCGTGTTGTGATCACTTAGAGCGAAGTTTGAATGACGAGGCTAGTCTAGGAGCTGTAATAGTAGCACAACGGTCATAAATGAACATTAAAGGGTCATGGTTAGGGGTCAACGCGTCCTGCCACTATTAAAACGATCGGCGACAATGCGTCTAAATGACAATGCAATTTATAACACTATTGTATAGCTAGCCTATAGCCGATGAAGTAAAATTGATGTATTGTATTGTGTTACCTGAATCGTAAAATAATGTTTAGAACATTATTATTTTATAATAGGTAATGCAGTCATTGACCATTCGATTTCGAAATGATTATGTGGCTTATGTCCAAACGTGTAAAGTTTTTTTTTTGAGTGGATATTAAAATATGTTTATGGCTGTGATTGATGTTGCAGATTCATCGGATAAAAATTAGCCTTAGGTATGTATATATTTAGGGACGTCATTCGACTTCATAACTAACGGACTAATGCCCTTTTGGCACAATATTGATTTGGCTCTTTATTTTTGGACTTTTATAGTTCTACTAAGTAGCAATGTGTTTTCTTTTGCTTGGATGGGCCCAACAGGCTCAATGTTCAGCTGTTGTAGGGCAACTAGAATAAGTTACCACGGCCTCGACTTGAAGCAGGAGAGGGAACGGGGTAGTTTTTAGTCATTAAGAGACCAGTGTGAGGTAGAGGGAATGTCCCTTGGACGAATTTTGTCTATCGAAAAAAAACCCCCACAAATTGTATGTAAGTACTGTTAAGTATCCAACCAGGTAATCTGGATCTGAAAGTCATTGGAAAGCAAAGGAAAATTGGCAAAGGATGTCCCTTGGTTGATGTCATGGCTGTGTCGTGAGCAAAGCTGAGAAGTTATTATCTTATTAATATTTTTAGTAAGTATATTTATCTAAACCACTAACCCCCTTTGTTACAAAACAAGATATATCTTTAGGTTTAAACCTTTGAGTCGGGTTTTGAACTTTGAATCCTATCCTTATCAACCTTCAATTCGAAATACAAAAACTGGTTCATTGTTTTAGACGTAGACTACTTAAAGGAAAACTTTATTTTGTAATAAGGCCGACTTAAAATTTTATAAGAACAAAGGTATAAATTATCGTATCGTCAATTCAAGTCACCCAGGCACCTCTCTGCTTAGATTACTGATCTTATCTCAAACAATAACATCCAGATTGAGGTGGTCTGACATAATATTTTATGTGCCTTCTTTAGATAAGGGCACTATCTACCATGTATGTACATGAATGTGTAATAAAATTGCTTTAAGGAAAGTGCTTATGGCAAAGGCTCCTGGAAATCTCCCTTTTGCAGATAGAAATCTCTCAATAGAACGACCACAGCATTGTTTCATCGTGTAAGCAAGGTTACCGGATGCTCAACAAGCCCTCCTGCTTCAAAACTGCCTCCTAACCCTAGATTACTAGATCTCTCAATCCTAAAACCTCATTCCACCAACGCACCTTTTTTGTTTGTCAGGGGAAAACCATCAAATGACTTCTCCCGCCCAGGGTTAGGCTTAAGAGCGTGTCAGACTCTTACTGACTAAAAACCCTGCTGTTCTTCTCCTGCTCTGGGCCGAGGCCGCGGTGACTCAACTTTCTGATGTTTCTGGTGTCCACGGGGGGCACTGATTGCTTACCATCAGATGTTTCGTTTGTTCTTGCAGCCAGACGAATTACTCCAAAGAAATGTATGATCAGATTGAACTTCTAGGAATTAAAAAAAATGTTTTTTTGTGAATGTAGTAAATAGTTTGTGTGAAATCGTCAAGTATGAACAATGCAAGATTTTTTTCTTATCTCTCGCGAAAGCACAATGCTATTGTGATCTTGTTCACATACATTGTTACAGTTAAAATTATACTGTTATGTGGTAATAGACAAGATACATATATGTATGTATTTACATCGTTGGGTTTTAAAACAGTTTTAAATGTGCTTCGTTCTATTAGCTTGCTTCTTAATCATTCTACTCTTGGGGATGAGGCTAATATCTTTAGATGCTTTTGGTATATGATTGTATATTTGTTAAAAGACAGATACATTTTAGTGTGGGAGATCCATGCTTTGGCACGAATGGGCCGGCTCAACCGGCGTGATACCAAGGCTTCACTGAAAACTGGCGTGCAACAACTACAACCTTGTAGTTCGCTGTGTGAGTGAGAGTACCCAATCTTCATCCCTCTTCATCCTGAATCCTCAAATCTCGTATACCCCACAAGTCAAGAGGCCGACAATGCACTTGTAGTAACTCCTTTGGTATTACGAGTCTCCAAGGGCGGCGCTGCTTGCTTACCATCAGGTAATCCGTCTGCTCTTTACCGACCACACAAAAGAAAAGATACTTACACTTTCATTCTTATGTCAAAGTCAAAGACTAGGACAGACGCTTTGAACGCTAAACGAAGATTAAAAAAAATTCAGTCTGTCAGTGAAGATGCTTCTTCGTTACAATTAAATTAATAGGTTAATCTTGTTCAATTAGTTTCATAATCAGGTTTAGTTGAAGTCAGGATTAAATAATGGAAGTAGGTTTTTATTAATGACTTTGTGTTAAAAACAATAAGGATGCGTATTGAGTGCTTTTTTCAATACTTATATCAGAAGCAAATTAGTTATCATTGCTGATAATTGTATTAATACTTGAAATATCTTAATACCTACCCTTTTATAAAATGACTAGCTTTTGCCCGCGACTCCGTTCAAGTGAAATAGTGACTTCCTGAAGATTTTTGGTATAAAAACTATCTTATGTCCTTCATCGAGTTTCAAACTATGTTTGTACCAAATTTCACAGAAATCGGTTCAGTTGTTTAGGCGTGAAGAAAGTACAGACAGACAGACAGAGTTACTTTCGCATGTATAATATTGGTTTAGATAGATAACTACGAAAGTTCTTAGTATGTATGTGAAGATGTTTGTTAGATACTCTTTGACGTAAACGCTACTGAATCGATTCGAATAAAACTTGCCACAGAGGTTTACTCTAGATAATGTACGAAGGACAAGGCAATCAAAAAAAAAAAAAAAACAGCGCGGACTAAATGCTCAAAGGCATTCTCTATCAGTCAGCCGCAAGGGTGATGCAGAGAAATGTTAACAATAGGTAGCTACGTTTAAAACAAGCGTCACAAAAATCTATACTAATATTGCAAAGAGGTAAAATTTGTAAGTTTTTGTGCAGGGGGTAATCTCTGGAACCGCTCGTCAGACTTCCAAAATTCTTGCACTGATGGATAGCTACAATGTTCCTAAGTGCTATAGGCTATAAAACATCATGGTACGATCAAATGGAGCGGGGCAGCGGTAGAAATCGCGCGAAAGTATGAATTAGAGTAGAGTCATTAATAAATCTAGTATTATTGATTTATTTGAACCGAGAACTAAAGATGTTTCTAGAAAGAACCCTTAGAAAGAGCCCTTAATAATAAAATACTGCGATAGCTATCATCGATAAAATTCCGTATCACCTGAGTCGTGCGTACACGCAGGTTATAGTTAAGCGAGAGTGGGCGGCGGGAAACGGGTTATACTGGTCGCTCTGCCCACTTCATAGGATAGTGACCAACATGGGATCACTATGGGAACATTAAGTACCTAGCCCTGAGCATCTATGGTTTGTTAAATGACTCAGATTTCTTTTTCACCGTTTATGGATAATTGCGTTTTTTTTTCTACGGATTCTCGTACTACGATTTTCTTTGATTAAACATTTTTTATTAAATGCTAATCAATTATGTATCAAAGCAACGCCGGGAGCAGGTAAGGCACAGCTAGCAAATTTATATAATATGTTGTAATTTTAATCGAAAGAACTAGTTCAACTAATAAATTTTGGGGTCACCGTGGTACTCTCAGGTACAAACATCGATGATTGCTTTTAAATACACTTTGATACAATAATGCACACAATACACTCTCACATAGCAACGGATGGCTATTATTAGTTTTTAATTAAATTTTACTAAATACATTTATATAGGAAATAAATTGTAATGGTCTAATTATAACAATTATTTACTTGTGTTCCACAAACTCAAGTTACTGTAATTAGCATTGTTTAACCTGAGCATCTAAGACGAGATGAAAATTATACTTTAAGGGCCTCACGATGTTTTCATATACCGAGAAGAAATATTTTTGGAAATATTATTTTTTACTATGTAACAGACTACCTACACCGTCAATACCAAAGGAATTCCTACAAGAGCGTTGCTGACTACTCGTGGTTTATTAGGAACTAGCTACACTCGCGCGGTTTCACCCGCTGCTCAGCTGATCCCATTTGATCGTAACTTGATGTTTTATAGCCTAAGCACTCAGGAACATTGCAGCTATCCGTCAGTGAAAGAATTTTGGCAATCCGACCAGCGGTTCCAAAGATTACCATACCATACCTACATACAAACTTACAAATTTTACGTCTTTATAATATTAGTGAAGATTTAAGAGGAATGAGGATGAGGCTTGATTTGGGCTTCTGGCAACCTCACTTATAACCATTGTGACACACAACGTAAGTGTTGCTTCACGCTGCTTTTATGTGGGGCTGCGGTATCACTCTGGTAGCTCCAGATGTTTTCCTTCACCGTTTGTCAGTGGTCTCTAAATAGGAAAAGAAAAAGTCACATTGGTACTAGCCAAGCTTAGAACCCGCCTCATGCATGAAAAGCGGGCGTAATCCAAATCCCAATATAGCGGCGAGTGCCGGGGTTGCAGGGTAAGCGCAATGAGGCACCGCGACGTCGGGCCAGAGCTGGAGAAGGAACAGGAAGGTTTTTAGTCAGTAAGAGTCTGACATTAACTCCCGACCGGCCCGGGAGAAGTCATTTGACGATGACCCCTCACAAAAAAAAATATAGCGGCGAGTAATCTCAGTTATAACATAACTTATCTACTTTCTTATTCCGCCATTAAGCGGTTACCTTAAGGGAAAATGATCCTAATAATGTACCTACTTGAGCATTTTCATTAAGTACAGATAAAGGCCTGATAAGTACTACTTGCCTCGCCCTTGGTACCTCATAAAAGCCATGGGGGTCGTAATAGTGTTATCATAAACACCAATAACATCAACGCAACGTGCCTCGATGATACTCCATAAAATAAATTGTTGTATTATGGAGTCTTGGGGCCGATATGCTGATATTTTGAGAAGAAAAAAATTAACCTGATCTAAAAAATATTTGTATATATATTAGGTTTAGTATTCTTGGGAAGGATTATACGTAATGTAGAATTAGGCTAGGATTGTTAGCCATACTTTTTGTTGAAGTCTACAGCTAGGGAACTTGGTGATACTCCTATATTTTATAAAATATGTCAAGCGGCGTATTTTGTTATAAAAATCATGCTTTCATTTTAATTTTTTTAATGTAATAGCTCGGCAAATGAGCAGGCGGTTTACCTGATGGTAAGTAATCAGCGCCGCCCATGGACACCCGCAACAGAGGAGTTACGAGTGTGTTGCTGACCTTTTAGGGATTAGGGTTTTGGAGATTAAGGGATTGGGGAGGGTTCGGGGGAGAGGAAAGATTGGGCCTCCGGTAACCTGACTCACACGGCGAACCACAACGCTGTGGTTGTTTCACGCCGGTTTTCTGTGAGGCCGTGGTATCACTCCGGTCAAGCTGACCCATTCGTGCCGAAGCTTGGCTCTGTCTTGGCTTGACTTGAGCTTGGGTGTCCATGGGTGGCGCTGATTGCTTGCCATCAGGTAATCCGTCTGCTCGTTTGCGAACCTATAACATGAAAAAAACCTGGGAATACAAAATTAAAACAGTTGTATTCATTCTTGCTATTTATTTGGCAAAAGATTGGGCTCTTTATTTGACGAAAAATCGATTACGAAAATCAGACACAACAAAGCTTCGAGTTTCTATTTATATCGACAAAATTCGTAACCTTTCCACAATGGCAGCTTTCCACAGCAAAATTAGATGCCAAGCCTAAGAAATCATCAATTGCCTGTCCAATAACTCAAAGGGAAAAGAGAAAGCAATTTAATAACAGGAAATAAAATGGCGTAAATATCTTCACTTCGTCCCTTAACCTAGTTTTGGGAAATTTCAGAACATTCGACAGGTTGTGAGCAAAGGTTCAGTATTTTTGGTACACTCAATCAAAGCCTACCGATATGAAATGTATCCAAACTAATATTATCAATGAAAAAGTAACTCTGTTTGTCTGTCTGTCAGTCTTTTCTTAACGCCTAAACTACTGAACCAATTTGTGTGAAATTTGGTACAGACATAGTTTGGAACTGGAGAAAGGACATAGGATAGTTTTTAAACCATGAATCTGCAGGAAGTCACTGTTCCAAGCGAACAAAGTCGCGGGCAAAAGCTAGTCGTTTAATAATTTATCGTGAAGCTCATATTTTTGAAATAAGGTAGGTAATGGATGATATCTCTACATAGTATGAAACAAAGTCGCTTTCTCTGTCCTTTGAACCCTATCTTTGCTTTGTCCTTAGCCCTTAAAACTACGTAGAGGATTTTATCACAGTTTTTTTAATAGATAGTATGATTGAACACGCAGAAAGATTTTTAATTATGTATAATAAAGTAGAAATTTTGAATCAACATTACACCCGAGCGAAGCCGTGGTGGGTGGCGGTCAATGGAATTTTTTTAATTTAATTCAATTGTCAATTTATTGAAATAACGTTTTTTTCATATAAAGAGTCATATGTATATGCACATACCTACACATGTAACCTGGTTTCAGAGTCACTGAGGATGTAAGACTGAAGAAAAATAATTTATTTTTTAGTCATAAACTCTTCATGTTGACTTATTCCCATGTATAATTTGACGCATACCATGCATCATTTACCGAACTGGCCCAGTTTTCAAAGCGCGTTGAAATGGAAACGATTTCGAAGGGTGGATGGTATTGTTCCCATATTTCTTAATTAAACCATACAACGCTACAGGGCTGTTGTTCAGCCAGGGTTGCGGGGTAAGCGCAATGAGGCACCGCGACCTCAGCCTAAAGCAGGAGAAGGGACGGGGGGGTTTTAGTCAGTAAGAGTCTCACACTCCCTCTTGCCTCACTCTGGGCGGGAAAAGTCATTTGATGACTTTCCGCCGACTTAAAAAACACTACACAATGTTTATATAATTTAACGCAATCATAAAATTGTCGATAGGAACAGGTTTTGTTTGGTACTGGTTGGGGCGTGTATAGGCTGACTTAAGTGGCTAGGGTTACCATATATGTAGGAGGAAGAAAACTTCTCATATGGAAATCGAAGCGACTGTTACAGCAAAAGATGTTGAAAGTAGGTAGATATTTCTATTTATATTTCTATGTATATAATAGATAAGAAATCTTAACTCAACTTAGAACTGGATTTGTTTTATGATTAGGGTTTTTGTTCATTATTGGACACTTTGGACTGGCAATGTCAGACTCCTACTTACTAAAAATCACCTGCTCTTTCTTCTCATTTCTTCTTCTGCTCTGAGCTAGGACCACAGTTACCTACTTTAGTTTAGAATTAAGCCTACATTTTTTATATATAAATGATTTTTCTGTAGAAAAACTTATACTTAATAAATATATCAAAATTTGTTGTAGTATTGAAGTGTTTTCTAAATAAATTCCTTCGAATCTTATTATTTTACTTGCTAGAAGAGCCTTTTACGGGTTTCGACGCCAATCGACCGTTAAATCATGTATACGCAAAACCCAGCAAAAGGTACCATTTTGGTTTTACGAGCCGAGAAAAGTTTGGCGATATTTTATTATGATTTCCTTGTGCGCTTACACTTTGAAGGCTAAATGTTATATGAATTATACATATATTTACATACATACTTATACTTATGGTGTTCCTTTGAACTTTGTGAATAAATTATATGGGAGTTTTTTCTTCGTGATGCCTACTTATTTATTTATTCTTAAGAAAGCTTACAGAGTAATGACACATTTTAATAACTTAGCACATTTCTAAGCCTACAACAAGCTTCCATCTTTGAATGACTATAACAAATAACTTACCATCTCGGATAGGCCCATGTACCGTGTGAGTGAGGTTGCCGAAAGCCCAAATCTCTCCCTACCCTATCCCTCCCCCATCCCTTATCTCCAAAACTCTAATCCCCAGGACGGCAACGTACTCGCAACTCCTGAGTTGTTGCGGGTGTCCATTGGCGGCTGGTTGCTTAACTTCAGGTAATCAGTCAGTTTGTTTACCGACCTAGCTACCACATAAAAAAATGGCTGCAGCTGAAGTACGTTTTTGCGTTTGACTCGCAACATCGGCTGAAACCGCTCCCTTCCGCTACATTACCTATGTTAATAATGAAATCAAGTAAAAAGTATATAATTATTTTTCAATTACAGCTTGAAAGGCGTTGTAATGACTGCATATTGAGTTCGTACCATACCGTTTTATTCTCAGCCGACATGTGATGACGTCATCGTTCCACCTACATAGATACTCCATGAATATTTACACACAGAATATTACTGAAACTCTCAATCTATAAGCTATGACGTCATATTCTTTTATTCTGAGGACGCACTAGGCTGGCGAAACGCTACCGTTTATAATTAAATGTACTACAGGTATTTTTGTAGATAAGTAGATACCTGAGTTATATTTGAAGATCCTGAAGATAGCCGGTAAAGCTTTTTTATGTGGAGGGGAAATCATCAAATACCTTCTCCGTCCAGGGTATAACGACCTCTTTCTTCCTCCAGTGTCACACTCTCCATAATATAACAAAATTATTATTTACATAATTATACTTGATATAACATTATACTACGATAAAACGAGACAATTGGAAGTCAGCTAGGGTTAAGTACGTTCCGGAGTCGTCTCATCGTAGAAAGGGATCGAGAGAATTCCTATGATGATTTTCCCCTCATAAAACACAGTGTTGATGTGATTAGCACATATCAAACATAATTGCGGATTCTATTCTGTTGTTAAAAATGTTTAGAAATAGGTACCTGATAACTAATACTTGATGTAATGATAGTGAAATATTTTTCCTTTTTTTTGCCAAGCAACGAAATCAAAGTCAAAAATATTTGATTTCAAGTCCGCGTTTGTAATCAATGAACTAACACTAATATAATTAACTTATACATATACTCAGAATACAGAACAAATATATATTATGAAACTATTTTTTACGTTACAATATTCTCAATTAAGCTTAGCTGGTGCTAAGCCGAGTGCGTCAACCGTCTTGATATTACCAAACTCCATAACTCAAAAGTGATGTCACCGTGATAAGAAGGAACATTATATTTTTACATTTCTGCCCTATATAGACTGCGTAGGTGGCTCTCTGTTATTTATTATTTACATTTGAATGTTATAGTCAGTTGCTTGAGAATTACTTCTTCTTAGTGTGTTTTTTGTTGATTTCAAAGTAATAAATGTTTGTAACTTTGCTTTTCAATTCATGCTTACAGAAAGAGCGTAAAGTAACTGAAACGCAAAAGTGGAAGTTAGTGTGAAGCATGGATTTGAGAATTGAAGGGCTTTCAGATTGGGGAAGGTGGTGAGAGCGGAGGACAGGGTCCGAAATAGCATCACACTCACGGCAAAGCACAACATAAGTATTGTTTCACGTCTCTTGTCTGTGAGGCCGTAGTATCATCCTGGCCGAGACGTCCCATTCATTTTTGTAGCAACAAAACTTAATCATATGACATAATACGCCTGACTGGGTTCGTATACTAGATATCTATAAACATAATGCAGTAAATATACTATACATTGTTTTCACTAGAATAGAGAAGAAAATATGTTACGACGAGTAAATAATATTACAATGGCGAGCTCTATCCGAACAAAATTTCGCTTACATCACATAATAACAACAGATTTTTCTCAACTCTTACCAATTACAGGGGAAAGTGAACAATTTTCTGGTTTTCTCTGCTAACTAATATTATCTATATAATAATTAAGAGCATCGTCATTTATTTTAGATACATAGGTACCTACAGTAAAATGTATACATGCAACCAGAAAGTGATACTAAAATTAAATCGCCAGAATAAAAAAAAATGGCACAGTGGTTGGGCAACTGACTGCTGTGTGTCCAACGTGTCCATAGTATCCCGTTTGATTACCAAGTTGTATAAGTTTTAATAGTGAAGTGTTGTTTCGGGTCTGGGTGTGATGTGCATGTGATTTTCTTTGTTTCTTTAACGCACCTCCGATACAGGAGAGTTACCTACGTCGTGAGGGCTACGATTAAAAAGAAAGGATTTCTTCAACGTAAATGGACGAATTATTTTGTTCAATAAATATTACCTATAGCAACTGTTAATCAATCTAAGGACATTTATAAAAAAGAATTGTATTCGTAATTATGGCTAAGAAAATTAACAGCTAAATTTAGCATATTTTTTCTATGTACAACTGTGAAACACCACTAAAGAAAAGGAAAACGGCTAAAGAAAACTCAATGTTGCCCTAAAACTTCTTTAAAAATCCTACCAAAAATACCCTTCTTAAACAACTTAGGGCAAACAAACTTCCTCAAAGAAAGACATGTGTTATATGTTTATGTAAACCCACAAAATAACGTCAGTAACTCACACGAAACACCTCCACAGACGCCTCTAAACCAACATTGCACGTTTTCATTCATATTCGTACCTACAAAAACACTAATTAACCATTTTTTGCTAACATTTATACAAAGGGTTGGTTTGAAATCTCAGTGAATGCGGAGTGGCTTTGAGGGGGTTGTGTAAGTGGATGAGTGCACTTGTTCCCTAGCTTCTTCACCAACATATAAAGGCATATAACGAGAAGTATCTTCAACGCTCGAGTCTCTCAACTGTTGCTGCCATTTTGTGAAGAGAAACTTTGAAGTTTCGTAGCAAAAAGTTTGGATGTTTTTTTTTCTTTATAGTTAAAAAAGAGGATTGTAGTTAATTTATGGATGTATGTGTGTAATACCATAAAGATATCAATGAGGTTTTGGTTTTCAGTTTCCTTATAGACCAAAAGAACCCGCATAGGTTTTAAAGGAGTAAATAGCCATTTTGCAACAAATATTCAACAATGACACAATGAATTTATTTTTGTTAATATTTCATAAAACAGCTGTTGTACACGCCAAAATTATATAATTATATATATATATTATGAAGTTATATAATTTAGTTTGCTTAATAATAGGGTAAGTTCAAACTAAACAAAATCATATACAATATGTAAGTACTTTATTCAGAACGTCATAAACGGCAGTTATCTATGATTTTTTAGGAAATATACATATTGATAAGTTTTTACGTCAAACAGAATACTCATTTGTTTTTAGTAGAAATTATCTAGAAAATACAAAATGTAAGTAGGTACCCACCTAAAACACCAAATCAAATCAATGAATAAAAGTGTAAGTAATTGTCTTCAATTGTTTTAATGTTTTGAAAAGAAGAAATACCTAATTTTTTTTCACTGTGGAAAATACCAAATTTATCTACTTACTTAGTCTAATCTTCATAATATCTACTGAAAAAAGGTTCGCACATTAAAAATGATAACGTAATTTGAATTTCTTTTATGCGGGTAAAAATCATTAGTTAGGTAAGTACACGTTTACTTTTTAAATATTTAAAACGAGTCACAGAGTTTTTTGTTAATTGAAATTCCAAGAAGTTTAATTTGTTATTAAGCTATATTTTCCTTTTTCGACAAGAGTTGAAATGTGCAAAGTAATCTTCTTTTCTCTCGTAATATTAATACCGTAAATATAATCTTAATCTTGTAGTTTTTAGTTAAGATCTCATTTTTCTTTTTTCCCAAATGTTAACATAGGGGTTTTTTGAGGTTGTTCTTCTTTCGTCTTGGGTGCATAGTGACAGAGACTCTTACTGACTACAAACCACTCCATTATTTCTTCTGATCGAGGCTGGGGCCGCGGTATATTATTGCGCTTGCGCGTCACGAGGACTTGCCGCTGGATCTGCCATATGCGTTGCCACAAAAATGAACCATAGGATGGGATCGATGAAGACAAATCTAGCTGTTGAATCAACTCAAGTAAATCCACTTTTAAAAAGGTCAACTTATGATACAATATATGATAATAATAAAGAAAAAGTATATCACCAAGCATGAAAAACTAAAACAAAAGAAGCCCTGTTCGAAATGTAACAGCATACCTCTTTATAAATACATTGCTCATATTAATATACTAGGCGTTAAAAATAATTTATATTAATTAATGATGTTTTTATAATTGTGAATATTTACCTACTAAATAATAATAATATTTATAATTAAATAATAAAGATAATTGCAATAAATAAATATTTCCATACTCGGGTTTAAATAAAACTTATTCTATTTCTATTTCACAATCTATCCACGTAGAAATAAGTTATATTTTTACTTTTCTGTTCTTTGGACCAATATTCTCGTACACAGACTGTCAAACCTTATCAGATGATTTTAAGTTCCGAAAGGAAATTGCCAACTCCGCGGTTGATAAGTGAAAATGTTTTATCACTCGCGAGTTAGGCTTGTAGGATTCGATCGGAAATGAAGCGTTTGCGTCAAGCAACAGGGCGTTGCTTCAAATAAAGCTTAAGCGAAGTGTAAATTAGCCGTATTTTAAAGAAAGATATATATTTGTGGGTATAATATAAATCTAAGTAGCACACATGCACTTTTCTTAGTTTAAATCATACTTTTGGAAGATATATCTACGTCCATTAGGTAAAAGCCAAATAAGCTTTGTCTATGGAGACGACCTTAATTTCGTTATTCTGTGTATTTGAAAGGAGTGTGAAGAGAAAGTGAAGTGGAGTGAAGAGAGAGTGTGTGAGAAGTGTAAATTGGCCATATTTTGAAGAAATAAATATTTTTTGCGGGTATAATATAAACTATAATACCTAAATACAAAACATATCCGCTTTGTCTTAGTTTAAATCATAGTTAGGAAGATAATTCTGATGCCCATTTCATTCTTAGGGCGCCAATAACTTTTTTGTGCGCCAATAACTTTTCTGTTATCTGCTGTCTAGAGATTCGTTGTTCTATATTTGAATATTTTATGACTGTAGGGGGAGGTGTAGTCCTTGGCAATGACTGCAGTTGACATTGTCGCTGGAAAACCGGTTGCTATGCAATATGTTTTGAGATTCGTGAACAGGAGAGTCTTTGTAGAATTTACAATAATAATTGTTCTTCTGGATCTGGATGAAATGTTTATATGACATTCTATGTTTTTAACTCAACCACGGCATAAGAAAATACAGGTTTTATGTGTATTTAAAAATAATTGAGAACGCGAAATATAATATTGAACATAATAACATAATCTTTATATAAAATTGAAGGTTCATTAACGTTGGCCTAATAAACGTTGTTAACCCTTTACCCGCCTGAGTAATATAGAATTCTTAAGTTGGCGTATCCATTTAAAGAACTGGGTACTAAATACCTTATACTTGGTGTTTTGAGTTGTTTCTAGTCGAATGATTTCATTTTCCAAACGATTAAATCGGTTCACTCGATTGAACACTCCTGGTTAGGAGTTAGTGAGGTAAATAAATCGGTCGCTCCCTTGCTTTGCTTATGATATATTCTTGAATTTTGTGTTTGACACCTATCTCGGTTCTGTAATATGAATAAAATATGTGTTTTTAGAACTGATAATGTTAGTATAATTGAATTTGACTCTGAGTCTTTAGTAAAGCAAGTCGTGTGTCATAAAATATTTCTAAAATATCGACTAAATTTTGATATTTTTTGTGATACAAAGGAACAGTAATTGTAATATTTAAGGTTACTTACCGCTATGACCTGCATATAAGCATACAATAATAGCAAAAGCAGAGCAAAGCCATATGAGGACATAGTTACAGCTTATTCCAAATAACGACGGTATTTATGTCATTTTTTACCTTATGATATCGCGTGACCCTATGTTAAGAGACCCGGTGTGACTTGAAACTAGTAGAACTTTTCTCAGCTATTATTCGTAACCAGCTCTTATCATTAAGAGGCATTCAGAAATCATATTCTAAAAGACTTTATTTTCTTTTTTTGACAGATCAGCCCTGTAGGGCCCGTCTGTGGTGGTGTATTGGCTCATTGTGGCGCGCGCGGAACGCTTCGCGCCGTACGCTCGGGTGTGGCTCTGGTCGGGCGGCGAGCTACCCTCACTCACCGTCCGCAGATCCGCGATTACGGTGGCCGGAGATCATCTCTTGATCCCCAACGCCCGGAATGTCGCCTACTGCGGCGGCTGGGACTTGAGGAGGATAGTTTCCTCGTGCGCTCCGCCTCCTCCTTTGCTTTCACTGCTTCGCAGAAAGAGGAGACGGCTTCCCAGTTCCTCTCGCTACAAACTATGACCTCGACTAAGGCCGGGCGCGAGAGGTCGCCGCTGCGGGTCACTTCCCTGAGGACACGGCGATGCTCAGCCCAAGCAGGGCATACCGCCACCGTATGCTCCACCGTTTCCTCTAGGTAGTCCTCACAATGACGACACTCGGGAGTTTCCTCCCGCTGGATCTGAAACAGGAATCTACCGAAGCCGAGGACGCCGTGGCGTCTCTCAAGCCATTCCACAAAGAGGGATCTTACCGCTGCCATTAGATAACAGCGTGCCCGATACTCTACATTACTAGGGTAAACTTGCCTAATTTGTGTCACTTAAGGAGAACCTCAAAAATTTAGGAAATGAACAACGATACACAGTTATTTTATATTAAGTAATTATAATTTCACTAATGTTCTTATAGTATTTCAACAAAAAATAAAATAAACTTCTGAAAAGTAAACAGCTTTCAACAACTTAAAAAAAAGTGCGTACATGATCCTATCATTAGTTTACAGTCTTAAAAATCACAATCCTCATAACCTTCTACTCTTTTCCGTTATCGTTATGTACCTAGATTAATTCATATTAATACAGCGGATGGTCTTTGCCAAAGACACAGTCATCGCAGTAATAAAATCTTGTTTTTTTTACTTTTTGCTGCACATAACATGTATCCGTACTTCACAATTAGTGCATAAAATGATATTTTCTTTTAGGCCTTCTTGACATATTTTGCAAAAACAACTGTCATTTTCATCTCGTTCTTGTTTTCTTTATGAGGTGTTTCGTTTCCTTTAAATTTAGCTTCTTATGGTGTTATTCTTGGTTTTTTCTATCTTTGTTAATATGGACTTCCAGTAGAGTTATACTGACTAAGGAGTTATATGTTCTTTTTGACATGTTGCCCTAAAACAGTATCAAAAATAATTAGAAACAATTAAATAAAAAAGATAATCAAGCAAGTAGTTAATATTTGCTGTGAAATTAAAAATTGTTTTCCTAAATCGTACCGGTACGTTTTAAAAAGGTGCTGCGAGTACGAAATAGGCGTAGTAGTAATCAAGTAGGTCTCAAATGTATTTCGAATTTGCCGCAAAAAAAAAGTCAATGAAAAAGCCGGCTTTACTATGTGAAATATATTCAGAAATATAGTATATGTGTTACCGGAAATGTATGAAACCTAGGAATTATATACAATTACTAGGAAATGTATACAATTCCGAAGCTATATAGGAAATGTGTAAAATATTGTTACGTGCCTGACGTCACGTTCCTGACTATGCGGGCTTGGGTTACGGGATTGGATGAAATTAAACACTATTACCGTAGTAGGTTTTCAGACTTTGTATTGCACTTAAATGACAGCGTCCACCGAGTTAAGTTTTCGGCGTTCCTCTCCAGCAGAGTCCGGGCGACTGACACAAACTTCCGTTTGCCGCTCACAGTTCACGCTGACTTTCACTTAACCCACTGCATTTCACTATTTCACTCACTTTTCTTCTTTTTCACTTCTTCCTTTTCTTCCGAATCGCTTTAGACTTAGAACTCAACTGCCAGCGGTGAGCCGCAGTTCCGCTTATATACCCCCGGTCAGGTTCTGGAACATTCAATTTCGTTATTCTTTTTGATCGTCATGCCTCCAGAACCTTCCAATAATTTCGTTATTCATTTTTATTTATTCTCCTTCTCGCTCTTTAATTTTTCATTTCTTTCACACAATTAATTCCAGAAACTTCGACAAAACTTCTATCAACTAAAAAACTTCATGTTTACGGCGGGACTCGAACTCGGGGTCTCTGTGGTGTAATCCACACGCCTTACCGATTACACCAACTCGTGTTGACAATTCGCGACGAAATTAACAATCTCTAGGCAACGTTTGACAACCATCCATTGACGTCATGATGTCAAAGAGTTTGAACCACTTTTCCGTCACAATATTGTTCCAAACATTATTTAATACACACATATCCTGGGAAATGTATACATTTCCTAGAAATTGTATAAAATTCCTATATCGTATTAGGAAATGTATAAAACCATGCTTTCTATGAATAAAATTAATAAAACACGTTGTTAAACTTAGAAACAGATTTATTATTAAGACCCCGGTTGAAACAATTAGTTAACAATCACATCATAAAATATAATATCTTCTTCCGGCTTACTAACTAAGCTACAAAAACAAAACTATTTACTAAATTTTAAGGCCCATCTAGCACAAAAACTACTTATATTTTCTTATAAAGCTCTATCGTTTGGTAACTAATCAGTCTGTCAATTAAACAGTAATACATATAAACTCATACGAATGGACATCTTTAAAGTAATACATTTCCGTTAGCTATTTAGGAAATGTATAGATTTACTAGGAAATGTGTGTTATAAAATTTATTTCACACATTTCCGAGCAAATTTAGGAATTATATATATAATTATATAGGATATTATATATTTCCTAGGAATTGTATACAATGACGGATTACATACATTTCCGTTAACATATGCATAAATATAAATCAAAGAGTTAAACAACTTATGAACGGTATACTTGGAAGAGAGTTCTTGTGAAGTATGCGAAAATCTTACTCAAAAACTTACCTGTTCAATATTTTTGTCGGGAGCAAGGTACCTAACAGGTGTTTATTTGTCATATGGCAATATGGCCGACTATCATTGATATTTTATGCCATCAGAGGAGCTGGCAACCCGACCATGCCGCGATATAGACGAGGTACGATTGAGTTGGTTGCAGGTACGAATTAAGCGAGTTTACCTATATAGTGCGGATGTTATTTATTTAAACGTTGAGGAAACGGAGAGTAAAGTTCCCTACTATCAGAAAAGGAGGATCCTCCGACCAGACCAGGTGATCGTGCCTGGCGGGCTACTGCCCGACGATTGTTGTCGAGATTTTGTACTTGTTCTAACCGCGTCGACAACTTTTATAGGTACCTCGATGAAGATCTGACTGATCATCGATTTAACGTCATTGGTGCTGTTCCTGCCTGTTGTGCGATAGATGTTGCTGCGTGTTACTTAAAAAATTATAGTTATAAATATTACTATCAATATCTGCTGGGATTTATTTAGTGTTAGTTAAATAAAAGTGTTAGGTATGTCAATTGAGTTTGAAATGCCACAATATTTTAATAAATAGTTTCATATTGAAAGAAGTCTGTTGTATGTAACATGTACAAAATACTGTCTCGTCCTCTTTTTCCCTTTAATTTCAAGAGATGGCGCTGTGTCGTTTCGTCACATTCCTAAATGGCGGTGTTAAGTTTTTTGCGAAAGTAATAACCCTTCGAAGCAAAGTTATACTCCTGATGATGATGATGATGATGATGATGATGATGATGATGATGATGATGATGATGATGATGATGATGATGATGATGATGATGATGATGATGATGATGATGATGATGATGATGATGATGATGATGATGATGATGATGATGATGATGATGATGATGATGATGATGATGATGATGATGATGATGATGATGATGATGATGATGATGATGATGATGATGATGATGATGATGATGATGATGATGATGATGATGATGATGATGATGATGATGATGATGATGATGATGATGATGATGATGATGATGATGATGATGATGATGATGATGATGATGATGATGATGATGATGATGATGATGATGATGATGATGATGATGATGATGATGATGATGATGATGATGATGATGATGATGATGATGATGATGATGATGATGATATAAATGGGAACTGAATTGGTTATGAAGACCGAGAAAGGCATTTGCCTTTTCATAACCAACATATTTCCGGTAAAAAAAATGTAAGGAAATCGGATGGGTTATATTTTTTTGTTCGTCATTGGATTGGACTAAGTGTATTATTATGTCGTGGTGGCCTGGAGGTTATGGAGTTTCGAGTTATATGTAATTTCTATGATTATTTACACACTACTGACATACGGTGAAGGTGCACATTGTGAGGAAACCTGGACTTATAATTACTAATTATAAGTTTGAAATCGCCAACCCGCATTGAGCAAGCGTGGTGAATAATGCTCAAACCTTATCCGTGTGAGAAGAGGCCTTTGCTCAGGAGTGAGCCCTTATGGGCTGTTGATTATTGGTAAGCCATCAGAAAAGCTTATGTCATTTGTATTGTTCTAATTACCTACATTGTTATTACATACTCCAGAATTGTTTCTGTTCCGCACGAGTACCATACTACGTCACTAAGGACAAAAAGGTTAACGTCCAAGTAACCCTTTGCGTTCCTATTTTTTTTTCTTATGAACCTCCCTCTATTTTCCTCAATAATTTCATAAAAACTTTCTTTAGACAAACACAACTAATAAATAATTGGCAACATTGGTCCAGGCGTTTTTGAGTTATGCGCTTACCAACAAATTTAGCAATCTACAAATATTCTAAAGAGGTGAAAGTTGTAAGTTTGTATGTAGGGTGTGTAATCTTTCACTGATAGCTACAATGTTCTATGTAAGTTCTGGGTGCTATCTATATCAATTCTAATATTATAAAGGGGTAAAATTTGTAAGTTTGTATGTAGGGGGTTAATCTTTGGAACTGCTGGCCAGATTTTCAAAATTATTTCACTGATAGATAGCTACTATGTTCCTGAGTGCTATAGGCTATAAAACATTACGCTACGATTAAATGGAGCCAAGCAGCGGGTGTAACCGAGCTAGAACAGCTAATAAGCTATAAATTATACTTGATTTGCGTATAGTCGTCGAGATACCGCTTCAAACGCTGCTGTTTTTAAAATCCCTGGAAAAATTACTTTATTATGCGTTTTAGATTATGACGCAGGTTGATTGGAAACTATTCATATGGATCCACGACTACAACTTTACGTAGACCATGTTTTAGGAACATTTGTGTTACACTATCAAACTCTTGGTTGATATTAAAAAAGTTTTCTTATCCTTTTCATTTTACTTCAAAGACTGAAGCGTGGAAGCCAAATAGCGCCCGCATTTTATCCAACAACTCATGTAAAGCCCTCGCTGTCGGTTCTAGCTTACATTTGTGAACAAAACTTTACAGTGTCACAAGTGACTGCCAAAAAGTCAGACAGATTTATCATTTTATATGGAAGTGCTTTGCATTTAACATTTTGGTGCACTGTAACAATAAAGTTTATATTTAATGCGCAAGTGTTACACAATATTTTTATGTTTTCTCTTACTTACTTTAAACATAAATAATTGACATAAATAATATAAAAACGTACAATTCAAGTAGGCTTTTTGTGAAGGGAAACTTATCAAATTATAGAGTACCTTACTTACAAAAGCCTTCCATTCCTTCCTCTGCTCAAGGCCGAGGCGGTAACTTTATTGTTTTTACCCCGCAACTGCAGTTGAAAATCGGTCATGTTGAGCCCGTCTGTGGTGACCGAGGCGCGCTGGGACCGCTACGCACCGGACGCTCAGGTTTGGTTCTGGTCGGGCGACTTACCCTTACTTGCCGTCCGCAGACAAGTACTTACATAGACGTCCAACCCATCGATGTAGTACAATAATATCAATAAAGTGTGGGAGAGCCATGCTTCGGCACGAATGGGTCGGCTCGACCGGAGCGATACCATGGCCTCACAGAAAACCGGCGTGAAATAACCAGAATAAGTTGTGTTTCGCCGTGTGAGTGAGGTTACCGGAGACCCAATCCTTCCCCTCCCCCAATCCCTCCTCAATCCCTAAATCTCCAAATCCCTTAAAGGTCGGCAACGCACTCGTAACTCCTCCGTTGCGAGTGTCCATGGGCGGCGCTGATTGCTTACTATCAAGTAATCCGGCTGCTCGTTTGCCGACCAATTACATAAGAAAAAAAAAAATACTAGCTTCTATTAGCCACTTCGCCCACAGTATCAGGGTAACTGAATACTGTTGAACGGATTTGAATGAAATTAGACATGGAGATAGATTATAGATCAGAGACATACATCTAGAATCTAGACTATATGTATTGTTATCTCTATCACTGAGATCTGTACAACAGTTTTTAGGTGAAAGTGTAACAAACATTGACTTACCCATACTTAGACACTTTCTCGCATATAACATTAATAGGATATTAAACCAGGGGTGTAATTTCGTTTCCACAGTGATTGACAAATGAATACGAGTACTTGAGAATTCGGTATCGAGTGAGCACTGCAAATTAATGGGCTTGCATTGATTGGTTAATGAATGAACCAGCGTAAGTACTTGCTCGATTAGCTAGGAGCAGGACACGTAGGTGCGTACATTGTAATTTCCAATCTGTGGAAGTTATCATATAAAGATGGGCTTTCATGTAAACACGGGTGTTAATGATACATATTTATTTAAAACTTTGTTTGGATCTCGGAAATAAAAAGTCTGCTGTCATATACACATATAGCTAAAAAATAAAGAAGGTAATTGAAAATATTAATGTATTTTTCTTGATATTGCCAAAAAAGCGATTGAAAGTCGAACTTCTTGGTGATCTAAATTGAAATTCGAATTGTTTGAGAGTGTGTTTAGAAAGAAATATTATTTAAAATTTCTATGTTGCATTAGTTTTGAGTAAAATTTATGGATGAAAAAAAAAACTAGTTCTTCAATATACTTAATACATTCTTCAACGAACCAACTGCTCCCCCATCTATCAAACATTGCAGAAATACCGACTCTCAATCAGTCGTCTAAATTACGTTCCTATTCTCAAAGAGGCAATCAATCTTGCGGGACCGAACCTGTACCCATTAGCCACTGTCGTACGAACAAATTGTTCTATCGACACACACCGCCTTAAGAAGAAACCGATCAATCTCATAATGTTACGTGCTTCGCCTAAAGATTACTATCCGGTAATTCAAATATGATATTTACTGGAACGTGTCAGCTTTGCAATATTTGGATGTTTATCCACATGTTGAGGGAGGGATTGATTGAGGGATTTTGAATAAACTTTTGTATTGACAAAGTATTTAACTGTAACTGTCTAATGAGTAAAGAATACTTCTAACAACTTTGTATACATAAGCTGTGACCTCATCATAGCAAATAAATAAATAACTATTGTTAAACTGTCAGTAAATGATAAGCTTCCATAGTAAAGTATTTCAAAGTAAGTCTAGGAACGGAATCTCCAGGAGAAAAGGTAGTGTGACTATCCTCGGTAATCCTCGGCATGAATGACAGAATCCGCAAGCATCGTGTTGGCGTGGAGAGAGGTAAAGCGTTAGGCTCTGTAGAGGATGTAAGTGATGGAGGACTTCTGTGAACGCACTCTGCCCCTATCTAGGACATAGGTTTTTGATACAAGGAATCAAGTTTCTCAAGTCTTAAATTATGTATACAAAATGTACTAACACAAAGACTTACAAACCGCTAAACATTTACATAAAAATAATAGTTTGTTAAATATCACAAATTGTAGTTACGTACTTTCAAGTATTATCTTAGTTCGTTCGCGTCGACTGACTACAAAATAGCTTGGATTGAATTACTCTGTACAGGCAGCCATTTTGATTCAGAATATCTTAGCTTACAAATCTTTGATACTAGTCTGTCCGGTTATGTTGGGATAAAGTAATTTGTACCTAGTTAATTATTTTCTCAGTAATCCGATACAAAAATACAATTTGTGTTCTAGGTAATATTTCGTTTATGGTGGCAGTGTGCCCTTCTTGAACTGAGCATCGTCGTATCCTCAGAGAAGCGATCGGCGTCGGTGGCGTATCCCGGCGGAGTTGCAGGTGCAAACACAATGATGAACTGCTCGATCGAAGCAGGAGAAGGATCGAGATGGTTTTTAGTCAGAAAGAGACATTCCCTCTCGCCCCGCCCAATGCAAGAGAAGCCATTTGACACAATTCCCCCTACCAAAACAGCTGACACTGGTTTTACTTGTTTAGTGGCCTTTTAGCAGCTATTATACTCGTATATACAGAATATCGAGAACGGCTCTCATAAAATTGATATTTTGTAGGTATCTAACATTATTTCTGTTATCTAAGGTTTTCATAAGTTAAGGCTGCGGCCTGTAAACTGCAAATGAAAGACCCATTCGAAATAGCTATAGTAGGATTCTAATTTACTTGTAATAAATACATTCAACTCTTCATAAAACCCAAAATACCTCCACAATTAATTACATAGTTTGATTTAACGCATCGACCACTGACGAAGTTCCGCAGGAATCCATTCTTGTAGATTTTTAGTCATTGTCAATGCCTATAATGCCTATATATTCCATTAAAATTAGAAGGAAAATTTGTGCAGTAACTTTACAACAGAATCATTAATTTTCATTATAAAAAATGAGTTCCCAATTTATTTACCGAAAACCGCATCACAAAGGAAACCGCAATATATAAAACACGCGAGAAAATCTCGTATTTTACAAGCGTTTTTCACCCTCAACATTTTGAGAATGCGGAAAATTTCACTCGGAGCTATTATACATATATTTTATACGCTTAACAACGAATGAATGCAAATTGAGCCAGCTGTATCGTTGTATTTATCTTTACCGTGTTGCGGTTAAAACGCGAAGAGTAAGTTTTAAAAGTAAAATTTCGTCGACATTGGAACTAACATTGGCCCGCTATGCTGTTTTCGCGAATAAATTGGCGTAGTGTCTGCATAGCGTATGGGGCGACCTTGGCCGTTTGGCAACCCTCGCAAGTCGATACAGGGGTGCTGACTCATACTTGTTATTATATGCACTATGCTTGGGTAGCTTTTAGCCTTTCTAGAAAGTTCCTAAGAAAAAAAATATTTACTGCCTTGAAACACCAGTTAGACTTTTCGTATAACTATATACCTTATGTTGTTATATGTCTCTTATATTGTGAAAAGTTTAGAAGGTTTTAACGAGATTCTCTATGACTCTTTTTCTTCTATATGATAAGTAATAATAAATACAAAATGATAAAGCATTATATTTTCTTATCAGAATTAAAATTGCGTTTAATTTCAAGTACTTAAGCGTTTTGTAATTTTGTTTTACAAAGTAGGATTAGTAGGCAGCCTACTCATTATTTAGGCGTCTAGAACTATAAATCTCACCAACTCGAAAGAAACATTATAAACTGAATCTCTTACCTTATGATAAGACGTTTAATAATTATCTTTTTCTTCTATATGATAAGTAATAATAAATACAAAATGATAAAGCATTATATTTTCTTATCAGAATTAAAATTGCGTTTAATTTCAAGTACTTAAGCGTTTTGTAATTTTGTTTTACAAAGTAGGATTAGTAGGCAGCCTACTCATTATTTAGGCGTCTAGAACTATAAATCTCACCAACTCGAAAGAAACATTATAAACTGAATCTCTTACCTTATGATAAGACGTTTAATAATTACTCAAACTTTTTATTTGTAACGTTTTTTTTTCTGAGAACAACTGCTAAGGACTTAATTATAGGTCCGTACCTAAGCGTTGATTGTGTATAAGGGTAGTTTGAGAACACCCTTTAACTTCTCAAAATAAAAGCATCTTATTATCCAAAAAGGTAAATTTAATGGTGTGGGTATTATTTTTATGTTCTAGGTCTGCAAACGAGCTAACTGTTACCTGATGGTAAGCAATCAGCGCTGTAGACGACGGCGACGACAACACCAAAGGAGTTACGAGTCCGTTGCTGGCCTTTTGTGGATTAGGTTTTGAGAGATTTAGGGATTGGACAATAACCCTCACACAGCGAAACACAACACTATAATTGTTACACACCAATTTACATTTTCACAATAGACATATTATAGACAAGCCAATCTTTGCTTATGACTGCGACACAGAAATACTGTTGGGTAACTTTATAGTCACAAAGAGACTTAAATTTTAACTCGTAATCGTTAACCTTGTGAGTGACTCAAGACATTTGTGACTATTGTTTTATAATCAGTAGAGACAATGTTTCTGTTCGTAGAATGAATTGTCATTAGGTATAATTCTGAAATGAAAAAAAATACAAAAGTTACAACATTTAAAGTGTTTTAAAGTTCTTTATTATTTAAAATGAATTCAAAAATGATTAGGGTCAATTATTATGTGAATAGCCCGCAATATTAATGATTTTATTTTCAAAATTTTTAACTTAGGTACCTACTTATAAACTAATTTATTACTTTTTTCTGGGGCTGCCCCTGCAGTGGTAACTGCCAGAAAGTATTAAATGTAACTGTATATAAAATGATGACAACCTATGCATATTTTTATTTAAAACATAGTATGGACAAGCATTTCGCACGACCACGCCTGGTGGAGAACGCGTACTATGCATGCAGTGGTACGATGGTGGATATTAAAGAATAAATAAAAAAAAAAATACTCGGTTTTGGAACGCTCCCACGACATGTATCCTATGTAACCTATCCCGAGGTATTGTGGTTCATATTCAGATAAAAGATTCATGATCATGTTTAGTCGTAGTACTAAGCAATGAGTAGACAAAAACTAAAAAAAAATGCTTTATTTTTGTATTCGTGTAAACATATTACTCACCAGAATTCTTAGGAGAAACAACCGATTCTTACATCTTAGTCATTCACCATACACATCAGAAATTAATAGAAATAAACTATAGGTACATAAATATCGAAGATAGTTTTGTAGAAGAAATGGTGCGTCGCCTAGATGTCGCGTCTCGTTGGCGCCTCTCCCACACCACAACGAGATCTATATTATTACGTTCATCTCCCACAAAGGAGGCTGATTTTATTAAGGATGAATGTGTATTCATCCTTCTTGTGTCCTCTCGAAGGGACGTCATCGTTTTGCGTTTGAGGTGACTTGCTTTATGGCGTTGTTTGAATAATATCGGGATTTGGAGTATTGGCTTTTTTTGTTGTCATGGGAAAATCATGACCAGCGTGAGGCGAGAGGGACCGTCAGACTCTTACTGACTAACCTGTGTATCATTAAGCTTACCCCGCAACCCGGCCAAGATTTTTTTTTAATATTTATTTTATTAAAAGGGCCCGCCAAGTTTTGTTATCTTTTATTATTAAGTAAGCAGAAAGAGGTAAGTGGAAGAAGGATTTAAGCTCTGCAGCCGAAAAGATAAGCACAGCTAAATATAAGAAATATTAATATTTAAACGTTCAAGAAATTATTTACTACTTTTGTAGTTACAAAATAATTCATTCGTATCGATAATTTTTTAAATTGAAGTTTCCTTCAAGTCGCGTGTTGGTCAAGTCGCGTAATATTTTTAGGATCTGATATAGAGAATAATGCGAGAGTTGCGAAGGCGAAGGTAAAAAAAGTTTCATGGATAAAGCAATAAAAGTTATTGTCGGGATGATACTGTTTGCTGTGTGCCGGAACTCGAGCCAGCTGTAGGCAAACGGCATACACACAGACATAAGGCAATACAACTCTATTTGTCTATTCGCGACGACCGAACGACAGGAATTGTCAATATATGTGCGTATGTGTGTATGTATGAGTATTATACAGGGTGTGTTGTGTATTATATGTATGTGTTGAATGTTAATAATTCGGGGATGCATGTCCGTTTTAATTGGAGTGAAGTCAATAAAGACGACGTTTAATGATTTTGTAAAAAAAGAAAAGATGTGTAACCGTTCTGTGCAGTTGTTTAAAAAGTTACTGCCTTTTTAATCTTTGATTGAAATTCAAATATGTCAAAAATGATCTAATTGAAGGAGATGACTTGAGTTTAACTAAGACTTTGATCACGATAAAGCAACAATGCAGTATGTA
Source organism: Spodoptera exigua (assembly GCA_902829305.4). Taxonomy (NCBI): domain Eukaryota; kingdom Metazoa; phylum Arthropoda; class Insecta; order Lepidoptera; family Noctuidae; genus Spodoptera; species Spodoptera exigua. The sequence goes on from LR824615.2 coordinate 9,791,096, forward strand.
CTATTTCCTGTTTTTAGTTTAATATCTACTGTACCTTCCTAAGTATGTTGGCTGTGCATGAAAAAATTCTTAACTCAATGAGATGATGATAAAAATTTAGAAACTTGAATCAATTATGAAATTGAGCGTATGCTATATTTGTTGTAATAAAAAGTTATAAAGCTCTGCTAGTATCAAATCCCAGATTCACATGAGTAAGTCGTCAGATGTCATGTTCATTACAGACCTTAAACCCTTCGCAAATACATTTCACTCACGAGGACCGAACGTTTAAGAATATATAGAAAATTACTACAGACACAGCTTAAGCTTGATTCTTAAATAAAACCTAAATCAATACGTACTAATATTGTAAAGAGGGAAAATTTGTAAGATCGTATGTTTGTAAGTTTGTATGTAAGGGGTAATCTTTGGAACCGCGGGTCGGATTTCCAAAATTCTTTCAGTGATAGATAGTTACAATGTTCCTAAATGCTATAGGCTATAAAACATCACGCTACGAGTAAATGGAGCCGAGTAGCGGGTGAAACCGCGCGAGAGTAGTTAGTATACACTAATAAATGTAATCTTAGGAACCGCTGTTCGGATTTCCAGAAAAAATATTTCACTGTTAAATAGTTTCCTGAGTGCTATAAATTATAGTGGATTTGCGTATTTTAGTCGAGCTGTCGCTGTTGCTGTTTTACATTACTTTAATACGCGTGCTAAGCCGCGGACAAGAGCTTAGTACCTACTATTATATTATTACAAAAAAAGAAAAATTTAATTGTAAAGCAGAAGGAAATAAACAAGTCGGGCGGACGGTCACTATGTAATTTGTTTTCGCGATAACTGGGTCAGGACTGTAACGCAATTAGAACCAGGGAAATTGCCTTTAGACGTAGCCTTAATCCTTTGAATCGAGTTTAAGTTTGATAACTTAGATAATTTCACGAATGATGTTTATGTTATGATCAAGCTGTTTTATTTTGAAGACACGTTTTGGTCGCAAGCAACAATATTCTTTATTTTCTATTCATGATTTGCATGTAAGGTGTAATCTTTATTGAAGATCCAAATTAATACTTACAAATACAATACTTCCAGAATTCTGTAAATTTATTTATATACATATACAATGTTTATCTACTAAACAGTAGGTAAGTTTCAGGAAAAAATGGTTTGACCCAAGTCGTCAAATGAATAAAATAATTTTTAACAAAAAAAAAACCGACTTCAAAACGTAAACTAAAAAGCAAAAAATAAATTTACTTTGTTTAAAGTAATACATATTTTCATCTAGTTAAATATAAAATAATATTTAATAACTATTTTATAATCTTAAAGTCGGTGCCAAGTAAAAGAATAATAGTGTAAAGATATTACCTACATACCTCTTGCTAGTTTGATGATTACTAGTATTCAATATATTTTTCTAATACTCTTATTGTTTGGTATGAAGTATTTACTTGGCACCGACTTCAAAATTATAAAATAGTTATTAAATATTATTTTTTATTTAACTAAATGAAAATATGTATTACTTTAAACAAAGTAAATTTATTTTTTGCTTTTTAGTTTACGTATTGAAGTCGGTTTTTTTTTTTGTTAAAAATTATTTTAATTTAGCATTTTAAGTGATAGGCAGATAAAGCTAGAATGCTTCTCAAAAGAGAAGACTACGGCTACTTGAGACCGAAAATCACGGTAATGGCAGTCCTGAGTTAGTCAGCTTTCAGTGCCGTAAATCGTTGAGGAATTCTCTCGAATGTCAATGACCTCCATCATCAGGTATACTGCAGGCCTTCATTATACATAATCTATATAGGTGCAAAGTTCTCATCTATATAAATGAATGAAGTCCAAACCCATTATAATTACTCCAAATAGTCAAAGAGATCCCACGACGGTCTTCCGGCTCCATCATCACAATTTACTGCATAACTTCATTGTAATCCATAAAGGTGCAAAGTTTTCATCGATATAAATGAATTAAGTCCAAACACGAGGTAGTTACGGTAAACCGTTCAGGAGTTCCCTGAGCTGTCCATCGTTATCATCATCAGACCCTTAATGACAGTCACGACCAATCTTGGTGCAAAGTGCCCACCAATACGAATCATTCAAGCCTAAACACAAGGCAACTACTCCAAATAATCAAGGAGATCCCTCGACTGCCTTCCGGCTCCATCATCACAATTTACTGCATAATTTATTTATTTATTTATATATTCTTTATTGCACACAACATTAAAATTTAATACAAAGAGCAGGCTAACAATCACAGAGTGTACAATGGGCGGTCTTATCACTCACGGTGATTTCTTCCAGACAACCTTTGGATGGAAATTAAAAAGTGAAACTGGAAATGGGCAGTCTAGTGCACAATAAATACGGGAGAGAGAAAAAAAGAAAAAAATAACAATATAAATAACGTATAAACTTACATACAGACTCATACACATATATACATACATCAAATAATATATACACATATACATACATATTACATAAAATATTATACACGTATCCAGTATATATATTTGTCTGTGTGTGTGTGTGTGTGTGTGTGTGTGTGCGCGCGTGCGTGCGTGCGTGTGTGTGTGTGTGTGTGTGTGTGTGTGTGTGTGTGTGTGTGTGTGTGTGTGTGTGTGTGTGTGTGTGTGTGTGTGTGTGTGTGTGTGTGTGTGTGTGTGTGTGTGTGTGTGTGTGAGAGAGAGAGAGAGAGATAGAAAGAGAGTCTCTACAATGACAGGTAGTACTCCTTAACCATTCTCCTAAACTGACAAACCGACTGAGCACGCCTCACCTCCAACGGTAGGGCATTCCACAATCGAGCCGCTTCAATGGTAAAAGATTTATCAAAGAAAGAGGTCGAATGCAAACGGATGCTCAGCTTAAGGTTCCTCGATGATCTCAAGGACCTCGAATGTGTGTCTCCAAGAAACTGAAAACGTTCTTTCAAGTAGGAAGGGGAAGAGAATATTATAAAGTAAGGATAGGATATGAGTATTCCGGCGAAGGCGAATAGGCAGCCATTTGAGCTTATTTCGAAATTCTGAGACGTGATCATACTTGCGCAGTCCAAATATGAATCTAATTGCTAGATTTTGAAGCCGCTCTAGCTTGTCCAATTGTACTTGGGTAAGATCAAGATAGCTGGCATCAGCATAGTCAAGTATAGGCAGAAGGAGAGATTGCGCTAATGTAATTTTGGTGGCAGAGGGTAAAAAATTACGAAGCCGCCTCAGGGAGCCCGCTGAAGCAAATAATTTGCGACTTACCATCTGCAACTGCTTAGTCCAAGAGAGAGAACTATCCATGTAGATCCCCAGGTTCTTAACTTCACGCGAGAAAGGAATCTTTGTACCAAGAAAAGAGACCTGAGGCAGGCCAGTCCAATCTATCCTGGAAATGTTTCGCGTACTACCGACCAGAATCACTTGGGTTTTGGAGGGATTGACTTGAAGTCCAAAGTTCATGCTCCAGTCTGCAATACGCGCCATGTCACGATTAACCAAAGCAATCGCATCCGGCAAATCGTCAAAAGTAGACTGAGTGTAGATCTGGAGATCATCCGCGTAAAGGTGGCAGGAAGAAGAAAGATTTTGAGTGATAGAGTTAATAAACAGCGCGAAAAGTAACGGAGATAAAACGCCACCCTGTGGCACGCCGGCAGCAATGGAACACCATGAAGAGTAGGTATCCTGAGTGCGAATCCGCTGTCGGCGGCCAAACAGGTAACTGCGGAACCAGTCAACTACCGATGGAGATATGTTAAGAGAGCTCAACACAGCTAGCAAGATGTCGAGGTCCACAGTAGTAAAGGCATTACTAAAGTCGAGCAGCACAAGTACCGTAAGCTTCCCCGTCTCCATGCCTAGTCTGATGTCGTCTGTAATATTGACAAGGGCCGTGGTAGTGCTATGACCGGGTCGAAAACCAGATTGATAAGGACTAAGGAGATTATGTGACGAAAGGTACATGCTCAATTGTTGATGAATAAGTTTTTCGAGGATTTTGGATAGGAAAGGTAGAATAGATATAGGACGATAGTCAGAAAAGCACACAGGATTTGGTTTTTTGGGAATGGGGACAATATTAGCCTCCTTCCAACATTGTGGGAAAACTCGACTAGTTACAGAAAAGTTGAGAACGTAAAGGATAATGGGAATAAGTTCATCGAGGATAGGAATGATCATCTTCACTTGATGATCATCTTAACTTCATTGTTATCCATAAAGGTGCAAAGTTTTCATCGATATAAATGAATGAAGTCGAAACACGAGGTAGTTACTATAAACCGTTCAGGAGTTTCCTGAGCTGTCCATCGTTCTCATCATCAGACCCTTAATGATAGTCACGACCAATCTTGGTGCAAAGTACTCACCAATACGAATCATTCAAGCCCAAACACAAGGCAACTACTCCAAATAGTCAAGGAGAACCCTCGACTATCTTCCGGTTTCATCATCAGGTCGGGTTCGAACATCGGCAAGTTGTAAATTTGTCAAAAGCCTACTGAAATCATATGCAAAAGCACCACTCGCCCCTACAATTTTTGAAAGTTCCCCTCGATTTATCTGGTCTTCCATCATCAGATCCTGATTTCCTTTTCATGGGACCATTCTGGGACTATCTCCATTCCAATAAAAAAAGAATTATCAAAATCGGTTCATAAATAACGGAGCTATCGGCGAACAAACATAAAAAAAAAGCATATATACGGTCGAATTGAGAACCTCCTCCTTTTTTGGAAGTCGGTTAATTTTTTCCAAATATAAAACCACGAAGACAGGTCCATCCATTCATCTCAAAAGGCTTTCAATTTGCGAGTCTTCTGGGGATGGGGTGTCCATGGGCGGCGCTGATCTCGTACCATCAGGTAATCCGTCAGCTCGTTGACACAAAATACACAAAAATCACCATAGTCAAATGCAAAATAAACCCTAATTGTATAAGACATAGGTTTGGTATTAGAATGACTTAAACCCATCTTTATTATGATCATTATAAGTTGACCGTATTAGGGCTAGCTTGTAATTTCGGTCATTAAATCGGCGTCGGCGTCGGTAGACGTCTGCACGCAAATGGAAATGGCGAGTTGTAAAAGCCATGAACCATGAATCCCATGACTGTTCAAATCGTAACACTAAGAAAGTTTTTTATGAACCATTTTTTTTGGCAAACATAAAAATATAGGCATAGAATTTTCTCGCTCTATTTGGACCCATTATAGGCCGTTATAGCTAATATTAGGTTGTTTTGTGAGCATCATAATATTTGTTTCAAAAATCTAGGCATTTATTGAAAAGTTTCGCTTTAGTATCTATATTCTAATTTATACTGATAACTATTGTTGTCAAGATGTCCCGTGGACATTGCGCTGCTGACCCTCAATTTGCGCGAGTACCTAAACACGTAATTTCGTTTTTGAATAAATTTAGTGTGCCTCATGATGATTAGTTCTACTACCTATTCAAAATATATTCCCAGTAACATCTTTTGTACATATAAAAAGTATGATTTCCTTTGAAATAAAGAATCTACGATACCAAGAATGATGCGAAGTTATATTTACAATAGTTGACAGGAACATAAGGGCAAAAAAATCAGTAAACATAGTTACTTTATTTGTTATTTTTAATAATATTATTCCGAGATTTATATGTTACTTTTCCTTGCTAACTTTATATTAATTTCCATTCAAGAAAACATATTTATTGTGTAGAAACTTTATTTTTATTTGAACTTAGATATCGGTATTTTTTATTGGCAATGTATTGAATGGTAAATAAAAAACGATTCGCATATGTATATGTAAGTATGTATTACGTATATATTACATGGTTGCAAATAAACGTGTGATTCCCTTATAATGTGGGGATTATTTAACTTAGCTTGTTAAGTTAAAGTTCCAAGGAATTTTATAATGGTGGGAACGATTAGAGAGGGGTCTTCGTTATGAGTAAGTGCAGTTTGTAAAGACGGTGTTTTTTGCTAGCGGTAGCTATATTTCTACTTCAAAAAAATTGTAGTATATATTATGAGACATTTAAAACTATTAAATTCGTTTCAAGTTTACTTAAAATTACTTGAATCCACCGAGCAATCAAAGAAAATTATCATTCTCAAATAACATAAGCAATATTTATAGAAATTCTCCCAGGGATTTATTTAACAAATAAGTTCTCTTAATGCAAATGTCAAATGAGAAGACGGGCCACCTGATATTAAGCAATAAGCACAGCCCATGGATGAGTCAACAATGCCGATCGCTATTTTAATAACAGACGAGTTGCAAAAGTCTTTTGGATTTCGGGATAGCTTATTATGTGTTTTGTTATATAGAATACATGTTTTCAAAAGATTATATATTTTTAATTTATCGCAAAATCGTAATAACATTTCGCCAATAACAAGCTACTGTGTACAATTAAGACATGACTATAAACACAAAAACACATTAGCGAAAATACGAACAAAGAGCAATAGCCATGCAAAAAAGAAAAAAAGGACGAAGTTGTTTAAAAATTCTCGCCTTACAAAATCTTTTAAGTAATCAAGTCTGAACCTTGTGAAGCCGAGATTAGTGCAATGTGAGACGACATAGCGTATCGCCATTAGTGTCGGCCGTCGACCGAACCATTTTGTATTCATACCCTCTGAATTCATTATCCGCTGTATAATGGGCACACTTTTTGCCTAATTGTTTTAATTGCATTGTGGTAAGTTATCGTACTGGGTTACAGTTTCTATTGTGAAGTTTTATCTAATTATTTAGTCGGTTTAAGGGTTATTTATTTTATTTATATTTCTATCTATTTTATTTAGTCTTAATCTAAGTTTAATACACAATATAACAATGAATGTATTTTTGAAAAATCCTAGAATAAGCTGGCATTTCATGGCAATATTAATTTTAAACTTTTTAAAAAACATTATTTTATATTTAAATTAAACTTGTACGTATGGCTTTCATTGGTATGTTTCATAAGATTTTAGAAATTTAGAAAATCCTGAAATTCACATTCGTATAGTAAATGCAACAACAAATTATAAAATTTTCTTATCAACTTATAATAATTATAAATTTGCATTTTGTAAGTATTCAAAGAAGCCTAGGTATGTTATTTTTAACCGTAAAACACAATAAGGAATTATAAAAAAATTAAAATAGGTACAATAGTTTCGGAGCTCATTTAATACATATAAACAACCTCTTCTGATTTAATATTAACATCGATATTGATAAGATGAAATCCTTATCTTTTCTTAGAATCTATATCCGACATCTACAACTTCGGTCAGGGCCGACCTGCAAACTTTCCTTAGCCGACCGTTATTAAAAGTCAGCTCATGTAAATAGCTTCCTGGAACTGTTGACTTTAAAAATAAGATGTAAGAACTTGAATCCGGTTGACGACAAAACGTTTATATTGGAGAGGATATCGATTAGAAGACCAATCGAATAGTACACGCTAGATTAGGAAACCAATCACAGAGCGGTACGCGATGGGGTGAAACAAGTTTCATGTATATATGTAAGTATGTATGTATGTACGTAAGTATTTATCGGCAGAAGTTTAAACATGTATGTATTATCTAATTTTCATTTTTGATTCATAATTTTGACAGTACTGGTGTTCGTTATTGTTTAGTTTTACTCGACTGCCCAAAAAGGGAATGTTATGTTTTTAGGGTTCATGTATTCCAATTTAACTTGCAAACGCCTGGGCAGAACTATGTAGAAATCTAGCATATTGATGGAACCTTAAAGCATACAGGGTGATATATGCTAGGTTATGTCTTAAAAATCAATTGGGTGGCTATAAGGTTTAAACAACAAATAAGATAATTTAAGAAAACTCAAAGCAGTACCCAATAAAAATTGCTTATCCTTTCTTTTTGATAACTTGGCTTTTTACTGTTTAGTTCATTTTTAATTTTTTCAGTATCAGTGACAACATATAATTAATTCTTTATAATTTTAAAGTTACAAACACTTCGCAGAAGTATACCAACAATAGCACATCCGATAAATTTATTGTAAATAATGAATTACATAAAATGACAGAAGAGACATGAATTAACGTAATGTGCGAAGTCCGTTGCCAAGTGCGTAGAGTAACACACGTTGTTTCCTGAAACTAGTAGCACTTTTTGTTATTTAATTCATTCGAGTAAGTCATTACTTTCACCTAGCTTGCGCCTACAGTTTCACTGACGTGGTATGTTAATAAAAAGCAGCGTATCTATATACAAAATCCAAACCAATATTATAAATGCGAAAGTAGGTAACTCTCTCTGTCTGTCTTTTAGGTAACCTAAACCATTGAACCTATTTGTGTGAAATTTGGTGCAGACTTAGTTTGGAACTTGAGAAGTGACATACGTAGGATAGTTTTTAAATCAAAAATCTGCAGGAATCACTATTCCATGCGAACAAGGTCGCGGGTGAAAGATAATTTAAACTAATTCAGTTAAGCCGTTTTTGGTTGAAAGCATAACAAAATGACATCCATACATTTATAATATAGACATATAAATGTATGGATGTATGTATATTGTAGGATAGAAGTACTAATATCTCCCATAATAGTTACTTACTATGCAAAAATGCGATAAAATAAGTACGAACATAAAATTAAATCCTTATTACAAATGCAAACATAACAATTAAAGCTTCTTATTTAGTTGAAAATGAATGACACTGAATCGTCATAGCACTTCGTTGGGACGAGGTGGTAATTGCAAAATTTGGCGGTACTCTCACAACCCGTCTGTTATTGAGAGTCGTTCTGAGTTAATTAACTTCATGAAACTATGAAACTTATGAGAAGGCATTGTTATTTAATATACAACAAAGTGTAATTGTGTGATTTCAATGACTATTACGCGTATGACGAACTGGTTTCTGCCAGCGGCGTTCCCTACATTACCAGGGTAAAAAGTAGCCTATATGTTATTACCGATTTTATTTTATTTCGTTCAGGAGTTTTCGTGAAAGAGAAACAAACATCCATTCATACACACAAACCTTTACGTTTAGAATAGAATCAAGATTTTAGAAAAAAAAACTGTGACTTTTTTGTATTTGTTCGTTTTGGTGAATGTTATAGTATATAATGTTTGGGTGTAATTATTAGTTATTCAAACCACAAAAACATAATTATTTGTACCAAGCATTTTGAACGTAATCAATTGTAGAAAACTGCATCCTAAATACATAGTTTAAAGTAATTCATTATCGATATATTAGCTATAAAACATGCAATCTAGAATAAAGAGCTATTATAATCCATCCGTTTAAGTGGTTAACTCGATGTACACAATTATCGTATGTTTTTTATGTCATAGACGTCGTATGAAGTAGACAAAAAAATATTTAAATTCAGTTTATTAGTTTACATCGATTTAGGTGAAAGCCTGATTATAAATATTCCTCTTTTCTTTCTTCTCTTCTTTCAATGATTAATAACTTGATTAAAAAACTTGATTGTAAATATTTTTATATATAATTTTTTGTCAACGATTAGATAAAAAAATATATTGTGAAGATTGTTTACATTTAGGTAATTACATTACTAGATGTATTTCGAATTTCATACAGAGCCAAAGTTACATAGTCCTTTCGTTTTATCCCTACCAATTTGTAAGCATCTAGCCCTATAGTCCAAAAATATTTCGACAGCACATTAGACGTTGTACCTCAATGATTAATAATCATCTACGTGAGCCCTTGTTTCCACTTTCCTACAGGTTTTTAGGCCGAAGGTCAGACAAATTAAACTAGTCTAAGGGATGTTACGCATTGTCGAATTGTTGCTGGCGACTTTAACTTCACATGATCAGCCTATAAGTGCTTACTGCTGAGCAAAGGCCGGAGAAGACTTGAGCAGTAATGACCACGCCTGCTCAAGGCAAATTGGTGATTTTAAATTTATAATTAGAAACTATAAGACCAGGTTTCCTAACGATGTTTTCCTTCGCAGTATGTCAGTGGTGACTAAATAATCTCTTGCGTTATTTATTAATTAATTTATTATGATAAGGTAGGCTCACAGCTAATGTTTTCCCCTGACTAAAAAAGGCTCACAGCTTATGTAAACAAAGTAGTAAGAAGTATTCGTTATGGCAGTAAGTCACATTCACAGTCACAGACATTAACCAGTGACGAGCTAACCAACTTTCTTTAAACTATGCCTTTACCTCCGGGTTACCGCGACTAAAACTTACTAAAGATTAAACGGGTATACGTCCAGTAGCTGTCGATTTTTATGTGGTTATCTGTTAGGTGGAAAACTAAACGCCACGATGCGACGCGCAATCAACTACCGATTGCCTTCAACTAATAAAAGCTGTTGTAAGGACTAGACGCTTGGATGAATGTACACTTGTGCAAATGCTAGCAAGTGCACCTCCTTTGGGTTAAATTTATCAATTCGATTTATTTTTTATTTTTATTTTTATTTTAATATAAAGTCGAAATTCTAATAACAGAAATTTTACAAATTAGAGTAATGACTTGTACTTAGAATCTTGGTAGCCTTAAGCAAAACTGAATCACTGGAAACAAGTCGATAGTGCGTAATAGGTCTAAAAGGTCCACGTTCTGCGAAAGGCATAATTATAAAGTTCTTGTTGAAGATGGCCTGTACTTAAGGCCGGTGACAGAGGATCAAAGCTTAAGTAATTAGGCGTTCCTTTCAAGTTTCTTGTACGTGACGGGAGTTCTAATTGTGTACACTGTTCTGTGTATGTATGTATTTTAAATTCGATGTGATAATTTTGAGGGACCTCTGTATGACACTCCTGTATGTCCATTCTCTATTTTATTACTTAAACAATACGGTTTACAATACCAAATATCGTAAAACAGTTCCATTTTTATAATATTCAGCGAATATTAAAATCGTCTTTTGTTTTTAAACAATTTAAAATCGGTTTGAAAAGAGAATAGTCGATTCGTATTCTGTTTTCGTAGCTCAATGCTAGTATTTACGAGTATGATCAGTTATTGGTTGCGTAATAGTGGCTGTCGAGGGCTTTCGAACCCCAACACCGCACGCTATAGGCCTTGTATTGATTGACACTCAATAACAATATAAATAGCACAACAATCCAATGTGCAAAGCCAAGGTGAGACGAAGTACTTTAAAATAAAGGTTGCTTATTTGTCAAGGTTTTTCCCAAAGAATAATGAATACAAAAAACTAAATGAAAAAGTGAATGCATATTTTCACTAAGTCAGAAAAAAGCCCCAAAACTCTCTTTGGTTCATAGCATATTTATTTCATATAGTAATATCGTTTCATTCGGGGTTACATAAAGCTTTAAAATGTTAAAGTAATTCTACAAATACATTTTACACGGTAATGTAAAAAGTATCGGATACAACAAGCAATGAATCTGAATGTTCACTGAAGCACTGCAGAAATCTATAAAATTACTCTAATTCACTTCCCCCGTGGGTGATTGTCTACAATGCATACGCTCGCCCCGCTGCGGTGGCGTGAAAGCCTTGCCGTTGCCATGGTTACGAGACGCTGCAGTGCTTTCTCTGCCCGCCCTCCACCGCAGTAAGCGCCCGACCCTCGCACAGAGAGGGTGTACGGCTCGCTCCCGTATAACTGTCGATGTTTCACTTGTTTTCCGAACATAATTGAATATCGAAGTTGAAAATTAGAATTCAGAACTTATTTTTGTTTTTTTATTTTGTGAGTTTTATGATGTATTGGCAAGGAGGTTCGACGAAGGAGTCTTGGATGCAGTTGCAGTGTTTAAGAGTGATGCAGCTGGTGTTGTGTGTGTGAATCATGGATGAAATTTGTATTGTATTTTGGAAGACGGCGATATGACGGCCCAGGAGCGAAGCAATATTTTCGCGGACGATGACGAGGACTTGGTGAGTTTTATTATAGTTATGTAACAGGATATCCTTGAGTTTTGGAACTGTTCCAAGAATACCGACTGCTGTTACATAAAGTTTCGAGTGCCTGCAGTGCGAGATGAGAGATGCTCAAATAAATAGAAAGTACTCTTTTCAATGTGCACTTTTATTCTTATAATTTGCATTTTAATCGGTATGCAGATTTAAGTTATACATAAATTTCACACAGCTTTTGTTTTAAATTACTACTTATAAGGATTTTAAAAACTTTAAGAATTTGTCAAACATTTATCGTCGGTAAATTCCATAACTAATCAAAAAGAATGAGCTATTTTTTTTTTCGAATAAAAGTTGCATTTAAAAGTTGGCAACGACGACAAAATTGGCAGAACAGTAATCATTGCAACGAGCCAAATCGAATTTAAACGGTTGTCGAACGTGTAAATAGAAAATTCAACCTTTAGTGTTGATAAATGAGGTTGGATATTAGCTTGTCGAATGTCTGTGTCTATCAAGTAATTTAAATTAACTATCCCGACATTACACTTACTTATCATTGCCATTTATAAAGAGGGTTGTAATGAATAAATTTGATGGCTACTTAAGTCAATTTTGTTCTTTTGTACTTAATGTTCTGCTTTTTTGAGGAGAGAGAGGTATGTGGAGAAAGATAAGGCACGGGGTGGTTTTTAGTAGATAAGAGCCTGCCACTCCTTTAAGTTCGAAGTCGTTTGATGATTATACCCCCTCAAAACAAATCTGGCCTAATCCACCATTCGGAGACCAGCTGCGTTTAATAAAAATTGCTTTACCATTCAATCACATATTTGACCATTCAATCACATGGCTAATCTTTCAAGCCATTAGTTGAAAGGCTAATTAAACTATTTGGCTTTCTCGAAGAGATTTGCCTCGTCATTTATACCGCGTACATCGAGGGATTGGAACAGTTTGCCAGCTGCAGTCTTTCCGTCCGAATTTAATTTAGGTGTCTTCAAGGCTAGAGTGAATAGGCTCTTAATAAACTAGTGCGCCTTACCATCAACGATTGCATCACTGCTTACCATCAGGTGGGATCGCAGTCAAGCACTAGTTTATAGCAAGTAAAAAAAAGATTACGTAAAAAGAACGACGAACAATTGCGTTTCGTGATCGCATCTACATTTATTCTTGAAGTTTAGTAGTCAGTCCTTGTCTGTTCTTGTCATCGCTGCAAGTTATCGAGACGACTTATATCTTAGGTTTATGTTTTACTACTTAGGATTATCTTAAATCTAGGTAGGATAGAGGAGAAATGTATGGTAGTATGAACTACGGAAAATGTATAAATACAGATATTTATTTATGATTAATAAATCTATTTTCTAAAAGACATTCGCAGTTTGCATACTCCAAACATCTAGAAACAAATTATTAAAAGTATATGGAGAAGCTCAAAATCACGGTAAATATGAAGGGGATTAAAAAAAAGTCAAAGTCTTTTCAAAACAGACACTGGTATATTCGGATTTAAGCCTATAACAAAAAGAACTCATTGCACATTCTAAAACCAAGTCTCACTCAGTTAATCCCGTCATTACAATCGCGAAAACAGTCAAAACGCGAACGGTACTAAATCCAAAAATATCATTAATTTAGCAAAGTTACGACTCGACTGTATAACACATTGAATTTAATGAAATGTTTCTGCGTACCATTAAGTTGGTATAATGACAAGTTTAACAGCCTAATCTCACAAAAGCCAGTGAAACAGTAGAAAGCGTTTAAACTTAGTTAAATGTGGCTTCAAATTCAAAGTTGAGATACCCCATTACTTTGGTAGTCGGAAGTAGGTATTTCATGTGAGTGGAGACGTAAATCTCTGAGCCACAATGATACCTTGTAATGTACGCCGCATTGTTGGGCTGGCCTCTCCGACCCGCCGTATTTACCTGTTCATAACTCCGAGCAGAAACTTTTGTGATAGAAGCACACACGCAACCACTGTTTATCTCTGTTATGGTCATTAGAAAAGTTGTGCGACTCTCAAGGCAACTGTGATTAAATCTATTTTTGTGGCGGCGAGTAGAATGGCATAGTTAGAAAATGGAATTTCTCATTGTACCTATTGTATATGTGGTAGACGTAAGTTTTGCTCTGATTTTGCTTGTGCATGACATGCAAATAGAATAAATATCTACACAGAAGTGAATTCATAAGGTTTTGGTTAATTCTTCGCTTCGTATACATAAAGTTTTCCTTGTACGGAGCCCAGGGCGAGTTATTATAATATAAAATTTCTGCCCAAAATTCAATTTTCTTTAATTCTCTGGGAGGAAAAACAGGTGTAGCATAACGTATCATATTAAAGCAGATACTGCCCAAAATAGCCACGTGAATCTTTTAAAGGTTTCGTTATATAAATACATTTTCTTTTTCGGGTCGGCAGAAGGTAACAGGTAACCATAATTTCACATAAAAAAGATATATGGGACCTCCGGAATACTTAAAGGGGTGTCCAAAATTTATGCGATCCCGAAAAACATGGGGGCCTTCTGAAAAACATGACAAGGCTGCGAATGGACGAATGAACAATCTAAGTTTGTATACCCGAGTTTACAAGTTAAATGAAAGAGTGCGATAAGTTTTTTGATAAAATTGCTTCCACAGAGCACTTCAAAACAAAACGTGCTTAGAATAAATAAAGACCATCCCTCTTTATTGTTATTCTAAACATTTACAATATTCATATTTCTAGATTTGTTTGTTGAAGCCGCAATTCCGTGACGACGTTTACATTAGGGCGCTTTTAAATTGACTGTCACTTTGTCACTTAGAATACGGTAATGCGAATGTTTAATAATATTTTAATAAAATGTTTTTGCTTTATACTTTTGAACTAGACTTTAATTCAACTGTTTTCTTTTAAGAAAGCTGTTTTTTAACTAAATTATCATTATATTATTGTGTCTTTTTGTGAATTAAAAACCTTAATTACAACTTCCAGATATACGTTTAAAACAACATAAGTAAGTAGGAATAAAACGTACTACACCAATATAAATGTGTCTTTACTTCGGTACTTCAAGGGTACATAGATACAGGATGTTCTAAAGCGGTTTCCACGACAACTGGTGTTCACTCGCTGAATAACACTGAAGATTTGTTTGAAAATGGATTTAGGTCTTGAAGATAAATAGACAAAGGCACTGGATTCGACTCGGGAATATAACGTGATAAGAATAACGACATTTTAGCCCGAAATAAGGACAAATGAACTGTCAACAGAAGACGGTGTAAAGTTTTGGGTAAATTGAACTTGATTTAGGTCGGCTTCGTGGAAAAGTTGTGCGTGAAATATCTCTCGAATGACCGAAGTTGTTTAGTTACCGATATATTGCAAAAATATATGTCTTGTACTAACATGTGACATATATATCATACCGTATTCGTTACTTTAATAGTTGGCTAGTTAAGTACTTGTTTAACAATATAGTATTCAATTAAAAAAAATACTAAGTTTTTTTATTAGTTGTCCAAGCGTATTCCGCGAGTGCAAAAGAAGATTTATTTTGGTTTTTAGTTCGCCAAAAATAACATCAGCATCAAAAGCTCCTTTGAGCTAAAATCGATATTGGAACACATTTATGTTTTTGTTATCGTTTCTCGGTATTTAGCGTTTCGGTGCAGCTCTAAGCGAAACCGATAAGCAATTACGGAGACCGCTTAAAGTCACGATGAGAGTGTACAGGGAAAATGGCTTAAAACGGTTTTATGTAAGGCCATGCCAATTTTATTTTTTTCACGCGTTGTTTTATGTGTAATCGATAACACTGATTTGCTGTTGAGAGCTTTATACATTTTATGCGTGTATATGAATATTGTTTTTTTTTCGAAACCTTATAGACTAGTTAGCGTTGATGTATGGCGTATGGTTTGTTTGGTGGATTGTACCCACATATATGTATACAGTATATTCTTATTTCTGTTTTTAAAGCAACTATAATGCATATACATATTGTAGTAACCTAAAATTTATGGTATTGGCTTAGGACGGAATTTAAACAACATAAACTTTATTCAATTAGGACGATACACATTTTCACTGCCAAAATGCCTGAAAAAGAAAAAAAAACAACATATTATAAATAACAACACTAACAACTGCACAATAATTCAATTTCATGCTGTTTCTTCCACTTTGTAATATTCAGCTTTTATTACCAACGTAACTACATGTGAACACACATTTTCTTTTAAGTGAACGTAAGGCATCTTTTATAACAATATATTAAAAGAAAAAGCAAACAAAGTGCTTCCGTTGTATATCGTGACTTTCCTCTGAAGGTTACATAGAAGGGAATTGGGTTAAGTTCAAAGTTATTGGGTGAAACCTTTAGTGAGTTGTCAATAGTGCTTTGGCAATAACGATGTTTTGATAAAGGTTGTCTCTATGATGTCAAGGTTATATTACATTGAAGGTACACTTTTATTTTGAAAATTATACTTAACTTCAATGCACACAGCCAACTCCACTTACATTTCCGTCATTATTTATTAAAATTCTGTACGAATGCGTGAAGTTGAAAATGTGACTACGAAATAAATGCGCGGCGTAGTCTCGTAGCACTTTTCGTAGCAGCGTAGCAACGTTAAAATCTCATTAAGGTAAAAATACACGTTTATGTTCATTTTACGATACATTTTAAACAAGCCATATTTTACCTTTTTCTACTTTTACAGAAACTATTTTAAAGCACGTTCCACCTTTAAAAAATATGTAAAAAAACTCGAACATTCGTTTTTGTATATTTGCGTTTGATCGATATATTTTTTTAGTCGAATCTTTTTACAAATTCAGGATGGCACCTGTCTGGAATGAATTATCCGTACTGTGTGCTTCCAAAACAGTTTTATTTCACAAACGGCTGAAATGCTCGTAACAGTGCCAAAGAAAATTAATGTATTCAGATACGAAATTTGAATTTCAATCGAATGAAATAAATAAGAATAATTTGACAACAGAACTTGGGAGTTGTAACGAGGCTGTCGCGGTGACGGACGAACGTCAAATCAATTAATTTGAATATATAAGTGACATTTTCTTTACAAAATTGTTCTATTGGTCGTCAGCGTTATTAATGAATACGAGTTTCTCTCTGTAATTCGATTGATCAAGAATAGTATGACAATAAGGCTGTGATTAAAGGTTGGCTTTAACGTAATTAAAGACAGTTAGATACTATACCGTTAGATATATGAAAATTGAAATCCAATACAAAACTAAACATATAATGTATCTCAAACCAAACTCAATTCCAAAGCCCGGCAATGAAGATAAAAAACAAAACACTTCAGTTTACAAGTGGAAAAGCTATTAAATTGTTAACAAACGAATAGGTTACGAGATGAGAGTGTTATGTCAAATTCCGATAACCAACAGGCTCTCACACGCCATTACCCCCGACACATTAATTTGTACAATATTGCCAGTTCCATGTATCTACATTGTATTTACAAGTTGGCTTTCAATAGCCTATTATGTTACATGCAAATTTTCCTTTTATCAGTATAGTATGCAATGAAGATAGAGCTTAATATCCCGTGGAAGTGGGAATGGTTTACGCAATGAGTGTGATTAAAAAATATGTTTCTCATGTTTTTTTGCAAGTGTATCATTGGTCTATTGTTTTTTCGTTGCTTCTAAAATATGCAGAATTCTATTAAAGCTGTGATGATTTAATTTAATTGGTTTGGCTTCAATATAATTTTAAATTTTGCTACTTTGATATTGAAATATAATCCATAACGGTATAATTTCCGTGAACAATTTTTTTTACGAATTATGTTATCAGACTCATCATAATAAGTAGGTTTAATTTATAGGCAAGTACTATTAAAAACTCCAAATTCTACTTTACGAAATACTGTGGCTTATGTCAGTCGCATTACTTTTAGTACCAGAATAGAAAGTAGCCAATGTGTTATTCCAGACTATAATTATGTAATCATATTAAAGTCGATTCAGTTCTCTTAAGTGGAAAAGTAACAAATATCTATACATCGATCCATAGTTACAAACTTTCGCTTTTATAATATAAGTATGATTCAAATCATACAGAAATAATATACATACTATATATAAAAAGCAAAAGTATTTCTGAAGTGTCACCTTCAAACATACACATGGTTTACACCTGCTGAGCGACACTGGTCGTGTGACATGAAGGCTTGCCTTGAAGAAAACTCGAAGGTTAACATTAGTTAGTGGTTTGTATGACCTACTTGTATAATAAATGACCTCTCGCGCCCGACTCACTGTCTTAGGCGAACTTTCTTTAAATTATGTAAGGGTCGGGTTATGCGGGTTGTTTTCATATAAAGGTTAAGCATTTGGCCTTTTCATTGTGTTTGTAATGGAATTAGTTTTATGTTTTATAAGAATGGGTTGTGTTGGATTATAATTGGTGATAGAAGTAGGTTATGTGAGAAATTTGGCGTGTTGTTCACTTTGACTAGACTAGACAGAGTCAACTGTGTTTTCTTTCTCTTTCTTGTATTTTTTTTAAACGTTGCCCCACATAAGGATTTTCTCCTGTGTTGCGGGTGCGTTTACAAACATACAATTTCACATGCACATAACACCCACACCCGGAGCATCAATCTGTGGATCACACAAAGAGTTATTCCGCGCGGCAGCCAGTTGCCCAGCAGCCAGTTGCCCAGCCACCGCGCCAACCATGCAGTCTCAGTCTGTATTATATATGTATATAAGGCGTGCTTCGCACTATTGTCCAATGTCCAACTACCCTCATAGCAGTCATTTGTTTAGTTAGCGCACCATCACAGTGTCGTAAGTGTTGCTATTTTCCGATTTTCCTATCTACTTAACATTGTTTTTCATATACCATAAGAAACATTAATTCTTATTGCCTATAAAAACGACAACATAAAGAATAAGTGACATCTTTGCAGCTGTTCTTGAGATTTGAGCTTAGCAACTAGAGATTTATTATATAATATATTTCAATTACTAACTTGAAATTACGATCGGCATTTTTTTTTAAATACGTTGCCCCACATTAGGATTTTCTCCTTTGCGTGGGTGCGTTTACAAACATACAATTTCACATGCACATCACACCCAGACCCGGAACAACAATCTGTGGATCACACATAGAGTTGTTCCGTGAGGGAATCGAACCCGCGACACGTTGCGCGGCAGCTAGTTGCCCAGACAACGCGCCTACCGTGCAGTCATTGAGTGATAATGTAATATATGAGAAGTTTTTAGCCATTCAATCATATATAAACATCGACAGAGAAGCCAACATTTTAGTAATTAACCAAAATATGTCTACACACCTATCTAATACAGAAACCTGAAATCTCGTTACAATTTTTTGTAACAATTTCATAATTAAAATTCTTCCTTTCTATTTATTTTTATTGCCACGAAAATAACTGAATGAGTAATTTAATCTTTTAGTTTGCTTCGAAGATTGAAACCTTTAAATACTGAGGAAACAAACTGAGCCTTCTTTTTAATTAAAAACAAAGGTTACTGAAGTTTGTGATACTGTAATAAAAATGTGTATTTATATAAACAGGCAGAAAGTCTAGTATTATATTATGTACAAGAGATTTTTTAGAAAGGGTAGATTAAAATGAGATATGTCGGGTTCCAGATTCATTAAAGTTACAGATTTACTTAGCCTCTTAAGTTTTATAAGTAATTACAAAATCATCAAGTTTCTGAACTAGCTAGCCATGTATGTATAAGCCATTAATGGCTTCTGTGGTTTAGTATATAAGATTTAAAATCTGTGTAACATTTTCATTTGAACAATAAATAAAAATGATAGTTAAAAGTCAAATAACTTTAAAAATAGTCTTACAAATATTATAAGAAAATTGAAACTGGTTTCAACAGCTATTCGTAACAGAAAAATGAAAAATAGCCTCAAAGTGAATGATAAAAAGACATACAATGGTTTGAACATTTACAAAGACTTTAATACAAACAAAAAGTGTTTTGTAAAGCCTTGTATTTGTTAGGATTTTAGGGCTCACTCAGTTTACGCTAAATGTATACGCGTACTTATGTAGTCTGGTTTTGAGGTTTGCGTGATTGCTTTTCACAGTGAAATACTCTACACGCTACGGCTACTAAATCGTACACTTCCATTCTTTGCAATCCTTTCTTAAAATAGAAAATATTAAAACGTGTTTAATTATTTAAATAAGTACAGACTGTGCACGTTTACTATGCCTGTTGTTCTGTGTACGCAGTATAAAACATAACTAAGGTTCTAAACTAAAATAACAGATTACCAGCTCCAATTCACAAAATCCAAACATTAAGACAATGATAAATTCTTATCTACTTAAATTTGTTACAATGAAATACCCTTAATTAATAAAATTATCCTTAATTTATTCTAAAAGTTTAATGGAAACAATTATTTATTCACTTCACGTCCATTACTTAAACAGTTTTATCTTGAATTTGTAAAAGAAAACTAACACGTAGTCGTTGTTGGCACTCGGCACGGTGTCTCCTTCACAGTTGGAGTACGCACAACTTCCCCCTTAAGAATGGAGGGGGATAAATGCAAAGATTTCCAACATTCGAGTAAGAACACAGTTTGATCTTTGTCGGTACAAGACTTTAAATTAAGTTAAAAGTAGACACTTTTACTGGCTGTCTGACGTTAAATTTTCTTTTCTATTTTTTTCTATATTTATTGATTGGTTGGTGTTTGCTGTGTTTTCTGAAATCTCTATTTTCGATCTTTGAGTACAATATTTTTGTTTCAAAGTTAAAATCGTTTATTCCAACTCAATCATAAATAGCTAATAACAGTCTGTCAGGCTATTCTTCAGTGAGGCTAGTTGCTTGTTCCTAGATGTAGATTTGAATGGAGAGAAACGACAAAGAAAATAATTACATTTAAAAAAAATATAAGTTTTACAAGTACATTTTCTGTTGATAATCGATATCATAAAAAAAGTTAAATTACTTTTAGTAACGTAATACAATGAAATCCCAAAACAAATACAAGGAAAAAATATCGAATTTATTATTATTTTCAATACTAACGAGGGTTCACGAATCAAAATTATTTCTATGAAGTGTTTTATTCGCACGAAATAACACGAACAACAACGGAAAACACCTTTGATGTACTATTGTAGTCTGAATTCAGATATTCAAACCAGAGACACTGCAGATCTAATAAATCCGTTGCCACCGGCGACAGGATCTGCCGGCCAAATAATTTAAGGTCCATAAAAAACTTTCAAAGAAACCGGAGAAATATTTTTCCTCAGAAATAGTCCTGAGGGGAGGAAAAAATTTATAGGCAATTTAAGCACCTACCTCAGATTTAGTCCTTTTATTGTGAGTGCCCATTCTGCCACGTTTTCCGGGCTATTCTATCGTTTTGTAGCGTTTGTAACCTCCTTGGAAATAATTGCTTTAATGCTGACCTCGTTCTTAGGATTTCCTCAAAAGTGTCTTTTTGTTTGAAAGCTCTCTTCAGACTTGAGCCGATTAAAGAAATGTATTTCTTTGTAATGGCCCCCTAATACTTGCCTCATTAAACTCGTGTTTGCGTCTTTATTGTAAAACATTGAGGTCACTGAAGCGCAATCGTGGTCGGAGAACCGATATTTTAACTAGTTACGCCTTAAACTTATAAATTTCTTCAAACATCAACTACTTATTTAATCTATCAAATTTTACTTTTCATTACAAAAACTGTTAAAGCATTTTGACCTTTATATTTAGCTTGATGTGCAAGCGTCAGGATATTGCACTGCTAAAATGAATTCTAAATTTCAATTTCTGTTTAAAATGAAGTTGCGTAAGGAATCCAACGAAGGGCACACTGCGGTTGCGTTTAACCCCTACTCAGCCTCGCTCAGTCTCGCTTCTCTCGCCACACCGTCAAAGGCAAACTTGCCTCCACTAACTAGACATGTTTATTCCAATCCAGTTATTCTATTAATGCTTGAAGAGAACACAAATGAGCTTTTATAAGTGAAGTATTCAATTTACTCACGCCGAGCACGTCGTGTCTACAGAGTTCTATGTTCTAATTAGATTTTTGTTTAAGAAGACAAACAAAGTTATCAGACTAGTCTGATAGATCAATCACTGTGAATCTAGAGTGGTAGACTTATTCATTTGTTAATTTGTTTGTGATTTAGGGCTGATTTTTCAATGGTTAGATAAAAGTTCCTTGCGGAATAATTATCATGCCGTCGCGTTAGAATTTTTGTATAACACAATGACAGTAACAATTATATTCCTCAGATAACATTTATCTGATTATTGAAAAATAAGCCCTCAGTAATGTAATGAATGATTCATATCATGATACGATTTTTGTTTTATACACTTCTTTACTTTTTTTCACTAAAGGGTAAATCATAACTATATTTTGTAGGGGTTGTCACTTACAACATGTTGTGATGTGTATAAAGTGCATGAAACGTGTACATGCATACAGGTTTGATCTGAAAACTTTACTACTAGCTATTAGCTAACTAACTAGCTACTCGTATAGGTAGTCCGAAAGCCCTCCATACAATTTTTCATCGAAATCCTTGTATCATTTTCCGAAAACCTGAGAATATAATGTTTAAAACAAGAATGGCTCATTTAAATATAAAAATAAGATTAATACAGAGATTTTTCAAAAGAGTAATTCTATTTGAACAAAAAAACGTCCGACATAATAATTACAAAGCGAGCCTTAAGCGAATAAAAAGCCCAAAAACTTGGTCATAAACATTTTGCTCAAAGAGTTGAAAAGTTTGTTTGAACTCCATCGGTCAATCTAATTCAAAGGGACCCTTGTATTTAGTATCTCATTCAAACTTTCTAAATAACGATATTCAAAAAGTTTATTAAATCTCATCTATATTTAGGAGTAACTAATAACTTTAAACGATGATTATGGCTGAATGACCTCACAAAGAGACACCGACGTCAGAATTGGAGGAGAGTGGTCGATCGAGTGATCTATTAATAGGGTTGTGACGTCTTGTTAACTTGAAAGGTGAAAGTTAACAATAATTGATGTCGTAAACAAGAATATGAACAATTTCTCAAAAGAATGTATGTCGCTGTACACCAGCAATACTAACATCCATATACCTTTGTCATTATCTTCAAAAATCTTCATCATGGCCATATCAGCCACAAGAAGTCCAATGCTGAATTCCTCAGAGACTTCCAAAATAGTGGGAAGCTACCTGCATCCAGTGGCTTTCTGCGACTCGAGGATGATGTTTGATCATGAAAAAATTCCCATCTATAGTGGTCTAATGGCTCTTTGTGACGCGCGCGGAACGCCACGCACCGTCCACTTGGTTTTAGTTCTAGTCTGTCGTCAATCTACCCTTACTAGCCTTCCGCATACCCGTTTTTAAGGTGGCCTGAGATCGTCACGCAATCCTCATTACTCGCATGTGTCTCCTGTTTAGGATGTGAGGAGGATATTTCCCACACGCGCTTTGCCTCCGTGTTCGCGAAAACTACAACTAGTGCTAGTGTTACTAGAATCTGTGCAATGTGAAACAACTAAAAAAAAAACATTTATTACTTCGCTGTCAAATACCCTTAACATTGAACTATTCATATAGCTACTAAATAAACCAACCCTACAAGAGAAAGCACAATAAAATTGAAGCAAAATATCATAAAACAATAGATTGTGAGAGGAAATTCAATTCACCGCCTTACAGAGTGGAACACAAGGTTACAAACAAACAAACAAACATAAGTAAAGTTATTTATTCAGTAGATATCGATCGACACAGGCTAGGGGAGACGTGACCTGTGTGAACAACCCAACTTTCCTCCTAAATGGGGCTCGTTTATAACGGCTATGCTGCTAATAAGTCGCTTCTACCCACGAATATTTATCTTCGAGGAGATCAAGGTAAAGTGACCCTAGTTACCCGCCCTTTATTATTATAGAATGGAGTCTTCCTCGCCTAAGCCGCAAAAAGTTTTTAAACTATTTGAGTGATGGCGGTAAAGTTTAGTTTAATGTTCGGTTTTTGAAATCAAAAACAAAAGAAAATTCAACAATTTAATTCTGAGAGAAAATGAGGAAAATCTGGATATAATGGCGGCGGTTGTTTTATGGTATAAAATGCAACCGAAGTTTATAAAGGTTGTTTTAAGATTTTTTTTAATTACTAAAATATTTCTTAATACTTTAATGGCACGTTAGTCTTTTCTAAGCAGAAAATACTTTTTGCTGTATCACACAAGCGAAGGTCGGTTCGATCTTTTAGATACTGTTATATTTCTTGCTATCAGTAGCGAGGGATATGTAAATTTTTTATGTAACTTCGTCATCGTTATTTTATCATGGCGGCATGTCTCAAACACATGCCTACGCATTTTCCCAAATCTATCGGAACTCCCCACATTTCTTTCCTAACCAGATTTATTCGTGTTCGTCGTATTTTTTATTCACTTTGTTTCACCCTGTATAAAATATTTTTATTACAAGCTGTATAGGTATGGAGGTTTCGCTTTTTTTCTGTTATGAAAAATAAAATACTCTTTTTTACGATGGTAGTCAGCGAATGGAATTTGTATTTGAATATTAAAAAAAAGCTACTCGTTACTGGAGCGGCTTAGTGTAATAGAAACATAATTAGCCAAGAACTTTTAACCAACATTGCAAAAATAACAACGTTCCGCTTTGAAACAAATGCAAACTTTCTTTATAAGTTTACGTGAGTAAACAGTGTTATTTGAAATCATCAAATGACTTCTCCCGCCATGGATGGGGCAAGAGGTACTATCAAACTCTTATTGTCTAAAATCCATCCCATTCCTTCTGTTACTCACGGCCGGGGCCACATTATGCCATTTCACTATGTACGAGTATGTCATAAATTCTTTGCACATCTTTAAAGATTCTCAGTTGTAATATAATTTAGTCATAACAGTAACATTTGCAGTAAATATATGTATATATACAGCCGTAATACTATATTTAAATATACAAACTCCAATCTCCAACCTCTAAAACCTTGATGAATGTACGGCACTCACTTCAAGGCCATAATTCCGTCATTAAAGCCGAATTCTCCCTCAATCTGTACATACTTGAGCTTAACTATCGCATTCACCGTGTGAGGTTTATGCGTAAGTACTTACGTACAAGAGATATTAGCGCTTTCAATGGAGCCTGAGAGAATAATCTGAATGTTTCAGTACAAAGCATTTCATTACAACCTGTGGTTTATATGTGAATATTTGAAAACTGATTCATAATTGATCGTATGACATTGTTAGTAAGGTCGAAACTGCTCAGAAATAGAATTCTTTAATAACACTTATACGTAAGACATACTTCATTAGTTGGAACATTGTACTCATTTCAGATGTCATGATTAAGAGTCCCAATGTGACTTGTAATTAGTCGAGTTTTTGTCAATTAATCCACGTACCGAGATAGTCGTTGTTTTATACAAGATACGTAATAGTTAAAGACAAAAATATTTCATAATTTTAGGTAATAAGTTAAAAATGAATTTGTAGAAGTATCGCATTCGCAATAGGCAAATTCGATAAAAACTTCGGAGAAGAAGTGGGTTTTAGTCAGTCTGACACTCCCTCATGGCCCAGCAGGAAAAGAAAATTCATTTGATGATTTTCCTCAAAGCGGGTGTGACTTCCAATATGAAAATACCACGTTTGGCGCTATGGCTAAGCAACCTGCTACCGCGCAATTAAAGCAAATACAAAATTCTTCCCATTTTAGTTGTACAACGGCTCCTAACAAATCATAACAAATTCATAGACAGCTTTCAACAAATTGGACACGATTTGTTCAAATCACTTCGCCTAACTATCTTAAAAGCTCATTTCCAAAGATAGACGACTAATTACGAAGTTGTTCGGAGTCTACAATTAGTTCGCGTTATAAATTACTAGACCTCTTCCATGAATTTAAAGCAATAGGTATTTGTCGTTAAAGATGACGTAAAATTTTGTTATGGCAAATTTTAGTTCCATTCATGACCGCTAGAGGTGATGTAAAATTTCGCTATACGGGATTCGATAAACAAATCTGAGTAGAGATATAATATAGATGTTAAATCCTAACGAGGTGGCAGGGTCAAGATTGATGGATGGTAAGATCCTCGACCTTGACCCAGGTAACTTAGTAACGGACGGATGTAAATCGAGATGTTACTTAAGACTATTTGTTATGTACTTCTCTTATGTTTTTAGGGAGACTGACATGGCAATATATGTGTCCTGGTACCTTGTTTTGACTCTGTAGTTTTATATTGAACATTGGATTACGCATTCAGCGTATCATTTTTCGGTCCCTATATACCTATTTATGCTTAAATCTTTAAATCTATGCAACAAATTTTGATGCGGCAAGTGATCGAAGAAGATATTATAGAAGATATATAGATATATACGTTGGCCCATCTTGCCGGAGGTCTTCCCATGCTTCGTCACAACTCATTTGACTGACCCATCGGCCGTCAGCCCTTTTAGCTATGTAAGTGATTTAAAGGTATGAAAACTCTTATTTATTCAATTCGTTCCCATCGGAAGTTTTGTAATAAAACTCAAATAAATCTCATATTTGAAATACACACGAATAATCTTTGTGTGTACAGAAAAGATTACTAGTAAAATATGTATAAAGGACATGTATCCTTATAACGCTCACAGTGACTGCGAGAATTTTGAGTTCAAAGAGAAATTAAAATTGTTTAGTTTCGTGATTTTTCACAAAAAGCTTTTATTTCAAAGAGAGACAGCAAAACTGACTTTGTGACTTTACCCTTTTATGTTTAAATAAAATCATATATTTGGAAGTAATATGGCTTTTTGATATTTGGACATAAGCTTCATGCTTTGCAAAATAAATACTCGTTAGTTTACTAACTTTTTGCTAAGTTCTTGCATAAGTTATCTTCTTATAAGTTTGTCGTATGTTACCTCGCCAGGGAGCTCAGAGAGCAAACTTTATAGAGACCTCATATACAAAAGTTACAGTAACAAGTTAGTAAGGTTTTATTTACTTGTTCAGTATTGTTTAACCTTCATAAATTCTGTTCGCTAAAAAGAAAATATTGTTACTTTCATTCTTAGTCTCAAAACATAATGTCGCTAATTAAACAACATACCAGAGACGATTCAGGAACTAGAACAATAATAGAATTCTGTAACAAAACATTTTAACAAATTCCCATTTATTATTCTAGGAAACAAGTTAATATTACAAACTTTTATTAAAACAACAGTTCTCCCGTCAACCTATAACAAAAAACGCAACAGCATAAATATTTAAACCGCCAATTTTAACTTGTTCCATTACTGTTTCCATTTGAAATTTACTCCGTTCTCTGGGGGTTTGAACTAACTTTATTATACGGGGCGCATATTGATAAACATAACGCCGGCTCCACACGTTCGTTGGTCCAAACTTTGATGCCAACTACTATCATACTAACATCAAACGTCGAAAGTTTAGGAAATGAAAATCCTACCTAATTTGCAAACGCATAGGACGTATAGGACGATCGCCAATAAGGTGATAAGCGACCTAATAAAGTAGCTAAGAACTGCTACATATATGTATACATATATAGACTATCCGGTTTCCGAAAGGCCAATCAATGTTAAAATCAATTTAATCTCTTGTCAATCATCTGATTGGTTGACTGAATTATCAACAACTAATCAGATGACTTGACAAGAGATTTGACACCTAGTTAGTTGATTTAAACATTGATCGGGCTTTCGGAAACGTGGGCTTAAATGTCAGTTTACATACACATGTGGTGGTGGCCCGGGGGTTAAGGAGCCAAGCCAAGTACCAATGTGGCTTTTGCCGAGTTATATATATAGTACTTTAAATGAGTATTTAGACACCATTGACATACAGTGAAGGTTAACATCGTGAGGAAACCTGGACTTATAATTTCCAATTATAAGTTTGAAATCGCCAACCCGCATTGAGCAACCGTGGTGATAATGCTCTAACCTTCTCCGTGTGAGAAGAGGCCTTTGCTCAGCAGTGGGCACTTATAGGCTGATGATGATGATGATGATGATATGTCAGTTTTAAGAAGTGACAAATGTTTGGGAGTGGATACTTTTATCTTGTGAAGTTGGTGTGTTTTAGCTTGAACATACGTATGTTGGACGAGTGACGTTGGTACAAACATTTGAGCCAACAACATTTGGAGCCGGCGGATTACCACGATAGGGACCTAATTTACTGGTGTGCTTAGACGTTGTTCTATCAACGGGACTTTGTTAGTTTGTTTAAATTAGGTACAGCGGGAAATGTGAACGAGATTGTTCTTGTTAAATTGCTTCATTAGTTCGCGAAATTTGTAACTTTGACTTTGATTTTGACTTTGACGAAGAAATTCTTTCTTTCTTAATACTAAGTTTGGATGTATTGTATTTGTATATCAATCTGAACTAGTATCTATCAATCATTTTAGTATAATGATTTTAATTTTATAATAGTAATCTTGTAGCCATTAAAAATATTATGATTGCAAAAGAAAAGCTACTAGACTTTGCCAAAGTAATATATTTTTTATTGATAAGCTGAGAGAATACAAATTACATATACTCGTACAGGAGATGAAGCACCGACTTCGTTCTGTCAATATCAGGCTTTGTTTGTAAAACAGCCTACGTGTGACTTGAATACGAAAAGGTGGATCACTTATATCATATTTAAATAAAGTGTTTAAGGTTGTAGAAAATAATTTTGTAGAAAACGTATTTAATTTCGATTCAAAAAAGAAAATCAGCAAAAATACAATAGGTTTTAATCCTTAAATCTTAAATCGTTAGACCTGTTTTCCTTTGTTCTGCTTAAAATTTATTCCATGACTAGCAAAAATTTAGTATTCTATTTAATATGTAATTGTATACTAACCTTAGTATCTGCCTAACCTTTTGAACAGTAAAAAAGGTTATATTATGTATGCATAGTGGACATTTAGGGTCTTACTAAAAGAGTTTTATCACTCACATGGAGAAAGGCCATCACGAGTGGGGCTGCGGATGAATTTTGATTCCCGCGTCCTCACGCCCACGTGAGAGACGGGACAACAAGGTGGTTTTTAGTTAGTAAAAGTCTGACAGTCCCCTTCGTCTCCCCAGGCGAAGAGGCTCCATGAGGTTATTTCCTATCTACATAGGTACCAAGTTTTTTGGTCGAGCCGTTTTTACGTAAAGGAATAACAAACATACATCAATAACTTCCTAACTAATAAACAATGGGTACTTGCAACATCGAAAGATGCGTTCCAAACTACAGAACTGAAACATTTCTTCACAATGGTCTTTAATGAAAATAATTATTTAATTACAATAAGTACATAGTATTAAGCAAAGTCGCTTTCTCTGTCCCTATATACCTATGTATGTATGCTTAAATCTTTAATTCTGCGCAATGGATTTTGATGCGGTTTTTTTAATAGATTGATTTTAGAGATTGAGTGATTAAAAAGAAAGGTTTATAAGTATAATAATACTATAAATCAGTGGCGAAATTTTGTAGGATTTTTGTATAAAAGATTTTGGTTTTATTTAGAGGGTTTCGGGTATTTGGTTTAATGAATATCTTATTATTGTAACGTTCCAAAAAAACTTCAATATTGTCATAATTTAACCAATCTAATATTTTGTATACGAAATATTTGTCAAGTAATATTGAGAAAAGATTGAATGGAATCCTGAGACGTCCATTAATAAAAGTCAGACTAATAATTTCTTGGTAGACGTATTGGATTACATTTTGTTGCTGATTTGTGGTTGTTGGTACCTGGCAAAATTGATTTGAGGGCAGCCGGGGGTTTGGCAAGATCTATTTGTTAGCGAAACAAGTTTATTAAAAATTGGAACTGTAGGATATTTCAAAACTTTTTCCTTTGTATGTTTTTGATCCTAAAGTTTAGTTCATAATTAAGGTGTTGTATGATTTCTTTTTGATTGTGTTATGTTGGTTTAAATTAGTAAATAATTACTTAGATTTAGATATAGGCCTAAGCTATCGCATTGGAGAAATCTGTAATGGTAGTATAAGGTAAGATTTTTAAATAAATAAATAAATAAACTTTTTCCGAAATATCAACAAACGACAATATCTATGCATTTGTATGAAATATATTACTTATATTTTCTTTGCCCTCTTAAATTTATTCTGGATCCCTGTTCTGGAAACGCGTTATTTTTCTGCAATACCCTATGGTTGACTGTTAGAAAACGGTTAAATTACGTCAAACGGTTAAACTGTTACATTACGTTAAACGGTTAAATTATGTCAGTCATTCAGATTGTTTTATGTGAAGAAGAAATAAATAAAAATAAATTATCATGTTGTGATGCTGTAAGTAATTTAAAATTTAAACGGTAGCACGGTTTAGCGCGATGTCTGGGCTGGACTGCCGCGCAGCGGGCCGCGGATTCGATTTCCGCATTGAACAACTCTTTGTGTGATCTACAAATTGCCGTTTCGGGTCTGGATGTCTTGTGTATGTGACATTATAATATGTTTGTAAACCCTCCCACGACACAGAAGAAAATCCTAGTGTCATTCCTTGTCTGTTCGATTTCGTACGATTCGTGTATGTTCTTCATTTATTAATCGTTAAATTAATAAATGAATGTGTGGTTGTTACTATGGTTTTATAAGTATCAAATAGTGTGTAGTGAAGGTAGCCAATTGGAGCCGGGTGGCGTCGATTACTTACTACCAAGTAATTTTTCTGCTAAACAAGCACAAGTCGCTGAACCGAAGATTTGAAATTTGACTTATAATAATAATAATAATAATCCCCCCCAGGGGACCACCTTGACGTGGTGGGGGGGCTTAGGGAAGGCATGAACTATAAAAAGGTCACTGATAACTAGACTAACCCTATAAAGGAGATACAAGAACTGAAGCCACTAACATCTCGGCGATACCCTTCCAACTAACGGTCCCAATCACCTATGCATTTGACCCAGCCACAATTCAAATGCATTATTTTCCCATTTTTATTTCCTCGTTACTTCCTCAATCGTTCCTAGGTCTGTTTTATCTTTCTTGTCTCTGTCATTCTATGTACATTTACTACTTCTTTACTCACTCATAATCTACCCTTGGCCATACCCCATAATAAAAACCCTCCATATTTATGCGATGCGTCTAAGAAGTAGAGTTATACCCCAGGCGGGTACCGGAGTTAACAACGATGGAGAATCCCGCCCCGGGCCTTCCAGCCCGGGCTGCCCTTCGTACTCTGGGGAGGGCACCGTATCGCAAGCTGCCCAGTCACAAGCTGTTGCAGCAAGACATGCTCCATTGTCAACATGTTCGTCACCAACTTCATCATTATTCTCATCCATCCCTTCATCGCCAGCATCATACATCAACCAACAACAATCAAGTTCAACTAATTCATCCCCATTATCATTGCAATCCATCGGGGATGTTGTGCAGGAGGCTATCTCAGCCGAAATTACTGCACCCGCCCATGATGGTAGGCGCACACGTAAAACGTGGACGAAACAAATGAATATTTTCATCATGCGCCATTACTTCATTCTCACTGATCTCGAACTCAACACTAAGACTTACTTGACGCCATTACACGCACGGTTTACCGCAGAATTCCCCGAAATGAATGCTTCAAAGCAAAGGATAGGTGATCAACGACGAGCGATTGTCCAGCGCAACTTTCTCACAGAGCAGGAATTACAGAATATCAAAAAAGACGTTAGACTACTTTTACAGAACCAACCATCATTATCACAAAATAATACATACAATAACCATACTCAAACCGGTAGAATAAGATGGTCAACTGAGCTAAATGAAGCTATTATGAGAAGTTATTACCGATTAACAAACCTTGAAACAGACTTAACCACATATAGACCATTACTACACCAAGACATCATCTCAAAATGCCCGTCTATTGCACACCTATCCGCACAAAGAATATCAGACCAACGGAGATCCATTGTCAATAACCAACTATTATCAGTTGACCGACTAAATCAGATTAGGGAAGAAGTTCGGAGTGAATTGGCGTCTATATGTACATATAGTCCTGAATTAACAACACCACAACTCACTTTACAGGAAACTCAAACAACGTCAACACCAATAAATATCAATGACAATAACCCCGAACTAACAATGTCAACAATTACCAACGAACAAAACACACAACCACTAGCGCAAAACACTCTAAACCTGTCCGCTGATCTACTTGGACAATTAGAGCAATTGTATAAAGACCACTATAACAAATTCAAAGAATCTGACCCAACAACGAGACCTTATATACCAAAGTTAAAATCTTCCAGAAAACTAGCAGCTATCACGACTCATCTCAATGCTCACATACTCCCAAATATACTTACTTCGGAAACAGACTTCTACACTCTTCAGACACATATTTACTGCGCAGCATACACTACAGCGATATTTAATGGAGCTAGGATTAAAGAAAATAATGTAATTGCCAATAAACCAGGAAAAGCACCATGGTGGCAAAGACGTCTAGAACATAGGATTAGTGAACTCAGGGCTAACATAGGAAGGCTAACTGAGTATGCAAAGGGTACAAGATCGCAAGCCCTAGAAAACCACATCAGTAATATAAAAAAGATATACAAAACACACACACGCCACGAATCAGAAAACTCAGACATTACACATTTTTTAGATACATTGAAACAAAAACTGAACGCACTAGCAAATCGGTTAAGAAGGTATAAGGAGACGACGACTAGGAAAACACAAAATACACAGTTCAACAATAATGAAAAACTATTTTACAGAAAATTAAATCAGCAACATAGTAGCTTACAAGAAAATAACACACCACTACCAAGTCCCGAATCACTACACACATTTTGGTCAAATATTTGGTCTAATTCAATCACACACCATCAAAACTCCTGGATTGCTGAAGATAGAGAAAGATGGATAGATACACCAGAAATGAAATTTGATCAAATTAATTTACAACTATTACAAACAGTTATAGCTAGGACACACAACTGGAAAACCCCAGGATCGGATAATATTCATAACTTCTGGTATAAAAAATTAACATGCACCCATACATTACTACTTAAACATATAAATACATTCATTCAATCACCAGACACAATGCCACCATACATCACGCGAGGCACAACGTACATGCTTCCAAAAGATCTATCTGACACAGCTAATCCTGCTAAATACCGACCTATCACTTGCCTACAAAATGTATATAAAATCATTACATCATGCCTTAGCGAATTGATATACAAACACACACAAGAACACAACATCCTGGCAGAAGAGCAGAAGGGGTGCCGAAAAAATAGTAGAGGATGCAAGGAACAATTAACTATCGACGCCGTAGCATGCAAACAAGCCCTCAAACAAAAACGTGACATACACACCATGTACATAGACTATAAAAAAGCCTACGACTCCATTCCACACTCTTGGCTAATTTATATTTTAAAGCATTACAAAATACATCCCATTATCATTCAATTCTTAGAAAAAATATTGCCCACTTGGAATACGAAACTAAAAATACGTCACGGAAATCAAAACACAGAAACAGAATTTATTCCAATAAAAAGAGGCATCTTCCAAGGTGATGCACTTAGCCCCTTATGGTTTTGTCTAGCACTTAACCCTCTCTCCAACATACTGAATAAAAATAATATCGGTTTCAAAATTAAACACAATTCACAACATACAGGTCTCACTCATCTGATGTATATGGACGACATCAAACTTTTTGCAGGTACATTAAACGATATACACACCCTAGCTGACATCACACAAAGATTCTCAGATGACATTTGCATGGAATTTGGGATAGACAAGTGCAAAATCCAGTCAGTCATCAAAGGCACTGTAGAACCGACATCGTATGAACTAAGGAACAACGAAATAGTAGATGCCGTAGACCCCAATGAGGGTTATAAATATCTAGGTTATTATCAATCAACAGAAATTCATCATAACAATACTAAGAAAGTACTGCAACAAAATTTCAGACACAGGCTACACAAAATTCTACACACACACCTCAATTCTAGAAATACAATCAAGGCAATTAACACGTTTGCCATTCCTATTCTAACCTACTCATTTGGTATCATACGATGGACTCAAACAGATCTCACAACATTACAAAGAATAATCAACACCACAATGACCAAGCACAGAAAACATCACCCCAGGGCTTGCATTCAGAGGTTAACCCTCCCTAAAATTGAGGGTGGCAGAGGGCTCATTGACATCACAATCTTGCATCACAACCAGATTTTAGGACTCAGAAAATTCTTTTTCAATCGCTCAGAACATTCTCCACTTCACAAAGCTATCTGTGAAGCAGACACAGCCACACCACTATGCCTAGGAGATCACACAAAACAAATTACCACAATAACCAGACAACAAAAGATACAAACTTGGACCCAAAAATCGCTCCAT
This sequence comes from Spodoptera exigua, assembly GCA_902829305.4. Taxonomy (NCBI): domain Eukaryota; kingdom Metazoa; phylum Arthropoda; class Insecta; order Lepidoptera; family Noctuidae; genus Spodoptera; species Spodoptera exigua. The sequence continues at coordinate 9,825,476 of LR824615.2, forward strand.
GGCCGACATCGTCTCGATTTAACCAACCCTATTGTTGACAAGGTAGCGTCAAACGCATGGTTAAAGCGAGGCGAGCTGTTCCCAGAAACAGAAGGGTTTATGTTAGCGATTCAAGACCAAGTGATTGACACTAAGAACTACAGAAAATATATAATCCGCGATAGTACCCTTGGCAGTGACCATTGCCGACACTGTCACAGACAACCTGAGACTATTCAACACATCACAGGCTCATGTTCATCCATCACACAAACAGACTACAAGCACAGACACGACCAGGTAGCAGCTATCATACATCAAGCACTCGCATACAAACATAAACTCATCGCAGAGAAAATACCATACTACAAATACACACCACAAATCATCCTCGATTCACCCGAATTTAAAATGTACTGGGACAGGACCATACTTACAGATAAAACTGTACACCATAACCGGCCTGACATCACATTCCACGACAAGATAAACAAAATAGTATACCTAATAGATATCGCGATCCCAAACACACATAACCTAAGTTCCACTCACACCAACAAACTCACCAAATATGTGGACCTGACCATTGAGCTCAAAACTCAGTGGCAGGTACACACTGTTAAGACCATTCCTATCATAATATCCAGTACAGGCGTCATCCCCAAAACCCTTCATACAAGTTTAAAGACCCTTGATTTACACCCCCTTACATTCACACTCCTACAGAAAGCTGTCATACTTAACACATGCAGAATAGTTAGGAAGTTTTTATCCATCAATTAAATCACACCTTATCATCCCCAAGGTTGCTTTGGCCACAAGCCCGTAACTTTGGCGTATTTCCCCATATACATTTGGGAGAGGTTGTAACCTAAAACGATAATAATAATAATAATAATAAATCTTTATTTGGTACCAAAAGAAATCGTTAACAAATTTTAGTGATTGGAGCCTCCTTTTAAGCAAATAATGCCTGTATTAGGAGACACCGCTCTTCCATATCGATACATTTAAAAGTCACCTAAATTATCCTTAATTTTTAAGTTTTTAAGTTTTAAGCATGCATTTTATAACTATGTGATTGTGTGTGTGTGTGTGTGTGTGTGTGTGTGTGTGTGTGTGTGTGTGTGTGTGTGTGTGTGTGTGTGTGTGTGCATGTGCGTGTGTGTGTGTGAGAGTGTCTGGTGTGTGTGTGAGTGTGTGTGTGTGTGAGTGTGCGTGCGTGTGTGTAAGTGTGGGTAATTGTGGATGTGGGCTCTACTGACTGACTTAAATAATAAAAGACCAGAAAGATTTCCGATATTAAATAATTCAAAACAAAGGAGTAACTTTTCAATATAAATGTCACACGTGCATAAAATGTAGGTACATGGGTACTTTTAATATCTAAATTACTTTTGCTATATACACACCTACATAATATAATACAGTAAATGTACTGAAAGCGAATAGTTATGATTTCTTGGAAACCTACACTGACGAAGGCGTCGCCATAACATTTCTAAGATTTTTTTATAAATAAGTCCATTTTACTCAAGCTGTAAACACTTGAGATATTGATATAATATTAGATTTTATTGGCGCGTGTTTTAACTGTCTGGCTTATGACCCTTCAATAATAAAAAGGAGTGCAAGTTTCTTTGTAAGGGTTCTGTACTCACATATTTTGAATTTAATTTAGTTTAGCTCACAATAACTCAGGATTAGTAACAGGATTTTAATTTTAATAATAGTATTTTTATTAAGGGAGAACCATAGTTTGGCATGAATAGTCAATAGTCGGTTCAATTCACAACGCTTTGCATTTTGGTTCGCCGACTGAGAAGAGTCCCTGGAAGGCCCGAGGGGCAGGCAATGGACTTCTAACTAATTTGGTGACTGGCGAATGATCAAAAAGTTACAGCCGCCACGCCATGACGGGCACACTTTCGTTTTAGCGAGGCTATTGCAGGTTCAACCCATACTAGCCCCAAAATGTGAACTTATAAATGTTCTGGTATACGGGTACCTATGAGGGCTGTTGACTAACTAACATAAGGATTAGATCTGCCTGCTCTGCCAATAAAAAGCAATATTTTAAACGTAACCCTAAAATTGTACGAAACGAGAAACACATCATAAAAATATGTTTTAAGTATGTGTGCTTTATATTTTATTTATCAATACTGGCTCAGAATATTAAGAGGTATTTCATCGAGTGTCAGACATCACGTACTTATTTATTTTATGAAAAAAGTCAATATTTTCTTTGATAAACCGTCACGTTTGTAATATGTTTGCGGAGAGAGAGAAATATGAGGCGGTGTATGTATATATTTGCTTTCTCTTTGTAGTAACGTTTTTTTTTTCTGAGTCCTACTTCACACTTTATTTAAATGTTATTTGTCATTTTACGTAGTATTACTTACATATTACATGTAATAACATTAAACTGTATATGTTGTTTTTGGTATTTGTGCTATGTGAAACGAAACTCCCAAATATTGAAACTTCACGCGATTACTAAGAATTTCGAACAGATCAGAAGCGGAAATGTAGTAACCAAACTTTAGATATTAATGTATATATAGAAATGATAAACAAAAAAATAAGTAACTATACAAAAGTGTTGCGACTGTAAAGTACCCTGTGTGATCACAGAATCCATATGCACCTATTTATTGCCATGCCCTTAGAGACTTCAAGACGAGATTTTTCAAGACGATTAACTCAACCTCAACCAAATTTGTCATCACCCGAACTTAAGTTAAGCGTAGAAGAGCCATGCTTCGGCCTGAGTGATACACCAGCTTCACAGAATACCTGCGTAAGGAAACATGTTGTGTTACGCCGTATAATTGAGGTTATCAAGCCCCAATTCGTCCCCCATCCTCAATCCTTAAATTTTATTCTTAAATCCATAATAACCCACTTACAAGAGACACTTGAAATTACTCCTTTGGTATGACGAGTGTCCATGAGCGGCGACGATTGCTTACCATCAGGTAATCCAACTGCTCGTTAGCCGACCTTTGCCATAAAAAGACAATCAAACAAAATTACAAAAGTAAGTAACTAAATAAAGGAGAGAACAACTTAATTGAAGTTCAATTATAAAGTTAATACTAAAATAACAAGTTGGAACTAGTTAAATGGACAAAGGGAGTCCCATTTAAGATGAATTTATCGAACATGCCACCGTCTGCTTAACTTAATAGTTCTTTGGCAACGATCGATATTGGTTTCGCTTTCGAACTGTTAATTACTTGGAAATCATTTAAGAATTCATATAGTCAAAGAGAAACTTGGTAAGCGAATATCGAAATTATTTGAATTAAAATTATAATGTACCTAACTGGTGATTTGTCAAGAAGAAGACGGCATAGCTAGCCATTTGATGAGAGCCTAGATGATTATTTGAAAAAAAAAATAGCCTCAACTATTTCATTATAGATGCTTTACAACGTGTAAAGAGTTCGGTTTCCTCACGGAACAACTCTTTGTGTTATTCATAAATTATTGCTCCAGATCTGAGTGAGATATTTATGAGAAATATAATTGCGACAAAAGAATAAAAACTAGAGTCTCTTCAAAGAAAAAAAGCAAATTAGATAACCCTTTTGATAACTAGTGTAAGCTGGTACGACAATTAATATTAATTAAAGGCTCACTGGGAACAAATAAATATAATATAAAAATTACCTTGCCTGAAAAATGATCCCTAGATTGTTAAATAATGTTTGTTTCAAGGTTTAAATAAAGTTTGTCTAAGATGAGCCCACGTGTGATACATACTTATATTTAACGATCAAAGTTATTATACGCTCATGTTTCATCCATCGTCGATTTTCTCAGGGGAAATTCAGCATCGTATATCGGTAACTCTCTGAAACGCTTCGAAATTATTTGTTATTATTGGTGCAAAAAAACATGTTTAATATTTATAATACAAACAGATATATAATTTATACTACTTTAAGTATATACATACATTAATTGCTTGGTAATAAGTTAAATTATTATAAGTAAAATTTTTCCTTCGTAGAAATTTTAATTTCATACGTCATTAGCCGTATTATAACATTAAATATTTAAAGACAATAAAGAAATTTAAACTTTACAAAAAAGTCTTTATTAAGTAATAGTCAGTTACACAAAAACGTTGATTTTTGTATCAGCTAAAAACTTTACATGTTTAAAAATTGCTTTAAATTAAAAGTATTTTAATAAGACAGACACATTTCTTTGCAAATTATTATATAAGTGAATTATAAAAACAGATGTCTAAGATGGACAGCTAATTAAAGTTAGGCCGCGTATTTCCAGCGTCACGGAGATTGCTCGATAATCCGCCGACCGTTTGGACTTGCAAACTTTTCCTTAACGATCGTCAAGTAAAATTAATATCCCTAACGATTTGATGTACTCTCTGTATAAGCAATTAAGGGTTACTTAGGAAATTTACTTAAGATCGTTACAATAAAATTATGTCGTTATCGTTTTTAATATTTTCTTAAATAAATTCCAATCTTTTACAAGCAACTACCTAATATAGCACACTAAGATATGAAAGCGAGGAAAAATGTGAAAATATTTATTTTTGGTAATGACTGAAATAAATGAATGAATAGGCTGGCTTGACTGGAGTGATACCGCGGCCTCATAGAATACCTTGTGAAACTACACTTACGTTGTGTTTTGTCGTGTGACTGTGGTTATTGTTGGCCCAATCCTTCTCCTTTCCCCCTTTATCAAAATCTCCTATCCTTAAATTCTTAACAACACAGCTGTTAGCCGGCAACACACGTATAACCAATTTGTTCTTACATATGTCTATAAGCGGTGCCGATTGCATCAGGTGACTAGTTTAAAACCCATACAATAAAAAAATAAAGAAAGAATATGGAATTTCTGTTAAAAAACTAAGATTCATTTAGAGTTTTGTATTAAGAACGATTTAGTTTTGGGCATTAATGATAGCTTGAAAAATTCCTATGATTTGTTTCGCATCGTGGTCCTAATTTTGTAAGCAAAAATACACTATAATTAAATTAAATATTATAAAGTATTTTCTTTTACAACATGCTCAAAAGCCAACACGAGATAAATAGATAAATGTAATTATAAACATTTTGTTACAAAAAACTAGTCTTAAATAACGAGGTTTAAAGAAATAACTCAAGTGTTAGAATGATTTAAATTGAATTATTTTCCTAGTTCATGTTTTTAAATGAAACTTGCAATTTTGCGTTACGTTGTTAATGTTTTATAGATTCAATAGATTTGCACAGAAACCTAAAAACCAACAATTTACAAATAAAATCTATAAAAAATATAAAATAGCGTTTACCATTCCACACACAAATAATGTACATACGCAATTACATATAACTGAAAACATTTTTTGATAACTGCAAAATCACTAGAGCAATTAATAAGTTAATTGACGTAATTATGGATACCAAGCACCAATCGCCGGGAGCAAGTTGCCGGCGTTGAAATCATATTTATTTTATATCGGAGGTCGATGTTACGGTATGACTGAATTACTCGATGGATTTCGATCGTTCTGCTCAGTTTCATGTTTCAGCGGTCCACACGTTTATTTTAATTACTATGATTTTATATAGGGGCTTTGAAAAAAATATATCTTTTGAATTTGTGCGGTTGGCGCCGAAAGTTCAACAGCCATCTTACCTATTAAAAAATCAAATGGACAGTAAATCAATTTTAGATAGACTAAGAAATACTGTCAACGGTGACATCCTTACCGTATTTTTTACATTTTCAACTATTTAATTCATCAGTAGTAACTAGATATTTCAACTTTTATTGATTTATTTTGTACAAAATATGCGCCCCTTTCAGCAGAAGCTATGAATTCTATTAAATCTCAAATAGAATAGCTGAAAACGCCAAGAATGTGAGCGAGGTAAAATTGACACGAATGCGGCAACAATACCTAGCGAAGAGTTTTTATTAAATGTTTGTTCCAAAATGCATTCAATGTAAGGTTGCCAAAATTTAAAGTCCAGGCGATAAAAAAGCGACGTATTTTATTTATTTTGACGTTATCGTCTTCGTTTAACTTCTACCAATACGTAGGTATAAAAAGAAAATAAAATCCGAAAAGACACAAAAATTAAATCCTTTATCATAAAACCCATGAGATTTCTGCGGATTTAGTCACAAAACCAAACAGCAGACGTTCGCATTTCACACGCCCAACTTTATGCAATGAAAATACCTATTTTATTTTCCCAAACGGCACATGTTCCGTTGGAACGGTCAAAGCATAGTCCGTCAAAGAACTCAGACTTCACGCTCACATGAATATTCCTTTACATTCTCGATACCCTTTTCAACATTAATTCATATAAACGTGTTTCCCTCCAAGCGTGTCCGGTAAACACGCTCGCTAGAAGGCGTGTAATGCAATTACGTGACAAGTTTGAGCTCGTGGTGAGTGTACCACGTTCATTAAGGGTTCTCGAATGTTCCAACTATAATGGTCGGGTAGATTAGTGAATTAAATTATCATGATGCGACCATTTACTGAAGATAACTGCTGGTGAGTATTCTAAGTTGAGAAAATTAATTTTTAATTTTGCTATTACTTACGGTTTAAATTTGTTTTGAATATAATTTTTAGATAGTGTTTTTAGATTTTATATTCTGAGTTCAATCTTTTTTTAAAAATCAGCGTGATCTCGACAATTGTATATATATTCGTTTACATAAACGATAGAAATATTATAGCAAGCTTTTACTCGCTCTTCATTTTACGTAGGTAGGCACAAAAATTATTATAGCAACATCATCATCTTCCTGCCCTTGTCCCGTATTATTTGGGGTCGGCGCAGTATGTGTTTTTCTTCCATTCAGTCCTGTCACCCGTCACGCTATCACTAACTCCTCTGTCTTCCATATCACTTCTCACACAATTCATCCATATTTTCTTTGGTCTCCATTCCCTCTCCATCCCTCCACATTTATACTCATGGCTTTATTTCTAAACACTGTCAAAAAATTATTATTACAACAAATAAAGATAAATTGATTTGGTAATTTAATAATGAATCTAGATTTTAATCTAAGCTCATTATTTTGACTAGGGTTGTACTATAATATACCGCGGCTCCGACCTGGACCATCAGAAGGAACGAGGTGGTTTTTAATCAGTAAGAGTATGACACTCCTGCTTGCGAGAGAAGACATAGATTGATTCCCCTCCCCCACTCACCCCCATAATGGTGGTCATTATGATGATGACTTCCCTATTATCTAGTTGTTAATGACCTGTATTTTGCGGGGTTTACTTGGATCATCAATTAAGTCGTACAAATTATAATGCCTGTATAATATGAACCATGTTCTGAACAAGGACAATGTTTAGAGAATGTTTTATCTCTTGGATCTAATTTATTTGCTAAAAAATCACTACAAAGAGCGAATATCGTGACAGTAGTTAGGTAATAAAATTAATTAGCGAAATATGATAATTTTGGTAAGCCGACTAGCATTATAATCTAGGCATAATTAAATTTAATTTTCATAGAAATCAGGATTAATTATAGCGTGCTCTGTTGAACTTACATGTACACATTGTATTTTCAAAGGTTTTAAGGTCTATTTTCGTCTAACTTTTAACTATAAAATTTATATTTCAGAAATAAATATCGAGATGTTTTTCGGTTTAAGATCGAATAGAATTAACTCAATAAATTAATGTTTTACATACCTACATAAAAAAATAAGAATTACATGTTGGATATAAGTTACAGTTAAAACCAAACAAAAATGAGAAGTTTGTTACTATTGTTAAGACACTATTAAATTTAAATAAAAGCAAAGACAAAACGATTCTTACTCTTTCACTTAAAAAAATGAATTTTGCCACTGGGGTAGATAGAGGTCTGAAATAGCACGTAAATGCAAGACAAGGCCGTTGGTAATACCCATTATTATTTCAGTAAAACAATTTTGGCACGCTAAAGTATACCTTACTCAACTTGGATAAAATATATTATAAAAATACTAAAATAGTATTTATCTCTTTCAAATAAATATCCATAATGAATCACCCCATTTCCGCCTAAACAAAACATCGTAGGCTTTGTCTGATAACTTTGAACCGGTAATGACGAACCCAAACAGAACAAAACGCAATTAATTCTACTTTAATTTTCTTAAGCCTTAACTTGTGTTTAGACTAATCGCTTATACAAGCTATTTGTTTTACAAACTTTCATTAAATATGTTTAAGAATTACATTAAATTGTTGGTTTAAAAATATTTACAAGACACTTTGAAACAAATTGATTTTGGTCTCGATGCTTACTGAATTTTTAGCTCTATACAATCTGATAAACTATACAAAACAAATAATCCAGCAGATGTGTGATATTTTTCTAAAAACATGACCGGACGCAATAGTTATTTCGTAGTAGAAACGCCGTAGCGAATTCGTAGTAATTACGCCGTAGCAACCGCTACGACTGCTACGATACATAAGAGTTCACAAGTTTTTAGTTTACCAACAACTTAATGTACACATACGCTGTGCTGATTCTACGAAATATAATATTAAGTTTCTAATTAATATCGATCATTCGAGAGCCTTTGCCAATCAACAAGCATTCAAAACAAAACACATTCTACATTTTTATTTTTCTCTCTCTCTACCTCTGAAACGCGAATTTATCTCAATGACTTCTCCCGCCCAGGGCCGGGCAGGAGGGAGTGTCAGACTCTTACTGACTAAAAACCCCCCTGTTCCTTCTCCTGCTCTGTGCCGAGGTCGCGGTACCTCATTGCGCTTACCCCGCAACCCCGGCTGAACATCAGCCCTTTAGGGCCCCGTCTGTGGTGGTCTATTGGCTCTTTGAGGCGCGCGCGGAACGCTACGCGCCGTACGCTCGGGCCTGGTTCTGGTCGGGCGGCGAGCTGCCCTTACTCGCCGACCGCAGGCCCGTACTTACGGTGGCCGGAGATCGTCCCTCGATCCCCGACGCCCGTAGTGTCGCCAGTTGCGGCTGCTGGGGCGTGAGGAGGAGGATTGCTCCCTCACGCGGGCCGCCTCTCTCTTTGCGAGCATGACTGCTTCACAAAAGGAGGAGACGGCGTCGCAGTTCCTCTCATTCCGCACCATGGCCTCGACTAAGGCCGGGCGCGAGAGGTCGCCGCCGCCGATCACTTCCCTGAGGATACGGCGGTGCTCAGCCCAGGCAGGGCATACCGCTACCGTATCCTCTAGGTGGTCCTCACAATGACGGCACTCGGGCGTTTCCTCCCGCTGAATCCGAAACAGGAACCTACCGAAGCTGCCGTGCCCGGTAAGCACCTGCGTCAGACGGAAGGTGAGGACGCCGTGGCGTCTCTCAAGCCACTCCTCAAAGAGGGGTCTTACCGCTGCTATGGTAGCGTGCCCGGCCCTCGGTTGCGACAGTCGCTGTTTCCACTCTGCCATGAGATCTCGCCGGAGCTTATTCCGCCACGCACTAATTTGGCGCGGCAGAGGATCTTCGCCCCGGCGACGCGCGTCTGCGCGCAAACTGTAGACGCGCGCGAGCGCCTTCGCTTCTAGATCCCACGGCGGTGATCCGGCAAGGAGGTTCGCCGCCTCCCCGGAGATCGTGCGATACCCGCGGATTACTCGAATAGCCATGACCCTCTGGGACGCGACCAGCGTACGAGCCGGCCGCCGCTTCAAGGCCGGCGCCCACACAGGGGCACCGTAGAGGGCCATGGATCGCACAATCCCCATATACAACCTCCGGCAGGAGGCGTTTGGCCCCCCGAGGTTGGGAAGGAGCCGCTTGAGCGCGGCCCCAGACCGTTCTAACTTAGGGGCCAAACGACGAAAATGCTCCGTGAAGTTCCATCGGCTGTCGAGGACGAGACCCAGGTACTTCATCGCCGACTCGACGCCGATGGTAACTCCTCCTGCCGTTATTTGGGACCCACCTGGAGGTGGCGCGCTCCGACGGCCATAGAAACACATGGCCTCGGACTTGTGGAGCGCCACCTCGAGTCCCAACTGCCGGATCCTTGCAACGACTGTCGCAACCGCTTGTGACATCAGGTCGGCCGCCGCCTGATGCAACCTCCCGTTCGCCAGCACCAGCGTGTCGTCAGCATAACAGACAATGCTGACGCCGCTCGGGAGGTCGGTGCGTAGCACCCAATCGTACCCGATGTTCCACAGGAGAGGTCCCAGGACCGATCCCTGTGGGACACCGCGCGACACCTCTCGCCGATTCCACACGCCCCGGTGACCGGGGTAGATGACGCATCTGTCCGTCAAGTAAGCCTCGACTACACGACGGAGATAGGCAGGCACCCGGTGATACCGGAGTGCCTCCAAAATGCAGCTCCAGGGCAACGAGTTGAAGGCGTTGGCGATGTCCAGAGACACCGCCACGACGACTCGCCTCCCGGCCAACGCTGTCCCCGTCGTGAGGTCCCTCACGCGCATGATGGCGTCCACCGTGGAGCGCCCTCTGCGGAAGCCGAACTGGCCGTCCGCTAAATCCGGCCCCCTTCCAGACAGGTGCCCGACGAGGCGGTCTGAGATTATCCTCTCGAACAGCTTTCCCACCTCGTCGAGCAGCACAATGGGCCGGTACGCGGACGGAGAGTCCGCAGGACGCCCCGGCTTCTTCACACAGACAGCGGAAACTGGCCTCTCTCCAAACATGCGCTGAACAGACCAAGTAGTCGAGGCCTGAGAGCCTCCGAGGCCAGGACCCAAACCTTGGCATGCAGCCCGTCAAGTCCTGGGGCGGTATTCTTGCCGCTCAGCCGGCGCACCGCCATTCTCAAATCTACCTCGGTCACTTCCGGAGCGGATTCATCGTCGTCGTCGTTGTAGCCCGCATTGGGCACCGCAGGGGGCGGGGGCATAGCCGGAGGCGTGTAACCCATCTGTAGTCGGGGGAATAGCGCCCCAACCACTTCGTCCACGACCTCCGGCCGGAGACTCTGAGTCAGTGGGGGCGCCCAGGTGCGGAGCTTATCACGCACCATCCGGTAGGGGCGTCCCCACGGGTCTCTGTTCAGAGTCTCCAACATCTCCTCGCGGGCCCGATCTTTGGCCCGCCGGATCTCCACCCTGAGGGTGGCCTTCGCCGCCCTGTACTCCTCGTATAGCTCCGCCTCTCTGGTTTCAGCGTCCAGAGGGCGGAGACGGAGCCTGCGGTGCCTGGTGTATCGGCGTCGCGCTGCGGTGCACTCACCGCGCAGGTCTGCCAATTCCTGCGACCACCAATACACCTGGCGCTTGCGTTGGCACGGCCGGACCCGGGGCATCGCCACGTCGCACATCCTTGACATGGCGTCCTGGAGCCATCTCGCCTCCTCGTTAATGTCGGCTGGCCTGACCGGTGGTATCACCCAGGCCTGCACGACTGCGGCTTCCAGGAAAAGCTCCCGGTCCAGTTGCCTAAGCGCCCAACGCGGGCCACACGGAGCCTGTCTGACTGGCGGGTCTGCGGACTCGGCAGAAACGTCGAACCGTATATACCGGTGGTCCGAAAACGTCTCCACCTCCTCCATGACGCGCCAGTCGACAACGCGCGATGACAGAGCGGGGCTAGCAAACGAAATGTCCACCACTGACTCGCCCCGCATCCGTACGCACGTGGGGACAGAACCCCGGATCAGCACGACTAGGCCTGTCTCCAGAGCCCAGTCTTCGACCATCCTTCCCCGGACATCAGTGAGCCGGGAACCCCAAGTCAAATTCTTGGCATTGAAGTCCTCGAGGACCAGCACGGGGAGGGGACGGAACCCGACGACGACGGTGACTAATTCCCTGAGGGAGTTGTGGAACTCGACGAGAGTTCGGTTCGGAGAGAAGTACACGCCCACCACAGCGATCTCTCCGAACCGAGCCGCGACGCAACCCCTGCCTCGCTGAGGCCCTTCGGGGGTTGGGGTACCGGCGGCGGCCGACGAGATGATGGTCACCGAGCCGTCCAGGTCTGACACCCAGTGTTCCCTGGGTGGAACGAAGTACGGCTCGGAGACCACAGCAACATTGATCGACCACTGCGCCATGCTCTGGAGCAGGAGATCCTGAGCAGCGACGCAGTGGTTGATGTTCGCCTGGAGGAGGCGTAATGGAGCCATTATTGGGTATCCATCACGACCTCCTCTCTGACGGCAGCGGCGACAGCAGCAGTCGCAGTAGTATTTGCGACTGCGGCGGCAGCGGGAGCGACGGTGGGAGCGGTGGAGGTGGCTAAGGGCCTACCTTTGCTCCTGGGCTTGGTGGGGGAGGAGCAGGTTTTGCCCCCAGCCCGGTGATCGGCCGGCTTGCCAGCCGCCGCACATACTACGCAGTGCGGTGGGGCGGTACAAGCGCCGGCCCTTTGACCGGGCTGACCGCAGCGGAAGCAGCGGTCGCTGCGGTCCACCTCTGAGGTGCACTTGGCACCCACGTGGTGACCCACGAGGCAGCGGAAACACCTCAAAGGTCTGGGTTCCAGGAGCTTCACCTGCGCTGAAACCCAGCCCACCAGGAGCCTTTTGTCCTCTGCCAGCTTTTTGGCCGCTGTGACGGGGCAGCTGACTACCACAGTCCGCAGCCCCGTATTGTCCGGGTGGATAGTGCCTGCCTTCACCTGGTCAGCAGGGCACCCCCCCGTCCTGGCGACAGCGGCCGCCACCTCATTCTCCGTCACGGAGTCGTCCAGGCCCATGATGCGTAGCTCCAGGCATTTGGTGGGCCTGGACACGCGAGCTTCGTCCGCCGCAATGCACGCCCTGAGCCTCTCGGCAAGGGCGTCAGCGGACGGGCCGCTGGCCGCGCCGGGGACCTCCAAGAGACGGGCTCCAGTGGCAGTGACCCTCACTGCGAACCCGTCGGGTGCCCCAGACTCCGCGGGAGTTACCGCCCGCTTCAATTTGGCGAGGACCTCGCCATACGTCACCCCCTTTTTCGCCGCGTCCGGCTGTAGTGTGATAACTACAGCCGAAGATTTTGGGGCGAGGAGCATTGCCGCAGCGCGCTTCTCCTTGCGCCGCTGCTGTCGCCGCTGCCGCTGCTCCTTCTTCCGGAGCTTCCTCCTCTCCTTGGCGACCTTCCTCACCTCCCCCGCCACTTGCCACTCGCTACCAGCACGCGACTCAGACGGCGGAGTAGGTGCCGATGCGGCTGTGGCTCCAGCCGCTGCTCCTCTTCGTCTGCGGCTCATCGGCGCAGGAGCCAGCGCCGAGGGAGACTCGGGCGCCCTCGTCTGTGACAAGGCTGGCGGCGCTTTCGCCCCCTTCTTCACCGGTGCGCTGGCTTGTGCCCCACGGCTGGTTGGCGGCTTGGGCTTAGCCGCTGCGGCAGCATACGACCCGGCTGCGAGTGGAGGTCGCAGGAGCCTACCCTCCAGCACGTCGAAACGCTGCTGGAAGGCGGCCATCTCCCGCCGCATAAGGCCGAGAAGGTCGGCCTCAGCTGGCTGCGCAGGCTGGGGTCGGGCCCCTCGAGCAGCGGCGAGCTCCGCTTTGGCTGCCCGAAGCTCAGCCTCCAGGGCAGAATTGGCAGCCGCCAAGCGGGACAGCTCCCGCCGCATTCCTTCCAGCTCTTTGTGCATAGCGGCCATCTGCCGCTCTGCTGAGCCCTGCTGGGATACCGCCGACATAATTGCGGCCTCCGCGTGCTTAAGCACTCCATTTCTGCCGGCCTGGGTTTTTTGCCCAGCCAGCATGCGGAGTGCTTCCTTAACCTGGAGGCGGAGGCTCTCAGCGCCGCCTACAGGACCCTCACCGCCGGACGCCTCCATCTCCGAGGAGTCCGAGGGGGCAGCCTTTCCCAGGGCGCTCCCCTCCGCTGCCAGCCGCTCTGCCGGCTCAGAGCGGCTCCCAGCCGCTCTTGTGGAGCCCTTCCCCTTGCCCCTACCCCGCGCAGTCGTGGGGATTTTGGGGGCTGGGGCCTCCTGCTCGATAGAGGACGGCTCTCGACCATCCTCCAACCTGGGGGCTTAAAAACGCCCCGGTCCCTTTTGTGGCGCAGCGCAATGCTGACGCCAGACAACGATGAGTCGGACTCCGAATCCGACTCCATTCCTCCCTGTGCCTTTGCCCGGGACTCGCTGGACGGAACCAGCGTCTCCCCACAGGTCCGAGTGCCACCTTGGCTCTCGCTTCCACTTGCAAGCTGGCTTGCCCTCTCCTGCACTTTTGGTGGTGGAGTGTTTTTTTTTTTTTAATTTGGGTCTAATTCTTCCATTTTATTCCCACGAGTATGGGGGAAATAAAGGGTCCGCCCAGGGAGAGCCCCCTGTCTCTGGGTAAGTGTAAATTTGTGTCCCAACTAGGAGGTCCACCGGTCCCCTAGCTGGGGGTGCGCTCACGACTGATCCTACTCCTCAGCCATACATACCCTCGCCGCGCACCAGAACTTAGTATTGGAGGAATTTTTTATAGAGGTTCTCTTCCTCGCGGTCCGGGCGGTTAAGCCAAGACCCTCGTCCCGTTCCGAGTCATAAAACATGACCATGATCTCTTCCCGGATTACGATATCGACGGGTGCAGTCGGGCGCAGCTAGTGCCCCGATGCTACTCATTGGCAAGGTGAGTGCACAACGAGCGCCGCCCTTGTTTCTCCGCCCCGCTCTCTGCTAGGTTCAGAGAGTCGTGCGGAGGAACGCCCCCACGGAGGCGTGGACTCTATGCCAGCATAGAGCCGGTCGCCTCTAGAACCCGACCGGGTTCTCCGCCCGGCCAGAAGTTCGCTGCGGGCGACAGTCAGTCCAACCCTGTCGCCATCCCATTAGGAAGACTGTCGCCCGCACCCAGGGTGCACCACGGGGAGGTCTTCTGGCATGCACCCCATGAGAAGTGGGCTGATTAACCTCCGGGCCACCACGACGTTAATAACTCCCAGAAAAAGTATAAATTGTATTATTAAAATCAATCTTATTGTATCCAATACCATAGTTTCTAGCAATCTAGTGAAAGGAACCTGTTCATCATTTTCGAAAACTGTCTATTATTCAGCCTTCAGAGGTAGCAATAACAATCAGTCTTCGATAATATTACTGTTATCATTTGGGAAATGGGTTTCATGATAGTTATAAGATTTTATCACTACTCAGGTAGATGGTTCCGTCAAACCCATTGTAATAAATCCCGGTTATCTCTGACGGAATGTTGTACTATCAACGATAATGGCATCTTCAACGTTCTTAGGTTTTCACGTTGATCTCTACTTGTTTTGATAGTGTTGGGGAATTGTCCGATTACAGAAGAATTTCAGTGATCTTTAGTACCTTGAGATAGATAAATTTTAAATGTAGAAAACCATGATTAGTCTGTACTAATATAATAAAGAGGTAAAATTTGTAAGTTTGTGTGTAGGGGGTAATCTTTAGAACTGCTGGTCGGATTGCCAAAATTATTACACCATAGGCTATGTATAAAACATCACGCTACTGGAGCCAAGCAGTGGGAGAAACCGCGAGAGAGAAGCTAGAATTAAGTAACTTGGATGTTTCCTGGAAATGAAAAATAACTTTATCAATTACAGAGCGAATAAATAAGCTTAAATTGCCTGGCATAACAGCTGAAAAAATAAAGCTCACTATTAAATATTCAAAAGAAAAAAAAAATTCACAAGCTTCGCTTCAGTTTTAAATTTCCTTCATTACCGACAGTAATTAAAGAGACTTATTTTGTCCATTGTGAAAATAATTAACGCCTTTCCAGTTTAGTCTTAAAGACAATGAACAACACCAACTCATTCCCTAATTAAATAAATATGAATACACTTTGGATACTTTTTAAAGCATTGTTTTTCCTTTTAAAATTGCCTGGTTTATTTTTATTTCAACACTAGTTTTTGCCGCGACTTTGTTCGCTTGAATACTACTACTTTGTTCGTTGGAATAGTGACTTCCGGCGGATTTTTGGTTTAAAAACT
Source organism: Spodoptera exigua (assembly GCA_902829305.4). Lineage (NCBI taxonomy): Eukaryota > Metazoa > Arthropoda > Insecta > Lepidoptera > Noctuidae > Spodoptera > Spodoptera exigua. The sequence continues at coordinate 9,841,350 of LR824615.2, forward strand.
ACTTTATGTCCTTTTTTGAGTTCCAAACTATGTCAGTACCAAAATTCACACAACTAGGCTCAGTAGTTTAGGCGTGAAGAAAAGACATATGGACTGACTAGAGTTACTTTCGCATTTATGATATTAGTTTGGATTTTTTGTGTTTGTCCTTTTTTATATCCTTAAGGCCAACAACGATAACATGATAAGAATATTATTATGTTCTATAAATGTTTTATTCATGAATATTTAATGGAAATTCAACTAGAAATATGCAAAACCATGGCTGGAATGGCGCTATGGTTGTTCAACTCCCGATAGGACGATTCTTTGTGATCTACAATTTGTTGACAAACTCACGACATAGGAACAATTCCAAGAATGGGGCTTTAAAATTATATTTTCTAAATTTATTTTTAACTAGTCAAGAATGTCTACGTTATTTTAGTGACATCATAATCATATTTAATGAAATATTAATGTCTTAAGTAAGTACACTTTTATCAGGTTTAAATGTAAAGGGTGTTTACAAATTTTTACTCGTTTTTCATCATTTCCTTACGTTTTAGTTTCGCAAAAGCCAAAAGCCTTCACAAAAGCTTAAGTGAAGACGTAAAACTTTTCCAAACTACCGTTAAAGTTATTTCCCGTAGGAGTTAAAATGCACTTACGTATACTAGATGTAAGTACATAAGTAACTTGAAGTAAGTTACAACATGCTAAGTAAGCACACCAATATCACTAATGGATGGGTTTGGCGCTATCATTTATAAGTGTCATAAGTATATACAGGTTGTTATTGTAATTAGATTTGGTGGTAATGAATTCCATGATTGTTACGATTGTTTATATATACATAACTAGCTTTTGCCCGCGACTTTGTTCGCGTGGAATAGTGGTTTCCTGCAGATTTTTGGATTAAAAACTATCCTATTCCCTTTCTCGAGTAGTTTTGACAATTAATTAACGATCTGAGACTTTTCTTTTGTAATTGTGTGTGAAATTAATAAAAAATGTGATCATGAAGAAACATGACAAATAAAACAGAAATTTTATAAATTGTCGCCGTCATCGCTATCGCTATCGCTGTTACTTTCTGCAACATTTATTATGTCTGTAATTTTTATTGTCAATTAACATATCTAGCTTACTCATTTTTTCCTCTTCTTTGACAACATGGGATACGCATTTAGACCATACGGTAGCCGTAATTTTTTAATGCCTTCCTGAAACTGATTCACTGATTGTTTTTCGATTTTTGTGTTCATCACTACACTGTTATATGTGGTATCATTATTTCACAAAATGACAATAGGTCATGTCAAATCAGGAATCGAATTAAAATTCTGACTATAATCACTTATTACGCGATTTCAGTCAAAGTCAAAAGTCAAGGTCAAAATCATTTTATCAACTAAACTATGAACATGTACTTACTTTTGAATCGCCTAAGTATGTAAAATATTAGCTATACATCCAAGTTTGTTTCTCCATCATAGTATATAATATGTAGGTTAATATAATAAGGATTATGGAAATGAGCTATTCTATGGCCATCCTCTGTATATGTTATATATATACATATATAGCTTGCGATGGTCTCGACGACGTAAATAGATTACGTAGCACTTTGATCAAAGCATTGTTAATAATGTTAAGGGTATAATAAACGTCTTAGTCTGTCAACAACAAGAGTCAATTAATATTTGGAAATTAATTATTGTAGGGCCTAATTAATTTGAAGGAACCAACAAGGCCGTGTGTACGAGACATGTTTACTTACAAGTTTATTTAGGAAATTCATATTGTAATATTATGTTATTCTAATAAGTAATCTGATGATTTAAAATAGAATTGTCCTTCAGTTGCTCTGTTACTGAAGCTAGGAATTTCTCCTAAGCTTTCACTTCTTCTCAGAAAACATAAAATATACAATTTTATTTTGGTACCCCAAATCAAGCTTTATCACTTGAGTGATCAACGTACACATTAGATGTGAGATGACTTCATAACAATGGAAACACATAAATAAAAAAACTTAAGAATCAACCTAATCTAACTAAAATATAAAGTATTTCCATACGCCCACTGTAAGTACAAAAATAAAAAAGGGTTTGCTCGAGAAAAACACTTGAACAATATCTGACCGAGAACTATCAAGAAACACACCTAGGAATTTGAAGAACACCCTTTTTACTTTAAGGCACACTACACCCTGTTTATCTTTAGGATAAGGGTTTATGTTTGTTCTCAAGTTTACCCTTCACTACGTACAGACGTTAGGGTCATTCTTCGTAGCTCCGACAAGAGGTAGCGTATAAAGCTATCGGCATAAACGACATCAAGCTATACCAATCGTTTAGTTCTTTTCAACTTTACCGTTTTGTAATAAAGTCGAAAATGTCATAGTAAATTATGAATTTGAATACGTTGATATGCTAGTCTGTATTTTCTTAAATGACGTCATAGACGAAGTGTGCGTGGGACTTGTGAAGTCAGTGTGTGCGTGATATGAAGTGGAGTTAACAAAAATAGACCTCTATCGTAAGAGGGTTAAGGAATATTTTATGAGAATGACATATTATTTATTTATTCTTTATATACAATTGCATATCGGAGGACTTAATGCTAGAAGCATTTTCTGCCAGTCAACCTTTTGGCAGCGCAGAGTTGTGTGGTAGGTGATATTAATTTACAATTTATACAGCATATTACGCAATTAAGGCCTGTAAGTTCTTTAAGTAAAAGTGACACAATATCAACAAGTAAAGGAATAAATAATACAATATAACGTTCTATTATTGAACTATATCTCTGGTTTTGCGTCAGCTGGGCATACAATCTGTGTATCACTAGCGTATAACTAGTTCCAAATGTATTGTAATTCTCCCGGGAATTAAACTGGGAACTAATAATATAGCTATTACATTATTAATACGTATATTTGCTTCTGAATTGGATGGCGTATGCAACGAGTAATGTAGAATTGTAGAGAAATATTTATTATACATGTGTGTATGTGTCGTAGTGGCCGGAGGTTAAGAAACCTACCTCATGGAAGAGAGTGCGGTCCTGTTCGAAACCAGGCAACCACTGTGTGACTCTTTATAGTAATATGTATGCGCTTTTTAAGTTTATTTGGACACCACTGAGATAGGCTGAAGGAAAATATTGTCTTTGACTTATAATTTTCTAAAGAAAATGTAAATACTGGGAAGTTTATCCAAAAGCTTAAAAGAGATGTAAATGTTAAATTACCTAATTCATCAAACCCCAAGCGAACGCTGGCGTTCGCGCACCTTTTGTCTTACTGTTGTGTTTCAAATTACCACAAATGAAAGGTTAACCCAGACATATTATTGGTTAGTAGCATGTATGTGATATGTTTTAGATGGCTTTATAAACATTCAAATATATAATCATTTCTAAATAATAATATACTAGCTTGTGCCCGCGACTTCACCATATTTATGATTTTTGGTTTAAAAACTATCCTATGTCCTTTCTCGAGCACCAAACTATATGTGTACCAAATTTCACACAAATCGGTTCATAGTTTGGGTGTGAAGAGAAGACAGAGTTACTTTCGCATTTATAATATTAGTTTGGTAGTTTGGATTTATAGCAATAAACCGTTTCCTACAGAATTATGTAATATACGTTTTAAGGTAATATGAAAATTCACGTCACAACCCGAACTTTCGTGCAAAAACTCTCTCGTACATATTACCTTAAAACGTAATACATCGAAGCATGGAAGTGTAACGTCAAAACTCGTATCTAAACAAATATAACAATGCAGAAGGTTTCACAAACTTCTAAGCCCCACGTTCGACATTAGATAATCCGGCTACTTTCAGGAGTAAAAGTCTTAAGATTAATGTAAGACGCGACCCTCTTCTATCCTATTCCACTAAAGTAGAACATACGTTTTATTTCACGGAATTGATATCTTTATTGTGTAGTACAAAGAGCTGTGTACTAAAGTACAAAGTAATCGTTAATCTGGGACAGAAACGTATTTATTTGGATATAATACAAAGAGACTTTTAAGGACATGGAAAAGATAAAATAATTCAAAGTTCGGATGAGCGTATTCACAAAATAATCTTTGATAATATATCATATCTGTAGTGAATTTCTTCAATAAACTGATGAAAATTGTTGAATTGATCATCTCGCCTTCGAAATTCGAACTTACTTCGAACCTCATAAGGTTTTAAACCGTTTCTTCATACTGGTAAAGTAGGCCTTAACCTTTGTTAGCAGGGCAAGGAACGGGATGGTTTTTAGTCAGTAAGAGTCTAATAATTTCTCGCGCCCCACCCACGGCGAGAGAAATAATTTCACAACTAAAAAAAAACAATATGTATGCCTGGTATGTAGAGATTCTATATACATATTTTGGAAAGATTTCACGATATTGTTTTTTTATGTAATGAGTCGGCAAACGAGCTTACAGATTACCTGATGGTAGGCAATCAGCGCGCTGTCCATGGACACCCGCAACGGAGGAGTTACGAGTGCGTTGTCGACCTTTTAGGGATTAGGGATTTGGAGATTTAGGGATTGAGGAGGGTTTGGGGGCGGGGAAGGATGGGGCCTCCGGTAACCTCACTTACATGGCGAAACACAACGCTGTTTGAATAAACTAACAAAGTGATAAAAAAAAATTATAACTGAAGTACAAAACAGAAACATAATAGGCGTGAGAATATTCCACACACTAGATCTATATTTGCACAAAGCAAAAAAAAATGAATTAGTATCTCTACAATTTGCGTGCAACACAGCGAATTGACTTTGATAAATGTAGCGAATAATATCTGCAGTACACGCCTTGTTCATTCCGTTCCCGGAAATTCATGTTCCCGGGAGGATTTATTCTATTTCGCTATGAATGTTACTGTTAGTAATTTACTGAGTATAACTCGGTTTTATTGTGCTATTCTAAAATGACTCGTAATGGTATCGGATTCCTTTACTATGGCCAAAAGTCATCAACGATGATGATAAGTCATTCGATGTAGTTTGAGGATAAAATGGCACGGATTAAGAACTTATTTTTCTCTTTGATCAAACTAGCATCTTTTATTTATGCTAGTAATTCTTTGTTACATTATTACATTTTGGGTTGATTATATACTATGATAGTTGTTACACTCAAAAGTTAAAAATGTAGAATGAACGTTCATATCACATTCTGCGAACACTTCATTTGAATAGACGGGAACTGTCAGCGCTGGAGGGACAGTACCAGGTAAAAGTTACTAATGTAAAGCCCCAGGTAAAAATATGTTTTCCAGGAATCAGTAACAACGTCACAGGCATAGAAAATCTAAAAGCTTTCAGTCATTTTATTAAAAACGTCGAAACCATTCATTTCGCCGAAATTGAGTGCAAAAATTCCTAGAACCATCAATGTACAAACATCGCGTCAAGTTACCCTGAACTGTCAAATAACTTCAACTGAATTTCAACTTTATAATTTTTGAAATACAGTCGACAATGATTGGAAGTATACAGGATATGTTCATGTGCTGGTGTGAGTAAACACTGTGCTACTGATGTCAGTCTATTTGGAAAGCTTCGCTTTGTTTGGCCATTGCACGTGTTCGCTCCACAAACAATAGATATGTAGAGTTAAATCCTTTATTTACGAATAATTTCAGCCAAAATATATGACAGAGATTAGTGTGAATGGTTTTCAGACGGGAGTGTTACGGAAATAATTGGATTTTTATTCAAAGCAACACTGAACATTTTTGTTGAGATTTTATAATGCTTTCCATTGTCGATATTAGGTAATGCAATAATAATTTTTAACCACGACCGATATTGATAGTATTGCTGTGATATTGTATATCGTTGTGATATAGTACCTATTGTTTCTTACATTGGACAATATGCAGCGTAAGAATTGGAAAGGTTGTAGAGAGGAATCTACACCACTTTTTGAGTGAATATCATAAATGGCTTCGTTCCTCCCTGGTGGGACCAACGGAGTTTCAGAAGCGGCGATCAGACGGTATGATGCATCGGGACTTGGGGACTGTGGGCGGTTGGGCACTCTCGATCGCCCGATTAAGGGACACTAACAGCCTAACAGGGATCATACCACCCATCCATTGAGACCTCAGGTCCCCAGGCCGTGGATGCGGTGTATTATTGCATTTACATCCACGACCCCTGCCGAACATCGACCCTAATAAGCCCCACCTGTGGTCTAATGGTTTTATTATGGCGCGTGCGGACCGCTATACGCCCTACGCCAGGATCTGGTGGCAGCAGTAGCTACCCTTGTTCGCCGTCCGCAGAGCCGCGCTTACGGTGGCAAATTTCTACTAATGGAATTCAATCTTTATTCCTATTACGCAGAATTCAAAGTGACAAACTCAGAGTAGAGTACACTCAAATAAATTAATGTGTACACTTGTGCTGAGTGTTTTACATACAGAAGCTTATTGTAAGTGAACAACAAATTCGTTTTGCATATTGTGACACTGCTATGTTGACATAGTCGTTTCATATTAGTCGGATATTTTTAGTTGTCTCTTTTTCCATCTAGTGGTTTCAACCGCATAATCTTTTTTCAGATTATGTTCTATTTACATACCTATATACCTATCAAATTTAATTTAGGTCCGATCAGTAGTTTGTACATGAAAGTTTTTAATAAGTTAGATTTAATTGGGGAATTGATATCATATAATCCTAACATAACTCTCTATTCTTTACATTTTCTAAATTAAAATGCCACTAGAAACCACAAAACAAAAAGAATATATTCTTTTTTGCGGGGCTAGCGCAATAAGGCACCACGGCCTCAGCCTAAAGCAGGAGAAGCCTCACTCTCACCTCACCCAGAGCCCGAGAAGTTATTGGATGATTGTCCCCTAAAAAAAAAAAACTGTAAATAAATAAATAACTGGCTGATCAAAAATATTGACGGCCAATCAAGTGCGTCCTTCAACACGATCGTGATTTATTTAAGAGCTGATTGGCTAATTTTCGTGTTGATCAGCCCTTTTGGTAACAAGCTTTTATGTTCGGAATTAAACTAGAACGCAATTAATTCTCACCAAAGTTAGTAAAACACATTTATCGTAGTGCTAATGTTTGGATAGTGTTAATAAGAGGATTAAATGTATATGTGCTTGTAGGTGTTTGCTAGCAAGCTTGATTTATGTGTGAGCGTACTGTAAGTTGAACACTAAACTTGTGTATATAAGGTTGATATTAAAGAGAGAGGTTTATTATGAATAATAAAATGAGCAAATCTTAATAACTATTTAGGTTTTTGCATGAAATTATTGACATACAAAAGAAATACTTATCAAGAATAGTGGATTTAGAGTTTTCGTTAACTCTGTGGGCAAGATCGTACATTGTTTTTATTGGAAAGAAACCATGTCATGCTAAGTAGCCTAAAAATAACAAATTCCTAAATTACAAACAAAATTTTCTATAATAAATCGATTTGCCACACCATAAAGTCAATAAAATAAAAAAGAATTCGATTCTCTCCAATAAAAATATTGTACGATGTTGCCCAATTGAGTTTGCAGTTACATTTTCGATTCCCTGCGCGTCGCCGGTAACATTTTACCGTGCCTCGAAATATTAAACTTTATTCGACTTTGCGCAAACTATGGGAAAATATTCAAGTGTGCTCTGCCAGTAGAAATGCATGCGTATAAAATAAATTAGCGTTTTAAGTACAGTTTGGTGAACTTTTATTAACTCTAGTACTATCATGTATGAGTTTTATGTTAAGAAACTTTAGAAGCAAAATGTTAGGAAATTATTCTACTTGTAGTATGTTTTTATAATAACTATCGTGAGACATACTAAATTTACTAAAATTCGCGGGTTACTCACGTGTAAATGTTGAGAAAAGCTCTACTAGTTTCGAACCACAGAGGGTTCTCAACATTTACACGTGAGTAACCCGCGAATTTTAGTTAATTTACTTGTAGTATGTTATGATCTGTTGTTTTTACCCTCATCATAGTGGAAAAATCCTCAGATGGCTTCTCTCAGGGTGCGAGAGGGAGGGCAAGACTCTTACTCACTAAAAGCAACCCCGTTCCTTCTCCTGGCCAAGGCTGCGGTACCTTGTAGCGCTTGACGTTATTCGCTTACGTTCATAGTCATCATCATCAGCCTATAAGTGCCCACTGCTGAGCAAAGGCTTCTTCTCACACGGAGAAGGTTAAAGAATTGATCACCACGCTTGCTCAATAAGGGTTCATAGTAACGTTCTGAATCTGTTCTTAATTGTATTAGTTCCAATTATCATAAAATATCCTAAGTTCAGCGTAACTCTCGACCTGGAGCACGAAAAGGGACTGGACGATTGCCAGTAAGAGGCACACACTGTCATTTGATGGTTCCTCGTTCAAAAAAGCCTTCTCGTACTCGTAATCAAATAAAATAGCACAACAAAAATTGTGTAACAGTTTTCGAACTAATAAAAACTTTTATTCCAATTAAATTTTACGACGGACGAATTCGACTGTAGAGTGAGTCTGTAGGTTTTAACGAGCTCCCTTCCGAACAGAGGTGTAAGGGCTTAGGGGTCTCGCTCTCTGAATAATGTATTGAAATTTGGTAACTCAATAAGAAATTTATATTTAACCTTGTGCGGAACACCAAAAACCTTATGCTTCTATGTAATTTTATATAACTTTGACCGTTGTCTGCAGTTAAGATATAGTTTTAATAAAATGTAGATTTAAGTGATCCGCTTTGATGTACCAGAGTTGAAAGTAAACATTTTGACATTTGATTTATATATGAATAAAACTAATTAATAAACTATCAAGGACCTGTGAAATGATTATAAGCAGAAACTAATTTAAAAATTGTTGAATGATATACGGTATTAAGAAAAACTACTAAGTAACAAAATTTTGCTTCGTCGAAACCTATTCGGGAGTTTGCAAATAAGTGAAAGTACATCGTGTTTGGGGGGTAATCGGAGAAAATTGAGCATTGAACAATATATTAAAACGTTACCTTCAAGTATTATATATGTACAACAAATACACAACCCAGACTTCAGAATTCAATCCACTTAAGACTTCAGATCTTGATACAGTACGTTTTAAGTTTGGTCAATCCCCGAACTTTTTCCAGATTGGGTTCGAAACTTGAGAGTAAGTGCTTTGTGGTACATTGCGTTTGTATGTAGGTTTTCTACTTACGCTTGTTTAGTAGTAGATACATGTACAGGAGGAGGAGGAGGGAGGAGATATTAAAAGACCGATCGCGGTGTTCAAATAAAACAACTTTTTCCATAACACCAAAAAGGCAATCTCAAAAAAAAGTTTCAAAAAGATCAGTAGTTTCGATTTGTTTGGGGAAATAAATTCATCTATACCTTATAATATTGTAAAGAGGTAAAATCTGTAACTGACTGTAATTTATGAAGCAGACAAAATATTACTGCTAGGGAAGGGTACGTCTGTATTTATTTATATTTGTATTTGTCACTCTGCCTACACCTGCGAGGATTAAACGGTCTTAAGTCATCAAACTGATTTCACAAAATGTATATTTAATTTTTATTTTTAAAGTAGCCAAAACAACCCCAAACATAGCCATTAAAAAGAGAAAAAAATATTAAATTTGACTAACAAATTATTTTCATTCACTAACAAAGCCGACCAATTAGCTGAAATTAAAACGTTCAACTTGATTGGATTTTATTGCGAAGCAGATTACGCTGTTTCGAATATTTAATAAAAATACTTAGAAAAGCTTTCAGAAGATAATTAGTTAAGTTTTCAGAAGAGAACCTTCTGATATTTGTAAACAAAAAATCGTTGATAAAAAAATTAAGCTAGCTAGCTAGCAAGATTGAGTTCTGGAAGAAAAATGTTATCCTATGTAATACCTACATAAAAAAGAAGACGCCCAAAATTCCCCATTCATATGCTCAAATTTCCAAATTGTTAAAACACCAGGGATTTGGTGATTTAAAAAAACAACGGCAACACAATTATAAGGAGAACATACTTAGGTGTGATGACAGCATTGGCGATGCCAAAAAAGTTGTTAATCATTAAGGTGATAATTTTGTTCATTAGCCATCGGATGTAAGAAAATCTTACGATGTTTGTAATACAGTCTGACAAGGTTTGTGTGTCTAGCTATTGTACCCGTAATCTATACTCTATACTAATATTATAAAGAGGAAAAATTTGTAAGTTTGTATGTAGGGCGTAATCTTTGGAACCGCTGGTCGGATGCTAAAATTCTTTCACTGATAGATAGCTACAATGTTCCTAAGTGCTATAGGCTATAAAACATCACGCTACAATGAAATGGAGCCGAACAGCGGGTGAAACCGCGCGAGAGTAGCTAGTCTAGTATAAACGTCCATAACAAGGCTTTAGATATCGACATAAGTACGTTAACTGAATTACTGTTTGCTAGGCATGATACATTTTAATTGAGTAGTTCAATTAAAATATATATTATATAATATAGTTCGAAAGAAATAGTGTACTCACTCGTTAATGAGTTATTTTAATATTAATTATATTAGCTTAGGGTAGCATAATATACGTTTCTCAATTTTGATTATAATTTACATTCCAAATTTCAACGTTTCTGCAAAAAAAAATAAATTGTTTATCTTCAACCCTTCACCCCTTTTTCCAATCGACCGTTGGAAAACAATAAAACAATTACCCTTCCCTCAAAACCAGTAATTTACTAAACAAAACAAAATAATATCTTTTCAAAAAGGCGAATATACAACCCAAACCCTTTTTAATATTCAACGCCATACATTTAAAAACAGAACGAAAATTTATTGCCACACAGAAAAATGTAATAAGTATAAAACAAGGCAATACAAACGCAAACTCGAACAATTCCATTCGCGGAAACAAATGTGGATAGAATTTGACGATAGAATGTTGACTGGTTGGCTTTCTGGCCAAATTTGCTGTCATCTGATTGCCCAACGTGAGCATCCAATAACACTGTTTAGAAATCATTCGAGTGATCTAATCAATGCAAGAGATTTCTGGCTTTGCCAAACAATTGGGCTTGATTGACGATATTGTAGGCTGGCTTATTGTTAAGCCAAGCTTATAGGTGTTTATTGGTTGATATTGACGCTTCGCCGATGTAATTAATGGTTTTGTCTGTTGTTGTGTAAATTGTAACAGTAGTATTTAATTATTTATTTGAAAAGATTAACGATGCTTTAAAATTCGTTTGGAAAGTAATCTTATTGTTAAGGATTAAATTATAATAATATATTAACCACAAAATCGTCTACACCTTGCATATGTATAGTTATCTAACAGAAAACCAGTTTGTGGACTAATCAAATTTACTTTAGCATCCATCACTGTTAATAAAATCTAAACATTAATCGCTAAAGACAATGTTCTTAATAAAGCTTACGCGAAATTGATATTTCTAGTAGCACTCGAAAGTAAACTGTTTTTATTAAGGAAATCTTTCATTTTCCCAAAAAAATATTTGGACACGACCCTTAGGGATCTTGGGCCAAGTTATTAGGTCAATGTAAATAAAGGGTGATTCTTCCCAAGGATTTCTAGGGCTGTCTCCACCATATTAATAGGGTTGTGCAAACATAACTACGCAAGGTTGCGTCCTGTTTATCATACTGTTATAAATTAAAATGTCAGCGAAATAACATTCAAAATGACCTTTGTGTGTTAGATTTTCAAATTTAGAATATCTAATAGTCTGAGTATGTCGTTGTTTACTCAAGTCATGGATCATAGACACGTATCAGGTGCAAGCAACAAAATAAAAGCAAATTATGAAAAAATAAAAGAAAAATGCCTGATGCATTGTTATAATGTGCAATGTAAAATATTTCTATGTGGATGATGATAACATTTCTTGTAATATCCATTAGGAAGATTAACTTAAAACATTAGACTCTGTTCCGTCGTGTGACGTTACAATTCTGTATATATTTTATACTTAGCTGTGACGTATCGACGTTATATTCCTTAACGTTTCTTATTTTAAATATGTAAGTGTTGTTTTCTTTTAAATAGGAATAAAAAATACGTGTCTGATAATTTTCCAATACCTGACTAATGGACTAGATTGATTTAAAATTTTCGTACTTACCTTTACCATCCAATGTTTAACACTTTTTTAGCAATAACAATTAAAACTGAGTATTCTTTAAAGTTTGATCACCTCTGCCTACGTGTGTGGAGAAAAATGCGTAGTATTAGGCCAAAAATATATATGTATGACCTTTTCAACGTACCTACATTGTTTCATAATATCTCTTTATTTGATCAGTTTAGACTCAAGACTCTCTCTTTTGATCTAAATAAAGTGATTATTGTACAAAAACACTATAGATTGCTCCGTTTTCTATTCATTAAAAGCATGAGCACAAAAAAAGAATCATTTTTTATTTCATTTTTAAACATCGTCCATCTTGGAAATTAATTTATAAAAATTTATAAAGACCTCATTTTAATCTAAAGCTCGGTTTGTTTAAAAAAAAACAAATTAATCGTAGGTACCGCATATAATTCTTTTTTTAACCTCAACCTCTTTGTCCATAGCGGCCACGGCAGCAGAGTCTAGGCGGGGTCCTAAGAAGAGAAGGCAACTGGAAATGCTTCATGCTAACCCTGATGATAGCTGGGTGCCTTGGATCCGTCGCATGGTGCAATACCGCAGAAATTGATAGAGACCTCATTGATTTCAGCAAGTAAGTGTTGCCATGTTAAAGTCATTAAAGTCGTTTAAAAATAGAAAGCCGTTGAGTTGTTTTTATCTAGTTAAGGTTAATGTTTAGGCTGGCTTGGATTAAATAATAGATTTAGATTAGATATAGTTTTTTGTATAGTGTTGGTAAAATAGGTACTACTAACTACGATACTTCCTCTCCGTATTTTGAGTGAAGCCATTGCAATATACCTTGTAGCCAATTCAAACGATAAATATCAGGCAATTACGGCAGGCTGTAAAATAAAACAATATCATGGCTACATTTTGATAGCCCGTTCTATTTAAATTACTTAATCGAAGTAACGGCTATCAATTACAAGTTCCAAATTTAAACGAAATTGGAACATACACTCAAAATTTAAGTTTAATTTTGGAACGCGTTAAATTTTCCATTTAGTGGAATTTTGTGCAGGGCAACAATCCAAATCCAAATTATTAATATTATAAATGCAAAAGTAACTCTGTCTGTCTGTCTTTTTCTCACGCCTAAACTACTGAACCCTAATTGTGTGAGGTACAGACATAGTTTGGAACTCGAGAAAGGACACAGGATAGTTTTTAAAACAAAAATCTGTATGAAGTCACTATTCCACGCGAACAAAGTCAAAGGCAAAAGCTAGTGTATAATAATATATTTGTTGTATTTTAAATGAATCTGTTAATCATCGGTTCGACATGTTTAATTATGTTTGAAACGTAATGGAGTTTGTTACAAATTTTGGTTATTTAAACAACAATGAATCTGGACAGGATGTTTGTGGTCCGCAATGACTAATTGACTCATTGGAAATAATTTAATCATTAATGATATGAATGGTATTTGTAATGATGTTTATTTAATTTGTTATATATTACTGAGCTCAGCTTGATGAAACAGGAAAATTATACGTTATACCTGAGCATATAGATACTATTTTCTCAATGGCCTTTTTTAACAATTTCTGAATAGCCGCTATGTTACCGATACATTTGAATATAGAACGTATTTTGTATTAACTTTAAGTCATAATTTTCCCTTAAACTTATATAAAGGCGGTGAACCAGCCCCTGATCTACCAACACTAAAGGCATATGTTGTGTAAATCTTTCCTGTACATACTATGCTCATAAATAGAACTAATATTTCATATTTCATATTTATTTATTTGCATACCATAATTTTACAAAGATGTAAAGAGCTTAAATCTAGGTATATATTATGGACCCTGATAGAGAATAGCAAAAGAAGGCATACATAAGTTTAGTATAATTAGGTTCAATAATATTTATATCTAATTATTTATATATTAATTAATAATTAGACTATCTTTTTATCGTTCAGATATTCATTGACGCTATAGAAGCATTTGCTTATAAGGAGTTTTTTTAGTTTGTTGGCACATACAATGTGTCTTTTTTCGTTTCTCAGTGTTTCGGGTAGTTTATTGTAAATTTTTATAGACATGACTAGTCACAATATGAATATCGTCACACCTTTTGCTATTGAAATACTGTCCGTTTGTCTTACAATTAAAAGTTTATTTTTATTTACAGACAATTAACCACTAAATCAGTTTTGTGTCCGTCAGGCACCCCATTAAAAGGACGGTTCGTGAGTCGCCCTGCGATGTAGGATACGCCTACATTCCCATCGCGTTTGTCCTGCTGCTGTACTTGGTGTACCTGGTGGAATGCTACCATAGCACTGCAAGGATACAGCTGGCCAGGAGAGTGGATGTGGCAGCTGTCAGCGCCAGGGTCCACGCCATGAGAAACGCTACGCCACGAGTCTGGTAAGAAGAATTTGACAACTTGTAAAATTCATACAAAATGTTTTTTTTTTTCATATTATATGGCGGCAAACGAGCAGACGGATTGCCTGATGGTAAGCAATCTGCGCCGCCCATAGACGGGTGTCTATACACCAAAGGAGTTACGAGTGCGTTGCCGGCCTTATAAGGATAAGTGCTTCGGATATTAAAGAATTGGGAAGGAAAGGGATTTGGCCTCCGGTAACCTCACTCACACGGCGAAATACAACGGTGTTTCACGGCGGTATTCTGTGAGGCCGTGGTATCACTCCGGTCGAGTCGACCCACTCGTGAAGAACCATGGCTCTCGCACACTTAATTTTAGATTGGTAATAGCAATTTTTTTCGGGAATAAGTAAGCTATTTGACGTCAGAACACTATGACGTCATTTTTTTTTTGTAATAGCTCGGCAAACGAGCAGACGGATTACCTGATGGTAAGCAATCAGCGCCGCCCATGCATGGACACTCGCAACGGAGGAGTTACGAGAACGTTGCCGACTTTTTAGCGATTAGGGATTTGGAGATTTAGGGATTGAGGAGGGATTGGGGAAGGGGAAGGATTGGGCCTCCGGTCATTTGTTGTGATTTCATATAAAATTCATAGAAACGTAAAGCGTTTGACATTTCAACAAAAGCATAGAATTTGACAAGGTTGGAAGCTCTCATTGGACCTATTGTTTTGTTGGATGGGACTTCAATATTTTGTAAAGGTACCTTGTTTATGTGAAATTAACCGTTAGGTTAGATAAACAAAAACGTGTCGTTTTAACTTATAAATCTCCAAACAAACTTCAAACATTTAAGAAACGAGCGTACTCTTTCTTAAATGGCCAGCCCTGTGACTCCTCTGGTGTTGCGGATGCCCATGGGCGATGCTGATCACTTACTATCAGGTGATAGGAATCATCGTTTGTCTCCTATTATACAAAAATAAAAGCATCGTTAATATCAAAATAAACATTAAAGGGGCTCATACAACAAAGTCGATTCAAATGCGGTTTCTTATTCAAATGAACAAATTGTACGGAACCCTTCGTATTAGTCAGTTTTTTTAACTACCTACCTTTCTAATCTGATGCATAATAAACTAGAAAGCAATCACTTTGAAATTAAACGAATTTCAGCTTTCACGCACACATTCTCGGAATTGCTAATAAATTACACATTCCGATAAAACCATATAAATATATGGTTATGGCACACTTTCGTAAATTAATTTTACTCAGCTGATTAAAATTTAGTACATACGGCAGGTTTACCAAGGTGTTCGAAACCAGTCTAAACAGGCCGTTGAATGTGCAGCAAGGTTTAACAAGTTGAGACCATAATAAAATGGTTTTTGTATAGCTTGATACGTAGCTGTATAAACCTACCTACTTAGAGCGGATATGTTTTTAGTTCATGACTTAGAAATATTCCGTGTTTGGAGATCTACAGCATAATTACCTTGAAATTCGACTTTAAGTACCTATTGTTATTAACTATTGTTAGTTCGTAATCTTTAATTTACCGCCAGTTAGTTGTCAAACAAATATGATAGGCATGATTACTATAAGCGTAGCGTTTGCCTGGAATGACAGACTTAAAATTCTATATACAGTTCATCTACTAACTTTGGAATGATTTCTCAACGTGTAATTTCATAACACAGGATATATGAAAATATATAGCCCGAATACTTCAAATCACCATACAGACATAGAAGCAATTTAATGAAAAAAATCCTCTCGAATTTCAACCCACAGTCAGAGCAAAATCACATATTTCAGTATTATTTCCCCTTTTCATATCTAGAGAGCACAATTTTATTTGAAAAGCAAAATGCAGTTTGGCCCAACATATTCTACCTTCAATACAAACGCCAGCATGTCAAGCTACTCATTTTTTTTCACACTTTCAACTTTATCATCTTGTATTAAAGTTCAAAATGTATAAAAGGGTTTGGGTAGTTGGAAGTTCTGGTCAGTCTCTATGGTGCATTTTTGTGTGCCGCCATCCACGGTTCGAAATTGTATTAACCTACGTCAAGCGATGTCATATGCATACTTATGTATATGACATCTGACAATTTTCTGGAACACTTTATGCCAGTCGAAAAGTCGCCTTTATGATTTGTTGTAAGCATTCCATTTTTTTTTGTAACGGCAGCGTATTGGCAGTAATATATTTTTGTTTAGATTGTAATTTGTTATAATCAAGTAATATTGTTGAATAGTTGTGGGTAAAATAAACAAAGTGTAATATTTATGCGTGATGTAAAACCATGGAATCGGATGTTATCATCTATGTAAGTAAAAACACAAAGTTTGTCATTAAACCCCATTTCGGTGATCACAATCACAATTTCTAACTATGACTCTAAAACTTTTTTTTTTGGTATTCGGGATAGGTACAGTCGTAAACGCGAAAACGTATAACCTTATAATAAGTAATTGGCACTACCCATGTACACCAGACCTGTAACATCAAAGAAGATGGAAAACCCGTTGCCAACCTTTTATATGTTAAGGATTTAAGAATTAGTGGTGATGGAAAGGTTTGGGTCTCCAGTACCCTCACTCATACGGCAAAACATAACGCAGGGGTTGGATCACCCTGGTCGACCCGGCCTACACGTGTTGAAGCATAGATTTCTTACACTTAAGCACCCTTTTTTATTTTTTTTATTGTATAAGTCGGCAAACGAGCAGACGGATTACCTGATGGTAAGCAATCCGCAACACCAAAGGAGTTACGAGTGCGATGCCGGCCTTTTGGGGATGGGGGTTCTGGATATAACGATTGGGAAGTAGAGGGATTGGGCCTCCGGTAACCTCACTCACATGGCAAAACACAACGCTGTGGGTTGTTTCACACCGGTATTCTGTGAGGCCGTGGTATCACTCCAGTTGAGCCGACCCATTCGTGCCGAAGCATGGCTCTCCCACACTTGTAACGAATATTTTATATACGAAGTCTATCAAAGCAAACAAACCTAGGGAACCGTACCTAGAAAATCGTGCTGAAAAAAAGTTTTGAATTCAATTCTATCGCTTGATAAAAAAAAAAACTCCAAACTTTTTTTCATCATCGCACCGTCCTTGTCTTCCAAACAGTAGAATGTAGTACGTGCCAAATCTTCAATTTCTTGCACTCCTCCCACTCAAAGCTCACTTGAATGTCATTATGGATGAATGGGAAACCTTCCTCTTTCTGAAGTACTGTTTCTTTTTTTTAATTGGTACAAAGTGACAACCAAACGTTTTTGTGTGTTTTGATTAGAATGTTTTGTTTTTTCGTGCATAATGAAACGAAGCTTTAAAAAGTTTTATAGCAAATTTAAAATATCCGTTCGATGTTTAAAATTTTAAGTAAATTGCACAAAATAGCTACATTAGTGTTAACTTGCCACAGACGGAGCTTGTGTGTTGAACAGTTTTCTGTCAACACATTATATAACGTATTGGTTAAAATAACAACTTAATAAAAATATTACTGATATCAACACAACGACAACTGAATTAGTACCGGTTCTTAAATTACATATTACATAGCATTAACTGTACTGCATTTGTGTTACACCACATAAAGAGGCCTCATCTCATAGAGAACGGGTTGAACATTAATCGCCACGTTTACTCAAGGCGGATTGGCGATCTCAACGTTTAACCACAAAATTGTAAGTTCAGCTTACCTCACTATGCCTCAAAGAGCCATATAGGCTCTATAGGGCTGATGTTCAGCCGGAGTTGTGGAGTAAGCGCAATGAGTCACCGCAGCCTCGGCCCAGAGCAGGAGAAGGAACGGCGGGTTTTTAGCCAGTAAGAGTCACTCTCTCTCGCCTAACCCTTGGCGGGAAAAGTCATTTGATGATTTTCCCCTGACAAAAAAAGTACCTCACGATACCCTGCCGTGCAAAATCTTATCAAGCTTCAACTAAATCAACACCATACCGAACAAATTACGAAGACAAACTCAATCCCGAAGACAAATCACTTAATTATTAACAAAGTTTACATTCCCATACTCTACCAACATAACATCTATGTTATTTGACGTGTTTCGATACAACGTGACGTGACGTGACGTCGTATCGAATAGGCACGTGCTTGGAAGCAATTTATTTCTCTAATTAGAAAATTTACACATCAGTTAGCCTCGAATGGATTCACTGTTCTATTTTATACGGGTTTGTGTTATGTAATATTCACTGGTTTAGAATTAAATATTAATTTGTGACATGTTATTAGGGATTCTATATTTTATTTGTTATATACTTTTCTTTAATTAAAATGTATCTTACGAATGTACACATAATGTATGGATTATGAAATAATTTTGTAATGGCCAAGAAGTTAAAGCGTGTGTACCAATGTGATATTTCTCGAGATGTATGTACTTTCTAATTTCATTTATACTCCACTTACTTATTCATATATACTTTGGCGTTCTTATTATAAGTTTGAAATCTCCAATCCTCATTGACTTGCGTGGTGATTAATACTCATTTCTTTTCCGTGTGAAAAGATACCTTTGCCCAGCAATAGGCACTTAAAGGTTGACGAAGAAGAAGAATGTGTGCGCATAACTCTTGGATGATCGTGCCAAATTAGATGAATTCTTATTTAGTGTGCCCTTTAGTGTCGGAGGAAAGTTTATGATAAAAAGTGACGAACTTACCGTGAAGGTCAGGAAAGCAGCAAAAGCATCTGAATTCAGCCTCAATTTAATAATTGAAAAATAAAGTCAAGCGTTTTGATTATTTTGTCATTAAAAATTTGCTATAAATAGATTCTATTCGACTAAACTACATTAACAACTAAAATTATTATATTTTTTGCCAAATGCTTCAATGCACAGTACCGGTGTTTTCCAGACTTGACAGACACACAGACATACTTTCTTCTCTGTGCTAAATGGGAGATATGAATATTGATCTTAAAGTTAGTAACCCCGTAACAAAACAATATTTGTATTCCTTATGTACCCAAGGATTTATTAATGGAGTTAATTCTTATACACGTATCGAAAAATACGGTGACAGAATCTCTAAGTCATGTATAGATCATGTGTTTGTCCGCAATGCTAGTGCATACAATATTTATACATCTGTTGTAAACACTTCACCGGCCGACCACTGTATAACCGGTTGTGCGATTATGAGCGCGCTAAACAAGAATGACTCACAGCCTTCTATTCAATTAATAACTAAGTTAGATAACCGCCGAGTGCACAGTGAACTAAATAACATCGACTGGAGTATACCCCTTCAATACGGGTGCCCAAATGAAATAGTAAAGTATATTCATAATAGTTTTAATAATGTATACGACAAATGCAAATTCACAGTTAATAAAAACAGTGTCAGTAAACGTAAAACGTGCTCATGGGCAAATGTAAAACTTAAAAAGATGTGTGAAAAGCGGGATTTATTGTATGATATTTGGCAAAAAGATGAGAATAACCCACAGAAAAGACTATTGTACAACAGATATAGAAACAAAACAAACAAATACACTAATTACATAAGAAATAAACAAATAATGATGGAAGTTTCCCAGAATTTCAAAAATAGTAAAAAAATTTGGAGTATTGTAAATAATTTAACAGGTAAAATTATGCAATGTATAGAACACATCTTACTTGTAACTTTTCGAACTGATCCGTTAACATTGGCCAACAATTTCATGACTGAATTTAATTCTAATATCACGAACCTCAACCATGATTGCGATGTACCTCTTTTGGATAAATGTATGTACAGTTTAGTTCCTGATAGGTCGATAAGAGTAAAACCGGCACGAGAAGAGACCGTTGGAAGAATAATCAAGCAAATGAATGATAGGAAAAGTCCGGGCTATGACGGGATACGCGCTAAAGATGTCAGGTATGCTTAAACAAATCTTATCCCAGTTATTACACACCTAATTAACTGTTGCTTGAAGACTGGCACGTATCCTGACCTTTTAAAGATAGGGGTGATACGTCCTATACACAAAAAGGGTCCACGTGATGACATAAACAACTATCGGCCCATCACTATATTATCTTGTATTGATAAAATTTTGGAACGCTATATTGGTAGTGAGATAAATACTTTTTTAGAAACGCATAAGATAATCAACAACAAACAATATGGATTCCAAAAAAATAAGAGTACAACTCAATTATTACGTTCGTTCACTGATGAAGTCAATAAACATTTAAATAATAAAAAGCACGTCCTGACTCTCTTTATAGACTTCAGCAAAGCATTCGATATGCTCCGTTATGATACACTATTTGAAAAGTTGGAACAAAATGGTATACAAAGGCCACTACTAAAACTCTTAAAAAACTACCACACAAACAGATACAACACAGTTAAAATAAAAACTGAATATAGTTCGAAGCTTCCATCCTCGCAAGGAACGGCCCAGGGCTCAATTATTGGTCCAACAGAATACTTACTTTATGTTAATGACATGAGTAATGCCATAAATTCAGGCTCTGTATACCAATTTGCAGACGACACTTGTATATTAGTCGCTGATAAAAATATTCATCATGCAGAGGAATCCCTACAACATAATTTCGATCAAATGTGTAAATGGGCTCATGACGTCGGGTTAGTAATAAATACATCAAAAACAAAGATCGTTCACATTCATTCATCGCACAATAAATGCTTCACAATACCTACAGTAATAGCACATCAGCACTCTTGTCTCCATAACTCGTTACAGATTTGTAAATGTCCGTCCTTAGAAGTTGTTGACAAACATATGTATATCGGCCTAGTGGTTGACAGTCGATTCTGCTGGGGCCCGCATAAGGATTATGTATGTAATAAACTGAGATCGGTACTAGGTAAACTAAGCATACTAAAACATAAACTACCCTACAAAACACTCAGAATAATATATATGGCCCTAGCGGACTCGGTTATCAACTACGGGCTTAGCAGCTATGGGAGAACTTATCAAACCTACCTGTCAGACATTTATAAGCTACAATTAAGAATATTGAAAGTTATAACACCTAAACATTTGATCAAGAAATTTAAAAATATTGATGATGACCTTTTTAAATACTGTAAAGTTATGAATGTGTTCAATAAAGTTGAATTTTGCACTCTTGCGGAAGTAAAGAGACCTGAGCTCTTAATTGAAAATATTAGACCTTCATTTTTGAGAACGATACATCTTAAAAATAAATACATATTACCAAAATTCAACAATGTGTACGGGATGAGGGTTGATGACTACTTGTTATCTTACTTTTTAAATAAACTCCCAGAAGAATTACAAACCTTGTACGTGAATGGTTCGAAAAGTTACACGTATAAATCAAAGCGTTTCCTGACACAACATCATATTCTGTAAATTGAATTGAATTGTACAGTCAGCTCCAAAAGTCGATGAACAGAATCAACTTTCCAAAACACCTGTTCACAATAAAATGCCAAAGGTTATAGTCATAACTAGGAAACAAAATAGCCTGTTCATCAGAAATTTACAAAAGTCGTTAAACACGACTAATTCAAAAGTATCTGTGCACTATAGTATTCCTAAAGTCGCTGTACACCATCAATCCAAATGTCGCTGAACATCATTGTATCAAAAGTCACTAAACAGCGGTAAAGACAAAATTAGGTTAACAAAGTATATGTCGGCGCACTGGCCATCAGTGCATGTAAAACCTCTTTGTTATACGTCGATGTCAAACTTCACTGTCAACTGTCATAATTATTTCAAGTCCATAGCGAACACCGAGCTCTGGTGAGGCGGCCTTCTTGTAAAACAGGACAATTAGTGTTGGACCTTCGTAGAATACGCACGTGGCCACGTGTTCGGTGGACGTAAAGTTCAAATTCAACCTAATCTTAATTATCCTTAGTTAAATTGTAATTGTTTTTTTTTTTCGTGAGGGGAAAATCATCAAATGACTTCTCCCGCCCAGGGCCGGGCAGGAGGGAGTGTCAGACTCTTACTGACTAAAAACCCCCCTGTTCTTTCTCCTGCTCTGTGCCGAGGTCGCGGTGCCTCATTGCGCTTACCCCGCAAACCCGGCTGAACATCAGCCCTTTAGGGCCCCGTCTGTGGTGGTCTAATGGCTCTTTGAGGCGCGCGCGGAACGCTACGCGCCGTACGCTCGGGCCTGGTTCTGGTCGCCAGTTGCGGCTGCTGGGGCGTGAGGAGGAGGTTTGCTCCCTCACGCGGGCCGCCTCTCTCTTTGCGAGCATGACTGCTTCACAAAAGGAGGAGACGGCGTCCCAGTTCCTCTCACTCCGCACTATGGCCTCGACTAAGGCCGGGCGCGAGAGGTCGCCGCCGCCGATCACTTCCCTGAGGATACGGTGGTGCTCAGCCCAGGCAGGGCATACCACTACCGTATGCTCCACCGAATCCTCTAAGTGGTAAATTGTAATTGTTGTGATTGTAATATCAAGAGTTGTAAGAAGAGTGATTATAGCAACAGTTATTTTATTGAAATACTGTCTTCCTGCCCAAGCGGGGCACACTTCCACCGTATATTCTACCGTGTCCTCCGGGCGATCTGTGCTAGGTGACACCCGAACGTTTCCTCCGAACAAGATAAGAAAGAAAACAGCGTTTTTTTTAGCGTCGGTGTTTGTCGTAGTTGGGTTTTAGTTTTTTTACTCTGATTGTTTTGTACGCTAGAGGACGCCGCATTAGATTTTGTAATACATCATATAACTTATAACCAGCGGACAATTAAGACGTTTCTAATGATATGTCATATGTCGAATTCTTTAAATTTTAGCATTGCCGTAGTCGGGTAAAAATAATAAATTAAAGGAAGGTAGGTTTTGTAAGATTTGCGCAAAGTAAATTACAAGTACCGTCACAAAAATCACTTCGTAGATCATTAGAGTTATGTTTATGTTATTTCATAAATTATAGATTAGTATGATTACTGACAATAAAATATAATTTATTTGTAAATAAGTTTTGAAATATGTAGATACTAACGTGTTAACATACATTATTAAGTTCTAGCAAACACTGTCCCAAAAGTAGCTGAACAACATAAGCGTCAAAAGTATATTAACACGGGGCAACATTAAAAATATACTTTGTTAACCTAATTTTGTCTTTACTGCTGTTTAGTGACTTTTGATACAATGATGTTCAGCGACATTTGGATTGAAGGTGTACAGCGACTTTAGGAATACTATAGTGCACAGATACTTTTGAATTAGTCGTGTGTAACGACTTTTGTAAATTTCTAGTGTACAGGCTATTTTGTTTCCTAGTTGCGACTATAACTTATGGCGTTTTATTGTGAACAGGTGTTTTGGTAAGTTGATTCTGTTCATCGACTTTTGGAGCTGACTGTACATATTTAACGGCTCGCCTGCACACAGATAAACCCAGAGAGGTTTTCGTTGTGGGGCCAGACTTAATGTAAGAATAATGTAAGCATTTTAGAAAAAAAAAATAAAAAAAAAAATTCATTCATATTCGTTCACTTGTTTTAAAGTAAAGAAGTATCAAATATCTATCCACACTTACAAACTTTCACGTTCATTATACTAGAAGAATACAATATATTATTTTAAAAAATCCAAACAACATGATAAAATAAAAACAGAGGAAACAAAATAGACCACCCCAATACCATCTTATTAAATGCTTTCACATACCTGATCAGAACCGTGTTGAGTCACAGACCGTAAAACTTTTACGAGACCTCGTCAAAACCTTATTACAGCAACTGTTTGTTCCAGGTAATCGTTACCCTTTTAATCAAGTATACGACCTACGTATATACGCCCCCGCAATCTATGCACGGCAAAATCATTTCAATCTATATATAGTACTTGGAACATAAAGGTCCAATCCCTTTGAGCTTGTAATTGTAAGTCCATTAATATTTTAGAATTGTAATTAAGTTATAATTGTCGCAAATTATTATTATTATATCAACGCTGATGTACCTACTTTTGTAAATGTGAAATTGGTGGTAAAGAATATGTGTGAGGGATGGTAACATTTAAGTCATCGTTTTTTTTAATTGGCTTGCACTTAATCGCTCAACTTATAAAACAATGTATGAGGGTTTATGTTTCATACAAACAATTTCTACGTAGGTATATCTATTAATTTGATTATAGTAAAGTTATTTCAAAAGTGTGTTTATTACACTATATTATCTTACAACGCGCCTGCATGGTACTTTGGCACAATAAAGTGCCTGGAATGCTCGAAAATAATCCCATGAACTCGAATAAAAACAGCCAGTAACATAAAATTTTTACGATTTGAATTGGTCCCCGGTTGCTCAATCAACCGTCCTCCTGATTGATTCCGAAGAAATTCCAAGCAATAAAAGCTAGTCGTACATCAATCGAAAAATGTCACAGTCGAGAGAAGATCCCTTTATCGGTCGAACAGAATTCGTTCGGTTGTGAATTTGTTTTGTTTTTTTTTCAATACGATTTTTAATGGATGACACAAAACAGAAAGAAGAACAAGGGTAACGTTTGATGATAAAACATTACGATTTTTTTCAAAAAGAATAATGTTTATGAAAACACACGCGGAAGTAATGAGGTAACTGTAAGTATATACATATGGATTGTGCCTATAGAATCTACCTAATTAAAGTAGCAAAAATGCATAAAACATTACATACAATATTTTTCATGGTCCTTTGACAATTCCTTAGTTTCCAACTCAAAATTAGTTTTTAAGAATTTTGTATGAGATCCCAACATATGACGTCGTAATTTTTTTTTGTCAAACAGCATACTTATTTTTTTAAAGTTTAATAGAAAAAAATCTTTATTTAAGTATATCATCAAATCAATGAACGAAAGTATGATTGTGCTTTAGTGATTCATTGTGTTGAAAATTGTAAATAATTTTTAACCTAGAAAATCCAATCCCAATATCTACTGACCAAAAATGTTTTTACTCTAGCAATGAAACACGAACAAACATTTAAAACAAAAAACATGACACGTAGGTACCATGTAACACACAATACACGTCCGCGTCTCCAAAGTTATTGATTACGTGGACGCGTTTAGACTGGGTAATGTATTCTAAAAATAATATGCGATCCTCTTTGCAGGTGGAAGGCAATATGCTACCATTATGTGCGACGCAAGCGGCAAGTCACGCGATATAGAAACGGAGATGCCTACACAACTACACAGGTACGTATATATGTATATTATACTAGCTTCCGAACGTGACTTCACCCTTGTGGTATGTTGATAAAAAGCAGCTTATGTGTTTAACTAGGGTATCACCTATCAACATAACAAATTTCAGCCCAATCGGTCTAATCGTATTTGCGTGAAGAATAACAAAAATATGTATATCCACACATTCTCAAAAAAATTCACATTTTATAATATTATAGAAGAATAGTATACTAGGATGGTAAGATAAGATGGGCTAGGTGGGCAAACGAGCGAGCACATCACCTGCTTAGCAATCCGTGCCGCAACACCAAAGAATTTCAGGTTTGTTGTCAGCCTTTTCAAGGTTTGGCAGAGTGGGGTAATGTATAAGAGTCCGGTAACCTCACTCACACTACAACATAACGTTCATATACTTTGGTACCTACGAACCGAAACAAGGCTTTCACACTTTCATGTTTCAGCGATAGACTAGTAATGCAAATTTTTGTAACCAAAACAAATTGTAGTAAAAAAAAATATACTGAATAATCCCGGATATTTCATAATGAATAAATATTCGGTTTCAAACCATAGTTTTGAAATATAATTTTGATCCTAAGTCCATCTGCTTATCGAAATATAATTCTATAATACCCATCTTAGTATCATTTTCAAACTGAAAATTACCTTTACATAACTTATAAAACATTATGAACATAATTATTTAATGTCAAATATTTTCGACGCTGCGCCACCTCAGTTTTTGAAAGACAATAAATCATTTCTCGTCCTAGGTATTTAATTAATAAAAAACTCCAACAGGCTTCTTAGATAATCAATCTTTTCGGGGTCATTATTGATCGATTAGAACACCGATAAGGATCGTTTCAGTACAATTTGTAGGTTATTTTATAAATCTACATACAATAAACTTCCATCCGATATTTAGATTTTTGGATTTATATTCATTTCCTTTGGTTATTACGTAAAATAATTTACGATACTGAAATAATAAGTTAAGATACGTCAAGATTCAAGAGTCATAATAAAACGCAATAGCGATTCGATATATAATAGAATAGCGGCGATATTTCTAAAGTGGTGTTTCAAGTATCAATTTTATTTGTTGGCAATAAAAACCAAATGACAAGAAATCAGGTCGAAGAGTCGGCTAATAGAAATATCGCTGTGCAATATGTCAGCACAATAAATGTGAAGTCAGACACTGGGCGAGACAGGTTCTTTCTACACAGGATGAATGGTTTAAAGCCAGATATGAGCAGCTTTATGCATTTTAAATAAGCTTTTTCGCAATAATATATTTTCTTCGGCCTTTCTTTAGCTAAGCAAAAATGTTCTAAATTATTTTAATCAGTTTAGATAGTTAACTAAAGGTCAGCAATCTGGGTATATCTTTTTATGTTTAAGAGGTCGTATAAAATACATACAAAGATTACAACATATTTACATACATTTTTTTGACAACTTTAAGATAATATAGTTTACCTTTAAATAATTACCTAAACAGATAGACCATAGTGAATACCTTATCATCAAATGACTTCCCCCACCCAGGGTGGTTGGGAGTGTCAGACTCTTACTGACTGAAACCCCTCCCCCCCCCCTTCCTTCTCCTACTCTGGGCCGAGGTCACGGTGCTTCATTGCGCTTACCCCGCATCCCTGGCTAGTATATGTAGTGAATACCTGAGCTCCATTGAATTGTATGTTGTATTCATGTTACCATGACAAAATATTTTGTATTTTTAATGAGTTTAGTTTAATCTTTACATTCTAACCTGAACCTGCACTTTATATAACACACAGGCTTCAAGTCAATTTAATTTTGAGACCGGGAAACTCAGCAGGCACATACATTTTCCTCACCCTGTTTATATTTGCAAGCGGGCGAAAAACTTTGTAACATGACAAAGACCTTGACATGGGTTCGTTATTCCCCAACTGGGAATAAAGGGAAGGTTAAGAACATTGCTCAGTTTATTCCTTTGGGGATTGACGAACTACGCAAGTTTGTTTAACCAGTTAGTAGCAGCTTCTAATATCGATCACATATGTATGGAGATACTATTTTTAAATGATAAGTAAAATTATATTAGGCCTCTTTTGAGTTTTTATAAGTCTTTATATCAATAGATAGGAACATAAAACAATATGTATTATTAATAATTTTAATGTTACAATAACGTTCTGAGGTGTCTCATTTATAAAATTCAATTTTTTTTAAAGAAAATCCTTGCACTTCTCTAGTGTTTTATCCGGTGTCGTGGGTGCGTTTACTAACATATAATTTCTCATACACATCAAACCAAAACCCGGAACAACAATTTGTAGATCACACAAAAAGTTGTTCCGTGCGGAAATCGAAACCGCAACACGTTGACACGTGCAAGATAACTCAAAAATTAAAGATGGAACGGGATGATTAGTAAGTAAGAGTCTGACACTCCGTCGCAAAGACAGACAATTTCATTGAATGATTCTCAAAAAAGCACTATGTTTAATAAATCCATCGCTTTAAGAAGGCACTTTGGCTGCTTTCAAACATGTCAAAAACCCATCTAGCGCTTTCACCGCTGAACTGGGTTAGACACACAGTAATTGTTTGGTTTGGTTACCTTTGAGCGGATCGAAAACTGTGCCCTGCATATTGATGTCTGCATGTAGGTTGCGATGGGTATAAAACATGCCATTTGACAAAAATAGCAGGAACGTTGCGTGATCGCTTGAAGTTATTGCCTTTATTGTTTTTTATTGGATTTCAAAAGCACTATTGAACTGATATTTTTTTTCAAATCTCTTTGATATTTTCGTAAAGAACAAATTGAACTCATGTTGCATCACTAAGAAAAGAAAAATTGATGTAGGTCCTTAATGTTAAAATATGAATTAAAGATTCTACAACCTGTTAGGTTTTTCTATTTCAAACTACAGTGTGGTTCTGTAACACTTCATTCTAAACTTCGAATCTGAATCTGCTGTTTGTAGTAGTAGCGCTACATTTGCGAGTTGAACTAAATTGACCGTAACATGTTGATAGATAAAATATGAGATGACGTTAAAAGAGGCATTCTAATATAGATAATTTCCCGTCACTATGACGCTCACTTTACACTCGAACAAGATTCAAAAACAAATTTTAAAGAACCGACAAGCTTGACTAAATATACTCATTGGAAAACCTAGCCAATTTCAAGAAGACGTTATCATGAATAGCCAAATTTGTAAAACATGCCAGATAAAACATATTTCAAAAGCCATGTATTTACGAGAACAAAATGAAATTAATGTTTGCCTTTTTGTTATTAGGTATATTACGAGAGGGTTAACACTCACAGTGCCAGTACGTCCTTCGCCCACGCCTGCTGTGGGCAGCGGGATGCATCCAGAAACCTGGTGCTGGATTCCAAGACGCCAATCACCAAAGTACGATTTAGCAAAGGTTTCGCTTTTGCTAATATAGAAGCAGCCAGCGGTAAGTTAAAAAGCAGTATCGGAAAAGTAAATTTGGCTTGAAATAATTTGTTTTATTGGTTTTAATGTGTGTTATAAATAGAAACAAAATTAAATATTATAAGTTTTATTTTGCTATTTCAATTGTACTGCTAAAGTTGATTGGAAAATCTAGCAATTCTACAAGTAGTATCAATGTATACTTCTAAAATTACACATAAAACTAAAAAAAACATTTCTTTCTAGAATTCGAAGACCAAAGATCAAGGTTTTTCGCTGAACACGAAAGGTTCGATGACTTCATGGAAATGCGTGAAGGTTTGGACTTAATCGGAGTCAGTTCATTCAAAGAATATATGGTAGCTTATAGGTAATTATCAAAAGGTTTATTTCTTCACTATTTCTTGCAAAGTCTAGTCCAAATGTGTTAGTATTTAAGTCATTTGTATTACAGGGACGCTGATCGATGTCCGTGGTATTCCTCTCAACTGCTTTTCTGGACCCTTTCTTGTCTTCTTCTATCCTGGCCTCTGCGTATACTTATAGAATGTAATACAGCTTATGTACATTATACGGTAAGTTGAATTTTGCATAAAAATAATATATATTTTATTTCATACATTTAAAAGCATTATGACATTGTAATCCTCCTAAATCTAGTATCGTTAACCGATTATCGTTTGAACATACCCAGTTATTGCCTGTGTAATAATCTCGTTTTATTTTACCTAATAAATAATATAATCTCATTTCGAGAACACAATAAGCTTTGATCTCATTATTTGATACAGCCGGATTGTTATACAACGTTGTACAAACATGTTAACTAAAATTGCCTCGAGCCCTTGCCTCAACCCAAAGGTTTATTTAATATTCCGTCTATTTTGTTGCAGATTACGAAGATTTTTGGAACGAATTATGAGCTAGATCCCAGTAGACAGTTAGACATTGACACTCACATGTCAGATACCTTGCCACCAGTGACTGCCAACAACTACGCGTGGGCACTTGCTGATGAGCAAAGTGCTGTGTTGTGTTCAGCTCCCCGTCCACCCCGTACTTTACCTCTCTCACACGCTTCCACTGTTGACAGTCTCGAACTGTTTGCTGCAATACGTGGAAACTGTGCCTTAGTACCCTCTTACTCTGAAGCTATGCGCATTGACGCAGCTCTAAGAGAAGAACCAGCAGCAGCAGCGGCAGCCGCGGATGACAACACCGACAATGCAGCGGCTGGAGTCGTTATTGATATGGAGCCCCAAGCTCGATCATCTCCACTTAGAACAGCAAAGGCAGCGTCATTTGACGAACCTCCACGAAGACCAAAAGTTACTATCGCTACCACCCATTCCACACATAACATTTCTGCGACAGCCAGATCTAATGAAGCGAAGCAGCAAAACAGACGCTCTTGGGCGGGAGTCCTCACAACCGCAAGAAGTGCCAGGCAGATCTTAGAAGAATTTAGATCATCAAATTCTCAAACAAGTTACGAACAAATGCCAGAACCTCAGGTAAGTGAAAACGGAGAAACTACATTATATTTCTCTAGAGAATTATCGCCAACTTGTTCAAGAGATCCATTTGGTGGTCGTGCACAAACTACGCCTACTGATGAGCCGCCTTCGTATGAAGAGGCGCTAAAAATGCCTGCGTTGAGGAAATTAACGAGGTCTATTACGGGGACTAATTTAGCCGGTTCCAGACGAGCATTCCTGCGAGATGTGCTCACAAATAGGAGATCGTGTCTGGAGGGTGTCGGCGTGTTAGCAGGAACTAAGGTAGTTAGGTTGCCGTATAGCGAATCCGGTGACGAGACGCCACTATAGCGCTTCAGTAAAGCCCGTGCAATTACTGACTTTATATGGTGCAATAAAATGTTATTAGGTACTTGAATGGAGGGACTACCGTATTGTGTGAAATAGATAAAGCAGTTAATAGTGATAGTGTTTGTACTAACGTGTTTATACGCTTTGGAATTGTAGGAATATTATGAGGAACGAGCTTGCAAATGTAGCTAAACTTGTACGTGGAATTGACCTTGGAATTCAAACTAATAAGTTTCAGGAAGATACATTTTGTCAAAAAATGACTAGTATACTGATATTGGTCTTAGATTAATGTTTAACGCTCGTGTTCTAAGACAAATGTGACTGGTCCCTTGCTACTTAAAACTATTTTTAAATAAATGATATTAAATGTACCTTTAGATAGCGACTGAATTAATTGGAAAGCCTACTAAATCATTTTTCGTTACCTGTGGCTTGACTGTTTACTTTTTTATAACAAAATTTATTTTTACTTTATCGAGTTTACCTACAACCGATCAGAGCAATTATTATAGAGATTATTCAAAGAAATATGTTTCAATAGAATTCTACAAAAATAAATCTTTGGAAAGAGTACACGACTAGCAGTTTTTTATGGCACAATCGCTTTTATTCAGAATAAAAAACGTAATACAAAATGGACTGGCTTGGAAGTTCTTTGTTCAATAAAATAGGTGTATCCTATTTCATAGGGTTAGAGAAACAAAGAGCTCCTTCAATTGAACCTGCTGTGAATTTTACACAGAAATTGTCAAGTAATTGGAAGTTATAAATAAGATTATACATAAGTACAATGTAGGTATAAGGCAGTGCCTTATAACATTGTTATAGTTTAAAGGGACATATATATAAATACATATTTATAATGCAAATAAATTATATTGCAATTCGTGTATGTATTGTAAAAAATAAATATAGCGCGATGCGTAAGCTTTACAGCACCACTTAGAAAGAAAATATTATAAGCAAAATCCTTTTGTATTTAAAATTATATAGGTGCACTAATTAGCGCCGAACACGGAAAATTTTTATTCCTTAAAGTCCGATTCATGGTACGAAAGTAATTCTTGTAATTCACGTAAAGACTACATTTGTATATTTGATGTTTAAACAGTTTACTGTCGACGAATGAATCGGAATTTTTGGACAAAAGTTTTTTGTGCGCCTTTAGGCTTAAAGACGTTGCTAGAGTAAGGAGGACGAATAAATAATTACTTCGATTGGTTGACATGTGTCAGATTGTTTGGACACGAAATAATGAATTCCTTTGATGTTCTATCTAAATATTCTTTTACAAATCGTTCCACTTTTCTTTCGTCATCTGTGTTCTGTATACATTTTGATTACGAAAAACTTTTTTTTTTATCTTATACTTCATAATCTGTATAAATAATTAAATGGTAGGCAATCGCCAAAGTGATATTAATGTAAGTAGCTTATTAGGGAGCTCGATTCAATTAATATGGCTTACCCATGGAACCAATTAAAGTATTGTATATTTTAATGTTTTTTAAACCATATTTATAACCATTTTTTTATTTATAGATATTGAGATACTAATGTATAATTATTTCAGTGTAATTCTGTATACAGATTATTGTAACTAAAATGAAAAAAAAATCAGTAAAGCTTCAGTGCAACTTATTAAGAAATAAATTCATTTGAAATAAAACCTCATTAACATAAGTGTAAGCGATTTACAACAACTCTCAAAAAAATAAAATAAAAAAAAACTTGGATCATAATGTTAATCCTGGCTGATTATAAACCTTCGCTATAAAAATAATGTCATAAGGAACCCGTCCAAACGTAATCTCGAATGGATAAATGAATAAATATGTAAATTACATTATTGCATAAAAATGCGTTAATAATTTGGATAAACTTTTCTGTGATTAAGCCCTGAATATTTTTAATGTATTTATTTGCAGATAAATATAAATAAAAAATAATGCTTGTAAATAATTATTAGGATGTAAGGTAATGGAACAAAGAGAAATAAATAAATAAATTATATAAAGTGCCAATAAAGTCGTGTTAGTTTGTAGGATACAATGTTTTGATTTAAACATGGAACAGATTCGGAGTTGCGAACTAAGTTTCGAGGGTTACTACGGGAGCACGCCTCGCAGAATTGGATTTTCCAAGTTTCCCGCGGTTTCTCTACGATCGCCATGTTGAAAATTCAGTAGAAATACCGCTATGTATATGTAAATTGTATCCAACTTAGTTGGGGCGTGTTATCGTAGTACTATTTCAGTTCCATTTCGATGCGCATAAAATATTTTGGCTGTATAAAAATTGCAATTTATGTACGTAGATATATTTAATGAATACAATACCTACATAATAGTTTAAAATACAATGCTTTTATTGTAAAACGATGTTTTATTGTATAATTGAATACTGTTTAGTTGATAACGCTAAAATGAATATTTTTGATTGTAAACTAAATAATGAGCAAACAAAAAAGTTTATTATTTTCAATAAACTGTGTTACAAAAATATTTGGTATCATTATTTAAAAAAAAATTGCTTCACGCTAATATTTTCTTCCGTATCTTAGATGCGTTTTATACATAAAATTTCATGTCGGCCTACTGTACTGTAAATTTTGCTAAAGAACATTCGCGCCTACTTATGGTAAGCAATCGACGTAACCCACCGAGACTGAAGTATTTCAGGATTGGGGAACTAGGTGATGGATCTGCCCTGGGAAGGGGATGATTTTTATGGATTTGGAGGCAATCGACGACTTGCATTACCTGACGTTAAGTAATCAGCGCCGCCGGGCGCGTTACCGGCGTTTTAAAAAGGAGTAGGTACTCACGTTTCTTGAAATTTTAAAGGTCGTATCGGCTCGGAAATACCACCCCCGAAAGATCATTTGCTCCCAGAGTTTTGCTTGCGAGGCAGAATGGGCATCCGGGAACCTAACTCACACACCAAAACACAAGGCAAGCAATTTTTCACGCCGTCTTTTGTGAGACCGTGGTATCACTGCGGTCTAGCCGTTCGTGCCAAAATATGGCTCACATATGAAATTAAGATAACCAAAGATAAAAGGTCAATAATAACTAATAAATTTGTATAAATTATTACACATATTTACTTAGTCTATAATAAGTATTAAATATGAACGCGAGAATTCCATGAGAACAAAACATTTTATGAACATCGAGGTCAAACATACTTTACGTAAACAATCGACCTGAGCCTGAGATGCCCTTGAAAGGTGCTTTCGATTCCAGCAAATTGGAAATACGAGATTGTTATTAGAAAATCCAACACTTATTCTTTATCAAATATAAGAAAGAAAATTTATTTTTCAAATCATATTGTACTTTTTCAATGTTGTTATAAGATTCACTTTAAAAAATAAATGAGTATATTGACCTTGATTTGTGTATTTCTACGCTAAAATGTAAATTATTTAACATTATATATATAGATATCGCTGAATGCAGTTTCGCTACAATCAATCGATCAGAAGGTACTGGGTAGGCCAATGTTCAGCAGTTCAAGATCATTGAAGATATTTAAAAAAGAAAATTAAAAAATACGTAGACACGTCACACGTAAATACGTTTAATCAATTAATTTTAATTAACAATATGACACATTATAAGAACTAATTCAAGTTATTAAATAAAACGCGTTCTATTTAATTGAACGATCGAGCGAAATAAATATAAAATATAAAGCATTCCATTTTTAAATAGTAAAAAAAATACCAAATTATTGGCGTGCTTTGGCGACAGCACAATTCTAACATTTCAAGAAAAGAAATCCGCTAACATTCCATAAATATATCCACTAATAAAATACGTATTTGAGCCACGTATCTCTTCAAAGAACAACATAAATTTTTACCTTAATAACAGAGCTACTTTTTTAGCAAAACTAACAAAATATCAGCGACAATATCCGTGTCGGGCTTGTAAGGAAAAAATGGTAGTGAGGAAAAACAAACCTATAAATAACTGGATACATGTTTACTGTCCCATTCCTCTACACACAATGACGTCACATACATACATACATACATTATACATATACACTACACACGAACTGGGTAGGTTAAGGCACCAGAAAGTATATTAACGTACTTCTTTTTTCCAATAACTACATTCGATTGTCAACTTTGAATCAAAACAATAAAGTTGAAAATGTGAAAATGTGTAACTAAAACCTTTTTAGCACGGCGATAACGAGTCGTAGATCTAGCGACACCCATGCTATTAGGAAATAATGGAATGGTTTTTGGGATTGTATCAGTGCTTGTATAGTATAAGTCTTTTGTTTTTTTTTCGTCTCGTGTGTTTGGAATTATTATTTTCATTAGGCCTATGTACGAAAGAGGGTGAACAGAATCAAAAAATACAAAAATGTGAAGTAAAAACTTTTACTTATTACAAGAGTCAATAAATTGCCTAAAATAGTCCAGGTTTCTGTATTCAGCCAAAAATCTTGAGATCACATCATCATATCATCAACCTATAAGTACCCATTGCTGAGCAAAGGCCTGTTCTCATACGGAGAAAGTTTGAGCTTAATCACCACGCATGCTCAAGGCGGATTAGCGATTTTAATCTTATAGTTAAGTCCAGGTTTACACGCGATGTTTTCCTTTACCGTATGTCAAGAGTGTCCAAACAATCATAGAAAGTATTCTGAAAAAGTCATAGTAGTACTTGCCAGGTTTCGAGCACGCACTCTCTAGCATGAGAAGCGGGCGCCTTAACCTCCGGGCCACTACGAAAACTCTTGTGTGTATTTCATTTTAAATTGTCGTAAACATAATGACGAAGGTTTCTTAAAAAGCAGTGTATGTACTTACCAACAACTTCGGTGTGGAGTCACATAACAGCAATTTCGTACCACACCCAACAGCATTGAATAGAAATTAAGCAAACATTTAGATGGTATCTTGTGAGCCTCTTCGAATTCCAGGAGATCCTCACGCCAACGTTTTATTTTACAATTCTTGAATGCAGCAGCAAAATACAGAACATTAAAGGAAATTAATCTTTAATACCTGAGAAATGCCTGGGAACTTGTAAAAGTTGCAGTAAACCAGATACCAGTAAAGCTGTAAAGCTGGCAGTTAGAGTTTATTTACGAGGTTTTCATTGCAAGGATAAATATAGATATATACCTACATAGCTGGTTTGTATTTGTACAGTATTTTACGCTTCATTCTGTATTAAGAATTATTTTTGAATTAAGAATTTTCCCCATGTCATTCTGTATTACTTACTTCGTGGCGACTTGCGAATGGCAAAACTTTTTTAAACAGATACTTTTTCTTGATTTGATTTCATAAAATATTTAGAATTGAAATAACTAATTAAGGTTGTATATAACTAATACATTTAAATATGTATATGAACAAGAGCGGTGAAAAACCGTAATCATGAGTCAGATATTCGTTTATCTTCGGTCAATATGGAGATATTTATAGGTACAAATTTACGCCACCAACATGGGTAAAAGTAAAAAAGTAAGGAAAAAAGTATAAATCATCTACTTCAATTATACCATTCCTGCTCCTTCTAAAGTGAAGATTCCGATGGAGAAAAACGAGCAAGACACTCCATGATTAGGTACTCTTTTTCAATCAATTTCACATACAGGTTTTTTGGTATATTAAATATTAAGTTGGTTCCATTGTGTGAAAAGAGTGTCACACTAATCATTGATTTATTATTTGAATGGTTGTTCACGTTACTGTTTGCCGAGCAATTACATTTGTTCCAAGCTGGAGGCTCACATTCATGAGTTGAACCTTGTATCGTAACTTTGAAAATGTCGAGTTCCTCGTTAAACAATTGACAGTTAAACTTTTTTTATGGAAGAGGAGGCAAACGAGCAGACGGATTACCTGATGGTAAGCGATCGGCGCCGTCCATGGACACAGAGGAGTCACAGGCGTGTTGCCGGCCTTTTAAGAAGGCTTACGCTCGTTTCTTGTAGATTTACAGGTCGTATCGGTTCGGGAATACTGCCGCCGGAAGATTATTTCAAAGTTTTGCTGTGTGGGGTAGAAAGTTTCTCGTAAATTGCACAGTTGTTGACTGCCAACCACCTGCCAACAATCTATGTGATGAGGATGAATATGCTTTCGCTTTGGCCGATGGCGAAAGGATGCGGCGGGGATCAAACCGAACAATTCCTGAGAACACACAGCGAGGCTACATGCCTACGCAGTGCCAAATTAGTTATTATACAATGGGAAATAATGAGGAAAGTTAGAAAGGGAAGCAAAAAAAGAAACAAATTAATTCATTGATATTGAGTTTGATCGTTAATGAGTTTAGTATTAACATTATACTATTTTGACAGAACAAACAGATTGAAATCTTATAATCGAATTTCCCATGACTAATCTATGGTAATACCTCAGAATACAGAACAAACCAGAAGGCGGCATCGCGCTTCAAACTAAAGCAACTAAAACCATTCTCAACTAGAGTAGTATGAAATTTCTACGATTAGTCAATTTTGGCACGTGGCATATCGTGACGTATTTACGAGTATCAATTTTAATTTCATTATGCCGTCTTGTGTTATTACTACGAGTAAAAATGCGACTGGAATTACGAAAAAAGTGGATAAGATTACATTTCATCTGCAAGCATCGACTGCAATAGTATATTTAATTAATTATTGAATTTTTTTTATCGATTTATTTTTCTATGAATATGATGCGGCCATTTTGTGAGTGTTGTCATTTTTGGTGAAAATTTTACCCACTTATTTATTTGTTGTGGGTTATATTTTTGTCCATTATAGAGCCTATGTCATACTAGTTTCCCTTACGACTAACAAAAAAAATCATACAAAGGGCACGGTTACATTAATTTCGGAAACCATCTAGCCAGAGCATAGTTTGCTCAATTCACCTTGAAGACATATATTTATGACAATATTAATTTAAATTATGACAATACATATTAAAAAAACTAAACCATCAAAAAACGCAATAAAACCTTTGTACTTATTGAAGCTTTGTTTTATTTTAAGAACATTATATTTACGCGGGTATTAACGCGGAAAATTATAATTTGAATACCTTGGTAGGCTTGACGTTTCGACCCGGTTGCACAGGTCGTGGTCACAAGCAGACTGAAGACGCGATGTCACAGCTCCCTGCATTCGGGTGATGAATCTTCATCTACCCCCTTATTTTCATTTATTTTCACCCTACCAAGGTATTCAAATTATAATTTTCCGCGTTAATACCCGCGTAAATATAATGTTTTTAAGATGAAACGCGAAAGTTTAAAAGTTTGTTTTATTTGTTGTGTATAGTAGGTGTAACTAAAATTAAAACAGTCAGAAATCGTTAACTTTAATGATACCTCTATGAAATGTGTGAACAACTAGTCTGTTGCATTTTTCGTAAGTTTACCTATTTTGTTGGGCTTACCCATATCTTACCCTCTTGTTGTAAAATTACCCCAAACCAAGGGAATTGTTCCACTGTCGGCAACACTACGCGGGTGGGAAGTGCGGCTGGCGGGGGGATTGACGTATTGTTTTTGGACACATTTGACGACATGTAATTATGAGTGAACGCGGATTCTGGTTTGTTCTGTATTCTGAGGGTAATACATAGTGAAAAGGTTACTACAGACATTTTTAACCTAGGTAACCTAGAAGGATGAAATTTTGCACAGATTATGTCATTGAATAATTATAGAAATGAAAAAATCTGAAAATAGTAAATAATTATCATTTTCCAATATTAAGTCTTTGTATCCTTAACTACTAAAATATCCTTCATTTGTACTTATAAACTAATAAACCTAAATAAACACAAATTCTAAATTTTTAAGTTAAAAAATAAGCAGTTTTTCAAAAGCAAACTTCTACATAACGTAAAAGCTATTTTACATTTACACTAAGTATTTTGTGTAACGTCACGAATTTTTCAATGTTCAAATTAATTGTTAAGACACGAAGTTAAAATTAAAACAGTTTAGAGAGACTTGCTACTATACCTGTCATTGGTTAAACTTAAATTACATTAATTATTTTATAGTTATACCTATTTATAGTTTAGACTAACGCGAAACGTAAACATAAACTAACAATAAATGTTAGGGAAAATATATAGTTTTAATTCCGCGACAAAAACCCAGGCTTGTTGCAGGATGCAATCCCACTCTTATGCAATCATGCATATGCACATGCAGCAAGGGTCCCACTCTCATATTTTTCTTAACATTTAATGTCATGGATTACCGCAAAGTAACGACTGATTCTATAAAAAAAAAACTAATACTATTATTTAACAATTGAATACAATACATTCTAAATCTTTCTCATGACTCGACCGTTCAACTAGGTATAGCACAAGCTACAACAAAATAACATGTAGACATTGAAAAATAACATATCTTATAGAGTACTAGTTATTAGTAATATTAACAAAAGTAATAGCATACATTTTATAAGACGAATTTGTATTATTTTCGTTGATTCCTCTAAATAAAGAAAAAGGCTTGTCAACGCTAAAATTAACTAATCTCCTGTTAAATCTCTTGTCAAGTCATCTGATTGGTTGATGATAATTCAGTCAACCAATCAGATGACTGAATTGATGATGACCAAAGAGATTAAATTAATTTTTACATTGATCAGCCTTTCGGAAACCGGGTGTAAGTGTGGGAGAGCCATGCTTCAGCACGAATGGGTCAGCTCGACCGGAGTGATAGCACGGCCTCACAGGTCACATGTCTGTAACAAATATCACAGAAATCGGTTCAGTAGTTTAGGCGTGAAGTAAAGACAGACAGTCAGAGTTACTTTCGCATTACACTAATATTGAAAATATTAGTTTGGATAGGTACGCATAATATGGTAAAATGAATGAATGTGTAATTATTTTTTTGTAATTTTATCTATATTATAAATGCGAAAGTAAATCTGTCAGTCTGTCTTTTCTTCACGCCTAAACTACTGAACTTATTTGTGTGAAATTTGGTACAGACATAGTTTCGAGAAAGGACATAAGATAGTTTTTAAACCAAAAACTTCAGGAATTCACTATTCCACGCGAACAAAGTCACGGGCAAAAGCTAGTGGTTTTATAAGTTCAAATAATTTATTTTCGTCTAAGGAAACTCCATTTATTTACGATTTCGTACATAACAAAGTCTGCGTTTTAAAGATGTAATGATCCGAGCTCGGCTTACTCTTTGCCACCCCTTTTTATTAGCACGTTGTTTAGCATAGTCAATCAAAACTTCTATGGCTTTACAATCCAAAACTGGTCTCGAATTGATACCTCCACATGGATTAGGGAGAAGAGAACATTCCATTAAAGCATCTTGAGTAAAAATTATATGTAGTAAGCATTTCGCAAACTGAAGACATGTTTCGTAGTATTTTTTGCACTCATTAAGATCTTCTTCCGACACATACACTTCAGAATTTGGTATAAGTTCAACGACTCCTGGTTCAAGGTTTGGGTATCTTAAAGTCGATATATTTCTATCTTCAATAATTTTTCGTTTAACACGTCGTTTCAAATTTTCGTTTCTTTGTATCTTTGGTTTATTTGTTTGTATTTGTATTATTCGTTTCAAATTATCAGCGAAATTGTCAAAATGTGACATTGTTTTTTGATACGATTCATTCAAATTTTCATAAAAATCACGACAGGTTGAATGGAGTCCTATAGGTTTTATTTCTAAGTTTTCTTTTTTATTAGGAATACTAACATTTTCTGAAGTATTTCGTTGACTGATAGTATCACCAATTACTGCACGTTCTTGTTCACTATTATCACAAGTATCTGCAGTTTCTTGTCCACTATTATCACAAGTATCTGCAGTTTCTTGTCTACTAGTATCGTAAACATCTGAACTTTTTTGTCTTCCAGTGTTACAATCTTCAGTATCAAGATAATTGTGAGATTCTCTTGATCTAATTATTCGTGAGCGTCTTGTACTTAATTTGTCTTCATCTATACAAGAACCAGCTCTATTTTCTTTTTCTTCGTTTGGCGACGTTTGCACTCTTTCATCTTTTTCCTGAATGATTGTTTTTTTAAGATCTAGAAAAAAAGGAGTTACTTTTGTAAATAAGGAATTGACATAATTGCACTTCAACTTCGGTACTTTTGGCTGTTATATCAATATTAACTTGTTGCATCTGCGGGTAGTACCTAACTAACTCGCTTCTCCCATCTCGCTTATTTCTATTTTAATTTAAAATATTTACCACTTTCAATCTCAGTCCCTTCTTCCTTTGTGAATCCCTCTTTACGATTTTGGAGCCGAAGAAAACGCCATACTTTATCTTGATAATCTGAAGAAAACACAAATAAGAGAAACGATTACATATTAATATAAATAGTTTATATTATACTAACTACTCTCGCATATAGAGTGATGTTTTATAGCCTTACTCAATAAATGGTCTATTAAACACAAAAAGATTTTTTCAATTCGAACCAATAGTTCCTAAAGCGTTCCAACAAACAAACTCTTCAGTTTTATAATATTCAGTATAGATTTAGTACACCAGATTCTGCCAGTAGGAGCCAGTAGGAGTCTAGAGATATCGAGACACGACAATTAACTTATTTTATCCCATTACCTTGATATTCAGTCTATACCCACCCATTTCAACTACAAATAGAGCAGAAACACTTCAAAAGGAATTAAAAAAAAATAACCCCACATACATTTTACAAAATACTTTTAAAATAACCATTTAATATGATACCAACGTGTATTGATTTTGGCGAAAAATACTAAGCGGTTCTGACACCTCATTTGGTCATCTAAACAGATCAGCTTCTATTTTATTAAAAAAAAAACTTTGCCCCGCACTAGGATTTTCTCCTGTGCCGTTTTGTTTACAAACATACAGTTTCACAAGCACATCACACCCAGACCAACAATTTGTGGAACACACAAAGAGTTGTTCCGTGCGGAAATCAACCACGCGACACGTTGCGTCACAGCCAGTTGCCCAGCCACCCCGCCAACTAAGCAGTCAAATTGCATATAATATGAACTGGCAATACGGTAAGACTCTTGTGTGGTATACTAACCTGAATCAAATATTACTTCCCCATATCGTGTAGGCCACGAATTGTCCAATTTTTCAGACTTAAGTATTCGTATCAAAGTGTTTAAACTATTCTCCGTGGGGTATCCGAAAACAACCTCATGGCTCGCACTGTCGCTTTGAAGAATCCAAGTGTTCAATATGCATTTGTATTTTTCAGGGTCATCTGGATCGAAGTTAAATGTCCTCACGACGACGTATTTTCCGTAGTAATAACGAGTCATTTTCTGCAACAAAAAACAATTTTTAGACGGCGTCTACGGAACAATTAGAATCTTTTGTCTAAAAAAAAATTATACTTTGATAAACTCAC
The DNA here is from genome assembly GCA_902829305.4 of Spodoptera exigua. Classification (NCBI taxonomy): domain Eukaryota; kingdom Metazoa; phylum Arthropoda; class Insecta; order Lepidoptera; family Noctuidae; genus Spodoptera; species Spodoptera exigua. Next base: position 9,883,691 of record LR824615.2, read on the forward strand.
TAGAAAATTAATCGATTTCATAACGTTATTTCAAATTTAAATTTATTTTGGTAGTTCACATTCTAAAAGATTTCTATTGACACTCGAGGAGTGTATCTTATACCTGTGCCAAATTTCATCCAGATCCGTCCAGCCGTTTTGGCGTGATTAAGTAACAAACATCCAAACATCGTAACTTTCGCATTTACATATAATATTAAGTAGTACACATATAATACATATAAGTTTGAATTGCCAAAATAAAACGCAAAACACTGCGTCAAGGTCTCATAAAAATATTTGTATGATAACATCTGTCGCCAGCGCAGCGCTAGAGTCGGGGTGAATGACCTTCTTGCGGATAATAAGTCATGGTGATGAAAAACTCATAAAATACACTATTTACGCTAAAATATGAAATTACTGCACAATTAGCGCGTTGTCTGGGCAAGCGTCTACCGCGCAACGTGTCGCGGGTTCGAACCCGTACGGAACAACTCTTTTTGTAATCCACAAATTGTTGTACCGGGTCGTTTTTTGTGATGTGTATGTATGTAAAATTTTATGTTTAGAAACGCATGACAGGGGGAAAAAACTAATATGGAGCAACATGTTCTTTAAAAAAGAAAAAATATATGTATGATACCAAAAAAAAGACAGTTTCAAAGAGCTATATACATATATATACCGATATATATAACGACACTACTACGATAACAATATAATTTAAAAGCACCACTAGTATCGGCTTAATGACGTTTGGGATGTGACGTCATGTATTCCTAAAACTTCCTAAACGTTCCACAGTCCATGGCAATATTTTATGAGTCATTCCGTGCCGTTCCCAACAAAATGGATAACCACCTACACGTCATAGACGCGAATAGGCGCCTTCTGCTGGAGCAGAGTTACTACGCCCGTTGTATTGTGTCCTCATATAAAAACATACATATTATAACCGGTTTTACTTATCAAATTAGGTTAGTTTTATAAATTAAATCAACATAACAATGAATAACTACGAAACATTTGTTGTAAATTGCATAATATCGAAGGATAAACCTCGAAGAAGTTATAATGTATAGATAAAAAAGTAGTAAAATTACAATCTCACCTCTTAATTTTAAGTTCCTCCACTGTTTTTATTGCGATCAACTAACAAATTCACTTTCGCACAGACGTGTTGACGATACGACTCTCGCGAATCACTAAGTATATAACAGAGGGAGTAAGCATTAGTCTGAAATGCTTGCGTCCTTTTCTATCCCACACCGCTGACCTTGGTAACTGTATTAACGAATTTTTTGTTTTCATATGTGTAGGCACATAATTCGTATTGTACGAATGATTTTAAATGTAGAATGTTATTTGTTGTTACGACGATATCCGTCTAGCCCTACATTATTTTATTGTGTCGTGCGGGCGTTTACATAATATACATATCGCAGATCCGTACACCATTAATTTGTGGATCACACAAAGAGTTGTTCCATGCGGGAACTGAAGTCGCGACACGTTTCACACCACGCGTCAACTGTGCCGTATATTATACACACAATATATATTTGTATAAAAGAATTGCTTATTTTATTTATCAAACCCCCAATAAACGCCGGCGTTCGCGTTCCCTATTGTTCATCTATCGTTTCTCGGATTACCACGATTAAAAGACTAAAGATATAAACTTTACGGGACATATGTAAATCAACTTGCACATAAAGTAAAAATATATATTTTTTTGGGGAATAACATCATATGACTTCTCTCGCGAAGGGTGAGGCGAAAAGGAGTGTCAGCCTCTTAGTATCGTTCTCCTGCTCTAAGCCGAGGCCACGGTACTGTATTGCGCCTAACCCGCAACTCCGGTTAAAAAGAAAAAGAAATTTAAGTCTTGTATAAGTGAATTCTAACTTCTACATTTCTGTTACGATAATTTATAAATTTTGTGGCTTAGGGGTCAAATAAACTTCTACTCTTATCTTTAGAAATAATGTATTGACGTGGGTTTCTTTTTCTTCTATACTATCTATAATTATAATTATAATTATATAATATAATATATAATAATATTATAAAGAGGTAAAATTTGTAAGACTGGAAGTTTGTATGTAGGGAACACACACTTTAGAACAGCTGGTTGGATTGCCAAAATTCTCTCAGTGATAGATAGATACAATGTTCCCGAGTGCTATAGGCTATAAAAGGCTGAGCAGCGGGTGAAACCGCGTGAGAGTAGCTAGTGTGTAATATTTCCTAAGTCGGTACAGAGTTACGTAGGTTGATTACATCGCCAATTCAAATGGTATCGGGTTCGCTTTCCAGTTGGACAGTTTTAGCCACGTTGCAAGGAATTTTGGTATTTTAATTTTTATTATACTTTATTTATTTATTTATAGGATTGTATACTTATAAATAGTTACTTTGTAGGATATGGCAAACTAAAAACTATGTATACATAGACTAGCTACTCTCACGCGATTTCGCCCTCTGCTCACTTCCTACAGATCATAGCGTGATGTTTTATAGCCTATAGCCTTTCTCGATAAATGGATTAACAAACACAAAAATAATTATTCAATTCTAACCAGCAGTTCCGGAGATTAGCGCGTTCTATTGTTATATATATTTCTAAAGTTACGTTCAAGTAATAATGCAATCGTTCTTGTAGATACTTTACGAGTATTATAAATCCTTCATTGTTTTTGTTAGGATACACAGGTTATAGAAATGAGGCTCACGTGCAGGTTAAATATGGAATGAATCTATTTTGAAAAATGTCGTGTCTTTTATACAAAATCTGTTAGGAAAAAAAGGTTTACAGTGGGTACATATAAAAATTAGTTAAAACTCTAAATTTTTAAAATACTTTACATGCTATATTGTCTGTGAGGATGATATGTCCGTTACATTTTTAATGATATTTGTTTAGTTGAACTATCTAAAAAGAACCTACCTACTACCAATATACTGTTGTTTGTCATATTCTAATGTCTGCCCAGATGTATCTTATTTAGTAAGCTTTGATAACGTTACTGGATATGACCTTGTATGTGAGACTTATCAATAAATGCGTATGTATGTGTGAGTGACACATTTTCAAGGTCACTCCTATCAATTTATTCAACTTGTCCTTTTGTTGTTCATCTATTTAGTGATGCAGAAGTATCCATACTTGAAATGATATGAAGCTTAAGAGTTTGTTTGTTTGAATGTACTAATCTCAGGAATTACTGGTTCAAGTCGAACTATTCTTTTAAGTTAAGCAATAGAAGCTGGTTAGCGAGTGAAATAGTGCTGGGGTAGATAGTAAGTAAAAATAAAATGTTAAGTCATGTTCGATAGTATGTACCTACCTACATACTAATACACACACACACACACACACACACACACACACACACACACACACACACACACACACACACACACACACATACACACACACACACACACACACACACACACACACACACACACACACACACACACACACACACACACACACACACACACACACACACACACACACACACACACACACACACACACACACACACACACGCGCGCGCGCGCGCAAGGATACACGCACAAAAGAAGAGAGAACAAAGTGCTGGGCTCAAAAATACGGTAGTTTCCAACTAGTCAAATTCAATACTTTTATCCAAACGTCAAAAACTTGTATAAAAAACTGAGCTATGACGTCATAACTTTTTTGCGTCAAATAGCTTACTCATTTCTTAATTATAAGCTAAAAAAAATCAAAAAATTAGTGTATCGATCGATCGATGAATAAAAGTATAGTTATTTTTCAATATTTATTTTTGACCTAGGAAACTACCCAATTATCAATAATTATAAACTTTACCTACGCTGGTGATGATGTCGTAATAATTGCTTACATTTTTATTACAGGCCTTTATGAAATGGAATCTTTCAACAATTTGAAGCCGACTGAGCCTAAATTTTTTATACTCGTGTAATTGGCCATAATAAATGGTATTTTTGTTAGAATAGAATGTTTTATTTTTCAAATATGGGTAAACGGTAGGTCCCAAGATAACACAGATAGTGAGAGGAACTGGGACGCCGTCTCCTCCTTTTGTGAAGCAGTCATGCTCGCAAAGAGAGAGGCGGCCCGCGTGAGGGAGCAATCCTCCTCCTCACGCACCAGCAGCCGCAACTGGCGACACTACGGGCGTCGGGGATCGAGGGACGATCTCCGGCCACCGTAAGTACGGGCCTGCGGTCGGCGAGTAAGGGCAGCTCGCCGCCCGACCAGAACCAGGCCCGAGCGTACGGCGCGTAGCGTTCCGCGCGCGCCTCAAAGAGCCATTCGACCACCACAGACGGGGCCCTAAAAGGCTGATGTTCAGCCGGGGTTGCGGGGTAAGCGCAATGAGGTACCGCGACCTCGGCACAGAGCAGGAGAAGGAACAGGGGGGTTTTAAGATAACACAGATCAGCTTAATTTTACCATTCGGCATGCAAAAATATGTAAATATACGACTTTATGAATATAATAAAAGTTGTTTTTTATTAAAATGTTATGTACAAATAATAAGAAAACAATTTAAAAAAAACACTCAAAATTCACACCTCGTTTTTAAGTATGGTATTTCAAAACGAACCAATCAATGGATGACGTCACAATGTTCGAATTTTGAAATTCAATCAGCCTTTCCCTCCTTAGAACGCCTTTACGCCTTCTTTAAATTAAGCTTTACAAGTACCTACAGATGCCAGCACATAAAGATACCCTGATCCATGTAATGAGTTATTGGATATTCAACTTTATTTTAAAGGTATAAAGTAGAGATTTGTCTGCTATAATTCGACACCGAGGATAAGCTTGATGTGCTTTTGTTCGCGCCTACACTTGCCGCTCTCTTTTTTCATGGAAATAGGTGTGTGGGGTGCAAAGTATAATATGAAAAATTACAATTTTCTTGCAAGTCACGCGGACCTAAAGGTTTGGGTGTTGGAATATATTTTTCGGTAGAATATTTATAACAGTCTAAGTTATTGATCATTTACACACGTTAAGAAACTCGTTAGTGGTCTTTTGAATGAATATTTTAATTCATATTATTATAACTACAAAGAAATTAAGCTTAGTATAATGCTTGGAAAGAATAGATTATTAAATCTGACTGTTTCAAAATAGTTGATCAAGATGGTCACGTCGACGTTTTGTTAGTTATGTTATTATTTTTTATTAGATCCACCAGTATATGTTACAATAGTTTATACACATAACATATACATTTAAGTGTGTCTTCAATTATTGTAAAACTTTTAAAGACAAACACAGCATGCATTATTAGTAAAAAACAACTTAGTACTTAATGATAAAAAGACGAAATGCATTAGATTTATTTTGCCAAATGTTAAAAGTAACTTATGCGATGATATATTATTAAATGGTCAGAAACTGGAATTTGTAAAGGAGACCACATTCTTGGGGATTAAGTCTGTAGACGACAAGCTGCAATGGGGGCCCCACATTAGATCTCTAGCGGTTGAGCTCGGCAGCTTATGCTGTCTGGAAGATCCGTCAGCTAACCGACGTAGGCACGGCACGACTAGTGTACTTTAGCTATTTTCACAGCATCATGTCGTATGGAATTCTGTTGTGGGGACAGGCATCCGACGTTGAGTCTATCTTTATCTTACAAAAGCGTGCAGTCAGAGCTATCTATAACTTAGGTCGTCGCGAATCTCTCAGAGAAAAGTTTAAGGAGATCAACATTATGACCGTACCATGTCAATATATTTATGAAAACATTATGTATGTTAGGAAAAACCTACAGCTATTTGTAAAAGTATCTGACAAGCATGACTATCTTACTAGACATAGAAATAGATTAAGTCAGCCTTTATTTAGATTAGCAAAAGTGCATAAGTCGTTCATGGGATTATGTGTTAAATGTTATAATAAAATCCCAACTGAAATACAAAATCTTAATGAAAGTAAATTTAAATTATGTATAAAGAAAGTATTATGTAGGAAAGCATACTACAAACTAAATGATTATATAGAAGATAAAAATGCTTGGAGGGTGGCTGGTTTGACTGCACAGGATAAAAATTGTAAGGTTAAGAGGAATTTTGATCTCAATTATTAAATTATTCACCATGTTTTTAATTGTTGATAAACTGGATTTTTGTAAATGTGAGAGCCCTGTAACCTATTATAATTGAGTTAGACTTATAGACTTATAGTATATTGGTACTTGTGTCAGTTGGGAGTTGTCATGCTCACTCAAGAGTCTCATTGGCGGTGGCACGGGCACTGGACCGCTCGGTTCCCTATAATATGGTTGAGTTGGGCGGTGCTGGTGTACGTGTCATGTTCGTGAACGGACGCCGCCTATTGGGACTGGTCAACTCGAGACTGTCTAAAGTTGCTGTCCCTGAGGGTTATTTCTTTTTCGGATACTTTGGTTAAACACTAGTGTTACACTGTTCTCACATAATGGAACTATCTAAATTATGTAACAATGCATTGTAAAAAGTGATTGAAAAAGAGTAACCATGGAGTTTCTTGCTCGTTCTTCTCCATAGGAATCTACACTTTGGAACGAGCAAATAGCTTCACTAGAGGACAGACGGACAGACTGACACATAAAGTTAAACCTTATGATATCTTTTTTGCTTGACGTTCAAAAGTGCCTTTTTTGGTCTATTTGAAATAAAGAATTTGATTTGATTTGATTTGATTTATTCTTTGACTTTTATAGACAAACCAGATTCATTTTCCACATTAGAGGGTTTGGTGGGTGCAAAAGCAACGATGTATTATGGCCGGCTCTTAGCAGGGGAAAGAGCGTGATGGTTTTTAGTTAGTATCTGACGCTCTCTAAAATTTTTAATGATTTCTCCCACTCTGGGAGCTACAGAGTGGGAGAAATCATTAAAAATTTTACGTAACTTCCTAAATTGCTATATATCACATACTACACATCTCTGCACTACCAAAAGGTTGACTGGCAGAAAATGCTTCTAGCATTAAGTCCTCCGATATGCAATTGTAAAAATAAAAATGGATTTGTTAAAATGACTTATCACTAAGCTTAAAATGTCAGTGACAGAGGCACGTGGTGACGACAGGAACATGTAAATTATGTGATCACTATTATAGGTTCTATAAGTAGTCTATAAGTATTAGTAGATTATTTTTTTCTTGGTCTGTTAAGTTATTTAGTTGCATAAACATATATATATGTGTACCTATAATAGGCATGTTTACTAAGTCTTTGGTTGTTATATTTATTACTAGTATATAGTTTATAACATGTGTGCTGTTGGTATACCCATGAATAAATCAATAAATAAGCTTGAAATTACTTCCATAAGCCTAGTCAGACCACTTTTATGGAAACCACACAAAGAGTATGGTTAGTATACCAACAAACACACACACACACACACACACACACACACACACACACACACACACACACACACAAACACACATGCACGCACGCACAAACACACACACAGAGATTGTAAACCACCAATTGAAATAAATAAATGGTGACAATACTCTACCATCACCATACAGTATCAGCAGCTTTCTGAAATCTTTTACAAAAAAAGGAAACTGACTGGAAACAGATCACGAACAGCCAGTACGAAACTCAATTACTAAAGCAGCATCTGACAGGCTCCTGTCGACAACAAAGTGACTTCCAATTTGCATGACAATTACTGGCCGATTCATTTTCCCTTTAATCTCGACCAACATGAAATAAATTAAAATTCCGTATTTTATAAAAAATCCCTCTCGACTGTGTGACCGGCTGTGTATTTTTTATGTGACAGGACGGCGAAATAGTGGACTTATTACCTGATGGTAAGCAATCAGCGCCGTCCATGGACACTCGCTACAATGGAGGACTTACGAGTGTTTTGGTGATTTAGAGATTGGGCAGAGGAAGGATTGGACCTCCGGTAATCTCACTCACATGGCAAAATACAACGCCGTGGTGGTTTCTCGCTAGTTTTCTGTAATGTCGTGGTATCACTGCGGTTGAGCTGACCCATTCGTGCCGAAGCATGGCTCTCCCACACTTGCTAACTTTCTGACTTGTAAGAAGTCGTTTAGCTCCATTATTTACTGTTTTGTTATATAAATATGTGTCCATCTTTTTTATTGCGGATGACGGTTTTTGTCATGTTTTAAAAACCGAACATTGATTTTTGAAATAAGAATAAAAATATCCGTCTATCATTCGGATTATACAGGAGGAATGGAAGGAGATCGATCGGGAATCAGATCCGCGACGCGTTTGAAATCAGTCGCTTGCCTAGACAATACCAATGCGCCAATCGAGAAATCAATTAAAAAAGTCCAATCTGATATTAAAGCAGCAAATGTACTTATCCAATAACTGAAACAATACGATTAATTAATCGAAAACCTACCAGTTCGCTGTAACATTTAACTCTGTAATAAACGCGCTTTGTGAAAATTTTATTGGTTTAACTTCACTCGGGCGCATTAACTGACGTTTTGGTCGTCCAATTTACTAATTACTAGAGCTATACTTACCTAGTAGAGATCTTGTACTGGTCGCAATTAAACAACGATTTTATTTCAGCGAGGTAAGGTTTAATTTGGGATAAAGTGTTTGTGAAATGTAGGTTTGATATTGGTTTTGTAATAATCGGTGTCTATTATCTATTGTTTTACCAGAAATGTGATGTCATATTTGAACATTATTCCAGATTCTATTTTAGGGAAATAAACATATGTTTGTTATTTTTCTTCAGGAATCAAATAGGTTATTTCGACGGTAAACTAATCTGAAGTGTCACATTTTTTTTTTTTTGTGATGGGAAAATCGTCAAATGTCTTCTCAGTAGGGAGTATCAGACTCTTACTGACTAAAAATCCCCTCGTTCCTTCTCCTGCTCTGGGCTGAGGTCGCGGTGCCTCATTGCGCTTACCCCGCAACCCCGGCTGAAGTGTCATATGACGTTACGATTTAGAAGATGCTATGCTTATGGGCGGTACAAAAAAATATGTGTACAATATTATTTTATTATCTTACTGACACAATAGATAGGTTGCTAGTAGGTCATTCAAAACTGTAATATATAACATTGGCCGATTCCAAAACCGAACTCGGAATCTTTATGCGACGACTCTCCCTAATAGCAATCCCGGTGATTTTAGACAAAAAAAAAAATCCGAAGAAGATCGTTCTCATTTCGAGGATAACAGATCCAACTTATTAATTAGGAATATTGCGTTATGCGTCTAGTGGTTCGACATACATTGCTCAATGTGTTCATACGTTTGTGTTTCCTCATGCGATGATATGGTTTTAGGCAGCAATGTAAAACAAACGCAAAACGCAACCGCGCGACGCTCCGCTTCTCCGAAAATGTAGCCTTACATGAGCATGGTGATCACTTGCCAACTTAGGTAACCATAAACCTACTATGTCAGTAAAATATTCAACAAGAGTGCAATGAACTCTTCTGTCAGCGTTTCAGTCTATCTTGAAAATATGTGGTTCGAATCTGCGTTTCAAAACACGTACACATCACTTGAAGATGCCAACAGGGATGTAGCTTTGTACGTCAGCGAAATTGGATTTTATCGCTGTTACATTTTATACAGATAAAACAAAATATTGTAGTTAATAATAATAACAATCTAGTTAGCCCAGTGACTTGGTAAAAAAGACTTATTGAAATTGATTAGTAAGTATAAATTACATAATCAACATGGCTCTGTCAAAACAACTAAACTAGATCAAAAATTTGTCAACGCTGACGACAAAGTCCACCTTTGTGCTTTGAAGCTTAAACGACGCCTGTGTTATTGACAACCCTAGCTTTACGTACAAACAGCACATCAAAGTATCCTAAATTGCTCAAATATTTAAAAGAATTTCAACCCTATTCCAAAGAGGTAAAGGTTGAGAATTGATTGAGAAAAGATAGATGGCCGTCTGTATTTGATGAAATGACATTCCGTTACCGATAGCGTTCCTCTTAAGGGTTGAGGGTACAAAGTAACGCCTGGCCTCTGACAGGCTCATCAAGTTTGTGATCACTGGGTAACAGCTATCAAAGGGTTTTGATGAACAGTGAACAAGCTGGGACAGCTTATTTCCTAGCCTTTTACGTGAACCTGTCTATTACATCTTTTATTTAAGATGTTAAATTAATGTTTGAGATAAGTAAGTAATTGTTTTAATAAACAGATTGCTTTAAGTATTATTGTTAATGTTGAGCACTCGGAGAAAATTGACTTGGAACAAGTAGAGCTTCTCAGTTATTTCACGTGAGTAAATAAATCTATACCTACTAATATTATAAAGAGGTAAAATTTGTAAGTTTGTATGTAGGGAGTAATCTTTGGAACCGCTGGTCAGATTGCCAAAATTCTTTCACTGATAGATAGCTACAATGTTCCTAAGTGCTATAGGCTATAAAACATCACGCTAGGATTAAATGGAGCCGAGCAGCGGGTGAAACCGCGCGGGAGTAGCTAGTTTTCAATAAATTTAATATGTCTCAAGATAGCTTCTATTCAAATGAATCGTAATTCTTCATACTTATATAAAAGTCAAAAGTCAAAAGTCAAAAGTCAAAAGTCAAAAGTTTAAAGTCAAAAAGTCTAAATCATTTATTTCAATTAGACCCATACAGGCACTTTTGAAGGTCAAACAAAATTTTAAAGATATAAAGTGTCAGTCTGTCGGTCATTCCTTTTAGTGAAGCTATTTGCTCGTTCCAAAGTGTAGATTCCGATAGAGAAGAACGAGCAAGAAACTCCATGGTTACTTTTTTAAATCAGTGTCACATAAAGATTCTTTGATACATTATTTAGTTGGTTTGGTTATGTGAGAACAGTGTAACGCTAATATACAGAGAAACAAAACATCAGTTAACCATTAAATCTTTAAATTCCTAGCAGTCGCCAAAAGGCCGACGATGCGCTGGTGTTGCGGGTGTCCATTGGTGACGCCAATTGCTTAACATCAAGTGATCGAACCTTAATTTCAATTGTTTGCTCTACTCTAGAAAAAACAATTAAAAAATCTACATCCAAACTACTATACTATAAATGCGAAAGTAACTCTGTCTGTCTGTCTTTTCTTCACGCCTAAACTACTGAACTGAATTCTGTGAAATGTGGTACAAACATAGTTTGGAACTCGAGAAAGGACATAGGATAGTTTTTATACCAAAAATCTGCAGGAAGTCACTATTGTAGGCAAAAGCTAGTATAAAATAAAATAATTATATATTAACTTTGACAACACAAGAACACGAAAATATTCTACAAACTTCTAAATATCTAAAAATAACATTCGTCTGTCTGAGTGAGAGGGGTCTCACGCTCCAATCCATTTGATATGATTTCAGCCAATCCGATTGAGCTGGCTGAAGTCAAAACCTTGTAAGGTATATTCAGTAACGAAATTGGGATTATCTTCCAGAACAATATTAAGAAGATATTTGATATTGTGTGCCTTTACATACCATGACGATGTGGTGAAGTATATGTGTGTATAAATTATGTATAGCCGATCCTAATTAAATATTTTACTTGGTACAAAAGAAATTATTTCAACTAATTATACCAGTTTAGTCATTCAACCAATAAACCAATGTGGGAGAACCATGCTTCGGCACGAATGATCGGCTCGACCTGAGTGATAGCACGGTCTCACAGAAAACCGACGTGAAACAACCACAGCGTTGTGTTTCGCCGTGTGAGTGAGTTTAGGTATAAAGGTATGCATACCTCTATACCTCATATGTTTTGTGTTTAAATGTGTGTCATTTAATATTTAAATAAAATAAAAATATTCACGCCATTTATTTAACTAAATATTTCACATTCGCATTATTTTCGTATTCATAGGAAATATGTATGTACGTATGCTTTTGAAATTAAAAACTATATGACATTATATATAACGTTCTATTTTATACAAAACCATTGTACAAGATTGCCGCTGGTGTGACTACGCACTGTGACAGGTTGTTGATATAAATAAAAACTTAAATATTATTACAAATATCAAAATTACAAAGGTGATCCATCGCCTTACTACCGCCTACTGACAAAATAATGCGTAATAAAGATTGCAAGAAAGAAAGGAAGTCACTAATGATTAAGGTGATTATAGTTTATATATAAACATTTAAGAATGTTTCCTGTTTAAATAATTGTATTTAAAATCAAGCCTAGTTGAGGCAAACGTACAACATTTATGACTCAGAAACCGATTCCTATCACTTTTTTTTTTTTCATATCTCATGTTTTGTTTGCCTACACCAAAAGAGACATAATAATATAAACATCAATAAACGACCTTCATCAACAGGACTTAATTATTTATTCATCTATTTATCAAACAGGCACATTTAATGCTTTACGGCGTATAAAAAAAACAGTGTGACAAAACTGCACATGCACATAGTTTGTCTATCGGATCAAAAGTTATTAAGTTTTCAACCTATTATCTTACAAGCTAAGTTCACAATAACACATGTAGAAATAATAATAATAAATAATAATAATAGATTAACAACAATCTATAGATGGCATAACAAGTCCTGCATCGCGCAAGTGAAGTTTGCATAGCAAAATCCCAACATACAGCTGTTGATCAGTAGCCCTGATAACCTCACTTGGTCGGAGGATCCTCCTTTTCCTCCTCATTTCTCCCTCATAACGAACTTTACTCTCTGTTCTCTAAAACAATATATTTTTGACTTTAAATAATTTCATAACCTAGGTCAAAAATAAATGAATTCGACGTTTAAATAGAATGAAATATTGAAAAAAACTATGCTTTTATTCATCGATCGATCGTTACACTGAATTTTACATACATATTTTTAGCTAATTTTTGAGAAATAAGAACGCTATTTGACGCGAAAATTCTGTGACGCCATAACTCAGTGTTTCTTCATAGAAAAGTATAGTTATTGACATTTAGATAAAAGTATTGAATTTGACTAGTTGGAAACTACTGTATTATGTAGAATTCTTTTTTTTTCAGCACTAGGTACCTGTTTCAATTGCACTCGAATTTCGTTAAAAAGAGTTCGATTTCGATATCATCCATTTTCAGCTTGAAATTTTCTTTGTTTTTTATCATCAACCGAGACTTTTTCCTCATGGATTTATTCATGAGAGTTATTTATGTGGTGCCACGTATTTTATTGGTTCCAAGGCTGTTTGAGTTTTTATTCAGCAAAGTTTATCCCGTTTCTTTGGTGTATACCTTGAAAATGTTTTTATTTTTTAATTGAATTTATGTCTCTGTAATATTATTACACCTAACCCTTCCAAATAAAATATATTTTATACATCTATAGTGTACAGTGTTGAGATGCTATACTCATTTAAGATGTGTCATTGCAAGAGCCCTTAGAACCTTTTTTTTTTTTTTTTTTGTGAGGGGAAAATCATCAAATGACTTCTCCCGCCCAGGGCCGGGCAGGAGGGAGTGTCAGACTCTTACTGACTAAAAACCCCCCTGTTCCTTCTCCTGCTCTGTGCCGAGGTCGCGGTACCTTATTGCGCTTACCCCGCAACCCCGGCTGAACATCAGCCCTTTAGGGCCCCGTCTGTGGTGGTCTATTGGCTCTTTGAGGCGCGCGCGGAACGCTACGCGCCGTACGCTCGGGCCTGGTTCTGGTCGGGCGGCGAGCTGCCCTTACTCGCCGACCGCAGGCCCGTACTTACGGTGGCCGGAGATCGTCCCTCGATCCCCGACGCCCGTAGTGTCGCCAGTTGCGGCTGCTGGGGCGTGAGGAGGAGGATTGCTCCCTCACGCGGGCCGCCTCTCTCTTTGCGAGCATGACTGCTTCACAAAAGGAGGAGACGGCGTCCCAGTTCCTCTCACTCCGCACCATGGCCTCGACTAAGGCCGGGCGCGAGAGGTCGCCGCCGCCGATCACTTCCCTGAGGATACGGCGGTGCTCAGCCCAGGCAGGGCATACCGCTACCGTATGCTCCACCGTATCCTCTAGGTGGTCCTCACAATGACGACACTCGGGCGTTTCCTCCCGCTGAATCCGAAACAGGAACCTACCGAAGCTGCCGTGCCCGGTAAGCACCTGCGTCAGACGGAAGGTGAGGACGCCGTGGCGTCTCTCAAGCCACTCCTCAAAGAGGGGTCTTACCGCTGCTATGGTAGCGTGCCCGGCCCTCGGTTGCGACAGTCGCTGTCTCCACTCTGCCATGAGATCTCGCCGGAGCTCATTCCGCCACGCACTTATTTGGCGCGGCAAAGGATCTTCGCCCCGGCTACGCGCGTCTGCGCGCAAACTGTAGACGCGCGCGAGCGCCTTCGCTTCTAGATCCCACGGCGGTGATCCGGCAAGGAGGTTCGCCGCCTCCCCGGAGATCGTGCGATACCCGCGGATTACTCGTATAGCCATGACCCTCTGGGACGCGACCAGCGTACGAGCCGGCCGCCGCTTCAAGTCCGGCGCCCACACAGGGGCACCGTAGAGGGCCATGGATCGCACAATTCCCATATACAACCTCCGGCAGGAGGCGTTTGGCCCCCCGAGGTTGGGAAGGAGCCGCTTGAGCGCGGCCCCAGACCGTTCCAACTTAGGGGCCAAACGACGAAAATGCTCCGTGAAGTTCCATCGGCTGTCGAGGACGAGACCCAGGTACTTCATCGCCGACTCGACGCCGATGGTAACTCCTCCTGCCGTTACTTGGGACCCACCTGGAGGTGGCGCGCTCCGACGGCCATAGAAGCACATGGCCTCGGACTTGTGGAGCGCCACCTCGAGTCCCAACTGCCGGATCCTTGCAACGACTGTCGCAACCGCTTGTGACATCAGGTCGGCCGCCGCCTGATGCGACCTCCCGTTCGCCAGCACCAGCGTGTCGTCAGCATAGCAGACAATGCTGACGCCGCTCGGGAGGTCGGTGCGTAGCACCCAATCGTACCCGATGTTCCACAGGAGAGGTCCCAGGACCGATCCCTGTGGGACACCGCGCGACACCTCTCGCCGATTCCACACGCCCCGGTGACCGGGGTAGATGACACATCTGTCCGTCAAGTAAGCCTCGACTACACGACGGAGATAGGCAGGCACCCGATGGTACCGGAGTGCCTCCAAAATGCAGCTCCAGGGCAGCGAGTTAAAGGCGTTGGCGATGTCCAGAGACACCGCCACGACGACTCGCCTCCCGGCCAACGCTGTCCCCGTCGTGAGGTCCCTCACGCGCATGATGGCGTCCACCGTGGAGCGCCCTCTGCGGAAGCCGAACTGGCCGTCCGCTAAATCCGGCCCCCTTCCAGACAGGTGCCCGACGAGGCGGTCTGAGATTATCCTCTCGAACAGCTTTCCCACCTCGTCGAGCAGCACAATGGGCCGGTACGCGGACGGAGAGTCCGCAGGACGCCCCGGCTTCTTCACGAGGACCAGTTTACCCGTCTTCCACGACAGCGGAAACTGGCCTCTCTCCAAACATGCGCTGAACAGACCAAGTAGTCGAGGCCTGAGAGCCTCCGAGGCCAGGACCCAGACCTTGGCATGCAGCCCGTCAGGTCCTGGGGCGGTATTCTTGCCGCTCAGCCGGCGCACCGCCACTCTCAAATCTACCTCGGTCACTTCCGGAGCGGATTCGTCGTCGTCGTCGATGTAGCCCGCATTGGGCACCGCAGGGGGCGGGGGCATAGCCGGAGGCGTGTAACCCATCTGTGGTCGGGGGAATAGCGCCCCAACCACTTCGTCCACGACCTCCGGCCGGAGACTCTGAGTCAGTGGGGGCGCCCAGGTGCGCTTATCACGCACCATCCGGTAGGGGCGTCCCCACGGGTCTCTGTTCAGAGTCTCCAACATCTCCTCGCGGGCCCGATCTTTGGCCCGCCGGATCTCCACCCTGAGGGTGGCCTTCGCCGCCCTGTACTCCTCGTATAGCTCCGCCTCTCTGGTTTCGGCGTCCAGAGGGCGGAGACGGAGCCTGCGGTACCTGGTGTATCGGCGTCGCGCTGCGGTGCACTCACCGCGCAGGTCTGCCAATTCCTGCGACCACCAATACACCTGGCGCTTGCGTTGGCACGGTCGGATCCGGGGCATCGCCACGTCGCACATCCTTGACATGGCGTCCTGGAGCCATCTCGCCTCCTCGTTAATGTCGGCTGGCCTGACCGGTGGTATCACCCAGGCCTGCACGACTGCGGCTTCCAGGAAAAGCTCCCGGTCCAGTTGCCTAAGCTGTAAGGACGGGACTTAGGTGAATCAAACAAGATGTTGTTGGTTACACGTTACGTTTATTAATGCCTCTCTACCTAAAAGATACAATGTTATATTCTTATAGACTAATGATTACTTACTACGTCACACGCCCTCTCAAAAAAGGAAAAAAAAAATGTAAACTATAAAAACATTTTTTTTTTTTTTTTTTTTTTTTTTTTTTTAAATTTAAACATAATTCATTCAATTGTGTAGATTCAGCTTTTATACATTTTTCATTGTATAATAATTAGTTAATTGTAAGTTAGTATCCAATATCTATTTCAGTACACTTTACAATCTAAACAATAAACAATGACATCGGTACAAGTCTTCATTTGATATCGTACAATTACAAACAAAAGTGTTACAGGAATATAATCTTATTCATAATACAGTCTAGTTCTATTTTTATGAACAGTTTTTTCCTTTCCCTTAACTAAGATAACAACATTTGGAGATATGTCCTTAACTACTGAAAATGGACCTAAATATAATGGATCAAGTTTGTTACTGTTCTCATTTTTAACCAATATTAAATCACCAGTTTTATACGTTATTGGATTTATACTGCTATCATATTTACTTTTTCTAATAATTTTAGAATTAATAAGATTGGTTTTAGCATCCATTTGAGACTTTTGTATACGATATTTTAATTCAACAGCATAGTTATCAAAATTATAAATCGGATCTATTGTAGTAGTGAGGTTGGAAGGTATGTTACATTGTTTCCCGAATACTAATTCATATGGCGTAAATTTTGTACTCGAATGTACTGAAGTGTTATATGAGAAACACCAGTAGGATACCCATGAACTCCATTCCTGTGTTTGACTATTAACTTGCATTCTCAAATAAAAAGTTAAGTGTTTATGGCTATTTTCTAATGAACCTAAAGTTTGATGATGGAAAGCTGTAGATTGTAAATGATTTATATGTAAAATTGTACATACCTCTTTCATTATGCTGTTGACAAATTCGGTTCCTCTGTCGCTTACTATCTCACGGGGAATGCCATATCTAAGAATAAAATTATTTACCAGTGTTGTGGCCACCGTACGCGCATCCTTACTCGCTATCGGATACGCCTCGACATATTTGGTGAGGTCACACTGTAGTGTTAAAATGTAGTTATAGTTGTTATCTCGTGGTAAAGGACCTACTAGATCCATATATACTTTATCGAAAGCTGAATTTCCACAATCCGTTATAACCATAGGCTCTTTTACTGTATTTAAATATTTATAGCGTTGACATTTATTACATTTCATTACAAAATTAGTAACATCACGCTCTAATCCACTCCAAAAATATTTTTTACGAATATTGTTTAACATACGTCTTATCCCTGCATGTCCACTAGTAGGAAGAATATGATAATCGTTCAAAATTACTCTCTTTGTATCGTCGTCGACAATCTTTTTAACGCCTTTTACTACGCATAAGCGGGGTCCGGACCACTTAGGCAATTTATTTATATATTGAGCTAGCTCTTTTATTATTCTTACGTTATTTTCATCTTTAATTATATATAAAGTATCTATTTTTAAATCAGCACAAAATAATTCCATTTCTCTCACAGAGACCGCTCGTGTACGCTGTGATTGAGTAAATAGTTTTACATATATGGTGCGATCTGACGCCGAATACGCATAATCACCATTCTTTAAAGACACATATTTTTTAACTTTCATCCATTCTTTCTCATTCACAAATACCAATTCCGTGTAATCCTTCGGTAGTTTTAACATTTCTACAACTCTTGGGTGATCAGTCCAATCGTTTTTAGGAATATTAGCCACCGAAGTATGATTACCAGAATTTTTCTCAAGCTCCCGTCTCTTCGCTCTAGTAAGTACAGACACAATGTGTTCGTTCATCGCCCGTAATTCTTCACCAGTCACTTCTATGCGCGACAATGCATCTGCAGCTACATTATCACGCCCTTTCACATAAACCACTTTGTAATCGTACTCCTCTAGTAATAACCGAAATTTTAATAATCTACTGGAAGGATCTGTCAAGTTATACAAGTATACTAAAGGCCTATGATCCGTTTCAATAATAAATTGTCTTCCATAGAGATAAGGCCTAAAATATTTGACGGACCATACTATCGCTAACAATTCTTTTTCAATTGTAGGATATCTGCACTCGGCCTTGTTTAAACTTCGGCTGGCGTAAGCAATTGGCCTACGATCAGCATTACACAAAACTGAACCTATAGCGTACCCTGACGCATCGGTTTGAAGAATAAAAGTATTACTGTCATCAAACAAAGGATATTGTAATACCGGAGGTTTTACTAAACAGTTTTTTAACATAGAAAATTTTCATTTTTCATTCATGCTCTTTCTTAATGTTTTGGCTATAAAATTCAAGAGCATCTATTAATTTTTTAGTACATTCCTCCTCTCCTGTCATCACAGGTAGAAGAGAAGATGCAGTTTTCATGTCAAACTCAGTCATGGTGTTCACGGTACTTAGGCTTTGTTCGTTCTCTAAACAAAAATTCTGAATTCTTTGATAATATGACTCTATTTCCTCACAAATAATCAAAATATATTTTAATTCCTCCTGCTTAACATAACCTTTAGACACCTTTATATCTAATTCACTACGACATGTAATATATTTATCATATAAACCATTCGCTTCTAAATATTTTTGCTCTAACACTTTCTTTGTTCTTTTAACTTTACTTAATTTTAGTAAATTGACTTTAATATTTTTAATTAATGTATGAATATCTATTAAATCAGACATTTAACCCTTAACTCATGAAAAATAAATGAAGTGGGGCAACATAAAGAAACCTATTCTAAATCTTAACTAAAATACCTCTGTCCATGCCGTACACTTGAAACACTTCACACACACATTTTCACTTTTACCGTAACATATGAAGACTCTCTTATCCGATGTCTGCCTTTGTCTAGCCGAGTTTTACTCAAGGCTAAACGCTCTCGATATTGGACTCTTTGCTCCTTGGGTCACGCCTTGGGCCAGAACGCCTAAAAGCACTCCTGGCTATCTCCGCTCGCATCCAGTCTACGTGACAGCGTTTATACAGCTTGTATACTCCAAACCAAACTCCAATAGTCAGGATGACCAACATCGCACCCAGTATAAAATTGGTCACTGACTGATTTTGATGTAGTTGGGCAACATCAGCAGCATTTACGCCACCTGCGGCGTTTTGCGCAATCACAACTTCTTTACTTTGTGGTTTTCCCATTGTCAGAATCAAAATTACGCACCAAACTTATAACTTTGTCCGAACAATAACCTCTCGTATGTCGAACGGCCTTCTAAAGGTCGATCGCTATTACGCGCATCTGTCGCGCCGCCTTCTAAAGGCGCCTAGTCCCGTGCCCTATTTAATTTAAATTTGTGACGCTTTAACTATACCTCTCTTGCTCAAACCTTTACAAAACGTAGTACGAAAGACAGGGGTGGCGATAAAATCAAGTGCTATCCGGAAAAATAAAGTGGTCTACTAATATCATAAGTCTATAGTTGCGTGTTTATTCGAACGTTTACCGTTGCAGAGACATATACTTTAAAGTGAAATATATTTTGTTTTGGTGTTTTAATTACTACAAATTATAAAGAATATCATGGATTGGTAAGTTATACACTGTTTAAAATAATTATCTTGTGGATTTGTAATAAAATAATCAAAATTAACAAAGATTATTGATACACGATAAGTCGATTCGGTATTATGCCCAAACTTTTTTCTAATATTTTGAATATAAAATATTCTTATAGTAGCAAAACAATCATAGCAAATGCTTTCAAAATTAATTGTTTTAATATATTACGATTTGTTTTAAAGTATAATTGATTAGATTTTGTGTAATATTGAATTGAATAACTTCGCAAACCGAATCGGCCTCCTAAAGGTTGATTGACAGACTCGCATTTTGTTTCAAGGTCATCGAGTCGGCCATTTTTTCTGTAGGTAGAATTAATGGGGATAAGACATTCATGTTCGTTTTTGTACTTTGGTCCAATGGTTTGATTATTTTTCTAATCGTATTTTTTTTCTTTAGCAATTTTTTTGAACATTTGCAGGTAGCGAACCGAATGATGGTGAGAGTGATGATGAAAAAATGGTCGCACCACTGATTCCTTGCACCTTTAGGTGCCTTTTAGAAACACCCATGGACACCGAAGACATTAAAGGCCAGCCATCATTTATCGTTGAGGCTGTACCGATAATAAACCGATAATAAAAGCAATAAAGAAATAATAATTTGACTTGATAGATTTTGAATGTTAGTGGTCTTATCCATATTAAGTTAACACTACGTATGTTCAAACTTGTACTTTTTGTGGTGTTTTGATAAGTTTTTGTAATGGATTTTGGAAATGTTTTTGTACAGAAACATGTTTATGTTTTATAGTTTTAAAATAGTAAATATTGTTAACCTTACGAACATGAATCTATATTTGAAATTGATGGTACAGATTTTGCTCAGTCATCAAACATTTGAGATGATATTTTAGCGCTTAAATTTAAGTGCCTATTAAGATTGATGATTTTTATTAATTCATACTCAAAACTTGGATAAAATATATTCTGTACGTAATGAATATTAACTAAACTTTAATTTACACACGTAGTTGAAGCCATCCGGGCTAAACTTTGTTTAGAATCGAAAACTAAACATGTGTTTATTTTTGTCGGTCGAGCAGGTACCCGAAAAAGGTCAAGTGCAGTAAAAAGCTTGTGGTGTAAAAAAAATGTACTAAGGGATTTGATTTTCTGTATTGTTTACTGTAAAATAAGTTATATTTAAGTAAACAAATTAATTTTTTTTCAAAATCTTTGTATTATTATTTATTAATAGCGACTTATAACGAATAAAGTGGAAAAAAAACACTTCTCTTAATTTCACTTTAGATTTAACATTATATTACATGTTAAATATAAACTATAAAGTATGTAGCCTGTTAGTATATTTCATTACGATTGCAACAATATATGATAGTGCATAGTTGTTACTACAAATTTCAAAAATACCGGTGTTTTAATATTACGCGCCAATTTTTCGCCACCCCACCTGTACGTACTGCTGACATATGCGCAATTTTGCAAAAATGGCCGCGACATCTGAGGGGTTAACGCAATACAATAGTTTTTTCCCTCATGTCACTACGCGCGATTTACTGAGCCCGGAATCCGACACCGAACCTTAAATGGCAGGGTCGCCATGTAAGGACGGGACTTAGGTGAATCAAACAAGATGTTGTTGGTTACACGTTACGTTTATTAATGCCTCTCTACCTAAAAGATACAATGTTATATTCTTATAGACTAATGATTACTTACTACGTCACAAAGCGCCCAACGCGGGCCACACGGGGCCTGTCTGACTGGCGGGTCTGCGGACTCGGCGGAGACGTCGAACCGTATATACCGGTGGTCCGAAAACGTCTCCACCTCCTCCATGACGCGCCAGTCAACAACGCGCGATGACAGAGCGGGGCTAGCAAACGAAATGTCCACCACTGACTCGCCCCGCATCCGTACGCACGTGGGGACAGAACCCCCGTTCAGCACGACTAGGCCTGTCTCCAGAGCCCAGTCTTCGACCATCCTTCCCCGGACATCAGTGAGCCGGGAACCCCAAGCCAAATTCTTGGCATTGAAGTCCCCGAGGACCAACACGGGGAGGGGACGGAACCCGACGACGACGGTGACTAACTCCCTGAGGGAGTTGTGGAACTCGACGAGAGTTCGGTTCGGAGAGAAGTACACGCCCACCACGGCGATCTCTCCGAACCGAGCCGCGACGCAACCCCTGCCTCGCTGAGGCCCTTCGGGGGTTGGGGTACCGGCGGCGGCCGACGAGATGATGGTCACCGAGCCGTCCAGGTCTGACACCCAGTGTTCCCTGGCTGGAACGAAGTACGGCTCGGAGACCACAGCAACATTGATCGACCACTGCGCCATGCTCTGGAGCAGGAGATCCTGAGCAGCGACGCAGTGGTTGATGTTCGCCTGGAGGAGGCGTAATGGAGCCATTATTGGGTATCCATCACGACCTCTTCTCTGACGGCAGCGGCGACAGCAGCAGTCGCAGGGGTGTTGGCGACTGCGGCGGCAGCGGGAGCGACGGTGGGAGCGGTGGAGGTGGCTAAGGGCCTACCTTTGCTCCTGGGCTTGGTGGGGGGGGAGCAGGTTTTGCCCCCAGCCCGGTGATCGGCCGGCTTGCCAGCCGCCGCACATACTACGCAGTGCGGCGGGGCGGTACAAGCGCCGGCCCTGTGACCGGGCTGACCGCAGCGGAAGCAGCGGTCGCTGCGGTCCACCTCTGAGGTGCATTTGGCACCCACATGATGGCCAATGACGCAGCGGAAGCACCTCAAAGGTCGGGGTTCCAGCAGCTTCACCTGCGCCGAAACCCAGCCCACCAGGAGCCTTTTGCCCTCTGCCAGCTTTTTGGCCGCTGTGACGGGGCAGCTGACTACCACAGTCCGCAGCCCCGTATTGTCCGGGCGGATAGTGCCTGCCTTGACCTGGTCAGCAGGGCACCCCCCCGTCCTGGCGACAGCGGCCGCCACCTCATTCTCCGTCACGGAGTCGTCCAGGCCCATGATGCGTAGCTCCAGGCATTTGGTGGGCCTGGACACGCGAGCTTCGTCCGCCGCAATGCACGCCCTGAGCCTCTCGGCAAGGGCGTCAGCGGACGGGCCGCTGGCCGCGCCGGGGACCTCCAAGAGACGGGCTCCAGTGGCAGTGACCCTCACTGCGAACCCGTCGGGTGCCCCAAACTCCGCGGGAGTTACCGCCCCCTTCAATTTGGCGAGGACCTCGCCATACGTCACCCCCTTTTTCGCCGCGTCCGGCTGTAGTGTGATAACTACAGCCGAAGATTTTGGGGCGAGGAGCATTGCCGCAGCGCGCTTCTCCTTGCGCCGCTGCTGTCGCCGCTGCCGCTGCTCCTTCTTCCGGAGCTTCCTCCTCTCTTTGGCGACCTTCCTCACCTCCCCCGCCACTTGCCACTCGCTACCAGCACGCGACTCAGACGGCGGAGTAGGTGCCGATGCGGCTGGGGCTCCAGCCGCTGCTCCTCTTCGTCTGCGGCTCATCGGCGCAGGAGCCAGCGCCGAGGGAGACTCGGGCGCCCTCGTCGGTGACAAGGCTGTCGGCGCTTTCGCTCCCTTCTTCACCGGTGCGCTGGCTTGTGCCCCACGGCTGGTTGGCGGCTTGGGCTTAGCCGCTGCGGCAGCATACGACCTGGCTGCGAGTGGAGGTCGGAGGAGCCTACCCTCCAGCACGTCGAAACGCTGCTGGAAGGCGGCAATCTCCCGCCGCATAAGGCCGAGAAGGTCGGCCTCAGCTGGCTGCGAGGGTTGGGGACGACCCGCGCGAGCAGCGGCGAGTTCCGCCTTTGCTGCACGAAGTTCCGCCTCCAGGGCAGAGTTCGCAGCCGCTAATCGGGCCAGCTCGCGCCTCATTCCAGCCATCTCTTTTTGCAGAACGGTCATCTGCCGCTCTGCTGAGCCCTGCTGGGATACCGCCGACATTATAGCGGCCTCCGCGTGCTTAAGAACTCCGTTCCTGCCAGCCTGGGTTTTTTTCCCAGCCAGCATGCGGAGTGCTTCCTTAACCTGGAGGCGGAGGCTCTCAGCGCCGCCTACAGCATCCTCACCGCCGGACACCTCCATCTCCGAGGAGTCCGAGGGGGCAGCCTTTCCCAGGGCGCTCCCCTCCGCTGCCAGCCGCTCTGCCGGCTCAGATCGGCTCCCAGCCGCCCTTGTGGAGCCCTTCCCCTTGCCCCTACCCCGCGCAGCCGTGGGGATTTTGGGGGCTGGGGCCTCCTGCTCGTTGGAGGACGGCTCTCGACCATCCTCCAGCCTGGGACGTTTAAAGACGCCCCGGTCTTTCTTGTGGCGCAGCGCGATGCTGACGCCAGACAATGATGAGTCGGACTCTGAGTCCGACTCCTTCCTCCCCGGGGCCCGTGCACGGGACTTGCTGGACGGGACCAGCGCCTCCCCACGAACCCGAGAGCCGCCCTGGCCCTCACTATCGCCTCCAAGCGAGCTAACCTCGCTTGCCTTCTCCTCACCGGTAGGTGGATTTTTATTTTGGTTTTTTTTAGACATCTCCATTGAAGTCCCACGAGTATGGGGGAAATAAGAGGTCCGCCCAGGGAGAGCCCCCTGTCCCTGGGTAAGTGTGCATTTGTCTCCCAACTAGGGGGTCCACCGGTCCCCTAGCTGGGGGTGCGCTCACGACTGATCCTACTCCTCAGCCATACATACCCTCGCCGCGCACCAGAACTTAGTATTGGAGGAATTTTTTATAGAGGTTCTCTTCCTCGCGGTCCGGGCGGTTAAGCCAAGACCCTCGTCCCGGTCCGAGTCATAAAACATGACCATGATCTCTTCCCGGATTACGATATCGGCGGGTGCAGTCGGGCGCAGCTAGTGCCCCGATGCTACTCATTGGCAGGGTGAGTGCACAACGAGCGCCGCCCTTGTTTCTCCGCCCCGCTCTCTGCTAGGTCCAGAGAGTCGTGCGGAGGAACGCCCCCACGGAGGCTTAGACCCTATGACAGCATAGAGCCGGTCGCCTCTAGAACCCGACCGGGTTCTCCGCCCGGCCAGAAGTTCGCTGCGGGCGACAGTCAAACCAACCCTGTCGCCATCCCGTTAGGGAGACTGTCGCCCGCACCCAGGGTGCACCACGGGGAGGTCTTCTGGCACGCACCCCAGAGCCCTTAGAACCTACTGACAAAATAATGCGTAATAAAGATTGCAAGAAAGAAAGGAAGTCACTAATGATTAAGGTGATTATAGTTTATATATAAACATTTAAGAATGTTTCCTGTTTAAATAATTGTATTTAAAATCAAGCCTAGTTGAGGCAAACGTACAACATTTATGACTCAGAAACCGATTCCTATCACTTTTTTTTTTTTCATATCTCATGTTTTGTTTGCCTACACCAAAAGAGACATAATAATATAAACATCAATAAACGACCTTCATCAACAGGACTTAATTATTTATTCATCTATTTATCAAACAGGCACATTTAATGCTTTACGGCGTATAAAAAAAACAGTGTGACAAAACTGCACATGCACATAGTTTGTCTATCGGATCAAAAGTTATTAAGTTTTCAACCTATTATCTTACAAGCTAAGTTCACATTAACACTTGTAGAAATAATAATAATAAATAATAATAATAGATTAACAACAATCTATAGATGGCATAACAAGTCCTGCATCGCGCAAGTGAAGTTTGCATAGCAAAATCCCAACATACAGCTGTTGATCAGTAGCCCTGATAACCTCACTTGGTCGGAGGATCCTCCTTTTCCTCCTCATTTCTCCCTCATAACGAACTTTACTCTCTGTTCTCTAAAACAATATATTTTTGACTTTAAATAATTTCATAACCTAGGTCAAAAATAAATGAATTCGACGTTTAAATAGAATGAAATATTGAAAAAAACTATGCTTTTATTCATCGATCGATCGTTACACTGAATTTTACATACATATTTTTAGCTAATTTTTGAGAAATAAGAACGCTATTTGACGCGAAAATTCTGTGACGCCATAACTCAGTGTTTCTTCATAGAAAAGTATAGTTATTGACATTTAGATAAAAGTATTGAATTTGACTAGTTGGAAACTACTGTATTATGTAGAATTCTTTTTTTTTCAGCACTAGGTACCTGTTTCAATTGCACTCGAATTTCGTTAAAAAGAGTTCGATTTCGATATCATCCATTTTCAGCTTGAAATTTTCTTTGTTTTTTATCATCAACCGAGACTTTTTCCTCATGGATTTATTCATGAGAGTTATTTATGTGGTGCCACGTATTTTATTGGTTCCAAGGCTGTTTGAGTTTTTATTCAGCAAAGTTTATCCCGTTTCTTTGGTGTATACCTTGAAAATGTTTTTATTTTTTAATTGAATTTATGTCTCTGTAATATTATTACACCTAACCCTTCCAAATAAAATATATTTTATACATCTATAGTGTACAGTGTTGAGATGCTATACTCATTTAAGATGTGTCATTGCAAGAGCCCTTAGAACCTACTGACAAAATAATGCGTAATAAAGATTGCAAGAAAGAAAGGAAGTCACTAATGATTAAGGTGATTATAGTTTATATATAAACATTTAAGAATGTTTCCTGTTTAAATAATTGTATTTAAAATCAAGCCTAGTTGAGGCAAACGTACAACATTTATGACTCAGAAACCGATTCCTATCACTTTTTTTTTCATATCTCATGTTTTGTTTGCCTACACCAAAAGAGACATAATAATATAAACATCAATAAACGACCTTCATCAACAGGACTTAATTATTTATTCATCTATTGATCAAACAGGCACATTTAATGCTTTACGGCGTATAAAAAACAGTGTGACAAAACTGCACATGCACATAGTTTGTCTATCGGATCAAAAGTTATTAAGTTTTCAACCTATTATCTTACAAGCTAAGTTCACAATAACACATGTAGAAATAATAATAATAAATAATTGGCTGAAGAACTAACGCCCGAAATCAATTAAAAAAAATACATCCAACACACACATAATAGCTCTTTCTGAACAATTCTTTCTCAATGTAACCACTTGAAACATTAACAAATAGATAGTATAGAAACCACTAACCAGAGCACAGAAGGTCTGAATCTTCCCGTTTACCTCAGCACTATCTATAAAGTTTTATGTTGAACCTAATTACTTTTCTGTCCGGACCCGGTCAGGTACCGCAATCCTGTGGTCCCGGGATCCCGGTATTCCGGGATTCCAGTCCCGCCTCAATTGTCACAGTCGCAAGTGATATACGAGAAGCTAATGATCCTTTTACCTTTTTGCAGAGTATCGGTTCCTTCCTTTTACTAGAAATAAAATTGTATGGTTGGATTAAAACTCTTTTTTTCTTTTTTGCAGTTATTTATTTAATCACCAATACATTGTTTGCTATTGACGTATGAATTATAGCATGATATATTTTTTAATCATTCGATATTTACTTTCATTGCGCATTGTGCATGATTCCAACAAACATAATCACTAATCTTCATTTTATTATTTCCTTAGTAATAAATCATAAGAATAGCATATTTGAGTTCTTAGGAAACAAGTATTAAAGTTTTAAACATTATCATCTTCATTAGGAACAATCATTCTTCAAGTACTACGAAGCGCTTAATCAAAAAGCTTTTATGGTATTAAAAATGTAAAAAGGGTAATTTTCAATGAAAAAATCCTTTGCAAAGAGCTACTTGATTTATGACTTTAAGATACGGCCGGATAGAGGCGTAATCAGAAAGCAAATACCTTACCTACCCGTAGTCTCGTAGCCCCGTAGCCCTGCTACGATTACGTAAGCTACGGCGTAGCAATATGATTGTCTCCAAAATGACTTAAAAGCTATTTTTTAGAAAAAATACTGTGTGTTTTAACCTTAAGGTCTAAAATTGATGGAAATTTATAAGTAGCTCTGCTTATTTCCATAGCGTATTCTTATCCACTTCTATTAAAAAAAATCGTAAATATCTTTATAATCTCTGGAGACTGGTCACTGAATTGGATTTGGATCAAACACTCAGAAAAGTTCTCGGAAAGGGATTATTAAGGAAATATAAATATTTATAAAAGTGGAACAACAGATACGGATGGTTTTTTACGGTTGACTGGATTACTTTCACTTGAGTAAATGTTTGATCGAAAAGACTTATACCGTTGTGACATAAATACTTAGCAGTTTTTATTTATATATAGTTTTAATTTTATATATACAAACAATTTTATTAGATTTATCGTATTGCGTGCGCTTATTTTCTTTGTCGGGTTGAGTATCAACATTATTTTTGAATTTGAATTAAACTTCCAGGTTTTTACTAATAATTATTACATAAAAAATGATTCAGATAATGCAATAACCTTGGAATACATATATATGATTTATAAGTATCTTTATTTTTTTTTTTTATTTTATTTAATAAGGTACATCAACAATATACCTAAAATACATTTTCTTAATTTTATGACTGAGTCAGAGTTCTTGTATGTATATCTTCAAAGACAAGATAATAAATAAAAAGGAAATTAAAAAAGAACGTTATAAACGTTAATTAACTAACACTACTATCAGAGTTATATTAAGCAACATTTTAACTATTTTTTTTAAATACGTGTTTAAACCTCTTACAATGTATAGATTTGTATACAACCTGAAGTTTAGATTACAACAGCGCAGTTCACTTGGGAACAAAATGGCGATCCAATCTCGTTCTATTCACAACGGAAGCGTTTGTGATCAAGACTATTATATTATTATTGAGAAGTTTCAGGGAACAATGCCATTGATATCTATGTAAGTATATTATAGACTTCGTAGAAAATAAATATTACTACAGTTTAAATAAAATAAATAACAATATTGCTGATGTCCTATTTTACTCATATTAAAGGTGTCTAAATGGCCTCTGCGAGTTGGCTTCGGCCCCTCGTAGCGAATATACAAATAATAATAATATAATAGTGTCGTATAGTTACCAAAAACATCATCATCATCATCATCAGCTAATAAGTTCTCACAGTTGAGCGTAGCCGTCTTCTCGCACGTAGTAGACTTCAGCATTTATGACCATTATTGCTAAAGGCTTTGCCTTTAGGGGTTATTGACAAACTTAAAATAAAAAAAATAATAGATCATAGATTGGTATATGTGTGTGCCAAATTATCTAAGGAATAAGGTTAGTTAACACTTCCTATGTAAGCTTTCTTGGTTCATGCATGCAATAATATATAAAAAAGGCTTATCCACCAAAATTTTGCAGAGAAAACAAAACAGTAAAATTACAGTTTTGAAATTCTCGAGAAACATAGAAAGACAATAGACGAAGATAACAATGTCTGAGTTGTTTATTAATTTCGCTTTGTACCTAAAGGAATCCGAGTTCAACAAGCCATTAAGATTACTTTGAAGACTATGCATTATTCTCCTTGATAGTCTTAACAATTGAGAGACTTGAGCATAAATAATGTATATATATATATATATATAGTTCATATACCTATATAAATATACACCTACAAATATATATACCTACATTTTACTTGAAGTTTTACTAGTTTATATGTACCTATATACATACAAAAGTAAAACTTTATTATTTTAATGAGAGTGAGGATTTGCTCTTCGTTACAATTATTTTTATTGTTCTCATATGTAATCATTATATGCCATCTAGTAGTGATGTAAATGTTCGACTATTGGTTAGCCCGAGTGATGAAATTAAAAAATTACACCATAAAATCTCTTATCACGATTTAAAAAGAAAATAAACACACTTTCGCAGGCACGCATTTACAATACTAGTGACGCGGGCTTCAATAATGTTTCGTACTTAGTCTTACTAATAGATAGTCTCTACATATAACACTTTGCCTTTGTTTCTCAAGCTAAAAGTATGCATAAAAAAATCGAATCAACATTCAATTTTCACCTCGACCAAAAATTACAAAAACTTACATGACATGTAGAACACATGAGACAAAGATCTCAAGTCTGGCCTTCCTTGTCAGCAATCTCGAAAAAAATTCGGTGTACGACCCTCGCTCGAGCATAATATTATAATAAATTCCGAAGTAACAAAGTTAGCTCATAAAAAACCTACACCATATCAAAATGTTGGTTATAAAAATAAACCTCTTTGGCTCTTTGTAATACGCTCATGAAAAATTAATTTGCAAGATTCCGACTTAAAACTTCTCTTACAATTAAATGTTAAGTATTCAGGGCAAAATCTTTGGATAAGGGTTGGCACTTAGTGGAAATGTTAGCTTAGTAATCTTAGTATGTGAGGAATATTGTTACTTAGCTTATGAAGATAAAGAGGGTATTTTGCTTTTCAGTATTAAGAGACTCAGTACCGCTTTCGGGCTCAAAAAATCTACTTATATATAGTATTTTTTTGCCTAATTAGTCTAAAAGTGGAGATAAAAACCATTTTAACTATACATATAAAGTGTATAACTATCCAAAAGTTATACACTTATAAGTGTGGGAGAGCCATACTTCGACACGAATGGGTCGGCTCAACCGGAGTGATACCACGACCTCACAGAAAACCGGCGTGAAAAAACCACAGCGTTGTGTTTCGCCGTGTGAGTGAGGTTACCGAATGCCCAATACTTACCATTCCCCAATCCCACCCCAATCCGTAAAAATGCATACAATTTATGAAATAATTCCTTTAAAACAT
The DNA here is from genome assembly GCA_902829305.4 of Spodoptera exigua. Taxonomy (NCBI): domain Eukaryota; kingdom Metazoa; phylum Arthropoda; class Insecta; order Lepidoptera; family Noctuidae; genus Spodoptera; species Spodoptera exigua. Next base: position 9,914,187 of record LR824615.2, read on the forward strand.
TCTACATCCATACACACTAACACAGCATTAATTCTCTTAAATAAAGTAGTGAGTACCTAAACCCTAGTATAAAGAAGGTTGTATATTTGAAGCCTGTGGTTCAACAAACATTAGGTATTAATTTTATTAAATGTTTGTGCCACTTGAATGGCCAATATGCGTGTCATTTGTTGTATCGTAGGTCCCAAATCACATTTCGCAGATAATTCGGAGGTTAATGAAATTCTTTACAAAATACAATTGTTGGTACCACCCCGGTTCCCGAATAGCGCAATCCTTAAATCATCGGTGATTCATTAGTAGCTCCACAATGTTGTGGTATCCATGGACAGCGCCGGTTGCTTACTATCAGGCATCTAACCGAGATCCGTCTGCTCGCTTGTCGAATTAACCCGATGAACACACTTTTAACTGCCTGAAAGATTTAGTATAAGTGTGACTCCTAAAACTTTGTCTAATATAATAATACTAGATATTGCCCGCGACTCGGTTCACGTGGAATAGTGACTTCCTGCAGAGTTTTAGTATAAAAACTATCCAATGTCCTTTCTCGAGTCTTAACTATGTCTTTACTAAATTTCATAGAAATCGTTTCAGTAGTTTAGGCGTGAAGAAAAGACAGACAGACAGAGTTATTTTCGCATTTATAATATTAGTTTGGATTGTTAATTTAATAATTCCAGTAATTGGATTAAACCTGACTACTGATTATTTATCAATGAAATTTTAAAGCCTACGTTTTACAGTAGAGACGTTTTATTGTTGACATGATGATAACGGTGATGAAACACAAGTATCCAAATAAATAAGACATCTACAGCAGTCATTAATTATGGATATTTAATGATTGAGATTTCTTATTAAAGTAGGTATGATTATTTAAAGTTCAACAGTTTGAGATTGAAGCTTTAAATTCTTTGAAAACGTAACTGATAAATAAGATACTTTACCTTTGTTTAGAAAATGATTGATAGATACTAAGATGATGAAAATGTCTAGACTCGTTGTTTTCTAAGTACTGTAAAGTTTCTTTTTTAATACAATTGATCGTATTTTAAACAAATTCGTCAAAGTATTGACATTTACTTGAATATTATTTTTCTGATTTGTCAATAATAGAGACCTTGCAATTTATGAATTAAATATAATAGATTTTTTTATTATAAGAACATATTATAATTCAATAGACAGGCTATAGCTACCCTCTTTAACATGGAACTTATTATGTATGTGTATGTATATATATAACTTTTGTGTATGTATATATATGTCACATGCCAGAAATTCAACTGTAAAAACCTAATCGAAAATAGGTTTTATTTAATAATATTGTTCTCGTAATGTTTTTTGGTATTTTTATATTTTAATTTTAATATTTTGAATGTTTTATTTATTTATTAATATTTGAAATAACGCCAGGTTCTATAATAATAATAAATGTCAACTTGTTCTGTAGAAGAAAAAGGTAGTAATGAATCAGCAAGAGCAGATTGATAATTCTAGCACCAGCCGTTTTGTGATGTGATGACAATGACGTATTTAATTTATTTGTCTCTTTTGTTCTATTTCTACATTACAAAATCGGCCGATTTTTCTTTCTGTAATTGTTTTCTAGTGAAGATCAGATGTCTTATTAAGAAAAAAAACCGGCCAAGTGCGAGTCGGGCTCGCGCACAAAGGGTTCCGTAGCAGCAAATATAATAAACTTATTATGTCAATTTATACACCTGGTGAATGGAGCCTAAACTCTCCCGATATTTTGCCTTGTACTTTTATGTATGAATATTAATAATAAGCTAATATTTCTCGTAAAAAGTACCTACATTATAAAGATTTTATATCATCGCGGATTTTTAAAGGTGTACAATACTGTAGTATATTTTTTGATCTATCTTATAAGGTTCAGCCATCGTTTTCAGTGTAAGCACAATAACTTAACCAAAATTACAGTTAAATCAACCTATCTCAAAAACTATAAGAGATAATTTGATCAAACCAAAAATCGTTGAAAGAATTAATTAGCATGCATCACCTCTATTTTTTTTAGAATTTTATACCCCGTAGTTATAAAAATAGAGGGGGGGGGACATACTTTTTACGACTTTGAGAGCTGATATCTCAAAAACCGTTCACTTTAAGAAAAATGTTTTTTAGAAAACTTTATATCATTTTAAAAGACCTTTCCATTGATACCCCACACGGGTATGTACATCGAAAAAAAAATTTTCATCCCTCAGTTACATGTATGGGGGGCCCCACCCCCAATTCTTTTTTTTACTATTTAGTGTCATAATTTTGTAGCGGTTCATACAACACATATTCCCATCAAATTTCATCACTGTAGTACTTATAGTTTCCGAGTAAATCGGCTGTGACAGACGGACAGACGGACAGACGGACAGACGGACAGACGGACATGACGAAACTATAAGGGTTCCGTTTTTGCCATTTTGGCTACGGAACCCTAAAAACGGGTTATGTTATGTTACCAGAAAGTGAACTCTTTTGCTGTAGTTTTAAACACATTAAACTAAGTTTTCTTACAATCAAAGTTTACACATAAACTTAAATCTATGTAACATAACATGTTATAAAGAAATTACTTAATGAATTACGGTATAATTTAGGGTCACTATGCGACCACATTATGTTGAAACTGTCGGACATTAGTCAACATTATACATAGCACACACCAGCAAGTCAACTTATACTAATTTTCCAAATTTCCTTATTGGATTTACAACTTTGTCAGTTTTGTTATAAAGTGGCTAATCCTTTGAAAGGTTAGGGTAACTTGACTTGCTGCCATCTGTATATATGTATGCGTTAAAAGTCCAGTTGTTTGAAACAAGCCAATTGTTTAAGTTAAACGAGTTTGTCCTTTGTACCATTTTTACTCTGACACAATGGATGAACTTTGTACACCATTATACGCTTTGTTAGCTTCCATTTTTAATAACTTGGGATTAACAATATACAACTTAAAACCCTTTTTTATTTACAAACTTAAAGATCTTATAGCTATCAGTTGGGATTACGGTAATTTTCAGACTAAAAGATCGTAGAACTATCAGCTGGGGTTACGGCTTTTTTTTGTGAGAGGAAAATCATCAAATGAGTTCTCCCACCCATTAGTGTCAGACTCTTACTGACTAAAAACCCCCCGTTCCTTCTCCTGCTCTGGGCCAAGGTCGCAGTGCCTCATTGCGCTTACCCCGCAACCCCGGCTGTGGGGTTATGGGTGCAAACGCAATTATGTACCATGGCCCCAGCACGGAGCAGGAGTAAACACGGGAATGTTTTAAGTTAGTATGGTTTTGAGATTCCCATCTCATCAGAGGCGAGAGAAGTTTGGTGACCTCAAAAATTGAATTTCAGGGTCGAAGAGACACCACAGGCGGGAATGCGGTCGAAAGCACAAATATTTATCATGGCCCCGGCACGAAGAAGAAGAAAAAAAATTGTAATTACGATTTAATTTATAAAATAACAAACTTTCATGATACATTTGTAAAATACACTTAATTTACAATCAAAACACCCACTATACATAATATTAAAAAATAAAAATAAAACTCTACGAAACCAGACTTGATATTCGTTATCGAGGTCAAAGGCAGAATAGGCACGTTGACACTTAACAAATTTACAGCGGCTCGCCCTTGTACCTCCCTTTCGGGGGCGGTAATGAGCCTGCCACAATATCGGACATTAGCCCCAGCAGCACAGTTGTTGGCCCGAAAATATTTACTTTTCGCCCCAAATTTTCAATACTCATTAAACATTGTATTCGTTTGTGACACACTTTAGCTTTGAGGTCAAATGTTTTGATTAGTTCATTGGTTTGTGGTTTATTGAGCACGAACTTTAAGTCGTTTGGCTTGAGAAATATATAATAATACCAGACAATTTGTCAAAAAAAAATAGGATTTCGGGTCCGGGTGTCATCAGGTTATATTCTCGATTACTACCCTATGTCTTAAAAAAGAGATGGCTATCCATTAGCACGTCCATGAGCTCGATCTCCAGTTCTTCGCAATCAGACACTGCCAGTCCCCTTGTGTGAATCCCTGCTCCACTTCGCTGGAGAGCACCTAAAACTACGTTTGGCTAGACGAGATCTCCAGCAACCCCAGAATAAGTCTCACACAAAAAGAAAGTGAAAGAGTAACAAATATCCAACAAACATTCATAGACTTTTGCATGTACTTATGTTTCATTCATGTTTATATAAGTTAAAGAAAAAATTCTTCTCTCTTCTTTACAATATGGAAAACAAGTGAAAATCACGCATTTTCCTAATTTGAAATCATTATGTTCTTTACAATTTAACTTTCAATGATACCAAACCATCTACATACAAAAAGTATAGCCAGAAATATTTTATCACAAGGTATAGATAGTATATGATATACTATAATGTGAGAAGATTATTCCTCAACCAATAATATAAGTAGGATGAAATTCCCCTGACCGCTTATAGAAGTTTTATTTTTCTTTTCGTAACAAACTAGATAGCTTATAAAGATTACACACATAATTACGTCCAGGTCTCTACAATGACGCTCCAGTAAAGCTTATACATGGTACCGGTGAGTTCTCTACTATGAACTCTTAATAATAGAACATCGGATCATTTCCCAAGAGCGGCGTAGCGAGGATTATGGCAGGCGGCATCAAGCTGTGTATTAATGTCACTTTGAGAAAATTGAGCAACGTTTGTCAATTATGTAATGTTAAGTTTTTTTTACTTCGCTATATCGCTTGCAACAAAATTGTGAGTTGAAAACAACACTTTTTTTTAACTTTTTTTGAAAATTATAAACTTACTTTTATGTGTGTAAGATAGAGCGTCCTCGTATTTTCGCTTATCATGATATCGCGTCCGTTGAAAATCCTTGACGCTTTGGTTAAGAAGTAGATTAAGTTACAGTTTTTTTTATTGATTTGATTGAATTTTATTTTATTCTTATATTCTTACCAAATTTACATACTACCGTTACAGTTAATATACTGCTAATGAAAATCACACAAAAACACTAAACTTATTCCTCATTATCACTCACCACAACATTTACATATTCACCTGCCAATCTCATTTTATTTCAACAATGAAAATTCAGTCAGCTGTTCACAGGTATGTTGTGCAAACAAATCGATAGGTGGCACCAGTGACCGAGTCCACACGAACACAATATAGGGGGCGATCGACCGTGATGATGAGATCAAAGCGGACCCACCTTTGATGTGCTATCGAGCACGGGACCTCGCGTCCACCCCCAGCCAAACTGTCTGATAATATTTTTTTATTTTTATTAAAATTATTCCAATATTCCTTTAGTATTTTTTATTAATGTATTTTTTTTCGTAAATATGTACGAGTATGATGGTAAGTTATGAATTATATATTTTAATATATAATTCATTACTTTATACATACTAGTTAAAATTAAATTATTTACTTTTTAATTACAATAGAACTAAAAACTAATGTATTCACAAATTAAAATATATAATCAACAAAAAGTATAAAAAAAACCTTATCGTTGTCGTAAGCTTCGACTCCTTCCTTCGATTAAGATTACATTCGTAAGTTAAGTGTTTGCAAATCAGAAGTTTCATGTATTCTCTTCACAATATCTTTGGAAGAAACATGTGCATTTATTTATTTAAACTTCATGCACAATGAGAACCTACATAGACGGACTAAATGCCTAAGGCATTTTCTACCAGTCAAACCTTGGGTGATGCAGAGATGAGCCAATGGTCGGTGCAAGAAGCAAGCAAATGGCTTAATTTTAAATGACATACGAGATAGATTTGGCATTAAGTCCAAAAATTTTGATAAATTAGTCACTCCCGATGCTTAGATATATGTTTTTCAGTTTTTACTATCAGACGCCACATAACCTCTATTATTAGTTAATAGCATTAGAAAAAATAAAGAAAAACACATCGTTCGCGTGGCGTTATAGGCAACACCATACTTTTCCACACACTGACACTGACGCTCGTCGATTGCGTAGGAACGAAAACTCGAGAACTACTCTCGCCCTGTATTTGCAGCATACAATTGAATTATTGTTGTTATTAGCAAGCTGTCAATCAAGTGAAGAACTTTCATTCACGCTTCTGGGAACCCATATTAGACCCTATTTCAACACTATTTATATTCACTTTAACACCAAAGTAAATTGAATACCTATTTGCCTTCGTTAGCTGTTATACTTGTGTACGGGCTTAGATAGTTCTTGTTGTCAGCATAATAATGGAACCTGGAGTTAATTCATCATCATCATAAGCTGTCTAGACAACATTGACCCTTTCTCTTAACACAATGCAATAGAACAAAGGAGTTAGCATTAGGTATCTAATAATGTCGTCTACAGACATAAGAAATGTTATGTTCTTCAAAATATACTACTCTGTCAAGAAAGTACCGGGAAAATGTCAATAATACATGTTTGTTATTCATCTAAATTTATTTTATCACCTTCAAAGTATGCTCCTTCAGAAACGATACACTTACGCCAACGAATAATCCAATCATCGAAACTTTTTTTAAACGCTGTTTCCGGAATTGAGTTCAGTGCTCGCCGCGAATTCTCCTTTATGTCTTCTAACGATTGAAAACGGGTAATTTGAGTGTGGGAAAAAGAAAGAAGTCGGCTGGAGCCATATCTGGTGAATATGGTGGCTGCTCGATGGTGTTTGTTGAGTGTTTGGACAAAAAATCGTTTACAATGATGGCCTTGTGCGAAGGCGCATTATCGTGATGCAAAATCCAAGAATTTTCTTTCCACATTTCTGGCCTTTTTCGTCGAATTTGTTCTCTTAAACGCCGCATAACGCTCAAATAATATTCTTTATTTACCGTTTGACCTTCGGGCAAGAACTTTGAGTGCACAACACCGCGATAGTCAAAGAAAACAGTCAACATGACTTTCACTTTTGATCGACTTTGACGTGGTTTTTTCGGTTTTGGTTCAGTTGGAAGGCGCCATTCCGAAGCTTGTTGACTAGTTTGCATGTCAAACTCGTAAACCCACGTCTTGTCATCAGTAACAATGCGTTTCATGAATGTTGGGTCGGTATTGACTCGTTCTAGCATGTCCTCAGCGACTTTCATGCGATTTAGTTTTTGAAGAAAATTCAGGTCTTTTGGGACTAGCCGAGCGGCAACACGTTTCATACCCAAATTATTTGTTAAAATGGTACGGATCGACTCGTGAGATACAGAAAGTTCGGCGGCCATCTCTCTCAAACTTGAATGAGGATTTTCAGTCACTATTTCCTTCACTTTTGCGATGTTAACTTCAGTTGCAGACGTTGATGGCCTACCAGAACGAGGCAAATCTTCCATCACATCTCGACCGCTTTTGAACGCTTTGTACCACTCATAAGCACGTGTTTTTGATAAAGTCGATTCACCGTAAGTCTTCTGTAACATTTTGAATGCCTCCGAACACGAAATTTCATTGGCGATGCAAAATTTAAGACAAACTCTTTGTTCGCTGTTTTTGTCCATTATGGAATTCGCAATACACACTAGATATTATAAAACTAAAAACAGCACTGTTTTTAATATAAATAACAGATGCAACTCAAATTCCGCGCCAAAACGGAAAACAGTTATGCCAATCTAACAACAACAAAAAAAATTAAAATTCGAATTTGGAACCATAAAAAAAACATTCATTCCCGATACTTTGTTGACTGAATGTATACAAGATGTTAACACAAATGGGTAGTAAAATGTTGTGGTGACTTTATACTGAAAGAAATACCTATATACACTTAAAATCATATTATCTAATTAATTATCTATTATTATTATTACACCAAAATTTAACAGTTTTTGAAATCTAAAACTAAATTAAATATTAAAAGAAATATTTAGTATCAAAAACTTGGATTTATGTCAACTACGACGTTACCTTTTTATACTTTAAGTATTACACACACGATTGTCTATCAGTGTCTAATCAAAATCAGTATTAAGAGCTTATTTTAAAAATCTGTTTCTGCAATACAATTTACATAGCTGCTTCTTATCATCATCACCATTATAACAGTAATCAGAAAACCGGTGCAAGAGCAGTAATGTACTGTGCTGGCTGTAAAAAACACTAACTACTGAACATAGGTCTTTCTCAGCGACTTTCAGATAGTTCAATTGCAAGCGACCTTTTAACAACTGTTTAATCGAACGACAGTGAATTAAAAAAAGACAGGATGATACATACCTGCTTTTAACATCTTGTTTCTTTCGTTATATACTATCTGTATCCAACCAAGTAGTCTTAATTCGAAGATTGATGATATCCAAAGAATATAATTTCGAAATAACAATATGTATAATCATGTGATAATGCAAAGGCGCCTGTCTGTCGCGACACTGTTTGTGTGTGGGCGTTTGACTTAATCCTACAAAAACCACGCAAGCTACGAGTTATTTAGCTAAGAGAATGTTTAGTGTGAGTCAGTGTAATGATAAATTGTGCTAAGCTGTGATTATATGGTGTGTATTATACACAAGTAAGCTCTATTTGTATAAGGGTTTAACTTTACAAGTGAAAGAGCCATGTATTGGTACGAATGGGTCTGCTCGACCGGAGTGATACCACGGCCTCACAGAAAACCAGCGCGAAACAACCACGGTTTTGTGTTTTACAGTGTGAGTGAGGTTCCTGAAGGCATATCCCTAAAATTACCAAAACCTTAGTCCCCAAGAGGTCGCCAACGCAACGGTCAGGTAATCCATGAGCTCGTTTGCAATCCTGTAACATAATTTTTTTTTAATTAAAATGCTAAAAATAAACTTTGGCACGAATAGGTCGGTTCGACCGGACTGATATCACGGCCTCACAGAAAACCGGCGTGAAACAACCACAGCGTTGTGTTTCGCCGTGTGGGTGAGGTTACCGGAGGCCCAATCCTTCCCCTCCCCCTCCCCTCGTCAATCCCTGAATCTCCAAATCCCTAATCCCTAATAGGTCGGCAACGCACTCGTAACTCCTTCGTTGCGGGTGTTCATGGGCAGCGCTGATTGCTTACCATCATCCGTGGGCTCGTTTGGATCAATCACATAAAAAAGGGAGTATAAACAGCCAATACTTAATTTTACACCATGTGAGGGTTTTATTGCTACAAAAAATAAACACACCGATTCCCGCTACCGTAAACACTTACTGGCGATTTGTTTGTTTATCGATATCAATACGATGTATCGATTTAAACTCGATACACCCTCGTCAAGCCGTGTTGCGATAAATAAACACATCTTGATTTCCAATTCATTTGGTTATTGATATTTATTGGATTTCGATTGAATTTTAATCAAAGAATTTTGTCGAGGTTAATGTAGATTTGGGATTCTGAATTGAAAATATCCATCATAAAGAAATAATGCGATAGTATAAGATATCACTTCAAACCGATTCCTCATCCGAACACAATGACATTGCAGAAATAACAACTTAAACAATTTTTTACTGACGATGTTTCTTCTTTGTAAAAACGTTACGTAATATTAGGATTTTCTCCTGTGTCGTGAGTGTTCGTCTCGTATGTGCGTTTACAAGCACATCACACCCAGACCCGGAACAACAATTTGTGGATCAAACAAAGAGTTGTTCCGTATGGGAATCGAACCCCCGATACGTTGCGTGGCAGCCAGTACCACCAGTCACCACACCAACTGTGAAGTCAAATAAAATAAAAAAATAGAATAAAAGTATCTACCAACCACCTATTGCTATTAACTTAAAAAAACTAGCTGCATTTAAAATATGAAAGACCATGCTGGGAGAATAGGATACATGATGCAACGTCACGTTCCACGCCTCGACCCCATCAGTCTAGCATAAATCATTCTAGCTTCATCACTTTCTTAAGTCACAAATATGCTAAGAAACGCATTACAAAAATATTTGATTTCAAAGTACTTATTTATGGTTTGGTTGGAATAAATCAATTTGACTTCGACTTTATGACAATGGTGATTAAAAGTGAGCCAAATGTTTAATTTTCCATGTTTTAGCAGACTGTTTTCTTGTGACCACGACCTGTGCAATCAGGTCAAAACGTCAAGCCTACCAACTATTCAAATAATTATTTTTCGCGTTAATACCCGCGTAATTATAATTATGTTGTAAATATTTCCAAAATATAAATACAAACATTAATTTCAGCCACCATTGCAATCCAAGAGCAATAATTCGCGGCTTCAATCTGGAGCAGTTTTCAGTCAGTAAGAATTTGACACTCCGTCATTCCTTCTCGCACAACTCAGGATCATGGGGAAAAGTCATTTAATGACTTGATTCCTCAAATAAAAATAATTCTGACATTTTATTTAGAAGTATTACTGGCCGTGTTCTGGAAACGCTTGATCTTACATGATATATCAAGCGTCAAAAGAATTTGTGTTAAATATTTATGATTTCCTTTTTTTCTACTAAACTTGCTTATAATTAATATTCAAACATATTGCTAATAAATTAACATAGTCACTAACAGGCAATAAATACTACATGAAAAACATAAATAATTATGAGTTAAATATTACTCGATATTACTCGTTCTACTAAAACCAATTTGTAATAAATTTGCGTAGTCACTACCTAGTACTATTAAACTCTTACGTGACCCTCGATTTATATAAGAATCGATACTAATAAGCTGCATCGATTAGGTAAATTACTTTGTATTCAAATCTCGTCAGCATACCCGTGGCGACAATCTAAGGGAATCGATACACACGCGTGAAGATAATCCCTGATTGGGTACGTGTGGGCTTATAGGGACCCTGTGTGCTACAGATTATATTGTGAACAAACAACAGATTATTGACAAGACTGAGACCTTCAATGATGTCATGTTACGATTGAGGATTTGTTGAATTTATGTTTTTTTAATGCTTATAAATGTGTTGATTTCTTTTTGTTATATGGTCGCTAACGTGCTAAGGGATTACCTGATGGTGAGCTATATAGCTGAATAATTAGCTCCACTCCCATGGACACCCGCATGTCAACCTCTTGTTTAAGTCGCAAGGCTGTGGTTGTTTCGCAACGGTCGTCACCTGACCTATTTTTCTGGGTCTTCCACATAAAGTATTAGCTAGTATCTATTAAAATTACATCACACGTTATCGCATTATCTGTATTTAAGCGCTCACAGCAGCAAAAGCCTTTTAGCACGAAGAAAGTTTGAGCATTAATCACCATTCTTGAGGAGGCGGAATTGTGATTTTAAACTTATTTCTGGACTCTCCGTTCAACCAATGAGAAGATAACTGAACTGGAAGTGACTTGACTTTCTCAATCCTACCAAATAAAGTCGAAAATGAAGATGGATACTTAACATTCCCAACAGAATACCGTGGGCTACTAGAAATGCAGAATTTCGCCAAATCACTCGAGGGAGTACGCGGAACGTTAAACTGGAGCATCATTTGATCGAATAATCGCAACGATTTGTGACGCTAACGTCGACCGATATCTTCCATCGAAATGTTAATCGAGAAGTTATCGAGAACTTTCGATATTATGAATTGTTTGTTGTTTTGAATACAGTCACTGAGTTCTACGTGGATTTAGTTATGTGAATACAAGGTTACAGCTCTTTAGGAACGTATATTGAGTATAGTATGTAAATAAATGGAAATATCCACAGGATATTTGTCTATATCCTTATACTGTCTAATAGTTTTATTTGATCTTTCTTCAAGTTATTGTTTAATTTAAACAGAGAAAAGTAGTCTTATGTGTCGTTTAGTAATCAACACAAAATTCTATTCATTTCAGATATCATTACTTAATACAAAACCCCATCCAACTTAACAAATAAATAACCTGATAGGAATATAAACAATTTAATCTGACCTGCATGTAACATAATAAAAATAACACGATTACACATCAAATGTAGTAGTACATTGCCAAGTTTCCTAAGGAAAGAGTGACTTAGTTACAAACTAAGCTAGCGTTGTACTCGCAACAAAGCGATTGCATCTAACGTCATTAGTAAAGTTGCCGAGTTTACAACACTTGAGAATTTGCTTTTAAAACTTGGCACGGTAGCGTGACTGATTCGAAACTCCTTGGAAACAAGATTTTCTTCCTTGATTATACATTATACAGGATGGTCTTATTTATAAAAGTCGAATTGCTCCTATAGAGATTTCAGGATCTAGGCTCCGCGGCCTGGGCCTGAAACAGGAGAAGAAACAGGGTGGTTTATAGTCAGAAAGAGTCTGACACTCCCTCTCGCTCCACCCTAGACGAGAGAAAAAATTTGTCGATACTCCATCCACAAAAAAATACAATCGAAAGAAAATGAAGGCCACGTTTTTATCTAGTCTACATTTGGGAAGAGTACTTACCTTAACTAATGGACAGATTCCGAATTCCAAAAGAAGCTGTTTAAAGATTAATGGAAATACATGTTTTGTTTTTTGGCTTACCAGTCTAGCCCTAGTCCTAGTCCTAGCCTACCTAGGGATTAAAAGTGTATACTAATATTAGTTGACCCATTTTTGGCTATTAAAAAATAAAGGTTGATCGTAGAAGAATGAACGTTGAGGATTGTATGTATTTTTGTATGTTGTATCATAAAAAAATAGAAACTAAAAATGTTGTCTTAAAAAAATTTTGCAGTGGACTACCCCTAATATTTAGGGGGATGAAAAATATGTAGATGTTGGCCGATTGTCATAGATAAGCACAAAAAATTTTAAAAATTTCAACGAAAACTGTGACATGAGAATTTTATACATTATTAGATAATAAAGCTGAAGTAAGTAGTTGTTAGTTTTTTTTTGTTTATTTCAGGAAATATATTTACTTTGTATACTTTATGAGTCTCATATATAGGAGAGAAGCTAAATGCTTCACGTAAAGTTCACCCTGTAATTCCTGAACGATTTTCATGAAAACCGAAAAGACCTGAGTATTCCTCGAATGATTCCTAAGAAGCGTACATATTTAATGTAAAAACATTCATGAAGTTTCTTATGTTTTCGTAATATCCGGCTTTACATACTAATCGAACCACAAGTTAAAACACTTCGAAACATAATCAAGAATGTTTAATTAAGTTCTTTCATATGATGATCTTGTTTAATGATATCTTTTGTGATTTTCTTCTTAAAGGCTTTTCGCCTCTTTATTCTTAACTAGCTACTCTCGCGCGGTTTCACCCGCTGCTCGGCTCTATTTAATCGTAGCGTGATGTTTTATACTATAGCACTCAGGAACATTATAGCTATCCATCAGTGAAAGAATTTTGGAAGTCTGGCCAGCGCTTCCAAAGATTAACCCCTACATACAAACTTAAAAATTTTTCCTATTTATAATATTAGTATAGACAAAGAGAGTGACACTTCTACTGTTGCGTTTCCAATGCTTTATAAATATGTTGTGATTGAAGTTACCGGAGGCTCACGCCTCCGGTAACCTCCTTTACCAAAAGTGGCAACCTACTTTAATTAATGTATCCAAAAGGTAAACATCATCATCAGCCTATAATGGCCCACTGCTGAGCAAAGGTCTCTTCCCAAGGCGCTCAAGGCGTATTGGCAATTTCAACTTATAATACGAAATTATAAGTCTAAGTTTCCTCACGATGTTTTCCTTCACCGTGTGTCAGTGGTGTCTAAATAATCATAAAAATACATATAAAAGTCACATTGTTAATTGCCAGGTTTTGAACCCGCACCTTTAAGAATAGAAGCGGGCGCCTTAACCACCGGGCCAGCACGACGTAAAGGGGAACAATTTGCTCGTTTTCATAAAAAGAACCATTTTTTATCTGGGATAAATATACGGTTGAAGCGAAAACATCTCAATTTACGGAGTCTTTAAATTGAAAGAGAAAAAGATATGATTTCTAGCTACAGAATACTCTATAATCACGAAATATGAACCGAATTATTATATTCCTCTTGGAATATTTAAATATAATTATATCGAAATTCGAAGCCCTTCACAACATTCGTGATCACGGTACATGAATGAATGATTGGCTTACAAACTCAGTAATAAATATTTATTTACGGCAAGGTTATTTACAAATTCTTTGAAAACTTTTCACATTAATAACAAAACCAATACCTACACTGTTATTTGTTATTTATGCAGCGTCACATAAAATAACGTGTTTTGTGAAAATACTATTAATTTTTCTGTTACAAATTAAAACACACAAAAATCAATTTTTATTTTAATTATAAAAGCAGTAAAACCAAAATAATGAAGCAGTCAACCGTTTATGTACAGTTACGTGCAAATAAATGACGAGGATCAATTAAAAAGAAACCTAACCGTTAAAACCAACTTTATTCGACAAAAAGGTCCTACAGCACATATACTAGCTACTAAACTATCGCTCTTCAAGAGCCTACAGCGCGTGTTAATCAACACATACCCAATAAACCCCATACAAGTCCCTATACAAACTATGAGATTAATCTCTGCCACGGTTTATCCAGCTTCGCAGAGACGACGAAAGCCATGTAGTTAGTTGTACATACAAGTTTAATTAAATGTTAACAGCGGCAGTGTCCCGATGTGCTATCCACCAAGTTGCGGGTATGCGAGCAAGATTTCAACTGAACAACTTAATAAGAGATGATTTCGTTACGCTTAGTTCTGTATCTGCTGTGTTTTGACTGACTGACTGATGTATGCGAATTCTGACTCACAAATACACTTGATTTTTATACAAGATTTGGCAATTGTCGATATCAATCTACTTCTGCAGATACTAAATGTGGGAGAAACATTAAGTGTGGGAGAGCCATGCTTCGGCACGAATGGGTCGGCTCGACCGGAATGATACCACGGCCTCACAGAAAACCGGCGTGAAATAACCACAGCGTTGTGTTTCGCCGTGTGAGTGAGGTTACCGGAGGCCCAATCATTCCCCTCCCCCAATCCCTCCTCAATCCCTAAATCTCCAAATCCCTAATCCCTAAAAGGTCGGCAACGTGCTCGTAACTCCTCCGTTGCGAGTGTCCATGGGCGGCGCTGATTGCTTACCATCGGGTAATACGTCTGCTCGTTTGTCGACCTATTACATTAAAAAAATGCCAACTTATAGGTATATATGTAAGTATATGTCATAAATATTCAAATATCGAAAGAATGTAAATATGTTATGTTGTGACTGATTTATTTGTGCAAAGTTCTGACTGGCTGATGCATGTAGTTCTGTATTAGATTTTTCTATACAAGATTAGAAAATATATATCGTATCAAAAGTGTATGTCTATCAATACCCTTCAGAAAACTGTTTTGTCGACCGTACTCCGAGAGTTTTCGCATTATTATTTCAAACGCCTGATCCTTCATACTCGAATTTGCAGGAAGACTGTTCTTTACGCTCAAGTTAACATAACTTTTACGTAAAAGTTTACGTTTTCCTTGAAATAATTATGATGGGAACGAGAGATAAGATTGCTTTTAAAACTAGATTGTTTAAGGTTCAAAGTCGCTTGAACTTTACACACACGTAGTTGATGGTATGTATGGCATAAGTTTGACGCATGTCATTAAAAAATCATACGTAATAAAGTCACAAATAAAAATTGATCGATGACTTATTATTAAAAAAGATAAATAAAAACGAAGCTGGACTAGGCAATAAACACTATCCTCGGTAGTGTAATCCATTATTAAGACAGTAACACTAAGAATAGAGTATGTAACTCTTATCTAAAGGTCAACAACCTTATGTGGCTCATTGTTCATAAAATCAGAAATTTTCTATAAAAAAACGTTGCCCTACACAAGGATTATCTCCAGTGTCGTGGGTGCGTTTACAAACAAAATTTCACATACACATGACACCCAGACCCGGAACAACAATTTGTGGGTGTGACCCACACACAAAAAGTTGTTCCGTGCGGAAATCGAACCCGCGACACGTTGCGCGGCAGCCAGTTGCCTATTCACAGCGCCAACCGTGCAGTCTATATCCATTCTCCGTCATACATAATGGCTATCCACATGATATCATCAGCCTATTAGTGAACATTGCTGAACAAAGGCCTCTTCTCACAAGGAGAAGCATTAATCACCACGCTTGCTCAAGGATTTCAAGTCTATAATTAGAAATTACAAGTCCAAGATTCCTCACGATATTTTCCTTTATCGTAAGTCAGTGGTGTCAAAATAATCTTCGAAAGTACAAATAACTCAGAAAAAGTTACATCCCACCAAAAACGTTTCATGCAAAAAAAACTAGCCAAGCCTCTTCGCAATTCTTCCATCGTTAAAAGTTTTAAAATCCCATAGAAGCCCAGTTCTGGGCAACTTAATTTGTAATGATACATCCATGAGCATGTAAAATAAAACTGCATATTTGGAGGAATTCAAAGTAAATAATATCAGGACACCTTAATTTACAATTGGTATCATCCAAGATCAGTGGACTGCACATGTTTCGACTGCACAGTCCATCGTGATCTCTAATTCCAATCAGTTCCATCATCAGGATGGCCATGATTATAAATACATATATCAATTCAATGATATTTGCTCCACAAGGAGCAAATGACCTTGCATTTGTGCTCATGGCCAAGTCACTATTATTCTTATGTAAACAAAACGAATATTGTCACATAGTATTGATGTATCATTACAAATTAAGTTGAACTTGACTTGGCTTCTATGAGATCTCAAAACATTTAACGATGGAAGAATTGCAAAGAGGCTTGGCTAGTTTTTTTTTTATAATACGGCGTAACAGTGTCCGTAAACAAACGGCTAAAATTCTTATTTTAAAATACCGGTTAAGTTCGGGTTACTGACCCTGTGTTACTGTGACCCTGCGGGGTAACTTTGAACCAAACCCTTGAACCAATAATAACTGAGAACCAAGCATATATTCGTTTTTCATTGGTTCGAAAATTTGAATCAAAGTTACCTCCCAGGGTCAAAGTAACCCGAACTTACGGTACAATATTTTAGAATTAATTACAACACTATTGATCCACCATACTCGTAAAATTGCATGTGACATACTTCGTAAACTCTCAACCACTCGACCGTAGAAAATTTAATTTAACTATGTCTGGAACTGAGAAGTTATGACGCAACGTACAGTGAAGTTACAGCTTTACAGCTGTCCCGAAGTGACCCGCGCGTGTGGTTAGCAGTTCCTGACTAACACGTTCAACCAGTGTTTCCCAAACTTGTACTGTCAAGACCAAGTAATATTTATATTTGCTCCTCAATTTGATTTTACATTTCAAATTGTATGTACGATTGGAGTAGTGTATTTTCCACACATTTTTGTTTCGGGTCTTGGCATGATGTGAATGTGAAACAGTACATTTTAATCGTATGACGTAAACCCATACATGATGCAGGAGAAGGTGTATCATAGATGGGGCAGCCTAGCTCAAAAGAGGATAAGGTACGGAGTGATTTTTAGTCACTAAGAGTCTGGATACTCCATCTCAGCCGTCCAGGGAGGCAAGACATAATATGATTTTCCCTTTCAAAATAAAACAAAGGTTAGAACTCAGTTCGTTATTTTAGTACCGGGCTGCAACCACTTGAAATTTTGGGAAACGCTGCCTTTTCAACCTTTGAGTGAGTGAAGGCCACACTAAGCTGGTCGGTACAACTTTATGAATATGTGATCTAAAGTCCTTTGAAACTTCGAAGTTGTGCGTTTCAAAGGCTTTGAGGGTCAATAATGAGGCTGGTGAACGATGTTTTCTCTGATAATTATATTTAACCTGTGTCTTTTGAACTGTTTAGATTTAGGTTTTCACAATACGTGCATATGCCTCTTATTGTTTATTTGCCGTTGTGGTGGCCCAGGTTAGGGCGCCAGCATCTCTTGCATGAGACCTGGCACGGTTTTGAAACCTGGCAAGTATTTGCAAGTATAAATTTAAGCCAATTATCATCGGTTGTTAATTAATTGTAAGAGCTATTTATCAATTTCACGGCATACATATAATATTATTCTTACCATACATTCACTTTCAAGTTGACAATGGATCCATAGCATGACTTGCCACTAGTCAAGTTTCCTCATCGACCAGTTGCAATCTAAGAACATAATTAACATTTTTCTTTTTTCTACAAACCCCACGAAATTCTCAATAGCTTTTTACAGAAAAAACGAAATTGACTATTTTGAAAACGAACTCCAGTAACACATCGTTTACGATATTTCCTTGACCATAATGGCCGATTGCTTCCAAAAAGGATCACGTACGGTATCCCCTCGCAGTTTGTATCGGTATTTTACTTCGGAAGTTGTGACCCTTGACGATGCCTTGGTTTTCCTTCCTCCACGAATTCAGGCCATAATAACAATAATGTGTGAATGTTGTCACGTATTTGACCTTTGAGATTGTCATTTGAAGTGTCCTGTGTTTGCTAAGGAGTAGTGGAAGATCACTGGCTGGAAAACTATTCTTAATCAAATCGTCGACACTGCGTTTTTTTTTCTTTCTCTGTATAAAAAGTTTTTACTAAAAGTGCTGTAAGATATTGAAACTCGTTTGGTATGTAAAATATTCCATACAAGAAAACTGTTTATTTCAAATTCATGATTGAAAAACGTCTGAATTTACTTCAACTACCATACAATATCCATAGTTACTGAAAAATTGACCGAAATGTCTCTTACTCTAGCCATGTATATGCATAGGTATACGATAACTTTTCCAATAAATTTTAACTTGCTGTAGTAATTTTCACTACACGCTTGACACAAACAGAAAAAAGTTCGTACAAACGACAATTGTAACCGAGAAAAAGAATAAAATGAAAAGGTCGTCGCTTTAGAACCATAGCGCTCTCAAAAATAAAATTAATTTTACATTTTCTTTCCCCGAACAATACAATGACGTCACATCTTTTGTTGCAATTGTTTTGTCGTGGTCAGACGTGAGACGTATAATATAAGATACAAGTAACAGTTATTATAAAGATAAGAGATAGCAATGAAACATGATATAAGTTCAAATTATAGTTACAGCACATATAACAGCTGATCATGTCATTTGCTGCTGAATTATGGAGATTAGAAAAAAAATTGTGTTGCCCCACACTAGGATTTTCTCCTTTATAGTGGGTACAAACATACAATGTCACATACATTTTAACACCAAGACTCAGAACAACAATTCGTGGATGACGATGTTGTTCCGTGCGGAAATTGAACATGAGACACGTTGTGCGGCAACCAGTTGTCCAGCCACCGCGCCATCGTGCAGTCGAGTATTAACATATACCAAAGTGTAATGCTATCTGTGTTGAGCATAAAATATTAGGTTATTTTTAGATAACAGGTATTGAGAACTGTTATGTGGATCAGTTACAGATAGAACAAGTACATTGCTTGAAATGTTACAACCCAATTCTACGAGTAGTCGTGGTTTAACGTTAATTTAAATGAGGTCTCATTTGAAACAAGCAGTCCGTTCCCGCAATACGCGGTTTCAACGATCTCGATAACAACGAAAGGATTACTTATTTCTTATTTTCCACTATACTTTTCTAATAAGAACCTTCTCTTGACAATAATACTTACAGCAAAAGAAGAATTGGCAAAATTAATCCAGGCGTTTTTCAGTTACACGCTTACCAACACATTTTGGGATTCATTTTTACATATATATATATTTTTAATGTTGCCCCACTTTAGGATTTTCTCCTGTGTCGTGGGTGCGGTTACAAACATACAATTTCACATACACATGACACCCAGACCCACCCAAAGAGTTGTTCCGTGCGGGAATCGAACCCGCGACACGTTGCACGGCAGCCAGTAGCCCAGCCACCGCACCGACCATGCATTCGTATCGTATCGTATATGTATAGATAGGGTTGATAAATTTATCAAGCGTATGGTAGGTATCTGTCTATATGTAACAATATGGAATGTCGTGATGTAAGTTTGAAATCACCAATCCGCCTTGAGAAGTAACGAGTAATGCTCAAACCTGCTCCGTGTGAGAACCCTTACTCAGCAGTACCTATAGGCTGATGATGAAGATGATGATTGTATTGGTTTACATGTGCAAATAGGTATTGTGATAAATTTAATTTAGATTTAGTTGACACAATAGGATTATTTATTAAGTTAGTTATTAGGTTTGACTTTATTTCAATGTAATTAAGTATCTGTCCTAAAATACCTAATTGAATGACAGAGTAACCAATTATTTAAACAATTAGAGTAAACAGTTGTTTAATTTAAAACTATTGCTTACTCCATAAAGATGCGAAAGTTGATAATTAAATGCAAAAATTTGTACTGCTATTTTAGTTTATTTAATTCTTAGTACATGATACAACTAAAAGCATTGTTTTACAACCATATCAACTACAAAAAGGTAGAAAAGGTCTTCATAAATCGCTATTAGACTCTAGTTTTCTTGCGATTTAATAATCAATGCCTGAGAGTATTCACAATTTATGCCTAAGAACAAAAAAAAGCTTTAATCAACTAAACAATTAAAATTGGCAACTATTATGTTAAAAAAGATTACCACTTCTATTTTAAAAAGGAGATAGATTAAAAAGGCTACACACAAGAACAACATATACCATCAATTCAAACCTTTGTCGTATACGCAAACCCACAAACATAGCACAGTAACATGGCATTAATATTTCATTCATCTAGTTAAACAAGATTACGTGGCATCAAAGCGGTTGGCAAACACCATGTCACTCCTATGAATATTACATTATATGCTACATGACTCGTATAATCAAGCTTTGTGTTTTTCGCTTTAGAGTTTTACAATTTCGAATATAGAAGAGTCATGTTTGGACTAGAATATGTTAAGAAACCGATTGAGGAGGGATTGGAGGCGGGTAAGGATTGGGCCTCCGGTAACCTCACTCACACAACGCTGTATTTGTTTCACGTCGGTCTTCTGTGAGGCCGTGGTATCAATCCGGTCGAGCCAACCCATTCGTGACGAAGCATGGCTCTCCCACACTTAAACACACGAAACAACGCCTGAAAATGGAACAAAAGTTTCACGGTGTGAGTGCGGTTATCGAAGGCCCAATCCTTCCCCATCCTCAATCTAGTAGTATTTTCTCTGGTGCAGTGGATGTCTATGATAGGTGCCGATCGCTTATCATCAGGTAGATATTCGTACTTGTCTATCAATCCTAAGACTAGTTAGCTAATTTTTGCTAGGCCATATGAAGAAACTTTTTTTTAAATTAGTTAATGACTTTTATAGTTCGTATGTAAGTAAGTGACCTGTGTTGATGAGTAACTATCAGTTTTTAAGTATGCTAAAATTGTTAATAATATTTGGCAAAAGTAAACTTGTGTTAATAACATAGTAATTATTATTTGATTTTATATACTTCAACAAATAAAATATACTTGCTCAAAATCCCGTGTTAAAAGCTCCCAGACTACGGTGGCCTTCAGTGGAAATAAGGAAAATGTAAAAGAAACTAAATAAATTTAATTGTAATGAACTTTTTTAAGTTGACCTTCCAGGAAGGACGTTTGCAACCCTTTTTATTTTGGAACAGCCTGACGCTGTGGGCTGAATGATAAAATGACTTTCTTTTAATTACTTTTGTGTGTAATAAAAAGTTAATTTGAAATGTCTAGTTCGTAATATTCCGAGAAATGGAAAATATTGTGACTAGCGCCGTATATTATGTATCCATGTGGCCTGAGTTTGATTAACAAAATCATTTCGAAACAATAATTAAGTAGTTACACATTAATATGGTTCTAAGTTTGATTGCGTACTCATAAACTACGTTTTACTAGTTTTTTGCCAATGTTTTTGATATTAGCCATAAATAGTTAAAAATTCGAAGACATTTGACATACTTATGCTGAATCGAAGTCAATTGGCTTAAAATGGATGGCAATTCCTTCATCATCATCATCATAATTCCGTCCACTGCTAGACCTAGGCTTCTACAATTACAAGCTACTGAGCTCTACGTTTAACTCTTTTCATCAAGTTGAATATCGTCGATTCCGTGCTTTCTAAAAGTATGACACACATTGTTTTTATGAATTTGTTAGACTTTTAATGCTATATCAAAAACCGCCTCAGTAAAAATGTTATCATAACTCCGAACATCAAACGGAATGTATAAAAACATTGGGTTTCAAGCGAGTCTCCGTGTAGATGTTATCAGCTTCTGCCTTGAGGCACGTGGCATCTCATGGGATTCGTAAACCGTCTCTGACATCGAAACCCTCTTTGTCCAAAGATATTTGGGCCAATATTGGGCAAACCCTTGGGGTTCTGGCGAAAATTTCGTCAACACTTTCGAAGGACCTCAGGGAAGTTTAATGGTAGTAGTTACTGTTGATATTAATATAATGTTTTAGGCTTATACATACTTTGACCTGGAGCAGGAGTATCCACTAACACCGAAGTAAAGATTACCAAAATGGTCCTTACTGGAGGTAAAGAATCAATGTGTTTTTCAAACTATTTGTTTATGACTAACTAGGTTTTAACTATTAGGCACCTTCTTATTCAAATTCAATCTCAAAATTTCACATTAATTACTTATTTTTACTAAATACAAAAATGATTCGTAGGTAGGTTCGTAGTTTTTATACATCAAAGCTTTTAACAATCAAATTAATTTTGCAAAGTTTTGTCATCTGTCACTTTCTTATTCGTAACTTTCTCTATGTGGCTATCCTTGTTTGGCAATTGAGTCATCCTATAAAGCGACATATGGGCGCTGTGTAGGCGCCCCGAAGTCTGGACATAGGGAGAATCGAAAAACAAGCTCAATGCGAGCAACGTAACTCTTATTTCAAATGCATAAGGTTTGTTTTGTTGTTTAATATCAGCACGTAACTGCCCCATCATAGGGGCGCAGGATTACGTCATTCCCTATCTTGCCAGGTCATGCTTAACCAACATAAAATGGCCTACCATTTTATAGAGTTTTAATGGAAGTAGAAGGTGCGATTAAATAGTTGACATAAACCTCTTTTTGAGCAAACGGGCCCAAGGTTGTGTTCCATTTGTACAGCATATTGGATCGTGATCAAAACAAGACCAGGAGTTCAAGCTAACCTTGATCTAGTAGGTTCTGAAACTGGAATACTGGGCCTGCATATATTTTAATGTTCTTGGCGTAGTGTGCAACCTCTTTTAAAAATAGATGTTACATTACAATATATACTTGAGAGTTATTTGCATCGCATGAAAAATAGCATGGCATTATTTTTACATGTGAATTAAAATTAGTAAGATAGACTGTAAACATTATTTCATTCTTTTTTTCTGTTTATTAGTTCATGGTTATCTATCCGACTACCGGTAAAAATTAAAATGTTTTGTATCTTAATGTAAGTCTTCCATCCTGTATAAATAAATAAATAAACAAAATATTCCATTTCACAGGCGAGTCAAGATTTCAAAACTACATTAACAAAAAAAATAATCAGCAGAAAATCTTCATAATCTTCTCTTAAAGCCATAGAACCTTATACTCTTACACCACAAATACAAGCAAACAAACAAACAAACAAACGAACATGACAAAAAGCGCAACACAGGTCTCCCCACCTCGTATTTCATACTCAGTGCACGTGTGGTGGTAGGTTTGCAGGCGAACAATATGCGTGATGAGTTCCCTTGTTTTACGCGCCAACACAAAAGACAACCTACATCACAGGTACAGCCAGGATTATTCGAAGCAGGTTTAACGAAGTACTGCCTCAAATTAGAACTGACTTACGTTATGGAATATAGGCCTATTGTTCCCGTGACATTTTGCGGTTATTGTTTCTTGTTGATAGGTGATAAGTAATTTTGTTTGTCGGTCATCATTCTTCTAACAAAGATATGCTTAAATGTCACAGATTCAAGGTCACGAAAAATATTATAATTTCGTTGTTTTTTAATAATGTTTAGCACTATTCTTCTTCTTTTTCTTTATGTAATTTCTCAAACGGCCAAGGTCTCTAGAGAATATCAGACCAGTTTTATCACAACACTTTACATCATATTTCAAAACAAACTGTAATAGAATTCAGTGGCTATCATCCACAATAATCTAATCGAACGCAGAAATCTATAGCCTTTTTATGAAAACAAAAATAAAATGTCCGATGCAATGCAATTACGCGACCCATTTCCAACGCTCGTAGCACGTTGCTACGAGCTTACTACGACCGCTACGCGGCTACGAAATGAAAAACAGAATACAGTATGCATGTTTGCCGGGATTAATTCGTTAATAAATTCAAAATGGCCTTCATGTAATGGTTTTTATGTTACCCTAGTCATTGTTCGCGCAATTTGAACTCGGCTATTGAAGGAAATTACTTTTTCTTAACAGCCCCGTGTAAACTGACGGTGTGGAATCCATTTGAACATTTTAATTTCAACTTTTATTAGCTACTGAGGAATTTACTTAAAGATATAGTCTAAGTACCAGGTAAAGTTCTAATTACGAGCTATGGAAAGTAATAAAGTCAAAAGAATATGAGCAGCTGTATTTTTCTTTAATTCCTTTTAAGATAAGCTTTTATCTCAAAAGCTGTTTACTTTACTTACAATAATAGCCTTTGCCTTTGGAAAAAATGAAATTATATTTAATAACTGTTATAAGATTTCATAGTCTATAAGGATATAATAATATATGTATGTACTTACATAATGTAGTTATGTGTGCACAATTGAACATCTAGCTAAGTGGCTCATTTCCTCTTGCTTTACATGGGTTCCGTCACAATAAATTACAAGTACTATATTGAGTATAACTATTGTCACACAAACGTAGATTATATTAGTTTACTTTCGCTTATTGTCATGTTCTCATTGATGTTTTTAAGAAATTTCATATATTTGATTGCTGAAAATTTCAAACCAGGCGGACACTTGACATATTAAAGAAGTAGTTCTTATTGCAGAACTAGCCTCTGCCCACGGCTTCGCACGAGCCTATGTGTTAATCCAGTGTATCACCTATCTACATCAACAAGCTAAATAGGTCTATCCGTTTATGCGTGAAAGAATTACAAACCTACATCGATACATTCATACATGCCCAAGGGAGTAAACCAAATCGCACATTTTAAAATGTAACCCCAATTTCTCACTACTTTTACAAACACATCTAATAAATAGGTCACAGTTTATAAAATTACACAAGCAATGATTTATAACTAAAATTTAATTAAATAACGTGCCGTTAATTAGTCCCCAAACATTGCGTGCGACACGACACGCTTGTACAGTGCTGATAACGAACAGCGAATTACAGGATTTTACGTGTAGCGAAAATCCTGAACCGAATTTTTCATGACAGAGCCTTTATAATGAATTTTAATGAGTTTTTAATGAGCTATTCCAAGAGAGAGAAACTTCCAAGCCTTTTGGACGTGTTCTATACTTTTATTGATTTAGCTTGTAAGACTATCATCCTCTAAAAAAATACAACCGCTATTGCGAATATGCCAGTTTTCCTAACGCTATTATTTCCAATCTAAATTTGTTAATTTCACAACAGTATTTATAGGGTGTAGACCAAACCCCAAAAGGTATTGGTTGTACAACTGGGTTCTTTGTCAGAAAGTATAACTATAGGTAACACAAGACTAGACTTGTAAAAAACATATAAAAAACCGACTTGTTTTACCTTTAAAAATGTTCAAACAAATAATCAATATTAGTAGGTATGTACCTCTACACTTTCAGTACAAAAAGAGCACAGCCTCCCTAAAGCGCCAGCAGTCGCGACATTCTGGCGCCCAGCGGCCAAGGACACGTGGCGCCAACAAGTCTGGACCCTGGGAAGCTAACATCAACCATGTTTGAAAACAATGCAAACAATACAATTTTATCTTGTCAGAATTTTATTGAATGTGTTTTTTAAAGACTTTACGATGGTAAAATAAATTTAAGAAAAAGTTTGTGTGAAACATAATAGTCGGTACCTAATACCTATCGGTACACAATATCTCTACATTATTAAATAATTATTTTTACTAAACAAAAATATGTATGTATTTCTTTTTACGAAGTAAATTAATTTTTAGCTTTTTAGTTCACTGTTTGAAATAGGTTTTTTTAATAATTTTCTTTTGTTGCTACTTATACTAGTTTGCTGCAGGCGTCCCTGGGCGACGCTGATCACTAACCATTAGATAATCCGTCGTTTCGTTTACCACCAATTCCACAAAATAATCCCTCTAAAAGGTTCACTGTCTGCTGAATGTAGAAAAAGAAAGCTGGACAAATAGAAGCAACTTATTTATTTTTACCACACAGGCAAAACCAAGGGCAACAACCAAGTAAAATATGAAATTCATAAATTCTTTTAACAATCCGTCTTTCTTCCCACAACAAGACCAAAGCTAAGCGTACCCATCCCAGTATTTCAATATTTACTCATAAATATTAACAAAGCATACCTTTTACCTTTTAAGGAAGGTTCTAGACTTTTCTTTGTAAATGCTGAATAAGATTTAGTCAGCTCAGATCCCTGGAGCGTCAGATGTCGCGACATTGTGACGCCATGCGGCCAAGGACGTTTGGCGCCGGTCAGTCTATAGCCCGAAATGAAATGCTATCGGATGGTCTGATGTCACTAACATTTGCGTAGGAGTTTATAGATAGATGTCGAGATTTGAACTTTACAATTTCTTATTGTTGGACGGCCGTTTTTCGTGTCTGAATCATAGAAATAAAAAACATTTGCGTTTTACATATTTGTGTTCGTATTTAAGTTATATACAAGAAATTGTACTTGTCGAAAACATGGGTTTACGTACAGGGTGGTTAGCATGCAGGGTGGTCAATAGGGTTACATAGGTCTCCCATGTTTGGAAATATAGTTTATAATATTAAATTAAAAGAAAATATCTGTGCCTAAAAATAATAGTAACCTAGTTTTTTTTGTTTGGGGAAAATCATCAAATGGTTTCTCCCGCCCAGGGCCGGGCGAGAGGGAGTGTCAGACTCTTACTGACTAAAAACCCCCCTGTTCCTTCTCCTGCTCTGAGCCGATGTCGCGGTGCCTCATTGCGCTTACTCCGCAACCCTGGCTGAACATCAGCCCTTTAGGGCCCCGTCTGTGGTGGTCTATTGGCTCTTTGAGGCGCGCGCGGAACGCTACGCGCCGTACGCTCGAGCCTGGTTCTGGTGCCTGTGCTTACGGTGGCCGGAGATCGTTCCTTGATCCCCGACGCCCGTAGTGTCGCCAGTTGCGGCGGCTGGGGCGTGAGGAGGATTACTCACTCACGCGGGCCTCCTCTCTCTTTGCGAGCATGACTGCTTCACAAAAGGAGGAGACGGCGTCCCAGTTCCTCTCACTCCGCACCATGGCCTCGACTAAATAGTAGCCTAGTGTACTGTTTTTTTGAATAGCAACTATCAATAATACAGCTTCTTACAATGAGAAACTTGTAGAATAAAGTCGCTGAACTTCACTTACAAGTTCGTTAAACGTATGTATCACTTAATATAGGTACGAGTACTATAAAATAGTAAAGATGAAACCAAAAGGGTTTATTAAATAAACATATTTCATTTTAAAACATCACAGAGCTACACTAAAAAAAACACGAGCACTTTGTGGGACGTGAAACATAAGGTTGAACGTATACAAACTTTACAAAATTTTATTGTTTTATTAGCTGAAATAAGATTAAAAATATCAATTTCCTAAAAAGTTTTCTTTCAACAAATATGTAGTCATATTTGGAGAATATAATCTTTACAAATTAATTAATGTAGAAGACATAATCTTTCTTTCTTTTCTTTACATAAAATAGTAATTTATTAGTTATTATTATTTATAGTATTTATTAGACGGTTCTTTTGTTATGGTATAGAGTGATAAAGCAGCCGCCTTCACTTGGATTTTGGGGACTGGAGATAAGCCGGTATGGAGTAAGGATAGAGCTTATATAGGGTAAGGATCGAGCCTTCGGTTACCTCACTCACATGGCAGAATGCGCCAGTTTTCTGCGACGCCGTATCACTGTAGGCGAGCTGGATCAATCGTGCTGAAGCATGGCTCTTCTACACAAAGACGGTTATTTATGAATTGCAAAACTATTTAATAGTTTATACATAGAAGGGTTTATATAGAAGGGGTTTAAGTGAAATAAAAATAGTTATTGCATAT
Source organism: Spodoptera exigua (assembly GCA_902829305.4). NCBI lineage: Eukaryota > Metazoa > Arthropoda > Insecta > Lepidoptera > Noctuidae > Spodoptera > Spodoptera exigua. The sequence goes on from LR824615.2 coordinate 9,942,320, forward strand.
ACGATTACCCTAACGATAACAGACCATACATTGTGTTGAAAGCATGTTATTTTCACACAGTCGAGTGTGCTCTCATAATTCATACCGCGGAACATATGACGTCACAGATTTAATTTAATAAAACACTTCGTGTTACACTTTTATTAAAAACCTAAAGAAATATTAATAAAGCTACACGTTAGGAGTTATGGGCAATCACCTTTGCCTTAGCTTTTGCTTTATAAAAACATTTTGCCTTATGAAAATTCAAGATTTTATTTTTTGTTACAAAATCATACAATAAAAGTACTAAAAGAAAACTTAGGTTTAATATTTTTTGCTTGTGGTGGTTTTGGCTGGCACAAAAGAAAATTGTTCTTTAGACTTAAGGCGGGGTACAATTTGTAAAAAAACAAGATCAACATCCAATAGAATATTTTTTTGAATTTGTAACTTTATTTACGAATTTGTAGGGGAGTTTATTTTGTGTATAATCAGTTTACCATAAAATCAAACACAGAAAATTCGTAATTGTTTGTATATTATTAACTAATTAAAATACCGAATAGTAATAATGACAATACTTTATGATAGTTTGTGATAATGTTTTATATTTAAAAATGTCTGACCCTTTTATAAAATTACAATTTTAATAAATCCATTCTTATATTATAATGTGTAGTACTCAACTTAAGTTTAGTTATAGTCAGTCGTAATAAAATCACGATTACAAAAACACAATTATCATCTAAATTTATTTCTTAACCCCAGAGTCAGTGACTTTATATAAAACCTTTTTTCCAAAAATGTAACCAAAGAAAAATGAAATGCTCTGCAAATGATAGGAATACAGTATTAAGTCTTTTTTTAATTCTCTAAATTGAAAGTCCTTTTTACCGAACGAGGTAGTAGTATGCTATGGATAGATGAATAACCATTATCACCCCTTTTCACATAAAACGGGTACCTTTTTAGTAGGTATAAAAGCCTGTTAGTATAATATACGGGATCGTAATGTGCTTGCTGCGTCATTGATGCCCACTCCACTCTATTTACAATGCTAAACGATGCCTGGTATCCTAGATTAGAAAATGTATCTACGTGTTTTTGTTACATTGGTTTTTATGGCATACAGCGATGGCTAGTAGCGGACTGATCTGTCTAAAACTCAAACTTGAATATTATGAAAATAATAACACTTGCGTTTTTTAACCTAACCTAACAGAATGTAAGGTTAAGCAAGGGACATATTCATGGATTCAATTCTGGTGCTCAAATAAAACAACTTTTTCCATAAGACCAATATAGGAATCTCAAAAAATGTTTTTACCTCTCCATGAATAATGCTAAATTATCAATCAGCAATTGTCATTTGTAAGGGGAAATAAATTTATTTTTGAGATTAGGATATTGGTCCCGTGTAAAAAGTTGTTGTAATTGAACACAAAAGTCGGCACCTTCAATATGTTCCGCGTTCAACCAAACACACTGTATATTACTAAGTATTCGTATTTTCTGATTAATATGAATTAAAAAATTAAATTCAAGAATAATAAGTATCTACTCTATTTGAGGTTAAAAAATTAAAACGTAATAATGTGCTATTTAATTTTCAATATATATAAATAAATATAAAGTTGTTGTTGTTGACATTTCCGATGTAGAACTCAGAAGAAAAAAAGGGCAAATGAAACACGGGACAGATGATATATTAATCAATATATATGACTGCACAGTTGACGCAGGGGCTGGGAAACTGGCTGCTGTGCAACGTGTCGCAGGTTCAATTCCTCCTGGCTTGTGAGTTATGAGAAATGATCTATGCTTTTATACAATGTTACACGGAGAAAAATAATCTCAACTAAATTAATCTAAATATATCTTTGGTAAGCCAGTATGTTTTATAACTTATAAAACATGCTGATTATATCAGGCTCACCAAAGAGCTACAAAGCATTATTTCAAGGCATTTACTGCTTTGGTGACTTTAGTGAGTAGTAAAAAGTATTTATATGGGCACAATAAATTATTAATGGAACAATCAAATTGAAAAATGGGAAAATCAACTGTATTTACTGACATTGTTAAAGTTCCGTTTTATTCAAACGATCGATTGTCAGACAAATGTCGCCATAAAATTTGTATTGTAGATACTCTGTGTGAATTGTAGATACATCGAAAATTTTATTTTATCCTGCATCTTTTTAGCTACAATGCCATTCTATTGGATTTCTCATTATTAGTTATCAATCGCTATTACAACTACAAAACGCGCTACTAAAAACAAACAAAATCTTTTTAAAACTTAATTTTAAAGAAAAAACTGTATTTGTTCTCTTTATTATTTAATTAAAACATACTAAAACGCATATGTAAGACAGAAATACTGTTTTAAGTTGCAATAGCTGTCAACTTGAAGGTAGACTTATTACAAAACAAGGTTTTACTTCAGTCTAGGTCTAACCATTGAGCCAATTTTTGTATTTCGAATCGAAGGTAGGTGAGAATACGATTCAAAATTCAAAAGCTGACACAATGGTTTATGTATTGTTTTCTAATACCTGTATTCCTTTTATATGTCGTGGCGTAATAAATGGTTTTTCTTTCTTCTTCTTTCTTCTTCTTATTACAAAACAATATCCATCTTTAAGATGATAGGATTAAAACACTTAATTCAGTACAAGTAGCCCTAAATATACATATATATTAGTCTAACAACATATTTACTAGAAACTTAACACCTCTGAGGCACCTACAAAGCGTATATGTCGTCAAATAATAAAAGCAATCTTATATAAAACTCCTTAGAGCTCTAAATAAAACAGACGCGGTTAGACACAATAATATAAAGCCCAGATACTGCAGCTTTCATTCTAACAAGGTAAATGGGCCATCTGTTCCCAGATCACTTCGTTTAGACGACCAGTTCTGAACACGAGTTTTGTAAAATGAATATAACACATGCAATGTTGCGATTTACTCCACAATTATAAACTAATATTAAACTGATTGATTGATTTTAAATAGCTTTTTAACTTTTTAGTCGAATTTAATAATTATTTAGTACTATCAAAATGTAAAATTCGAATATCATTAGGAAGACACACACAATTATATGCATAGGTACTTAATCTGTTAGTGAAAGTGTAATTATTTAAAAACATTGGTTTGTGCTCGAATGAAATTTCAACTGAAGAAATGAAATTTTATTTATTTTCTGATAAATGTAGTGAATTTTCTAGTGTTACTCATTATCAAATGTAAAAATCATCTCTATTATGCAAACAAGCGAATATACATAGTTAGTAGATTTGGAATACGCAGCCAACGTCAATGCATTCACAATACTGCTATACATACTGCACTCTACAGACATTTCACGAATATCACCAAGATTTCCATTCCAAAAGCTAGCCATGCAAAATGTTCAATATATTCTATAAAATATTCAACATATAACTCAAACGATCACGAACAGAAGACAGCGTAATCTTATAAACTTCCACCCAAAACAGAATTTATTCAAGCACAGATCAGATTTCCTCTGCATCAGTAAAGTAATTCGTTTTATACACATAGGTAGATAGAATTTCTTTTAAAATGGCCGCCGTATCCATCCTTTGTTGGGAACAGAGTGATAAATATCTTATAGCTAAGGTGAGGTGGGAATAAATCCGGTAAAACTTGTATTCTTGATAGATGATCACGAATTTTTCACGATCCCTCGCGTAATGTTAAAACACCTTGTTTTTCCTTATTTCCTCTAAAGTTTTCGACGTGAAACCAGTTGGAAAACGATGTGCATTTATGACTCGTTTTAAAAAAAGTTTAGTTCAAATTAGTCATCATCATCATCATCATCAGCCCATAAGTGCCTACTGCTGAGCAAAGGCCCCTTCTCACACGGAGAAGGTTTGAACATTAATCATCACGCTTGCTCAATGCGGGTTGGCGATTTGAAACTTATAATTAGAAACTATAAGTCCAGGTTTCCTCACGATGTTTACCTTCACCGTATGTCAGTGGTGTCTAAATTATCATAGAAAGTACATATAACTCGGAAAAAGTCACATTGGTACTTGCCGGGTTTCGAACTTACACCCTCATGCATGAGAAGCGGGCTCCTTAACCTCCGGGCCACGTCGACCTCAATTTAGGGTCGTCGAGACTCGAGTTCGAATTAGTAATTATTTTGTTATTATTATAAAATTATTTTAAATGAATTTAAATTATATTCTCATAATACTTAGAGACTATTTCATTATACTAATTACGTTCTTTATTCAAAATCTAGTACACACTGGCTATCAAGTAATTTTGAAACCACCTTCAATCACAATAAAGGTACAATAACCTACTCAAAATGGCCTGTTATGTAAACTCGACCAAGTATGGCGACATTAGAACATTTACTTGCGGACATAAGACGCTATACTGAATAATTCATATCTTCGCCAATGAGAGCGTCCTGACAGCGTTTGAGTATGGTAGATTTTGACATATATCTTCTGCACGTATAAACTACAACTACACTACACATATATAGTACATATTAATGGTATAGGTAATCTATACACACCAACATACATATCTTACGTCGTTTGGCCCCTAAGTTGGAACGGTCTGGGGCCGCGCTCAAGCGGCTCCTTCCCAACCTCGGGGGGCCAAACGCCTCCTGCCGGAGGTTGTATATGGGGATTGTGCGATCCATGGCCCTCTACGGTGCCCCTGTGTGGGCGCCGGACTTGAAGCGGCGGCCGGCTCGTACGCTGGTCGCGTCCCAGAGGGTCATGGCTATACGAGTAATCCGCGGGTGTCGCACGATCTCCGGGGAGGCGGCGAACCTCCTTGCCGGATCACCGCCGTGGGATCTAGAAGCGAAGGCGCTCGCGCGCGTCTACAGTTTGCGCGCAGACGCGCGTCGCCGGGGCGAAGATCCTCTGCCGCGCCAAATAAGTGCGTGGCGGAATGAGCTTCGGCGAGATCTCATGGCAGAGTGGAGACAACGACTGTCGCAACCGAGGGCCGGGCACGCTACCATAGCAGCGGTAAGACCCCTCTTTGAGGAGTGGCTTGAGAGACGCCACGGCGTCCTCACCTTCCGTCTGACGCAGGTGCTTACCGGGCACGGCAGCTTCGGTAGGTTCCTGTTTCGGATTCAGCGGGAGGAAACGCCCGAGTGTCGTCATTGTGAGGACCACCTAGAGGATACGGTGGAGCATACGGTAGCGGTATGCCCTGCCTGGGCTGAGCACCGCCGTATCCTCAGGGAAGTGATCGGCGGCGGCGACCTCTCGCGCCCGGCCTTAGTCGAGGCCATGGTGCGGAGTGAGAGGAACTGGGACGCCGTCTCCTCCTTTTGTGAAGCAGTCATGCTCGCAAAGAGAGAGGCGGCCCGCGTGAGGGAGCAATCCTCCTCCTCACGCCCCAGCAGCCGCAACTGGCGACACTACGGGCGTCGGGGATCGAGGGACGATCTCCGGCCACCGTAAGTACGGGCCTGCGGTCGGCGAGTAAGGGCAGCTCGCCGCCCGACCAGAACCAGGCCCGAGCGTACGGCGCGTAGCGTTCCGCGCGCGCCTCAAAGAGCCATTCGACCACCACAGACGGGGCCCTAAAGGGCTGATGTTCAGCCGGGGTTGCGGGGTAAGCGCAATGAGGTACCGCGACCTCGGCACAGAGCAGGAGAAGGAACAGGGGGGTTTTTAGTCAGTAAGAGTCTGACACTCCCTCCTGCCCGGCCCTGGGCGGGAGAAGTCATTTGATGATTTTCCCTCACAAAAAAAAAAAACATACATATCTTAGTATTATAATTGCCTGTTTAAAGTCTAATATTATTAGAGATTTCGAATATTACTTCTGCAGTCTTGTTTACCTATAATGAGTAAACAATAAAAAAATACTTATTATTTTATACTTAAAGTGAAATACCTACACAAGTTTAGCTAGAACCTTATCTAAGATTTAACTTGTGTTTATAATATTGGCGTTCTTTTCATATCAGTTGTTCTAATAGTCAACGGTTACATACTGCTATACATATGTAAATTAAAAGTTTTAAAATAGTATTAATAAAAAACACTCGGTCGGCTGCGCGGCTGAGCTGGCAAACTGCTCATGAATAAGAGTCCTGTCGTGACTTGAAACGAGTCGAGCCTTTCCCGGTTAATTCACTTAAGTCCTTATTTTGAAAAACACACAATCAAAAAGCTTTTTGTTTTGTGTTTTACAAGGTTATAATATTGTTTCAATATTATTACATAGATATTTGATACATTCTTGTAGAAATATTCCTTCCATCACATTTTACATCAAGGTCGCGGGCTCCGATAACCTCATCTTTAAGCTTATCCATCAATTTGTTAGCTGAGTTGATATTTGATAAAGGATATTGATTTTCTTTTCTCAAAGTACCTACCTACGATATTCCTGTGCCACTCGCGGAAAGGATATTTTATGTACAATATACATATCTACTAAATCTTATACATATGTATTATTTATGTCTATAACATATCTGGAGGTAGTGTTTGGGTGTGTAGGGCTTATCCATATAACTGTTTAATGAGGAACCCTCTATATTAACTCATGAATATGAGCCTCTACGAAGCACCAGACCACCACAGATTTGGCAGCAGGGTCGATGTTTAGGCGGGGTTGCAGTTTAGCGCAATAAGGTACCACGGCCTCGGCCTGGAGCAGGAGAAGAAACGGGGTGGTTTTTAGTCAAAAACAGTCTGATAATCCCTTTCGCCTTAAAAATAAACAAGCATGATATGAAGAAGTCAAATTCCCCATCTGGTAGTGTAATAAGTACCAACTTAATAATAATTGAATGTGTGTATGTGAATGAGTGTGTGTGTGCGTTGTCAAGATTGGGGAGGGATTGGGGGAGAGGAAGGATTGGGCCTCCGGTAACCTCAGTCACGCGGCGAAACACAACGCAGTGGTTGTTTCACGCCGGTTTTCTGTGAGGCCGTGGTATCACTGTGGTCGAGCCGATCCATTCATGCCAAAGCATGACTCTCCCACACTTAAACAGTATTTTGAACAGTATCTAAACGAATAAATCTTACAACTTTAACAGCCTATAATTATGTAACACAGCAATTAATAAAATGAGTCAGTATAATCGTCTATTGAAGTCATTTGCAAACATAATAATTGTACCTGTAGTACCAGGGGGAAACATTTATTGGTTTCTCTACTTTTACAGCGGAAAAACCGATAAAATTTAAAGTACTTTAATTTCATTATCATCCGTCGTCGTTACATTCAAGTGACGTAATAGTTAAGTATCTTGTATCATGTCATTATGCCTATTTTTTTCATTCCTAAACGAGTAAGTAGATGTCCATTTATAATTAACTAAAGAATTATTGACTTGCAATCTAAAGCAGTCTAAAGAATACGAATGGTATGGTGTAACTGAGCCTTTAAATTCTGAACCAAATTATTGCTCCTATTTTTGGTATAGTAAATCAGCTTTTCGCTAGTATCTGCCAGTGGTTTCGTCCTCGTTCCACTATACAAAGTACACAATGGACACCAAAATGTTTCTAAAAATATCCTATTAGTAAATTAAAAATAATGAATATCTGTTAAGTTGTTTTTGCTAATAAGAGCAAAACACTAACTTATATCAATCTAACTTACAAATTTCACTTACTTACATCAATCAACGCTGGGCAGATTTAGAAAATTCTTTCACTGATAGATAGCTGTAATGTTCCTGAGTCCTATAAACTATAAAACAGCACGCTACGATCTATAGGAGCTAAACGAGAATAGCTAGTATTTAATATTAGTGGGAAGACCCATGTAATATTTTTTTATTTCCATTCACCGAGTATTCAATATTATAATATCAATTCCACAGTGCTTGATATTACTATCAAATTCTACTAAATTAATATTAGTTTTATATAACTAATACCCCTACTTTACCTACCTTATCCTATGTCCTTTATCTGATTTGAAACTACATCCCCACCGATTATGAACGAAATCGGGTCAGCCATTCTTGAGTTATGTAACTAACACGACTTTCTTTTACATACCTACTAGATTCCGCCCGCCTGCGTTTAAAAGTAATGCATCCCGGGTTCTTACATTCACATTCATTCATTGGACAGGAACATTGTAGCTATACATCACTGAAAGAATTTTGAAAATCCGACCAGCGGTTGCAAAGATAACCCTCTACATACAAATTTGTAAATTTTACCTCTTTATAATATTAGTATAGATTACAAAGGCAGCGCTATTATAAATATGAGATGAGGTAGAAAAGAGCAGCATCCATCTGCACCGGAGTCACGTTATAATGCGGTTGTCCTATGCATTATCTAGGTCAAGGGGTCAGTCTAGGTAAATATAATACCTATCTATCCCAGACAACATGCTTGTAAACTTATAATGGAAAATTGTTTATTTTTTTTCAAGATTCAACGAGGATTAAAATAATAGTATAGATTTAAAGCTTCATAATCCTTCTAATTAGAAAAGAGAAAGATTAAAAGTACTACGAATGGATGGATTTTATTACCCTTCCACGTAAAAACGACTCAATGGAGTTTGACGAAGATTAACACGGATATTGATTATGCTCCGAAATAATATATAGACTACTTCTCATTCAGGTTACACGGGTAAAGCTGGTGAAAGAAGCTAGTAATATTGTCAAAGCATGGCTTGTATCAGGAAGTATTTGAAGATAAAAGGAAGGAAGGAAAAACACTTCCTTCCTGGAAGTGTTTTTACAAGCATAAACTTATTATTTTCCTATGCAAATGACAATCGGAGTCAGTATCTTCAAGAAAGCGATAATTTTTTGCCTGCTACTAATCTCGTACTACATACATACAAGTATGATAAACAACATTACGCAGAATCAAAAGATTTAAATGATTATAAAACTACAGATCCTTATACTGCTTTTACAAAAATAGAATCTTACACCGTCGTTTAAAACGAATAGTCCGATCATATCAATTTTAGTTTTCCCGTTTCTTGCATCATATTAATGAATAGCCGGGGTTGCGGGTCAAGCGTAATATTGTATCTTATCATCGGCGTGGAGTAGGTGGAGGAACGAGGTATTTATCCAGTAAGACTACCACCCTAGGTGGGGCAGGTGGTGAAGTGTCACAACCTTACTGACTAACACCTCACCTGCGAGAGATCCCATTACATGTTTTTCGCCCCTCAAAATAAAACATATTAGGATATAAACACAACAAATTACATAATAACACAAAAAAATCAATAACAACAAAAACAACGAGCACGAAAAACAATTTCCATCATTGACAAAAACAGGGGAAGAATGTCAGTTATTTATTTGTTCGGTAACATTTTGGAATTGCGTAGATAATACACATGTAGGGTTGACCCTTGTCACGACACGTCACCGACATCACATTACACGGGAAACTAAAAATATTACAGCCCTGTTATACTTTATTACGAGTACATTATGTAAGATAAATATTGTTACAAATTAGGGTCGTTGAAATAGTTTCTTTTCTTTTTATATTTCGAGAATTTCAAGAATCTCTTTGGTGTGTGATTATGAAACTCCTTAGTTGGTTTTTTTTATAGGATAGGTGATAGATTACCTAATATCGTTGACTATGGATACACGTAAACCCAAAGGAGTTACAAGTGCGTTGTCGCACACATTTGTGACTTGCTTCAGGTAACCTCACTGATATAGCAAACCACAGTTTAGCGCTGGCATTCTGTGAGCCCGTGGTACCACTCCGGTCGAATTTTAGTATGACTTTTCCACACATCATACGTTTTATATTCAATGAACGAGAGTAATGCATCGTTATATTGTTGTGTTTTAGGGATGACATCATTCCTGCTCCTCCTCCTCAATGCTGTAGGTCGTGACAACCTCGTGGAAGCAGTATACTTACTGCATAGTACTCAACGCCATCTATTTCTATGTTGATGACATTCCATGGGCATAAAATATAGAATCATCCCACATCTGAATGACAAAATATTGACGATCACTAAGAAATAGAATTCATTTAGTACTGTCTCCATAAAAATATACCAACCCAATAAACTTTGAACTTTCAATACATTCAACTAAAACAATGTATTAACAAAGTTCATCGACCGAAAATTACTGACGCAGCCTATCCCAAAAACACTGTGAATAGACCCAATAATAGACTTGTGACCAACCAAAATGGCAAAGGAAACAAATTAAAGTAGGGTCATTACTGAACCCCTAGTTGTTTCGGCAAATCAGCCTTTTATCCATACCCGTGGTAGTATAACGAAATAATTTTCGGGTGAATCGTTAAGCCTCCATAAAGGTCCACTTTGTACCCAGTAAAAGGCTCATTTTGTACCCAAAGAATATTAGTGTGTACACATACACACGCTATACCCCTTTTAGTGTTTGTGAAACACGCTGTATATAATTTTCTCGTAAATATCGAAATATATACACGTATCTAATATAATAAGCTAGCTATGGTCTTTTTACCTTAAAGTGTTTATAACTGCGAATTATTTTGTTTATTTTTGGACATACGGGGTAATACCACGACCTTACAAAATACAAGCATAAAACAACATTTACGCTGTGTGACGAATGTAAGTGACGGACAGAATCGCAATATTCCTTCCCCCATCCAATGCCCAATTGCTTACCATCAGGTAATCCGTCAGCTCGATCGTTAAAAGCCTGTTTTACAATGTATGTTTATAGACATTATGCATCATCATCACAATTGAATTTAGAATTTAATTCTCTGGAACTCTGTACGAATGAATATGAATTAACTTTTATCATCAATCTTTTTTGTAGATCTTGAGGAGTAAAAATTTCTCTTCTGTATAAACGTATACAAACAATTCCACATACACATCACAAGCGGATCCGAAACAACATGTTTATGTTAACCACATAGTTACAAAGTGGAATTTAACATGCAAAACGATGCGCAGTAACCATCAATTTCAGTGAGGATACCGATTTATATACGTCACACTAGTTTCTGCCATTGGCTTTACCCGCAGCACCTTAGGTTAAAAGTATCTGGTTTATTTATTTATTTAGACGATATATATAATTATTCACCAATATGTGCACTATTATCCTCTTTCGGCCTTAGGGTCAAGTAGAGAAATTTATAATTCCTTATGTATTATTCCACATCATGAATATTACCACCTAGAGGACACGGTGGAGCATACAGTGGCGGAGTGCCCTGCTTGGGCTGAGCACCGCCGTGTCCTCGGGGAAGTGATCGGCGGCGGCGACCTCTCGCGCCCGGCCTTAGTCGAGGCCATGGTTCGTAGCGAGAGGAACTGGGAAGCCGTCTCCTATTTCTGCGAAGCAGTGATGCTCGCAAAGGAGGGGGCGGAGCGTGTGAGGGAACTATCCTCCTCGCGCCCCAGCCACCGCAGTAGGCGACATTCCAGGCGTTGGGGATCTAGGTATGATCTTCGGCCACCGTAAGCGCGGGTCTACGGACGGTGAGATAGGTCTTATGTTCTGCCGCGGTTGCGGGTTAAGCGCAATGAGTCACCGCGGCCTGGGCCCAGGGCAGGAGAAGGAAGGGAGGGGGTTTTTAGTCAGTAAGAGTCTGACACTCTCTCGCCTTACCCTGGGCGGGAGAAGTCATTTGATGATTTTACCTTAACAAAAAAAAAGACCATGAATATTGCCTCTGTGCCAAACTTCATTCATCATTCTTTATTTTCAGCCAGGGATGCGGCAGCAAGCGCAGCACAATAAAGTACTCCGGAGATGGAGAAAAAATGGGATAGTTTTATTCAATAAAAGTCTGACACTTCCTCTTACCCCTCCAAGGCGGGAGAAGTCACCGTACGATGTTTCCCGTAAACAAAAAACGATCTACACTTACTTTTTTTGACTTTCGTTGACTGCACGATTGGTGCGGTGGCTGGGCAACTGGCTGCCGTGCAACGTGTCGCGGGTTCGATTCCCGCACGGAACAACTCTTTGTGTGACCCACAAGTTGTTGTAACGGGTCTGGGTGTCATGTGCATGTGAAATTGTATGTTTGTAACTGCATCCACGACACAGGAGAAAATCCTAGTGTGGGTCTAAGTTTTATATAAAAAAATGACACTTTTGCGTCTATAATATTAATAGGATAGTAAACACCTATGAAACAGCTTTAACTCTTGTAATATGACAGTGAGTTTAGCGATCCTATTGATATAATAGCAATAAGCTCCGACAATAGGCTTTGAGGGAGTCTGGAATTGTGCCAACCACAATCCAATAACACTATATCCGGGATTGAAACTGGGATTTATCACGTACTCAGTAATCGTTAAGCAATAAAGGCTTCTGTAACAACAAATGTCGTGGTGGTTCGGAGGTACTTCTCGTGCCTGAGGGAGCGGATTCGAAAACTGGCAAGTACTAATGTGACTTGTCCCAAGTTTTATGTAATTTCAATGATTATTTAAACTCCACTGATAGCCGGTGGAGGAAATCAACGTTAGGAAGCGTGGACTTATAATTACTAATTATAAGTTTGAAATCGCCTATCCGTCTTGAGCAAGCGTGGTGATTGATTAAACATTTTCCATAAGAAAAAGGCCTTTGCTCAGCAGTGGGTACTTGTAGGCTGATGATATCATGAGATGTGTGGAACAACAATAATATCATTGAATAACAGATGTGCGCCACGTGCGTCATTCGTCACGTATGCCGCTTCAGATTGTGAGCCCCCGTACTAACTTGAAAATTGTCGAGTAGCTTATTATATTGTATACAAAAAAAAATTTGAGAATTGGGTGAGGCTTTATTTGCTGATATTCATATTGGCTTGCTTTAAAAATCTTCCTAGCACTACCTGGCCATAATTATATTCAAACCCAGAAGCAGCCACCCACAAGAAAAAAGCTATCTACAATTATTCATATGTTTTTAATTTCATCTTAATGAATAACTTTGTAACCAGTGAGTGCCAATTAAGAGTTGCGCCTAACTACTTAAATGTCCCCGTAATGGCTAATAGTTTAAAGTCCATTGAGGTGCTAGTTAGTAGGTACTTAATGAAGTTGTCGTATACAAAAGGAGTCATAGTATGGTAAATTTGATTATTACTAGCTTTTGACCAATTATCTACGCAAAAGGAATTTCGTCAGTAATAACTAAATATAAGATATAGAAACAATTTTATATTTCTGTTTTCCTTATTTAGTATAACACGAAATAACATATCAAGATTACTTAAGCTTTAGAGAAAAAATGGGAAAAACAAAAAGGCATTAATTCTGAATCAAAATCAAATTAAGAACAAAACAACATACAAAAACAATTTCAAACTAAATGAAAAAAAAACCGTGTCAGATACAATATTATTAAATTGGCAACAAATTACGAGTAAGTATAGGTACATAAATTTTACTAAGGCACTGTAAGTAAGCAAAAAGTTTTGCTTGTTTATATTTTGACTTGATCGGTTGAACAATTTAGAAGTAATTGATTTTTATTGATTTATTATTTGAATAAAATGAATTTTCTTTTTTAAAGACGGTAGGTAGCGTAGTCGTTGGAAAACTGGCTGGTTAAAGAACGTGTCACTGGTTAGATTTCCGCACGAAAATATTTGACTGCCTCTTTTTAAATTCCATTCCTTAGCAATTCGCTTCCTGTTTTATAAAGAACCACTATGGAGAGGAATTCTTTGCTGGAGTCTGTGTTCCTCGAAACGGTATAACCTGGGTGTCTTCTAGGCTCGTGTGAATAGGTTGGTTATGGGTAGACGTGATCCATCGTAGGTTGCGTCATCGCTTTCCTCCAGGCGTGACAGCAGCCACATTGCGAAATAAATACAATACTGATCTGGTTGGGAAGAGATGGGGTGGGGGGTATAGGATTCTTACTTACTAAAAATCCCGTTCCTTCTCCTGCTCTAAGATGAGGCTGCGATACCTTACAACGCTTGACAAGTGACCCTGGCTGAAATCTCAAAGACCTAATCTTTAAAAGATTTCTCCTTTATCCTTTATGAAAACTTGTAACGTCAAAACTTGATTAAGCTACAGCCAAGCCACCGAGAACCCCCTTCAATTCAGTCCGAGTCGAACTCATTTGTGAAACGGCTATGTCATTGCGGAACCCAAATTCATTAACGGAGACGAATCCGCCAGTCATCTTGTACCTACAAAACGTTTTGACTAATCTTTTGGAAAAACAAATAAAGAGAGTATCTTTTACTCCCCACTTTTTGTATTTGCTGTCACCATCATCATCAGCCTATAAGTGTCCACTGCTGAGCAGAAGCCTCTTCTCATACAGAGAAGGTTAGAACATTAATCACCACGCTTGCTCAATGCGGGTTGGCGATTTCAAACTTATAATTAGAAATTACAAGTCCAGGTTACCTCACGATGTTTACGTTCACCGTATGTCAGTTTTGTCTAAATACTCATAGAAATTACATATAACTCGGAAAAAGTCACATTGGTACTTGCCAGGTTTCGACCCCACACCCTCATGCATGAGAAGCGGGCTCCTTAACCTCCGGCCCGGCTCCGCCACGAATATGGTATACGTATTTGCTATCTTTTTGTTACATTCAGATTACTATGTAGGAAAATATTCAATCTCGAATGCCCACCTCTAAGAACCAGTACACCACTACAAATGGGGCCCGGGGTTGCGGGCCAAACGAAATAATTATGGTACTACGATACCACCGTACTTGCGAGAAGGCAGCTCCTGGAGCATGTGATGGAACGGGAGATTTTTAGTCACTAAGAGCCTGACACTCCCTCCCACCTTAGTTTGTGCGAAAAAATTCTTTCGATGATTTTCCCTTCACAAATCAAAACTTGAATTGAATCTCGGACTAGTTAAGATCATCGAAATAAGACAACTCAAATCACTACTAAAAGGTGAAAGAAGTAATTATTATAGACTTTACCCGACATTGGTAATTAATTTTACGTCTTGTGGTCTTGAGGTGCATTCACACATCACACCCAAACCCGGAACAATAATGTGTATAATTATATACACAACCAAAATTATCAACAACAAACACAACAAAATCTAAAAGTAAAGTTTTAACAATAAATTTCCACTCCTTCTTTTTACGTCTTCTAAACAGACAGACAACATAATTTTTATGCTCCCTCAAAGCGAGTACTTAAGACTTTACCTAAAGTAAATGTTCAAAAGCTTTTCGGTTCAGTTATAAAAACAAAGATATTCACTCGGCCTTCCAACTCCGAATCATAATGGGGCCAAACTTATTAGTACCTAGTCTTGTTTGTTTCCTAACATCAATAAGCACTGAAATAACTGGACCATTTCTTTACTCTTTGTTCCTGTTGAACTATAGATTAATCATTAATACGTCTACTAGGTTTTTTTTATGGAATAGGTCGGCAAACGAGCAGACGGATTTTCATTTTTTAAGTAATCAGCGCCGCCCATGGACACCCGCAACGGAGGAGTTACGAGTGCGTTGCCGACCTTTTAGGGATTAGGGTTTTGGAGATTTAGGGATTGGGAGGGATCAGGGGAAGGGAAGGATTGGGCCTACGATAACCTCACTCACACGGCGAAACACAACGCTGTGGTTGTTTCACGTCGGTATTCTGTGAGGCCGTGGTATCACTCCGATCGAGCCAACCCAATCGTGCCGAAGCATGGCTCTCCCACACTTAAAATCAGGTAAAATACCATAAATCCCATTCCTCAGGGTGTTTCCCATACCTAATCTTTACGATTGGTCACAGTTTAGAGTAGAAGATCACAGTTTAGAAGGTTCTGTTTTATAAGACCTCGGTTAATGCTCCCCTCATTTCTATGACAGCTATTGTACATATATATTCCGCACCCGCAGAAGTGTATATGAATCAAATGAGGTAAAAAATGTATTACTGTTGCAGAATAATATTGATATTCTTTAAATGTAATATTTGATTTAACTGTGCACTTCGCTAGCAATGGCAAAATTTCTTTTAGTACATATATTTTCATGTAAGGATTGTCTATAAATTTCGCCTTATGTTATAAGACCGCCTAGTGTAATCACAAGATTCTTTCATAGTGGCTTATGTATTGCTACGAAGTGTAAGTTTGCAATAAATCAATTAATAAATAAGAACAAAAAGGACACCATCTTCCTTCCAAATAAACATCTCCTCCCAACAATATCAATAAAAATTAAAACACCCTCGCAAAATTTACATTTATAAGCCACCAAAATAAATGGTATACTCTAGTTAAACGACCGCAATGCTTGGCAATTAGCAAAAAGCCTTCAATATTGCCGAAGTTGACATACCATTAAATACCTTCGAGCGGACCTAATGAGACCTTGGATACTTGCAAACAGAGCGGGATTTACGAGCGACCATTGACGATGAAATAGCGAATGTTTGGCGAAAACTTGGCGAATGGTTGCAGAATAGCAACCTAATTAGTCGGTCGACGGAACAATAATTGATGGGCAGACTTCCAACGACTTCTAGTCTACACAACTTGTTTTGACAACAACAACTTCAAATTGACTTCCGAGGAGACTTTTATGCGTTTTTGACTACTTTAGAATCTGAATTTAGTGTGGAAGGAAGGAAAACGAGTATTTTATGCTGATGACTTTTTGTTGATTGATTTTATGGATTTTCATTTTTCGGGCTTGGTGTAAGAACACATATTTCCTCTAATCAGTAACAACACTAAATATATCAGTATCTATTTATAAAATAACTTTACTAATTTAAATTATTGCCCTAAACAAATATGTATATTGTTTAAAAAGGACAGGTTCCTTTTAAGTTTTATAACATACACAATGTCCAATAAAATTATTCACAGAAGTTTGTCCTTAAGGGTGAAGTCAAGGTAGTAATGTGTGGCTGCATTAATGAACACGTAGATGACCTTCGATATCTAAATACTTTCATAAAATACTTTAGTTTACATAATCTTGTAATAAAAAAGGAAGTGAATATTAGTCAAAGTGAAACCGAAACAGTTTGGTTTATGTGATAAGACGGCAAACGAGCAGACGGATTACCTGATAGTAAGCGATCAGCGCCACCCTTGGACACACGCAACAACAGAGGACTTACGAGTGCGTACTTTTGGAATTGGGCCTCCGTTAACCTCACTCACACGGTGGAACACAACGATGTGGCTGTATCACTCCGGCCGAGTCGACCCATTCATGCCGAACCATGGCTCTCCCACAGTTTCGGAGTTACTGAATTAGTTCGACATTTAACGATTACTATGTCATTTCAATTAAAAAAAAACTTCCTATTTTCCACATTTTTCTATTTAAAAAATACTGATCTTACACAGACTGCCATATTTTCAAATTAAAGTAATAATATTTCCAAGAACCTAGGTCTATTTCGTTGATCAAACACCTAAGCAACACTAAGCTTTTTAGGGCTTTAAGCTATGCTTATCTACGTGTCCATTAAAACCTCAATTACTGAAGACCTTCCCAGAGATTTAGAAAGTTATTTTACGAAAATACCCGCACGTCAAACTTGAGGATTTTCTTTTCTTAGCTCGGTGACCAGCTATGAATAAACCATTGGATCATTTCTTGTGGGATTATATCAGGAGAATAGACCACGTCTTTCCTTTGTAAGTCTCACATTTTATTTCCAATCATGGGTAATACTCCGAGGACTGGTATTACACTATTATACCATATATCAATATATGATTTTTTATTAACACTGACGTAATGTCTATAATAAGTGGTTGATTTAATGACTTCTTTCTTTTTCTAAATTAGATCAATGAGCAAAAGTAATTTTACCTAAATTGCCGCCATGTCTGTTTAGTTAGCCGACACGGTGAAAGCTTAAACGACTTGAAATGGTTTAAGAAAGGAGGAAGGCAACGGATTTGGCACAGTGTGCTGTAGAAGAGTCTTATATCAAAGAGCTGTAGATCTCAGTAACCTTATACGATAGTGGACAAACCGGTTGCAAGCAAACAATTAGCAAAAAGTATGTTTTCGACATTCTTTATTCGTTTCCATGCCATATTATCATAGAATAGAAATCTATTTATTCTCTTTCTATCTCTTTATATACTCTGATATATTTTTGTTTATGTGCCGTGGTGGCCCGTAGGTTAAGGAGCCCGCTTCTCATGCATGAGGGTTATTCGAACATAACATTAGGGTATTTCGAACCCGGGTGTGGGTTCGAAACCTGGCAAGTACCAATGTGACTTTTTCCGAGTTATGTGTACTTTCTATGATTATTTAGACACCACTGACATACGGTAAAGGTAAACATCGTGAGGAAAGCTGGACTAATAATTTCTAATTATAAGTTTGAAATCGCCAAACCGCATTGAGCAAGCGTTTTGATTAATGCTCTAGGTAACCTTCTCCGTATGAGAAGAGGCCTTTGCTCAACAGGGGGCACTTATAGATGATGATGATGATGATGATGATGATAATATTTTGTTTATCATTCAATTAATCAATCAAATTTTCATTATTATCTCTGCACTACCTAAAGGATGATTGGTAAATATGTAAGTATACAAAGTGCACATTAATTAATAAATATCCCTCTTAAAAGTATTCCATCAATCAATTTCGTAAACATATCTCTACAACTAAGTACCTCATGAAAAAAGTACCCTCTAAAAGCACCTTGTAATCTATGAAGTATAAAATATGCGATAAACATCATTCATCTAAAGTAGACTGATGGCGTTAAATACTTCGTCATTAGCCATTAGGTGAGAAATTGTGAGCTGTATTCCTTTATAGACTGCGTCATCAAGTTGATAGAATGCTCCCTCCGCCTTCCCATGATCTTCTCGGAGAAAGAAAAAGACAAGCATCTATCATCATCATCATCATCATCATCAGCCTGTTGTCGTCCACTGCTGGACATAGGCCTCCCCAATTGCACAAAGCATCTATTGTATGCCTTTATTGAGTACCGTCTTAATTTCATATATCTCCCGAAATCCGGAAGTTTTCTTCTAATGATGGTCTCAGATGAGAATCTCTGGCTAGTACGACTGTGCTAGTAGGCTGATTTAGTACGATCAACCTTAAAATTTTATAACATACTAGCTACTCTCGCGCGATTTCATCCGCTGCTCCATTTGATCGTAGCGTGATGTTTTATGCCTATAGCACTCAGGAATATTGTAGCTATCTATCAGTGAAAGAATTTTGGCAATTCGACCAGCGGTTCCAAAGATTACCCCCTACATACAAACTTACAAATTTTACCTCTCTATAATATTAGTATTGATGCGTATAGATCTTGTAATTTAAAAATTCATTGCAAAATTTGTTGATAAACACATTAGCTCACGAATGCCTGGACCAACAATTTTCGAAATATTGTTTTCTATTAAAGAAAATTCTAGAAAAGTAGAGAAGAATTGCCCAATTGGAAAATAGCGAGTAGCTCTACTTACATGCGAAGCAGTAACGTGCTTCTAGCTAGTAGGTAATAATGTTATACTTTGTTGGTTGTTTATCATCATCATCATCAGCCCTTTTCAGTCCACTGCTGGACATAGGCCTCTCCTATTGCACGCCACTGGGATCGATCTTCGGCCACTCGCATCCAGCTCCTGCCAGCCATCTTGCGCAAATCATCACTCCACCTTGCCTGAGGACGTCCTACATTACGTTTGCCGAGACGCGGTCTCCACTCAAGAACTCGTCTACTCCAACGGTCATCGGTTCTTCGGCTAATATGGCCAGCCCACTGCCATTTCAGCTTGCTAATCCGGTGGGCTATGTCGATTACCTTGGTTCTCTGCCGGATCACCTCGTTTCTGATTCGATCTCGCAGAGAAACGCCGAGCATAGCCCTCTCCATAGCTCGCTGAGTGACTTTTAGCTTGTGAACCAGCCGCACCGTCAGTGTCCACGTTTCGGCTCCGTATGTCATGACAGGTAGGACGCACTGATTGAAGACTTTCGTCTTTAGGCACTGTGGGATCGACGACGTGAAGACTTGACGCAGCTTTCCATATGCTGCCCAACCTAGCTGAATTCTTCTATTCACCTCGTTCTCGAAGTTGTTTCTACCCATCTGCAATGTCTGCCCGAGGTATACATATTTTTGAACGACTTCGAGAACAGCGCCGTGTACTGCAATCGGTTCCGGTAGTACATGTTCATTGAACATGACCTTGGTTTTATCCAAGTTCATCCGTAGGCCGATGCGTATAGAAGAGTCAGCCAGGTCATTCAGCATCCGTTGTAGGTCCTGCAGCGTTTCTGCTACGATGACGATGTCGTCTGCAAATCGCAAGTGAGAGATGTACTCGCCATTTATGTTGATGCCGCGTCCTTTCCAGTTCAGCGTCTTGAACATATCCTCCATTGCATTTGTGAACAATTTCGGGGAGATAACATCCCCTTGTCTCACACCTCGATGCAACGGTATCGGCCTTGTTTGCTGATCCTGTACTTGGACGGACATGGTGGCGGCCTCGTAGAGACATCTCATCACTTGGATGTATCGCCAATCTACTTGGCATCGCTGCAGGGACTCCAGAACAGCCCAGATTTCGACCGAGTCAAAGGCTTTCTCATAGTCCACAAATGCTAGGCACAGGGGCTGATTATACTCCTCAGTCTTCTGTATAATCTGCCGCACTGTGTGGATGTGGTCTATGGTGCCGTATCCGCTCCGAAACCCAGCCTGCTCCGGTGGTTGGAATTCGTCAAGTCTTCGCGCAAGGCGGTTCGTGATCACTCTCGAGAACAGCTTATAGACGTGGCTTAAAAGGGAAATGGGTCGATAATTCTTCAGTAGGGTTTTGTCACCCTTTTTGAAGAATAAGACGACCACACTCCGACTCCACGCCTCTGGAGTTCTCCCTTCAAACAGGACAGCGTTAAATAGCTTTTGCAGCTCCCTGAGTACCGGTTTGCTGCCTGCTTTTAGAAGCTCTGTCGTAACGCCATCCTCTCCAGGGGCTTTTCCATTTTTAAGCTGTCCAAGAGCGATCTCGATTTCGTCAATGCTGACTTCTGGCAGGTCTTCGGTGTAATGGCGTATTAAAGTGGCTCTAGAGTCCTCATTTCCGGGGTCAGGTCGAGATGCATGCGAAGCGTATAACCGGCCGTAGAAGTTTTCTACTTCCGAAAGAACTGCCGGCTTTGAGACAACGACTTCTCCACTTGCTGTGGTCAACTTCGTCAGGTGGCTTCTTCCAAGAGATTGTACGAACACTTTTGGCCCCCGGTTTTGCTCGATCGCTCTCTCGATTGCAAGGGTATTCGAGCACCGGAGATCGTGTCGCACGTGTTTGCTAATCTCTCGGTTTAGAGCCCGCTTCTCTGACGAAGTGACGGGTGGGTTTTCACGTCGTCTCTTCATAAGCCCTAAAGTCTCTTCCGAAAGCTTCGACTTCTTGCCCTTACGCTGCATTTCACAAAATCTCGTACCTTCTTCCCTGAGAACTCGAACCACGTTTTCAAGGTTCCGGTTAACGTCGGTTGTGGTTTCCAGGGCAGCAAATCGGTTCTCCAGGTTTAAGTTTAAGGTTGTTTATCATATAAGATCGGAATCAAATCGAAAAATAAAACGTCAAATGTGCTACAATAGCACAGACATGTGTTCGGGGACATACAATAGGTAATTTAAGATATTAATAATGATACTTATATAAAGAGTAATAAGTCGTCACACATATTCATATATGTTGCATCCAAACCAAAACAGGAATAGACCCACAGTCAATCCATCAATAGTGTGCAAATTGGGGGCAGTTGAGAAGTTAGTTAACTGGTCAGTGGCGGCTGAGTAACAGTGATTGATCACCAGTCATCAGTTGTTTGTCGAAAGATCACTGTTTGCAATAAAACTCGAAATAAATTAAAAAAATCGCACCCTTACTTCGCTATGAGGTAGGTAGAAGTGTAGCAAGTATAGTCTGGACAATTGGTATTAACAGCACGGTTGATGCTGTGGCTTCTGTGCAACGTGTCGCGGGTTCGATTCCCGCACTCGATATTGTTGTACAAATTGTTGTCCCAGGTCTGGGTGTGTTTTATCGTCGGGGGTCTAGAGATGATCTCCGGCCACCGTAAACGCAGGTCTGCGGACGGCGAGTAAGGATAGCTCGCCGCCCGACTAGAACCAGACTCGACCGTACGGCGAAGAAAAATATAAATCGCAAAGACTACAATATAATATAGGGGTATAGACAGGCAACTCTCCATTTTACTGAATGATAGCACGAAGCGCCATCTAGTTGTCAGCTAACCAAAACTATTATCTATTTATAGGTACGTAGCTAGCTATACTTTGGTATTATATAAAGTTGAATTTTACCCAAGAGTAAAAATTATTGTTTTTAATGCTTTTGTAATGCATTCTTAATATAACTATTACAAAAGCATTTAAACAGAATGAGAAAAACACAGATTGTTCTTTTAATAGATTTATTTTGCGATTAAAATTAACCCTTTAACCGCCTACGTCGTATTAATCCGACAAATATTTTCGGCCCCATTTCGCCAGAGTCGTATATTTACGACCAAAATATCACTGCTCGTTTAATCAGCTCTATTATATAAATACACTGTATTCTATCAAAAATGTGTTTATATTAGGTAAATGGTTAACTAAGTAATCATTTACACTTTAGTACACTTTAGTCTCTTAATTCAAAGTCCTAAAAATAATGTCCAAAGTTAGATAAACAACTAACATTATTTTTCGAAAATTGTCGGACGGGACACATGCCAAAATTTACCGATACAAAAATAAACATAAATTAAAATATGTCTCGTTATACTGACTAGTTAACTTTAAAACGAACACAGCAATTGTTAAATAAACATTTTTTTACAAATATTTGGGAGAATTTCATTTAATTCCTATAAAATTAAGTAAAATTACTAATGAAATGTCAGCGATTGAATTGATGGTTCCCATCTCCAGCCTACATGTTCCGAAACTTACTTTGTTAGTACGCCCTGCGCTACGGTCGGATAAACACGACCGCTTTTTATGTCATAAACGAATGCATACGGCTTTATAGTGTTGTGTTTTTGCATGAAGTTTTACGTTAGTATGTCGATAAATGTACGTGATAGAAAGGATACATTAACACAAGACATTTTGAATTTGAAAAATAAAGCTAAATTAAAAACAAACTGATATATTGCAGGGTTTTTCCAAAAAACAATACTTGCTTTAATATTATTTGGGGTTATATTAGCTGTCAAAACAATTTCGTTATGAAAATAATTCAGGTTTACATTTTTATTCTGAAGCTACAATGTGGGACCATTTAGCAGTGCACTCCTTTCGGTTCATTGTGTATTTCAAATTTTTGTCTAGCAAGTTATTCCTGAAATGGAGGATGATAGTAACGCGGCACAGCAACACGGAGGGGCAGAGGCTCAACTCAACGTGGGTAACAGATGCACTCGCGAAACAATAAAAAAGTAATTGCAAAAGCCAAAATCTGAACGAGTAACGGAAAACCGGCACTCAAACGCAGACAGACATTTGCAATTAAAGTATTGCCATTGCAACTATGATAAATTCCCATTATGTCAACTTTCAAAAACCAATTACAGAACCAAATAACAGGTCTCTAAATACTCTGCTTTCATTCACAATTTTTTTTTCAACATTTATTATTTATATTTTCAAAGAATCATTTTATTTAAGTGAATGTGTTTCGCACTGTTTCCAGGCGTTTTCCCTGTTCATAAATAAATATTTTTATATTGCAACACAATATTTTTTGTTCGCCTAGCTGGCAGATAGATGGCGCTGAAATAAAAAAATAAAACCAGGTTTTTCTATGTTCTAAGTTGCCATAGCATGATAAATCGTGTATGTGTTTTGACAGGTAGTTGGACCTGACGTTACAGCACTGCCATCTCACGGAACATTTCAGAAAACCCTCATTAAAACCAACCTAATTTAGTGTAACAATATCTACTGTTTCTGTATTTAGAGACAGATAACACCAAAGGAAATTTGGTGTCATAGGTATACATAACAAAAATAGCATAGGCGGCCTTATAAAAGCAAATCTCTACCAGGCAACCTTCACGGACCTCGATCCTGGACGAGTTACTGATGCAATTCATGGTAGTCCTGGTGCACTCTACACTCTTGATACAGTTTTGTATACTATTTATAATTATATTAAATATTATAAAGCTGGAGAGTTTGTTTGTTTGAACGCGCTAATCTCCAAAACTACTGGTTCTAATTGAATAATTCTTTTCGTGTTTGTTAGTACATTTATCGAGGAAGGAGCAGAGCAGCGAATGAAACCGCGTGAGAGTAGCTAGTTAGTATGATAATAATGTAAGAATCTTTTATTACATAAATTAATTATAGTATCAAAATAACATAAACAAATTAACTCATATTAAACGCCACTAAAAAGTTTTTAATCACACCACGCAGTTCTATAAAGCCTCCAGCTAAAACGTGGTCACACTATTAAAACTGGTTATAACCTTAATTGAACACTCAAAAATATATTAACAAGATTAAATTAGTTTTATTTAAGTAATTACCACCTATGTCGTCGTGGTGGCCCGGAGGTTAAGGCGCCCGCTTCTCATGTATGAAAGGGCAGGTGCGAAACCGCGAAACCTGGCAAGTACCAATGTGACGTTTCCCGAGTTATATGTGCTTTCTATGATTATTTAGTCAGCGTTGTCACTGGCATACGGTAGGTAAAGAAGAGAAAATTTAGACTTGTAATTACTAAATTAGAAATCGTCAGTCCACCTTGAGCAAGCATGGTGATTAATGCTCAAACCTTCTCCGTGTGAGAAGAGGCCTTTGCTCAACTGTGGGCACATATAGGCTGATGATATGATAACAATATGTACACATTCAGAATATTATTACAAAGTGATCGTCTTAAATCAGTGTTTACGTGAACACCTAACTATGTTAGATAACTACACCAACTTAAACAATACAGAGCTACTAATTAAATAAAGTTACGCAATTACCACATACCTACTATGGCTTATAATTACCTACCAAATAGACATTGCGGTCTTACAGACCCTAGATTACGCACACCTACGAACTCGACCCTTCATAGTTACAAAGCTGAGTTAGGTACGCTTTATTACTTAAAGTGTGGGAGAGCCAAGTTCCGGCACGAATGGGTCGGCTAGACCGGAGTAATACCACGGCCTCACAGAAAACCGTCGTAAAACAACTACAGGATTGTGTTTCGCCGTGTGACTGATGACTGAGGTTACCAGAGGCCCAATCTTTCCCCTCTCCCAATCCCAAAATCTCCAAATCCCCTATTCCCAAAAGGTCGGCAACGCACTTGTAACTCATCTGTTGTCGCGGGTGTCCATAGGCGGCGCTGATTGGTTACCATTAGGTAATCCGTAAGCGGGTTTGCCGACCTATCAAATAAAGAAAAGTATGGTTGTTCTGTTTAGCCTAAAATGTCAACTAACATGGCATCAAGGCACGGTTTCACTCCGGTTTTTTATGAGGGCGTAGCATCACTCCGTTCTAGCCAGTCCATTCCTTCTGAAACGGGACTCTCCCACACTTTTATATCTTAAACGTAATTGCTTTAAAAAAAAACAATTTCTTACCAACCAACCATTTTTTATCGTGGGAGAGCCAAGTTTCGACACGAATGGGTCGGCTCGACCGGAGTGATACCACGGCCTCACCACGGCCACGGCGTGAAACAACTACAGCTTTGTGTTTCGCTGTGTGACTGATGACTGAGGTTACCAGAGGCCCAATCTTTTCCCTCCCCATCCCTTCCCAGTTCTTAAATATCCGAAACTCTTATACCTAAAAGGTCGGCAACGCACTCGTAACTCCTTTGGTGTTCCAGATGTCCATTCGTCTGCTCGTTGTCGAGCTACACCTTAAAAAAACTTAATAACATTTACTTACGTATCGATCTCTTATTTGGAATGTAACTCTTTACACGTTAATTAAATTAATTATCGTCTGAAACAATTAGAAAATCTAAAATAACGATCGACGAAGATACCATATTAATCTAATTTATCGTCTGCTCAAGTGATTCTCAGTAATTGATTGTAAAATATTAATTAATATTGTGGCTACATAAGTGAGTCTGTGTGTGAGTGTTATTTACTGAAGGATGTTAAAAGGATACAATTTTAAAACTGTCAAATCGCTACCAATATTAGTCCAAGTTGTGTGTGCTTTCTAAGTTAATTTCATCATCATCATAATCAGCCTATAAGTGCCCGCTGCTGAGCAAAGGCCTCTTCTCATACGCAAAAGGTTAGAGCATTAATGACCACGCTTACTCAATGCGAGATGGCGATTTCAAACATATAATTCGATATTATAAGTCTAGGTTTCCTTACAATGTTTACCTTCACGGTATGTCAGTGGTCTAAATAATCATAGTAAGTACAAACAATTCGGAAAAAGTCACATTGGTACTTGCTGGGTTTCGAACCCACACCATCATGCATGAGAAGCGAGCTTCTTAATCTCCGGCCACAAGTGACGACTAAGTTTATTTAGATATCAAGAAACATACAGTGAAGGAAAACGTCATTAGGAAACTTTAAATAGTAATGTGAAATGACCAGCTGAACAAGCGTGGTGGATAATGCTCATTCATTCTCCATCAGAGAAGAAACCTTTGCTAAATTAAGTGGGACAATGCAGACTGTGCTTCGGTTAGGTGATGCCTCTATCATAAACGAGAAATTATGTATAAACTCAATCGGCAGGCGAAAATAAAATGATAACATTATACTCCTTCTTAACCCTTAGTTAAGTAGAAGAATATATATACCTAGCTATCTGTATCTGTACTCAAAATATCTCGGAAACGGATGCGTTGATTTCAATGTAATTTTGTAAGTACTTAAAGCGGAGCAAAATTAATCTAGCTAGGTTTCATTTTCAGAGAGAAATCCCAAGCAAAGCTCCGTTTTCCAAATAATTTATATTATCTATGTAATCTGTGTGCTAATCTGAACAGCAACCATCTAGTCTGCCACACTTTAGTTTCCTGGCTACATTCCAATACCAACAACAAACAAAACAAAATAGAATTCAACGAAAAACAAGACTAACAGAATTGAATACGTCCGAATTTCGTAACAGGGATATTAAGCACGCCAGAAAATACCCTCAACGCCTATTGAGCCCCCAAAAGCTGTACACAAAGTTGTAAATGTTACCCCATCGACCACCGTACAGGGAAATCTTATGGAGAATATATGAGCATACTTTATGACGCAGCTATCCACACCAGCACATCAAATTACCCCCTTCAACTCAAATTCTTTAATAGATTTCCAGCCTTACGCTTTGGTCGTAAAGTTCGAAATTGATTTAAGCGGAGGGTAGCTTGAAGTGCTCGTATTTACCTACCTATATGTATGTTATTCTAAAAGTAGAATGGAAGAAGATTTTTTCCTGTTTCCTGTTTCCTCTCCTGATTTGAAACCCGAGAATGGTGATGGTATTTTCGTATTTATACAAACGCCATTAAGTAGGTCCGTGGATAAACCCACTTAATAAATAACAAAGGGATGAAAGCCCTCTCATTAAGATCTTAAGACGTCTACAAGAAGTCACAGGTAACCTTCGTTAACGGAAGCGAAATTCTCTGTTAGCTTTTAATGACATTTGAGCAGTTTTCTATGTTAGTCATAGTTTTAATCGTATTTATATCTGTTTTGTTATTTTATGTCTATCTGTGATTGTAATATTTATAAAATAAAAAAAAACAAGTAACAGTTACACGACAATAATTAAAAAGCACAACTTTCAATACATTCATTCTCTCAGTTCCACTTTGAATCACTCTGTTCATTGATGAAAACCGCATAACACTTGATACAGTTGTTTTTGAGTTTATCGTCAGTAGACAGAAGTGACATTTGCGTTTACTTTATAATAAGCCCTACATCTGTGTTTTAACATTATTTTCTGTTGCAATTTTTATGGTATAGGTCGGCAAAACCGCGTACGCAATACCTGATGGTAAGCAATCAACGCCGCCCATGGCCACCCGCAACACCAAAGGAGTTACGAATGCGTTGCCGGCCTTTTAGGGATAAGGGTTTTGGATATTTAAGGATTGGGTAAGGATGGGGGAGGGGGAGGGATTGGGCCACCGGTAACCTCACTCACAAGGCGAAGCACAATAGTGTCCAATAGACCCATTCTTACCACAGCTTGGCTCTCTCACACTTAAGTATATAACTTGCTAGCTGCTCTCGCGCGGTTTTACCCGTTACTCAGTTCTATTTAAAGCGTGATGTTTTGTAGCCTATAGCATTTAGAAACATTGTAGCTATCTATCAGTAAAAGAATTTGGCAATCCAACCAGAGGTTCCAAACATTACCCGCTACAAACAAACATACAAACTTACAAATTTTACTCCTTATAATATTAGTAGAAGTAGATTTCTTTCTCTTTTAACGTCCTTATAAAATATTAATATGACTACCAAACAGTGGGTGTAGGACAAATTTAAAAACATGAAGGTTTGATACTAATACTTAAATAATTTATCATTGAAACCTATCATGTAAAATTATGCAAATAACGGGACCCAACTATGGTACTAATGTATAAACGCTCAATTTGTACCTAGGACCTAAGTACCTAGTTATGTCTAAAATTAGAACGAGATCTAACATTAAGTCTATTTTTAGTGCAAACGTATTAAACCTATCCACGTGAACGACCGGGCCCATTCAAATGCCAAGTGTACTGAAGAGGATAATCGGTTCAGAATTTAGAAGTTTCAACAATTTATTAAATTCTTATTCTTCTCTAAGTTTATCTATACTAATATTATAAATGCGAAAGTAACTCTGTCTGTCTGTCTTTTCTTCAGGCCTAAACTACTGAACCGATTTCCGTGAAATTTGGTACAGACATAGTTTGGAACTCGAGAAAGGACATACGATATTTTTATACCAACAATCTGCAGGAAGGAAGAACTTTTCCACGCGAACGGTGTCGTGGGCAAAAGCTAGTATTTAAATAAATGTTTGCAGTTGTAGAAGTTGTAGAGTTGTAGAAGTTTAACTCAATCGGATGAGTATTACTGATCAAGTGTTATGTGAAACAATTTTATTTTGGGCCTCCGAAAACTTTTCTCAGAAGTTGTCAAAACCACGTTATGGTTGCTTCACGCCAGTTGTCTTTGAGGCCGTGATATCAGTGTTGGAACCGAATCGCTCGCGTCCACGTTCGTGTCAAAGCTTAGTCTCCCACACATTAATAAACTGTCAATTTTAATCTTCAAATCTATGTTTGACGTTTATACCTAATTGAAATAAATGGGTTGACTTTGGGCTTATTTATTTGCCTAAACAGATCAAATTCGACTTTTCATACTCAGTAGTATAACATCCTTATTTAGGTGGCTTTCTATTTTATTAATTGGGTACCGTATTTACTGGTCAATGAAAGTATGAGAAAAAGAGATTAATCATTAATTCGTGTAATTATATTTGGCAGACAAAACTTTGAAATAATCAGTTATTCCCTTGTTCTAGCTCAACTACCAGGTAAAATTACATTACTCTACACATCCATGCATGCTACCTATTCCCCGATGAGAACCAAGAATTTACTTACATACATTCACTACAAGCTATTTGCAGTTACACGTTTTACGAGAGAAAATCTTACACATCACATAAAAGTCCTGGTGTGACGTCATATTTTTTTACCCTTATCTCTATCCACACTACAGACCCTTACAAACATGTTGCAAGGGTTTCCTTCATACATATTAAGTAGGGAACATAAAGAAGAACCACATTGTCACATCGAATGGAGCGATAAGCCTGGATTTTCATCTGCGCTCGTTTCGTCCCCTATCGCCATCGACCACCGATCAGCCATGTTGAGTGTCGAGCTATCGATAAATCTGTCAACCAAACGGATGATTTTAAAGGGATTCCAATGTGATTACTAGCGAATAATCGTGCTTCTTTGAGCACGAGTGTTACCTATAAGGTTTTGAATTATACTAATGGTGAGAATGTTTTCGGTAATAGAACGATTAACTAAAATTATTACTATAACTATAAATACTACTTAGTACTAAAATTATGCTAAAGTATGTATGTATCGACATATTTTTATAGCCTATTTATATATATTTATTCCGCAGTTTTTCCATTCATCTGAAATAATTACAATTTATGTAATCGTAGCATGTGCTACGGCGTAGCACGTAGCCAATAACTATGCTTTAGTATTATTTCCCGAAATGTATTTGCCTGTATTCCTCTAAGAAGAATTTAGAGTCATTAAATATGCATAAAAATACTACCTAGCTGCACTTTGATAAGTTAGAGAATGAGCTCTAAGCGAGTTCAGTGAAGCTTCAAACTTAATTAACATTTTCCCTGTACGCGCTAAATAGGCACCTAATAAGATTGCAGCCAGTTACTTAAGTTTGTACTGCAGTTCATACGGTTTAGCATTTTTTTTTTTACTTTTTAACTGACGACAAATACTGCAGTAAGCTAATTCACCAATAAAGTCCTTACACCATACCTAAATGTTATTATAAAAACCTTTTTTTAACACAAACTCGAACTCATTACTCGACAAAAAGCTCGACAAATAAAATATAGATAGTGTTAAAGATTAGATATATCGTCCTATTTATATTACAAGAAATAGGTATAATATTTTGTGTACAAACATTTAGGTCCTTTTTTGTGAGGGGAAAATTATCACCGGGACTTCTCTTGCCCATGAGGCAAGTGGGAAGTGTCAGACTCTTACTGACTAAAAATCCGACCGGAACGAAACCGAGGCCGCGGTTTCCCATTGCGCTTACCCTGCAACTCGTGTTAAATATCGGCCCTGTAGTGCCACGGCTGTAATGGTCTATTGCTTCTTTGAGACGCGCGCGGAACTTCTGGTCTGGTTCTGGTTCTGGTCGAGCGGCAAGCTACCCTCGCTCGCCATCCACAGCTCCGGAACATCTAGGTCCTGCTTACTGGTCTTAAGTCAGGTCATCCCGTTTACTTATTATAGGTATACTCTTTGGAGTACCTCAAT
Organism: Spodoptera exigua; assembly: GCA_902829305.4. Classification (NCBI taxonomy): domain Eukaryota; kingdom Metazoa; phylum Arthropoda; class Insecta; order Lepidoptera; family Noctuidae; genus Spodoptera; species Spodoptera exigua. The sequence goes on from LR824615.2 coordinate 9,973,347, forward strand.
AATGTATCTACCATACCATACCGTAGGTATCATATAGGTACTTTACAAGGATGATTAATATTCTGAGGATTATCCTTAAATGAGTGGCTAATAAGATTAACGGCTTCTAATATTATAAATGGTAGCTGAGTACTTAGAAAGCAACTTCCCTAATTTTAAAACCGCTAGGAAGGAAAATCAAATGAATATGTCTATATGTGCATGATTTTCGAGAATTGATTCATGATTCTCCTCTCATTTGTTTACATAAATTTTAATCTAGGTAATTTAGTAAAACACTAGCTTTTGTTCGCAACTCCATTCGCGTGGAATAGTGACTTTCTGCAGATTTTTGGTATAAAAACTATCCTATGTCCTTTCTCGAGTTCCAAACTATGTCTGTACCAAATTTCAGAGAAATCGGTTCAGTAGTTTAGGCGTGAAGAAAAGACAGACAGGCAGAGTTACTTTCGCATTTATAATATTAGTATAAATGTTTCCACGTGTCTACTGATTTGACAACATTTTAATAAGCATCGTACATTTATCTAAATATGTAGGTATAGATCTTCTTTACTTATAATAAATCAATTGACAAAAATTGGTTACGAGCAGCCAGTCTCGGGTTCCGTGTTTCTAAAGCCCTGGGGGAGTCGCAAAGCTTGTCAAAGACAGACGGGACTCCAGTCGAGCTTGCACCTCGAGGCGATTTAGTACAAAAGCCACTTTGTGGACATTTTCAGCGACTATTCTTCGTATTATTTTGCCATTTGGTTAGAATAGGTTGGAATCGTAATCCAATTTGTTAATTTTAAACATAGATATATCTATGTTATTATATGTTTAGCATAATAAAGGTCAAGCAAATTGTAATAATTGATAATAAACTACAAAATTGTACTCGCTTGTATTCATTAAGTATCTATCTATACCTAATTATATTCTAACTAATTATAAATTAAGCCATTTAAGTTGTAGACAACAATAGTAGCAATAGTAGCAGTAGTAATCAATCAAAGTCGTAAAATAACCAAAGCACATGAAAAGTTATTGTATTGTATTGTCTGCACAAAAATATATAAAAAAACGCGTTGTTTTAACAATATAAAGCTGATATTACAAGAGTACTTTTGCCTCGTTTTTATATTTACATACAAAAACTATAGATGGCGTGACATTTGCATCACTTAGAAATTCGTAAAATGAAACGAAATGTTTGTTTTTCTAGGTGGCGCTATTCACAATTGTACTGTGAGTACTTTTTTGTTAATATTATATTTAATCCGATTTCAAATATTTTATTATATGCGAAAAGGAAAATGTAATTGTATTTTTCATTTATATTTATACTTGAACAAAAATCAATCCAAAGACAATAGGTGATTCATAATAACTTTAGGAAATCTGGCAACTCTGACAGTTTGATTTAGTTTATGGTTTCATCACATGACCCTTTTATTTTGTTCCCGTGATCAAATTGTGGAAATTCAAAAATAATTACAATGGCAATGGCCAAAGTGGAAATTGACGTTGATGACATGCATGAAAATTCACTTGATAACAGGTAATATGCTTTAGAATTTGGTGTTATTTGTTTAGTGCATTATATAATATGATTTTAAGGCACCGAAGGTCATCGCTTTATAGTTTTGCAACTTGGCAGTCGACGCAGTATCTCTCGATTTAGATTTTATTTTCAAGTGTTGTATTTTAATTTAACGCATTTGTTTGCAGTGCAGATATTGAATATTTGGGCATGGTAGATGAAGGATCTTTTGGTATGTAATATCTATGTGTTTTGTTTTCCTTTTATTTTTATTTTCTCCTTCGTGTATTAGACATCACTAATTTGTTTACCATTGCACAGAAGTAACCCTAATTCGCTGTAACATGTTTCAATTTAATTATTTACGTGCATTAAAGTAGTGTTGTGTGTTATTCAATTAGTGATCAATTTGATTATTATAATTTTCAGGGAGTAGTGAAGAGAAGTCCCAACTAGTATCTCAACCTTACTTGGAGCCCCACGACGGTAATACTACGTATAGTTTCAAAGATATATGTAAGTAAAGCTCTTTTGAAACTAGAATTATACTGTTGTTGTCTATTAGAAGTATTTGTTCCTAATAGGCTATTAACCTTTTCCATTTACTGTTTATTATTATTTCAATTACTCCTTGAGCTAAGTCTTATGTTAGCTTAATTAGCTAAACCTTGCTAAATAATTTAAAACAAATCTAATTGGAGTTTGTGATATATTCAATTTACATTTGAACGTTTTGAAAAAGTGGATTGTTTTACCTGAAGTGAAAAGAGTTATGATGGAAAAAGTATTTAGTCTAAACTTATCTTCCTTATTCACATGGTGTTAATGCAGACAACATTGTAACCTTTCAATTGTAAATATTTTCTGAATGAAGTAGATGTATTAGGTCATTCCCGCTATCAATGTTTGTTTACAGTACATCTTGAGTTGTTTGTATGATGTACTCAATGTAGTACCTACACTAAATACATATTTATAAATGTTGTTATAATTTTATCATCCTAATTATAACTTTGAATGTTATCATAACACATACTTAGTAGATAAATTCTTCCTGAAGTATATCATGATACTTATCATGTTTCTATTCAAAGATAGGAAGTAGAAAAGCTTTACTTTTTACCAACTTTAAATTTATATTTGTTATATTATTCAACTTAATTATTTTATTATACACCTAATTTAGTATGTAAATTTAAAATAGCATTTTAAGTTTTAAATTGGTATAAAATCCAGTATTAAAATATTTGTTTTTAATATCATGTGTGCCATAATATTTTGGCAGATAAGCATAGGCCTATAAATTGATTTACCTTGTTTGTTATGGTCATAATTATGATAATTCATACAACAACACATCTGCATAGGTATCAACTTAAAGCACAGATGTCATTTTAACAAAACAACATAATAAAATTAAAACAATTTATGTTTATTTTCAGCTGGTGCAGTCAAGTACAAATTAATAACTATGACAGGTGAAGAAGCTGGTATCAACATCACTCATTCACCATCTCCTGGTAAGGATTTTTGAATAAGATATTTTTCTTTCTAACCATTTAGGGATAACATTATCAACAATTCAGGTCCATTGCTATATTGCTCATACTTATTTGTGACCATTGTAAAAGTTTGTTGAGCTTGGTTACAATTTAAAAAGATCCAGATTTAGCAGAGATTGCTAGGTCTGTGAATATGTAGTCCTTCAATTGGCTATGAAAATGTCTGCAGGAAGTATAAGGGTGTTTAGAAATGTGTAACACTAGTCATAACATGACATAGGGTGTAATAACTTGTGTGAGGAATTTTTGTTTATTCTCAACATAGATCAGTTACGATTTTATTGTAAATTTATAAACCCTAATACTCATTTTACTTTTCAGATGCCGAATATTTTGTAATTAGTAATCCTGTAGAAGTTTTTGGTACTACAACTACACCAAAGAAGAATACACGCAGAGATGCTCTACAGACTAAAGCAGTTACAGCCAAAAAGGTTTGTGTGAACTTAAGACAAATATTCCCGCCATATACCTATTATACATTGCAAAAATAACCTATATTAATCTAATTTGGTATTTTAGATTATTAAAAATTATCATAAGGTAATTTTTCATAATATTATTATTTATCCGTAATATTATTTATACTTTATACTTTTACCTGTAAAAGTGTCAATTGGCATCTCATTAATTCTGTTTCTCTTACAGCGTGATGACAAAAGGCGAGCAACCCACAATGAGGTAGAAAGACGTCGTCGAGACAAAATCAACAGCTGGATCTCTAAACTGGCCAACTTAGTTCCTAATTCTGGTCTACCAGACTCTGCAAGTAAAGGGGGAATATTAGCTAAAGCATGTGACCATATTACAGACTTAACTGAGAAACAAAAGAGGTTAGTATGTAATTTAGCTTGGTTCTTATTTCATATTTAATAGAAATTGGGTTAGAAAACAAGACTAATATGATCTCCAATCAATATTTAGGGCTTCTCTATTCATAATTGCTGATAATTAGGTCTTAGAAATGATCATCAAGTGAAGAAAAAACAAAAAGGTTGAAATGACATTCTTCATTGCCATATTGGATTACTAAGTCTTCTACTGTCTCATTCATTATTACATGCAGCACATAGCAAAATTGACAAAAATCCTTTTTTATAGGTGAGTTATTTAAAATTTTATGTTGTTGTAAAAAATCTGATCCATTTTTATACTGTTTCAGATTAGAAAAACTGGAAGTTGAGAATGAAAAACTTGTACTAGAAATATTGAGACTTAACCAAGAGCTGACTGAAGTGCGCAAAGAAAACAGCTCAATGCGCAACCAACTTGCGGATAACTGCATAGTGCTATCACACAGGCCTAAGGGTCAGAAATCTTAGTTCAAAGTGAAGTGATGGACTCGATGACTGACTAAACCAAGGTGCTGAATGCTGTGTGAAGTGACAACTGAATGATTTAAGCTAAGTACACATTGGAATCAATACTGTCACTTTGGCAGGCTGTATTAGTTCTCTATGGTGATATTCAAGCTCTTTTAATCTAAAATCTGTTACTGGTGTAAATTTATAGCCAGTAATTTGAAGTTCAATGTAACAAAGGTTACTTACTTGTTTATTTCTACTTAGTTTTTAATCATTTAATTGATTAGTTAGTTGAATGAGATTGTGGTCTTGCTGTGGCAGCTAGCTGAAACAGTATTGTACCAATGTGTTGTTTATTTTGTCCTATTTAATGTATGTGCGTTGAAGACCCAATGTTTTGTTGTTATTATTTTCGTTTTATGAATATAATTAGTTGATGTTTTAAATTGAGTTTGAGTTAATTGTGAATAAGCAATTTTATGCTATACATTTTGAATAATGAAATACTACAAACTGTTTGTTTTATTTTGCAGTTTTTTTACTCCACTTTAAGTTCACATTGCATAATCATATTGGTTTTAAAGATTGTAGTCAAAACTTATTAGATAAATAATAGATGTGTCTGTGATCTATGGCACTAAAGTTTAGACGCCTAATACTTAGATGTAAGAAATAAAATCCAAAAGAGTATGATTTTAAATTTGTATACATAAATTATGTAAGGTTGTTTATGTACTGAAGTGGTATTCCAAACTGTAAAATAATGTTTTGAGTAAAAAATTGAGCCTTTACAAGCGCCAATTGAAAATTTTACTCACAGATGGCGCGATCTGTTCTTTTTGAACCCTGTTAGATATTTTGATTATCTATGTTCCATCATGTCACACTGAGAAACACTACAATACTACCTAAGATGCATCATTACTTAGTTTACAGTTTAGAAGCTTTAGTAAAATCCGTTTTATATTAATTCAAGTTGTTCTGCATGTGATGTCACATGCTCTTGTATATCACTGGTTAAAACTGAACAAAAGTATATTTAAATAAAAAAACTTGGACCCCATTTGCACTGAATGATGGCTAACTTATTATCAAAACAATAATTTATATTATTATTTATTAACTTCCTTCGTGCTAATGGGTCCAATACATGTATGAATGTTCTAAAGTAACTATGTATGTTGTTCTAGTTATACATTTTTATATGATACTAGTTATAGCCACTTACAAAATTGTAAGTATAGTACTAAAGTAGGGTATGCTAGCTTTAAGAGTTGATTTGTTCTTAATTTAAAAATTGGCTTACAATTGCATTTAAATCCTCATACAAACGAATCACATACTGTATACCAGTCATGTTGCAGAATGAATCAGGTATTTTGTATTCATTTTTTATGTAGCACAGTCCTACTTGAATATAATCAGGTGTTGTTGAATATTGTGTTTTATTGCTAACATATTTTCTATTTATCACATTCACATATTTATGATGTTTTCATATAGTATGGCATATCTGACATCTTGTAGTTAAGCCATTACATGTAGTTTAGTTCAAATTAAAATCAGAGGTACAAATTAAAACAAATGTTACATTTTAAATTGAAATATATATTTTGTATATATCATATTTTCTTAATTACTCAGTTCGGTTTCCAAAAACGGCAACTGCTTTTTAATGGAATCGTTATCTCCCGTAGCGTATATTACAGTGATATCTGTATTTGCCACTACTAATTTATTTTTTACTTCTTTCTTATTTTCACTTGGTTTCGGTCGGCACTTGTTTTTCATAATATGTAGAGAAACATTACATTTCCTTTTGAATTTTAGTCCACATGTGTCACATTCGTATTTCCTTTCACCTGCAAAAAGGTTAGTAAATATCTGATTACTCTATTACCTACAAAACGAGGTTTTTCTTTAGTCTATGTCAAACCATTAAGCCAGCTTTTGTATTTCAATTTTAAGGTAGGTGAGAATAAGATGCAAAATACAAAACCTGGCTACCCACTACAGGAACCTCTATCTCTTGTAAAGAGCTCAAAGCAATGTAAATTGTGTGTTTATTGTACCATATGTAAACCAAAATACTGCAAAAATCAATGTGAAGAGAAAAATAAAAACATTCATTAATTTTAAACCTTTTTTAAATATATATGGTCTCTATATATCTATGGTCAGTGTTTAAATGTCACTTTATAAAATAAGTTAGACCTCTAAATCTCTAAGAATTATTCTTGAAATTCTTCTGTAGGAAAAGAAAACGTTTTTAAGTACTACAATACATACCTAAATGAATTTTAATATGCCTTTTCAACACATCTTGGCGGGAAAACAAACGGCTACAATAATTACAACTGAATGGTGTTTCACCAGTGTGTTGTCTGTAAAATAAAATAAAAAAAATTGTTATAGCCCCCAGGTATTACCAGACAAAATAGTTACTCAAGTGTGGAGCAAACTATATTTCTCCAGTTTATTATATAATATTATAGTATTAGGAAAAAACCAAAAGTTTTACAGAAAGGGCAATTTTAGCGTAATGTATTGTCGAGTGTCCTAGCCGGGTTACGGACAATGCGCAGATAATACTGCAGCCAGGCTCAGATTTGAAATTAGAACGCGTTCTTTAATGCTTAATAAGATTCTCGTCCCACTCCAGGCAGGAGGAAGTAGCACGACAAACAATCCCCCCCCCCCCCCTTACAAATTCTTGTTGTTGTGAAATCCAGGATCAACAAGGGCTGTTTTCAAGAAGTCTAGGTTTCTAAGGTGTAATAATTAGTAAAAATCTTACCTCATGTGAGTCTTTAAATCTGACTGTCTGTAGAAACCTCTGCTACACTCTGTGCACCTTATGGAGTACTTCTTTTCATGCCTTCTCATATGCAGAATGAAGTTGTTACGTTTATTCATTATGGCATTGCAAACCGAACAAATATATTGCTGGAATAACAAAAATAAAGTAATAAATTGAAAATATACGTAAAGCTAATAGGTAAAGAATTGGTTGACTTTGAAATCGCCTTTAGAAAAAAGCAGTTTTATTTTTAGTAACTTTAGCTTCCGCCCAATTCTAAACTCCGACAAGTAGCCAATGTCATATTCTGGAGTGTATACTATGCCTGAGCCAAATTTGATGCAGATCCGTCCAGTAGTTTTGGCGTGATTGAGTAACAAACATCCAAACATCGTAACTTTCGCATTTATAATATTAGTTAGATAGAGATACTAAACTTATTGATAATAAGAACTTCCTCCCATAGCATAGCAGAAAGTACGCTGCTAATTATTTCACGTAAGACGTTATTATCAAGAAGTTCAGCAGTTTCATAGTTTCTGACGACGTGAGCTACATAAACAGCTTTTTACACTACACATCTACATTAACCTTTAGCACAACAATAATTGATATGTATATTTGTAAAATACTAGCTACTCTCGCGGTTTCACCCGCATTTCAGCTCCATTTGATCGTAGCGTGATGTTTCATAGCCTATAGCACTCAGGAACATTGTAGATATCTATCAGTGAAAGAATTTTGGCAATCCGACCAGCAGTTCCAAAGATTACCACCTACATACAAACTTACAAATTTTACCTCTTTATAATATTAGTATAGAAATACGAATAAAGCGATCATAAAATACATTTACTTTTTCAGACTTCTGCCTTGTCGAATGGTTTCTCTTATGTTTCTTCAGTTTACTTTGTGAAGTAAAAGATTCCGCACAAACATCACAATTTATCTTGACCTTAGGTTTCTGTAAAAAATATAATAATCACCTATAAAATTGACATTATAACTGCGCATTTTATATTAAAAAAAGTTTCAAACAATATTTTTTCCAGCAAAAAGAGTTTCCGATACCGGGAATCGAACCCGAGCCTCCTGGGTGAGAGCCAGGTATCCTAGCCACTAGACCATATCGGATATATCAAACCTGGTGAAATAGTAGTAGTGGTGTTTCTGGTAAAAAAATCATTTATTATTTTTATGAAAAATATTTTTTAGTTTAGTAAAAATAAATTGTTATGAGGTAAGTACTGGTATCAAAACTTATGAAATTATAAGGTCTATTTCAAAGTCAAATGGATGTTTTGAATGATATCTTGTGTTCTCAGTCTCATACGCATCAAAATACTTTACGAAATAAGAAAATCTCTTCAGCTTTAAAATATTAATTCATCATACATATTTCATAAAATATTGTATCTGTATGATAAGACCCATTGTTATCATAACATTCTTTCATAGTTCCAATGTATTGCTAGTAGGTACTTAGTGTATGTGAGCAATAAAGGTAAAAAAGAACTTATTTTACTAGTGCAACTTACCCCACAAATATTCAAATGTCTTTTGAAATTTGATATATCCTTCACCTCCAATCCACATTGACTACACAATTTAGTATTTTTATTATTTGTTGGTTTTCTATTAACTTGCCCGTGAATTCTGGCCATATGTATATTGAGTGCTCTTATATTTTTAAATTCTTTATTACAGGAGTCACAATATGATTTCTTATTATTCTCACTGTCATCTTTTACCACATCACTTTTTTCTTTATTATTCTCAATAAGTTCCTTTTCATTCTCTATATCTACCATTTCAAAGTCATTTAGATTATCATTTGCGACTTTAATGTTGATAAACTTTGAGTCTCTTTTCCATTGTCCATTAATATCTACATTAGCCTTTCTGATATCATCGATGTCGAATTCCTTAGTGTCGTTTTGGAAGAATTCTTCGAAGATTTCTATATCGCCTTGGACATTGTCGTACGGTTCTATGCATTGTCCAACATTTTTATTAGTATTCACAACAGGTAATTCAAGTTTCTCATCAAACAGTATATTTCTTATTGTAGGAGTTGAAGCCGCTGACGTTTTTTGGAATACTAAAAGTAAAAATGACTTATTTTTAGGCAATAATGGCTTACTGAAATAATTAAAAATGCTGTAGGTAGGTACTAGTTTCAACTTTTCAAGTCTAAACGGGACTCTTATTCATGATCAGCGCGTTCGTCGCGGTGACGTCGCGGACGTCGGTACGCGCACGCTGACTCAATTGTAATAAACTTTATCTCACAATAAGTTTACTATTCTAAATGACTTGTATGAACAAATACAAGACAAAAACTGTCAAGTCTACAAAACTGTAATTAAACACAAGCAAGCGCGTTGCTTAATTGCCTTTAATCTTGTTCCCTCTTATAGCAAAGCAAGAATTATCTTTAGTCTAGGTTTAAACCATTGAGTCAGGTTTTTTATTTGAATCTTATTTTCACCTGCCTTCAATTCGAAATACAAAAACTGGCTCAATGTTTAGATCTAGGCTGAAGAAAAACCTTATTTTGTAATAAGGCTGTTTAACTCAAAATGTAACTGAAGAAAAATAAGTTTTGCAATAGTTGAAGTTTTGATTATAGCTGTGCAATAGTGTGCAAAATATTACCTGGTGGAGAAACAAGTATTTCATCCAGAGAAAATTCTTTATTGTTAGGATTCTTTAACGCCTCTTCTAAATTCCTATCTATCGTACATGGTTTGTCTTTTAACAAAGCTTCAATATTAATACTGCTGTTACTTATTTCGTTATTAGATTTCACTGAACTTATGTTCTCTGTATAAAAATTCAGGCCACTTGTTCTACCCTTATCCGAGTCTTCAAGCGACGGCAGATCTAAATTGCTTACCGATTTATCAAGACCGTCAATTTCATCTGCACCAAAATCACACATCATTTTCACATCTTCATGTTTTTTTACATTATTATCTAATTTTCTTTTTTCAAACTCATCCAAAGTCATATCACATAATTCTTTTAGACTATCGTTTTTATTACTGTCCGGCTTTTCAATGCCATCTAAGCTAAAGTCGCATAATTCTTTTAGATGTTTGTTTGCAAAATTTCTTTTTAGTTGAACCTCTTTAGTTGACATATCTTCGGTTCCATAATCAGCGAGATCTTTAATGTGCTTGCTGCTTTTGTGAGGTTTCTTTTCTGATTTTATAGGATCAATATCACCAATTGGATCATTTGCTTCATAAGAATAAAATTCTTTAATACTCTTAAAACTTTCTGTATTTCCCACGACTTTATTATCAAAACTATCATGCTCCTTTATATTTTGATCATTTTGGAAAGCTTTTGTGAAGTCGTTGAGTATTCTAGTTTGTTTCTCAGTGTTTACAGTTTCGAAATTGATTTGTTCATCTTTTTGCTCGACATACTTTTTAGGGGTATAGCAGTGGTCATTATTTTCGGTCCTTGGCGTTGAAAATGGGCTGAAACTGTGAATGATAGTGACATTAGTAAATGATAAATAACAAATTAGAAAAGGTTGAGGAATGCCTCTACTGTTAAATTATTTCTTTGTAGTTTAATAACAAAGTGCAACATTATATCACATAACTGGATTGCAGAGAAACTGGAAGCACTCCTCAAAAGCAAATACTACAATCTATACTAATATTATTATTATAAAGAGGTAAGTTTGTAAGTTTGTATGTAGGGTAATCTTTGGAACCGCTGGTCGGATTTCCAAAATTCTTTCACTGATAGCTACAATGTTCCTGAGTGCTATAGGCTATAATAGCTACAATGTTCCTGATTGCTATAGGCTATAAAACATCACGCTACGATTAAATAGAGCCGAGCAGCGGGTGAGACCGCGCGAGAGTAGCTAGTAATAGATAAAAATATTAAGTGTTTCTCTTTTTGGTTGAACCTGTCTTCAGCAAGAGGGTGAAAAAAATTGGCAATCTAAACAAAAAATATTTTCTTTTAGTAAAGGTTGGTACAGGTGCTTAAATTGGCGCTAACTTGTCTGTTTTAATTACCTAAAATCTAATCTGAAGTCAGTATCAATAGACACATCATCTTGAAGCCAATGGGAATCCAGTGAGTCTTCCAGCACATCAGCTTCTTCTTCTATTACTTCTCTGATGATCCGAGCTTCAGTGTCGGGCATCTCTTCTCCTTGTAGAATATCCGTCATGAAGTTACGTATACTTGTGCATGTTGACTCTGAAATGAGAGACAAGAAAAGTTATTCTGGAGAATTGGAGATGGGGGGAAGACAAGGCCTCCTGTAACATGACTCAGACAATGAAACACAAAACAAATGTTATTCACAGCAGTTTTCTGTGAGTCAAACCATGCCCAAGCATAATTTAAGTTAATGTGTGAATGTTTTAAATATGTACTTTTTACAATGATGATGATTATTCATTATGCCAAGAACTAATATTACCATTGTCATCATCTCTCTTTTGAGTAGCTGGAGTACTATTTCCACTTGCTAGTGGCAGCCTGAAATATTAGAATAGAAAAAAGTGTTAGTTCAAATACTTATATGTTATTACCAAATTATAGATATAACATATATCTTAAACACAATAAACAAAACTTAGGGCGTCTAATTTTCAGAGATATAAATAAACTAACTACACATTGACTGCACGGTAGGCGCGGTGGCTGGGCAACTGGCTTCCGCGCAACGTGTCGCGGGTTCGATTCCCGCACGGAACAACTCTTTGTGTGATCCACAAATTGTTGTTCCGGGTCTGGGTGTGATGTGTATGTAGAATTGTATGTTTGTAAACGCACCCACGACACAGGAGAAAATCCTAGAGTGGGGCAACGTTTATTTTAAAAAAAAAAAAAAAAAAAAACTAATTAGAAAATATTATATTCTGGACCTTTCTTACAATCAAATTTTTTGGTTTCTCTAAAAACTGAGCATACAAGATGTAAATATGTAAGCAACATTAGTCCAGTATTACTAACTCAGGGGTAAGTAGATTAGTCAATTAGTGGGTCCAAGCAAGAAAACAAGTGCTCCCAACTAGAAGTACCCCGTGACTGAGTGAGAGGCACTACAATCAGAGTTTACTAGAAGCAGTTGGTGGAGACCTATTTTATAAGATTAGTTAATAAAAAATGGGTCATAATGGTAAAACCTTCCTTGCATGCGAAGTAAAACCCAAGTCGTTATATGTCTTGTTTGTAATTATAGAACTATTAAATTGCTATTGAACTGTTACGGTGAGGTTACCAGAGGCCCAATCCCTTTTTCTCCCCATTTCTACCCAATCTAAACCTTCTGCTCTGCTCTAACTAACTTGTAGCTAACTGCTCTGGTTTTACAGGTGTCTATGGGCAGTACTGGTTGCTTACCATCAGGTTAATATGTTTGCTCATTTGCCATCCTATTACATATAAAAACTAACTATATAGCATTACACTTACCGGAATGTTAAAGCGTCATCACTGTTTTTAAGGAATGTATAGAAATCTATGGGGTCCCCTACATCTTTCAACGCTTTGTAGTTCTTAAATTGTTTATCTGAAGTCCGACATTGTTTCTTGAACTTACAAGCTTGTTTCATATTGAGGAAACAATCCTTGCATAGCTGGAATATGAATGTATCATTTCTTTTCACCTGAAAATAAAAATATTATTATGTACAATACCACACAGTTAAATATTTATTTTATTTACTTTATTAAGTAAATACAGGGATTTAAATATCATCTCTTTTTATTACTTAAAATGTGTGATTAACGGCACCACTGACTGCTTATCATCTGAATTTTGGTGTGGTAGTAAGCAATGTATTAAGATAAAAATAAGAAAATATCTATATCTGTACTGTTTGGCTGAAACTGGCTTTATAGATATAAAGGCAGTGTTATGTTTATGAACGGAATGAATAGTAAAGGTTAATGACGGTAATTACAGATTAAGTTACAATGACCAAGCATAACGCTGTAGTCAAAGGTTCAATAAAAACATAATAAAAAAGAAATATTTTTTAAAAATTGTGAAAATGTTGCATATATCTTTTCATACCTAGATGTTTATAAAATGGAAGAATTTTAGGAAAATTGTTACAATCAGTAGTTTAAAACGTACATCAGAAGTTTGGTATTAATTTGTTTTTATGAGTAATAATGAATTCTTCAAGTACCTGTAACCCAGTGGAATACACAAACAATCTTCTATATTTCTCCGTATACTGTAGTAGCTCCATTGGATCATTGTATTTTACAAGACAACCTCTGCAAAATCCCTCCATAGTTTCCGGTTTGTTATTAGTCTCGTTTCAATGTTAGCTTAATCTAGGTATAAAAGATATAAATATTTTTATCACAAGATTCAGATCACTGTGCTTATTTGAATAAAAGACATATTTGAACTATATTTAATTCATATTTTCGGCTCTGTTAATGTCTTCAAAGTGCAATAAACAACTAAACAATCCAAAATATCAACAAATGTCCTAATGACAGCGACAACGATGACAAGTGACATTTCCTTTTTTAAATTAATATTTAGCTATCCAGCAAAAGCAGAAGCACGCAATATCAACAATATAAATATAGCTTGATGACATCTAACATAAAAAGGCCTATCAATAAAATAATCATCTTTTGGTCTAAAGATTTTAATTCTACTCTGATAGAGGCTTCATTCCTTTATATCCGTATCCTATTCGAAGGTTTTTGTTTTTTTTAATGTAATAGGTCGGCGAACGAGCAGACGGATTACCTGATGGTAAGCAATCAGCGCCGCTCATGGACACCCGCAACGGAGGAGTTACGAGTGCGTTGCCGACCTTTTAGGGATTAGGGATTTGGAGATTTAGGAACTGGGGAGGGATTAGGGAAGGGGAAGGATTGGGCCTCCGGTAACCTCACTCACACGGCGAAACACAACACTGGTTGTTTCACGCCGGTTTTCTGTGAGGCCGTGGTATCACTCCGGTCGAGCCGACCCATTCGTGCCGAAGCATGGCTCTCCCACACTTAAAGGTAGCTTGAAAATCGAATTTATCTTATTTAATTGTAAATCTGTTTCGGATATTTCATTTAAAGGAGTTTCATATGTTAAATCAATAATATTATTAGTAAAAATGTCGTAATAGGTTCCAAGCGCTCAGCATACATTAAAATGTGGCTAACTCACACTATTTTCATATTTGTCTCTTTTTCACTCGCGATTATTGAATCATGCCATTTCAATTTGACGTCTAAACATACGAATTGTTCAAGTGTGTACCAGTGTGTAGTTTTTGAAAATCAAATTTTGTTTAGGTAACTTATCTACACCATTTTACAATAATATCATTGTGTATAATACTTACAATCATCACTAACAAGGAATAAATTCGGGCATAAAATAAGAACGCTAAGAATAAGAAATAACAAACCTGGAACTCATTGAACGCCTAATGGAATGACGTCTCACGTCATTCGCTAGATATAAACAGTGACGACGAGTTGACAAGTTGACAACACACAACATTGTGCTTGCTTGAAAATATTTTAAAATGGAAAATAGTTCTGAAGTTCAAGTTACAATTAAAAAACCTGGAAGGGTTCTGCATTTTAGCGATGGTGTTGAAGAAGAAATAGAAGAAGAGGAAGTTGCGGAGTTAGCTAGCGAACCACAAGAAACCGATGTTGATCCGGTGAGTAACAAGTGCTTTGTTTATTTTATTACCTCCAGCTAAGGTAAGGCCTTGATGTTATTCGTTTCTAATAATATCAATGACGGTAAAGTTCCGCTTATAATCCGGTATTTGATTTACGCGTTCTGTTTAGTTAATTTCATCTGCATACAAACGAATGCAAACGTTTTTCAATATTGTGCTATATGTTCTGTTTTTATTTACTCTTTGTTCTTATTTTTTTAGTTCTTATGTTTGCTTATTCATACCATCAACCTCCCTATAAGGTGTTAAGATTTTTGTTTTGTAATATGTTTATTATCTGTTATAAGTATATTGATGATGATGTTGATCATTGCCCAAAATTAATGTAAAGGCTAATGAAAAAAGGTCACTTGTACAAAAAAATATCATACCACAGTTATCAGTTCATATTATAATTATATCAAATGCTTATTAGTAATAACAATGTTCATCCATTTCAGAAAACTTTGCAATGGGGTCCCTGGTTCTCCCATTACGCATGGAAGTCGGGTAATAAAGTTCTGAATGCAGTTGACTATGCTGGTGAGTCACTGGCTAGTTTCTTTGGTATTACCACACCAAAATACCAAATAGAAATTGATGAATATGAAAGAATGAAAGAAGAGAAACGGAAAATGGATGAAGACTCTGCTGGTTGGGTGCCTAAGAACGGTGGTGGAGACATACCTTTAGTTCTTAATGAACCTGTCAAGGACAAAGCAGAGGTTTAAAAAATCATAGACTAATCATCTACTTCTCTTTGGACTTATCAGTATTGGTATTCTTATAGTGACATTATTTATATTAGTTTAAGATTTATTTTTCAACAACCTGTAAAATAATGAATATGTATTTTATTTAGTCTGTGATTAGGTGGTTATTTTGTCAGTTGTTTGTTTTATTTCGAAAATTAAAATGAATTGCAACTGCTAAACTTCTGAGAACATAAATTTGTTTAAATAAATTAAACAAAGCCAATTTAATTATGACAAAATTTATTTTATATATTTAATTTATCAGTGTAAAACAGTTTTATACTAACACAGTTATTTATGTATGTGATTAAATCTATGTGCTAATGTTATTCACATGTTATAATGAGGGACTGAATGTATTAGAGCTTTATTTTGTTGTACATATTGATAATAAAAATAATATTTAACTCAATAAATTTTATTTTATTTTAAACTTCGAATATAAGTATTTATCCTCTTTATTAGTATTTCGTTCCCTGCTTCCAGTAGTATGTAACATCAAGTTAAAACCTACTTAAATTATTTTTTTCTTAGAATTAGAAGCACAACAATCCAATAAGTTTTTCCAATCCAATATTTGCTAATAAGAATATAAATCCGGAAATAGCGACATCTGTTATCAAACACAAGTTTTAGTAAAAACGACATCTATTAACTAGTAGCTAACACTAATTGAACTAAGGTTTCACTCTAGTTGAAGTAAGTGTCGCTAGATGTCAACGTAATGGCTACTTTAAAACCCTTTATAGTTAATAGGTTCAAGGCTGGGATTAATATCTTATCATTTTTTATGCAAAAACATTCAAACAGGGAAGTTAGTGGTTGGTACTATTTTCCCTGTATGCGACATTCAAAATGTTATAATGAAGGACAAAACATTTAACAATAATATAATATAAGTAGTCCTGTTCCTGATGCGACTGTTTCAAACAGGGAAAATAGTATAAATAACTAACTTCCCTCTTGAATATTTTTGGGCATAGAAGTATTTTTAGTAGTTCTGATTTTTGTTAATAAAATTTTCAATAATCTTTATTTAGTAAATTCAATGTCAACGACCTTATGGACTGAGCAAGAAGGTCCACTATCGCGCAAAGGCCACACACATTATAAATTACACCGATTCTAAAGAGTAAAACGTGGTATACGACACGAATTTCTTTTTCCAATTTTAGACCATGTATCTGAGGAATAAAGTTGATAGTCGCTTGGCAATTAACATATGTTATTGTTTGTCGGTGTTTAGCATGTGATATGTCGAAATGTAAACGGTTCGAGCGGTGTCCGCAGATCAATATGCGTGTTGCGCGGCCCGTGAGGGTGTTCGCCCCGTGCGATTGGCCGGCGTGTGGGGGGCGGGGCGAGCGTGTGTGAGGCGGCGCACGTTCTTGCACGCGACGCGCCGTTTTGGCGCCAAATTGGGCAATAGGCATTCCATTTTCAAGTTTCACGAATGAGTATTAGGCTGTAAGCCACTAAGATAAGCTAAGGCCGTTGACTAGGGTAATATTTTTTAAATTTTATCGTCTATGGTAAGACTTGTATGGTTCAGAATTAAAGTTTAGGGACCTATTCGTACTTTCTAATATTTTGTAGTACCTAAGTAGGTACTTAGTAGATAGGAAGGTAGCTACTTTTAAGTTACGCAAAACATTAATTTTAGTTTATTGTGGGTAGGTACCTACCTATCTTTTAAGTTAGTTGTAGTAAGTAAGTAGCTAGATAAGTATTGGTCAGTGAAGTCTTTAAGTAGGTAACTCATTACATACCTAAATTGTGCAAAGCACCACACACATTTAAAATGAAAAAATAAGAAGATACCTAAGTACTTACTAAGTGTCCATACACGGAGTATGGACACTTACCTACGCCCGGTTTCTGAAAGCCTTGTCAACGCTAAAATTAACTAATCTCCTGTTAAATCTCTTGTCAAGCCATCTGATTGGTTGTTGATAATTCAGTCAACCAATCATGACTTGACAAGAGATTAAATTGATTTTAACATTGATAAGCCTTTCGGAAACCGGAGGTTAGTATCTAATTACTGTTACCTAACCGTCGTTCTTCATCTGATTTATAAGGAGACTAACACAATCAGACTTTCATGCATGTAGATTAAAGTTTACTTAGATTAGATTAGAATCCCATCGATGTCACATATTTGTTTGCGGGTGCAAGCACAATGTTGTAGGCCCCGACCTGGTGCAAGAGAAGCATCGGGGTGGTTTGTGGTATCTAAGCTCCCGTTCTAATCTAAGCTATCGCTCTCATTCTCACCCAAGGAGAAGTTGCGGGCTGCGGGGCAAGCGCACTGAGGCTCTGCGGCCTAGAGCAGGAGAAGGAACAGGTAATTTTAGTCAGTAAGTACTTCAAAGTCCGACACTCCCATCCGACCCTAGGCGGGAGAAGTGATTTGATGATTTTCCCCCACAAAAAAAAAAACCAAGGAAAAGACAATTGATGATTTTCCTCAGACAAAAAGCCCCTGCTTCCGAGGCTGGAGGTCAGCATCAAGCACCTACCTTCTCCTAGCGTTAATTATAAGTATACCTACCTAAGTAGGTATGTAGGTAAGTTTTCTTTTTTCTGAACCCTTTTGCATTAGATATGGCTATTTATAAGGTATTATAAGGTAGGTACCTACCTAAAGCTAGTCAAAAATGAGGAAGGTCTGAATGTTGTGTAAACTACGAAGAGTAGGTAGGTACCATTAAGTATTAGATGTCCGCCTGGTGCCCCAACATAATGTGACATATTTTACTTATAATTTTTCCAACAAAGTCTTTTTGTAAGTTTACCCCAATACCAAAAAATGCTAAAATAAGTACCTATCTACTAGTTTCTGTACCTACCCACCCATTTAGGAAAAACCTTTCATAATGTAAAGCCCAAATTGTGGGCTCTACAATATCCACGACATGATTTACGTTTTTCATCCATTCATTACAAAATTTACTGCAAACGCGTATAATTATTAACTAATTCAATAATTCGTTAACACTGCAGGTCATTCCAGACAATATGGCACGGGACAATAAACACGCACCAAGGTTGCCAGTTTAAAAAATATTGCGAATTAAAAAGGCGCGTGGTCAGCGGTCGAACGAGTTTTATTTTTTTAAATAGAATAAACTTGAATTTCTGGTTTTTGGCTCGCTTCTTCTATTGTGTCAGAATTTTGCGCGAATTTGCCAAACATAATGATTTTCTATAGATTTTGAACTAGTTTTCTAGTGTACGGTTGGAAACGTGTTAGTTTTGTAGTTCTATGGTTGTCAGGGAATTATTGCGAATTCTATGGGTTGGTCAGATGTAGACGCACGTGGATTTTATTAAAGAATAACAAAACGGGTTCTATGCACGTGCTCAATCAATCTATTTTTGGGTAACCAATGAATTAGGAAAACTACTTATTTTAAAGCTTAAATTTGAACAACTTTATTTTGCTTCACTCGTTGGGTCTATGCACCATGTACCCACTACATTTTCATAGTGAGACATAGGTTCACCCATGTAAAAAATATCTTATAACATATTAATAATTTCTTAGGCGTGGCGGTGGTTAATGATTCGACAAACTTTATCCGTGTAAGAAGAGGCCTAAGTAGGTAGGTAGGTAGGTTACATAGGTACTTAGCAGTGACCGCATAGTGTCGACGATAGTGATGACATGTTTTATCTAAACCTTAATATTTTTTTAGGTGGGCAAATTTACTTACTTATATAGGTAATTATATATGTAGGTACATATAGGCATCCATGCATACACGTGTAAATGGTAGATGGGCTTAAGAAGTTTTAGGGCTTATCTTCACGTTAAAATTCATATTTATCATAGCAAAGAACACTAAGCTTCTAAATTTGAAGCAAATCAAATGGGATACATACATGTTAATAAAACTTTTTATCCTTTTTCAATCCACACAGGTAGAATGCAACGCTAATTCTATCGATATTCAAATTTTTGCGCAAACGGTCTTTCCGACCCCACACAGCAGATGTTCTACTTTTAACTTTGCATGCATTCGCAATGTTGTTTATTAAAAAAATCTTTTGTGGCCATTTACAAAATAAAGCTTGCAACACAATACCTCATGCAAATTAGGACCGAACTCGATACGACAGGTCATAAATGCATTAAAATAATTTTGCAAATTTCAACTTTATAAACGTGCAAAAGCTTTCAAATTGAACTGCATAGCGTTAAACTTTTTATTGCAATGCATAAAATCGTAACAACCAACCTTGTTGTCTACGCGATAAGACTTAAAATTGCACAGTGTATGCAGATTAAGAGAGAAATTTGCATAAACGACGCACACCTTTCGCGTTTGATCCTTTTTATGCAATTTGACTGACAGCTTTTATTGAATAGCCGATATTATTAGAATTTGTATTTACTGTTATTGGTGTCTATATACGAGTACTTATATACAAGTTCCGATTTAATGCAGATTATTTATATTATTTTGGCACATAGATACTTTATAGTACTTATAAACAAATAACAAAAAATAAATAAATAGGTTTTGATGAACTATGCAGGCTGACTATAAAATGTAGGTAAGTAAAATTAAAAAAAAACACACTGTTACTGAACACGTTCGAATTTCGAACAAACAAAAAAATAAATCTTTATAATCGGCCTTACTTTAAAAACAAGCATTAAAAAAGTTTGTATATCCAAATTACGTCCGTTGGACTCGAAACACCTTAAAATATTAGTGGTGGGTTTTGCTTGAGTAAAGTAGAGTAAGTTCATGACTGGGGCCAGAGCTCATCTAAGATGCACATCTGTAGCACCGCTAGTTACACACGAGGGGAACATTTCCGGTGCATAAATAATAACAATAAATTGTTAACCATTAGAAAGGGGTGTGTTTTGTATGCAAAATAGTTGTAGGTTCGTTGCAATCGTTGGTAATTTTTGCATCGTGCGTGCGTTTACTGCTTGGTTTGGCCGTTGTTTGATAAGGATTCGCTGTTTTGTTAATCAATCTGAAGAATATTTGTGAAATTATCATGCATGGTAGGTTTCTTTTAAGTTTTTCTTTTATTTATTTTATTTTATTGTATAAAATGTGTAGTTATATTTAATTATCACAACCATACCTACATTTGTATAACGAGGAAAACCAAGGTCTATCCTGACACAAGTATCTTCGGATTACTTTTTGGGAAGCCCTGGCAACGTAATTGTACAAAAATTTCTGTCAATAAACACATTTTAATTTTTTATTTATTTTATTGTAGTCTAGCCTGAATAGTTCGTTGTGCTAGGTTTAATTAGTCTTATTTATATTGATGTAAGAAAATTATTACAAATCGAATCAGCCCTGTTTATTGAGATATGTATTTTTAAGATACGTTAAGTTTATCAAGGTAAATAAACAAAAACACATTTTAGCAACACCTTTTAAAATAAAAAATAAAAATTTGCGATACCTAGGTACATTTATTTGCCGAACATCCAAAATAGATGAAAATGATAACTCACAAATACAATAAGAAACCAGTTTTGACCGCTGCTTGCACGAAAAAAAAAAAATTCGCCAACCAGTTTCGCAAACCCTAAACTGCAAGGGGACACTTAAAAACTTTTAATATAAACACAATGACCAACGAACGAATAACGGGTGGGCAGTGTCCATACAATGGGCATACTAGCCGATTAATTCGCTACACAATGACCAGGGGCTAGGCCGAAAGGTCATATTTAGGTAGAAGGGTTAAGGGTCAGTAAGGGTTATTGGTAAATAGGAGCGTATGCCTGAATGCCAGGGGAGTGACGCGGCCGGCAAGTTTGGGAAAACATGTCGCCGTTGACGGGTTAAAAATTTATGTGTTTTCGTGTTTGGTTTGTAGTTTTGGTTTTCGAATTGTGTTTTGCGGATGTAGGTAATGTCGGTAGTGGCTGGGTCATTAAACAAAAAATATTAAAGATGACCCTACTCTTTACGCCCAATTTTTTCTCCGCTTCTCTTCTTGCAGGAGGTTTAAGAATCGACTACTTTGGAGGCTGTCAATTTGACAGTGTCTGGTCAGCAATGCTCTCTGAGCGATGAACTTGAATTCTTTGGGTAGGCTACATTGAGATCTTCAACTGCTGAACTTCCATCGAGAAGCTCTTTTGTAATTTAGGCTAATAAATAAGGGATATACCTATGTTGGACTACCTACTACCTGGCTGGACCTATGTTGAGACATAGATAAAATCTCAAAGAAATAAAGCCTTTTCAAAACAAAGTCCTAGGCTATTTAGTTTTATGTGAATTAAGTACCTAAGTACATTATATATTAGCTACTTGATCACTAGCAAATTAGTTTTTTATTATTTTCGTGGGCTGGCGTTTGGCTTAATAGTAAGCCTTAATAACGCGGCTCTTCTTTAAAGGGTTAAATTATCAAATGACTTCTCCTCACCCTGCGTGAGGTTGTAGGGAGTGTCAGACTCTTACTGAATAAAAACCTCCCCGTTCTTGGGATTTGGGATTTGGATACACATCAATACAGACTTTGGTAAAAACTCTTTAGGTCGTAATGATTACAATGGAGGCGAATCAAGTTGTCCAGTTCCCCAGAAAATATCAGCCGAATAGCATAATTATTTCTTAAAAAATGTCAAAAAAAAAAAAAAAATAATCATCAATTATAAATCAATAAAAATTGGCATCATTTTTGAAATAATAAAATGATGAGTAGAAAAAAAGTACCTACTCCGAAACACAAAAAAAACTTTGAACATGAACTACGCACAACAGATACACACATAAATTCAATTCATTCAATACTTATATTTTATCTTAATTACAAAATCACATAAAAAGTCAACGAGACCAGCATAGGTACTTGAGTATAATGACATCAAATGAAATCGGGAGCGATACTTATCGCTCTAAATAAAGCACTCTTCTGTCAAATTGAAAATATGTGACGCATGCGTACTAAGTGTGAAATTGTTGATGATATCTCTTAGACTTATTGTCTGATAGTTTTTGTGTTTTGGTACTATTGTACCCTCGTCGTTTTTGAAAGGGTTAGTGGGTAGGTACCTACACTTTCTATTAGAGACGGTTTGAGAGTTGTAACGTTCGATTTTGTTTAATGGTTACTTTAAAATTTTGTTTCTTTTTTAAATCCTTCAGTCATCATCTTTATCACCAGTCTCTAAGTGCCCACTGCTAAGTAAAGGTCTCTTCTCACACGGATATAAGGTTTGAGCATTAATTAACACGCTTGCTCACGGCGCATTGGCGATTTCAACCTTTAAATAAAAAATTATAAGTCCAGGTTTACCCGCGATGTTTTCCTTCACTTGTCAGTGGTGTCCAAACAGTCATAGAAAGTACTCTTGCTCAAGGCGGATTGGCGATCTCTAATTTATAATTAAAGATTATTTAGTCCAAGTTACAGGGTCACGATTTGTTTCTTCACCGTCTGTTTATTGCTTAAGTTTAAATATTAATAAGAACGGGTTAGGTTAATCAAAAGTAGGTCCTTCGTCTTGATGACCTAACTAAAATTAAAGAAGAATACAAGGTTATAAGTAGTATTATAATTCTTTGAACCAAAATCATCATAATGTTTACCAATAGCTACTTTCGAATCGAAAAAAAATGTACAAAAAAAGCCACTGCAAAACGCAAATTCAACTTTAACACTAATATAACGAACCGTCACGAACCGCATACGCAGGGTTAACTCATTGTAAGTACATACGTCTCCAAAAAAAAAAACACATTCAAATCACTACCGATGTGTCTAACCCTTTCACGGCGGACAAAAAGACCAATTTTGTATGCGTACCCGGTGTCTCATTTCAATAAAGTGTAATAAAAAAAAAAGATAAAACTTTTTTACCCACGATGCTTTTGGGGTCATATTTTTTATAAGGGTTGAATCCTTAATTTGCAACAAGGTGCAGCGCAGGCAAAGTAAGGGTGCATCGAGAGATTTAAATGAGTTCCATAGTGAAAAAGTCGATGGGGGTACCATAGTGTTCCAATGATCATTCTCAGTTATTTTTTCCCATAAGCTATATGACAAAAGATGTTATGGTGTTTGACATTGATGTGTCGATCGTTAAATAATATTGACCTGTGGGTACTTTTCTCATGATCTCTTTAGAAATGGTTTGTTAAATGGCTTTTTTTTTTGTAGCTCATTGATACAAGTATGTCGGTACGTAGCATTTTCTGGAGTCAAAATTTATATTTGATTAGCTTTTTTAAGTCGAATGCAACGCTTAGTTCACTTAAATAATCTAGGAATATAGCTACTACGATTAAGAACATTACAATTAAGTCAGTATTCTATTTTTCTAATACTTTAATCGCTTTATTAGGCGAGTCTTCCTTTGACCGCGTCATCCATTTATACAATCATCTAATCTATGACACATTGAGCATATAGTGGCGGTGTCTCGTGATAGGCCTGACCACCACCGTGTCTTCAGAGATGTGATTGACGGCGGCGACCTCTTCTTAGTCTTCTTCTCGGCCTTAGGCCTCGGTCTAGAAAAATAGACTGAGAAGCCATTTCCTCCTTCTGCGAAGCGGTCATGCTCGCAAACAAGATGTCAGAGCGAATGAGGAGCGGTGATCCTAAGGCCACAATCGCTGCAGGAGGAGACACTCCGGGCGTCGACCAGGACCAGACCTTCCCGAACGACGTAGCGGCTGCTCACCTTAAAGAGCCCATAGATCACTACAGCAGCTCCCTAATGTATACAATAATGAACCGCGGCCCAGAAGAAGAAGAAGAAACGTAACAGGAGAAGAAACGGGTTTGTGATTAGCCAATAAGAGTCTGACACAACCTCTCGCCGTACACAAGTAAAGAGGAATCATTGTTTTGACCTCAAAAAAAGCTTTCTACGACAGTTTCAACAAATATATAATGATCTCTAATATTTTTTTTTTTATAATAGAGCGTTGCCCCACTTTAGGATTTTCTCCTGTGTTGTGGGTGCGTTTACAAACATACAATGTCACATACAAATGACACCCAGACCCGAAACAACAATTTCTGGATCACACAAAGTGTTGTTCCGTGCAGGAATCGAACCCGCGACACGTTGCACGGCAGCCAGTTGCCCAGCCACCGCACCAACCGTGCATTCAATACATTACGATTCCATTGATATATAATATTTATTGAATTCCATCGATATAAAATTGATTACCTATTTCCAACAAATAGGTAATCACTTTTATTTCAAACTAATAACTGTACTAAAACGTGAATACATTACGATTCCATTTGCTCTAATTATCTATACATACATACATATATGTACCTACATAGTACATACAAAGACGTATTTTCGCCACCCACAACGTGTTATACATTCACGCCACCTTAAATTATTAACACGTCCATTACTGCTCGCTATCAATCAATAGAGCTTTGAAATTTCTAAGGAGACGTTACTTGAGTACCTACCTGTGTTGAGTAATATGTTTAAAATTAAGCGAGGAATATTCTAGATAAATACTTTCCAGTAATTGGAAGTGGTTTTTAATTATATAATAAAAATCGATACCAATTTCCTTTGATCACGCGTGAACCAGTGGTTTTGCCATAATTATTGTATTTTGCCGTTATAAGGATAAGGTGACTGTGATGACTGTTTGGTTCATACTATTGAATTAAACTGAATTAGCATTATTATAAGCAATAATATATTACGATGAAGACAAAAGGCATATTTTTAGCTCGACCTTCAGATGCTGGTCGACAAAATTCCAATGTAACATCAAAGTGGACTCCATACTTACTTGGAGGACGATTGTCCCTCTAAAAAGAATAAGCCCTTTCATCTGTTGGCAAGTCTAATCTTCAAGGGATTATGGAACAGTAGCAATCTTCCGTGTGATGAGGATTTGACCGTCAAGATCACTTCTCTCCAATTTTCAAAGCGTTTTTCTTCAATTGGTCAATGTACCGACACTTTTGAAGTTTATTAGTATGGTCTATCAGTCTGTCATTGTGTCATTTTTTGTATTTCGAATTGAAGGTAGGTGAGAATAAAATTCAAAATTCAAAACCTGACTCAATGGTTTAAACCTAGGCTAAAAAAAACTTGTTTAGTAATTAGGGCGTTTATGTTTAATAACTTAGAATTCGTTTTCGATTGTTTTCTTTGCTTTTCCATGTGGTTATAGGAATAATGTAGCCTATTTCACTTTCTGACTTCTTAATTCTATCTAGAATCTAAATTTTTGTCATACTAAGAGTTCAAATTCATATCTACCAATGATTCTACTGACTACGAATGAATATCCAGTCATAAAAGAATTCTTACAATTTTTTTTATGTAATTGGTCGCCAAACTAGCAGACAGATTATCTGATGGTAAGCAATCAGCGCCGCCCATGGACACCCGGATGGACACAACGGAGAAGTTACGAGTGCTTTGCCGACCTTTTAGGGATGAGGTTTTGGAGATTTAGGGACTGGGAGGGATCGGGGGAGGGGAAGGATTGGACCACCGGTAACCTCACTCACACGGCGAAACACAACGCTGTGGTTGTTTCACGCCGGTTTTCTGTGAGGCCGTGGTATCACTCCGGTCGAGCCGACCCATTCGTGCCGCAGCTTGGCTCTCCCACACTTAAAACTTCGCACACACACACGTAACACTTTCTATTACATTTATTTGAAAACGTTACCATGGTTACCAAGATCTCTCAAATCCTCATATAACACTGCTAAAAGCAGTATACAGTCTTCTCATAATCTTCTCTGTCATAATCCTAGATAGGTACCTGCCTACTATCACAACGGGCAATTTTATCGTTCTGTCCTGTACAGGATTTCCCTTTGCGACGTGTGCCTTCATACAGGAAAACGTTACCCCCCATACACCCGTTGAAACACCCTCCTCCCTGCTTAGTTGACGAATAAAATGACGTTTGAGCCATAAGCGGTGAGCGGACAGATAATTAGACAAAGGAGTTATGTTTTTTAATATTTTGTTAAACTTAAAATTGTTAAGCAACTTTTGAAGCTTGGTTTTAAACTGATTATTACATCTATTGAGTCATAGATGCGCAGATATCGATTACTTAGACTTCTACAGTTTTGAAGAAAAAAAAACACCAACACTGTTTATAAAAAAAATATGTTAATTAATTTTACTGTGTATTTTCATACAATTATTATTATTTATAACTTTACGTCCTAATGACAGAGGTACTTAAAGAAAAAAAAACGTAGGTACATTTGATGAGCGATGAAGTGCTATAGAAAAGGCCTGGCAGCGCCCAGAGCGTAGATCGGAAGTACCTTGTTGAGGTAGCGTTACCTAAAAATGAAAAAAACATAATGTTATTATTAGAGTTATCTGCAACTCTTGGAAATAATAACTTCTAGAATTTTATCTTTAAATATTTCTCCTTTATATAAATTGCATAAATTGAACTATACGGGATCAGCTCAATACTTGTCCCACACACCTAAACATGCGTTACAGGACCACCCTGCTTAGGCGACCAAACAGGAGGGGTTGGTACATACCACCATCACATGATATATAGTGCCCCTTAAACTTAAACGGATTACCTTTGATATATTACGTGGATTCGCAATTCAATCTCGGATAGTCGATCTCTTGGTACATAGATGTGATTGCTTTTTGAAAGACATTCGTCGTAATTACGTGTCGTCAGTCGTGATTGGAATAGAGGTACCTATTTTTATTTATTATGGTTATTTGGTACTACTTTTGATTAAGTTTATTAAAAATACCAATTGAATGCGGCTGCGCGTATAGTCGGCTGAATGCATGAATAAGTGTCCCAGTGTGACTTGAAACTAGTAGAGCTTTTCTCGATTAATCATTATCTTCTTTATATATAAAAATGGATCGCAAAATGTGTTGGTGAGCGCATAACTGAACAACGCCTGGGCCAATTTTGCTAATTCTTTTTTGTTGTGTTTGTTATTGTCAGGAGAAGATTCTTATCAAAGAAAATATAAGAAAAGTATAGGGGAGATTAGGAAAAATTGACCCTTTGATAGCGAGATAGTTGGACCCGTGCGAAGCGGGGGCGGGGAAACAAAATTTATTGAAAACTAGCGTTTTTAATAAATTTTGTTTTTCTCACGATAGGAACTATACGATATAATGAGAGGATTAAGAATTCTTGAAGTGATACTTAACAACAATCAGTCAAAATCAAAAATGAATTCTGTAGGTACACGTTGTGATTTTCTTTTTCGTGCTTAACACTAATTTGTTCAGTCCTTAAAAAGGTTCTAAAATCACGCAAAAATAAAATTAATAAATATGTGTATCGTTATTTATGAATATGCTGTAGATATAAGGTTCAAAATTGAAATAGGTAGGTACCTTATTTAATAAGTTAGTTTAGTTCTAACTGTTTTCTTAACATAGATTTATTTGATTCGGGAAAAAAATAATATATTCGGTGATTAAGTGATGTCTTATACTTTATTATTAGTTGTTGTCGGACAATTTTATGTGGATTTTGATATCCCTTAAATAATAAGTAGGTATTTCTGTCTAATGTTTAGGTAATTTATATTTCAATACTTTTTGCACACAACATGTACTTACAATGCCGGTCATCGTAAGTGCGGTACCCAAAAATATCATATCAAATATCATTGCTTCACAGATGTGTAATTAATTATAATAAAATAAAATATTTTTTAAATGAACGGATAATATGTAAATATACTTAATATTGTACGCAGACGTTGGAAAATATCAAAATCATTTCAAACCCACCATACCAACTCTTAAAAAAATCTTTCAAAAAATGCCAATCTTTCACTGAAAACAATCTACAATATAAGTAGAAGTGTGTTTTTAAATTAAAACTCGTGTATCGTAAGATTCGCAAGGCAGGTGAGGGCGATGGTTCCCCTTGTGTACCTCAGGTTGGTTGCTGTGAAACAAACCACAATGGAGGGTGCATCACACATCCTTTCATCACTTGCCAACGAACGAAGGGTAGAAAGACGAAGATCGAAGTTAATGGTTTTGGATGTGGTACTGTTTTAAATGTAGATAAAACTTCAAATCGTAAACGTAATAGAAAAGAGGTCTAACTCAATCAGGAATGAATTTTATTAAAGATTTATGTTTCAACAATAAGGTTCAATTTTGTAATTCCTTATTTAATAGGTTAGTTCTGTTTTCTATTAAACATGTGGAATATTCATTACAACTCTTATGTTAATAATGGTAAGGTGGATTTTATGCCATGTTATTAAAAATTACATGAAAAATTTGCAATTCTTTTTATTGAGAGTGTAAATGACAAGAAAAATATAAATTTATATCATTTTAATTTACTTATAAGATGGCGACTGATTTTGTGTTTATCGAATTTTATTCGATGTATGTGCATCTATGGAATATTGTTTAGAACAGCTGTCTTTAAATTACCTTTAACAATGTTTTGATTCTTCACAGAAGTTCTAAATGGAATTATATACGAGATTTCTATTCAGAATAAATATTTTTTAGCAATGTGCATAAAGCATTTGTAGCGAGATTCGTAGCCATTGTAGCTGGCTACAAACAATATTCGTAGCCAATAAGTACACCGCCTACGTCAATAAGACATAAAATCGTTCTCATTAACTTTTATACTTCTTTAAACATATATTTCGTTTCATAATATGTTCCAAGCCAGAGTGTTATGTGTATATACATAGTTAATATATACATACATAGATATAGACGTTACTTACTATACCTTAGTTTTTGTTACGAATTCCTAACGTAATGTGCATGCATTAGCATTTGTGCATTTTTCCTGAAATTGTACCTAAAATAGTCATTCCATTTTCATTTTTTTCTTTACATAAAATGGCCTCTGTCGTACGACATATCGGCGAGTTCGTCGTTCTCGATCCCGATAGGGCGTGTGCACACTGGGGTAGCGCGGGGCGCGCGTGGACAGGCATTCGAAATGAAGAGTGCTCCACAACTACGTCTGTCTGCCCTCTGATGTTGTATTGTGAGGAAATGGATCTTTTTTGGTATTTATTTTCATACTAGCTTCTGCCCGCTTGATGTATTTATAACAAAGCCTATGTGTTGTGACTGTCCGTCAGGTACCCCTAAGAATATAAACAAAAGTATCCCAATATTTTAAAGTATCAACTTTCCAATGAGCCACATGTTAGGCCATTCATCTTATACTTTATGGGATCCACACTACGGATAATTACTGACAGGCAATCGAGTTGCAACTTGTTAAAGGATCTTAAGAATAAGTGGCAGCGTTGGGCGCCCAATACAATACGAAACGTCACATCTGGTTGCAATAACACTGACCCGTGAAAGGTCCAGAGAAACAATTAAGACATTGCACAAAAAGTGTCATAAAACCCCAAATGCAAAGGGCCTGGGAAAAGGGCTCTGGCGAGATGATGTTAGAAATGTGATGAAGGCGATAGGTTACTTACTCTTGAACTGCGGAGACGATAGGTTGTCTTAGATAAGCTAGAGCTGATTCTTAGAATTCAGTATTACAAAGTAAAGTCAGTGTGAAGTGTGGAAGGAGAGCAGTGTGAGTGCAGCGAACGGGTATGTGAATGTGGCCTTAATTGTAGGTTAGGGTCGAATCCTATCCTATTTGTATCCCGGAACAGTGCTTTGCACTGTACTTGTTGTACGCGCATCTCCAGGGAGCGGGGGTAGGCTTCACCAAGTATCTCGGAGACTCTCCATACATTTGATAGCTCTGTTCGAAAGGAACACTAGATTCAAAACACATGTGTGTCTCGTCAAATCCAAACAAAGCTGTGGTGGCAATCTCTAATCTAAAAAAATATATTTGACGAAACATGCACTGTCGAAACGGGGTTCGATTAGGGAGGTGTAATGATGTGTAGATCTGAATGGCCACTTCGGCGTACACAAGTGCATCTGTAAAGTAATCTTCCATGTAGTTTACACCCTCACCTTTTGCTGCCCTCTTATTCTATTAGTAAATGTAGAATCATTATAATAAGACTTCCTTTCCCCAATGAATTCTCTAATTCCTTTTGTACTTGCTTTTGAAATATTATAAATATAAAGTATAAATAACATAAGTAAACCAATAAAATAAATTATGTTATT
Organism: Spodoptera exigua; assembly: GCA_902829305.4. NCBI lineage: Eukaryota > Metazoa > Arthropoda > Insecta > Lepidoptera > Noctuidae > Spodoptera > Spodoptera exigua. The sequence continues at coordinate 10,004,084 of LR824615.2, forward strand.
TATTGAGAATTCATTATCCCGTAAACGGTGGGAGAGTGACCAGCAACAGGACGAGCTCTACAGGACTGGGCGGATGGCGGAGCTCAGTCCCTTGCCCATTTCCCTAGAAAGGGTAAGCCGAATATCATCCCTTCCTTGATTTAGGAAAAACGAAAATTTTATTTAGCCTAGGGTCGGCTAGAAACAGTCACATTTGGTGGCAGTGACCAGGATCCTCGTCATTAAATGCTCTGATTCACTTCAGTGCAACGAGGAAGGATTTTGTATTGGGTTACTACGATTAAACACAACGTAAAAACGGCTAGACGACTTTATTGAAATTGTGAGTTCAATTCTCACCTACTTATTAATTTTGAAATGTTTCGAATTCATTGCTGGTTCAATCCCAGCTGTGATTTTACCATTGGTAAACTGCAATATATCATGCAGTCATCTCATATATTGTCTCCGCAGATCGTGGGTTCGACTCCCATTTATTTATTTACATAAACAATGATCTTGTTTATAAGAGTAAGCCGTAGGTTCAATTCCTGCGTTTATATTATGGCGTTCGACTATTGTAGTCTGTTATTAATTTATATCTGTATAACGTGTGTTAAATTCACACAGAGGTATTTAGATCTGTCTCCGCAGCTGTGGGTTCAATTCCCGCATGGTGATTTGTTATTTATTGAGTGTCTAGTGCAAATGGGTTTGAAAAATGTGGGTTCAATTCCTGCATGATTATTTTGCTATTTGTCGTTGGTTCTTAATATTGCCAGTGTCAGAGACGATGATTAGGTTTTGCCTCCACCTGAACGTAGCATCTGGAGGATTTAGAAGTAAAAAAAAAAAAATACTTGTACTTTATGTTATAAGTATCGGATAAGTCCGATCCTTACGCCCTATAAATAATGATGCATGCCATGTTAATTCTACAAGAGTGTTTGGTTGATGGAATGTTTGGATGCGAAAGGTGTAAGAACTTTTGAGGTGTAAACGTCACGAATAAGACAATTTAGAATTTATATGTATTAAGGAATGTTAGTCACATTCGTAAAAACATGATTCTTAACTAAGATTCTTAACATGTTGCAATCTATTTATCAGTAGGTATATTATCTCCTTGCATTAGATACTCGTGTGCCTTGCTTAAACAATTCCAGGATAATTCTAAATGTCGTGCTTCCAACGTATTGCTAACTTCTAGCTGAGGAGGTGGTAGCAGTTGTGGACGACAATATACATCCCGGAACAAAGCTAAGTGTCCTCTTGTTAATCAAAGTTGTAAAGATTGGCCCGTTATGTTTATGTGTATATTTACCATATTTACCCTTAGTTTCAACAGTTATGATTGATGTACATGAGTGTTTAACATAGGTGTGCATAATGTCTGGATATATACTAACATTATGCTACGCGCATGTTTGTTCAGTACTGACAGAATCTGAGGGGGGCGCGTTGGTCTTTCGGACTAATGAATTATGAAGTAAATGACAAAAAGCAATTGCTAAAATAATTCAGGTTTGAGATACATTTTTAATAACCATAAACTACCAAAGATTTGTAAACGTATAAAATAAAACCAAATCTTGCGATAGCTTACAGATGAAATGGGTTGGGAGTATTAACGCTAAGCAGAAACAATTAAATCTGCTCTAACCTCTTATAATCGGAGGGGGGCCGACACATTGAAATGCTTTCTTATATGTTGTATGCCGACTATTTCAGATATTACGGTTCGAGCCGATCGCGCTTCTTTGCCAGTAAGCAACAAAATCGTGAACGTGGTAGGAGAGGCTTCTGTCCAGCGGTAACAATTACGATGCGATACGAGCAAGGTAGCGTCATCTAAAAGAATAATCCTGGTATGTACAAACCCATTTTATTAGCATGCACGGGATTGTTGTACTCGACCAATGGACAGGGTCAGCTAAAATAGTCTACATGGTTAGGATGTTGTGGCGATTGTAATTATTAGTCTCAAATTAACGTATTTAAAATATTTAATACATATTACATATGTGTGGCCGGATATTGACTAGATCTGCAGCTGTATCTCAATCTTTCACAAGTTTAGGAATAACAGCAAAGCTATTCATCCATGTTCGTAATACGAATAGGTAATGGGTATCAACGAGTGACAACGTTAGTTTCTAATTCTTCAGTTAGTTTCTAACTGAAAGCAACTAGTTGTGACAATGATGTCAGTTATATTAATACCATAAGGAGGTGTACGTGTTACACTAGATAACGATAAATGGGTCCTAAATATGGATGAAGACTTATACGAATTAGTTAGGATAAATATCTGACAGCAATTGATTTTACGGAGATTTAAAAAGTATCACGAAATCGTTGGACAAGTAAAGTGCTCTAGCAGTATCTTTCATTAATAGCTTAGAGCCACGATTCAAGCAATGGTAAATAAGCTCCGAAATACAATGTTTACGCATGTCAATATTTTGTTATGCAAGGTGAGCTAAGATCGCCAGACTCACTGCTCTGAAAACCAAATATATTCAGAGACTGTGATGTCACTATACTTTTAAAGCTTAAAATAAGACAAAGAATAGTTTTGAATTTGCAATGTGGTAAGAGTTATGGCTATCAAATGGCTGTAGAAAGTGTTACAAGCAATAATAATATGTGCAGGGCAGGAGTGTAGGAAAGATTATTGCACACGGGTTCGATTCCCGCACGGAGCAGTTTTATGAGTGAACTTAGGATGTTGTTTCGTATCTGGTGTAATGTGTAATTGTGCATTTGTGAATGCACCTACCAAGTAGGAGAGCATATTGTGGCCAACGTTCAATACGTAACAAATATAGGCAACGCAAAGTTTAATCAGCATTGAGAAATTATAGATATGCAATCTTAAACCAGTATTTGAATTCAAACGTGATATGAATCAAGTTCCAGTGTTTTAAATAGTGAAGTTGACAGTAACTTTATTGAATAACAATAGTGATCTCTTACATATTAATTTTGGGTTCAGCTATTTAAACACAAACGAGCCAAACAAACTGTGTCTGAATCAGCTATTTTGAGTCAACGTGATCGGATGGAGGATGACTTATAACAATAGGTATAGCAATTGTAGGCTTAAGCCTTAAACGTTTGGGTAGTTCGTGATTCTGAGGTGATCACATATTGTGTACATGTCAAGTGACCCCACAATGTAATTATTGGTCGGACTTGATCAGTTAATGTTATAAATCTAGCACTCACTAATTCGCATAAGTACATTAAATATATATGCGCGAGGCTTGAGACCATAATATCAGGACACATGCTTGTAAGCAATCAAAACCACTAGGAGATGGAGATTGGGCTATTTTCTCGGTTATGTTATTGAGTCCCAGGTCATGGGAACTGCTGCTAAACAGCACACAAATTGTTGCAGATTCATTACCAAACAAGAAAATTAATAACTTATTGCCCCTAAAATATATTAGAGTCATAAACAATCAGACAGCAAACGCTGTTTAAGTCTCTGCTATGCCTTCCAGTTACAACTGAGGGCATGGGATAATCCAGTAGGCTCATGAGATAACGACTATCAACTTAAATTGCCATTACTAAGATTTGTCGTACGCTAGGACGATTTTAAAATTTTGAGTATAGAAAATGTTGAGTATACGAGTGCGTACTCACATCAGTACTATAACAACCGATGGCCGATAGTTATTAGTAATTGGAATAGTCTTTACGAATACCTATTGGTGTTTGAGAAAATGGTTCTGTGAACATGGTAGTCATGTCTACTTAATATTGCCCTATTATGAAAGCTCATACGCTGAACTGCGTCACGCGTCTGATTTTCAGAGGGGGGAATGTGACTGTCCGTCAGGTACCCCTAAGAATATAAACAAAAGTATCCCAATATTTTAAAGTATCAACTTTCCAATGAGCCACATGTTAGGCCATTCATCTTATACTTTATGGGATCCACACTACGGATAATTACTGACAGGCAATCGAGTTGCAACTTGTTAAAGGATCTTAAGAATAAGTGGCAGCGTTGGGCGCCCAATACAATACGAAACGTCACATCTGGTTGCAATAACACTGACCCGTGAAAGGTCCAGAGAAACAATTAAGACATTGCACAAAAAGTGTCATAAAACCCCAAATGCAAAGGGCCTGGGAAAAGGGCTCTGGCGAGATGATGTTAGAAATGTGATGAAGGCGATAGGTTACTTACTCTTGAACTGCGGAGACGATAGGTTGTCTTAGATAAGCTAGAGCTGATTCTTAGAATTCAGTATTACAAAGTAAAGTCAGTGTGAAGTGTGGAAGGAGAGCAGTGTGAGTGCAGCGAACGGGTATGTGAATGTGGCCTTAATTGTAGGTTAGGGTCGAATCCTATCCTATTTGTATCCCGGAACAGTGCTTTGCACTGTACTTGTTGTACGCGCATCTCCAGGGAGCGGGGGTAGGCTTCACCAAGTATCTCGGAGACTCTCCATACATTTGATAGCTCTGTTCGAAAGGAACACTAGATTCAAAACACATGTGTGTCTCGTCAAATCCAAACAAAGCTGTGGTGGCAATCTCTAATCTAAAAAAATATATTTGACGAAACATGCACTGTCGAAACGGGGTTCGATTAGGGAGGTGTAATGATGTGTAGATCTGAATGGCCACTTCGGCGTACACAAGTGCATCTGTAAAGTAATCTTCCATGTAGTTTACACCCTCACCTTTTGCTGCCCTCTTATTCTATTAGTAAATGTAGAATCATTATAATAAGACTTCCTTTCCCCAATGAATTCTCTAATTCCTTTTGTACTTGCTTTTGAAATATTATAAATATAAAGTATAAATAACATAAGTAAACCAATAAAATAAATTATGTTATTTATTGAGAATTCATTATCCCGTAAACGGTGGGAGAGTGACCAGCAACAGGACGAGCTCTACAGGACTGGGCGGATGGCGGAGCTCAGTCCCTTGCCCATTTCCCTAGAAAGGGTAAGCCGAATATCATCCCTTCCTTGATTTAGGAAAAACGAAAATTTTATTTAGCCTAGGGTCGGCTAGAAACAGTCACAGTGTGTTAATCCAAGGTATCATCTATCTACATACCAAATTTCAATCAAATCGGTCCAGACGTTTTTACGTGAAAGAATAACAAACATTCCTCCATATATTTTTAGAAACTTGCACATTTATATAATTAGTAGGATAAGTAATATTTCTTTCTTTTAATGGTTTATATGATCAGATATAGTAAAATCTAATACGCAAAAATAGTAACGATCGACATGAAGACCGCATTTTAATGTTAAATTATAGTCAAAATTGTCAAATCTTTTTCCAACAATTTGTGGACCTAACAACTCTTTGTGTGATCCACAAATTGTTGTTCCCATTCAGAGTGTGATGTGTATGTGAAATTGTATGTTTGTCAACGCACCCACGATGTAGAAGAAAATCCTAAAGTAGAGCAATGATTACCTAAAATAAAAAATAAAGAAATACGCGTTGAAAAAAAGCCTTCTCCACATTTAACAGCAAGTGCGCGAGTGCTACTCATATCTTGGGCCGCGGCTCCGCCTGCTAACGGCGGACCAACGTTTATATTGAAATACTCCATCGAATTGCTGTACACCACTACCAAGGAATCCAAAGATGAGGACAATGCACTCCTTGTTCCACTTTAATACCCTCTTGTTTTATGGCACGGCTGTGACAAGGAAAATGCATTCTTGACTGTAGGCGTAGAGGGATGAAATTTCAATGACATGGCTAATTTAGTAGGGGTCAGGGATGGAGTGATGTGTCTCCTGTCCCTATGCTGGTGTATTTGGTTGACAGATAATCCAGTTTAAGTGTTACTTTACGAAGGCTTTTATTTATTAGAGTATCTGGAAGGTTTGTTTCTTCTTTTGCCTTCTTTCGGGAGCATTTTTACAAGTTGATTTTGTGTGATATATCAAAAGTGGTTATTTATTGCCTCAACTCAAATTCTGACGCGTTACAAACTCCTTTTCATTTCATAATATTACCAAATATTATAAATGCGAAAGTTACGATGTTTGGATGTTTGTTACTCAATCACGCTAAAGCGGTTGGATGGATTTGGATGAAATTTGGCACAGGCATAGAATACATTCCGGAACAGGTATATCCTATTCCGGCTTTATATAAACATACTAGTAGGTACCTAATAATCATAAAATGTTATATAAAAAATACAATAGGAATGTTTTAAATCTAGCATAAAGTTTACAAAACCAACCAGACTAGACAACGCTTCTCCACCTTATTTTCATTAAAACAGTCGTTCAGTACACGTTAACAATTGAAGACACAAAAATTAAAAAAAAAATAAAAATAAACCACCAGACGTGCAGGAGAAGGCAAGCGAACTCAGCTCGCTTGCAGGGGATGGTGAGAGCCAAAGTGGCTCTCGGGCTTGTAGGGAAGCGCTGGTCCCGTCCAGCAAGTCCCGGGCACGGGCCTCGGAGAGGAAGGAGTCGGATTCGGAGTCCGACTCGTCATTCTCTGGCGTCAGCATGGCGCTACGCCAGAAAAAAGACCGTGGCGTATTTAAACGTCCCAGGCTGGAGGATGGCCGAGAGGCGTCCTCCAACGAGCCGGAGGCCCCGGCCCCCAAAATCCCCACGGCTGCGCGGGGTAGGGGCAAAGGGAAGGGCTCCATAAGAGCGGCAGGGAGCCGCACCGAGCCGGCTGAGCGGCTGGCGGCAGAGGGTAGCGCTCTGGGAAAGGCCGCCCCCTCGGACTCCTCTGAGATGGAGGTGTCTTGCGGCGAGGGATCTGCGAGCGAAGGTGGCGCTGAGAGCCTTCGCAAAGAAGTAAAGGAAGCACTCCGCATGCTGGCTGGACAAAAAACCCAGGCGGGCCGAAACGGAGTGCTTCAACGCGCCGAAGCCGCCATTATGTCGGCGGTATCCCAGCAGGGCGTAGCAGGGCGGCAGATGGCCGCTATGCAAAAGGAGCTGGCCGCAATGCGGCGGGAAGCTGTCCCGTTTGGCGGCTGCCAATTCTGCCCTGGAGGCTGAGCTCCGGGCGACAAGGGCCGAGCTCGCCGCTGCGCGCGGAGGCGGATCCCAACCTGCGCAGCCAGCGGAGGCCGATCTTCTCGGCCGAATGAGGCAAGAGATGGCTGCCTTCCAGCAGCGTTTGACGTTTTGGAGGGTAAGCTTCTCCGACCCCCACTCGCGGCTGGTTCGTATGCGGCCGCAGCGGCAAGGCCGAAACCACCAACCAGCCGTGGCGCGCAGGTTGGCGCACCGGTGAAGAAAGGGTCGAAAGCGCCCGCCTCGGCGAAAGCGCCGACAGCTTTGCCCCCGACGAGGGCGCCTTTGTCTCCCCCCGGCGTTGGCTCCGGCACCAACAAGCCGCAGACGAAGGGGAGCAGCGGCCGGTGTTCCAGCCGGATCGACGCCAACTCCGCCAGCGGAGTTTCGTGCCGATAGCGAGTGGCAAGTGGCAGGGGCGGTGAGGAGGGTCGCCAAAGAGGCGAGGAAGCGCCGGAAAAAGGAGCAGCGACAGCGGCGGCAGCAGCGGCGCAGGGAGAAGCGCGTCGCGGCTAAGCTTATTGCCCTAAATCTTCGGCTGTAGTGATTACACTGCAGCCGGAAGCAGCAAAGCAGGGAGTGACGTACGGCGACGTCCTTAAGAAATTGAAGGGGGCGGTATCTCCTGCGGAGTTTGGGGCACCCGACGGGTTCGCAGTGAGGGTCACTGCCACTGGAGCCCGTCTATTAGAGGTCCCTGGCGCAGCCAGCGGGTCCTCCGCTGACGCCCTAGCCGAGAAGCTCAGGGCGTGCCTTGCAGCGGATGAGGCTCGCGTGTCCAGGCCCACCAAGTGCCTGGAATTACGAATTATGGGCCTGGACGATTCCGTCACAGAGGAAGAGGTGGCGGCTGCTATCGCCAGGACAGGGGGGTGCCCTGCCGCCCAAGTCAGGGCAGGCACTATCCGTCCGGACAATTCGGGGCTTCGGACCGTCGTGGTGAGCTGCCCCGTCTCAGCGGCGAAAATATTGTCGGAGGGCAAGAGACTCCTGGTGGGCTGGGTCTCGGCGCAGGTGAGGCTGCTTGAGCCCCGGCCTCTGAGGTGCTATCGCTGCCTTATTGGTCACCATGTAGGTGCCAAATGCACCTCGGAGGTAGACCGTAGCGACCGCTGCTTCCGCTGCGGTCAGCCCGGTCACAGGGCCGGCACTTGTACCGCCCCGCTGCCACTGCGTGGTATGTGCTGCGGCTGGCAAGCCGGCCGATCACCGGGTTGGGGGAAAAACCTGCTCCCCCCCCGCCAAGCCCAGGGGAAAAAGTTAGGCCCTCTGCCACCTCCTCTGCCCCCGCTGTTTCCACCGCAGCCTCCGCGAGTGCTGCTGTCGCTGCTGCCAGAGAGGAGGTCGTGATGGACTGTCAGTAATGGCTCCATTACGCCTCCTCCAGGCGAACATCAACCACTGCGTCGCTGCTCAGGATCTCCTGCTCCAGAGCATGGCGCAGTGGTCGATCAATGTTGCTGTGGTCTCCGAGCCGTACTTCGTTCCACCCAGGGAACACTGGTTGTCAGACCTGGACGGCTCGGTGACCATCATCTCGTCGGCCGCCGCCGGTACCCCAACCCCCGAAGGGCCTCAGCGAGGCAGGGGTTGCGTCGCGGCTCGGTTCGGAGAGATCGCCGTGGTGGGCGTGTACTTCTCTCCGAACCGAACTCTCGTCGAGTTCCACAACTCCCTCAGGGAATTAGTCACCGTCGTCGTCGGGTTCCGTCCCCTCCCCGTGCTCGTCCTCGGGGACTTCAATGCAAGAATTTGGCTTGGGGTTCTCGGCTCACCGATGTCCGGGGAAGGATGGTCGAAGACTGGGCTCTGGAGACAGGCCTAGTCGTGCTGAACCGGGGTTCTGTCCCCACGTGCATACGGATGCGGGGCGAGTCAGTGGTGGACATTTCGTTGCTAGCCCCGCTCTGTCATCGCGCGTTGTCGACTGGCGCGTCATGGAGGAGGTGGAGACGTTTTCGGACCACCGGTATATACGGTTCGACGTTTCCGCCGAGTCCGCAGACCCGCCAGTCAGACCCCGTGTGGCCCGCGTTGGGCGCTTAGGCAACTGGACCGGGAGCTTTTCCTGGAAGCCGCAGTCGTGCAGGCCTGGGTGATACCACCGGTCAGGCCTGCCGACGTTAACGAGGAGGCGAGATGGCTCCAGGACGCCATGTCTCGGATGTGCGACGTGGCGATGCCCCGGATCCGGGCGTGCCAACGCAAGCGCCAGGTGTATTGGTGGTCGCAGGAGCTGGCTGCTCTGCGTGGTGAGTGCACCGCAGCGCGACGCCGATACACCAGGCACCGCAGGCTCCGTATCCGCCCTCTGGACGCTGAAACCAGAGAGGCGGAGCTGTACGAGGAGTACAGGGCGGCGAAGGCCACCCTAAGGGTGGAGATCCGGCGGGCCAAAAGATCGGGCCCGCGAGGAGATGTTGGAGACTCTGAACAGAGACCCGTGGGGACGCCCCTACCGCATGGTGCGTGATAAGCTCCGCACCTGGGCGCCCCCACTGACTCAGAGTCTCCGGCCGGAGGTCGTGGACGAAGTGGTTGGGGCGCTATTCCCCCGACCACAGATAGGTTACACGCCTCCCACTATGTCTCCGCCCCCTGCGGTGCCCAATGCGGGCTACAACGACGACGACGGTGAATCCGCTCCGGAAGTGACCGAGGTAGATTTGAGAGTGGCGGTGCGCCGGCTGAGCGGCAAGAACACCGCCCCAGGACCTGACGGGCTGCATGCCAAGGTTTGGGTCCTGGCCTCGGAGGCTCTCAGGCCTCGACTAATTGGTCTTTTCAGCGCATGCTTGGAGAGGGGCCAGTTTCCGCTGTCGTGGAAGACGGGTAAACTGGTCCTCGTGAAGAAGCCGGGGCGTCCTGCGGACTCTCCGTCCGCGTACCGGCCCATTGTGCTGCTCGACGAGGTGGGAAAACTGTTCGAGAGGATTATATCAGACCGCCTCGTCGGGCACCTGTCTAGAAGGGGGCCGGATTTAGCGGACGGCCAGTTCGGCTTCCGCAGAGGGCGCTCCACGGTAGACGCCATCATGCGCGTGAGGAACCTCACGACGGGGACTGCGTTGGCCAGGGGGCGAGTCGTCGTGGCGGTGTCTCTGGACATCGCCAACGCCTTCAATTCGTTGCCCTGGAGCTGCATTCTGGAGGCACTCCGGTACCACCGGGTGCCTGCCTATCTCCGTCGTGTAGTCGAGGCTTACTTGACGGACAGATGTGTCATCTACCCCGGTCACCGGGGCGTGTGGAATCGGCGAGAGGTGTCGCGCGGTGTTCCACAGGGATCGGTCCTGGGACCTCTCCTGTGGAACATCGGGTACGATTGGGTGCTACGCACCGACCTCCCGAGCGGCGTCAACATTGTTTGTTATGCTGACGACACGCTGTTGCTGGCGAATGGGAGGTCACATCAGGCGGCGGCCGACCTGATGTCGCAAGCGGTCGCGACAGTCGTTGCAAGGATCCGGCTGTTGGGACTCGAGGTGGCGCTTCACAAATCCGAGGCCATGTGTTTTTATGGCCGTCGGAACGCGCCACCTCCAGATGGGTCCCAAATAATGGCAGGAGGAGTTACCATCGGCGTCGAGTCGGCGATGAAGTACCTGGGTCTCGTCCTCGACAGCCGATGGAACTTCACGGAGCATTTTCGTCGTTTGGCTCCTAAGTTGGAACGGTCTGGGGCCGCGCTCAAGCGGCTCCTTCCCAACCTCGGGGGGCCAAACGCCTCCTGCCGGAGGTTGTACATGGGGATTGTGCGATCCATGGCCCTCTACGGTGCCCCTGTGTGGGCGCCGGATTTGAAGCGGCGGCCGGCTCGTACGCTGGTCGCGTCCCAGAGGGTCATGGCTATCCGAATAATCCGCGGATATCGCACGATCTCCGGGGA